>OV656804.1:22300000-27300000 GCA_927399485.1 Calamotropha paludella | reverse complement strand
TATTATAATATCTTAATATTTATAAGATATACTTATAAAAGATATAAATAAAACCACTTCATTTTAACCATATTTATTATTGAAGTTATGGTAAATTACTCAATTTTGTTCACTGCTTAGAAGGACGCTTAACTATAATTTGATATTTAGACGACGTCCGTGGTCGAGTGGATTGCATACCGGTTTTTAAGGTTACGTCAGTGTGAGGCCCTGGATTCGATTCCCCCGCTGGGAAAACGAACTTTTCTATATTGGCTCGTGTCTGGGTGTTGTGTGACTTGTTTCTGAATTCCACAAGTCCTTTAGTTACTTATGATGTTGTCTAATGTTAATATTGAAATCGAAAACGATGGCTTGTAGTCCACTTAACCTCCATAAAAGTTTATATATTTTTTTTTATTCTATTTATCAGATTGAGAGCGGCAGTTACACTGAGGCGCTCGCGTTGGCTGATTCGTTCGGATTGGACAGTGATCTGGTGTACCAGCAACAGTGGCGAAAGAATCCTGTCTCCACCGACGCCATCGAGAATTACCTGGTATAACTCAAAACCCTGGTAACAAAATATATCCAATATAACTATATATTTTGTAACGACTTTCGAAAATGTAAGTCTTTGATTTTGGAGTATTTCAGGCCAAACTTTGGGCTGATGGGTACTTTAGGATTAGTCACTTTTTTCCACTATTACGTTATTAAACGCAAGTGTTATGTACGCCTTTATTTTTTTAGATTCAGTTTTGTAATATAGTTTTAATATGTACCATGTGGCCTGTATTTATATAAATAAATAAATAAAAAATAACCTTACCTCACCTTACATTACGATTCTGCCACGACAGGATTGTAATAAATAAATTCCGGACAACCCACAATTATTTAGTTTTTAATTTAGCTGAGCTTGTACTAAATAATGTATAGAATATATAAATAGGTATTAAAACAAACATGGCTCAGGAACAAATGCTTATGATTATTATACAAAGATATGTCCCTACTAGTATTCGAATTCGGGAACTTTGGCGCAGAAGGTAGGATCGATACCAATGCACCAAGCGGCCGTAAAAGAAATCAAATCGAACTTTTATCGACCTTTCCATATTTAATTTTTGGTGAATAGTTCGTGGTTTCTAACAGTTGGAAAATTATTTTAAACAGCGTACTTTGAACAAGTTTACTGTATTGTCGCGAAATATGAAGGGTTTTGGTATTTCCGCTGAGTTTAATTTTCATAAGATAAGCTATATCAAGCTATATTTCCTCGTGCTACATTATATTTTTAAAGAACAAGTTTAGTCTAAGGCAATATATTTTTAAATAAAACCAACACAAAAGATATATACGTTATTTCGGCCTTTTTTATCGTAAATAGGTAAACGGTTAATGAAGTACTTGACATGAGCTGTTCCTATTTTGCAACCTAATTTGAAGTAAGGGGACATCTTCTTTACTAAGATAGTGTGTTCAGATAGAGTTAGTATAATATTGTTTTGCGAATCTTCCTTTCATCAACAGAGCAAGGTGTCAAAGAAGATATGGGCGGTACACCAGTGTGTTGACCGGTTGCCTGAGACCTTGCCTGCAGCGAAGGAGCTTTTGGAGTTTGGCCTACAACTAACCAACGAGAGAATACTGCACGGTGATACAACTTATACATATTCGTTGAGCTATAATATAAAGAAGTTTTACTTGAAAAATCCAAGTTGTCTGTGGCAAGATATAAAAGAAAAGCCTGACAGAAAAATATAATAATTACATTGCAGTTTCTTCTTTATCGATTATCTGATTTTTATAAAAGTATAACATTCGATGTTATTGTAGTTGTTTGAATCCGTGTGAACAGAAAAAAACGCTAGGCAGCGCGTATAAACAAATTGCGACCGCTAAGCGGTAAGCGCTGTCAAATGGTATATAGCTATTTTCCTCTAGGACGCAAACTTAGCGGTCACTGAGGGAACATAACCTCAATTAAATATATTTTTATCAAATGCAGTGAAAAGTTTTAAACTATGAATAATATATTGAATAATTTAGTTAATGACAATATTGAAGAAGACGAGATTACGACTATTATTTTAATGCACAAAACCACCAGTTAACTTAAGTTTGTGAACAAACTTATTTAAGCAAAATGGCGGAAAACGTCAGCGCTGCGAAATTTAGAAAACGTGTCCTTGCCGAAAACTGTATAGTTTGTTTCTCAGCGCTAGCGAGCGCCGTCAATCGCTTTTTTCTGCCAAATGCATCCGTTGATTCTATGTGATTGTAGTTACCTATAACATGAATAGATGGCGCTGGTTAACAATTGGGAAAAATCGACAGGTCTTCGAAGGTCTCAGTAGCTCAATTGGAAGAACACAATAATGATAGAGGTTGTGTGTTCAGGTCCCACTTGAAGCTTGAGACAAATTGCATTTTGTGTAGTAAACATTTCTTTGAATATAAGAATCTACTAGTAAAATACTTAGATCACAAAAAAAAAATAGAAAAGATCTTTCGATAATAACAAATAAGTTTCGTTCGACCTTAAAATTTATATTGTTTTGTAGAAATCAACAAAGACCGCAAAGAATCTGAGGTGAAAGACCCAGATGACATTACTCTTGAAGATCTCAATGCGTATACCAGTGAACTGCTACGCTGTCGTCACGTAATGCTTTTCTACAAAGAACGACTCCGACTCTACGAAGTAAGTCTGGACACTTACCAAACAGGTCAAATTATCTCGAACATTACTATGTTTGAGTGAAATTGACTTGTTTGTTTATTGTAATGAACCTTTTCTTATTAGTTGCAAAGAGAATGTTATAATACAACAGTATTGTAATCTAAGAACACAAATTTTTTGTTTGTGTGTTTGTCTGTCCGCTCTTTTCCCCGCTCTTTTTCGGTTGTATACGCGTTACCGGGTCAGCTGTTCTTATTAATTTTTATTGTAGCACACTTCAGATAGCTCAGGTAACCTTAGTAGTTTTTTGTTGCTATCATTCTAAGCAATATGTATTTACAATGTGAAAACAAAAAAGTATCTTATGTAAAATATTATCAACCATATTTCCTTGGTATTTGTGAGTTAATATTCGATTCCTCATCATCTATGTAAAGACAAAATATTTATTGTAACGCTGTTGGTTTCTTTAAATAAATAAATAAAAATAAATAAATCAGCCTATTGTTGTCCACGAGGGACCAGTGTGGATAAATGCATTCTAACAACTTTATCTTAAATCTGTAGCAGTCTGTTGTTTCATGTATTATATATTATATAATTGCTTTCCTATTAATTTGTATTTCTTTATGTTTACTGTGTACCTACATATTATGTGTAAATTTATGTATGCTTGTGATGTATTTTAAATTCTTATTATATCTATTTGTCATATGGTTATAGGGTACAAACTTCTTATGACTATGTAAGTTTACATTGTACTGAGAGAAGCTGCAAAAAATTCGACAAAGGCTGTTTATTTCCCTTTACTGTGTTACAGAATATTTGAATTAAGGAGTCTTTTCAAGGCTAAGAATAATGTATTAGAAAATATCACTTAAACATATTAATTAGCAATGTAGTTATTAAAGTAAAGGCCATTAACTAAAATTTAATAAATTCCGTAATAGCAAAGTCTTATATTGGTTTTTTAACAACCTACTAAAACTCCTCTAAATGTAATCGAGTTACATGGTATGGTATTAGCGAAAATTAAAATACAATACAATTTCATTAATAAATGTAGTGTGAATTTATAAAAACAAAACTAAAGAGACAATACAACAGTTTTGACTTGAGAATGTTCTAGAATGATAGCATATAGAATTATAGAAGGTTCTAGAATGATGGATAGAATTCCATATAATATAATCGATATTAAAACTATATATACCTATACTTTAAAATTATACAAATCCATTTTCTTATCACAGGCTATTCTAAGATGCGAGAAATCAAGTTATGTGAAAGACGAATATGACCGCCTACGTAGCAATAGCATCGTCCATAGTTCCATGGAGACCGCGAAAGAAGGTCGCATAGAGGCATTAACTTGCCTTTGGCCCAACATAAAGACTGTGGCTATGCAGCTCGTAGTACTGGAGAACTTGCCGGAAACTATAAATCCGATAGATTACCAACACTTGCTGCCTACAGAACATCCGTTCCAGCAATGGTTCGAAAAGAAGTCGCCGATTAAGATCAAGCCTTCGGTATATGAACACGATTGGTGTAGGAAGGAGATTTTCAGGTAGGTTACATTTCAGTGCATTACAGAAGTCTCAGGTGTTTAACCCCTTAAAACCCGAGAGCATTATATTATGCGCTCGACAACGATACCTAAAATCCACGAGCATTATATAATGCTCTATAGCGCGCAGTCTGATGTAATCCCTATTACGGCTTTGGTAATGGTTCTTTTTGATTTAATGATATTTTTCCCCGATAGAGAGAGAAATAACGCATTTAACACATAGCTGGGGTTAAGTTAAGGGGTTAAGGACGCGCCATTTTATAATATTACGAACAGTATGTCATGTTTGATAAAAAAATACATAATATACACTTAACTTTACGTTACTAATCGGGTAGCAAAAACGGTATTGTTTTTTTTTCTGAATGGTTTTCATATTTTATTGTTACCTAATTTTTACAGTCAGCCTCAGAATCATCTGAGTTTTCAGAGTGATCAATACTGGTTGGGATAACCAAATTCTATTACTATAATGAAAAAGACGTTTGTAGTGTCACTCAAATCTTCAACAGTGAAAGAACACTAATATTATGGTAATATGGTTTCTTGTACAATACAATATTGACATTTATGACCACATTGAACTCTTAGGTGATTCTGATGCTGGCTGTGTACATTGTGATATGTATATGTTACCGGCAATGTGTATAATTCAGGTATTGTATACAATCCCTGGGGCGTCCAGGAAATGTATGAAATATCATGAAGGTTGTCAAATATCAATATCATAAAGGTTGTCTGGAAGAGATCGCTCTGAGCGATAAGACCGCCCATTGTAACACTATTTTAAGTTTTCTCTTGTTATCTTATTATTTCAATGTTGTGTTATCAATAAAGTGTTTTGTATTGTATTGTATTGTATCATGAATATCATTGTCCATTTCATACTTTACCTAGGTATTGTATACAATTTCTAGGGATTGTATAGAATACCTGCTGGTTCACCGGTAATGTGTAAAATAAATAAATCTTAAGACTAAACTAATGTTAGGTAAGCCGGTTAATATCAATAAATCTTAACAGACTTACTTATCAAATAGCGGACAAATAAAACATGTTGTATTTACTTGAAATAAACTTTATTATCAACTTTAGGTTAGGTTAGGTTTTTTTTTTATTTTTTTTTATGTTCTTATTTATTAGGTTTTTGGGTAACTGTTTAAATTTAAAAATATAGTTTTTCGCAAAGTGGGCTTATTTGTTTGAGGTAATTGCAAACAAGGGTCGAGGCTATTGGATCGCCAAGTACACGAGTACAAAGGAAAAGAATGTAGAAAGACAGAGAGATAGGTAGACAGGAAAGAAAGAGAAAAATGAAAGAAGAAATTATGAAATTCAGCTTCTTTTTAAGCTGCAAGTTGTTATTTCTGTGTTAGCTTTAGTTAACTAATTAATTAAATAATTATTCAGAGCCATAATTGATGCGCTCCTCAAGTTTGAGGAGGTAGTTCTGGCGAATTCTGCATTGGTTAGATGTGGCAGAATGTTTTGTTGTGAGGTTAAGTTTAGGGTTTTTGGTATTAGCGTTAGTACAGTTTATGCATTTAGCTGCGGATGCTGTCTCTTTCTTTGGGCAGGTGTTAAAGTAGTGGCCACTGTCAGAACAGTGGCTGCATTGGGGTTCTACTGTAGAGCAATGCTTGCCTGTGTGACCGAACTTTTGGCACTTAAAGCATTGTAAAAGTGGGGCATGCTCCTCTATGTGGATTTGACGGTGGTCTAGGTTTATGCGTTCGAGTAGTAAGGCAGTGCGCCATACATCGGGTGTAGCACGAAAAACGGCGTTATATAATTTGTCATTTTTATTCTTCTTAGCTAGACATGCCGTGAGCTCAGCTCCAGGGATGTCTAAAGCTTTTTTTATTGGGGTATTTTGTGTTGTGATGTAGTCTTTGAGGTGTTCATATTTTATATCCTTAGGGATACCCTTAAGGATGAACATAGGCTGGAGTAGATGCGCCATTTCGGCTTTAACATTGGTGTTTGATTTTAAATTATTTATTGTTTCGCTGCATTGTTTATTATTTTCAAATAGGACTTTAACTTTATTTTTAGATAGGCTAGGTTAGGTTAGGTTGCGTTTTTTTGCGTTCGAGTGTTACATTACCTGCTGCAAGTTTGGCATTGTATAGAATACCTAGGTAAAGTGTAAAATAAATTCTATTTCATACTTTACCTGCCCGTTTTAAGTATTCTATGCATTGCCTAGGTATTGTATACAATACCGGATTATACACATTGCCGGTAACATATATACACATATGCATTTACACATTGCGTGATGCATAGCTACGAATTGATGAGCTGTTCTCGGCAGGTCAATATGGAGTTCAAATTGGTCAGAAGACGCAACCCCCGAGTCAGAAACTGCGTGTGAAGTGTCTGGATCGGTAGACATCTCTCAGTGGTACGAGAAACGCGCACGGCAAATTGAAGAGCGTAGCGGTCTAGCGTCCCACGCACTCACATTAGTTACCCTCGCCTCATTAGGTGGAGGTGTGCAGAAACTCGATAATTCCATGTTCCACCTTCTGACTCTCGATACGTTACTGTATGATGTTAACGTAGAAGATGTCACTCTCGCACAGCTCGCGAATATGACCCCTCTCGACACCTGCGCCATGCTCATGCAAATGGTTAGTAATATTTTAAAATTGTAATCTTATAATGATATTTTTTTTGACAACTATCAATTTTAACTTGTACAGTCATGAGAAATAAGATGTATACACGATAAAAACTATGTCACAATGTCAGTCGACAGCTAAAAGACAACAGTATATTAATAAATAATTGACACATCTTAGTGTCTGAGTGTATACGTCTTATTGCTCGTGACTGTACTATGATTGGGAACAAATAATTATGGTCATACCTGAGGTTGTATATACTGTAGTTGGCTTATACTGTTGGTTACTATTTCTAATTATTCTTAATAAGAAAGTGAGATTATTTATTAATAAACTCTAAAGTTGATTAAGACGTGGTATGAAATCCAACATTTATTAAGCCTGAAAATAAATTACTTAAATGTTATTAAATAAGACATAAGATTTTTTCTAAATTAATAAGATTTTATTTTTTAGTCGACTCCGGCGACGTTCGTCTCGGATCTGAAGAAGTTCGTAATACCGTTTTTGAAGCGTTATGAGAATTTATCAAAGCGCGCGGACGCTTGCCTCAGCGGTCTCACCGATTATCTAGAGAGCATCAGCGTGGACGACCTTTCCTCAATACTGCTGGTAAATATAATAGGTTGAGACGAATATTTGAATAAATTCACGTACAGCATGGGACAAACTCTGTCAATTCGGAGAGAACGCCTCACTTCTCAGTAACTTAGCTTTCGCAGCTAGTGACATCTAGCAATAAACAACAATCCCCGCAACCTTACTAGCTTGGCGGTCATTTCTATTTTTTTATGAAATGAGTAATTTTTACTATAATACTTTGCTTATTTTGACGAGTTACCCCAAAAGGTATTAAACTCTCAGAGATTATAGTATAGAGGTCTATATTCAAATCTCAATTACGACCTATAAGGAAAATTTAATATTTTTTTTAGGTTCTACAGTCACCTAGCGAGTTCGAATTAGATATACGCACGCATTTGGAGTTGGTCGAGAGATGCCTGCTCGCCCATAATGGCACCGATCAGTTAGATAAAGCATGTGATCTACTAAATACCATACTAAAAGAAACGTAAGTAAAACATCTTTCTTATATTTTAAAATTATTTTTGAATACAGATTTATTAATTTATATTTATTTATATATATTAGTTTATTTTTTATTAATTTAAGAGTTTTGCAACTTTGTATTTGTAATAGCGTTTGGTGTGCTTATAATTATACGCCATCTAATAACTTAAATTACCTGTGTTTCACAATGACTTGTGAAACTTCTTTAGCACCGTTGTGGTATAAAAATTCGATGTAACGAAAAAGCGACACTAAAAAGAGAAAAATTGAAGTGAAATTATCGTAGGTTACCTTTCTGAAGTTTTACAATTGAATACCCTTGCTTTTTTATTACTAATGATTATTATTTTTACTAATAATTATTATATATTATAGAGACGGCAGTATATCCGGCAGCGAACTAGTTCGGCGCGTATCTGAGTTGGAGAAGCTGGTGGCTGCGTGCAGCCGAGCGGCAGGACGTGGACTGGCGCTGCCTCTTCGGGAGTTACGCGATATGCACGCGGACGCCAGACAGGCCCGTCAACTGCTTACCAGACTGGCGCGTGCTACCGCTCTACGGTGAGTGGACTAGTAAAAATTAGCGCTGAGCGTTAACCGTTGAGCTCGGAGCCGACGCCTTTGACCATATTGCTGCTGAGAACGCTCGTCGTGATTTGAATGCTACAAACCAATGCTCGGACTTTTTGGCGGGAGCGGGACGTCACGCTGGTGGTTTTGTTTCTCTTTTTAAAATTTGTGCTGTTGTGTATATTAGTGCGCGTGGATTATTAACCACTTCCAGCGTGTGGATTATTAACCACTTATTAAGAGAAAAGTCAATTAGCTCATGAGTTCAGGCCACACGCAGATTTTTTAAAAATCTTTTTACTTAACAGAATTGTATGATTTAGTGATGGAAATCCAACACAACAAGACTGGACGGAGCTGCTGAAGGATCTGTTGGAACTGCAATCGTCTCTTTTCACATGCATCACCAAAGAGGAATGCTACGAGGTACGTGGATGCAATACAGATTTACTTTTGTTAGGAATAACTTACTATATGTGTATGGTCTCATCACCGTACTATCGAAGCCTCTGGCGCCTTATCAGTCCTAAGTCGAAAGTCGCTTGCACACTCCACTATTCCTATCGCTTCAGGCCACGCCCCACTCCATTCATTCAACAATGGCGCGCGTGCGCAAAGAAGCAAGTGAGAGCATTTAGAAGTTTCAATTCACGAACGCGTAAAGCAGATTGACAGTTGACAGTACTGACATCAACGCGATTTTAAAACTAGTTGTTTATGATTGGCCGTAGTATAAATCGTAGTAAAATACGAAGCCAATTAGGAATATCGTGTGGGCGTGTCCGATGCGATCAGTTCAAACGAATATTTCTACAAAGTGGTAAGGCACGAGAGACCTCGATAGTACATAAATAGCTGACTTTGTTAGTATATTATTTTGATGTGTGATTATCTTTTTTATGTGATGTGTGAATAAAACTTATTAACGTGACTAGAGTAATAATGATATTTCGAATATTGACAACATTTATAATTGTTTTATTTACAGATTTGAAACCTAAGTTTATTATCTCTCATATGTTATAGTTAACACAATATTAGAGAGTATTATGGTCAAGAAAAGAGTTACCTATTACTTTGTTTTACTGTATTTTTACGTGTTAACTTACAAAAAACAAGCAGTTTAACTTTTGTAATTTCTTTATCTCTGTACTCCAACGTTAACTACAATTTCGAATATCATATCATGTGTGTGCGGGCAAACTGGCCTGTACAAGTTGCTGATCGATTTTTATGCACAGATTTACGCGTCTTCGCTGCTGACTTCAGGCGATGTAATCAGCATAAGGTTAGCGTCGGAAGTGCTGACCTGGTCGGAAACTTCCCGTCGTTTGAATCCCGTGCCCTACGCAAGGAGTGTGCAACTCGTGTCTGCTGCGGCACGGGAATATTTCAACTCGGCTTCCTCACTTTTTGACCCAGCACTCAATCTTGCTAAGTAAGTATTCATCTGTACAACATATGCTGCTGGATTGTGTGAAGGGAATTATTGTTCAACGAGCTACATTTAAACATTTAGGACGTAGGGATAATTCAAAGCGTTCTAGCAAATACTCAATCAGATGCGGCAAAAACATCATTGGGTTAATTAAAAAGGTGATTAGTGATTGTCTTTCCTTAACATAAATTGTTTTAAATATATACACTTAATACAACTATGCCTTTAATAATAAATAACATCTTGGAATAGTATTGTAAAAAGATACAATGGGGCTGGCTGGCATGTGGATACACATGGATAAAAGCTCTAAGATAAGTATAAAGTAAAAAAAAGTTGATAGACTGTCGAAATACTATTTCATGTGCTTTTAGATATAACTAGCGGCCCGCACGGGTGGACAAAATTCTTTAAATTTTTTCTATTATAAAATATTTTTCGCCATCTAGCGTCCGGTAGACGAACTACTTGCGGTTAACGCGTTGCTATGGTAATGTTATTGATACAATTGAAAAAGAGCGGGAAAAAGAGCGTACAGACAAACCACAAATTTGTGATCTTAGATTAAAGATTAATGGGGTTATCAATGTTTTAATTCCCTTCACGATTGATAAACATAGTCATAGAACACTCGTACATGAAATATAAAGAATTTTCCTTTAAAAATTATTTTTATTTTTAGGAGTTGTTTGACATTAGTAAAAGATGACAACCCCGATATACAAGAAGAACTGGACCTCCTAGCTGCAATTCACATTCTCAGCATTTTTGATTTACCTGTAATTCCTATCCAAGGTAAATAAAATTCTTTGAAATCAAATTTTTTATATGTAAGTTTTAATTTTTTGACAATATAAGGACACGTTTGTTGCTAACTCTTTTGTACAGCGTCACTATTCATCCCACAGCAAGTTTATTCACGTCATCCTATGGCAGTAGTACTACAGATTGTACTACTACTGCCGGTTTACACCGCACATACCGCAGCATCAGCATTGAGTTCACTGCGTTCACTATTAACCGATTCGTGGCTACATACAATTACCAGAAACGAAGGCTATGAGCTTGATTTACGTGAAGAATAAAGATAGTTTTATTCTAGGTAGATTTTCCTAAACTTAAATTGAAGGAGTTATCATCGATTTAAAAATGACACAGCTCCCGTGGCTAGCGCCACACACAAAAGAAAATGATGGCACGCCAGACGTGCCATTAGCAACGAATCGGTTAAACAATACTTGGGTTTAAAGTCTACGTCTACGTCTAAGTCTAAATACTTACGTCATCTAACTTCATAATAATCTATTTTTACTCATAATTTAATTAGTTTTTAAGCAATTGCACTACAGTTAACATTTTATAATAAAGTGAAATCTCGGATATTGGATTTCCTTCCAGACACTCCAAGTGACTATAACTACAAAACTTCAATATATGGTGTATCGAGTGCGTGGCTCTTCCACAATCAATTTATGAAAATTATTGTCACCTGTTCGTTATCACGCATATCTCTCACCGCGACACCACTTTGTGGTAACTGCATACGGGCATTTACATCAATTAGAGCGGTTATACAATATATTACAGCTTTTTACATCGTAGAAACTGTTTGTATCGCGACATAATTGAAATATCAAATATACAATAAACGACTCTCCTGTAGTTATAATTAAGTAGGTTAATCGTTTGGCGACTGTATCGCTACTGATTCTCTACACTACAGACTCATTGCAAAAAGTCGCAGTGTGTACAGAGCCTTGGAAAGTGCCACCCCACGCGCTGGCGAGGATGTCCGTACGCGCTTGTAAATTTAGGATTTAAAAAATAGTCGTAAAATGTGACTATATAAAAGTTAAAATTTTTCACCACAGGTTTTTTGTATTACTTTCCCTATTATGCTTTTATTCAAGGCGGGGGTCCAAACGTGTCTCTCAAATGAGTTACATTGGCACAATCGGTACAATTATTCTGTAAGCCAGGTTATACAGTTAAATACATACATATTAGGTGAATTATCTCCAAAAAATTAAAGCATTCTAAACAAAATAATTTGTGATATGACTTACTGTTAGCAATAGGACATAATTAGCTAGCAAAATATAGCAAAATGTCTTCTATTTATTTCACATCATGTGTCGGAATGATTGAGGTATGACTGGCCTATAGACTGAATTCTAATTCTAATCGTTTTATTTGTAGTTCGTCTCTGTGAAGATCGGATGACGTTGATACAAAAATGTATGGAATGCGATTCTTATGCATATATGGCGAGTCATAAACTTTTACATTTGGCCAAACTACTCAGAATTGCTGGCAACGATGAACATAGAAGGTAAATTTTGTCAATAATATTTCAATTTGGAATCGATTGGGTCAGAAGTCTGAAATAATTATGCCATTTTTATACTAAATTTTCAAAAAAATATTACTTCATAAGTAACAGAAGTTATTCCGAAGCACAGAATGGCACGTAAGGCTAGTTGGTCCTGGCTGTTTTTGAAGGCGGTAGCACTCATCAATCCGCAGCAGGCCGGCGTGGTGTGTTTTCCATTCTTCCTACGTTGTTTTCATATATAAGCAAAGCCTGGGTCCCTGCAGTGAGGACATTAATAGGCTGATTTTGATGAAATAGGTTGCAGTTTTCAAATCGGCCTTAACATCCTACAACTAATATTATAAATACAAAAGTGAGCTTGTTTGATTGTTACAATTTTATATCTTAACTACTGAGCCGATCATTATAAAATTTTGTAAATACTGTCGAAGTACAGAAAAGGACATGGGGTACCTTTCTTCCAAAAAGAGGACTGTCCCGAGGGATAAAAATACAACTTTTTGTTGAGCGTTTGGTGCAACGGTAGCGATTCTGCCTTTCGCACCGACGGTCCTGGGTTTGAGTCCCGGTAAGGGCAGATGTTTGTGTGATGAATACGAGCATTTGTACCTAAGTCATAGGTATTTATATATATTTCTATAAATATGACATCTATGTATCAAATATGTATGTATATACTTTACCCTAGTTTCCATAATACAAGCCTTAAATTATAGGCTAGGCCAATTGGTGTGAATGTAGGAATTATTATGATTATTGACTTTTAACTGTTACTTCTATATATTTTCTAAATTAAATAATTTTCACTTTTAACTATGGCACAGAGAGGCGCTAGTGCTGTTAGCTGTGGGTGAAGTGGCGGTTGATATGCAGGCGTGGGGTACCGCGGCCGAAATAGCGCGACGTCTAGCAGCGCTGCAGTACGCACCAGCGGCGCGGCTGCAGGCGCGAGTGGCGGCGATGGCCGGCGGGTATGCGCCATCATCAGTGCGAAGATTGCTGTTCGCCGCTGCCGCCGTCCACCTACCGCCGAGATCACTGGAGGATGTCCTACGCGGCAGGTAAGGCAGACGCTAGTGGCGGCGATAGCTGGTGGCTGGTGTCATCCGCCAACCTGCCGCTGTGGATCGTGGTCTCTGGAGGACGTACTTCGCCCCAGGTACCTACCTCCCCCCCCCCCCTTTTATTGTAGGCGCAAATAGCGACGATTGCCCGTGGTTTATCGCCATCCGCCCACCTGCCGCCGTAGTATGAGGAGGACCTACGCGCCAGGTATCTACCGCCCTATTCCCTGCCTATCTAGTGCAGGCGCGAATAGTGGTAATTGCTGGCGGGTACGCGTCACCAGCCCGCCCGCTCCTGAGGTCCCTGGAGGATGTCCTACAAGCCAGGCACCAACATCTAAGGCAGACGCTAGTGGCGGTGATGGCTGCTGGTGATGATTAATAGTAAAGATATAGGTATCCTATTATACATGCAGTATGTTGCTACGTTTAATACTATATTATTATAAATGCTTGTCATACACCAATCTGCAATTTATAACATTAAAATTAAAAGCTCCGCCTTAATTATTTATTGTAACTTGACTCTGTGTAGTATGCACTGTCCATATTTTATTGTGTATTCGTTATAGTTCTATTATATGAGGTACTATCGAGGTCTCTCGTGCCTTACCACTTTGTAGAAATATTCGTTTGAACTGATCGCATCGGACACCTAATTGGCTTCGTATTTTACTACGCTTTATACTACGACCAATCATAAACAACTAGTTTTAAAATCGCCCTTAATATCAGTACTGTCAACTGTCAATCTGCTCTCACTTGCTTGTTTGCGCACGCGCGCCAATGTTGAATGAATGGAGTGGGGCGTGGCCTGAAACGATAGGCATCGTGCAGTGTGCTAGCGACTTTCGACTTAGGACTGATAAGGCGCCAGAGACTTCGATAGTACATCAAAGAACTTTATGTAAAACGGTTCCTTGGCTTTAAAGATTTCTACTTTAAATGTTCTATATGAAGTTCCAAATTTTATTTTGTGTGTTTAATCGACATTCGCAGGCTTCGCCTAGAAGTGCAAGGAATAGAACAAGCGGGAAACGCCTTAAAGGAACACCACCGTCTATCCGAACGATGTCCCTCAACCGATGACGAATTCGACGACGCTATAACTACAGTAAGTTTGTTAGTTAACCTTTAACCCCAGAAGAAGTTTTTAACCCCAGAGGACTGATTTGTAATCATAATTTTTTATTTACAGCCTGTTATAGAAAAGAAAGATCTGATCGCCCCTATAGAGCCAAGAGTACCGCTTATTAAATATGTAGTCAATTCCTTACAAACCAAGTTTGTTGGAAGGTGAGTTTTTAAAATTATATGTTATAGTTTATTAGAAATTAAATGATATATCTTTCTTTTAAAAAATGTGTATCAAATACTTGATATAAAGTTTATTGAGGAAACTTAAATCCTCTTATTATAAAACGTGGGTTAAAATTAAACCAGGGCTAAAGTTGATACCGACACTATTATTATTACATTATTTGTAAAAAGGAAGACCGAGTAAGCACCTATTTAAGAGCATTTCTTACTTAAGGCTACTCTTTGCAATAGGGCGTAGAAATATGAGGATACTATTCAAGATAAATTATTTTAATAGATTTATATATTTTTTGTATTAAAATAATTTAACTTATAATATAGCATTGAACAAATACAAAAATATATAAAATTATAAAACTAAATGGCTCTTTCATCTTAATCGATTGCCAAAACATTTGTAAAAATGTTTCTCTCATTGATGAAACAACGCTGGCCTACAGCGTAAAATTAGAAAGGTACTGGAAGATTTCGATGGGTGTTCACAAGGCAAGGTAGCTCAATTAGGAGAGCATTGGACCGGACTTCCAAAGGTTGCGGGTTCGATTCCCGCCTGAGAATTCACTTGCGAACGGAGTAGATCTTTTCCAGTATTATTTTATTAAAATAATTTATCTTATAGCATTGAAAAAATGCAAAAAAAAAAAAATTTAAAAGGTTCTATACAAATCAATCCACAAAAAATAATCTCTATTAGTATTGGACTAAGTTCGACTTTTAAGTTGCTTATTGAAAATATTTTATGTGTTTGTAAGTGAACACGTGTCAAATTTTTTCAGTGGTGATAGTAAAACTAAAGACAATGAGCCCGAAGAGCATTCGGTGCACTGCCAGGAGTTCTACCGTTCATTGTACCCCTCACACAAAACATCCAGCTCTTATTATAGCTACGACCGATTCACTGTACCTGATACTGTCGGCGCCGTGCCGTCTGCGCACGTGATTCTCAACTGGTACTACATGCAAAACTGCCAAAACGATAGCTCACCTGACCTTGAGACCCTAGGTTTGTATCATTTCTTTTCGGCCAGAATCTATAATCTAAGAACATAAATTAGTGGTTTGTCTGTCCGCTCTTTTTCCCGCTCTTTTTCCATTATATACGCGTTACCGGGTCAGATAGTTAAAATTAATCTGACAAATATTACAAGCCGGAATAACTGAAAGCTTTATATTGATATTCTGTGCAATAGGATATAACATTTGCTATGTTTAATTTTCCTTACCTATATGATTTTTACATGATTGGTAGAAGCCCTATGATGTAGATGGATATATTTACATTTTCATATTTTCGCATAATATTTTCTCAATAGTCAATCATTTTCTGTATAGATTTCGCAGGGATAATCTTATCTACACTAATATAATTATACTCTAAAAACACAAATTTGTTGTTTGTGTGTTTGTCTGTCCGTTCTTTTTCCATTGTATCAATTAACGTTACCATAGCAACGCGTTACCGGGTCAGCTAGTCTACACTAATATTTTAAAGAGGAAAGACTTGTATTTTGTATGTTTGCAATGAATAAACTCAAAAACTACTAAGCCGAATTCTAAAATTCTTTCATCATTGGAAAGCTACATTTACGCTGAGTAACATAGGCTATATTTAATGCTAGAAAAAAATTTAAAGAATTTTATCCACCCGTGCGAAGCCAGGACGGGCTGCTAGTTTATTTATAAAAAACAATGCAAGTTTATAATATAAGAATGAATTATATCAATGTGTACTTATAAATGATACATAGGATCTTGCGATATCTCTTACTTGTTCATATTGCAGTATATTTCAGGAATCGTGTGATGATTTCAGAGTAGGTGACGAATTAATAACAACTATTATCTCTTCACAGTGGTACAAAAATGCTCTGAAGACCTACTTTACAAAGATACAGCGCTGAGCGTGGCGTGCATGCTTCGCACCACCCAGGACCTCAGCAAGACGAAGAAGATCATTGATAACCACAACACTGACACTGCTGTCAGTGCGACTCTGTATGCCACGCTGATGAAGTGCAACGCCCCCGAGCTAAGAGATAACGTGTACCTTACTGAGCCGGCTGTTGTGAGTTCCTTTCTTTCATAATAATACTCTTTTTTTTTAAATATGCTTGGAAATTCGATAATTACAACAACCTCCTTTGAGATAAATTTGAACTGCTGTAATGACTAAACACACACGAGCAGCGGTTGGCAAAGTTAGCATGGAAAGCCATATTTGGCGTTTTGACCGGCCGGCATTATCATTATAAACAAATATTATCTGTTGTGTAATCTAAAAATGGAAAAAATTAATCACCCAACCACATCACTCAAGGATTGTGAATAATTAGAGAACTGGCTTGTATATAGCAGTCAGAGACAGTCATTTGTTTTTATTTAGCGCGCGAAAATGTTTGTGGAGCGTTCATTTTATTTCGCATTAATATGATGAAAAAAAAAGTTCAAATGAGAAAAATCGCATAGAAGATTCTACTAAGTTTGAGTTTCCGCGCATTATTTGTTTAAAGTACCATACAAGCCTTGGCAGCGATGGATATAACTTATCAAAACAGACTTTATTACATAATAGTAATAATCGTCTATGAATGCAAAATTTACTAGCCGCTGCATTAATATTAGAATTAAATAATTGTCAATATATTTAAAAAATCATAATACCTAAAATCTGATTATGACTGCAAGTCGAACTGCTACAGGCTAGTCTTAGTTTAAGTATCAGTTTATTGTTTACATTATTAATTATTAGACATGCGCCAAACAGTACGTTAGAACGTACTGCCATATGACATGACATTTCGTATCGCGTAATATGACATTAGAATAGTACGCAGTACTCCATATAACTTCGAATGACGCGCTATACGAACGGCCCGCTATTACTTACTGTACTAGATATGCCCTCCCGAACAGTCGCTATGTTCCATTGCACGCTATACAGTTCACTTTAGTCTGTCATCGCAGTTCACCTGATTTGTGTTCTAAATTCAAAAGAATTTGCACACATTTTTTCTATTGGTGGAATATATTGTATGTATTGTTTGTACTGAGTGTAATGGAAATGCGATAGGTTGTTATTGTTAGGTAGACCCTTTATTAAAACAGATCATATTACGTTCTTCATAACACATGTGATTACATCGCATCACGATTTGCGACATGACATGATGAAGGAAGAACATTGTGTCCGATCATCGCCATGCCGAATTTAAACAAATAAAGTTATTTACTTACACACACTAGCACTACTGTTTCTATTTATTTACAGTTTACACATAACAATTTTACACATAATTTACTATAAACCTTTTTTTATCTGTATTGCATACAATAAACCTTGACCGTGTAATTGCTAAATTGAGTGAAAACTATGCATGCACTTTTACAAATCAAAAACAATTATACGAAAAAAGCTCGCAAGGTTTATGACCTACGTTCTACACGACACGGGGCGGTGCAACAGAAATATGATCCTTACCGCGAACGCAATACTGTTCTAAATATATTTTTTCCAAATAACATGGCATGACAGAGACAACCCGTCCGGCCGAACGACTAGCCGTGCAGAGAGCATGTCATGTCATAGTATAACACGACCACAGAACGCGACACTGTTCGACAGGCGCTTGACTCTCAGGTACTGTGACATGACGTGTCATGCAAAATTTTGCCAGGTAATACGTACTGTTTCAGTACGCGCTCGGGTTATATATCGCGTAATACATTACTCACAGTACTTACACACCTTTATTAATTATTAAAACATGAAAATAGTTATAAAGTTGGATTAGGTTTATTTATTACTTGACTCACCAGACTTCCTTTTCGTAAGATTTCCGAATTTTATGATTTTGCGGTAATATTTGCCCCATCTCTTTTCTCAGACCAACCGACATACATAAATATCCCTTTATAAAGTTACCTTATTACACCTATGTTACCATAGATGGCTAGAACTACACTTAAGCAGAAGAATGCGTCACAAGAACAACTGGAGATAATACGCGAATGCATCGACAAACTGACGGGGATGGGCGAAGTAGACCGATTACGTGCACTCGGGATGACCGTTAACGGACTGCTGTTCAATGCGGACAGCGACTATCGTACCGAGATCATCTATCGCGTCGCCAGGTACGTAATACTACGTTAAATACATCGATTGAAATAGTATATTGTTCAGTTAGGAATAAAGTGACCGATTAGCGATGAGGACAGTGTTTGAAAAAAATTAACCCCTTGACGCCCAGCTTTGTGTTAAATGCGTTATTTCTCTCTTTATCGGGGAAAAAATATCATTCAATCAAAAAGTACCATTACCAAAGCCGTAATAAGGATTAAATCAGACTGCGCGCTATAGAGCATTATATCATGCTCGCGGATTTTAGGTATCGTTGTCGCGCGCATGATATAATGCTCTCGGGTTTTAAGGGGTTAAAGCACTTTCAGCATCTTTCTATCGAGTGAGAAGATTCCCGATCTTGGGTGATAGTACTGCATATTACACCTACAAGATTAAAGACGTCCTTACATTAAGAGTAAAGCCGTGAAATCATGATATAAGTCGGTAATATTTAAAAAAGTAATATTTAAATCAAGATTTGTCGTAATTGCAGTTTTGACGCCATCTGTTCTATCTAGTTCAGGCGGCGACCTTATAAAATCGGCAACTTCACCTACAGTTACACAATAGTCATATAAGGAAGATATCCTCGCAAGAAATAAAAAAATAACTATATCGGAATAAAGGGAGTGGTGAAGTCAGTGTTTACAATTATTGTCTTTTGTACGCTTCACATCAGAGTGTCTATAAAGTATTTACCCTCTTTATTAGTTTGTCATTACAGTTAAGTAGACAAAATGAAATAAAAAAATATATTAACACATTATAATAGGAACAGAAACAATACAGTAAAAACCAAGGTATCAACATTTTTCTTTGAATAAAATAAAATACTTTTTGGATATTGTCTTCTTTATAAACTATCAAAGAAAACAGCAGGCAAATAAGTGATTTTCATATAACTTTAGCTGCTGCAAATTTGTATGACAACAAAGACTTACAATCCGACTCGTTCTTGCACAAGTAACAATGTACTTTCCGTACAGGTGTAGTATAAACCATATTACGCTTCGAAAGTATTACATTTGTAATGTTTTAATGGTGTGACACAAATGAGATCATTAAATAAGAAAAGTACTTTGAAATTTTATTTATATTATACAAGGTTATTTTATAAACACCATCCAAATTTTTTCTAGGCATTAGATATCATTCAAACACTTCATTTATGAAAAAAAATTGGTAGGTAAAATTTCCGCAAAAATATTATTTTGTCCGAGCGAATTATTACAACAGCTGGTTACTGGTCAAAAGAAAGGTCGCCCGAAAGGTCAAACACGGCCGAAATGTTTTGAATGAAACAGCGGGGTGGGGTCGCGGGGTGTTGATGCCGAGGTACAGTAAGAAAGAACGACGTAACTTTCTTTTTCCAAAATTGAGTTGTTAGAAAGTCAATCTGTCGAAGAAAAAATCGTTTGAGTGAGAAAATTGCCGAATGGGTGAAAGTTGTTTTATTTGCTGTAAAATGGTGTTAGTTATCTACCTTGAAGGTGGCCACGCGCCATCTTGGTGCGTCTTTTTGCAAACTCCAAAAACGAGCCAAAAAAATTTGAAATGCATTTTTCTCGGAATGTATGCATTTCACAGAAAAATCGATTGATTATAAAATGTAGAGGACGTCAAAATCTACAAAAAATGTCATTGCTGCAATCCCGTACACCAACAAATGCACACAGTAGGTGGCGCCAAAGTCTTCAAACGGTGTTTTTTTATTTTTCACCTTGAAAATACATTTTTATTGCAAAAATGTAAATGTAAAAGTTGTTCCTTAGGATTTTGTCAACGACTTTTGTTTGAACAATTTTTTTATACAACTTACCGTTTTGAAGCTGGACCTCGAAAAAGAATGAAAAGTCCAATAATACGGTTGCCTGCAGTATAAGTCCACATGTGTAGTGCACTTTTTGACCACGATTCATTTATTTGTATTAATTAATGTCATTCTAACAATTTAAATTTGTTAATTATTTGAATTTGTTTCGCATTAAACCATTTCTTGCTAAATAATTAAAAAAATACTGTTGCCTGTTTGTTTAAAAGAGGAAAAATAATCAATATTTTTTTTCCATTTATTGCAAAACGGACAGTTGTATAAAATTAAAATAATAATGTTTACCGTAAATTTGTTATGTTACGTTGAAATAGTAAATTTTGATTATTTCATAAAAGAAAAAAATAAAAATCAATAATTCAATAGCCTTATAAATACTACTATTTCTATTAGAACAATGAAGGGAAATAAAATATTGTTTGTTTTTGCCGAAAACCGTAATAACTTTGAAGTCGATGTTTTTATAACTTGCAAAAAGTTAGAACAATGACTTACTCAATTTAAATACTCGAAGCGCATGCGGCGAGCCGCGATCGTGGCTGCGCGCGCAGGTTGTGGCTAGGGTTGCCACCTTTTATTTTTGTAGTTAAAGTACACTGGTTATTATAGGTAAGAAAAAAAAGTACATAGTATGAAAATAAAGTACAATTTATTTTCCTTTATCATTATGTTTAAAAGCATATTTTTTATTGCTTTTTGCAGTTTGTATCAAATTAGTATTTCTATTAAACAATTGCAAACACAGCATCTTTACAGTCTAGCATAGCATAGTTTAGTTTGGATATTTAATGCAACCATATCAATTCACACACACGCACAGAAAAAGAAAATTTGTCTTCTTACTTGTCCTACTCCTATACTGAAGCAATTGTAATTCCACACAATTTTCATTTTCCATTATATTCGTTCTGTGGATCATAAATTAACCAATCACCATGTCCGTTTTCCCACGTACTTTTATACTTTACTGCAATCGTTTATTTTTCTTTTTGACCTATCATTTCTTTTAAACATTTTTTCGGTGTAACATATTCACTATCTGTTCCGAGAGAGAGTTCTGTTCTGTGCGAGAACCGATACGGTAGGTTTTGTTCATGATGAAACCCAGGATAAAGAAATATCACGTAAAACACACTAGAATAACAATTGACTTCTTAACTAAGCAAAAAATTAGTCAACCTCTTGACAGTTTTGACAGATAAGGAAGTGTTGCCAACAAAAAGTGTACATTAGTTGCGGAATATTTTTTGTCAACTCTTTATTGTCGAGCTGTACTACTAAAATTTTCAAAATCCCAAAAAAATCAAATCATTCGAAATAAAGTATTTTCGTACGGGTGGCAACCCTAGTTGTGGCGACACCTGTGCAATGAAATCAGTCACGCGGGAACCTCCCGCGACGTACGTCTTGTGCTCCCGCGAGCTTACATCACATAAATACCTACCTAACAAAATGTATTCAAATCGCGAGTATTACGAGATGGTACGGTGCTATATTTTAAGTGGAGAAAGCTTAAACGGTGCCTGTGCACTGTACGAAGCTGAAAGTCTTCCTCGTCTTCGAAATAGTGGTTTCGTAAATGCTACAACACCGAATCGTCAAACCATTTTAGCTGCGAATCAACGCTTACTTGACCACGGACAATTTACGACGCCATCACACGCTCGAGGAGGTGGTAGAAGGAGACTTGCAATTGAAATCGAAGACGAAATCTTTGATTTCTTTGATCGAAATCCCAGAGCAAGTACGAATGACGCAGCAAGACGGTTCGGCGTAAGTCAACCCGCGGTGTGGAAATTACTTAACGCCGCAACCATGCATCCTTATCACTATCAGAAAGTGCAGTCTTTAGGTGAAGCAGATGCCGTGCCTCGCCGTGCCTTTTGTGAGTGGCTGATTGAACATCCTGGTGCTGTTATTTTATGGACTGATGAATCTTTTTTCACTCGCGTGGGACTGTATAACCAACACAACGAGCATTGGTGGTCGTTCCGGAACCCGCACGTGATAAGGGAGAACCATCATCAAGTGCGTTTTAGTGCAAATGTGTGGGCGGGTATTATCGGTAACCAAGTACTGGGGCCGTTCTTTATTGAAGGGCGGTTGACCGGAAGCACGTATCTTGATATGTTACGCACTGTAATATCCGACTTTATGGACGAAGTACCACTCGCGCTTATTCAAAATCGCGTGTTTTATTTCCAACAAGACGGAGCACCACCTCATTATGCGGCCGCAGTTCGCGATTATTTAAGCACCGAACATGGTGATCGCTGGATCGGTCGTGGAGGCCCCGTCCCATGGCCGCCCCGATCACCAGACCTCACGCCTTGTGACTTTTTTTTGTGGGGCGAAATTAAACGGCGGGTTTATGTGGAGGAGGCCCAAAGCCTCGAGGACTTAAAAATAAAAATAATCCGTGCATTTGACGAAGTGAAAAATGACACTGTAGTGCTTAATAAAATTAAAGACAATGTTCGTAAACGTGCAAGACTCTGTTTGGAGAGAAATGGTCTACATTTTGAACAGTTAATGAAGTACTCTTAAAACGATTGTTTTCAAACTTTATGTAAGTGTATTATGATTGGTTCTTTTATTTATTATTGGGTTTGAGTATAGCAAAGGTGTGCAGGGCGTTTAGGCTTCAAAAAATATGTTTTTAATTTAATTATTTTGCATTCGCAATGCAATATTTTCTATGAGATATAAAATACGTGTGTAAAAAACAACTACGCCTCCGAGCCCTCAGGTAGGATTCGAACCCACGACCTTTCGCAATCCGGGCAAGTGCTCTGACCACTGAGCTACCGAGACGCTGGCAAACGTGTCGAATTTTACAAACGTATTTCAACTTCTATTATGAGTTCAACATCGAAAGTAATATTTTTACAAATATTAAACAATCGATTAAGATGGAACCAGCTATAATTATGTGCTTTTTATTTAATTTTTTGCATTCATGATGCAATATTTCTATAAGATATAAAATACGTATGAAAAAACAACTACGTCTCCGAGCCCTAAGGTGGGATTCGAACCCACGACCTTTCGCAATCCGGGTGAGTCATAAAAATTATAAAATCTAATAATAATTTTACTCTTTCTATTTTTCATCCGGCTTCGGATTAGTATTAAATGAGCGATGTTAATGTTTAGGACTAGGAAAAGTATTGAAATGTGTTATCAGTGAATTTATTGCTTTTTAATACCGATTTTCGTATTGCGTATGCGATTCCTGTGTTTTTTTAGTTTCTGTTGTTAATAGTTCTCTTAGTTTTGTATGTTTCAGTGAGACAAAAAAAATCTTAAGTTCTAGACGCCTTGCACAGCCATTGCTATACTCCAACCAATTTTTGTACCTAAGTTGTTCCAGATTTTTTAAATACGCCTTATTGCAAAAAGTATGGTTTACTTTTACGTTCAAAGTTTTTATCTGTTATTAGAAAACAACTCATACCTTCTGCAATTTGACGGTCCTAAGCCCGATCAAGTATGAAGGAAAAATTTGGAACTTATGACAATTATTGTTATGTATTAATGAAATATGCGAGAGCGGGGAGCGGGAGCGGCGGCGGCGGCGGGGGGGTGGGGGAGGTCATGTAGTCATCTGCTACAACACCGTGCGCAGCGTAATGTATCAATGAAATACGGGGGGAGGGGCGGGGGTTGTGTAATCATCTGCTCCAACACCGTGCGTAGCGTGATTGTGACAGTAAATCGGTAGTTTTCCTCGGATAACTTTGTATAGCCTTAACTTAATATTTTAGTACTGAGTGATATTAAAAGAAAAAAATCTTGTTTCGTAACTCTCTTCAAAGAATATCATTTATAAATTTGGATGGTGTTTATATAATGACCTTGTATATAATGTTTGATTAAATTTCGTGCCCATTTTTATTATAAAAGTAACATAATACGATATGATTACCGACATATTAAATGACAATTGCTTGAATAATTGCTTCATTTCTTTATTTGCAACGTAAATTAGTTTACCTAGCACCGTTATAAAGTTGCGTATAATGTTGGGCTATTTATATCCCATCTTTTTTGATAGCCTGTAAAAAATTACTTTGATTTCATTGCTGGACATTGAGCATAATTATATAGATTATAAATATTATGACAGACAATATGACTATTGCGTTTGAGATGTTAAAATTAAAAAATATAAAATCAATTAATGAAAATGTAATAAATAAAAAAATATTAAATGAATGTAATGAAAAAATAATAAATAAAAATATATTGATGCCAAAAATATCTGCCGAAACCCGGGATTGAACCGGGGACCTTTAGATCTTCAGTCTAACGCTCTCCCAACTGAGCTATTTCGGCTACAGAGAAGATTGTGAAATTACCGATTGCATACAACAGTTTTAAACAGTTTATCTCTATTGATATTGTTGTGTGTGCAAAACAAGTGTGATATCAATCAGATTCATATTGAACCGACTAGTTCTTCAGTAAGTAAATCATGATTACTGATTTTACAAACACATTATAATGGAAATAAAAATATTAGCTGTGGCGTTTTTGATCTTAAAATCAAAATAGTAATTAGTACTACAATATTAAAATAAATAACATTTCTTACCAAAAGTTAGCTTTGTAAGGCTTGTATTATGGATACTAGGGTAACGGATAGACATACATATATAAAATACACAGATATTTTAATATTTAAAGAAATATAGATAAATACCCATGATAAATACTCAGGCACAAATGCTTGTATTTATCACAAAAACATCTGCCCCTTCCGGGACTCGCACCCAGGACCGTCGGTGTGAAAGACAGGATCCCTAGCGTTGCACCAAAAGGTCGTAAAAATAATATTTTCTTGTTTCCTATTGCAATAACAGAAAGGTTAATATTTCGGTCAGGTCGACGAATCCGGAGCACGTGTCGACAGCATGCGCGTTAGGTGCTAAATATGGTGTGCCAACCCTGGATGTATGGTTGCAGCATGCCGCTGCTCATCCGGCACGAGCGATTCCCCCGCCTCCCGAGGCATTACAACACCCAAATGCATATACACGGTAAATTATTATTAATAATTTTAATTTTAAACATTTTAATAAATATTATCTACAATAAATAAACATTAAATTATTTTAAATACATTATTGTTGGTTTAGATTAGTAACAATATAAACTTATAAAATTATGTTAGCATTGTTAGTTCCTTTAATGCTCATTTCTAGCCTGTCACTATTTCCACACAGTGTTTTTGTATAGCACAGTCAATCTAACAGCACTAAAATTTAAGATGCCGTTGCCTGAAACACGTAGTTGTGGAAGCAATGGGCCAGCTTTTTTGCGCATTATTAATTGTGCTTTAAAATCGTCGGTATAGGCCTCATAATTAAGAAATCCTATTGTAGATGTCCTAAAAAGGGCCAAGCCAAAAGCACCAAAGTCTGAGAGTTAAAGAAGCGAGAGATGTATGTTAGGATCGTGAAAATGGAAATCTACCCCTATTTTATGATTTTTATATTTTGCATTTTGAATGCTATCTTACATGATAAATTATAAAAAAAGATAATAAATTCAGCTTACAAGTTATTCTGAGGCGGGGCTCGAACCCGCAATAACGGACATCCAAATCCAGTCCACTACACTCCCAATTGAGCTACCCAGTCTTGTCAGCACCCATCCAAATTTTCTTGTACTTTTTATTTATCTATGCTGTAGGCCAGCATTGTTTCATCAATAAGAGGAACATCCTCGCATCCGAAAGAAACATTTTTACAAATGTTTGACAATCGATTAGGATGAAACAGCCATTTAATTTGTATTACATATATGATAAATTTTAATAGAAAAAATAATAGAGCCTAATATGATATCTATTATTATTAACATTAAATAGTTGGTTATGTTTTTTATTGTATTTTATTAAACACGCAAAGGTAGGGGAATAGAATCGGAGATTTCTGATGGCGGGATATACTCATCGTAACTGAGTCAGTGTTAATACCGCGATTTATGTGTTCAGTAATAATAATTCAAGTTTTTTGAAACCAAATTTAAAGGGAGTAAAAATGTATCATTGTTGAAATAAAACTTAGTTATGTATCACAAATGTAAGTTACATTGAATAACCCAAATTGTATTGTGATTGATATTATTTGTCTGTTAATCTTCGTAAATATAAATAAAATAAATCAGAAATGCAGAAAGCGAGATCTTTGAAATCGATTGCTTCCATTACAGCATTAAAGAGACAATGTGGCCCCTTCTGCAAGGCAATGACCACAACTCACTTATCAATTTCTTTACGATCCTTCGAAGCGTTGATGAGAAAGCGCAGATTTTCGGCCTCACCGCTGCTGAACATATCAAAACACTGAAAAAAGTGAAGGCCGCTTCTTCAGGTAAATATGTCTCTATTGTATTATTCCACTCACTTTCCACTTAAGTTAAATTGGCCTGAATTAATATTTTCAGAACCCCCTGTTTATGAATAGAGAAGTCAGAAAAGTAAAACAATGTAATCAAGTTTAAACTTGTTTTCAATTATATATCATACACATAAAAGTGATACAAATATCAAATTAAAAAAAAAGAATTATTCGGCCACATCATATAATTTCAGAATAAAACACTTTTTTACGGATTGTTGCGCATGTTTTATTTTATTTTATATTTAATCCTGACGTTTCGACTCCTTTACAGGAGCCGTGATCACAAGTCATCCTGTGATGCATGCGCAAACATGCGCAATAATCCGTAAAAAAGTGTTTTATTCTGATGTGTAATGTGCGCGGAACTGTAAGAACTAAATATCATATAATTTATTCTGTACCCAAGTTAAGTAGCTAAGATACTTGTGTTATGAAAATAAGCATAACGACGATAACCAAACTTATTGTTTCGATATTTTTAAATGGAACAATGAGAACAGGCAGTTAGAAAAATGAAATGGTATCAATTTGTTTTCTCAAATTTCTCTTCCTCTCAAAGTTTTGCAATAATCCTCTTTTTTTGTCGTTTTGCCGCTTGGCAAGCGGATCAGATGACAAAAAAAAATAAAAATTTAATACCGTTTGAAATGCTTTTGTATTGAATACGTCTTGTCGGTTGCCGTGTTAAATAAATAAATCCTCCAGATTTGGACTACCAGATACTGGTAGGTCAACCAACAGCGGAGACGTATCGCACCCATTTGGTTAACATTCTGCGGCCCGAGAACGTGGCGCTAGTGAGCAAGCTGCTTCGCGCTCTGCCTCCGCCACTCCGCGCCCCTCTGCCGTTGGGAGCGTTGTACGCTGCCTGGCTCACACATTACTTGTATAGCGTGAGTATATATAATAACAATAATATTAATAAATTTCTGTATTGACATAATCCATATTTACAATTTGTTTAAAGGCTCTGACGCCCAAACTACGTTTAATGCCTGAATTTCAGGTGTCAGTGACCTCTCCCAATGTTTGTAACAGTCAAAAAGTTAATTCAAAATAAAAATTAACAATGCACTTTTAATTAGATATGTAATACTTTAACCCCTCAAAACCCGAGAGCATTATATCATGCGCACGACTACGGTACCTAAAATCCGCGAGCATTATATAATGCTCTATAGCGCGACAGACAGAGAAATAACGCATTAGACACAATGCTGGAATCAAGGGGTGAATACACCTAATTTGAATAATTCATATATGTATATATGTTACTGGGAATGTCCGATATTAGTGGATCTACAAGTGCACCAGTTAATGTCGACAATCATTCTTTTACTTACAGCTTGTAATTTAAAATGAAATTTACATGGGCTGTTGTGAATCTATTTTCCATTATCGTTTCATTAAACCGAATACTTTTGCGTTGGGAAAAAATTGGAGGATTGAAATATTCAAATGAAACAACGAAACTCGTTAGTAAGAGACCATACTTTACAAGATAACTCTTCGTCGTAGTTATATTTAAATTATATTGGTAGGTGCCACCGAGTGCAGCAACCAATAAAAAGTGGATGCAGCAATATCGCCAGTGTGCCAGCTACTTTAACAAGTTATCTAAAGATGACCTTCTCGAGTTTGTGTTGAACGCTTGTTTCTCACAGCAAGCAATTGAAAGGTATCGATAACCATGTTAATAATATTATTATCACATGACCATCGTTTATATACTTATGCTTTGTTTCGTTTACGCAGGATTCCAGCTGGTACGCGAAGTTTAATGATAATGCAGGCAGTAGACTATTGCCAACAAGAACAAGAAAACGACTACAAATTCAATAAAATGTATGTATACTTAAATTTTGCTATTGTAAATTCAATTTTATTGCACTTTGTTTTAAAGTGTCATATAAAAAGTTTAAATTTAGATAATTTTAAGTAATTTTACTTTTATTATAGCGAGAAGACATGGGCACAAGTCGGCAATGAGCTGACGCGATGGGCCCGTTTTCTAGACAACTTCCACTCCAGTACCATTCAGGCTATCGTCGAGAACTGTGCTTTGCCCGACCCGAAGATATGGCAGTAATTAGTTTGATTTTTATTAATAATGCGATAACTTCTAAGTTACTACAATTTCAGTGTATGTAGAACTTAAAATAAAGCTCGACCTCCATTCAATAAAATAGTGAATGTGAAATTTTGAAGTTTGTCAATCGTACCGATTTTTTAATTCTACATTAATGTGTGACTAATCACGATTTGATCATGTAAAAATTATTCAAAATCTTAGGCACTGTAAGTTTATTAATTTTATCATTGTTTTAGTCAATAATTATCGTAAATTTATATGACTTAAAATCTATTTAATTAATCCAATTAGAGATATGGAGATGTCGCATGGAGATACGGCATCGGTAGTGCAGTGCGTTGCACGGCTAGTGATGGTACGGGAAGTGCGCGCGAGTGCACTGGCCACGTTATTGCAGTGCCTGCACGTGGATGCAGCACCCGCCGCCGTACTCGAGTACGCCGCCTCGAACCATGCCACCACCCTGCAGTACGTATCCGGTAGATAAACATAATACCCTGTTAGACAGTTATTACGAAATTATTTCAAATTGATCGTTATAGTGTAATACAATTGCCATTTGATAGATTCATTGTTAATTTCTCTATTTTCAATAAAATCACATCAAAGTTGAAATGAATAAAAGACCCGGCGAAACAGACCTTTATACAGGTTACTTGAAGTTATGACGTCACCTACTTGTAAACAAACTTTAAGCTGTCAAATCTTTATATGTAATCCTTAGAGTGACATACTGACTTTTAACTGACTGTAAATAAGCAAGTGACGTCACTCGAGATTCAATAACCCAGTGCATTTTCTATCACGTGATCGAACATAGAATTTAATTTCTTTTTCTTTAAAAAATTATATATATTTTAAAATAATGTATGGGCTAAATTAGTTTAAAATTGTTTACTGCTAAGCTAACAACACCATATGCACTATGATAACATTTAAATTGAAAAATCTAACTTAAAAAATAAAAAAATATTAATTTAAATCTAAAATCCGTTTCTAGGGACGTACAAACACTCAGTTCACGCGTGATGACGTACCATAAAGAAGGCGTGAAGCTTCCCCCAGAGGTGCTGGAGCAGCTGGTAGAGAAAGGCGCTGCACTAGGTCTGGCCCCAGCTCGCCAGGTGGCGCTGTTAGGGCTAGCGCGACCCGCCCATCATGCGCAAGCTCACGGTTACAGCACGGCGCATGCGCTGCAACTGCTACGGGACGAGTGGCAGCGCCATCTCACCGGTGAGTGTAGCGTGATACAGTTGTGCCAAATAAAACTCTGGTTTATGACAGATGTGGCATAATAACGATAGCTCTAGGCAGCATTCAAAACTAAACTACGCTTACACGTACCTCTTTTCCTAAATCTGTGTTTCCTGATAAATACAATTTAGGGGTTTTCAAATCACGAGTAAATGGGTATCTACTAGGCAAGCGCGCTACATTCTAGACGCATCTTCGCTTACCATCAGGCGATATAGTAGTCAAGCACGTACCTATTTACAATAAAAGACGTCTATTAATTGAGAGAATCAAAATTTATTTGAAACCAGCTTATTTATAAAATTAAAAACCTTACATTTGATTTTATCGACTGAACTCAAATATGTATTAAATAATATTTGTTTTTATAGCATCACTTCCATTGCTAGCAACCACAGAGTAATATTAAAAGCAAAAAATCTTAATAATTAATGTGATTAAGAATTTTTAGACGACTAAACGACTTGGTTGAAATGTGGCAAAACCTATAAACTCTTATTATTGAATTAAAAAAAACAATGAGGAGTTAATTCTCCTTATCTCAGCCAACAGATGTCACTGTTTAATGGTATCTTCCACCGAAAATGGGGAAATTTTGCCGTAATCCTTTTTTTTGCCGTTTTACCGCGTTGTCTTTGTTTTGTCGGTTGCCTGTTTAAATAAATAAATCCTCCAGATTTGTATTACCAGATACTGGTAGGTCAACCAACAGCGGAGGCGTACCGCACCCATTTAACCTATAAACTCTTATTATTGAATTTAAAAAAATCTCTATTAATTTATACATATAAAATTCTGTACTTTATTTCCAAAAATCAATAAATATATGACACTGTTTGTTTTCGTTTTCAGAAGAGGATGTAATGACCGAAGAGGGTCTTAGCTTAGTGTTCTCCGAGTGCTTGGCGCAAGCTGACTCGTGGCAGCGCAGGAAAGCGCTCGTCGATCTGTTACACTGTTGGCCGCGTACACTCAACAGGTATAATCTTTTTTGAACAATGAAATCATTAAAGTATTACTCTCTCGATATGTTATATTAAATCGCGTAGCTACAATATACTTCTCTCTGATAACTTTTGAAAGAAACATTTATTTGGATTCAAACACACAAACAATACCAATAAGAAGGTAATAATTTATATCTTAAAAATGAAAACTTTTAAAAACAAACCTTTATTTTTAATAGGATGAAAGTATTCGTCAAAACGAATCCAACGAGCCCAAACTCGATGGGGTTGTGTCGTTTTACTACGAAGTTCCTATGACCACCTTCCAGATTAGCTCCATTTTATCATAATATTGCATTGTCGCGCGATATACATAAGCATGCAAAATTTCATCTCAATCGGTAACCGGAAAGTGGGTCAAATTTAACAAACAGCGGAACAGATGAAAGTAAATAAAAGCTTGTAACTATTAGAATTACCATTAAAAAATAAAATATACACAAAAAAATCATGTGTGCAATTCACACGTGGTAGAAGTGAAACCTTCAAAAATAATACGTACACTTATACAAAATAACACGGTTGTTGTGATGCCTTCTCTCAAGTTTTATACTACGCATGCGCACACAAACACGTATTGACACACGTTCATAATGCTCCTTATCTCATTTAAATCTTATGAATTAATGTGTCTGTCTCTTTTTACTGTCGCTTTTTCGTTTCATCGACTTTCAAATCACAACGATGCTACAGAAGTTTTCACTTCAAATATAAAAAAACCAATTGTGATGTGTTCGAAGCCAAATGGAGTTATTAATGCTTTTTTTGATTTTTTTTCTTTTATATTTGTTTGGTCAAACAGTGAAGGGCGTAGTCTGCACAGTGTGTATCTGCATCGACTACTAACGGGAAACGGCGACGCTAAAGAGAGCCTGGTGCTCAGTAAGCTGCTTCTGCGACATCCAATATTAGTACAGGAGGTTTGTAATCATTTATCTCAATTTTTAACACTTCATTTTATGCCCGGGTAGGACTAATAGGCACTGAACCCGACTAACTACCTATATTAAAATTAGTATTTCAATCAAATGTTACAATCTTTTAATACCAAACACACTAACATTTTATTTTTGAAAAAAACATAATCTTTATTATAATTATATCATTAACACAATCAAAAAGAATATTAAGAAAAATGCTATAACTGATATTTGAAATAATTCTCAAAATACATACGAATTTAATTAAAAACCACAAAGTTATTAAATTCAGCAGGGCTGGTGAGGACATTGATCTAAATTTAATTGGTCTAAAATATTTATTTTGGACTAATACTATAATTTGTATTCATTTTAGTATTGTATATCACCAAACAATGCCATTTTCCATTATTTATTATTGTATAACTCTCATCTCCTTTTCTAGTTCCCAATCGATGTCATTTATTGACCGCAGCAATTAGCACGGTCACTAGTACTTTTTTATGTTTAGATATCGTAACGCAGTATTTTATCTTATTTTATCTTTAATGTTTGGATATCGTAACGAAGTATTTTGTCGTAACAAAGTGTTTTACAGAGTGACATACGACTTCGTTTGGTGACCCGAAAGACGTTTTTTGCTTTATACTAATTGCAACCGAATTATAAGTAACATAAAGTCGACTTGCGATTGATAATGAAAAAGTCGCTTTGCCATTGATTGACTATGTATCTTAGGTTGCGTATGTCTATATTATGATTATAGGAATTGAAATGGTTAGCAGACAGCGCTCCTAGTGAGGCAGTCATCAACGCCCTATGGATCGTCCTCCTCAGCCAATGTGATGGCAGCTTGGAAGAAAATGTGCTCAGTTTATTACAACGGCACAAGGTATTTATAAAATAACTCTGACTGTTAAGTATCATTTCATTTCAAAATGTTTAGCTCACAAATACGCCCAGAGGAAAGAAACAGTATATCTCACCGAGGTCTACTTACTCGTGTACATTGTACTTATCGTTTTTCGACATTTTTGTGATAGATTTCCGAACTTAATACGATCTAGTAGCGCCTAAAGTAATTTTTTTTTTGCGATGACAAATAAAATTAATACACAGTAACGAAAAACTGACTGCTAAATACCAAATTATTATGCGCCAAGATGAAATATAACGTTGCTGGAAAGATACTAGTGAGACAAAATTGGGAGGCGCCAGATTTGCGGTGACAGTTGCTATACAGATGGGCTGTTCCGATATCAGCTACGGAAACAGAAATAACGTCGTAATAGGCGAGTTCATGCTTTTTCTTTATAATCAATCTTGTTTTCTCTCCGCTTATAATTATTATTGGACTGGAGCGAGCGAAGCTCCCATGGATAAGCTTCAATGACGAAATGTATGTGACGCCATAACTCTATGAGTTCTTAACTGATTTTCGTATTTTGTAATGAATAGAACCAACAGGTTTAGGACTAGGTCGTGACGGAACCCGAACTGAAATTCGCAAAAATAAAAAGTTATGACCAAAAAGATTGGCTATATGGGATTTCCATTGAAACAAAAAGCGTGCGATTTTTGAAAGTTTTCATTCTTATGGAATTTACTAAACGTTACTGATTTTTTTATTTTTTTATATTACGCTCCGCTCCAATGTATGGTGCTAGCGAAGCTTTATGCTTAGTGACTGTATCGGCCTAGTTTTATTGTTTAGTAAAACCATTATATGCACAAATAGGTTACAGTTAATCAAAATAAAAAGTGCTCTTTGTGTAATAATTATATTACTTATTTTCTGTCTTTTCCAGGATGCTATACAAAAACAGGAAGTTGAAAGCGATTTGGTCAAAGAAATATTGGATAGCGGATTGTTTTTAAAACTAGTATCAACGCCAATTTATTCGTCTATAATAAATTATATTATTAGCAAAGAAACTCCAGGTCTTGAAGTATCTGACGATGAAAATGCATATACGGTAAAATGGGCTACTGCAGAACTGGTGAAGGGCAACTACTTGGGTGAGGCTGGACATCTACATCTGCTAGCGATGGGAGTACCGTCACCGTTGCGAGGGTTTTCGCAAACGGTACAAATTTGTAAAAATATTTTTAAATAAAATTAGTATAAAATATATATTATCAATATAAGTTATAAATGTTATTATCAACTTATTTATTATTAAATGGATGTTTAATGGGTGAATTTTTTATTGTCTAGAATTTGACAAACGGTGGTCCTCTGTAATTCAACACTTTTCGTATATGAATTTTACATAAAAAGATGGACCAGTTTAATTAATAACTCTTTCAATTTTCCTAAAAACCTTATTGTTTTTCTTTACTGTCAATGCTGCCAGTCTTATGGGTACTTTGCCTCGAGATTTAGTCGAAATATTTCATTTGTGAAATGTAAAAAAAAAACTATGAGCTAGTATCATCGGTAGGACCTTATTGTTGATATAATAGTAAATTTTCACTGAGGAGAGAAAGTGACCAACCACCAACGAGAGCTCTGTTGGGTTCGGGTTGGACCGAGTTCGGGAATTACTCCATCTTTTAGAGTTACGTAATACTTTATAATTCACTTACGGAATGGGCACTGAGTTAATTTCGCTTTTATAATATTAGTAAGGATAAACAAAATAAACAGATAGCTACCTCAAAAATAACTAAAAAAAAAGATAAAATTAGTCTATGGGCGGTCAGCAGGAGACCTGGCTGCCAATATTTGCAGTCATTGCTCGGCCCGTGTATACATAAATGTGTATACATACATATAAGTATGTTTTAATCTTTGAAATTAAACATTCAAACAACAAATGTAGCAGCCCTCATTTTTTAGAAGCGAAGCTTCTATTCTTCTAGTATTTCTTCGAAGCTTCTAAACTAACGTTCGGGCAGCTCGCATATAGGCGCTCGCCGCGCAGCTAGAGTGCTAAACGTCAGATTTCGAGAGAGCGTCTGATGTAGTACCGTTACATGATATATATTTATATAAAAATTGAATCTATGCAGAATATATCCAACTAGTAAACTTACAAGTTTTACCCTCCTGCATATTCGTATGACAAAAAACATACTTTATGACCCGTTCTTGCACATAGAGAAATATATATATATATATATATATATATATATATATATATATATATATATACAAAGTACAAGGGTGTAGTATAAAAGGAATATGTAATGGTACCTTTAGAGATATTCTTGTACTTGGACTTCCTTAGCGACACTTCCTTAAATGAAATGGATATGACGTCATAATTATTGATTTACATTATATATTGACTTATGAAATATTATAGCCTCAGAGTAATTACTCTGAGATTATAGCACAATTTATTAATTTGATAATTAATCCAAAATTAATAATTACAACTTAAATAATAATTAAAACTTAAATAATAATTAAAAAATCTGACATTAACATATTTTGACATTGTATACCTGCTTTCTGTTTTTTATTTTTTAATATTATTTGTAATACTGATTGTTTATTTATAGCATAGCATATATTATTTTAAGCATGTCATTATTGTATACCTTGTAAAAGGTGGAAATGTAGTGAGACATTTTAAACCTCACAACAATCTCTGTGTAACAATTAACCTACATTTCACAATAAAAAACATTTGATTTGATTTGATTTGTATAGTCCATATTATATGGAAATAAGTGTTGCCAGCAGCCGATAGTAAACTGTATTTTTACCTTGCTATATCTTAGTAAAAAGAACGCAAAAAAAAACATATTCTAATACTTTTCTGGCTGGTACTTAACTTAGATTTTGTTAAAGAATTTCTGATACCCTAAATGCTTACTTAAAATATTTACTTACCAGTTATTGTTAGCACACACAAGTCGATACTAAACATACCAACCATTTTAAACAAAACGAAATAAATGTCAATAAACTCCTCAAATTTATATCACAAATTAAATTTGTCGTGATACGGAACGTGAAATTAATGAACAATTGAATAAGCCCAACTTTATTTTTCATTCATATAAATCAAATCTCAATCATTCAATTACTAAAGACAAGGCTGAATGCGCTTTATACCCTTTGCTCTTCCATGTAGGGGAAAACAACAAAATAGTTGTCAAAATGGGCAGGTAACTTCGAAGGAGGTTATTTGAGCAAAAATATATTTATATTAAGTTTGCAACTACAAAACTTAACTGCAACAACAATAATACATATAGTAGAAAAGTTATAGTTTGTAATATACATGAAAAAAGAGTTTTTAAAATGCTCAACGCAGTAAGATCTAGTCTGCGAAATCCTATAATAAATTTAGGAAGGTTGTTTCATTCGACTCCCGTGCAATCCACGGATAAATTTGATCACAAGCGCATTCCCCGTGATGATGAAGGCGTTCAGGGTGAAAAAGTTGTTGATCTTGATGCAGCAATTAAGTCGTGAGTATTAAGAATATTTGCATTGCACTATTCTTTTAAGAAAGAACTTAATTAATAATAATTTTTCGTCATTGGTTTACAGGAAACACAACTTATTTCCATCATTAGAATCTGATGACATGTTGTTTGATGGCACACCATATAAACAGCTACCAGTTTGCAATATTAGAGTTAGCCATAACAATACAATTTTTACTATGACTGATGCTGCTGGTACAGTGAAATTGATTAAATCTTGTGGCATTGAAGGTTTTAAGAATACTAAAAAAGGAACTAACATAGCTGCACAAACGACTGCTATAAGTTTAGCGACAGTAAGGAATATAAACTAACTTCAGTTGCTTTCTTTCATTAACACAATATTTACCTAACCAATCAATTTTATTTGTAGAAAGCGATAAGCAGAGGATTTAAAACTGTACGAGTAAAAGTAAGAGGGTTAGGTCCAGGAAGATTGGTGAGTGGTTTTTAGACAGTTTCTATATTTGTAGAGTAATTTATATGTTAAAACATGCTTGACTTCCAGGCTGCAGTCAAGGGTCTTCAAATGGGTGGTCTAGATATAGTTTCAGTAACGGATAATACTCATGTTTCTTGGAACCCTCCACGACCCAGAAAGGCAAGAAGGCTGTAGTATTACAAAATATCAGTGATGATTTTTTTTAATTGTTTAGATAAATAAAAGTACATATACCAATTAATAAAACTTATAATTTATATATCCTTATTTACAATTTTAATAAAAAGTTTAAAAACCATACTTAGATTGGGTTTGTCTCTTGGACATTCTATTGTTAGCCCATTGGTTTTGTAATTCTGCTTCATTAGCTTTAGCCTGGAATAAGAGAAAGATACATTGAACTACAAATGTAAACTACCATTTTTAAAGCTTAATGATGCACATTTTGTTGCTTTCACTCTAAAATTATATTATCATGTAATAACATGTTAATCACCACAATGATATCAGAAAAATAAAAGAAATATATAAATAAAATGCAAATGTATCGTTTGCGTCGGACATCTGTGATTGATGTGGCCTTCTACCAAATCGCGTACGTCAGACATATATGTCTGACATGGCTCATGTAGAACATCTTTTTAGCGTCAGACACATATGATTGACTTGGCGATTAACATGTTAATCAAATTAATTCTAGAATGCAATATTGTTGAAAATCTATCTGAACATGGACGAAATGACTCAAAAAGAAGTAAAAAGCAGAAAATCTTTTTACCTGGTGAGCCAAATAGGTAATTTGGTGTTTTCTTCTCTGTTGACTTGTGGGTTCATCACCTCTTCGTTTGCTTACTGAGACTCTCTTGGTTGTGTCATCCATTAGACCCTTAAGAAGCCACTCCCTAGCGTCTGCTAATACTTCTTGCTGATTGACATCTACTATTTGAATCTCTTCTCTCTTCCTTTTGCTACGGGCTCCACATAATTTCAAAATCTGCAACAAAAAAACAAACTGAATTATTTAGATCTCAACTCGAGATAGCTAAATAAGACACCAACACCTATTAAGGAATAAAATTAAATAAACTTACAGCTTCATCATCAAGTAGAACTTCATTTGAATTTGAAGTTTGTCCTTGGTTATCACTACCGTAGCTAGATGAATCACCTTCACAAGAAACATGATTTGAAGAGTCACCAGCATGTGATGTTGAAGAAAGCTCTTCAAAAGCATCCTTCTTGAAATAAGATTGTATATTATGTATTTGTGATTCTCTGCTCACTGTGTCTGTTTCAATGGTAACTTCTTGTGATTTGTCTTGAGTATTGGGCAATATATGTAAATCAGGTACTGGTTCAATAGTTTTATTGATTGAGAAGAAATCATTTTGTATTTCATCATCTTCACTGTCATCTGAATAATCTTTTGCCAATGATTTCAAATCATGTTTATTTTTCTTTACTGAGGAGATTAATTGTTGATTTTTCTCGACTGCAGGTGCAGAAGCTGGTTTTTTTGTTAATATGTGAGGTACAAATGATTTTGTTGTAGTAAAGACTGAAACAGCATGTTTAGGTTGTGGCAGCAAACTTAATAATCCAGATTTTTTCTAAAATAAAATTATTTTATTTAAAATAAAATTTAAATTAACATTGTATTAAAATAAAATTTATTACTTACTCCATTGGTGACTTTTGGTCTTGTATTGGGTATTGTGCCCTCAACATCTTTGAACTGAAAATAAATAAATTTTATAGTACTTAAGTACTATCATCACTTCACTTATTTTGGATAATCATTGGATGTATAAGAACTTAACTTTAATGATGCAGCTGTAGCTCTTTTAAATATTTTATTCTCTTAAGAAACTGTTAATAATTGTAATAAATATGACCTATTTGAATTCTTTACTGTTTATTGCAAATAAAAAAAATGTGCTAATTAATCTTACATCACTCAATGATGGAACTGTGATTTTAGCCTTAGGTTTTGAAATAGTTTCTTTTTTGTGTAAAAATTCATCATCATCTTCTTCTATTGCTACTTTAGACTTTGTTGGTTTCGGCAGAAAGTTAAACAAATTATCTCCTGTGTTACTTGATGTACTTATTGCAGGAACCACTTCTATCTGGTATTGAGTTTCTAGCACAATTTTATCTGTAATTGATAAAAACATAAATACATATGTAACTTATTTTTTGTATTAGGACAAATAATTGGGTATTGACTTATTTCGTTTCAACCTTCTTCTTTCCTCGTCACATCTGTTTCCTCTTCTTCAATGTCGCTGGAGTCACTATACTCATAGGCAACTAAAGCCATAGTGTTACTTTTTGTCTGAGAAGACAATTTGATACAAAGCAAATATAAATAGGTTCGGTTATGTTTGGCTACGAATGAATCTGTAAGGAAAAGGAAACATAAAACAGAATTGTGTATAGTAAAATGCATAATAGCACATCAGAGGTACTAAATAGTACTTTTACGTACTTTATAACTTATAACGTAGAAAATGATCACATTGTAATAATCCGGAAAACAATTACTCCATGGATATTTTAGTACTTTAAGTCTTAAAATTAAATCAAAAACAAAAAGCAGCGATTTTACTATTATATTACGTGCTCTGTGAGTGGATGTCTGACATTAGTAACGCACTTTTTTTTTTGGTTTAAGTTTTTCAATTAGCGCAGGCAAAAGGAACAAAGCTTATACAGCCTAGTCTTTAGTTATTTTTTTATTTATTTTGAATATTTTCTTCATTAGATAATGATGAATAATAATAAGAGCCGATCTATGAATGACAGATGATCAATTAATGATAAATGAACAGTGAAGTTTCCCTTACCCAAGGTTTCAGTAAAGGTGTGGGGTTTCACTGATACCTCCACTGGAACTTCTTGAGAGAGCAGGAAAAGACTACTTCCGGTGCTTTGTTTCACTTGCCAACACTCTTGCATGTGCACAAACACTTAGTGATCTTCCATTATTATGTACTACAACGCAAATTTTAACAAGAAAAACAAAACCATCAGAGACGCTTTCGCCAAAATGTCCGCACATTATTTATAAGGTTTTCCCATAAAGCAAGCCTTAGAGCTCGTACAGCCATATCTTCAATAATTTTCTTTTAAGGAGGTGATGAATATGATAAGAGCATATTTATGAATGATTCACAATCAATGGATAACGAGAAAACAACTCGACGTTTGTAGGTTCCAAAACAGAGACTACTTAACAACTGTGTGTGCAAAATAAATAACGCGTTTATTTATCCATAAGTGTTTCATTTCAATGAGTTATACGCGTCAAAACCTAAGAAGTCAATATTAAATTTGTCTTACAAAAAAAAACTCAAAAGTACAGTAAATGTAGACAAAAAGGATGTATATGAGTAAGGAAAAAATATTCTTAAATAATAAATACATGGTCAAACCCCAATCAAAAGTAGACATCTTTTATAGAAAAAAATAATCATAGCAAAACTCCTTCAATGGGTACATCAGCTTTACCAATGAAACACCTTAAACAGCGCAGTCGAAAATGTCCAATTAATATGGCTTGGGACTTATCACACCCATAGAAATAAACAAATTAGTGAGCAAAGTGGAAGACAAAAGACTGTGTGGTTGGAATAAGATGACAATCTCAATAGTTAAAAAGATTATAGAAAACACTACAATAAATATTTAAACAATTATAAAGTAGCGGCTATGAAAGGCACATAATGATACTAAAGTATACCAAATAAACGATAATTTTGCTACCAGAATATTAGTCGGGTACAGTACGACCAATAATGTGAAAGATGTATTAATTGATTGATTGATGATTTATCACAAAACTAAATGAAAAGATGAAAAATAGAATTGGAGATATGTCAAGTATTCATGATTTTATGATAAACAGTGAGTATTTGTAACAAATAGTCAGAAATAGCAGATGAAATAATTTTTAAATAATAATAATAATTCCTTTCGGTCACCTGTTAGTATTAGTACAACTTCCTAAATAAAAGTTAAATAGATCAGACAAACGATTGTACATAATAAATAAAAAAAAAACATTATAAATCGATTTATACAAGTTAAGAAGTATGGGTTTTCTGGAATTAGGAACGCGGATGACTATTCTATTTTTAACGTTTCGAAATAGGTATATAATTTTAAGAGCAATAATGCTACAAAGTTGCAGGCGAGCCAATGTAGTAACTTTGGCAGGAGCTACTTTAGACTTGGAGAACAACAGTCCAACGGCAATGTTATTGTCCCCGGCAAATAAGTTGAACATGATTTTGAAATCACGTGACATGCGCAGTAGTGAATAATGTATCTAAACTTGCTACAGCTAAAATAAAATACAAAATTTCTCGTGGACTTCTTGAAAGAGAGCGAAAAGACACCATCCATTGCTTTGTTTCACTTGCAAACACTCATGCATATACAGAAACATTCAGTGGTTAATAACCCACCATTATTACACACTAATATCAACCACAACACAAATTTTAACAAGAAAAACAAAACCACCATAGTGAAGCTTCCGGCTCCCGCCAAAAAAGTCGATATAAGAATCGATGCAGAAAAAATAAGCGGTCAATATCTTTGAAAACTTTTTATAATCCAAAAAGTTTATATTTCTAAATAAATCTTGAACTACCCGGATGTTGTATTTCCCAACATTAGTTATACCTTGATACGGAATATATATATATATACGGATAATAATATGATACGCAGAGTAGGCGCTGCACAGTTAACAACATCTCCGTAGATTAATATTGCTTAAAATTTTTATAAGTGTTAGTCTTGAGTAAAAACGATAAATATTTACAAATAAGCACGAGCCATATCAGTGACATCGTTATCCTGCTACCAATTGACTTGGGGATTGTGAATTATAAAGAAAACTATAAAAAAAGTGCCGGACGACGTGTGGATGGAGTGAAATAAATAAGCAAAAAGTTAGTGAAGCATTATACTAATTGTCGGAACCGGTGATTTGTGACGATAATATTACAGTGAGGTGGACTTTTAGTGTATTTAGTTTAAAAGAAATTTCATAACATATATTATGTTAAAAGGACGGTCGCCGTATATTGTCTCACGTTCTAAAAATTGAACTTTGGACCCTAATCACTTGGCTTCTGTGTTGAATGCTCCCGCGCCGATCTTATGCCTTAATTTGACATCATATGTAAGCGCACGTTTGGCGGAGAAGATACATATGCGGTTTGTGCTCGCTCATTACGTCGTGGGGGTAAGTTCGTAACCCAAAAGACAATTAGTTTTTTTTTTTGTTTTTCTTTTTTTTTTTTGGTGTTGTTCTCGAACCCTTGAAGATATATTGTCTGTTTTTTTTTAATTATTTTTTTTCTATAGATATCATCAGAGTTGCTTGATTTTTGTTTGATATATTGAACCGTAACAGCAATCTGCGGCACAAATAGATTAACTTTAAACAATTTATTAATCGAACAATTGAGTGCAGAAAAGATCTTAATTATGAATTGCAACGCATGCAACAAACATATTAACAGCAAGGAGTGTCAACTATGTGTGGCTCGATTTCACTATCAGTGTCTCAACTTAGAAAGGAAACAGTTTCTTGCCTTTTCGAAAGATCACATGTCTAAGTGGATATGTCCAACATGCAGTAACATCACTCGTCGTACTAGAACTAATGATAGCACGCCGGTGCGCCATAACAGTTTGTTTCCACCGTCCGAAGACCCTCTGGACATGTCTTGCGATAATTCCGATCGCAGCACAGCAAACTCATCTCCCCCTACTCCCCAGGCTGTCCCTAGTGGTTCGGGCACATCCTTAGCTACACAACACGAAGTCACGATGGACAAGATAAGCGTTCTACTAGAGCAAAAACTCAACGCATCGTTATCAGACTTTATGAAATCCTTTCGTGTGGCTATTAGGGAGGATATCAAGGATATGGTCAAGAGAGAAATTGAAACAGCCTTACAAACTGTCAAGAACGATTTTAGTGCTACCACGGACTTTATATGCGCGGAGCAATCTACGCTGCGATTGGATGTCGATGGAGCTGTCGGTAGAGTTAAACAGCTTGAGAATGAAAATACCCGCCTAAAGTCGGAACTTGCAGGATTGGCTACAAGGCTGGTCGGAATTGAAAAACTGTCTCGTAGCTGTAACATAGAGATGCAGGCTGTGCCGGAACATAGAAACGAAAATGTTTTGTCAATATTCAAAAATCTTTGCGAAACAATAAAAGCTCCAGTGGAGGATGGACACATTAGCGCTTGCCGTAGACTTGCTAAACTTAACGCTTCTTCTAAAAGACCGCGAAATATCGTAATAACCTTGTCGACACCCCGCATACGAGATCAGGGTGCTTTCAGCAGCTCATCGTTACAATAAAGCACACCGTGGCAGCGGTTTGCTCTCCTCGGACCTGAACGTCACGGGTGAACCATGTAGAATTTTTATTACGGAGCACCTGTCTCCGGAACAGAAGTCGTTACACGCAGCAACGAGAAAACTAGCTAAAGAGCTTAATATTAAATATGTGTGGATAAAATATGGGCAGATATATGTTCGCAAACATGACTCGGATGGAGCTATTCTTATAAAAGATATGGACTCTTTAAAAAAACTACGTTAAGCTTGTTTTTTTTTTCTTTTGTTTTGCGTTTCTTTTTTATTTTTTGGATCTCTTTATATAGTATTAAATTGTTGATAATAATGTATAACATATTTTACCAAAATATAGGTCGAGCTAGATCTAAAACCAGGGATATATATTTGAACTTGTTGTGTAATAATTATGATATTGTATGTTTAACAGAGACAAATTTTGATGATAGCGTCTATGACAGCGAATCAATTGATGACCGGTATAATGTTTTTAGAAGGGACCGAAATAGCTCTTGCTCTTTGAAAAAAGATGGAGGCGGTATCCTTGTCGCAGTTAAAAAATATATCAATGTTGTCCGTCAGGCATCTTGGGAATCCGGTGTTGAGGATATCTGGCTTACTGTTCTCTCGCATAATCCAGGGGATCAACTGTTGCATATTTGTCTTTGTTACTTGCCCCCTGATTTGCCATTGGATGGTGCTACCGCGTTTCACCAAAACTGTCAGAGGATTATTCTTAATTCCACTCACAGGGATGAATTCTTATTATTGGGAGATTTTAATACTGGCAACATTACTTGGTCACCGGGAAGTAGCACTCGTGCTCTTGTGCCTATGGATCCTCGGGATGCCAGGGCGTGTCTTCTCTCGGAAACAATTAGTACTTGTGACCTAGCACAGTTCAATAATATTCCTAATAAAAATAACCGCTATCTTGATCTTGTGTTATCCAGTGTTCCCGATATCGAAGTACTCGAGGCAGATCCTTTATGTCGTGTGGATGGTCATCACCTAGCATATTATTTGGGGATTCCTAATATGAAACCTCCTAAGCCCTTAAAACATAAAAATAAGAAACGTTATAACTTTTTTAAGTGCAGTTACGACAGTTTAAAATCAGAATTAAATAATGTCGTTTGGAGCGATATTTTTTCGGCTTTGAATACCGATGACTGTGTTGCTCAATTTTACAATAAAATTTTCGAAATAATAGCCAAACACACACCATTGTATAGAAATGCCTCTTGCAAATATCCTATCTGGTATAGCCAGGGCTTAAAAAAGTGCATTAAGGAAAAAAATAAATATCATGCACGCTTTAAAAAGTTTGGCAATCCCAGGGATTACGATACCTTTGTTTTGCTTCGCACAAGAAGTAAATCTCTTATGGAAACATGTTACAAAACATTTTTATCAATAGTCGAGGATTCTTTGGATGAAAGTGCAAAGATGTTCTGGCGATACGTAAATAGTAAAAAAGGCAGTGGCGTACTACCTGCGACTATGTCATTTAAAAATAAGGTTTCTTCCGACGGTCAAGGTATCTGCGAACTCTTTTCAGAATATTTTGGTTCAGTATTTATTAGTTCTTCTTGCGCGGAGCCGGTGGTATTGCCGAACATACCTAATATTTATAACTCTACGCTTCATGAATTCACTATTTCGCAACAAGACATATTACGTAAAATTAAAGAGTTGGATGAGAGAAAGGGAGCGGGTCCTGACGAACTGCCCCCCATGTTTGTTAAACGTTGTTCAGGTGAGCTCTCTATTCCTCTAACATTGTTATTTAATAAATCGCTCAAATCCGGAATTTTTCCTGTCAGCTGGAAAATGGCTCACATCATTCCGATCTATAAGTCTGGGGATAAGTCATTATGCTCTAACTACCACCCTATTAGCATTCTCTCGTGCATAGCTAAGCTTTTCGAGTCCTTAGTGTATGACTGTCTTTATAGTTATCTGGATAAGTTTCTTTCTACCAAGCAGCATGGTTTTGTCAAGAAAAGGTCAACACTTAGCAACCTCTTAGAATATAATAACTATATATGCCGTGCTTTTGCATCTGGTGGTCAGGTCGACTCCATTTACTTAGATTTCAGCAAAGCATTCGACCGCGTTGATCATGGTTTGCTTTGTCTAAAGCTTTCTCACTATGGTATACATGGTAGCTTGCTGAGATGGATAACATCATACCTAGATAATAGGACTCAACTCGTGACTGTCAAGGGCTATTCTTCTAGTCCGGTAGCTCTAACCTCAGGAGTTCCCCAAGGTTCACATCTGGGGCCTCTCCTTTTTAATGTTTTTGTCAATGATCTGGTTGGTCAGTTGACATGCCCTGCTCTTCTTTACGCCGATGACCTGAAGATCTTCACCAGTGTTACAGATGGTAAGGAGTGTGTGGCTCTCCAAAATGATCTTATTGCGATCACAGACTGGTGTTTGCTTAATAAAATGAGCCTTAATGTGGATAAATGCTGCATTATATCATTTTCTAGGAGGAAAAAAAATAAAATAACACGTATCTACTATATCCAGGACAGCATTTTAACTAGGAAAGCACTTGTGAGGGATATGGGTGTGTTCTTCGACGAGGAATTAAATTTCCGTTCACACTACGATAGCATAGTAAACAGAAGTAATAAAATGCTGGGCTTTATCATAAGATCGACAAAAGATTTTAAAAAGCTACATAGCATACTTTGTCTTTTCTTCAGTCTGGCAAGAAGTATCCTTGAATACTGTTGTCCAATATGGTCGCCCTTCTACAGAGTTCACATCGATAGGATTGAACGAGTTCAAAGGAAATGTTTAAAATATCTCTCTCGTAAATTAAATCTCGGTCGCACCTTAAACTCTTATAGTGATAGATTGTCAGAATTTGGTGTTGTATCATTGCAGGCCCGGCGCAAGAGATATGACTTACTATATCTGCACAAGATTCTGCATTCGTCTATTGATGCACCAGCTTTGCTCCCTTTGCTTTCTATAAATACTCTTCACAGATCTCGACATCCCAATACTTTTGCGTCTGAGGTTTGGAAAAATAACACATCTTACTATAATGCTATAGTTAGAATGTGCAGAACCTACAATGAGCTGGCAAGAAAGAATATCACGTCTGACGTATTCAACGCTAACTTTAGATTGTTTAAAAGGTGTATTACAGATTTGTTCAAGCCCGGATCCCAAGACCTCTAAAATTAAGATTATTATTGTATCTTTGTATTTATCTTGGTCTATCACTTTCAGTTTAATTGTGTGTTTTTTGTTTCATTCTAGTTTTGTGTAGCTTTTAATACCTTTGTTAACTCATGTTGGGTGTATGCCCAAGTAGCAAACAAATGTCTTAAAAAGGAATTGAAGATATCTTGAAGGCAAGTAGACGAATTCCAGCTGTTGTCTTGGCTAAAACTAATATGTCCTTCAAGATATCTTCAAGATGCACTCCAAGGGCTAGTTAAGTAAAAATGGGCACAGCATTTAAGGACATGTTAAGAAAGAGTTAATACTACTGTTAAGATAAACTTTAACCCTATTTAAGAAATGTGGTTTAGCAGAACTCTAAACATTGACTTTAAGATATCTTGTAGGTTGATTTCAGATCAAGAGATAGACTTAAAGATATCTTCTATACCTAGTTAAAACTTTCAATATTAAATTGCAGATATTCGATTTAATCTTAGTGAAGTAAAATTAAAAACCTATTTCGCTTTATAGTGATTTAAGTTACATAATTTTATAAAATATGGCGAACTTTTAATTCATTACAATAACTGTTTTAAGATTTAGGAAAATGGCGACTAAACAATTATTTTTTATGTCTAAAAAGGCTTTTTTATGTCGTTGAATGCATTGGAAATTTAAAACGCATGATTGTTTCTCGTGTTAAATCTATAGATAGTGCTATAAAACAGACGGGCTGTTGAAATACTAGAAAAAAACAATAAAATTTTGTATAACAATATTGCAATATGTTTATTTTTTTGCATATATTGCAAAGTGCTACATTTTCTATAAGCATACTAATTATTCATGTAGTTAAAATTACTACAACAAAATTAATAATGTTCAATTTACTCTAGTTTTTGATGAAGTGTTGTCGGAAAATGTATAATAATTTTTTCACATCAAGTGCAAAATGGCGTTAAATCATAAGTTTCCTTACGAAGTAAGACTTTAGACAATATTGATTTTGTAAGGCTATTTAAGACGAAGTAAAGACAAATTACATTTGAAGTAGTGCTAGTTAAGAGATATTACACTTAACTTATTCTAAAAAGCGTATAGGCGAAGTACTATTTAATACATTTTGGTATTAAGTGGTTCTATAGTTTTATTAAGTTAAGATCAGCTTTCGTCTTAATATTTTCTTAACTTGTCATTTCATAGTTCTTGTTTATTTTGTGGTGGGAACAGGTTTATGCAAGATAGTCGAGGAAATAAAATCAGCGGTAAGTACTTACGTGTTATTAAATAACTATCCAATACCTATTTATTTAGAGGGATAATAATGAATAAGTACCTACATTAAATAACTTCTGTTCAGCTTCATTACAGGCATATTGTTCATCTCATAAATGTTACAGAGAATTGGCCGAAATTCTACTTTTGAACTTTTATGTGGGTAAGCCGTCGATATTTACATTTATACATAAATTGACATTTTTCGAAATACTGCAGAGTATTTTTATTTAAATCCGTTGTGTCAGTATTCCCCACTGCTACAGTATTTTATATCTACAGATTTTATTGTTTTCAGAAGTGTTCTAGCATCTTTTGGCACAACACCTGGATCATGCTTGTCAATAATCTGCAATAAGGCATTGATTGCAGTATGTGGTATATTGTGATAAATGGACCAGTTTCTTAATTGGAAATATAAATAAAAATCATGATCATCTTTTGATGCGTTATCGTCAGCTCGTGTTGATCGATCGATTAGTGTCGATTCATTAAGAGTTGGAATCACCTCAATTCAAATTTACCGTGGTATCATCTTCCTCGTAATACATTAACGACACTAAGGTCTGACTCGAAGGTGTCGCATTCCTCACGTTTGCAGCATTTAAAGAACATTCGAGTTATTTTTGAAGTTATACTTCTTTAGGCGCGTTATGAAAAAATGTTGAGAGGGTAATTTTACGATGCGCGCGCATCACTGCAGCACAATAGTTACAGTGTGAAGTTGGCCGCAAAAGCGATATAGAATAAACCAGCAGGACAATGCCGGATTTTCCTCAGACGGGGCCCCACGCCCCCCCCCCCCCACCCCTCTTCTTTTTAAATAATAAAAAACAGATCAATTTTGCAAAATCAATATATTATTTGAACCATCTCCATTACAACTTCTTTCTACTTTTTTCAGTCGCAAATTGAATAATAGTATCATCAAAGTCAAGTTCTCGAAGCTTGTCTTTTCGATAAACAGAAGCTTTAATCACTGACTTTTTCTTGGCCCATCGAAGAATTGATAATGTCAATGTCATTTCTATTTTATTTCAATAAAATTTAATATTTTTAATTATTTTTACATTTTCAAATAAGTTTTAAAAATTTTTCAAATTTTGGGGCCCCTCTCCAAGCGGGGCCCCAAGCAATTGCTTCCTTTGCTTCCTGGTAAATCCGCCACTGCAGCAGTGCAGTTGGCCATTAATTATGAATGTGTGGGTGTGTGTGTGATTTTAAATTATATATGGTAGTTAAAAGTCATTTATATAAAATTATAATAACAATTTTATATTATATAATAATAATATAACAATTTTATTTCAAAGTGGTTTTTATTTAATAAAGGGGTTTGAAGGTTTTGGCCCTATCGTCAGCCGCCATTTTAATTTTTTTTCAAAATCGCGGTGCACAATAAATGTCATATATTTGCATTGGGGACACTTATAAAAGCATAAAATGTTATAAAACATAACATCATAAAACGTCTCGTTTCTGAGTTATTCAAAGATAAAAATAACAGTCGTTATAACGAATTTATTTATTTATTTTGTAGTTATTTCATGTTGTTTAAGTTTTTACTTTTAATCTGAATCAGACAAAGAAAGAAAACAAATATTTTAATACTAATAATTAATTTTGTTCATTAATAACTTTTTGATACAATTCAGTACCTATAGGAATCAGATATAAATGTGTTTAATTACACTTAATGATTTCTTTGTAGGTAAACATAAAAATAATTGAAAACGATACAATACAACATAAGATTTAATAATCATATTCGGTATAAATAATATCATCCAAGAAGGCAGCGGGAAGGCTGAATAGAATATTCTTGGTTTCGCGCCCATGCCATGTACCATATAATACTATCTCTATCGCTCATAACTAAAATATGTGACCTCAAGAAAATGTACCTGATGTTATGGTCAATATGGGTGCTTAACGCTTATAATAAGAACAATGTCGTAAGAGCCAACAACTATAAGACACCTTTTCTCATGGATAGTCACATATTACCTATACTTTTATTTTGGTGAATAACTCCGAAACGTGACGCTTTGGGATATCATGTTATGTAACATTTTTTGTTTGTATAAGTTTCCTCCATCTAAATATATAACTTTCGTTGTGCACCGCGGTTTTTAAAAAAAAATCAAAATGGCGGGTGACGTTAGGGCCACCCTCCATACAAAAATCTTCTAACCCCTTTTTTAAGTGCGTTTATTGATTTTAGGTTAATGTATTCTTTTTTTTGTTTGTAATATAAATTATTATTATTTTTACATTACTATTGGTTAAACAGTTTATTTTAATGGTTTTTGATATATTACTTGATTCTGTATACAGATATATAGGAAATCTGTTAATCTTTTGACGCTTCTTACTGATCACTAAATTATGTAAAAATTTATCTTTCTTTTCACACACAAAGAATACGAGCACACGGGGGGAAATTTTTAGTTACCTTTTTTTAGTAACGATAAAGAAGTATAACTTTTTACGTGCGTACATAAGTACACACAAGGTTTTTTTTTATATTTTTCTACACGTCGACGAAAGGTACCAATTTTTTTATTTTCCCCGCTTCATTCATGTTTCTTTTGGTTATATTTGGAGAAAACGTCCCATTAAATGAATTTTTACTCTAATCTTACTAATTTTAGTAAAAAAGGAATGAAAATATACTTCAGATAATCAATATTTAGAACTTGGTATTAAAATCATCTTAAATTTATCTAGAAAATATTTTTTTTCTTAATGAGTTTTAAAAGATACTTTAATTATTCAATAGAGTTTTAAGTGAACTTTCAAATAATCTGAGTAAAGTAAAAAAAACTATTTTAAGTTTTAAGTGTAGGTATACTTAAATCAAACTAGTTTTAAGAATACTTAACTCGGTTTTTAGTATTCCTTACTCGCTTAAGTAGCGGTAGTTTAAAACTATTTAGTATTAAAGAAAGAACAGACTTCAGGAAATCCTTTTTGATATAGCAAAATCCAACTTTAGATAAAGTAAAGATATATAAGATTTAATCACTAGTCATAATTGCTACTTGGGTGTGTAATTGGGTGATGGTCTAGTCCTATTATTTTGTTACGACACCTTGATAATGCAATGACTGTAACCTGTACGTGCACCAAATCAAATAAATAAATAAAATAAATACGGAATAACGTTTATCTGTTATTACAGATTCAGGTAATTGTATCAAAAAATTCATTGAGTGGTCGTGGGGGTGAAGTTTGCGGGGGGAGGTGTGGTTACCACCCAGACACGGTACCCTTAACACCCAAACACGATAAATTACAATTTACATTAAATTAGCGGCCAACTTCATCCTGCTGGTTTATTCCCTGTCGCTTTTGCGGCCAATTTCAACATGATAATTGTGTGACATCTTAAAATTTCATTCTCATCAATTTTTCGTAACGCGCCTAAAGAAGTATAACTTCAAAAATAAAACAATTTGTGATATATAAAAATTAGGAACGTGCCCGATTAAAATATTGTGAAGGTAATAGAAAATATACTCAAAGTAAGAGAAAATATATGACAACCTATGCCTTAGTCATCCTGTGACCACGGCTCTTGTAAAGGAGTCGAAACGTCAGGATCAAATCTAAAATAAAATTGTGTTGTAGTGGATATAAGTGTGTGAAATAATTAAACATTAAGTGTTCGTGAATATCGACAAGTGTCAGCAAGTAAAACGAAACAACGGAATTTGTATTTTTTCACTCTATCAAGAAGTTAAAGGAGATTTCAGTAAACCACTATACCTTTATTAAAACTTATTGAACTATTGAATTGACTATCCATAAATCAGCTCTTATTACCATTTATCATAATAATCTGATTAAGAAAAGAAATACTGAAAACTAGACCGTATGGGCTTTGTATCTTTTGCCTTCTATTACGTGAAGAGCAATATAGCAAGAAATAGATCTCAATCCAAGTCAAACTGTCAAATCAATCAAAGTCATTTTTTTAATCGAAATAGAAACATACCTCTTGTTGGTCGAAATATTTATTTGACATAATTTTAGTCCATATTAAATATATTTCTTCGCTTACGGTTATTTTTTTATAGTTCTTATTCTTGGCGTTCTTGTGCTCAGTAGGTGGGTAAATATATTTTTTATTTGTTTCTTACAGGAAGAAACATGCCAAAAAAATTCGCAGGAGAAAATAGCAAAGCAGTTGCTGCCCGGCAACGTAAAGAGGATGCTAAGCAAGAAAAAGAACTGAAAGCGAAGAAAAATATTGAAGATGCACAATGGGAAGATAATGATGATAAGCTGAAGAAAAAGATGCAGAAAAAGGTTAATTTTTTCTAATCAATGCCTGTAATCATTGACTACTATATAATTAATTATCGGAATAGTGTATTTTTACAGGAGGAACAAGAAAAAAAACGTTTAGAGCAATTACAAAAAAAAGCTGAAGCTAAAGCATTATTGGAAAAAGAATTAGATTCAATCAAAGGGAATACTAAAGCTCCTCCTCCACCAAAGATCACCCGAGCACAGATTTCACATGCTAAAGAAAAGATTGTTAAGCCAGAACCTGTCAAGCCAGTGGTATGTGCAGATTTTTAAAATATTTCAATGGAATATTTTTAGTAATCTCTATCTATAAAAATATAGTTTACATTCATAGGTAAAAGGAAATTATTGAAAACAATTTCTTTTTCAACAAATTTATCATATGGGTTATAAATAATATTTTTTTAAAGCATTTTGGTCACTTTTTTCAGCCTTCTAGAGTGGTTGTGGAAGAGCCACCACTTGAAGAAAATCTTAATAGAATGCAATTAGAAGGAGAGGTAGCTCAATCTGTTGAGGAGGCAATTTCAATTTTAAGGTATAATTATTTCAACTATATTTCTCTAAGCAAATTGAAACCATTTAAGACATATTTTTCTAGCAGCACTATGTCTATTGAAACAATTAAGTTTGTAGTGTTCTAATGCAAATTATTTTTGTATAGTGATCAGTCAGAGATCGATAAGCATCCTGAAAAGCGTCTCAAAGCAGCGTTTACAGCTTTTGAAACAGTAAATCTACCTAGATTGAAAGCTGAGAACCCAACTCTACGACTGTCACAATTGAAGCAAATGTTAAGAAAAGAATGGCTCAAATCCCCACAAAACCCACTCAATCAAAAGATCTAAATTATTTTTATGATATTTGTATAAAGCCATTAGCAAGGTAGGCTGAGCTCTGCTGTTTAAATACTTTATTAATGTTTATGAATAAAAAATACAATTATTTGAAAACAGCTCTGTATTTTCATTCATTTATATAAAGTTATCAAATTTAAATATGATTCAAACTGCCACCTTCGTGCAGTGGTAGTGATCCTATTTTGCGCTTCAAGATTTCTAGATTCGAACTCCCATAGGGATATATGTTTGTGTGTTGAATGGATACAGTTTTAACCGATTTATGGTTGAAATGACCCAGCCACTGCCGCCTATCGGCCCAGAAAATATATAGCAAAACTGTATAGTAAATACGTACAATCGATCGAAATTAATCACTCAGACTCTGAAATTGTATTAAACGTGCGCCCACGACGAGCACCCGACGCGTGGACATGTGGGCAGGTCCCCGTTGCGGAGACCGGATTTCTCTAGTTCAATTTTAATATAGCATAGTCGTATCGATGAAAAGTCTAATATTATTACGTAGCAAACAACGACCACAAGAAGCTGGAATTTCCAAAGTTTTTAAATAGCTCTACACACTCCTAGCCGCCGCCTTAGGGTCTCGTCGTACGGAGGCGGAACGCGTTACGCGGGCGTCCGCGGGGTTTCCAAAAAAAAACCCGATACCCGCGTGGATCCCCGTTACGGTGCTTTTTTGAATGAAACCGCGTTCGCTTAACGCAGGTTTTGGCCTCTGACAAAAGCACGCCTCAACAAACAAAACCTGTAAGTCACAGCATATATATTGGCTAAAACAGTACTGAACCTAGGCCCTTTCCATATCCAATGATCCAATAATAAAAAGAAAAAAACCGTTTGTTTAATTTTGCATTTAATTTAGTCAATTTATTGTCTACCATAGTGGAAACTAATATTACGGTGATTTTGAAGTAAAAAAAAAACTGGTTGGTTGCCTGTAAAGTCGGTATACGGGCGAAAGTTTTACGTGACAACGACTTTGAGTGGTAAAATAATTTTAATGTGAATATTCATTCGTATAGTAGGAAGAAGGATGAAATAATAGTAACAACTTAAAACATTTATTTATACAAAGAATTATATTTAAAACATTAATTTATAGGCACGCGTCCCTTCCACTTTTTATGTCTGTCTCTCTCGCTCTTAGGCGGGCTAACCATGCCCGAGTGGAAGGGACGCGTGCCTCTCACTCGCTCTCATTGTAAGCGCATAACGTGAGCAGAGCGTAACGCAGTTTCTTGAAGTGTCACCCGGCAAACCAATTTATAAGACGTTGTCACGTCAAAACCATTAACATCTTAAGAAGTCTTTATTATTAGCTATTAAAAATTAGTTACTGATAAATATAACATCGATATTTATGATCATATTAACATATATCGATATGTATGATCATAAAAAATTTACTATCAAAAATTTTATTGTATGTGGGAAGACTTTTGACGGGAGCAGGAAGCGTCACATTGGTGGTTTTAGTGTTTGTGAACATGCAAGAGGCGAGCAGGCAACAAGGGAAATAAATCAGCGAAAGTGGTTTTCTCCTGTTCTCTCAAGAAGTCCTCGGGGAGGTTTCTTAGATCCCCACACCTTTACTGAAACCTAGGGTAAGGGATATTTTATGGTTCTTTCATCTTTCATTGATTATACACAATTCCAATATACGGGTCATGCGAAACTTAAAAAGTAAGCATAGAGAATTTCCTGCTCTGCTCTGCAATAATTCAGTGGGGGCGCACATCAGAGGGCGCTTGTGTTGACACTTGTTAATAAATGTGACATTTGTTATTTGTATGAAGTTCGCATTCTTTCTCGTCTGTATCTGGAGTAATCCGAATTGTATGGGTAATAGGTAGAGAGTATATATGTTCTGTGGGTAATAGTGTTCTGTGAATTGTATTCTGTAGTCTTGGGCATAGTAGTTCGCAACTGAGATCGCTCAGTTTAGTTCGCCGCCCCTAAACGAACTAGTTCGCTCTTCTAGTTCGTCAGCTCCCCTCGAATCAGTAAAGGGCAGATCGTTCGCTTGTTTTGATACTACTCTGGCTGCATGTGATAAGATTATGGAATGCTGTGCCTTTACGTACAAATTTTGTAGTCTAAAAACAGCAAAAACCTCCAAATGAATAGAAGTAGTGATTAAAATATCTTTGTATAATTTGCATTTTTCGAATATGTATGAACCCTATACGTAAATTATTTTTAAGTGTATTTATTACAGAAAATAATTAATTGTTAAAAGTAATTGTTGTTATAAATCAGAAACATAAGTTAAATGATGGCAATAGTGTTTTATTATTTAAAATTAACATTCATTTTCACTCAATAACCAAAGAGTAGTGTATATGTTACCGGCCAAACCCGATTTCAGGACAAACTAGTTTCGCCTAGGCTAAACTAGTTCTTCCCATACGCAATAGGATTAACTAGTATAGCCTAGTCCAAACTAATTTGTCCTAAGCCCGATAGGATAAACCAGTTTAGCCTAGGCCAAACTAGTTGATCCTGATATAAATACGCATATTCTAGGATAAGCTAATATGGCCTAGTCTAAACATTATAGTATATCTAGAAAGTCAAAATAAATGGATAAACTGAATAAAATACTCCTTAATTGGAAAAATATTCATTTCTATTAAAACGGTAATGATTCGTCTTTAAAAGTTATGGATAATTATTAATACAAACAATCATACTATAATAAATATATGTTTTTTTTATAGTAACAATAATCATATCACAATTATTAAAATCATTACCGTTTTAATAAAAAATAATATTTTTCCAATTAGGGGCCGTCCATTAATCACGTGATGTTTTTTTTGGCATTTTTAAACCCCCCCTCCCCCTTGGTGATACATGGTGAGGTTTCAGACTACCCCCCCCCCCCTCCCCTCAGTATATCGCGTGTATTTTTTAGTTACTTACAAAGAATCTTAAGTTTTTTTAAATATTTATAAAATACAGGTATAAGTATCATCTTATTTCATTATAGAAAATTAAAAACTAGGGATGTTGCGAATAATCGCATCCGCATCCGTATAAATCGATGTGGAGCTGATGTGGATGCGGATGTGTAGCAGGTCGCAACAAGAAAGAAAGGGGAGGGGTCGTCAAGTGGCGCGTGTCGACCGAGTAAAAGATTAAAGATGATATATTGAAGATTAGCAGAAACACCGAAGACACCTTGGCTTCTCGAACAATATCCCCAAGTACCGAAAGAGCGTTGAAAATGAGAATGACAGATTCCATGGAAAAAGATACGGAACGACCAGGGACCTTAGGTACAGGACATCAGTCCTGTTTAATTAGTGATCTTGCCATGATGCTTGATTCATCAAGTGATGTTGTCCTCAAAGTTTCAGGAAACACCAAAATTTTCAGCCCTGACGCAATTCTCAAGAAGGAGTTACTTACGCAATAAAATGTGAATTAATTTAAATGAGAGTCCTCTTAAATGTTGGAGTGTTAATCAATGTGAGTCCAAACAATTATCTAAAATATCAAAAAAATTAAAACCATTAGATTATTTTATTGAGATTTTAGACAATTAATAAATAGCGACCTCCTCTCTACTAATTTGCTGTGCCCTACAGGGTCCATAATGTACTTACATAAATTACTGTTTAAGAACCATAAAAACTAACATTGTGGGAATGCAATAAATTATTGAGTATTGAGTAAAGCACGAAAATTATTATCAGCGCCACCAGCCAGTGTTCCAAGTGAACAGTTATTTAGTAGCGCAGGATTAATATACGAACCCTTGCGAAACAGACTGGAGTCCGAAAAGGCGGCCATTCTACTTTTCATTAAATATAATGCTCCAACGTTAAAATTTAATTACTAAAATAATTAATCAGTTATACTAATTCACTCACTTCTTCATTATTAAATAAAGAAAGGATAAATATTACTGTTTTTTTTACCCTACCAAACCAACACTTAAGTTTTTTGTACAGATCCGCATCCGCTGATGTGAGCCTCTTAAAATCCGCATCCGCGGATGTGAAAAAAAATACATCCGCAACATCTCCAATAAGAATAGATAATGAAAGAAATGCGAAAAACTTTTTTTGTACTACTACATGAATATAATTTACAGTATAGTACAGTATCCTCGGACCACGGAATAGCAAGACTTTCTTCAACAGCAATAACTGGATAATCATTTTGCAAGTCAGTGCTTTGTCGAAGATCAACATCGGTTTCATCAAGCCACTCGGCGTCATCATTTTCGCGCACTACGCAGAGAATCTCTCGATCTACCGTTCGATCGTCGCGTGAGGATGCGGGAAGGACGAACATTGTGCATCTCTAGACTATTATAGCTCGGATTCAGTTGTTTGTGTCAAAAATTTACATTTACCTTAGCTTTTGTACAGAAGTCGTAAGCTGCTTTGGTTTTGTACGCGTTTGACCAAAAAACAAATACACGTCACGCCGCTTTTCGGTTCAGTATCACGCGTTTGGTGAAAAAATAAATACACGTGATATTTTACTACACCCCCCCCCCCCTCCCCCCTTGTGATATTTCGTGATTTTTTTAAGGACCCCTCCCCCCCCTTTCGAACCTCACGTGATTAATGGACAGCCCCTTACGGAGTATTTTATTCAGTTTATCCATTTATTTTGACTTTCTAGATATACTATAATGTTTAGACTAGGCCCTACTAGTTTATCCTAGAGTGAGCGTATTGATATCAGGATCAACTAGTTTGGCCTAGGCTAAACTGGTTTATCCTATCGGGCTTAGGACAAATTAGTTTGGACTAGGCTATACTAGTTTATCCTGTCACGTATAGGAAGAACTAGTTAAGCCTAGTCAAAACTAGTTTGTCCTGAAATCGGGTTTGGCCGGTAACATATATAACTCCACTGATTGACAGGCCAAGGAACTAAAAGAGACGCGCATGTGCAGTGAGCGAGAGACAGCATTAGTGTAGTGCCGTCCCGTTCGCCACTCTCGCTCACTCGTTTACGAACTAATGAACTATGGAACGGGGAATGAGGGAACTAGTTCGAGTAGTTCATCTGTGGGAGCGCTCTTAAGACCTAGTTCGTTCGCGAACTACACAAGACTAGTATTCTGTGGCTGTGAGAAAAGTGAAATGAGCAATTGTAAATTGCATAAGTTTTAAAAACTAATGACTGCTTATTCAAAGCGGTTTTGCCATCTCATAGTAAATAATTTGTGTGTTTATACCAAGAAGAGTAAGAACTTTTTCTTTCGTGTTGTGTCTAACCTACCCGGTAGATTCACGACTTCACGTACAGTCACAAGCACACAATTACTAACCAACAGTACTTTGTAAAATTCTAAAGTTTTACGGCTGACGACTGTACAAACTTGAATAATGATGTCGTAAATATATTTAATACCTACTTCTTTTTCAACATACTAACCTAACACGTAAACACTTCGAGCTGTCGCCTCTAAGAAATTATTAATAGAATATGAGTTTTCAGATTACCAACCTGTAAGAAGTTTACTAAATATGTGTTCTTGTCCGCTTGATTCCGTGCCCAAAGTGGACATAGATCCCTCTGGAGTTTTTAAATACATACTATTAAAAGTATACAACAACAAAGAGAAAAATAATGAGGAACAATTTGTTACTATTGTAAGAGGATACAAGAGATGCAACTACCATTCTGATATATATGATGAAGTATGTATGCTTATGCTAATTTTTTAATTCCTGTATGTACATTCTGTAAAATCAGGGTTAAGGGTTAACTCGCAGGACTCCTGATTGAGCTATGTTGAGTGCAGATGATTGGTACTGTGCTTTCAATTTATTTTTATAAATATTGGAATTATCAGTTTAAGTTGTCAAATAATTTGTAAGCTGGTACGGCCTTTCTTTTGTTTTGTATTAATTTTGTGTCACTGGTATGTTATTTAGTGTGATGGAGTTAATGTCTGATACTCACAATCAATATGAAACACTGACATGTAACTTGATAAATTTAAGTTATACTCATTCTTTATTTGAATCTTTCACATTGAGCATTGTTTGTTTAGGTTGGAACTCCAATAAAAAAAAGTGTGAGTGAAGTGGTGTGTGATGGCAATGACCGGCGAAATGACAAACACCAATATCTGTTATATCACACATTTGAAAAATGGGTCATGTAAAATTAATTTATCTGAAAACTATACATTTCCAGTAGTTGGAGATGAAGGGTGGAAAATGTTTCTGTAATTATATACATGTAATTATTCAAATTCTCTAACACACTTTCATTCTCTAGTGCACTTTCAATAGGGTTACAAAAATTAAAACACGGTACTAAATATCTGCACTAGAATAATTTTATTCTTCTTTCCTTGCAATATCTTAGCCAATCACAATCTGTAGTGTCCATTTCATGATTTGAAATCTAACATTTTTGCTTTAGTATGTCAATTTTGGTGATAGTGAATCCATATTGATTACCTATGTGCAAAATTATTCTTTTAACATATCTATTGAAAAATAAAGTGAACATAGCAGGTTTAGGTTTAATAATAATTATATAATAATTTTAATATTGTTACATGCTAGGGTTCGTAGGATTTGGAGAGAAAGACCTGCTGACTCTTTTGAAGACTTTATTCACTAAGCACTAGGTCCAACACAAAGCACTAGGTCCTAACACTAAGCACTAACGATGTCCTAGGTCGTAGCCAAGTCGTAGGTTTCACTGGTATCACTCTTGATCACTAGTTTTTACTTCGATGTCGCCTCAAAGCTAGCTCAAACTGAACTGACTCGCTCGCCTCTCTGCGGCTATTTATATAGGCCGAGACGAGCCCCAGACCATTCCAGAGAGTTCCTTACTCGAACGTACCCGACTCGCGCGACCGTGATCCACCGGGTTGGATGACTCTAGAAAGTTCGCGCATGTACCCGGTCTTCGAGACTATACTTCTATATAGTTCCGCACTAGTTTCTTCGTGCTTTGTGTGTTCATAACAATATGTCATTAAATCTCCATAACACCTAAACTGTCTCATGTAGTATTTAAAAAATTACAAAATGTCTTGAATTTGTTATAAATGTTGTGTTCTCTAAGTATTTCTTCTTTTAAGGTTCAAGAAACACTTCAACCACTGGACTGTGAACCGTTAGGAGGAGGAAGAATATCCCATGAACCAGATAATAAGAAAATTCATATCTATGGATATTCTCAAGGTTATGGAAAAGCTGATCATGAAGTCACAGCAAAGCTTGTTAAGTGTGCCTATCCTGAATATACCATTACTATCAGTGATGAGGGATATTAATGAATGCTTTGTTTTATATTTTAGCTTATAATTAAAGAAAAAACCATGATAATTACATAATAATATATTGTATACAATAGAACTTTTCTTAATAAATCCATTTTTTTATTGAAATTTATGAATGCATGAATACTTTATTTCTAAAATATGCTGAAATAAAATTCTAATTTATTTATTCCTAAAATACGACCACCTCAACATCATTAATTACCAAAATGGACAATTTTATGAAATGACTGTACCTACTCAAAGCCAAACCGATACAGAAAAGTGCCTTTTCTACATTGACATAACCGGGGATGGAACCCGAGACGTCGCAGTGGCGATACCATGAAAATAGGTATGCGAGCCATTTAACTACATAGGGCATCGAAATAGAATTTACTAAGTTTTATATTACATAAGAATTAATATAACATAAGGCATAATAACATAGTTGTCCTTTGTCTCTGGCAGAGAAACTTCACTGTGTCAATGATAATTAGGACCATGGACGTAAATACATACGATCATATTTCGGAATACTTCTGACAAAGAGCCTATTCCACCTAAGGATCCTGATTTTTATTATTAAAATACAATAAGAAATAAATGCAAGTTACTTTATTTCTTAAAAGTTTTCAAAACAAGGTTAAGAAAAATTAGAAGTTATTATGATTATAGTGTTACGGTCTCAGAATAGCTTTAGTTATTGTTCTGAGGTTACGGTGTACAAATGTTTTTTTTTAAGAGAAAAGGCAAAGTATTGGTATTTTGGATCGCCGAATTGTTTTAAGCCGTATTTGGTACACAACTTTTACTGTAATTGATAAAGCTTGTTGGCTGGTAATGGAATAAAAATAGATAACCTAACCTACCCTCCAATGTACCTACCTATATCAAATTGCAGGTAAACGGTTGCTATACTTATAGCAAATCTGTAAAATAGGTTTTCCATTTTAACCGTTGTTTTAGGAAAATGGCAGCGAAATAGTCATTTTTTCAGGGAGAAATGATTTTAACACTATATAATCTGGGGTCCATACTTTTGGCGCGAGTGGGACAGGTCACTTTGATAGTTTTGGTTTTCTTGTTGAAATTTCAATCAGTATGTATTATTTACCATCAAGTGTTAGTGAATATGTACGAGCGTTGGAAAGTGAAACAAAAAAGAAAAAATAAACTTCTGTGAAGAAGGTTTTAGTAAATCTCCATACTTTCATTGAAACCTAGGGAATGGGCGATTCAATATCCCCTAATTTGTTTTGTTACTTACTAACTTCCCAAGGGCGTCGCCAAGGGGGGGCAGGGGGGGCAGTTGCCCCCCCCTAGAGATCAAATGTAGCTAGCCGCAAAGCGACCAAAGTGACCAAATTGACTTCCTTACCTATTAAAAAATTCCGCACTGCATGACAGAACGTAAATAAATCCACAAGGTTTAATGTATATTGTAGAAAGTATTGAAATATTCAGTATAACATTAAGATTTTAACATCCGTTTTTAAAATCGCCGCCATTTTCATCACGACTATATCAGATCATGAAAATAAATAATTATTACTGTATTTTAAAAGTTTGCTTTATTTATTGTGCTGTCGAGGGCTTGTAAAGTTTTATTCATTGATATTAGAACCGTTCTTATTACAATCGTCATCGAGGCAAAGACTTCCAAAGTGTAACACTTCATGCTCTCGGCGTTCATACGTTTTATCCTCCATAATATTGCCCCCCCTTAGTCATAAGCTGGCGACGCCCTTGTAACTTCCCATGTTTATTTATCGCCAAAATTGAGAATAATCCGCAACCTATAATAACTACCGCTATTTAACTTCTAATTTTACTTACCTTTGTTTCAAAATTACTTAAGAATTAAAGTTATTCCTATTTATTATAGTTAGACTCCTTATATATAGGTCGCGCCAAGTAACTTGAGCCAAACCATAGACAATAAACTTGCACAGCAATTGGTTGCAACAGGTTACAGCTTATGTGCCGGGTAATATACTCGACATTCCACTGACACACTAACAGGCTCACTTTCTACGAAAAGTGGCTTAAAAATAAACCTCAAACCTTTACAGGAACAGATTCGACTAATTATAAAAAAAAAATGTAAAAATTTAATTTGCCTGATAATAAATAACTGAAATAAATTGTAGTCAGTTTCAACTACCCTAATAAATCACTTCATTTAACATAAAAAAGTACGTAGATATAAAAAAAAATCATATGCTCCTGATTCTACGTAATTAGGCCTAAGCGTTTTTTAAAATCTGAGTTGGCAACACTGTTCAATGGCAAGCAAAATAAATATTGCTTCATTAGTGTTGTTTAATCTGATTTTTATATTTGAAATAATAGTATATTCAGTTTTTTTCACATTGTAATATCTAGAGTAATTGACAATAAGTCAATTATGGCAAATTTCACAACAGACGGCAAAGTATGTATAGATCGTGAGATAAGTATACATAACCCCGTATTTAGCGACATAATATCATCATTTGATATTAGTGAAACTTGCGAGTGGATTAAGAGTAACAGCTTTTCAAAGGTAAGTGCCAAGTCCTGTGATCACACCGTTACGAATAAAAATTATAATGTTTGAATTCACTCGCTAAAAGCTATGTTATCGCATTTCCAAATTACCATTTTTTGTTGCTTTTCCGCAATATGATTAGAGATCCAATAATTAATGTCCTATACTTACAGGTTTCTCTTCAATTTCCGGATGAAATACTGCCTGTGAGTACTAAAGTGTATGAAGAAATAAAGAAGAGAATTGATGTGGATCTATATATTCTTGGAGATACATCATATGCTAGGTATGTACTATATTTGTATATACTTAACTGTTAAAATTATAAAAAATATTTCTTTTTCGGATGTTTTGAATTAATGTATATTCATTTCCAATGTCATGTTCTGAATCGTTTTGTAATATACACAATTTGTAAGACATTTGGCAATTTTATAAGAGTTTTGGCACATGAGTTTCTTGCCCGATTCTTCTTATGTAAGCCCCTACGTTCGGAATCGGGTTGCTCGTGGCGATTACATGCGCGGCATCAACTCCGCGGATGTACTTGCCGCTAGCGCACGGGCTATCTTTATTATAGAATAATATTTTCTTGATTTTGTAAAATTAACGATTTTAAGTGTCCGCAAGGGCCTATGAAATAAAGTTATTTTGATTTTTTTATTTTTACCATTAAGTAATAAAATAAAAATATTTTTTGTTATGGCAGTTGCTGTGTTGATACTGTAGCTGCAATGCATGTGAAATCAGATGCAGTGATTCATTATGGCCATACCTGTTTCACTAAGACCACTTTACCAGTATATCTTGTGCTTCCAAAAGCTGAGCTAAATATGGAAGATATAATGAAAGTTGCCTCAAACAATTTACAGATTGATGAAAACAACAAGGTTTGTCTATTTTATGGAGCAGAATATGAGCACTGTAAAGGTATTTTATAATTTAACATTTTTTAATATTTACAGAGGTTTATGTCTACTAAATTTTACTGGTCTTTCTTTTGTTACAGATAGTTTAACAAAATTCTGGTTCCAATATTACCCAAGAAGTTTTATTGCTTGTATTGAAAAAGAAGAAAACAAAGACAGAATCTTTGGTAGAGTTATTAAAGATGCAGCAGGCCAGGCATATTCAGTGGACACCTTAAAACATTGCATATGTGTGTACATTGGTTCTAGAGGACAAACAATGTTTAATTTTACTGTATCTGTAGCAGGTAATTGCAATTAGCTACAATGTTATTCTAGTTAGCTGTGTGAAAGTATACACCTAGTTTCAACTTTTAAAGGCAGTTACTACCTTGTGCAGGCTGGATTAATATGATATAAGAAGATAGGAACATATCAGCACTACCTGAAGTATTCAATTATTATATGTCCCTTTTTAAGAACCTAAGGTTTATTTATCTTTTGTATTTTTTTCTTTAATTATCCTATTTTTGCTAAAAATACTGTGCCAGACTACATATGAATATTTATTGTTGTAGCAATGAATTGGTATCATTTAGACCCTGAGACAAAAAAATTAGAACACATGCAGGAAACTAGTTGGTTTAAACGCAGACGTTTTCTAGTTGAAAAGTGTAAAGATGCAGAAGTTATTGGTATTCTTGTGTGTAAGATAGCTGGTGACCAGACTAAAGACATCATTAGTAGAATGAAGAAAATATGTTGTATTAATGGCAAGAAAAGTTACATTGTCTCTGTGGGCAAACCAAATGTTGCTAAGTTGGCTAATTTTCCAGAAGTAAGTTATATTTTGGAGTTTGTGATTTGAAGTAGACATTCCAATTTTAAATTTTAATATAACTGTTAATTTCAGATTGATATATATGTGATGATTGCATGTCCAGAGAATGATTTGTACGGCAACAGAGATTTCTACAAACCCATTGTGTATCCTTATGAACTAGAGGTAGCTTTAAATTCAAAAAGAGACCCATATTTTACCATACATGTCACAGATTATGATGATCTGCTACCTGGTAAAAGACATCACAGTGAAATTGATCATGTCAAAGAAGTCACCGATGTCAGCCTTATTACAGGCAAGATAAGAGAAACTAAACTCTCTAGTTTAGTTCAACAATCTCAGGGTAATAGTACAGAGATACAGATGAAACAAAACTGGGCACTAGAAAATATAGGAAACAATCTACAGGAAAGATCTTGGAAAGGCTTAGAACAAAAGCTGGGAGAGACAGAAGTGCAAAAAGTTGAAGAAGGTCGCCAGGGTATACCAATCCAGTATAAGAATGAACCTAAATAAATTAAGACACAGGAAATAATATTATATGGTACCTATTTTAGAATCAAACTCACTAAATAACATTTTTCTTTAAAGAATATGTTAAACTATATCTAAAGACCTGTGGAGCTACAACCAATGATATTATTAGCATGCAGCTAGTAGTGTGTAGCTTTGTTTAATCTATTCCATCACTTACCTGTATTTTACCTTGATAAAGAAATAAAGGGTTCAAGAGCTTGTCGCCCAATTGTGTAGTTGCCAACAACACCGATGGTTTTTTTTTCACTGCCATATCAATCCAAATCTTGTTAACTCTTATTACGCAATAAAAATATACAGAAAATTTATTAAACCTGTACGTTACTAACCAATATTTAAAAGGTATAAGTGCGGCGTATTTAAAGTCCTACCGTGTTTTTGAAGGCGCTATGAAGATATTGCCCGCTTATTTTTCTGCGTCGATTCTTAACCTATTCTATATTTAAAAGGACGAGTTTCACTAATTTTGTTAGTTGACTTTTTTTCACTTCTGTCGGCATTCCCGGTTTTTTTTGTTAAAATTGATGTTATGGCGGATATGAGTATGTAATATTGGTGTATCAAAAAAATAGAAGAAGGTGTATTTCCATGTTCTCTAAAATTTTAGTAAATATCCACACCTTAGCAAAGCCTAGGGAAAGGGAAATAATTTCGTAATTGAAATATGATCATCATCATTTAAAAAAAATTATTGAAGACAAGGCTGTATGGGTTTTACACCCTGTGCCTCCTGTTGCGGAAAATATAAAACAATAAAGGCGGAAGCGCAAAGTTTCACTTTAATGGTTTTGGAATTGTTGTTTATATTAGTGTCTTATGATGATGGGTTATTAACCACTAAGTGTTTCTGAATATGCATGAGTATTGACAAGTGAAACAAAACAGTGAAAAGAGTCTTTTCGCGCTCTCTTTATATGACTCCTCGAGGAAGTATCTGTAAAACCCCACAATTTTATTGAAACCTAAGGTAGGTATTATTTCACAATTCATTCATCGTTCATTGATCATCTATCATTCATAAATCAACTTTCATCATCATGCATCATGACATGACCGGAATCATTATCTAAGAGAAGAAATAATTGAAGACTAGGCTGTATGGGCGTTGTACCCTTTGCCTTCGCTTATGGGGAAAACATCAAAAAGAAATAGTCTGGTGTCTGATTTCTGTCTAGTCTAAAAAATAGTGAAAAATTAATAACATGATTTTCGTTGCGTGGTTTAACTAACACTATTTTCAAGTATATGATTTTGGTTCCTTAAAATATTAAAAATGGATTCTAATTTAACGGGCAAGTATATTTAATGATTCATTGCGATATTAATGTCATGGTCAGATATACATTATTTTAGTTGTTATTTTCTTTATACCATTGTTTTAAGTTAAGCTATTTAAATAAACTAAATTTTTATAATTATCTTCTATAATAAGTCTTTTTAATTTTTATGACTTGAGAAATGTATCAACTTTAAATTATCTATAGAAAATACACTTATTTTGTTGAGAGAGTAGTTATGTGTAAACAGGTGTTGTAGTTTCGTTTTAGCTGAACTTTTTTCTGAGTTACCACTTTTGTATTATACATTTTCCTTGTATATACGTTGAATGGATATATTAAGATTTATAGTTTATAATACCACATGCCATTTTCACAATTAAGGTTGCATTATATAAATGATGAATTGTCATTAATCAATCATTCAATATTTTTAGGGCACTGGGTGAGTTTTTTTACAGCAGCTGGGATTCCATCAGATGTCTCTGCCACTTATGCGCTAACATTCACAGAAAATCGGATCCAAAATGATATGTTGTTGGATTTGAATAAAGAATATTTAAGAGACATGGGCATCACTAGGATGGGTGATGTTATAGCGATATTAAGGTAAAACTTTAGTTTCATAAATAAGACTACAAGATCTGGAAAAGAAATTGATGTTTTGTATGTTTGCTTTTTTACATATTGCTCATTTAATGCAAGACTATACTAAAATTAAATTATTACTATTATATTGAAATATGTAGTAACCTTCAGTCCTACTAATATAAATATCATATAATTTTATTTTTATTTTATTTTATTTCTACACAACAGAGTTACAACAATGAACACAATTATTGGAAACAGAACATTAGATTGTAACATCTTAGGCTGCGTCTCCACAAACATGTGTAAATAGCATGTGTAATTATAATAACAAAGACAGCACCATAAAACTTTAGTAATAAGAATATAGATAATTAATTAGGCTTGAGATACAAAAAAGCAAAAAAGAATACATGTGTTGAATTGAAATTAGATTTTAACTGAACAAATAATTTTAGAATTTGATTATATTAAATGCATATGAAAAAAAAAATGAAGACAATTAAAATCATTTTAATTATAAGTTTCATGTAATTAGCCTGTCATTACGTCACACAACTTTAATATACTTTGCATCAACCTTCCAACTCAGTTAGTTGTAAATAACAGACAGGTTACAAATAACTTATTATACTCTGAAGGGATGGTTTATTTTAAGTTAATATACTGCGCCAAGTAGTAAGTAAAATGTCTGAAATTTATTTACAATATAAAATTATTTTAATTTTGTGACATTTCATAGTACTTTATATTAATACCTTTATACTAATAAACCTTGTTTTTCCAGTAATTACAGTTTTGCATTGATGAGCGATGTGATGATTGAGTGTCTACATAAGTATGTCTATTTTGAAATTCATTTCAAATTTATTTTGTTTTTAGGCATGCCAAACAAGTACATGAAAACACAGCACGAGAAAGGGTCTTGAATACTACATCTTCAAGCAAAGTACCAGTGGCTGCTGTAATGGGGCGCTCTACTGTGGCCCAGCCCTCATCACGTTAGTACCTGAACCTTAATTTGAAAGATCTAGAACCTTTGTATGTTGGCAACAGGGTTATAGTTTGCTGATTCGTTGCTAATTTCATTACATTATTTCAATAATTACTTAGGTTAATTTTTCAAATCTCCTGCTTTCATTTGAAAATATAATTAAAATAAAGTTACCCATATCTTTTTGTTTCTATTTTTACTGTTTCTGTAATAATAAAAAATATGGATTTTTAAGGCAGACTATATTTTTGTCTCTGTAGCGGTTCGAAAATTTAAAAATCTGTCAAAATTATTACATATTGTCATGTCATAAGGATGTTTGTCCAACAAAGGCAAAAAGTGATTCTGCCTAATGATATGCAAATATAATGAAACATAAATAGTAAACAATTTTATTTCAAAAAATATAATGTTTAAATATAAATAAATGTTATAAATTGAACCAGTTATCATTTTCGATTTTAATTATTAAAGTCATAAAAATCCACAATAAATTAAATGGATATGATTAATGAAGTGTAATTAGTAATCGATTATCATTCATGAAATTTATTTTTAGCTGCAAGCCGCATACTGGAACACTATACACGCAACTCTCCTATTCAGGAGACATCTCCAACTTCTGCACAAAAGAGGAAGCTTGTGGAATTAAGGTAATAAATTGTGATCATTACCTTATGAACATTATTTCCTAATGCTTTGGTATAGAGTTCCTTATCAACAAAGCATCTCGAAAAGAAAACAGCGGTAATGTCATACATACCAAGGTTCTTTCATTTCTGTAGTGGTTCAAAGTCTGATCCTATAACTCTACTTTCCCCTATTTTAGGATAAATATAGTTATTTCCTTTGTCATCTATCTTTTCAAACTAGTTATATGTGTTAAACTATTAATTTCATTTTAGCATTAACTCATATTGGTTTTGGTGTTCGTATGGCTTGAACTGTACTTTATATGTGTATTAACGTTATGTTCTAGATAACAAAATTTATGGCACGTTAATTAGTATCTTATGATACAGTAATTAAGTATTGTATTGGTTCAATAAACTAATGAAGTAGTTTTATAAGAATGGTCCTTCGAGGTGGATATTACTATCTAGTTACGTTAAATTTCAAGTGGGCGGGTTCGTTCTGATTTTAAATATGTATTTGTGCTCTCAGTATTAATAATGCAGATAATCCCTTTATTTTATATGCATTTCACGCGTGTTCCCTTTCTTAAAAAAAGAAACCACAAAGGACACAACTCAACAGGATATAGAACCTACTAAATTAGAATTAGTTATCACTGACTTTCGTAAGCCTTCTAAGTTTGAACTGTTTTTTACAGACCCAAAGAAGATGTCAGCGTAAAAAAGTCTCGTCTGATTCGTTTCACAAGTCCAACACAGCCATTAGTCAAAGAAGGTATTTGTTACATAAAAGTTAAACATTTATGATATTAATTTAACTTGCATGTGTCTTATGATAGATGAGGAAGCTTGTTTTTGAAAAAAAATCACAGAAGTTTTTTTCCACAGGTACATCGAGCAATAATAGCAAACACACTGTATTTTCAAGGCTCGGTAATTCAGAATCTATTAAAGTTGCTCAACAAAAGTCAACCAATACGGTTGTAAAACCAGTATTTGCCCGTTTAGGATCAAAAACAGAGACCGTAGTGGAAAAGCAAGGGATACCAATACCGAAAGATGCTCTCAAGTATGAAGGTATCCTGAAGGGTCAGCCCGTTGTCAAGAAAACTGTTACTGTTACAACTACGAAGAATAATGTGCGCAGGATTGCTATGGGCACCATGAGAGCTGACGAAGCTCCCATCAGTGTTAAGGAAAAACTCGCCATACCTAAAGCTAAGTCTGTTAAATTCGCTAATCATGTTGAATACAAAGAAATAGAAGCGAATCAGAAAAATATAGTCCAAACCAAGGTTATACAGAATACTACGGCGGTATTTAATAAGCCTGGAAGGAGATTGTCTATGCCTGAGGGTAGTAATACAGTTAAAGCTAGGTTAGGTACTAAAAATTGTAATAATTTAACAATTACAAGAAATGTGTTTAATAGATTAGGTGCTTAGCATAAAACTACACATCTTTTGTTTTGTATTTGTTGTATATTTGCATAAAATCAAATACTCTATGTAAATTTTTATGATTTTCAACTTTATTGAAAAGTTGAATACCTTAAAAAGCTCCTTAGTGGTAAGTTTTTTTTTCTCTTTTGATTTAAAGTGCTAGTAGTTCATAAGTTTGATACTTGAATATTGGAATTAATATCTTTGCTTTTCTATTATATTATATATAATACATGGTACAAAACTCGCCTTAGAAACGGTGTTAATTTATGAAGAGCAATATTTTAGTTAACTAATCATACTACGTTCGTAAGTAATGTTTATTTTCTTAAATATTGAAACAGAATCTGAAGCATATGGTACTTTGATAATAGTAATGATAGTAGTAATGTGAATAAAATACGAAATACGATGATCTGAAATATGACAAGGGTTGCCAACGTTTTTTTTTTAGAAAAATAACTTATTTGATACCCTGAGTAGAGAAATTAAAAAATGCATGAAAATAAAATATTAATAAAATTGAAGATTTTTTGGTTTAAACATTTAAGTGTTTTCAGAACGTGTTGACTCTCTCAGGTTTTCTTTTAATTATCAAATTTTGTTTTACATATTAAACTTATGTACATTTAAATAATTACAACGATGGTAAATAATATCGATAAATCTTGTAGAAATTAAAGTATTAGCATTCTTTATTGTTATGCAAAAGTATAAAGTATAATAACAAAAATAAAGAAGGATACGTTATAACAAAGGCAACCCTAGGTATGACAACACTATGGACGAGAATTACGCAAACAACATGGCGACGATGTCGCCTCTGCAGTCAACGCTATATAGAAAAAATAGCATTTTGCATATCATAGCGTGTGTTTAACTTTTTTTGCATATTTTTGATATCTTCAAATGATCTTATCTAGGTCGTTACTCAGGTTTATTATTTATAGTAATTCAAGTTATGACATTCATTTATTATAATTTTTATTGTGTAGGTACTAATAGAACACCTGACATGAAAAAAATACATTTAAAAGATTTAGTTATTTTAAAAAGAGTTATTTTTAATGCTAAAACAAAAAAAAAGATATATATTTCATCATCATCTCAGCCAAACGGAAGACTCCCCAAAAAGACTGCACCTTTGTTTTTGGTTAAATAGGAAATAGCTATGTAAGTATTTGATGAGTGCTTTTATATAATAAATACGGATACGTTATTATGTAAAAAAGGTTAAACACTTTAAAAATGGATAACTTTTAAATAAAACCACATTAAGCGAATTTTTATGCATATCATAAATTTATTAAAAAAGGCGCGAAAGTGTAAGAACTTAATAATGCTGCCGTGGTAAAACTAAAATGCCGTTAACTACCAAATCCCTATTGGTAGTTAACGGCATTATAGTTAAAGTCTGTTTATTCTAACTTGTCCTATTTGGTAAAAAAAATTGCACAACTTTTTAACGAAATCGCCCATTTAAAAATAAAATAATAACAAAGTCAATAATCTATTGCAATAAATCTTTATAATAGACTGAAACCTATTGAATCTAGATATCAGTTGATTTTAAATGCTGCATTTTAAATAAAAAGGAGTGCCAAGATTGTTTACCAAATAGGACAAGTTAGGATGAACAGACTGTATACCATGGTAGAATGGCTAACTTGTTAATTTTTAGAGAATTATCAAGTCATGCCCAACTTATATTAAATATTTTCTAGGCTTGTTGATTTTTTTTATTGGTAAATTTGTCATTTGATAATGCTAACGTATTACATACAGAAATATATTTCGTCAAATAACAGAGTCACGTTAGCAAATTAGTTTTGAGTAGAACAGTCAGTTGCACCGACCTCGATTACCGTTAGACAGTCTAGTCAATTGATGTGACTATCTGAATTACTAACTAAGCGTCACAGATAATAATATTTTAGTTATTATAAGAAGTTTTATAAAATTTACTACAAATGAGGTTACAGTGCATATTTGACAAAAATAAATCGCAGTTACAGCCAGACTCACAGATAATAGTTTTATTAATTAGTTTTAATGTATTGTTATTTTGGGTTTAGTTGGCATTTAGTAAGGTGGAAAGGAAACCTTTTTTTCAATGCTATTTTTGTTGAGTTTCTTTTTATTATGTGTACTAATATATGAGAGATTTTGTGTGTTTGATTATTTTGGAGTTTAATCTCTTGAGTCACTGTAACTATTTCAAAACAATTTATAAAGTACATTATTTCCGATGTAAGCAATATAATCAAAGCTTGTAAAATATATTTTCTTGTCCAAGACTTTTATATTTCGTGATTACTTTTTGAAAGTCGTATGTAAAAAGGATGATTGTTTAAGGCTTAAACCCCCTTAAAGTTTAATTTGTTTATTTAACTTTGCTCTTTTCTTAAATACTTACCTCATCAAAACCTTCGATCGTCGGCTTTTAATTTTGACTGAAAAGTAAGTAATGTTGAAAATGTACCTCGCACAATTTCAATTATTAATTTAGCTAATTGATTACAATTAAAACCATGAAAAATGAAGCAATGTTCTGCTGTTTTGAGTTGAAGCGTTGAAACTTATCTATTTTTACGGTGCCCTTTAGAGGTTTGCTGGCCGTATCTAACGCGGTTGGTGTCGAATTGCTCATTTGAAAATCAGTACAAAATACAGTACGGTCGACAGCACATAAGGCAACATACTTTATCGTTTGAACTTCTGCTATTGCAATAAACTCTTTATTTTAGGATTCAAAAGCTTGTGCTGCCAACTGTACGTTATGCTCGTTTCCAAATGCAAAATTAAAAACATTTTATTTTAGTAACAGTAAGTTTAATTTAGTCAAATGAATATTATAATAAATAACAAATAACCTATATTTTTAAGTTTTTGCATTTAAACTAGCAGATCATACAGACGGCATGTGTGAAATTGCTTTATTTGTATTTTGTCTTGAATTGATAAAAAAATAAATAAAAAACACTTTCAGTTTTTCTAATTTCCCGGCAGCTTAGCTTTAGCTTTTTTCTTTCTCGAACAACTTTCTTCGAAATCTTTCGAATGCTTATTATAAGAAAACATTCTCAGTTGCTGAATGATCACCGAATAACATTTAATTTTCTATAAAATGATTCAAATATGTTATGAGTATTTTAAGGTACGACATTGATGGCACACACACTATCACATGTTTCTTTAGTCACGTTGATCGGCAATATGCTAAGAAATACTGAATTATATGTTATAGTTGAATATTTTCAAATAACTTTATAAAATGAAGTTGATAAAAGGAAATATCCTTTTTTACAGTGTGTATTTTCTATAGGCGACCGAACGGCGCATAGGTGGAAATCTTTGAAACTCAGCTTGAACTTCCCCGATATCCACTACTGGGACTGTTATAAGCATTTATCTTACCACGAAGGTATATCGGGAATATTAAAGTCTGTTCATTCTTACTTGTCCTATTTTGTAAACAATCTTGGCACAACTTTTTAACAAAATAACCCATTTAAAAATAAAATAATAACAAATACAATAATCTATTACAATAAATCGTTATTATAGACTGAAACCTATTGAATCTAGTTATCAGTTGATTTTAATGCTGCATTTTCAATAAAAAGGAGTGCCATGATTGTTTACCAAATAAGACAAGTGAGGATGAATAGACTGTAGTTATGTATTTGACTCATTCTTTATGGTCTTTACAGAAAAAAAATAAGAATTTAAATATTGTCGTTTTATGTTGCAGCCATAACGATGATTTATTAACACTTGTAATAATTTGTTATTGTGTACCTACCTATGTTAACAATTATCTTTACGTAGCCGATTTATTAATTTTAAGGTAATAAAAAATGTTTTACAACTACTGTAAATAAATTTCTATTCAGTAGAAACCAGTATTTATTTTATTTATTTTCTTTATTTATGGCTTGTACAATTTGTGCATTTAGCCAATGTCAAGTAAATATAATCTTTCTTCTATGTTCTTGAGTAATTTCCTAGGTTTCAGTAAAGAAGTGGAGTTTTACTGAAACTTCCTCGTGGCCCTCATGAGAGAGCGTGAAAAGACACCTTTCAACCTGTTTTGTTTCACTTGTCAACACTCATGCATATTCAGAAACACTCAGTGGTTAATAACCGACCATTATTACATACTAATATCAACCACAACACAAAATTTAACAAGAAAACCAAAACCATTAAAGTGACGCTTCGCGCTCCCGCTAAAAAGTCCAAGCCTAGAAACCAGTAAGTTTTAACCGATTTGTTGCTACAATACAACACAATTACAGAAACGAAGGCTATGAGTTTGATTTACGTGAAAGATGAAGATAGTTTTATTCTGGGTTGATTTCCCTAAAACTTGATTTTAAGGTGATATAATCGACTTAAAAAGACACGGTTTCAGTGGCTAACGCCACACGGAAAAAAAAGTGATGGCACGACAGGCGTCGTCAGCAACGAATCGGTTAATTGATGCTTTCCTTAACGATTTCCCTTAATTTTAGTTATTTTGTTAATTGAAATGTGTTGTGATTAAAATGTGATGGTATGGTATATTACTCATGACCAGCTTGCAATTTAAAAATCAAGCGCAGTGACGCAAGTGGGTGTTAATGGTGTGTTAAATAGCCGTAAAAGAACGCAAGACGCTGGAAAACGAACACCGTAAACCACGGAGCGGTTTCCACAGCTTACGATCAGCCAAATTAATTTGAAGCGTTAACAAACTATTTCGTTCGAAGGCTTTGAAAGTAAGTTTTATTTTACGAAACTCGTCAAGGATAATATTCCCCTATTCAAATTTGGGAGCTAAATTATTTTCTTATTCACATGACGCGATAATTGTTGGTGGCTGTAAATCAAGCAACCATTAGTGACATATGCTATTTATCAAAAATCGCCAATGGAATGATAGACTGTCCCGACTTGTTAAGCATGATTGGTCTTCGTATCAATAATTTGAAAATTAGGCAGCGCCCGCTGCTTCACGTTCCGCATGCGAGAACCAATTACAGGACTAATATGTTTCTCACACGTGGTTGTAGACTGTTTAATAGGTTAAGCTTTGAGTACGAATTTTATTTATTTACCACTAGTACCTATAGCGTCCATTAAACAAACAATCGCAAGAGCTTATTTTTCATGAGTTTGGTTAACGCTACTTTTGATGAGTGGTTTATTGAACGTGGCCTTCAAACTATGTTTTATTTTATTTTTTCACTTCATCTTTCGGAATTGTTAACGATTATAAGTAGTTTTACATTATGTATACTTACTTGTGAGAGCTTGGCATTAATTCTCTATAAAAGTAATTTAAATATAGCATTAGATCACATGTAAGCTTTCCTAATAATAAATAAATTTGTTGGTATAGATGATTTAGTCAAAGATTTTTATATTCTGTAAACGTATTTTTATTTTTTTTAATTCAAAATGCCATGTTTCTTTAAGATTTAAAATGCGTTTCTAAAAGACATTCACGTTTTCAACTTTACTATGAGCTGGTATCGTTTTATCAATGTCGAAGATTAAATTTCGACGCGACTGCCAGCGTCTCAGTAGCTCGCCGGTTAGAGCACTCGCGAAAATCGTGGGTTCGAATCCTACGTCGGAGACGTGGTTGTTTTTACAAACGTGTTTTTAATGTTAAAGAAATATAGCATTGTGAATGCAAAAAACATTATTATAGCTTGATACATCTTAAGTGACCAAAATCTGTAAAAATATCATTTTCGATGTTGAAAGTAGTTAATCTTCAACATTGATAGTACGATACTAGCTCATAGTAGAAGTTGAAATGCGTTTGTTAACTTCGATGTGTCTGCCAGTGTCTTGATAGCTCAGCACTCAGAGCATTTGCCCGAATGGCGATAGGTCGTAAGTTTGAATCTCACCTGAGGGCTTGGAGACGAGGTTGTTTTTTTATAAACGTATTTTAAATCTTAATTATGGTTAAGCTGGATAACCAAGCGCCACAACAAACTTCATTTCGCTTGACCCCAATTTAAGTCCAAAAGGTAATACCTATTATATCGAGAAATTTAAATCCGCATCAAACAGTAAATTTATATTATCTCACCTACAATTCTACTCACACGTTTTATAAGTATTTTTTCATCAAGTTTAAATCCCTGCATAAAATTAGTTCATCCGTTTAAATCCTACAGCTGTTCTCTTATTGATATAGAAGTCGGAGCTATAATCAACAGACCTTCGAGAATACGTCGCCTGATTCATAAATGACATTACAATGATACCCTTGATCTGAGCTGCAGCTTCGCCTGCAGGAGCAATTCAGCAATTTATAACAGAGATAACGAATTTTATGTACGAGTATAAAATAATCCATACCTATAATTAGCGACTTCGACAATTCTGAAAGGGCTCGTATCTACCTATTTTTTACTTAGAATGACTTACCATGTTAGTGACGCGTTAAGGTTTGTTTTTTTGGTACGAAGTTCCTTATGGGGCGTTGCGGAGGGGTACCCTAGCCGGGAAAAAACGTCCATACCGTTAAACAAAAAGCGTAAGATTTTTATGTATAGTTTATGTGGCAGGGCTATACAGCTTATAATGTATAGTCTACGTGATGACTGTTATGTATTTTTATAAATCATTGTAAATAAAATAAAGGTGTAACGATAATTTTGAATAGTAGTTTCTTTGCTTTTTATCGATAAAAAAATCATAATAAAAGTGTATATCCGAATAATTATTTTCTTTATTTTTATAAATCGTTCTAAATAGAATAAAGATGTTAAGATAATTTTGTTAAGTAGTTTCTTTGCTTTTTATCGATTAAAAAAATCATAATAGAAAATGTATACCCGAATAATTATTTTCTTTATACCTCTAATAGAACTGAAAATTAATCTTAATATATATAAATTACGTGTCACGTTGTTTGTTCGCGATGGACTCCTAAACTCCTTAACCAATTTTGATCAAACTTCGTAACTATCTATTATGTGATCTAACTTAAAAGATAGGATAGATTTGATTTTAATTTATAATACAGCAACTCGTAGCTGGGGCAGCTAGTATTTTTATAATAAGGAACTTTTTTTAAAATATTTAATTCTGAAGTTACTTTAAAGGAGCCATGATCACAGAATGACTAAGATCAGATCAGATAAACGCGTCATTAATTCAGTAAAATTGGTTTCCTTTAAAAGTGTAATAGGCGCCAAATGTGTAAGAACTAAATATTCAGAGGAATTGTTGCCGCGGTTTTTAAATTTTATCTGCTGAACCATAGATAATTCGTCAAACTGTCAATCAATAATAGATTGATATCATGGAAGAAATTTAATTTTTCCATATGTTCCACGTAGCTGTAGTTTTAGGTCACAAATGGTTGATATACGTTAAGACCACTTCGGTGGTTACTTTCATTATATATCAAGTAACTGGGTCGCGTGTGCTATCGCTTGTATCAATCTACCCCAGGGATATCGGGGCGAGAAAGTGTTGCCATCTGATATGACGCGGGTAACGTTACTCTGTTTACAGTTTTCATTTGAAATCCACTGTTGTAAAAAGGTCAAGGCGAAAGTATGTATTTCCATAATCAGTAACTATACTCATCAATCTAAATGTACGTGGATTTATGTATTATGTAGTTTCCGGAAGAAAATCGCATCGTTTAACATTGTATACCTACCAAGTAACAATACTGTAGATAGAAAAATTTTAAACGGGGCGTTAACAGACCGACGACGAAAGAATGATGAAGAGCAATAGGAAAATAAGTAACAAGCTCTTTTTAATTTATTTCACAGAAGATAGATTTTAAATTCACCTTTAATTTATAATTGGTGTTAAATAAGGCATTCGAATAGCACCAATTTCTAGAAAATAAATCTATTTAGAAAAAGAAATTACGTCATCAAATAAAAATTGGAAATAAATTAAACAACTACAACAAAATGAAAAAGTAACATTTCGGTTAGTTACACAACGTATTGGTTCCAAAGCTATTATAGCTGCTTTTACTTACGGAAGTAATTTAATTTGCATTACACTACTTACAATGAAAACTTGTGAATGAAGTGAATTTGTTTAACGTAATTTAGGTGACATAACTGTGTTTGGTTGATTTGCGCCACGTTTCCGTTCCTGTTTTATTGCTAGGTAATAAGAATTGTTAAATTGTTAGTTCTAACATGTTATACCTAATGGAATATACTTTATGAGGAGCGTTGTTTCAAATAATTTCTTAATAAGTTCGTGGGAAACGCGTCTGGCGTAGGTGGAGCATGGAGCGACGGGACGCGCCGTTGTCGACGACGAGGCGGTTGCGCGCGCGCCTTCTCGTTGTTCGATAAAAGCGAGAGGAGGGCGCCGCGCCGCACAGTGCCGCTCCCACTGTCTACGACACAACGTGTTCATCATGTGGAGACAGGTATCTAAACAATTTTTATATTTTTCTCACGAAACTACTAGTTCGACCTTCCTTTTTTTACTGGCAAGCTTGGTAACTAATATATATAAACAATAAAAAGTTTTTTTCAATAATCCTTAAGGATCTTTACGTAATATTTACTTTGTTTTGTTCTTTCTAGTGCTGCTAACGGTTCTTATAGTGCTGTTTTAATTTATCGTCTTAGTGATTCCGTTTTCCTGTTCCTAATTTTTCAATAAAACAAATTAGGCTATTTCTTGTGTTATTGTATAAAGAACAGTAAAGTAAAGTATAAAACATTTTGTTACAGGTGGTTATTTGCTGGCTGACGTTAAGTGAAACCCTTGGAGAAGCTAATAAGAATGTGATAAGTTCAATAGTTGATAATGAAAGTGCTGAAAGTGCTCCGCGTCTATACCGGAGTGTGCCGGTCGGGGTGTACGCAAGCAGGTCTCCCTATGCCGCGTACTCCTTCCACATACCATCCTTTATATCGACGCCTAAAGCTGCTGCTTCTAGAATAATACCAGTGAAACAACAGATACATGATTTTCACCACCAAAATAATGGATATTTACGCGATTCATATGGGAACAAATTTGCCGATACTCCACATATAGCTTCGTACAGAACAGCCTTCCCTCAACAATATGTACCTCTGCAGGAACTACCGGCTCATCTCGCACAACCCCTCTTGGCAGCCCCTCAAAACAAACAGACGGCGCCACATTACTTTGTGGGGTCACAATATCGTGCTCCTACTTTTCATATAGCTAGTAACAATCCTAGATCAAGTTTTAGTGGATTTCCTCAATATTCTTATTCCCAAGATTTAAGGAGTTTGGCGTCACCGCCGAGCCACCAATCACAAGCGCATGGAATATCAACAAATCAACAGCAACCTGTCACCAACGAAGTGGTTTATACTAATGTTGCTCCGGCTGCGGAAAATTTGCAGCAGGAAAGTGAACCTAAATTTCAAAGATATGAATATTCACCGGAAGGAGGTTATGCAAACGAACAAATACGTGGTTCGGTGGGAAAATCTGATGATAAAGGGCAAATTGAAGCAGCTGAAGCTTTAACACCTATAACGGCCATTGTCAATGGAAAAAAGACTGTGATTAATATAGATACTAAACCTGTTGTTCCTTTGTTAGACCTCAGTCTTTTAGAGCCTTTGACATTCGACAATCCCCTTGTCCCACAGTTACAACACTTTTTGCCAAGAATACATGATGCTAAATATCATACGTTACCCGAATTCAATGAAGCGACCAAAAAACAGAAGAAAGCTAAGACTACTACAAAAAAGAAGCCAAAGCAATCTCCTCATGATAAGCAGCCTGTCAAACCAATCGTGACAGTGACTGAAACAGCTGATGGATCCCCAGAGATTTCTTACGAAATAAATACACCTAATCATAAGGAAACTTACAAGGAAAATACTATAAGCTATAATAAAAAGGTTGAATCTGAACCAGAGACTTATAGCTATAATGAAAAAACTGAAGCAAAGCCAGTGCACTACAGTTACCAAAACATTCAGGAAAAAGAACCAATCAGCTATAATATTGTTTACAGTTCGAATAAGAAACCAGAACAGCTCACCCAGGTTAATCATCAAAGTGATGGAGAACAGCCTAAACAACTCATATACACATTTAATGCCGACGAGGCTGTAAATCCAAACAGTCATGAAGAATCTGATGCACCAGGTTCAGCTGATGATTCTGGTTCTGCTGAAGTGAATGAGGAAGATGAACCCGTCCATCATTTGAATCAACACAATAATCAAGAGAGACGTCATGAATCACAAAAAAAATATCACAACGATGATCATCATAATAACCATCACCATAGAAATCATCCTAATGATAACAATCACCATAAAGAGCCACATCATAATAACAATCATCACCAAAATGATCCTCATCACGATGATCGGTATCACAACAATCATCATAATAATAATCGACATCACAATGAACATCAACATGATGATCGCGAGCGCAATGATCATCATTCCAGAGAACACCATCACAATGGTCAGCACCATCATGGTAATAATGATAGACCAGAACATAAACAAAAAGAATATTATCACAGAGGTGAAGAAGAGGGTCATACACCAAATAAACAATATCGGTCTCAAGACGCTGAACCTCATCATGAAACAAGTCGAGAGTATCATCCTAAACAGAGTCAAGGTCATGATCACACACAAGCAAATAATTACAAAAAGAGCGAGAGTCAAGAACGCCATCATGAACCAAGTCACGAAAGGCATAATAAACCACATCAAGAATATAATCAAAGGCCAAGTCAAGAATACCACAAGAGCCCAAAACAAGAAATTAATCATCAGAGATCAAATACAGAACACCACCACAGGCCGAAACAACAAGGCTACTATGGATCAGGTGAACAAAGAGATCGCGAGGATTCCGCGCCTATAAGAATTCCCAACACATCCTCTGAAGTTTTGACCCATCCCCAAGAACATGAAGAGGATATACACCTGTTGCTTCCGAAGCATAATGCCCCCATTAAGGTTGATCCAAATCAACATGTGCAACAGCCGAAATCTCAGCAATTACCACACCCATCCCCTACCCCAGTACATGAAGAACAAGCGCAACCGCTGTACAACTCTGGATCTCCTATAATACAAGAACAAGGTAAACGTATTATAATTCAAGAAGAAAGTCCCGAGGAATTACATATGCATCAAGAACAAATAAGAGCCGAAGTCATTGATCAAGAAGATAACAACGAAGAAGACTTCGAGAAGTCGTATAAAAATGCTGCTTACGGCTTCCCTGCTTTCGAAAAGAAAGCTGAAAACATTGAAAAAGAGATATATAATCCAGCAACCTATGGGTATAGTCCTGAAAACGACGAATTCAGCGTAGAGAAAAGTCCCTTCCAACAGTATCAAGCGGAAGGTGACAGTTTCCCAGGGAATAGTCGTTTGAGCTACAATAAAGCACGAGAAGACACCGAGAAAGGGTATCTTTTAGATTATTCAGCTAATAAGCCAGAAAGTGTCGCTGACCGTTACAGGAATAAGGCTAACTACTATAAACTCTACGAGAGTTATAAACCCAAGAAATATTTTTCTATTGACGATAATAAAAATAAAGAAAAACAAAGGGAAAGATACACAGCTGCTCCCTCATTTGATTTTGATCGTCCCACTAAGCCAAAGTCCAAAGGGTACTTCGCACAGTACAAAGCGGAGCCTATCAAATACGCGTTTGATTACTCTAAAGCAACGCCACGCGATAACTCCGCTCATGCTTCACATCCGTATCAAAGGCTGAAAAGTAAAACTTTGTTTGTAGAACCGCAATTCCAGTATGGGTTTGACCCGATTTCCTTGCCGCGGTTGCTCGATAGTGAGTTAGCCGCTATGGCGAGCAACCACAGTCCCGAAAGTGAAAAGCCGGGTATGAGAAAGAAAATTTATGCGGAAAACTGGTACATAAAGAAAACTAGCACAGCGGGTGGAAAACCTAGTTGATAATATATTTATTTCTTTAGTAAATAAGTGGATAAGTGTTATAGTCGTTGAATATTAAATAAATTTTGTTAATTGATACCTTTTTTTACTATTTTTTACCTGTTATATCATGAGAACTACATTTTTTTTATTTATTGAAATGCAAAAACTCTTACTGCTTCAGTTTAGCGTATATCTTGCGCAATGAACTTTCGCTATCAGTCAATACATTACGTGACGATAGCTTTTGTTGTGACCATTTTAGTAATCTCATAAAAAAATACGTCGTCTTTGGCTATTAACAAACTCAGACACCGTAGAGCTGGCAAAAAGCAGTATACGATTAGTCATGGCTGTTGTTGTAACTGATACACAAGCCGCAAATGCCGGCAATGCTCATAGAACTTGTTGGTTTGATTGAATTCAAAAAAGACATTAAGTGAATGGCAAACTTTACTCTAACTAAAGCAAAAGTTACAAAAACGATTAAAACTAGATGTTTAGTAACATGTTAGTACATGGGAGCCACAGACATTTTTTAAATTGCTTTACCTAAAGAATTAATTTGGTCAGATCAAGCGTTGCTATTATACATACATACGTGTGTCTTTTATACTAGACACTGTAGGTATGTGCATAATCGAGTTAGGTGCTTTCATGCAAATTTTCTTACTTTTTACATTTTTTAATATTTAAATTTAATTTGTTTGCGTTAACAATGTTCAAAATATTTTTAAAAAGTGAAAGCGAAATGTTGATAGAAAAACTTTGTCTCCGTGTACATCCATTTAAATAGACCACTTTTTCAGTGTTTAATTTTTTATTTCACTTTGCTTATAGTCATTAGGTAGGTACTCACTATTATTATTCTATGTCGAGATTCAGTTGCTAGGCTTTATCCTCTATATGGACTGCACCAAATGCAGTCTCTAAATACAATATAGTAGTATTTAACGATTAAATTTGTCTTTGGAATATGTATAGTTGATACGATACAGCGTTTTTTGAATGTTGATTATCACATACATTGCTTTAATTCCGAATAACTAAAACTGTTACGTTAGAAACAGTATAAAAAAGTATTCGTTTCCTACATTTACGCGTTCGGTTATCCGTGATCGCAGATCGGAAGTAGAATGGATGAAGTAGGAGATGCTATACTGAAAAATAGAATTGGTTCTTAAAATTTCAGTCAAAATCATTTAAAATAAGACCGGATCATATTGTAGATTTGTAGAGATTCGTATCGGTTTCATTTTTTTGTGTCCGGCATAAAGACATCGTCTGGCGATGGGGCAAGGAGGTGGTTAACCCATAAAGGTAACCTTGCACAGGGTATGAGGATTTGCTAGACTCTTTTGGGGAGTTAATGAAAATTTTATGTCGTTCAGAAAAGACAGGTACATACAAAAAAAAAACATTTTCGTTCTTAATATTGAACTCAGTGCTTATGTTAGAATTGAGCGTACTCTGAAAAACGTTTTCCATTTTTTTACATATTTGTGTGGTGTTGAATATAATCTTAAAATCTTTATATATATATATATATATATATAAATCTCGTGTCACGTAGTATGTTTGGGAAAAACTGAAACTACTAAACCGATTTTGATCAAACTTCGTAACTATCTGTTATTTAATCTAACTTAAAAGGTAGGATAGGTTTCAATTTATTATTTAAAAACAAAGCAACGTGTGGCCGTGTAAACTAGGATAATAAATAATAATAATAATAAAACTTTATTTGAGACAGTGACCATAACAAAATAAATCCATAAATAGGTAAAAAATATTCAACACCACACCATTTAAATACAAAAGTACAAATTATGTATTTTTCTATGTGTGTTTTATATTAATTATCTCGTTTGATACGACCCCTCTTTCCCACTGGGCACTCTGGGAAAATGCCCAGGACCCCGCGATTAATAAGGGTCCTCTAGTTCCTGCCACTAAAGGAATACCGATATTTATTACCACGTTTTTCTTATCTCACTTTTCTTATTTGTTTGTCTGTCCGGGCAAAATCTTGCAACTTAAATTTGAGGCACTTTCCGATAAGCTAGAAAGCTGAAACTTTCAGGATAGTTCAGAACCCGATGACAATGCACTCTAAAGCAACTTTCAACTTTCCAGATGCACTTTCAGGTCCACTTTCGGCAACTTTCACTTTTGTATGGGGCTTATCCGATTGTTGCGTAACACATGGTTACTTCGTTGAGTTAATAATTAAAAAGAATAAAATAATTATACTAGATTTAAAAAATCTAAAAATCCCACGTTTTTCAATGTCCTAAAAAGAATAAAATAACCCTGCGGGGCAAAGCGAGGGGCCACTCAAAACGTGGGGGCGCATCTTTACAATAATCGGCATCAATGCATGTCATTCATCTCTTTAAAATCTCCTCTTAGTAATATGCGCCCCCACGTTTTGAGTGGCCCCTCGCTTTGCCCCGCAGGGTTATTTTATTCTTTTTAGGACATTGAAAAACGTGGGATTTTTAGATTTTTTAAATCTAGTATAATTTACTGAAAAACTTATTTAATAGAGTAAATCGAACCTCAATTAGGGAATATATTATCGACTCGCTTATTAGCTCGCCCAAAACAAGGTTATCCAATTTCAGCATGTTTAGATAACTTTAAATATGTGTGAATCGCCCCATTAAAATAAAAGATTATCTATTCTACTATTGACTGTCAATAAAAAATCTGAAACCTTGTTTATCTACTTTCTTTGTTTATTCCAGTTATAAAAAAGTGTTCTGTCAAAGTTATAGGGGCCCCATTATTCTTATATGCACATTAGGTTAAAGACGGTCCTGGTTAGATATGTGTGCTAAATTCATTATGCGAGTCAGCGCACTAATTTTCGGTGTCTTAATTGAGGAACGGAATTCAGCGATTTCTCGATTGAGAAAAGTGAGGTATTACAAAATTACGCTGACCATTGCTGTGTCTGTGCGATCAGATTTTGAAAGCCCATTACAAATGGGCGTAACTTAGTATTGTAATTTGTGTAAAATATCATTGATCTAAACTTACCTACCTACTTAACTAATTAAAACTATTATCAAACATTTTATTTAATCAAGACATTTACTACTGTCAAACAACGTGATTGCGAATTTTTTTTGTGTACATGATTTGTGACTTGAGGTAGTTTGAAGATGGTTAGGTTGTTATATTGTATTAATTTGACGCTTATTTGAAAATGTAAATTGACCGCTATGATGACGTTTTAAAACGTCATTCAAACTTTGGTTTCAAAACACATTTGCTCAATCATAGAAGAGCCATTTATTAAGGACACGGCGTTTTAAGATACATCTTCCTAGCACACGACACGTTTTCATAGTCAAAGCACGACAAAGATTTTGAATGACTTTTTAAAATAGCATGGATTAATCATAAAGACCATTATATAGGTAATTTGCAGGGGATTTGTTATGTTTTTTTTTATTTAATTTTTTGCATTCACAATGCAATATTTCCATAAGAGCCCACGACCTTTCGCAATCCGGGCGAGTGCTCTGACCGCTGAGCTACCGAGACGCTGGCGCTGGCAAACGTGTCGAATTTTACGTGGCAAAAGGGTTCGAATCCCACCTGAGGGCTCGGAGGCGTAGTTGTTTTTTACACACGTATTTTATATCTTAGGGGATTTGTTTTTGCGATTTCCTCGAAGGGGATCGTCAAAAATTATAAAAAAGTAGCTGTGAAATAGCTGAATTTCAAGTAGCTAGTACTTACATGATTAATAACGCCAACTTGTTATTAAACATATAAGTAGCCGTGTAAGTGTATCTGTATCTATAGGTAAAAGCCATAATACTAGGTAAAATATTTTCCAAATTCCTAGTTTTTCATTGCTAAATGCCGGCCCCCTTGAGTGCTTAACTCAAAATGATTATTTAGTTATAAAAAAAGTGGCATTTCAATAAATTTTCTCAGCGGGTGGGATATTTCTTATTGATAAAGGTTTTATGCCGCTTCGATGCCCAATCAGTTGTAGCTGTCTTATTTCAGTTGTACGTTAAGGTAGACCCTTTCGTTGGTTTATTTGGTGAAGTATGCGCAATTCTAGCGGCGAGTCAGTTGGTTTAAGTAAACACCGAACACCGTATTATCAAATTATAAACGCTATGACAAGTTGCAGAAGCTATGAAGAAATGCATCTAACAAGGTAACAATCAGAACATTTTGCGGTGTTCAATTGTTTTGCAATTTGGTTTTAAAGAAACAGAGGTGAAATAATCTCATTAGCATTCGTAATGGTATACAACGTTCAGCAGCGTTACTTTTCTGCACAAGATTGACATTTTCGCCGACTTCGCGTCCGATTTCCAAAGATGTGTGATGATGTGCCATTCCCATGAGATGCATGAAGTTTCTGATTTGTGTCTTGAGACTTTTATAAAAAGTCCATGAAAAAGTAGGGCCATAAAATTGGCCTTCAATGTCAGCCGCCTCGTAAAATATGGTTCCAATTATTACTATGTCTGTTTTTTAAAAACAATTTTTAGTGATCAAAAAATTTTATAACGGTAATTCTTAGAACGGTAAATATTGGTCTAAAAATTTTTTTGGTATTACCGACAGATATTTTTTTTTTATCGATAAATATTATTAATCTTTCCATGAAGATCCTTTTATTTCTTACATGTATACTATTTGTGTTTTAGGAAAAGCCTTTAGTCCACCCTTATCACTTAAAAAAGGTGTTACTTTGTATAAATTAGTAAAGAACAAAATTAGATCGATTGACGAAACCTTAAAAAGGAATGCCATGTATATTCCATTATGGTATCAAGGACGCTTGATAGAATTTTGAATGAACTAAAACGTTAAAATGAGTTTTCATATAAATAAGTATATTAATCTTAAACAGAATACTGGCAAATTTAACAATACAGTAAATTATTTGATTTTGATGCTTTCTCTCTGACTAGTATTATTTACTTAAGATAATAAGATTCATCGACATTCGGTTTTAATAAAAATCGAGTAACTTATTTTACAATAAATATAAACGGTTTAGTCAATTTCAACCCAGTATAAATATATTACGAAACAGCATAAAAACATGACAGAATACTAGAACAGTACAAAATAAAGATAAATTTAAGATGTTCTTCAACTTAGAAATATAGAATCAATTTAACTTTACTAGCTACCGATGTTTTCTGTTTTGCTCTGTATCAACTTCAGTTGGTTTCCGTCTTCGTAGAAGTCGTACAGTCATTAGTAAAGTTGACAAGCCGAATACTAGTGCGATAGCTGACAAAACCACGGCACTAGTTGAAATTGGCTTATGGTAATCAAGCACATCCGAAACCAAGGCAACGGGGCGTAATATCTTTACCACAGGCTCACATCCAGATTCTCTAACGTACTTTGCCCAAGTTCTGTTAGCAAACGTCAATTCTCTGGGCTTCATGAACGGCCTTCTTCCTGGAACTGTTTTGTTTACTGGGATCGTCAAATTTCGTATTTGAGTTTCATTATAATGACAGAAAAGATGTTTCTTCTTTTTGTTTCCTTTCACTACTATGTCCTTTTCGGCACTCTTTGCTCCTATGAGGACGTCTAAATTACCCTTGATCATATTTGCCCAATCCCACATCTCTGCTATCTTACAATCACAGATAAATGGATTACCAACCAAATTCAAAGAATGAAGTTTAGGATTATTGCTAAACACTTGAGGATCAATCGTGGTTAGATTATTATTACTCAAATTAATCTTTTCCAGATGCTGTAATCTTTCTAAAAATTGCAAACTGTCGCCTTTGGATACGATTCTATTACTTGCAAGGTTTAACTCTGTAATATTTTCAGTGTTTTTAAAGGCATCTGGATTAAGCGACGTAATGTTACAATTACTTAGATCCATTATTGTAATCTGGGAGAGTTGTTTTGGGAATAGAGGTCCAGCAGCAGGAATAACTAATGGGTTGCCACCTAATCTGATCTCTCTTAAATCTGTGTATGTTAAATTTTTAAAGAAAGCATTAGAATTCAATGGCCTTTTTAAGCCACAGAATTCCAACTCCAAAGTAGTTAATTGGGTTAAATTGCCAAAAAGACCAGCTTCGAGAGACAATAGATCATTCCCTGATAAGACAAGTCGTTTCATTGATGTCATCTTAGAAAAAGAATCGGGGCCTACATACGAAAGATTGCTGTACCCCATATTAAGATATTCTAGTTTTTCAAGCGGGGCTAACAATTTAGTAAAAACATTTACTAAAGGATTGTGTGATATATCTAATTCTTGGAGATTGTCAAAAACATTGAAATTATCTGGAAGGTTCCGTAACCCACAGTTGCTCAAAAATAGTTTTTCTAGTTTTGGTAATGGTTGCAATGCTTCTTGTAGATCTGGAGCGAATAAAGGATTCCCAGAAAGGTAAAGTGTCCTCAACCTCGTAGCATTTGCGAAGGCATCCCCTGAGATAGGTCCACGTATTTTACAATTAGATAAATCTAACAATTCCAAATGATCAACGCTGCTGCCTAAAGTAGCTGCGACATCTAAGTCATGCAATTCATTGTCTGCCAAAATCAATGACACTAAATTAGTGCAGTTTGAAAATGTATCTTCTGATAATGATGTTATGCCTGTTTTCCTTAGGTTAAGGTATTCTAGTCTGATAAGTTTTCCAAATAGTTCGGGCCAGTCCGTATTTGTCAACTGATTTCCTGCCAACTCCAAAAACTTCAGATTAACAGATGCCGTGAACATGTTTTCAGCTATGTTTATAAGTTTACAATCATTCAGTCTTAAAGTTTCCAAGCTGGTCAAAATGTCAAAAGTACCGCTCTCTAAAGTTTTTAAAGGGTTGTTAGATAGATCTACAGTAGTTAAAGATGTTATGTTATCAAAAAACTGTGAGTTGATAGCGGATAAGTTGCAGTTGCTTAAATCCAAATATTGTAGAGTACTGGAAATCAGAAATGGTCCCTCAACGACGCTGATAGGGTTATCCTGTAATTCTACGTTTAGTAGTCCCCGGGAATCCCTGTAAGAAAAAGAAAATTTATATTTAATACTTGTATTTTTTATTAATTTGTTTCGTGGAGTTGTAGATTTTCACTATCATATTTATAATATTCATGTTTTGAGGAATTTTAGCATGACTAGTAACACTTATGACTAGTGAGTTGTAAAGCAAGAGGTCTATTCAGCTATTTCAATTTGTACTCGTTGTGTGGCCATTATCTAATATTGGCATAACGTGTAACGTCAATTTGTGTGAGTTCTGGTCATCGCATCAAGTTCAATTGGTACAATTTTGTCATCAGTATTGTGTCGTCAGGGATGAATGTCAGAGCTGGCGGCCAAACAATGAACGGCCGTGGGAGAAGAGAATTAAGCTTCGATTAAATACTGACTCACGTTGTTGTCATGCTAGTGAGCACTTTTTGCTTTAGTTATGCAGCGCGGTGGTCATACGATACGATCTTTACGTTATTTATTGTGAGGCAATTTAACAACTTCAAAAGTATAATATAAGCAATTGAAACGAACCCAAAGTAGGTATAATAAATTGTTTTACGATATCCGAATGAATTTGTAATATTTTCCAATACTCAATCAGAAAAAAGCCACGTCTAAGTGATTTCTTCAGTTCGAATGTTATACTTAGTTGTTGTCTTGCAACGTTGATGTTGTTTTATTTGACGTGTTCACGATGTCCATCGTAATCGGAAAACAATGTCATCGAAGTATCGCGCAATGCATCTCGGTGCAATGATAGGTCGCGCCTGATTAGCCAATTCAACTATGGCAAGGCATCGTGACTTTAACAAGCTTGGCATTTAATAGTTATTTTCAATGTCGCTGCGTTTTCTCCACTTTTTTGGGGTCCCGTGGACAATTCGAACACTTTTTTCGTCTAAACTAAATAATTAAATTCGCTTTCTACCCTCATTTAACTTACCTAGTCATTGTGTTTAGGATGTTGCAATCGAAAATCTCGTTACAGAGGTAAAAACTATTTTGTTCACTGTAACTAAAAGACATATTAAACTTAGGTAATGAGTCTTTATAAAAACTATCAACTTTGCCGCCTTTGGTTCATTTGATTCATCGACTTCGAGAAATGGTGCAGAACATTAGACCACAAAAAAATTGTTAAAACTACAACATAGTACTAGGTAGTGTATGAAAAATTACTTTAGCTATACGATCTTACGAACTCAGCTTTCCTTCTGGTCTGAAATCCGCTTTTAATTTAGTGGAACCCTTACATCGAAGCTTCTTAACTTGCTATAGTCATTTTTCTCTTTTAGTTGCATTTCATCAGCGGCAAACTGTGTCAAGGTTATACAAAGCAGAAAAAACTTTTCCTTTTTTAGCCACGGTTTTCCAAGAGTCTAGATAAGGTTTTAGGTCTAAAAGTATTGTTGTTAATTTAATTCAGTTCTTACACTTCCGCGCACAATACAAAATTGAATAAAGCAACATTTTACGTATTTTGCGCAAAAATTATTTTATATTTAATTCTGACGTTTCGACTCTTTTACAAGAGCCGTGATCACAGGATGACCACGGCAATGGTCGTCATATATTTTTTACTACCTTCACAATATTTTAATTAGGAACGTGCCCGATTAAAATATAGTGAAGGTATTAAAAAATATATGACGTTAATTCGTTCTTTTATGTTACACAGAGGTATGCTTCGCTGCGTTTTCGAAGGGAAGAACTTTGGCGGTGGTCTATTCTGGAAACTCTATCAGAGAGAAGCCTCTGTGTAAAAATTGTCCAATTGACCGGAAATAGTCTGACAGTGGCGTGAAAAGAGGGGAGATGAACTCTCAATTATCTTGACGCTTGCTTAATTTTTTGCAAGAATTCAGAATTGGGGAAGGTTATGCATTTGCTATCGAAATAAGAGTAACACGAGGGCTCTTGACGTTCACGTTGACATGCAAGGTTGACATACAACTAGTCATAAGTCTTAAAATGTGTCATTTGATCGTCATTTATCTAATCCTAAAATTTCTCGATTCCATGAGAATCTTAGTTACTATTTAACTTTTAAAGGTCCTTAATTTTATTTAGTGCTATATTTTTCAGATCGTAGACTTACTAAGGCCTCTGAGAAACGTTAAATATATGCGGGCATATACCAAATGGATAGGTAAGTCTGCAATATACCATAAAATCGCCATGACCGGAAACTTGACGTTTATTCATTGTGATAGACAAAAACTGTCTATAATTTATGCTTATTATTAAAAATACCTTATTAAAAATTTTATTATCTTTTGTTAATGATGTCTTTAATGAATAAAGTTATCACTCCTAATTTATTCTGCGTTCATAACTTTCCATTTTATAAAATATATCAAATGCTACAATCTAAAAATATACTGACACTCTTTTTTAATAATTCATTACAAAAAAAATAATTTCTGTTAATCTTAATTTATGAAATGTAAATGATTATTTTATACATAAGAAGTTTAGGGAGATACAGTTCAGTAATGTCAAACATGTGGCCCATTAAAAGTTAACAAACTTGAGGATCATTGTAATTCTGCAGTCAGTACTGTATGTCCTCAGTTAGAAGATAGTGGCATGCTACATTGCCAAGTTCACGAGGTGCTTGCACTCTGCAAAAAAACTAGGGTCGTTGACCGTCAGTAAAAAAAATCGTAAAATTTTGGCAATACCATCTAAATATACTGCGGGTCAAGTTCGAAGCACTGAAATATCACTTCGTGAACGTTGCTTTAAAGGCGATTGTTGATTTCGTCAATATTGATCACGAATAAAAAATATGAAAATAAAAACAAAGCAGAAGGAGAACATATACAAGGTACTGAAGTATTGAGAACTTAATTGAATAATTGGGTAACCAGTGCACCTTCCGTGATAATATTTAATATCTCCTTTTAAGTTCTAACACTGAGCGATACTACACTATTCTCGTTACTACGTATGGATATTTATATATAATATATTCCAATGGGTGATTAAAGACTTATGAGATCGGGAACGTCGAGTTGAGTAGGTAGACAAAAGCTCTGATAACAAATCGATTAATGTGATCGGTAGAAAAATGTATACCATTTACAAACACAAAAATGGAAAAAAAGTACTTACAGAAAAGCGTCTGGTTCGACGTAACTGATGTTATTTCCAGATAAATCTACGTCGATCAGGTATTCTAGTCCTTTGAAAGACTCTCTGTCTACGCGAGTTAGCCTGTTGTTGGCAATTTGCAGTCTCCTCATCTTGATATCTCCAGGGAATGTTTTAAGGGTAGTGATGTTGTTTCCATTTAAATCCAGAATGTAGACGCTCATGCTCAGCTCATCATAAGGTACTTCCGTGAGATTGCTTTCCGAACAATCGGTTACCCAGTTTATTCTGAAGTAGTGGCAATCGCATTCGTCAGGACACTCTAATTCGAAGCTGTCCCCGTTAAAGGCATGCGTCAAACTATTCAAAAGGAGCAAAATAACAAGTACCGTCAGTCGAGCCATTTTCTTTTTGTTGTCCGGACTTCAATAAGCGACCTTAAAACCCATATTATCTGTAACAGGAGAAAACAACTTAGTTAATATTTTCTAATCGTGCTATGTTGTGTGATTCACGAGTTACATCTAGATCGTTAATTGAAACGACAAATGGTAGCACGTAGATATGAAAATGTGAGAAAAAAACACTTATTTAAATTCAAGTAAATATTAAAAATACTTATAGGAATGTATATAGTTTTTCCCCAGACTATTGTTTGGATTGAGCTATAACCCTTCCCTCCAACTCCAGGTAGCTTACGGATAATCAGGGAATTGTAATCCGTCCCTTACGGATTCAAAATTACGATCAGGGGAACAGTACAACCATGGCCAATAATTGGTTTCAGATTAATGGTGCAATAATGTAGGGATATATCTTTTTTGGTTACTACAACAGTGACAAATAGATTATCAGTGAGATAAAATTTACAGGTATTTCTGGAAAGAGCTCGAAAAAATAAGTACTGTAACAATTTTCATCAGATAAGTGAGAATACACAACATGAATTATAGGTGCTTTTATCTTGATCTTTTGTGACAGTTTCATATGTATCCCGAGTTAAAGAGACGGTGATGTGGGGCACCGACAACAATAGGCGTAATAGGACGTATCCTGCCAGTGTTGACATTAGCCGATCCCGGCCAGAATTTTCCAGAATTCTGTAGAACAAACACAGTCATTTCGTTTCGATGAGGGTGTGGGCTTACAGCGCTTTCGTAGCTTTTACAGTACCTATAAATTCCTACTTCAGTACAATTCATAACGATCGCTGGCAGGTTTTGTTCCACTCCTAAATGTACATATATACTTATTCAAGCTGCTTGTCTAAACAAGTCGAAATGGTATTTTTTCAACATTCTAAGGCTTTTTAGTTAATTTCTAAACAGGTGTGTATTTGTGTTTTAGAAATAATTATGATAAAGTAAAAAAGCTGTTGCTATAATAACCTATAATTACATTATATTAGAAACGGAAAATACAAAATTCGTGTAAAAACAGTTGAGAGTTTATCGTTTAACTTGTAAATACGAATCATAAAAACAGTAATTTTAAATAAAAACTATTATTGAATAACTATGAAATTATGTAGAGTTTTGTTGTAAAAAATAATAATATTGTAATTCGAATAGGTTAGGTAAGACTTTCAAAGGAAAATTATGCCGTATTCCACCCTTACTATTAATATAAGAGTAAAATAATAAAAGTCATATATAAACATTTACTATCTTATAATAATAATAGGTTATAGGAACTTAAAATATAGTGTAATGGTTTCATAGTAGTATTGGTAAGGCAAAGTATTAAATAACGCGCTCGTTGTCTTTGTCTAATTTGAATATTGCTAAGAGTAGAAAGAAATTGTAATTCGGATTTTTTATATTTTAAACCAGGATTTTTGTAATCATTAGAACTGGGAAATTAAGTTTCGATGCTCCAGCTACGACACGTGACTAGGTACAGGAGTCAATTGTGTTGATATTATGTAATATTAGAAACTTATTCTTAAGCCAGTCATTGTTGTGACCACGTTCTGACGACATAGGTAGAATGAATCAGACACAGAAAATGACGCCATTACTAAGTTGTATAAGACAATTAGGATCGTTTTCACTTAACGAAGGCTGTGGTACTTCGGCTAACTTGATTAGGGGTTTAATTACGATATAATAAAAAAAACATGGAATACTTAGGTCCAATGCAATAAACAATTTGAAAATGATTAATTATGTCTGTATCTTATTATGTCAGCTATTCGTCCTTTGTTAGTAAGTATAATTATAATATAATCATTACTGTGTAGTAACAGTATTCAATCAAGTCAAAATTATCCTCAAACAACAGCAAATGAAATGATTTTTTGACGAAACATCATACAAAATACTGAATTTTAATTATACCTAGGTATGTAGGTAAGTGTCTAAGTGTCTAATTTCTTAAATTCACACTTATAAGACTAGTCCTTTAGGTATATACCTATAATCAAATTGAGCCCGCTTTGATATGTCTTTGAAAACTGAAAAACAAATTAATTGCTTACATAGGACTAGGCTAATAAGTGTGAATTTAAGAAATGGTACTATTATTATTTAGTTAATACTTGGTATTATTAAATATAATTCAATTTAATACACTAAATGGTTCCGTTAATATAAATTGCTTCTCTGAAAACAAGACCGCACTAAATAAAATAGTAATATCTATAAATAGAACTCTTAGTTGTTATCAAGATTTCTAAACAGTTAATGGAAGCTATCTGATTGCTGAGAAGTGTTACTATTTATTTATATATTTTATTTCAGACTAGCGGCCCGTCTTGGCTTCGCACGGGTGGACAAAATTCTTTAAACTTTTTCTAGCATGAAATATAGCCTATGTTACAAAGCGTAAATGTAGCTTTCCAATGGTTAAAGAATTTTTGAAATCGGCTTAGTGGTTTTTGAGTTTATTCATTGCAAACATACAAAAATACAAATCTTTCCTCTTTATAATATTAGTGTAGACGACCAAATGGTCCAGATTAATGTACACATAGATTAGGGATGTCTACTAACATCCCTAATCTATGTGTTAGTAGGCTTTCGTATTAATTGTCCCACCCAATTTTCGTGGTTACTATAACGAAATAAGGTCTGAATTAAAAAGCGATAGTCACGTGACGCATATTTGAAAAGTTACATTCAGCATCCATTACTAACTTTGAAGTCACGTAGACAGGGACTCAGCAGAACGGGTTTATGTGAATTTAATAAAATGTCTACCAACCTGTGACTAACAAACTAACTGTAAACTTAACAATAAAATCACTTTATAAAGTCTTGTTGTTTTTTTTTTAATTTAACCTCGTGCAAGTTTTGCACAATAGCCATCGATGCCCACAATATAAGTGGATTTCATTTTCATAACAATCCGAGTCAGCGGCGTACGTCAACAGAGGTAGGGTGTATGGTGATGCCAAAAAGGAAATTGCTTAGGCACCCAATTCTTGTCACCGGCAATTACCAGTTTGGAGTTAAATTGCGATAGAAGCACGAGATTCACACAAATAATAGCTCAGCTATTATAACACGACGAGGTCAAACGACCCTGTTTTTTCCGGGCCGGTGCATGCGAGTGCGAACTTACATGACTAACTGGCGTGCACACCTCTCGACCACCGAGTCTTTACTGGAGGTGCTGAGGCCATGAGTCTGTTTACTCGCGCGTAGTGTTGTGCATTCGTCATATTATATGTGGTAAATATATATACACAACTTGGCCCTTACGCTATTGTTGTACAAAGTAGGTAATACAGCTCTGCGACGCCCCGCCGACGCTTCTGGAGAAAAATTGTGATGGCCTTGGTAATAATTGCCTGCACGGAAGATACAGGAGATTTAATATGAAGTTATGGTTAGTGACAACAAATAAATCAGCTCCTAATGAAGGTAAATCAGGTATAGTTTTATGTGATAAACAAATATCAGAAAAAATATCTATTGGATTGCTGAAGAATTGTTTGATGCAATCCTGCTTACACGGCATCAACAGTCGGGCCTGGAATCCTTATTTTATTATTTTCCAGAATTTAGTTACACTATCAGCAGGTATAGCAATAAAAAATAAAATGAATTCAACAACTCGAAAACAAGAGACTCACTCGTAATTTTAGAAAATATAAAAGTATTCAGAATTCCCCTCATTGTATAATAGATGAAACACCTAAAGAATAGTGTTTTTGTCTACATAAAAAATAATAAAAATAAGCACTGTGAGCCTTGTGTTATGGATACTAGGGTAACGGATAGATACAAATATCAAAAAACTCGTAAAATATTATTCACGTATTACTCCTTTTTATATTTGTCTGCATAATATTTGTGCAAAGTATCTTTTGCTGGGTATTGTTAACCTAAATTTTAAGGCGTTATATAAAATATCTGACTTTTTTACATCGTTTAGTATCGTGATATCGTTAAGTTTTTTGTTAGGAGAATTAAATTAAATCTTTGTTATTTCTGATAGTGATGAGTTTTATCTAAAAATTCTAGAGGATGATAAAAACTGATTTGATCAATGGACCGGAACGTAATTACTGGAATGGGAGCGGTTCAGTAAAACTATAGGCATAAACTGAACCTTTTTGAACTTCTTGAGGAAACGTTAATAACCCAGCTTACCGCTGTATTGTTTCACTTGCCAACTTATTTCATTATATCATCAAACACTATTATTTATTACACGTTTATATTCGAAACATTGTTTAGTAGTTTGATACAACTCTTCCTATTTGTAAAGTTTTATCAGTATAGAGTTCTTGATATTAGTATTGCTGATGATTGGTATTAATAAGAGCTTAATTAGAATGATGGTTGATGTGAATTATTAAGCCGTTACGGATCCACTGCTGGACATAGGCTTCCTCTTAAGAGCGCCACAAGGAACAGCTAATTGAACTCTAGGGATTACAGTATAAGCTGATAATTGAATGGAGAACTTCAAAGTGTAAGGGTGTGGTGGTGAGGAATTATTGAAACTACAAGACTTTAAATATATGACTTATAATAATAGCACATTCGGCAAATTCGTAACGCATTCGTATTGGTAGCGCCACCTACCAAGTTCGAGTAGCATTTACAGAAATGAAGAACTAATATAATATGTTAATAGGTAATCTGTTGTATAATTGTCTCATAGGTGAAAGGAAAAGGTATCTTCTTGCCACTTAGAGGTGGCATTTAGGCGGTTGGTTGCGGTCGGAATGGTGACAATTATAGATGGTTTGGTAGTCTTTTGAGTAGGTTCTTTTGTGTTTTCGGTTTATTGGATTTTGTAACTGTGGCATATGATTAGGTGTTAGAGGTTTTTGGAGTTGTATCGGTGTTGGTATTTAATTCTTCATGTATCGTCTCTTTAATTATTTTCTTTATAATGTTAATATCGAAGTTACATTCGTCTTTGGGTGTCGTTTGTGTTATTTTCTTGAGGATGTCCTTATTAAAGTTGCAGCCGTGTTTAGAAGCTGTAGCAGTTGGTATTTTATTTAAGTTGTCATGAATTATTCTGACTCAGCTGTGAATCTCGTTAAGTAGTTCTGTCACCCGACTTTTGGTGACGTCGTTGCTCCTGGCCGTGTCTAGTAGGGATGAAATTTCATTTACTGTTTGAGTAATTATCCTTGTTTGAATTGTTATGGTATCAGCAACAGTGGTTTCGCAAGATTCGGAATAGGCCTCTGGGATGTAATCATCCTCTAGGTATTGTATTTCTGAGGTATCAAGGAGGGTTGAGTTAGAGGGGGATGAGTCGCGAGAAGTTCCACTATTGATGACGGTGATTTGACTGGAAGATTGGGGTTGGGTGGTTTTTGGAGTTTTAGTTGGTTTTGTTTCGGGAGTTGATGGTGGTTTGGTTAAGGTCAGAGGCTGTGTTTTATTAGCCATTATCTGGTTTAGCCGCGTCGGAGCGCGTGTTCATTCTTCGCATGGTCGGAGAAGAAACAGCTGGAAATGGAAGTTTAAAGGAATGTCTTTTTGACCTAAACTTTTTTATTATTATTAGAGTTGTTATGGTGTTATACTGTTTTTATTAATACACAGTAATAAAGGGATGTTTTGTTATTATTTTAGACCTTTACAGGCGATCCACGGTTAAAAAAGTGATTTTATACTAATTAAGAAGTTTATAGTAGCATTTTTGAAATTCGTACGCGAAACAAAAAATGGTTAGAAAGGTGTTGGTTAGGAGTATGTCTTTAGCTAAAACTTTTTCCAGAAAAATAACCAGTTGTTTTTTTATAAATTTTAATAAGAAAAATATTTGAGAAAATCCAAAAATTTGAGAAAAATCGAATTGTTTTTAGATTGAGTGATTTAAAAACTATTATGTTAAACTTTGTAATTTCGAAAGGAATATGCAGTTAAAACTAGAAAAATCTTTTATTTGAGGTTTTACGACTAAGTAAAAATTGGGTGAAAAGAGTTAAATTATGTACTTCAGTAAAAAAAATATTTACAGTCAGATTTGCTTAATGCAACAATATGTTGAAGAGCTCGGTTAGCTAAGTGTTTCTTTTCAAACAGAACTACGATATCTAATATGGTTCGGAAAATATAAGGTTTTTTAATTTCAATGAAAAAGGGGTATTTATAGTCAATTTTTGCGAATTTATTTCTCCTAAAGTAACAGAGATACGAGAAAAGGGAGTGATTCAGTGAGATCTATAAAAGGAAACAATAAAATTGGAAATTGGTCAGAACCGAAAAAAGTTGCAAAGGAGTGTGAAAACGTTGATGAAAAATGATGAAATTTTGAGAAAAAGCTTCCTATCTTTCAAAAAGTTGTGGATGAATTTCCAATCAAAAAAATAGGAAAGATGCCTCAGAGGCAATATTCGACAATTGGGTGACAAATGAATTTTTGATAAATTTTTCAAAAAATTTGGGTCGGCTGATTTTGCTCAAAAATCCACATAAACTCGATCTTCCCAGTACAAAAGACATCAACGAGTCAAAGTCTTCAGTATCAATCCCGATATTTAAACTTCGGTGAAAATGTAAAAAAATTGGTAACTTATTTTCGGAAAAACTATATATGGGACGCCCCTCGACCAAACGGTTAAGGGTGAGAGTCGGTAAGGTGAGTTTTGGAATTGAATTGAAGTTGAAATTGGGCGGTTAGGTTAGGTTCCGTTATACAGGTTGTGCTTAAGAGTGGGATAGCCGAGGGTCTATCGTATATCCATAATAAAACGGACTCATAGTAAAACTTCATTCTCTAACTAATCAAAAACAGAATTATGTTAAACTGGAATTAAAATATAGCAATTTCCTTAAATTAACAAACATAAGTAACTGACCAGCACGGTAGGTATGTAGAATGGGATGTAAAAACAATGTTTTCATTAGCAGCATAAAGATTCCGAAGATTCTAATTTAAGTACGAAAAACGTAACATACAATGATTTGACTTTATTTTAGGAAATGGATTTTTTTCCGTAAATTATGTGATGAATCATGTTTATATTTATTTTTGTCTGTTTTCATTAAAATATAAATTGTTCCAATGACTACATAGTCAAATACAATTACAACACTTTCCATTTAATTAATAAATTAATCTCAAATTAGTCTTAAATTTATCCCTGCGATTGTTTCTATTTTAGTTGTATCCTTAAAAACTGTTAAATTTCCTGTAGTGGAAACACTGCCCTGATGCGACTTGTGCCGATAAGGGTGCGCTTTCATTGTGATTCTAACATGACATCATTACGAATAAAATTACTAGGAACACCCCTAGTAAAAAAATATTTCTAGCTTGGGCTGTGAGTTCTAGTCCTGAGACTTAGAGTTTTTTCTAGTAAAAACTTGTTTTGATATAAAAATCTAGCAGTTAAAGAAATGCTTACTTAACAAAAAATAATAGATTGATTGACATCAGTTAAAGTAAGAGCGTCTGCTTTCACGTTAGTAAGACAGAAGTGTTTAACGGGAGCCGAAAGTGTCACTTAAATGGTTTTAGTTTTCTTGTTGAATTTTATGTTGTGGTGGATTTTAGCATGTAATAATGGTGAAGTATTAACCATAAGGTGTTTGTGAACATGCACGAGTGTTGGCAAGTGAAACAAAACTGTTTAAGGTGTCTTTTCACGCTCTTTTAAAGAAGTCCATGAGGAAATTTAAGTATAGTAATATAGAATATGAATTCAATTATTATTTTATTATTCATTTATCATCCAATGATCTATCTAATATAATAATAATTATCTCATTTAAAAAAGAAATTACTGAAGATCAGGCTGTATGGGTTTTATACATTTTGCCTTCGCTATGGGCAAATGTAACAAAGACAAAATTGTTTGACATTGACAAGGACAAGTTACTTATTCTTGTTTTGCTTGTAAAACGTATTTTTAGCCATTTCTTACTTCGATATCTCTAAAATTTTTGAATATATATTCAAAAAACAATGTCTCAAAACGAAGCTGGACAGTCCACCGATGAAGAACCTTTAAAGAATATATTCGATCTGGCTATGAAACTCTACGACAATATAGAAAACAGTAATGAAGCTACCAACAGTGACCCGGTGCAGGTAAATCTTTTTGTTTCGTTTTATAAGTTTCTGAAATGAATTATTTCATATGATATTTCTGTAGAATAGACAATATTATAATAAAATGTCATGTGATGTTATTACAAGTTCATGTATTTCAGAGAAATAATTAATTACAATTAACGATAAGTGCAATGATATCGATTTTGCCAGTTTACATGTTTGTGAGATGAGAATAAACATTTGTTTTGTAATATTTACATGTTATGTCTGTCATTTTGTATTCATAGCTTAGTGACGAACAAAATAATTGTTAAATAATAAGGCAGGCAGGAGACATACATATCCTGCCTGAGAATTCACTTGTGTACCGAGTCGATTTTTCCATTAAAATAATTTATCTTATAAGATAGCATTAAAAAAAATGCAAAAAATATAGAAAAATTTTAAAATATATGTATTTCCTTTTCAGATGACTATAAAGTCAGCAATCTCAAAGTTAGAAAAAGCAACAAACCTAGTATCTCTATCTGGAATGTTCAGTAAAAATGAGAGCATTGATGAATTGCCAACTGAGACACTGCAATACCTTTTGCTACCTGCCATACTTGGAACTCTTACTCTTAAGTTGGTTGGAACTTCTCGAAAAGAATTGATAAATGTTGCAGAAATATATTTTAAGTGAGTGATCTCAGGTTAAACTTGAACTTAGTATTATTACTCCTTACATTTTCACATTATTCACTCATTGAAATTACACAATTTTTTAATGGCTAACTGTTTTTTTTTGTGATATGTTAAAAATAAATATTTATTTAGTCTTGAAAGATTTAATTGAGTAGTTAAATAAAAATTGGGTTTTAGAAGAAAATATGCAAGACTTATTACTTAATTACTCAGAAGGAGTATTATTAAATTTTGGAATTAATTTTTATTATGTTAATGTTTTTTTGCTTTAGTTGTTTTTATAGCATTATTAACTATGTTCTGCCAGAGACTTCCTCCAGAGATGTAAGGATTATGGTGTGACGGATGTGGAGATCCCCCAAACAAGCGAAGGTAGTGAGATAGCATTACCAAGACCACAGAGTGAACAAGCCAAGATTGCTAATATGGTGAGGCTGATATTGATAACCATAAATTATATTTCATTTAGCAAATTGAAATGTGCATTATATTTTGCCTAAATATAATATGATTCTGATATTCAATCGGTTGATATTGATAATACTTGGTGGCACTTGGTACCTTTAGTATTTTGTGTGTGATAAATAAATAAACACGGAATAAGATGAAACAAACTATATTTAATTTTACTCCATAAGTCTGCTGTTTATGCTATGCTTTAAAATTCGGTATTCTGGAAAAATTTTAATGTAATCTTGAAAGTCTCAATTGAGTGGTCCTTTTATCACAATTGTAATGGTTAATCTACTGAAGTTGCCTTTCTATAGTCACCATAACTTGTATTATTTTGAATTAATCTTCATTTTGTTTTTGGTGTTGTAGTTATTAAAATAAGTATTATATTGATGACCAATGGTATAAGCCTATATTACATTTGGCATCATAATGGCCTGGCCATGAGAAGTAGATTTATTTTCTGATAGTATATGAAAACATAATTATTTCAGGTAATGACCAGAGAAGCTAAAATTAAAAGGTACAACGAAATGAAACTGCTGAAAGAGAAGTTGAGTACATTGTCTAAAGCCATGAGTTCGAGTTCAGTGGATGATGAGACTAAAAGATCATATTTCACTACAATGCTGCTCAGCTATGTGAACCAGGCTCTAGATGAAATTAGCAGCATTGAACAGGAAAAACCATTATTAGAATATATGGAGAAACATGCAGGAGGTAATATACCCATACAAGTACCTATAGATTAAATAAAACTTTTGTTTGTTGACTTTTAGAATCATTTTATTTTTGTTACCATTTAATAATAAAATGTGATGGTGCAGGTAGTGTATGAGCACTTAATACGATGGTAAAATCTGTCAAAAGCACTGATGAGTTGTAATGTAAATAAAACCACAAGATTGATTTCTTCTGCAAGTAGGTACTGGAAAAATAAAGTGTCAAAAACAAAAAATCTAATAGAAGTTTAGTGCAAATAAACACACACATGAAGTCTACCTACTACGTCTATGAGTTCTTACTTGATTGTACTTGCTATTGCTACAGTTTATGATGACGATAATGTTATAACTATGGTGCAATTCCGCTATGTATGGGATAATTCTAATTTATACATTAGAAATTATAAAACCTCTTACCAAAATAAATAATACCACATAATGATTTGTGTTCCGTAAGTATTTTACCAGTTTTGTCAAAAATATTGATAAAGGTAATAAACATCATCATATCATATCAGCAGCATATTTGCACATCAGATAACGTCCAGAAGCGAAGTAGCCAGGCCTAAAGTTATATAAACTTAGTAGTAGTTAAGGTAGTTTATCAAAATAATTTTATTTCCCTTACTAAATACTAAAGGTACTAAAATAAAATATTTTCTTATTGTAATAAAAATAATAAATTCTTCAACCAAAGTATGCAAAACGTTTTGTTGTATCTTCTTTACTGTTAATAATGGTTTTAATCCTAAGTGGCATGATCGCTACTGTAGCGCCCTACGCGCGCTTCGGGATCTTTATATTCAAACCGCTTATTTCACTTTATCATTTATTTCGATTTATTCAATACAACGCCTCAGGTTACACTCTCAGACACTACTGGTGATTCTCTAGCCTTCAGGAATATTCTTTATTTTAAAAGGGTGACATTCCTTGCAATGAAGCAAATATACGTAAAGAGGTGGAATGCGGTGTCAGATGCAAGGAGGTCACCACACTACCTAACTCTAACCGCCACAACTCTTTCTGGAGTTATTGAATCCCAGAAAGCTTAAATTTTCCCATTTAAATAATTGTACATATATTCTCCTTTAAATAGCGAAACGCTAGTGTTTTGTGTTGTGTTGTTTTTACGCAAACGGAATACTGGATTCTGAACACTCGACAATTTTCGCTTTTTTCGCTTCGCTTACCATTCTTGGTACATAGTTGAGTTCTGTTCAGATAATCCAAGGATTATGAAACTCGATCCAGTAATTTGAAATTGATTGGCTTAGGGATGTCCGATTTTTGAGTATCAAGTAAGTAAGTAGGTTTTCTACATACAGAATGGAAGAGTGATAAGAGATACCGTTGTTGCGCACTTTAATCTTAGCGTCAAGGAATGCAAAGCTTCTGTCTTCTTCCATCTCAATAATTTGTTCTATATTTAGATAAATATTGTTTACATATGCTATAAAACCTCCCACATCATGTTTATTTCCCTTTACTACACAGAATACAACATTGACATACCTTTTCCATAGCCTGGTCTGTTAGGTGCAGGTTTTCGAACTTTTTCCACGATAAAATTTCCTTAGTCAATATTGGGCAAATTATTGCATAAAATGCCGCTGCAGTGTGAACACTTTTATGGAACTCCATATAATACAACTAATATTTTTCACTTCGTAATTACTAATTATTGCAAAAATTAACGTTTAGCCGTGACCTCACCATTACAAAGGTGGATTTCCTTGTTCCAGAGCCAAAACCCAAGGAGCGTCCACGGGTGCCACTAAAGCCAGTGATAATCACTCGTGACGCGGTGCAGAAGGCAGTCTTTGGAGCCGGCTATCCGTCTTTACCTACTATGACTGTCGAAGAGTTCTACGACCAGAGGGTCAGAGATGGCACGTAAGTTTAAGACGAGTTACACTTAAGATGCTAAATAGTAATTTAAATCAATTGAGTATTGAAAAAGATTATTTGTTTGATTTGAAACGTGAGAATTAAAAAAAAAGTGATCAGTTAAAATTGTTTCTTTTCTATGAGTGAACAACGTGAAAGAACAAGGACTAAACATTAAAATAGTGAATAAGAAAACACCTTGATCAATTATAGAGAATCTATTCTTTTATCTACACTAATATTATAAAGAGGAAAGATTTGTATTTTTATATGTTTGCAATGAATAAACTTATAAACTACTAAGCCGATTTAAAATATCCTTTCACCATTGGAAAGCTACATTCACGCTGAGTAACAAAGGCTATAATTAATGCTAGAAAAAATTTAAAGAATTTTGTCCACCCGTGCGAAGACGGGACGGGCCGCTATTTTGTATGTAAAGGCATGATAATTATGGTGGTTTTGTGTAAAGTATTTTGGATTTAAGTTGAAGTTTATTATAAAACTTACCAAAGTCACTCGGATTTAATGAAATATACTAAATTTCTTTAATAAGACATGGTTAATATAGATTGTAGATAAAGATTGTACTATTTTAATAGAAAAATACTAGAAAAAATCGACCTGGCTCACAAGTGAGTTCTCAGGTGAGAATAGCACCCACAACCTTTGGAAGTCCTGTCCAATGCTCTCCCAATTGAGCTAACGAGCCATTTTTTTTCTAGTACCTTCTAGTTTTACCCAGCGTTGCCTCATCAACGAGAGGAACATCCTCTCGTATGCGGAAGAAACATTTTTACAAATGTTTGGACAATCCATTATCAAGAAACAGCCATTTAATTTTATAATTTCTAGTATTTATCTATAAAAAATATATTATAAGAAAGCATTGAAAAATGCAACGAATTATATAAAAATTATAAAAAAGATTCTGCTATTTAAAACTGTAAAATATGTTTATTGACAGATTCCCCGGAGGTGGTACAAACATTGCACATACAACTATACAGAATACGGAAACTGATCGTGATGAAGCGGAAACAATACAAAAGGTATTTATAGTCCAATATATTTTTATAAGAATTTGTAATAGTTTACCAACAAAACAATAATCCATGAATTGTCATCAGAAGAATTATAAGCTAGTGACTCTATCGGCTAACAAAATGGCTGAATAATGAATACTTCACCACATAAAAATTTGACCAATGACTGTTTAAACAACAAAATCTTTTAACCATTAACTATTTGCCCAAAGAATATTGTCCCATGACCTGTTTGTTGTAATGATTCACATTGTCTATGGTGTCATTGTTTTTATGTGTTTATAATTTTATTTGCATACCTATAGATATATAAATTAGATATTACATTTAGGAAAATATGTAATTTTTTTAGATAATCATTTTATGTATCATGCGACATAACATTTGACAGTTAAAGAAATCTTGTGAATTATATTACAAATTAAAAATATACCCAGCCACTTTAAATAGAATGTCAGTTACTTTAAATACTTTTATATAGATAAAATTATCATTCTTGTCATGTGATACTAGGCTGTATGAATGCTGTTCCTTTACCACACTCTTTTTTTATTACTTCGACGATCAACCAACAAAAGCGAGGGTAGTTTTAAATAGTTTACACTGCTATGGTACCAATTACATTTTGGTTTTATTGCTGTCAATGTGTCTTTTAGAAGTTCTTAATTATAATGAGTGTTTATGTGATTGTCAAGTCTAAATGCGACACTATAGTTACTCTTATCAAATGCATAGCAAACGAGATACTAAGTGTTACTGACGTTGCGTAAAGAGAAGTACGTTGAGTTGTAACGTGTTTATCGTTTTTCATTTGTAAATAATTAGAATTTTGTAATGTCACTTAATCTTGAACACATCAATTTATTTGCTCTCGAAAAATCTATTTAAATTAAATTAAAGAATGGTGAGGGAACGGTTGTCATATATCATGCTTAACCCGGGCCTGTGCGGTCCTCTAGTATGCCATGTCTACACGTTCCTCGCATTCCCGTAGGAGTTGCTGGAGGAGGATGACGACCCTGAGGAGTTGGCCCGCAAACGCGCCATGGACGAGTACAAGGACGACCACCGCCGAGGCTGGGGCAATCGCCACAACCGCAGCTAATGAGTCAAACTCCTATTTTTTTCTCGTACTTAAGACTTCATTCGTGTGTCGCCGGCAACAAGTATAAATAACGAGCAAAATATTAAAGGCATTTAATTACAATAGAGCAAAATGTCATCACAGTTAAATCCCTAAATTTCCAAAATTTACATTTGATTTTAATCATTTGACCGCAAGATTTTTATATCTACTAGAGAAAAAAAAACTATTGAGCATCAGCAGGAGAGCAGCAGCTGAGCAGTGTCTCCGTTATCGATACTTTGATGTTTGTAAAAATATTACTTTTGAAGTTGTAGGTAGTTACGTAAAACATAATAAAATTGTTATATTGTTATTATATAATATAAAACTGTTATTATAATTTTATATAAATCACCTTTATCTACCATATATAATTTAAAATCACACACACACTCACACATTCATAATTAGGGGCCAACTTCATCCTGCTGGTTTATTCTATGTCGCTTTTGCGGCCAACTTCACACTGTAACTTTTGTGCTGCAGTGATGCGCGCGCCTCGTAAAATTGCACTCTCAAAATTTTTCATAACACGCCTAAAGAAGTATAACTTCACTGATATTTAAGAAACAACCGGAAAAAACCAAAGGTTCTATCAAAGAGCACCATAATGTGAGAGATTGTGGGTTAGTGTTACTCCTGGTGCCTGAGACTAGTTGGATTGGTTCTAGTTAAACTTGCTTTTGATTTGATGAGTTGAAACCACAAAAAGATAAAGAACGTAAAAAATGACGTAACTGCTAAACTATCCGAATATATCTTTTTGTTCATTAGGGTTATGATAATAATCTGCGTCACAACAGCTGTACACCTGTTTTGTATTTTGGTAATCGATGTATAAGATAACATTTGATAAGTTATCTATAATACTTTCTGGCATTATTATTAAGATCAAAGAAATAAAGTAACTAAATAAATAACTTTTGATATTACGTGGTCTATATGTAATTATCCTTACGTTTTTAAGTGCGACTCACCATCAGTCACTAATTATTATAATAAATATATTATTATATTAATATCATTTTATTTATAAAATTCATTTAGCGTTAATTGTGACTAGTAGGTTTCCCTAAAAATATATTCAAAATAATTGACAATCAAATTATAACCTTTACCGGATATTGAATTGCGTTTATTTTCATAATTTTATTTCAAGTTCATTTCAATAAAAAAAACGTTCAAAAGGTTAACTTTTAAAGGCACAGTTTATTCAATCAAATTAATAGTTCTACATATGAAATTGGTTTGAAAACATGATTTTTTTGTGAATAATTTTGATTATAGAATTAAACAAATTATTTACCTACAGTTGAAAAAAAAGACGACAAAAGATTGTCTTGAAGAATGTTGTAGTTCCTACTCCTTACAGCAGGGGCTGTGTTTACAGGCTGACTAAGGTATCAGGGAAAAGTATTTCATTTTAATAAGAAGACTACGAGATGATATGGCGTACTATAAATATATTTTACTAATATTTTTTTTTTTAGTTTTAGTAACAAAAGTAAATTTTATTGCATTTTTTACGCGTTTAACATTGTACGGTATCATCATTGTCCAGGGACATTTACTCTTTTGACATTTTGCGACAACTGTCATTTTATGTTTTAAATATGCGCCTGATATAGTACATTGTTCACTAAGGCTACAAAGTGGCATACGAGGGCGCTATTTAAAATCCCGAGCTCTAGTCGAGGGCTCTTAAAGCCCAGGGCCCTATTTTTCAAACGTTCGTGTATAAAATAGAGGCCCGCTCGTTTGTTCCCACGAGATGTTGGCGTGTCGTCTTCTTTATTCCCTGTAATGCGAGAAAGAGACGGCATGAGCTCTTCGTATTTAAACCCGGTAATCCCTCGAGTGATAGTTTACTTTATATTACACCTAAATTCTGTTCATTCTAACTTGTCCCATTTGGTAAACAATCTTGGCACAACTTTTTAACAAAATCACCCATTTAAAAATAAAATAATAACAAAGTCAATAATCTATTACAATAAATCGTTATTATAGACTGAAACCTATTGAATCTAGTTATCTTTTGATTTTAATGCTGCATTTTCAATAAAAAGGAGTGCCAAGATTGTTTACCAAATAGGACAAGTTAGGATGAACAGACTGTACGAGGAAAATCAAACAGACTAGATTCCTTTAATTTGAATACATATAATCATCATATATGTATTGTTTCCCCTCGGTGAACAATCTACTATTTGTTATATACTTCATTGCTGTATGATTTTGTTTTTACTGTGCTAACAAGATGTTGGATAATAATTTTATTCCTCATACCAGTCATGTTAGTATAATTAGTGATAGTTATTAATGTATAATAATATTTGTTATACGTATAACATATGTTAACGATAAATATGTAAAAAAATAAAAAGATAATATAGTAAGTTATTGTTGTTATTTTTATATTTTAATCTCGCCTATATGCATCAATATTCAACTTTATTTGTAGATCTCAATTGAATCTACAAATACACTTAAAAATGTTTGAGACCAACTGATCTAGTGCTACGCTATCTTATTTTGTATATAAATATAACACTAATAAGATGATAGCATGTTGTTAGAAATATGATTATAATATAATCAACAACAAGACTATTATAAATTGTAAATTTGCTCAGTTTAAGTTCAATTCTATTTGGGTATATTGTTTTTTATTACTCTGTATTTATTTTGGGGCTTTTATTCATATGGATTAGGGATGTTTAGGCATTTTTTTTCACATCCGCAGATGCGGATGCGGATTTTAAGAGGCTCACATCCGCGGATGCGGATCTGTACAAAAAACTTAAGTGTTGGTTTGGTAGGGTAAAAAAACAGTTATATTTATCCTTTCTTTATTTAATAATAAAGTAGTAAGTGAATTACTATTACTGATTAATTATTTTAGTAATTCAATTTAAATATTAGTGCATTATATTTAATGAAAAGCCTTTTCGAGCTCAAGTCTGTTCCGCAAAAGTTTGTATACTAATCCTGCGCTACTAAATAACTGTTCACTTGGAACACTGGCTGGTGGCGCTGATAAGAATTTGCGTGCTTTTTTAGATTGTTTGAACTCACTTTGATTAACACTCCACCATTTAAGTGAGAGTCCTCTCATTTAAATTAATTCACTTTTTATTGCGAAAAGTAAGTAACTCCTTCTTGAGAATTGTGTCAGGGCTGACAATTTCTGGTGTTTCCTGACTCTCCTCAACGTCATTTGATGAATCAAGCATCATGGCAAGATCACTAATTAAACAGGACTGACGTCCTGTACCTGAGGTCCCTGGTCATTCCGTATCTGTTTCCATGGAATCGTCATTCTCATTTTCTTCGCTCTTTCGGTACTTGGAGATATTGTTCGAGAAGCCAAGATGTCTTCGATGTTTCTGCTAATCTTCAACATATCATTAATCTTTTAGTTGGTCGACACGCGCCACTCGCCGGTCCCTCCGCTTTCTTTTTTATCGCGACCTGCTACACATCCGCATCCGCATCAGCTCCGCTTCGATTTATACGGATGCGGATGCAGATGCGGATGTCTAAATCGATGCGGATGCAGATGCGAATATTCGCAACATCCCTGATATGGATACGCCAGCCCCATTGTATCCTCTTACTATTCTAAGATGGCACAGTTCTATTAGGTGTTTAAAACAGTTTATGATATGGAAATAGAATCACTGGTTCACCTTTGAATTAAGCCACTTAATTTTTTTGCTGCCTCTGATTTAGGATTCGCTAGAATACTTTGAATTATCGCCATATCCTTGATGATTAAGTTTAGCTCGTTAAACAGTAATTGCTTTAAGTTCAGATTTGTAACTTTAGGAACGGTTCAAAGTTTGTTCAAACTTAATTTTTTAAGAAAAGTCTTATTTCGTATCACAATTCACATCTACAGAGATGTGATAGATGTGAGAGAAAAACGTTAACGCAATATTTTAAGGCTCGGTTTTATTCTTTTAAAGAACCTTATAGTCAATTGAGTTTATTGGCGTGCTTTTTAGGGACTCGAAATGATGCAGTGACTTATATCTAGTTTAGTTTGCGGACCTGCCCTCTGTATTGACTACCTCTTTGGTCCAGTTGCTCAGATTCCGGTTAATCATAGTAACGGCGAGAGATACCTAGTTCGAGATACCCAGCCGGGTCAATGTGGCGCTAGTGGTATTTTAAAACATGCTATCTTTTTTGTTTCTACAAAAACTAATACCATCGTCAATCATTTGTAGGTGTTCCATTCTTATTTAGATTTATATATTAAATACCAAAATTTTAGGGCAACTGAATTTTAGTTTACAAAGACGACCGTTTGGTGCAACGGTAGCGATCCTGCCTTTCGCACCATCGGTCCTGGGTTCGAATCTCGTTAGGGGCAGTTGTTTGTATGATGAATACGAGCATTTGTATCTGAGTCATGGATATTAATATATATTTCTATGAATATCACATATCTATGTATAATACATATACATATATGTCTATCCGTTACTGTAGTATCCATAACACAAGCCTTACAGTGCTTACTTTGGGCTAGGCTAATTGGTGTGAATGTAGGAAATACATTTATTTATAAAGTATTTACAAGAATTAAATTGATCGATATCGGTATATATATATATATATATATATATATATATATATATACATATATATATATATATATATATATATATATATATATATATATATACATATATATACGGATATTTATGATATTTGTTATCGATATAAAATATTTCCGAACTCTGGTAATTACTGTATACGGTGACTATGTAACGGGTAAAAAGTGACTGCCATTTAAGTAAAGTAATTTGTGATGTGATAAAATTTCTCGCCCAAAAGCCAAGGGACAGGCGTGTGGCCAGATGTCCAAAGGTCAATGCGCAAGGCCACCTGCAAACACTTTCACCGACGAAACTGAGAGTGCAACACGTGTAATCAATGTGGCCATAACTGGTCCCATCACATCTCATTACCAGTTGCAGCCAGTGTGTCTGTGATTACAAACTTGAATTGACTTTTCGATGATAATAGGTCCATATTGTTATGAAACTGATTATTTTTGACAGCACCGCAATCGCAACGAAATTATAAAATTACCCGATATATAACTACGAAACTTTTCCATTTAAATATAACAAAAAACAAGAGACTACTATTTTAAAAAGATTATAATTTAGAAGTATTTCAAAAAATAAATAAAAGATTGGCTTTCCTGTGGGCAGTGGTTCTGCATGGCTTTATGTAAATCATTTTCGTTAATCTATACTAATATTATAAAGCTGAGGAGTTTGTATGTTTCAACGCGCTAATCTCAAGAACTACTGGTTCGAATTGAAAAAATATTTTTATGTTGGATAGTCCATTTATCGAGGAAGGCTTTAGGCTATATAACATCACGCTGCGACCAATAGCAGCGAAGCATCAGTGAAAATCATAATAACAGAAATTGACGCGGACAAAGTCGCAAGCAACAGCTAGTTATAACTATAGGGAAATACTGTTCATAGTCAAGCGAGTAACTAAAAGTGATGAAGCTATAGTTTTCAATTAGGTGATCAGTTTTATATGAACTCCCACTAGACCCTCTGAATAATTTACGATGGAATGGTGTTTTTTTTTCACACTAAAATGTTTGTGTCTATGTCGGCAATATTTTTAAAAAGTTTTTAAAACGGTGGTTTCTTAGGAAAATCACTCATGGAAAATTATCAGTTGTAATAAAAAAAATAGGACAAAGCTAGTTAATAGGTTCTTGACTTTGTTTTAAATAGCTGGTCTCAGACCTAGAGTACTATTAGTTACGAGTTCGTTTCCTATTATGGTCGGTTGTTTATCTTTGGTTATTGAAGATTAAGTATAAGCAGGCAGCAGACCCACTGAGCACTCTGGGCAAATGCCCAGGGCCCCGCGATCGGTAGGGGCCCTAGTTAATGCCAGATCACTAAACCAATACCGACATTTATTACTGAAAAACTTATTTAATTAGAGTAAATCGAACCTCAATTAGGGACTTTATTATCGACTTGTTTCTACTCTACTCTCGCCTAAAATAAGGCTATCGAAATTCAGCATGCTTAGATAATTTTAAATATGTGAGAATCGCCTCATTTAAATAAAAGATTATCTATTATTAGACTATTTAACTATTGACTATCAATAAAAAAATCTGAAACCTTGTTTATCTATTTTCAATGTCTATTCTAGCAATAAAAAAGTGTTCTGTCAAAGTCAAAGGGCCCCCTATTATTCTTATATGCCCAGGGCCTCCAATAGGTTAAAGACGGCCCTGAGTATAAGTATTGTCTTTGTTATATTCTAGCTCGAAGCGCCTGTTATTTAACATTCATACTTAGACCGTAGTTAAAACAAATATTTGCCTGCTAACTTAAGGCGCGATGTTAGCGAATGTTTTCCATGTTTGCGAGACATTCAACTGACAGAGATGGTAATGCAGTCTTTTAACTTGAAATGCTTTTTCTAAAAATAATTGTTTATGCATCTTTGTTATAAACTAGAGACCATAAATGGAAATATTTGCATGTGTTATGCAGAAAGAAACATTTCCGTCGAAAATGCTATGCTATGCTTTTTTTATTTGCCAAATTGCACACAAGATGGATTTTATGCCATTACTTATGCATATTGGAGATTGAGTACCAGATTGAAATCAAATCAAATCAAATCATTTATTTGTAGACACAGTAGTACACAATCATTTATTTATTTATCAAATCATTTAGTTGTATTACTACAGATGGTGAAAATTATATTGTATCGCTATGACTGGCTTTTAAAGTTAATAAAATATACATAAAAATGTTAAAAAATCTTATACAATAAAAAAAACTATGTATAATAAACGATGTCACTAAATGAAATAAACAATTTTAACAATACTACAAAAAAATCATAAAACAACAATAATTATAAGAATAATAGGGATGTGTGCAATTCACAAGTGGTAGAAGTGAAACTTTCAAAAATAATACGTACACGTATGCAAAATACAAAGGTTGTTGTGATACCTTTTTAACACACGTACACAATGCTTCCTATTGTTCGAAACTATGTGTGTCTCTTTATACTGTCGCTTTTTCGTTTCATCGACTTTAAAATTAATGTCAACTTTTATAAACTAATTTTCCCTAGTCTTAGATTAGTGCTAACAACACTTTCTACGGGCTCTGTCCGCAAGTAATGAAATTATAATAATAAAAATAAAAATGCAAATTTTACAGCATTTCGGTCAAAAATTCAGTTAAGGTGGACTTTTTTATGAATAGTGATAACAATTTCTTACGAAATGTTAGGTTAGCCTTTCAGTTCGAGAAGACTAATAAAAGAACCGGTTAACACTTTAATTTGTTTTTTTTTAAAGGACACATTGTTAAACAAGTGTCAGTATTGGGTACTAGTTTGGATTAGATTTTAGTTCTGTGTATTCATATTGTAATGTGTTTATAAAATTACTTTTATCACATTTTAATTGGACTTAATTGCATGTCGATATTAAAAAAAACTAACGGTCGTCTTCAAGATCGTATCTGTAAATCTGCTAAAGAGAAGAATAAAGACTATTTTTTGGGGTAATGTTTACTTAACTTTATATTGCTATTTCACTTAAGTAGGCGTAACGCGAAAAAGTTAGTAAATGCATGTTAATTTGTTTTTATTATGTATCACTTAATATATCTACACAACTATGTTTAAAATACATTAGAGCACAATCTTTTGCATATTTTGAATTCAACGAAACCAATATCTAAGTATACAGTAATGGATTTATTTTCAATCTATAATCTAAGAACACAAATTTGTTGTTTGTGTGTTTGTCTGTCCGCTCTTTTTCCATTGTATGAACGTTACCATAGCAACGAGTTACCGGGTCAGCTAGTTGATTAAAAAAATGTTTATATAGAAACGAAACTATAACAATTTCAATCAGGTAGAAATCGAGGCTTCACCTTCTGCTATCAGGCACTTTTGACAACTATTCATTTTTACTTATCTAAGAATATTTTATGAGTTGTAAAAACACAAAATATGAAATATTCTTGTTTTAAGTAAGATACTTTCTATCCAATGTGTAGTTGTTTTATGTGAGAGCCTTGTCGTAAGATTACTGAGCGCTGCTGGGCCTTCCTTATATTGATTCTATAGGAGCGTTTAATAATAAAAAACCAAGTTATTTTGCTCATTAGTTAACGTCTTTTAAAACAGTTTAATGCTTTTGATATTAACTTATAATTGCGGAATAATCGCCTATGCAAAGGTAGGTATTCACTGTTCTATAAAAATGTTTACTTCTGAATATAGTCTATATTTTAAACGTTTAATTAGGTACAATACAATATTTTTATTTGCAAAAATAGGGTACTGTTTCAGTTTGATGTTATAAGTTGAACGGTCTTACTGAATCTATTTAGCCACTAATATACCATGCAAATAGTTATTAATGTTATTTTGCTGTTAATTTTATAAATAAATTATATATATTAAAGTGGCTAACAAAAAAGTTTAGTAAAAATATATATTACATAAAAAAGATATTCCAGTGGGCCAAGTGTATCGATAATTAAAACATTACTTTCGCGTTTGAGTTAAGTTCTTAAATTCAGAACTCATTTTTGTAGTGTTAAGGACTCATACAAATATGAAGTTCCATTAGTCTTACAAAGAGGTATACTCTATTCGTTAGTTATGATAACATCTGATGGATTGACACGTTCAAGTTATGAGGTTGGTATTGAGTCGAGACGGGAGATACTGTCAGAATGCGGCTTATTTACGATTCAGCCGATTGGATCATGAGCTTCTGAAGTAGGACTAACCAGTTTTAATTAGTCCTCGAGATTAGTTTGTGGAGATAGCTTGTCACGAGATTGTATATGGTATTAATTATAACCTAGCACTTTAGACTTAGGGTTGTCATGATAATTGTTTTTAAGTTTCAATTAATAATAACAATAATAATAATTTTTATTTTAGTCTAAAATAAGCACTGTATGGCTCCATAAAGATATTAGGGTGACGAATAGACATACATAGGGGAGACCGGAAAGAATGGAAAAAATAAAAAGATAAAGAAAATAAAACTTTTTTTTTAAATAGTTAACTCTGAAAGCAACATTTGTTATTAAACTTTATATAGTCAACTTGATTTATAGGCTAAATTGTTTCATTATTTAATGAGTAAGAAGTCACCCTATATTCCCATTATGTCCCGGTCACGGGAAATGATACGGGGCAAAACGAGCACATTGTAAGTATTTAAGCTGGCAGCATTCACAAATATGTCATCTTCGTCGACTCCAGCACAAGAGTTATGGGCGCAACCGTGACATAGGTACACTACAGATTACCCATCCTTCTGTTGACTGCGAGTATAAGTACCCACAGTAGATGCAGACGGAATCGTCACCATTTTTATCTTTTGATTAATTTGTCTCTCGTTTATTTTGGGTTCCCCAATTTAATTTTTTTTATGTTTGATGCATTTTTTCTTTATTTTAGTTCGATATTTCTTTTAATTTAATATTCATAAAATGTTTTTTAGCGACCCAAACTTTTTCTTCCGAAATCAGTCGCCGAAACTGTCTCCGTTAATAGCAAGTTTACGCGTCGATACTAGATATAGTTGCGTAAAATATTACTATGGAATTTTGTATGAACGCCCCTTTTTTTTCGCAGAAAATGGCATTAGGCATTCCCTCGTGCCGGGAGAACACGAGGGATATGTGAGACTCTCCTCCATGCCTCTACCAGGCCTAGTGCCCAGTAAAGGCTTGGAGGCCTACCGACTAAAAATTGCCGCGTCCCATAACACATTGGTGGCCCTTTACCGGAATCAGCTGCGACCGGTAACCATCAGGAACAACGAATCTTCATAGAAATCAGAGCCCTTAATGCGAGTCTACGCATTCGACAGTCGTTATCGAGTGCGTTACGGATTGTTATAAAGATTCGTAGTTCCTGATGGTTACCGCTAGGGGTGCTAATACAAAAATCCATAGAAATATTATACGTAGACGATATCGAGTATCAAAGCGTACGCACTGAGGTCTCAGGTGTGGGTAGCTTAATTAAAAGAGTAGGTACTCACCCGGGATCTAGGTTTGAATTAAATGCTTAAATACCAGAAAAATATAATAATTACTACCTACATTTATCACTCGAGTTAAGTACGTACACATTTGTAAGGGAAGTTGGCTAAGCCAGAAACCTTATAAATACAAGTATACCTTTATTTATTTCTCCACGTGCTACATTTCACCATTGACCTATAAATGACGGGTGGTTTAAAAAAATGCTGTAAAAGTCGTTCCACTAACTTCCGTTTCGAAACCGACCCATATTCCGTAGATGGGAGATCGCCGCGGAAGGCACTGTCTTAATGACAGGAAGCGATTTCGCTCGTCTGCTTGTCTATCGTCACAATGTTTGCTTTAGAAAGTGGTTTACAACTCAATAAACGGATATAGTTTTCAATAAAAAATAGTAAGAATACCCAATTTCGACAATTGCGGAGTGAATTTCAATCATTCAAGATTTAGTAGGATAGTCAACTTCTTAAATTCTTTTATATTAATACTAGCTGACCCGGCCACGCGTTGCTATGGTACGGCTAATTGATTATAAAAACTGTTATTCTTAAGCTTATGGTAACTATGGTAACTATATATGGTAACAAACACACAAAGTATTATTATTATATAATGTACTGATAATGGTAACTTAAGGTAAGTTAAATTACTTTCAAATACTTGAAAATATTTTAACATAATAACGTAAGACCATATATTAAATTGTCCTTTGTTTAATTTTCCAGAACAGTAATACGAATATAAAATAAAAAACAAAAGTTTTAACGGATGTTTTGCTTGCTATAACTTTCATTTCATGAAGTATTACAGATCAAAGTAAGCATTTCCCTATTATAATTTGCCGTATTTATTTATTAACATTATTTTAAAGATTATCATACATTATATTATGACAATACTTTGTGTGTTTGTTACAATACCAGCAACGCGTGGCCGGGCTATACCAGCAACGCGTGGCCGGGTTAGCTAGTATTAATTAAAATAAAATATTGGTATTTTATTGGCGTACAAAATAGTAACAGAACGGTACCTATGATATTGCCAAAGTGCGTAAGACACCAACGATTTATGAACTTGTTATAATATTAAAATAGTTCTTAGATTTTCGCGGTTAATTGCATTGCATTGCAATAAAATTGCATTTTACTGATACCGAATACGGATAACGTAATTATTTATTTAACGTTTAATTACTCGCATAAAGAACATTACATAACTGCTCGCATGGGGTCGAAGGTGACCCCAATTTGTAGGAATTATTTAACAAAATATTTTAAATATGTATGAAATATATAAGCAAATTAAACTTTTATATTATTTAAGTCCCTTATTAATTCTATCAATGTCTATCATTATTAATCTAGGCAATGTCTTATTAAACAAAAACAATCAAAATTACAATAATTATCAATATAAGCAATGAGTAGGTACTTGTGCATAAATCAAAGTAAAAAAAATACATTTTTTTATGAACTCTACGAATCACTTTCATTTAGTATTACTGCTGCTGTTGGCAGTATATTTTTTGTTCATTTTTGCATTTCGTTGATACTTTTCGATCCGTTTTCCTCGGGTAGTTGTTGCAACGGTGACAATAGCACTGTGTCAATCACTTTGTGTTATTTTGTCTAATTCCACTGAGAATCTGACCCTCCAATTTGTTTTTATTACCACGTTTTTCTTATCTCACTTTTCTTATTTGTTTGTCTGTCCGGGCAAAATCTTGCAACTTAAATTTGAGGCACTTTCCGATAAGCTAGAAAGCTGAAACTTTCAGGATAGTTCAGAACCCGATGACAATGCACTCTAAAGCAACTTTCAACTTTCCAGATGCACTTTCAGGTCCACTTTCGGCAACTTTCACTTTTGTATGGGGCTTATCCGATTGTTGCGTAACACATGGTTACTTCGTTGAGTTAATAATTAAAAAGAATAAAATAATTATACTAGATTTAAAAAATCTAAAAATCCCACGTTTTTCAATGTCCTAAAAAGAATAAAATAACCCTGCGGGGCAAAGCGAGGGGCCACTCAAAACGTGGGGGCGCATCTTTACAATAATCGGCATCAATGCATGTCATTCATCTCTTTAAAATCTCCTCTTAGTAATATGCGCCCCCACGTTTTGAGTGGCCCCTCGCTTTGCCCCGCAGGGTTATTTTATTCTTTTTAGGACATTGAAAAACGTGGGATTTTTAGATTTTTTAAATCTAGTATTTTGTCACCAGCCTCTGCCAACCATTGCACAGATTGCTATGCTCTTCTATACTTGACCAATTCAAGAAGAAACAACAAAAGTCATGGCAATATTATTTTTTGGATAATTTAGTTTTATAAAGTTGTAGAAAATATATTTATTACATAAATTTATAATCTACACAAATAATAATATGCATTTAACTAATAATAGACATGAAAATACAAAGAATAAGCAACTCACCTCTTTCAAAAAGGTAACTTACTCGCACGGGGTAACCGCTCAAGAAAGCAGGTTCGACGATTCTTTCTACTTCCATGACTTGTTCGCTGCTAAATTGTAAACTTGGACGCGAGTTATTTATGAAATTAGACCTGTGGAAATTCGGACCGCGGCATGTGCTTCATTTTTAATGCGAAACTGCTATGAACCCATGCGAGTGTTTAAGGGTTGATTATGAGTTTTGAAGGTATATCTGTATAAATGAGTAATAGAGAGAGTATTTATATCAGGGTTTCTTAACCTTTATGCAGTCACGGACCACTTTCACAATTTAAACTATTCCACGGACCCCAGCCATAAATATTTTTGGAAATAAAAAAAGTCTTATTTATATTAATCCAAAATTCTTTTATTGGCACTTTTATTGCACTTACTACTATGTTAATGAGAAGGTTGCTGCTGTTTAGCCTCAATGAGCACGTTAATTGTGGGACAGTCTTCAACAAGGCAAGGTGCATGTCATCTGCGACGTTTAATTGATTGCGACTTTTTGTTTTTATTGATACCAGAACCGAAAACCCTGCCTCGCAAAGATACGTCGTAGCAAATGGTATCAGAACAGACATAGCACGCTTGACAAGAAGAGGATAAGCTTGACTCAAAGAGCACCAAAACTCGCCAAGATCTTTTGCATGAAATTCAGCTTTCAAAACTTCTTTGGATCTCATGTCAATTAAGTCATCAGTGGCCGGCCGCGCCGGCGCCGTGACATCGTGTTGCGTCTGGTATGAGAGCATCGTCGATACAGGGCGGAAGGCGACATCTTTTGGAACCGATTCCTTTTTTTCTTGTTAGTTTTTTTTTATTATTGAAGCTACCCGACAAAGTCTCATCAAGTTTACTACATAATTCCCTAATAAATATTATTAGACTGACTGACCTACTGCGGACCCCTGACACACATGCTACGGACCCCTAAGGGGTCCATGGACCCCACGTTAAGAAACCCTGATTTATATTGATCTAGCCCACATTTTATTTTATTTTTTAGTATCTACCTGCACATAATGCGAAAACAATTATTGTTACTATTTAATAAAATGAGATTATTACCATTTTTAGGGTTCCGTTCCTCGAAAGGAAAAAACGAAACCCTTATAGGATCACTTTGTTGTCCATCCGTCTGTCAAGACCCTTTTTCTCAGGAACACGTGGATGTATCAAGCTGAAATTTATATCAAATACTCAGAACGTTAACCGTATTGTTCTAACATCTTTATGTACATTGTGATTTATGCAATAAGTTATTGAGTATTGAGTATTGAGATCTACTGTCCCTTGGAGCAGCAAAAGATATAGCCGCTTATGCAGCAAAATTTCGACATTCGCAAGGGAATCAAAACCTACAGGATACTTCCCGTGGACTCAGAATCTTGAAATTTGATACGAAGCAACGTCTTATAGCACAGATAAAGGAAAAATTGCGAAAACCGTAAATTTTTTGTTACGTCATATAATAAAAATATTTTACGGAACCCTCGGTGCGCGAGTCCGACTCGCACTTGGCCGGTTTTTTTTTTTTACAGGCTCAGATATTTCAACGCAGTTGCTTGCGCTATCGTCAAGGAAGAATTCATTTAAATTATATTGTTTAATAGTAAAAGAACCGTCTCCTTCGTTAATTGATTTTATTTTATTTGTAAATAGATTTTACAGGCGGTCGTGCAAACCAAATGCACTGATTTGTCATTTGCGTAAGATCATGGATGTAGATCCATTAGTAGCACAGGCGTCTAACTCAGTCGTGGTAAACGCCAGGTTTAGCGTAAGAAAGTAAAAAGTACCTATTAGAAAATTTTAACGGGAAATCACAAGGATTGGTAGCTCAATTGGAGAATAGTGGACCGGACTTGAAGTTCCGCCTGAAAACAGTGTCTGAGGCGAGGCGTATTTTTCATTTGTTTTACTAGTACTTTAGTTACTTACTACGTGATAGTAATAGAGCAATATAGAAACCTTTGCATATTTAAAAACACTCAGGGCTCTGACTATAAACTACGGATACTTTGTCGTCACATGAAAACGTTTCACCTTGCGTTTAAATGCAAATAGCATAGTCACAAAGTATGTATTTTCACGGCTCAACTTGATAAGTGAGATAAAAACAACGTTGCAACCGCCAAACCATGAATTGTGATGACAGATAAGCTGGATATTTATTAAGAACGCTATTTGTCAACACGTCGCTGTGATAAATTTATCTCCGCTATCTTCCCACCTCGAGTTTTCTACATCGGCCGTGGACATAGTATTGCTGTGTAATTCATCCTGTGAATGGTGTTTAAATATTTTCCGAGAGACTGAATCGAAATTGTGGTTAAGAAAACGTGTGCTACTATGTTGCAAAGTGAAATAGAATCTTTGCAGGTTAGTAAGCATTTTGTTGTATACTTTACGAAATCTCAGAATACTTTTGTTCGAATGGTACAGGTACGGTCGATCTTAGTAAAAACTAACTGTTTAGTACCATAATATATCAAATATTGCTCACTTAAGTTTTATTTGAGGGTACTTTTTTCAAAGGAAAAACAATTTTATCGGCTTATCTTTACTATCGTACAAAAGAACAATTCCCTTACATTTATTAGTTCTTTTACCGAGTAATGTGTCTCTACACTGCGAAAAACGCTAGTTATTCTGGCTTTCCACGTCATAATGGAATGTGGAGAACTGGCTTATTACCGAGCGATAGATATCGGTTCGCCGGGCAGCCTCCGAATTTTTTTTAACAAAGTGAAGGCGCTTGGAGCGTTCCTGGGATAGCTGGGGTGGCTGAACCAGCCGACACCCACCAGACACAGAATAGGTCTTTGAGTTTTGCACACCACAGGTCAAGAATGAAGAAGAAGATTGTCTTCTTCTTGAAACGCACGAATGAAAAAGTTTAGGTGTGTTATCACACAGTATAGGCGGCAAAGCGCGAAATTAACTGTTCACCGAAATGAAACCGCTGTGATATTTTTTTCACTACGTGCTGGATACGGTCTATTAAGTCACGTATTATCCAATAATAAAAATTGGGTTTCAAACTTTTCGACGGTACCTATAGCAGATCGTGCGTTCCGTAAATTTTCGCAATACAGCTGCATAATTTGTAGATGCTGTGTCAGGCTAATATAGTAACAAAAAATAACAGGACCGTTTAATGCGGCTATGGACGTATCATTAAGTCATTTAGTCATTTGACAAAAAATACCTATAAATGAATCACCCAATATCTAAACATCTTTATAATTATGTATTTCGCGAGTCTGTCGCTGTAGCGTATATGATAATGCAATTTAATTTAGCTATTCGTATTTTTCCCAAAACTACGTCAGAACATCAGACTTTACGCTTTAAAAATTTTTCCTACTTTATGTCGTTGTTATAAACATAATTTAATTTTTAGACTGTATAGCCTCATTTGCTGTCCACCTGCTCTACGTGTCATAAATTGCTATTTTTCTTAATTTTCTAATTATTTGTTTGGTCGTGAAGAATGCTGTAAACTGATTTAACTTTTAATAAATACCCCAAATTACCTTTTATATCCCAAACTTAAATTTGGCGAGTTTGGGGGTTTTCAATCCTGTTTGTGTTCAAATGAGGTTCATATTACAACTGTTCTGTACCTTGCCTAACCAGCATGATCGATAGTTATTCAAATAAAATAAAATCATTTTGTTCTTCATTATTTGCCTATTATTATGGGGCAATTAATAGATCCTTAATATAGATAATCACCAACCGAAACGTCACACAAAATATTTGGCAAGCATATTAAAAAAAATATATATTCAGTTTCACTTAAGAATCTATCGTGAAATTTACATGTAATGCCAATTTAGAAATATTTCCAACTTTTTGGTATTTTGGATGTTTGCAACAACATTAGATGCTTAGGAAAAAATAAATGAAAAGTTCCATAATTTAACTCAACTGAATTCCGAAGAAAATTTTCTGTTGTACCAGCTATTTTTTTACTATAATGAGCCAGAAAGTCACTATGTGCCGAAAATATTTTTGGAACCTTTACCTACACATCACAATATCAATTAAAGCCACAATGTATGATTATGAAATATTGTAAGCCAATTGGACATTCTTAGTCATAAAAGATCCAACAAACATTTTGTTACTTTCTTGTTATAGTATAAATGTAGTTATTTCTGCATAACTTAGTCGCCGGGATGGCTATTAAGGAAAGGAGACATATTTTCTGTATTTTCACAGCAGTTTCAATTAATATCAATGTGAGACATTGTCCTAGCTGAATTATAAACTTAAATGGAAATTAATGTCGGTTGGATCTTTTATACATAACAGGGTCCAATTATGACTATAAAAAAATACGTTCCACCCAAAATCAATTGATTTTATTTGTGTAAACTCACTTAAATTATTTCTCATAAAAGGTTAATTTATATTTTTAACATTACTCAAGGGAACTGGTACAAGTATTTAAATAATAAATAATATTGTCATATACATATTATTCTAAACAAATAATGTTCTAAAGTATAGTATAATAGTGGTATCCGTTCACATATAAATAATACCAAGATAAAACAAATAAAATATATTTTTTTTAGTAAGGAAATGGTCAGTAAGAACAGCTTTAACATGCAGTAGCGTATGTGATTTATACGATGAGCCGGTAATATACAGGCTTGTCAATAGAAAACAGTAGCGAAATCTCCAGTGATAATTATGACTTAACACTTTCAATTCAGCACTGTCAGGATCGATACCGTCCAAATAAAACTTGTCCCTAAATTTTTATAATTTTTTTGCAGATTACTGTTTTAATATAACCTCACCTTTTTTACTATAATGACCGAAAATAACTTGGTAAGGTTGGATGAGAAAAAAATCCGCAAAAAAAATTATCAAAATTTTCGATATCTACCGTCTTTTACGCAACTTCTTCGTTTTCTTTCTTAGTTCAAGATACTTATTACTATGAACGATGCTCCTAATTATATTCCTAATTTTGAAAATGATTTATTCCAATTGTTTAAAATGCGACTCTTTTTATTATGTTTTAGATGTATTAAAAACTAAGAGGCCCTAATGCTTAATTTTAATTAACTATTTTGAGCATTTTATTGCTTTGATTTTGTTTTTAATTTCTATTTTTTTTTAATGTATCGCAAAGCCATATGCCTCTACTTCCTTCCTCAATAATCTTTAGTAAGTCGTTATGCAACGGAGACATATAAATATATTATTTAAACAATAAAAAATACAAAGACTTTTTAAGTAATTTAACATGTAAAAGAGACAAATAGGTAGATTTCAATATTAACAATTTAACAATACAGACAAAAAGTTAGAGTTTAGGGAAATCTGCAATCTGAAAGTCGAAGAAGTATATTTATGTCTGCATTATTAAAATTATTAACAAGAACAATATAGTAAACAGAAGTCTGGGCCAATGAAAAGTCTGAGTACCTACACTTTTTTACTCAGACTTCGTAGTCTGTACAAATATCTGTACGGTAGTCTGTATCGTGTGGACCTACCAACTGCGGTTAACCGAGTTTCAAATTGATTTTTTTGTATCTACAACTCAGATATGTTTTAAATCAGCTAACGGAAGCAAAAGTTATAGCATTTATTATCGTCTTGTTGTTTTGCTTATACGCCCCTAAAATGTATTAGTTCCGTGACATATAAATTCGTCTGTACATGTGTGTCACACACGCCTCCTAAGCAGCTGACCCGATCTTAGTAAAATTTATCGTGTGTATTTGAGAGGGTGCCTGGATGGTGAACAGGTTCTCGGTTCTAACAAGGTATTAGAAGGCGCTAGAACCTCTATGTAAAGGTAATACTGTATTGTCAAAATCATTTAGAAAAAAAATGTTTTAATAAATATTTTTTCGTGATCTTTCTATATAGGTACAAAACGTAACAAGAACCTTAACGAAAACTAAGAACAAGATACTGCTACTACAATTAAATACTTCTCATAATTACGATGATGTTTTTAAAATAAATAGTGATGTTGTTAACTTTTTAAATTGTCCTTCGTTATTTGACAGTTTTTAATTTTAATTAATTAGTTACGCTTTAATTTAGTAGATTCCTATACACTAAGTTTATTTTTTTTTATTTAGGTTAGGTTAGGTTAAAAGCAAGTTACTTTATTTCAAAATAAATGTTTTCATTAATATTTATGCATTAGGTAAAGCTTATTAAGGTCACAAACAATGTTTACAGGGAAAAGAGATCGTTAAATAGTAAACCATTATCATACTTACAAAATAAAAAAAAAAAAATTGAAATATGTATTATGTATGATTAAATCATGTCATCTGTCACTATCATCACAGGAATAAGTGTTAGTTGTCAAATATGCAAACGATACTAAATCGGGTTTGAGTTAAGATTTCAAATTCAGACTTTATTGCCGTAGAATTAAAGGTCTTTTGCAGAAATATTAACTCAAACGCAATAGTTACGTTTAAACATTTAAAAACTTACAGACCACACCTAAGATCTCTATGCTTACACAAGTTGTTTATACCTGTTGCTTACATCGAATTACGTTAAATTTGAAAGCGATCTACTCATCTCGATTCACGTCAGTTGGCTAAAGGACCGGTCTGCAAACATTTCTGGGCGGTTTCTTTTGTTTTTTTGCAAACAATTATGTCGTAACACTCAGGACTACGATCAACCTGCAACTGGTTACTTTTAAAAGTACGGACATCAACTCTAAAGATGCAAAAATAAACTCTATCACAATAACATAAGGTTAAAGCAAACGTCGACGTGGATAGCTTTGAGTGTTGGCAATGGTACAATGTGACATAATGACGTATCCTTCTTGTTCGATAAATGGCAAAGATTGTGAAGTAGTCGTAGTCGTCAAGGTGTTTAGAGTCACAGTTTCAGATTATCATATTGCTGACATAACAGGGTAGGTTGACAAATGGAATGAATTATAAGATCTCTTCAGATTAGGGCCGGTTGTACGAGGAGCTGAAGTACTATGAATTAGGTCTGTGATCAAATCTTAATGTTCCGGAGTGAACCCGTTAGTCTTCACGACATAAGTGCTAAGATATTAGATACGATAATAACTGTACTATACCTACTGATGTTTCTGTATATTGATAACGGGATACGCGGTAAAATACAAAATTGAAGAGATATAAGATTGACAATTACAAAGTATGGAAATATAATAATTTTATTTCATTTTGTAATTAAGAAGCATGTGTATTTTTTTTTATCAAAGCTCAAACAAGGTCTGGCCAAGAGCTAAATTAACAAAATCAGAAAAAAAGGTTGTAAGTGAATATTATTTATAAGCTATTTAAACTTACGTTTAAAATGCTTCTATACTTTGCAGTCAATCCAATATTCAATAGAAATAGTTATAATGAAGAATTATTCTGAAACATATATTGAGATAGAAGTCTGCTTCAAGTGACAGACCCCCTATTTCCCGCTCTCTTTCCCACTGGGCACTCTGGGCAAATGCCCAGGGCCCCGCGATCGATAGGGGCCTCCTAATAAAACCGACATTTATTACTGAAAAATTTATTTAATTAGAGTAAACGAACCTCAATTAGGGACTATATTATCGACTTGCTTATTAGCTTTTGCATACGCGAAGCTACTCTACTCTAGCACGAAATAAGGCTATCGATCTTCAGCATGCTTAGATAATTTTAAATATGTGAGAATCGCTCCATTTAAATCAATGATTATCTATTCATCTATTGACTGTCATTAAAAATTCTGAAACCTCGTTTATCTACTTTCATTGTCTGTCCTAGTAATAAAAAAGTGTTCTGTCAAAGTCATAGCTATTATTCTTATATGCCCAGGGCCTCCAATAGGTTAAAGACGGCCCAGACAAGTGAGAAGCTTTTGTAATATGTTTGTTTAACATGACGTATATAAAAACTAAGTATAGTTCCTTTATGTATAACCTAGTCATAATAGACTGGTGATGACGCAATAAGTTCCAAGTGCGAGATGAGTCGACCTTGCAGATCTTGTTTCTATTGTGACTTGTGTGCATAATACACCTGCTTAAGAATACTTTACGGGTTGAATACGACGACGACTTAAGTGACGCAAATTTTAAAGTAATCTCATGCCGTGTGAAGTTACCACTTTGCGTTTATAGAACGTGTGCGAGGTTTCAGGTTGATATTAAATTAGGTACCTATGTCTAAAAGTGACTTTTAGGTTTTCAATTATTTAAAGACGGTTGTTTGGAATACCTTCTATAAGTGTGTAGGAACTAAGATGCCATTGGCCAGAGCAGCAGCTCAAACCAAACGCGTGTCAGACAAATGTGAGGACAATGAACCTCGACCAGTTGCCTTATTCGGCAATCTCATTAAAGCGTGTTCGTTTTTAGGGATACCGATTGAAATTTTTGACACTGATGTTTTTGTTACCTAACCAGAAATTCGAATCCTTCCTCGCCATTACATCATAAATTGACGAAATAATTGCTTATGATGCATTTAGAGAAGTCTTTTATTTTAACGACAGAGATATTAGTCATATTTCTTACTAGCTTCTGCCCGCGACTTCGTTTGCGTGGAATAGTTACTTTGGGCAAACACTAACTATAACTAGCGACTTCGTTTACATGGAAGGTGAAAATGTTATTTTAAAACTGCGAATTTTTGCAAAAGTTTAACCGTTTACGCAGCACACGCAGCGGAAGCTCTCAAAAGGAAAAAAATCCTTGATTTTGATACATTCTTCATTGGTGCTCCGCTCCTATTGATCTTAGCATAATGATATATATTCCTTCCTCGATAAATGGGCTATCTAACACTGAAAGAATTTCTTAAATCGGACCAGTAGTTCCTGGGATTAGCGCGTTCAAACAAACAAACTCTTCAGATTTTTAAGATTAGCATTATATACATATATTATACCTAAAAAAATGTAAAAAACAATTGTAAATGGTAATTGCTCAATAAACCAGTCTGTACGGCAGATGTTATGTTTGTTTCAATCAAATAGCTGATGTCATCTCGTAGCTCGTCACAGTGACATGGCGATGCTCGCCATCATGTTTATATTTAAATTGACATGATACTTGGAATGTGCTCAATAAATTTTATGTCGAACCGTTCTCTTCCTAGTGGTGCTCGAAGACGGTGGTGATCTTGAAACTTTTATTACCATTTACAAATTCAGTTTTAAATGTCATATTAAATATAATTAAAAATCGAGAAATGCGACCATTATTAACGGTTAAAATACAGTTATAACGATATATTAAAACCTTACTTCTTTTGATGCGAAATGTAACTTATCTAAATGCTTTTACTTAGATGTATCTTCTACTGCTCTTATCCCGAATGATTATAATGAATACCGGAAGCACCTTAATAAAAATAAAAGGTTCTAAGGTACGGGGGATAATGTTATATACTTGCTGTAACAACAGTATTTGGTGCATTGTTATGTAGCCCGAAATCAAAAGTCGAAATCATCTCTCACAGGGGATATAACTCTTCCCTGAAGAATTATTTACCACAAGATTGTTTAATTGCCACCGAGTATACCTGACTATGTTTCCAATTATTGCATTCTAGGACAGATCGACTATAATAGGTATCCTTTGTCGAACGTCGACTGTTTAAAATTAATTTATTGAATTTGGTATTTTTTACAAGTTTGTCTATCGTTAAAGTTATGAATAAAAATCAACGACAAACCAATTCTATATAAAGTTATGAAACTTTCTAAATAACCTACAAAATTTTAAGAAAAACAAAGGGACAAAAAGAATTTTGAAATTCGAACTGATCACAATTAACAAAACGCTGTTGAGTAACAAACAGGTAATATGCGCATCCAAATTTCGACACAAAAGGTCCATTAGCAAACATTTTATGTACTTTTGATTGTAAACAATGGTGTCCCCACGGGATGTCTTCAAACTAATTCACGCAATGTGTAAACCGACCAACTTGCACGTCTGTTGGAAAATTAAGAATCAAGCGATAATGATCTTTATCTTATTTGAAAAGAGTCCATGCGTATGGACGGTTCGTTAAATATTTGTGGTTTTCGCTTGCGTAATATGACTCGTTCGTTTCTATGCGCTACGGATTCCATATAATGTCCCGCTCTGATTGTAGTATTAATGAGAAGCATATCTGAGCATCTACGGAATTCGCTTCATTTTTGGAGGTTATTTTTCATAATGCGACATAATTTTTATTGCAACCAATACAGCAAAAGGCAGACAGCGGAATTCTCTACCAGTCTACCGAGAAACGTGTATGAGCACACGAACAATACAATCAAACAAAATATTTTTTTTATTATTGTGTATAAACTTCAACATATATAATGAGCATATAAGAATATTAATTATTACCAAAAACAATTAATTATTACAATAAATGTTAGATTCATACAGGCTTAAGACAGTGTTCTCGCTTTAGGAGATTTTTGCATATTCAAATATAAAGAGTTGTAGTCGAATTGCATTGATTGATCTGCTGAGCAGGCGTTTGAATACTAGGCGGCTGCGGCTATTAGAGGGAAGATTTAGTTTGTAAAAGATATCCGGAAAATGAAATCTAAATTCCAAGTATTCTGGGATACGGGAGTGCTAATATCCTCCAATCTTTATATAGGCTTAAGTTCTTTCTCCTGTAGAACACAAAAATTACGCTAGTCATTTCCCCCCTCATTAACTACGCTTCTTTGATTTCTGTCTAAACTTTCTGCAACATGGTCGAGAGTTTTGTTAAAATAAAATAGTTTAGTGTATATATTGATATTTAAGTAGTTTATTGTTACGTTATATTAGCCATTTTATGTATATTTACATAGTATATGTTTCCTATGTACTATTTCCCTTAAAAAGGCACCACTAATAGGCAACTCCTTTTTGCAATTCTTCGTTGGACTGGTAGAGAATGCCTATTGGCATTAAGAAAGCTACTTGTAAATGTTTTTTTTGTGTGTTTAAATAGAACAAAAAATAGAATAAAAATATGTTTATTCAGCACAAAATGTTACATTTACATTATGATAAACAAATTGTGCACTATAATATTAATGCTCAAGTGGTCACAACTGAGCATATGTCACCGCCTGAGCTGAGACGCTTATTTTCAGATGCGACCTTGGTTAATCCAAGGTTATTAGATGTCTTAGTATTTTTTAACATATACTAGCTGACCCGGTAACGCATTACTATGGTAACGCGTTGCTATGGTGACGCGTATACAGTGGAAAAAGAGCGGACAGACAAACACACAAACAAGAAATTCGTGTTCTTAGAGTATATATTTATGTTTACCGTACAAATACACAAGAAATACGATACTTTAGCAATATTTAACACAGTCTCAATGACAAAAAACCGCGTAAAAAATATGTGTTTACAACAACTTTACTTAAACCTAACAAAATAAATAAAATTCAACAAAAATAAAATAAATAAATAAATTACATTTTTTTTTTTCTACTGAATAAAAAACCTTATTCTGTGTTGAATGTTCGTATATGGTTTCTAAATTCCTTATATCAAACTAGATTAACAACTGAACCTCGCAACATTTGACATTAGTCATTAATTACAGTGTCTATTTTTTGAAGGCTATATTTATTAACTCTAGGCTTTCGTAAATACTTAACAAGTCGTACCTGAATCATAAATAAAGAAACAATGAACAAAGCTGACAAATAAAATATAGTCTATCAATCTTTTCTTATCTTCTGATATTCAGAATACGAAGTAGGTTTTGAAAACATGTGATGTATTACTTTATCTTTTATTTTTATATTTTATTACACTTTAACCTATTTTGTGATGTCTCGTAGTGTCTGTTCTCTATATTCTGTTCTGTTCTTCAAAGTCTGTTCATTGTTACTTGTCCTATTTTGTAAACAATCTTAGCACAACTTCTTAACAAAATCACCCATTTAAAAATAAAGAAATAACAAAGTCAATAATCTATTACAATAAATCGTTATTATAGACTGAAACCTATTGAATCTAGTTATCAGTTGATTTTTAATGCTGCATTTTCAATAAAAAGGAGTGCCAAGATTGTTTACCAAATAGGACAAGTTAGGATGAATAGACTGTAGTATAACAGAATACCACGAACTCTATACATTTAGGGGTGTCGTAAAGGTGACTTGATTAATAATACTGAAGAAGACCTATGGGAGGTAGCAATACAACAGGGAGCAGCGTTTTCGAATCATGGTCTTCTACTGCGATCTCTAGCCTGCCTGAAAAGCAAGGAGATTATAGCTAAAGACCATAGGAAGAGGCCTCTATCCAATAGTAATCGTCTTTTAGCTCAGATGATAAACCTTTTTTAAGGTTTAAAACCTTTAATTAACCTAAAAATAAACCTTTTTTAAGATTTGAAATGACTAAGAATTGCAATATGGATCACTGATGTCCGATAAATAGATCTTTTTTAATCTGGTATATTGCGTTTGCGTTTAGATATACAAATATTGGAAAACAAAATTTCGGAATGGGCTTCACACCTATATTTTTTATACACGAAGAAACAGCGAAGTTATGAGGGACTCTCCTTCACTTCTCTACCCGGCCTAGTGCCCGCTAAAGGTTAAGAGGAATACCCACTAAAACCCTTGTATGCACCCTCATCTTTGCCATGGGTCCGGCGGGATCAGTAGTGATATTCACCACCATGGGGGTTTTTCACCCTAGAAAATATATAATATTTTTTGAAGATAATAATAATAATATTTCTTATCTCACACCGATTAGCCTAACGGAAAGTAAGGCTTTTGTTATGGATACTAGGGTAACAGATAGACGTACGTATATGATACATAAATATTTATAGAATATATGTATTTAAATACCCATGACTGAGATACAAATGCTCGTATTCATCCCCTCGTATCCATAGAAACCAGGCCAGTCAGAGCGGAAAGCAGGATCGCTATGGCTTCATTAAACGGTCCTATGAATTACGTAGCTTTATTTTTGTGTGCAAATCCAATACTCCACTGCAACGTTGGAATATATACCGGAATAACTCTATAGAGTGGTGTACTAACGGTTGACGTAGCTGATTTTATGCATTTTCTTGTTCTGTCACATGCAAAGTAATATAATATGTAATTTTCTCTCACCTGGTCTAGGTCACACGGCTTTCGTCGCTCTAATTTAAGATCTAGAGCACAATTTTGCAAATTACAACGTAAATGCTTTCTTTCACAACTTAATGTATAGTGTTTTGTTAAATGTAGCTACTGATGATTGAGTGTGGGTACCGGGGGTATAATTAATATAAGATTCAGCAACAAACTGGGATAAAAAAGAACTCCGAGTTATATATGACATAGCAAAAAAAAAATAGAATTAAAGCAATTTATTATTTAGTAACCGTGAAAGTACCAACTGCTACCAATCAAGTTTTTTGCGGCTTTGCTCTTGATCCTTATCAAGTCAAGTCAAAACAGGATACAAATTCAATTTTTTTTTAATATCGTCAGTAAAGCAATTGAAATATTTCAGTATTGTGCTTATCTGTAATAAAATTATGTTCCAAACGTAAATTAAACAATTTTATTTTACTTTTAACTATATCTATTTTTACTTTAACTTTAATATCTTATTCATTTTTACATCTCACCGTCGTAGTTCTTAAACTTTTGGGGCCACTTATTGGAGTTTATATTTAGTGCTTACTGGAAAAAGTTTATTTTCTTGATTTATTTGAATTTGAATTGTTAAGATAAAGGAATTGTCTTTAATGATAATTTTATATGATTATAGAAATTATGTGTAATATTTTCACATTTAAATCTGTTTCTTATTTACATAGGGAATCATATGTTCTTATTGATAGGCAGATTTATTTAGAAACACTTGTTTGGATACCGTATTTATGAAATAAAATAAATTTTACCGGATGTTCGACGCCTATATTCTTGTATTTGAATAAATACCGTAAAAGTGGTTATGAGCAAGAGCGACTATTTTCTTATTTCTCTTAAGTCTCTGTTTATTATTTTGTTAAACACATGTTTATTTAATATTACTTTTATCTCTAATGACGACAAACATGTATATTTGCCATTCCTTTTTATATTCATTATCATTTGCGTTCAGCTTAAATATATTTAATTGTATTTGGCTTTTCCTTATTGTAATCACTATCATTTGCGTTGGGCTTAAACATACATATATTATACTACATATAGTACTATGTAGCACTACAAAAATGCCTTTAATACTACACTTGTATGTTGTTGCGTTGTTATTTGTGCAAAAACGGGTCAGCAAGTATTTCTATATTGTAATTCAATTTTTTTATATGCCGGCAGGTTTTTATTTTTAACAGCATAAAAATATATCAAAAATTCCTATTTGAAATGGTATCTTTTCTAAATAAAAAAAAAATGAAAATGTGCAATAAATTTTACGTTAAATTTTTCATTTCACATTTATACATACTTAAATAAATATAAATGTTACGATTATACTTATACATATATGTATAATATCAATGTGAAGACTTGGGCTGCAGAAGATACTGACGAGTTTTAAAGCGAATACGATAAAGTACTACCATGATTCCATGCGATGAATAAGTTATTTTCTTATCTTATATTTATACTAGCGGCCCGTCCCGGCTTCGCACGGGTGGACAAAATTCTTTAATTTTTTTCTATTATTAAATATTTTTCCGTTAGCGCCATCTAGCGTCCGGTAGACGAACTACTTGCGGTTAACGCGTTGCTATGGTAACGTTATTGATACAATGGAAAAAGAGTGGGAAAAAGAGCGGACAGACAAACAACAAAGTAATCTTAGATTATATATTAGTCTACCAAAACACTGTATGTATTGAGAATGTACGGTTCCTGCGGTTCCTAGTGTGGTAAAACGAAACCTCTTCAGACAAATTCAAATTTCTTGATTGCGTGTCACAATGGGAACGTTTCCACTTAGATGGTAAATCGCATACAAGAGTACACGTGACGCCCCGTAAGGGCACGGCATTATCATATATATATATATATATATATATATATATTTTTTGATGTATTTATAAATTATAAAATAATTCCGTAGTCTGTAGTGGTGAACAATGTACTATTATGATTCGATTTTAGACAATTTTCTCAATTTTGACTTTTTGTATTAGGCTGTTGATAAATTGTGAAGAGATACCTTATGAAGTCAAATAATTTGCATTAAAAGAAATCTCGCGTTTGTACCAAGATTCTTCTACAACAATGTTGTTGAATATCTTACTCGAGAAATGAAACAATTGCTTTGTTTGATATTTTCTAAAAGAATGTTGTTTACTAATGCCGGTTGCTGGTTTCAGCAAAGAACGAAGATGAAGATCAAAACTAGACAAACAAACGTACGATATTACAATAATCAAGAGAAGCAAGCATTACGCAAACTTTAGTTATAATTCATTTTAAAGGATATTAAAGAAAAAACGCTGTATAATGAGAAATTAAACTTATTAAGCGGTTTAAATATATTAGAAATCCTAAACATTTAACTGAGTTTTAATATGCCTTGAATTGCGTTAGTCGTACTAATTGTAAAAAGTTTGGAATACCTATTGTTTTGGTAACACTATTAATTTTTAATGACAATTCAATAAGTTTTTAAATAAGTTTTAATTTAATGATTAACAATTTTTTTTCTTTCGTTCACATCGTTCGTCCCTTATTTTTTGTTTCTCTCTTCTATCCTTGTTTTCTCGCTCTCTCTCTCTCTCTCTCTGTGTGTGTGTGTGTGTGTGTGTGTGTGAGAGAGAGAGTGTGTGTGTGTGAGAGAGAGTGTGTGACAATACATGTTTTTTCTTTCTTTAACCATATAAATAAACCTATATATTATATATAAAGATAATTATCAAAACTCTTTTTATTCAAGATCTTATTATCTCTACTCAATTAATTATTAAAATATTCTTAATAAGAAAAATAAACGGACTGATATTGGGTACGATTACTCGAACAGTGTGTTTGAAAAGTAGGTATATTAAAAAGAAAAAAAGTAACATCAAAAGTAGTTTTCTGGCTTATTTATAATGTCTGTCAGAAGATTATTTGGTAGAATCAGAGGAAATGTTTTAATAAACTACTGGTAGAGTGACTATGTTATTCTATACTGTTCTCTGTTAAATATATATGAGTAGAGACCTTCATTGAGTACTTTAACACTTCGTTGTTTACTGAGAGGGCATTAAAAGGCAAATTAGCACACGCATGAAGAGATCTTCGTGCGTCCAATACTTATGCATAGCAGGTAAAACACTGTCTCGTGTACAGTCGCCTCAATAATGTTTTAAAAAATAAGTTATTCGAATTTTGTCATTTATTATTTTTTTAAACATGATTCAGGTTCAAATGCCTTTGCTCGTTATACGAATCATATTTGTGCATTTTGCCTATGTTATGGTGATATTAATGAACAAAATATTTAATTAAGAGAAATCTATTATTAACCTTCCTTTTTTAGGATAACACTAGTTGTAATTAACTTTAAAATTCCCTGTTGTTTTCTTATTATAAATAAATAAATAAATAAATATTTCCTACATTAAATATTTCCTACATTCACACCAATTAGCCTAGCCCAAAGTAAGCACTATAAGGCTTGTGTTATGGATACTAGGGTAACGGATAGACATACATATATGATATATAGTTATGTAATATTCATAGAAATATATATATAAACACCCATGACTCAGGTACAAATGCTCGTATTCATCATAAAAACATCTGCCCCTACCGGGATTCGAACCCAGGACCGTCGGTGTGAAAGGCAGGATCGCTACCGTTCCACCAAACGGTCGTCACGTTATTATAAATAATTTACTAATTGTAAATAATATTTTACTTAAAGGAGCATATGTTTACACAAATACCTGAATACGAAAATTTCTATCTTAGTTACGGGTATTTATATATATTTCTATGAATGTATGTCTTTCCGTTACCCTAGTATTTATAACACAACTTTACAGTGCTTACTCTGGGCTATGCTAATGAGTGTGAGTGTAAGGAATATTGTACTATAGATAAATTCCGATGCACGATAATACGCACTCACACCGATGCACGATTCAACAAGTTCCCTAAGAGGACGTCGCAGTGCTGTCAGTCTCGGGTGCCGCGTCGAAGTGAGAGGTTGTTTTTTTGTTGCTACTAATTAGAATGAGGATTCTTTATTGAATTTAATAATAAAGCATTTCAATCGTGCCATAGCAATCGAAAGTACTTTCAGTTACCAATTAGCAAAACCAAAGACTTATAAATATCTTGATGTTTTTTATACTCAATTTAATTTGTTAACTAGTTCATTCATTTCGTTATAATTATCATTACAGAACTTAAATAAATCTTCTAATAAAAAATGAGTTTAAAATTCTACAAAAATTAAGAATGCCACTCCTAACGCTCTAATAAAAATTAGGTATTTATCTCAACTAACAAGCTTAGTTTCGGTATTGCTTTAGGTATATACTTACTGTGACATAAATGAACTAAGAAACTACTAAGATATAAAAAACGCGTGTAAAAACAACTACGCCTCCGAGACATCAGGCGTAGTTGTTTTTTACACGCGTATTTTATATCTTATAGACATATTGCATTGTGAATGCAAAAAATTAAAACACACATCTGTACAATTACATTATTATGTGTATATAATAATGTAATTGTACAGATTATTAATTTACAATTATATACATATATTAGAAGGCAATCTAATTTCATCTTAATGATTTTGTTGCTGTATCTTTATAAACTTAATATTCAATTAAAAAATCATTATCAAGTGAAAGACCATATTAGAAGGTCTTAACCCTTTTCAATAATGATTAGATCAAGGTTTATGGTGAAGGTATCATTGGGTAATAACATTGTAACTTTTGTCTCAAGTATGGACCAACGCGTAAAGGAGAATTTGTCAAAATTTATTTATTTATTTTATTTATTTATTAAGAAACAAACGGTAGTGATAACACAAATGATTATAAATAAGTTAACATAAATAGACCTATAGTTCCATTAATTTACAACAAAAAATATTAGTGACTAAATGCACAAAGATATTAGATTAAAAAAATGTCTAAGAATAAACTACTGAGTTAAGCCAATTAAAGAGACTTCAGTCTATAATAAATAAAGTTAATAATATATAAAATAAATGAAAATAAAGAGATCTAAAAACAAATGACCTAAGAACCTTCTCCCTTTTTGAAAGTCGGTTAGTTACAAGTGATTATATTTAACGGGAGTTTGTTCTAAATACATTCTTTAAAGATCGAATTGTACAACAAAATATATCTGTCTCCTTTAATAGTTCACATTTGTTAAACAGTTTACAAGCGCGCTTTGTAAATATATGGACAACATAATGAGTTCTACTATGTGTAATATAAAACAATTCTTTTTTACGATAATTTCGCTCGCGCCCGCTTGGTACCCAAAATATCACTTCAGGCGATTTAAAAGAAGCAATTCTCTTACGTGATTATGAAACTGCGTTTTGTAGCCGGTTGTACTTGGCAAGTATATTCCAAGCAGGACCTTGCAGTTATTCAAAAGTATTTACATAACAATTTAGCGTTCGTTCATGCCCTCCTCTATATTATCTCTATACGGGAAAACAAGAATTAAATATTTACATTTTGTCTGTTCTTCTCTTTGTCGATTGTATTAAGAGTCTGTAACATATTATTTATTCATATACTTATGTGTTTAATGCTACTTTATCTTATATACAAAGTCGTAAATGCTTCTGATATCACGTCACTGTTAAAAACGAATATTTAGTTATTCATACAATTTTATATTGACCTATCGGTAAAGTTTCTTGAATTTATTAAAATTCGTAACTATAAAAGACATCAACGAGCTCTCAAAAATGTTATCCTCATTTTCGTATCTAGCAATTGATATAATATTTTATTTTTCTAGTCCCCTCTTATTATTGCTTAATTTTTTAATATAAAGTTGCAAATAATGTAACCCTTGTTTTAACTGTATTGCTAATACTAAAAAAAAATGAGGGTTTCTTAGGCACAATTTCTTGCATTTGAAAAAGGTCTATGAAATTCAGCTACGACTGTCATTGTCATGTCAAAGTGACGTTTCTTTGACTTAGAAAAGGGCAGATGGGTTTTATTCGGCCTAATATCTGCAAATTAAAAAAAAACTCAAAAAATGGGAAATTTCATTTTTGCTATATTTTGAAATGAAAGCGGGTTGGAAAATATAGGTTGCTAAGTCAATGGTAGCTTGTCATAGGGGGAACGAGCGGTAAATTAATGTATTACAGCTTTATTAATCCTTAATAGATCCTTCGCTACTGAAAGTGTTGTTTACAGAGCATATCATGTTTGTTCCACTCTATGCCTTTCTACAAGGATTTTCGTGTTGTAGTAGAGTTATCTTTAGATCTCTGTTTCTTGACTTCAAATTAATTAAGCATATTTCCAGTTAATAACTGCAGTTATGCAATCTTGTATATTTGAATATATTCTCATTGAGTTATTAGGTAGGTACAAGTACCAATTGTATTTATTAAAAATTAAAAATGTATCCTTGCTTTGATGAGAATATCACTGCACCGACACATGTTACTGCCTGAAAATTTTTTAAGTAAATCACTAATTTGTTACTATCCAAACCAATGTAAAAAACATAGCTTTCCCGCTATTAAGGTCTATCATATTACGGTCGCTTGTTGCAAGAGGAGCGATCTGAGATCCCAGGTTTGAATACTGATCGCATATGTTTGTGTGATAAACATAGTATTTTTGCCCTAGTTTACTATATATTTATTAACGCATGCTACACGTTATTTGGTACCCATAGTCCAAGCTTTGCTTAGTGTGGTTCTAAATGATTGTTGTATGTTATCTGAAATTGATTTATAACCACTGAATGTTTCTGAACATAAGGAGTCTTGGCAAATGAAACAAAACAGTGGAAGGTGTCTTACGCGTTCTCAAGAAGCCCATGAAAAGGTTTCAGTAAAACCCCACACCTTCATTGAAACCTAGGGTAGGGCTTTTATAACTATTCATTCATCGTCCATTGATCAGCTTTAATTTATAAATTAAACTCTCATCACCATTCATCACGATTAAATTAAGAAAAAAAATAACTCAAGCCTTGGCTCTATGGAATTTTTATCCTTTGCCTTTCCTTATGGGAAAACGACAAAACATAAAGTTTGTTCATTATTTTATGAATATTAATTATGACGCTATAGTAAAATTAAAAACTACATAGGCCTCTGTTAATCGGCACCGTTGTCTGAAAGGGTTGTTTAAGCTCAGACGGTTATTATCATTTGTGCATTTTGTGTTAGAGCTTTTACTCACTATATATTTTGATTATTTTAACCGTTAATGCCAAAATAACGTTTGCACGGTTGCCTCGTTAGGTTCTCGTTTAGCTTGTCCATGAAAGCGTGTGGTTGTCATTGACCTGATTGCCTATACCGTCAAATTACGAAATAATATGAAAATATTTAAGGCGGAACGCTGACATAATGCCATGGTTACGAATTTTATGCATGCGCACCAACGCATAGAAAATTAAATAATAATAATATTTCTTACATTCACACCAAGTAGCACAGTCCAGGTCGGCACTAGTGTTGCCCAAAATCAGTCTTGGTCTTGTTCTTGCATCTTTGCAAATTCGAATTCTCATTAAATGTTAAGACATTTATTAATTTGGTTTGTCTTTGCTATGGCTATGTTAATTCAAGATCAAAATTTACCTACTCTGTTACGTTGTTCTAAGATCTAAAGTAACGTTTAATAAATAGCAATAGGCTAATAGGTAATTGCGAGATTTGCGAGACTCTTACTGCAAGACCAAGACTGGTTAAGTCTCGTCTTGTTCTTGCATTTGGGCAACACTAGTCGGCACTGTAAGGTTTGTGTTATGAATACTAAGGTAATCACATACATACATGATACATAGATATGTAATATGCACATAAATATTATAAATTATCCATGAATCAATGCCTCTAACGGGACTCGAACCCAGGACCGTCAGTGCGAAAGGTAGGACCGCTGCCGTCAAAATGATACTTTCTACGGGAACAAGAGGATGAATAAAATATTATAGCCAATTTTAGCCGATGTCTTCAAAGATATAGTAGAATTGAGCATTATAAATAAAAATAACCAAAAGACATGACATTTAAATTATAATTATTTAGTTTAAACAAAGAACAGAAGTGTTGCGTAATTCTGTCTCGGTTCTCTTTCTTGTTTCAAAGTATTCCAATACATATTTTGTAATTAAAAGCGTTCTTAAATATAATTTTTCCTTTCATTAAATAGTTGTGTACTAAATATGATATCTAATATATAAAATTCTCTTGTCGCGGTGTGTGTAATTGAACTACTCCGAAACGGCTCGACTGATTTTCGTGAATCTTGGCGCGCATATCGGCTAGGGTGGAGAATCGGACAACATTTATTTTTCATCCCCCTAAATGTTAAGGGTGGTCCACCCTTAAATTTTTTTTATTTTTTTGGACAAAATTTTTTGTTTTTATTTTTTTATGATACATCATACAATAATACATACAACCCTTAATTTTCACCCTTCTACGATCAACCCCTATTTTTTATTTATTAATTAAAAACTTTTCCTAGAAATAATATACATGGCAAAACAACGTTTGCCGGGTCAGCTAGTTATCTATATCTATACTTATAATAAAACTGTAGAGGTCGAATTTCTGTACATAGAAAAAAAATGCTTAAAACCAAGTCAGGGGATGTAAAAAGAGGTAAAATACCAAAAAAAATTTTTTTTTAATTTTTTGTTTCTCTGTCTGTTTATCTGTTTGTACGGGCTAATCTCCGAAATGGCTGGACCGATTTCAATGAAATTTTGCATGGTGATACCTTATATTCCTGGTCAACATCTTAGATACTTTTTTACCGGAAAATTAAAGGGTGGGATAGTAAAAAAACCTTGGACATCTTAATACACACAACTTATGTACTTACCTTATGCTGATACTTTATATTACCGCTCGAATTTAATATAAATCCTATAAAAGTGACGGGATTCAGCGCCTTAGCCAATGAATGCGTCAGTGACAGTCCACACCGCTTGCGTCATTTATTTGCTGTATTACTGGTATTTTGTGGTCTTTCAAATGCTGAGCAATAGTTAATAGGTTATAAATATAGGCTAAAATAACAAGAAAGATTAGCGGAAGACTTTTTAGGAATATAAGACAGAATATTGACGGTGACTTTAGCCATAGATTACGAGAGATTGCTGTCAATCAATGCTTAGTAGCTTTACAAGATTTAGTTACATCTATAGGTAGTGATTCTCTCCCACAGTATGGTTTGCCAGCGCCGACCATAGAAGGGGAACGTATAAATAGAGAATACGCTGCGGAAATAAATTATGATACAGCTGAACTAGCTGAAACTTTACGAACCGGAGTCCACAGTCTTACTGTAGAACAGCGCACTGTATTCGACCGTATATGTCACAGTATTGACAATGCTATAGGAGAAATTATATGTCTAGATGCACCCGGTGGGACGGGAAAAACCTTTCTCACTAAGATAATCTTGCCACAATTGCGAGCTTAAGCCAAACTAGCTCTTGCTGTGGCGTCGTCTGGAATAGCCGCCACTTTGTTACCCGGCGGCAAAATTGCTCATACGATGTTTAAAATCCCCATAGATTTGGACATAAGTGAACATCCTGTATGTGGTTTCACTAGAAGCAGTCATAAAGCAAAGGTTTTACGGGTTTGCTGTTTAATTATCTGGGACGCATGCACTTTGGCACACCGAAAAGCAGTAGAAGCAGTTAATAGAACTGTCAGAGGTATCCGTCAAAATGACGCCAGAACCAATGGGTAGCGTAACGATGCTGTTTGGTGGGGATTTTAGACAAACGTTGCCAGTAGTACCACGGGGAACCGGAAAAACCGATGAGATAAGAGCATACTTAAAGAGCTCAAGCCTTTGGCGACACGTTACAAGAATGCACTTAACAGTGACCGTGAGGGCGCGAACAGGAGGCAACACAAATGCGCAGGAATTTTCTGATTTATTGCTAAAAATTGACGAAGGGACATATCCGGAAGAAGAAGGGCAAATTGTTTTATCTGAAAATCTCTGCCACACTGTTGATTCAATTAAAGAACTTATTTCTTCCGTGTATGGTGAACAAAATCAAATAACAAATAATGAGAACTTGCGAAAGAGCAATTTTGACTCCGCGAAATGACCAAGCCGCAAGAATCCACTTGGATATACTTAACAATGTTGCAGGAGAAGTAGTTGAGTATACTTCTGTTAACGGAGTAATGGAGCAAGATGACGCTACCAAATATCCCGTTGAATTTCTTAATTCCCTGAACGCTCCTGGACTTCTAGCACACAAGATTAATTAAAAACTGGCATCCCAATTATTTTGTTGAGAAATTAAGGTCGCCTAAAATTATGCAACGGACAAGACTGAAAGTTACTCCTCTGCAGTGTAACATAATAGAAGCGGAGATTTTGGCGGGATGTGGCGTCGGTGAAAGAGTTTTTATACCGCGAATTCCACTGATTCCCAATAATTACTCATTCCATTTCAAACGTGTACAGTTCCCGGTGAGTTTGTGTTATGCAATGACTATAAACAAAGCCCAAGGGCAGACGCTACGTGTTGCCGGCGTGGACCTCAGCGTCGGCTGTTTCTCAAACAGTCAGGTCTATGTCGCTTTGTCCAGTGTAAGTCAACCAAACAAACTGTTTATGTTTCGAACCAAACCACATCGCACGTTGTCTATAAAGAGGCATTATGAGGTACTAGCTACATATGGTTCGGAACCCTTTGTGCGCGAGTCCGACTCGCACTTGGCCGCTTTTATCAAACGACCTCTGTGGCACAGTGGTCATTTATGGTACCGCAAGTGCCTTTGGCCTGCAGGGATCCGGGTTCAATCAGCGACCAGATTAAGTTGGAAAATAATCTGAGTCCAATTGTTCACATTTTCTTTTTATCTACAATTTACGCATTAATCCAAACTTTGTATTTTTGTTTTATTTATTTTTTGCTGTATATCAGTCAACCGCGTGATAAAATCAAATACACGCGGACGAAGTCGCAGGCAACAGCTAGTAAATCATAATTGTGTTTGTTCATATTTTTATGCTTTGTGAGGACTAATTCAAAGATAAGATAAGATATTTTTTATTTTTACCAAGATATACTATTTACGAGTATGTGTACATCCATCAAAACTGGAGTTTCTTAGGCAAAATTCCTAAACATGCCGTTATGCTTTTAACGATTATCTCATGAGTTTCTAGTAATTTTAGAAATAATAATAAAGATTATATCAAACATAATGCTCTTAAATTAAAAGTAATTTCGTTTGTATACGCCCTAATACAGTAAGTTGTTCCTCAAATGAGCAACCTCATAAACGACGAAGTTTAACTCATACCGAGTAAAGATGACTATTTTGATTTGCACGACGAATTTGTATTTTTAAACAAAATAAGTTTTATTGCGTGCTTTAAAACAACATTTACGGCTTTAATGCGCACACCTAAGGTCATTCGATGTTTTAAGGTTCATTAGTTACGATTTATGGAATATGAAGACTTACTACACGGAATGACAATATTGTATAATTATGTAAATGAAATTGCAGGTTTAGAGTGATGTAAAAAAGAGGAAGTTCACGACAGTTCTTCAGCGAAATTTAGGTACTGTTTTTAAGGTATAAGTTAAACACTACATTTCGTAGAGTTGTGATTCAATCACTTTAATTGGATTGAACTTATTTAACATATACGATCGTAGAATAAAATAATCCTTATTTGCTTTTGAATAGGGTACAATATAAGATGGATTAATATTACAAGTCATTCATTGCCTATTTAGCCATTAACAATCGCATGCAAATATGTCATAACAGATAAAGTGTTTATAATGTCATACAATACAATTGTAGTAATAATATGTAATTGTTTTTCTATGACAAAAAACAATAGTGGGAAAAATAATTCATCATGTGTACACCCATGGAGCCTATGCATGTTTAGATAGTTCAAAGTGAAAAGATAAGGGCTACATAACCTTTTACTGGGTACTGATCCGGGCATTCTTTTTCTCACCTAAATATCGTATATTTAAAGTATCTTATTTCCAAGGACACCAATGTTTGCCGGTTTAACGATATATCAACATAAAATTAGCTAATTATACTTCTGGCACTTCTTTTTACATATTAAATTGCAAAATTGAACTTTGCAAGTTCAAACTCTCCGTTCCGAGATATCTTCTGTTGTTTCGGAGATGCCAAATGTGGATTGGAATATGAAAATAGGCCCATATCAAGATTTTTGCGTCTCAAACTCGGTAGCTCTTTTGTTACATTTAGCAATTAGACACTTATTTATTTATTTAAGGACAGTTTACAAGACACACACTTATACATAAATAAATCATATGATCAAATACAAAATATACGTAGTGTGGGCTTAATTACAAATTGCCACGACAAGTATTAGAAAAAGCTTTGTTATAGTGTTTTGTAGAATTTTAGATTTTTAATAAAAGCTAGTGTACGGTTTACCGTACAGTAAATGATGAAAATGATAAGAGAAATTATGGAGAACACAAAATTTATTGCTGTATAAAATTACAGTCGAAAGATCACGATAAAAAGCTAATTAAATTGCTAAAATGACATGAGTACAAGGTATGATGACTGAATGTGAACTAGTTATTTTAATTATAATATTTTTTACGAAATATTCTCTGCGGGTGTGAAATGCTAACCGCGCTGAATGTACGGTCGTTTGCACCGTACAGCTAGTATTTCACTTAAAAGTGAAAAAAACGATACAGACAATCATACAACGCAACTTATGTGACAGAATTTCTGAAAAAGTTCTCTTGAATTCACAGAATTTAGAGTTTATATCTAAAGTAGAATTCTTAAAATATTTTGCAAACTGACCTGCATTCAATCTATAGGAGAAAAATGTCCCAAATTACTCTTAAACGACTTTGGTGAGAGTAATTTAAAACGTAAGAATATGATAAGCTTACTTGGTACACATTTTAGTTGTTTTATAATTAACATAATTTTAAATAAAAAAAAAATAACCAGGGTACACCTCTAAACATTATTACTAATATTATATATTAAACTAACTTTTTATGATTTTGACACAGGATAATTATTTAAATACATAATTAATAATATATCATAACGCATTAGAAGAAATGTACTGAGGCTTTATTGCGAATTTACGTATTTGATACTCGTTATAGAGCGACTTACGGATTTTTATTAAGATTCATAATCCTTATCGCTACCGCTAGACCGCTAGGGGCGATCATACAAAAGTCAATAGTAATACTTTCCGCATACAATATCAAGTATCTACGCGTAAACTCGCGCTAAGGCCTCTATTGGTGGAATAGGATTTTGAATATTTGTTTTTTTCATGAAATAATCATGGCCAAGTAATTTTCTTTTCGTTGTATGACCGACGAGTATTTAAGATATGTAAATGAGTTTTCTATCGGTTATTTGGGTTATTTCGATGGGAATCGGATATCGGACATTACCCAACTACAAGCGATAGAAGTAGGGTCAAAGTGTAAGTCACTGTCTTACTAATACTTCTGTATTTGCTGAGATTTATTGTTGTGCCAACCGCATAATTCTTATAAATCTATTGATTTCTTTATAAAACTTAACGTGAATAACAAACAAGAAAGAACTTTAAATATCACGACCTATGGTAATAAAGTCGAGCCATCTATATGAAACTATGTTATCCAGTTATTTTCTGTGTATGTAATATGCTTGGAAAATTATTTTTTGCTCAATGTTCAAAACTATGCTCAATGAATATCTTTCACAATAGACTTTTTCCAAGTAAGCCAAAAGAAAATGGGATTAATAAGCACGTAACATCAACCCACCGAATAGCCTTTGTAGTTAAATCTCTTAAAAATTGCAAAATGCTGAATTATTTGTCGTGAATAGAATAGCTAATAGATTCATTTAAAATTCACACCGCATGAGACATTACACACATAAGCTTATCTTAAGTTTTATTTCTGATCAACAGGAAAACGCAAGTTGCCCATTCTCAAATAGATTACAACAATCTAAATTAAGTGCTGCGAATGTAGAACATTAATTTAAAAAACCAATTTCTATGCCTAAGTTGTGCCTAAAGTTACGTTCCTTTCGCTAACGTAACGCGTAATGCTGCGATAACAATTTGATGACGCAACGTGTAACGGAACGCGCATCAATTTTGAAATGTGTTCCTATGCCTAATTAGCGCGCTGTGCACGCTTCCGGTCTTCCGTTTTCTGCATGTAGATATATCAGGCTGAGTATCACATTTCGAAATCACGCAACAAACCAAGAACAATGAAAAGTTCGTGAAGTGAATGAATGAATGAATTTATTTATTCACAGAAAACAGATAAATGTTAATTTATATAAACTTTAAATATGGCATTACATAAAAAATAAACTATAGTGTTTCTTTCAAGGCAAGTGTCTGAAATATCAAAAAGAAACAGACCTTTACGGCAATAGTTTATAAAATATATTAAAAAAGTTGTTGCTATTTCGTTCCGTTATATTAATTTTATTTATGTTTAAGAATTACTGCTCACGACCGAGTTATTGGCCTTTTTTACCGAGTGCTATTGTGCTGCCAAGTCCAGCTAGAAAGCTGGAGTATACATAATTATGATAATAATAATACAGCTTTATTTAATGCCACACAAAAAACATTTACATTATTCATTACTGAAACAGTCGATTTTTAACAATAACAAACAATCATAATTACATAAACAATCAATAATTTAATTAAATAATTTAACAAAAAAATCATTTAATAATTTTCTTTATTCTTATGATTGATTAACTAATTTTATACGATTATAATTTTATTTAGACTTGTGATTTATTAATTTAATTTTGTATGGACCCCGTTACGGTAAAAGCCTCCTCCAAGGACTTCCATTTCTTTTTATCTTTAGCTGTGGTTAGCCAATTTCGATCTGCTGCCGTCACTATCTCGTCTGGCCGCCTGAGTTTTGGCCGGCGTCGCTTTCTGGGGTATTGTGGTCCGGACCATTTTTTTGTTTTGCTAATCCAAAAAAAGTAAAAAAGTCAACGCGGAGGAGTATTATGTCATACGCAATAGTAAATATATACAATAAAGTATTAAATATAATAATTTCTTATAACATTATTTAAGATATAAAGAGGTTAAGGTATTAGACTATTGTCTAATACCTTAACCTCTTTGACACGTGGAGACACGTTTTTCCAGCTAACAACAAATTTTTAGTTTAGTTGTGTGTGGTCGCGTTAAACAGAACGTATATTGTGACTTTTATTTTAATATCTTTGATTGTAATAATATATATATAATATTTTTGTAATTCGTTTATTATTAAATTGCATACATATATAATAATAATTCCTTCTTGAGAGAGCTTAGACAAAAGTAAGCACTGTACATACATATTTAATATACATGTAAATATATTTAAATACTCATGACTCCGCGCTCCGGTACGAATGTTCATATTCATCATACGAATATCTGTCTCTTTCGTATTCGAACCCAGGACCGTCAGTTTGAAAGGCAGGGTCGCTGCCGTTGCACCAAACGGCCGTCGTATATAGCGAGAATAAGCTGGTATTTGACAGAAAAATCAACTATCATTTCAACACTTTACTTCAGTAGTACAAGCTAGTACATACAGACATATAATGACGCCCCTTACTCTCAGGGTTAGGCAGAGATCATAAATTTCCACTTTCCACGATAGCGACTTACATCTTTCGTTTCTTCAACTCTTGTCAGACCTTTTATATAAGCTCGTTGGTTAACACCTTGAGTGCGAAACCAGGTCTAAACATCTTGTATTTGCCCCGCTTACAGTGCGGCTAAGAAAAGTATAGCATTCCTTGTCGTGCGGAAGGCATAACTTCAAATTTGTTCGGTGTAGGAAAAAGATGAATATATATCTAAGATAAATTATTAAAATAGAATCCAATGGTGTACCTACCTTAATATCAGGTCTAGACACCTGACACCGCACGGAAGCAAAAAAGGATTTAGTTTTCTTAAATGATACAGGGTCTATAAGCCTTGTACCGCAATAATGGAAGTTTTATTACCAGGTGTATTGGCCTTGTACCGAAGGAATGGAAAGTATTGGAAAGTTACTGCCGCAGCGAATGTGTTAAGGGTGCTTTTAACATGGCCTTTTTTCTGGACATCTTCTATTTGGTCCCTGAAATTACGCCTTGGTTTACCTTTATCGACTTACCTGTGCACATTTGCCTCATATACTTACAAAACTAGAAAGTTATACATTACCGTATGTGTACACTTAGTGTGTACGATGTTGTCACGTGAAATTCCGCTTACGATACAGCAAGCGTTAAATTTTAGAAGAAAATTAAAAAAGTCTGCAAAAAAGATATTGTTTTCTCTCACCTCCTTTCTCATATAAGTATGTTAATAAGCAACACAGTATACCCGCAACGCCTTGACATTCGCTCACTAATGTTATAATTGATCAATCTTCGAAGGTAATCGCTCTCAACGTCGCCGTTGGTAATAATTGTAATCATTGTTTCGTGTCTAAAAACGATTCGCCAATATGATATTTTAGGTAGTCCGCAAACGCAGCCATTAAAAAAAAAAACTGTCGTTTTCAAGGCAAAGGATCATGATCATAAGCCAATTAACGTTCTCACTTATTGGAATTTTTTATTACCTATACATGAAAAACAGAAAACGGTAATTAGTGCTTATTAAATTCCCCGAGCTGGTAAAAACTAGAGATGCAACGGATAGTTGTTTGGCCGGATACCGAATACCGGATATTCGGCCTGATCACCGGCCGAATATCCGGTATCCGGCCGCCGAATATTCGGCCGGCCAAACGATACCTACATTTTAATTTGGCGGCGGGCGCGTCATGCAGGTTTCAACCTGTTACGTATTATAGGTTCCCTGACCCTTAAGCATGGTGGGCAGCAAACGCCAATCAATTCCCATATTGATAAAATTTGCCGAAATATATCTGTAATCACCATGTAGCAGTGTTTATAGCGAAAGACTTTTTTCAGAGGGCAGGACTTGTTTATGAAAATAGGAGGAATCGTCTGTTACCCAAAAATGCAGAGAATCTCGTTTTATTCACCACAATTTGCCGCTAGTTAATTTTGAATATTAAACTCTCTTTTTATTTATTTGGTAACACTTATTTTATTTGATTAAGAATTAACATACGATATCCTACGATTGGTTGAATGGATACTAATGCTGATCTTAGGATTTCTTAACTACTTTAAATGAGGCTGTTTCATAAGTTTGAATTGTACATAAAAGGTAATACTAATAAAATAATATTGATTATTTCTTGAATACTAACCATTTTTCAAAGTAAATGCCAAACAGAATCACTATTCGGTATCCGGCCGGATAGTGCACTACTATCCGGTATTCGGCCGGATAGTAAAATAATGGCCAGATAGGCCGGATACCGGATAGCAACCGGATATCCGTTGCATCTCTAGTAAAAACCACGTCAGCCTTTGATTTTGGATTTGAGGGAAATTATGAAAATGTATGCATTATTTAACGTTATTAATATAGATAAGCTTATATATATACATACACACACACACACATACAAACATATATATATATATATATATATATATATATATATATAATATAAGTTCCGTGTCACAGTGTTTAACCACGATGAACTCCTAAACAACCGATTTTGATATATTTTTTTTCATTTTGCTGGATTTGTTACCACTTAGGACATACGATAGGTTCCAACACATCAACGCATTGACGGGTCAGCTAGTAATAGGATTTGATTTTTTTATTTGACCTGCCTTTTCGACCGACGGTCTTGGATTCGACCAGAAGTTCGACCGGGAGGGGCAGATATTCGTGATTAATACGAGCATCTGTGCTTAGGTCATAGGTATCCATAACACAATCATCTTTGAGCTAAGCTGATTGGTGTGAATGTAAGAAATATTATTATGATTATTCTGTATGTAATTTTTATTGTCTTATCTCACCTCCTTAGCTTCCTTTAGCCGTATGGTTTTCAGCAGACTAGAATAGCCTCAATCCATCACACGGAAAGGTGTCGTAATATGCAACTAACGATTTAATTTCCGGGGGAGGATTCCGCCCGAAGAGGTCTTTTAGCTGAGATGATGATGATGTAATTTTTAAAATGTTGGACAAAGTGGTTCATAAAAATTATCTCAAAACTAGCTCGTTATTATTATTTAACCTACCTAAAAGCCATTCTCGACGTTGTCTTTTTTATTTGTTCCCTAAGGTGTGTTATAATGTTAAGCTTTGGGATTATATTATTTTTGGATGAAAGAGAGCATGGACGATAAAAATAGGTGCCATTTATTATTTCACATTTACCGAACTTTCACAAAAAAATGTAAAATATATTTTTAAATCAAACCTAACAAGAATAAACGCGCCATGGAAGATTTACTAGATCCATGGCGCGTTTTTTCTTGTTTTTCATTTCTAATCCTGTCGTTATGATTCTTTTACGGGACCCATTATCACAAGATGATTATACACCCTGCAGGTGCCGTGATCATGATATGATTACTTCTTGTGAATAGAGAACTAAGTCGAACTAGAGTTCAAAGCTTGTGATGGTTACCTTTCGAGTTAAGTGTATTTGGAAACGCAATCGACAAATAAAAAACGATAAAAAAGTAGTTTCATTGCTGCGAAAAGTTCGTGACAGTTGCAGCAGTATTTTGTAAGATAAAGCTGATGTGGGGACTGTCCACTTTGTAGATCCATTAGTAATGAGTTAATAGGGTGAAATAGCTTTTTCTTATCAATTACTAACATATTAGATATGTTAGCCGTTGGATAGGATATACTAAAAATGTGGATCATATCTGAATTAGTTTTAAAGTTTTAATATATGTTTTTACTTAGCAGCCTAGAGTATTCTATTGTTTTGAAAAATTACAAGCATAAAACTGGCTGTTCACCTGTGTTAATTGTAATTTAACGTCAAATATGTATTTTAAAAAGAAACTAGTATAATACTCGTAATAAGTATGCAAGAAGCCTATGATATTAACCAGACTTTTTTTACACTCGTAAAAATACTCGCGCAGACAGCGGCACACTGGAAAACGCGGCTTTCATTTTTTCAGCGGAATTCTAATAATTTTAATTAGAAGACGAAGTTTTGTAACAGTATTAATTATTTTTATATTATTTAACACATTATTAAGGTGAAGTCGTTTGTGAACATCTAAATATGGTTGTAGTTTTAGACTGACGTGATATTATCTGTCTATATTTGGTTTGTCACTTGTTCCGCTTACGTAATGCGTGGTAAGTAGATAAATGAAAGTCTCCTTGACTAAATTGACGTCAGTATTTTAAGATACGGCAGTATTTAATCTCTCAATGTTTTGCATTTAGCGTTGTATGTTTTGGTATTTTAATGCTTATGAACAAAGCTAAAGACAAAATTTTAAGGACCTGAATTTTACGGTCGTTTTCACTTTCATAATCCACGACACAATACTTGCTGCCAGAATCACATTTCTTCGAAACTTAAACGGTGTTGTTGCATTAAATTGAAGTCACGTCTGAAATGATACAAAAGGACTCGGAGTGAATGCCATGAAATCAAAATTACATTTTAGTCTGCCGCAAGTCCTTTGTATTCTTATATATAATACGAAACAACAGATGCTTTAATAATAAGAGAGCATGGGCGAGAAAAATAGGTGCCATTTATGACTTCACATTTACCGAACTTTCACAAAAATTATAAAAACCCACGTCTCATTTATTTTTGTTTTTCATTTTAAATCCTGTCGTTATGATTCTTTTACGGGAGCCATTATCACAAGATGATTATACACCCCACAGGTGCCGTAATCATGATATGATCACTTCTTGTGAATAGAGAACGAATTCGAACTAATAATAATAATAAGGCTTTATTTAATTTTAATTACTGGTCTTATATTCATCGCAAAATCTCAAAAAGCACTGTATAGCGCGACTGTCCCTTTTTTCGTAAAATCAAGCGAAAAATGACACAAAAATTCATAGCTTAAAGTGGAGAATTTATATTGTTTAATAAGGTTTAAGCAGTATAATTATTACACATTATAATTTCTTTTATATCATAATATCGCAATCACCGCTATGTCGCAGCATTAGCCACTAAACGCACTCCTTACTTATCCAACTACTGACGTGATTGTTGACATCACCAAATCTATAATCTAAGATCATAGTGGTTGGTGTGTTTGTCTGTCCGCTCTTTTCCCCGCTCTTTTATCAATAACGCCGCTTGTCTTGTTTAAAAAAATAGATATAATTTTATGAATAAATGATATATCTGTTTTTTTTTGTTCTTATTTCTTCAATTTTAGGGTAACTGATTCGTATTAAGAAAGTTTATATAGTTTCGGGGGTTCATTGTTATGATGTTGTTGCATCAGGGGGTTGGAGCCAAAGATACTCCTCGCCCTAGAGCAATAACATTGCAAGGAAAAGAAAAATAGAAAGGTAGAGCGACAGAACGAAAGGAAAGAAAGAGAAACAAGATAGCTTATATATCTATAATGTTAATTAAATGTAAGTCAAATGCCGTTTGCTAATCTCGCAAAAACTTGAATGTAATCGATAATTTGAATATTGTCAAAAAGGCCAAGAAAAAAGTGCGTTGTAAAGCACCTGCAAAGCTGGTAATATATATAAACATTAATGTTTGTTATTCTCTCTCAAACTTGAAAAACAGTAAATTGATTTAGACGACATTTTGGTAAGTTGTTGTAGTCACTTATGTCAGAGAAGTTTTATATATAGCCACTTGTCAGTTCGGTACCGCGCGCCTCACCCTTCTCAACAGTCCCAATGCTGCGCGAATTATAAAAAACAATTTCGGACTCTTATATAAAAATACCATTTTCTCGTTAAATAGTGAAGCTAGGGCCAAACAAAAAATACTACCGTAAAGCTGATGTAATAAAGAATTCACCACAAAATACTTAGATCTCAGTAACTCAAAAATTAATCGTAATTAAAAAAAAATGGCAGGCCACGCGGATATTTAAATATGGTAGCAATTGCATTGACTATTGGCAGTTGGCTATCGGTAGCTATTGCTACCGTGGACTAACAAGTGGATAGTCAGCAAAATAAGAGCATTGCAAAGCACGCAGAGCAAAGTTAGACTTTATATATATTATTCCTATGTATGTGTTTTATCACTGAACTCCTCCTTAACGTCTTAGCCGATTTTAATTAAAAAAATCCTGTGTATATTAGTAGGTCTCTAGATGGTTTCGATTTTCAATTGGACCCGGAAGATGGCGCTACGATCGGGTTCCAGGAAGTTGAAGAACCTTTAACTTTTAGATGAAGCGATGTTGATGAATAAATGAAAAAAAAAGTTATACAGTTCGTGATTTGCACAGTAAAAATGATCGATGTAGTTCCGTTAATTCGTGATTTCCTTACAGAAAGAATAAACAGAAATGAATACCAAATTAAAAATAATATTTTTAATGTTGGTTTATATTTATTATCAAGAAACAAAAATCTGTTCCTTTATTGCAATTTATAGCAACTATCACAGTGAGAATAGTATGTTGCCAATAAAAATATCTTTCAAACTGCAATTTACTTGACCAATCACAATCATCATTACCAATTGCCATTATTTCAAATTGCGAACACCTTGACGTGAAAAGCGCAACGGACATAACAGATAAATAATGCTTGCTAAAGCGCATTAAGCGCATATGTGGTGCGTTTGAAATCGTATCGTTATCTCTGGTTCGCGTGATCTTGGCCTTAGATCGTTTCTGGACCATTTGCCATCGACCTTCGTTTGGATTACGCCAATTTCGAAACAAATAGCCGTAACCGAACGGCCTATCAAGGATGGCAAAAGTCGATCACGTTTTATTGATATCTAACTTTCATATTGTTGCAATAGTTTCGTTTTTAATACCTACTCAATTTAATCTATAATCTAAGATCACAGTGGTTTGTGTGTTTGTCTGTCCGCTCTTTTTCCATTGTATCAATAACGTTACCATAGCAACGCATTAACCGCAAGTAGTTCGTCTACCGGACGCTAGATGGCGCTAACGGAAAAATATTTAATAATAGAAAAAATTTAAAGAATTTTGTTCACCCGTGCGAAGCCGGGACGGGCCGCTAGTCTATAATCTAAGAACATAAATTTGTTGTTTGTGTGTTTGTCTATCCTCTCTTTTCCCCGCTCTTTTAACGTTACCATAGCAACGCGTTACCGGGTCAGCTAGTCTATAATCTAAGATCACAAATTTGTTGTTTGTATGTCCGCTCTTTTTCCATTGTATTTGCGTTACCATAGCAACGCGTTAACCGCAAGTAGTTCGTCTACCGGACGCTAGATGGTGCTAACGGAAAAATATTTAATAATAGAAAAAATTTAAAGAATTTTATCTACCCGTGTGAAGCCGGGACGGGCCGCTAGTCTATAATCTAAGATCAAAAATTTATTGTTTGTCTGTCCGCTCTTTTCCCCGCGCTTTTTCCATTGTATCAATAACGTTACCATAGCAACGCGTTAACCGCAAGTAGTTCGTCTACCGGACGCTAGATGGTGCTAACGGAAAAATATTTAATAATAGAAAAAAATTAAAGAATTATGTCCACCCGTGCGAAGCCGGGACGGACCGCTAGTGTATATAAAACACATAACATATACAACATGTATATTAACGGAAGTGAAATAATTAACGAAAAAAGCAGTTTCTATGAGGGTTATTCTTTGACATTATAATATTTTTTCGTACATTTAATTTCGCATTATAAATAAAAATTCATTACTCATCACTTTTTACATATGCAATTTATAGAGACTTTAGTTTTGACATGTAATAAATGGTGTAGATTTTGTAAATATTAATGAAAAAATACCGTGACCCTGTCAGTTTTTGAATTAGCCATTGTTCTACGTTACGGTAAGAGTTGATACAATCGCAGTGATCCAATTTTCGTTCCGTTCATTTACTTTTATGGGCAATTCGATTTCTAATAAGAAATACACAGTAGCATTTAATGATTTATTATAAAAAAATATGTTCGCAAATGCAATATTTTTGCATTCACACCATTATAAATAAACTTTTTTATAATTTAGTTTATGAAGTTTTGAGTTCGAAAGTTGCACTTATAATATTAATACACGAAAATATTTGTTGAAAAAGGATTGATCCTACTAATATTATAACTGTGAATGTAAGTTTGTTTGTTACGCTTTCACGCAAAAACTACTAAACCGATCATCATGAAACTTCGTACATATATTCTTGGAGGTATTAGAAGTAACATAGGATACATTTTATTAAAAAAAATGCGGGCGAAGCCGCGGGTGAAAGCTAGTATAAAATAATTAAACACTTTTTATCGTTTTAAATGCCATTTGTATCAGATTCTGTAAGTTGACATTTATGAGTCTAGTATGAGTTTATCCAAATTATTTAGTTATAACACTTCCGCGTACTACTCACATTTAAATAAATCATTTTTTATCCTATTGGTGCATACTTTTTATTTAATCCTGACGTTTCGACTTCTTTACAGGAGCCGTCATCACCTTAGTTATCCTGTGATCGCCATAATTAAATATAAAGTATGCGCCAATATTTGATTATAAGTTATTTATCTAAATTATTCCAATTTATTTCCTAAATCAATTACTGCTTATAATAAATGTGAATAAAAGAGATCGAGTTATACTTTTCGAAGGCATTAATAGTTTGAATAAAACACATTCTAGAAGTCCAGTTATTTATATTCTTGCTGTCTTTCATGGTCGTCTTCTTGGAAAAGTCGGTGCAGAGCCATTCCGTTTAATATGTCGTTTGCCCTAAGTGAGCAAAAACATATCACCGGATTAAGGGACTGGGTTTGTAATAATTCATTTAATATAGTTTAATTCAGTACTCCTTCTCCTGGGAGTAACAGTGATTTTTATTGAGTTTTCTTACTGTTTTCGGTTTTATGGAAGTTCCAAAGTGATATTTAAAAAAACAAATGCCGAAAATCGAAATATGCCTCAACATGGTTTTTTTTTAAATAAAAAATCTAATAAGTCGACCTGGTATGTTGGAAACATGTAAAATTATTTCTAAATTGTTTTTTCTCGAGTTCTCGAGGTCTGAGCTCTACATTTTGCTGATTATTCTGTGTTGAATATTATTAAAATGTTAAGAACAATTTTGTGTTTTGTATGTATGAGCAGAAAGGGCAATATGCATGTAAAAAATATGAACTGTAAGGACAAGTCAACTGTCTTTTATATGCAGAGGCTGTCCTTCTGTTTGTTCGTTTAGAACTCGCTGTGCGCATGTCTAAATACTTCCTCGAGTTAACCTTTACCGTTTAGACAAAGAGTTAAATAAAATTGTTTTGTTGAGGCAAAGTAATTGAGCATTAGTTAATTATTTTGTCGTGAGGAAATAACGCCCGCGAATGAGGGCAGAGCATGCAACATTCGGCATTGGTGGAAAGCGGAAAAGAGTAATTTATTATGGTAGATTATCACAAGCACCACAAGGCTTATGTTTATGGCACACATGTTTCAGTAATTTCCTCCAAATGAGATGGAAAAATGATGCCGGTGACGAAGTGAAGATGAATTTTAGTGGAACAAAGATTTATTAAAAATGGCGGCAACACCTCACAGCAGTAAGGCGCGGATTCGTATGTGTATTTTTTTTTAATAAATGCTCCTAAAGCTGTTGCTAGTGGAAATCTCATTCAGCATTACGGAAATCTAATGGAATCGCAAGCCAGAATCTCAGGGCGATTATCCTGTTTATCGATGGAGTTATTAAATAATCAAAACGCGTTAACCTACCACCTACCTACCATGCATAGATTCACGGAGATTAGGTGGCATAGAATCAATAACTTCTTGAGCATGTTTGCGATTAGGTTTGGACTGTCAAAATGATAATCATTGTTTGATGTTTACTAAATGACAAGCTGCAGGTTAATCTAAGGTGCGTAATAAATTGATATCTTCCACAATATCGACTTCATTTTTATTAATTTATTTATTAAGAAACAAACGGTCACGACAACACAAATGATTATGAATAAATGAACATAAATAGACCTATAGTTTCATTAATTTACAACAAAAACGGGTTAACGGGTTTTGGTTCTAAATACATTTTTAAAGATAGAACCGACAACAAAATATATCCGTGTCCTTTAATAGTTCACATTTGTTGAACAGTTTATAAGCGCGCTTTGTAAACATATTGGCAACATGATGCGTTCTACTATGTGTAATATAAAACAATTCTTTTTTACGAGAATTTCGCGCGCGCCCGCGTGTTAAAAAAAACTTCACTTTCTAGGACAAGAAATAATAGTTTGAGTGACGTGGACTTTAGCTCTTAGAGGATATATCCACGTGTTTATTATGTCCATTACCAAAATTAAGGAGAAATTACTTGTTGTAATGAATAAAACTTGAGCTTATCTGGTATCTACTAAATACTACATCATCATCATGTTCCAGTGGTTAAATGCAACTTGTAAATTGAAAACGGCCATGGATTTCGATTTCATAATGGCTTCACTTTAGATGGGCAAAAAAAAATATTTCATCTCGAACTTTTTATTGCTTCCGAAGAGACGTTTAGCCATTGGGCATGCCAATGAGCTTAACAAATATGTACAGGATTATCGGTAATACCTTTATAATGCCGAATATGGTAGATGAACCATGCATAGATCCCGGAAAAGTGACAACCTTAAGCGTAGATGGACAATTATTTTTGATAATAGATTCCACCAATGGTCAATCACAATACACCATCTCAGTCTAGGGTTGTCACTTATACGTATACGTATATATATCAGGGGAAATCAATGATGACGATAGATTAAAAATAAAATTATATAGGAAAGTGTCTTTGTTTGATTGTGGCACTGTATCAATTCGATGTGACTATTTTGTCACTTCATGAATCATGCGTATTCAATTATCGCATACAAAGGTGTGACACGGAAACATAGTTTTTGAATAAAGCGGCTGTTCTTTATTATCACGATAACAAAAACCTATTCAGAGAGATATGTGTTAATGTTTTATAAATAATAATAAAATAATGTTTTCGAGTGGTTGAACTTACAAAATATTTTATTTGTTAACTATTAGCGGCCCGTCCCGGCTTCGCACGGGTGGACAAAATTCTTTAAATTTTTTGTATTATTAAATATTTTTCCGTTAGCGCCATCTAGCGTCCGATAGACGAACTATTTGCGGTTAACACGTTGCTATGGTAACGTATGTAATGGAAAAAGAGCGGGAAAAAGAGCGGACAGACAAACAACAAATTTGTGATCTTAGATTATAGATTTGTATGCGATTATTCGGCCGGTTATTATTGCGACCGATTGGCGTAAAGGGAGAAGTCCTGACTTGATAAACATGATATGATACAAAGAATCGTAAATGGTACATAATTACAAAAAAATATGATATTTTTTATAAAGTATTATTCGCTAAACGTAACTTTTATTTGCAATAATTAAATTCAAACATTTATTTAATTAAGTTATTACATAAAGGTGGCAAAATGACTCAGCATGTAATATATTACATATCACATGCTAAGTCATTTTTACCACGTTTTTCTTATCTCACTTTTCTTATTTGTTTGTCTGTCCGGGCAAAATCTTGCAACTTAAATTTGAGGCACTTTCCGATAAGCTAGAAAGCTGAAACTTTCAGGATAGTTCAGAACCCGATGACAATGCACTCTAAAGCAACTTTCAACTTTCCAGATGCACTTTCAGGTCCACTTTCGGCAACTTTCACTTTTGTATGGGGCTTATCCGATTGTTGCGTAACACATGGTTACTTCGTTGAGTTAATAATTAAAAAGAATAAAATAATTATACTAGATTTAAAAAATCTAAAAATCCCACGTTTTTCAATGTCCTAAAAAGAATAAAATAACCCTGCGGGGCAAAGCGAGGGGCCACTCAAAACGTGGGGGCGCATCTTTACAATAATCGGCATCAATGCATGTCATTCATCTCTTTAAAATCTCCTCTTAGTAATATGCGCCCCCACGTTTTGAGTGGCCCCTCGCTTTGCCCCGCAGGGTTATTTTATTCTTTTTAGGACATTGAAAAACGTGGGATTTTTTTTGAATGACAAGCAAATATTACCAATTTTATTTGATTGAATTTGAATGGTACTACGCTTTACGCGATATTTAACAATTCCTCTTGCTCAGTTTTGTATTATAAGGATAAATAATTAGCCTATAATAACACCTATTAGCCTAGCCCAAAGTAAGCACTGTTAGGCTTTTGTAATGGATTCTATGCATACTTATATGATACGTGTAATGTTTATAGAAACATACATAAAAACCCATGGCTCAGGTACAAATGCATGTACTTATCACAAAATCATTTGCTTCTTCTGGGACAGATGCCCAGGACCATTGGTCGTGCGAAAGGTAGGATTCGTCGTTTGTTTATTATTGACCCGATCTCTAGGGCACGAGTCTTTCTTATAAATGGATAAAGCGTAGGAAAAGTGGTTAGTTAGTCCACCACTCGGAGCCCATGCAGATTCAAGTGCTCAAACTGGTCTTCTTGATCTCAAATCAACCGTACAAACAGTTGATCTAATCGTAATTATACAATATAATGTACCGCAAATAAATAAAGATTTATATTACTCTCTCTCAACTTTAGTAAAGCAAGTTATATGACAAAGTTCTAAATAGTTTTAGTGCTGTAGAAATTGATTTTATTCTTATTGAAAAATTACAAAGAAACTTTGCGATTCAATTAGTTAACAGCAGTGTTACAAAAACCAATATTGATCTGTTCGCACACTGAGACTCATATCCCGAAGCTTAAGAAATAAGTACAATATACACAAGTCAACATAAAAAAAAATAAATATATAATACCCGCCATTGAATATGTGTCAAATAGAATAAGATTAGACGTATAAGATTTAACATAATGAATTTGTTCTTAATAAAAGGTAACGATTTTCAGTATTACGATTGATTAAATATTACAACACTAACGGAGATCATTCCTCTGACATGGAACAAAAGTGAAAAGTGATGATATGAACCGGAGCACTTTCATTGATGGTGCAGCCAAGCTAACTAGTGGGTAATTGATTGCAGACCACTGCGCAGGCGCACGCATCGTCAGCGGCGCGCGGCTTTCACGGCACTTTCACAGTTTTAGCATTCGGCGTTTGCTTATATTACGTCAGCTTTTCAATGCTTTTGTGACTTAATTAATGTCATATTAATATTAATGTTATATTTGGCCAATACTACGGGCCTTGTAAAATTGTTTATTTAAATTACAGCATTAACTAGATGGTTCTCGAAGTGTAAAATATTTAGACTTAAGAAGTGATAGATTTGAGAGTTTATCTCCACCAGCCCACCCAGGATACGCAACATGACAAATGTCGACCCGGTTTCTCGTGTATTAATCATTTGTCGTCTATAGTCTTTAATATGGTTGCGCTTTGAAGTCGACTTCATATGTCAAAAGAGTAGTTTTACTTAGCCGCGGATTTTTATCTACAAACTCTAACATAGCAAAAGCATTATGTCGACATTTAAACCGAAGCGCGACATATCTCAAGTAGCGCAAGCTAGGCCGGCTGGAATAAGTTTATCATGAATTTACGCATTTAAATCATAGTTGTGGTTGGCTCGAACACGGAAAAAGTTTATAGTATAAACTTTGCACATTGTACGTAATATAAATAAATTATAAAAAAGTCCAGACAACTCAAAAAAATTAGTTTGTTGAGCTTGTACTATGGGTGCTGAATAATATAAAGAATACATAAATAAGCTTATTATCGTCACTCAAACACATGCCCCTACCGGGATTGGAACCCACGACCTTTGGTGCAGAAGGCGCTGCTCGGAGTTTTTATTCATCTTTACTAGCACTTTACTACTTTTTGGCTTCCTATTTTAAGTGTTTAGTAAGTATTTTGATATTTAAATATAGTAAATGATTAATTATATAAAATAAATAATCTTCTAAATGTTATTAATAGTTAAGGAAATGATAAAATATTGATATTTATTCAATTAGTGAACTTTCAAGATTGTTTAACCTTGTGCATCAGCATTTTGGCAGGCCGGGAAGTATTTACACTATACCAAAAAGCGATATTCGAGAATCATCTTGAATAGTTTGAAGATAGCAAGTTTATGATGATACATGATTATGATGAAATCGGTTTAAGTATATTTATATATTTTTGTTGCATTTTTCAATGTTATATTATATGATAAATTATTTTAAAAGGAAAATACTAGAAAAACACAAGTAAATTCTCAGGTGGGAATTTACTTGTAAATTGATATTGTTCTTGGAATGCACAAATCTCTTCCCTTTGATGCTAAATTACTAAACAGGAGACGAAAAAAGACAGTTGCCTTGGTTCCCACAGTAAAATCAGGCTTTGCAAGACGGCAGTACTCTACGCAGTCTGCCTCGAGCTATAATAAAATAAATAAGTACCTTAACATTTACCCCCTTAATAAACACAAATGTAAGAAAACGGTCTTGGAATGGTTAAAATCATTAAGTTACACGGAGACAGAATTGTTTCTTAAAAACTAACATATAATTACTTATTACGTATATTGTAATAGACTAAGTTAACGAAGTAAAATATTTGAATTTGAATAAAATGAGCTATAGCAATTTTTGAGTAATGGTTTTCTACTAAAATTTCCAACTCCCAGTTATGATGAAACCCCCCATTTTTTCCTTCGTCAAGCAGTTGGCATCTTTGAATTTGGCAATTTTCGTCTGGTGGAGAACGCTACTAGTATTATGTCCGCCTGTTGCATCAATTTTACATTAATGGCCAATAAAGCTTTAAAAAAACATCTCGTGTAGCCAACGCCGATGTAAGTAAATGAAATATATATATAATCAATTAAGCCAGTATCGGACGGTTCCTCAAACAAAGACTTTGACACATCGGGTTTTGGTGAAGTGGTTTATCGCTAACCTTGGTGTTTGTTAATGGGGAGCTCGACCTCCAAACGACTGTTATGTGTCGCTTCCGATAACTCTTTCATTGTTCGCCGATTGTCACTCGGTGTTCATGAAAAAAGACAAAGTTAATAGCCGACATAAAACGACAATGCAATTAATCTCCGTGATCGAGTAGCTAGTGTGCCGGTTTTATTGATAACGCCAATCTGAGGTCCCGGATTCGAACCCCGGACGGGACAATGAAGAAAACGAACTTTATTGACTCGGATACACAAATGCTTGGGTTCAAAATAATTTATATGATGTTGTCAAATATTAGTATACTGCATTATAGTATATACTAGCGGCCAATCCCAGCTTTGCAAGGGTGGACAAAATTCTTTAATTTTTTTCTATTAGTAAATATTTTTCCGTCAGCGCCATCTAGCGTACGGTAGACGACTGCTTGCGGTTAACCTGTTGCTATGGTAACGTTATTGATACAATGGAAAAAGAGCGATAAAAAGAGCGGACAGACAAACACACAAACCACTGTGATCTTAGATTATAGATTAGTATGTAGTATAGAATAGTAATACTGTAGTATAATGTAGGTGATGGGAGGCTAGAAGAGATAAATAGTAGCGATATTCACTTTTTATGTCTTCTTTATATAAATGAAGGTAAATATTTTGTATTTTTAATGAGTATTGTATTAGTTTATCGCTTAACTTCTTTCATAACTTTAAAAAAAATATTGCCAATTACTTTAACAATAAGTTTAATAAAAATAACTATAGAAAAGTTTTGGTTTTAAAGTGTCAAAAAAAGTAAATTCGTTAATTCATCAATAAATTAACTGTGTCGATTGACAATACAATGTTTACTAATAAAAATATTTTTTTCTTTTCGCTGTGTGAAAGCACTATGCAAGTTGTTGGAGTCCCCTAGATTCCAATATTCTGGCGTTTCACGAAGTAAAAGACATTCGTTGACATCTATTATTGTTATTAAGTATTATTACATTGTTTTAATATTTGTTACAGACATAATTCTATAGTACAGGTGCTCTGTTACATCGCATTTAGCTTTGCTTCCGTATCGGTATTTTAAATAATAACCTTGAAAATATTTTAACGTGGTTGTGAAAATAGAAAATATGTTATTTAAAGTACAAAAGAGACAGAGCGACTGACATACATACGTAGTCATAGGGTGTAACAAAGTTAAAGTAGTATCTTTTATTTAAAAGGTTACGATAGTAAGTTATTCCTGAAAGCTTGGCTAATTTGGCTATCTGAGAACTGAGCAATAAAAAAATATAAAAAAGTGAGGTTATGAAAAACTTGTGCTTAATCAGGTTATTCTTTTTGAGGATTATTGACATAAATTTTTATTCATACATAATTAAGAATTAAAAAAAATAAGTGGGAATGAGAGACTTTACGCAAAATCGTACGACACGAAGCAAGCAAATATTTTTCTTGGCCCTGACATATACGTCTAATGAATAATCGAAAAATCGATTTCCGTTAGATTATCGATAGTAAACATTCAAGTGGTTGATTTGAAGTGTCAGTATATATGTCGCAGCCAACTGGTTAAAATAGCCGTTCAATCAAACAGCTAGCCTTTTAACTGAACAACGCCATTCAATCACACGGCTATACGTCGTTTAGCCGACTTGTTGACTGCAACGTTTAACACTACAGCTAGACGACGCTTAGACAACTTGTTAAATGGCAAATTAACTAAGGTGACCATTAGTTTAGTTTGTTATTTGAGAGTATAGAAAAAAAATTTGTAATTTCTTTGGAGATTATTCTTGGATTAAGTTTAACCTAACCTTTTTTTTTCTTTTAAAGTTTAACCAAACCTAACCTGATTAGGTTAGGTAACTTCACTCGTATCACTCGTAAGTGCCCCCCTTAATTTCTGTCTTTTTAATAATACAAGTAACGTATATTTACTACTTTCTTTCCGAAAAACATCTTGAAACAATCACAAACACCGGCTAGTTGACGCCATATTGAAAACAAAACGCATCTAGCGCCGCGGTGGTGACCGCTGAACTAATTCAATTAGACGGCGGCTTTTCAATCAGCTGTAGTGTTGAACGTTTTGAGCGACTCAAATATTCAATTAAAAGCTAGACGCGTGGTTGCATGGCGTTGTTCAGTCAAAGGCCTAGCTGTTTGATTGAACGACTATTTTAATCAGTTGGCTGCGACATATATATAAATATATGTATAAATAGAACTATATGTTCAGTCACATTAAAACTACCAAGACAGTAGTCTAATCAGATTATATTTGGTAGTATTCGATTGTTTTATTTTGCTTCTTATTTAATTATTAAATTCTCATTACGATTTCATTGTGTTCTACTGAGTCTACTACCAGTTCGGAAATTGGGAGGTCCTTTCGTGAAGAACTGGCGAAAGAAACCGACTATATTAGTCAATAAGTTGTTTTATCCAAATAACATCTTGTTATAGTCCTTTGATAGCAGACTGTCGTCCACATTCTGTGGATAGGTATCTAGGCCTACTGTATACTCACCAAAATAACCTTAATTTAGGGATTAGATCCAATTATGAAAGGTAAAAAGCAAAAAATATAACACTTTGATTACTCAAAGAGCATCATAGACCTAGAGATTTAGATAAAGACAGAACATACCAACAAATAAAACCAAAAGACGGGGAAGAACTTAGGATCTCGCCTTAAATGAATACCTATTTAGTTTAGTTTTGTTGTTTCAGGATTATGTGCCTTCGAGCAGCATCGACTTGACGTTCTGGCGGGAGCTTAAAACTGAACCGGTAATGAACTCATCCAAGCCGTGTGGTATGCGGTAAAGATAAATAGCCCAAATGTAACTGTAGATAAACACAACAGTTCCCGTTGACTACAAAATGGGTCGCAGCGTTTTCAGAATAATAGTCTTTTATTGCAATCTTCAATCCGCCTGCCAAGCGTGGATATTGTAATAAAGTCCCATTTTGAATGAATTTTTAATAACGTTGCGTACTCTTAATACATTGATGCATAAATCGAAACCATTGTTTACATGACAATCTCAATCTTAAGCTGTCTTCTGCACCAGTCGAAACTGTTATCATATGAGTATGCCAATTTCTAAAATATAATTAAATCAAACAAACATTGGATTTAATTGCTGATATAAGAATAATTGGTGTGTACCCAATTTTCTCGACTGCGCCAGAAAGAGGGGTATGTTTTTCGAGAGTATGTATGTATAATTATTTGGCACGCTCTGCAGCCTGAACGGCTCGATGGATTTCAGCTTAAGAGGTGTTGTTCGATTCTTATATACTGTGAGAGTGACACTGGGTATATCAAAATAAAAAAAATCAAAATTGCGGATTTTTGGCGCCAAAACTCAAATGTTTGGCACGCTCTGCAGCCTGAACGGCTCGACCTATTCAATAATAAAACTAAAAAAATATATAAAAAAGGCAATTAAAGAAACTGAAAACTCGCCTGCTTTTGTAATTTAGAAATGAAAAAACCCTAAAATAAGAACAAAATTGTAGCAGTCGGGACCCATTCTAGAAATGGAGGCTTAGTGAATTGAGAACTCATACCATTACAATGCAGATTACTCCAATCTACTGACTAGACGGCTGATTTTATTTTATTTGGAAAACAAACAGTGATAATACGTATATAAAGTTACAAACTAATTTTTTATCTAAACATCAATTAAATGTTTTCACATATAATTGCTTAAACAACACGGGGTCCCGTCTGCTACAATTTTTCAATTTGTTTTAAGGTTTTTTCATTTCTTATATTGTCAATTTCAAATTTTCTAATCGATATCTTACAATATTTTGTGTTTTAACCATAATTATTTCTAAATGGCTATGTTTTCTAACTCTGAATATGACGATATGATCTAAAACTGTACATAAACAATCTGTGTTATTTACTGTTTAATTAAATGTAAATAGGGTTGGCACATAAGTGAAAAAAAAATTTTTTTCTTAATTTTGGCGGTAAGTCATACTGCGATACTACAGTTTTCAAATATTGTAAATTGACTCTTTATAAGGGACCATTAAACCCCGTTTCCGCTTCACGGGTATTTTTCTTTTTTGTTGATTAGTAAGCAAGAAGATTTTTGTGAAGTAATAAGCACGAAGACTTTTTAAATTTTGAGCAATTTTTTAAAGAATTTGAATATTAATGAACTTTTTTCGCACTTTTGGAGTTGAGGATAGTCTCGATAAGGTCCTTTGAGTAATGACAATCACTATAGGCATCCGTTACAAAACTTCCTGCAAAAATCATCCACCCACGCAACTAGGTTAACTGATTAAGCAGAAAAAGCAACTAGGTCTCATAACCAATTATATGTGACAGAAAAACAAATAGCAACATTATTTGTGTCATGTATATTTCTCTATATATTTCTATAAATATAACATCTCTATGTATCATGCATGTATGTATATCCGTTACCCTAGTATCCATAACATAAGCCCTACAGTGGTTAAAAGTAAACGCAAACCTAGGCTGATTGGTGTCAAGAAATATTAGTATTATTGTACAATTCACGACTGAGGGGGCCACGTCTTTTATTGTTCGATTTATGTCATTTTCGATTTCGAATTTCCATTTCGAAATATGTCACTATAATGAAAAGCATATTATAATATGTAGTAAAAAGGTAAAAATAAAAATAAAATCTACGTGATAAAACAAGTTGCATTATTCCTTTTTTAGGGAAAATATGCGTTATTGATTGTTTGATCCTTTTGAATATATCTTACTACTACGCCCGCCTCCGAATAAGATTACAAATGTTACTACACCCATATGGATTGAAATCTGATATAAATACTTTTTAATATTTATCATTGTTATTTTAATGTTCTAACTTGTTTTAATTTGACTAACCTTTGTTTAAGAATTGATTTAGTGTAATAAGTAGTAATAGGTACACATTTTTAATAATAACTATGAATTTTGTTTTTGTTTTTGTGACTTTGATCGCCTGAAATAAATGGTTCTTATTTTTTTTTTATTATTTTTATAATTATAAAACGACAGTGGGAGGAAAGGAAAGGGAATATGATAACAAAGTCAAGTTGCTTCATTTCAGTATTGAATATTTCTCATTCAACCTCAGTATATTGCACGATTTCTCAATGGACCACACATTGTTTTAGCGCAAAGTTCGGTTCGCACAAGTGGGTTTTTGTAGTTCACCAGATCGTGGTCGTGATTATGAACTTGGATCGTGAACTGCGCAAGCGGTCAAGGCAACCGAAACGTTTCTAGGAGATATACGGTTGTAAATTACGTTTGTTGTTGCTGTATAATTTGACTTAATATGCGTGCAATATTTACATAGTTAAAATTTAGCTACTGACATATGTTTGGTAGAAGAATGATTGAAATTGATAGTACACAAAAAGAACTAAAGGTTAAGATCAATTTGATGTTCATCGGCCTTTCAATCACGATATTCCCGGCTGGAGGTCAACTAAAAAGCGTCATGGAATTATTAGATGATTTAACATAGAATAAACTTAGAATTTATCAGTTGAATTAACCATGGGTCATTCCGACACGGGATCCCGCTGACACATCCATTTATAGTTAAGTTATGTAACTTAGATTAGAGGGTTACGTTTAAGTTGTCACTATCGCATTTGAGTTAAGATTTTAAATTAAATCTTATATTCATAGTGTTAAGGTCTTTCGCACAAATGTTAACTTAAACGCTTTAGTGACGTTTCAATTACGCGTACTTTCTTGTAGTAATACGTAACCATACCGTTCAATAGTTTAAGATGATGTGGTGGGCGGTGAAGCATAATTTCTAATAGCAAGATAGAGTGGTATCTTGATAGTCTAAGTATTACTTCGCTATAAAAAAATGAAGATTCATCGAGCATTTTATTGTGAGTTAGTGATTCAATTTATTTTTAAGATGTTTTAACGCAACGACCACGAATCAAACTCCGTCTTACTTAACGCACACAGGTCATTCGGTTGGTGTTTCAATTAACGCGATACGTAGTCCATTAACATATGCAATTACTGGCCTAATGGGATATTCTAATTGGTTTGTTTTAGCTGACATTGAACGGTTATCGACTTACTGTATATATGTAGTTCTTAAACGAAAACAAAAAAGTATTTTTTTAATTATTACATTATTATATGTATGCATATTTTTACATGTTTATACATTTATGTACATACATGACTCAGAATCACGAAGATGGCGCATTGCGGATCACTAATTTTTATATATTATAATCATAAAAATAATTGCAATTTATTGCAATTGCAATTTATTGCAAAGAGTTTCAATAATTGCTACGTTATTTAAAAGGGGCGTGCTCATATTTCCCATTTTTCGGAATCGCAGTCATGTTAAGGGGACTTGACAGTAAAACTCAGTCATATGGGGAACCTTATATATTAATTTATTTCGTTAAAAACAATTAAGAAAAGCTTCTTTTTAAGAAATGTAAAACTCTCAATAAACGTTAAAAATTATCTAAGTTTGATTTTCCTAAATATCTCAAATCAAACTTAGATAGAAGTTAGAGTTTAGGATGGATTTCCAGAATAAGTTTAAAATTTGAAATTACTTATTTTTCAAATAAATAATTTAAGGTATATAAATATCATACTAATTTCAATGGAATTATATGGATTTTTTTTTTATTTAGAATGGGTTCGCTCTTGATCCCAATCAAGCCCGGGGGCAAAGACAGAATCCACGATGGAACGAGCTAACCCAGAAGGTGCCTATTCACCCTGGCCCTGAAAACAGACGGGTTATATGTACTCGGAAATACAGACGCAGGGAGAGAGTTCCACTCCCTTGCTGTGCGCATTATAAAAGAATTCGAGGAGCGCTTGGTGCGACAGGCAGGAATAGCGACCAAGAAAGGGTGGTAGCCCGCAGTGCGTCTGGATGTCCGATGGAAGAAAGGAGATGGCGGTATGAGCATATGTAGCTCTTGAGCACACTCTCCAAAATACAATCTGTAGAAGACCGACAGACAGGCAACTTTGCGGCGGTGAGCTAAGGTGTGAAGCTTGCTCTTCGCGAATTTGTTGTCACTTATGAGCCTCTCAGCTCTGCGCTGAATCGTGTCCAGTGCAGCAAGTTGGTATTTTGCTGAGCCATCCCAAAGGTGGCTGCAATATTCCATGCAAGATCGGACTTGAGCTTTATAGAGAGAAGAAAGCTGTCCCGGCGTGAAATATCGCTTGACCTTATTTAGGACGCCCAGCTTTTTAGCTGCAGTCTGAGCCTTGGACCCGATGTTGGCGCCTAAGTTGAGATCTGACGACAACTCCATGCCAAGAAGCTCTAGGCTGTCGGTCATAGGTACAGATGTACCTCGGAAAGTAGGAGTGAGGTTGAAAGACCTCTTTTTTGCAGTGAAAATACATGCTTGCGTTTTGGAGGCGTTGAAATGGACGAGGTTACTTTCACCCCACTGGGAAACGTGTCTCAACCTCTGATTCGTTCGCTCAACCATGGCCTCTCTCATCAATATCACGTCGTCACCGCTGGCTTTCGAATTAGACAGGTATCTCTCTACGACAGTACTGTCGTCTGCATGCCCAACAATTCCTGGTATCAACAGGTCATTGATGTGCAGCAGGAAAAGTGTCGGAGAGAAAACAGACCCCTGAGGAACTCCGGCATCAATAGCCACTGAGTCAGAAGAGCAGCCATCGATAACTACTCTGATCGACCGTTCTGTCAGGAAATCGGCTATCCAATTACAAAAGTCAGCGGGGATACCATACGCAGGAAGCTTGTGCAGCAGACTAGCGTGCCAAACCCTGTCAAAAGCGTGCGAGATGTCAAGTGACACGGCAAGTGCTTCACCGTGCATCTCGAGGGCCTCGCCCCAGTAGTGCGTCACATAAACTAGAAGATCCCCAGTTGAACGTCCACGGCGAAAGCCATATTGACCGTCACTGAGGAGGTCATTGTCTTCTAGGTACGAGAGCAACTTACTGTTCAGCACTTTTTCCATAGCTTTACATAGTATGGAAATGATGGCGATCGGTCGGTAATTGCATGGGTCGGCACGACTTCCCTTTTTGGGTACTGGCTGCACATTGGCAAGCTTCCAGGATTTTGGTACGGTTTCTGTTTTGAGAGAGAGGCGATACAGGCGTGTTGCACAGGAGACAACTCGGGTGCACAATACCTCAGTACTCTTGCTGGTATACCATCAGGACCACTGGCCTTATTCACGTCCAGACTAAGTAAGACTCTACGGACCTGCTTATTGTGTATTGTGATCTCCGACATTGAAGAATCACAGCGAGGTATGTTTGGTGGTTGTTGAGAGCCGGTGTCTAGACGGGAACTGCTTGCAAACAGAGAGGCAAATAAGCTTGCTTTTTCAGTTGCAGAATGAGCCAGTGACCCGTCAGATTTTAGTAAAGGTGGTATCATAGGACTGCAGAAATTCGCTTCGACTGACTTCGAAAGGGACTAGAACTGTTTACTTCCATTCGCGTAGGATGACAGTTTCGTCCCTATTCGGCTGATGTGGTCGAATCTCGCCTTGAGAATGATCCTTTTGCATGACTTGGCGGCCGAATTATAGGCTCTCTTCTTCGCTCGGATTCTCCGTGCGCGGACCTTGCGATCGCGGATATGCACCCAAGCCTGGTAAGCAGACTGTTTTCGGGCCTCAGCACGAGCACAGGCCGCATTATACCAAGGCCGGGATTTGTAACCGAGCGGAATGTCGGAGAATGGAATAAAATATTCCATTCCCTGCCGAATTACGTCTGCAATCGCATCAGCGGTGCACGAAGGGCCGTTAGAAGAGAAGCAAGTTTGCTGCCATGGATGGATTTATAATGTAATTCATTTAGATTTCAATTTTTATGAGTTGTCAAAGCAAATACGCCACCTTTCTGATTTGAGCCTAAAATTCTTAAATTTCGTCCAACCATATAAGAATAACAGCGCCTCTGTGTCTATTCTGCCCGACTGGTCTTTATCTGTCTTATTTTCTCGTCTTATTCTTTTTTTCTCTCTGTGTGTGTGAGTGCTTTTCATTAAAAAGACGCCTTTTTAAAGACTTAGGTTCAATTACGTTAATTTATCAGCCCACTTGTTGCCACTGTAGGGACACAGAAATTTATTATAGATGAAACCACCGTAAGGAGAATGTGCCACAGCCAGTGGCGTAAATAGAGGGGGGCAGAACTTGTAACGTTTACGGTAAAAAGATTAGGCGCGTGGTACCCACAGGAAAACGTTCCAAGGGGCGGCGCAGCCTTCTGACAGGGGCGGCAAAATTGGTAAACTGCCCCGGGCGGCAATTGATCTATTTACGCCACTGGCCACAGCCCACCATGCGGGTGGGATTGGTTGGTTCAAACGATTACATATGCAGTATCAGTGATAAAAAGCCTAACTTGCCTTCGGATTATGTAGGAACTCGAGGCGAACTTTGATTTAGGCGGACGTTTGAGATGTCAGCTTTAAATCAAGCTGATCTGAGTTCGACCACCGCCACTGTGCTACAGATTTGGATCCACTCGTAAGATAAGTATTTAGCTTACCATGAGGGGATAATGGGAATATTAATAAGGTGTTTATTGCATCGATAATATTCTTTTAAAATATTATTTTTTTTGGCCACCAATCCTTTGAAACGGATTGCCAAAGTTTCTTGAATGTCCGCAATCGCGGGTCGAACGTACCAACTATTGCACTATCGAGAGCTATACTACTTTATATTAGTACTACTTTATTATACACTACTATATTATAATAAAATATGATTTTTACAAATACTTTTTAGAAAAAATCAAGAATTTATGTTAGCATAAAGTATTGAACTTGCTTGGCTGTTTGGTTGTGGAAGCTTCAGGGTTGGAAACGAAATGTTCTAAGTCGCTAGGAGTAAGCTAATCTTACTAAAAAAAATGATACAATCGTTGATCAAATTTACATCCAACTTCTTTGCTGGGAGCCCATGCCACTTATATTGATGTAAAGCTCAAATTTTTAAAATTTTAATCCCAACTAAATAAAAATGTCCTTTTTTTATTAGTATAGCACGAAAGTTCTTAATCGATCCAGCATTTCTCTCCAGCATTCTTTAAAAAAAAGATATGAAATCAGTTAGGTCATGAAAAATTATGAATAAAAAATAATGAAGTTATTTTTAGAGAATGGAAACGTCATAGAAAAACCTAATATCTAATAATCTTTTATGCCGCGTAAAGCGTATTTGTGTTGATAGCTTAAACTTTGGCTTTATTAAATCCTATGACATATAGTAGTTTGGTTATTTTAAGAATAACCTGATAAAAATATAAAGTATCTATAATTACTTCATTGAATGATATGAGATATGAGTAATATCAAAGTCGAGTTTTTGAAATATTTTGATTTACAGGATGATTTTGAAAAAGAATCATCTTCTCTCAGGCGTCATGTTCTCGAAGTTTTCTTCTAAGAATTTTTAAGCTTGAACAGTGCTGATGGACGATTTCAAAAATGTTACTCTTCTACCTAGATACATTATTCGACCATTCCAACGAAAGTAACTATAAAGTATAGGAAAGAGAAGGGTCACTCTGAATTAAACAATTGTAAAAACTTTTCCAAAGCTAACGTTTTTAATGCAATTGAAAGTGATCTTATTTAAATTATTTGTTTTCAAAAAAAATATTACGGACTCCACCAATTAATTGCCACCATTGCAGACACAGAAAGACATTTTTAAACACATATTTTTTTAATTTAATGTACAAGATATATAACTTTTTAAATAATACTATAATAATAAATAATACTATAATAATAATTAATATAAATTAATTTAGAGTAAAGCTACAAATTTTAACGTAGATATTTTTAAAGAGATCATACTAGGCAAATAGTTTTGAGTTATTAAAGATAAAATCTAGTATTTTTAATTCCTTAAATGAAGTGACGTCTGAAATCATCATTGTATGATCAAAGTAATGAACCCACATGTGAACTCTACGATACACACAGTTGATTGCGTGTCATATATACATTAATTTATATATAATAATATATAAGTAAAAAAAAAGAAATATTTATTTGATATACAAAACAATTATTGACAAAAAATATTGAAGCGTTAATGATCGCAGTAGACGAAGACTGTGTCGTAGTCATTAGCACCCACCTCTAGGATAGACATTACAGACACTCAGAAAACATGAGAAATAACATATTATTTTATCACTTACGTGTGTGTGTGTATTTGGTGTGCAGATGTGTGTGTTTATTGTGTGCTGTGTGTGTTTCCCATTGTGAATTCTTACTTAGTTTCATGTATATTATTCATGCGTCGCGGCTTCATTACAGTTTTTTAACACCCCGTATGAATTACAATTTGATAAATTGTCGTCAGCTTCAGCAATATAAATAAGGCTAGGAATTCCATAATTCTAAGTTATTGCTCATCTCGGATCTTTTTCATCGTTGCCAGTGCTCATTTTGTTCAAGTAGCAACTGCATTGTTAAACACAGTTGTATTAGTTATAGTTATGCCTGGATTGATTCATGTGTAGTGCACAGCCAGAAAGCGTTGCGGATCCAATTTATGAATCAAGATTCAGTTTTACAAACTCATTGAACGATGTGGAAGGAATGCGAGCTGCCCGACCATATATCACACCAGTAAGAGAGAGTGGGCAAAATTAAGCCCGATTCGCTTACCTAGAGCGTGCGATCAAATGTACAGACGCAATTACTTATAACTTTAAAAAAATAATTAAGTTGGAAAATAATAAAAACCTATGTGAATGAAACTTTCATACAAATGTTGCGAAAACACTCGTTAAATAAGGTAGCAATCTTGCCTTTCGCACTGACGCTCCTGGGTTCGAATCCCGGAAGGGGCAGATGTTTTTATGATGAATATGAGCATTTGTACCTGAGTCATGGGTGTTTATATATATTCTATGAATATTACATATCTATGTATCATATATGTATGTCTATCCGTTACCCTGGAATCCATAACACAAGCCTTACAGTGCTCACTTTGGGCTAGGCTAATTGGTGTAAATGTAAGAAATATTTATTTTATTTTATTTATAATGCATCGAAAGTCAAAATTTCTTTATTTAAATTTCAGTATTTAAAGAATAAGGTGTCACTTGACGGAAGTAAATTTGCATTAGAAATCTAACATAAATCTAACCTACTTCCGCGAAACATATAAAGCCCATCTTCTATGTTCTTCCGCAAAATGTGTGATAAGTAAGACATAGGTATTAGTTTTGTAATAAAAGTTTGTAGTGTCGTAACGGAAGTTAGGACAGAGAAAGTATTACATCGGATCTGAGGCTGGGAATAGCGAGCTTTACTGCAGTTTAAAATGTATGTCCTGGGTTTTAAAATTACTATTTTACTTAAATTATTATTTAATTTCTCCTATCATTTGAAACGGCAATCGTACATTAGTAAAACTAAGAAAGTATTAATTATGGGCTAGTGATTACGCTGTTGAGCCTATTTAGGTACAACTGATTTTATTCATCACGTTTCTTTTTGAGTTATTGTTTTCTGAATAATCTACTGAACATGTTTAGCTATTACAATTTCTCGTTTACTATTGAAATGTAACATTTTTTAATAGTAAATCTTAATAGAAAAAAATTAGAAAAGTGTACTCGGCTCACATTTTATTCTTAGACGGTAAGCCGTGGACAATGACATGTGAGGCGAGTCGTTTTCGTCATATCATATAAGACAGTATTGAAAATCTAAAAATACAAATCATAATCTTTTTAATAGATTATGAAATTTGTTTTTTTTTAATTCAGAAACTCTGTTTGCAGGTGACTGGGGTAAAGGTTGATGTAAATGTGTTTAACCTACCTCTTAGTATTTTAACGGAGAAGCTCGATGACGCGACCTGTTAGTGTTTAAAGTTTACGCAACGTCCTTAAGAGCAGTCATCGGATTGGCACCAAAAAACCACTATCTTGAACTTTGCTTTAGAAGTTACTTTAAGAGGTTTGGTCCCGGCCGTTGGTCGTCATTCATTAGCATCCCCTAATCCGCATTAGGCCGGTTTTTGATCCATTGTACAGTTTTTCATCCACAAGGAAGTGCTATTCCACTGCAATAGGGACATGAATAGGCAGACGTGATAAATGTTTTATCGAGTTTATTGGGCATATTTCTTATTACCCAATTTATTATTTTTTTGTTAATAATTATATGTTTGGATCATATTACGTTCTATTTATTTTTATATATTACTATGATACTGAAAGCGACCGAACCTGCCAGTAGTCTGAAACATAAGAGGTTCCAAGAAGAACTGGCGCAAAGAAATCAGTGAGTATACATTTCTAAACTGAAAAAAGTATTTTCAATAAAAATGTATTCCATGAAACAGTATGTTAGTAGGTAAATTATGCATTTGGATTTGTAATAATATGGGTTGTCGTTTAAACACAAAACACTTTAGTAAAAGTCCACAAAAAGTAATTAAAGAATCACATGCACAGACAGATATTAGAATCGCGTCACGATAATGGGTTGGCTGAACGTTTTTGTCACGCAAGCGCAATAAATGGTAAAAGTGGAAGTATAACGAGTGAGACATTCTCGGCTGAGGTTTTATTGCTTTTTTGTTTTAATTAGATAAATAGTCTACATCCTTAATGACAATTTAATTTGTTATAAACGCAGTGGCAATAAGGTCCGAAATAGTTTGAATTAAATAGTTACTAATCTATGAAGAAACACACAACTAAACTTTTCTTGCAATTTAACTCTCATTTCACTTAAGGCAATCAAACGGCTCAGTATTCGATGTGTCTTAATTTTCTAAAAACTTATAAACGGAAAAAACTTGTTTTTTTCTTAATATTACTGAAATAAGTTTTTTTTTAAATATTCTTTTATATTCCTTTTCTGTATTATAGTTTTTAATGGGACGGTTATAAAAATTAGATTTGCCAATGATAAAAATATGATTGAATTATACAATTATTTACTATAATTTAGTTCTTTCTCAATTGCAAAACGTCCTTAAAACCTATTCTTGCATTATTGCAGTATAAGATTTTGCAAAAATACAAAAGACATTCAATTTCCTTAAATAATTTGGTGATACAACGTAAAAATATTGCGAAACGATGCTTTAAAGAAAACAGCTTTGAAAAAATACTGATACATGGTATTATAAAATCGTTAGGAACAAAATAATGCCAACTGAAAGATGTTTCAGTTTTGTATGTAGCATAAAAAACTCATAAAATAAAAAATATTAAAATCAACAGTTTTAAATTTAGAACAATATTTTTTTGTTTATAAATGGTTTGACGTGACAGAATAACGACAAAACAGTGATGACGATCGCAGATAAGGTATGTAAATATCGCCACAAATGTAACCTTACTCTGTGTAGTTTATGATGTTAATTAGGTTTTTACTGAAACTGTAAATACTTTCTATTTAATAAATAATTGCTACAGGCGCAGAGCCAAAATGAAAAATCTCGGTTGTATAATACACTAGCTGATCTGGCCACGCGTTGGTTGTGTTATAAATTAAAATGAAACCCATCATATGTCCTAAGTTTGAAAAAATCCAGCAAAATGAAAAATAAATCAACAAATCGGTTGAGTAGAGTGGTGATTTCTGTAATCTATACTAATATTATAAAGAAGTAGTAAAGTAATGTGTAAAAATTATGAAGAAGTAAAGTAAAGTGTTTTTGTATATTTGTTAAATTGTAAGGGGTAATCTTGGGATCTACTGAACCGATTTTAAAAATTCTTTCACCAATAGAAAGGCTCATTATTGCTGAGTGTCATAGGCTATATTGAATGCTAGAAAAAATTTAAAGAATTTTGTACACCCGTGCGAAGCCGGGACGGCCCGCTAGTCGATAATAATTGTGATATTCGCTATATTTCATTTCTTTTGGTAACAATTTACACCCACGTTTTATAACGGTACGCTATGATTTTCTAAATTATCATTATACTTGATAGCAAATTGTGAGCAGAGGTTACCATCATGACAACACTGACCTAAGGTGTAACGACGTGGCCTTTGCTTGTAAAAAATGACAATCAAAACGGAACTCTATGACGCTGGCTTTAGAATAATAGTTTTTATTTGTTTGTTGTTATTGTACTGTTTTTGCCAAGTGTCAAGGTGTGAAGTCCTAAACAATACCTTTATTGTAATTAGGACTTTATTTTGAAAGTTTTAAAGGTTAACCGCGTACGATATGACAATAGAGGTGCTTAATTGAGTCAATTAGAGGAAATTACAGACGTCAACATAGCCGTTGTTTTGAACCGGTGGACACAATGGTGTTTGACGTTGGTACACTTCTTGGGTTTTGAAGAAATGTAGGCCGGGAGATGTGGTACAAAGAAACTTGATCTCGAAAACTATTAAAATTAGATATCTGTTTGTGTTCCAGCATAATTATCCTATTATAATTAATTCAGTTTCGTAACTTATAAAGTTATTTAAATATATTTTATTTGTGTATCACAGCGTTCATAAGCGTCTCTATGAAAAGTGCTTAATAAAATTTGCCTATTTTATCTTCACAGCGATCTTCGTTTTGCATACCGATTGTCATGGTGTCTCCATAACCGACATCGATCATGGGATTCAAACTTTGGCTGGGTAAAAGTAGAAAACCAACCTTTCTAAGTTGGCTCGATTCTGGGTGTAGATATTTTAGATTCCATAAATTTGGGTTCAAAACTATGCATTTGATATTGTCTTATATTGTCTAGCGTAAAATGCAGGTAAGTTTACGATTGCTATTATATTATAATTATATTTAATTAATCTAGGAAGTTAAAATGTGTTGTGTTGCGTCAGATCATGGAAACTGAAGCTGTGCCTACTGGTCATGTAACCGTGTATGTATGGATCCGACTATCATGATGTAACTGTTGCGTAAATTGCTTCTAATTATTTAAAACCGCTAATTCTGAGTAGAATTATTCTATAATATACAATAATTAATAAGACTTGTAACTCTTTGGAATACCAGATTATTAAAGAATGTTATTAGGCTATACAAAAAATAAAGCCGAAACAAATGTATTTTACGACCATATTAATAACTTAATGGAATAAACAATTTTAACTCGTTTTTCGCCATGTAACTTGATGTATTGAAAACTGAACTCAATTTTCAAAGTAAATAACATTGAAAATTCGTCAGTTTACTAATTTTTATACTAGAACACATTGTTATTCGTAACAACCCTTGTCTCCTACATTTAAGTTAATCAGTGAATATGGCCAAAAACAAACCGGAAAAGCGTATAGATGCCTACGGGAACAGTTTCAATAGACGACTATTTTGTAAATATCGATAATTTTAGGGTAGCTAGGGTTATTTTTCAGGAGGGAGCTAGCCCCTGCCATGCCATGGCCGATGTAATGAAGTAGAGTCAACATTCAATGTACAGTCAGTATGTAGATGCGATTAGTATCATAACTCATAAATAACTTTACACCTATTATGAAGTTTATTATAGTGACAAAATTTACTATGTCGTTACGTACAGTGATACAGTCAGCGTCAAATAGTTCGTGAATAGTCAAAAAGTAACTGAATGGAATGTACTGTATTATAGTATGTAGATTTTTCGGCTGTAGATATTTATTTGATTTTTTTAAAATGACTGTTTTGTGAAGTTATTAGTATTTTGGAATCTATATTATAATTTCGAATTTCCTGAGGTAGTGCCCAACCATACTGGGGTGAGCACGGCCCAGTCGACGTTCCTCTTCCCTTTTCTCCTGGGTTTCACGATAAAAGTGAGGATAGTCGTCAGTTTATCAAATTCGTAGATTTCTTGTAAGAACATGGAATAACAATTCCTATTGTTTTATTTCTTTTAACAATACTTAATTGATAAATATAACAAACTATTATATTAGCGACGTCCAAGTTTCCGCTAAAACCATCATTTCGTTTTTTTCGTTTCGCAATCTGGGTGGCATACTTCGGACACGAACATAAAGGACAAAAAATTAAGTAAGTTGAATTTAATGAATATATATTTGATTATGATTTTTGTCAGAGTTTGTTTTTATTTCTGCCGATAATAACACATTAAGATTTCTTACGAATTAAATTACATAAAACTTTACTCATATAACAGTTGTATTCGTAAACTATTTTGCCATATATCGACTTGTAGTTGTCCAGATGTGCTATGCTATTTGAATATACCTGATTTTTTACAATTACATCAATAAGCCTATCCCAACGAAACCATTACTTATAGGGTTTGTGTTATGGATACTAGGGTAACGGATAGACATACATATATGAAAGTTAAGTAAACCCTTTTTGAAAATCCTGCCAGGGTATTAGTGTAAAACAAATTTGAAGCCAAACTTATATTTTTGTCAAAATTTTCCCAAATACTGAACAGTATTTCATTATCAGTTTGATTAGATTAACTGTTTTCTATAATCTATGGCTTATAATTTCACTCAATATATAAAAGAACTTAAAATACTCACGTGGTCGTACTAAAAGCTTCTTCTAGCTTCCATTTTTAATTGAAAAGTACATAAAAATACTCTTTTTTCATTATTAAGTACCCTAAATAAATAAAGGAAAGGAATAAGGTCGTCCTGCCAAATCTACGCAGGCCAAATCTGACTTGCCGTAAGCTGTACGCAGGAGTCCTCAGAAGTATGGCTTTGTATGGGGTCCTGGTCTAAATATTGACCCTGGATGCACGTGTGAGATTATGTTAAAAAAAATAAAAAAAGAAGAGAAAAAGAAGAATAGGCCGAATACTAAAAAGTGTTTTTAATCTCTTTTAAACAAATAATCATAGAATGATTTAAAGCATATAAGAAGAATGTCATGGAATAACATTTATTATAACATTTATCAACATAATTTAGTTGAACATAAAACTACCCACAATAACTTCATTTACTTAAACATTTAGTAAAATAGTGTGGAGCTATCCAAAATAACCTTATTAAAACATTTTTAAATATCAAGTAACAAAGCAAGGTATATAATTTATTAATTTAATTCTGGGTTCGATAATAAGAACATATTGTACCTATATACCAACACACAAGCGGTACATACATGTACCAAATAATTGTATACTTAGCTTAGGTCCGTGCGGTGCGGCTGCTGCGAAGCAAGTGGGCCGAGTACGATTTTTTTTTTTTTTTTTTTTTTTTTTTTTATGCAAAATGCACCCTCCGGACACGGGGGAGGGAGGTGGTGAATCCTCTATGGATACTTCGGGCCGGCCCGATAGTTATGTCAGACTTGTACTGACTAAACACCACCTGGGATTGGCTTGCACCCGGAGAAGGTCATAAGCCGTCATCTGAGGCGACCACCCCTCTAGAGAGGGGTGGCGCAAGCGCTACTCACCTAGGTGAGAGAGCGCATAGAAAAAAACGATTGACTCCCAGAAGGGGGGTCAGTCGTGAATGAAGTTAAGTCGGCTGGCTCCCAGAAGGGGGGCCAGTCGGCATCTGAGAGGACTGGGGTAGACCTGATGGGTCTGTATTGGCTCTACGTTTGGCTGATTCCTGTGCCTCTAAGAGGAGGTTCAGGTCAGCTGACAATTGACTGGGTTGGTCTGTCAGGACAGACCTAGGTCGCCTAGACAGAGGGTTCGTGGATGAGGAAGGAGTGTAGTTGGATGCGCCCCGGATAAGTGGATTAGAGTGGCTCTCTGCTGTTTCGAAGAAACGTTCAGAGGCCTTTCTGAAATATTGTTGGAGAGTAGGGAGTTCAAAGTCCCTGTGCAAGTCCGCGTTGCGGACATACCAGGGAGAATTTGAGGCCCTACGTATGAATAGGTTTTGAATCACCTGCAATTTATTAAGGACTGATGCCTTTGCATGTGAGAAGATCGGGGACGCGTAGGTCATCACCGGTCGTATGCAAACCTTATAAAGTGTTCGCTTGTTTCGAAGTGACATGCGGCTGTGACGCCCCAACATAGGGTTGAGACGCCCCAAGTAAAACCGCGCGTTACGAGACACTCTCTTGACGTGAGGAGAGAATGTCAGTTTTTGGTCAAGGGTGACGCCTAGAAATTTGGCAGTGGTTTGCCATGGAATGGGCTTCCCCTGGAGTCGGGGTGGGTTGTGGCGGGCCGGTACACGCGTGCGTTTTGCGTCGAAGCAAACAGCGGATGACTTATCCGGGTTTACATCGATACGCCACTCGCGGAACCAGTCGCCTAAGGAGTTGATGGAGGTCTGAAGCCTCGGGAGGATATTCCTAAGTGATGAGCCCTTGAGATACAGAGCAGTATCGTCTGCAAACAGGGACAGTTGTACCCCGTTTGTTGGGACGGGAATGTCATTTGTGTATATAACATACAGCAGAGGAGCCAGGACAGAGCCCTGAGGCACGCCCGCTGTTATGTTACGCGGAGTTGAGAGAGTACCTTCGTATCTGAAACGGAAGGTACGATGCTGGAGAAATGATGCTACTAGCCGGACCAGTCTCACTGACAGATTAAGTCTGTACAGCTTGACAGTTAGTCCAGCGTGCCAGACCTTATCGAAGGCCTTGGCTACATCAAAGAAAACCGCCACGGTCTTATATTTCCTAGGGAAAAAGCCGCTCGAGATGTACTCGACTATGCGGTGAACCTGTTGGGGGCATGAGTGTTTGGTTCGAAAGCCAAACTGATGGGGTATGATAAGGTCATTGGTATAGAGATGGTCTTTTAGGCGGGCGAGGATACACCTTTCAAAGAGTTTCCCCATTGCCTTGAGGAGGCTGATGGGGCGGTGGCTCGCAGGGAGGTTTAAGGGTTTCCCCGGCTTGGGGATGCCTATTACGATTGCTTCCTTCCAGGCTGCTGGAAAGTAGCAGAGATCGAAGCAGGCGTTGAATAAAAGGGACAGTAAGACCAGCACTTGAGATGGTAGGTGCTTAAGGGCCATGTTGGAGACGCCGTCGGCGCCAGGGGCCTTTTTGGTCTTGAGGCCCTTGATGAAGGAATGAACTTCATCAGGGGACACTGTGATGGGATCAGAGTCTAGAGGTTTGGAGTTCAGCTCGCTGAGCTCCTTCTCAATCGACTGAAGGTGGGATGGGTCGCAAATCTGAGTGCTGACTGAGCATTGTGAAGCAATGCTGTCAGCAAAACACTCCGCCTTCTCCTCGTCGTCGAAGGCTGTGGAGCCATCGGGACGGAGGAGAGGGGGTGTGAAGTTTGAGGTGTCACTACGGAGGGCTCTGGCCACTCGGTAGTAGGCTACATGGGAGGGAGTGATGTCCGCCATGAGGTCACCAAATTGGTTATTCCTCAGGTCGTTCAACTGAGATCTTACTAACCGTTGAAGACGGTTAGCTCTGGCTCTGTACTCAGGGGTCGGGTACCTAGCAGCTCTCCGGAGAGCTGCGTTTTTGGCCCTCATCAGGTTGCGGAGGGTGGGAGGAATGGCATTGTGATTTTTCACAGGTACCTTCCTCGCACTGTCCGCAGTCTTTCTTTGGACCAAAAGGGTAAGTTCGGAAATGGCTGCATCTATTTTCTCCGAACTATCGTAATAGTCGGGGTCCATAGAGAGCGAAGGGTTGTCTACTTCCATTGCCGACTTGAGGGACGATCTGAACCGATCCCAGTCAGTAATGGTTTTGAAGGAGGGAGGGGTTGGCTCTTTGTTTCCCATAATGAGGGAAACCGGCCTGTGATCGGACCCGAGGTCTTGGAGGGTCTCAATCGTCCTAAATGGGAGGGAGACTCCCTTGACTAGAGCGAGGTCTAGTACGTCGGGATCATTCTGTGGGTTGTCTGGGTAGTGGGTGGGTTCGTACGGGCTGAAGACGTCTAATTCGAGATCATGTGTGATCTGAAGCAGACGCCGCCCGCCGGTGTTTGTCTTACGGCAGGTCCAGTCAGTGTGCTTGGAGTTAAAGTCTCCAAACAGAATGACTGAGTCGCCCAAGGACAGAAGGGACTCGAAGTCGCTCCGCAATGGAGTGGTGCCAGCGTGTATGTAGACAGAAGCTATGATCAGTGTTCTGTGACCCGACATAGCCAGTCTGCATACCGTGGCTTCCATGTTAGAGAGAGCAGGAGTGGGGATTGGTGAGCAGTGAAGCGATCTTTTGTAATAGATCGCCGTGCCACCAGAGACAATTTCCCTGCGGTTCTGGTCCGCTGGGGTGAAGTTGTCATTTCTGACTAGGGAGTATGAAGGAATCGATAGCCCTTTCCGTATAGACGGTTTGAGCCATGTTTCCTGAAGTAGGACAAGGTCGGGGTCCCTTTCGCGCAGAAACACCCTTAGCTCGGGAATGTTTTTGCGCAGGGAGCGGGTATTGAAAGAGATAAGCGAAACACCTCTAGGTTTCACTCGACCGGTGAGAGGAGCGACTGGTACAGTCGGAGAAGAAGAAGAAGAAGATGGGATCCTTCCTGGCATTATGGACCTTAGTTAAGGGACCGGAGAAGGGCTTCGTGCTCACAGAGAGCTAGAAGCCGTTGTTGGGCGTTTTGGGCCATCCTGAGTTTGGATGCCAAGGCCGATATCTCATTGATATTGATGCCTTGCATCGTGGTGAAAATGATAGAGAAGTCATCCATAAGGGATGACTTCGGGGCTTGGGAGGCGGGAGCCGCCTTCGGCGGTGACGCCTTAGGCGGCGTCGCCTTGGGAGCTGGGCCCCAGGCCGGCCCAGGGGCCGGTGCCGGAGGGGCTGGTCCCCAGGCCGGTCCGGAGGCCGGCATGGGGGGGGCTGGAGTGGTGGTAGCCGGCTGTCCCGCCCCTTTAGGTAGGGGTGGGAAATTTGCCAGCGAAGGCTTAGGAGGGGCCGGGGGGCCAGAAGGCCTCTTCTTCTGAGAAGAAGATGCCTTTGGTCCCCGGTTAGGCTTTTTAGCCTTGGGAGGCTTTGGGCGAGGGGCGCGAGAGCAACCCCTATAGTTAGCTGGGTGGCCGGATTGGCCACACAGCACACAGTCGGGAGGGGTGGGGGAGTCTCTCGTGCGAGAGCACTCCTTGGTCAGGTGTGGAATGAGGCACTTGACGCACCTCGGTGAAGCGTTGCAGTTCGCCGCTGCATGGCCGTAAAGCTGGCAGCGGTGACACTGCCCAGGATACCCACGCTTGTTGGGGGGCTCGGCTCGAATGCCAGAAAGGCCGCAGACCACGAGGTCTTTGGCGCGGAAGATGGGTTTGGCCTTTTCGTTGTTGGTCATTATGACCAAAGCGAGGGGCCAGGACCTCCCATTGCTCGCGTGCAACTTGTGCACGCCGACAACAGGGTAGCCCTGTCGAACGAGGTCATTTAGGATGTCCTCGTTCGGAAGTTCTTCGGGGATGCCCCTAAGAACGGCCTTGACTTTGCGCTCCTCGGGGAGCGCAAAGGTGTAGTAAGAAATGCCTTTGTTGGCAAGAAGTCGGGTCAGAGACCTAAAGTCCGCGATCGTGGGGGTGTTGACCTCGATGGTCAAACCCTTGTTGACGGCCTTTGTGTACTGGATTTTCTCCTGTACACATAAGGCGGACACTAAGCCCCACTTGGCCTTGTCCTGAAGTTGGATCGGCGGGGGGGCAGCAACCTTTGTAGGTTGCGCGTCGCACCTTGATAGTGGACGCGAGGTGGATGGGCGTGCAGTCGGGGCGGCGCGGGGCAGGTCCCCGGTGGACCTGCTCGGGGCCGTAGGGGCTGCCTTAACCGGGGCGGCTGAGGTGGTGGTGGAAGCCACTGGAGTGGCGGGCGGAGAAACGTTCTTTCTGCGCTTGATGCGCTTCAAACGTTTTCCCTCTACCGTGGTAAAACCATCGGTGAGCGTAGAGGAAGACTCGTCGGCAGAGTCGGACGAGAAGGGAGGCGTGTGCCTCGGGGCCGAGCGCTTGGATGCGAGGAATTCGCAATCCATGTCGCTAAAGTTGGGTCTGGTCACGGTCGGGATGGGTGACCGTTGAATCCCCTGCGCGTCTGGAGACGCCGGGGAGGAGAGGATGATAGGAAGGGATCGTTGGGTTCCTATCTGGGTTTGGGTTTGCGCGGCCACGGGCTGGGGCCCGAACCGCGCCTCAAAAAAGGCGAGGAGTGCCGCCACGCTACTCGCAGGAAGCTGCGAGAGTAGCGGGTCGACACCCGAAAGCTCGTTGATGAGCTCACTTGGGTCCGAAGACTCCATTTCGTGAGCTGGAAAATAAAATTAAAGAGAAAAAACAAGAAATAAAACTAATGCAAGAGACACCCCCTGCCGGGTGGCAGGGGGGAGGGGGTGACGCGACCGAGGGCAGGTATCCCTAAATGGATAGCCGCCTGCCAAACCCCTTGGGCTAAGCCCAAGTGCAATGGGACTTGGCCTTCGGTTTTCCTAGAGCCTGAAGGGCCCTAGAGAGCAAACCGGGATTGCTCCGCCGACTTCGTTAACACCGCAAGGTATCCGTCGACGCAAGACGCGGGCGGGAAGAGGAACCCTTTATTTTAATACAAACAAAGGGTTCCAGCTAACCCGGAACGATTACGACCGAGAAATCGGAAGTAAAAACCGTTAATTGCGGAAGGTTCCGCAACTAGCGGCTGCCCTAACGACCACCGCGGTGCGCAAAAGAGAGAGAGAGAGAGACGCGATCCGACGCGAGGGCCGCTGGTCGCGAGAAGGCTCGCAACAAGCGGCTGCCTATCCGCCCGGATCGGGGACTCAGGAGCGCTTCGGCTTCAACAGGAGCGTTTCACGCGGGAGGCGAGCGAAGTGAGGCGAGCGCCGCTAGGGGGCACCTGTGTACGGGGACGACTGGTGCGCACGGCGGCTCGAAGCGGAATGGGCCGAGTACGACCGGAGCACAGTCTTTTATAGGCGGTGACAAACAAGTGAGTCACATCGGACGATATTCTCTGACGTCATTCATTTGTCTCTATTTAACAATATCTTTGGTAAATTATATGATTCCTATTGAAAACAATTTGTAATTTACATACAAGAAAATCACTCAAACTATCAAGCAAAAGATGCTTTTCTTTAAGGTAAACAAGAAAACATGTGTAAAATACTTAATTATCATACTTTATAGTTAATAAATCTAACACGGCCATACTGACTAGTACTTCGCTCTCGAAGTACCTACGTTTGTTTAATTGTAATTGCTGTAACTATCTGAACCACAGTCATATCACATAATGAGAACTAATCGTCTTTTCACTTGTATCAAACTCATTTAATCAATAATAATTTCCCCTCTCTATTGCCTAGCCATGTAAACCCCTCATCCGCTGCTTATGAGTTAGGTTTACATCAAGCAATAGAGCGCCCAGCGGAAGGGATCCCGTTTACCTAGACATACTAATCCCGTCCACCCGCTGCCGGTGGGATAGATTAGTACCAAGCAAACGGTCGTCCAGCGGCTTTATTTGTCATCCCGTTTACCTAGACATACTAATCCCGTCCACCCGCTGCCGGTGGGATAGATTAGTACCAAGCAAACGGTCGTCCAGCGGCTTTATTTGTTATCCCGTTTACCTAGACATACTAATCCCGGCCACCCGCTGCCGGTGGGATAGATTAGTACCAAGCAAACGGTCGTCCAGCGGCTTTATTTGTCATCCCGTTTACCTAGACATACTAATCCCGGCCACCCGCTGCCGGTGGGATAGATCAGTACCAAGCAAACGGTCGTCCAGCGGCTTTATTCTATAAACCTCTATGCCTAGACATGTACAGTTCCATCATTTTATGATACGACTCTGTTTCACCAATTACTCAACTAATCATTTTCATTATCACCAATTACAAGTTCATTTTCATTATCATTATTTATAAGTTCATTTCATTATCACTTTTTACAAGTTCATTTTCATTATCACTTTTTACAAGTTTATTTTCTATAGAAGCATTTCATCTATGAAGTTATGTTCATTTCTAACACGGCCAGACTGACCAGTAGTTCGCTCTCGAAGTACCCAATTTACTATATACTTTACTGGTTAGGAACACGATTTTTTTTTATATAATTTAGTCTCTTCATTTCATTTGTTCATAATAGGCATTTGTCATACCAGTCCTATCACCTGCTGCGAGTAAATTTCAGAAAGGTATCAGGGCAGTGACCGACCAGCAGTTTATCATACACATTTGTTTGATTGCTATTGGTCTTCTGGCCTTGTCATACCAGTCCTATCACCTGCTGCGAGTGAATTTCAGAAAGGTATCAGGGCAGTGACCGACCAGCAGTTTTTTTTTATAATAGCAAACCAAACAAATGACCATAAGAATCATTTCTTTCAAACAATGTAATTTTTTTCATAATAGCAAATCAAACAAATGACCATAAGAATCATTTCTTTCAAACAATGTCTATTCTTCATGATGAATTAGCATATATTCAGAGGTATACGTAAATTAGGTCTTCTTTTTACATTAAATTTATATATATATCCAAATTATTCAATTTTTTATTATCCTTTTACAGTGATAATTTTTATTATGAATAAGCATTGAGAACAGTTTCAATAAAATTAATAATCAACTGAAATCCCCTTAAAAGTATCAAATGAATTATATTATACTGTAATTAGTGTATTATGTGTTTTATTTAAATAATCTAACACGGCTAATGATGCTGAACAGAATCATTATCCTGTATTTTAACAAGCCGAACCTGTACTTGAGTTATATTTCCATTACAACCAATAATAACCTAGTTAGTGAAAACCCTGTTGACTTTTGCACAATAGTGTGTATTGATTGTTGCACTTTCCACAAACCGTTCGGCCAACCTGCTTTACCAACGGTTGTGATGCTGCTCCAACCACGATCTTTGGCTACGGAGTCGATGTGCTTGTACCAACTTTCTGCGCCGTTGTCATTATTTTCTGGATCAAACGGTGACAATCCAACGTCATCTTCATGGTGATTACCAGCCACTGCATCACGAATAGCTTTTAACAAAGCCTCAAACATAGAGGGATCCATCTGTAAAGATAATCAAGTTAGTGTTGCTTAAAAGGGGTTCGAATCCCACTTCTGATGTGAGATTATGTTAAAAAAAATAAAAAAAGAAGAGAAAAAGAAGAATAGGCCGAATACTAAAAAGTGTTTTTAATCTCTTTTAAACAAATAATCATAGAATGATTTAAAGCATATAAGAAGAATGTCATGGAATAACATTTATTATAACATTTATCAACATAATTTAGTTGAACATAAAACTACCCACAATAACTTCATTTACTTAAACATTTAGTAAAATAGTGTGGAGCTATCCAAAATAACCTTATTAAAACATTTTTAAATATCAAGTAACAAAGCAAGGTATATAATTTATTAATTTAATTCTGGGTTCGATAATAAGAACATATTGTACCTATATACCAACACACAAGCGGTACATACATGTACCAAATAATTGTATACTTAGCTTAGGTCCGTGCGGTGCGGCTGCTGCGAAGCAAGTGGGCCGAGTACGACCGGAGCACAGTCTTTTATAGGCGGTGACAAACAAGTGAGTCACATCGGACGATATTCTCTGACGTCATTCATTTGTCTCTATTTAACAATATCTTTGGTAAATTATATGATTCCTATTGAAAACAATTTGTAATTTACATACAAGAAAATCACTCAAACTATCAAGCAAAAGATGCTTTTCTTTAAGGTAAACAAGAAAACATGTGTAAAATACTTAATTATCATACTTTATAGTTAATAAATCTAACACACGCAACTGTGCCAGCAATAGGAGGTCGCAAAGGGTCATAGCCAAAAGAATTGTGTGGGGATATAAAACGATATCCTGAACAGCAGCGTACATAATAGTGGGTACACCTTCCTGGGAACTATAGGCAGTGCCGAATTTACACATTTGCCGCCTCAAAGCTATAAAAATTTTGCCGCCCCTACTGACCTCTAAAATTAGATTCACTGTTCACAATTCCTTTTTTAGGGAATAATTTAGTTTTAAGATTATTTTTACAACTTTTTGGGTATATTTTTAAGCTAAGAAAAGCAAAGCTTTGTTTTTACTGCACTAATATTTACTTTTTTCTGTACCAATTTTGCCGCCCCCTAATTTGCCGCCCTAAGCTTCAGCTTTTTCAGCTTCTATGGTAAATCCGGCACTCACTCTAGGTCCTGATTCTTAGAGAGATGTACCAGGGATGTAGGGCCAATGGGGAGAATGGTTAACGATCTAATCATAGGGTGCTTATTCTTGTCGTGTAGAGGAAGAGCAGTTGATGAGTTGAGAGAGTCAGCTATAGGTTCCTTGCAGTAATGTAAGTAGCCTCCTGCTCCTGGTGAGGCTAGTCGACGGCGGATGAGTCGAGACAGGAATATTATATATTCTTCTAAAACAATACTTTCTCACAACGATTTAATGACAAGCATTCTTTCTTTAATGATGTTGAGATGTTGATTATTGTCCCAATATTAAAAAAAAACAAATTAACCGCTCACTCCGAAGCTGCGCTAAGCGAAGTTGTTTGTTCTCGGAATCAATTTATTTTTGTTCAGAACGACCTGTCACGATCAGTGCAAAAAGTTCCGAAACCACGGTCACCGACCGCGTAACTCCATACAACTAAGTGGCTGCGATTTGCTACACGCCGACTTTTTTTATAGATTGGTCATGTGTAATTCCAAATCATTACAGATATAAAAAGAATAAGAAGTTGCAATAGCATTTTGGTAACCCCATTAGCAAAAATGAAAAAGATGCTATATTATGCTGTCCAGTGTGGCTTAAAGCATAGATAAACTTATTTAATACTAGCTGACCCAGCCACGCGTCGCTGTGGCACGGTAATTTTATTATTCTAAAAGATTTTATTCTAAAATAAAAGTAGCATAAGTTACTCCTTATCACATCAGCTACCTGCCAATAAAAGACCCGTCAAAATAGGTCCAGCCATTTCAGAGATTAGTCGGAACAAACAGACAGACAAAAATTGTAAGAAATGTTATTTTGGTGTATGTATCTCATATATATTTATATCCATGTAGTAAAAAACGGTTATTTCAATATTACAAACAGACACTCCAATTTTATTTATATGTATAGATTCCTATTAGGGTGGCATTTTCTAAGAAAAAAGCCTTCGACAATATTAAAAGACAAAGACAAGATAGTAAGATTAGTCTACAAGTATATAGTACGTTTTTTATCAATTTTGCGCTTACTGACAATAATTATATAAAATCGGATGATATTCGTTAATAATTGTTTGTTCATAAAAATAACATTTAAAATGGTGAAAACTGTTCGAGTATTGCGAATCCGTTTTCCACTTACACTTTTTGGAAGACGAAAGCAATTTTATAGATGGTAAATAAATGAATTCTCTATATACGTTGGTAATGTATTTTAATTTATTGGTATACCAACATCTTATACACTAGTACAGCTATGATTTCTAAACTATTGAATCTATAATCTAAGAACACAAAGGAGCCTTTCTTTCTTCCATATAAGTTAGGCTAAATATGTACCTAAGATTCAAAGATACCAAAAAATAGCTAAAAAATTGTATATACCGACAAAAATACTTATTTATTTTTAAATACATTTGTACCACTAAAAAAAACATTCAAAAATATACATTACTTGCAACAAATGTTTTTTTTTAGCTGGCAAGCACAATTGTTTTGAGTTTGAAGCGTTTTGTAGCTTAAAGTTATATAAACATTTTTCGATATTCAGTCTTAAACATAAAATGTATACAAGTTTATCAGCAACACTGCTTTATGAATTCTTCTGTTTTTAATATATACAGTAGGATCAAGAGCGAAAATAGATATTTCTTGCTATTGCGAATCATTCTAAGCGTTTAGTTATTTTATCAGCCTACGGACTTTACTAAAATACCGTATTCCAGAGCCGCGAAAAACTTGTTAAAATCTAACCGACTGTCACACACAAGTGCCATATTAGCGTTTCGTTCTACGCAGTTGTGATTTTGTGTATAATTTATTGTGTTTTATTAACTTTATAAAAATCTAATTTATGGGTATATTATACATGAAATAAGTGTTTGTACATTATTATGAATATTTTCAAATAACTTGTACCAAGGTACATTTTTGGCCCGAAAAGAAAGGTCTCCTTTGTTGTTTGTCTGTCCGCTCTTTTCCCTGCTCGTTTTCCATTGTATCAATAACGTTACCATAGCAACGCGTTAACCGCAAGTAGTTCGTCTACCGGACGCTAGATGACGCTAACGGAAAAATATTTAAAAATATAAAAAAATTGAAGAATTTCGTCCACCCGTGCGAAGCCGGGACGGGCCGGTAGTCTAAACCAAATTGCACAGTTAAACAGGACATGCTCAGAAAAAATATTAAATTTAAATACAAATCCTTGGAATAAATAGTTCATTTCAGTGTGGTCTTTAACCTTAAGAAAATACTTAAAAAATATAAACAAAAAACATACAAAACTTAAATTTATATTTTTAACATTGTTTTAATAGTGTGACCGGAAGGAGGTGATCCTATATGAAACCATTTTTTTCATTGACACGTGGCCATTCTGTAGTGATACAATGGGCATTGTCTTGGTAGTGTTTTACTATTTATTAAACAATAATATTGTAATCAAATAACGCTACTAATATAATATCTGCGTAGTTTACTATTAGTTGATGACATTCATACATATTTCAATGATGTAGATGATTAATTGCATTTTAAAATAGCGAGATGTAATAGGACAAGTAAAGAAAAATTGAATATAAATCAATCATATGTACCTACTACAGTTTTTGAGTGTCTTATTATAGTTTTTGATGATATTTTTGGTAGAAATAAAATAAACGAATAAACTAGAAAAATCGCGTGTATTGCTTCCATAGAGGTTACAAGCATAAGACATCGCAGTGTTGCCAACTTAATATAATAAGTGGTTGCGTTCCTACTTGCCAACACTCCCCACAGAACGCAAACCCATTTTTCTTATACAAAACAAATGTTTTTCAAATGTAGTACCCTTAGTCAAATTATCAGCTACCATGTTGGAACCGTTAACAAATATAAATTTAACTTTAGATTTAACAATGTTTTCTCGAAGAAAATGTAGACGAATATCTATATGTTTGGTTTTTGATTTATAACCGTCTGTTGATGCCAGTCTTATTGCACTTTGGTTGTCACAGTGGATAAGTATCGCGCTGTCTACGCCCTGACCGAGCTCGTCCTGCAGTTGCCGTAGCCACAGAGCCTCTTGGGTTGCCGCCGCCATCGCCATGTATTCGGCCTCCGCCGTAGAGAGTGCCACGGTTTGCTGTTTGCATGAATTCCAAGACAAACAAGCGTTCTGAAACAGAAAAGAGTAACCCGTACAAGATCTTCTATCCACTGGGTCACTAGCCCAGTCTGCATCACAGTATCCAATTATATCCTTTGAGTCATCTTTGGCATAACAAAGCTTTAAGGTCTTGGTTCCTTGAAGATACCTTAAAATTCTTTTCACTCCAAGCCAGTGTTGATTTCCTGGATTGTTACAGTACTGACTCAACTTATTGACTGCATAGGTAATATCAGGTCTTGTGACATGTGCCAGATATATTAGACATCCCACCGCTTCCCTGTATGGGATATTATTGTTTGCATCTTCAGGATTTTTATCGAATTTTGCATTCACCTCTATCGGGGTACTAACTGGTTTGCATTGAGACATATTGAAACGGTCCAATACTAGGTTAATATACTTTTCTTGATCGATCATAATTACACCTGTCTCTCGGTTCCTATTTATATTTATGCCGATGCACTGCTTCATTTCACCTAGGTCTTTCATACTGCATTCTCCTTTTAATTTTTCCTTAATCTCTGTTGTTTTATCCTTATTATTTGTGAATATCAAAAGATCATCTACCCACACTGCAATGAATATTATTGTTGCCTCATTTACTAAATAATAGATGCAGGGATCCATTTGTGATTTTTGTAAACCTATATTTAATAAAATACTGTTCAATTTAAGATTCCATTGCCGGCTAGCCTGCTTAAGCCCATAAATTGATTTATGCAAAATACATACTTGGTCATTTTGATAGTAAGAATCTAACAGATGTATATCTCACAACAGGAGCATATACCTCATCATAGTCACTTCCTTTTCTCTGAGCATACCCCTTGATAACCAATCTTGCTTTAAAACGAATAATCTCTCCTTTTTCGTTGGTTTTAGTCTTAAAGACCCATTTACATGGTAGGATTCTTTTACCACATGGTACATTTACCAGTGACCAAGTTTTGTTTTTAATCAGAGAGTCATACTCCTCTTGCATAGCCTTTTTCCATTGGTCGGCATAAGAAGATGATAATGCTTCTTCCACTGTTTGTGGATCATTGAAATCAATTATTGGACAGAAGTAACTTACATCATGATCAATCTTTCCAATTCTTGTAAACTGTTTGTAAATTTGATTTCAGTAGTTCTATAATTTTAGTATTTATTTATTAGGTCTAATTGGAATGTAATTCGAATGAAAGAAAAAAATAATCATTTGAAATGTGATTTCTTATTCATTTTGGAATAAAGTGCGAATGGTTCAAAAGATCGATTTCCATCAATCCAATGTTTTCGTAAAAACAAAAACGATCAACGTTTCGCAAAATATGAGTAATCAGACCCCTCTTTCCCACTCTGGGCAAATGCCCAGGGCCTCGCGATCGATAGGGGCCCCCAAGTTCCTGCCAGAACACTAAACCAATACATTTATTACTGAAAAACTGAAAAATCGACTTGCTTATTAGTTTTTGCATGCGCGAAGCTACTCTACTTTCGCCCAAAATAAGGCAATCGAATTTCAGCATGTCAGGATAATTTTAAATATGTGAGAATTGAAATGTATTGACTGTCAATAAAAAAATCTGAAACCTTATTTATCTACTTTCATTGTCTATCCTAGTAATAAAAAAGAGTTCTATCAAAGTTATAGCCATTATTCTTATATGCCCAGGGTCTCCAATAGGTTAAAGACGGCCCTGTGAGTAATGCGAGATTTGATGCCTGTATTTGTAAAAATATCCTTAATATTATCAATTCCAAGTGCAACTGCTACTAAATTGGAGATCATATTATATATATTTGCTGTAATCAAATTAAGCATTGCTCTCGGCGAGGAATGGAAATGGCGTTACGCAATATTTCAACTGCTTTGTTTATCTCGGTGAATTCTATTTACGTAGTCTAAGTCAAGTGCTACGATTGTGCACAAATATAAAGATTAATCTATATTGTCAACCTTATCATGAACAACTTGACAGTGGAAAGATTTCATCTCAATGGTTTGTAGATGTTTTTGTATAAATAATAATTTTTATTAATAATGTTTAAAGAGAACATAAAATTCTTATATTAATAACACATATTAATATTGGTAAAAAATAAAATATTTCTTTAACACTTTTAGTACCTATTACCTAGCTTATTTATCGTTGTTATATTTTCTTTATTTTGGGTTTTAAATGGTAGATTGATATGTAAAGAAATTATTACTAGAAAATATTTCACACCGCGGAACACTATCACGCTTTTTAGTCATTTCTGTGAAACAATTTGTTCTGCTTTAATAGTTAAAGCATCCAAAGCATTAAATGTCTTAACTCGATTTTTTATATATATGTTAAATTTAATACCGCGTTTGAATTAAGATTTTAAATTCAGGTCTTATTTCGTTACAACTCAGGTCCATTATATAAATATTAAATCAAAAATTATAGTTACGTTTGCATATTTGAAAAGAAACATTCAGGCCCCCAGTATTGGAATTTCTTTTCGAATTATATGAGTAATTGCCGCAGCATATGTGCATGACCCGCGCGCCTCGTCACTCGCTTGTAACATCTTTTCTACAATGCTTATTTTCAATGCGAACAGCATGATTCATCGCTATTAACACAAGTGTTTAATATTAAACTTTATTGTTACTAGAACTACAATTATCTCTAAGCATTCATTCAATGAAATTGTGTTCTCAGCATCGTTACTCTTTTGTTTCTTTTCATAGAAAATTGTGGTTTTGACACATGGTTTATAAAAGAGATGAAAGTATTTCTTGAACCGGATACTTTGTGATTTTTTTGATCGTGGAATTCCAAGGAGTTGTTGAAAAAGAGGTGGCTGGTGCGCGTGAGGCCGTAACGCGTATCACCCGGGGGCAGGCTGCGGCTGCGGCGAGGCTGGGCCGAGCGAGGGGCGCGACGATCGAGCTCGCCCGATTCATTCTCGATTTCTCGCCAGTGCCGCGCCAGCTGTTGACGAAACCGTACGTCTTGTCACCGCTTTGTATCGAAGTTTTATCATCACAAAAACCTTTTCGAAGTCCGTGTGATATGAAAACTTTTTAACAATAAATTTATTAACGAACAAATTATAAATTTCGAACAACGAATTGAACCTGTTTTGTGTACAAGTGCACCGATTGTTGAATACGACCACCTACCTGACGAATGCGTGGCGGAACATAAAAACAAACTCTCGTCTCGTGTTCTGAATGGTCCCCGGCAATAATTAAGTTTGGCAAAAGTGAGTGTGTGTGGTGTGGACGCTTAATAGTTCAATTAGAACTAGTTCTGTAGGCTTTTGTCTGTACCGAAGCATTTGTGTTTCCACTCTGGTCTGGATTTACGGATGTTGAAGTTGGTTAGTGTTATTTATTTCCATTTCATTTTCATTTGATTGTTTTATGATAAATCCTAAGGAAGGTATAATGTTTAACAGTCAAGAAGTATTTGACATTAATAAAAGATTTTTTGTTTGGTTTTATTCTTGATTTACGGGGAATGAGCGTGTATCGTAATGTGTGTATTCAATATCAGTGAGTTCCGTAATCAGTCTGATATGTAAGTGATGATAGCTCGGCATCGATAATCACTCTGAAGATAATACGTTCAGATTTCAATTTAATAGCTTTATTCTCTAGCTTATCTTCTTTGAAATTAAGCTTACAATGATGATCCTTATAAGATTCATATTCGTGCCATTTATGTTAAGAATACTTGCAACAGACACTGTAAAGTAACAATTGATTAAACATTTATTTGTTATTCAGCACTCATTAACAGCGTTGTAAATATAATGCTTTACAAATGAACGCAAAAATTGTTTTAATAAATATTTTTTAATGATTTTAAATAGAAAACAGAAAATATACTGACTAAGCATTTGTTGAATATGTTTGATTCTTATAACCTTGTTAGCTCGTCTGATATTAGATTATTATCGTCACTTGTTCTTTTGAATTCTACGACATTGAAATTATTATTTTCACATTAATCACACTTGTACAGGCATGATATTTTTTTAATAATTATTATAAAGGGCATCGGTTAGCCCTTTGGACTTGCTCTTGATAATTACTTCATACTTGAACTTTTGCATTAACGTGATTGTACATTAAGTTTCTTCACAAGCACTTTTTCCTATATTATTATCTTATAAGGAACAATCTCGCGACCTGCAGTAAAAGTTTCAAGGTTAACAAAAGGAAAAAACATTCTTTGAAGTATAATATATTTGAAATGAGTTGATTTCTCTTTATGAGCTTAGATAGTCAGCCTAGTTACGAGATTGATAAGCCTTCTTTTTTACGTAAGTTAAAAATACGTCAGTAATTTAAATAAAACTACTTTTACCGGATCCACGACACGGTTATTCTCTTTTTTATATGTAATCCTCACGTTCTGTCATCCTGTGATCACGACTACTGTGGTAGAGCTAAAAGTCAGGATTAAGTTTAAAAAAGTGGTTTGATTTAAATATGCGATAGACAAGGAACTGTAAGAAGGAATTGAGGAGCAGATAAAATAAAATAAAAAAATTAATAGCTAAAGTCCGAAGTTCGAATCTTATAGAACTTATTATATAATATACCAAGAAACAGTGATAACATTGCTGATATTTTGGTATTTTTTTCCTCATTATGGTGATATGTTTTGGTAGAGGGTATACTTTGCCTTCCATTGAAAAAAGGCAAAGTATACCCTTTGCCATAACCCATATACTATCTCGTTATATAATAAAGTGACATATCACTCTCCTGCTAAAAAGTTGGTTCTTGACTGATTTTTATTGTTTTTCATTTGGGATAGGCAAAGGGTACCCTTCAAGTCTCGTATTCAGTTATTGGAGCTCCCATGGGTCAGCTTCAATGGCGCAATGTCTGTTACGCCATAACTTCCCGAGTTCTTAACAGATTTTAATATTTTTGTGTGGAATCGAATCAACAGGTTTAGGCGGTTCACACACTAGAGACGCGTCCCGCCGCGGTGCGCGTGGCGGCAGAAAACGCGCCCCCGCGCAGAGGCGCAGATCTGCCTAACTTAGCGGTGAAATCTGCTTCCCCGCGCAGATTTTCAATACAAGTTGACCCTACTTCTTCACGCCCCGCGCTCCCGCGCAGAAACTGCGCGCGGGGCGTTTTCCCGCGCGTTCTCGCGTCGGCAGTGTGTTGTCATAGGCGTGTTTTCTATATTAATTGAGATTCTTGCATACAATAATAAAATCTGCGGCCACGCGCTACGCGACGGGGCGCGGTGCAGTGTGTTAACCGCCTTAGGACCAGATTGTGACGGAGCCCGAATTTTGAAATTCGCAAAAATTCCCATCGAAACAATTTCTTTTTTAAGATATTACGCTCCGCTCCAATATATTTTTAAAAGCGATGTCTGTAAACACATGGGGATATAGTAAAGCCTCTGCAGTGTTCTTGAGAGAACTTGAAATCTTTTCAAGTCTTCTGCTGTTTTGTTTTAGTAGCTATAGGACATTTGCGTATACTTGGTGATTTTTAATAATCTATTCATAATATATTATTAATATATTATTAATATTCATTACACCTAAAACGTCCACCAAGCGTAAATATAATATAATAAAATTACAATGATGGGGATTAATATTTTCGTAAAAAAATGCGACATATTATTCAGAGTAACAAGTTTTTACGTTTTAAAGAGAGGATGATGGGTACTATGAAATTTTAAATACGTTACTTTGTCAAATACCAGGATACCTTTCATTTTATGTTTTACCTCACATAAAATCTACCAAGCAATTTAATCGAAGCGAATCTTAAACTGAAAAATGCCACTTCTAAATTGGTATATATACCAAGTCTTAATTTTTATAATGGTTTGTAAAGAATTAACCCTACTGCACAAATCCAATCGTTATTGTACCAATTACAATTATTCTTACACTTCTCGGTAGGTAGCTCACCATATCAACTTGACCAAAAATGTCTTATTATCCTCAACCTATTTTCAGTTTTAAGACCTACTTATAGAGTTCAATATAAATTGTAAACACATGTTGATGTGCGTATGTGCAATCATATTTTTTTATCTGTATGCCTTGAAAATTCAATGACCATATTGTGTACAATTTTGAACGTTGAAATATGGATATTGTATTATCACTAGTAGTTATCTAATGTTCTGTCCGCCCATTGAAAGTAAGAACTGTAAAACATGATTTCATTTGTGTAAATTTACATCTAATCGAATTGTAACAAATTTCTAACTGTTGGTATTCAACGGTTTGCGGGTTAATCTGATAACACGATAGCGTTATCGCTGTCCAACTACCGTGTCCAAACAATGTAAAACCGATAAGCCAATGGGCGTCTGTTTTAAAAGTATCAATTTGCTCTTGCTGTAATGTCTTTGCTTGTTAATGATGAACTCAATTACAATTTTCACCTACAGAAATTGTGATAGTACGTATGCAAATTTAAATGGCTCAGTGCATTTTATCTTACGTGCCTTTCGCTGCTGTCTAAGCTTTTGTTGTGTAATAAAACACAATTTATTGGTTTTTCAGTATAAAAGTATAACTGAATTGTTTTATACCCTCGTCTTATTAATTTTAGTTATTGAGTTGTTTCATATGGGGAAATCTTAGAAAAGTCTTGTACTTATTGTATTTCTCAGATTATCTTAGTGAATTTTTTTTACTACATTGAGAAGATTGATATGACGTGACTAATAAAGACATTAAAGCAATGTGTGGCCGGGTGTGGCAGCGCTGATCACTTTCTTTCGCACTCGTCTGTTTGCGCTGATGGCGGCGAGAGGGTCGCGCTACTTGCCTATTTCTGCCCCTTTAGACATGTGGCAATCTTTCTATTGTTTTGAACGTTAATAATAACATTTGAGTTTTAATATAAATTATAATGGATTAGGATTACATGTTGTAAGCTATGTCAATCATAGACATTGATTTATTGTATAAAATTGACAAACTTACGACGTGTAATATAATCATTTACTGATTATTTTTGAAGTTAGTGTTAGAGTTTAAACGAATTGGAAATTTTTGCGGACTTATGTGCGCTGTCATCTGACAAAATTCGCGAGCTAGTGAAGAGATGTGTCTGGTGAAACCTCATTTCCTATTCAAATCATGCGCAGTTATTAGAACATTGTTACATATTACATTACTCTTTAACACTTACTCGCTAGCAATATTTAACAAACACTGCTATAGTGAACGGAAATGTTTTTGCTGACGTTTCTTCCACGTGGGGAGATTTGCGATGACATCTTTATTGTCGTGATGATCAATTATGTTTTTTAATCAACTCTGTTTGGTTCCGATATCGATAAATTTCCGCTGAGCGGACGGCACTTACTTCGTCAGATTATTTGCCCGTCAGGTTTCTCTTAGAGGCTCGCCTAGCGCGAGCTCACGCGTCAATTATTACTTCATTTAGCGATAGATTGCTCATTTAGCCGCGATCCAACTTCGTTACGATGAAAGTGCGATTTCTATGAAATTGGCAGCGCGCAATTGTTGAAACATGTTCCAATGTGAAAGCACTGACGTTGCCGCGACACGCTTTGTGTGTTTAGTCTTTTATTTGCAGTGAATATGTGTAAAATAGTTTATTTAGTAATATTTATCATTTCAACTCCGCTTCTCAATGTTTTGAAGAAATAGGTACCGACCTGTATTTCTCAAACAGCACCCAATTATTCAATGAATCATAAACAATATGAAGAGTGAACTGTGGATTGGCGAACAAAGCTTTGAGGAGGTTTTTATCGTATTCTTCAATGCGCTTGTATTAGTGTTTTTCTTATTTTATCTATTCACAGGATTACTATGGAAATGCAATGGCCGTTTTAACAGATGTAATTATATCTTATATTTAGTCTGGTATGCAAATTATTAATATATATTATTTTTATGTAATTTGCTTATTTTTAAAAATAAATGCGATAAGTACCCCATCAATTGTGATTTGGGAGCTCTTCCGAGAAGAACTGGAAATAGAAATTCAGGTAGGAGAATTGAGATTTCAAAAGTCGCTTTTATAACGCTCATAATGGAATGAAGCGGGTATTGCGGATCATCGTCTCGTCTAAAACATAATGGCGAGTGTTAAGTTTCAAAAAACAAAGTCCGTCCGGTTATTTTCAAAGCACTTACATAAAGCGCATACACAAAGGTTCATACTGGTTCGCCTTGAACCTCAGCGGCGTGGTGGCTACGTCATGTACCGCGCTCCTGCGCTTACCTACGTGCTCAGGAGTGTTTGAGCGTTTTGGCCATTCGCTAGCTGCTTTGAATAATGCCTGCAATGCAATTATCGTTTAGAAAAGAAATTTTCAACGTTTTAATAGGCACGCAAGCCTATTAAAACGTTTCATTCTTATATGTCATTTTTATTTAATGAGCTATTTGGCTGAACGGTAGTCCAACCTTCGAAGCCAAACGGTTGGAGTCCCGGGAGGCGCTGATGTTTGTGTGATGAATATGATGGATATTTATATGTATATTTTTATGAATATAAGATATTTATGTATAATATTTAAGTTTATCCGTTACACTAGTATCTATAACTAACAGTGCTTACTTTGATCTAGGCTAATTAGTGTGTATATAAGAAATATTATTATTATCATTTATTTCCATTGAATGATTCTAGTAGATGATTAAAAAAATACAACATATCAGTTATATGGGAACATTAAGCTATTAATAAATGACATGCCTATTTCAACAAGGCTATTTAGTTTTATTGTTTGATTCTAAATAGAATAGTAAAATACTCATGTATTGGGTATTTAACCGATTCGTTGCGGATGGCACGAGTGCTGTGCCATCACTTTTTTGCTGGCGTTAGGCACGGGAGCCGTGTCATTTTTAAATCGATGATAACTCCTTCAAATTAAGACTTAAGGAAATCTACCCAGAATAAAACTATGTAGGTATCTTAATTTTTCACGTAAATCAAACTCGTAGTCTTCGTTTCTGGTAACTGTATGTCGCAACGAATCGGTTAAAAACTACAGATTAGTTAATTACTGTAGGAAAGATATACAATATTGAGACTGACTTGAACCAAGTAAAGATAGAATTTTTTTACCACATGCTTTTAACTCCACTAAATATCATCCCATGATCATTAGCGCATATAAATAGCTGGTCACTCAGCAAAACGGTAGCAAGTGCTCACACTGTCTCATCTGTCGACAGTTCATCACCGTTTGTTGCCGAGATACGGTCTGCTCTCCTTCGATCATCAATCATCCGAGCTCGTATCAATATCGATCTAAGAATAACTTTATAGAATTCGGCAGTAAAACAGATTACGGTATCAACATTAATAACAGAAGATTTCTTTGACAGCTTGTTGAATTGAATTACTTACTTATTCATAAATTTATCTTGATTGAGTTAGATGGACGGTCACTTGATTTTAAATTAATCAAATCTTAAAGTGGGCATTGACGATCAGTTTTTCGCGTCAGTCCAGACGTAAAACTGTGGCGTCACTCCAAATGGTTTTAGGCCAACTCGATTTCCACATTCACTGACATTACTCCGGCTCTTCAGTTTTCAATCGGCCGGGCTGTTAGGAAGTGTACTACTTGTTTGTGTTGGATTGACGATCACTCACGATCAGTTTGGCGCGACGCGCCGAGTTTGATATATGATAGTCTCGGAAATACGTGGCGCATCGTCAGTTAAAACTATGGAGTGATGATTCGACACTCACAATCAAATTTTGGATGGACGTCAGTTCAACTGATGCGAAAAACTGATCGTCAATTCGCAGCTTTACAATTGAATGTGTAAGACTTTATTATCTCGGGTATTTTTCATTATTTATTAGTCTATTCTTGGCTGGCATAAGAAACGTGTAGATTATAAGTCCGTGTACAATAGTCGAACGGTTTTCTATTGTGTTAGAGTGGTAGTAGCACTTCATTGTTGGATAGGTGAATAACAAACTTTAATTACTACTCCATTCAACCAATTTTGTAATAGAAAATTGCAAATATCACTCTGTCATCCCGTGAACGAAGCGTGAAAAAGAATCGAAACGTCTCAGGATTAAATAAACACGATGAGTTCGATTTCGAAAGCGATTAGCATCTTTGGCATAGAATTGCTGAGTTTAAGAAGCTTTCGCAAGGATAGGATGAGCATAGGATGAGTATCGTCAGTATAAAAGGAAAATATAGTAAATATTTTTTTTTGTCCATAAAGTTTTTAACTTTATTTTTATTTATTTACTTACGTTATTGCATTGTCACATGGTATGTTTACATTTATACAAAGATGGTAGTTACATTTTCTTGTACATGTGACACCCTGTAAGGGTGTTTGCAATTTAAGACCTTAATACTATAACATATTAATATAAAATTACAATATAATGGAGTTTAGCTTGTAAATTAAAAATAAATTCTCTTATTGTACAAAATATATTATGAAATGGTATATTACTAGACAAGAAGCATATTTATTTTTTATTTTAAATAAATAAAGTTATGTTGTATTTATTTAATCATAAATTTTAAATTTATTCAACCAATTTTATCATGGAAATATTTTGTTAAATTATAATAGCTTTTACTAATAAGAAAAGATTTTAGTTTAACTATAAATGCCTTTGAATCTTTTAAACATTTTATATTATTTGGAATGTGATTATAAATTTTTATTAGCATTGGCTTAAAATCATTCACAAAAGAAACGATTGATTCGGAAGGCACTTTAAGTTGGTGGTTACAGCTGCATCTTTTTTAATTAGCGTAGCCCCTAGCAATAGGCATTGGGGCCGCGTAGTAAAATATAACCCCTATGATGTTTACATCCATAGTTAAGGACAGTGCCTTAACTTTGTGGATTATGTCGAGAATAAACACTTTTTCGATATTCGTATAAAGTGTTACATTGACGGACGCGCAAGTATAAAAGTAAACAAATAATATTAACTAGGCGATGCAGTCGCTAAGCATAAAGCTTCGCTAGCACTAGCGAGCTATTAGAGCGGAGCGTAATACTAAAAACAAAAAGAAATATAATGTTAGGTAAATATTAAAATTCTATAAGAAAGAAAACTTTCAAATAGGCGCGTTTTTTTAATGGGAAATCCCATAGAGCCAATGTTATTTGTTCATAACGTTTTTATTTTTGTGAATTTCATAATTCGGGTCTCCGTCACAATCTGGTCCTAAACCTGTTGATTCGATTCCACACAAAAATATTAAAATCGGTTAAGAACTCTGGAAGTTATGGCGTAACAGACATTGCATCATTGAAGCTGATCCATGGGAGCTACGCTCGCTTCGCTCGCTCCGTTCCAATAATATTCAACATATACATTGTTCTGGATCCAAGTTGAGCGGTCAAAGCACTTGTGTTATGTAATACAGAATCGTCGATGACACCTGAGCCAATATACAAAAATTGTTTTACACATTGACCCAGCCGGTGGTCGAATCCGGGATCTTGGAGTGGCGTAACCATGAAAACCGGTACGCGAGCTACTCGACCTCGGAGGTCGACGAATATTATTTGAATAGATTTAGATTTAAAAAAAACTGTCTTAGTATCGCAATAAAAGCACTTACGCGGTTGGTCACGTTCACGTTGAATTCTTCGGCGTGTGCACAGAAATTGTCGGTAATCGCAAATTCACACCTTGAGTAATGTTTCTTAGTAATTTACATCTAACGGACGTCACCCAGAGATACCTCACGAGGAAGTTATAAAATAACTGTGTAGCGTATGTCGCCAAATCGACTTTTGATAACCAAGTACTTTTTAAATACTTCCTACTAGTCCTCACTAACACAAAAAATAGGAAACAAGAGGCAAAACTCTGATACGCTGGAATATATTGATGACTCTGACCCTTACTCTCTTCGTTAGGCGTCAAAGATTTTCAGTCAAATTCAATGCCTATGTCACTCAGAAATAATAAAGCTTTCTACTGGTGAAAGAATTCGCAAAATCGGTTCAGTTCCAGAGATTACTTCTTAACAAACTTAGAAACATACCATCTTAGTTTTTTGTAATATTAGTGTTAAATGAATCTTTAAATAACAATCTGAGCTGAGTGAGGTTTTCTTTCAAAAGATCTATTTCCTTCCGATTAAAGTAGCGACGTGTACAGATGTATTTCGATTCAATTAGTTGCGACATAGTAAAATAGCCTTAATTGCAAATATTGAAGTATTTTTTTAGTTTTTCTGCTAAAATAATATGCAAAAAATGGCGTCATTTTGAGTTATAGGAAATCGTTGCCAGCAATATTGGTTTGGTCAAACAGTGTTGTTTAAATAACTGCTTACGTAAAACATATAATTATTGATTAGTTTTTTAATTTATTAAACAAAGCTTTCTTGTTATTTTTAGAAACTTGTAAACATCTTTGTATGAATGAACTTATATCGAATTAACAGCTTTTATCTAACACTGATTTAATTTGATATAGTAATACAAAATTATAAATAACTCGCTAGTTATTTATAATTTTGTATTACTATATCAAATTAAATCAGTGTTAGAAAAAAGCTGTTGCCCGCGGGCCGCTTCCCGTCCCGGTTTCGCACGGGTGGACAAAATTCTTAAAATTTTTCTAGCATTAAATATAGCCTTTTTTACTCAGCGTGAATGTAGCTTTCCAATGGTAAAAGAATTTTTGAAATCGGCTTAGTAGTTTTTGAGTTTATTCATTGCAAACATACAAAAATACAAATCTTTCCTCTTTATAATATTAGTGTTGATAAAGGCGTTCTACTTGAGATATAGTTCACTAATCGTGTACTACATTATTATCATAATGGCTAATGATCTACAAATACACTAATCTGGTCCACACGGAGCACGATCTAGCATGACCGGTCAGAGACAGTTCTCTGTACCATTCGGTGGGGCTCCCCCCTCTTATGGGGGGAGGAGATTGTGACCGACTTGTTCTTGCGTCATTATTGTTTTCTAACAAATAGACTGCGACCTCCAAAGGTTGAATGGTGCAATCGGTTTCACTGACTTTAAAATAGCTTTTGTGTTCTTAGATAATGAAAAAAAAATAATTCAATTATATCATAGTTTACGTTGATACTTTACTATTTATAAAGTCCTTTGTATACTTTAGATCACGTGTATTAAAATATTAAAATGTGACTTGGCTGTTCGTTATTATACCAATTACCAATTGAATAAAAAAAGTTATAGTGAATATTTTTACATCTAGCTATGAATGAAAAGGAGATCCGATATGGCAAGAAATAAAAAACAAAGTTACCTATCATGAATCTTTGTAATTGAATTGGTTTGGAAACAAACAGTTATTTGCGAAAACCTTTGCCAACTGCGTTTATTTCAACTTAGCGTAAATGATTCAAACGTCAGATGTTCCTCTATTAAGCATTTCGTAAATGTTTTTTGTGAATATACCTACTTGTATAAATGACAAAAATATTCGACGCAGAAAACCCCGATTTTGAGCATAACTTCAAAATTTCAGCAACAAAGTGTGAGTGTGATCTTGATGTAATTGTCAAATACTTTTTAGTAAAAAAGCGAACTTTGTTTTCACCATCAAGTCTTATATTGCAGATTACACAAAAAGGGCACTCCTAAAGCCATAAATTTATGCCTGTAAGCAAAAATAATATTACATATATTATTTTATATGAAGGTCAAGTTAGCTATTAAATTTCCTCTCACATGTAGATACCAAGAAGTTTCTAACACCATCATATAATTAAAAAAAATAAGTTGGATTAAGGTTAGAATCGACGATTTTTATTTTACACTGTTTTTATTAATTCGTACACAGTAACTCTCAAATTCAAATCAAGACAAGTCTTTATGAAATACGTAAAATGAATCACAACATGATACCAATGATAAGAGCATGTATTTTGTTGGAATTTTTGATTCGGTGCTGTCGGAATGTCCAAATGCTCACGTAGTATTTATCTCGTCGATTGCCTATCAGAAGACAAGCATCCAAGGCAAAAATCGTATATGCGCCTTTCGCGCATTAAAATAAAACCTTTTTCTGGTTGCACGATGCCTTTATTTTTTTTTAAATATATTTAATCCTAACGTTTAGACTCCTTTACTGGTAAAAGAGGTTTAATTAAAAAAGGTTACATACATTTTATCACAATTGATATCAAGTGCGTGTCAAATTGCAAGCGATGTATTAAAAATGACTGCTTACTGTCATTACAAACAGATTAACAAACTTCTATAGGTATTAATGCAAAACATAAAAATAAAAACCAGCCAAGTGCGAGTCGGACTCGCGCACCGAGGGTTCCGTAAAATATTTTTATTATATGATTTAACTAAAAATTATTAAATATAAATAAGCATTTACCTTTATTAGTGTTATAAGACGTTGCTTCGTACCAAATTTCAAGATTCTGAACCTAAAAACTGTTTGACACCATAGTGACGAAAAGTGTGATATCCTTACTTCATATTTATTGGTTAACGTGTTTGAGTAAATAAATGTATTACATGAGGATTATATAAAAAGAGCTTTGTGTGTATGTTTTTAATGTTTTTAAAATATATACTTTTTAAAGGTTTATGCATTCGAAACTCCAACAACTTGGCTTACTTTTGTCTACTGAATAATCTATTGTAATAATTAAATATGTATTCAATCAAAAAACTTTAAATTTATAATATTTTTTAAGCATTAAACTGCAAGCTTTTTATATTTAAAGAAATTGTTAATAGAAAAAAAATAAACTTGATTCACACACTTAAGTAAAGTTGAATTTCTTCTAGCAATCATTCCTAATGCGTTTAATTGCATTAGTTGGATACAATAATAGTTAAGATAACTAGATTTAAAATCAGTAGTTTTGTCAATTTGAAACTCATTAATGTGAATCGCAATAATTTAATTACAATGATATTTCCTGTATCTTTACTTTCAATATTAATGTAACTATGATGTACTACACTTTATAAATTGTATGGTTACAGAGGTAATTAATTTACCCATCATCAGCATTTAAATACAAAACGAGAATAAACCGTAACCTTACTCATATGTTTTTTTTATCTATGGCAGAGGGAGTCCTATAATAATCTTGATGTCACTCCGCGGCTAGTCGAATCCATAAGGATTCTCCATTGCGTCAATAAAGAGGTGCTTAGCATAACCCATCCAATGCTCAATCGTTAATATAACCTTACATAAACTTACTCAAGCGTTAATACAACCTCCTTTCTCAAATATGTTTGTTTCCTTTTTTTAAATATTGCCTAGTCTAAAGTAAGCACTGTAAGAATTGTGCTATGGATACTGAGGTAACGGATAGACATAGATATAGGATACATTAATATGTAATATTCATATAAATATATTGTAATACTCATGCTAAATGCTTGTATTCATCACACAACTACTTTCCGGGACTGGAACCCAGGAAAAGCGCGAAATCTAACAATTAATTAATTATTAATTCGATGTCGTTCCAAATTGTATTCAATTGATTGTATTGTATTTTTTAATCAATTTAAATTTAATGCAATTTTTATTTTTATCAAGTCCTTATATTTTTCTTCAATTTTAATGCTTGTTTTTATAATTATTATTGTATAATATAAATGTACGACTTGTTTAAACATGCTGTTAGCACATATGTTTGGAGTTGCAGCCTATCATGTTATTTTGTTTATAATCTGTAAAAATGATACAGCTGTAAATCTGTTCTACACTAATATTATAAAGAGCAAAGATATGTATTTTTGTATGATTGCAATGAATAAACTCAAAAACTACTAAGCCGATTTGAAAAATTCTTTCTCCATTGGAAAGCTACATTCACGCTGAGTAACATAGGCTATATTAAATTCTAGAAAAAATTTAAAGAATTTTTGTCCACCCGTGCGAAGCCAGGACAGGCCGCTAGTGTATAATAAAAAAAAAAGAAATAAAAAAAAAGCGTCGTCGTCAACTATTGCGTTCAATTTAGTATGGTTCCAATGCAATAGATAGGTGTAGTACTTGAATGTTAATTTGCTGACCGCATCTCAGGTAACCGGAGTTGTGTTGTTAGTACGCCTCACCGGTATCAAGTGTCACCATTTCTAATTGCCCCGGGTTCACTTCTAGCTCGGGTCAATATGTAAATGGAACTTTTCTCTATTGACCCGGGGATGCGTTGCTTCGTTTGCTAGATATAACACACGTGTTTATAGGTGGGACTTCGTTTTTACTATCATATAATTATGTATTTTTTCACACCTATTATCAATAATAATAATAAATATTTCTTACATTCACATCAATTAGCCTAGCCCAAAGTAAGCACTGTAAGGCTTGTGTTATGGATACTAGGGTAACGGATAGACATACATATATGATTCATAGATATGTAATATTTATAGAAATACAAACATCAGCCTCTTCCGGGTTTCGAAATCAGGACCGTTGGTGCGAAAGGCAGGATCGCTACCGTTGTACCAAACGGTATGCTCAATACTCCGATCAAAGATTTTTTTGAGGCACATATAACTCTATAGTTATGAATTTATTAACTGTAAAAATATTGAAAATATAAAAAACAGTTACATAGTATAGTAATAGTATTTAATAAATTAATTACTAGAGAGTTATATGTGCCCCAAAAAAATCTTTAATCGGAGTATCGAGCATACAATATACTTTACAAATAGTTTTTCTTATAAAAATGGTCCTTTTGTCGCCCATAATCATTTATTGGTACTATGACCTCTTATCGCGATACAAGTTCCACTGTTGAAAAGAGATGCCAGTATATAATGCGTATAGTGCTGTCTCACATTGGCAATCGAACTTGCATCGCCCTAAACGATTATGGTAAATATTTTGGTTATTATGTAAAAACCTAGGATTGTAATTACTGACATATTCAGTCAACTTGATGAAAAAATGACGTCACAGTTCACTGTTCTCTTACAAAATGGATGAATGTGTTCCATTTGACAGCTGATAAAAAGACTCCATTAAATGTCTGTTCCCCTATAAGACCCTTTATTATTACATGTTACAATAATAAAAAATATTATTTTCGAAGCGATTTAACTCGTAATTCCCACAGTTGTAATACGAAGAGGGTCGTCCAAGTATTTTATATCGCAGCGGTTTCGAAACGAAGTCGTTTCAATTCGATCGATACATTTCCACATATGACTCGTATTGAATACGAATGGTCACTTTACATTTTATTTTAGTTTATCCTTGTTTTTTATGAGATTGTTGTCTCTGTAACACTCGTCTTGTTTGTTTTATATTCATTGTTTACATACATAGTTGACTACAATGGATGGTGGACGGATGGAGTGAACGCTTTGTTATCGTAGTAAATTTCATGGAGGTTAGAGAGAAGGAGAACGATCGCTACGTGCTGAAGCATTAGACCGCCTGTCCCTGAAAATTTGTAGAATTTATAATTCATTTTCAGCCACCAGCCGCGTTGCCGTCGCGGTAAGTAGTATCTGCGAAGTTAGCTGTTTATGAGTACAAGTAGCTGAAGTTAGTTGAATAATGTACAAAGGTGTTTGAAGGTTTTGGCCCTATCATCAGCCGCCATTTTGATTTTTTTTTTCAAAATGGCGATGCACAATAAATGTCATATATTTGGACAGGGGACACTTATACAAGCATAAAATGTTATATAACATAACATCATAAAGCGTCACGTTTCTGAGTTATTCAAAGATAAAAATGACAGTTGTTATAACGAATTTACTTATTTATTTTGTAGTTATTTCATGTTGTTTAAGTTTTTACTTTTAATCTGAATCAGACAAAGTAAGAAAACAAATATTTTAATACTAATAATTGATTTTGTACCTTAATAACTTTTTAATACAAATCAGTATGGCAGTCAGATATAAATGTGTTTAATTATAATGATTTGTTGTATTACCTATACCTTTATTTTGGTGAATAACTCCGAAACGTGACGCTTTAGGATATCATGTTATATAACATTTTTGGTTTGTATGTATGGGTGTCCTCCATCTAAATATATAACTTTCGTTGTGCACCGCAATTTTGAAAAAAATTAAAATGGCGGCCGACGTTTAGGGCCACCCTCCATACAAAAATCTTCAAATCCCTTTAACAACAGCCCGCTTTTATTTAGACAACTTAGCGATCGTAGCGCCTCTTTTATTTTGTCCATATTTCTGGGACACAATTTAAACAGCGATCGGTCTCCTTCTCTCTAACCTCCATGGTAAGTTTGATGCAAATGTATAGAGGTTATGAATGCAATAGTAATTTTTACTATTTTGATGTCTGAATTTATTGTTATTGTATGATGGCAACACTGATGTTATCGGCGTCGGTCTCGCTGTCATTTTTGCCGCTCAAATATTTGTTGCTAAGTTATCATAATTTAAATGAATTCATACAGGTCATCACATTTATGAGTCTGAAATAAGTAGGTGTGCCGAATAAGTATCGAACGTCTGTAACTAACTTACAAATTCTGTAATTGTCGTAAAGATACATTATGACCAGGGTTTAAGTAAAATAAATTATTTGGGAAAGAATATGATATTAATTAGAGCAAAGTAAACAGCGTACTTTGTATTACAATACGGAATGATAAAAAAACAACTCTTTTTAGTAACATATTAAACAATGTTTCTCATTTAAAAAAGTTTTTACTCTGTGAAACAATTCCTCGAAATGAAACATATAAATTCTCATTTTACTACCTAAGAGAAAATATTTGATTTTTTAAATATAATTTGCTTAATTTGTCATACCTAATACAAGGTGTCTAAGTTATAAGTACTATTTAATAATATTTAAAAACTAAATGTAAAACCTTATTAAATAAAAGTATAAAGTATTTTCTTGCAATAAAGTATTTCCCCGATCACTTTGTTGAAATTATACTTCGTTCATCTAACACACCCTTCATAATGAGTGGAAAACACAGCTTATCAATTTCCAACCAAAGGTTGAGCGATGACGAATCCGAGATTACCTTTTTCTATTCGAATAGTCATGTGTGAAGAAACTCCACTAAAGCTCGGCAATCCAGGTTTGCTCCAGATAATTATTTATAAAAATAGGTTTACTTCCATAAATAAACATATTTCACATATTAATCTTTCAAAATATTATTTTAATTTTTATCCCTCTATCAGTACAGAACATTCAGCTAAAAATAATTAAGTGTTAAAGTTAAACCACTATTAACAAATACTTGCAGTCGCGAGCTCGATAATTCTTAAATTTCAATCTTAAGTCCTCAATCTTATGGCATATTATTGACTACCAAACGGCTTGTTACCGATGATTGTCATGCATTCATAAAATAAGAATTCTACGTGTTCCGAGAAACACCAATGAACGGTGGCGCCTACGACTGCGCTGCCGCATACGTGCTTTTATGTGGAAATAAGTCGCGCATGACCAAAGAGTTTGATATTTAATTATGAACATTATTACGATAATTACACTACAATCGTACGGTTTTTTGTAGATCTTAGTAATTATGATAAAAACGATTCACAAATTTCTTAGAAAAAATTTCAGTGTCGTGTGGTAACAACCAATCGAGTCCCCAATTGTTGAAAATGTTGATAAAGAATGTTACGTTGAATTACTAAATTAAATGCTTTTTATCCTATACGAATATTTATGCGTATATTGAACTTCAACAGCTACTACTTTAACAGTCAAGAATATGCGGTAATAAAACTTAATTTGTCACTTTAGACAAAAAAACATATTTTATTGAAGTAAGCAAAAACTAATTGTACGTGACATCTGGTATTTACAAAACGACACCTCTTTTAAGATAGTACATAACCAAGTTTTATATCTACTGTGTAGAAGTATTTTAAAAATATTTTATTCCTAGAAGTAATACTCCTAATATGTGCTAATTTCGTTTCATCTATAATCCTAAACATCCGAGAGATTAAGAACGGTCTTTGTAATAGGTTACGCATCTGGTGTTTATATACATTTTATTGATATCTATTAGACATAATAATACACCTTTCTAATGATTTGAAAGGTAACTTGAAAAATAATATATTGTCACTTATGAAAGAACCTACTTTATTTCTGTAAATGGAAGACTGGAAAAAACTATGAGAAATGTTATGACTAGTTGGAATTGGCTTTTATGAGGAATAATTTAAAATACATGTATTTTTTGTACTTAGTTTCGATTTTAGCTTTAAAGATTTTCGCAGTGAAAAAGAAATACGTTGAAATTACTGACGTTACCAGCGTTCCGCCCGCGTATAATTTGGTCGGAATATATTCACTAAAACAACAACATTCGAACTAAGAAGCTCTTCTAATGAAATTAAAAATTATCCTATGTTAAGAACTATATCCATACGAAATTTCATCAAGTTGAAAAACGGAAGGATTAAATACCGGAAGTGAGCACAAAAAAATATATTTAAGAAATTAAAATAGGAAAAGAAGTTTATTGGCACTTGGACATTTTTGTAATTACAAACTTTTATCCCGTATTTTAACTCTTTTGAGAAAGAAATTTCCAAAAATCCTTTCTCAGAGCTCACTTACGTTATTAAATGGACCTTTGTGCAAAACTTGATGCGTTTCTTCTATAGTAAAATATAGACAAGTTACTTCATATGGGATTCGAAATCACGTCTTCTGACAAACAGCGCGGGCCAGAGGCCGTGACCTCTTGGATACCAATGCGAGGTTTTCTAATAGACGTATGTTTGAATTCCCCTGAGGCGAATGGCTTTACAACACATTTTTATATGAGAAACTATACATATATACTTCACTATCTGAAAGCATTTAGAATTCAATTGATTCTACGATCTATTCTCCTAAAATTTTAATCCTATATCAAATATTTTTGGTCTAAGTTAGAATCTTTTAATTTCTTCTCTCTTTCTACTTATAATCGTGTCCGGCACAAGGCAAAAATTATTTATTGTCATTGAAATCTATAATTTGTTGTTTGTGTTTGTCTGTCCGTCCTTTTTCATTAACGTTACCATAGCAACGCGGTACCGGGTCAGCTAGTAAAGCTCTATCTATTTGGATTTCTGTTTGACAATGATACTTGCTTTGGATATAAATATATTTGGTTGGACGAGTTGGACGACCGTTTGGTGCAACGGTAGCGATCCTACCTTTCGCACCGACGGTCCGGGTTCGAATCTCGGTAGGGGCAGATGTTTGTATGATGAATACGAGCATTTGTACCTGAGTCATGGATATTTATATATATTTATATGAATATTACATATCTATGTATTATATATGTATGTTTATCCGTTACCCTAGCATCCATAACACAAGCCTTACAGTGCTTACTTTGGGCTAGGCTAATTGGTGTGAATGTAAAAAGTATTTATTTATTATTTATTTATTATTATTTATTATATATAATAACATTCTAAGATGAGTTTATTACACAATACCCGTCACGTTGATCCGAATTAACACAATTACGTAAACTGGCATAATCAAATAGTTTTTTGGGTTTGTACGCTCATTACGATTATCTTTTTTTATCTATCAAATATAATTAACATCCACGATTACCTCAGCAAAGGTGTTTTTTGTTAATGAATGAATATGAATATATACTCTAAGAACACAAATTTGTTGTTTGTGTATTTTTGTCTGTCCGGTCTTTTTCCATTGTATCAATTACGTTACCATAGATACGTGTTACCGGGTCAGCTAGTCTATAATCTAAGAACACAAATTTGTTGTTTGTGTGTTTGTCTGTCCGCTCCTTTTCCCGCTCTTTTTCCATTGTATCAATTAACGTTATCATAGCAACGCGTAAATGGGTCAGCTAGTAAATTTAAAGAGTTTACTTTTCCGCAAAATGTCAAATTATTGCATGATTTCCCTGTGTTGGACTTGTACTTCAAAATCGCTTAATTTCTTTGTTAAACAACTATAATTTGACAATAAATAGATAGGCATGTATCCACTGTAGAGTACAAAAAAACTAACTTATGTTTTATCCTTTTTCTCACACTAAATGTTGATGTTAGAATACCAACTTGTTTGAGTTGGATTTTATATTTTAATTTATTAATTATTTTTAATAAAGCTTTTGTTGCTTTTATAATGAAGATTATATAATTAAATTACGCGAATGTTACGCGACGATCCGAATAGCATATTATTTCCGATTCGAAAAAACTTGAGAATTCAAGAGAATGTGTTATGATTTGCTAAATTTGGGTCATATCACATTAGCACTCTGATTATACTTTTAAAACTTTGGAAATATTATAATAGTATATAGTTAAATGATAGATTATGTAATGTCTGATGCCAGTACCTATGATTTCACTTTCAAAAATTCAGTTGAAATTTGAGTTTTTCATAAAATTGTTTGCTGTGTTCGCTCTGTTAAGATTTATTGATACCGTATCATTATTTGATGACACCACCATTCGATAAACCATTTCGATATTATTTTATAAAAAGCGTTTAAAGAGAAAATATTTAAATATGGCCAATAATAAACACAAGTATATATATAACTTATATGTATAACTTAAATATGTTCATTATTTCGTTTCGTTACGTTAGCTATTGTAAGATATTATTTTTTAAATAAGTTAGACTGTGTATCCAGTCTAGTCCTATATAGGTATACCTAATTCCAGCCTACTCTATAAATTTTCCTTTTAAAATGACACGTAGCTAAAAGCTTTTAAGGTTCAAATTCAAATCGTACATACTACAGCTTCATTGGCGCTTCTAGAGTCGGGAAGTTGCCCAAGAAGCTCGGTTGACCAATATTGCCGACCACTCGCTAAATACATAATTGGAGTGGCGTAAGTGCATGCCAATAGAGTGGTAATTAGTTAGTTTGCCGTAGTCATTTGATTTTATAATTTATCACACTTACAAAATACCATTTATATATATAAAAATTTCGTGTCACGGTGTTTGACCGCGATGAACTACAAAATTACTCAACCGATTTTATTGATGTTTATCCATTTTGCTGGATTCTTTCCAACTTAGGGCATAGGATAGGTTTCCTTATAACACAGTAACGAGTGGCCGGGTCAGCTAATCTATAATCTAAGATCACAAATTTGTTGTTTGTCTGTCCGCTCTTTCCCCCCCGCTCTTTTTCCATTGTATACGCGTTACCATAGCAACGCGTTAACTGCAAGTAGTTCGTCTACCGGACGCTAGATGGCGCTAACGAAAAAATATTTAATAATAGGAAAAAAATAAAGAATTTTGGCCATCCGTGCGAAGCAGGGACGGGCGGCTAGTTATTATAATTCAGATAATTAATAACTAAACAATTACGTATAGATAAAGTGCTAACAAAATACTATAGAGATTCTTATTTGCAAAAGGAAGACAGAGACAAATTGTTTTATTTTTTTTATAACGGGGAAATGCTTGGTCTTTATTTCATTTGATGTTAACTGATGATAAGATCAAAAGATGGATTACTCGGAAATTTCATAAATGGAGCAATATTGTCTAAAGTAAAATAACATGGTGGTAAGCTTTAGGGGGACTTAAAACAAGCTCCGAACCCAACCAAACCGTGCAAAAATATGCAAACCTCTCCCCCTCACAGGGGGTTGATCCTGAGACTTTGTAACATCTACGTACAACATGAAAAGTGCAATAAAAACTGAGCTTTTAATCAATAGATTCGGCGTAAGCAGTCTTTATGATTATTCCTCCTTAAAAGTCTAGATGTAAATATGATGGAGTAATTATTAAGATTTGTGTAATGGAAAAGTGTCGCAAATTCAAATTTATAAATTGAAGTTAAAATTAAACCAACAACACCTCAAATTCGGTCTAATTTAAGTCCACGCTTTATATTGAATATAAATGTTTAAGCCTATATCAATAAAAATATTGAAAATGGCAATTCATTTCGCCTTAAAACCTCCTGTATTATTTTTCTATTATCGTCTATTATTACGATATCTTGTACTTAGTGCGTGCTTCCAAAAATACAGATATAATTATTTTAACGGCAGGCATAAGCAAATTGAGATTTTTATAACTGAATGCTTTTTAACTTTTTAAATGTAATATTCAATAAACAACACGTTTTCCTCTCATTTCTGAGCAACAATGATTCAGCCGGTTATGATGTCACTCGCATTCTCCGGACTTCGTCTTGTTTCAACATTGGATTTGTGTGCATCCGGAATATTCAGATATTAGTCAATTGACAATATCGTATGAGATCATTGCACTTCCAATGCAACGTAAACTTTGAATAAGTCAACCTTTCTCCAATATATTCTGTATTGTGTCATTTTGTTACGCCTCACAATAAAAATACGATTCATCTGCTTCCATGCCTTAAGACCTTGTTACAAAAGAAATATGTATACTAGGTGTAATGCTGACTGTATTGATATAAAATGACAATCTTAGATATTTGGGGGTCTTGGTTTTTTTCGACGAACTTTAAAAAATGGTACGTTCTTCCAGCACACGTGTTTCACAGCATGGGGTGCTTTAAGTGGGGTGTGGAGAAGTATCTTGTTGATCTGCGAGGTGAGGGTGGCTAGAACAACATAATTATGTTTTATTAACTGTTTCGCATCTTGATTCTGCTTTTACTTAACACCAGATGGAATCGTCATTCTCAAATAACGTAGAATTCTATGTTCTGTGGGTTTGTTGTATGTAATTAAGGAGAGTTTAAAACAAAGCAAGTTTATGAGTTATTACAATTCTAGCAAGGTGCTGGCGGTAAAGAATTGTTTACTGGAGTAATGTTCGCCAAATAATGTAATTTTGTTTCTCAACATTCCCGATAGATTTAACTTTGGATAATAGTACGTTTATTATCCAGTTTAGGCATGCAAAATATGAAATAAATTGAATTTAATTCGAGAGATCAATTAATAATATGATAATCAATGTAAAATATATTTACAAACATTCAGGATCCTGAGATATAAAACATATTATTCGAAACGATCTTTCGGCAAAGAAAACTTCGGTGAACAATTTTATGCTCAGGCAGTGGACAGAAATGGAATGGGTGTTGCATGGGCGACGTGCGCACGCACCGGAAGGCCGGTCAGGATGTTTCAGATATCTTTGACTCTATTGTCGTCGTGTTGTGTGTGGGCAGGCGCGGGCTGAGCCGGGTAGCGACCGACTTTGTATTAATAACAATGTGCACCCGTTGTGACTTATTACTTGACTGCATGAATGGAGTATGTTCAGTTTGATTTATTTAAAGAAATATTAGGAAGAGAGAGGAGACAACGGATTTTAGAGAGTTATCTTGGAGACCAACTAAACTATTTGATTTATATTTGACTATGTAGGTACATAAACAGGAACATAAAGTATTCCAGGTGGAAATAGGAATAGTATATATACTTAATATCTAACCAGGGTGATTTTTAAATTAATAGGAAAGGGATCTAGTTCTTACACTTCTGTGCCTATTGTACATTTAAATATAACCACTTCATTGGATCCATTTTTAAAGTAATTTATTGGATTCAACTTGGATAAACAAAATGTTGCATGCTAGATGGAGCGAAATGTGTCTGATCCATTTAATATTGTATACTACATGTATTTTTACCGCATCTCAAGCAAGTAAAATTGACGTTTCGACACCTTTACAGGATCCTTTACATGAGTAAAAAGGACTCGAAACGTCAGGATTAATTATGAAACAAAAATAAAGGCGAGGTGTATATTGCTTTTCTTGATTTATGAAAATCTTAGTATAATTAAAAAATACATACTTACAAACAATTTCATTATTGTTTATTTACTTTAACCCTTTTTTTGTGTTCAAATGTTTAATGGCCGTCTTCTTCATAGGGTTTAATTTAATTATCTGGTAAAAAATAAATTAACAGCGCCTGGAAATTGTAAAATATAGCCTCATGAATATAAATTATACGTTATGATGTATTTATTTTATATATTTAATTTTAACACTTTTAATTATTATTGTTGTCATATTAAATTGCAATATGATTACAGTCGTAATATAATTAAAATTAAACATTAATAACTTAACGTAACTTCTACAACGACAATCACTAAAATAGTCATAACTTTAATGAGAGAGATGTACTTAATGGATTGATAGCTTCAGTTTTGTTAGAAATAACCGCAAATCTCCCCGTTCTGTGATATTCAATATGCTCTTTTTTGTTAAACTGTTTATAACGATACTGAAACTTTTTTGAAATAAAATTAAACGTAGAATTGTTCGTCAAAAGCCAATACACCCACTATCCCCATTGAAATGATCTATGGAGATAGTGGGAAAGCTGTTCTAATGAATTTTTATCCCATTATCTGCATCGGAATTTTACATGTTAACTGACAGATGAAGAAATAATGCTAACCGGTAAATGCGTCATACCTGGCCGATCTTGTCACTATGGTTTAGAGAAAACAATAGATTTGATAAATTATTGCAAAATGACTACTGAAAAATTTAGTTAAAATAGTTAAATAAATTAAAGTTTAAAATTTAATAAATATATCCAATTTCTTTTTAATCAGATAATAGTAGAGAACTAAGAGTTTTACAAAAGTAAAAATTACAAATGGGAAAAGTGGCAAAATCTTTTCCTACTTAAGTCATTAATGCGGATTGTCATGGGTAATACGTAGCTAACGTTTTCAAAATGCTGTGCAGTAGGTTTGTCTTTAAATAAAGGACAAGGTTTAGTTTTGGTTAGATGTGATTAGGTAATGTGGGAAAAACATCTCGAGTTTGGAGATATAACAAATATCTCAAGCTTTGTACTAGTAAAGTTACTAGGTAAATATAAAACAAAACTATATTATTCCCACTTCATCGGTTCAGTTCTTAGTTTTAGACCAAAATTAAAGCAGTAGTACAATCTTCATAATAAATTACCACACCGAGAAAATCCCTGTGGATCAAGATACTACCATACGTTAAGGATTTACGGCTTAACCTGACTTTAGTTTCAAGTTGGAATTAACTTCGATAATTGGTGTAATATTCTAAAATTAATAAATTTTTCTTCTTGTTCATAAACTATGTATGTAGCTATGTATGTATAGTAACTGTAGTTGATAATTGTTACTGCACATAGAATTAATAATAATAATAATTTATTGTCCAACAATAGCACAAAAACAATAATCTTACAACCATTATTCAAAGTACAATGCTAAACATAAACAATAATACTCTGCCCCCTAGTTTAGGTAAACCTGTATTCTAGGAGACAGATCCTTCCCTCTTATATCGTATTGCATTAGCACATAGCACTATCTTGTAGCTATAAACTAAGAAGTCATCGGACGTATCAACGTGTATATGTGTGCGTGTGCGTGTGCGTGTGTGTGTGTGTGTGTGTGTGTGTGTGTGTGTGTGTGTATGTGTGTGTGTGTGTGCGCGCGCGCGCGCGCGCGCGTGTGTGTGTGTGTGTGTGTGTTAGAGAGTGTGCGTGTACGCATGCCTGCATGTGTCTAATTGATTTGGTACTAAATATTGTAAGTATAACTTAGTTTTTTTTTTTTTATTGCTTTTAAGTAATTTTAAATAATTGAGTTTAGTTTATTATTTAGTTAAATTTACTATTTAATATTAATTTTTAAATGTATTTTGAATTTCTTTGCAATTATATTTTAAAGTAAAGCTAGAAGTTGTTCGGTTTTTTCATAGTCTAGCAGAAGTAGCCAATCTCGTACTTTGATTTTACATATGGTTTTTTGTAAATTGTAAATTTCTATACTTTTATTCACCTTGTTATACAAATGTGGCCCCAAAAAGCATGAGAATCTTTCATAGAATGCAGGTTTATGTATATCTATTTTACATATTTTCTTCGCTCTTCTTACGTCAGAGCATAAAGTAGACCGGTCATAGGTTAATTTAGAGTGCTGCTTCAATATAGTTTTCAGGATAAAAAGCTGCCTAACAGAAAGTAATCCACATTGCCGATACAGCTCAGCTGTGCAGTATCTATAGGGTTTAAATGTCATTACTTTAAGCACAGACCTCTGGGCTCTTTCAGTAGTCAACAGCCTTGTTTTGCATGCTCCACCCCATACTGCAATGCAGTATAATAGAATGGACTGGCATATTGCGTAATAAACTGTTTTTAAAACATCCAGATCAGCGACATGACGCAAATTTTTCATGAGCCAAATAACTTTTCTCACTCTGCCATTTAAATTTTCAATCTGTTGGGACCAGGACAGATGGTTATCTATTTCTACACCTAGGTATTTAATATGTGATGCTGCCACTAAACCAGCGCATTTACACGGAAAATATAGTTCGCTCTTACATGTATGTGCCCGAATGCCAAAGTGTGAATCAGGTTGTGTGCTACTATTGATAGAAAAGGTGACATATTTAGTTTTAGCGACATTGAGCGACAGCAAATTTCTGTTTAGCCAAGTGATCACCACACCTAGGCCTTGCTCAGCATGTTTACGAACCTCATCCCAAGTATCTCCATAGTATACTAGAGCAGTGTCATCTGCGAAGGAAAAAACCTTACCATTGACAGGAGTATGAAGACAAAGCTCATTGATGTAGACCAGGAAAAGACTTGGTCCGAGGACGCTGCCTTGAGGCGTTCCGTAAGAAATGGGCATTTCATCACTCCTGTACTCGCCAATTTTAACACATTGGTAGCGATTACTCAAGTAATCCTCAAAAGATTTTTAACGGTATTCCACGTATACCCATATTCTCCAGCTTGTTCAACAGAATGGGAACAGAAACGGTGTCAAAAGCCTTTGCTAAGTCTAAAAATATACCGATACACTTTTTACCTTTATCTAGGTTGTAAACTATGTATTCTGTTAAATTACTAACAGCATCTTCGGTTGAGTGGCCGGCCCTGAATCCAAATTGTGATTTTGCTAATAGGTTTTCATTTTCCAAATATTTAATGAAACGTTTGTTAAGAATTTTTTCGAAAACCTTGGACAATGATGGTAATATCGATATAGGTCTATAATTATTGACATCGTTTCTGTTCCCCCGCTTGAAGACAGGTGTTATTAGTGCCTTCTTGAATGAACTTGGAAACACGCCACAATCTAAACATAAATTAAAAATGTAGGTTAAAACTGGCACAATATAACGGCATGCTAATTTCAGAAATCGGGTAGGGATGCCATCCCAACCAGCAGCTTAATCACTTTTGAGGTTCTGTATTGTATTATAGACTTCACTATTGTCCACTTCCAGCAGCACAAAGGACTTTAAATGACTTTGTGATTTAATGAGACAATGTCCAGCAGAGTTTCGTGGTATATTTTGAGCGAGTTTCTGACCAATTGTAGAAAAAAAAGAGTTCACATCATTCAGAGACTCCATAGGTCCATTTGGATTCGTGCGCAATAATTCTGCAGCGGTACAATTAATATTACTTGTGTTAGACACATTCTTTATTATTCTCCAAATATGTTTAGGATTATTACTATTTTTCAGCTCAGTTTTATAATATGACTCCTTTAAATTCTTAACAAGGTTAAAGTAGAAATTTCGATATCTGCGATACGTGATCTGTGCTACTTCATCATCTAAATTATTTTTTGCTATTTTTTGGAGTTTATTACGATTTCGCATACATCGTAGAATACCAGTAGTAATCCAAGGCTTTAAAATGCGTTTACTACGGGGAATCACAACAACCCTTGTGTTGGCAGTCAGTACTTCTCTTAGAGTTTCTATTAAAGAGTTAGTTGCAAGATTCGGATCTTTTATGGAATAAATATGGGAAAAGTCTATAATTTCTAATTGTTTTAGAGCATTATTGTAATCAGTTTTTGTTGAAGAAAATGTTTTATTTTTTGTATTAGTTTTTGTCATGAAGTTAAATAGAATCGGTTGGTGGTCGGTGAAAGCAGATTTAAAAACAAATGTCTGAGATGAAGTATACCCTTTCAACATTACGTGATCAAGACAATTAGCTTCTCTTGTTGGAAATGTGTGGGCCGGAATTATACCATGCTCCGCCAGTAAATTTAGATAGTTACCCTTTCTAGGATCCTTACTATAAGATTTAATGTCTATATTGATGTCACCAATTATACAAATGTTTTTATATGATTTATATTTTTGTAGAATAGAGTTAAGAGAATTTAGAAATACGTCTATGTTATGAACTGAAGGTGTCCTATATATAGCAATTACAACAGTATCAGTATCAATCTTTATGACCAAACAATTTGCTTCAATAAAGTCCGGCTCCTCAATAACACAATGAACACTTTCATTCGTGTAAACCACTATCCCATCATTTTGATTATGACATAAGTTTGAGAATGCTAAGGTGTAGTTTTCATAACGAGGAAGCGGTTTATGGCATTGTGTCCATGTTTCAGTGATAATGATCATATCATATTTCACACTCAGTCCAGCCAATAATACTTGAAAAGATTCAAAATTTTTGTAAACACTCCTGACATTTTGAGTTATTATTTTAAAACTATGCCTACCATGCTTTATCTTGATTGCTAATTCATTTAAATCTATTAATTCGCTATGATAAATCTGTAAGTCATCAATGTTATTCAATAGGTCTCTTGTATCAGCCATTTGTAATATGTAAATTTAAAACATTGTATAACTTGTAGTCGCAAAAACATATGATATTACGAAGATAATTCAAACAAGTGGCGAACAGAATTTTAAAATATGTTTTTTTAGTGGAACTAGTAATACGGTTAAGATAAGCGTTAGTACCCATTTTGTTACTAGATACATGGTTTTTATGTTTTATTATGTAAATATAGTGTATAAGATTGAATTTTAGATAGATTGTATTGTTTGAGTAATGTAATATTATGTGTATGTTTGTGTGCATTTTTGTATTATTAAATATTTTAAACAGAAAATTTATAATTAAGAAAAGTAAAAATGAAAGCATGCAAAATCTTTTGAACAAAATATTGTTTGAGCCTAGTCACTTGGTAGATAGTTTTTGTAAGTCAGATGTACAGTCAATCCTGGTGGCCGGCTGCCCCTCCTTTTTTCGTAAATATACTCTTCCATTAGCAATCCAACAGAAAGTGAAGTTCTTTTCTTTGCTGAACTCACGGCAAGAATAATACAGTTTTCTTGTATCACTTGTAACGTGTTCCGATATATATATTGGTTTTTGCGGTGTTTTGAAATCAAGATGGCCTGTATTTAATTTCATGTCTCTATGATCATTATTAAATTGTCTTAATTTCTTGAGTATAATTTCCTTCTTTATTATGCTCGTAAGTTGCAATATAATTGGTTTATTGTCCGTATTTGTGTTTATCCGACGTGCGTCATAGATGTCCGAAGCATTAATATCCACATCAATAACTTTTCCAATTTTTTGGGCAACTTTTATTATGTCAGTCTTGGTCTCAACAGGGAATTTAGGAATGTTTTTGATTTCTATGCTTGAGGATCGCCAATTTCGCTCTAGGAACTCTATTCTATTTTCCAAAGACTTTATAAATGTTTTGTTGCTATTTTTCTCCTCTTCCAAAATAGCAAATTTTTTAAATAGATCGTCGTATTTATTTGACATGAAGTCAAGAGAGGCTGTAATAACCGTATTCTGCTCTTTAATTTCATTTATAGATTTCAACATTAGATTATTCTTGACATCCTGTTTCTTAGACCACTCATTAAACATTTGCTCAAAAAAGAATCTTGACTCCTCATCCGTGCTATTTCCTTCACGCTTTCTTTTAATATTTCGCTGGCTCCCATATGTGGTTACTTCAGATTCAAATCGGTGTAAGTTCGGTTCGGAACCCGTACGTGAATCAGTGCGCAGTGTTGTTGTTGCGATAGCCAGTGCGGTCGTAGCATGGGTGGCAGCGGGGAGGGCAGGGGGCTGTCCATGCGACGGGCTTTGCGGTAGGGTCCTTTTTAATGGCATTATATTAATATTAGTAAAATATTCGTAACACACTGGTCGACGTCGTAGACGTGTTCGTAGTCGTTGGCTCCCGTAGCACTGCCAATTCCGTAGCACGATGCCCAAAGTGGTGCACTAATTTGTCGCGATCGGCACTGGTTTAATAGCGCATCCCGCAGCTCACCAGACTCAGAAAGACGGAATCCACGAAACACAGATCGAACCCACGACGACACAAATATTTTTATCTTTTCTAATTTTAATTTAATTAAAAATTTAAGCAAATATCACAGTGTACACGTCCACTCGCGAACTAATCCGGGGAGGGAAGGACGTTAAAGAACATAACGTATAATTTACGCATAAATATTACAAAAAAAGGAATTCCATTTGGGCGAGCAGTCTACATCGTAGGTTATTTGAATTCTAGTGTTTATCAGGCTTGGCTGGGAATAAATCATTTCTATATTATGTTCTTCGATAGTGTCAAAAAATGTGTTTTATGATTTGTTTTTACGCTTTACAAAGGAAATTTTCATTATTTTGACTAACCTTTGTTTGACGGAGTTATGATTTTAAATCACTCAGGATAGGATATATATTTTTTTTTGGTTCTTATTTGTATAATATTAGGACAACTGATTCAATTGTTAAAAGTTTTTGCAGTTTGAGATGTGATATTATTAATGTGCTATGTGATTGCGTCTGGGGGTCGGTGCCAGGGATACTCCTCGCCCTAGAGTAACAACACGGAGAGAAAAGGAGAGTAGAAAGATAGAGCGACAGGATAGGATATTTTGTCTCACGTGACTACTATTATATGTTGTATCTATAGCTTGTTTGACGTGATGATTATTGACCTTTTGGTGGGTTAATAAATGGTCTATATATGTAAACATAGTCATAAAGTAATTACAATCTAGTTGGCCATAGTCAATTGTGTATTGAGATGTCAGCATCAACTCAAGAGGACAATTTGTTCCTCGCTGATGTGATAAGAAGGTGGAACCACACGTAATACAAGCGTTTAGCTTACGGCACACTGTTATTATTAAATATAAGAGCAAGCTTCACACCTTAACTCATCGCCGCAAAGTTGCCTGTCTGTCGGTCTTCTACAGATTGTATTTCGCAGAATGAGCTCAGGAGCTGATGCAGCTGCATAGCTCATACCGCCATCACTTTTCTTCCATCGGACATCCAGATGCAATGCGGGCTACCACCCTTTCTTGGTTGCTATTCCTACCCTTTCGTACCAAGCGATTCTCAACTTTTTTTTATAATGCGCGCAGCAAAGGACTGGAACTCCCTTCCTTCGTCTGTATTTCCGAGTACTTATAACCCGTCGGTTTTTAAAGCCAGGGGAATAGGCACCTTCTGGAATAGCTCGTTTCATCTTGAATTCTGTCTTGGCCCTCGGGCTTGATTGGGATCAAGAGCAAATCCATTCTTAATAAAAGAAAATATCGGTAGCTTATTTGGAACACCTGACACCTGGGACGAGTTGAACTTTAATTTATAATAATTTCTTTAGTTATAAAAGATATTGCAGTTAAATGGTCATATAACAAAAAAATTAACATTTTGTGCGCTCTATCAAAACATTATATTTTACGACATACACTAGATTTCGAAAAAGAAGTTTAAAATGGATATTATGAGCAAAAATCTTTCTAATATGTTGTTAAATAAAATGTTAACAAAGTGAAAACTGAATGGTGGAACTAATTATTAGATTTGTTTATGAAAAATGTGAGTCTGTTGTTCCGTAAAATGAATAATTTGATTAATTATGTTACGGAACTTCAACGCTGACGTCCGCTTGGTGACTTTCACTGATGCTTTTCCAATTGTGGATGTTGATGTTTTTGACGTAAAAACAAAACACGTTTCTTTTATGGAGATAAATATAAGATATTTACTTCTATCTCGTATTCTATAAGGTTAAAAGCGGCGATAGAGAGACATGCTTACAAATAGGTTTAAACTATATTCATATACTCAGAATCTTCGAACGTTAAAATAGTCACATATATTGTAGATGTCAAATCGAAATATTATGACAAGTTGTCACTGAAAGAAGAAAAAGTTAAGTTACTAAACCAAATTCATTGCATAATGAAACTAAACTAATAGGTTTTGCTTATTTGTTTTATATGTTCCAAAAAGTGAAAAAGCGGACATAGCATTTCGATTTTTCTTTCACTTAACACTTTAAAAATTTGTATCTTACAAGTGAAGCCTTTTATTTATCTGATTCCTACTAAGTGGGATTCATTATATGTATTTTTCTTTTATTGTGATAGGTAATATATATACTTAAATATTAACTACAGGAACGTACATTTCTTTCTTTCTCCCCTATTGTCCTTCAATATTTTCTAAAAGTAATTTGAGTTATTCCTTTTTTGTATATATTAACATAACAAAGGTAGGTAGTATATTAACATAAAAAGGTTTATGAAATGAATTCGAAACACATAAAATGAGTTCGAAAACATGAATGAATTCTTTTTATTTTCATTATAATTCATGTTAGATCAGTAAACTCGAGAAACAAACCTTAATGACAGATTAAATTAGTATTCGTGCGTCATTGAACCACTGATTATGGAAACAGCTGATACTATTACTTCAAAGTATGATTCATTACTAAAATAGATAATTGAATATTTGTAGATTAATTCATCTTATTAACATAAATCGTTCTTTAGGCATAGTTAAAAATAAACTTTAAATATTATAATGAGATATTCTTTCTTATTCATCAATTGACCTATCCCAAAGTCAATACTTTGAAGCTTGGTTTATGGACACTTAGGCAACGTATGCAAGTAAAAATGCACTTATTCATCACACAAATATCTGCCCCTCACGGAACTCGAACCCAGGACCGTCGGAGCGGAAGGAGGGATCGCTACCTTTGCATCAAGCAGTCGTCGTATATAGTTACAAATTATTGGACGAAACGTATTTTCGGTTTCTGATCTGAATATTCGATCAGTATGAAAAATTCTGTCAAATTTTAAACTCTCATGTTCTAGTTAGCCCGCGGCCACGATCTGTAAGTCTTAACGTTGCTATCGCGTTTGCGTTAATGTTTAAAATTCAGACCTTATTACATCAGTGTTAAGATCTAATATCAAGAATTTAAACGTCATTATAATGCCTGCACATTTGAAAAAATCACAGGTTTCTGACTGAAATGTCGGGATAAAAAGGTATCTACTAAACAATTTCCATTTTAAATCATAAAATCCATTTCGTAATACGTTTATTATGTCTGCGATGTTGTAAACGCAATATCAGTGTTAATATCCCTACAAGTCATATGATATTGAAATAAAATATAACTTTATCATTAATAAAACAATGCAATTTCCACGTGCGTCACTGTTTAATATTTATTAGACGCTTGTAAAGTTCTCTATTTATGAATACTTAATTACTTAGCCATTTGTCGAGTTGTTCTTTTTATCGCCACCATAAAGTTCTACTGCGCCTATCAAAGGTCGTAATTTGCAAACTAAATTCAAACCTTAATATCAGTTGTATAAATTCTAAAATTGAACGCAAACTGATGATAATGACGTTTGATAGGTTCAAAAAGTTTTAGTGTGGCCTTATGAGAGCAGTATTATGGCTTATCAATGCGGTATCTATAACGTGCGCAGGCGCACCACAATCAAATATACATACTTTATAATTTGTAACACAAGGTTGCGTTGAATTATCTCTATTATTGGTCGTATGCGTTTTTCGTAAGTCAAATATTGTCAGTTAGTTTTGTATGAAAAAATATATTTTTAGCTTTTTTTAAGTTTTGTCTTTTGCAAGTTTAATAATGGCGATAATTATCAGAGGTTGTTGTAAATATAGGCACTTCTGACTTGTTTGCTAGAAAGTCCTGAGTTATAAACAAAGTGCAATTTATTCAACATATTCCTTCATTAATGAATTTTGCAGGTAACATATTTAAATATTAACTCTTTTTTCGTGCTTAAGTACGAGCAGTTTTATTTAAAATTAATACATTTACTGAAACGCATGAACCTAAGTTTTGCATGAAGTTGGTTTTTATTATTTCTTTACTTTTTCGTTCTTCAACAAGGGTAAAAAAGACTAAAAATAACTCATGTCACGAGCTTAAATACTTTTTTTATCTTGTCATTATTTTTTATAGCATAACCTCATTATATCGCCAAAAGAGGTTGTGATTTGAAAACACAGCTTCTTGAAGCCGTCCTTGTCAACTTCTCGTTTTGTAAGCATTGGTTAACGTGCGGTTTCACAATTGTCGTGCACTCACGTTAATGCTAAATTCATTATTTGTAAGCGCAAGATATTTTGCCCGGCTTCATTTTTAACGACCGGTTATTGGTCAATGGTAACGTTATGGAAACTTAGTTTTAAGAGTGCGCACAGAGGATTTGTTGTCGGATCCGCTTTTCAGATTTTAATAACGCCCGATCTTGTTTTATTTAAACATATTATTTTTTATTTTATATTGCTCCCTTGTCAGTCATTCCTGTGCCATATCAAGTGGCATTGTTCTAAAATAAAAGTTAATTATAATTAAATTAAAAGCGATTTAACTAAGATATTTTTGTAAGAAACACGTACAAATATCTATACTAATATTATAAAGAAGTAAAGTTTGTGTGTTTGTATATTTGTTAAATTGTAAGGGGTAATCTCGGGATCTACTGAACCGATTTTAAAAATTCTTTCACCAATAGAACGGCACATTATTGCTGAGTGTCATAGGCTATATTGAATGCTAGAAAAAAATTAAAGAATTTTGTCCACCCGTGCGAAGCCGGGACGGGCCGCTAGTTTTTTATAAAATAGGTGTTTCCGCTCCTTTTTAGAAGTCCCGTTCACAGGATGACTGAATGAGTGAATGAAATAAATGTGCAACTACCGAATATAGTCGGTTCAAGTGGTCAATTTCCTGAAAGTAAAATACTTTTAACATGGTTATTTCAATATCATTATTTATCCTGACGTTACTATGATGTTATTGTTATCATATCGATTGTATAAATCGATCAACATTGACTATAGATAAAAAGACGTTATCGATTGTTAAAAGACTAAGAAATCAATATAAATCATATAATAGAAGACATATCTACATGATTCGCGAACTAAAATATGATAAAATCACCAAAATCTTTTAGACAGAAAGGGCAGTGGAATAATAAGGGTTGCATTTTAGTTTTTGAGTTACGGAAGTTTAGAGAAGTATTTAATTGTAAAATAAAAATAAAATTTATGAGACTATACATTTCCATAGAATTCTTTGCAAACACAATTTATAGGATATGAATAAGATACAGATAGAAGATATTCCAGCGAATTATCAGATTGTTAAACAGATATAGGTACCGGGCTTAAGCCGTTAAGTGTTTCAGTCATATGCGTGCATTTATGTCTTACTAGTGGATAATTTTTATTTGAGGCAATACAGGTATTAAATAATACCGATACTTATTACCTAAACACCTTTATCTAAAGATAACGAATTATCATGGCAATACTCATTTATGCAATAAATACTGACAGTATAACAAAGGTTTTTTTTTAATAAGAATGAAATATATTATGCATTTTATTTATGAAGTACTTTAATAAAGATACTATTATAAAAGACATTCAACATTATTTCTTTTTTAATTTAAAATAGTTGAATTATATATGTAACTATCTTACAGACGAGTTTTCGGTATTTTCTAATACTTTTTAAATATCATAAAATACTATATCGTCATTATTAATTATTCTTAAAACAGATTTTTTGAAATTAAATAAATATATTATTTTTTTAATATAATAATTCTTGTTTACTATTATGATTTATTGACGTTTTTCGATGTACAGTTATTCACCTAATGATATGATACTTTTCTCGAGTATTCACCGATAAGAAATGAATCAACGAACGTAAATATAATAATATTTCTTATTGTAAGTATCTTTGCCGACAGGAGTCGCCTGAGGTCCGTATGGCGCTGCCATTGGCGGCGCGCGCGCCCGATCCCTCTGCGCTGGCGGCCTACTGGGCGGAATACGAGGACCTATGCCGCCAGATCAGCCCGGGAACCCTTCTCGATGATGACGACACACATTACGAAGGTAGGGTTACTTACTTGGCAATGCCGTCAAATAAAACAATGGTTTTAAAAAGTTTGTAGTCGGTTATTTACAATAATTTAAACTATACAATTATGCACTGCCTTTTACTGCTTCTGTACTCAGCTCTCTGGTTGATTTGTAGAGAATGCTTAAAGGCATTAAGTCCGCCATTTGTATTGTATTTTTGCAATAAGGAATTAATGAAAAATATATAGAGTAAGTAGTTACACTCGATGGTATAGGGGACAGTGATTAAATACTATGAATATAGCCCGTAGTTGTTAGAATCTACCTACTTCGAACACTATATAGTCTCCGACAAATAAGTTGAACATGATTTTGAAATCACGTGACATGCGCAGTAGTGAATAGTGTACCTAAACTTGTTACTTATTGTTCAACTTATTTGCCGGGGACAATACCGGCAATTTCTTTAAAAAAAAATTAAAAGTAGTTTAAGTTTATAACAAAACTTTAGTTTTTCAACAATTCGGTTTACAATATATATTTAAGCTAATTATGACATAATTCTGACATATTTCGCTAAAGTTTGTTAAAGCTTCTAATGTCAGGTTTTAACATCATTAGGTATATTTAGGATTATATTAAAATAATGAAATATTGGTATGGAAAAATTGTGCATTCAAGCATTTTTAATTTAAAGAATAACTATGTTGTCAAGTTATAATAAGCAGTTTAGAAATTAGATCAATCAACATAACTTTTAATACAAACGCACGTAAAAAAAATCTTTTGAAACGTCTTACATTTAGAGAATTAATCAGCCAGTCTTAAAGTGTTTCAGGAAATTAAACAAAAAATGACACTTGACCCATCACATATCTATACATATAAATAAAATTGGAGTGTATGTTTGTAATATCGAAATAACCGTTTTTTTACTACATGCATATGAATATATATACGGTACATACACCAAAATAACATTTTTTACAATTTTTGTCTGTCTGTCTGTCTGTTTGTTCCGGCTAATCTCTGAAATGGCTGGACCGATTTTGACGGGACTTTTATCGGCAGGTAGCTGATATAATAAGGAGTAACTTAGGCTACTTTTAAAAATATATTGAAAATTATAATAACTGAGCCACGGCAACGTGTGGCCGGGTCAGCTAGTGTTAAATATATTTCTAATTTTATTAACAAAAACAGGTGGTAATATAAACAATCAATTGTGATAGCATCTATTACGATGGGACGGTATTGGTATTATCGGAGTACGATTGCAAGCTCTTATGAAACCTAAGGTTATTAACTTAGGTTTCATAAGAGCTTGCATCGTTTCAACACGTTTGTTTATTGGATTGATTAATGATAAAATCGTACATCGATCCACGACACTTTCATAATAGTTTGCTAATTGCAAATAAATATATACTGCATACCAAGGTTGGTTAACTTGAAGAACTGAAGAGCCATAAGAAACCGGCCAAGTGCGTGTCGTGTTCGCACATCAAGGGTTCTTTACCACATAGGTATAATTAAATATGATCTATTGGTATTTATTAGAAAAAAATACATTATTATCAAATTTAAGTTCACAGGTCAATGGGAATCTACAAAAAATAGAACACAACTTAATAAAGAAAGCTGGATATTGTGGTTTCATATTCCTTTGTATTTTCAATAATTTAAGAAAAAACATAGTGCTTGTCTACTCACCGAGCTCCAAACAACAATATCCAACTGGATGGGGCAAGCCAAATTTTTTTTCGCACCCTTTTTTAGCTTTATGGGAGGCCGGACCTCCCTTAAAAACATTAAAAAAAATTACAAGTTGTATGACTTTGGGTCTTTGCTTATGTTGTGAAAATTAAAAGACTTCCAATCGTTTGGCTGTAATACTTGTGTGACAGACGTATAAATCAGACGGACAGACGGAAATATGAGTGACAATAATAGGGCTTCATTAGGACACTTAGGGTAATGAACCATGAGAAAAGTTTTTTTATATAAGCTTAGTCGGCCTTGCCCATATATCGCCTATATCGGGCGAAAAAAACTTAAACCTTTTTTTTGCAAGTAGATAGCTATAGGGATAAACGGGGAATAATAAAAATCTACGCGTGCGAAGTTGGGCGGAGAACAGCTAGTTAATACTAATATTAAACTATTCTTTATTCTGCCAAATAAAATTGGTTGTCTGTAAAGTCAGTTTTGCGGACGATAATTTTACGTGAAAACATAGATGAAAAATTGCATATTTTTATGAATTGAATTATTTATCAATATTTTGTATAATACAAAGAAGGAGTTAATTAATTGATTTTTTTCGATAAATAAACATTTAGTTGTTTTAATAAACAATGGAAACGACATTAACTTTTCACTTCATAAAGTGGAAGAGAGATAGATGCGTCACAAGCCGAACAATCGCTAGTTCCGCGCTCTAGCTTGCACGCTCGGCTCAGGCGGAACGTTACACTTTTTCGTGCGTGCAGCTGGCATTCATTGAATTATAAGAGGTTATCACGTTAAAAAAAAACAAATAGTTTTAAGTACAAGACACATAACACTGATTTGACTTTGGAACATAGCTGTCATACCTAATAATAACATAATCATAACGATGAATAGGTAAGAGATTAAAACCTTGAACCTTGTTACTTGTATGAATCTGTAATACTTGTTGGTTTTACAAAATATTTTTAGACAACAAACAGGTCATTGTGACATTTCCTCGCGATTATCGATGCGTTTTTTGTTTGTTATCGGAACAATAACGATTTATTTTAGGCGTATAACACAATCGTGTGACGCCACCTGCGGAAAGAGTTGTTTTTGTTCTATTATAAGAGCGCTGAGTGGACGGCATTGTCTTAATTGGCTGGAACCAACTGTGCAATTGTCGCAGATCAATTATTTCCAACTCAACGATAATAGTATGAGTCTCTTGAGCTTGTTGCATAAAACACATTACTAGAATTACTTAAAATTAAAGTGGAAACTGAGAGCGAGTTGAATGTAGTGAGTAAAACGAATCAATCTTGACGATTTTTGATGACAAACACCTATTGGCACGTACAGTTAAATCGTCCCGTATGGCGTCACGAAAAAAGGCATGACGCTCTGATGTCATCCCTTTTGCTAATGCGTGAAGAAAGCGAGTTTGCTACATCCGCTTCTATTTAATAATTTGGATAAATAAAATTTTACTTTAGTTTTTTAGTACACAAATAACGCAAGAAATAGGGGATATTATAATAGAAACAATATACATTTTATTCGAGGAAAATCGTACCAGGTATTGATATTTCTTTTATGTTACATTTTATATTTGGAAATACTTATTGAGTATTGTTTTTATTATTTTCAAAATATTATATTTTTAATAGAATGTTTCGAATCTGCTTGGCATCCCGTGATGTTTTAATCGTCATTTATACATAATTTTGGCTATCAAAGTTTTCCTTTTTTAGGTCGACGATGTAACAATTATTTTTTTTATCAAAATCTGTACAGTCTACAACATTTATAAAATATTAACAATAAGATTTTGGTTTTATTTTATGAATGTTACCAATAAACAGATATCAGTAAAAAATATAGTAATGAGCTATCAAATAAGATACGAAATTTTCACGTCGTCCAATTATTGTGCATTTAAGATAAAAGTTTATTATTTACTGTTTCTTTGGGACGTGAATTTGTTTTTTAAGGTATCCTATATGGAAACTTGTTTAGTATTCCAAAAATTATTGCATTTTTTGCTAAAATACTTTGAGTGCGGAAATATCAAATTCGCTACTCATTTTTTATTGTGGCAATTTTACAAGTTTCATGTTGTGTATTGTCTTTAAAAAGTAATTTTACAGATACAATACTTTAAACGTATATTTGTTGTCATGATTATTATTAGCAGTAATCTGTATAAAGTCACCTTGTTATGTTTGTTGTTACAAAACTGAGATGTGATTTTATTTTTTCTTATTTACATATCATATCAATTATGAATGATGACTCTCATCATGGACACGTGATGCCTATTTTAGTTACTAAAGTATTTAGAGTGTATTTCAATCACTATACATTTTCAGAGTGGTCAACTTAACTTGGTTCAAATAATTTCCTTGAGTACTAAACCTATCAAAATTGTGTCAATTATTTATGACCATTGACTCAAAAAAAAATCTAGCGAATTATCTTATCAGAAGAAAGCAAATTTTATCAACAATTAAATAACTCCCTGTCATTGATAGAAATATATAGGTACATATCAATAACTGTAAACAAGCAGTTTAATTTAATAGAAGAGATTTATCTAAGTTAAAATATCCTCAATAAATATCCGATATGCAATCTCGATTGTTATATCGATTAACACAACAAATCGATACGAAAGAGATGGGCAAGGCGTTGCTTTCATGCGTCAGCCTTGGGCCGCATTCCACCGACCAACAGGTTTCGTTAACCGGACATTTGGACAAGGCGAAGATTGCCATTATCGCCTAGCCCTTTCTAAAGTTGTTGCAGATCGCCATTTGAGGATGCAGGCGGCTTTCACAAACGTCCGTTTAACTAACCATTAATTATTTATTAGCTCGCATTTAACCGAAGCTGCCTTTACGTTAACACGTTTCAGATGCGAACCACGTCTTAATGTGATAGTCTTAATTGAATTATCGCAATAGATAGTATCACAAAGTAGGTATGCCTCATTATGTGCAACATATTAAACCTATTGCCAACTATTGAGAAATATAGCAATTTCCTCAATTGCAACTATTAGTTTTAATAAATTGGAATTACATTCGGTGGTGGCGCTTACTTCGTTCTTAGTACCTATATGGACTAGCCATCAAAGAAATTGTATATTTGTAATGAATACTTTTTTGTATGTTTAATACCATTTGTAATGATTTTTTTTTTATTTTTATTAATAATGTGATCCTATTAAAAAGTTTGCAATGCGTTTAACCTTTTTTTAAATGTGATTGTGGAATGGAGTGTTGAACATATTTTTAAGAAGCTGGCCAGTTTTTTGATGTAAAAAAAATACTGCACATCTAACTACGCAGAAAAATAGCTCGTCGGTGGTTAGTAGGTAATACTAACTAGTTTTATATACTCATCGCAATCGTTTAACGTTCATTACGCATCGCCTATCCACCTCACCTCCGATGCAGGTGGCGTTACATTCATTCATGTATCAACGGGGCGCCACAGTTGCACGACCATCGACATTAGTTACACGTCGACTACTCGCGATTTTAATACATTAAGGAAGACTTCTCTTTGCAATCCAGCAATGTACCACTTTTTAAAGTAAATGAAGGTTGATTACTTGTGGAATTCCAGAGTAGCGGTAACAGGTAGCTGATTTGTGGCTGTGCCCGAGTAACGGAGCCTGCTGGGCGGTAATTACTGCTGAATGAAAACAACATTGCTGGTTCAAGTTCATTAGGGTATCGGGGAAGTTGTGTTGTAGGAGGAAATCTCATCGATAAGGCATACATTGCAGTATGGAAATTTTAATAGAGTAGGTACCTATCATGTAAAATTAAATTACATTAAAATTCGGAAATAGCCTTTCATTTTAATACTTGGAATTTGGGCGATACTCATTTTTCTAATTTTAAAAATAAGGATGAACTGTTTTTGAAAATTTTCAAAAAAAAAATACTTGGAGCCTGATATACTTCTCGAATCATTAGCGTCATGTACTCGAACTTAATTTAAAAATTGCGTTTTTCTCTTTGATTCTTCAAGATAAAAACATTTTAACACGACAGGATTTTAAATCGGAAATAATAAAAATACGACCGAGTGAATGACCCGTGCAGTCAAATTTGACTTGTAAATCGGAATGTTTGCTGTTCGCTGCGCTTGCGCGTCCAGCGTGATAGCCAATGGGGCGGCGCGATGTCCGTTACATCTAGGGTTACGAACATATAAACTATTACAAAATCTATCAAGGTACTAACGAACCCAAAATACAAGAAAGCGCGGTACTTTCAAATTCAAATTTTCAAAGCTTCGAATCGTAAAAAAGGCTCGGAATTATTCAATGGAATTGCGCAAAGCCTTAGTGAATGGCAATAAAAATACAAATTCCTCAAGCGAATTCATAATTAATAAAAAAAATGTTATTTAATATACTTACATAAGTTGTCAAACCAAACACTGCTACGTGCAAAATGTACACTTCTAAGAAATATTTTAGAAAGTTTTATTGGTGAACTATTCGAAATGGTCAAAATGTTAATTTGATTTTTTCCGTTTTCAACCACGACAATAATAGAATATTGAAATAATAAAATTATTAAAATAATTCATTGAGTACTATTTAAATTCAGTTCCGCGAGTTGCTCATCTGTCATTTTATGCGAATTCGATGTTCTTTTAAACTTATCTCATCAAAATAACAAGTGATGTCACAATTGTTTACAAAGACCTTTTTCTGAGTCTTTTTCGAAGTTCCGTTGAATGCCGAACTGTGTATTCCATATAAAGTCCGGCAAAAAACTGTAGAAGAAAACAATACAAAACTTTGGAAAAACAAACTCAATACTACGATTTTCATATATACAAAATATTCTCCGAGATGCAAAGCTTAGTAAATAAGTTAAGGCCACATTCTTTCCTTCAAAAATGACTCTAAGATTTTAGCTAAAAGTCCCGGTGATTCATTATGATGGTATTTATACGCGTCTGTCGAAGTATATTGATAATGCAAATATCACGTAGCCATAGTTGATCACTTAATTCTAAAAACCGAATTATAATCGTATTCTGAGTAATTTAAAGAATATCTGTCTGTTTACTTCTTATTTTAGAGGATGAGAGTATAAAATATAATGTATGTTTTTAGCATTCATAATGCTATATTTCTGTAAGATTTCTGGTCCACCTGAGGCAGAGATGTCGTTTTGTTTAAGGGGGGATTTTAAATCTTATTGTAAAATATAACATGGATACGTCCAAGGACTAATGAACGCTGTTGCCAACCCTAGTGACACCGGAATACCGTAACGGGACCGCATGTGTTCGCGCGACCATCACATCTCGAGGATTGAGGGTCACAAGGCCGCGACCGCGATCTCTAATTTGCTAAAATCGGTTGATGCATTTATTAGGCATCACACACTTAAGGTCTGAATCATTGCTCATTTTAGGATTGAACACTATACTAAACTACTTTCGTTTTCCAGCGAAAGAGTATGCGAAGGGTTGAATACTATTTATAATTATCATTTTTGTAATATCCTTGCTTATATGAAAAAGAATGAGATTATAACACATTACGTATGCCCATTGCTGATTGACGAGTAATCCCGCGAATACGACTGCTTACAATTCCTGAAAAAGGATCAAACGCCATGAAAATTTCGGTATTCGTAAAAAGATTTGCATTGTAAGAACTAAAATAAGAATTATCAAACTATAGCAAGTCGTGAATCTCTCTAATGATATAATCCTTAAATTTTTCACATAATATGTTATATGAGATGGCATATACTTAACGTCACACTGTGGGTTGTTCTGTACATCTAATAATTTACTAGTCTAATATAATTGAGAAGCTTTAAAAAAATATTTTGTTATTTTAATAATATTTTTGATTCAATAAAATCCATGTTCTATTAGCCATCGATACAATCTAGTCTTAAATAGTTTTATATCAGTCCATTCAATCATGTTACGAGGAAGGTTGACTTGATATTTAAGTTTAATTGTAACAAAAAGCTGTTGAGTCGCCTAATAATTAAAAAGAACTTAATCCTTAGCCCGTCAGTGCTTATTCAGTTGTTGGTACTCTATCCATCCACCGGTAACCCGGTTATATTTTGCAATAAAAGCAAATAATGACCATACGAAACGCTGTCCAAATTCACATTAGCCAAACAATGCGACAAATTTCATGCTGCCAACCGCACGAGGTCATTATAGAAGAATTACTTATGTTTACAGTTAGATACGCGTGTGGGTGTTTGGGAACCATACTGATAGGAGAACAATAACCATTATCTCATCGAACAATATCCGATAGACGAAAATATGTTTTTTTGCTTAATCTAAGATTCGAGCGGTTCCAGATCTACATCGGAAGTGATTGAATAGTAAAATTATTACATATCTTGGATTTGGCAGAAAAAGCACGATTATATGATTAACGCGGTAGAAATAAAAGCTTTAAGAAGTAAGCTGGAGTGACTTTGATGGATAAAATAAGGAATGACGTGATAAGAGAGAGGTGTTGTGTGGAAGAAAATATAGTGACAAAGAAAAGGGATGCTTGTATGGTTTGGACATGTAGACGGTATTGATGAAAGAAGATTGACAATACAATTTTATGAGGCAAATGTGCCTGAGTAAGTCGGTAAACTTTCAGGGGTTAAATAGAAAATGTTTTGAAAAAAGGCCAGGTCAAAAGCGCCCTTAACACGTTCGTTGCGGCAGTAAATTTCCAATACTTTCCATCTCTTCGATACAAGGCAAATACACCTGGTAGTAAAACTTCCACCGTTGCGGCACAAGGTTTATAGACCCTGTATCATTTAAGAAACTTAAATCCTTTTTTTTGGCTTCCGTGCGGTGCCATTGTCTTAACCTGGTATTAAGGTAGGTACACCATTGGATTCTATTTTAATGATACATCTTAGAAATGTGTATATTCGTCATTTTCCTACACCGAACCAAATTGAAGTTATGCCTTCCGCACGACAATGAATGCTATACTTTTCTTAACCACACTGTAAGCGAGACATATACAAGATTTTTAGACCTGGTTTCGCACTCAATGTGTTAAGCGACGCGCTTCTACAAAGGTCGTATGAGGTTTGAAGAAGTGAGAAATATATGTCAGGATCATAGAAATTGCCTAATTTTATGGGAAAAAAAGCATGATTGTATGTATGTATTAAAATTAACTTCATACGTTTAATGGTTTGGGTTAACAAAAAAACTATTTAATAGGACTAATCTTTAACAAAGCTGATGACTAAGTCACCGTGGCAATGGTTTTACCTATCCTCAATAGACAGTTACCTACCATTTAATCTTGATGATATTAGCAGGAAAAAAATGTGAAGCGTGTACTCATCGTCTGTTCAAGCTTTTTATAAATCTTTTGCAATGGAACTGAAAACTGGTTGTTTATAACAATACATTATTAACGCATTTCATTCTGCATGGATTCAATGCTTAGATGTCAGTTAATCTCTGGCGAGAAGAATAATCAATTAAGTTATCATAAGTTCTCTGAAAGGAAGATCATTAAATAATGTAAAAACCGGTGACGTTATGATTGATTACAAATGTTATGAATAATGCGACAGTTACTGTAGTGATAAGTAGACAGTTTCCTTTCGTCTCGTAACAGAAATCAGTATTTGCATGTCAGCGAATTGTTGTTCTCTATTATAGAAATAAATGATAATAAAAAAATCTCTTTTTTCATTTTAAAATTGTAATCATTAACACCCCTTATCGTGTAAAATAAATACGTTATGCAGTAATCTTGAAGTTTATGTTTAATAACAGAGATAACAAACAAGGTATGATGGCGATTACAAAATTGTGTAATGCCCTTTAGTCCAGCCGTAGTTTCATATTTACAAATACTCAACATATATTGTAATCATCATACAATACAATCTATAATGGATTGGGTTTAGATTAACCAAAATGTTAATCTAATTGCGACATCTTTCATCTTGATATTTTCAAGGACTAATTCCTCACGCAATCGCTTAATTTGAATACTCAGACAATTACCTGCCGTATGTCGTCACCTCACCCTGGTCTAATATTTAATTTCGAGAACGCCTTCACATAACACCGTGTAACAGTTGAATAAATTACTCTTAAATATTATAAATCACTATGTATTACCAATCTCACATCAAAGGTCTAAGATATGAAAAAGAACCTTGTAAGTTTATTAAGTGCCATCGGCAAAAAGAGGCCTTGCTATAGATATAATTAGAAAAACGGTTTATATAAGTTGACCGCCTTGAATATTCACTCTAATTTTATCGTCCATCTATAGAACGATTGACATTTTGTTTGTCGCGTTGGTGTCTTTTCGTGATTGTCTGTTATTTTTGCTAGTCATGAAGTCAGCGTTATTTAAATCAGTTTCGTTTTAAATATGACAGAAATTGCATTAAGTGTTTTGATGACTCATAATTAGCTTTTAGGCATTTAGCAGTCATATCGGATATTTTAACATACAGTATCTGATGAGGTACATTGAGTTGTCAATCACATTACACACGCGTGTGTGTAGATACCAGTTGCAAAATAAGATTGTAGGTGAAAGGATAATGTCAACATTGTAATATGTGCTTTAATTTTTCATTGTTGTTGTGTACTATGCAATCAGCTGTATATGCATATGAGATAAGTGGTTGTCGCCAACTGTCAGGTGCTATATATTTGTCGCAGAGGGCCGGAGAGAGCATTGCGAGGTGAAAGCCCATTCGCCGACCTCGGCTCGTGGTCAGAGGACTTTTACCTCACACTTACGTGAGTTCGCCGAAGAATTTTCTCTGGCTTCCATACATATGATCACGTAATCGCCTAAAGAGGATATAAAAGCTTGCTTTGGCATTATATTGCCATGTTATACAACTATTACGAATTGATGAGCTTCGAACAGCGCGCTTGATCAAACAATATTAAACAAAGATTAAACTGCGAACTCATCACATCTTCTGTGTGGCTTATTTAGTTCCCAAAGATGTTTTCAATGAACTATTGTCCATTCGTTTTTACTGCGAATGACTCACAAAAGTGTCGTAAACATATATGGAGTACAATTCTGATTTGGCCAAGATTTCGCTACGTGAGAATTCATTTGAATTGTGCCAATTTCTAATTGACTGCATCTTTTTTGTTAGTCTGTTTTCATTTCGTTTTGACGTGTTTTTCTGAATTTACTCAGAAGATATGTCGATATTTCTTTTCGATTCGGTTGATTTTGGCGTAAAATGTGCCTGACCTTGACCTTCCGTCGTGTCGTGTTTGTTCGTGACTTTAATGGTTTACGTTTCATGGTTTCTACCATAATACTTTCACTAGGTGGCTCTGTATAAATTTTGATGTGAAGTAGATAAAATATGTTTATACTCATCATTTACTCTGATCTCAATCTGATCCAGGGACGGATTTGGAGGTGTGGAGGCCCCGAGGCAACAGAGATCACTAATTATTTTCGGAATTAAGTTTAAAATCAAAATCGATTATTGAGAATATTAGAGGTGCAGTTTTTATAATAATGTCAAAAATTCTTCTATATTCTACAATCTTCTTCTATATTCAAAAGTAACTCGTCGAAATTCGTACTTTTTTATCTCTATTGGGCCCCTCTGCTTTTGAGGCCCCAGGGCAGTAGCCCCGCCTACCCTCCCCCAAATCCAGCCCTGCACTGATCGTATACTTAATTTTTTTCTTGAGTCGTAAATACATTTTAAGACTTTATTATAAATACAGTCTTCTTAAATAAGGTCTTAAACACGATATGCTCATTAGGTGATGTTAAATGCCTTTGATTTATATCCAATTTGTCGTAAGCCGTATATGCGACCTCTAATTCTCTTTTAGACACATTTCGCTGAGAATTTGTGGGTACTAGGCGATGCATTCGCTAAGCATAAAGCTACGCTAGCACCATATATTGGAGCGGAGCGTAATACCTAAAAAATAATTTTTTTTTTGTTTTGATGGGAATTTTTGCGAATTTCAAAATTCAGGCTCCGTCACAATCTGGTCCTTAACTTGTTGATACGATTCCACACAAAAAATATTAAAATCGGTTAAGAAATCGGGAAGTTCTGGCGTAACAGACATTGCGTCATTGAAGCTGATCCATGGGAGCTTCGCTCTCTTCGCTCGATCCGCTCCAACAATATTGTTTTTAATTTATTTAATCTTGTTACTACAAAAGTTGTAATTTGCTATTTAAATATATAAATAACTTCTTTTGTTAATGTCGAGTATTATTGTTCTTTTGTGAAACTACTAAGTAAAAAATTCGCTACAAGAAGGATACATAGAGCTGTAAGTATAGCTAGTGTATTGAGATCTATGACGTCAAACCCCGTATATAAGACCCGCTCTACCGTTAAATAAATCTACAGACACAGTAACTCCGTGGTGCTTAGAACAGGTTATGAAAACATGCGTGACCATTAGAACTAAGAAATTGTTACAAACAGCTCTTACACCAATCCACCATAAACTGGCTTTTCTACCAGTTAATGTAAATATAACACTGTGAAAACTAAACTTCAAGAGATAAAACAACAAACCTTTTGGATACAATTCTGTGGTATTTGAAATATGTTAATAGTCGTCAAAAAGATTCAAATTTCATTCCATCAAACTAACTTGTTAAATTTTTACATATTATAAATTAAAATGGTAATGGTAGTGCTAACACTACCAATTTGTAATGGTCAATCAGTATGAATATTGAATAGTAAAGTTGAATGAATGGCAGCCATAGACTGTGTTATGCAAGCGCATTCCGGATCACCCAGCACGGTAGAAGTCACCGCCCCATTACGATACAAACCAACGTTCCGTTATACGCACTCGATCGATTGACTATTTATACTACATTTAGTCTGTTAATGTGAAGATCAAATCTTTTCATGGCCCAAATAAGAAAGAAAGAAAAACATTTATTTGAAACTCAAACACAACAACAAAGGATGTAAATAATTAAATAGAGTAACAACTTTAAAAAAATAAAAGAAAGATACATATAAAATAGGAAAAAATACAAATATGGTGTGTCTGAGGCCAAAAAGGACCCTGTCTCGGCATAAAAGCCTCTGCGTCGTTCGGAGATGAAAAGAACGAACACAGAGGCGCTGTTGTTCTGACAGGGCCCTTGAGTTTAATTATTATTTTTATATTTAATAGGTTTTTTAAATACAGCTTTTGTATGGCGTCATTTAATAAAACTGTTGTAAAATATGTAAATGTACATAATATTGAAATTTAACGGTAATAAGGAATAAACACAAGCAATAAGTAACTTTTAAATTCTAAAATAAGAAACTTCAAGATATTTTTTAATTTTGTTTAACACAAACTATTACGTCAAGGCACACAACGATCGTGTATTAAATAGAAAGTGGAATAAAAATAGTAAAATCATTCGGCGTTAGTGAAAGGAAAATTAGAGGTTGGGTCTCATATGATTTGATTCGCGTAATAAAACACATCTCGCCGATACAACTGAGCCGTAACCAGGTGGCTTGTGACAAAGCGAGCTCAATTACTTTGCAATTTTTTTTGAATTACATGAGCATACTCGGTCACTCTTAATAATATATTATGCAGCGTTGCGTAATACCCATTATACTAAGCATCCGTTTAGAAAACAAATTGAAATCGAGATCTGTTTCAAAGGAATTATATAAATACGTGTTATTGTTACGCACGTTTCAATTTACAAGGATTTGTAGTTTAGCATCTTTGGAGAAATCTGTGATAAACAGGAAGATTTTAATTAAATCCTCGCTAATCTATGGAAAAGAGCAAAACACTCCCTCTACCACAGAATATACATTTTTATACATATTGGTTTGAGAAAAAGTTTGGTATAGTTTCAAATAAAGTTATTAGTCGTAGTATTAATTAATACGGGATAATTATTATGTTTTTGATTTTAGAGACCCCACGAGGGACCGCGTTACTTTAAAACAATATATCGATTAAAAGAAAAAAACATTTTTGAGTAGGTGGATATGCTATTGACCGTATTACTTATTTGTGCCCGCACGCTAGACAAGCATATATCTTATCATGATTACAAATTAATGAGCACATTATCGAAAAGTTTATTGATCGTGTTTAGTTCATTTAGGACAATTTTTACCACTCACTGAAATGAAACATATTTTATGAATTAGTATCTTAAAATGATTTTTTTATCGTTTTAACTCTATTTCAGGAGACACGGGACTGGATGTGATCTGTGTTCACAGGATGACTGGTACCTTAGTCATCCTGTGAACAAAGCGTTTAAAAGTAATCGTTATGTCACGATGAAATAATGAAGTAAAAATAACCGCATTTATAATAACAGTAAAAGGTGTTTCATTTCTGTTTACTGATTCCATTTTCGAAAATCGAGAAAGTGACCGATTTATCGACGAAGGCGCTTTTTTGGCGACAAGTTGTTGGTGAGGTCTTTAAAAGCACCCAAGATCGGGAATCGCACTTTCTCTGGAGTGACAATACTTTACCCTATACCTAGAACAAATATAAAATATCATTTAATTAAATTCAAAGAGGTTAATTCATGATATCGAAACTTTTTTATACATTGTACAAATTATAATTATGCATAAATATATAAGACCTAATTATAATTATGCCACAGTACATATGCTGCTAAAAATCAATTACCTATGACAAAGTAATATTAGGCAAAAAAAATATGTCGAACTCGTAATGCCAAACTATTTTAGGAGTAAATACATTATCTCAACGAAAGGCATCCTGTTTTATTTATTTACTTCTAGATTATAGAAGTAAATAAGTAAATAAGTAAGTTCTCAATTTTTGCTTGGGTTACATTTTTTCTATCTAGTTCTGGCGGCGGCTTTATACAATCGTTAATTTTATCTTGGATATTTAAGTAAGTTCTGCAGTTACAGCGACGAATTTAATGAAAAATGCCGACCAAAACATATTGCGCAAAACTATTTTTTTTAATTTAGAATAGATAGATTCTATCCAGAAAAAACTAAGTGGTTAAAATAGTTTCTTTGAATATTGAAATAAGGGCTTTCGCGGTAAACCACGAAATGACAAGCCACAATCGTCTTTTTTTGCTGGTCACAGTTATGACCAATTTAATTAAGTTTTGTAGCGTCTTATTGGTAATACAACTAGAAATAATTTGTTACGAACTTAACAAATGAGTGAATGAAACTGTGACCAACAAATAAAAATACAAAATTATGGACGATTTTCCTTTCGATGAGTTACCATCTAAGCGCGAAATAAGAACTTTTTGGATCAATCGTTCTTAATTAAATCTCTTTTTGTACTATCAAAAAAGGAAGCAAGTTAAGGAATTGCATATAATTTTACCGTCAAGTGGCAAGGCTGTAATGGATTTTCATAGTTTTTTATCTCCCGTACATTTGTATAACAATAGAAACGTACTCTGACCACTTACACAAGTAACAACGTACTTTCCATGCAGGTGTTGCATAAAATATTTTAACGACGTATTTAAATAAGATGTTGAATCAGCGGGACTTAAAACAGGTTCTAACCCAAATATATTCTATATTTAATGTACATATTTTATTTGTAAGAATTTAGCAGACATTTTTTATTATCAAATTACCATAATCATTTTTAGTTTAAAGCATTGTAAACACTAATATGCCAACTTAAAGTCCATATCAGTAGATAAAATAACAGAACCAATACATATTCAGGTTAATTACTATATCTATATACGTATGTAATTTAATTTATTTGTAATAGCTATTTATCAACAAGTATATTATAGAATCTTAGATAAAATAAAAAGTAAATGATGATACGTAACTAGCTTTCAGGTCTTCATCTACACACACAGCACACACACACACACACACACACCTACACACACACACACACATACACACACACACACACACACATACATCTACTCACAGTCTTTTTACAATGTAAATGATTTAAAATAATATGTTATTTCTCATGTTTTCTGAGTGTCTGAAATGATCCTAGAGGTGGCCGCTAATGACTGCGGCACAGTCTTCGACTACTGCGGTCATTAACGCTTCATTCGTTTTTGTCAATAATTGTTTTATGTATCAAATAAATATTATTTTATTTATTTTTTGTTTTATATTATTTAAGTTATGTGTTGGCTCCACGAAAGATCAGCTGTGCAAATAAATGTATGTGCCATATGCTAAGTGGAGACCTTTTATGGAAGATGTTACTTTTCTAGTTTAAGGATAATTTAATGTAAGCATCATTTTTTGTATTTCGCCGAATAAATATATTTAAATTTGACATAGTCTATACTGTTTTTCAATTGTTTTTCTGGGTGATGACTTATTCCTGGAAATGAGAGAATATAATGTTATCTTCAGACAACCAGCAATATAGATTTATCTATACTTACAATAAGTATAAATTTTAATTTAGATTGCTGTCACAACATTACCAGTTTTATTTAGACAGTATAAGCAACGGTTCTTGGGTTCATAGCGTGTAACGGTTCTGTCAAATGTCGCCGAGTTTAGAACTGGTACGCTGTATCAGATTCTAATTTTGTAGCTTCTAGGACTTTTCAATATATTCGTTTTGGTTTATTCCTTAATACCATTCAAGTATTTTTTTTATATTTCTGCATTTAATTAGGAAAAGTTGAAAAAATAATTAATTGATCAAAAGATCAATTAATTATTGATCTTTTGATCGATCGATCGATCGATTTTGATCGACTTATGATCGATTTTGTGACAATACAGGGGCTTAAAAAACTTTAAAGGTGTTTTTCCAACAATCATCTTTTTCGAATTGTGCCCCTATAGTATTAAAGGTGCGACATATAAAGCTATTTTTAATGCAAGGAAGGATTACATAGAAAATAAACTATCTAATGGAAGTGGCAAACAAATATCTCGGTTACAAAATTGTTAAAGCATCAGTCATTTGTTAATTGTTTAGTTCGATAGGGTCTGAGGTAGTCGTATTTATCAGTGATTGTTTTAAAGATATTTAAGTGTTGTCGACATCAAAAAGTCTTAAAGAAACTGGTCAAGGGTGAGATGACTAATTGTCCAAGGGTAATTAGTACCATACAATAGTAAATACGTCACAAGAATCCAGTCTTAATTTTTTTTCCACAATTAGTTCTGTAGACATTTTCACATAATAATCGAACATTGCTAAAACGATCGAAGGGCAACTCTACGCATTATGAAAAAGTATATTTATTCTTGGCATACAAATATGAACAGATAATAATTCCTTTTAAGATTCATATTTTTCCTTTTACGTATTGAATCCTAAAAAATCAGCTTAACTATAAGCTCAGCAATTTTTTATTTAGGTAGTCTACTTAGGAAGTTGCCTCGATAAAATCTAATTGCAAATCCTGAGGGAAGAGTGACTTGATTTTGACGTTGAGACGACCAGGAAGATCAAGTTAATATTTTTTATACCAGCTAAGGTGAGAATTAAATAAATATATTTAGTTCTTACACTTCCGTGCACATTACACATCAGAACAAAACACTTTTTTTACGGATTTTTGCGCAAACGTCAAAGGATTAAACAATCCTGACGTTTCGACTCCTTTACAGAAGCCGTGATCACAGGGTAACTAAGATGATGGAATGGATTAAATAATTATTTTTTACATTCACACCAATTAGCCTAGCCCAAAGTAAAGCACTGTAAAGCTTGTGTTATGGATACTAGGTTAACGGATAGACATACATACAATACATAGATATGTAACATTCATAGAAATATATAAAAACACCCATGACTCAGGTACAAATGCTCGTATTCATCATACAAACATTTGCCCCTTCCGGGATTTGAACCCGGGACCGTCGGTGCGAAAGGCAGCATCACTACCGTTGCACCAAACGGTCGTCGATTAAGGCTCTTTACTCACAAATTAAAGTAATAAATATGTCTGTATATAGGAAGAATTTTTTTGTCAATGAATAATTCTAATTACATAATTTGTAACCAGAAGTACTAAGTTATTAATTGCATTTTTATTACTTTAAATAACAGTTGTTTTTGGGTGACGTAAACTAGACATAACCGAGAGGCGTAAAAAATATTTAGAATTTTACTTATTATATGTTTGTCCAAGAAAAAGACAGCTGGTAGTTAATATTTACATTGAGGTTATTAATGTGGCGATAATGTTTAATTAATTAAATTAAATCAATATTATATCGACTATTTAAATAAACCTTCGCCAAAATATGTGGTTTGTTCAAAACACGTTTTCACATCTACGAATTCTCTAACGAAACTAGTTTGATATTGTCAACTTTAAACCGGTAGCTTACCTAAACGGTATTTTGCGGTACCCACTTCATTGTCCATTACTATTTATAATCGTTAAGGGTAAAACCGTTAACTAAAATATCAGGAAAAATCTTTTTCCAATGACTTGTGTTGATAACGTTTCGTCATCTATCTAGTAATATCAACTGTGGTTTTGTTATCTTAATTGAGAATGTATTTACGAGTACTATAAGTTGTTTGTTGCAGGTAAAGTTCTAACTTGTCCCATTTGGTAAACAATCTCAGCACAACTTTTTAACGAAATCGCCCATTTAAAAATAAAATAATAACAAAGTCAATAATCTATTACAATTAATCGTTATTATAGACTGAAACCTTTTGAAACTAGTTATCAGTTGATTTTTAATGCTGCATTTTTAATAAAAAGGAGTGCCAAGATTGTTTACCAAATAGGACAAGTTAGGATGAACAGACTGTACACCCTCTTTCCGCATAACTTACAGTAATTATTTCGCCCTAAACTAAGCTGAATTGATACAATGGATGCAAAATCAAGAATATATAAACAAACTCCTTGGTCGAGTGGCTTGCATACCGGTTTACATGGTGGTTACTCCGAAGTTCCGGGGACGATCCCCGACCGGGTCATGGTAGAAATTTAATATTTTTATTTTTGATTTAAACTTTTTTACGGATTTTGCGCATAATTTATTTAATATTTAATCCTGACGTTTTGAATAAAATAAATTAAGCGCAAAATCCGTAAAAAAATGTTTTATTAAAATGTGTAATGTGTTAATGTCCCCGTCGCTTTAGTGCTTTTGCTACTTGGGCTCAAAATTAAAAAAAGAATATTGCTCTTAAATAAGGCCCTTAGTTGTTCCTCATTGTTTATTAAACTTGGCAAATCTTAATAGTACATAGGCTGTAAAATTCCTTGAAAGTTATTACGAAGGGTTATCCATTACACATTGCATTTTAAGGAGATACATTTAGCGAGTGTAGGTTAAATAATGAATGAAACAAGCTTTTTATCCTCAATCAATTTATTCAATAGCATGCCGTCGATGTGACTGCCATACATGTTAATCAAGCTTTGTGTCCACGTGCTCAGATCATGAGACAGCTACCTTAGCTGATGAGTTCACCACTATATCGAGTTTGTTTTCATACTACAATTTATATTTTCCAAGGAAATGTGATTCTTATTATCACAACCTTAGGATCACAATGCGATTTAATCAGTCGATCCTTGGAATGATTTTAAATAATCGTAAGCTTATTTGCATCTCGTGGTTGTCTTTTGTGTTACGATTTGAATATTAAATCGACATAAATTATTCCACCACATAAGGAAACGTCGGAACTGGGTTTAAGCATCCCTCGCTCGTTAGGCCAATAAAGAACAAGATGAATTAAGATGAAAAAATAATGTTAACTATAATCTTGGCTCATTTAAGTGTCAGGACGGTGTATAAAAACATTTTTGTAGAATGTCGGTCTCTTTATATTTTTTGTTGGTTCTTGTATCTGGCAATTTTTTATTTTGGTTTATTTTTTTTGTCTTTGTTGCTCTTAACGAAGAGTGGTGTATAAGATTTAACTACACGGATCAGAAGTAAACAGTTTCTTTTTTTGATAGCTCTTAATTAAATGTTCAATTTATTTTATTTTTATTTTCATTTATTCTGGCACTAAACACTCATTACAAAAAATAATGTTACACAAAATTTTTACATAAATTGTAGACAAATTAGGCACATAAATGTAGGAACACAATCTAGTTTGAAAGTTAAATATAAAAGTACATTAAAATACAAATTATTCTAAGATTAAGGCAACAATTTAACAAAATAGTTTAACAAAATATAGGTGTGCAATTAAAAATATTAATTTACGCAAAATTTACTTAAATGAACAGCCTTAGTATTTTACTTTAACATATTAAAAATGTCTGTGGTACCAGTCAATGTGTTACGAAAGTCTAATTTGTAGAATTGTTCGTAATATATCCTTAGACGCTGTCTGAAAAGTTGTTATTGCGAGTACAATCTGCACTAATAATAGATCATAATTATCATTCTAAACCGTACGATGGTCAAAGTGGATAATCGATAGGCTGCAAACAGCTTGTGTACCTACCCCTAACGATAATCAATAAATAACCAAATAATCGATTTCCATGAGATATTTCATTGAAAGCATTCAAGTGATCCGTTACAATTTCAATAGTATTTCATTCGTATTAAATAGCATTGTCTTCAGTGACATTCCTAAGATAGCAGTGTAATCTGATTATATTACACAATATTCGATTGTATCGATTTGCCCAAGAGCTAATTGTTTTGGTTTACATTACTTAGAAATAAGCTTTGTTCTATTTGAACGTGAACGTTTTGTTCTATTTGAACTCAAAATGCTGATTCTTCCTTATTGTTTCTAGTTCTTCTGTATTTTTATCCATTTCAAGGCCGTTATCCTGGCATTAAAGACACAAATATGCTGATGATTCTCACAGGACAGGATATGCGTAGTGTGGGGAATAGAAGTGTTTTGTATGCATAAGGCTTATTATATTAAAAAGTACTGTAATAAATACTGTATGAATGACAACATATCATTCGTATACTTTTTTATAATAAAAAATAATAATACTCATGCCCTTTGCTAATTTGGGACAAGTTGTAAACAATTTTCTTCGCCTCGTCCTAATGGACTAAAAAGATAATATAGATATGGCGTCATATGATAATAGATACAGTGTACATACAATATATTGTTTCTATGCCAATTTGAATTTTGTCTAAGGACAAATTGGAATCAAACCCACTTGAATTTAAAAATATATTATTACATATATGTAAATAAAAAAAATAGCTTTCAATTTATAAGCATATTTACAAGAATTTTGTTGTTTTTTTAATGTTTTAAAAATAATATAAAGGTTATTCCAGATAAGAAATTTTGATATATTTGGAATCGGAATTCATTTACGGAAACTACTGGTTTTATAACGATATCGGTCGTTACAAGAACTATAGGAAAATATTCCTCCTAGTCCTTTTTCGTAATTGGTTACAGAGCATTTACGAGCAGATGTAAACCGCCGTTTTTTGTTTGTTTGCTATGGTTTTTAGTAGTATTTCATTTGTTTTAGAGTATTTATGTTTTTTTTGGAGGTCCGACACTCCGTCCGCCATCGGGATCCCTTTGCTACGCATAATGCTTTTATTTCTAATTGACTTTGGCATAGAAACAATGGACATAGATAAATCTACATTGTAGGTTTGATTAGAACAAATTATGTCAAAAACTTTACATTGAAACAAAGGAAACCCCTCCATCTTACAGTTTTAATTTTAATTAATAAATAACGACATGTATTGCTTAATAAACATTCATATTATCCTTATCGCGTGTGCCTTTTGTTTGTTATTTGTTTATATTGTTTAAATTCAAGATGACGCTTTAGTGACGATGTTTAAAAGGTTGAATCAATGTAGCTTATAAATCCTAAAATAATTATACTTTAGTTCTTACGATAACAACTTATTATATATTCAAACCACATTAATGAGATGACGGGCCTATCTTAGAAAAAATACATCAATAACACTGTTAATAATCCTCTTAACACATTTTTTGTGGTGTTTTTTATTCAAATGTTACTACGCTTTGATGAAACTGGTTTTTTGCTCTATATTTCAGTTACTTGAAATTGATTAAGCTAAACATTAAATTAAATGATTTTTTTTGTAACGATGATAATAGTTTTGTAAAGGAATAAACCATGATAATTTATTTGCTCCGTTGTAACGAGTATTTTATTAAAGTTATGAACATATGACCCTCCTCTAAGTTGCGCAGTTGAATATAAATATATAATAAACAAATAGTTGTTTTGATTTGATCTACAGTTATCATAGGTGAAAACAATTAAGTAATTTTGAAAGACAAATAATACCGATATTTAAGTTATCAAGAAAGCGTTATCTTCATGATATATAACGAAATCAATTATCAAAATCGATAATCGACGACATTAAAAAAAACTCTGATAAAAGTAAAATTTACGACAGATGTTTAATTTAGAAAAAACATTATATAGATATTTATAATCTTAGATATTTTTATGGTATATTACATATTACCTATTTTAGTTTATAATTACCAGCAAATAATAAAATTTTAAATTCACGATTTAATGATTCAAAACTTGGATCACTATTTGTTTGTTTGTTTTGTCACAAAACCTGTGTTTTTACATTTATTTTTTTAGAGTTCTTAAAATTATATTTCGAAATATTTAGAGTGGTACCTGGTTTGATTAGATTCACAATAAGACCCGGAAGATGGCATTGAAACCGAGCAGGGCTTTTGCTTTAGTCCGCTAGTAAGGTTATAAAAGTTCGGGTAGTGGATCACGCCCTTACCACCTATATGCTAATTGACTTAATAACTTACTTTAACCCAAGCCTTATTGTAAGAACTATTTCCAGAAGAAATAAAAAACATGTTCTAATTAACTACTTCTGTAAAAAGTGGTTTTAAAGTGTAAAAGTAATTATAATATTTCTTACACACACCAATTAGCTTAGTCCAAAGTTAGCACCATAAGGCTTCTATTATTGAAATAGCTGACCCGGCCACGCGTTGCTATGGTAACGTTAATTGACTGTTATGGTAACAAACACACACACACACACAAAGTATTGTCATAATATAATTAGGTTATACATACATATATAGTACATAGATATTTATATATTGACCCATAACTCAGGTACAAACGCTCGGATTTATCGTACAAATATTGGCTTCTTCACTACTGTCAAAGTACCTTCAATGTTTTACGTGTAGCATAAAGTATCTCATACTAAAGTAACTTGTTAACTATATATTGACTGTTTTACTAGATGGATGTTAAAACAAGTTGGTACAAACATTAAATTAAGTCTTCGGTGTAACCACAAGTCCTCGTGTAATGAGGCTCGACAACAGGCCTTTTCCTGTAGCAGGGTAGTATTTGCCCCACCCAGCACTTCGGTGTTTCCGACGGCCGCTAATGAGAGCCTAAGGGACGCTATTTCAATTAAACATCCTGTAGACATCTCCAAGCATGTTATTGTATCGTGGGAAGTCGAATGTTTAACCATATCCGTTTATATGCACCTGTTATTTCCAGTTATAATAATAAATTGCGTGACAAATAAACAAAAGAAACGTAATATAAGACATAGTTTTTAGGACCCACCTCATAACGAACATAGGAAATGAAAAGAAAATTTATGGTTAATAAACCGAAGAGTCACAGTGTTTTGGTTCCAATTTATGTGATCCGTACTGCTAAAGAGTGGAACTCTTTGCCTCAGTTTGTTTCCTGACAAATAAAATTTATGGGTCTTCAAGTCACGAGTGAATAGGTATCTTCTAGGTAAGCGCGTCACGTCCTAGATCGCATCACCGCTTACAATCAGGCGAGATAGCGGTCAAGCGCCAACCTATTTACTATTAAAAAAAGAAGAAAGAAGAAGGCTACAAGAGATAGAAATCGGCTTTGGTAATCTTCTTGCTTCAAGGCAAATAAATAAACAAATATATCACATGATTACAATAATCTAGCTAAGTTCTCTTAAAGATGTTCATCAATTACTGCCTAAAAGTAAAACAATTATCTCATTTTTATCATTTAAAATATTTAAACAGCTCTCCAATGAATGTAATAGCTAATTAATATAGAAAAATATATGATTGCTATAATGGTCGGCTTTATTAAATAAAGATTATAGAAAAAATGGCCAAGGTTAGTAAAATACTCAGTAGCGTAGCGGTTATGGCGTCTTGCTCAATTAACCAGGAAGTTTAGGGTGCTACAAAAAGGATTCTTACGCATTTTGAACACTTTTAGTGTTAGAACGTAAATATTAAAGTAATACGGGATGTGTATATAGTATAGAATAGGAGAAAATAATGACTTTTGCCCTCAAAACTTGCCTTCTGCTTTAATCTGTACGTAAGTAAACTCTTAACCAAACTGTTTTCAAAATATTAAGGTCAGTGATACTTAAATGATTTTGAAAGCGCAATATCTGCGAACAATGACACCACACGGACGTTTTAGAGTAATGGATGATCGTGTACCTGTAGAGCTGACAATATTTTAAGCAAAGCGCCGGTTATCAAATGTGATTCTTATTTGAAAGGTGGTAAGTCACCTATCACATTAGCGCCATGCCCTGGTGGCACTAAAAACAACGTGTTTCTACGAAAATAGAGGTTATCTCTTTTTCTTAGAAATGCACGTGCGAGGACGACATTCGAAATATCCAATTTTACAAATATACGTAATAGAACATGATTTTTTTAAAGTAGTACAGTTTTTTTTATTAAGATTTTAAAGTGGTTTTACGTGTAGCTTTTATCTCGTAACTAACGAGTTATAACAAATTTAGAAATGGAATGAACAAATTCATTCCGTACAAAAAAAACAACGAAAAGAATTTCATGGCTACAATAATAATAAAAAATATATAAATGTATTAGTTTGCCTTAAAACTCCAAATTTGTGAAACCAGAAATAGACAAAGGTCATATTAATAAAATTTAAATAACAGACTAGAAAAACTTCAAAATTTGTAAACCAAAACAATACCACAAAATTGACAAAGCCAACAAGACCCAAATAACATTAAATTATTCGCACTTGACTTTGACTCGACTTTAAAGGTAGAACAATCTTGTTCTGGATACATTGACTATGTTTATAAAGGGAATGAACATCAAAGCGAATAGTGCTTACTCCTTGGTGTGTAACAAACATAGGACTTTCTCGTGGGAGCCATTGTGCAAGGCATTGTGTTGTAATCGACAGTGACATTGACGCACTTTCCTCGTGTTCAAGGGAAACCCTCTTGAATTGCTTTTGTCATGTAGATATTGACGACGAAGTTAAATTTCACGGTACCTGACAATAAAGAGTTGTTATGAAGGTAGAGTCTGAATCGTATGAAGTAAGAATGACTTACGGCTTAAGTGACATATTTAGTCATTGCATTCAAAGCAGGATTTCATTGAGGGCCTAAGAGAGTGCAATGGCCAATGCTTATGCATTTCATATAACGCTTTTCAACATATCTGCGAGGAATCTATATTATCGACAATTTCTTGAAATTATGTTTTTCTGCACAATTCTATTATATTTCTATACTAAAAGTAGCATAAGCTACGTCTTAATAAATCAGTTATCTGCCAGTAAAAGTCCCGTCAAAATCAGCCATTTCTAAGATTAATCGGGACAAAATGACAGAGAAAAAAATTAGAATTTGATTTTTTGTTATTAGTACCGTATATATTTTCACAGGTTAGCATTTAGTAAACAAACTGTTATTTTGACATCGCTTTGTTGATTGGTTAAACATTTTATATCATCACCTCAGTCCATAATGTTGAACGTTTAATTTTGTGTTACGTATTATGCCGTGTAACGTTACTTGTAGGCAATTAACAAGGTCACGGAACAGCATGGTTCCTAATTGAAGTAACGTTACATGAATTATAGCAATTATCTCATAGCAAACGAGACGTTTCGAAGACGCAGTATGTTCCCACATTCAGCCCCACTGGTGAGAAGCACGCGGAAGGATCGCTTGCCGTCACGCACTCACGCACGCGGTTCATCTATTTGCCTTGTAACTTAAGCGTGGGAAGTTTCTTTTAGGGTTGCCACCATCTCGTGACTGTTTTGCAAGGACTATCACACTATCCAATCAAGTGCTTATGTTAAGTATTACCAGTTGGTGCAACATTAGCGACCCTGCCTTTCACACCGACGGTCCTGGGTTCGAATCCCGGGCAGATGTTTGTGTGACGAATACGAGCATTTGTACTTAGTCATAGTTATCTATATACATATGTCTATTACATATCTATGTATCATATAATATATGTATGTCTATCCGTTACCCTAGTATCCATAAGACAAGTCTTACAGTGCTTACTTTGAGCTAGACTAACTGCTGTGAATGTAAGAAATGTTTATGAATTATGTTTATTATTTATGTTGTCAATACGTGCCGAATACCTCTCTCTAGTCTTTGAACAGGCACAAAAAAAATAAAACAAAACTTCAAAATAAAATTGAATGGTGCTCACGATTGCGCACATAAAACGTAACGCTGTCATTCGATCATAAAATTTTACTCTTCATATTTTTTTTCATGCCAGACGCCTTATATGAAAATTAATTCTTAAGAAGTCAATTCCCAAAAAAACTATTTTTTTACTTTTTAAGAAGCTGACAAAAAACAATCGTCTTTATTCGAGCACGTCTTAAAGCAGCCAGGAGCTGACAACCCTACCATAACATGGGAGTTGCGCTTACGCCCATCGCTACCGGCCAGTTTGAATGCGCTCGATCACGTTAATTAACTCCCTAACGAGGTGTTTCGATACCATTGTGTGCTTATCAGCTCGAAACATGTCGAACATAGCTCCAAGCTGTACACCAGTGTCTATTGTTCGCTCTATAAACGACTGCGATAGGCAAACGGAATGTTAATTGGTAATCAAATGTATTGTATCTATTAAACGATTATAGCAGATAAGTGTTCCCTTGGCTAGTAGACTTTATTTTAGTGTCGAAAAGGTCATAACAAAATAACTAGGTCTGCAATACATGCTACTGTTTGCAAATACTGAGCGAAGCAATAAGATTTTTGAAGAGTGATTATTCCTCGATTTTATTTCCTACTTCAAAACTTTTTTTGCACATAAGTCACGACCACGATGTGAGTTTAGGCGCCAAATTTCATCAATGTAGTATCAGTGGTTTGGCTGTGATCAGCTTTTGAATTTTTCTTTCGGTGATTGTTCCTCCATGACAAAATCTATATTTTTTTTACATAGCCTATGTCCGTCAGGTTATAATCATGAATGTTCATGACAAAATTCGTTAGAATCGGTTGAACCGTTAAGTAGCAGGAGGGAGACAAGCGAAATTTGTGAGTTGCCTAAAAGAGAGCTTCGCTCAATAATAATGCGCACAGCAAAGGAGTGCTACTCCCTCCCTGCATCTGTATTTCCGAGTACTTATAACCCGTCTGTTTTTAGCTCGTTCCATCGTGGATTCTGTCTTTGCCCCCGGGTTTGATTGGGATAAAGAGCGAACCCATTCTGAATAAAAGAAAAAAAAACTTCTCACATTCACACTAATTAGCCTAGCCCAAAGTAAGCATTGTAAAATTTGTTATGTGTTATACTACGGTATCGGATAGAATACATTAAGATATGTAACATTCATAGAAATGTTTATAAACACCCATGATTCTGGTACCAATGCTCGTATTCTTCACACAAATATCTGCCCTTTCAGAACTTCAATCCAGTACAGCCAGTGCGAAAGGCCGGATCACTATCTTTGCGCCAAATGGTCTTGAAACGTCAGTTAATATAATGTGAAGAGTCACATAATTTGATAAGATAAGTTGTACAATATACTCGTATATAGGCATCTACAAACACATTAGTTTTACAAATATTGAAACCAAAAAAATGTTCTCTAATATTAGTCTATATGAGTCAATATTTGTTTGTATTCCATTTTTAGGAAGAAAACCAACAATACGTACCTTTTCATATATATTTTAAAATTAAGTACCATTACTAAAATCCATTGAAAATAATACAAAAAAAACGTAACAGAGAATCATATTTACTCACCCAATCCGAATAAATGTACTTCAATATAGTAATCTGCATTATATTACGACAATACTTTGTGTGTGTGGTCTTTGTTACCAGCAGCGCGTGGCCGGGTTATACCAGCAACGCGTGGCCGGATTGAATAATAATGGTTTCATATTGTATATTTAGTATTGAAAAGTAAATAAAAGTAAAACTTTTTGAAACATGTACAGCTGTAAATATGTTACATTGTTTCGAATGTGGAACAATGGCACACAATACTTAGCAGACGCCAAAGGCCTATAGAAAGACCTAAATAGTAAATAAGGAGCGCGCCTGATAATGTGTTACTATTACATCTTATCGATAAAAGCATTAAGGTTTATAATACCTTAGGTATTGAAATGATAGTCGAAGGTATACTATGTTTGAATAGATAAGACATTTGTATGTTTATTCTAAGATTAATTTATACTCCATTCATGATGAATACCTTTCAGAACGTAACATGAATGAGAATCTGACAATATTTGATTTGCGATAACAAAAGACAAAAGCCACATCTTACAGGATTTAATGAAGGAAATAAAACATAACATTCCTTATTAATTCACCAGATTCTTTTCAAAGTTATCGACAGATTGATGGAAGGAGAGTTTACTCAGTCCTATGCAACATTTTTTTTTTTGTAATTTACTTTTAAAATCTAGGTGTTGTTGAACTCTTGATAAAAATATTTAATTTAAATGACAAGTTGTTGAGATTAAGAGAATCAAAAACAAAAATCACTAAACTAATATAATATACTATTATTGCTATGAACGACTCTTTGCAGTCCAGGCAACCTAAACTTTGGAGAGATTGGTGGAGGTTGAGTAACCTTTACATCGAGTTTTTTTTTTATTAGGCTCACAAAACTGGTTTACAATGATCACAATAAACAACTAAGAATACATTTATAACTTATCAAACTACATTGAAACCTACTCGATGTAAGCACAACATGCGCCAGTAAACTATACTAATAAGCACGGACTAATTTCTGGCCTAGGAAGCACTCTAACATTAATTATTATCAATCAAATAATTAGAAATTATAGAGATATAAATTAAAAACATGAACAAAAGTTTTACAAAATAATATTAAAAATAATGAATCTACACAAGGGGAGAGTGAATGTTTTGCAATTTTTTAACCTACTGCCAATTCGTGGGAGAGTGATATTTACTCGTTCTAGTAATAAAGGATCAGTTAAATAAAATTTCGTTGATACATAAATATTTAAAAAATGTAGCTAGGTGTTGGGATCGATACATTAACAGTAAAAAAATATTAATTATGGCAGCCACCACGCGTACACGCGTACAGTCACGAGCAATAAAATGTATATACCGTAGAACCATGTCATAGACTAAAGTTTTGCGCTTCGAATAAGCCTATTTTTATACCATTAACGCCTACACTTTGGGAGATATGATTTTTTTGTGTCCAAGTAGAGAATATATCAAGGAAAAAAAATGGCTGCCACATAGCTGATAAGTAGTTTGGACTTAACTATGTAGTGTATTTGTGTATTAGAATAGTTGTAACAGACTTTAGAATATCGCTTGTCCATGACCAGACACACTGTATAATATATGGTCGCCGTTCTATCACTGTATTAAACGACTCTTTGGTGCAACGGTAGTGATCCTATCTTTAGCGCCAACGGTCCTGGATTCGAGTCCCGGAAGGGGCAGATGTTTGCGTGATGAATACGAGCATTTGTACCTTAGTCATGGGTATTTATATATATTTCTATAAATATTACTTATTCATATATCATATATGTACGTATATCCGTTACCCTACTATCCATAACACAAGCCTTACGGTGCTTGCTTTGGGCTAGGCTAATTGGTGTAAACGTAAGAAATATTATTATTATCTTTATACTATTATTTTCTTACAAAGTCGATAGCAACAAATGTTTGTTATCTACTATAACTGTACCCAGTGTTTTTAAGTAATGTTCTCAGTGAATTTATCGAGTTTTGCACAAAAAAAATCCCGATCTCATCGTCAATCACTGACAGCGAGAGTAACTGATACTTTTACAAATCGTAGATTATCTGCATAGATTGACAGTCTCCAAACAACTGATAAAAATTATCATTCTAAAGTGTATATTTGTATTCAGGACTTAAAATAATGTTACCAATATGCGATAAATAACATAACAAATAACTTTTATGTCACATTTTTATGTCTTTCCAAAGCGTTAACTTTAATAACATACTAGCTGACCCGGCAGACTTCGTACTGGCTCAATCGATAAATAAAAGTCATTTTCATATTTATTCACCTTTTAAACCTTCTCTGGTTGTCCACAAATAATTCAAGACCAAAATTAGCCAAATCGGTCCAGCCGACTAACGAACAGCAATTCATTTTTATATATATAGATATAAAAATCAATGTGCAAGACTTAAAAAAACAGAAATACAGTTTCACACAACAGTTAAGAATTAATTCTCTTTACAGTGAAGATTTTCTAAATACCAGATTTATACTAGACCGGCTAAATACCTAACTTTATACAATAGTAGACACGCTTTTCAACCAATTTCTGTAAGAAGGAGATACTCAACGTATGTTACGTATGCCATAATATCCTCTACCGATTTTAATATTTTTAATACTAATAACAGATAGATCATAATGTTTTTTTTTGTTAAATGCAATTTTTGTAAATCAAAATGCAGTATTTGACTGTTAATTATTTTAATACTTTTTTGATATGTTTAGAATCAGGTGGGTGTATTGCCAGTTTAATTTTTAGTTTAATAAAATGTGATTTTAAGTTTGATTTAATAATAGTGTTTATTTCAAAAGGGCACATTCGTTTCACACAAAGATAAAATATAAAGTATGCGAAAATATCCGTGAAAATGTTTTTATTTAAATACTCAAGAACGCACGAAATAATCTGCAATACCCATCTTGGTAGTTCATTTGTTTTTCATCCATAAGCAGATAAGTAGATATGGCAGTTATGAGCGACGCAAAATCAAGAATACTATTTGCATAACATAATTGTTTTACCTTTTTTATGTTAGTGGAGCCATATTTAAACCTTTAACAGCGGAAAATTCTCAGGTTCACTGCGTAAATATATAATTTATTTATCTAAATACATGGTTAAACGTGTCTCAGCATACTGATTCAAGAATGTTGTTGACAAATATATAGAATCGTCGACGCGATTGGCGAGTATAGAATACGGAGAGGAATTCCAATCAGCGATCTCTTTGTTTACGACTGTGCTGTTATTTCCTCATTCTTGTGGAGATGTAGTACTTTGTACGTTCAGTAGAAGTTAATCCTCAAAGTAAAGAGACATTTGTGATGTTTGTAACAAGATGTTGCCATTTAAACGGGATGCAAAGTAAACTCACGGTGATAAGTTTCCTTGATAAGAATTAAGAGGAATGCGTTGTGCTTACAGAATATTTGTCTTGCATTTCCTCATCTGTCTTTTTTAGTTAAGTATTTAAATATTAAGAATTTTTATCATTAATTATTTTATCATACAAAATAAACATAAATAAAGTAATCATATCATGTCTTACCAAGGGTGTCGCCAGCCGATGGCGCAGGGGGGGGGGCAAGGGCGTCGCCAAGGGGGGGCAGGGAGGGGCAGCTGCCCCCCCCTAGAGATTCTAAAAAAGTTGCCAAATATAATGCAACCAAAGTCCTAAGTCTTTGAGTTGATTTGCTTGAAGTTCAAGCCTTGAACACTTAAATTCCGTACGTCGAAACTCGAATGAATTCACCAATTCCACTCCTAATATTCCGTACGCCGCTCAACTACGCTCTGCCTGCTCTACTCTATCGTTGAAGCGGGGGAGGGGGAGTGGGGAAGCAACATGTAAACTCGGATCGCTCAATATGTAGAGAATCTGAGAGAATGAGAAAAGTATGAATTGTAGTAGGTAAAGTCAACTTGCCCCCCCCCCCCAAGGGTGTCGCCAGCCGATGGTGAATTCATTCGAGTTTCGACGTACGGAATTTAAGTGTTCAAGGCTTGAACTTCAAGCAAATCAACTCAAAGACTTAGGACTTTGGTTGCATTATATTTGGCAACTTTTTTAGAATCTCTAGGGGGGGGGCAGCTGCCCCTCCCTGCCCCTCCCTGCCCCCCCTTGGCGACGCCCTTGTGTCTTACGTAAAAAAGAAAAAGAATTACTTATATATAGTATATAAACTTCTTTTTCAGTTTTTATGTAAGACATTTTGTCAAAGGAAAGCTGAAATATAGCGGTAAGCGTTTCATTTCTTTCGTAAAGTCATTGTGTGGGTGATCGATCTACATATTCCACATTAAAGCTGGTAATATTGGCACATCAATTAATACGCAATATGGTAAAAAGTCAAAAGTCCGCAATAAAATAAATATTTACTGTCTGGTCTGCGTGTTGATGAAGGATAAATCAAATATTATAATTTTGATAAGAAACAAAGTAAACCGTGATTCGTCCTCTTTGCTATGAATACTAAACAATGTAATCAAATTATTAAACGAATCATTGACACTTTTCTAAATAAAAGCAAAATAAGCTTGGAATATATACAAAGTATTTTATTCAGACTTTTAAAAGTATACTTTCATAATAGTGGTAAACTTCCAGCATACTCAAAATGTTAAACATCGACTAAATATAAAATTGCAATACTGGTATATTAATTTTGCTGTAGCTATAATTGTTTCAGAAAAAAACAACGTCGATGTTGTGCAAAAAAAATGATAAGATTTTGAAAATATTTCCAATGTTACGATCAGTTATTTAAGATCATTAACTTCTAAATCAATATAATTATATAGACCTCTAACCATTTCTAAGTACTTCACTCTGACTGTACCCTATTTTTGTAAGCTTGTATACCGTATCATTATTTTCTGAACTTATAATTATTAATTAAAAAAATGCAAATCCTGTGAGTAATCTCTATTTAAATTATTATTTAGAATGAAAAAAGTGAATGCCTTCCTATTCTTTATCTAAGACTAAGCAGGTCAATTTAGAGCCGGTAGTAAGACAAAAATCCGCATGTATGCTAGCTACCCCTAAACCCAGTAGAAAATCCTTTTTTGTTTCGATCCACAGCGGGTTCGTAGCGGGAATATTTAGGATTCCCAATGCCTTTGTATACACAGGAACTAAAAACCAGTAGTATGTACCCTCTACTCCCGCCGAATCTATCGTGAATACGTTTTGGCACTTACCACATGGCAATCTGACACGATCGGTTGGAGTAGCTTCATGCGACCCATCCCGACTCGCAATGTCTTATGGACGCATAACCTAAAATGCCAATCAAATCGTATCGTGTGGAACTTTAATGAGGACATCGACTTATTCACATACTAGTAGCCTTAATACCCTTGGGTCAATCTTTGGTACAGTTTGAAAATTAGTGAATTGACCTCCATATTAGTTTCTAAGACTTTCAATGTATTTGAACTGGAACTTGGCTGGAGTGCAGTTCCTTTATTCCCTAGCGACAACATGGAATGCTTTTCACGTAGTGCCGCACGAAGGAACGCGGTCCATTGTACACCGTGTGTGATCAGCATTTAAAACCTTTATTTAAAATAATATGTTTCTGTGTATTGAAGATTAAAAATCAAAACGGAATTAATTTCTATTTCCTGTTCAAATGTCTCGAATGCCTTAAATTTTCTGAGCTTTAAGAAAAGGTCGTTTAACCATTTTATAAGTTCAGTAAATAATAATATTTTACGTTTTTCCGCTTTTCACGTTTGCTCTATAACTAACTTCGGCCTGTCCATATCGTACCAGCTGTATTTGAAATCCGCATTAAGATCGCCTGGATGGTAATCACCCTTTTTCTACGGTGTTATTGTCCATAGCAAAGGCCCAAGTTGTAGAGTTTTTAAAAGGCTGCCGGTGATTATGATGAATTTATTTATAAATAGGACTACTTTCAAAAGATACGCAAAGGAGAGAATGGTACAATATCTGATTGTGGCTCAAGCAAAAGTGGTGTTTCAGTTACAAGTTGCCACTGCATGCTATACAGGTTAAGAGGTATATGCAAAAAATGTTATTGATCCACTTTTATCAAATACATAATCTTTTTACGTCCGATAATTATAATAATGCAGAAGAAAGATATAATTGGTCTTCCTCGAGGTTTTCATTTGTACTGTACCAAGGCACTTGTCAATAAAACTGTTGCGGGATCATAAAGTTAGATGAAATAAAGTAAATGACAAGAGAATGATGTCTAGAAACTTTAGTGCTCAAAATTGGGTACAAAAACAGGAAATGAACAGGAATTACAAATAATCCTTTCTCAATTCGAAATCTCCATCTCGATTAGCGAAATCGATTCGGCTGCACTCGATGCTGGTCAGGTACTTACTTAACACACTGTCCTCGTTGCGATTGGCGCTACAAATTCGGCCACAACGGTACATCCTTATAATGGGTGCGTGCATTGTTCCGCTTATGGTATGCTAATATTATTGACGGTCACTTATAACTTAATTAATCTTGCAAGAAAAAACTTGAAGATATTTAAAACAAAGAGCTGATGTGCCGTGGGCGACTACTAAAAAACTGAATGTAGCTAATCGAACGACATTCCATATTTGAATATTGATGTTGCTAGGGGCAATTTGTTTTATGATATTAAACAATTTTCAAGTGACTGCGAAAAGGTTGAATTCAATTCTGTATACAGTATACCAACCTTCGGCAATCCCTCTGTTTTGTTTATATGACAAGTCTTCAAATATCACATTTTATACCAAAAATTACTACTATTTTCTACCTTTTTTGGAATATTTGTTAGTACCTGTTATTTATTAAGGCCAACACTAATCACGTGATTTAAGGGCAGAGATGAATAAATGAGATACTATATAGATACTTGCTAATTAAGTTCTTTTTCATCTTGTTCACTCTGAAGAAATTTTAAACTAGAAACTATACGTATTACTTTATACAGATGTAACGTTGGCTATTTTATTACACTTTATTGTTTTCTAGCAAATTTACGATTTAACGTGAACTCGAGAAAGTTACAACTCGGTACAATAAGATAATAACAATACGAGAAATCTGGCACGCAATAATATTTGTGTCTATATAACTTTACCACTAGGTGTGTATAACACAAACAAATTTAATGTCTTCCTAATATATTTACCACTAATAAGGTACGTACTTCTAAAGACTCTGACGTTTAATTAAATCAGCAATAACAGCTACCTTGTTTTGATTCACGCACTTCCTGTATTGTGATTCTTTGTTGTTGTTAAGCCTTAACTTAGTTTTACATTCGGCGAATGCGGATCAACCTGACATTGTTACATACGATTTTTGTTCATCAGGTTAGCTTTTCTATTAGTGAAATCTACTTCCGGTTATTGTAACTGTATAAAGAATGGGGAAATAGCAATGAAAACAAGAAATTGACTTGAATATTTTTATAGATATAAATATGCATATAAAATACGACCGAGCCCTCAGGTAGGATTCGAACCCACGATCTGTCGCTATCCGGGTATTATACCTGGTTCCATCTTAATCGAATATTAAATATTTGTAAAAATATTACTTTTTATGTTGAAGGTAGTTAGCGTTTAACATTGGTGGAACGATACTAGCTCATAGTAGAAATTGAAATGCGTTTGTAAATTTCGACGCATCTACCAGGGTCTCGGTATCTCAGGGGTCAGAGCACTTACCCGGATAGCAAAAGGCCGTGGGTTCGAATCCTACATGAGGGCTCGTAGTCGTGGTCGTTTTTTACATGCATATTATATATCTTATAGAAATGTAAATACATAAAATTAAAAACAAAATATTTTTTAATATATTTTACTGTAGATCAAACAAATGTTCTAAAATAAAAAAGTACTAAACGTTTTATAAATACAAAACTATTATTAAAAGCACTTCATTGAAGTAACTCCAGAATAGATTGTCTATTTTTAAATCGGAAACACGTCAATCGTAGTATAAGTAGATGCGCAAAAATTAGATAACCAGTCACGAGCTCTGTACTTGTAACCGAACATATCTCTTTATCCGTCGATACTGTACATCATGATGGCTTAAATCTCATTATCGCTGTTTACCCCTGATATACCTATGTATACCTACTGCGTGGCTATAATAACTTCAGTACGAATACAGGGCAGACAGAACTCGCGCTGCTGCCTACTGAATTGGAAATTTCTTTTAAATTTTCATTTCCATCATTTTAATGGGATTCAAAAATGAAATTCATGGTGTCACAGTTTCCTATCAGTAAGTCTTCCGAAACCTTTTTTTTTTTTAAATAATCGTGCAAACTTTTATAGTATGAAAAGCGACATTTAAGACTTGAAATCAAAAGTGTTGCTTGGAACCTTGAGTTAATTTATGGACTGAATGATCATGTTATTTTTAACATACTCGCATGTTTAAATTTTTTGTTATATATTAATAACAAAATATAGCTTCTCTTTTTATACAACAGACTAGATATAGGCTTCTTTAGTTTTGGGACGAAGTGCACACTTTCTTATTTTGTAATTCTTGTTGATACAATTTTTGTGATTTTGGTGCAATCAAAAACGTAATGATATTATTATTTTAAACTATTTAAATTTAAAAAGTTATTACTATTATTTTAACCTACCTTTTTTAAGCAGGTAAATTAAATTTTTAAGGTCAGTTAATAAAAAGACATATGAGTCCTCACCTATGAAATAGCAGTTATGTTTTTCTTAATAACACATTTGGAATTATCTTTATAACAATGTGATCTTACGTTACGAATCTTGTGGCTTTTATTGCACGTATAGCAAAAGGAAATGAAGGGAAAAATTAAAAATTCAAAAAGTAACAAAGTATCATGTATTCGATTCTGTTACTTACTGAGGTTATTTTTAGTAAACCTATTTTTCAACTTCAATATTTTTTTAATAACTAGTATTTTGTTGTTGTCATTTGGTTTGGATTAAAAGTAATTTTAATTAAAAAATACTGGAAAAAATCGACTTTGCTCACAAGTGAATTCTCATCGAAAAAATGCAAAAAATATATAAAAATTATAATACATATACTGAAGTTAATATTGTCTTACAGGTGTAATACGTAGAATAGTGTGTTTGGAAATACTAGCAATCTTAAAATGACCTAGTATTATCTTTCAAAATTACAATAAGTAAATTAGTAGAGATAGTTAATATAAAAAAATAATTCAAAGTTACATTACGCCTCATTTGTGGTTCTCTGACGACCATCATTAGTGATTTTTTTATTTACTCTCCGATTATTGCCAATAGTTTTTGCGTTGCAGTGTTATTATAACCTTTAACGAGGTTTGTTTTTCATAACGAGAACAAATAAGTAGTCAATTGGGTCAAGGCATTATCTGATTACGAAATATAATTTATGAGTGAAAGGTTTGGTTGCTGTTTAATGGCCTTCTTTATCAGCTATTGTTATTTGGTGATTGTCCCTAAGGAGTTTGTCCTCATTACAAAGATAATTTTTAAACATTCCGTCTAAGAGTTCCCTTATCTACGATTGTTACCGTCGTGAACTCGAACTTTTAAACTCAGTGTAAGCTACGTCTTCGCCGCAATAAGATTTAAATTTAAAAATAGTGTGGAATTTCAGTGTGATTTATAAGGAAGTTATTAGTTTTAAAAGAGGATCGTGTGTTTAATTATGGTGGTTTTACTCGGCTATAAATTAATAGAGTGGCTTAATTACGACGGTACAGGTAAACGTTTTAACTTGGCACTATTTTAAAATTCAATGAGGTATTTTCCAGAAAAAAAATTGAGACTGTTTAGTAGTTTAATATAGAACGAGTTGTTACTTAATACTTTTTTATAATTTGCTTATTTGGTATCAATAAAAAACAGTGATCATAAATCTTTAAAAAAAGGTACAGATTTGATCACATAGCTACCAACAGCCCATTTTAGCTGATGTGACACTTGATTCTTATTGTTCCATCCGGTTGAAAGCTTTTAGTTTTTAGCTATAAACTTGTTTAGCTAAGTAAAATCACATCAAAAAAATGTTCAACGCATTACGAAACATCTTAAACATATTGAGATGCTTTCAAAATTGTCTAAAGTTTATAAGCTAAAAAATATATATATACACAATGTTTATTTCATTATAATGCCAGAATCAAGCTTTTATGGCTGTATTGAGGTTTTAGATAGAATCTAGATTTTCGACCGATTCTAACTGATATAAATGAATTTATACAGCGAATTTATTTATAAATCGTCTAGACGAACGAAGAGTGCGTTGACACACATACCGCGATGCGCCTGCGCTTCTCATTCCTCCGATTTTTAATGTGTGCAGAGAATATATCGGTTTTAATTTAATAAACCTGTTAACTTCACAATTATATCTCATAATGGTTGCCAACAATTTTTATGATTTTATTTTTGTTAGACAAATAGTAATTTGTTTTACTTCTACGTATTCAATAACTATCATCGTAAGCCTATTGATGTCATTACTGTTTGGGTACTTACCTATAGATGAAAATACCGTAGGGAAAAAAAAACTATAAGACACCTAGCATAAATTTTTGGTTTTCCATCCAATAAGGGACGATTATTGCTATTGTTGCTTAACCTGTAATCGTATTATCACTATTATCAGTTTTAAAAGATAATTGATTATTTATTATAAAACATCTTTTAATAGATAATCTTGTACCCAGTTACTTATTCGTATTTACAAATCGTAGGTGTACATCTGTTTTAGCGGCTTTTAACAGTTTACAAAGTCAATGCCGAAATTATTTATTGCATTCATGTGGTAAAAGATAACATGTTTAGTTAATATTTAGTACCAGGGCATGAACCCTGCTATAAAAAAAATAAAAGATCACGTATCAATATTTCCGCGTCCATTTAGGTTTACTCTGATCGGAAATGGCCATCTTAGTTATATGACCAATGCGATCGAGAATCTCTGAGTCTATAAATAAGAGCGCATGCATAACAAACGCACGCGCACGCGCCAGCCGCCCATGCGCAGTACAACGCGCGCCGCGACGCGCAACACGCGACGCGCGTCTTTTGTTGCCCCTACGACAAAAAAAGAGGCGCGAATGTAACCTCAACCAGTAACAACTGTATTGTTAACCTATTATTTTGAAAAAAAAAATTAAAACTACCAGTCTTTTTGGATACAATCGGTATAGAACATAATGAATTTTCTTATAAAGTACACAAGTTATGTTTTTCTTCTTCAGGTGTTTTGTAATCACAACACCTACGTTCGAAGTCCATACGTTAATACGAAAATGAGTGCGACGTCCCCCACAGTTCGTATAACGCCAGTGAGTCTCCCAGCCAGTGACGTAGTGTGTGACTAATGAACGAAACACTCCTCCTTATTATCAGTAGCAATCTTCGCGGTCTTTTATGTCCGAATACGCCCACGATTAGCGTGTGCGTGATGACTGTGCTTTCCCAATTAGTTGCCAGTACTTATGATAACGAAACTATTTTTTACTTTATCCACAAAATCAAGAGTTATCGCATACTTTTTTAAGAGAACAAAAGACTCGCGATGATAAAAATTTAAAAAAGGAATTCAATTATCAAGTCATAATAGTGATTCCTTAATGTGTGTAATGGGTGCATTATGCCGATTTCACGCGAAATATGTAATAGGTGAGTTTTAAAATAACTTACACATGTTTTCGTTGGATTTTTATATTATTTATTATGGTAAAATTAAAAATAAAAGCGAAACATTATTGCTTAAACAAGATGGCCCCTATTATAAATCATTGCCTTAAGTAAGTCATTGAGACATGAGGGTTTAATGTATGTTTTCAAATGCAAATGTTAGTTTAAGATTATACATTTAGAACTTATTTTTGTAGTATTAAACTCGCTCATACAAATTTTATTGCTGAATCTGAGTTGCGTATTGCAAGACGGATGTCTTTCTCTCTGTGCATATTACTATTAAAAATTACTATATCAGTTAAAAACTATGCATCTTTGCGCCTCGTTTTGTTATAATCGCGGTCTTTAAGGAAGAGGCAACCAAATGTAATTCTATTTTCCCGTAACCTGAAACGTACTGTGAGAGTCAATTGTTTTGTTACGGCGGGAAAACGGCAGGATGTTTACAGACAAAGATGTCAACGCGCGCGAACACTTCGATCACATTGCATTCCAGTTATGCCTTAAGATTATACCTTTCAATGTTATTCCAATTATGCCAAAAGGGAACCGTTTATAAATACGATTACTGTTATAAGAAAAACAATATTAGGTCTCCGTTATTCGCGATAACATCAATTTTCAACGTTTCATTTCATGTAAATTGAAGTCGTTAATCGCTTGTTCCGCCGGATAACCCTCGGGATGTTGCCGGTGATATAAATATAGAGAGCCGAGGGAGTTGAACTAACACGTCCTGTAGCGCTCTCCAAATAACTTTGAATAATTGAGATACTCTGAACAAACGATTTAAATGTAATGAAATAAAGATTTATTATTAGACAAGTAAAAACGAATAGAAAAGGGCCTTGCATCTACTAAACGTCGATTTTCAAAGCCAGGGTCATTAGGCACCTTCTGAGTTAGCTCGTTCCATGGTGGATTCTGTCTTGGCCCCTGGGCTTGATTGGGATCAAGAGCTAACCTATTCTAAATAAAAAAAAGTCTATAAATTATGAATACCTCAGCATTAGGACAGTGCGATAATATGGTAGCAGTAGTGCTAGTATTCTGTAGGTTAAGAAGGATGATGTCTACAACTTAAGTCTAGAAGAAAAGAAATAGTTATGGCCTTATAGATTAGATCGTGTCAAAATAACACCATATAGAATGATAGAACATTCCTGATACCTATTTAAAAAAAAAGATTTATATGCCACTTCAAATAACACACATCCCATAACAATTCGAAATAAAAGCATATTTTTAACTCATTTAAAAAAAATGTCACTGATACACTTTTGAGATTTCCCCTCGCATTTCGCATTCTCGCTGCAAAATACATCTTAATCTCGACGTTTAGACCGGATTTAAATTATGCTGAAAAAAAGCGAAAACCCGTTTGTTTTTTGTTGAAATAAAATATTTTGTTTAATCACATCCCGGGTTAATGACGTCCGATTTAATCTCTGGAATTCCACAGATTGTTAAAAATTGTTAAATTAATGTAACGGTATTAAAAGTAATTACTCTATAATAATAAGTACATTACACTATAGCGAAAAACTTGGTCGAGCAAATTATTATAAAGAAAAAACACGTGTTTCTTATGCATAAATATATAATATAATAATGAAACAGTTTAGCAAGTAGTACTTTACTTTGCAATGTAATAAAGAGAATGAACTTAGTGAAAAGTTTGCAATTTTATGGTGCTGACTATCTCAAACTGATTATGAATGATATTTTATCGATTTTATACTGACTACTTAGTCGGACGATAGACAGATGGCGCTATATATATATAGAATACAGCGTGCGCTTCCTTGTTAGCGCCAATACAGAAATATAAATTTTCATACAAATCATTAACGAAGTCTCTGGTGAATCTCGAGGGCATTAAATAAAGTATTTTTATGAATGTTTTTATAATCATTCTTTATCAACCAGCTAGCGACCCGCCCTGGCTTCGGCCGGATGCAGTGCTCTACTATATTATGCATGTATTATACATATAAACCTTCCTCTTGAATTACTTTATCTATTAAAAAAACCGCATCAAAATCCGTTGCGTAGTTTTAAGATTTAAGCATACATAGGGATATAGGGACAGAGAAAGCGACTTTTTTTATACTATGTAGTGATACTGTGCACAGAAGAAATGGAAAATTGGTGTTATTGATAACGGCATTTTTGCCACTTCACTTATTTTTGCGACTCTGATATCTGAGAACTTAGTTCTTCAGTGACGATGCCGCCACAAGAAAAAAACTCTTAAAAATCTAATTTTTAATAATATTAATGTACAATAAAATAGCAATTATTATTATTTGCAGCACAAAATTACATTAAAATCTCCGTAAGTGTATTAAAAGTAGTAAATCATTATTGTTGATACGTATAAACTGGAATAGTTGTAATTCAACAGTAAAGTTTTTCGAAATGATCTGACGCCCTATTTTCGAAAGCTCGCGTGGGAAAGTAGCGCGTCTTCTTTTTTTCTCTTCGGGAAAAGAGATAAACTACATATTTAAACGCAGTCGGGCTTATCAAAATAGCGCCGTCGGTAGGTAGTTGTATTTATATTGTTCAGTTTAAATATGTAAAATCGAATACCTAAAAAGTCTAACGATATTAAAAAATTGATTTTAATATAATTTTGAATCGGTTTTCAAATTAATCGGTTGCGCACGTTTTCGTACAGTTCCGTTTCATTCTAAAGATAAGTTCAATTTATGAGCGTATTTTTTTACAATTTTAATAAAAAAATATACACAACGGTCAGAGCAGCATTTATACTCTACATAGGTATTCCTTGTAAAACGAATAATTAACTGCAATTATCGAATTGAAATCATATACATTTTACATCGTTTACGTGCATGCGATATGATATGTGTGGCTAACATATGATTATTGTTGTAGTTATTGAGATTGTTGAGTAATTTAAGGGAAGAGACTGTTAATAAAATGGCATCTACTGCTTCTTTCACCATCATATCGCTACTACTATACAGACCATAATGACAGAATTGTCCAATTTTCCGAAATTAGTTAACAATGCTAAAACGTCCAAAAATGTTTTGGTATGTTATTGAAATCGTATTTCTAATTCATATTTGGCTTATTGTATTTATACAATACTAGACGACATGACAGGCTTGATAACCCCCGGTTCCAACGGCCCTATGTGGTCATTGTGAATCTTAACCATTTGGTAAACAAAAAACTACATCAAAATGTAACCATTTAGAAAAATCTTTGATATACACACGTACCGAAGAATTATGTACATAAAGTTATGTTAATTTATATGCATGCGTTGATTGCACACAACATCCTGCTCTAACTATATAGGTACAATTGCTTAGTATTCTTGAAGTTAGGAATTCTGTTACACGTCTTCACATATATTTGCAGTACACAAGTACCTATAGTAGTAGATACTGCTTATATTTTATTTAACATTGCATGTACACAGGCTCTAATTAACCCTTAGGCTAATTAGACTGCAGCCTAGGGCGCGAGAATCGAGGGGGGGCTAATCTAGCATCATTGCATCTACCTTACATGCAATTCAACAAGACCGAGACAAAACACTAAAACTAAATGCACTTGAGAGTCCCTGAATTTAACAATAAATTTTGAATTTTCTAAAAAGCACGCGATAATTAGCCTAGGGCGGTCAGAATTCTTGATCAGTCATTGCAAGTACAGCACAGATGAATTTGCTAGTACAAATAATTTAAACGTAAGTGCGAACTCTACTTGAAGGGTAAAGTCTTTATCGACTTCTTTTTTACTCGTTCGCTTCAAAACCGGTCAATATGCTCGAAACAGACGCTAATATATGGTACATACATCATACACCGACATGTATCTTCGTAGTTTAAAAATACATTACTGACAATTTCGGAATAATTACGCTCAATCAAGAACAATGACCAGTGACGTTTGGAAGGAATTACGTGTAATTTTAGTTATTAGACTCATCTAACTCATTACTTGTAGACTGCCTGTTGATTTTTGAAGTTGTTGTTCCGTTAATTCAATCCATCCATCCATCTGATCCAATGAAAAACGTGCGTATTATAAATAACAATACTCTACATATGTACTGACGGCATTAAAAAGATTACAAAGAACGATAAAACAGGCAATTTTTACATTCAATGGGCGCTTTAATCATTATTTCGATTAGAGTGGTTGATAAAAATGACTTTTATGGGTCTAATTTTTTCTGAAGCATCCTTTTAAAATGTGATGCATGGAACAGTATATTTGCAATCAAGGTGGTGTAGTTGTCATTTAATTTATTATATTTCTGACGTCAATCAACTGTAATATCAAATGTATACATAACATTTTTTACATTATAATATATTGTATCTAATCTTCGCATTTAATTATGTCATTGGAGGGCCTAGCCAAGTTTCGATATAGATGCCATTATGTATCGGCCACACACATCGTTCAACAGTAATTTCATAACGAATTCTTACACTGGGTATTATTTTTAGCCAACAGTTAGCCAACTTAGAAGCAACAAAATGAATAAATCTATTTTTTTCTTTGCAGAAGGAGAGTTAGAGGCGGAATGGCTCCAGGCCGCTGGTCTCGGTTCCCTCGCAGCCCCCTTCCAGGCTGGACTGGAAGTGACCGAGGCGCAGCTGGGTGAAGCGGTGAGGCCGCTGCCGAGGGAACAAGCCGCGGCTGTTAGGCGCCGTGTCAGGAGACTCAATAGGACAGTCAGGAGGAAGAGAGCAGCTTCAAGAGCCAAGAAACCTGATATCAGGGATGTCTTCAGAGACCTTGAGGTAAGTTATTTATATAAAAAAAAATAAAAGCCTTTTCTACTAAGAAACATAAAGACGTGCACATGACAGGCTAGCCCGTATGTCACCGTCGTCTGTTACATAACTAATAGAAGCACCTAAATAATATATTGTTTTTTAAATGAAAGCTGAGATACATATCCCAAATTTGCACACCAAGCCATACAATAACAAAGTACATGTAAAAAATAAAGTAGGTAGAAAAAATACATAAGTTACACAATCATAAATCGACACAATGAGTTTTGAAAATCGATTTCGCCTTTGCATAAGTACAGAATATTTCTGTGCTGTACTGTAAAATATAGTAGAGCCTACAACAAAATATATATCAGCTGTCTGAGCATGTTAAACTAAAGTAAAATGATTGCACACTGGTCGATCTCGAACAAGTTGTTATTTTGCTTGATGGAGGCCTGTCAGAACCCATCAGCGCTCTCTTAGAAATCGGAATGGTCCATGATCAATTACAAATGAGCATTTTAAGTCTTAATTCATTGTGGTAAAGATTAAATCTTTCGGGATGTAGTAAGCCTTAGAAGATAGATAGGGTTGTGAAAACTTTTGGCATGTGAAGCGTACTTAAGTGAATGCAATAAGTACACATATATTTTTCAACATAAGCGTTCCCACATATGATAGTCTTTTATCGATTTTTAGCCGATTTATCCCACACTCGATTTTTTTGGGACACAAATCAAAGTAAGTAAGTAAGTATTTTATTGTGTACAGAAACGAGGTAAAAAAATCAGATCTTAATGTTGATTTACAAAAACAGTTTCACACATTTCTGCCTTTTACGGCGTATACACATTTAACAGGAATGAACAAAAGACTAAATATATGTAAGATACATAGATTCTACTCATATTTTATTTTTACTTATATTCTAGGTATTCTTGAATGCTGTAAAAACATTTCTTTACCAACCATTCTTTAACGGTGGATCTAAATTTGCTAAATTTATATTCTTTAAACTCGTCAGGTAGTTTGTTAAAAATTTTAATACTCATTAGGAAACAGTTATTGCTTACTAAGGCTAATTTTGTCTGTGGCCAATAAAGTTTAAAGATAGAAGACGACTGAAAAATTGACCAAAAAGTAACAAGTAAATGCAATCGCACACTCATTTCACAAACCGTACTTAAAAACTTCTTCAGATCTTTAGAAAATTATAGTTCTATTTTATTATATTATTGAGTGAAGCTCTGAAAGAGTGAAACTCTCTTTTAGGCAACTCACAAATTTCGCTTGTCTCCCTCCTGCTACTTAACGGTTCAACCGATTCGAACAAATTTTGGCATGAACATATATTATTATAACCTGACGGACATAGGCTATGTAAAAAAAATATAGACTTTACCATGGAGGAATAATCACCAAAAGAAAAATTAAAAAGCTGATCACAGCCAAACCGCTAAGACTACATTGATGAAATTTAGGTGAGGTTAGGTAAGGTAGTGCTTCGCTCAGTATTTGCAAACAGCAGCAGCATTGCAGACCTAGTATATTTATGTATCATATGTGTATGTCTATCCGTTACCCTAGTGACCATAACATAGCTTTACAGTGCTTACTATGTGCTAGGCTAATCGGTGCGAATGTAAAACATATAGTTATATTGTTATAATTATTATTAACTGTGTTTATTTCTTCATATGCTTCTATGCATACTAGGGCCTAGGGTGTAACGAAATAAAAGTAGTATTATTTTACAGGTAAGCAATATTATTCCTAAAAATTTGGCTGAGGTTAGGAACAACTGCTTTTTTTGACGATCACAAAATAATATTCATACACTTAACGAGAGATTGCAAAGAATTTTAAATTAACACACTCAACGCCCAAAATATAGTAAGTGACATTTTTCTTCGAGCGCCCAAAATGTGTATTTTTTTCATGGCCCTGGCATCTAGACAGGACGAAATAATCGATTCCCGTTAGATGTTTGATATTAAACATTCAAGTGGTCAGTTACATCTTTGCCCGTCTCATTTGTATGCTTATTCTTATCATCAATAATGTAAACAAATCCAAAAACAACTCACCTTTACAACCAGTTAAGTGTGTTAACCCTAATGTCAGACACGTGAGTGATTTGTTCCATTATAGTTTCGAAGATGCCATTGCATATAGTAGGCTCAGCGTAAACTGGTTTCCTCGTGTCAAGTTTAAGATCTTTCTTTTTTTAACGCACCGTTAGCTAGGAAACCGATCTGACTGGTTTCTGCGGTAGTTTCTAGTCATGTGTCTGGATATTAATTAGTGCCTAATTATAGGGAGACAATGTCAAGGACGATATAAGAGTGAAATTTTTAATTTACGTAGGTATATTATTATGTGCATGGGCGAGTCGCTAGATGGTGCTAACGGAAAAATATTTGATAATAGAAAAAAATTAAAGAATTTTGTCCACCCGTGCGAAGCCGAGACGGGCCGCTAGTATCTATTTGAGATTATTAAAAAAGATTTTAATAATTAATAACAGTTTGCTGTTTAGTCTGAAAGAAAATAAAACATTTACATTAGCAGCTGTTTTATCAAACATCAAACTATGCATCCACTAATATAATAAGACAGGCAGACAAACAAGAAATATGAGTTATAAAAGATACATTTATTATAATTCTGAGATTGAAAATACGTGAGTTACAACATTTCAACATATTTCCAAACAATAGAAAATCGTGTTATCATGTGATGCCTTTCAAGAATAAAATATTACCGTCTATATATTTATCTTGTCGGATTTACCGAAGATGGACAAGATTAACTTTATCGGAAACGTAATTCCAAATCGGTAAGTGTCAAAATTGTTATTTCACCACTGTTACGTGAATAAATAATGAATGAGTAATTTATAATAAATACAAATATTTTACAAAAATATGAGGCTCGTAATCCAAATTCCAATAAGGAAAAATTATATTACTTAATACTGCATATAACGGTAAATTTTCTGCAACTATTGAGTAATTAGATAAACTCGCTTAATTAGTTTACTAATTTGAGACAAAACCATATTCAAGATAATAATGTTAATTTTAATAATATGTTGCCTAAAATTGGCATAGTAATTGAGTTGTAGATTAAAACTTATCACAAAATCGATGGCGTACAGACGCGCAAACAGCGCAAGGGTGAGGGAGTCATTTATTTCAACTTTTCACTTTATTTTGATATATTTAAGAAACATTTTTATTAGCTCACTTGATTTGGGTAATTTAAAAATTACTAAGTTGGTCACTTTTCCTACAACCCATCTATTTGTTTTGTTATTTCATTTAATTTCAGTCCATAAAAAATGTAGCATTGCAGTGAAATTACATACCTAAATTATATAAAATAAAAAATACAACCAACAAATTTTCGATCATTTCGAATATTTTTAAAATTTAGAATAGAATCTATGCAGACAAACTAGTCGCCATTGTAATTTCTATGAATTTCGACATATTTTTTTAGTATTTTAATTTCTTTATATATAGTGTTAAAAATTAAATAAAATTTAATTTAAAAATGAAAAAACAGCATGGAAGTAAAGGATTTTCAAGTAATTTTACCGCCCGCGCTTAGCAGGACAGAAGTGGAATCTATCTTTCTAATGGACACTAAAAAATCTAATCTAATGAACCCTATCTTGCACAAGTATCTCCGTACATTCCGAGCAACTGCTTTACAATAAGTATGAATAATCTCCAAACTAGATACGCTTGTACCAAGATAACTAAAATTTAAAGTATCATGTTCATTTATATTTTCATTTAATATTTCATTACTATACGTAGTACTAGATTTTGTTGTCCGACTTGTTTCTCTACAAATTTGCTTTTGCGCAAACCATTAAGACAACAATAAAATGTCGTTGAAACAAAATAAGCTCAAAATGGATCTATCCTCATTGGATAATATTCCTGTTATAATTAGAATTGCTTTCCGAAATTTTGTCTTGAGTTATCATAAGACAATGAAGTTTTAAGTGACTGAAAGTTTTGCGCTAGATTACGGCATGGAATTGATAAAACTAGTTCACTGCTTAAAATACCATAAAATCTATATAATAACAAAAATCATTTACTTCGTTGACAACTTAATAATGAAAATGATTTTATAGAAATTTAGATATTAATCAATTTATTTAAAATCAATGAATCACACGCCAATTATAAGCTGTATTAATCACCATTAAGTTTTAGGTAAGATTAGGTCGTACGATTTATGTTTTTAACAATTTTACAGAGTAACAGTTATCATTTTTAAAGTAGTCACATGTTTATCGTTGGTCAGTCACGACTTGGCCCCCAGGTCGTCAAAGGAAATAAGATTTTATACACACTCGTGCTTAATAAATATAATTTGCGGTAGCCACAGCAATTTATATTGTCGAGCGTTTGAAACCGAACATACCATGGCAGTTTGACAACCATATCAGTCGAGAAGAATGTCAGCGTCATTACCGGGTTCAATCGTAAGCTCATCGCCAGCTGAAAACAAATTACTTGTAATGGTCGAAATTAATTCAGAAGCTAAAATAACCTAGGCCACCGACCTATACTTGACCTATACTGGTATACTTTGATCGTTGTTAATAAAAAAAAATCAAATTAGTTTAAAAATTAGTATATGTTATTTGGGACGATGCTGCTCACGTTACTAACTTTTTGGTAGGTGGATTGTGAATTCCCGTGTCGTTTTTTACACATTTCACTAAAATATAAATGTGAGTACATAACTAAGTTTCTTTAACTTAATATTCTTTCAACAATGTTAAGCACTTCGTCATCGTGTTAAAAACAATAAATCAAAGTATTTCCTGATATCTACGCAAGCTTTATCCCTATTTGCCATGACAAAATTACGAAATTGCCTTAATAAAATAGAGTCAAGACCATTAAAATATTTCAAAACAGGCCGGTTATTAATGTACACTACGTGGCGTGGCGGTAAGCGTATTAAGGGCACAGATAACTAACATCGGTCGTCATTAGATAAAGATGCCATTAAGGTCCACAGACATTTTGGGACTGGGTAGCCATAGTTTTAAAATATATTTGACCAAAAAAGGTCGTGTTATGTGATACCTATTTTCTTATATTCCGTGTCATACACAATTGAAAAAAAAAAACAAACGTCATGAAAATTGGCGCGAATAATGTGAATTAGTTTTGTGTCAAATTTGCTTGTGATCAGTAGAATATTGAAGACAAAGGAATAAAACAGACAAATAGGTGCAGTGCGAACGGACGTTGAGTCGGGCATTAAAATTATTGCTTAGCGTCCGGTAAATTTCAAAACTGAATTGAGTGTTTTGTCGGCCCTACGCAGAGTGGTCTGCGTCAGTGGTGCGTGCAGTGTTGTTTCGCGTTAATGAAGTGCTGGTGATATCGCCATCATGATCTGCGACACGGTCCGCTCGAAGGTGTGCGAAAAGATGAACAACTGTAAGGGCCTGGCTCTGATGAAGACATACTTAGATATTCTGGTACGTCTAAATTCAACTAAAAATAAAATAACATACATACTCTTTACGTGTCTCAAGTTTGAGTTTGGCTTTGCCATTTTTTTTCTATAAGGATTGTAAAAATACGTAAGAGCGGCAGATATTGATCTTAATATAGAGAAAGATTCACTGTCGAATTATATTGAAATGTATGTTTTCTAAAAAGTTAATGACATCGAAGAACTTTATATATTCACAAAAAAAGACCTCTTAATTGGCATTATGTCTATGAAATAGTAATTATTAATAGATTTAGATAACAATCTTGCGCAATAAAATTTGCAAGCGTAACTGATAACTTTCATTAGAATCTGAAATCTTTTTGTTGTAAATTTTGACGTATTCTTTTGTAGTCTTTAATTTTGTCTGGTGAATAAAGTTTTAAACTTAGAACTTTATAATTAAGTAAACAGAACAAAAATCATTGATGAACCTTATTTTATGAAATGCAGTTAGCTTTTCTCATATTCATAATTTTACAGTAAACTTCTGACATGATAGTAACTTTTTCGCTGGTGTTAGTTAATAAAGCAGTTAAAATTGGCGTTCTTCTCTGAGTCTACGGATTAATAAAAAGATATTGAAACACTTAGGTATCCTATTAAATGCAAGAAAATGCATGAAGAGACTTCTTCGTCTACGAATGAAGGTCCCCGAAGGAGACCAAAAACAAAAATAAAAGAAGCAACACTCTTTTACTTCTTCTACTTTCACTATGGTAAGTCTTTCCTTAAGGTAAGGCAAAGAGTACAAAGCCCATACTGCCTTGTCTTTAGCTAAATATTTTCATAATTTGATGATAAGTGCTGATTTATGAATGATGATAATTTCCTGAGGTTTATATAAAAGTGTAAATGTTTACAGAACTACTATAGACCTTTTGAAAAAAAACAATACACCTCACATTGCTTTGTTTCACTTGTCGATACTCTTGCATGATCACGAACATTCCATAACGAGGAATCCATTGCTACATTGTTATCAATATCTGAAATAGCTAAATAAACAAAACGATACCTTACGTTTTAACTGTCACAGTTATATAGAGATGTCATAAGTATTTGCGAAATAAGACTCCTTTTGTATTTTTGAGATTCTCAAGTACAAACGTCTTGTATTGTATCATATCAATTCAATAGGTGATTTACGTATTTATACTTACGTATTTATACTTTTGCGCTATACAACATTGAAACGAAATATGTAGGGACTGATTTTTCCAAACAATGTTATCGTCTTAAATTGTTAACAATAATTACTTAGTCTATCATAAGAGATTCCAAAGTTAAGCATCATAATGATATTTTTATATTTTGCCGCTGATAGATAGATGGAATTTTCTTTAAGTTTTAGTATTCTAGTTGACTTTATTTTTCTTTTTAATATGAATAATACATGAAACATATTTTTAATTTTTGTTCAATCCCTCACCGTATGCTTTGGTCTCGAATGGATCTACTTCTGTAGTTCATTGGGAAGATTCGAAATCGATCCGCTTCATTGAAACTGACAACTCAATCTGCTCCTTTTTACCTCGAACCCAGGACCGTCGCGTCTTTGCGAAACGCGGGATTGCTAACTTTACACCAAACGGTCTTCACAAATCATTACTAGCAAACATTTCTTTATATATAAAATTCAAGTATTTAAATAACATAAATTAATAGGAAAAAAAAATAACATTTTTGCATTATTAGATGGGTCTTGTAGATATGTTCAATGCACAAATTAAAACAAAGTTTTTGTAGTTATAACGAAGCGACATTACCCTTAATTTTATTAATTTATCTTTGTTAGGTGCACGCAATTAAAGCAATTGAGAAACTATGTCACGCGGACGAAGGAAATTAGAATTTTTGAATAGTCATTTCAATTGTAATATAACTTGTTACACTATACTGGTACTTTATGACTTTATTGGTCAATAAGTACCTAATTATACTTAACTATCCAGTAACATTATTAAATAGATTGTTCTAGTTGTAATGGATTCTTTTTTGGTTCAGAAAATAATAATATTTGTTACAATCACATCGATTAGCCTAACACAAAGCACTATAAGGCTTGTTTTATGGATAATAGGTTAACGGATAGACATACATAATATTTATTGAACTATGTATATACTCGTATAACTCCAAAATATCCATGACTCAGTTACAAATGCTCGTATTCATCAAACAAGCATCTGCCCCTTCTGGATTTCGAACACAGGACCGTCGGTGCGAAAGGCTAGATCGCTTCCGTTGTACCAAACTAATTATAAATTGCTATGTTAATTTTAGTAATTCCATTGTTTTATGACTGTAATATGGCTGCTCCTAACAAGCTGATCTAAAAGGTAACAAGTAATCTCTTAGTAAAGGATACATTATACAAAAGACGGGTTTTATTACTTTTATAAAAATATCTATAAGAACAATTTGGCATTTAAAATAATTGCGTGTTTGCGTTCTAATTATTTTTTATTTGTAAAGATACATAAACAATTTACGACTGTTTGGTGCAACGGTAGCGATCCTGCCTTCCGCACCAACGGTCCTGGGTTCAAATCCCGGTAGGGGCAGATGTTTGTATGATGAATACGCGCATTTGTACCTGAGTCATGGTTGTTTATATATATTTCTATGAATATCACATATCTATGTATCATATATGTATGTCTATCCGTTACCCTAGTATCCATAGCACAAGCCTTACAGTGCTTACTTTGGGCTGGGCCAATTGGTGTGAATGTAAGAAATATTTATTTACATATAAAACAATTGAACTCATAATTACTTTTATATGTTTATAAAATAAGAGGGGTAAACATTTCATTTAAAGCTCTAACCTGTCTTCAGTCAATATTTCTATTACAGTAATTGTGTTATTGTATCTCATCGAAATCACAGCTTTGCATTGAGTGAAGCGGGCTTTAAGACCGCGATTATTGATTGTTTTGACTTGTCAATACAATTATTATAAGTCAAAATTGGAAGATCGCAAAAAATAAAAAAATATACAAATAAACAATATAAAAATGTTGTGGCTTTATAAATCGAGCAAGAGTTCTTTAATCCTGCTGTATTTCGTACTATGACATAATTGGATATGCTCTATTCTCTGTGATCATAACATCAAACCACCTAATCGCTTGCTAACGTTCCTTGGACCATCTATTTCCCAAATTCATAGTGTACTAGCATTGTGTAAAAAAGTTTCTACACTAACACATCGTAATGAACAAATATTCCATTTTATTATTAGTTACCTACTGTAACGTTATATTGGAAATCTCGCAGTGATCAAACCTCTACCAACAGGAAGGATGTTGCAAATTTTGCGTTTTCTAGTTTCAGCGTGTATAAGGTTGAAAACGCAAATATGATTTCGAAGATTATCAAGCTTATCTTATTAAGTATTATTAGTACATAATAGACGGATCATTAATGTTTATTTATTTATTCTTTTTGCACAAATTGTACAAATGCGGACTTAATGCCTTAGGCATTTTCTACCAGTCAACCTTAGGGTGATGTGGAGACAAATGAGAGGTAGGGTGCACAACCAGTGTAAAAAAAAAGGAAATAAATTACGAGTATAATAATACATAGACTAAACTAATTTATATATAAATACAACATACATACATATATAAATACATACATATACATATATTCTACTCAAATAAGAACTATTAATAAATACATATCAAGTAAACGACAACTAATATGGACGATTGTTAAAATTTAACATGTAGTTTCTTGCTCTGTTAGAAATTTTCGCAATTTATTTTTAAATGCATACCGACTGGTGGACATTCTGATGTCTAAGGGAAGGGCATTCCACAAAAGAATAGGATAAACGAAGAATGAAGAATGAATAATATCAGAGCGATGAGAAGGACAAACAAGTAAGCGGTTGGAAGAAGTACGGAGATTTTTGTCGTGAGAAGTGCACAAGTACTGGAAACGCGAAGTAAGGTAAGGGGCATTAGGGGAATTTAATAGATTAAATAAGGTGGTCAATGTCCGCATTCTTCTACGCTGCCGAATGGACAACCATTTAAGTAAAGATCGGTGGGTGGACACGTGATCATATTTGCGTAGATTAAAAACGAATCGAATGCAGTTATTTAGAAGACGGTCGAGCTTATTAAGTAGATCTGCATTCAGGTCGAGGTAGCACACATCACCATAGTCGACTATAGGAAAAATTAAAGTCTGCATGTTTACCAACACAGTAAATTTATTCGAATATATTTGATACAGAATTTGTTAACCTTTTTATTGCACTCTCCTACGTGATCGAATTAGAAATGAGGAGATCCCGACATAGCCCACAGAATTGCCAAACTTAAGTAGCGGGGCATATAGACCGTAGAACGTACAGAAAAGTCCTCGAGAGGCGACCACGGACCGGAAAACGCAGTGTAGGCAGGCCTTCCCACTCGGTTGAGCGACGATCTGGTGGAAGTTGGATGCACGCAGGGCAGGACTGGTCGTTGTGGAGATCCTTGGGGGAAGTTTTTGTCCAGCAGTGGACGTCACTTGGCTAAGGCTGGTAGACCAAAATACATCAACGAAATCAAAAAATTAGAACACATTTTTTTACCCCTTACTTCCAATGTTTATATAGTTATTATAATAGAAAAATACCAGAAAAAATCGACTCGGGTCACAAGTGAATCTCAGGCGGGAAACGAACCCGCAACCTTTGGAAATCCGGTCCAATGCTCTCCCGATTGAGCTATTATAATAATTTATCTTATAAGATCGCATTGAAAATGCATAAAATATTTAAATATATATATATATATATATATATATATATATATATATATATAAATCGTTTATATAGTTTTTAGCATTGATAAATGATATTCTTATTCAGGTTTTTGCCTTTGCGTTTAATGATATTATCTATTTAAATAAGACACATATTATATTTATTCATTAGTATAAAACACTTTTTACGGATTTTGCGTATATTTTATTTTCTATTTAATCCTGACGTTTCGACTCCTTTACCGGAGCCGTGATCACAGGATGACTAAGATAATAGTTTTCATGTATTTTCTATTACCTTCACATTTTTGTTTTAATCGGGCACGTTCTTAATTATAACAATTAGGAACGTGAATAATTTTAACAATTAGGAATGTGAAAATAAAATATGCGCAAAATCCGTAAAAAAAGGTGTTTTATTCTAATGTGTAATTTGCGCGGAAGTGTAAGAACTAAATATTATATTTATTTCCAAATATTTTAAATTTATTATAACTTGGCAATATTTTAGGTTTTCATGTTCACTTTTTTGTTTTTCCCACAAAATTAAAGCAATTTTTGGATTTCCTTGACGTCTTTTGGTCTATACATTTTAGTAATATTTGTCTTTACTAAATAATTTACGGAATAAAATAAGATTTTATTTTCATACATTACCTTCACACATCTTACAACATTACATTTCATTACAAACGAGCTAATATAACGTTTAATCATATGCAATAAATCTTTATTGGTGATCAATATTTATTTATTCTTTATTGCAACAAATATGGTATTATCTTGCAGTCAACTTGTAACGGTGTATATACAATATGCGACGTGATATTGTGCCCGTCTATATTAATGTTTGTACTTCTTGTCAATTTTATTTGTTGGTAAACAATATCTTTAATGTACTTTATATCCAATGGTGAATTAATCAGCTGGAGTTGTGAGAATCGTAATATTCCTCTTATCTTTTGAATCCATTGTTCATGAAGAAATAACCGTTGTAGCCATAGACACTTTAGAATAACAATTTAATAACGTTACGTATATGAATGTGAATGGCTCTTGAATATCAATTGACAGCTCAGTAGCTGAATGTAATATTCATTATTCTTATTCGTCATAAGCTTGAAGTTATAAAAAAAAAGGTTAATTTGAGAAAATGTGTTTAAAATGCTGCTGTCATGAGACTTAGGTCACTAGCCGTATTTAAAAGCTCGCCTTGACGAGGTGAAGAAATTTCTTACCTGTTTAGGGAGCCCAGTTTTGCGGCGTAGCCCCTGATTTTGAGGTATATATAAATATATCTTCTTCCGTTATCTGACAAATTATAGTCTTTGGTAGTCTGTCTTAGTTCCCAATTCTACGCCACTTATTTATTTTATTATTTTAATTACAATATATCAAAATGTTGTTGTTTTGAAACTTTTTCCAGTCGAAGTTCAAATAAATATCTAATAATGCCTATAGATGTTTATGCTTTTTAAGACGCATGTTTCTATACTTTTTCATATAATAATCTCATCAAAAAGACGTCTACTGCTGGACGATACTTTCCCTAAAACTGGGGAGGGTTTGGTCAGCAGGCGGATTGTTGGTGTTTTGGCGGATTGTTTGTTGGTGGTCTCAAACGAGATTGTTGGTGTTCTTTTTTTAATTCAATAAAGACTTAATTTCGGAAAAAGCTGCTCTCCATTTTGTGGTTTACGGGAGATATATGGTGATTATCTCTAGTATCATTAGTCGCCTCTTACGACACCCTTATGTGTGAAAAGGTTGGTGTTATTTTACTTTGCCGGCTATTTCTTGTTATCATTAACTACTTCGACTATTGTTTTTTCTTTTTATTTTGGCAACAAACAGTCAAACATAATTACAATAATTATTGATAAAAACATTAACAAAAATAAAAGACCTACAGTGCTCAAAATTTTTAATAAATTTGAATAATTCCTACGTGATCAAATCGTGACTTGGATTTATTAAAAATAAAAAAGATATCAGATCACGATAACGATCTTTTAATCAGTAACATCAGTTACATTCGAACTACTACATTTCTCTTTTACTATTTTCATAGGAAAAATTAAAGAAATTAGCAAAAAAATACACTAAATGGAAATCTATTTAAATTATATTGATATAATTTTCAATAAAGTATACCTATTTAAATATTCTACTTAAACGAGTAAACATTTCTTTACATGCTTGATGCCTCGTGATATCTGATAAGTATTATGGTGATCTCTAATGTCAAAAACTTTTTCCATGGCTGATGAGAAATATGATACCATCGCTTGTCGCATTGACCCACTAACGGACAAATGACATTATCTCTTTACGGACACTTACCCTTGTAGTCGGAGCAATAAGGTTCTATTTCATGTAAATAATATCCAGTTCCTCACAGAGTACCGGTTTACTTCCGTTACTGACAGTTTTTTATCGAACTGCAATGGCGATCGAATCTCATAGTAAGGCATTGCATTTAAAAATAAATCGAGATCAAAATCAAATAAACATGACTACACTCAATAATATAAGAACTCGCCAGACGTTGTCCTGTCCAATTGTCATGTCTTTTAGTTCATATAAAATCCCACACAAAAACGTTATTTCTCTAATTTTAAATTTACAGTTCAGCTTTAATTTCGAAATATCTCAAAGAGATTGTAACGAACATTCAAAAAGTATTAAGATTGACTGCAAATATCAGAACCCGGTTCTTCTTAGATACTTAGAGTAATAGATGGAATACATTGTTATAATTCTATAGTTATGAAAAATATCGCGACTGCAGTAAAGTCAGGCAAACGTTATTCCGACGTATGATATTTCGATCACAGATTATTCGGGATATAATTTTTTCGAATGATTATTGTTCGAAAAAATTCGGGACTAATTTAAAAATTAGTTTCATTAAAAAAATCGCTGTTATCAAATCTATACTAATATTATAAAGAAATAAAGTTTGTGTGTTTGTATATTTGTTAAATTGTAAGGGGTAATCTCGGGATTTACTGAACCGATTTTAAAAAATTCTTTCACCAATAGAAAGGCACATTATTGCTGAGTGTCATAGGCTATATTGAATGCTAGTAAAAATTTAAAGAATTTTTTCCACCCGTGCGAAGCCGGGACGGGCCGCTAGTTTATTTATAAAGATAATAGAGGTTAGGTTTGCAAATAAAAACTCCACAAGATTTTTTTAAAATTTTATTGAAATATGTTGTCTTTTGTCGTTGTTGAAAAATAGAGAATCTTAGCGAGCTCCTTGGATGAAATGATTAAGTTATGTGGAAATTATGTATGAAGCAATAATTTACCGTATTAAAATAACAATTTGCAGAGACTGTATATACATATTTAGTTATGTCCGCGCAAGGGAGGTAGACTTCAGCCATTATATAAACTAATTTTACCAAATAATCACAGATTAGTACACTGGTGCTCAGTGTAAGATTAGGCTGCGTTGTTGCAGGTATAGAATTGCTTACAATCAGAATCACATCGGATAATAAAAATCCAATTGCTTTACGATCACAGCCGGGTCAGCCCGGAAGACCACCATCCGGTAGCCGGGCGGTAATAACTCCGCATATGGTACTATACAGCCTCTCTACTCTAACATGCGTGTACGCCTAGATAATTGATCGCTTCGCGGAAATGTCGCAGCGTGCGGAGCTTGCGCTACGATGGCGGCAATAAAATAGTAGGTAGCTTTGCTTAGTTGGTAATCTAGTTATTTACTCTAACTCGGTACCATTATAACACTTTAAAAGTAATTGGTACTAAATCGTTACTTCTAACGTATGTGTATTGATAACATTATTATTGTAACTGACTGTGAATTTAAATGAGAAGTGTATTTTTTGGCTTTAAAGTAGTAATACGAGTAGTAGTAGTAATCGTAAATATTTATACTAAATAAACATGTTAACTGTCCTGAACATTATTAGGTATAACGGAGATTTCATTTTGTCGTTCCACTTTAACAGCTCACCAACTAATCACAAATTGCATTTTTTACTTTGGCCATATTTTAATAAACACTTAACTATGCGTTAGGGACTTGATATTTTGTAAATCGCCAAGGGCGCGCGGAAGATATGCTGTGAGGCAAAAAAACTATGGCGATCTGTGTAACGCAATGCAAAAGGCGTCCGGGGGTGGCATTAGCAGGCAATGCGAGTTATAGGGCAAGCGCCCTATCAAGGCTGTTTCTGTGCATCATTTGTATATTTTAAAATAACTTATATGTAACAAGAAACCTGATAATTACTAAAGCTTTAACCGCCAATATTTTTACATTTTTCTCTTAAAAGTCTTAATATTTTCAGTTCATACTAGATAGAGGTTAGGTACTACAATCTAGTAAAACTTTTCAAATGTAGGTTTCATTTGAAATGGTATGATTGATAAAAAGGCAGATTATGTTATAATAATTACGTTTCTTACATCCTCACCAATTAGCCTAGTCCAAAGAAGACCTCCGAACTAGTTAAAGGCTTGTATTACGGTTTTCCAGTAACAGATTGTTATACATATAAGATAGATAAATAAGTTATATTCATAGAAATATGTATTCACAAAAACAGCTGCCATATTGTTGTTTTATCAGACATTTTAAAGAACTCTCTGTAGCATTTGGAAGACTCAACTAGACAGAATCTAGACGAGTTCTGAACTAGACAATTTCGTAATTTGGCAGATTATAGTCGAAAGAAAAAATATAACAAGGAAAATAGAAAATGATTTTATATATTTCACAATGAAATCAAACCACTTTTAATTCCAGCCATTAAGCTCGATCTATTATTATTTGGCGAAAGATAGCTTTAGTTATTAGACCTAATTAAGAATTACGTTATAAAACATTAAAGTAATTAGTAACCAGATGCCCCAGTGTCCAGTTTTAATAAAATCTAAACGCCACTTTCTATAATTACATAATACAACGGGGACAATGCGTAATATTAGTTTCTCTTTCCATTAGCGAAACAATCACACATTTCTAAGTTTACTTTGTTGGGTGAAAGACGACATGAGACGGTGATTAAGACCACACCATGCTCTTTCTCACGAGACGACTGCGATAATGGCACGTGCTTTCTAAGCGTGAAAAACTGATCATAATGCGACAATGTAATAGGTTTCCTTGCATGTAAAACGATCGATTAACCGATGTCGTCGGAAAAATGTTCTCAAGCGTGAAAGTGCCTTCGTAACCCATAACAACTTTCCGTTTTGTTTTTGCTAAGCGGTATCGGAAATGATCTTCTGTTGTTCGATACGACAGTTTCGGTTTACTAGCAACTTAACATGTTAAATGGCTTTTAACACTTACCTTCCTAACGAGGCGTTAAACATTTAGTTGTCATGTAAACCTCACGTTGACTTAAATAGCTGCAATGTTACATACATTGATATTCAAGCCGTCTAATAGTTACATTAACGGAAAGAAATTTTATGCCCGCAAATACAGATAGTTGTTACTATTCTCTCGTATTCGAGTTCGTAATAATTACCGAAAAATGTCTGCAATATTTTACTTTTGAAGTTTACATTTTGGCGAAAATAAAACCCTAAAAAAATAAAAGTTATTCTTAAGACTCATGATGATTTTATTGTATGATCATACGTGGTAAAGTTTTGGTGAAAAAGTGGAAATAATATTATCGATAAAATAAATAATATTTTACCCTTTTTCCACGAATTAATTTTCTAAATTGTGACAATTCCATTCCGAACAGCGCTTGTGTGTGTTTAACACGAGCGATTTGGTTGCTACTTTGCAGTGTTATACATAGAACTATTTATTAATAAAACAATATTGAAGTAGTTTGTTATCTATTATTTTTGGAAAACTTCGTGTCATGCGTGGAGCATGATTTCGTTAAAGGTCCTATTACATTCACAACTTATAAATGATGTTTATTTTGTTGCAGAATTCGAGCGGTAGCGAGCCCCGCTCGCGAAGCGCGACTCCCGACTCATTGGACTCGTTGCCCAGCGGTGGGTCGGGCAGTCCGCCCGCCGAGTGGGCTGACTCAGCCACACCGCCCGATTTTGTGTAAGTTGCCTATTGTATAACGGACGCCAACGTGCTCATACGTTGCCAGCAATCTTAAACAAAATATCGTATTTTTAACAAAGAACTTTGCGATTTTAGGTAGGTTGAACCAATTACAGCTAGTAATGACAACCATAATGATCTATAGCTTTTATATTTTTACATTTTTAATGCTCATATGTTTTTTTTTAATAAAGACATACTAGAAAAAATCGACTCGACTCACTCTCAGGCGGTATTAAAATCTTTAGATATACAGTCCACTGCTTTCCCATTTAAGATACCGAGCCTTGTAAGTGTAAAAAGAACCGTGTAAAAATAATATAGTACTTTTTACATTTTTAAGCTATAAGCCAGTGTTGCATTTTCAATGAGAGGAAAATATCTGGCATTCGAAAGAAATATTTGGGAGTGTAGTGCACCAGACATACAAAGATTCCGCCTGACGGTAACTTGTGACCCGAGTCGCTTTTTCTATTTTACTATAAAAAATATTGTATATTTTAACAATACTTTTGTACAAAAATAAAAACTATTGTTTCTTCAGCGACAGTTTCCCGCCAGGCGGAGCACATGCGCCTCTCGCCCGCACTCCTTCGGCGCCGGCGCCAGGTCGCCGAGCGCGTCTATCCCCGCCCACCTCGACCGCGCACTCACCCCCGCTGCCCATGCACGAGCTCTTCAAACCAAACGACCTACACTGGGCTGACATAGCAACCAACACAGGTGAGACAAATTAGAAGTTATAAAGCATTTTGACCTACCCCAGCCACGCACTTTTCTCCGTCTTGAGAGACGCCATCGGTTCTCTCTTGAGTTGGAGTATTTAATCTATGTTGGTTTCGAGACACCCTCAGGGAAAAGTTGGTTTCTCGTTTAAATATTACTACGCCTTTAGTTCGCTATTCTGAGCTTAGGTCCATCCTGAGATTTTGCCGTTAAAGACCTTGTGACAGTAACCAGCTTTTAAATCAGGAGACAGCAATATCTTAATGTGACTCTAATTTCATACCCAGCTTTTGACCCAGAAGGAGACAAATCGTATCGTGTACTAAGTTGGAGTACTTAACTGTTATCTCCAACAGAAAGAACATAGCAACGGTACGCTCATGGCGACTGATTAACAATAATTCAATGACTAATTAGTTGTGAACTGAAACCTAGGTTATAGCAAATAATTCCTAACGTGTTAATTTTTTATTTCAGAGGGCATAGAGTTGCTGGGTTACCAAAGATATGGAACAGTTCAGGGACCGAGAATAGGAAAAGAGCGCATCAACGGGTCAATAATAAAGGACAGTGATACATTCATGTAAGTTTGAGAAGTTTCCCCACCGAATTTTCAACTTGTGCTACCGGTTAAAATACTGATACGTCCTTGGCAAAGTGGCTCTCAATTAGTAACACAATGTAATCTTCTCAAACCAATTTTATAAAATCATTCACTATTTTGTACACCAGCCTCATATACAATTAAGACATTGTACGTGTCCTGATTAGAGGCGATGTAATTACTACAGAACCGGGAGGATAGGTAACGTATAAAGTCTACCTTTAGCATTAGGTTGAAGTGGGTTAAAGTCTTCAACATTCAATCACACATTAACACCGAGGCTTGGTACTGTTGCCACGAGATTGTTCATAGTGTTCACAGTGCGTGCGTGCACAGTGAAGCGACTTTATTCCTCTAGATTCTTATCACAATGTATAAGTAAGAAGTTATATGCCACTTGTCAACCAATTTGAGCGTCGCCGTTCTCAAGAATATGGTCCAAAGGAAGCTTAACATTCAAATATAGAGTTGACTGTACAATACAAACACGCCAAAATCGGTTTCAAGAGTATTACATATTCATGATTTTCCTCCAGGTTGTGTATTCTTAGCTTAGCTTGGAGATGGTGGTCCAAATAAGATCATATGTAAAATTTTGCATATACGGTTGATATGCCTAGAACATCCATCTCCACGATGTAGACTGCCATACTAACTAGCGCTTTTGTAGTACGATATGGATCTAACGCCATCTGTGATACAGTGTTATTAACCCTGCTCCTTGTTATGGTGTATAGATTTAAGTCACATACCTATTTCATGTGATTTTCTCTTTGCAGCAAGCACACGGCGGTCTCGCGCGCCAAGAGTACGGCGTCAGCGCAGCAGCCGCTCAGCTTCGAGCACAAGTTCAACCTCGACAGGCAGATGCTCGACCATGAAGAGGTAGGTTTTATTCAACTTATCTATGGACCTCATTTTATACTTTAGGGTTTCCGGCAGAGTAGAGTAACACCAATCCTTCAGACTTAATGAAAATTACCATACACCTACCACAGACCACAAAATGGGCAGTAGTCTTTTTTAAATTATGTTTTTTTTACAACGATCTTCAACCTGGCTGGCACACGTGGAGTTCTGCACTTCCTCCTCTCCAGGAGGACCCCATCCAGTAGTGGATATCTCTCGACTGATATAATTATATAAAATGTATCTTTAGATATGTGGTGATTCTATAATTTAATTCTGAATTGTTTGTTGTTTAGGAATGGCCGGAGGAGGAGAGCTGCGTGGATATCGAGAGCATTCCGGAGCCGCAACTGAAACGCTTGCCACCGCTTCTGTGGCTGGAGCTGACGGCGCTCTTCGACCGCTACTCGCTGCCCTTCCACAAGCGGAAACCGCCCAAGAAGAAACGGAAAGAAGGTCAGATCTCAACCCCTTTTGTATAACTAATTATTATTTTACAATCGCCTATCACGAGAGATTATTAAATATTAATAGTTTGTATATATTCTTCAAAAAGCAAAACAAATAAATCGCCTAGTCCAATCGTAAGTCCTGTTGCCTCATATCAATTTCTAGGTATCTATATAGTATATAAGTAATTGTCTTTTAAATCCTATATTTAAACCTATAATTAAAGATAACTCTCGCAATAGTTATTTATAATAAAGTATTATAACATTTTTAAGGAATAGTAAGTAAAATATAGTATTTAAGGGCTACCCTTAAACGGTATAGAAATAGATAGTTTTCTATATTACCATCTAAATCTTAAGATTTCCTTAAAGACTTTACCAATACCAGTTATGAAGAAAAGAATACCTTTTTTAATTTTGATATGATGTGAATATGGAACCTCTGCTATGATGAAGCCAGATTTTGGGATTTGCAACAGAGCTACCCATAACGTATCTATAATGAATTCTTATGCGAAATAAAAACAAAAATACTAAAAATAATACTTTTATCCACAGAGGGCAATGTATTCGGAGTTTCCCTCGAGACCCTGGTCCGCAAAGATATGATTCTCTGGGAGGAAACTTGGAGCTGCGTGCCTAGTGTGGTGCGCGCACTCGCCGACACTCTGCGTGCACGCACACACGACGAGGGCTTGCTACGTGTGCCCGGCAACAAGCAGAAGGTAATTACTACCTTATTGTTATCATCTTAAAGCACATAACTCCCCAGTTTTTTCAACCAGGTCTTTTAAAACTGCATTGCACAGAGGATGTTACGCGTGTCTCAGATTTGGGACTTCCCAATTAACTTTAATAACGACATGATTATCCTTATTTGAGCCACATGCATGCAGATAGCAACTACACATTTAGAAACCACATGGTCATTCAATCAAGACACAATCAGACACTTGGGCGTACCCAAAAGGGGCAGTCGCCTCCCCCTGGATTTGTTTGACCATGCACTTACTGTTTTTAAGTCTTTTTGCTTCCAGGGTCTAAAAGTCGGTACGCCCATACTATCAGATAACTATCTTAATATTTAAAAAATTGAAAATGTTTAAATCCTGCATCTTTCGAAACGTTGGAAATGCGTAAAAATACACATAATCCTCATGAAGGAGGGGATTTTTTCCCCTTTACACCTTTACTCTTCGAGGGTACTCTTTTTTCAATTTTACAAGAAAACTATTTGTTTTTACAGATTGAAAGTCTATGCCAACTGATCGAGCGCGAATGGTACGGGCAGCGCGAGGCGGTGGAAGCGGCGCTGCGAAGAGCGAGTAGCCACGACGTGGCTGCAGTATTTAAGCGGCTGCTCAGGGACTTGCCACAGCCACCACTCACACAGGAGCTGATGCGCCTTTTTTACCAGACATATGGTGAGTGTTGCATGCAAACTCGGGACTGAAGTCACAGTGAGCCGTTCACTGCTGAGGGACGTACCGCAACCGTCAATTGTTCAAGAGCTAATACGTCTCTGCTACCAGACATAAGCTGAGCGTGGCACGCATACTCGGCACGTCATAGTAAGGGCTCTCAGCTGTTCATTGCCTCAGCAATGTCCCTCACACTTGCCGAAGCTGCCGCACACAGGAGCTCATGCGCCTTTTTACTGATAAAAATTGTATATCACGCTTACAGTATGTCCAGACATCGGATGAATGTAGAGAGCGTACTCGGGGTGGAAGTCACAGTGAGCGGCTCTGAGCCGTTAACTGTTGAGAGACCTGTCGCAAATGGACCGATTACGAATTACAGGATAATAAATAACTATTAATGCAGTGTGTACAAGTTTCTTCAGCACTTAATGCTTGTGGCCGAGTATTTGGTCAGAAATCCGATAGGCTTCGTCTGCAACTGCAGATGAAAATCTGCAAATTCTACCTAACGTTCCAATTACAGCGCCATCTATCATTCTTCTAGAAGCTTCACTAGGCACCCAATTACTAGTAGGAGGCCTACTGCTCCATTTTCTGCAAGAAGCAGCTATAGCGAAACATGACGAAGAAAAATGAATCTAAATACTAAAGACGTAGGATTTGATTTGGTTCATGATCTTAAATTGATAATTTATAATTTGCGTTTGTCTGCAGCTCTAAGCGGCACAACGCAAGGGCGAGCATTGAACCTGTTAGTGCTGCTACTGCCTGCAGAGCAGCGAGCCACGTTGCGCGAACTGCTGCGTCTGGCCCGCCACATCGTGTCGCACCACCACCGCAACAAGATGACCGACCACAATGTGGCTATGATTATAGCTCCAGCGCTCTTTCCACCCAGGTAATTACAATATTTTTTCTAGTTTTCGTCACTGAAGATCGCAGTCAAGTTATGCTTTTCGAGGTCAATTCAGGTTCAGCAGTCGATAATCGTTGCAGGTATTTCACACAGCTGCTAATTTTGATGAAAAATAATTAAAAGACCATTTATGCCAACCTTGGTCTTTAGATAGAACTCTTACTTTATTAAAAATACAACAATTTGGCAAAATGTAGAATAAGTTTATGCGAACTATTTTAACTTTTGAGACTCGAACTCTAATTCTCGGAAAAACTGTTAATTATCAATGAGAGTAAAAATAACAGCAAGTAGTGAATAAACTTATAGATGCCTGTATGCGGATTACGTAACTGTGTTGTTAACAATTCTCGTTTGAAATCAATGAAATTGTTACTTTTGTAATTATGGATGATGATTTCACAAATCTAGAGCGCCTCTGTTAGCAACTGAAACTGTCCAATCTCGTTCAACCATAATTGCAAAAGTAAAAATTTCATTGAATTAAAACAAGAATTGTTAGCAATAGAGTTACGTAATTACCGTCTGGTGGTTTCTGATCGTAACGCTAATCTTACGGTTTCTTGCAGCCTACTGATAAAATCGTCAGACAGCCTGGAGACGCAGCTAGCTACGGCGGCGAACAGCTGCCACGTGACGGAAGCGCTGATGCGGTGGTGTGAACAGCTGTGGACTGTACCCGCATCACTGCTCACCGCCGCCCAACGCAAACCACCCCCACACCGCCGCCCGCATGTCTGAACACTACCGGGCATTACACATTCTATCTCGAAGAAGTACTCAACAATTGTAACCTCTTTCTTCGAATCCCTATTGCGATTCAGCTAGTTTTACTGTGCTGACTGCAAAGAGCAAGCTATAGGGAATAGTGCACAGTTATCGATGAAGTACTCATCAACTCTTAACCTCTTTTCTTCGAATCACTTGTGTGATAATGGCAGCATCCAGATGACATCCGTGTAGCAGCTTATACAACGACGAAGAAGTGCTCATGGACTTCTTTTTTTCACAATGCTACGGGTGCTGACCGCATTCAGTTAGTTACCACCCAGCGTGTGTACTGCCAATGACTGCTTAGGACTACTTATAATCACAAGTCTGATGATGAAAGCTGCAGATGAGACAACTAACAGTTTTCCCCACTCGTTGGTTGCTATCATGCTACTTGTTAATCATAGTAGTCTTGTATACATACATTTGAACCCAGTTAAAAATATAACTGTCATTTTCGAGATGACGTTTTAGTCTGACGGTACAAGTTTAGGTCACTTACAGCTGTACAATAGTACAATAATAGCTGTCGTAAAACATCGTACCTACTGCCACTTAAATAAAATTACTTTTGACCAGTTAGATATCCGACTGTAGTCATCATCATCTCGTATTACTGAAATGGAGTGATTGCTTTATTGGTTTTGCTATCCGTCATTGCGCAAATTTTAAAGAGGATAAAAATTATGCATCAATGTGTTTTCTAGAAGATTTCTCAATAATAATAATACATTGTTGCAGCAATTCATATCAAAGAGTTGGTCTGTATATAGGAAGAAAGCACTAGTGCTTCTATTAACATCGCCAATTACCAGTAGTCAGTGCTGACAATGCAGATTCGATTGCTTAAAACATGTTTTTACAATAAGAAATCACCTTATACAATAAATTGGCAAATCTCATATTCAGCTGTAAATACTACAATCAAAGTGGAGTAAAACAAAAGTTATCAAAGTTGGGCTGGGTGGGACCGTCAAGTCATAATGTTGTATACTAACTTTGAAATGCTGCGCTGCAAAATAGACTTTGAATAGTTAAGGTCACTATTGGTAACTGCTTAAGCAATCATCTCTGGACATAGTATGCATTGCTGTTCCAAGTGATGTAGTGATATTTTAAATTAGTTATGCAGTGGCTCGAGTGATATGATAAATATTATTTAATGATAACAATATACATATACTCCGTGTTAATCTTGTAGTTAACGCATTTAGTGTGGTATACAAAATGTGAATGAGATGCCAAATATCATATTTCTTATTACTTATAGTCATATATTTTATGAAGGCGGCTAAGCTTATAGTAAAATTGGTTGGATAAATTTTAGATTGTTTTTTTGTGTAAAAAAGAATGGTGCCATTGAACTGTTTGGTTGATGTCTACAAAAGTTACCAGTTTGGCAATGTAATGGTTGTATTATAACGTGGTGCCTTATGTTGCAATGATATTTTAAATTTGATGTGGCCAAAATTGGAATTCCATATTATATATAATCATTATTGTAAATGTAAATAAAATAACATTCTTATAACTTTTTGTAAAATATTTTACCAATACTTTGACTAGGCAAGCAAAGACTGACTTGGTGTATTACTAATTAATAAAGTATAATGATATATTATAAGATGTATTTACTTCAAATATTAAATAAAATGTATACTATTTACAAAGCATTTTCATTTATTTCATCAATTCAAAAAGAGGTTGGTACACTTACTAATATTTAAAATTCTTAATGAGGTAGACAGCTTCATTATCCGCCCCACATATAATTTTACCTTTATCACAATGTAGTGTGTTAACTGGTTTATGTAATGCTGGCATGAGAGAATTTACCACCATGGCGTTTTTGTCCTCTAGTGGCATCCACGTAGTTATTTGATTGTCTGGGCCTTTAGTACTTTTGGTCATAGCCTCCATATTCCAGTCCCAAATTTCACCAGAAACGGAGCATGTGAGGAGCTTCTGAGGGTTTTCAGGGTGAAACTGCATCTCTGTGACACCAGCAGAGTGTGCATTGAGCAAAGAAGTAGGGAAAGAGTTAATTCTTAAATCCCAGATGGCTAATGACCCAGACTCGCTCCCTGCTAGTATGATATGAGGTTGTGTGGGATGGTTCTGGATACATGTTGCTGCCATTTCATCTCCAGCTAGGAGAAATGATGCTGCTGGCTTATTAGTGTTGGATCTTAGGTCCCAGATTTTCATGTGACCCCTTAAATTACCAGTAATGACCTGCAATGAGGTTTAACAGATTACTTCAATAAAATATACATGTAAGTAATGAAAGGACTTAAACTATATGTAGGGAATCTACATAATTATATTTATTTCATTATATTATATTTATAAAGTTTATACACTACGCTAACTTATATTTAAATAATTCTTATATATCTAAACGTGGCGATTGGAAATGTGAAGCTCGCCTAACCGGTTTCAGGACATCTTGCAAGCGCCCACGCACCCCAGTCGAGATCTATACCCTTCGCGGAGCTCCTGTCGCTCAATGCAGAAACACCTGCTTAAAACTAGCTGTAATCTAGACGCTTTTAGTGCCGCAAAATATTTATTATTATTTAGTGCTGTGTTAGTGACGCTTAGCTTAATTCTTCCTATCTATTCTTCTTGTATTTCTTCCTTTTGATTCTTTTATTATGTGGATTGTGTGCTTGTGGCAATACAGCTGTAAATGTGAGTCTAGACATTATTATTTCTATTGAACCTTTCACACCACATCTACCATACTATATGTTACCCCCTGGTATCAGTAGTTCAATGGCAGTATAACTAAAACTAAAATTTTGACGTGACAACGTCTTAAATTAGGTTGCGGCTGGGAGACACTTATGAAAAAGTGTAACGCTCGGTAACGTTACGATGAGTCACCGAACGAGAGAGAGGCCCGCCGAATGCCTTGCGTCTCTCTCCCACTCAACTATATATGCGCTTACAATGAGAGCGAGTGAGAGGCACGCGTCCCTTCCACTCGGGCATGGTTATTTAAATAAGCTCATTTACTTCACACTTAATAAATAAATCTAAAAAAGGCCAGGGTACAAATTGTTAGGGCATTCAGCTTTCCATTCTAATGTTTAAGCCACTTTTTCATGGGTCAGTCATCAGATAGGTGATTAATTGCTTTGGAAAACAAGCTAAGTCCCAGTTGTATGAGTCGTCAGGATCCATCAAAACTCACTGGGTTTTTCTCATTACATTGTTTCCTTCAATAGACAAGGTCTATGTCCCAGCAGTGAGAAACATCCATATAGGCCAAAAATTACAATTAACAAAAAATTAATTCACAAAAATGGTTTTCAACATTGTAGTTGTTGATTCTTAAACAAAATAGCATAAATGAGTTCTATTAAATAACTTACTTCTGTATGTTTTATGAAACAAACGGAATGTAATGAACAACTGTCGGCCCTATTTATTGTTTGGGAGACGTCTCCTCGCCTGCTGCTCAAAATATTGATAGCACCATTTTCTCCAATAGTTGCAATATCACCATCAAGAATGTCAAGGGAAGTGCATGAACATTGATCGACCCTTAAAATCATTAATGCATTGTAAGGCACTATGGCATGTTAAAACGGTATGTTAAAATGGTATTTTAAAATTCTATTAATCTTATGGTATTACATTGGTTGCAGGCTAAATAATAATAAAATTATAAGAAGTAACTAAGTAAAAGTTTTCTATACAGATACATAACAGATAAATTTATAATAACAACAAATTGAATAAAACAAACAAAAATAGAGTTAGAAAAAAGATAAAGGTATCTCACCCGAAGTTATGTAGTTTTTCCCATAAATAGATTTCTTTAAGGGGCAACTTTTTATCATATACACTTATTTGTAGCACCCTAACATCTCCGTTAGAAGTTGAAACCGCTATTTTGGTACTATCAATATACTTTATTTCTGTAACATCACCGTCAACAATAAATTCAGACAGTGATCTAGGATATTCAATATCTTCATCTTCATTAGGACTCTCGAGAGTCCAAACTTTTATTGAGTTCACATCGTCGTCCCAACTACCAGTGAAAAAAGAATTTGTTTCTACGTATTCTTCTGGTATCCATCTGATTTTACTTATTTTCTGAGAAACAAATGTGCCTTGCACGTCGAGAGGCATTTTCGATTAGGATTTCTTATAAAGTTAATTAAAAATAGTAAGTTGAAGCGCTAAAACTTTTACCAAGCGGCTGTGATTTTTGACGTTAAACTAAACGTGATACAAAATTACTCTGTGTCGGTAACTATTTTTAAATATGATTTTATGGCATGCATCTGTGTACTTTAAGTCATGTCTTGACATTCAGTAATTTCTTTTCTTAATCAGATGATTATGTATGAATGACAATTAAAGCTGATTAGGAAAGATAGAGATCAATGGATGATAAATGAATAATGGAATAACCCTCTTACCTAGGTTTTAGGAAAGATGTCGGACTGACTTTAGTGGTAACTAAAGTGACGCTTTTAACTCCCGCCAAAAAGTAATCGTGAGAGAGTGGTAGTAGTAGGCCACATATTAAGTAGAGATATTACGCAGCCGACCGCCTTCCCAGTATCGTTGAAGTCACTCGCTCTAGTGTTGTTTAAAAATCAATTGCCTAAAAAAAATTTTAACAACAGTATCGATAGGTTATCGTAGTGCCCCGAATCACTCATAAACATTCTGTCGATACCGTTAATGCAACTCTTGCTAGAGATATTATTGATAGTATATATATATAGCATATTCATGAACATTTAATGCTTGATAATCTCATTATTATCAACATGAGAAAATAAATAACGGAAGACGAGAGTAGCTATGTACCGTTTGCCTTCTTTTAAGGTAAAGTCGACCAAAACAACATCCGAAATACATGATATAATAATAATAGTATTATTTGTGGATTCTTAAAACCAGTGGCGTAAATAAATCAATTGCCGCCCGGGGCAGTTTACCAATTTTGCCACCCCTGTCAGAGGGCTGTGCCGCCCCTTGGAACGTTCTTCCGGTGGGTACCACATACCTTATCTTTTTACCGTAGACATTCCAAGGGGCGGCGAAGCCCCCCTGGGCATTTGCACCCTCTGCCCCCCCTTATTTACGCCACTGCTTAAAACAATAACTGCTTTAATACCTTAACACAAAGGGTTTTGAAGATTTTTGTATGGAGGGTGGCCCTAAACATCGGCCGCCATTTTTATTTTTTTTCAAAATCGCGGTGCACAACGAAAGTTATATATTTAGATTGAGGACACTTATACAAACCAAAAATGTTGTATAACATGATATCCTAAAGGGTCACGTTTCGGAGTTATTCACCAAAATAAAGGTATAGGTAATATAACAAATCATTATAATTAAACACATTTATATCTGATTGTCATACTGAATTGTATTAAATAGTTATTAAGGAACAAAATCTATTATTAGTATTAAACTATTTGTGTTCTTTCTTTGTCTGATTCAGATTAAAAGTAAAAACTTAAACAACAAGAAACAACTACAAAATAAATAAGTAAATTCGTTATAACAACTGTCATTTTTATCTTTGAATAACTCAGAAACGTGACGCTTTATGATGTTATGTTATATAACATTTTATGCTTGTATAAGTGTCCCCTATCCAAATATATGACATTTATTGTGCACCGCCATTTTGAAAAAAAATCATAATGGCGGCTGATGTTAGGGCCAAAACCTTCAAACCCCTTTGATAAAGAATAACCATTAAATTCATGATTTCGACTTTTGCAAAATAAAATCCAAAAATTTCGAACAAAACAATCACTACAGATACATAGTAGTAACAATTAGATTATGGTTGTGTTACGAAATATACATCAGAATACGGCAGTATACTGATGCCCAGTAGTAATGATGTCACGAATCGACGCCATGCTGTTGATTTGTTCCGTAATATGCTGGCTAGCACGTTGACGACAGCAATCGACGTCATATTAGAATAGTATGAGAGCGAGAGAGAGGGAAAAAGCGAGGCAAGATACGTCACACTTTCACTTGACCAGTACCAATTGTGACGGATTCATGACCTCATTACGATTGACTAGTATACTGTTGTGTATTTCGGAATACAGCCTATTATCTCCGAATAATAACTAACCACATAACACCCGCTGAACGAGTTGCCACCACCACATGACTGTTGCCAAGTGATTCAAAACAGCGGAAGGTGCCAGTGTCCGTTTTTGCAGATGGTCCACTGGGAAGTTTCCGTAAAATCCCACACATTTACTGAATTTTAGGGAATGGGGTTATGCCATTAGTTATTTATAATCTATGGACTATCTTTCAATACTAAATTAGCTTGTTAAAATTTGTGTTGTGGTTGATATAAGTGTGTAATAATGGTGGGTTATTAACCACTAAGTATTTCTGTATATGCACGAGTGTTTGCAAGTGAAACAAAACAATGGATGGTGTCTTTTCGCTCTCTCAAGAAGTCCACGAGAAATTTTCAGTAAAACCCCACATCTTTACTGAAACCTAGGTTAAGGTATTTCACTTTTAATTCATCATCCATTGATAATCTATCATTCATATCATTCATAAATCAACTCTTTAAACAAGAATGGACATAATATGAAGAAATGGCTCAAAGGTCTTTGTAACCAAGCCAAAACCCCTATTAAAAAAAAATACTAAATTAGCTGTCATCGTCATTCATGATTATCCTCAGTGATTATCTAATTAAAAAAGAAACAAGTGGAGAATAGGCTGTATGAGTTTTTTACTCTTTGCCTTACCTTTTGGGAATTCTTAAGAAAACGTAAGTTGAAATTGAAAGTTCGAAAATACTTTTGGTTAAACTTTCCGTAGTTTATTTCGTAGTATCTATATAATATCTAATCTCTGGTTTATTTTTCATCATACATAATCCTGTGGTCGTAATCGTAACTCGTTAACTTGTCTTTTAATATTGTATAACATACATAATCTATTATTTTAATTATGGATGGGGAGGAAGTCGTACAACCTGCATTAAGTGCGGAATACATCGCCAAATACTCTCAATATGTTAAAATACATGAAAGCGGAATTGATAAACTTTGTGATGAAGTAAGGTTGATAATATTATTTAAATGACTCATATTATTTCTGGATTATGACTATTTAGTTTTGATGTGAATAAAAAAATATTTTTATTTACAGATGTTGTCGTCGTTGAAATCCAACAAACTGGTGATTCCAGAAACAGGAGCTAATATACAGTATCTGGGAAAAGATGATATCCGTACAGTGGATTGGATTTTCGTTGCGGACTCATTAAATTTTTGCTTTTGGTCTTATTCTAATACGGATAAGTGGACAGTTGATGGTCATTCTGGGTATTATGCTTTGGAGGCGGCATTGAGTAGAGCGCTGAAGGTTATACACGGTTGATTTAACTAAATTCATTATTATAGTGATTATAAATTTGTAAGACTTAAAAAGCCTTTACAGGTCGATGTAGATTATAGATGCTTTACAACTGTTTCCAAACAATGTGTTTTCAATTGAGAGGTCTGTGTTTAAATTATGTATTATAACTGAAAATATTGACAAATTAAAATCATCCCCCAAAACTAGAGCTAATTTCAATTAAATTCTAATTTAGTCATATTTGTATTTCAGGAGGGGCATGATATTACTAACCCTGAATATTATTCTAAAATAACAAAAGAACAACTCAAAGTCATTTTAAGGGGTGACAACAATACACCAATTCCTTTATTTGATGAAAGGTTGTCTGCATTACATGAAGTTGGGACAATATTATTGAAGAAATTTAATGGAACATTCAAAACATGCCTTGAAAAAGCAGATAAATCAGCTGTTAAACTACTTAAAATAGTGGTAGACGAATTTCCTTGCTTCAGAGATGTAACAATCTACAAAGGGAAATCAGTTTCTCTTTACAAACGAGCACAAATTCTTGTAGCAGACATTTGGAATTTCTATGGAGGAAAAGATTGGGGGGAGTTTAGAGATATTGATGAGTTAACTATGTTTGCTGATTACAGAGTGCCTCAAGTGTTATTATATTTTGGTGCTCTAAGTTATGGTGATGATCTAATGAAAAAGTTGGAAAATGGTAAGCTGTAATTTATTTTTCTTTAGTTTCAGATGGAAAGTATAAATAACTTTTATAATATTAAGTATTTATTATATTACAGATGAGCTATTACCCAGTGGGTCAGAAGAGGAGGTAGAAATCCGTGGTTGCTCAATACATTGTGTGGAATTGTTGAAGAAGAGAATAAAAGAGAAAATAAAAGACCGACCAAATGTTACAATGCCAAACTCGAGTATAATTGACTATTACCTATGGTGCTACCGTAGGAAATATGCTGCAGACTTGGAAAAAGTACCATTCCATAAGACATTCGGAATATTTTATTGACCAGTTATATAGATTTTTCTAAAGAGTTAAACTGTAAAGTTATATAAGTTATACAATCATGATTACAAAAAAAGTTTTGATAAAAAGTTTCTAATCTTGAACGGAGTTAGTTTTTGCAAATAGGACTGTTGTCCTAACAGTACTGGTGCTATGACTGAAAATAAGATTACATACTCGTAGTAAAAATTTAGTATCAGGCTTATAGTGTGTTAGTGCCTACAATCAGGACTGTAGGACAGTAGTTTCCGGAAATGGGGAAAATTGCCATAATATCCTCACTTGACAGGCAGACAGAAGATCAAACAAAAACACCATAATATTTAATATGCTGCCCATTTTGTATCTTAAGGGAGGCATATGATGATTACTTCCAGTTTCAATTTCTACTATGATGTCAGCATATGGCACACCATACCACAGTGCATTGTGTTTAATTTGAATGAGTTATTATGTACTGTGAATACTTGTATAGCCTCGTAAGTCCTGTGTTTTTTTAACATCAGTAGTCATAGCTGCCGGCTGTACTATACAAAGTACGAATCAAGAATAGTGCTAGACAAAGAGATGTCAGTTTTAGGCAATTTTGGACATGAATTACTGTTGTCCGTATTTTTTATGGTATGTTTGTGATGTATAGCACCTCTTTAAGAAAGAAAACATTGAAAATTTTATTTCTACGTAGTCAAAGTGTCAGGTCTGAACTGCTATCATTAATTTGTACTGGTATAAGTACGCAGGGACTTACGAGGATAGTGTAAAAATCAACTTCCACTTGATAAGTTGTATTTCACAGTTGTGTTTTACATTTTCAAGCCAATCAATGATTGGAATCAATTTTACATAATATTACATTCATTGCTCTGAGATAAAGCTAAAGCATCTTTGCTATGAGAATGATAAAATTGATGATTTAGTTTTCTATTTTACATAGCGTAGATAACTTTAATTGAATATCAGTTTTTTTGTTTACCTATAAAGTCAGCAAGTAACCTGGATAGCAGAAGATGAATGGTTCGGTTCAATATTTCCCTTGAGTCTAAAAACTGTACATTTTTAAGGCTCAATGTGCATTTACTGATATCTTTTTGAAAATGAATGTCTCGGCTGTGTACATTTTTAAGACCTAATTAATGTGCATCTACTGAAATCTTGTCGAAAATCAATACCTTAGCTGCTTCCTAGTAGTTCAGTTCTCGCCGATCTGTATAGTCACTTTTTCAATACAAATTTATTTTAAGAATGTTTTTTATATAATACTAGCTGACCTGGGCACGCGTTGCTGTGTTATAGGTATATTAAAATAAAACCTATCCTATCTTTTAAGTTAGATCAAATAACGGATAGTTACGAAGTTTGATCAAAATCGGTTAAGTAGTTTAGGAGTCCATCGCGGACAAACAACGTGACACGTAATTTATATATATTAAGATATTTATTAAGATATTGATATCCAACTGGGAATTCAGTTGTGATGGTGATGTGGAATTATTTATGAATATTTTGCTTACCTGTTTTTTATGTATTGACATACTGAATTTGTTAATAATTTGTCATTTATGTTATAAAATACACAATTAAAAAACATATTTTTACAGGTATTTTTATTGATACATCAGAACTAAATAAATTACAATAGTTAAAGTTATGACAATATTAAGAATTGCTTTACAATTTAATAATATTTATCACATTTTTCAAATGGTTCTTCTAATTGACTTTATATACAGTATGTATGCAAAAGTTATATTTTCATAATTTAATATCTACATGTTTACTTACTTAAAATTTAAGTATAGGCACAACCACTAGAGAAAAAATACCTGATCGTATTAATTCTTTTTTTCTTATTTACAACTTTGGCGTTGATAGCAATGACTTAAATAATAATGATACATGTTTATGTTAATGGCACTAAATATTTACATCTTTTATCTTATTTAACCCTTTCCGTGCCAGCTACGAGAATACTCGTAGTGCGTTACTGTAACATGGTGCCGACTACGAGTATGCTCGTGGATTTTTTTGGGTATCCTATACAAAAAAATATTTCTTGGCACTACAAGTAAGATCGGTTTTTTAGAGTTTGGCATTAGGTATAAATTTACATGTTAAGTGTTTAAATAGTATGTTCGTAGCTGGCACGGAAACGGTAATTAAAAAAACCACAATACAATTAGTCCAATAGTAATAAAAAGCAATTATAAGTATTATCGTTTGTTATACTATTCCCAAACTACCCTTCGTGTCGCGAGTGATATAACTACCATGACATATTTACGACAATGTAAATAAGTTGTAGTTATATTTTGTCACATATCGCTATTTAAATCGCACTCATAGAATATAAAAACAGATATTTATATATATAAAAATATAGGTTATCGTGACCAGTGATCGGAATGGAGGGATCATCATTGTTGGTACCTATTTGCGTTAAACTGTTTTAAGGTTATATTTAATCTTTCTTAATATTGGACTTTTTGACGCTTTAAGGTAAGTAGAGTATTTTGCAGAAATCGAACAAAGTTCTGAGAAGTTTATATAACAAGAAAAAAAAATAAGAATCAATAGTAGGTATTTAGTCGTTTGGTGTCTATGGGTGCTTTGATTTGTTAAAATTGACTTGTTGTTTGATAAACATGACGATTTTAGTGCCCGCAAGGGACTATGAAATAAAGTAATTTGATTTGATTTATTTTACCAGATTTTTCTAGGTAGGTAAAGGGTTTTCAATAATGAATAATTAAAGTTCGTGATTTTAAAATTCACCGGTACCTTGCAACGTATGTTAAACAAAATAACGTACTATTAATAATAATATTAAGACAGTTGTTGGTAACACGACGATCACTGATCATGATCTTACTTTTAACTCAGTTTGTAATCTAACGAATTCAGCCAGCACCAATGAAAAAAACTGTAACTTTTGATGATATATTTTACAATTACGCTTTTAACTTATCAGTTGTTGTTAAGTTATGAATGATCACTACAAATGAATGCAATTTAATTTTACTGCAAATAAAAATGAAAATATATTTGACGATCGAATAAAAAGAGATTACTCATCCCTGATTGTTCAATTTTCAATGTGACTGTTGTAGATTGATTACTGTAAAAATAAATACATACTTCTACAACGAAAAACACTTGTATGTATAAAACTCCATTGTTTTCAATAATTTCCCGGTGAATCTGGGAAGAAATAACTCGTACACTGCAGTGGATAACACTATCGTTACTCTAATTGTGGTTATTTATTGTTAAACTTTGATTTGAGACTTTCGAAAAATGCTAATTTAGTTTTAATTGTACCCGGTTCAGGTAAGGGACTACCAGGTCTGCTGGATTCTTTTGTAACTTCCTCAGTGCCTTCAGGGATCTCCTTCGACCCCCCAGGGACTGTCAGTGGAGTAGCCATAGAGAGCTTGAGTTCTTCCCTGAATTCCTTAGAGATGCTTCTAGCGGTTAAACTGTGCATATATACTAATTTGTTTGAAGGCTTCTCAGTGTCACCATTCAATATATTTTCCTTGCTACGCCGTCGCCACGAATATGGTTGGGGGAGCTGTAAATAAACAATCCAATGATAAATATGAATATATTATGATTATGAGATAATATCGATAGATTAAGATGTTTGATTTTTACTTTTAAGTATATCATGGAGTGATTATTTGTTCCTATAGATAGATAATGCAGTGAGACCGAATTCTACAGATAACCTCTTCGTAATAAGCGGTAACGCTTATAGGTATGATCTTGTTGACTAGATATTCCTGAATATTGAAGGGAAATTGTTTGACTAGGAATTAAAGTATGCATATCATTTTATATGACTCGTCTTATAACTGTCTGTAATATTTTCTCTTAATTGGTAGTTTATTAGATATTGACTCAGAGTAAACAGGACATTGATTATGTCGGTTAAAAATATATATATTTAATACTCACCTTGGCTGGTTCATTGAGATTTTCCATGCTTACAAATTTTTTTGCTAATTCTTTTACTTTAGGTAACTGGGCCAGAATATCATCAATTTCACTATATGGTTCCAACGTGTCTTCCTCAAACCGATCTTTAGTCTCCAATGTTTCTTCGGCTACTATAATGTGTGGAATGAATTTGTCATCGGTTTCCCCTAAGACTTCCTTATCTTTTACATCAATGTTTTTATCCGTTTCAGCTTCAGTCCCGTATCTTGGTGATAAGTTATCTTCCGGCTTACATTTCATTATCTCGCCTGTTTGTACATTGTAGATTTTGATGGAGTCTTCCAAACTACTAGAACTTACATAAGACTCGTCGACGCTGTGGCTTGTGGGCGATTTTTCTGGTTCGTCTATCTCGTTATGTTCTATACGCAGCAACGTCAAATTGGATTTATTTACGGATGCAATTATTTCATCGAACTTTTTATCCGTGTCATCATCATTTACGAATGCGGGCTTAGCAGAAAATAGTGTGTCTTCATTGGTGTATTCATATTCAATTAATATCGCGTCGGTATTGCCACTGGACTTAGTAGTTATAGATTCCTTACCCAGATCGACGGCAAACTTTGTATACTGTTGGTTGGTAGCGATTGAGTTAAACTGCTTTATAAGAAGCCCCTGAAATTTTAACACATTGTTCATGAAAGTCGTTATTTATTTGATTTGCCAATATTCGATTATTGCATAAATGTAGGTATCATAATTACGATTAAAACAGACATAAATAAAATAGCCAGCTAAACTAGGTAAATATTCTAACTATCTAAAAGCCCTTTCCCATGTTGTTAAAGATAAGATGCAATTAATTGACGAATACGGTAATAGACGTGGTGATTTAATCACAAAGTCGTGCAAAGTAAGCAGAATTATCAGATTTTATTTTTGTTATTTGTTAGGATAGATTTTACGGGTTCATATTTGTTAGATATGGATTGTTATGGATTAAAGAAAGCTCATTTGTTTTACAGCGCCCGAGGAATGGTGTAGGATAAGATTAATTCGTGATTAGCAGAAGTGTTTATGAGTTTCGTTAGTTTAATTGCAAGCCTTCCCCTACCGTTAGTCATTAAGTTCGCCAAAATCATACAACACTCACCACTAACGTCTCGGTGGATTACTGTAGTATTATTACTGAAATGTATATTAAGAAGAACACAAATCTATGAGTGCGTTTCTAGTAATACTCTCATTCTTATATAAAGTGCAGAGTGCTGTTAGTCAGCGATTTTAATAAAAAAATAAACATGCCAACTTTAGAACACAACAGGCAGTATTTGTTGTGTCAAACGAAGATATTTTAGATGAATATTAGCTAAATGTTTTAGTTTTTCCACCATTAATATTGTATGGGATTGTCATTACCTATGTACCTATTGTTATAATTAAATATTTAACAAGTTAATTTAAATCTGAACAACTATGTATGTATCGTACATAGTTCAAGAGATTCGTATTGCACAAAGTTATTATATCGGTAGGAATGATTTACATTGTCAGTAAATGTGTTGAAAGGGAAAAGTGTAGGTTTTAAAGATTACATTTCACCAGAGATCGGTATGAAAACCCTTGCTTAACCTTAGACTTCCACCGAATGTATAATTGAGACCTGGCCGACGTTTGGAGCGAACACATAGATCTTCGCTTCTTAGCGTATTGCTCCGCCTAACATTGCTATACGTCTCGAATAGATCTTCAGTTATTTCAGGTTTAAGCGGAATTTTAAGTCTAACTATATCCTCGTTTTCCACATAACCGTCACCTTCACTGTATATATGTGTACTTTGCAATCTTACGTTGGCTTTTTGACTGACATTACGATTGTCTGTCGTATGAGTTTCATCTGTGTTATCATTTTGTTTATCAAGATTTTCAAATATCGGATTAATGGCGAAATTGGGGCTTGCATTTCTGGGACTGAGAACAGCGCGGACGATGTTTTGATGAAGGGCGGAGGCTTCGAGGTCGCTCAACGAACTGCTAGCACTTACAGGCGTAGCGAATTCAGTTTCGATATTGTCTAAACTGGTGGACTTGTTAAGAGACGACAAGGAACTTATGTCACTGTTCGAACTATTCTTCTTGCGACCCCCGCAGGAAGCTTTTGCCTCCTTTATGTAATAATCTCTCCCGTAACTGAAAAAAACAAATGCGTCATTTGTAAGGCAGTGTCGTATTGCCCGTTCAACATTTTTTTTTATATTGTCAGTTAACATACCGTTTGTATTGTGGCACTTCTTCCGCTAAGACATCTTTTAATATTTTAGGCGATGGACTAGCTGTTCTAATGTCATCATTAGGCTGTAATGTATCGCCATTTATTATTAGCGATAACTTGTTTGCATCAACCTTATCCCTAACTGGCATATTTTCTTCATCAGAGTGAACTTTAGTATCGTCTATGACATTTTTCGATAAGGATTTTTTTTCATCATCTACTTCATTACTTTTTGCAGTAATTATGTCAAATAGTGATGAAGTACTTTTTGTTGATAACCTTTTTTTAATTGCTTCAGGAGAGTATGGGTTGTTAGGCATTTCTACGTAATTCAACCATTTTTTACGCTCTCGATATGCTATTGTACCTATAAATATAAATATAATACTTGTTACATTATTGGTTTCACTAAAAGATTAAGCGTTATTCATACTTAGTATTTTATTACCTGGTATTAGACCGTCGACATCTTTATCTGTGTCTCGGGTTGGTATTCTGAAAAATATATATTTCTTTAATATCGTAAGATAACGCTAAGAGGATAACGTGCAAAGGTTACTTACTGTTGTGGTTCGTCGTCAAAATGTTTTCTGCGTAAGCTATCAGCGTATCTCTGCACTGGTAATGTAACTGTTTCTTCGTATTCTCCTTCACGCTCGTGACGACTTAACGTGTTTGTAGAACCTGAAAAAGTAGGATAATTCAGAATTTTAATGGAGTTTTATTGTTGGAATTAATTATTTACTAGGTTAATATTAATGAACAGTAGATATAATTGTTTATTCATTTACCTTTTACGCTTGATAAACTATCCAATCCATTTAAAGAGACATCTGCGTTTGTTATATTATCTATTTTGGCATAATGGTATTCATCTCCGCTGCCGTTCAACACAGTTCTATGAATCTCTTCTTTTAAAGAAAACTCTGCTTTTTGCGGTGGTCCGCTGTTAATTCCTAATATCAATATGGATTCCTGTCCATCTGTAAAATCATTTGAAATGTTTGATTCGACTTTAGTTTCCGTTGTGATATTTGGTTTTATTTTGTTATTGATAGCGTCAACTATATCTTCCCCTTCTTGTAAATTTTCAGAGAATTGGTCAAATTCTTTTGTGTCGTCTATAATAGTCAAACTATCTGGTTCAAAGTCAAGATCCTCTAATTTAGGTTTTCCGCCAATGACATGCTTAGAATCGAGAACTCTCTTGATATCACTCTTATAGTCTTGATCTTCCTCAGGGTCACTGGCATTGTCAGAGAGGTCTGTTGTGTCGTCCGCATCTCTATCTCCAATGAGTGCTCTATATTCAGTGTTTGAGTTTGGAACTAACATAGGAACGGGAACGGATTGTATTGTCTTTATCTTCTTCTTTTGGAAAAGCCAATTTTCTTCCCATGTGCCGTCAATGGCTTGTATGTCACTACCAGAAACTTCATCGAAGTCACGATCTTTGTTATCTGTAAATTATTAAAGTACGATGTTTTAATGTTGTTATTTTTACGAAAAATTCCGAAGTTTATAACTTCTACGCCAGGATGTAAATGTGTTTTGAAGAAACCAGCGAGAGCCCTTTATTAGAATAGTTTAAGAACGCCGTTGAACTTAATTTTAAAAGTAGCTTACCTTGATGAACGATGTCTCCTCCGAATTCGGGGAAAGGCACACGTCGAGGCATCTCCAAAGCTTCGTCTGTTGCTTCTCCTTCTTCCCAGTCAGAGACATCTTCTTCCTCACGAAGCTGAATATGTACAAAGAATACGTAAGTGCTATTAAGTTTCTCGACATCAGGTAAGCTTGGATAGGTAATCAGCTGATTGAATTAAAATAAAAAAAAAATCCTTTTCATTGTCTTCTATTGTATATGGTCTATATTCAGGGATTTTTCAAATATTAGCTTTATTTATTTTTACAAATCTCTACAAAAGACCGTCTGTTAGACATTGCTCTAAGCAATAAGGCTGCGAATTGTTATATTAGCTGTAAATTAACTTCCTGTAATAATCTTTTGTTGTAGTTACTTTAAACAGGACCCTAGAATATTCAAACTAATACAATATGGTTCAACTGGTCTGAATTTTTATGAATGGCCAAGGTAGATTTAAAGTTACAACAAACTAGAAAAATATATTTATTACAGTCTGACTTACTGGAGGCGAAATGTCCCTTGTGTGTCTAGAATTGAGGGAGCGCGGCGAGGACCGCTCGGATGGAGTGGGACTTGCACTGGCAGAGTGGATGCCGCTGCTTCGCCCACCAGACCCATTCTCGGTTTGGTACCTTTCGATCACCTGGAATCAATAAATATATAAAAATTAGAAATTTATCACGCAAAGATTTCTCTTTATACAATATAAGGAGAGGTGTTTTCATATTTTAATCAGAAGTTGTTTTATTTCTCATCAAAAAGGACCAAATTTTTGTATCAATTAGGTTATCATGCAATATATTTTATATCACAACATCTTTTTTTATCATAATTTACTTATGTATATTATATAAACGGTTCTATAATAAGGAACATTATTTAAAACTTTAAGGCACCTTTTAGGCATCTTCGTACTAACCTCCTGAGTTGTGGTTGGAAAGAAAATACCTCCAAAAAAATTATACATGCTGTTCTAAAACAGTTGAAATATCCTTGTGGATATATAAGGTGCATGTGTATGGGCGGTAGGATTAGCACTGCGTTCTGACGAGGAGTACATCAGCAGTGTAGAATAGGGTTGTTACAAATCATTAAAATATATTCAGAGGACTGAATATAAGTTTATAAATGTGCAAATTTTACCATCTAGTTTCGGTTAATATTTATACGATAGACCGTAACTCTGTGAAAATAAGGTTTAAATTTAAAATCGTTAATAACTGAAACGTTTAACTCAATTTATAATACATTCAGCCCTCAGATAGCGGAGTTTAGTACAGTCGTAATCATCGAAAAGTAGAAGTTTATTCCACTAAACAGAGAGTTGTATGTTGAAGTGGGCTGGATATTTAAGAAATTAATATTGCAAGAAAATGAACTCTGATAACATTTGGAGCAGTCTATAAATTAGGTAATTTTAATATTTTTGGTGTAAGTATAAGTCAGGTGTATACCAGTTAGACAACCCAAAATTTACATTAATTGAAAATAGGTTGAGGTTAATAAACGAATCAATCGTTCATTAATTTAGAGTCCTTATATTTTATACATAGAGTTCAATTCAGAAAATTATATGTTTTGTGAAGTTACACCGGTTATGGTCCGCGTGTCTTCTATAGTAGATTTTATTCTCGATTTAGGTATTCTACTTTTGTTAACTACCATACATTTTTGCAGGCCCCGGATGTTATTTATAATTTATTGCTGTTTTTTTCTCCTTTTAGTCCAAAAATAGATTTAAGTAGTCTTAATCGTTGATATGGTTTTAAATAATTAATTTGTTGTGCACATAATCTAATCAAAAATACCAAGTGAATGTCAATAACGAAATGATACCTTGATAACGATAAGTTGGTGGAATTAAACAAAGTCTAAATCACAGTGAAAAATGCTTATTTTATTTGTTACTCTTTAAATTTTATTAATAAATTACCTAAGTGGGCTACTGTGGGCTGTGGGGCTTTATTTTGAATCACTCGTTTTTAACTATATCGTATGACCTATTATTCGTATTTTTATATCGTTTGTCTCCGGCACTGCTAATATTCATTATAGGTTATTCATTTTGCAATTAATTTTACCACGCAGCAAATACCAAAACTGGTAATTAAAATAAGGAAAACAGAACTAAAGTAACGACGGTGTGTATGATTTCCTAATTGCAGCAGCTGTATTCTTGATGACAATGACTTATAGGTAAGACGTTGATCGCCAACGTGATGAGTATTTGAGATTGAGACCAATGGTTGCAGTCTAGTGATTCAATATAAGGAATTTTTGATGTCGAATGAAGTAGTAGAAAACGAACGCTCCACGCAAGACGAACGATTCGAGCGTAAGCCGTGGCTTAAGAGTGATTTACTAGTTTCGGCTAGGTTAGCTTACTTAAGAGAAATGAGAGAAACGGAGCTGCAAGAAGGAAATCAAATGGCGCTCATGAATATGACCGATTTTTACGAAATAAATCTTATACATAAGAAAAAATTATTGAAATATTTCGCCATGAAGCTTTATGTTTTAATCGTTCTGACACGAACGATTAAAAAATAAGGCTCCATGGCTCACACTTAAAAATAATGTAATTTCTTATTCCCTATATTGACGAAGGCAAATGTGAAGTGCTACGAAGTCAGTGATATCATTAACGATGTAAAATATTGACATACTTTAGAGTGAAAATCGTATTTTCTGACTGCAGATTATTTCAAATTCAAAGCTCAATTTAGAGAATAGATTTAAAATCAATGATTGAATTTGATTGCAACAGAGAAAAGCAGGTAGGTATTTCGATTGATTAATCTTGGTAGGTGACGAATTGAAATAAAGTAGCGGTGTAACCAATCGACACATAACATTCTGTGACGAAATAGAAGTGACAACATAAAAACTTAAGTAGTACTTAGATCTTTGAAATTGCAATACTATAGTTTTTTTTATTAAATGTTTGTAACTCATGTTATGAGAATAATAGCTTTATAATAGCAAGTAAATACAGTATTGTGGTTAGCAGTCTATAGTTCTTTAGACAATAGGTTCTTAGGTCACGCTAAAACACTTTTAAATAATGTTAAATATTTATTTATTTTTGTCTGAAGCTATTGTTTTAAGTGTCTTTGTACTTTGGCTCTGTTTTGCCGGCAATGACTTCAACTGAACTTAAGTTGGTACATTTGAATTTATTTTAAACATATTTTAACATTATTACCACGAGTGTTTGTAACTATGCGCTAACATATAAAATGATATAGACATTGTAGATTTTTTTGTATACTTAAGTTATTTTTCTTATTTGAAATAACACCCTATCTCAAACAGCCAGCGAAGCGAACGAAATAAAATCAAAGTTTGATTTGAGAATCGTATTTTATGATAGAGATACATTGAATCGCCGCCTACTGCACGTAACCAATATTTTTATTAGTCTATATAAATAATTATCTTTATGTATGATAATATTTTACATGTCCTCCAATTAGCATTAGATTAGTGAAAAGGACACACGGTAAAATAGTCCCTGCACTTCACTTTCAATTTCATCGAAATTGTAGGTTTTAAGAATGTAATTGAAACTGGCAATGGGTCCCCGTATCAAGTCGGAAAATGCATATATTATCTTTATAATGCTGTTCCTATAACTCGTTTAGGTACGATACTTTTTAAATCATTGAAATCGGTCCATTGGTTGCGAAGATATTACACATTTTGTCCAAGCCGAAAGTGGGGCGGCCGAATAGCTTATGTGACGTCACGATTACCTTTCCACCCGGGCGCGCGCTCTCCGCCATTCATTTATTAAGATTCCCTCGATCTGCGCGGGTGGTGTTGTGGTTTTGCAGTTTTTAAGGGAAAATATGCCGCATTATAAGTACTGTATAATATAAAATGTACTAATACTTCAATTAGTACACCTGAAAAACTGTTTTTCAATGTGCCAAAGGACTCAAAAGTGCGCAAAAAATGGTGTACTGTCATGAAGGGGATGATAAAATTCCGCTTTCATGACAAGCTTCAAGATTTTGTTGCGAGGATCATTTTGATGTAAATACCTCCCAACCAACCAACCATCGTTACCAACTTTTATCATCATTACTCGTGTGGTAAACAAGTCGGTAGGTAACTTAGTAAAACTTGTTTACAATGTTAAAAAAAATACAGGGTCGTATTATGTATATTTCAATGAGTAAATGAATTATAAAAAGGGTAAGTAGTGAAGTTTCTAATAACCCTTCCTCGGGTAAAAACCAGGGTCGTACTCAGGTCTAACTACAATAAAATGTGCCGTTCCCTGGAATATTCCTCGAAGTTGCCCGGAACATAGGGGAATATTCCCGCCTTGGGGAATATATATATATATATATATATATATATATATCTATCTATACATGGAATTAAACTGTAGCCAAAGTGAATTCTGTACATTGAATATTTTTTTGAATAATCCCGTTAGGAGGGCTCCATACACGCAATAGAAACCAAAAACATTGTTATTGAATTTCTTGTCTGTCTGTCTGTTGTACGCTTTCCATGTGAAAACAGTTAGACGTATTTAAATAAAACTTTTTGCATTCGAGTGTCCTTCTGCCTCTTCAACATAATTTTGTACAATAATCACGCCTTGACCCCAAGGGACTAGGAAGACCACAAGTGAAGTTTGTATGGAGAAGTAAGTTTTCTTGCTGCTATCACCACTAAACTTACTGTAAATATAGTAGGTACTTAGATTATAATAAATAAACCGGATTTAAGAAAGTAGTACCTACCTACCTACCTAGAAACAATACTAGGACTTAACAAAGCGATTTCGTTTATTCATAGCTCGAAATTACGAGTCCAAGGAACGTAGGTACATTCCTGTCAAATGAAGTATTTAAGTCTAATTTTATTTATGGTATTCATAATATTTTTTGAACAGTAAAGTTTCTACATACTCATCTACATAACAATGTTAAAATAACAGCGTAGGTAGTTACAACAACAAACACAACTGCCCTGGCTGACTAACCTAAACCTTTTGGGTATTTTATAGGCTAGTCCAAGTACGTGTACCTACTTATTATCTTGCAGTTCTAATTAGGTTGATAATGAGATTTACCTACCTCTGAGTTTCCAACCACGAATTTCAGAGCTTGTCTAGTTTAAATGATTACTAAGATAATCAAATACCATGAAGGTATCCACTTAAGGTAGATTATCGGATTGCGCTTGCTCAAAACCGATATCTACCTTATTTCACTCATTTGTTATATTATAATAACAACCTTCTAATATTAAACAAATAAAATCAGTTATTAATCAATTAGGTATAAACTGGTGTCGTTACGCTCCCTGTTGGACGAATATTGCAAACAGAATAAAACCGCGCAGTGGTTCGGCGGCATGCGCTGGGTCATTGTGACGTCATCGCATGCGTTCGCGCGGTCTGTGAACCTCGTTCGGTATTTTGCTCATAACTTTGTCAATTTTGGTGGTAGAACAAAAATTTTTGCACTTTATGTTTTAGTTTCTCAATGTCTATAGAACTGCATTCATAACATAAAACGTGACTGGTCCCCATTATTAGAAGCACTAGTACGTTTAACATTTAATTGAATTACATTGATAAATTAACGATAGTAATATTATAACGCTTCGTGAGCAATGGCAGAATGAGGTTCGCTCATATATTATCCATAAACATTTCCCCCAGAAAAAAAGCACAAGTACTACCCGATGTTTCAAAATGTTTACATATGTATGTGCGTTATTGGTTTACTTTTCAATACGCTATGCTTTTTACTAAACACGGATATTATTACCTAGGGATAATTTGCGCGCGCGCATCTTTTTTGTTTCAATACGAATTTGTATATTACCTTGTTTGTCAAGGCAAAGGGTCAATATTGTACAGTTTTAGATGGACGCTTTAACACAGTACCAGTACGAATTCAGTAGTTGATAGAAGTCGAGAGATAGTTGATAAAAGAACACGATTGTTGATAGAAGTAACCACCACTATATTAATGTGCTATAAACTGCAAAATTAAATCAAACTTTTCAAATTCTATGCACTGGACTTTAAGCTGATAATTGGTTGTAAACATTTGACATCAGTTGACTATATATCTGCTGTAAGATGTTTCTATCATAGATGGTTTTACCGGAACAATATAACGATCTAATTTAATCCTTTCGGATTTTCCACGGATTCGTCTTTTAATTGTTGCGCCAATTTAAAAAAGATAAATAAGATAACGATCATTGATTTGCAACTGTTTAATATACCTATATTAATATTAGGGGTTAAAGTATGAAATTGCCGATTTGTACTGAAAATCTATATTGTTTATTTTTTAAATTTTTAACAAATTTATTTAATCAAAATAGTTGCCATTATTATCTATACATTGCTGCCATCTAATGGGAAGGTCATTAATGCCTTTGCGATAGAATTCCGACGATCTAGACTGCACAAACTGTGTGAAAGCATTTTGTACTGCCTCCTGGGAAGAAAACTTCTTGTCACGTAGATAATTGTCCAAATCACGAAAAAAATGGTAGTCCGTTGGAGCAAGGTCTGGTGAATACGGAGGATGACGAATGGTTTCTAACTGCAGTTCCTGAAGGGTCAAAATGGTTTCTCGTGCTGTGTGAGGTCTCGCGTTGTCGTGGAGCAATAATGGTGAAGATCGATTCATGAGTCGGGGCTGTTTTACTGCTAGTTTTGTCAACATGGTTCGGAGTTCGGCACAATAGACATCTGCCGTTATTGCTTGACCAGATCGGAGAAAACTATAGTGAATAACACCATGCTGAGACCACCAAACAGTTACCATTACCTTTTTATTGGTAAGTTTTGCTTTAGGACACTGTTGTGGCATTTGACCTGGGGTCAGCCATTGCATTTTTCTTTTCCGGTTATCATAAAGAATCCACTTTTCATCACATGTTACAATTCGATCCAATATTCCTTCATTTCTGTACCGGTTCAACAAGGCAACACAAGTTTCAACACGCGTTTCTTTCTGCAGATCAGTCAAATCATGAGGCACCCATTTTTCGTATTTTTTTATTTTATTGATTTGACGCAAGTGAGTCAATATTGTGGGTAAGGTAACGTTAAACCATGCCGCTAATTCCTGGGTACTTTGACTAGGATCGGCTTCCACTATCTCTCTTAATTCATCGTTATTTACCTGTGTGGGCGGTCTTCCTCGTGGCTCGTTCTTTAAGTCGAAATTTCCATCACGAAAGCGTTTAAACCAAAATCGCACGGTGCGTTCATTAGTAGACCCCTCTCCAAACGCAGCATTGATATTGCGGGCTGTTTCTGCCGCGTTAGTTCCGCGTCGGAACTCGTATTCAAAAATAACTCGAATTTTCGCAGTATCCATCTTTCTTGTCTAAATTGAATAACAAAAACAATTGAAAGTCGATATTCAAATGTTTTACATTTTTTAAAAAAAGAACATCATAGAAACCATTTAAAAAAAGTTTCATTCGAAAACCTCAAACCATGAAGATTCTATGTCAATTCAAAGAACCTATTGCAATAAAACGGCAATTTCATACTTTAACCCCTATTATAATGTTGAGAATTGCTTTAACTAGTATAATTTAATTCAATGTTGTATTATTGCGTTTGTTTACAATAACGCATTGACCTATAAATCACGTCTTATCACGCTCAGATAGATGAGCACGCAATTTTTGAGCGTCTGTGTTCAAATGTTTATGATGGTAGTATTACTTTATACGAGAAAATTATCATGGATGGCCTTGACGAGTACTTTCACTTTTATCAGGTTTGAATTGACTAACATTGTGGGTTAAAGTTCAGTTATTAAGTAACTTCAGCTGTTTAACACATTACACGCACAAGTACTTCACGGAAACAAAATATTCAGGAGTGCCATTTTTTTTTTACTTTCACATCCAAGAATACCAACACATAGAAAATAACCCATTCCCTTAAGGTATTGAAACACGGACTCACAAATGCGACGAGGTATAGAAAAATTACTAGAAGAATCACGCACAAAAGCAACATCTTGCCGTTTTTCACTTGTTAATTCGCACAGTCAAGTTCCAACTGCCATCGTTGGTCGAGTTTTCTAGACTGAACTTAATTACAATAATCACATATGACTTACCATTTCTTTGGCCGGAGACAATCTGTTTAGGTACATTTTCAGTCGATATCTAGGCGAAGATTGCGTTATCACTGATATAGTTATCATTAAACGAAGACAACATAAAGAAAGATCCGTTAAGCTATACGTATAGATGGGAGAACTCCAATTTTTTGTGCAGTACCTCTAATTGATGGTAGAGTAATGATAAAATAGCATTGAATATTCCTGAATTTGATTGGATTTTATTATAACACGCTGCCTACACATACCACATTACATACTTATTTCAAAGACTTACTAAGGCTCAATTAATAATGGATTAGAGTCAAAGTGACGCAAAGGCATAGTTCCTTATTTCACTCTACCTTCAACAGCCCTATCGCTTGAAGCTATGGTAGGTATTGACAGCACATCAACCAGTTCAAGAATATCTAATGTCCTCAATAGACTTTCTACTTTAGGACCAATGAATAAAGGTTATTACCACGTGTTTTATTATGAGCTGAAATTTGTAAGTGACTCGTAATAATGCGTCACTTTGATTATGCGTCTACGCACAAAAGAACCGTAGCGAACGCAATGCAAATGTCTTTGATGATCGCGTTTTTTATCTTGATAGGAATCTGAGAATTACTCTGTGGAGATAACTCAGTTTTATTTAAATGAGATGGAAATTTCGATTCAGCGTTTATGCGAATTCATTGCTTAATGGTTGATAGATAAAGTTATTACTTGATAATGCAATTTCATCTGAAAGGAAGTGGAATTAAAATTGAATCTAACGTTTAGCATGAAAATAGGTTGGGAAGAATTGACATTTATGAAAAGGTCGATAGCGATCCTTATTCGAACTACGTAGTTCTAATTTAACGACTCTATAATATAACAAAACCAAATGGAGGCAAATTACTGGGTAACTTATTATATACTAGCTTTCCGCCCGCGGCTTCGCCCGCGTGGAATTCGGTTATATTGCGGTATAAAGCACAACTATAAGAAAACTTCTCATTCCCACGGAAAAATCTAAGAAGCGCGATGTAACGCTGGATACAATTAGTTGTTAAACCAAAACTGAATGGTACCTACAGTGGTACGTAAGTAAATGAGTCGAAATGTGCACCGAATAAGTGTATGAGCTACAGGTTAAAGAGCGAGATATCATTCCACTTCTTACGTATCTTAAAAAAACACATTGTTAACACGTTTCAAAAACCACCCAGCGCCATCTTTCGCTTACCTCATGAACTAAATAGCGTAAGTTATTATTCCACTTCTTATGTATTTTAAAAAACACATCGTTACCATGTTTTAAAAAACACCCAGCGCCATCTATAGCATACCTCAAGAACTAAATAACGTAACTAATACTTATACCAATTAGTAATTCGTTGACTTTAGTGATTTCAGGATAGGTAGATGTAAAAAAACAATTTAGACGATAAAACAAATTGTACGTCATCCCTCGAGAATTCCTCATTTTCGAGGATTCATTTTCATATAATTTAGCTTCAAAATTTACATGTTCATATTCGTTTGCAACATATAAGTAGATGTAAAAAAACAGTTTAAATGATAAAACAAATTGTACGTCATCCCTCAGGAATTCCTCATTTTCGGGGATTCATTATCGTATCATTTAGCTTCTAAATTTACATGTTTATATTCGTTTGCAATATTTTACGTTGTTTTAAACGACACACAGCGCCATCTACAATCCATCCATCAAGCAAACAATATTTTTGTTTTTCCTCGGGAATATCAATTTTTTTCCAGGATAGACAGTACCCTATTATTTAATCCGGACTTTTATCTTTACGTCTGCAAAATTTCAAAGCATCGGTTCAGTAGTTACGGCGTGAAAGCGGAACAAACAAACAAACAAACAAACAAACTCACTTTCCGATTTATAATATTAGTGAGGATAGGCACCTTACTATATTTTTAAATTGAGTTTGAACACACTGTTGTTTTGCTTAGTGCAGCCGACAGAGCATCGAGCTAAACTTTGATGTTTCGTTGAATCTACTCTATTACCCTTGAGATAGAGACGATTTAATTTTAAACCGTATAGTTTCTCTATTGTTTCGGATGATATTTTTCGTTAATCAATTTACATTTTCATTTTTTAACGACAAAGTATAAAGTGCCAACCCTAAATTAGTAACAGCTGACATGAAGTGCACTTGTATGGTTCCGTCCAATAAGGTTATGTTTATGTAAACATAAAAATGAGTTAATGCGCGCTAACTTGACTTTATGTAATAATTAGTGGCAAAATTAATTTGTATTCATGAGAAGTTCTTTTCCAATCAGAGAGACCGAGTTCAAACTTCCCCGATATACTGTAGACTTAATACATTATGGTTACCACGGCGGGCTATCGGTGTAAAATGTCTTTTCATAATATTTTTTGGAATGATTTTGAAGACTAATCGCAGACTTATTTTTCATGAATTATAATGTTGATTTAGAAAAATATTAAGTTAAAAAGTATCATTGCATGAACAGAACAATAATTTCGTAACATATTAAAATTTTCCTTCACTTTTATAATGGAAAATTATATTTTTATCCGTGATAAATCAACGAATATGAACATTTCAATATACATTTTTTTTTCAGTCAAATAAGTTTAAAAATAAAGCAATAACCGAAATGTTTGTTCACAGTGAATCGATAAATGATCATTATTATTTATTCTGATTTTTTCAATGATTATGTAATTGGTAAGTTTCTAGTCATTGGCTAAAATTGTTATAGTGTTTGAATATCACTTTTCGCGCGACCTAATCTTGAATTGGTGACCGTGCGTAATCATTTCTAGTTCCGTAATGACGTATGTCAGATAAATAAAATAGCAGGATCTATGAGATAACCGACAAGTATAGAAATTTTTCGAACGAAGTTCCTTATGGGCGTTGCGGAGAGGTACCCTAGCCGGGAAAAACCGTCCGTAGCGTTAAAAAAAAGCGTAAGTATCTATAGTCTATGTGCGATGGCTAAACAGTGTCTCATGTATAGTCTACGTGATAACTGTTATTATATATTTGTATAAATCATTGTAAATAAATAAAGGTGTTAAGATAATTTTGTAAAGTAGTTTCTTTGCTTTTTATCGATAAAAAAAATCATAATAGAAAAATGTATACCCGAATAATTATTTTCTTTATACCTCGAATAAAACTTAAAATTAATATTTTTATAATAAGGAACATCTTTCCTATCCAGTGTCCTACGACACCACGCGATTTTTTACTTTTACTTGGTGATTCTTTGTTAAGAAATTTTCTGTCTTTTATTAGTTTTTAGTATAATGTCTGATTCATATAGCTTAATATTATTATCATACTTCTAAGAAAATCGGTATCCCAAAAGAAAATTGATCACATTTGATGATTCGTTTTTTCAAATCGTTTTCAAAATATTGTGTCCATTTAAATAAGATTATGTACCATATGAATTGGCAATTGGCAAAACAAATATATCGTCCCTTAGCTAACAACACCGCATAAGTCATTTTTACCAACTTTACAGGAGACGAAAAAAACGGTGGAATTTATTATTATTTATTATTTTTAATATACGTATTATTATAATATACTTATTATATATACTTTAGTTAAAATTCCACCGATTTTTTTAAAATAGACAGCTTTCTTCGTCTCCAGTAAAGTAGGTAAAAATGACTTATGCGGTGTTGTTAGCTAAGGGACGATAAATTTTTGCTAAAGACTATGCTGCTGGTATCTTAATTAAAAAAAGATTCCCTGGATTATTTTGTTGTTTTGATTTGAGTTTTCTTTGTGAAATCTTCGATAGAAATAGTTTATTCTTCCATCTTGCTTCCTTCCTGTTGAAATAAAGAATGAAGATGTGAGTTTTAACCCAAAAAAGTAATAAGGAAAATTTCTGTGTATTTTAAAAGGTACCATGTGTTTACGTCAATTCCGGGAAGCCAAAAAGGAATCGTTAAATTATTGATTTATTTGCTATCAATGTATCTGTTTTATAATAGTACCTACCTAATCAATTGTGGTAACCTGAATTTCACAAAAAAACTTCTGATTTCGAATTAATTATACAAACTTCTAGGTATAAAATAGAAGATATGTTTACCCTAGTATCTATAACACAAGCCTTATAGTGTTTAATTTAGGCTAGGCTAATTGTTGTTATTATAAGAAATATTAATTTTATTATAAAACTTATATTACTATTACAGTACATTCGCAGTATTGTAGTACAGACAACTCGAGATTAACACATCGATATAAACAAATCTCTCGCTTCAATAAAATTTCAAATTAAAAATACCGGTGACGTTGTATACTCTATATACTTAATGTTATTAATCCATAATCTAAGAACACAAATTTGTTATTTGTGTGTTTGTCTGTCCGCTCTTTCCCCCGATCTTTTTTCCATTGTATACGCGTTACCATAGCAACGCGTTACCGGGTCAGCTAGTTACATTTAAATAAAGCTGATGACGACTTCATTAACCTTTTCGAAACTTCTAATGGCGGATTGGCTGAAAAATGGTCAAGAAAAAAAAACTTTATTCGATTTGCCCTATGTAAGAAATACAAGGCGGTGGTCGATATGTTCAGTTTTCTAATGTATGGGACGTCGATAAAAATCCTCGTGTAAGTAAAATTAGTTCCGGTGTAACACCGAGAAAATGGATTGATAATGGCGGTCAATCGGTATAAACAATGACCAGCGATACGCTCGTTACGAGTGGAAATAAACTGTTGAAAGGCCTTTGAAAACGTGCGATATGAGTGGTTAGTTACAAAATGAAGGAAACAAAGTAAGCCTAGACACGGCGTTTGATCTTCCAAGCACGTCGACGTGATGGTTCATCTGACAAAAATCTTCGGATTATACGTCACCGTCTCAATCAGTAAGGTGTCGAATCATCCGTAAAATATTTAATTTAATTAAATACTAATAACGTTAAACACAAAGGTACGTAATAACAAATTATTGATATCTTAACACCTTGAGTGCGAAACCAGGCCTAAACATCTTGTATATGTCTCGCTTACAGTGCGGCTAAGAAATGTATAGCATTCCTTGTCGTGCGGAAGGCATAACTTCAATTTGGTTCGGTGTAGGAAAAAGATGAATATATATTTAACATGTATTATTAAAATAGAATCCAATGGTGTACCTACCTTAATACCAGGTTTAGATACCTGGAACCGCACGGAAGCCAAAAAAAGGATTTAAGTTTCTTAAATGATACAGGGTCTATAAGCCTTGTGCCGCCACAATGGTAGTTTTATTACCAGGTGTACTGGCCTTGTACCGAAGAAATGGAAAGTATTGGAAAGTTACTGCCGTAGCGAACGTGTTATAAGATCTCTTTTGGTAGATGAAAATAATGTTATGTAGACGAGACTTAGTGTTTAATTATCAAAGATCGATTTAAATCTAAATATAAAAGGTTATTTTAAAATCAAAATAAATTACCAACAATCTCACTAAGAAATCTGACGTATAACAAAATATATAAGATTCTTCTAAAATCAAACCAAACATGTTTATTATTCAAGAATCACGTTCATAGGCTATGTCAAGCTTCTGCTATTTCTTTGTTTTTGTACACTCTATTCTGATTTCTTTGATATGTATCCTTGAATTCTTAAAAAATACGACAATATTTGCTTTTTTTTTTAAGTTTTTAGTAAATCCGCTATGGTCCACCAAAAGGGTTGCCAACTTTTATAATAAAAACAATATGTTAAGGTCGGAGACAGAAAAGAAACAGTATATTCGAAATATGAACGGTATTTTATTTTCTATGTTTGACTATGACATTGTTGTATAGTCTCCGGCAAATAAGTTGAACATGATTTTGAAATCACGTGACATGCGCAGTAGCAAGTTTAGGTACATTATTCACTACTGCGCATGTCACGTGATTTCAAAATCATGTTCAAATTATTTGCCGGGGACAATACTCCTCGCGTTACTCAATATGCGGTCATTTGCGAAAACTTCATAACCCTCAGCACAGATTAAACCTACATTAAAATAAATGATAAGTTACTCGTAAAAAGGTTAGATATAGCGCATAATATCAAAGTACGACTATATTATTTACCTTGTTCAAAATAGCGGTAGCCAGCAAATCTTCATACGTTGAAGATTCGATGCTCGGCGGGTTAGACGGCTCGGCGGCGTACCGCGCAAGTGCTGGTAGCGCTGCAGCTTCCTCCACCACTCGCGCTACCAGCCGCTTCAGCTGCGCGTGAGCACCGCTGGCGCCGGTAGATGGGCTGGGTTTAGTATTCGATGGGGAGCCATTGCGGGGTTGTGGTAGATCTACGAAAAGATTAATCTCTATTAAAATAACAAGTTATCGAGCGATCACCGTTATAACTGAAATATATGTCAACCTTTTTTCACACAAGCCAGATAAATTTTATGGGTATGATATGATATTATTTGCCAACTATTATTAGGGATAATACATAACACATTTTGTGTGTAACTATTATTTTTATCGAACGGTTTTACAGTAAGCACAAAAAGGAAACCCTACAGTTAGGGCTGGATAGCAGCATAAGCCGCAGGTGATGGTCTAACAGAATCGAGTGGAAAGACCAACTTTCGTCACTTGTATGTTGTGACATCTTAAATATTATTAAAACTAATGACCGTTTATAAATATTGGAATTAAATTTTCTTTTTTGCGACTCCCATATTTCAGCACAGTTGCATGCACTATGGTCACGGAAGAACTGAAGTTTTTTTGAGTGGATATTATTGGCAAAGTATCAGTCTACCCTCCGTCTTTAGTCTTTTAATACACTCCACTATTGATCTCGTTTTAATTCATACTAATATAAGTGACTATGAATGTTTAAAACAGAGGATATAGCGTTTAGTTTGCGATTTCGTATAAGTTAAACAAAAAACCAGTAATCGGATCAGCGACCAAAATTATATTACCTTATGCTCCTTCGTACTTACATAGTTTAGGTAGCTCCATAGCTTTAATTATAAAATATAGATTAATTAGGGAAATTCTACAGTTTTTGGTAAGTTGACGTGTGGTTGTCAGTATATAGAAAAGATTTTATATAAAAAGAGCTACGCGACTTAGGCACCAGTCAGATATCCTGATTACATCTGATGAAGTCATGGGTTTCATAGATTTAATAAGTGCAATTTGGTGTTGATGTGTAGGTACTCGTGCAAAATAAGACATTTGATAATTCACGTGGTTTAGTGGTAAAGGAGTGCAATTATTATATATGTTTGTAGTATTGAGAAATAATGCAAACTGAAGTGCTAACACACGCAAGATTTCAAGCGATTATTAGCGGCAACATGTCAAGCTGAGCACTTCGCTACTATTCCAAGCTTTATAAGGTTAATAGTCGTGTAAATATCCGTTGTCTAGTACCAGAAGATTGCACATCTTTGCAAATAGATGTGAGAGGTGTCAACGCAGGACGTTGGACGTCGCTATTGCGTAAGAATGGGTATTCCAAACAAAAGTGTACTTTACGGCCGACGAAGGAAAATATACAAAGTGATTCTTGCTTAATATAATACACAGCAAAATATTTATTAAAGTTTAGGATTTAATGTGGCTATGATATTTCTTGCGGTAGCCAAAAGAAATTCCACAGGAAACCTTCACGTGGCCATGTTGTTTTCAATTGATAGTCTTTTGAATTTTTGATACTTATCATTGCCATTTATCGTGGTGTGTGTAAATTAACGACTTAATGAATAAATGAATGAATTTAATTAAGATTCTTAAGTTCTATAAAGTTAGTTAGTAAAAAGGATAGGGAGAATTTGTTTGTTTTTGGTAGTAACAATTCTAACCTAATTATGTTTATAGCATTTCTTAGCATTTTGTTAGTATAAAAATATATTGAAAATAAATGAGTGTGAATTAAAAAAATAATATTATAGTTGCTGCATTTGCACATCGATGTTTCTGTATATAGGTAAGATTCTAGGAAAAACTTAGCACAGGCTACCTACCAATTTTAACGAGTTTATTTTCCTCATAAGTTTTTATTTTGATAAGTATTACTTATGAGGAAAATAAACTCCATTAATAGGAAGGTATAATAGTAAAAGGTCTTAAAACGTATCCCCATAAATTATTAAGTTCTTTGATCAATTTCGCACATAACATTTTCCCAAAATGTATCACTTTACAGCTCTACGAAAATTTTTACGAATGTGTTTGATGCACTGTTATTATCTTCAATTAATTTTCCATTAATTTAAGGCGCTTGGTGTTAATTTCTATTAATCCATTTGATTTTCAAATTGTTATTTAATTAACAAAACAATATGTATTCGATGATCGATAAGTGATAAATAAAATTGTTCATTCCATTTCTACACAAAAATCAAATTCGCGATGTAAGACATCACACGATCGACATAGCTTATCGACATAAATTTACGGAAACTGTGTTGGCTAATGCATTGTCACTGTTACTTGTAAATTGTGTTAAAGTAGCTGTTTGTTTCCTTTGATAATAAATAAATAGCTGTCACATATCAATGTATCTGTGTGTAGGAATAGGTTCAAGCGTCGATGTAAAAAAAATTCAGCATCCGATTTTCACCCTGGCTGATAAGGGCGCAAGTAACAAGGAAGCACGGAAGTCATTAAAAAAAATCTTGAGAAAATTAATAATAACGAAAATACAATAAATATGAATGTAAAAATCAGTAAAAATTAAAAATAATAATATTGTGAAATAAATTAAACAATATAATATAAATTAAATCAAATTACCTATGTATGATATTTAGACCTGGTATATTGTTGCATGACGGTAGCCACAAAGAATAATTTACGATGACGTGTTGTAATAACATTGTATTATTATTACTTAGTAACTTTTAAACATACAATAAGTAATGTCAATAATTGCTTTGAGTTACCATCATTAGACGTGGCATAATTGTGCTTATTATTATCTTTAATTAGCGTAAGTAATTTGCTTGTACAATGTGCAAAGTCGGGGTCACTTTTGCACTGAAGCCGTGATAAGTTTATGCCCGCAGTTATCTACCATTATAAGATGTTTTTTATAGTACAGTGGGTACTCTACTACCTATATGTTGAATATTATAAAAGAATTTCACGTTTATTTTTAAGATTTACCATAAAAAAATATCAGAATGACAGCTTCTACTGTTATAGATTATATGCGCGAACAAAACAGCGGAGTACGCCATCTAGTCTATGGTCTAGTTATAAGCGTGGAACGTGGATAACCTTGCCAGTGCTAAAAAACAATTTTTCAAATTATTATTGGATTCGGGCAGACGTTATAGGAGTTACAAACCTACTATTGAGGCTGTAAAGTTATCTAATATACGCCTTTGATCATCTTAGGCGTAGGATGCCTGACTGAAGCCTCCCACAAAATATAGATTGCTATGATCGCCATACTTATTTGGCAGGCGGGTTGGAAATAGCAGTAAATGACTTTAATTCGGAAAATATTGCTGCCCACCAGCATTATTAATCTCTTTTTATGACAGCCCCTTAAGTGTGATGAGTTGGTACTATCTTTGTCCAGTAGACTTAAATTCGTTACAAGTATCAAAACAGATACAAACATACGTCTTTTCATACACATTCAAAATAAATTTATCTGAACTAAAATTAAATTGAATCGCAGATGATAGATGATAGAAGCTAAATTAATAAAACGACAAATATTAAATAAATTCTACGGATAACGGCACCGGCTTATTTCCACGTTTTTATTAATGTGCTTTTAGACTTCTTTACAGGAGCCGTGTTCACAGGATAGCTAAAGTAATGGTCCTTACAAGTGTGTCCAGTATTAACAATCTTCATCTTTATTAGATCAGATGTTACGATATTCTATTCTATAAAGACTAGTGGCCCGTCCCGGCTTCGCACGGGTGGACCAATTTCTTTAAATTTTCTATTATTAAATAGAGTCTGTCTAAGGAAAGCTGAACCCAGCTATTATTTGAGTGGCAACACTTTTAAAATGTTATTTCGTCATTATTGTCTTGACAGTTGTTGAGGTTACATCCGAGCGTGTCAAATCGAAGAGTTTTTTAAGGATTTCATGTTGAAACATGGGTAAAACAATTAAAAGTTGCGTGAGACATATTATTTTTACCATGATAAGCAAATTCAAACAAAAACAAGAAGTCTTGTTCAAACAGAAGAAACGGTGTTTAGGTGTGGTGACTGAATTCGCCGGATAGTACGATATGTTAATTTTGATATTTATTATTTCTACATCTTCAATCCAAAGTTTCATATACATTTTCACCTTCAACCTATATTTTGAAATTCAGATTATTGGAAAAAAATGACTGATCATGTAATTAATATTGAAGCACAGTACAAAACTAGAGATGGAGTAACCGAAGACCTCGAATCGTTTTTTTATAAGTGTGTGTGATGATAAGTCTGGCAGTAGTTCGGATGAATCATTGGAAGTAGAGTATCTAGACACCGACTTTGATTACAGTTCCTAATAATAAACAAAATCTTTTTAATATTGATAATTTTATTTACTAAAGCTAAAATTTACTAAAAGCAAAACAAACGAATAGAGAACCTCCTCCCTTTTTTGAAGACTGTTATAATAAAAAATAAGAAAAGTATCAAAATCGTTTATTCCCATTTTGGTCGGTAATACCATATGAAGGCTTTTTGAAATTGCCGCTTTTTTTCAGGTTCAGCTTTCATTAGACGGACTCTATTTTTCCGTTAGCGCCATCTAGCGTCTTGTAGACAAACTACTTGCGGTTAACGAGTTGCTTTGGTAACGCATATACAATGGAAGAAGAGCGGACAGACAAACAACAAATTTGTGATCTTAGATTATAGATTAGACAATTAGACAAACTTTTTAATAAAGAGGAAGATTGGAGCGTTCTACCCGCTTGGGATCCCATTATTCTTCAATAAATATATAAAACAAAAACTCATTGCGAGACCAAGTGGTGTTGTTAACCTTTTAAAAGTAACAAATGTAACATGGAGGCCCTTCCGGGGGTGACCGAGCTTTTTTGCCAGTGCTACACGGAAGGATGTTCCAATTGCCAGACTTTTGGTAAACTCAGAAATTTTCAGTCATGTAGAGTTTAAAAAAATAACTAAATAAAATGCCATGATAAAACAAAAAACGCAGCTGTCTAAAATTTAATTAAGAGAAGTGTTTAATTTTGCACAATATTATAAAAATATAATATAACACAAATCTATTTTAATGTTTAAATGTTTTCTTAATTCAATTTTAAATAAATTTAATAATAAAGTGTATTTTCTGAATTCACAATGTTATATTTCTTTTAAGACTTAAAATACGTTTTATAAAAAACAACCACATTTTGAACCCTCAGAAGGTGGCTATTCACCCTGGCTTTGAAAATGGACGGGTAATTAGTTCTCGGAAATACAGATACAGGGAGGGAGATCCACTCCTTTGCTGTGCGAAGAATGAAGGATGGTGAAAAGCGCTTGGCTTGGTGAAAAGGTAGGAATAGTAATCCAGAAAAGGCGCCTGCAGTGCTATCCGGGCAAGTGCTCTGCTGGGATACTGAGACATTGGCAGACGCATGGTAATTTACAATCCTATTTTAAACTTCTACTATGAGCTAGTATCGTTTCATTAATGTTGAAGATTAGCTACCTTCAACGTTATGTAAATTGAGTTAAAGGCTCAACTAATTAACTAAACTAGTTATAAACAGAGTATTTTGTAGTTTTAATTAAGCAAAAAAGCGTTTTACTTATTTAAATTATGAAATTAACTATCAGAAAATATGCAAAGTAAATGCTTTTTATTAAGCATATACCAAAAACAGTGATAATGTCTTTGATTAATTCCATTCGTTAACTGTGTTAGAATAATAGTGTGAGTAATTAAAACAGATTTCACAAAGCTTATATGTTGCATAATTATAAATTGAAATCGAGTTTACGTATAATAAATGAGTGCAAAGGCCAAATGGTGAATATTTAAATGAAATTTACTGACGTAATCGCACTTCCTTGATTTACTTACATTTATTTTTTTTAGAATATGTGATTGTTCAGGGTCAAAAGTAGCATAAAAAATATCTTTTTTGTTGTATGCTTTTTTTTTATAATTTTAATGATTTACTACCTAATGTACCTATGTATCTTGCATCTTAGGTCGCTTTTAATTTAGGTATTTCATGTCGGACCGCTGCGGTACTGAATCGGTGCGCTTGTCGTATTGCGCACGGACGGTCTAATATTTTCATACAAAGCGTGCGGTGCGAAACGGATACGTGGTGTCGAGCGTTCGCGGTAACGACGCCGCACTGTAGCCGTCTTTTTTTAATTTTAATTATAGTCTCCGGCAAATAAGTTGAACATGATTTTGTGATCACGTGACATGCGCAGTAGCAAGTTTAGGTACATTATTCACTACTGCGCATGTCACGTGATTTCAAAATCATGTTCAACTTATTTGCCGGGGACAATATTCGCCGTTGTCTTTAATTGTACTCTTAATTGACATAATCAATTTTTTTTGTCTCTTTGTTAGAAAAAAAGGTATAACTTTTTTCAGAGTTTTCAAGCCTGTAAATTTAGTTTTGCTTTTAATGCTTTTAGAGAAGACAGCATCCCCTACTTTGTTTTGTATCCAAATAGCAAAGCACTTATATTATGGAAATGGAAACAAGAAGGTACTCAAGACAACACTTTTTACAATTGTCCAGTCGAAACTCGAACCCGAGACCTCTGCGTCACTGTGAAAACCGGTGTGCAAGCCATTTGACCACCGAGGTCACAAACTTGTTTTTAAAATGAGGCTATTTCCTTAAAGTTATACTTGTTTAGCGTCAATGATGTTAAATGTTCAAGAATGGACGGCCGTTAATTGATAACTTGATATAGTAAACCTTTTAATTAAGCACAGTAAAATCACATCAAATTATAGGTTAATGAATAATTTACAACTTTTGGTCCGGTAGGCAGTTACATATTAAATGCAAAATCATAAGCAGTCGTACTCTGTACACATAATATGTAGAGACATGATCAGGACCGTCTTTAACCTATTGGAGGCCCTGGGCATATAAGAATAATGGGACCCCTTTGGCAGAACAGTTTTTATAACTAGAATAGACAAAGAAAGTAGATAAACAAGGTTTCAGATTTTTTATTGACAGTCAATAGTAGAATAAATAATCTTTAATTTAACTGAGGCGATTCAAAATAAATTGGATAGCCTTTTTTTGTGCGAGAGTAGAGTAGCTTCGCGCATGCATAAGCTAATAAGCAAGTCGATAATATAGTTCCCAATTGAGGTTCGATTGACTCTAATTAAATAAATTTTTCGGTAATAAATGTGTTAATCTCCTTTAGTGATCTGGCAGGAACTAGGGGGCTATCGATCCCTATCCCTATCGATCACGGGGCCCTGGGCATTTGCTCAGAGTGCCCAGTGGGAAAGAGGGGTCTGGACAGGATGTGTCGGCAATCGCTCAGTATTTCATTCAATTCAAATAAAACATAACATAATGTAATGAGTTATAGAATGAAAAAAAAGTAAAATCGCTAAAAAGATCTTATTCGACAATCTATTTACTTTTTATTACTTATGAATTTCACTTGGGTGCTCATACCAGTTCTTTTCACATAAATGATAGTTTTTTCTTCAAATTATTTTCTCATATTAATGTATGAATTTCTTAAAAAGTTTAATACAAAATATTTATAATCATAAAAATTTATTTCCTATCTAATATGAAAAATTACGGCATAAATTGGTGTATTTTTAATCGCATTGACTTCGAAACATAAATTTGTGTAAAAAACGATCGTAAGTCTATTTGATGTCTTTTTGAATTTGATAACCTACGCGTATTTTGAAAAGTAATTTATGATACACAAAGTCATCTTTTAGGGGTTCCTTTTATGGAACAGAAATTTAAACTATGGTATGATAGAAGGAAAAGCATTTTTAGGACTTGTGAAGTTAAAATGTTGGAAAGATCTCACACTAGCTTTTGATTCTCAGTTTTTAAACTTATTGGCATTATATTAACAAAAAAAAAGAAATCGTTTCAATCAAGGCACAAGCTCACTATCTACGGAAGTGTAACATAGAAATTTTCTTTAATTATTAATCGTTAGCTTAATTCAATAAACCGGCCTCAGACAGCATCATTAAAATATCGTTAAGTAATCTTTCTCGAAATATGCACGATTTATATCTGTTTTCGACGGGTTCACGTGAAGATATCTATGTAAAGCAACTTGTAAAAGTCTAATTAAATCATGTCATTAAGCAAATTACTTAATTTTTAATGAATTAGAGATAAGTAAGCATTTCCATTACAGTAGTTACAAATTGTTCTGGTGTAAACAGGTGCTGTTCACTATCGAGAAGAGTATTGGTAAACTGACAGTATTATTATTTACTCCAGAAAAATTACAGGGGGTCGTAAAAATATTGTTTTCTGCGAAAGCTTTCATACCGAATGTTATGCATATGTCCTAGTCTACCAAAGACTGATGGGGTTATACATTTCGCGCAATTTTTGCACAAGACTCCGTTTTACTATTAAACATAGGTTTGCTTGCTTGCAACGGATAAAATGGACGCTTTTTTTGATAAAGTGGAACACGATTGGCATATCAGCAGTTGCGACAGCTGAAGAACTGGAAATTAACTACAAAACAGTTTTGACTCAATTGAGAAAAGCTGGGTACACAAAAAAAGCTGGGTGTACTAATTTGCGATACTTTATTGAGACGTAATGAAACCTACGCTCCAAGTTTTAAAACGCAGACCTGAAACTGTACCCCTATGTCAGTTCAAAAGGGCAGAAAAGGTTGTATCTCAAAAATTTCTATTTCAGATAAGATGTCTAATTTTAAGCCTGCGCTTGTAGCAGCTTATCTGAAAAGGATAAAATGATATCAGAAAACAACAATAATTGTTTTTTAGTTTATTCATAAAATAATAACTTTTATTTAAAGTTTCACTAACAACCTAACTAAGACAATAAACTACGCAGAGTAAGGTCATGTTTGTGGTGGCATCTTATTAATAATACTAGCGCCCCGCCCCGGCTTCGCATGGATGTAATGTTCTACTATATTATGCATGTACTATACATATAAACAGTCCTCTTGAATTACTCTATCTATTAAAAAAAACCGCATCAAAATCCGTTGCGTAGTTTTAAAGATATAGAGATAGAGAAAGCGACTTCGTTTTATACTATGTAGTGATATTAATTGTCATTAATAATTATATTAAGTTATAAGTGTTATAAAAATCTACTTACCGAATATTTCTTCGAGCCAGTAGCATGACGCATATAGAAATATGGCAACTCCTAGCCAAAAGCCGATGAGCAAGACTGCTATATATTCCAACATTGTAACATCACCACTATTTAATCACTGTTGCAAATAATATTCTTCATACCTTAAGAAAGTAATTTAGTAAGTATGAGTTTACTGCGTTTTAAACTTTTTTCACCTTTGAAAACTAAAAGCAGCTGCGTTGAAAAACTTATTTTTTAGTATAAAAAGTGTGTTTAAGATGAAAATTGTTTAAGATGAAAAAGAAGCATCGAGGCATGTTTTCGGTGTCTTCGAAGGTAGTATTTATTTATCCTAATTTAAATTAGTCTTCGCACTAGGTGAAATCAGAAACCCTAAAAACTTGATACCTAACGTTATCAAAACACTAACACAGCTAAAATGCCGCCATTATATGTTAAATTTAGTAAAAATTGCTCTTTGAATTGTATGATTGGAGTTGTAAACATTGGTGAGGGTGAAACCAAATCAATCAATGCTTTTAAGTGTTGAATTTAGTGATAAAAGCTCTATTAATGAACTATGAAAGTCGTACCAAACTGTAAATCAAGAGAGAAACAATAAAAAAAAACCGTTGTGTGTACTTATGTACGCACGTAAGAAGTTATACTTCTTTATCGTTACTAAACAAAGTTAACTAATATTATAATTGTGTATAAATTATTGTTAACTACCATATAATATTTAAAATCACACACACACATTCATAATTAGCGACTTCATCCTGCTGGTTTATCCTATGTCGCTTTTGCGGCCAACTTCAACATGATAATTTTGTGTCACAGTGATGCGCGCACATCTTAAAAGTTTTACTCTCATCATTTTTTCATACTGCGCCTAAAGAAGTATAACTTTAAAAATATTGAGGATGTTGTTTGAGAAGCCAAACGAAGTTTTATAAAACTGAAATATCTCGGTTATAAATGTAAAAATTGTACATGTTCAATACGTTACCCTCAACTTAAACTAACCTTGAACTAATTATCCAAGTCGTAAATTATAAACTCAACAAGCATCGAAATAAAGCTGAACGCTTCGGTAATTTGGTATAAATAGTTCCTTATCTTAACACACCGAGAAAAGTGTTATTATAATTTGAGATAATGTAAAACCTGAAATACTTAGGTAGTCATTTTAGGGGTCAACATTTAGATGCCGTATTTTAACTGGGAGACTGAAGAATTAGCTTCAGTGCTGTAAGGGCATATGAGTTGGAAACGATTATAATATAGTATATCGAGTAGGCAGATGGTCTTTATGCCAATGAAAATAACTTTATTCAAATGCACTTAAAAATAAGTAGTTTTGAATCGTCCAACATTTTTACCTACCACCCATTCAGGACGTCTTTCAACTGACAAGAATAATGGGCGCAAGAAACTCGTCAGCTTTAACAGAAGTAACGACATTTACAATATAATACGTCGTCACCATACACAATCCACAAAAAAAAAAACAAAATTATTTTGTTATGACAATACTAATAGTGTTATGATATAATTATTTCGTTGATTACAACAAAGTCAACAAGTATCTGTACTTACTTTAAGTAAGTATCCCTGAACATTGCAATAACTTACAGGGAATAAACGACAAATTTAAGAAAGCAACAAGATTTATGTTTAGTATTAGTCAATAATACTGAAGGTTAAAGCAGACCCATTTCCCAAGGCAGCACCAGTTCACGAGCATGACGCATGTATGCCATAAGATAGGATAAAACGGCAAAGCGAAAGCTTGTTGCGTTATCAATTGTACGTGCGTAAAAGACGCCATTTGTCAACATCCAAATTCCATAACATAAACGTTTTCATGTAAAATATCGATGTTAACAACGAATATGACACTGTAGTTCTCCTTGTGAATACATTAAGTGGTTGTTTTGCCAAATAACTGGGTTGCTGTTATTGACATTTTAAATCGACAATTTTTCGTTATTAATTGCTAGTTGTTTATATACCTTTAACTAGTCTTACCATCTTTATTAAGATACTATAGAGCGATGGTTCGCTCTAGAGGTTGTCGGATCCACTCCTGTGATTTTTTAGTTATATTCAAATCATTTATTGCATAAAGTAAAGTACACATAGGCAAGTTATGTTATTTATAAATGATAAAGGCGAATATATATTTTATGCCAGTCAGAATGCAATACTTTAAACGAAAATAAATCCTGTATACAATTGTCATCATATACAGTTCATATAACTGCTGCCTAGTCCTGACGTTTCTATTTATGCCGATGCCGTGTTGCCGATTGATAGTGGACTATCGATAGTTAATCGATAGGCAATAGATAGCACGACTATCGATCGTAGTATCGATACTATCAATAGCTTTTAACGTGTCAATGCCATTGAAAACGTGTTATACTATCGATAGTATTGTTGCTCGCAAATAACAAAATATCGTGATATTGATAGTATCAGTATCATCTAGGTTCTTAGTAACAGTACTAGCGATAGTATTGATAGTATCGTGACTATCGATTGTTTTACACTATCGATAGTATTTCAATTATTTTAGTAACAATACCAACGATAGTAATGTTACTAAGAACTTAGATAGTACCGATACTATCGATATTTTCGTTAGTTTGATATTTACTAGCAGCAATACTTTCGATTGTATTGCACACTTTCAATAGTATTGATATGTTTTGAGCTCATTTAAAATTTTCTATTTGGTATATGATTGATAACCTTTTTAATTGTTTTAAGATAAACAGTACGCGATATTAAGAACTATACAAATAATAAACTCGGTGCATTTAAGTAACACAATAAAGGTAAATAAAAACAATTAGTGCCGCGCTTTGCAAACGATTAGTGTGAATTTTAAATTTAAGGTATGAATTAATCTTGGCTTTGCTTAATGTTCTTAAGCAAGCGCGATCTAGTTATTAGATCTACTTGTAAATTAAAAACAATGATTAAACATTTACTGCAAATAAAGCCTTTACAACAGTTTCAGATTTGGTATGTACGTGGTGCGAATTTTACGTCCGCACTATTTTTTGTGAAACTTTACTTAGTAAAAAAGAATTATTTTGAGGAAAATAATTTATACTGAAATATTTTTACCAATATCGAAAATTATAATTGGAGAAAAACTTTCTTCCGTTATCTGAAATGTTTTCTACTTTTAAGACTTATGTTTTTTCCTTAAAAAACAATTTTTCGTAAAATAACTATACTAAACTAACTAAAATAAAATAACTTTATTTTAAAGTATGACATTCTTAAGAACCTAATGCGGTATTAGCGCTTCTATGTAAAGGAATTAACTATGTACAGGATGTTCAAAAAATTAAAGACAGGGGTTAGGGTCTAAAATTAAAGAGACCAAGCCATAGACGCAAAGGTTGTAAAGGCTAAGGTCGTAAAGGCTTAGTTTAGGTGACTGAAAATTTGCAAACTCGCCAGTGTCTCAGGAGGCACTTTCAGCCTCTTTCTTGGCTACAACTAAATCTCTGATTGTAATGGATACTCACTAGGTGATAACGTATTAATATCAATATAGTGCATCTTATGAATTAAAATGACGCAAGTTCAAAAAATAGTGAAACTGACATAACTTTACCGAATACTTTAAAAATTTGCGAATTAGCGGGAGAATCTCTGTTGTATTTTTTTTTATTCCAATGGAATAATGACCTAAGCTTGTAACTCTGTTCTGTAACTTGAATAATTGTTACAATTAAAGAAAAAAAAATTAAAGCAATACATTAAATAAATATTAAAGGAAATATAACCAAGAATTATTTTAAGTCAAAATTAAATACATATTTTCAAACCAAAATAAGTGATTGAGAAACGAAAAGTTTTAAATGCATTTTTCTCAAGTCAAGGTATGGTTACGTTATTGTAATTCTAAAGGTAAATATAAGATAATATATGAATTGTTCTGAAACTAAGTGAAGCAGCTAAAGCTCGACCATGAGGTCGTCAGCACCCATCGACCTTACAGTAGGCCAGAGTGGGAGGGTTATTACCGATGGTATTTTCCCCGGCCTTTATTCCCCTGCAGTGCATGATATCATAAGGAAAGAGGCTAAAAAAACATTCGAATCAACTAATTTACTAGTTGATTATTTGAATAAAACGAATGTTCGAATACTAAGTCTACAGTCACCAAACTTGTAAAACTCATTATTTTTCTATTATAATAATAATTCTTTTCCGAAAATGCGAAATTATAATACTCGAACTGTTTCTATAGAAAACCCTTAGAGAAAGTGTTATAAATTATTATGAGCCATGCTTGGACCCATTTAATGTAATATAAATAACATTTCTCTTTCTTTGAATGGAAACACAAATGTACTTAGTTCTTACATTTAAATAGAACCACTCTCACCGAGATAAGCGACGCTTATTCTTGTTTTTATATTTTGACGATTGTTTGATGCAACAACAATAATACTGCCTTCCGCATCTGTCCTGGGTTCGAGTTCCGGAAGCAGTGTAAGAGAAATGGGATTTCATTCCGGTGCCGGATTTACCATAGAAGCTGTAAAAGCTTAGGGCGGCAAAATTGGTACAGAAAAAAGTAAGTAATAGTGCAGTCAAAACAAAGCCTTGCTTTTCTTAGCTTAAAAATATACCCAACAAGTTGTAAAAATAATCTTGAAACTAGATTATTCCCTAAAAAAGGAATTAACGTTATTGTGAACAGTGAATCTAATTTTAGAGGTCAGTGGGGGCGGCAAAATTTCTATAGCTTTGGGGCGGCAAATGTGTAAATTCAGCACTGAATCGTACTGATTTTTTAGTAAATTTTATATAAATATGTTACAAATCACGATTTGTTCAATTAATAATTCTGTGAAAATCTAGAGAACTGTAGGTATTTTATTGGTTTCAGCGTTTTTATCAAAAGTTATTGTGTATAATATATAACTGTTTGTTGCCATAATAAAAAAGTACATGTAACATTTAACTTATGTCCACCTGGAATTTTGTACTTTCAAATGGCGAAACAATGTTTTAAAGAGATTTGATGGTTCCGAAGATTACAATGGACAAGCGATCTTACAAAATCTGCTCTCTCTTTGTAATATTGGTATTTGTAGATTTAATCGAGGTAATTCTTATTCAATAAGAGTATCAAGTTAATCAATGGAAAGGTTGTCCTACATCCGAATTTACCGTCAACAGCTTATTCATAAAATTTGGAATCGAAACACGTCTGTATTTCGACTACCCGTGGAATGTCATAGTAACCTCCAATCCTTCGACTTGTTGATGTAGAATACAGAATAGAAGCACGACTGTGTGTTTTATACTAGCAACGGCTCATAGTTCGCATTCACTGACTAAGTATATACTACCCAGAATTTAAAGGTTTTAATTGATAGCATGTACTCGTAGAAGGATATTCATGGTTAGTTTTCAAGATGATCGAATAAAGCAGCTCAAGGTTTGTGTGATTCTTCAACTTTAAAACTTTTTGTAGAAAACTTGCCTGGCCTATCTATACTTTCTACCTAGAGTTTAAAAATATATATTTTTTTATGTAAATTATTTTCTTCTTTTTAGTTTTGTGTGTATGATTTCCAATTGCTCGATATAAAATGTCAAGTAGCAGTTAGTATGTCATTATGCAACATTTGTTGCCTCGATTTTAGCGCCATTTGTGGATTTTTTCGGAACTAAATTTTTTCCAATTGAAATTAAATTTTGTAAATATTCTCTGAAATTGTGATTGAATCATGTCGGAAAGTATATAATCATATATTGTCATCGAGTTCTGAGCTATGTTTAAAGTTTCAGAGCTCTAGCTAGTCGGGAAATGGGTGAAAATTGACTTTCAAGATTTATACGATTTATATAAACAAGAGAAGTAGAGAAAAACGAGGGGAAAAAAAATCTAATGAGTCGACTCGAAAGTGTAAGAACTATTTACCGCATCCGCCCTAGTTTAATGTGTCATATGACAAAAGTGATTAAATCGTAAAGATGTTCCAATTTCCTGTGTTAGGGTAGTTACCTAGCAGTACATAAGATTCACTTTGACAAGGAAAAATGTAGAGTTTAGGTAAAATATTCAAAGGTGTATAAGGCTCTCCGTCATGGCAGTTTAGGCAGAAGACACAAGTACTAATCACAATTATGACGATCGACAATCGTGTGGAATCCGATATGTATTTCACAGTAATTCTAATTTAAATATATTTTAATAATATTTTTGGTAAAACAGAAACTTTTTGCAGTCCCAGTAAAAGAAAAACCATTGTGTGTACTTATGTACGCACGTAAGCAGTTATCTGGGGGCACGGCAGTGCCCCCGCCAAGTCGAGCAAAAAAGCGGCACGGACGTACCATCCTTTTCTCGAAGCAATTCAGGCCATTTTCGACCCCCTGTAACTTCGTTGTGGATAAAACTAGAAGACTGAATTTTCAGTAACCATGCAGGCATTGTAAAGACACGATATATTTCAAATTTCATTCAATTTGAATTAGTAGTTTAAGAATTATAACGGGTCAAATTTCTTAATTTTGTCACTCACTGACTCACCGATCATCAAAATTCTAAGACACTTCTAGCAGACCTAGAAGCTTCAAATTTGGAATATAAATAGTGTTTGGTGTATGGATCAAGGAAAAACTAAAAAAAATACAAAAAGCAATGAGATCCCATCAAAAACAATACTTGTCAAAAAAACCAAGTCTCGCAACTCAGTTGTTCTACGGTAAAAAGTTGTGAGATCCATGTAATACCAAGTCGGTTATTAATTTATTCAGTCCCTACTTAAGCGAATTTCTGTCTTAATACGTCCAGTCCCTAAGTCCTGGACAGACTGGACTTGTTTTTGATGGGATACTTCTTTGTCGTTAGTAAACCAAGATAATTTTTTTTCTTAATTTCTCTAATTAAATAGATTTCTTTTTAGCAGTTTAATTAACCTACACTGTTTTATATGACAAAATAGGAATACTAGTTTTACTCGTGGAAACTTGTAAGTGGCCTTCGGTATCTATCTCATGTTTCTGTACTTTTACCTAGCTGTAAGTTTCCCCAAAATTGTTAAATAAATAAATAAATAACTAATATTATAATTATATATAAATTATTGTTAACTACCACATATAATTTAAAATCACACACACACATTCAAAATTAGCGGCCAACTTCATCCTGCTGGTTTATTCTATGTCGCTTTTGCGGCCAACTTCGGTCAAGTTTATGTCGGAGTTCTTAGTAGGACTAAAAGGAAAAAAGTTCAGTCTGATCGATTGCACTATGAGGGTTATATATACATGTGTCATTATAAAAACCTTGATATTGCATACCATAGAACAGAAAAAATGTAGAATACCGTATTCAAATAGCCCGGTTAACGTGCACTCGTACGTGTGTAGTTTATTGCTCGAAATTATCTATGGTATCGTCAAGGTCGAGTTTGTGGGTTAGCTGATAACAACAACCTAGTTACATGACAATTTGTAAGAAATTATCACAACTACTTGCTTTTGTTATTCCGTGCTATGACTTAAAGTAGGATTTTACCATGCCACGCTATTATGACCCGTCTTTAAAATGTTACATATATTACTATGTCTAGCGAAAAATATTGAGCAATTTGGTACATGAATAAAACAATTTTTTTTCAAATAACGATTCAATATAGTTTTTATATTATATTATATATATATAGTTATTTATCATATATTAAATTTAAATAACATAAAAATTATACAAGAAAAAAATTAAGTTTTGATTAAGCTTAATATTTTTTTTTTTTTTGTATTGGTGGTAAGTGGTAACAATCACCTATAATACATGTGGCTCTTGTTAGATGCGCAGCAAAACTGCAACCCCCACAAGAACCACAGTGTACGTTGCCAACTTGTGACACAAGATGTAAAGTCACTGTACCCAGTAATTTCACTGCCATATCTTACCCTTCAAACCGGAACACAGCAATGCAAGCACTGCTGCTTTGCGGCAGAAATAGGTAAGACGGAGGTACCTAAGCAGACGACCCTGGTACAGAGTCTCCCTCCAGTAAAATGGGTAAATCCAGTAAATCAGCTATGGGTCATTTGACCCAGTAGCTGATGAATTTTAACAGTACAATAGTAGGTACTAGTTTTAAATCAGCAATGTTGAGTGAGACAAACGCAAAAAGAAAATCATAATAATTCTACCAGCAATTTTGATACACGTTGAATATATACGAGTATATTCAAAAATTGCCTGTTACAGTGTTTGACCGCGATGAACTCCAAAACTTCTTTTTCTCTTTTCTGATTTTCATATTTTTTTCGTTTTGCTGGATTTATTGCGACTAAGGTCATATGAAAGATTTTATTTTAATTAATGACACAACAACGCGTTATATATTTTTGACCAACGGCAATCGGCAGCGGTAGCGGCAAACTTTGCAATGCTATTTTTTTTGCAGATTTTTTTGTTGACTATATATATATAAACCTTCCCTGCATACAAAACTTAGCAAAGTTTCATCACAATTTGACCAATTGTTTTGGAACGCATAGAGAACAAACATAAAAACATAGATTTTTATTTGTATCGATATATTTTATACTAGCAGCCCGTTCAGGCTTCGCACGGGTGGACAAAATTCTTAAAATTTTTTCTAGCATTCAATATAGCCTACGACACTCAGCAATAATGTGCCTTTCTATTGGTGAAAGAATATTTAAAATCGGTTCAGTAGATCCCGAGATTACCCCTTACAATTTAACAAACATACAAACACACAAACTTTACTTCTTTATAATATTAGTATAGAAAACAAAATCGAAATGTCTTTGAGAACTAAAAATGTGAATATCAGGTTCTTACACAAACGTTAAGTGCTTGCATTATATGAGTAATAGTTATTTACGTTTACTTATTGACGTAATCTGCGGTTCTCATAATGTCAGCTTTCTGCAAATTCTTTAATCTAAGTAAACACCTGGGTATTTTTACTATCTGAGCGTATTGGTATTCCAAGATTGTCAATAAAATTATTACAGTATAATGCTTTTGCTTTTCAAACCTACCTTTCTAAACTTAAATCTTCATTTTGAATTTCTGTAAAAGATCTGTAATGGCAATCGATTATGTCTGAGTGTTTAAGTAGACCTACAGCTATGTTCTTCAATTGTCACTAGCTGACCTGGTAACGCGTTGCTATGGTGACGCGTTGCTATATTAACGTGTATACAATGGAAAAAGAGCGGACAGACAAACACACAAACAACAAATATGCGTTCTTAGATTATAGACCAGCTGACCCGGTAACGCGTTGCAATGGTAACGCGTTGCTATATTAATGGAAAAAGAGCGGGAAAAAGAGCGGACAGACAAATATACAAACAACAAATTCGTGTTCTTAGAGTAAATACTAGCTGACCCGGTAACGTGTTGCTATGGTAATGCGTTGCTATGGTAACGCCTTACAATGGAAAAAGAGCGGGAAAAAAAAGGACAGACAAATACACACACAACAAATTTGTATTCTTAGATTATAGATTTAGCGTAAAATAAAACGTGTACATACATTCGTCATGTGGTATTTGTTAGAACAGAATAGCAACCACCCACCACGCTTAAGATTGTAAAAGATGACACTAGAGGTAATCGCAATACACCTCCCGTAACCCATTAAAGAAAAGGGCAGCTGAGTTTTTCGGATTATGATCTTTTACTACAATCTCAAATCGATTGGCAGGCAAAACCCATTCCTATTTGGGGGAGATTTCTATCCATTGTCCAGTCATTACGTCGGAAAAATCGGGAAATAAATGAAAATGAACCGAGAAAGCCAAATTTTGGATATCACGTGGGGGATGGCAAGAAAAGCTTAAGTTCAAATTGTCGACCAAAATAACCTTGTGCAATTTCCGCTATCTTGAAAAAACCCTTAAATTCAGTTTTTTCATCATAACTCGATTCCCTGTTGAGATACGAAATTTTTTTTGGAATACTTTTTTGTTGCTCTTCTTGCGATCTACAATTAAGGTCCCATGCATTTTTCACGTATCGATCGTCGTTTTCGAGATATCGATCAAAAATATCAAAAATTTGGGGAGAATTTTTGTTTTTCGCTATTTTTGAAACTCATTTCATGCAAATGCAAAGAAAAGTGTGGAGCTGCTTGTGGCTGCAGGAAAGCAGGAATCCATTGCTCCGTTATTTACCTGCACTGCAGTGGACAGACATGTGACAATGTCGCCAGAGTCGAAATTTTATTCAACGACGATCACGACGGTGACGATGATTACGATTTTTCGACAGTCACAACATCATTTCCTGCGATTGAAGAGGTTTCATGACTCGAAGAGTCTACGGAGGAGGAACTTGAACAGCCAGGACCATCCAAACGACGAAAAACGTGTGAAAAAAATTACCACTTGTAATCATTATGTTTGCTGCATAAAAATTATTTCATCAATAAATTTCATGCATTTGATTTCTAATTTGGCTGGTTTATGATTTTTTTTTGTATTGCAATAATTCCCTGAACCATTTTCCATCCATTTTGACGCGTGGATACAACCGAGCGAGCGGCTAAATGAAAACCGGGCACAGTTTCACTGACTTTGTGGCGCGCTAGAGGTCGTAATTTTTGTCGAAAATGAAAAATAAAAAAACTAATTTGTAGGTCTGGACAAGTTCTCTCTCTACAAGTTTTATTTCAAACATTTTTCGATATCTTTCACCAGAAAAAAGTAAATAGCGAAAAAAAAAAATTCTCCCCAATTTTTTGATATTTTTGATCGATATCTCGAAAAAGACGATCGATACGTGAAAAATGCATGGGACCTTAATTATAGATCGCAAGAAGAGCAACAAAAAAGTATTCTATAAAAAATTTCGTATCTCAACGGGGAATCGAGTTATGATGAAAAAACTGAATTTAAGGGTTTTTTCATGATGGCGGAAATTGCACAAGGTTATTTTGGTCGACAATTTGAACTTAAGCTTTTCTAGCCACCCCCCACGAGATATCCAAAATTTGGCTTTCTCGGTTCATTTTCATTTATTTCCCGATTTTTCCGACGTAATGACTGGACAATGGATAGAAATCTCCCCCAAATAGGAATGGGTTTTGCCTGCCAATCGATTTGAGATTGTAGTAAAAGATCATAATCCGAAAAACTCAGTTACATGTTGTGGCACAACATTTACTCCCAAAGGTCCCAAACTGCTTCATATTAAAAAGGGTGTCAAAATAAAATATTGTCCCTAGGTTAGTTATTATAAATAAATCCACTTTTACGGGATAGACGAAGAGATTATTTTTTTTAATATTTCATCCTAATGTTCCAATTCCTTTACAGGAGCCATGACCACAGGGTGACTAAGGTAATATTCTCCTTTTAAGTTTCGGTTTTTTAAAGCGTTTATATTTGGAGTAAGAGATCGTTATCATGGTATTCAGTCGTTGAAATATTAACTATAATTATTTAAAGATTGCAGTGCTGGTATGCTGGTAACGATTACAGCAAAAACAAATCGCCTGCACTTTCGAGTTGTTTTCTCCATAGCATATGGTAGCTTCCTCGTCTGGCGACTTTCATCTCGAATGATGCGATAGGTATGTCCATATTTCAACGTAGGGCAGCGATCATGTAATCACAAACTACATGTAGCGACTAGGGTTGGTGCTATCGATAATACTTTGAATCGATAACAAAATGAAACTTTAAACCGTTTTTTTATTTACAATTGCTTCCGTACAACAATATGCTGAGGCATTCATAAAAATTGAAAGATGACTGTGGATTTTAAACATAATGATAAACATTTGACTTAGATGTTTACCTTGGCTCACTATAATTACAAAATTGCTTTAATAGGGTCGCTTTAAAAAAGCGAAGTGCCCAAAGAGCAATTATTAATAAAAAAATAATAATAAGCAAATTAAACTTTGCCAACGTATTTTTTCCGCAATTGTATCGAGTTCATTATCTCTGGTGTTCAATTTATACATTTAGTTTTACGATTTCGCTTTTATTAATAAAAATGAAATAATTTTTATTGAATAATTAGTGCGACTTAGGATCCTGTATGAGTTTATATAATCTCGCGACTAACTATCAAAAACTTCATCACTTTAACTTATCAGTTAAAGTGATGAAGTTTTTGATAGCGATAGGTGCTCACAGTATGTCAAGTGAAAATACTCATCCATTTATCGTATAAGCGTTGACAGCCCTATTAAAGTCATAGTATGGCTATGGTATTTTGTCTGTAAGTCTAGTTCAAATAGGGATACCTGTCAAAGACTCGTCCGCGTTCACTTTCCCTGCCTCTCTCTCGTGACTTCGCGAGAACTATGAGTTCACTGACCTCTTGTGATAACAGTGTACTTATTAGTACATGACATAACCTGACCTTACTTTCGTTAATTTTATTAGATTTCGTGTCTGTTGATTACAATATGTAATGCTTGACCTTTCAACTGTATTGATGAGAACCTCTTTGGTGAGCGTTGATTGTATTCACCCTAAGGCAATGCGGTCTTCTAGAGGTAAATCTGTTGTTACACAGAGAATGGTAGTTTACAAATGTTGAACAAGAGACTAAGATGATTAAGTATTAAGAAACGTGAGTATCAATGATTTATATGCATTATTTTTGTTTCTTCTGTTTTCTTTACTCTATTTCATTTTATAATATTCTACAGTATAAATCCTGAATAGATAATATTTTAAATCATACTAAGATTTAAAAACTATTTAGAGATAAGTAACACGTTTAAAAAACATAATATTTAACGTTTATTATTTTTATTCGAAAATTAAAAAATATAAAATAAATAGGGTGTATAGCACATCGCGAAATAAAAAAGTAAATAATGTTATCTGTGATAGTCTGTGGTGATGACTTTTTGGCGGGAGCGCAAAGCGTCCTTTTCAATGGTTTTGGTTTTCTTGTTAAATTTTGTGTTGTGGTTCATATTAGTGTGTAATAATGGTGGGTTATTAACCACTGAGTGTTTCTGAATATACATGAGTGTTGACAAATGGAACAAAACAGTGGAAGGTGTCTTTTCGCGTTATCTCAAGAAGGGCACGAGGAGGTTTCAGTAAAACCCCACTTCTTTACTGAAACCTAGGAAATTACTCAAGAACTGGCAATTATACTTACTTGACACTGGCTCAATGCACAAATCGTGCAAGCCACAAATAAAGAAAAAGAAAAAAGTTTATGTGCCGTTAGACGATACGAGTTATTCCAACTTTTACTACAGCGAAGATAACGATCATTTATGCGCGTCACAGAACAAATAATAATGTTGCGTTATATTTCTACCTGTCATTCCAGTTCTGTAAGTTTACCAATATTGACTGATAGATGGACGACTTGAGAAACGAAAATTGTTACGATTGTTAACCCAATGACCTGGCGATGATGTTGAGCTGCTAGTGGTAACTTATCACTTACATCAGAGGTTGTATAATTAGTGGCAAAGTTGCGTGTGAACCTATCATGACTGAGTATGCTCATCCAACCTCATAATTGGTATACATTCGCGTCAATTTAACGGTTCATAAAACATTATTAACTGTAAATAGATTGCGTGAACATATGTTGATTTTTTACTTTTTATTTTTTCTTAAGATGATGGATGATCATGAGAGCTGATATATGATGATCAGTGGAGAGTGATTCATAATGAAAGACGTAATTCCTATGTTTCAGCAAAGGTTTCCCTAGGGTTGAGAAAATATATGCGGATTTTCTGAAATTTATGGACTTTTTGAGATAGCGCGAAAATACATATCCTCTGTTTTGTTTCACTTGCCAACTTTGTGTTCAATAATGAAATAATTGTAAATAGTTCAATATGATAACATTAATATGCGCCACTCCTATTTTTTTATAACACAAAAATTAACAAGAAAATATTAACTACTTAAGTAAGTAGTTAGGCTTCGCGCTCTCGACAAAAATTACTTTCTTTTTCTGAAGTTTTCCCATAAGGGAAAGCAAAGGGTATAAAACCCACAGAGACTTGTCGTCAGTAAAATTTTTTCTTAATTAGATGGTGACGACTAGCAATTTTAAATGTAATAGAGCTACCTCCACGATATGTTTTCAGCACCCATAATAGTGTCATTAAAATATAGTACGGACAACAGCACGTCAGCCTACTATAACTTTTCAAATTGAAATTGAACTGTACGAGCTGGAATTTAAGCTGAAAATAATAAGAGAAATATATTAGTTTTGTATAGCTTGACGTGCTGTTGACTATACAAAGAAGAGCTCAAAGATGGAGTTAGCGCGTTTCTCGTATGATTGCGTAGGTTAAGTAACATTTGCACAGACCTACAATCGAGTTGATAAAGTCACCGCATACACGCTGTATCTATGGAATATTTTTAATTATCTAAAAAAACAATTTCTTGGACTTAAAGCATTGTTGTTTTATTTTCACACGAAAGATAAGTATACTTATATACTATCACGCAAATACGTATTTGCGTGATAGTATTTGAGTGCTTTATGGACAATGTTAACTACTCGTATGTATATTATTATTGCTACTGATGCTTTGTATACAAAGTTAGATCAGAATCCAAAAATAGTTGTCTTTTATGACTTTTTTTTAAGTCTTTCACTTGCATTAGATTTGTAGACTGTAAAGAATTTTCCAACCCGTCTTATTTTTTTATTATCGATAGATTATACTTAACTTATTACAGTTCATGTTAATATTATATAATAGTTGTGTTCACGATTAAAAAGAATAGCATATAGAAAAACGTATTAAAAATTCACTTGATGCGGAATTTAACTTGTGCCTGGTTGGGCAAGAAGGCGTAATTGTTTGGCTTCTAAGACTCTTTTCCACCTTGGCAATTTTGGTTAATAGAATTACAATGTAAAGCTATTTTCTTTGAATATCATCACTGCAACAGTATGTTTATTTTTAATGCAATTAAAATCTTTCATAATAAATCACATTTCAAAGACAATTCCGCGATCATTTCATCAATTATTGGTTTATGAGTTTACGCAATAAGTAAAAGCGAAGCAATTTTAGAAGATTATCATCGAATACTAAAGTAACTATTGTGTAGAACAAACAGACGCTGTAAATAAGTATAGTTTTACCGTAAGCATTTCTATGAAGGAAGTTAATTGGCTGCTTTCTATTTAATATTTGTCTTTGTCATAATAATTCATTTGATAATCTTATCTCACGAGAAAAAATATTATTATCACAGGTTTTATACTTCTATAACTTTCTGGCGCCTATAAATTGCTTTTTGTTTATTCACTGGCATTACATATGAAATAAAGTTACAGTTACACGATCAGAGGTTCAAGTGTAAGTTACTATATCAGTTAATATTTGCGTGACAGAACTTAATTCTATGAAAATTATATTCGAATTTTAAAATATTCGTTCGAACCCGATAGAAAAGTTTGCAGATTTGAAAATTTATACATTACGTAAACTTGTGAACACACGTTTACGTAACGCGCGTCATATAAATGATCCCAATTTCTCAAAAAATACAACTTAATTATCATAAAAGCGAAATTTTATCAAATCGTACGTAAATTAAAATTAACATATTTATTTATAAATAATATTTTCATAATGGATCGCAGTAAATATTCACCGGTTTTGTTGTTACATAGATGATTTAATATTACTCAATATTTGTGTCAAACTTTAATATCTTTTTCACCTTTAACAAATCTAGGATCCTTTGAAAAGGCACAAAAAATCTGTGGAGTTATATTTCAATAAGACAAAAAATTTCAATAAAAAAGTCGCGACGTATATGTGTATACCATTTTAATTTCTCTATTTTAATTCAAAAGTGTATTAGGCCCCTGTCGCACTTTTTGTTGCAAACAGGTACATATTAGAAGCAATATAATAAGCACTTTCAATGATAAATATTAGGATAGTATCAACTATAAGTATAACATTCGCTAGCATAGCATCAGGGTTGGTTTACACGACGTGACTTTGAGAGAATCAAAAATACCATCGAGTTTGAGTTTCGACTATAATGAAACTTTTTAAGTTTTATTAAAATAAGTTTTATATTTTATTTTACTTATTCCTCCAGGGACTTATTTAAAGTCTGTTCATCCTAACTTGTCCCATTTGGTAAACAATGATGGCACATTTTTTTCATAAAATCACCCATTTAAAAATAAAATAATAACAAAGACAATAATCTATTACAATAAATCGTTATTATAGATTGAAACCCATTGAATCTAGTTACCAGTTGATTTTTAATGCTGCATTTTCAATAAAAAGGAATGCCAAGATTGTTTACCAAATAGGACAAGTTAGGCTGAACAGACTGTACCTACCTATTACTACAGATTGAATGCCGGTAGTTTTATTAAATTCACTTCGACACTCATTTTAACGTTGCGAGTTCCTATTCTTACTGTTTTACTTAAATTTAATATATTTATGTATTCCTTTATTTCAATATCTAGTATCCGGTCCCGAATTATGCTCAGACTAAATATGTATAATATTATATACCTATATCCATATGGTATAATATAGTTTTCAAATAATGAAAGAATTTTACAATTATATTTAATAGTTTCGGAGATATCCCAACACATACAAACAAAACTACAAATAACACAGTCTTTAAATAATATTAATATAAATAAAACAACTCTGATGAAAAAGATTAAGTAACATACATAGAACATTTCTAGCATTGCATGGCTGCTTGCAAACCCGTAGCTACACACATTCCTCATGATTACTACATTATGTCGAAACTCCAATCAAATAAGTCCTAGCACGTTGTAGCCACTTTTAAAATAATTTGTTCTAATTATTCAGCATTACAATCTCTTTACAACACCTGCCACATATTAAAACACTAATCGTTATATCTTAAGAAATGATTACTAGATTTTAACTAGTCTTAAGTGTTAGGCTAAACTTGAACGCGAACTGTTAAAAGTTGATTTCTTTTTAAAAATAATTTCTTTTTTCTATTCAGTTAAATGCATAAAAACTCAAAAAATAATAATTATATTTCTTGCTTTCACATCAACTAGTCTAGTCCAAAGTAAAGCATATTATGGATACTAGGGCAACAGATAGGATACAGAGATAGTTATTATTTATAGAATCCCATGGATCAGCTTCAATGACACAATGTCTATTAACCTTTAACTTAATCGATTTTAATAATTTTTGTGTGGAATCGAATATACGCATTTAGTACCAGATTGAGACAAAGTTTTGGAATTCGCAAAAATAAAAAGTTATGACCAAAATACTTTAGCTCTATGGGATTTTCCATTGAAACAAAAAGCTCGCGCTTTTTGAAAGTTTTCATTCTTATGGAAATTAAAAATTTACTAATCATTATTGATTTTTTTTTAGTATTAGGCTCCGTGCTAGCGAAGCTTTATGCTTAGCGACTACATCGACCTAGTATAAATATCGATGACTCAGGTATAAATGTTCGGATTTATTGCACAAACGTCTGCCCCTTTCGGGATTCAAGACCCAGGATCGCAAGCTAAAGCCAGGATCGCTACTGTCCTAAAACTTAGATACATATAGCTCCATTATTCCAGCGTACTTAAAATATTGTGATGGTAGTAGAAAAATATATGACGACCATTGCTTTAATCATCCTGTGATCACGGCTCGGAAGTGTTAGAACTAAATCTATAATCTAAGAACACAAATTTGTTGTTTGTGTGTTTGTCTGTCTGCTCTTTTCCCCGCTCTTTGAACGTTACCATAGCAACGCGTTACCGGTCAGCTAGTATGTACAATAATAGTATTAAAATGCGCTTCACATCATCACATTTTTTCCGATTAAAGAGGATAGTAATCAATACGATTTCGTGAAATGAGTCTTCGTATAATCGCGTGGCGTGCAGCCATCCAGTAACATCCATAATTGTAATAGCTGTTAAGCCAACGGCAATCACGTTCAACACTGGAATTACTGAGAACATTAAACAGTGGCGATTAAGAAAATTTCCCATTTATATTTTCATGGACAAACGAGATAAACGATTGAGAATTTTCTTGGTTTATAAGTGTGTCACGTCTACCATGCTACAACGCTGTTTTGGAATTTTGGATTGAAGAAATTAATAATCTTTAAAGTCTTATATTACAGTATCAGATTGATCGAGCGTGTCTCTTTATAACAAAAGGTTGCCTAGGAATGGAATCAAAGTAAAAAAAATATTTTTGCTTAAAACTCCGTTTTTATTTTTATCTTATTCTAATATTGCCTAATTTTGTTATATTTACATATTTGTTTTTAGAAATTGATTTGTTTGTTTTTAAACATTGTTTTATTGCTCCTCGTCGATATCAAATAAATGTCTTTTTTTATTTGATTTAACTTTCACCAACATTGGTAACAACTGTGTAAGTAATATATGAATGTAATTCTGTATTATATATAAGTATGATGTTTAACCCGGGTGAAATCAGGCCGATATTTGTGATTTTAACTTGATATTTAAATCGACTATTCTAATGTCTAAAATTATTTTATTTCACTTGGATTTCTGTAATAAAAATAACTTCTGATTACATAAACAACAAGGTAAATTATTTGACTAATAAGTTGTGTTACAGTTGAACTTTTAATTTAATCTGTTGTTTTCTGAAGGTAGTTCATAAAATAAGCGATTGGAGAAACAACAACATAAAATCCGCCAATAAAAAAGAAAGATGCATTATGACATTTTTGGATTACTGACATCTGTAGAGTCATCAAAATAAGTCATAAAGACACATCGGACTTCTCAAGCATTATTCTGAGTTTTTCATATTAATCCTAGATTATATCAGATCGTAGCGATGCGTGAGAACTTGTCGACAATAACACGTATGTGAATAATATGTTTTGTATGTTAATTAAAGGAGTTCCGAAACATTGCACTATGTTGGCAAAGTCTGATTCTATAATGAGGATAATAGATCGATGATTGCTGATTGTGTGAAATATGTCTTAATGGTATGAGAAGCTTTATGGTACTATGTATAGAATCTCTTTATTAAATCAATTCAATAAAACTTCTTAACATTCATCAGATTCATAGTATTTTTCTATTATAATAATTTATCTCATAACATCGCATTGAAAAATGCATAAAATATATAAAAAATATAAAATTCATCAGATTCAACTAATCTATACGATAAATTATATCAATAGAAAAATACTAGAACAAAATCGACTTAGTCAAGTAAAGTTTTTATAGTATTTTTCTTTAAAAGTAATTTTTCATACAAGATGGCATTAAAAATGCCACAAAAATATATAAAAATCATATTATTCTAATCTATTCTTTAACATTTATAGAGCTGACTTAAGGTACGTACTTTTAAATAGCCACAACTGATCCCAAATAGGTTATGGAATTAACCAGTAGTAAGGGATTCAGCAATTCACTTCTGCAATTATGATAAATAAAAAAATGGAAAATATTCATTTTTTAACATAACCCAGACAAGACTTCCAAACTTTGATGTTTTTCTTGTATAAAATATAATTACAAAATAAACAAAAAAACTGGCCATCATACTTAATCATTAATATGTACAGCACAACATAACGAAGTATACGGGATATTAAAACAAGTTATTATACTGAATGATTTCAACGGACACATAATCTTTGGCATGTTTTTTTGTGGTTCTCAACTTGCTGGAGCTTCATGACGTGATGATGAACCGGTCTTAACGGCGTTTCAAAGTACAAGGCAAACCTTGAGAAGTATACCTACAACAATATTTCGTTTTTTTGTTATAAAAGATACCTGTTGCTTGTTTATAGCTTAAAATTTATTATAATTAAAGTTATCATAAGTGTATAGGAAAAATACAAACAAAAGTTTAGTCTGTTTTGTTGTTTAAAGATATTTGTGTTGCTATGATTTTTTTATTCGTCATCGACTTTATATCTTGACATAAACTGGATAGTTACATGGTTTTGGGTGTTTAAACTGTAGACGTTCAATACGCGCATTGTAAATGCTAACCTGCTTTGCCAATAAAAAGTATTATCTATATTTTTCAATACCTATTACTATAGAGTTGAGGCCATTTCTTTAAGAGTATAATTTTAATCTTTGAAGTGTTTAATCTGAATCTTAATTCAAAGGCGATAAGCATTTTTGTGTCTCTGATATTAAATTTATTAATAACTTTTTGACAGAATAAAAAAAGGAAAAGAAATACACAAAAAAGCGGATAGAATACGTAGACAAATATAAAAACTAACCGCTAATCTAACATGGCTGGCTAACAAGAGCTTATAAAAATACTATGTGTGTAGACCCGGGATCACGGCTCGACCAAATTAGGTAGAAATTTGTACTTATAATTAATGTTCCTTGGAAACTGCGTATGCGAGATGTAGGTTTTTACACTAATTCGCGCTTTTGCATTGCAATGTTGCGCCATCTGTTAACGAAAGTTTAATTTTGCTCATATAGCGATATTATTAGGTATACTTATAAAGCGGTGTGTAGGTGTTGCCATTACATAGTAAAAAAACGAACAAGGAAATCGCAAGACATTTTTCTTTCTAAATTAGCATGTTGGGTGCCACCGTAATTACATTCAAAAGTCTCTGACCACTTGTCATTTGTGTTCCGTGAGAATACATCAAGGATTTTAAGTTTTGAGGTTTTTAAGTTTACAATGAAATGTATGTTATTGTGTATGTAAATTAATTATGTATGTAAATTTCTTAGTTACATATTATGTAGGCAGAAAATTGGACAAAAACTAATTGCTTAAGTTTTTTTTTTATCTTTATCAGCCTCCGCAGCAAAATTCATTCCTAAGGAAATCATTGAAGAGAGTAAAAACCCTTTCCTTTTAAAAGCTGAGTTTTTGAAGTTTACAGTTTATGTTAGAATTAAGTTAGTTATACCTACAATAAAATGCATAATTATACAAAATAAATTTCGCCTTTGAGGAGGTTGACGTCAAGAATTACATGCGAGTTTAATCACATTTAAAATTTTTCGAGAATAAAAAAAAATACTTTATCGATATAACAGAAGATAAAAAAGGCTCTACCAACTTTTTTCTCATGAAGAGTATTCTTGTGAAATTAAATAAGTTTATCGAAAATAATTGAAGCGAAAATATATTTATGTCTATATATTGTAATGTCTTAATACCTGTGTGGTTTTAATTTGGACATCGTTATTTAAAAGATTATATTAGAATAAAAAAAAGATCGACTTCATTAGTATACATCGGCCAAGTACGCTTTCATAAAAAATCATTATCATGTTAGGACGTTATATAGATTTGATATTCGAACGCTTATTTTCTGTCATGTAGGAATAGCATTGCATAATATTGTGAATAGTTAATATTTTTTGTAGTTTATTATAGTTAGTTATACAAGGTGTTACAAAAATACCCGTAAAGCGGAAACGGGGTTAAATGGTCCCTTATAAAGAGTCAATTTACAATATTTGAAAACAATAGTAAAAAATAGTATCGTATTATGAAATACCTCCGAATATTTTTTTTTAAATTACACACATAATGTTTATGTACATTTTACCTAATATCCGCGGAGCTACATAGAGTTAATAACAAAATGTACAGAACTCGCTCAGAAAATGTTAAAAGATCTGACATAGGTACTTTATGTTAGGCCATCTACATGACCTACGCATAACATCATATCGTAATATTCAGAGTTAGAAAACATAGTCATTTTTTCACTTTAGAAATAATGTTGGTTAATATACAAAATAATTGTAAGATATCGACTTGACGTTATTCGAAGCCATTAATTCCTCTTATTGAGTTTGCAAACCTTTTTGAACGAAAAACTTAAAATTCGTTAAATGATCTATGGAATCTTCAGTTCTATGCAGTGACAGCTTACTAGGGTTGACAATATTATTGTTGATTTTATTTGACTTTATTTTCATAGCGTTACGGTTTATTGTACAAATATCAACTCAAAAGCGATAGTAACGTTTGCACATGCAAAAAATCTCACTCAGGTATAAGGTCTGAAAATTAAGTTTACAAAATCTAAAATAAAAATATGCACATAGTAATATTTTACGCAGACGAAATCGATTAGGTATCGTCACTTAAACTCACACTATATTCACAGGTGTGATTATGATTAAAATCTTATATAAAGTACTGCTTAATGTATTCATGTTCATCCCAGTTCATCCCAGTTCATCCCAGTTCATCCCATGGCTTAAAAACTCTTTTGTCAACGGCAAATAATTTCAAGGCCCGCCGTGTTACGTCATGTGTACGAAGCCTTCGATAAGGCCGTTGTCTCTTCTATCTGATAATAATTGCGGTATTACTATCTCGTTGTGATAAATATAGTAATACAATACAATGAAGTGTTATGACGCTGTTATTCTACTATTATTTCTTTTTACCGAAAAAACTCAAGTATTGTATGTTATTATGTATGTAGAAAATCATATCTAAAGCATTTTTTAATTTTAGTAAAATTTGCTTGCTATACTTAGTTAAAAAACTAGCAATCAAATGCTTAAGATCGCTAACCCCATAACACGTTTCATTCAAACTTTCAGGTCCAAATATACTCACGAAAGATATATAAGTTTAAAAGTTTGTGAATTTTGGATAAGACTAGCTGACCCGATACCATAGCAACGCGTTACTATGGTTACGTTAATTGATACAATGGAATAAGAGTGGGAAAAAGAGCGGACAGACAAACACACAAACAACAAATTTGTGTTCTTAGAGTATATACTAGCTGACCCGGTAACGCGTTGCTATGGTAACGTTAATTGATACAATGGAAAAAGAGCGGGAAAAAGAGCGGACAGACAAACACACAAACAAGAAATTTGTGTTCTAAGAGTACATTATTATGTACATCACTCAGTCTCGCTGTCTGTGTATTCATTATTATTAATTAAATGTTTCTTATCATTTTATCTTAAAAAGAAGATAACTATAATATTCCTTATTTTTAACTATTTGGACTTTAAAGTTTTATGAAATGTCGTGACATTCTTATATAACAGGAAATATAATAATGTAATTAAGTTATTAATTAATTTAATAACCTAGGTATCTCCAGTAACGGATAAGATTACTGTACTGTTGCTTGTAAAAGCAAGTGTTTCTCAGTAACTGAACCTATGTTGGCCTATCTTTAACTAAGGATATGACCAATAACCCATCCATTAATAGCTGCAACATTGATTTTGTAAAAAAAATTCTTAGCAAATAAATATATTTATTTATTTATTTGCGAATATAAGTCAAAGCACAAAAGAGTATTCTTTTAATTTGTAAAATAGCAGTCAACAAAACTAACAGCGCGACAGACAATGAAGCCAACGGACGTCCTTTGCGGTAATTTATAATATTTAGCTAATGATAATCATTTTATTAAGATAGCGTAACAACATTATACTTTATACGCCACGCTGAATAGATCGCAAAGTCCGCTATATAAGTTAAAATCTCCACTGAGCCATATCGACAGCTCTATTTGGGAATCGTTCGTCTCGTGTCGAGCAATGGTTTCTACTAATTTTCATTCGACTTCAGAGATTTAAAAATAGACAACTATTTTCAAATTACTTGTTTACAACGAGTCTTGTAAGCGATCATAGTAAAATGTGACACAGATGTTTGTAAATTTAAAAGTGACAATCTTTTTAAGAAAACAGCTGTGTAAGTTTGAGTTTTAACAACATGCCTGTTCAATGAGTCTAATATGACTCATGCTAATCTCAAGTAATAAGTTGAGGAAACTAATTTTGGAAATAGCTTTGGGATATCTTTTTCAAGATTCATAACAGAAAGTCAAATTTGGTATACCAAATTTTTCATAATTTCATGTAACTCCTGAACTTATTACTTAAGTTCTTTATGATTCATATATGACTCATTGAACTGGCAAATTTCAATAGGCGAATTGCCATATTATTTTAGTAAAATGTGTAAAGTTCATTACTTCTTATTAAATGACAGTGCTGGAGATAAACTATTTAAAAAATACACAAAACAATTTCATGCTACTTGGTTAGTTGATTATGACTAAAGCCGTCTTCACGATAAAATCTCAGTCGAGTGATTCAAAAATACGGCCCCAGTTAAATGCAGCAGTAAACATTATAATTTAAAATTATCTTGTTACCAACTGCACTTGTATCGAGAAATGGTTTCTTGGTTAATAATTGTTCTTTATCGTCTTTTGCTACGATCAACCCGCCAACTAAGCGTAAATATTATGGCTAAATCCCCCCATTTTAGGGGGAGATCCGTACAACAGCGGACTTTTTACACCTGAGATTTTTAAACTTAATAATATTTTAAAAGCAGTTGGCGTTCGTTGGTCCGGCAAGGAACTCAAAAGTAGTCGATGGATTTTAAAAAATATGGTCAGAAAAGCAAAGAGCGTTGCTAAATCAGACGTGTATACGAGTGCTTTAGAGTTATAATTTTATTTTATTTTAAGTGTTATTAAAACTTGCTTTATCTTGGTGCTTAAACTTTAATTTAAAATTGTATTAAATTTAAATTTAATTTAGATTGTAATTGTTTCTCACTCATTATGGTTATTATTATTATTACATTATTTAATATTTTTTCTTTTTTATGTATACTCTTGCATCATATGGAAAAATTGTTTTTAGTTTGCATGTTCTGCTTAGTCCGTAATTTGAATGTAATTTAAACATGCCGTGATAGCCTTTAATTAATACATCACTTAAGATTGTACCTATATAACTTTAACTTAAATTTGTGTAAAAGTGAATGTTCTTGTTGGTTGTCCTCAAATAAATAAATAAATTACTGAAATACTTATATTAACTATACCAATATTCGCATAAATCAATAACGTAAATCAAAAATGTATTGGCTATTTACTAGTGATAATTAAACGATAACTGTTAGGTCATCACAGGAAGATAATGAGTGAGGTCTATTAATACTGAAATATTATTCATCACGACGGCCGCGTGTGATGTACGTTCTATAAGATATTTAATAGTAAGCTTTGACCCAAGAGAGGCTCTACATAGGGGCCCTATTTCTGCATTGTTCTTGTAAGCTCGCATGTGTAATTCTGGTGTCATCTTTTTTATTCCTGTATTACGAGAAAAAGACTGCAAACTGGCTACTAATTGTATAAATCGAAATATAAACCAATACTTGTAAAAAATGGATTTATTATTTGTGTGTTTATTTAGGAAAACGTGTCCTACATGTTTTTCCAGAGGTTAAGTCACTTTTACCATATGGAGCCCGGTTGTGTTAAATAGCACGTATATTTCACATTTAAAGGTTATGAAAAAAGCCACTGTTTGATGCAGCAGTAGCGAACCTGTTTTTAGCACCGAAAGTCGTGGGTTCGAGTCCCAGAAGGGACAATTGTTTGTGTAATTAATCTGAGCATATGCTATGCATCTGAGTCATAAGTCAATAAATATCTGTGTATCATGTCATATATGTATGTCTATCCGTTACACTAGTATCTATAACATATAACAGTGCTTACTTAGGGCTAGGCTCATTACTTTGCATGTAAGTAATAGTATTACTATAATACTAATATATACAATTGTACACCAAAAATCAGACAGTACAACCAGATAACCTTTGAATAAACACAAAAAGCGGATATATAACGGGCGGTTTCGCTTAACCTTTAAACATAAAATTTATAAATTCTAATTTAAATTTTTTTATTTAATTTAAATTTATAGCTGTTCTATTTATTAAAACGAACGCTGTAAAAGATCGAACGACAACCACGAAACCGCTTAATTATTTTTCTTAAAGAACACCATTAGCCATTCTCAAATGACGTGAAGATAATTATTTCCAACTTGTTACACACTTAAGTGCAGTTTCTCGGAGACAGATTAAACATTTTATGTCTTTTGTATTCTCGTATGGTGTCTGGCAGAGTGGAATTTTAGGGTGTCTTAAAAGCGACTAAAGATACTGGAGAAAATCTATGGCCTATAGGTGATTTACACTGCGAATGCGATCTTTTAATACGATCTCGAAGTCTTCAACCAAGACTGGAGATTCGACTTTTGGGTAGGCCTAGATCCGAAATTTGTTGGACACCATCAGCTAAACTTTTTTAATAGGTTTGCTTTTAATTTAGATCAAGCTTGGAGTCAAATTGCAACCTCACACTTAGGCTACTTGGCACGCTGTTTTGTGGGTTTTTTCATTGATTTTTTCTCCTTCGTTAATGTTTTACTTAACTTGTCCTGTGATTGTATTGTTTAATGTTTTATTGTATGGTATAATTTAATTGTAATTAAATTTTAAAAATGCTGTGCACAATTGTTATTGGGCGCAGACACGCTCGACGTTAATAAGTGTTTTTATTGTGTGTTTTGTCTGTTGTCTGTTATTGTGTCTTTATGAAAATAAATAAATAAATACAGGACCTACCCTGGCTCTGAGGACGGACGGGTTACAAATACTTGGAAATATATAATGACTGTCTTATTGATCTGGAGACAACAAAACACGACACAAATGTTCAAGGCTTACGAATAGGCGTCAACTTCCTTAAGATAAAAATTATCTTGACGGAAAAAAATGTTCTTTGATTATACAGGATTACTTAATGTTTAAGGGACTTAACTTTAAAAATGATTACATAATAATTATAATTATGAGTTGAGGACAACTTACGCCTATTATTGAGATCAAAAGTAGTGACATACTATGACTATACTTAAATGCAACTTGCTTTTTGATTTATCCGAAATTGGAAAAACAGCAATTACAATACATTAAATGTCTTTAACAAGTTGTAAGTCGAAATCTAGTTATGTTGATTCTTTTATGAGCCGCAAATAGTTTTTTTGAATGTTTTAATTTCTTTTTATATAATTCATTTAATGTGTAAATAAATGGATTTAAGCAGATTGGACGCACAATGCTTTAACTGTTGGCACATTAAAAAAAATATAACATTACTATCCTACGAGCTAGCGTTGGAACTTTTGACACTTAAGCTATTTCACTCCGTTGAATGAAAACGCGTTAAGGCTTGTTGTCTAAGACATTTTCCGTCAAACAACTTTGGGGTGATATAGCGATAAATTCAAAATTTGATTTCAGAAAACTGGAATTAATAATGTTAGTAAAATCATATTTATAACTATGATAAAGCACACACCTGTGGTTGAACAAAAAGTTTTTTTGTAGCGTATAATTTAAATAATGATATATTATGAATAAATGTATTATTTAATAGCATATAAACGACAACAGGTATAAGTATTCATTATATGTAAAAAACGAGAAAAATTGTTAGTGGATTTAATTGTTTTTTTTCATAACGTTATATTTTTATGTCAGAGTATTTTAAATAGTTTTTACTCCGAAGTTCCCATGGGAACGAGTATTAAACAGAGTGAAGCGTAGCAGAGTTAAGCCAGTTACTAATATTTCTTTTAACTTTAACACTCTGATATAAAAAGATAATTTATTGATTAAGATAAACATCTCGTAACACCAGAACTCGTATTTATAAAATGCAATAAAGCTAAAAGTACTGTAAGCATAATAATAAAAACAGGTGCCAAGTAAGGGATCAAACCTACTTTGTATACGGCCTTTGTAAAAGGTAAACTGGTCTACCTTTGCACGTTACGAAAATATTTACGAGATCGTCAATATAAAGATAAAAAAATTGTTGTGACATTGAAGGGTTATCTTTGGTTAGCAAGTGATATTAATACTTTTTATTACGAGTTATATATTTTTAATGAGTAATTTTAGCTGTATAATAGTTTCTATAATGCATCTAAAATTCTGAACTTATATGTGTTTCTACTATGACCGACGAAATATAGGAAGTAACCGACGTACATCGATTTCTATGCAATAATTTAATAATTTAATTCTATAAAAATTATGACGTTATTATGGATGGATCAGCTGGATATATTCGTAACAGGAATATACTTACAATTTGGTATTAAAATAACATATTCATTCTTTTGTATGCACTAACTTAAAATAATACGAATAGCTTTTGTATATTTGACTGCATTAAAGTTAATTCTTATAGCCTATCCACTCACTAGTTATATTTTTGGTATTATTTGAACTATGTAGGTATTAACTGCTTAGTTTAGTATTTATTAATAAAAATATTCTTACTATATACTGATTAAGAGAATATAAAACTATTTATTATATGTTTTTATAAATAACTTTTCAATAATAGATTCGATAACAATTATATTTTTGGCGCTAAAACTGCGAAAGCTATTTATTACAAAAAAGGCACGATACCGAAGTCCACAAAGGTTAGGTAAGCCATCCTGACAGCCTGACATCTACTGGTCATGGCACTAACTACCCCAACTTCGAATATCATCGGTGGCAAATTTTTCAATATTTCTTGATTTCGTTATGGTAGGATTTGAATATATTTGTTAAGTTTTAAATATGAGAAAGTGCAAAAGATTTAATTAATTGTTTTAAAACAGATTTCATATTACAGTATAAACGTGTAATAATTGTAAATTAATCACTAATCAGAGGCGTGCTCACATCATCTGAGAGGCGGCTGTCTCTCGTCCACACTTTCTTACGATACGTGATATCACATCTCGTTCGCTAATTTTCTCACGGCGAAATTATTCTTTAGGAAAGCCAAGCAAGTACCTACTTATACGGTTTTTATTTCATTTTTTATATGTCTGCGGCTTCATAATTAACGAGTTTTCCTTTAATAAGCAAATTCTTCTAATATGTCTGCTTCTTAAATGATTGATACTTTGTTACTGGATTAAAGTCACACAATTAACTCTTAGTAAACTTTAGTTTATGTGTATTTTTAGGCCTGTAGAAGTTCTCACGGTTGATCGAAAAATGGAAAATTAATTTCCCGTGCTTTATCAAAGTTGACGTAAGCCAGGAGCGGTATACTATAGTATTGACGAAAATATTGGTCTGTTTTGTATGTTCTATTTATCTTCCCGGTTTACTACAAATTTACTTGAAACAGACCAAAAACTGTTTTTTATTTTGATTATTTTGTTTTTTTTTATGATAATAATTACTATTTATATCAATCTAAAAGCCAATTTACATCCTCGCTGAAAACACCGAAAACAAGCGTCATCAGACACTATTCACCTGTTCAAACACTAGTAAACTCATACCACTTTATATATGATTCCATCTACTCTTGATTCACACATCACTAATTAAAAAGTTTTAATCACTAAACACCAATATATTATCTTTACCTATGTAACTAGTTTAACACATCACTAGGATTTAAAACTTCGAAAAATGAATGACAGTTTACTTTTTTTGGAGTGGGTCACACTTATTTAGTTTAAGAGTAATTGAAGCCGGTTATAGTGTTGATTAAATATTTTCGCGATGGTGTTGGCGCGAAAAATTTGGAGAGCGCGAACGGATGCGCGCATCGCGTGCCGGGCCGGGCGAGGTAATGCGTGTGCGCGGTTACTCTAGTGGAAATTAAGTCGGCAACACAATAATCACTGTTTCTTAACCTGTTGCTTCTGATTTATTGGATGGATCTGAAGATTTCGGGAGTTACATTTAGAGCTTTGCTAATTTCAAAATCATTACTAAAATTATCTTAAAGTTTTGATAGCTCTTTTTATCTGGTAGTGTAAATGTGATGAATTGATATGTGAGTACTAAAATAATTATAAAAAATTAGAAGTAACGTTACGTGTAAACTGAATTTGCATTCATGATTCTGTTTTCTGAGCTTGTAAATACTTAATTATCGTTGGAAAATGGCAGGAAAACAGATTTCCAAGATAATTAAATTTTTATTGAGGTTGTAATCATTCCATAACAATGTCTGAAAACAATTATCTGTTGATCGATGTATTCGATAAGTACTTGCATAAGTATCAAATCATTAGGATCTCGAGAGTTTTTTTTATTATTATTAATTAGTTAATCACCGAAGGGGTAATAAGTGGCTAACTGTTGAAATAAATTAAAATTTATAAATTCATTTTTTTATTCAATCTTTTCTAGGAAAATATATTTATTACTTTAAAATTTACTCAGCAGATCTTGCCTCTTAATTATAATGTTGTATCATAAAAAAGAGCTTTATTTAATGCACCATAAAAGTTTATTTGTTCTATAAACCGTTTCATAGAGGTACTACTATTATTTTTTGAAAAGAAGAAGACAAGCTTTATGATTATAACGATTTCTGTTGCAGTGTTTGTTAACCCAATATAAATTTAATCCTCGTCTAACGAACGGTTAATCCGGATATCGGTGTCACCAACCACGGTAAATGGTAAGGCTATTAACGAATATTATTATGGACTTCCTTAGGACAGTATTTAGCAAGATCGGCCAATGATATCGGAGAATAAGCAACTTTACATAGGTCGGTGATTGGATCGGTGACCAAAAATTATTTTCTCTCATCTGCAGCTCCTTGTGGTAGTTTATGGCTCTTTTTTTTTGGTTTTTATATTAATTTTAAATGCCTGTACCAAAGCTGCCGTGCAGAGAAGCTAATAGGCTATATTTTAATTATCAAAATTGATATTAATAGTTCTGAATTGGTTTTATAATCGATGAGAGATGTCTTAGCAGATAATATGTATGTATAATATAGCGAATAACAATACAATACAATACAAAAACACTTTATTGATTACACCACAAAAAAAGTCGGTTTTTTTTTTTTTTTTTTTTTTTTTTTTTTTTTTTTTTTTTTTTTTTTTTGCCTGTAAAGTCGGTTTTACGGGCGAAGATTTTACGTGACAACGTCTTTTTCTCGGTAGAATATTTATTGATATGAATATAATTAAATTGCACAATGCGCGCGGCAGACCGATCATAGTTGAGTGGGAGAGAGACGCAAGGCATTCGGCGGGCCTCTCTCTCGTTCGGTGACTCATCGTAACGTTACCGAGCGTTACACTTTTTCATAAGTGACTCCCAGCCGCAACCAATTTATAAGACGTTATCACGTCAAAACAGAAGAATACACAAACACGGATAATAGCTTAAATCTAACGTGTACCAATCGGCGGCCTTATCGCTAAAAGCGATCTCTTCCAGACAACCTTAGGATGGAAATGATAATAAGGAAGCTAGAGCTATGGCGCTGTAACATAAAGAAGAAAGAACTAAGGTAAAATCTATAATCTAAGAACACAAATCTGTTGTTTGTGTGCTCTTTTTTCATTGTATACGCGTTACCATAGCAACGCGTTACCGGGTCAGCTAGTACTAATAATGAAAACAATAACGAGCGTCAAAACCTTTTTTTATTCATGATTTATAATATAAAACCTAAGCACACCAGTGTCAGTCACTCCGGGATATCCTTCTGAAGAGGAGTCGAAATGTCAAAATAAAATAATTCAGTTGATCAGTTCAGTAAACTGAAGTATTGAGATTTTTTTTCTCACTAATCCAGTTGTAATTATAACACGCAGTATCTGCCTGTGCATTCTTGATTATAATTGTCTAGGTACTAATGAGAAGAAATGCCTCTATTCAAAGTTCCTCTATTATCAAGAGTGTGATTTTTCGGAAGTATTTAAATTCGAATCTCACCTGAGGAGAAACGGTAATTAAGATAACTTTTAGTCAGTGTAGAAAATTACTATTACGTAAGGTGTGTATTAGTTGTGGTACAGTCAACAACGCATCAAGCTGTACAAATTTTTCTTATGCTCCATTATATTTTCAACTAAAAGCAACACAGGGTTTAATATCGATGAGAAAATTTGACAGTCTGTGGTCGTCAACCTACCATGTTCGAACAAATAAATGACTGCAAAAATCATAGAAATAGAATTTTAAAATTATTATTACAAATCGAATCGTGTTGACTGTTATAAATTAACCAACACGTGACTTGAGAAGGCTACGGAGGGCAGCAATTATCCAGCACGTGACTTTTTTCTAACACACTTATTACATAAAACTCTACTGTCTATAATTATAGTGTTTATGGCAACATCTGTCTATTAATGAGCTCCCTGTTGGGGAACTGAATAAAAAACAGCATTGGAAGCAATACCAACCACGTGGACCCAGTCCGGATTGCTGGTTGCTAACGATTTGACGCATTGTTCAAATCATGGAGGTGCTCGAGGGAATAATTTTTTGGCCACTCATTCGCTGCACAACCTCTGCCAGCAATTAATGTTGCTTAACATGCCGAACGCGCCTAATATTCAGTTTGGTAATTTTTATTTTATAGTTAATAAGTAAGCGCTTGACAGCTACCTCGTCTGATGGTTAGCGATGATGCGATCTAGGAAGTGACGTTTGTGCCTAGAAAATACTCATTCGCTCGTGACTTGAAGACCCCCAAATTGTATGTCTAAGGAAATACAGACTCAGGCAAAGAGTTCCACTCTTTAGTGGTACGGATGATGAAGGTCAAATCAAATCGCTTAAAGCGACTCTTTGTATCTTTTGTATATCAACCATATAATAATACTAGCTGACTTGGCCACGCGTTACTGTGTTATGAATTAAATTAAATCCAATGCTATGGGAAAAGTAGGAACAAATCCAACAAAATGAAAAAAAAATCATCATATCGGTTGTGCAGTTTCGGAGTTCATCGCGGTGAAACACTGTGACAGAGAATTTTTATATATATTAATTGTCATTTGAGGATATCTAATTATTAAATGCGGTAACGAACAGGTTCAGTCTGCAGTTACTGAGTTAATCTTTCGTAAGGATGATTTAAGATTTATCATCTCGAGCTCCTAAGTGCTTCGGAGAGCATGGCAAGCCGTTTCTTACGTGTACGTAATGGTACATTCTTGAAACATTCATCGTGTACGTAATGGTACATTCTTGAAACGAAAGGCCCTTTGCCATAACATTGAGAATTAATAGCCTGATCATCTCAACCGAAACACTGTTGGACGGAAGTTTTCTCCGAAATATGGGGATTTTGACATACACGTGTGTTTACCATAATTCGGACAACGCTATCAGTGTTTTGAGATTTTCGAAATATGTGCATAGTTATTATAATTTCAAGTGTGAAGGCTTGGCGTCATTGGTAGAGGATCCAGGATCCCTGATTGGGCTTGTTTTCGATGATGGAGGTTTTTTAATTTTTCATCCAAAACTGATAACGCTTACTTTTGTTTTTCCTAATTATAAAAAAAAGTTTAATTTGTTCCACATTAACTACATTTTGTGATTTGGCTTGAGCGCCATTACTTCTATTCTACCAAACACCTCACGGCAAATCGTTTCATAATTTCTGATTTTGAATGATTATGTTTATCAAATTGCTTAGCCACCTGTTTAATTCTGCAGATCGTTAATCGGACGTTTGAAAGCGTGCGATATGATGTCTCGATTATCGAACAATGGCAATGCCACGTGCACGTCGCACCGAATCGATTAACAGCATCGAATCGCAATTGCAGCACGACTCGAAATCTCAAGTTCCATGACTATATTATCCGATAGAAAATGTAATAACATTCACTTGTAGACGTGTTATGTTATTATAGTGAAAACGATATCACTCAAACGAATTATGAATTTCAATATTGAATTAGAAATTTTCCATGGCAATATTTTTTACTTACAAAAGTAGGTAAACTCTCTCTCCTCAGATTTATACTCACATAACTGTCCCATACTGCATTTTATACGTATTACAGTTTTATACTTCGTACCTATTAGCTTTCTATATTTTCACTTGGTCGATATAACAATTTCTCTATAATTTATTTATCAAAATAATCATACATAGCATTAAATAAATAAGAACTATGTATATACAGATCCTATTTTAATTACATTTAATAAAACCACTTTTTTAAAGAAAAGCTTTATATTTATCTATACATATAAATAAAATTGGAGTGTCTGTTTGTAATATTGAAATAACCGTTTTTTACTACATGCATATGAATATATATACGGTACACACACCAAAATATTTTTTTTTACAATTTTTGTCTGTCTGTCTGTATGTTTGTTCCGGCTAATCTCTGAAATGGCTGGACCGATTTTGACGGGACTTTTATTGGCATGTAGCTGATATAATAAAGAGTAACTTAGGTTACTTTTATTTTAGAAAAATTATTTTATTTATTATAAAAAAAAGCAAATTAAAATTACTGTGCCACAGCAACGCGTGGCTGGGTCAGCTAGTCTTATAATAATAATAATATTTTATTTGACCATAAAACATTACATTTCTTACTTAAATTACTTCTAGCTTTTAAATATAATACACTAGCGGCCCGTCCCGGTTTCGCACGGGTGGACAAAATTCTTTAAATTTTTTCTAGCATTAAATATAGCCTATGTAGCAATGAATGTAGCTTTCCAATGGTGAAAGAATTTTTAAAATCGGCTTAGTAGTTTTCGGTTTATTCATTGCAAACATACAAACATACAAAAATACAAATCTTTCCCCTTTATAATATTAGTGTTGATTAACAAATGTAGCATCTGTTACCGAACTAGGTAATACATAACCTGTATTTCAGCATACAGCGCCTTTTGCCTCGGATAGAGTCTTATGCATAGAGTTTGTGTAAAATGAATGCAAAATACGTACGTACGTACACGTAAAATTGTTGTGTGGTGTTCAGCAGATCAGAATATCATCGACTCTACATTTAGGGTGTTGTAAAAGACAATGAATGGTATTGTAGGCAATCGCCATATACCACTCACAGACCACAAAACGTGTAGTAGCATTTTTCGAAATATATATTACTAGCGACCCGCCCCGGCTTCGCACGGATGCAATGCTCTACTATATTATGCATGTATTATACATATAAACCTTCCTCTTGAATTACTCTATCTATTAAAAAAAACCGCATCAAAATCCGTTGCGCAGTTTTAAAGATTTAAGCATACATAGGGATATAGGGACAGAGAAAGCGACTTTGTTTTATACTATGTAGTGATTTTATTGCGATCTGCAACCAGCCTCCCTGGTCAATCCCTACCAATTTTTAGAAGAGTCATCCAACGGTTTCGGCTGAGATAAAGATGATGTTAACATTTAAAATAATATATTGCTATGCTGTTGGTTGTTAAATAAATATAATTAATGAAATAAATTATTCATCACCTATAATTATTAATTTATACAGTAAATACGCTTCCGATATTTCACTCATTAGATTTTGTCATCCTTGAATATTGCTAATACCAGGTGGATGCTTAAGCAATCGATATCGATTTAGAATTATAGGACACGTGTAATAGAGTGGAAGAATAGTGCTGACTCTTATTATTATGTAAGTTTTTGCTTGATACCGGGCAATCTCTAAACTTACTTATATCACGTAAATGGCGACCGTTGTTTACACCGATATATATTTAAGCTTTTGTTACATATGTTATCTTATTTATGTATGTTGCAATAATAGTAGGGCAGCCATGTGCCCTAGACTATCATGGCTGTATCAGTTTTGTTACTCTTTGCTATTATTGAAAAAAAAACTTTATTTACAGCTGTCGATTACCTCTACGAATATTCTAAACATGTAAGACTGATTTATTACTGATTAAAAAAATAATAATTAAAAAAGTAAAATAATCACTACTTTATGATTTAAAAGATTGTGTTATTTATGAAATTCTTCGATAGACAGTCTTTAGAGAGAAATGTTTGTTACGTAGGTAAAAATATATCTATTACCAAACTAAGTTTGACCGTCGTGCAACGCATTTTTTATGCTGACCATACATAAACCCGGCATGTATTTAACTAATAACCAAAATTTTATCGCAATTCATGCAAGGCAACAAATTTTTTATATTAGAATAGATGAAATTACCGATTTTTTGCTACACAACATGACGCACACAACTCTTATAAGGAAATATTATCTACAGTTTCTGTTATAAATTTGGAATCCATACCAATTTCTAAACTATTTCTACAACTAAAATCCACTTATTTAATATTTATTGATATTGAAAGTTACATTCACAAGGCTTCTCTTTGGTTTGTTAGAATTGATGCTTTGATACTGTGTTTCCTGACACATACAATTTAGGGGTCATCAAGTCACGAGTGAATCACCACCTTCTAGGCAAGCGCGTTACATCCTAGATCGCATCATCGCTTACCATGAGGCGAGATAGCGGTCAAGGGTTTTAAAAAATACACATTTTTACTATTTATTTCCTTTCGTAAAGCGTGCCTAGATAACGTCCAATAAAACGCACAAAATTTTCTAATGCCAGATTAATTAATGTGGGCCATAGAAACCTAATAGCAATGTTGTATTATTTACTTTAAAAATCTGAGCAAAGTGATGCTACGCGATGGTGTGATTGAGGAATGGTAATGAGCGCATATTTGACGTTCGGCAACCTTACGCACTTGTTCAAGGCCGGTGTCGGTTACCAATCCGACAGGTGACGAGTAATATCGAGGGGTTATGACCACACCTGGGTAACTGACACCATCAGCTAAAATAAGTTTTCACAACCTACATTGATGACATATGACAATGTATACTTTTGAATAAGGTGCTACACTAAAGGGTTTCTAAATACATTTTGTTGTCTTCTTTAAAAAAAAAGAATTGAATTATTATCAATCTATGTTTACTCTTTCAGGAACTCGATGGCGTACTTTCTAGTGCGTCCGGACTGTGATTGCGGATGTTAAGCAACTTTTGCAAAGGCCAGGACAGAATGGGTAACCAAAAAACAAGTTAAAAACCGGAAACTATTTGGTACAAAGAATAAGTCTCGCTAACCAGCGATGGAAAGCCATTAGTCTGCTCTGCACTCTACCAGATGGGGATAGCCTGGGTATTTTTTCTATTTAGAGGTTATTTTTTTTAGTTAGTGTATTTCAAAATATATTGTGATTGGAAATATTTGTAATATATTTTAAATTAACTTTAAGAGATGGCTAGTTTGAAAACTGATTAAGACTGTGCTAAAATCTCGAACGGTCGCTTATATCGTCGGTCGAAAGCAGTAGTGGTTAATTTTTAAAATGAGTTGGTCTCAGATAATTCTGTACTGAACAATACAGTATGTGCACACTTTTATTTTTAACTAACTTCTATGAGGAGATCGACTTGTTCGGATACTGAAATAAGAACGGCGTTGAAATTGTATTCCGGAACTGATGAAGACGAGCGTTTTACCTGATCATGGGTATTTATATATATTGCATATCTACGTACCATATACACGTATATATGTGAATCGCTAACTGCAGAAAGGAAACATGTCCAACTTCTTCAAAAATTGTTTTTTTTTTCACTAAAATAGCTGATATATGTGGGACGCATCGTATACTGTAGAAAGGGATCATGTCCCACTTAATAGCATTGGCATGGCAACGTCTTGAAATAGCCGTTTACTGCAGACAGGGAACTTAAATTTTGGTTTTATTGAGTTTTTTGTCTCTCCTGTAAAAAACGGAAAAGTGGACATGTTGCCTTTCTGCAGTTAGCGATTCATGTTTATCCGTTACTTTGGTCTCCATATCTGTCCATAAAAAGGGAAAAAAGTAAAACTCAGAGATGTTCCACTACTTTTTCCAACAAACGATATGTCAAACGTTGATTAAAACATAGTGTTATTTGACGACCTATTGCAACAGTAGCGCATCCTGCCTTCCACAACGAAAATTCTTGGTTTGAGTCCCTGAAGTGGCAGATATTTATGTGATGAATACGAGCATTCATACCTGAGTCATAAGTATTTATACATATTTCTATAGTTATTTCTTATTTGTGAATCATATAAGCATGTCTATCCATTGCCATAGTATCCATAACAGAAGCCTTACTGACTTTGGGCTAGGCTGTAATTGGTGCGAATGTAAGAGATATTGTTATTAATATTATTAAGTTGATAGCTCGCTAGCTAGTACTACTTAAATATATGTGGTATTATTACCTAATTATATAGTCGACTGCGGCAATTAGTAGATATTATTTATTATTAAAAGTCACGTTGTTCAGCTAGTTAAGGCCAAAAGGTTGCGAAGACACCACCTTAAGTTCCACAACTAAAATTATTAACTGATTTTTAGGGTTCCGCAGCTAAATGGTAAAAACAGAACCCTTATGGATTCGTCAAGAGTGTCTGTCTGTCTCTCCGTCCGTATGTCACAGCCACTTTTTTCTCAAACTATAAGAACTATACTATTGAAACTTGGTAAGTAGATGTATTCTGTGAACCGCATTTATTTTTTCATCAAACCCGTACGAGTTAGGTATCTATGGATAGGTATTCAAAAATGATATTGAGGTTTCTAATATCGTTTTTTCTAATCTGAATAGTTTGCGCGAGAGACTTTGGAAGTGTCTCTGTAAAATGTGTCCCCCCCTGTTACTTCTAAAATAAGAGAATGATAAAACTCAAAAATTTTAGACCATGCAAACTTCCACCGAAAATTGGTTTGAACGAGAATTTCATTAACGAACGAGAATTTCATTAACATAAACCTTATGCATAAACCGTGATTTTTTTACTTAACTAAAAGATGTACGACACATATTAGCAGTAAGAAAAGATAAATATATTGAATTAAAGCAATATATTACTTGCTTGTTTTGTGTTTTACAGTTGAAATTTAGTTGGGTAAGTATCTAACTGATTGTTAAAAGAGCGGTTCTTCCTACCATAGGCGATGTTTTGCCTAAAGGGGAGTTCCCACATCTAATATTTGTAATAGACTAAGTTACCGAAATAAAATATTTGAATTTGAATTTTGAATATGTTCCTATTTGTAGATTAAACCTACAGTCTAGCATATTTGATGACCTTTCGTGCAACGTTAGTGATCCTGCCTTTCGGCCCTGGGTTCGAGTTCCGGAAAGAGTAGATGTATGTGTGATGAATGGGAGCATTCGTACTGGCTTCGTGGATATTTATATAAATTACTATGAATCATATATGTATATGCATTACCCTAGTATTTATAACAAAAGCCGTACCGTGCTTACTTTGGGCTAGGCTAATTGATGTGAATAATTATAAAAAAATATTTAATTAATTTACGTAAAAAATTTGGAAGTTTTTTTCCTTGTAAGGATAAGGTCCAACGCAAATTAATCTTAGATTCTAAGATATATATATCTAAGATTAATCTTAGATAGTAACTCATTCAAGGTTGTCTATGCTTCAATAATATCATTATTAATCCAATGGACTGACGACTGTTTGGTGAAACGGTAGCGGCCCTGCCTCTCGCAACAACGGCCCTGGGTTCAAATCCCGGAAAGGGCATATGTTTGTATGATGTATACGAGCATTTGGAACCTGAGTCGTGGGTATTTATACATATTTATATGAATATTACATATCTATTTATTATATTTGTATTATATTATACTAATTATATTTGTATTATATAATACTACATTTGTATTATATTATACTAGGGTAACGGATAGGCCGTTACCCTAGTATAAATAACTCAAGCCTGACTGTGCTTACTTTTGGCTAGCTTAATTGGTGTGAATGTAAGCAATATAAAAAAAAAAACGTTTAAAAAAATTCAAGATAATGTAGAAAAATGACTTAAAGATTCAGCCACAGGATCATCAATATTGGACGTACACGCATTGTATCTGTAATCATATGTATTTTTTGCCATTAAAACGACTCAGTACAGTCATTGCCAGAGCTGTAAATCCAACATTATCTTTTCTGTGTCAACTATAACACCACTGTCACCTTACAAATGGTAAATAAAATACATTTCAAATCCAGTTGACAAAAGTGAGATTTGAGGTTAGAATTTTCTAAATGTTTGTTTTACCATTTAATGGTTGTTTATACTGCTTCAGAAATTGCAATAAAATTTAAAATACCTGTATAGTGTTGTGGAAGAAAGCACAATGTATTTTAAACTGGATGTACGCAAAAGTCAACTTTCAAAACGTCGTATTTGCTGTAGTTTATTATTATGAGGTGCTCGTCATAGTCCAGTTACTTTATGGCTATTTCGAAGATCATTGTAACGGGCCAGTTTAATATTACTTTTAATTACAAAACTACGAATATCATTAAGTTTGCGAACGGCTATTTTAAAATTATACCGTGAAAGACTAAGGTTTTTTCTATTGCTATTCTTTATACCTGGTCCGGCTATAAGTTTTGTTACAAATGAAAATGCATTTTTTATGAAGTAATATAATATTACAAAAAGTCTTAGCAAAAAATAAAAAATATTCCATTCGAAATGGCCATCTTTGGCTTTTATACAACCCTTTAATATGTCTGGCCACGAATCTATGTATTTACTGCCTCTAAAATTTCGCCACTGCCTCTAAAACTGACCATAACTTGAAGTCTTAAGGGTTGAGGTCTGGGCTAGACGAGGGCCAGTCTTTAGTTCTTATAAAGTCCGGAAGGTTAGTTTCAAGCCAGGCTTGGGTAGTCCTTGTGACCAGGTGCAGAGTCCTGCAGGAAAGTCCATGTTACATTTTTAAAAAGTGTATTGCTGAGAGGTTTCAACACGATCTAAGAAGGTCTCTTGATACAGTTTGGCTGAAGTTTTCACTTCTTTTCCACAAAAATGTAGCTTTGACGCCTTGATACGACACGTCCCACTAAACCATCATTGACACAGGATGATGACCACGTTGTACCTTTCTGACCATTTGAGCAGCTTCTTTAGAACTGTGAGCGTACACTTTATCATTTTGCTTATTGTAATGCTCTTTAAATGTGAAAATTTTTTCATCGGTAAAGAGGATAGTTCTGTACCTCTCACCTGCGTATCGTGAGGCATTTTGATCGATCCACTCTCTTTAATTGTAAAGATTGATAAAGGGCATGCTCTGTATATCGACGTTAAGCGACAGAGTCCTAGCGGGAATCTTTATTTCTTGCGATAAGATTTTTCGCTTCCTAATTTGCTTTCGATGAATTCTGGCTTTAACAGCATTAACAGCCTTTGTAGTTCTAAAAGCACGCGACTGGCCCGATCTTGTCTGGTCTTCAACAGAGGAAGTCTTGTTTTATATCTTGATAGTACGATATACGAACATACGGCTGATACTAAGCTTTTGAAGTGTCTGGAATATGACCGACGACGGCTCCATACCCACTTTGTGCAAGGCATCAAAATAATCAAAAAGTTGAAAAAAAAGAAAAGGTTTTATGTAACAGTATTTATGGCCATACTAGTTACATATAAAGAGTAGGATTGGAAACGCTTATCATAAAAATATTTTATTTCTTTAATGTTTTTCTTAATCGCTACTTCATGAGAATACGAAAAAATGTAGACCGGAAACTTCTCTTACGAATAAATTTGTATGTGCTCATTTATTGTTTCCTCGTTTTTTGTTGTCGGTAAACGTGAATTGATAATAATAGGTAATATTTTGACTAATGACTGGAAAAGTCCTTTAACAGTGTACTAGAGTTTAAAGGAGCACCATATTATTTATAAAAAAAACAAATGCTTATTAAGCGTTAATTTCAGTTAAAAATTGTTTTGTCAATAAATTTCAATAATAATAATAATAATTCTTACATTCACATCAATTAGCCTAGCCCAAAGTAAGCACTATATAAAGGCTTGTGTTATGGATACTAGGGTAACGGATAGACATACATATATGATACATACATATGTTATATTTATAGAAATATATATAATTATCCATGACTCAGGTACAAATGTTCGTATTTATCACACAAACATCTGCCCCTTCTGGAATTCGAACCCAGAATCATCGGTGCGAAAGGCAGGATCGCTACCGTTGTTCTAAACGGTTGTCAATTATTTCCTCATTTATGATTTGAGTTTAAAAGAGAAAAAAGACAAAAATCTTTATAAATAAAATAGGTTTAATAAGCGTTTGTGTTTTTTAATAAAATAGAAAGAGGTTATTTTTAATGACCTTTGTATTGGTTTTAAAAAGTGCAAAAAGATAAACGTTTCATTCAAATAACTTGCCATTATGAACGCTTTAATAAGCACTGGTTTTCACACTGCATTTCACACTGGCACACATCATATATCACTAACCAAAAAGAGTCATAAATTCAGTTTTTGTGTAACTTTTTTACTATCGTGTGACGTCAATATGGATATTAATATTACAATTTTTTTACCAACATTGCGTAAATTGAACAAGAAAACATTCTTTCTCGTTTTTTTAATAATGTAATAAATTTTAATCACTATTATGCAAATAGGTTTTTAAAGCTGTTGCATAAAAAATTTAAATGTTTTGCTAATTTAAGATTTTGTTGACAATTAACACTTCTATAATTTTGAATGTTTTTCGGAAAAACTTTCAATTTCAATTTTTTTTTATCTAATGATGCAATTAATAAGATAACTAAGTAATGTCACCGCGCGACCCTCCCTTGTGGTCATGGCTGGAAAACAGTGATTTGTTCAGAATGCGTGGCCGGGTTATACCAGCAACGTATTGCCGGGTTAGCTAGTCTATAATCATAGAATAAAGTATTTACAGTTTCATAAACACCAAAAAGTTGTCTGGATGAAACCTCATTAGTCAACTTTTGTCCTAACTGTAGTCGATATGAGTCAATAAAGTAAAAAGGTGGCTACACTTCTTTTTTGTTTTTAATAATATCGGTATCATTATGGTACTTATTAAGTATTATATTAAAAAATATATTATTGAATCCATGTTAATTAGCTTTCTTTCTAGTTTTGGAAAATTAATTATATTATCAACGAAACACGTCCAATTTTGAACGGAAGCCACTCCCAAAAATTAAGTGATGGCATAAACTCCACGTTTGACAGGCGGATTGGTGATTGAAATAAAGTGACCATTTTGGGCAATAATATCTATTTTATAAGCATGCTAAACAAACGGACAGACCGCATATTGGTAAGCTACCGTCGTAGACCATCATCTACACGTCGACACCTGAGGCCCTAGTGTAAGTTTACGCATTCGATACTCGTTATCGAGCGCGTTACAGATTTCTATGAAGATTCGTAATTTCGGATGGTTACCGCTAGGGGCGCTTATACAAAATCCATAGTAATATTTTACGCAGACGATATCGAGTATCGAAGCGTAAACTTATACTAGGGCCTCTGGAGTATAATTATTCGGACATATTCAATATTCAAATTTGGAATACGCTGCTGCCATTTTGTGGTCTGTAGTAGGTGTATGCTATTACCTCCAGTATTATTACGTCACCATTAATGGCTTTGGTAGGGCAAAAAAGGGTTCAGGTCATGACTTCTTATGTTCTCTGCAATGCATATCACTCTTCTACACTATATCAGGAATTCACAGTATTATCTGCATTACTGACATGACATTGATATATTTGCATCTAATACTCAAAAAATTAAACGATTTAATATTAATATGTAAATTAATATGTTAAATTTATAAATTAATATGAGGAATTTCAAATTTACACATTATAGGTTAGGTATTATGGAATTGATTCACAGCTCGTACATATTGTTTCTTATTTAACATAAGTGTTATTTATCACTTTGTTTGTTAATTTAATAAACTGCATCCAAATTTTTGTGTTTTTTTTTATATTGAGTGATGTCGTTGATAACTTTATACATTTTATTTGCATTTTTTCAATTCTATCTTATAAGATAAATTGTTTTAATAGAAAAATACTGCAAAAAACAATTTATGATATCGTTTAACTGATATGTAGATAACGGTATTGGTTTTACAACGAACGAAATAAAATTTTATTAACGCACTAGCTTTTACTTCCCTTCGTACGCGTTAATGTAGACTACCCATTAAATGTTATATTTGCTATCCCTCAGGAACAATACGTTTTTCTGGATAATTTGTACCCTATGTTTTTTTGCACTGCTGGCAAAGTGTATGAAACATGATGATCGATTAAGTAGTTAAGGCATGAAAATGTAACAAACAAATTTTTTTTCGTATTTATAATATTAGTTAGAATTATAAAGTTTTTTATTTTATATATAGCTTATCATTTGCGCAATCACATATTCTTATTATATAGCAAATTTCATCGGAATCGGTTTACCTGTTCTCGATTTTTATAAGCACTGACATACAAAAATTAAAAAATTGTTGAATTGAAAATTAGTAACTCACTAATTTTCAATTCAACATTCAATAAAACGAATGTTTATTATAAAATTTGCCCAAAAAAAAAATTTCATTCTTTTCTTTTTTTACTTTTTTTGTCTTCAATAACATAATAATAAAAAAAAATTGTACAGGATTTTTTATCGATGTGCCGAACTATTGTTGCAAAAATAATGTATGTTTCGCAATTTATGATTATTTTAGATTACGGCATACGTCGTTGAAACGCGATGACCTTACGAAGTACGGGTTATATTAAAAGGTGTTATTATAGTTCAGCAATGATCAATTTAAGTACTTGCTGCTGATTACAAAGACTACATTGGTATGAAAGATAGGAATTTCCTCTTCAATTATTTTCAATATTGTGAAAGGAGACATTCTACGTATTAATTTATTTGTAGTACTTACGTAGCTAGTGTTACGACACCTGTGAAGATGAGAAGGTACTTTAAATATGATTATTAACAGAAAGTATACTTATCAACATAAAATATCTGTAGATAAATTCTGATTCAAAATGAACAATCGTTATTATAATTCGTTATTCTGTCTTGCCAACAATAATAAATGTTTTGCTTTTATATACGAGTACATCGTTAATGTTTGTCTGTTATATCGGTAGTGATTGTACCTTCTGAACCAAAGGTTCCGAGTTCGAATCCCAGTAGGAGCATATGTGTTTGATAAAAATTAGCATTTGTTTTCGAATCATGGTTGTATATATACTTACTTATATATTACGTACATCATTTAGTAACCTATAGTATAAACTCTGCTTAATTTATAAATATATAATTGTTGTGAGTTTTAAGTAACTTACTTATTTATTTTAGGCATATTTAAGAAGTGAAAACTTCTTTAGCATCGTTGTGATTTGAAATTCGACGAAATGAAAAAGCGACAGTATAGAGAGACAGACACATAAATTCTTAAGATTTAACGTAGGAGAAAATGAGATAGGAAGCATTATATCGTGTCTCTTATGTTCGTGGTATGTACTTTAGTTACCATAAGCCTCTTGTATCATTTATCGAAAATGTAAGCTCTGAATAAATCTATGTAATATATACGAATAAAATGTAAAATAATTATCTAACTTTGTATCACTATGATCTTTACTAAAACCTACAATTATCCTCTTCCCGAAATTTTACATTAGTTTCATTATCTTGAAACCAAAATGTTTGTAGGTTTCACTTCTACCACGTGTGAATTGCGCACATGCATTTTTTTCTTATATGGAGATTCACAAAATCGTACTCTATTTAATTTTATTCAATCAGTTAAGTTGATGGAATTCAAATTGGCGAACAATATCTTTGCACCCTTTACCATATCTTTGAACCCATTCTTATTCGATCGCTGGTGAAAAGTACCCAAACTAATTCCGCAATAGGCCCACGTGCTTGCCTAAGGTCGGTAATTTCCTATGGCATTTTATCCATTACGAAGGCATGTGTATATTTACTTGCTGATGATAAAATAATTACTCGTTTGACCTTAGCAATAATAAGATCAATCACCTTACTATTATCACTTACACCTGTCACAATAAGTATAAAACACGTTAGGAACAAACTTACGTCAATATACCACAAACAGTGAAGTTTTTTTAATCGACTTTGAACTATATTATTAGCCTTACGTTGAAAATCAAATGGAGAATTCGACATTTTTGTATAATTTGATATGTTGGTAACTGTACAATTAACCAATTTGATTCCGAGGCCAACCCCAGAACCGTAGTATCACTTTAACTTTTTAAACAAGGGAAATCTTTATGGATTCTTTCTTTCAAAAATTCCATAATGGCTTAGAAATCAAAATGGCTGCGGTGAAATGCTATCCTACCCATCTTTTTATATTTAGGAAAATGAGTTATGCATACTATGCCGCTGGGTTATTTTGGGACTCTCCTCCATCTTCTATCCTCCACAGGAATGCCCACTAAAAACGTATGTATATATCCTCACACTGCCACAAGTCCCACACAAGTCTCACACTGCCACAAGGACCATGTTTAGCTTCCGCCGCGGGTTATCAATCCATCTCAAAAAAAGTAAAAAATATTATTAAAGAAATTACTTTTCACACGAAAAAATTCATTTTGTCTCGGTTTAATGCTTAAATAATGAAAAATAGCATAGCTGTGTCTTCCTTATCAATTGTTCGATACTTCTTAAAGTATAACATTAGATGTTGTAGGTAATAATAGTACCTAGAACACCACGAGATGGCACTGGTTTCAGCTTAAGAAAGAGTTAGGTTAGGTTAGGTTAATAATACGACGTATTTGCTCTGTGGGGTCAAGTAAATACTTTAGATAGAAAAAAGTTAATAAAATTATTTCCTTTTCTATACAGAAGACTATTGAACTATGTCTATTGTTTTAGTATGATTTAGATGTCGCTGTTTCTAATTACGTTTGCTAATTGCAATGAAATTATTCAGTCGATCATAGTAACGTCATCTTCTTAAGTATATCCGTTTTGACAAATGTTATTTCCATGGAAATATTTATAACAGGTGTCGACTCACCTACATATTTTAATTTTTTGTCGTCAGAGTACCCGAATTGAAAACTATTATAGACATTCTGAAAATTGTAAAAAAACAACGGCCTTGATGTATGATGTATGTATCGAATTTTTGTAAGTATTTCTTTAAGAGAAAAATTCGACGGGTCTGTCGGTAGCTTATCTGCAAGAATACTCGCTTAGATAGCATATAGAATCATTTTGTTAGATATAAAAATCTTGCAGTGCGTGTATCTAGTCGTGCTTAAAAAACAAAAATTTATGATAATGTAATAGTTGTTATATTTGACAGGATTCATGGCGTGTTGGTTAGTGTGTTCGGCCTATGGTTGCGGTCATTAAGCAACATTCGCTGTGGCCAGAAATCGGATGGGTGACCAAAATCTCACAAAGGCACGTGAAGTAGTAGATATTGCTTTTTAGCAATAATGCCGCCTGTATATGTATTTAATTTTTTGTTCCTGACTTTTTCTGTATCTTATCTGTGCGTGCAACAAAGTGCACTCATTAGCAGCCTTTGACTTAACAGTAAGGGCATTAAAAGTCGATGACGATGAATTGATGATATTCAAATTGAATAACCCTGTCAGACCCATTTTTAAATAAAGGTGTTAGGAGTAAGAATTATAGTAACATATTCTTCGCATTGATACAATGTTTTTTTTTTTTTTACATTACCACTAACTTGTGAAAAAAATATTTTGACGTATTATAAAGACAGCACGAGGTCATATAATAAACACAGTGTGTATCGTAAGTAACTATGGAAGTTTATTAATTGATATTTGTAATATTGTTACGAACACACAAAGCACGAAGAAACTAGCGCGGACCTATATAGAAGCAGCCCTAGTGCTTAGTGAATAAAGTCTTCAAAAGAGTCAGCAGGTCTTTCTCTCCAAATCTACGAACCCTAGCACGTAACTACCTATATCATTTTGAAAAAATTTAAACAATTTTGTCCACCCGTACGAAGCCGGGACGGGCCCCTAGTCATCAATAACATCGCAACTATCTATTTCCGAGGAATGTCAAAGTGAAGATATAAGCTTGAACTCTTTATAGACTTTGTCTAAACCGAAAGTCTTAGAAAACAACTTCCGACTGCTAAAAGTAACGCTCCGGATGATCGACAAAAAAATCAATCTTTGACTCGCAATCAAGATATCTAGTGTAAAACAATGACCCACTCATAATGCCATTTGGATCTCACAATCTCAACGTTTTCATTTTCCCATTATTGATTGTTGTTTTGTTACATCTACTTTCATACATATGCAAGACAGGAAAGTATAGGGGATCTCTAATAATGAGTTTCTTAAGACAGGTTAATCTGTACATGATTTTGATTCGTTGTCATGAAAATTGACAAGTTTAGAATCGGTTTTTGTTCTAAAGTGATGTCATGAAAAAAATAACTAGTTTAGAATCGGTATTTGAGAAATTAGCTTATAGCAATATAGCGTATAGGAAATGGCAATGGTATGTTGAATTAAAATACTAGGTGATGCATTCGCTAAGCATAAAGCTACGCTAGCATCATACTCGTATATTAGAGCAGAGCGTAGTACCTAAAAAAAAAAATTTTGTTTCGATGGGAGCTTTTGCGAATTTCAAAATTCGGGCTCGGTTACAATCTGGTCCTAAACCTGTTGATTCGATTCCACACAAAAAAATATAAAAATCGGTTAAGAACTCAGGAAGTTATGGCGTAACAGACATTTCGCCATTGAAGCTGATCCCTGGGAGCTTCGCTCGCTCCGCTCCAATTAACAGTTTGTTATAAAGAGTAATGAGGCAAAATAACGAGGCAATGCTATCAGTTCATTACCTACGAGCAAAGTTTTAGGGGATATTTCTTATTTAGTTTAATATTGGTAAGGTATACCTAGAGTATTCTTTTTAAGTTTTTTGTAAATCAAATTTAATAATTATTATTTTATAGTAAAAAGGCATTTATTGCAGACATTTTTATATATTGCCTCATTCAGACCTGACACAAGTCGATTTTTATTTCGGTAGATATGTAATTTCATATATACGTAGAAGCGTACTTTTTGATGAAAAAAACAGTCTTCATTTGTTTTTCGATATTCAATACTACAGATTCTATCAGTTTTTGATTATTCTCATTAAAAAAGAAGTGTAAATTCTCTAAGGTCTTATTTGTAAGGTTAAAAATTTTCACTATTTAATATACGATTGATGAGTTCTCTGTACTTCGCTCATAAAAGAATGAATCAACAAAAGGAAAGAAAGTTTGTTTTGTTGGGTTATGAACTAAAAAAAGAAGATAAGCTAAGCTAGCTTGTACTGTCTACTGATTATAGATTTACGGGAAATAGTAATAACGTTACGCTTTGTCTGGCTATGTTTTGTTTCAAAGTACGGCATTGGAATATGTTGATCAGTTATCGGAAATACAGGGTTAGGGTTGTATATCTGTTCTTAGTAGTTTTTAGTGACGTAGAGATTATTAAAATAAACCAGATTTAATTTCATTTTTTTTTAGTTGTACGTAAAATCTTTATGGCAACCTTTACCTTAATAATCCTTTTTACATATCCACCTTATTCAATATACTTTGTCCAATGTAGGATGATACTTTTGACAGTTGACACCTATATAGAGGGTATAAAGTTGCTATTGCTATGTCAAGCCAAACATAAGGAAACAAACGCAACCTTAGTACGTAGCAATAAGGAAGTGACACCTGTCAAAAGTATCATCCTATATTGGACAAAGTATAGTATGTCAGTATCAATGGAATAAATATAAAACTAATGTCTTTTTGATGGCCATGAAACTGTTACTTTTCATGAGTGGACGCTAAAACGTAAGAACTAAATATGTTTTAATACTCAGCATTCAAAACGTAATAAAAATTCTCATCTTCTTAAATAAAACCCGCCAGGTCGTCGTGTGCTATATATATTGCTTAATTTTAACGTTTCATTCTCTTTCTCAAGTCCATTTATATTTTCGCTCCCACGGTCGAAATGGTTACAACAAAAAATCCTGACCAAGAAATGGCCTTTTTACAGCCTCGCTTACACTTGCAGACGAAATAAATGCATTTATTAGATTCGAAACCCGATTAGTAGGCCGGTTGTAAACTTGGACTTTATTTTAAACGATTTTTTACTGCTATTGGATCTCTGTAAATTCTTTTGTTTTAACTTATGGTTTATTATATACTAGCGGCCGCCCGCGACTTCGTCCGCGTGGAACATTGCAACATTAAAATTAAAAAGAATTTTTCTAAAATAAAAGTAGCCTAAGTTACTCCTTATTACATCAGCTACCTGCCAAAAAAAGTCCCGTCAAAATGCGTCCAGCCATTTCAGAGATTAGCCGGAACAAACAGACAGACAGACAGACAAAAATTGTAAAAAATGTTATTTTGGTTTAGGTACCTACCATATATTCATAGGCATGTAGCAAAAAACGGCTATTTGAAAATTACAAACAGACACTTCAATTTTATTTATATGTATAGATGCTACCGTAAATTTGTATATACTCTATCTCGCGAGATTGTAAACTATCGAAAGATTGTGAACCGTAACATACTGTTTATAATCAAACGCATATTTTACGGTAGATAAAATATGCGATACATGATATATGATAAACCTAACAAAACCATAAGGTTAGGTTAGGTTAGGTTTGATATTTTTTAATCTATCGAAAAATAATGCGTTAAACTGTAAGCAGTATGTTACGGTTCACAATCTTTCGATAGTTTACAATCTCGCGAGATAGATTATAATGTAACGGTGTTTACAATTTTACGGTGACATATGTAAGAACTTTATCAAAAAATCTACGAAGAAAAAAAGGTGCTGTTTTTTGTGATTTCTTACTTTTATTAAAAAATATGCTCTAAAACAATTAACGAACCTTAACATTATTTACTATATACGGTTGTATATAATAGACAACCTCGTCTTATTTAATTAATTAGTGTATAAGGTAGGCTTTATTATTCAGAATTTTCTGTGGAAAATTGCAATATTGCAAAAAAAAAAAAATCAAAACAAAAGCAAATCATAATCTAGTGTGGTAAAATGTAAAAATTACTCCTTTGTGTAGCTCCGTGGTATTACGCAAAATATGTTTTGAAAGGAGCATCGACATAATACTAATGGACATGCCCTAGCGGTGAGAATTGTGGCACTACGAAAGAAAGAGATAAAACTAAGCTTCGGACTCTTTATCTCTCTCAAAATATATGCCGTACCTGTCATGACAATTGAGAGTCAATCGCCTATAAGGAAAGAGATGGCGTTAGTCCGAAAGCATATGCCATCTTCGTCACTCTACTCACTCAAGAAATTACTGCACGTTATACGGGTACGGCATGTCCATTAGTATATGTCGATGGAAAGAAGTATGAGATAACAAAACAACATTTCCTCTATCAAAAGTAGCATCAATGGAAATCACGATATTCAATACATATATAATATAAATACAACCTACAAAAAAGTTTCTTATAATTTATCATAAATCAATTCGTAAGTTATTGTATCACAAAATAATATTTTTCATATTCGTTCTCTTCAATAAAACGCAATGATTTTTAATTGCCTAAACGCGTTTACCATCTTTAAGGATGCCTAAACGCGGTTATCAGTATGTTTAATCATTAAATCTTAATGTTTTGATATCTTTTCCGGAACCGTGTTTATAGGATGACTAATATAATTGTAAATACGATATTTTTAACAGGCACGTTCCTAACTACTCAAATGAAATTTTGTTTTGCGTTTCATTGGGTTATTATGCTTCACTGAAATAGTAGTTTTCACTAATTTAATACATTATATGTTAAAAAATGTGGAGCCACTGACGCTTAAACAGCGAAAGACACAGGATCTTTTCCGCTTGACACAATCTTACTTTTCAAACCTTTAATGATTTAAAGTGCTCCTAGTGCTCACGTACGGTATGGAGACGGCCAAACTCACACAAAAGTCTGCTGAAATGTTAAGAGTTACGCAAAGAGCAATGGAAAAGTCGATGCTCGTCAAGGCTTTTAATAGACAGAAAACGTAATGAGTGGATTAGGCAGAAGTCTAAGGTTGTGAACGTGATAACCACTATAGAGCAACGGAAGTGGAGATGGGCTGTTGTATTTTTAATTTAATAAATAAAGAATAAAATTAAAATAACGTGACAAACGTGATTTTTTTTACTTAACAAAAAGTTTGTACGGAACCCTTCGTGCGCGAGTCCGACTCGCACTTGGTCAGTTTTTTAGAAAAGGGTAGTTTAACCATAATCTTGAAGCTTAACAGGTGGACTGGGGACCGCAGCAAAAACCAATGATTTGAAATTGCCGCCCATTTTGTGGTCTTTTGGAGGCGTATAGTGATATCGATATTTGTCCTTAAAGATACCTTTAAGTGAGAAGGATTGGTGTTATTTTACTATACCGGACAACATATAGCACTAACAGTCATGTCGCGTCAGAAAAGTATTTTAAATAACTATAGACAAAAGCGCCATCAAACTACATTTTGACGTTTGAAAATCTGTAATCTAGGAACACAAATTTGTTGTTTGTTTGTCTGTCCGTTCTTTTTCCATTGTATACGCGTTACCATAGCAACGTGTTAACCGCAAGTAGTTCGTCTACCGGACGCTAGATGGCGCTTACGGAAAAATATTTCATAATAGAAAAAAAATAAAGAATTTTGTCCACCCATGCGAAGCCGGGACAGGCCGCTAATTGTGATAAGGATCATTTTATTTTTATTGTGCATAGCTTCATGCGTTGTTGACCGTACCTTACTAAGGCTTACTAGTTGAGTGCAACATATAAGTGTTTATGACCTGCATTTGCAGTAAATCTTTTTATGAGGGTCAAGTTGAGGATAAGTCACCATAAATTACAAGTAACGTCAGCAGTCACATAAACACTTATACTACTTACCTACAGTACCGATTTTTTTTACACGAAATGGTATAAGTTCGGAATGGTATACAAAAATAGGTTTTTGTTATTGTAACTAAACATAAAGTATATTTTTTACTCTTTTATCAATAGGTGTAAAATGAATTTTAAAATTTCAGATACGCAGTGTCAAGTTGTTTATTGTTTATTACGGCAATTTTCTGTAAAACGGAATAGGTTTGACCTGACCTCAACTAAATACTACATATTTCGTAGTGTACATTTATATTCTTATATTTGTTAAGGAAACTGATAATCAAATAGACTATTCTAATTATTAATGATTAATTAATGCTCATGAAAATGTATGTATATTTTTTTTTAATATCAAGAATGACAACCAAAGATGTGACATTGTCACATCACTAAGAATCAATAAATTTAGTTGGTTGAATTCAATCCTCATAGAAAAATGTACGAAATTAATTGAATCAATGCGTCGTTGCAGTGCTGTTATTGAAAATAAGGGATACGCCACTAAATATTAATTATAACTATCTGTAGGCTGTAGATAGTAGTTATTTCGTAAATAACAATACTAATTACTAATACTTAAAAAAATATTGTATTTTATACTTTTTTGTTGTTGTTTCTAGTTGATCATTATTGATCATACCTTAAAACTGGCTTAAATGTTTGTCCGTAAAGTCATATTGAAACTGCACTTGTGTAATGGGATTTATATTGTTTTTCTAATAAATGATAAATCGTTGAACATATTGTTGTGCTATTTATTGTTTAATTTCAAAATAAAAACGATTGCAGTGAAGTATTTTACATAATGTCAAGGACCGTTGGTAGTGTAGGTATCTAATTATACAACCAACACTGTTTAGCAATTGGTTTTACCGATATATTGGTATACCATGAAAAACTGATATTTATCACGTGACAAGGAAGCTTTTTTTCAACGCACTCTATATTTTCCGTACATCTCTCATTTTTAGTTTATTTCATTGTTTTTGTTAATATAACTATACAATATAGTTGTGGTAAAGGTAAAAAAATATTGCTTATTTACATTTGTTTAGTTATATTTAAAATATCATGTAGTTTATTTACTATAAATCTCTTTTGAAGTCAATTAACTAAAATGACACGGCGCCTGTTAGCTGTGAATGACCGATTAATGAATAAGCATGCCATTCAATAGAATGCTAATCGAGAAGAACGCAGCGTGACGTGATGGATTCCATAGTCAGAGATCTCTTCAATGAGTGATGTATTTACTTCTTTACACATTATCGATACATTCAAAATATTGCGTAAGAGTTAGGCGGTTCACACACTAGAGATGCGTCCCGCCGCGGTGTGCGTACCGACAGAAAACGCGCGCGGGGACGGAAGCGCAGATCTGCCTATCTTAGCGGTGTAATCTGCTTCTCCGCGCGGGGTAGCAATACAAACCATTACAATCAGATTATATATTTCTCTTCGCAAAACTGTCTCCATTGTTTATATAGGAGTGAAGAATTTACGAAAATAAAATAAAATAGTTGAGGCAAAAACCTAGATTTTGCATTATTAAGCTATAATTACTCGGTTTTCAAGCAATAATTACTTAAGACTATCACACGTCGTTTGATTAATGTTGTTCCGACATAACGTTTAAGCATTAATTTTTATTCTAGCACATCGTATGGTTGTACTATCAAATAACACCTTAAATGACAAGTTTAAAATGGATACAACGTTTGTTTTTAATTACCAAACTGTATTTATACAGCAATTTAAAATCAGTTCGTACTCATTTAATTTATTAACAAACGAAGGAAGTATTTTGTATTATCGATATTAATACATCGATTTAATGCACAACAACACTAGTGGTTGGCATTAGTGCATTGGCACGGAAATGTAGGGAGTTCATTAGAATATTGCTTAGCTAATGTGGCAAAGAGACTTTATTTTATTAAAATGATGGCAAATTTAATGCCTATGATATCTACCTGATATTAAAGTACATGCCACAGATGTTAGCGCGACTGTTTTGAAATTACGACGGTTAAGCAATTTTGCAAGGGCAAGTAGGGATGTAGGGCATGAAATTTATTATTTCGAGTGCCGCCGTTTTTTGGAAGGCAATAAGCCTTTTAGTCCGGCTTAATCTGCAAGAATATGATCTTTTATTACGATCTTTCACCTGCCAAGTGTGGACATTAGGGTAAGATCTTCCCATTTTTGTTGACCGGGCGCAAATTTTACCTACGTATTCACCTTAAACAATATTACTATAATAACTATACATTACAGGCGTATTTTCAATTTCATAGAAATATGTCATCGTGAATGCGAAAAAATAAAATTTATAAATTATACAACGTTTCAAAAGGCTTTTAAATAAAAATACTTAATAAACATTGTCACCATGCGGATGTTGCAATATTGACGTCATCATAATTAACGTACGGACGTCAAATGAAAAGAACCGGAGAGGTGAAAAAAAAATGAGTTGTTATTTAGGGAGATGGTCAAAGTACATTGTACTCGAGGTCAGTGACTTTCAAAGGACTTCACTATATGTATTTATTACGTGTTTAAACATATTAACCTGTGATAAAAAAAAGATAAATTTCTCACCAATTAGTCTAGGTCAAAATAATGAATGTGAGCTTTGTGTTATGGATACTAGGGTTACGGATAGTCTTACATATAATGACACATGAATAAATAATATTAATGAAAATACATACTTGAAAATCTTGAAAACTAATTATGCTAGCTTAGTTAAAATAAGGTATATAAAAACTAACATGAAAAAAATAATAACCAGTCTCATTTTAAAACTCAAAAAGAAAAACAGTACTTACTATTACGTATTACTTTTATATTTTAGTACTTTGTGTTACTTCCATGTAGGTCTTATTCAAATTTTTAACTAACACTTTTAATGTTTTTTTTTTTAAATAAAACCTTTTTGACGATATGTTAATTCTTGTTTTGTTAATGACTAAGGTAAATACCTCTTTTAACCTGTGATTCTATGATCGAAACGTCAGGATCCTAATTATATTATGAGAATACTTTGTGTGTGTGTGTTTGTTACTATATTGTCAGTAATAAAAATAAATTTTAAAATAGATTTTCCACGCTTTCGCATTTCTACGAAAACAAAAAACTATCTGCAATTGATACACTCCTGGTGTGAGTGGCAAATTAGCATCTGGTGATGCTCCATGTCGCATGAGCTCGGGGTGCGCGTAAGGCTAGTTAAATATATAATAAAAAAACAAGAATAAACGGGTTGTTAATACAGTAAAAGTGGTTTTTAAATGTGTGGTAGGGGCGGCAGTATAAAAAACTGGTTGGTTGCCTGTAAAGTCGGTATACGGGCGAAAGTTTTACGTGACAACGACTTTGAGTGGTAAAATAATTTTAATGTGAATATTCATTCGTATAGTAGGAAGAAGGATGAAATAATAGTAACAATTTAAAACATTTATTTATACAAAGAATTATATTTAAAACATTAATTTATAGGCACGCGTCCCTTCCACTTTTTATGTCTGTCTCTCTCGCTCTTAGGCGGGCTAACCATGCCCGAGTGGAAGGGACGCGTGCCTCTCACTCGCTCTCATTGTAAGCGCATAACGTGAGCGGAGCGTAACGCAGTTTCTTGAAGTGTCACCCGGCAAACCAATTTATAAGACGTTGTCACGTCAAAAACTAAACAACTTCAATGCTTACTGACCTAACTAAAACTAATACTGCTGCAGTCTGCGTGCAGAATTTAATTTGTTAAGAAGCGCCTACGAAGAAAAATAGGCAATGTATCTTTTGCTGATGTTGTTGCTTACAGTTAAAACGTACCAACCTACCATATAATGTCAATATTTTTTAATTTATTATTATTACTAATTATATATTTTGTTTTTAAGCTGTTTGAGATTATGGGTAAAAAAACTTAATTTCTTTATCCCACCAATTCCATCTGCTTCTTCGATGTACTAGAGATTACGCGAATAGTTAATACGGCAAATAGTAGAATAATTCGTTATTAAAATTCGACATCAAAAGCTGTATTATAAATTTTAGTTAATAATTAATCCAACAACACCAATAATTCGTTTCTAGTGTCATTGTCTTGAAAAATCATTTTTTTTATTTATAAATAATGAAATTGATAATTTTTTATAAAAATACTAGAAAATCGCTTCGGGAAGTTATGGCGTAACGTAAGGTAAGTAATACAAATAAGGCCTACCTAATTTGAAACACTCATATCTTGATAATTATTTGAAAAAGGTGATAAATAATAGCAAGGCATTATTCTTTGGTTTATATATTTTAAGTAATTAAGAAAACATTGTATTTTTTTTATTAAAAATCACTCGAAAAGAGGTAATTCTGGAACATTAGCCTTGGGCCTTTTTAAAACATAGTGATTGAACAAAGCCTATATCCTTTAATTATAGGAATATTGTTATTAGAGTATTAATTATATAAAAATATATACTTCTGAGCCATTTATCAAGTGCTTTCATGAGATTCTTAAACAACTTTCAAAGTTATTTTATTAAATATTATGCTTAAATTTCTAGTCAGACTTGAAGTCGCATATTTACAAGAAATAAAGAATAATATAAAAAAAAAACGTATCCAAACAAACAAAAATGAAAAAATTAACATATTTCTCAAAAATATTATTAAATATTGAAAAATAAGGCTAATATATGTATATATGGGTCAGCAAATAAGGCTTATATTAAAAGCAGGCTTTATTTAGTACATTGTACTTCATAAATGTCATAAGCATATTAAATTCGCATATTCTAAAAATTACAATTTAAAGTCATAATTACCTTTTTGATGAGTTATATTGTGATCTCTATACATTACTTGAAACAAAACTTCAAAGAATAACGTATTAAAATTCGATAAAAATTACGACAAATTAATAACGCGCAATGAAAATGCCCGTTAGTCACAAACGACCGGTCACAAGTGACGCTGTCACAACGTCACAACTCTCGCGCACTGTTTGCTGAGTCGTGAGGCTGTCGTCTATGCGTATGTGAGATATTTTTGATGTAAATATATTTTAACCGACTTTTCCGCACTACAGGCCTTATTTGAGAATAGGCTTTATTTGTATCAGGTACCTTAGGTACATTGCGTCATTGAAGCTAATCTCTGGGACTCCAATAAAGGGTATGCATATTAAACCTATAAAACGCATCAGGTAGATACGTTAAGATGGGATACAGCTTATCTGAATAAGACTCCCAAATTGAACTTTAAAAAGTTTTGCACTATGAAAGAAAACTCGTAAATATTATGACATATAAGTTATACGCATATTTGATTATGAGTAATTATATGACATCAGTTTTTATTTAAAGGAAATTTTATAGTGGTAGATGTACCTAGCATATATAGTTTTTAAAGGGGAATCACGACAGGGTGTCCTATAACTGCATTAAGTGATTACTTAATAGAATTATTATTAAAACTTAAACAGATAAGAAAGCCACAAAATATAGTGTGTATTTTAAAACACGTGCATATCATAAGTTAAGTGAAATCACAGTGCATGCGGTGAAAAAGTCTGGAACAATAATTATCTAATGTACATTTTTTGTGTCGGTAGCTTCTCCAATTATCATCTTAAACGGCCGCCATTTATACGAAGCGGCTAGTAGGATTAGTAAAAAAGCTGATCACAAAGTACATCACAGTGCATGCTATATATTATATTGATGCTGAAACGTATAAATCTGGTGATAAAGGTGCCAAGTGCATGCTGCATAGCTTCCCGCTAGCTTACGTGTGAGCGCGTCGCGCAGCGCGAGCGCGAGCGAAGTCAGCGTGCCGCGCAGCGCAGCATGATGTCGCTCGAACATGCTCACATCTACGCAACGTCATTGGCTATCTACAGGCTCTATCATACATACATGCACATTGGAAACGACAAAATTATGAATACTACCCTTCTAAATCGAATGCATTATAAATGTTGTGAAAATGGTATCAGTATCGCAGTTAATTATTGTGGAATGATTCCATGATCATGCGAAAATCTACCTTTTTTCTAGTTATATCTAAATAAAAAAACAAACGTTAAAAGAAAAAGGTTTGTATCCAGTCTTGTTGAGTTTGTTGGCATAGTAGTAATTATTTTTTATTAATTATTTGCATTCACAATGCAATATTTTGTATAAGGTATAAAAAACGCCCTCAGATGGGGGGCTCGGAGGCGTAGTTGTTTTTTACACAAGTATTTTATACCTTATAGTGTAATAATATTTAGAAGAAGTATGTACTTTAGTTATTTTCGTTTAAACGTTTCCCCAAAATTAAGTAAACTTGAACCTTCTAACCCATCTCATAACATGTTCATCCTTTTGACTAGCATCTTTTTGTATCTATAGATCTAAAATTATTGTGTTAGATATATATCTTTGTACTTACATGCGGGGTGGTCGTAGAGCGGCGCTATCCTGGTTCCCTCTAGAGCCCCTCCTGCCAGTTGGGCTGATAACGTCTCCAGGAAATCGCGAACGTTGCGAAGCTCTCGGGAGTCGCTCGGCCCGGGGCTTTCGCGGCCCTCGCATTCTTCGTCTAAAAAATTAATAATATAATAAGTGTCGGAGAAGCGAGATATGTATGTCAGGATCATGGTAAGTGAATATCTGTGATTTCTAACAACCAACCCACTAACACCAATTTTTAAGATTAAAAATCTGTAATCTAAGATCACAAATTTGTTGTTTGCCTGTCCGGTCTTTTTCCATTGTATATGCGTTACTATAGCAACGCGTTAACCGCAAGTAGTTCGTCTACCGGACGCTTGATGGCGCTAAGTGTAAAATATTTGATAAAAAAATTTTGTTCACCCGTGCGAAGCCGGGACCGGCCGCTAGTTGTTAGTAATATTTTATGGACACAGTCTGAAAATAAAGTTTAATATTATTATTTTCGCACAAATAGTTATTTTTGCAGTATATATTAAACTGATTTACTCCGTAATAACGAGCATAAGACAAGTTAATAGCAAGGTTTGACGACCGTTTGGTGCAACGGTAGCGATCCTACATTTCGCAACGACGGTCCTGTGTTCGAATTCCGGAAGGGGCAGATGTTTGTATGATGAATACGTGTATGTGTATCCGTTACCCTAGTATCCATAACACAAGCCTTAGTGCTTACTTTGGGCTAGGTTAATTGGTGTGAATGTAGGAATTATTTATATTTATTTAGTGATATGTTTGATGAGAGATGTGGGATTATAATATTTTCAATATTAATTAGCTCTTTCAGCTTCTTCTGCACTTTTATATTTCTTTTAACATGGCTTTAATCACGTCTGCTTCGGTATGGCTTGATACTTTGGGGCAATTCAGTCGACATAGATAGAGCTTTCAAAGTATCTTTAAAATGTATAAGGTTTATCTTGGGTGCAGATTATTTACATAGCTGTAAGTTCTTATTTAAAACTTTACAAATATTGTTCTTGCCCTGTTTATACATCTTTGAGATGAGTTTGTATTTAAAATATATTAAAACTTATTTTTACTTTGAACTGTGAATATAGAGCTAGAAATTGCAACACCAGTTGCGGATAGCAAACAAAAGACATGAGCTATATTTTAAAAATGCATAGTGCATAGCAAATCTGTCCATAAGAAATTGCCAAATAAAATAACTCAAGTATCTGAGAATAAATTTAAAACTAATCCGTTCAGTGTATTATTCTATTAAGTAATTAATTTTAGGATGATGTTGCACTTTTCTTCGTCATCGATATAATATTTATTCTCATTTTGAATTTATTGTATTGAAAATAGCTATAAGTTTGTAATATGACGTTATTTGACTTTTGTATTGGCTAAAATAATTCAGTTCTTAATTAATAATAATTCCAAGATTGTAAGTAATTTTTTTAAAGTTGGGTATTTTTGATTTTGTAAATGCTTATGTCTACGTCGACAAAGACAGGTCATGTTGTTTTATACCATTAAGTTTATTTAAAACTTGTATTATACCACGTCCTGGCCAATAAACAAATAATTAAAATTATATTAATTTTAAACACATTTAGTGCTGGGGGGTAAATTGTCACGTCGGGGTCAACATGCAGACTTTTCGAGTGAATATCAAGAGGGAATGCCTATGTTATGGATTAGGATAGTAGGAACATTGCGTTCCGGTATGAAAATTTTTATTATTTTAAGCGCTCATTTTTAATATAATTTACGATAAAGAAATGATAATTAGACCTAAGGCGTCAATCACTTCTGATATGGTTGAAAAGTTTAATTTATCCAGACAATCCGTGTGTTTGGCAGAAAAAAGCGCTTGAGAGCGCTTACTAGCGCTGAAAAACAAACTATACAGTTTTCGGCCAGGGACACGTTTGCTAACTTCAGTAGCGCTGACATCACCCGCCATTTTGCTCATAATCGCTTAGCGATCGCCATTTTGCTTACAAGCGCTGCCTAGCGCTTTATTCTACTAAACACAAATATTGTGTTTGTCTGCAGAAGATCTAAATATGAAATCTGATCACAGATTAAAATTTGGCTTTTATTTTAATAGTGTCATGGCATCAGCTACTGGTTATATACTTTGGACTTAAGCCGTGTACACATAAAGCTGACGCATATATTAATATTAGTAAAAAACATCATGTTGACAATAAAGGTTGTTCTTAGCTATTAACTCTTGGATAGACTGACATGCAAAGCTTCTCATTTCCCACGCTAGGAGCCAAATTGGCGACCTCGACGTGATGGCACATTTCAATCGGCTTTCCACATGCAGATCTCACAGATTGAAATATCAAATCTGTTCACGTACACCCTGCGTTACGATCACGGGAGAAAACATATCGCAGCTACGCATCGTTAAATGACATCCGAGACAAAAGCATTATTGCACACTTGTGCATCGGTTTGTTTGGCTTTGCATAGGCAAGTCTCAACAGCCAAATTGAATCAAAGACATATAATATAACAGAGTAACAGTAACAATTCGTCATTATAATATCGCCTTATTACAAAATATCACAAAGCTCTTATCCACCACATCGAAAATATCGAAGAAATCGTATCAAATCCCGCCAGAAATATGTAAGCTACCTACTAGAGATCTAAATAGGCGGGTATCAACAGAGCAAGACAGACCGCGAAAGATCGTCAGGCGGAAACTGCTGAAGTGGTGAAACCATATACAGTTCATTAGTATAAGAACTAAGTTGTGGCAATAGATGGCGTTATATGAGTATAAAATATCATGTTGACAAGACAATGTTGCTCTTAGCTGTTAACTCTTGGATATAGACTGGCACGCTCGCCGGCTCTTTGATTTTCCATCTTACTCTCTAGGAGTCAAAGTGATAGAAGAGGGTGAGAGAATTTAAATGGGCTATAAATAACCGGCCAAATCGAATTATGGGTGTGTGAATGCTTATAATTGACAAACAAACCTATTTGTTCAAGTTTCTCAGTAGAGATGGTCCACGGCATGAGGCTGAAGGCGCGTTGTACCTGCCGTAAGAACCACGCGCCTGACTCGTACTTCACCGGCCTGGAATCGCAAAAATGGAACAATCTCAAAATAATGAAAAAAAGGTAAATGCAAATGTTCTTTTAACCAATAATAAAGCGTGGTGCAGATGTACTAGAAATTATCGAAATAATGGAGGTGGCACGATAGGTGGTATTATTGCTTAGAGCGATCTCTACCTGACAATCTTTGGATGAAGAGAAATAACGCAATTAATGACTAGGGTCTGAAGCAACAAACAGAAGTAGGTATGATCCAAACACAAGCAATGGCACATTTTACTTTAGATAGATACAATATTTAATATCTGAATGTCTTCTTATCGAACCTTATTTATTTTATGAACAAATATGAATGGACGATATCAGGTCAACCAGTTACACGAGTCAAAATTTGTCAGTTTATTTTGAACTGTTTTGAAGTAACAAATTGATTGGTAATATTTAACATAATTTAAGTATGACAAATCAGCCATACAATTTACAATTTTGGGCAGTAGGTACAGCAATTTTCTGATGAAATTACACGTTAGCATCTGTTTAGTACATCTACTAAGCTTGTACCTATGTATAAACAAAAAGGCTTGCAAAAAGCCGTATGCCCTTCAAAGCAAACGTGCTTCTTTTAATTTCTACTATCTTTGTTAATATACTCACTTGTGATATCGACATACGCAGGGTATGAGACCTCCCTGTTGATCACCCCCACACCTAAGACACACACCTTCGTCGGGACATGACGGCAAACACCTCTTAGGCTTCAACGATTCGTTCCTGAAAAGTAAAACGAAAAATTTATTTACAAAAATATGAGATAAAACCTAAAATCAATGCCTTAAGGTGCGTTATAGTAAATTTATTTATAAATAAGGCCTTATCATAATGCATTCAATGTATATCTATCAATATTAATTTAAAACCAATTTATTTAAAACCAGAAATTCTTGGTGCAAAGGTAGCGGTCCTAGCTTCTTCTGTGTGTCTGGATATCGGACTTCCTGAGAGTTCGGTCAATACGAGTTGTCATTGATGGTAGCTCGTCTGACCAATTGGCTATCAATGCCGGCGTCCCTCAGGGTTCCGTTCTCTCTGCAACACTTTTTCTTCTTTGCCCGGTATTTTGGGGTACGCAGATGACAGCACTGTTGTAGAGACCTATATGTCCGATGCACGAGCCAGTGCTGAACAAATCCAGAGTCATAGAGAGGCGATGGTTAGCCGCATGAACCTATCACTGCAGACTGTCTCCGAATGGGGCGATGCCAATCTAGTAAGGTTCAATCCGTCAAAGACCCAGGCGTGTCTTTTCTCCGCTAAAGGGAGTCCTTTCAACTTGACTCCTATTTTCCGAGGCGTATCCGTGCCGATCACTGACCATCTTGAGCTTCTCGTATGTCTTTGTCACCAACTCTCAATTTTGGCTCTTTCATTGAGAGCAAATCTCAAGTGGCTTCAAAAAAACTTGGCATTCTGGCGAAGGTGAGAAAATACTTCACGCCGGAACAGTTGCTCATCCTTTACCAAGCACAAGTTCGATCGTGTAGGGAGTATTGTTCTCATCTTTGGGACGGTTCCGCCCGATGCCAGCTCCAGACGCTTGTGTCCATTGAGAGGAGGGCCAAGAGGCTCATCGGCAATGAAGATCTTTTCAATAAAAAGCTCAAAAGCCTTGAGCATAGACGAAAGGTAGCAAGGCTATCCGTATTTTATAGGATACATTTCGGAGAGTGTGCAGCTGAATTGCACAATCTTCTTCCGCCGTCCCCATTTTATCATCGGACAACCAGACTTACTAATTGGCGACACCGTTATATGGTAGATATATCAAAGAGTCGCACTAAGCGTTTTGGTTCCAACTTTGTGATACGTACCGCTAAGGAGTTGAACTCTTTGCCTGAGTCTCTGTTTCCTGACAAATACAATTTAGGGGTCTTCAAGTCACGAGTGAATAGGTACCTTCTAGGCAAGCGCGTCACATCCTAGATCACATCGACGCTTACCATCAGGCGAGATGGTGGTCAAGCGCATGCCTATTTTCTATAAAAAAAACCAAAGGTCCTGGGTTGGAATTCCGGTAGGAGCATATGTTTGTGTGGTGAACATAAGCATTTGTTCCCTAGTCATGGTAGTTTTTTATAATTATTTATGTAATGACTTAAAACGTGGGGCGAGCGGTTTTCAGCCTTAACTAATTCAAATTCACTTGGTGAATTCGTTTTCAGGCGTTTGGCTGAGATGTTTAGTATTTACAAATAACGAGTGAGAAAATGAGTGAATTCAATTAGTTAAGCCTGAAAACCGCCCGCCCCACGTTTTATCATATTACTTGAACATATATCTTTAAATTTTTTATTATTCCGGGAAAAGAATTTTCCATAACAGTTCTGGGAACAATTTATTTTCTTCTTTTTAGTCCGTTTTTAAAAATTTTCTTTTACTTCTATTTATTTTGTTATTTTTAGTCTTCTATGTGTAGATTTTTACTAGTATTTTTCTATTTAAATAATTTATCATATACGATAGCATTGCAAAAATGCAAAAGATATAGGTATAGAAATCATAAAAATATAATTATTTATTGTTCAATAAATTAATTACGATTCAATTATTTTACCATTAAATAACACAAGTAAAAACCGCTAGGTTTATATGCTTATGAGATTAGCCACGGGTTATTTGCCTGATAATAAAAGATATTGTTTTAATAATAAGTTATCACAAGGAACATAAGCTGGCTATAAATAATAAACAATAGTCGAGCGAGCCGACAACGCGTACGGCGAGAGAACAGCCAGTTACATTGTCCTAAGTTTAATAAATGATCTACCTCCCGATTTGTTAAAAACCATAACACCTGACAATATAAATAATAAATCAAAACAATACTTTTTGGATATTGGAATGTAATATATACGGATATTTCTATATTACTGGATATTATAGATACATAGTTTGTAGAAAATAATTTTCACACAAGCTCTCCTGATTGTTGTAAATAATACGATTGTAAAAGGTTGGGAATCTCGATGTAAAATCCTGACACCTATACAAACCCTAGTGGTTTCCTTTGTGTTAGCTATAGTCAATAAGTTTCATTGTATAAGCATTTATAATGATAAATAAAGAAAAAAAATAGAAGGCGTTTAGTGATCCTCTTCAACTTAAACTAGAAAAGTAAATTACTGTTACTTTTCTACTTTAATTCATTAATACTATCACCTATATTACTGAGAATTGCAATTCATATAAAATTGATGATCTTTTTATATGAATTGTTAGATTAAAAATTTTTTATCTAATTTTACGAGCCTAAAACAAAAGTTGGTACATGGATAATGGAATTGAAGTTTAGTGATCATATAACGGATTGCTCCTGTCATTATAAAGAAGGCAAAGTTGAATTCCAACTTATCTAAACCATAGCAATAATTTGTCTTTGCCTAAACTGATGGGATGGTATTTTGGTTCTTATTCGTTCGCTTTGTTCATTCATTCATATTATTACTAAACGCAATGGTGTCAACCAGTGAACACACATACTTAATGAGGATTAAATTTAAAAAATATAAAAGCGTTTAGTGATCCCTTTAAAATTATTGTCAAAGTATTTATATCTAGCCTAATAAGTTTTTCGTGATAATGTAAGTACAGTAAAAGTACCTTATTCACGGTTTCCATATTCGCGAGTGAAAAATTTGCAACCCAGTTCCTGTATTCGCGGCTAAAACTTTCATTATTCGGGGATGCGTTCGGTAAACAGAAAGATTAAAATGAGCGGACTAATTTCAAACTTAAACAAACCTTACCGGCACTTTTTATAAGCAGGTTAAAAAAATATTAACAATGCGTTACATTACTAACATTATTTCTGTTAACCCCTCGTGGTAATAGAGTTGTTCTATCTCCGTAGTACATCGTCGAGGATCGAACTAGGTCTGCTTGGAAAAGTGGACATTTAACTTGAAAAATCTGATTGAAGGTTTACGTATAGCAAATGAACTTTGTGATGTCTTCATGAAAGTTGATTGATCTATGGAAAGGACTCTTATTTTAAAAGGCAAATTATTAATGTTACAGCTCAACAGCAATCTAAATTAAAAGATATTTTAAAAGCGGTAAAGCAAGGAAAAAAAATATTACTTTTTAAACCCTTAATTGCTTTAAATAGCGATTGATTTTAATTGTGAATATCTGAATAAATTACTTTTATTTTGATATATATTTTATTTTTGAACCTTGGAACGCATCCCCTAATTACCATTCCATATCCTGTTTCCGGTTTCTGTATTCGCGGCATATTTTCGGAATATATACCCCGCAAATAAAGAGATTTTATTGTAATAAAAAAGAACTTTTATATTTCATGCCAATAACCATGGCTAATTTCGAAATGGATGTATATGGAGTATGTACACCAGTTAGCTCATAAAGAAGTAATGATTCAATCTGTTAAATGTTATAGCCTAACGAGTGTATCAGAGTCTTTTAAGTTTTTTTTGGAAACATCAATTCGTAAATATATTAAATCTTTTTGTGATAGATAAAGCTAGTGAGTTAGTACTATTCGACATTTATAGTGATGATATTTGAGTTCGAGTGAGCTTCTGGGCTATGCAGCTCAAGTAGAACAATTGTGACTCGTCGCCAAGTAAGAGCTCTTTTAGCCTAGAAGTCTCTAGGAAATCTAGATTTTTATTTGCACCGGGCTGATAATATACCGTCCCAGGTGGAAATTGCGTTTGTGGATTTTGCTTCCACAAACATATGAGTGGTGTTTGTGTATTTTTTACCTATTTACAGTATCTGCAGACATTCGAGCCTATTTAATGATTTAAAGTCAAGTTTGTTCATTATTCTGTAGTCTCGTTTTAACTCTACTTACTAATACAAACTGACAGAATAACACATTTATAGTCACGTTATGCCTGAAATATAACATAAACACAATGCCCTGTTAAAAAAATATAGAGAAAAAAAGTTAATACACGTCCTGAACGGAGCTTAAACCTTCGCTGCGGACGCAAACTTTCACGCTTCTCGATAATGCCTTCCGCTTCCTCTCGAAGGCAGTTTACATCTCGACGTATTTTAAATTTCAGGTTATTGTCTGTCACAGGTATGGTATGTCTTTGTTCAAGATTATTTGAATGAGCCACTTGAAAACATAAGACTAGCAGTCATTAATTTTTGACAAATATTACGATTAAATGTAGTTATGTATATAAAATAAAAACTAAAATTTTCAATAATATTTTTGAAGTGAAAACTTCTTTAGCGGCGCTGTGTACCTTTTTTTGGAATGGGTAAAAATTTCTAAACTCGCGTCAGGACACGTGTCCTGATCGAAAATTCGTAAGACGGCGTAGGGCGCTTGCGCGATGTGCGTATAGTCGTGTCATTTTTAAACTTCATAGTGACAGTAACATTATTATTTTTTTTAAAACTGTCATTATGAAATTTTAAAATGGCAGGTAATGTCACGAGAACGCATGCGTTCAACTGATTTTATTCATGTCGCATGTGCAAAATCCTGCACATGCGCACAAAAAAATGCAACGAACACGACTTGGTGTGTTTGTTGACATGTTTGTATACGATAGCGCAATAAATGAATATTGTATTTTACCACATAAATGATAGCACTTTTATACTGATCATTAAAGCAATTCGTGCGAAATCATTCCTTAACCATTTCAAAATATCAAAAATGCACAACTTTAATATTCAAGTTTTCACTTCTGCCGGCACTCCCGGAGTGCAACCCGTCGTTATTTTTTTAATACACAGTGGTTATGTTTAACAGTTTTCGATCAACTACTGCTTAAATCAAACTTAGCTTGTTTAATTCGTTAACTTTATGCCTTTTTGTATAAATATATCACTACATATAAGTAGTTACCGAGTGTTTTCCGTTTTTGATATTTAAGTGTACAGTATGATCGCAGGTGGACCTCGAAGATGGATTTGAACATTTAGGTATTATTGAAAGCTAGAAATAGGTGCTTATCTTGTCTCCCAAATATAAAGAGGATTATATTTACAAAGCTGTTCATAAAACAAGCAAAACTGATATATAAATCGGTCAGTCAGTGATGAAATCGACACCTCTATGCCGTCTGGCCATAATTAACTCACATGCATTACCGGATAAAAAGCCTTGAAACTTAAACCACTCGCCTATCCCAAGTGAAGCAATGACGCCAATCGAGTAACATTTTCACAACGCCATAGCAAAGACGGAGTGCAATGCTGTGCAACATGTGGCTTGCAACAGCTTAACTTAAATAAAACATATGAAAGTAGCATATGTTCTTTACACATCGCCTTGTGACCAGTGAAGTTTAAAATAAAGCAATGTGTACATAGCCGTCTATGACGAATTATGTTTTGTTGACGTTTTTTTTCTTAGATGCTGCTGTGCACAGGTGTTACAAAATTACTCGCACGCTAGATAAGAGCTGCGAAAACTACCTATTGCACATTCGAATGTGGGAACTATAAGATTTATGCGTCTCGGTACCAGTTAAAATTAAATTCTTTGCATTAGGTTTAATCAATCTTTTCTATATCTCCTTAAGGTCTATTGTAAGACTTTAAGTAGGTTTTATTAGTAACAATTAAGTTTGAGAAAAAACAGAACATAACTTTATTTTAAAGATACCACAGACAAATGGGACCTTTGTTTTTTTTCTATAACCGTACCCTTCGCCATCGTCAAAGAAACCCACCCTTAATCTCTGCAATCAAGGTCGCATATTTGTTAGAAATCATCATAAGCTCATTAATATTTGTATTGGTGGGGTATTGCCCGTCCTTTAAGATGGAAGCACTAAAAGGAGCATAGGTCATAATCCAACACATGGGCCGAGTCGTTCATGCTATTCCCAGCATAGGTTACCACGAGACGCTAAAATTCGAGGGGTTTGTAAGGTCTGCAGACTTTAGAATATAATAAAAGGCAAACTGTATTTTATAGGATGTACCTACTGTAAGTGAGGAGCCTCCCGCACGGCCGTGACTAGGTTCGTGTCCCGTCGGCGGTGACTGCCGGAGATAGCCAAGCGCGCCTCTAGCGCTCCAAAAGTATTGGTGTTATTCTACGGTGCCTAACACCGTGTGGCAGGCTTTGTGCTAATATGTCAATGATAATGACTCTTAATGCAGGCGATATCAGCGGCTTAACGTGATTGTAAAACCACAGTATTCACCCACCTGATCCGGCTCATATGAAAATTGGTTAACCTCCCTTGTTATCTTTGTTATCCCTAAAGCATCAGTATCGGTAATGTCAACCTCTTTACATTGTTGACCCTTTGCTCCTTCTTAAAATAAATAAGTGGAAAGTTTTCTGGAGTTCGTAAGAGTTGCACTATCAATAGTGTGCACTATCAATAGTGTGCACTAGTGGTGTATAAAAAAAATTAACTTCGCCAATGACACTGCTAATATTATGTTCTCATTCATAAAAACTTGCATAGTTATTTAAAATAATATGGATAATAATCAAAATTATTGTTTTCACAATTCATTATTACATTTAAAAAAAAATTAATTATGAAATTTCAGAAAAATGGTCATTTAGGAAATAAACTTTTATCGTAAAAACAGCTGAATCGAGTTATTATTAATGATAACTAGATTAATAAATTAATACAACCTTTAATAATGTACGTATCTTAATGAATACTTGCACCCTTCACAATTATGGGTGTCATAAAAAACAACCTCATGCTCCTGTAGACCATAAAAAGACCTGCAGCGGTTTTCCAATTTATGTTCTTTTGGAGATCACCCAACCTGCCTGCTGAGCTTGGAGATTATGGCAACACCTACCTTTTCTTAGTAGCAACAGATGTCGTCTGGAAGTCTTTGCTTGAGGTTGTTATTTAATTTTTTTAATTTTGTTAGGTATGTATTAATTAATTAATATTACCAATTAGAAATGGAGAGACACCGAATATATAAACAATAATATGCAAATATTGGGATCCCGTGATTACCTTATTAAAGCTGTAATGAAACTCAAAGCTAGTAGTACATTTTAGTAAATAACAAATGAAATGCAATTTTCTCCACTGACAGCCAGTCTAATAAAAATAAACTCAAATATATACTGGAAATTCTTCTCTCATGCAAATTCAAATACTAAAATATCTTCATCAATAGTAATCAATAGCTATCTCGATAAAATAATCGATTAAATATGTAACCATAAAATCATAAGTATAATAATTTGGAAAGAAATATTTACACTCTTCAAACATACACATCGCACAGCAACCAATTGCTTTATTTAACTTAAGGGAATGCTTTTAGAACTATTGTAGCGGTTGGCTTAGAAAAACCAATTTTTTCTGTTTGGAAAATAATATTTATTGATAATTTGAATGTTATTTGACAGTCATATAATAAGAAATAGCAGATGGTTTGTATGTAATCCTTAAAGTAGTTAAAAAAATGGGCCACTGAAAAATTAACGCAAGTAAAAAGGCGTGTTTACAGTGCGTAATTTATAATGCAAATGTTAAATGAAAAGTATCAAATCAAAAGGCTGTAATTCGATTCTATAGTCACTTAAATTAACTGCGTAGAATTACCGATGGTCCTTCCGTTTAGATACCGTGTTGCGAAGGTGGAAATCTTAATTAAACTCACGGTTATCAGTCAACGATCTCATAAAAGACTATTGCAATAACGCTGGACATAAATATACCACACACCCACCGGTTTCAACGGCTAAGAAGTAAATAGATTTCAAAATGTTGAACCAGTTTTTGACACTACAAACAAGATTCCAGTTTATTTATTAATTCTAAGATAATAAATACTGTAGTAATTTTAAGGTGCATTTTTAGTTTTAAAAATAACAATTTAATTCAATGAAATCTCAAAATAATAAACAATAATATTTCTTACATTCACACCAATTAGCCTAGCCCAAAGTAAGCACTGTGTACTGTAAGTAAGGCTTGTGTTATGAATACTAAGGTAACGGATAGACATACATATATGACACATAGATATGTTATATTTATAGAAATATATATAAGTATTCATGACTCAGGTACCTACAAATGTTCATATTAATCACACAAACATCTGCCCCTTCCGGGATTCGAACCCAGGACCATCTGTGCGAAAGGCAGGATCGCTACCGTTGCACCAAATGGTCGTTTCGTTTCTGCTTCGGTGAGAAAAATATTTTTTTCTGAGGAATATTTATTAATTTATATTGTAATAATTAATATTTTATACTCTGAATATTAAGGGTAGAATGCATAAATATATATAACAACCATGACATGAAACAGGAACAAATGCCTGTCACACAAACATATGTCCTAACCAGGATTCGCAACTACGACCTGTAGCGTAGTAGCCAAGATTGCACCAACCGATCGTTAAATTAATCAATAAAATTATAAATAAGAAATTACAAAAGGAATTAATAATATCTACAAAATTTCTTCATGATGGAATAATTTTAGCTTGTAGCAAAACAATAGCATCTATTCGACATAGAGACAGATATAGTTTCCGGCATTTAAGTTGAACATGATTCTGAAATCACGTAACATGCGCAGTAGTGAATAATGTACCTAAAGTTGCTACTGCGCATGTCACGTGATTTCAAAATCATGTTCAACTTAAATGCCGGAGATTATACTTAGGTTAAGGTCGTGACAGAAGCCAAGAAACTATTTACATTTAGAATATATGTATGAACGGCTAATGTATAATGAAAATTAAACAAATGTGAATTCAATTGGCTTCGATTCATGAATAAGTTAAAGGTTAATTAGTGTAAACAATGGTAATGTATTTATTGCATTCAAATATAATGTAGATGTTTGAAGTATTAAGTAAAAAAGTGCTAATAAATACTACTACAGAAAATTTTTTCATTGTTAAACATATTGTAGGTCCCTACAATTGCGTATTTAATTTTTTATTAACAACAAAGATAAACATAAAATCTTTAGTTTTGTATACCAAAAAGACGTAAAAGATTATTTACGAAACTTAAAACATGGTCTTCTCATCATTACAAAGATTTTTTGGTATGCGATAGTTTCTGATATATCGTTACCTGAAATCACATTTTAAAGTTCAATTACTGGAAATTCTAATTAATAAACACACATAGGTGTAATATGAGATGACTTTACACAGTACTATACGATACTACTCTACACGGTTGCTCTGTAATGTAAAGTAGACGCCCTATCGTGTACATTTGAATTAAAACGTTATTTTAAATGGTTCAAAAGCATATTTAAAATAAAAGTGATAATTTAAGCATCACCATCGTCGTATGTGTAAAGAAATATAACGCTAAACATTAAACAAAAACAGTAAACAATTAAAATTTAAGTAAACAATGTCGATTACAAAGTCATAGTTTTTGTTACAACCTCAAATGGACATTGTGACTATTACAAGCACATTTAAAATATTTTATGGTGTGTTTAGTATAATTAACTTTGTTTTAATGACGGTTTAACTTAACATAAAGTTATATTTTTCGGTTTGTCATATAAATTCAAGTTTCATTGTAGTTTCTTTTGTTTTTTTTTTCTCGATAGACTATAAGTGACAGCAAAAAAGCATTCTATATAGGGTAAAGGCACCAGTGGCCAGCCAGGCACCAGTGTTCAGCCTTTTACATCGTTTATTGGCCATAAATATCGCTATAATCAAAATAAACAAATCACTTGCACTTAAATAGATGCTCTGATTCCTCATTGGTTAATGTGTCACGCGACAGGAGTGGCAGGGGATCAGGGGGTAGAAATAAACTCGTTCATATCGGTGCTGTCCAACGACAAGAGCAATAGTGTCAAGTCCGCCATATTTTTTATTACACGTAGTGTTCTCTTAACAGGTAAGAAAGAACCTATTTAATAATGCAATGTAATTGTGTTTTCTAAATGGTAGCTTTATACATTAGTTCATGTGTTAAATTATATTAAATTTTGATAAAAATATCGCTTTTTTACATATAAATTGAGGGGGCTGACCATTGGATACCACTTTTTTACAAAAGATCCGATGGACAGCCCCGGGGCTGATAACTGAATTTTTCGATTATTTTCGAAATTACAAGACGACCATTAGAACCGATAAATATAAATTTCCAAATTTAGTACGACAAACATTTCCTAATGATCGAAATACCCACTGATCAGCCACATTTTAAATTATTTTTTCATGCGGCTGAACACTGGGTGTTGAAGATCCAGTACTCAGCCACGATCTTATTTAAATGATATTTTTAGGGACGAATGTGGTTATTTGTATGAGAATCTATAAGCAATACTTAAGTTTTACCTGAAACAATTATAAAATGTATATTTATAATCAATGATTATAAACATACATTTTATAAATATTTCATACTTACAAGGGCTGAGCACTGGGTTCATCGAGGCTGTTTACTGGTTTTTAGAGGCTGTCCACTGGGACAAAGTGCCTCTTTTTGTTTAAACGTAATTATATATTTTATTAGGAAAATTATTGTTTTTGAGATATATTTTTTAAAAACTATAGTAAACAATAAATCCAATCATGTTGTACATTTCATTATCTGACATATGCTGTAGAAATGGCAACTGTTCAAACTTCAAAAAGTCGTTATGAGGCTGACCACTGGTGCCTTTACCCTACTCGTATCTACTCTACGCCCGTCAGAATGGTGCATCACATCTGAAACTATTAGATATAGAAGTATCTAAATGTTCTAAGGAGGATATCCTCGAGATTTAAGATAAGAACAACTGCATCCATAAATAAAAAAAAAACTCTTACACTCATTTGGATTTGAACACATCCGTAAAAAAAAAATATTACTTCATATGATGTTGATGAAATTATTGTAAGAATAATATTATGAAATCTTGTATCTAAATTACTGTGATCTGGTTTGTGGTATTTAATTATGTAAATAGAGTCAAGAATGCTTTTATCTACGAAATCAATAACCAGATTGTGCATTATTCATTAATTAATGAGTTTCAAAACTGAAACGAACTATTTATTGTGCTATTAAAAAAATAAGTTTTCATAAGGATATATATTCCTTACCCTAAATAATAGAATTAAGTTCAAAATGACCACGTTCGATTTCCAAGTAGTGTATAACTTTTTCTTAATTCATTAGAGCATAATTGTCTAGCTTATATAGTTCGATGTGCCATCCTATATAGTTTTATTCCATTTACTTAAAAGCATCCCTAAATTTATAATTAGGGATTTTAATTTTATTCATATGATTAAATTTTATTTATATTTCGACCAGTCAATCATAATTAAAATAATCCTACCTTCACTTACATCTAAGTTATATCTAATAAGATTTTTAAACTCTGATCAAGGCACTTAGAAATTCAGTCTTTTAGTGGATCCAATGACGTTTAACGCACTTAGCACAGCACTATTGTCACTGTTTTCAAATCAGTTCTCATCATCTTGATCGAACCATAGTGATGTGACACTCCTACTTCCCTGTTCTCGCGCTTGTTCTTCAGTGATTATCCTCAACACGACCACCTCAACCATACATAGCGCGAATAGGATTAGAAAAATCGCGAAGTTTGACCCCTGGTGGTGGAAATGGAAGGAGTTCGGCAGAGGTCCTGGAGGTGGCCAAGCGGCAACGCCGAAAATCGCCAGACTCGATACTCCAGCAAGAGACATCGTTATCGTTTCATAACTTTAATCGATTATCAATGTTTTCATTTATACGTGTGTGCTTCCAACGCGCAAATACAGTAATGCCGCGAGTGTTTTTTTTTATCAGACGAGCGCTCACAACGGTGTACAAACGCCAATGCGCGCGGGTGCACCGCTGTTGCAACGTATCGCTCTTATGAAATTATGAATCGCTATGGTTAGATTCTTTGCGTTGGGAAATGGTCGAATGTGAACGCAACAGTTTTGGGGTCAAGGCTGCAATGCGAGCAGTGTGCGGTGACCTTTTTGTTTTTTTCGTGTAGTTTGTTTTGGCGTGGATTTGCCGGTATCGCTTCTATCTTTATAGGTCAATACGATACTCCTGTACTTTATCATATGCAGGGGAGTATTCCGAAAGTAATTTTACTAATTTAAGTAGGAATGAAATCAAACAACTATATTTTTTTTAATATTTGCTAAAAGAAATATTATTATTTTTATAATTATTTTGAATATAAAAATATACTATTATTTACGAAACTTAAATTTGTTTTTACCCGACTAAAACTTTGTTTAAGGGTATGTTTTTCGAGAGTATGTATGAGCACGCTCTGAGGCCTGAAGGGTTCGATGGATTTTAGCTGGAGAGGTGTCGTTAGTTTCGTATTCACTTTGAGAGTGACACTGGTACTGTGAGTATGTCAAAATAAAAAATAATAAACCCAAAAAAGAAATAAAAATAAACAAAGGTAATTTAAAAAACTAAAAATATCCGAATGCGTTTCTGTGTAATTTGCAAATGAAAAACCCCTCAAACAAGAAGAAAAATTGTAGCAGTAGGGACCCATTCTTGAAATGGAGGTTTAGTAAATTGAGAGCACATACCTATATTACATTGCAGATTACTCCAATCTACTAACTAGATGGCTGTCTTTCAAATTAATGATGTGTATTTCTACATAAGTAGTTAGAACCATATTTAACCTTTTTTCACCAGTGTGGGTAATAGTTGGTTTTTAGTGGTAAGGACGTTTGCAGGCCATCCAAGAATAACAAGAAGGCGTAAGTGCGGGATCCGACAGGAGTGAAATCTTCATAACTATTTTATATCCATCACTGATATAAGAAGGTAACTGATAAACAAAATAAAAACCGTTGTGTGTACTTATGTACGCACATAAGAAGTTATACTTTTTTATCGTTACTAAACAAAGATAACTAATATTATAGATTTATATAAATTATTGTTAACCACCATATATAATTTAAAATCACACACACACACTTTCATAATTAGCGGCCAACTTCATTCTGATGGTTTATTCTATGTCGCTTTTGCGGCCAACTTCAACATGATAATTTTGTGTCACAGTGATGCGCGCGCATCTTAAAATATCAGTATCATAATTTTTTCATAACGTGCCTAAAGAAGTATAACTTCAAAAATAATCTCATTAAACATGATGGTTTTATATTATGATAGCAACAACATTCGTAATGAGACAAAAAGAGTAAGGATATAATATAGTGTGCCATATACATAAGTGGTTTCGCAAGATATTTCTCATTTGAAATAAACAAAACAGTTTTGCGTAAAAAATAAAAAAGCAATGTATCCGTAAATCTCCAAGACCTGGAAGGCACGCCAAGGTCTGCCTTAAAACAATAATATTATTTGTTAAAATAAGTTTGTGCGTCATAATTTCTGAAGGTTTATATCACTGAAAGTAACCTTCTAGAGTTTATATTTTTCCATCATACAAAAACATACATTTACCGTGAAATGGAACCGTGAAAATTAATTAAAATTTTATAACACGGTGATTATTATTCGTGGTTTGCTTTCGTTTCATAAAAAAATGATAACTTTGGTTATAAGCTATTATATTGGCTGACCGTTGGGTGCAACAGTAGCGATCCTGCCTTTCGCACCGACGCTCCTGGGTTCGAATCCCGGAAGGGGCATATGTTTGTGTGATGAATACGAGCATTTGTACCTGATTCATGGATATTTATATATATTTCTATAAATATTATATATCTATGTATCATATATGTTTGTCTATCTACCTGTCTGTCTATCTGTCTGTATACTAGGGTAGTATCTGTAGGTAGGGTAACGTAGTATCCATAACACAAGCCTTATAGTACTTACTTTGGGCTAGGGTATTTGGTGTGAATGTGAGGAATATTATTATTATTTAATATTAAACTAACTTAAAGTAGGTATTAAATTATTAATTTTTAACTTATTTATACTTAAGTATATTCAGATATGCCTTAAATTGACAACAAATTTTGATTTTAATTAAAACAGGATTTTCATAATCTTTTGAGGGTATTTCGGCGCAGTTCTCTCCTCTTTACGGCAAAGCTGAAATTCTTTGCAGATTTTAAACAGTTTATTGAAAAAATATTTGTATTTATTTCAATTTTTGTATTCACTATTTTATTTAAAATACGCTTATAAAAATAATTCAAAGCTGATTTGAAGGATATTTCGAGTTAATATAGTCCGGAGCAATTTTTTTTTTCTTAGTTTACTAGATCTATTTATTTCTAGATTTTGTATACTCACGAATGTCTAAAGCAGAATATTTGTACAAGGGCACAGATTATTTGACGGCCTCCTATTACCACAAGGTTAGGTATAATTGAATATATCATTACGTAATGCTAAATAAAAAGTGACAAGGAACTATTTTAGTCTGTGATAGTCTGTCAGCCATTAATGTCAGCCGGAATTATGTTAGAGCAAAAACGAATATTTGAATACAGATATTTTCAATAATCTGCAAATTATATGTAATAAGGAATAACATATATTATTAATTTATAATTTTATTAATTTTGTTGGATATCGTATATTCAGAAAATTGTAGTAAATTAATATTACAAATAGATTTCTCCATGAGTTTTGGTTTAAATTGTCTTATTTTCATGCCTTCTGTTTTGTATATGATAGTATGATAGTGATGTGTTTCTTGTTATCGATGTCAACATTTTTGGTTTTTACTTTTTGCTTTAGTTTTCCCAAGATGAACCTATTAGAACTGAATGGATACGCCGTATATCAAGGATCAATTGGACACCGAAAGCGCACAGTCACATTTGTTCGAAACATTTTAGACAAATGAATGTATCATTTGAGCCACATGAAAACATTTAATTTCGGCGGCTGAAAGCAAATGCTATACCCACATTACATTTACAGAACATGCAATTGCTCCTTTTTTATTCCAAACATTATCTTAGTCTTGCTTTGTCATATAATTATTTCGATCCTACCAATAAATATTCAGATTTTTAATTAACATTTTGGCAGCGTGTATCCCAAGTAATAATGATAGCAAGTAACAATTATATTCTTGTGTTTCAGAAACCACTATCGCATTAAGAAGGAATTATGAACCACCAAGTAAACGCCCCAAATCTATGACCACAGTTGAAACAAATACTGATTCCAATATCTCTGAACTGATATCTAATTTACAGAAAATTATAGCAGATTATAAAAACCAAATTAGAATATTAAAAATAGGAGTTAGAAAGGGTTAAAAAGATCAGCAAGTGACGTCTTCGCAAAATAAACACTTTAACAAGGAGAACATTAAGGAGCAACGCGAAGAAATCTCAACTCTATAACATATTGATAGAAAAATTGAAACAAGAATATGTTCAAGCCGAATACCTAGCACTTTTAGAGTGTGTAAACAAAAATGACAAAAATTCGCGGCGAGAACTGAACTCAATTCCGGAAACAGCGTTTAAAAATGTTTTGATGATTGGATTAAGTTGGCGTAAGTGTCGTTTCTGAAGAAGCATACTTTGAAGGTGATACAATAAATTTGGATGAATAACAAACATTGTGTATACATATTATTGATCTTTTCCCGGTACTTTCTTGACAGAGTAGTATATAAAAATATGAAAATAATAAGTAAATATATATAAAATAATAGTTGGTTAATTGAAATTAAATAATCGATTGATTTTCTTTTAAAATTTTTCCTCTTTTTTAATTTATACTTATAAGAAATATAATGTTGAATGCAGTATCACTAATGTGCTGCTAGAGGTCTAACTTAAAATAGAAACATGTAGCCTAATATGATATACCTATACAAAGTGCAATTTTTTAACTGTACCTACCTGGTTTCTCTAGATACTGAAGACTGCAAATCTAATAAATAAATTGGTTCGGGTCCAAAATTCTACTCATGAATACTGCATTATAAAATGTTCATATTGCAGATTCTACACGTGTTTATTATGACACATTACCGTCCGTTCTAGTGTCATAGACATACCAACAGCATAATTTTTTTTTACGTTTTAATTTTATTTTTATCGATAGTAATATCGACGCCGTTACATCACTGACGTAAGGGAAACTAGTGACTACCTTCTAAATTACGAAACAAAATTTGTATACTTATTTCTTTCTTACACATTTACAACTGTATAAGTCAAAATAGTACGAACTAACGTATTGTGTTGTTATTTTAGCACGGCTTCTATAGCTTTAGTTATTGTTCTGAGGTAGGCCCGCTACGAGGTGGACCGACGATCTGGTCAAGGTCGCGGGAAAACGCTGGATGCGGGCAGCACAGGACCGATCGTTGTGGAGATCCTTGGGGGAGGCCTATGTCCAGCAGTGGGCGTCGTACGGCTGATATGATGATGATGATGATGATCTAAGTATAACAATCAGGAACTAATTGGTTCATTCAGGATTTCTTATACATCATAGGATTCAAGACAATACGAATACATAGGAAGTCTTGGTAAGTATGAGCGTTTTCCATTTAGAAAAAAAAGTCGACACTGTATTACACTATGTCGACCATAATAATACTATAGTATGGTAGAGTGTACTATAGTGCAACACAGTGTCGACTTTTTTTTCTATATGGAAAATAAACTATATGTATCATACCACTGACCTTTTATATTATAGATGTCACTCGTCAGTGTATATATACTTTTTGTTACATTTATAACCTGTATAACTCTACGTAACAAATCTGTCAAATAGATGACAGATGCTGCGATTGAGATCATTTGTATTTCTCATAATTGACAAATTAACCTAACAAATTACGAATATGTTTATTCATGTGGCGTATAAGGACGCACCAGAGTTGTCTCATATACGACGGCGCTCTTCAGAGCCAGATCTATCTTTGGAGAAGACTTTACTTGTCAACCCTAATTGTCCAGTCAGGTAAGTGAAGCCTTTTCTATGTGTTGCCCTTTTACTGATACAAAAATATATGTTACCTACGAGGACCACCCGGAAAGTAAGCACCAGTTTGGAGATTTAAATGGAACTAGTATATATTTATAAATATATACGTTTTATTTTTAAAGAACATATCTTTAACTCAAGCATTTATCGTAACGTGCGACGAGTTTTTGTATCCCAGTTTCAAATTCATGTGCTGCCAGTGTATTGAGATACGTAGTCAAAGCTTCTTACAGTTCTGGCCCAAGTTTTCGAAAAATGCTGATTTTTTTTTAACAATTTCATAAACAACTGTTCGTGAAACCTTAATGTTGCTTACCAGCTCAAAACAAACAAAATGCACCGCCCGCCAACTTAACCTACTTTACTGTTGTTAATATTTAATTCTTCGCCCATTTCTAAAGGATAATGTTGGAATACATAAGGAAACAATGCCACCTAGGCATATTCACACAGTTCGACCTGTGCGACGAAAGCGGCGTCCTCATGGGACTTTTCAACTTGCCAACCTACGCCTACGCCACAGCACAGTTCGAGCATAAGAGAACATACTACGTTATCGTTGTCAGAACGGTGAGTTCCAAGTTTATTTTTTACCGTGCTTGACCGCTATCTCGCCTGATGATAAGCGACGATGCGATCTAGGATGTGACGCCCCTGCCTAGAAGATACCTATTCACCCGTGTCTTGAAGACCCCTAAATTGTATTTATCATGAAACATAAATTTAGGTTTAGACAAGTTTAAACTTCTTGGTTTCTGATTGGCAGACTCTAAGAATCAAACATCAAAAACGAGCTGTGAACATACGAGTATACAGTGTTACCACCTTGGTTTTTGAAAGGGGCAGTCGTACAAGCTAAAAAGAGCTAGATTTAGCTAATTTTGCCATCAAAACAGGTGCTAGAAAGGGCTAAAAACAAATACAAATGCAAAGAGTTAAATATTATTTATTTGAAACTTATTAAGTAATTTCAGAAAGGGGAAAAACTCTCATAAGAATGGTTATCAAATTGTTAAAAATCAGAGTCTTTATCGGAATCTTCTAAAATCATATCTTCTGAAGCAGAAGAAATTGAAATCTGATTGACATCTGTGTTCTTAGCCAATTTGAACGAGTATTTCAATTTGATTTGATGGAGGAGTGTTCTACAATATATAAGTTAAGATAAGTTTCAGACTAATTACTGGCACCAGCGGTATCTTCTTTATTTACATATTTTTGTTTGTGAGGACGATATGAAAGGATCTGAAATGTCTTTATGTTTTTTCGTTTCTTTGTGTCGTTGGATATCGAACAACTTCGCGTTTATCTCGATTTTGCAATATAAACATAGAGCGTTTAACGAATTTCCTGGCACTGGTTTTATCCATTTAAATTCCACTTCCCAATCTTTTTTATAATGTTGCTTATAAACAGTCTTTTTTTGGATTGATTCATTATTTATTTTGTTACCTACTGAACTTTCCAAACATTCACACACTTTATGTATCAAAAAGAAGAAACGACAGTGTTCAATTGACTCGCTCGATTATTTTAACAAGTTACAAAAACTAATGTTCGCTTCTCTCTCATTGCCTTAGTGATATTACAATACTGCGAAAAAAACAGACACTTAAATAATATTAAAATGAACACATTTTAACTCCGTCCTAAATTAGTCTGTTTATTTATACTTAGAAACTTTAGGGTATTCCCCAGTAAAGAAGCAGAAAGAATAGGTAGGGCTACCAATGTTACCATGGCAAAACGAAAAATATACCTAAGTAGTGATCATAAAGAGTGAACTGACGAAATCTATACCACATGGCGCGCATTGTTTCAGAACTTGCTAATCGCGGTGCGAAATTTTCGTATCGCTTGAAAAGGTCTAGATTGCTCTTTTCGGGCTAAGGCATGAAAAAACGAGTTTACCTACAGTAAAAATTGCTAGATCTAGCCCGAAAAGGGCTAAGGTGGCAACACTGCCAGTATATGACTTCCATGCGTTAAGACGTTTGACTACCGTTTTGTGCAACGGTGGCGACCTTGCCTTTTGAACTGACGGTCCTGTGTTCGATTTTTACAAGGGGCAGATGTTTGTGTGATGAATACGAGCATTTGTACCTGAGTCATGAGTATTTATATATACTTCTTTTAATATTTAGTTTTATACATTACTCCAGTATCCATTACATACGCCTTACTGTGCTTACTTTGGGTTACGCTAGTGAGGGTAAGAAATAATTATTATAATAATTATAATGTTATTCAGACGACCCATCCTCACCATTCGGCAATCTTCATGGTCGAGTTGTTTTAATGGTGACTCCACTGAGGTCCCGGTTCTGATCCCAGCCAGCTTAATGTAGAAAACGCACGTTTCTCTATTGGATTGATTTTGTATGTTGATACCATCTTGTGTCTGATTTCCACAGCACAGTGCTTCAGATACTTAATTAGAGTTTGGTATAAATGGTAAATAATGATGAAGTGGGTGAAGTGGGATTTTTATTCTGCTGTAATATCTGTTTTCGCTATACTAATACACTGTATTACCTTCATGTGTGCAAAGTTCCGCAACGCGTACTTTCGCTTACGAAAAGTAAGTATTTATTTATCTATTAGGACATCCAATAAGGTTATGCAGTAGAGTTAGTTATGCACTTTGTGAGAAACTTAGAAATATTAACCGCTTACTCTTAGAGTTACATTACATATTGGTGCATGGGAAGCATAAAAAAACGTTATAACAGAAGCCATTTTAATCAAGTTAAAGAGTTTATATATTTTCCAATGTAAACTATTCGGTTTTGTTAACATTATATTTTTTACCTACTATTTAACTTAATAAAGTGTGCTGTAATTTGTAAAACTTAAAAAAACAAATAAAACTTATGAATTAAGACTCAGAAATATCAGCGAGACGTTAACAAGCACATTAAAAATGCTTTTTCTAGTATGTCGGTGAGTTTTATATTAATCTACTTAAAGTCGATGGTTGTGATAGTTATTCAGAATTATATATTGTTAGAAACATATGGTCAAACGAATATTTAAACTGTTTGAGTAGCTAGATGATTCCCATTATTTATTTTAGATTTCATTCCAGCACATTCAAATTGCTAAGCTAACGTTGTCTAGTTTATACAGTATAACCTATCTTAGCATAAAAAAATTATACTCTAAATTACTGTTATGAGACAGTTGTGTTGCGAGATATCGTTATTCTACCCGCACAATAACAAGTTCAGACAAACTTTTTGGCCAAATTTTATCACTTCTTTTATGATAGCATGGATGTCTGATTATTTACTGTAAACTTCAGGTAATTCAATATTCTTCTTCTATTGTCATAAGGTATTTACCTATAATTGACTGTGTCTTTAGTTTTAAGTGTTGGTAAATCAAATAAAAATAAAATAAAAAAAAGACGCGAGAGCTACCGACGACGTTTCGGACGGATGCGTCCAGTTGATGTAAAAATCAGTGAAAAAATCTAAATGACTGTCGGCAGTATGCAGTAACGTTGAAACGACCGATTATATGACAATTAGAAAATCGTCATATTGCCTTTAAGTCATTATTAGTCATATTAAACATTCTATTTAAAAAAAGAAACTTTAGGAACAACATTAAAAGCAAATACCTTATGTATTTGTTGTTTTCAATAAAAAAGTAGTCACAAAAAATAAATATTGTCTATTTAGGGCAATGATTACGTATAACTTTCTTTTGAATTCACTATCCCATAAACATGTCCATCCAAATATTCTTATCAAGAAATGATAACGAGATTAGGTCAAAATTGTTGATTTAGTGACTGAAATTCACTAAACATCTTCAGCGCTCTGGAAATATTTATCAAAAGGAACTGAGGTAAATTTGTTACCTACATCATAATTATTAGTCGAACCATTTGATATTTTATTTCCTACATTCACACCAATTAGCCTAGCCCAAAGTAAGCACTGTAAGGCTTGTGTTATGGATACTAGGATAACGGATAGACATACATATATGATACATAGATATGTAATATTTATAGAAATATATATAAACACCAATGACTCGGGTACAAATGCTCGTATTTATCATACAAACATCTGCCCCAACTAGGATTCGAACCCAGAAGCGTCGGTGCGAAAGGCAGGATCGCTACCGTTGCACCAAACGGCCATCTATATAAAATGAATAAATTTGATTCAAGAGGAGAATTACAGCTTTATTATCGCTATAAAAGCAAATAGTCCTCCTCTCCTTGAATTGATTTATTGCCATTAACTGTTCTGGACTCTTTGTTATAAAGTAGTTTTTTTGTTGTGTAATATGTAGTAAAACGCATTGTTATTAATATAATATTATTTTATTTTGCGGATTATGTATGGTGACGACGTATCATATCGTAAATGTCGTTACTTCAGTTAAAGCTGACAGATAAAACATTGGTAGGTAAAAATGTTGGACGATTCAAAACAACTTATTTTAAGTGCATTTGAATAAAGTTATTTTCATTTCATTTCATTGAGTACACGATTTCTGCATTGTTGTTAAGCTTACCTTACTTTATATACTTATTGTTATAAATAGCTTTGATATTAATCTGTCAGTGTAACAGAAAATAAATAAATTAATAAACCAAATTTATCTCCGCTAAGGATCAGTGCAAACTATCCGACTCTTCACAACTACTTTTATTTATTCCATCTTTCACTTATTCAATTCAATAATAATATAATTTAAATGAAGAGACCCATATTTTTTTTCTTGAATCAGGTTTTGAATTTGAAATATTGTATATACTTGTGGCGACCATTACATTTGTCATCTTATAAGCATGACTTCTGTTAAGAAGTCCCAAACGTCAGGATTAAATATAAAACGCACAGCAAATCAAGTGAATGTGATTTTATTTTAATACTTGTTGTGACTGCTTTAGGTTTTTCGTTATTCTCTTTATGGGTAACTAGCGGCCCGTTCCGGCTTCGCACGGGTGAAAAAAAATCCTTAATTTTTTTCTATTTATTAAATATTTTTCCGTTAGCGCCATCTAGCGTCCGGTAGACGAACTACTTGCGGTTAACGCGTTGCTATGGTAACATTATTGATACAATGGAAAAAGAGCGGACAGACAAACACACAAACCACTGTGATCTTAGATTATATATTTGAGAGACGTGGCAGGGTAAGAACTAAATAAATATTATCTTAAAGAAATCGATTATCATGAATGAAATCAAAGCCACGCAAAGGCAGTTCTTGTGTTGCGGTTTAGCTAATTTATAATCAATATGCGTATGTTTATGCGATACGTGCGCGTGAGCGGGGGTCATCAGTTAGTGTCAAGGTTAGACCAGAGACACTGCTAAAAGAAACGAATCCGTTATTTAATAGCTAGCGGAAATCATAAGTAACTGCGTCTGAAATGTGGATTTAAAAAACTTTAATTAATACAAAAATCATGTTAGTCTAAAAATAAATAACGTCTGGCGGCGTTGATATCTTGCTTTATAGACCCCTAGGCGTTATCACTTTTTTTTACTGCTATTTATATATTTGAATGCTATAGCATATCACAAGACCGATCTTTTGATTGATTTCCTCGTCGACTTTAGCATGTTTTTTATTTATTTTTTAGGCTCTGAGTTCACGAAAGAACTGAAGTTATTTACGGATAGATATTATGGGCAGATATGGCAGATATTATGTAATGGCAGTGAAACGTGGTCGTTCACTATGGGTCTTGTAAGAAGGCTCAAGGTCGCGGGAAAACGCTGGATGCGGGCAGCACAGGACCGATCGTTGTGGAGATCCTTGGGGGAGGCCTATGTCCAGCAGTGGGCGTCGTACGGCTGATATGATGATGATGATGATTATGGGCAGACGTATCGGTCTACTCTCCGTCACAGTCTTTTGTTACACTTGATACCGGTATGATTATTAGCGACCATTTGAAAAATTAAAAAAATAAATCATTACTAGCCGACCCGGCCACGCGTTACTGTTATAAATTAAATTTAAACCTATCCTATTTTCTAAGTTCGAACAAATCTAGCAAAATGAAAAAAATCATCGAAATCGGTAAGTAGTTTCGGAGTTCGACGCGGTTAAACACTACGACAGAGATTTTTTACATATTTAGATAGATATATGTACATATTTCCACATGCAGCATTACCATCATATTACATTGGGGTTGTTTGTGTTTGAAAAAGTAACACGCACTCCTAATCTCCGTCCGTCCGTAGTCCTCGAGGGAAGCGGACATCATAAATTTACAACGAATAATAAACAATCGATTGATTACATTAACTCGGTCACTAAATCGATGATTAAAGTCGGCGGTAAAATCGGTTAAAAATTGTATATGCGTGGAAACGCTAAATTAAATAAGTGACGAAATTCAAACAACCAGATTATTCACCAGATTTAAAACGACTATTTACGTATACCGTGTGAAACCTTATCTTTGTGTTACACACCACGCTAATGGCGTAGTACCCTAATTTTAAATAAATCTCAGATAAATGGAAGCCGTTTGGTCTAATCCTATTTTAATTATTTGCTAACTGTGTCATCATTATGTACCTTTACTACATTCAGTTATACTTACATATATAGTATAGTATACTTACATATTAGTATATTTTACCCCTGCTTCTTCCGTAAGAATACTGTTAATATATTTCTTACGACTGCATTAGTTGGAGATTATTTTTTCAATATTATTTGGTCTATTATTAACTTTGGTCTTCATTTTTTTCTTTCTCATTTGATATGTTATCTTAAAAGCTTTTTTTACAGCCATCTGAGCAATTTGTATAAAGCTGATATATATACAAAACCGTGAATTACAACATTAAAAATAAAATAAAATTGGTTATTGTAAATAACATTTTTAATAGACACATATTCCCAGGCGGAAGAACTTGTACGCTGAGTCGATTTTCTATTGTATTTTATATATATATATATATATATATATATATATATATATATATATATATATATATAATTTATTTATAATAAGAATTGGAAATTCGAAAATATAAAAAATAAATAAATTTAATGAAAATTGATAGAATAATCTCAAATTTATTTTTTAAGTTAATCTCACGAAATGCATTAAATATTTATCATTACGTATCCTATTACAGGAGGCAGATAAACGGCTCTCTGTGTTACCACAGCTTAACCATGAGAATAGGATCTATGAGGACTTGAAAGCCAGGGTGAAGAAGTTCCTCGCCACTGGTGAAGTTAGTCCACATTCCACCCCACCTCCCGCACTCCTCGTTAAGTCTGTCCCGACCTCCGCAAAGGTTGCTGTACCCGCAACGGGAAAGAAAAAATAGTAGATACCTGGGTGAATGTGCAAACTGTCGCTTTTGCGTTTAATAATATCGATAGACCTTAATGCTATGAAAATAAGATGTGACTTTAAAATCTTGACTAATACACAATAATAAGGTTTGAATATTTTGGTTCTAACATTAAGCCTTCTGACTACTGATTAGTTAAAAACCCCGCATATCGAAGGCTAGGTACAGTTATGTGAAAAACCACAATTCTTTATAACAATGATTGTTAAGAATATATTTTAGATATCTCTCGAAATATGGTATCTTTCGAAGAATGTATAAAGAAAATCTCAGTTTCATTTCGATCATATTACCAGGGTTTCATAAGTATTGAGGCGGTAAGTTTGATTTTTGTAATTGTTTCAGCTATATGAGTACTAAAATTTACCTATGATAGAAACAATTAGACTAAATTTACATCCTCTATGTATATGTGCTTATGGTACTCTTATTTCAACCACTAGGTAATAGGGTATATTTGAAAGATTAACCGATTCGTTGCTACATACAATTACAGAAACGAAGGCTACGAGCTTGATTTACGTGAAAAATGAAGATAGTTTTATTCTGGGTTGATTTCAAAAACTTGATTTGAAGGAGTTATCATCGATTTAAAAATGACACGGTTTCAGTGTCTAACGCCACACGAAAAAAAAAATGATGACGCGACAGGCGTGCCATCAGCAACGAATGGGTTAATTAATAGTTCACTTTTGTGGATCTTATAAATATAATAGTGCAGTGAGTGACAATTTTAATGGACTAGCATTTTATTAGAATTCACAACGGCTAGCAGGGTAAAGCCGGGGTGGATTCACATAATAAGAAATATTATTACTTTGACGCACTATTGAGTGCTGTATACTCCTAGATAATTGGAACTTAATTTGTCAAATATTTAATATTCATGTAAATCGAAGGTGTGTATAAATAAATAAAGCTATACGGTATTGTTGAGTAATATAATTTTTTAAAAGAAAGGTATTTTTGAATCCACTCGTATTGCAATGATATAATTGAATTAAATGTAACCAACAATTAACGGTTACTATTAAACATAAAAATTATTAAGGTAGGTAGTATTATCCAAGAAATTGGTCCAGTTTTCATTTGACAAAGTTCTTGGACGCTCATTGGAAAGTTCCATTCGATGTAGTACGAACTTGAAATCGAGTTTTATAAACAAATGAAGCAGCAGGAGGTGAGGAGGTTGTGAAGACAAGGTTAGTATATAAATGAACTATTACATGGATAATTGAATATTTTGATAAAACATAATGCAATTTTTATTAGATCTTTAGTCAGCTGTGACGCTTTATTTTCGTGAAAGGAGCGCAACTTTTATCGCGCAAATGAGTGAAATACATTCATAAAAAAATACATTCATAGCTTGAATAGTAAAACTCTTTACAGGGATTACTCATGTTTCACAAGCTGCACTTAGACTTGTTTCGAGCACCCCAATTTTTTATATACTATAAAAGTTTAAATCAGTATCTAACCAAACATACAACTTCAAAGAGACTGAGACAGACAACAACGACAAACCAAAATAAGCGTCAATCCTATGTAAAAATTATCTGTGATGTAAACAATCTTAGATCAATTTGTTACAACAGTTGCACGAGTAGTAAGAACTTGGATGTGAAGTTAAGCTTAAACTTGGACAATAATTATATATATTTTTGATAAAAATTCGGATAAGTGCATATCCACCCTTAGACGATTGATAACTAGACGTTCGGCTATATAATCTGTTTAATAGCTGAATGTTTTGTTACAGAATTGGATCGGACATCCAAAGGCTGCGGGTTCGAATCCCGCCTGAGAAATTACTTGTGAAGCGAGTCGATTTTTTCTAGTATTTTTATATAAGAATAATTTATCATTTACGAGATCATTGAATAATGCAAAAACAACGAAATGATTTATTAAAAATTGTAGTGTTAAAGTGTCGTGCTAGTGATTCGATATTGTATGTGCGAAGTTACAGACCTTCTCAGCCGTAGCGCCTGTGAGAAAAGTGTCAATTTATTTGACAAGTTTTGCTAGTGCGTATTGGTAAGGCGTAAACTATGTTTGAGGTGCTTGATGGCGCAGCTGTTAGCACGTTTGGTGGTTGCAGAAGTTAAATCACTTTCACAAGAGTCTGTCATGGGACGGGTGGGCAAGGATTTTTTTTGGTCACCGAGTTACTTCGTGATTCGGAAGGCATATTCTGTCTTTAGGACTGTTCCCGCGTGGTTTGCTGTCCCATTATCTATTTCATTATGAATCTAGAGTGATGTCACTTGTGTGTTTACAGTAAATGTCAGTCTTAATGAATTTTCCATGCTATAACAAATGAAATCAGATATATTCGCACAATCTGTCAAACACCATTTGTAACGCTGATATCTAAACCGATGGTATACCGCTACCTAATTTTTTGAATGGCAACATGACTATACAATATAACTAAATAAAATATATATTATGTATATAAATGCATTTAGATAACGTGGTAGAAATAATTAAATACATACATATTTTCACTAGGACAAATATTTTGGTAGAAATAAATGAAAACCGTACGGTTTCAGGTAAAAGTTAGTTTGGTTGACATCATTGGGTCTTTGTTAAAAAAGTGCTTATATTGTGTGACGTTATAATAGCATGTTTAGGATAGATAATAGATTAATGGATGATCTCAATCGACCGTACCTACTAACTAGAGTTCAGTTACCTCTTAGTACCGGCGTAGAATACATAATTGGTGGTGCTCGGTGATCAAACAGTAAAATGATCAATACATTGCAAATCTGAAATCTATACTTCTATACATAGAAATAAAATTGGAGTGTCTGTTTGTAATATTGAAATAACCGTTTGTTACTACATGCATATGAATATATATACGGTACATACACCAAAATAACATTTTTTACAATTTTCGTCTGTCTGTCTGTTTGTTCCGGCTAATCTCTGAAATGGCTGGACGGATTTTGACGGGACTTTTATTGGCAGATAGCTGATGTAATAAGGAGTAACTTAGGCTACTTTTATTTTAGAGAAATACTTAAAAAATATTGTGCCACAGTAACGCGTGGCTGGGTCAGCTAGTATATAAATACATAATACAACATCAAATACAATTCTGAACCCTTATCTCACTTAAGTGCGAAAGCACTTGTGTTATGGAAATTCTGAACCGAGCCTATATAGAAAACTTCATTTTACACATTGATCCGAACGGGATCAAATCCGGGACTTCGGAGTGGTGTCACGTGTAAACCAGTATGCGAGGCAGTCGACCACGAAGGTCTTAAGATAATAGCTATTACTAGCTGACTCGGTACCGCGTTGCTGTAATGGTAACGTTAATTGATACAATGGAAAAAGAGCGGACAGACAAACACAAAAACAACAAATTTGTGTTTTTGAGTATATATTATGCTGTATGGTGTACGGCGAAGTAGTACATCACCATACCTTCACACTTAAGGCTGTTAAACAAGGCGAATAATGATATTGGAGCTATCTGTACGAGGCAAGAACAATATCCACGAGTGAATAAGTATCTTTTAGGTAGGCGCGTCACATAATGTTGTTTATTCCATGTAAAATTGTTTTTTGTTTTTAATTTAAGTTTATTTCGTTTATTTGTAATATGTAACTTATCTTTTTCTATCTATTATGATTGCACATTCAATATAATTTGTAAAATCATTAGTTGCTAAGTAAATTTTAATGGGAAGTTGTCGAATCGTAGGTATTATTTATTTTAATTTTTAAATCACGCTTTTAATTTTTAAAATGCTTTCGACACTTGTAATTGTTATGTTTATAGATACAGCACTTATTATAAACTCTGTATTAATGTTGTATTAACGCAATGTTAGTGTTGCTTATTAAATAAATAAAATAAAAATAAAAAACATCCTAGATCGCATCGTCACTTACAATCAGGCGTAATAGCGGTCAAGCGCTTACCTATTCACAAAAAAAATTGAGTTACGTAGAATTTCACAAAGTCATGGAATTCTCCTTGTATTTCTTAAGTTGAGGCCAGCGCTATCTATTGTTATTCTAAGTACCACTACCTACAACATTTAATGTATTACTTTTCCAAGAGGAAAAGAGTACTTGCCCGGTAAGCAGGACTTGAACTAACATCCTAGGTTTGCCGCCTGACACATAAGAAGTTGAAATTATTCTAGTTGAAAAATTTCTTCAGATATAAAAATTTATTAGTTAAATGTTTTAATAATAAAAAATATATAACTAAGTTTTTATAATTAAACTTTATATACTGTTTTAAATATAAACTCGTCTATCTATCTAATCTATCTAATAAAACGTAAGTCTATCGAATAAAACACACTTTTGATCAGTGCCTATAAACAAATAATGAAGTTTTATAATTTTTATATATTTTATGCATTTTTCAATGCTATCTTATAAGATAAATTATTATAATAGAAAAATACTTACTAGAAAAAATCCGCCTAAGAATTCACTTGTGACCCGAGTCGATTTTTTTTTGTATTTTTCTATTATAATATTTTTTCTTATAAGATAGCCTTGAAAAATGCATAAAATATATAAAAACTATAAAACTAAATGGCTGTTTCATCTTAAACGATTGCTCAAACATTTGTAAAAATATTTCTTTCGAATACGAGAGGATGTTCCTCACATTGATGAAACAACGCTGGCCTACTAAAATCAGAAAGGTACTAGAAAATTTCGACGCGTGTTCACAAGGCTCGGTAGCTCAATTGGAAGAGCATTGGAACGGATTACCAAAGGTTGCGGATTCGATTCCCGCCTGAGAATTCACTTGTGACCCGAGTCGATTTTTTCTAGTATTTTTCTATTGTAATAATACATCAAATAATGAAGTGTCCTTTAAATGCAAAGATGTAAAAAAATAATAAATATAAGGTAACATTACATACACTGTTTTGGACCCAAGTTATAACTAGGGAAGTTATGGCGTAACAGACATTGCTCCATTGAGCTGATCCATGGGACCCTCCAATAATGTTATGCGTCTTTTGGCAAATGGATTGATATTTTTTGGACTTTTAGTTGTATATATTTATCCCCTTGAAAGTACGACTACCTATCTACCTATATTTTATTGCATTGCATCGATTACTTTTACAGTTTTTGCTAGACTAGCGAATGGCAATGGATTTTTATATACCAAGAAGAAGATAAATTTAACTGGCCTTTTTAAAATCATATACTTATTTATAAAAATGTGAATAAACTCTAGCTGATAAATAAAGCTTTTAAACTATAGAGGAACAGGATTATAGCTGCGTTAGTCACCGTCGGTTTCTATAAATAGAAATCGACCGGAAGAGGATACGCACCTACGAGATGTAGAGCCACGCTACTTCCATAACAATCAGGTATCACGAAGCAAGCATTGTCTTCAATTTATCGTTCCTATGAAGTGTTTAATATATGGAAAATAAATAATATAATATAACATGAAAGAGAAAATGATCACAGTGTAAGAGTATAACCTGATGTTCATACTGGAAGTTACAAATAATTAATCATAGCTTACTGATGCGACAACTAATAATGCTATTTACAACGAGTTTTCATTACTTACGATAAATAAAGGGAAATGAAATTTTAAAATTCCAGGCGATCATAGAACTTTGGTTAAGATGTAAGCTGATGTACAACGGACGTGGAAACACATAATATGTACAAGCAATCCTCTTACAGCAAGGGTTTAACGGAAATTGTAGTTGTTAATATTCTAAAAAAAATAGTAGTACAAAGACATTTAATATCGCCCTCAAAGATATGCTTTCGCCCGCAGTTTTACCCCGTTGTTTGGTTTGCCACACAATATGTTTTTCCCCGGGAACACTGGAGTTGTAGCGAGATTATTAATATCTTTACCAGGGGCCATTCATTTATTACGTAAGACTATTTTCGCTAGTTTTTGACCCCCTCCCCCCTATTGTAAGAAAAAATAAGATTAGGCCAACCCCCTCCCCCCCTGTTTAAAATTTATTACGTAAGAATCTAAAGGCAAAAATGAATACACGTTTGGTTTGTTTTAATGTTTATTTTTCAAAGTAATAATTTTTAGAAATCCTTATTTGTACTTACAAAGGTACCAATAATTTTTATTTTTTTGGGGGAATAAACTTTAATTTTAATTATTCATCTTTACCTACATAAGATTTTCAGTCCAGGGGCTCAAAACCCACTCGGAAAGTGGATCTGACACTGGAACATTTTTAATAATAGGTGTTGCTTCTATTTGGTTATTCAGGATTGTGACGTCGTCAACGTTCACCCATTCCACATGAGCTCCTATGCGGCACAAAACTTCTCATCTTGAATATATGGCTAAAGCGCTTTCTTTTTCAATATTTAAAATACGGCCACGAAGTTTTTGGTTCACTATCCATTTGCATAAAAATTCAAACCATAAAATATTTTGGCATATGGTAATTCATACTAATGATATTTACGCATAATATTATTATTCATAACAAATTTAGCATAATTGTTTTAATCGTAAATACAATCAGCACAATCATATTTAAGCATAAAATTCACAACCATTACTTTATAAAGGCATAATGGTATCAAACCATAATGAATATAATCATAATCATCTTACTAAGTAACTTTAATAAAATAAAAGTTTATTATAAAATACTATTATGCGACTATACACTGTGCCTAAAAACATTGTGCAAATTATAATTATGCATAAATATACATATAAGACCTAATTATAATTATGCCACAGTACATATGTTGCTGAAAATCAATTATGAAAAAGTAATATTATGCACAAAGAAATAAGCCAAATTCGTTATGCAAAACTATTTTAGAAATAAATACATTATGTCAACGAAAGAGATTCCGAAGTTATTACCAATACGCATCCGAGCGAACCTCGGCACTTGCGCGGTTGTCCGCGCTCTTTTAAAGTATAATTTTATCTTTGCGCATTTTTGTGATCTTACGTAAGAACTATTGAGACCCCCTCCCACCCCCTTGTAAGAAAAAATAAGACAAGGTCGACCCCCTCCCCCCCTAAATCGTCTTACGTAATAAATGAATGGACCCCCACGTGAAGGTACTCGTATGTTTTTAATGAATTGGGATAAAACTAATATAGGCCCGCGACATCTATTTTGACCTGTAGATCTGGTTCTCCAATGAATGAGACGAAACATGATTCAGATTTTAAGTTGGCCTTCAAAGTACTATATAAACTTTGAAAACTGCATCAAAATTCAGTGTATTTGGTGTGATGCACGCTTAATTAGACAAATGGACTGCCAGATTCCAATATTTTTAGGGCTGGTTACGTTCTGGTACCCTACACCAAGTGTAGTTTCTGGAGTATCTTCAATGTACAGTTAAATGTGGTATTTAATAGTATAGAAAAAAATTATCTGTGACATTTCCTTAAAAAATAAAGATTTCAATCTCTAATTAGGAAGGTATTTTCGGATGCGAAAAAATCTAGTATGATATTTGTGATTAGCTATTAAGGTTTACAGGTTCAACTTTAAAGCACAGTAAATGTATTAACAATATCCCGCAATATTCTTCTCTCTTCTCTCGCACTGTGTCTAACACCACTCTATAGATCAGTTACAGTTACCTTTTTCAATGTTAGTTATTTTATTAAGAGAGTATTATATGTGCATTTTGTGTGTGCATTTATAACTTGCAGCTTTAATGTACTAATTTAAAGCGAACTGCTTTTTTGTATATCTTGAGATAATTCATTCACACACTTAACGAATATGCCTAACTATGACGCATTAAAATTTATCTATTTCGTTAAATATAAGCAAAAATATCTTTCAAATTAGAATATATTATTTCGATAACTTAGTCTATTACAAATATTCGATGTGGGAACTCCCCTTTAGGCAAAACATCGCCTATTGTAGGAGGAATCGAATCTGGTTCTAAAAGCTAAGTAGTTTGAAAGTACCGCATTGTTACTCAGTTACGAATAAAAAAGGCTGAAATCTCAGAACTGACCTAAACGATTCACGTCCGTTATGTCTCGAAAGAATTTGCTTTTTACAAAAGCGAAACCGAAGTTTAAGGTTTCGTAAAATAAAAAATCGGTTTGATTTGTTGCGGTATAAAGTAGAATAGAAAAACAAAATGGCGGCGACGCACGCGGAATTTGGAATGAGCGGTCACAACGGTCGGCGCAAGCGCAGATGGCGAGCACTAGACCGTAGCATTAGGGCTCCCAACAGCTGGGCGATATGGGGCATATGTTTCGGTTTTAACAAAATTACACGCATGAGGTAAACTTAGGGACAATTAACGTACGATGAAACAAACGTCTGAACATATACCAAGTTCATTAGCGGATATCGTATTTACCTAAACAGTATTTTTTAATATTATACAAAACACCAAAAGCTAAAGAAAAAATTTGCTCTTATCGCTTGACAATATCAAACTTTTTATTTCTAAAACAGTCATGATATAATATAATATATTATGATAAATTACAAAAATTATTGGTTAATGCCAGGTTATAAGTGAAATCATAAAAGAAACCTGATGGAGAAGCGCCGTTCAAAGATTATACATAAGGTTATCTATAACGGTGTACATATTGAGGAGTATGAAATCTATGTTATTAATATAATATATTATCCAAATTATTTCCCTAATTATGGTTGATTCGAGTAATATTTTTTATTATATCAAATGTTTATCACACGGTTGTAGAGATTCCACACAGGAATATAATACAAATAAAAAAAAATACTAAGCAACTCTCACAGATTTATCATCTAAAACTATTTACATTTGAAGAAATTATTACTAATAAAAATTAATTGTTTCCGGTATTAGTGTGACAGTTACATATTTAATATAACAAACAAATTATTATTATTATTTATCACTATATCATGTCATTTTTTTTAAAAACAACTGGGGGTTGCATTTTAATAACCGCGACTGGCAATCCACATGTTTTATTTTAAAAGGATGGACAAAATTGCAAAAAGCTAGTGACAACCCTACATGCCACATTTGAAGTTAAGTCTGTTGACAGTTGGTCGATCTGGGTGAAGCCTGCTACCGTGACGGATGTAATTCGCGACCGATGATGGCCAAATACGAGCGTTGCCGCCACCACGTCGCGCACGGCACCCGCTTACCTCACAAATATGACGGTAGTTTTAAAGTACCTCAAAAAAACGACCTATCATTGATTACCGTTTGGTAGAACGGTAGCGATCCTGCCTTTTTCCCCGACGGGACTCAAACCTGGGTTTGAATCCCGAGAGGAACAGATGTTTTTGTGTGATGAATACTGGCGTTTGTAACTGAGTCATGGGTTATATGTATATATATTTTTATAAATCTATGTCTATTTCTGTATATTAATCCGTTACCCTAGTGTCTATAATACAGTCTTGCAGTGCTGGGCTTGATTGGTGCGAATGTATTATTATTTCACGTCTACGTTTAAAACAAAATTCGATTTCGCATCGTTAGTATTAATATTAAAAATACCGTGATACTCTGTACTTTATTTATTAATAATGTGTTTAATAACTCATATTTAGATTTTTCCGACCTACATAGCCTGTCAGTCTAATAATAATGTTAAAAATAGCTAAATTTTAAAGAGATAAAAAACTTAAATTATGATATCGTATGATGACTTCATGAAAAATCTATTTTTTGAAAATATAAAGCTAAATATGTACTTAATTCAATTAGGAGTTTAAGACGTAACTCTCTTGACACGATGTTATACCTACCTCTATTACAGGTTGGTTCCTATAATTTCAATATTACACTAAAAGATTTTTATTGACTTTAATTCGGTTACTCGTAATAATTTTCATTAAATAAGTATGCATCGCTTTTTACTGTTTCTGTAATAAGCTCTACAGTTGACAAGTAGACAATCCCTAATGGAATTAAGTCCGTCATTTTTACTGTCATGTATGAAATGAACTATAAGAGCGAGGCCACACGATGCGGTGAGGTGCGGTGCGGCGCCGCATCGTAATGAATTCGAGGTATAGGGTGCCACACGGGTGGTGCGGTGAACAGTGTTGCGCTGCGGGCGCATTACGCCTCCCCGCTTCGTCTCTCAGGTCCCAAGTCCAGCGCGCTTGCGGTGCGACGCCGCACGGTGACCTAACACGTCGTCTGACTTGGTATAGTGATTTGTATGTAGGATGACGCAGCGGCACCGCTCAGGCATCGCACCGCAACGTTAACGCATCGTGTGGCCTCGCACTAAGTAAATAAAGATAATGAAAGCTGGCAGACGTTTTTGTGCCGAACGTCTCGTACGTGCGCTATCAAAAGAATTGATGTCATAACATTATTTTATTTGTATCACGATCAGTTGAGTCACTATTATAACTGTACAAAAAGTAATATTCCCTCTAATAATCATTGTCTGTTAGTCTTTGTTAGCCGATTTTAATTTAAATTGATTACCAAATTATACCTTCTTACTTTGTTAGGCTATATTTCGGTTTCTCTTTAAGATACTGCCACGAGTATTAAAAACAGCTATCTGAAATCTGTTCACAATATTCTTTAACAGTTGTGGACATCGAGCATTGCTTTATTTTACAGTATCAACATTAAGAATAAGATTTAAAACATGGTCAAAGATATGAAGAGATATTTTAGCCTTGCCTTGGAATTGTAGCCAAGTTTCCAAATTTCTCCTTTTTGAAAATACAACTGTTTTGACTGGCAATAGGAAAAAAGAAAAATTCTTTTTTCGCAACTGGTTACAAAACACAGTCCAAATTGTCCACATGTACGCAAATAGCACTTTATCGGTTATAACTAATTATCAGTCATAATATTATTAAGAGCAAAAAGTGGACGGAATATCTGAGATACGCTAACGTCCTTCACCTAAATTGCAATTGTTTGATCTATTTGTCTATGACGATTGAAATAAAACGCCCATAGTTTCACACCTTACTCAATTTAATTACTCTATGGTTAATGACCGCGAGACTAATGCAAGTTTAAGTAACTGGTACAGTCAGCAAAAGTTAGTTAATATTTCACACTTGATTTTTTTTAGTTTTGTGGTAAAATCGTATTGTTATTTCTAATATTTATAATATTGTATATTAGAAACTAAAAGTTAACTAACTACCTATTTTTTTAATTATCTATGTTTAAAAGCACCTTTTAAGCTGGCAGATACACAATTACAGCTTCTGGATTTACTTCGTAAGCAAAATTGACTTGTGTCAAAAATAAAAATTCAGAATAAATCAGCGAAGATTAGTTCTGTGGCAAGACGCCTCATTTTACTTAAGCTGAAATAGCAGTTACAACAACAAAAAGTAGGTTTATCAGTAGTCAATTGCTTACTCGTTTTGTTCCTACCACAACCCTTGCTGTGACCTCCACCTCTCAACAGGTGATGATGTTGTGCAATATTCGTCAGTCAGTAACGAAATGAAGCACCTCCCGAACTGAGGTTTTGAGAGTGTAACAAATCGTTTGTCATCGACTTTCTTCGTAACGTAACGGCATACACACTGGGCGACTTGGTAAGTTACCGCCCCATCTTCTAACGGTGTTTTAATCTGTGGGGAAAGTCTGAACCCCGTCATTGGAAACCATAATAACTGGTGAAAGTGATTATGCAACTCAACAACTCTTATGATTGTCATACAAAATGACAGCAAAGTATCCCGAAATTTTGTTTTTTTTTTTATATTCGATTTTTTTTTTCTAATAAAATGTATCATATAATATAACATTTAAAAAACAAAAATACAAAAGTCATTAATTAAACGGCTGTTTCATCTTAATCGGTTGTTAAGCATTTGTGAAAATGTTTATTTCGAATCCGAGAATATTGCATTATCGAGACTTAGGCAACGGTATATTGTTTTAAACTTTCATGGTCACTAACATTATAGTAATATAAGTTATTTACGGGTTTGTCACCATGTTTTTAGCGAGTATCCGATATTTCGGCGCTAATGCAAGCGCCATGATCACGGAGCTCCGTGATTACTATTGGGCAGCGGTAGCCTAGCCTACAGAGTAAAAAAACTAAAAAGTCCTAGAAATTTTTCTACAGGTGCTCACAAGGTTCAGTAGCTCAACTGGGAGCAGTGGACCGGACATCCAAAGATTGCGAATTCGAGATCCGCTTGAGAATAACTTGTAGCCGAGTCGACTTCAAACTGATCGCGAATCTTCCACCGCAAACCGTCCCAATTCATGAATCCAAACAGCCATTGCTAAACTTGGTGATACTGATTACGTATTAATTACCACCGTTTGTGCTTTGTTGGGCAAACAATTGTTACGGCTCGGACGACCGACTTAACTCGATTATCTGTAAGTCGGCATAAAAATCATTTTGCTTTGGAGGTTATTGTGACGCTGCGCATAAATTGTTTTTTTCTTTTATTTACTATTTCGACAATTGAATTGACACACCTAGGAACGAATGACGGCAAATAACTTTACTACTTACACTATGGCGGGTCTAATACGTGATTTATTGCAATCAAAAGCTATTGGAAATATTGCTCATAGTTTGAGTAAACATGATAGAATGATAGTTTTATATAGCAAGAATAATAAAGAAGTTTAAGAATGCTCTAACCTTTTCTGTTGGATATGAATGCATCTTTAAACACAAAATTATCTAACTTACTTTGTTTTTATAGACGGATATGGATTTCCGTCAAGTGACTCCTGATTTTATAAAATAAATCACTACATAGTATAAAACAAAGTCGCTTTCTCTGTCCCTATATCCCTATGTATGCTTAAATCTTTAAAACTACGCAGCGGATTTTGATGCGGTTTTTTTTAATAGATAGAGTAATTCAAGAGGAAGGTTTATATGCATAATATAGTAGAGCATTGCATCCGTGCGAAGCTAGGGCGGGTCGCTAGTAAAATATAAACGTAGTACTCTAAAGCGAGATAGGTTGTAAAATGAATATGGAGCGGAACGGTACATGTGAGCAAATTAACAATCACTACCTCACTCTGTCTAAACTATGTCACTTTTATGTAATAGAAAGGAATAGTGATAACCTGCTAACGTGGGGATGTCTAACGAATCCGTATTAGAACCCCAGAATGAAAGGGGCTGGCAGCCGTAGCCCATTATTTAAGATGTCAGCTTTAATCCAAGCGGACCCAGTTTGATCCTCGGAGATGTACTACGGATGTGGATCCACTCTTAATTTCTTTATTCATTTAGCTTACTACGACGGTTATACGTTGAAGATTTACAAAAAGATGACGGGAGACAGCCATTCACCTATATGCCCTCGTAGTCTCCGTGGATAGACATTTAGAATATCACATAGGCTATATGGAGAAAGCGGGAAAAGTGGTGAAAAAGGGAATGTTTCAAAGTGTGTACTATTGTTTATTTGTCAACAGATGGCGTTGTTAAGTAAATACTGTTTACTTAAATGAGCTAACAAAATTGTTTGAAGTTTGTATAACGTGTGCTATCGGTAACAAACGTAGAGATAATTGTAAAAAATCCCCATTTAGGAGAAAGCTTCTGTCCAGCACTGGACATCTTTCAAGTAAGTTGAGTTAAATTTCCTCTGTAAAAAACCACGGGAAAAAGGGAGAAGGTACCAAAATGAAAAACATAGAAGTTTAAAGTTAAAAACTGGATAATTTCTAGTTATTAAAAGGTGGGATAAATATGTTTTTTTGTGTGTAATTTAGTCACCGATCAACTATTTGTAAAATATCAAATTGAAATTAAAAATCTTATGTACTGTGTGGTTTTTGTACCGTATGCCGAGATGAAAGAGAGTTCTCTGAAACTCAATTGGAAGAGTCCTCGCCCTGATAGCGAGAGAATATAGATTAAGTTCCACCTGATATTTGAGACAAGTTGTTTTTTTACTAGTGATATTTTTTTTATTTATACACGTAACACTAGCTTCGCTTGCGCTTACTTCCGATAAATTTTAAATAAAATTCCGGATATACATTAGCAACATATTATTATAATTCACGTGACCATTGCGAGCTCTCTTTTCCGAAATATGGTCTTCTATACCGTGATCATCCTTATTTTGCGAGTTAGGCTCCCAGTCTAACTGTGGACGACTTTCGACTCAGGCAAAGATTTTATGTTGATTACTGTTGATAATCACATGTGCATCTCACTCTTAAAATTAAAATGTTCTAATTAAAAATCATAAATTTTTGAGGTTTATTAAAAGCTTAAACATATAATTTATATTACTTATAAGTGACATGATTAGTTGAATTCAGCGTTAATTATTAAAATTAATTGTAATGAAACACAAATCCATCAAATAGCAATAAAACAATGGAAAATATACATACTTAATTTAGTAAAGTAAAATAACAATAAAAATCTAGACGATGTAATAACTAATAATAGCTATTTAGTTAAATATCCTAATTGATTTCATAAAGGTATTTTTGTTCTCTATGGTTTCAAATTTAATTAAATTTAATTATAACGCACCTCTTTTACAGTGTTATGAAACTGTATCCAAAAAGTTTTCACTCACTTTAATTCTTTGCCACACACAGTTAGCACAGATTAAAAACTAAAATTGAACGGTCACAGAAAGCGCGCGCGTTTCCGAATCGCGTGGTACTCGACTGTCCGATTGACAGGCACTACCGGCGATATGCTTCATGTCTTCCTTATTCAAAACCTCCCCTTGAACAACAATTAAGTTCCTCTTTTTGATACATATTTCACGCGAATTTAAATTGGTGATTTTTAATTAAAAAAAATCTTTTTTTGGTGAATATTTTTTAAAGAGAAAATTTTTCAGAAGCTCCAAATGGACTAACTCTTAAGATAGCAGTTTTGCTATTAGTCTGCTTTGATTTCAGTTAAGTACAAATAAATAAACCATTATTGAAAATTTATTTTCATTTGTTTCTCACACAAAATAACACCGTGAAAACGATTTCCCTATTTAGGCTTTGAGTTTTTTTGAGACTTAATATAAAAGAATTGTTTAGAAAATATTTGCCTCAGATGGGATTCGAAAATACGCATTTCTGGCTATCCGGGTCGGATTATGTAACCTCTAAGCTACTGAGACTTATCCACCGAATTGATTTAACACCAAATATATTCTTTGACTAGCAGAGTGACTTATATACTGTTAGTGAACTGCGTCACAGTTACTGATGTGAACTCTGAAAACTTAAATATACCCTTTAGCCAAAATAATGTGGTTTCGAAACGTGCCCAGGGCGTATTTTTTAAAACGATGTTCAATATTTTTATTAAATAATATTAATTTAATGTTTTTAATACTTAAGCAAAAAAAAAAATCAAAAAGATGGACAGAATGACACAGAAGCACTGGTATTCTGAGGGTGCCTTAGGAGTTGACGTAACAAACATGTATGTACACAAATAAATAATAAATTGTGATGTTATACAGTTATATTGACCTTATATCTGGTTATAGTGATAGGTCTATTACAATAGTTTTCGTGACACGCTCACCCGCGCATCCATTAACGTGGCTCATTGTCGAAATACGCATAGCACAAATGCGGATGTGACGAAATACGTATGCTCACAATGTAGAGCGTATGTTTTAGGTTATTCATCGATGAATAAATTATTATGAGGTACACAGTTTTTGTATGATGTGAAAAACAAAAAATATTAAGCGGAGTACAAATCGGACATACAATTTGATAAAATCCTTCATGATAAAATATTTTATAGAAAAATACTAGAAATAATCAACTCTCTCTCGATTGTTTCTAGTATTTTCTGTTAAAATAATTAATCATATAAGATAGCATTGATAAATGCAAATAAAGAATCACAAAAAAAATACATTTAAAATTACAGTGGCAACTTTAGAGCCATTTCCGTTTTAATTGTATAAAAAATAAATACTCACTTCCGGAACGTCATCGGCAAGCTAAGCTGATCTCTGTAAGATTTATAATTTTTATATATTTTATGCATTTTCAATGCGATCTTATAAGATAAATTATTATAATAGAAAAATACTAGAAAAAATCGACTCGGGTCACAAGTGAATCTCAGGCGGGAATCGAATTCGCAAGGCTCGGTAGCTCAATTGGGAGAGCATTGGACCGGATTTCCAAAGGTTGCGGGTTCGATTCCCGCCTGAGATTCACTTGTGACCCGAGTCGATTTTTTCTAGTATTTTTCTATTATAATAATTTATCTTATAAGATCGCATTGAAAATGCATAAAATATATAAAAATTATAAATCTAACATGGCTGTTTCATCTTAATCGATTGACCAAACATTTGTAAAAATGTTTCTTTCGAATACGAGAGGATGTTCCTCTCATTGATGAAACAACGCTGGCCTACAGCGTAAAATCAGGAATGTACTAGAAAATTTCGACGAGTGTTCGCAAGGCTCGGTAGCTCAATTGGGAGAGCATTGGACCGGATTTCCAAAGGTTGCGGGTTCGATTCCCGCCTGAGATTCACTTGTGACCCGAGTCGATTTTTTCTAGTATTTTTCTATTATAATAATTGATCTCTGTAAGTTATTTTTTTTTGTAAAAAATATATTAAGCAATAATACAGTCCATTTGTAAGTATTTTATGTGCTATTTATTAATAATACACAAGAATCGCCCTTTACAATCGGCTTGCATTTTCATTGCAAAACAAAACCTTTTACTTTAAACCAGGGGTTTTTCATAATATATATCCTTGGTATATACATATATTATGATATTTATCCTCGGATATATATCAATTATTAATTTTACAAATACACAAATAAAATCTCGCTTTTACTCATATTTTGCTCAACGATAGGTGGATCGTTTTGCTTCTACGCATATATTGGATCGATAGAATTCAATTTTCGATCCGCACTTTACTTAAAAAGTAAAAAGAAAGTATTAATCTTTTTTTTAAGTTGAATTCCCTTCCAATTTAGAGTAATTAAATAAATGCCAAGAATTACTAAATTTAAATTTACAAAGGATTTTGAAAAAATTATATATATCCGATACATATCATAAATATCGGATATTGTGATATTTATTATAAATACATACTTTATATGTACCCGATGATCGTAGAAAGTGGAAATATGTGATCTCTGCCTACCCCTGGGAAAAGGGGGTGATCGTATGTGTAGCAGCTATTTTCGAACCCTGCTTTAAACTTACACGCGTGGACTAATCGTTTTTTCTAAAAAATGGTAAGATAGGGTTTTTGCCTTTAACTAGCTGACCCGGTAACGCGTTGCTATGGTAACGCGTTGCTATAGTAACGCGTATACAATGGAAAAAGAGCGGACAGAAAAATACACACCACTGTGATCTTAGATTATAGACTAGCTGACCCGGTAACGCGTTGCTATTATTGATACAATGGAAAAAGAGCGGACAGACAAACAAAAAAACCACTGTGATCTTAGATTATAGATTATGAACATACCAACCCCATCGTACCTTATACTATTCCTTTCAAGTGACCGATAGCTATTCCGAAACCGTAAATGAGCGATAATATTTTCCAATATGACAAATAAGCAAAAAAATAATGAAAGAAATTTCGGACAATTGACGATAATTATTTAGTTCCATTATATAAAACTTGTACTATGGGGAATAAGTAACGTATGGAATACATAAATATTTCTTTACAATGACTTGCGAACAAATGCTTGTGATTATCACAGAAACATATGCCCCAACCAAACTCGAACTCGGGACGATTAGCGAAGAAGGTAAGATCGCTACCATTACACCAAGAGGCTGTCAAATATCAACTTAACATAGAAATCATTAACATTTTAAAATAAGGCCAATATCGAGGGTGTTTATATTGAATTCGTTTATCAATGCTACCTCTCATTGTTATTTCTGATACACTCCATCAGCAAATGTTGCACGTCCGTCATTTATTTATATATTGGTTAACTTTTAGTTGAACACAATAATGACTCAACTTTTTCACAATACCAGACAAGCAGATTACAAAAAGGTTACAGGTTTAAGACAGTCCCGTCTGTGTAATTCTGTACTACTACATACAGGGTTAGCCAAAAATACCAGAACACCTAAATAACCCTTGAACCGTAAACATTTCTAAAAAAATTTCAAACAAGAGTTTCTTAGATAGACAAGCTATCGTTTAAAAATATTTTGAAAATACAGGGTGTACATTTAATTATAGAAACCAGGTAACCAATCATTTTTTTAAATACAACACTTTTTCGATTCTTAGATTAATTTGAATATTTTTTGTCTAATTTATTTTTTTTATAAAACGCACCATTTTTGAGTTATAAGAAATTAAATCAAACTTTTAACTTTTACATCTAAGAAACTTTTGTTTGACATTGTTTTTTAATGTTTACGGTTTAAGAGTTATTTAGGTGTTCCGATATTTTTGGCTAACCCTGTATACGTAAAAATATAGCGTGTGTTTGTATTCTGAGTTATTTGTCACATAGTATACGTACGATTGTTTATCAATAGATATATCCTATAAAAATGTCAATTAACATTAAAATAAGAAAACTGCAATAAAATGCATGTTGATGGCGTCAATCTATTATGACTACGACGACATGGTATGCTGGATTTCCCTTGACATAAATTATTATGGCAGAATATCTTAAGAATAATTTTTATATAACTTACTAGCTGGTAATGGCTAAAATAATTATTTCTCTAATCTAAACTGCAATATATATCAATTAATTGTTTTAGAATTTATGCCAAAGTAAATCAGGAAGAAGGATATTGTTTAACAGTCGTGAGTGGTGAGTATCGTGTTACCTATTAGCTACTATTACCATCGAGTTATAATGTACTACGTACTAGAGAAGACGGTCCATAGCATGATTTTACGCAACGCTTTGCGGTACGCTGTACCGCAACCGTCCAGTGAGTGTCCATAGCCCGTCCGCAACACATGTCTTTTGCTTTGTTCTGCTCGCATTAATAAGTTGCACAAAATGCCTGGTTGCGTTCTTAAAAACTGCTCTAAACACTCTAGAACATCTAAAAAAAGTGATGGTTTAACATTTCATCGGTAAGTAAAAATAAAAATGATTAAAAAACGTTGATTAAATATTTTTTGGTACTTTACGACGTCAAGTTGTCAACGACGCCATTTTGCAATACAAATCATAGAGTAATGAAAACAGAAAAGACAGTTGCTAAATATACATTTATACCTACGTTTATTTTTTTTTTCAGTTTATAGATTTTTTTTGTACAAAGAGTAGTATTTATTATTGTGTATAATGTATGAACAATAAGCAAACTTTCACTTAAATAATGTTTTTAACTTGTTTTGAAAGGTTTTTAAGGCCGGGTCATGAGAAAAGAGAAACGTGGATCAAATATGTTCAAAATAATCGGAATGAAGAAACATGGCTTCCTACTCCTCATACATACATATGTTCATTGTACTTTAAGGATGAGGATAAGCAGCTTACAAAAACATAACGTGTTTATCGAAATACGATTACAACTATATTACAACTAAAGCATTGAAACTTTTCGTCGAGAAAGACGTAATAGCTTGTTTGCTTGATCATTCACTTGTTCAACCATCTACTTTTAATCACAGGGTTCATTTGATACGTGCAATCCTTACTAATATTATAAATGGGAAAGTGAGTTTGTTTGTTTGTTTGTTTGTTTGTTTGTTCCGCTTTCACGCCGTAACTACTGAACCGATTGCTTTGAAATTTTGCAGACGTAAAGATAAAAGTCCGGATTAAATAATAGGGTACTTTTTATCCTGGAAAAAAATTGATATTCCCGAGGAAAAACAAAAATATTGTTTACTTGATGGATGAATTGCAGATGGCGCTGTGTGTCGTTTAAAACAAGGTAAAATATTGCAAACGAATATAAACATGTAAATTTAGAGGCTAAATGATACGATAATGAATCCCCGAAAATGAGGAATTCCCGAGGGATGACGTACAATTTGTTTTATCGTCTAAACTGTTATTTTTACATCTACTTATATGTTGCAAACGAATATGAACATGTAAATTTTGAAGCTAAATGATTCACTAAATGACTCATTCCTCGGATTCCAATTATTCCAACAGACCTCCCATTTCAATTTAAAAGACTACAATTTCCTATAAGGGTTTTATTTGCAATGACTATTAATAAAGCACAAGGCCAAACTCTAAGGGTTGCCGGAGTACACTTGGAAAAACATTGTTTTTCGCATGGTCAGCTCTATGTAGCGTGTTCCCGGGTTTCCAGTGCCCAAAATCTGCATGTTTTTGCTCCACAAGGGTAAACATATAATATAGTGTACCATTCAGTTTTGGTTTAACAACTAATTGTATCCAGCGTTACATCGCGCTTCTTAGATTTTTCCGTGGGAATGAGAAGTTTTCTTATAGTTGTGCTTTATACCGCAATATAACCGAATTCCACGCGGGCGAAGCCGCGGGCGGAAAGCTAGTAATAAATAAATACACAACTATTCGAATGCACCACGAGGCAAAGATAACAAATGATTATACAAGCAAACGGCAAAAACTCACTAAACTTATTTTGTTTAAAGGAAATTAAATATATTTACTCTTGATTTCTTTGTTTTGTATAACGAGCGTTTTTGTGTACCGAGCGGAGCTATTAATACGAGGATTCGAATCGAAGTGTGAACCTGGGTAAAAATTTATAATCCATCATAAATAAACGTGTATTACAAATTTTATTTACGTATTTTAAATTTAACTCACAATAAAAAATTACATGAATTCTAGTGACGTTTGGTAGGCACAAAACTGTCCATTCTGTAATACAATATTAATAACTGAGCTATGTGATCGCTCTATGTTGGACGAAACGCGTAAGCGCAAGGAAATACACGGCGCTTATGACCTTGTCGACGCGAGAAAACTGACACTAGAAGCGATTCAGCGCTACTTGCTTAAATCTTTGTTTAGTTGACATAGTTATTGTTTCAGCGCTGCGGCAAACTTTTGCCTTAAATATTTCAACAGTGGAGCAATGGTTTTTTTGAGGATGGCTTCTCTAGTACGTAGTACATATAACTCGATGACTATTACACACTAATTTCTATACTAAATAGGCGAGTAGTAAACAATTAACCAAATACAAGTAACATCACTTTGACGTATGGACGGGCTTCATTCCGTTTGTAATAAAAAATTTAATTATAAGAGACGCCTAAAATAAACTCTCCAAAAACAAAACTTCTATTATGGGTCAACACGGTCTAATAAAGTCAACCGTTCATGAAAGAGAAAATATTTGAGTAGTGTCATCTTTTGTTTCTCTGAGGTACTAACATACAGTTACGGCACGTAAAATTTCACGTAGAACCTGCTTTTACGATGGTGCTGACTGACAACGCTGAGCTATTCATTGACGATAGGTGGCGCTACTAGTGCAGTTTTATCATTGAACAAATTTGTACAAGATATTCTTCTGTCATCATTTATTAAGTATTTATTTATTAACTTGTGCTTCTATGGTGTAGAATTATTATTAATTAAGAATTTACTGTCAATTTAAAAAAGTACCTACACGTTGATATGTCACAATATTATTGTTTTATTGAGATTTAATTCTGATGGTTTCACATTTGAAACTATTCTCATGTTTTAAATTATGCATAACTTTCAATAATTATACTAGATTTAAAAAATCTAAAAATCCCACGTTTTTCAATGTCCTAAAAAGAATAAAATAACCCTGCGGGGCAAAGCGAGGGGCCACTCAAAACGTGGGGGCGCATATTACTAAGAGGAGATTTTAAAGAGATGAATGACATGCATTGATGCCGATTATTGTAAAGATGCGCCCCCACGTTTTGAGTGGCCCCTCGCTTTGCCCCGCAGGGTTATTTTATTCTTTTTAGGACATTGAAAAACGTGGGATTTTTAGATTTTTTAAATCTAGTATAATTATTTTATTCTTTTTAATTATTAACTCAACGAAGTAACCATGTGTTACGCAACAATCGGATAAGCCCCATACAAAAGTGAAAGTTGCCGAAAGTGGACCTGAAAGTGCATCTGGAAAGTTGAAAGTTGCTTTAGAGTGCATTGTCATCGGGTTCTGAACTATCCTGAAAGTTTCAGCTTTCTAGCTTATCGGAAAGTGCCTCAAATTTAAGTTGCAAGATTTTGCCCGGACAGACAAACAAATAAGAAAAGTGAGATAAGAAAAACGTGGTAAAAAAATGCATACGTAGTACTATTTTCTTGGAGATAAGTATTTTTTTTAATTTTATATTTCTTAAATTGTTTTGGCTAATAAATTACACTATTGAGACGCAAATGACACGTTAGTGCGATCGTCGAACTATGCAATTGGACTACTAGTGGAGACAAAAGATGGTGTCGGGGAAGCTTTAAAATGGGAGACAACAATTTAATTTGTGACTTATTGTCGAGACCTTAAATCGGTGTTACAATTTTGGTCAAAGGAATCAAATAATAATTCCATGAGTTTGTTTAATTAATTTGAACATTATATATTAATTGCTTATATTAACAAAACAAAGATCATATAGACACATCAGCAGCTGCTGCGCAATATCGAGTACGGTCTAACAGTTCCTGATGATGCTCCGTGTGAGGACGAAAGGTGTTGAGTAGTTGGTGAATAAGGCGCAGACGAGATTTCTCTCGCATACAAATGCCTCATTAAAGAGCCGTGAGCAGTGGGCTTGGGAGAGCTTGCTGCTCTTAACACCTGGCTTGAGATGGCTTGAGGTGTCCCCGTGTGCCATTCAAAATAAAGCAGCGAGGGGGAGGAACACCTCTCTCTCCAACAGCGAGTTGGGATTCATATAGGATCAACGTCTTCGTCGGATCGCGGACGTAGTCTGGGAGAAGCCTCTCAGCCACCCGCGTCCCCCGGCTATGGATTAAAGAGGACACCAAGGGGTTTTAGTCAGTCGAGTCTGACATAACCCGTCTGTCTCCCCCATTCTGATAGGCGGGTATGCATGATGCATTTCCCATTTAAAAAAAAGAAAAGGTGCAAGGCGTGTCGATGTCTGCGGCATCTGCATTTATTTGCGGGCTGTTGGACTTTGCATTTTGTATGTATTTTGTGGAAGTAAGCTACATATTTTTTGTTTTATTAATAAACTCGCTGACCTGGTCACATGTTGCTGTGGCTCAGTTTTATATGTTAAATTTGTATATTATAATAATGTATTCGATAATATATTTATCATAATTAAACCACAATTAGTATTTATAATACAATTGGAATAAGAATAATGATGCACAAATTAATGAAACAGCACGGTTATGTTGTTTGAGTTTTTGACGTGATCACGTCTTATAAATCGATGAACACCGGCTGCATGCACGACTTTTTTTTGCTATGTTGAACTAAGCTGGAGTAAATCTAGCAAAATGAAAAAAAAATGAAAATCGGTTGAGTAGTTTTGGAGTTTATTACGGTCAATAACTGTGACAAATAATTTTTATATTAAAATACAGAAGATATGAACTTCCGCCAAGTGCCGCCTAATTCTTTTACATAATTGCTAATATTGATAAAACAAAACAAAGACGCATTAGCAGCTGCTGTGCAATATCGAGAACGGTCTAACAGCTCCTGATTATACTCAGTATGGGGGCGGAACACCTGTAGAGAAATTAGTGAAGGTACAAATTGTGTCGAAGTCTGCAGATCTGTATTTATTTGCGGGTCGGCAGGCATTGCATTTTGCTAGTCTTTTGCATAAGTAAGTTAAGTATTTTTTGTTATATGAATGGATATAGACTTTCGCTGAGTGACGTCTGATTCTATCAAACAATTGCTAATATCTTTTCAGGTGATACGAATATGCCAATACAATCGTATTGTTTGTTTGCTTTCTATTTGCAAGAAGAAATTTATTACCATCTGCAATACATGGTTGCGTTGCTCCCTAAATTATGGGTAGTTTATATGTTTATACTTACTTGGGCCATGCGAGTCCATTTGCGATCAGGTAGCATACTCCAGACACTATGCCAGCCAGCAAACCCAGACTAACTCCAGTAGAAATAGCCAGCGTGTCCGGCATATTGTACACTTTTCACTTTTTTATATTTGAGTCACTATATCACAATTTACATTCCAAGGTTTTAGTTTATTATTTCTGTTTAAAGAGTAGATAGATATTATTTCAATGATTGTGCAATATTTTTATTTTAATACTGTATGCCTATGGGTCATAAGGCCCGTTTAATGAGAAACGCTCATCAAAGCTTAGAAACAAGTCAGATAGCTTTGCTTTCCCCGTTCTATCACAGCCCTAGCGCCGTAGTATGAATGAATTTATTATCAAAATAATGCCAATTTAACATTTAAAAATCTATGATATACCTGTTAGACGGCCGTTTGAGCAATTATAGAGGTCCTACCTTCTGCGCCAATAGTTGGGCGCAAATGGGTCAATGCCTGGTATCCAGGTTTACTGTTTTGTTAAACAACTCCACCTGGTATATGTTAGCTGCTTAGTTTAGAATAAAATAACTGTTGTAGGTACTCCGGAATTACTAATTACTCCGGAATTATTAATTATTAAAGCCTTACATTTTAAATTATAACTTGCTTTACACACTATAAAATAATGATCTCTTAGATCTCAGTAATTTTGTTAATTATCAAAAATTAATACTGTTAATCTTTTTATTTATTTCAATTAGATTCCAGAAAAAAAGGTGCGTGAACTGAATATAGGCCAGGTAAATACAGACACTTCAAAGAAGTTATTCTTAAACTAAGGGTGTAAGTAAGTATATGGGGACGAAACTTAATGATTTGATAGATATCGTCGGGGCTTATACAAAGCCACGTAATTACTAAATACCGCGTAGTTGAAAAAAGTAGTAATAATCAAATTCAACTACTTAAAAGAACTAAGATATCATATTTGCTTAAACGCGATACACCGACGATTTTCTCAAATTTGGTTTAAAATTTCCTCAAAAGTAAAGGGTCAATTCGAATGAATAAATTTGAAAAAAATTTTTAAGTTGAAGTTTGTGTTTGAATAAAAAAATCCGCAGTCAGCAATAAACTTATGAAAAGCTACATCATAGATTTGTATACGATATTGCTTACGAAATCATAATACTTTAGCAGACTTTATAGTTTTAAGCTAAATCCTTTTTGGTCCCACGTTAGCCATCAGTTTCACATGCTTAACTACTTTGATAAGGTAATAAGCAGTAAGACTGAGTTTCACACAAAGATGGGAGCATAATGAAGGCAGATAATAGGCGAACGGGATAACGGGCCCGTTCCCAGACTTAAGATCTAGACTACTAGGGTCTTGGGAACATGTCTAGAGAATTTATTCCCACGATGGTTAAGAGGTTGAATGTTTTAAATATTCATTTGTCATCATCGTAGTATAAAAGTAGGGGAAGCAAAATAAAAAAAAATTATGAGCGGACGTACTCAATTCCCGTGATATTGGTTGCCTTTTTTCTTTTCACATATGGTCGTCGAGTGGTCGAAATACGTCAGTATTTCGTATAATTTTAAGTTAGATCGTAATTAAGGTTGTTTTGTCAAACATTGTGTATATATTTCTTTGGGTTTTTTATTCTATTTTCTTGTTCGTTTAAGAGTATGTCTGAGTATTTGCATGTTTAAATTGTAACATAAAATCCCATGCTAGAACGACGTAAATCAGCGTGAGCTACCTGGTCCGACATTAGTGCTGAGTCGTGACTGTTTCCGTCTGCACACTGTATTTTTATTTATTTTCTTATTGTTTGTATGTGTATTTTTGGGTGCAGTTTGTGAATAAAGTGTTTTTCATTAATTTCTTTCATTTCATATGATTGTGTTCGACATTGAGTAACAGCAGGACCGTATTAACCTTCTTTCAATTTGACCACAGAATTAACAGAGTTAAACTCCAAAATAATATCTAATTCTGTTGTTTTTACTTCTTTTCAAGGGCCATATTTACAGAATGACTGAACGTCCCTGAAAAAGTATTTAATTTTAATGAGTGGACGTGAAATTTTATTATTGTATTTTATTAAGCTTTTAAAGAAAAATAACGAAAGGGAGAGAGAAGTGATTACCTACTCGACCCTCCTACCCCTGAAAGACAATTAATTATTACAACTTAAAAAAAGAGTATATAAATTCGACTCGTGTGTATGTAATATTGTCAGATTTGCTCAGAATTTGTAAATGTTAGTCCACCTATACTAGCTTCTAAACATAGGTGCCAAATTTGACAAGTGTATGTATATGTCACTTAGTACTTAGTAGTCGATTCAAAGATGTTTATTCCAAGTATTGAGTCTATCACCAGCCTCAAAAATATATATGGCTTACTTAATTTATTTCTTCGTATTAGTTATAAATTAAATAAATTATAGTTTTGAAGTCGCCTGAATTTTTTAAAATTGCTTTTTTTTATATTAATTAATTAATTTATCCGACCGATTGACTGATAACTAATTTTGTAGCGACACCTGCAATATTTTTCCGGAAACAAATAATAATCACAGCTGTAATAGTCTGTATATTATATGGGAGTCTGTATAATATATCTGTATATTATATATATATATATATATATATATATATATATATATATATATGGGAGTATTATATACTAGGTATAATATATATACCTAGTATATAATACTCCCGTAATATATACCTAGTATATATTACGGGAGTATTTTTATGTAATTAAAAATCACATGTGTGGGAAGCTCAGCGGAGATTGCTAAATTTACTTGTTTATCAAGACGGATGATCAGATGATTATCCCTTCGAGGGTTTCAAGCCTCATCTTCTTGATAGCTCATCTCGAAATGGTCTTGAACGACTTGAGTTAAATGCGCCTTTAATTAGGTAATTTATGTTGTCCTCAAGGAAAGATATTTTTTCAACAGCGGCCATTGAAAGGTTTTGATTAAATTCTCATATTATTTACGCTAAATTAGCACGAGTTTATCCAAGCATTTATATTATATCGACTAAGTGTTTTGTATCTTAAATGTAGTGGTTTATTTCATACTAGCGGCCCGTCCCGGATTTGCACGGGTGGACAAAATTATTTATTTTTTTTCTAGCATTAAATATGTTACTCAGCGTGTATGTAGCTTTCCAATGGTGAAAGAGTTTTTGAAATCGGCTTAGTAGTTTTTGAGTTTATTCATTGCAAACATACAAATATACAAATCTTTCCTCTTTATAATATTAGTGTAGAAATATATTGCTTCTTATAAATATGATAAACAAATAATTCACCGTGGCCATCATCAATCTATCAATGCCCCCACTGTCCTCCTTGTTTTGGCATATTTTTTTTCTGCAAACCGAGGTCCCAGGTTCGATTCCCAGCAAGGGCAATGTGGAAAACGAACTTTGCTATTTTTTTTTCGGGTCTGGGTGTTGATTTATCGTCGTTGTTTCTAAGTTTTACAATAAAAGTGCATTAGCTAGTTAACTTGGGTTCAGAACATTTTATTTGATGTTGTCTAATATTTATTTATGTATACTACTGTATAAATCTATAGGTTGTTTGTCCGTCTGTATCTGTATGTACTTCTAGAACTCAAGAACGGGTTGACCAATTTCGATGTAATTTGGTTTATGGTAAGAACATGTGATTTCGCAGATAGGATATATATATATATATATATCCGGAAAAAAGTACTGTGTTCCCGAGGGATGGAAATACTTTGATTCGGTAGTCTACATTAATGCGAGCGAAGCCGCGGGTAAAAGCTAGTATTTAAGATAACATTTTGTTAATATTATTATTAAATATAAAGATATATAAATAATACAAAAAATATGCAGTTTACATAAGATTTATTGAGTCCTGTGTGTTATATTAAAACTTGTATAGAACTATATGTAAAAACCTTTACAAATTTTAGCCTGTTTACTAAAACATTGTCCCTTGCTTAAAGTAAAAAAACGAAAACCATTTGTACTGAAATAACTACCCATTTTATTATTTTTCAGGGTGTAATTTTATATAATGAGAACGATAAACCCACACACTTAATGCTTGACAATTTAGCAAAACCTCAATTTGGCACGAGAGGGTATTTTATCATGTAGAGAATGTATTTATTCTTTAGGAAAAAAGTGACCTATCTATCATCTTATATATTGTTTTACGTAAATTTTAAACAAACACTTACAGCAATATTAAATTATGTAACTATTTTATTTTAATTGTATGTAACTCTTCTACCAAACTGGTTATGTCGATGGGATTTTTTTATTGACGGGATAACGTCTTATAAATCGATGAACACCGGTTGCACGCACAGGTGTAATTTGAATTCTATACCTTTCGCTTGCATGATCGGCTCAGACGGAACGTTACACTTTTTCGTGCATGCAGCCGGCGTTCATCGATTTATAAGACTTCAAAATTTAAATTATTTCATTTATTTAATACTAGCTTTCCGCCCGCGGCTTCGCCCGCGTGGAATTCGGTTATATTGCGGTATAAAGTACAACTATAAGAAAACTTCTCATTCCCACGGAAAAATCTAAGAAGCGCGATGTAACGCTGGATACAATTAGTTGTTAAACCAAAACTGAATGGTACTCTATATTATATGTTTTCCCTTGTGGAGCAAAAACATGCATATTTTGGGCACTGGAAACCCGGAACACGCTACATAGAGCTGACCATGCGAAAAACAATGTTTTTCCAAGTGTACTCCAGCAACCCTTAGAGTTTGGCCTTGTGCTTTATTAATGGTCATTGCAAATGAAACCCTTATAGGAAATTGTAGACTTTTAAATTGAAATGGGAGGTCTGTTGGAATAATCGGATTCCGAGGAATGAGTCATTTAGTGAATCATTTAGCTTCAAAATTTACATGTTCATATTCGTTTGCAACATATAAGTAGATGTAAAAAAAAACAGTTTAGACAATAAAACAAATTGTACGTCATCCCTCGGAAATTCCTCATTTTCGGGGATTCATTATCGTATCATTCAGCTTCTAAATTTACATGTTTATATTCGTTTGCAATATTTTACCTTGTTTTAAACGACACACAGCGCCATCTACAATCCATCCATCAAGCAAACAATATTTTTGTTTTTCCTCGGGAATATCAATTTTTTTCCAGGATAAAAAGTACCCTATTATTTAATCCAGACTTTTATCTTTACGTCTGCAAAATTTCAAAGCAATCGGTTCAGTAGTTACGGCGTGAAAGCGGAACAAACAAACAAACAAACAAACAAACAAACTCACTTTCCGATTTATAATATTAGTAAGGATAACATTATAGTGCCATATTGTAAGGAAATTCTAGATAGGTTAATTCAAGAACTCCATATGACACGGAATAGACGGAGAGAAATAACAAAGTGTTTAATATTGTCATAATTTAAAATTTTCTCGTCTTAAACCCTCATAAATCAATCATAATTATATAAACCAGTAATTTTGTGAAAGGTTTTGAACTCATGATTACATGGCGATTACGTTACTCGGGTGTAATGCATCCGACTAATAGTAAATATACTTTCGATTGTAACAGTTGACTGACAGCTGACAGTTAGGTGTGACATTTGCCAACGTGAATTAATAATAAGTGGGTAGTCTTATATTTTATCTTTTGAGACGCCAAGGTAGGTACTGCCGTCACGTACAGCCATCCGTTATCTAAAGTGTTGGTAAGCCACATTTTTGAGATTTGAGGGAAAAACGTGGAAAATATTTAAAATTGACGTTTTTGCTAAAGCTATTCCAAAGACTAGTAGTAATAGAAATATTATTCCTAGACAGATCGAAAGGTTCTTTTTTACATTTGCTGACATTTATAACTCATAATCGACCCATAGAGGCTTAGCGACCTTACGGGGGGCAGCATAGCACACACGTCTATTTCGTTTCATTAGAAAATTTAAACTCATTTAATTTTTTAATATAACTATCCTTTTTAGTGGTATTACTAGCAGGGTAGTTAAGTTTTTGTAGGTTATGAACATAAACTAAAGTAAAAGTACTATCAATGTTTTATCGTTATGTGACAATATTTAAATAAGTTGAGTCATGTTAATCGTACATTATCATCACCAAATATGGTAAAACTGAAAGATACCGTTCAAAAAAGGTTTTTATTTAGCTCTTTTTATAGACAAATAGAATTTTAGAGAATACTTAGTCTGTAGTATTTTTTTAGATAATTTTTAACTCGTGTGAGAATCTCATGGATCCAACACCCTGCTACAGATGGCGAAGATATGCGGGACTTATGTACCCAACTTTTACGCACGAAGCATAGGTAGCGGTATACCCAAAACCTAAAAACAACACCTATTCATCTCTAAACGTTATGTATTTTTTTTTGCCGAAAGATCGTTTCACCGAAAGACTATGTTTTATATCTTAAGATCCTTAATATTTATAACTATATTTTAACCTAACCTAACCGTATTACAGAAAACTTACTTTGTCAGTTTTTATTTAAGCTAATTCTATCGGGAATGATGAAAAATATTAAAAAATACAATAACGTCATTCGGTGAAATGATCTTTCGGCGACGAAAACTTTTTAAGAAGAAGAACAATAGAACACCGTGGGAGGCTAACACAATCATTAAATAATGTAATAACAAAACTCGCATTGTAAAATAATGTTCAGTTCTAATGTATAATGCTTATTTATGCATGATTGTGTGTCTATAATGAAAAGATTTACATGGAAAAACTTCTGCTTCTGTGTCTCTACAATCCCATATGAAATCAATCTTCGGCAATGATAACACTGTAATTACGCTCGTAGCTTTATGTAATTATGGAAGTGATCTAAAAGGCCACGTAGTAGTAACGTGTAAATTAAAGCATCAAGTACACATATTAAAATAAAATGTGTCAAAAATGTACAAAAAATAAACAAGTTTTCAAATAAAAAGTAAGGATATAATTTCGCTAAAACGGAATTATGGATTTCATCTTAAAATAGATAGCGTTTTGGTGCTTTCTCTTATAACTTTTTACCAACAATAATTTTCCATCATTTCATCAGAAGCTGTTTATTTGATGCTAACATTTTAAATACTATTGTAGTTGCTATGTTGATAATTTATTTATTTTACAAAACTCAGCAGTCAGTCTTTGTATTTATAATGTATTTTGAAGAGATAAGCAACGAGAACTAACTTAATCTTCCTGTTACTATTAAACTTCGATGCTGTGATGGATGCTTAGATCCCAATGGTTCTCGTAAACTACTAGCAAAATAACTACTACTAATACTACTAATAGGTAGCAAGGTGCGTGATGAGTGAGCCGTTTGTTTTAGAGATTAGAGAAACCTTAGTTCCCGGTTTTCCTGGTCATAGTTATTTCTATATTTATTTAAATAAAACAGTTCTATATTTATCGGTATAACATAACAGTACCAAATTATCTTTGCTTGGAAAACAAGTATCAAGTAAATAGTAATAATAATTAATTATTTATAAGCAATTAAAAAATCAACACTATGAATGGAGTAATTACAGAAACTATTAGAAATTAACTATTTAAGTGTTCATAAAATTGTTAAACGTTCAGTTAATGCTTATAAGTGAAATCTTTGTTGCTTATAACTACTTGTCTGTCCGCTACCGCGCGCCCCACTTCTCTCAACAGTCCCAATGCTGCGCGAATTGTGGAAAATAATAATAAAGCTACTACCAAACAAAAAATACTATCGTAAAGCTGATTAAATAAAGAATCCACCACAGAATATTTGGATCTTTGTAACTCGAAAAATAATCGTAATTAAAAAAAACAGCAGGCCACGCGAAAATTTTAACATGGTAGCAATTGCTACCGTGGACTGACAAGTGTATAAAAACTATCATAAAGTAAGTTAATCATAAAAATGCGAATATAACAAAACAAAAAACAATAGAAAAAAAACTATTTGAAAATTTACAACCAAAAAGAAATATTCTGCCACGTCAATGTCAACTAAGAAATAATTGTTTGATAGGTATAAACAATATTTTGTGATGTTTACAAATCAACTAAAATTCATATTGTTTTTGTATGTTGTATTAAATAAGTAGTAATGTCCAGTATAGGAATCAGTTTGTTCCAGTGTCTTCTTGGTATACAGTGCAAAGATTTTACAATGGTAGCTGCAGATCAAATGAATACCCAGAGTATCATAGTATTGAAAAATGGTTAGTATAATTAAATTTTTCACTTTATAGACTACTGTACGAGTTTTGCGGAACCAATAATACGTATGCATATATATATTTAAACACTCACGAATTAGCCTAACCCAAAATAAGTACTGTAAGACTTGTGTTATGGATACTAAGGTATTTTTTAACTGACAAACCTATGTCTGTCCGTTCTATATTTATCTATCTAATATATATGAAAGAGAAATATGTTATATTTAAAGAAATATATAAATATCCATGATCATCATCATCATATCAGCCGTACGACGCCTACTCCAGCAGTGGGCCTCCCCCAAGGATCTCCACAACGATCGGTCCTGTGCTGCCCGCATCCAGCGTTTTCCCGCGACCTTAACCAGATCGTCGGTCCACCTCGTAGCGGGCCTACCCACTGAGCGTCGTCCGGCACGCGGTCGCCATTCGAGAACCTTTCCGCCCCAACGGCCATCAGTTCTCCTTGCTATGTGTCCTGCCCACTGCCATTTCAGCTTCACAATTCTTTGAGCTATGTCGGCGGTTTTTGTTCTCCTACGGATCTCCTCACTTCTGATTCGATCGCGTAGGGAAACACCAAGCATAGCTCTCTCCATTGCCCGCTGAGCGACTTTGAGCCTTCCCACAAGACCCATACGCTGCCCACCCGAGTTGGACTCAACGAGAGATCTCTTTCTCGAAGTTGGACTTACCTAACTGTATTGTATGTCCTAGGTAAGCATAGTGGTCAACAACTTCGAGTGTAACGTTCCCAACATTTTCTGGAGCGGGTGTAACATGGGCGTTGGACATAATTTTCGTCTTGTCCATGTTCATCTTAAGACCCACTCGTTGGGATGCGTTACTGAGATCTTCGAGCATGGTGCTCAGGTCTTCCAAGGTCTCAGCCATTAGGACCACATCATCGGCAAACCGAAGATGCGTCAGGTACTCGCCGTTGATGTTGATGCCAAGTCCATTCCAGTCCAGAAGCTTAAAAATAACCTCCAACACAGCAGTGAACAGTTTCGGAGAGATAACGTCTCCCTGTCTCACTCCTCGCTGTAGTTGAATAGGATTAGAGCTCTGGCTGTGTACTCGGACCGACATAGTGGCGTTTTGGTACAGGCACCTTAACACTTCGATATACCTGTAGTCCACTTGGCACCTCTGGAGAGACTGCAGCACCGCCCAAGTCTCGATCGAATCAAAGGCCTTCTCATAGTCCACAAACGCCAAGCAAAGTGGCCGATTATACTCTTCGGTCTTCTGTATAACCTGCCGCAGCGTATGAATGTGGTCTATGGTGCTAAAGCCTTTTCGGAAACCGGCTTGTTCGGGAGGTTGGAAGTCGTCAAACCTGCGAGCAAGACGATTCGTAATGACCCTCGAAAACAGCTTGTAGACATGGCTCAGAAGCGAGATGGGTCTGTAGTTCTTCAGTAGGGTTTTATCGCCCTTTTTGAAGAACAAAATCACCTCGCTTCTGCTCCATGCCTTCGGCGTTTTGCCCTGGACGATGACAGAATTGAAGAGCTTCTGGAGGACTTTAAGTACTGGCGTGCCGCCCGCTCTTAAAAGCTCTGTTGTAATTCCGTCATCTCCCGCCGCCTTGTTGTTCTTTAGCTGTTTGAGGGCCATTCTAATCTCGTACAGGCTGACGTCCGGGATATCTTCGGTATAGTGTCGGGTAAGCTTGGCTCTAGGATCTCGAGCTCTGCTTTGGCCTGGTGTAATACTGGAATACAGCTGCCTATAGAAACTCTCAATCTCTCTCAGGATTTCAGGAGTCGATGAAATGATACTGCCGTCCTCAGTTTTCAGCCTCGTCAGTTGACTTTGCCCAATAGACAGATCTCTAGCGAACACTTTGGAGCCTTTGTTCCGCTCTATGGCCTCTTTAATACGCTCGGTATTAAATTGGCGAAGGTCGCTCGTCAGCGACTTCGAGATCTGTCTATTAAGCTGTCTATAACGTAGGGCATCCGCTGAGTCTTGCAGTCTCATTTCATGTCTCTTATCCATGAGTTCGAGTGTATGTGCGGAGAGTTTCTTCAATTTGGGACGGTGGGTTTTGAAGTATTTTGACCCTACCGTACGGACAGCATCCACCACCAGGTCGTTCAGATCGTCCACATCTATGCTGTTATCAAGGGTCTCGAAGCGGTTCTGGAGCTTGAGCTGAAAGCGCTCGGGGTTTTGAATTTGGGTCGGCACTGGTCGGAGCGTAGATTTTATCAGTCGCGATCTTTCAAGCTTCACGTTGATATTCAATGTGCCTCTTACCAGTCGGTGATCGCTCCCTGTCTTAACAGCGTTGATCACAGAGACGTCATCGAATATTTGCTTCCTCGTTGACATGATAAAATCGATCTCATTTTTGACCTTGCCGTCGGGACTTATCCAGGTCCATTTGCGAGTTACGGGCTTTCTGAAGAAGGAGTTCATCATATAGAGGTTCTCCCTCCATAAAGTCCGCCAGCATCTGGCCTCTGTCGTTCCGTTCCCCAAATCCAAATTGCCCCACTCTCAACTCGTCACCGCAGCGTTTCCCCAACTTTGCATTGAAGTCCCCCATCACAACCGTGTAGTGGAATTTGTGACTATGTATGGCCCTAGAAATCTCCTCATACATTGCCTCCACTTCGTCATCGTCGTGTTTCGAGGTTGGAGCGTACACCTGGATGACCGTCAATGAATACCGTGATGATATTCTGAGTACCAAGTAAACCACTACTGGAAACACTACCGATGGATAGCACGTTGTTGACGAGGGACTTGTGGACGATAAACCCGATACCACCCACAGACAGTTGGTCGCCCTCCCGGAAGTACAGCAAGTTACCGGAGTTCAAAATTATCGAGTCCTCTCCCTCTCTTCGGACTTCAGACAACCCGATGACGTCCCAGTGTAACTTGCCGATAACTTCTTCCAGCTCTGTAATTTTCGCGTCGGTCCTCAATGTGCGCGTGTTATATGTTGCCAGGTCCAGTCGTCGGTGTTGGTAGCCGCAACCTACCCGGGGATTCTTCGCACCCCCTGCCGCACCGTTACCGTAGCCGCTACCGTACCTAGGAATGGTTTGGCTGCCGGGGACTAGGGGCCGTTTCTTTGTGTGCCTATCCATATAGGGGTTTTGCCCTAATCGCCACGCTTGGCAGTCGGGTTGGCGATCGCAGTATGACCCGTACGCATAAAGAGATGCTGCTGCCTATCTCCTTAGGTGAGGTTTCCCTTAGTCGGCTCTTACGACGCCCACGGGATGAGAGGGGAGTAGTGCTATTCTAGGCCGGCACCACACGGCCGAATATCCATGAATCAAGTACAAATACATGTATTAAATACACAAAAATTTGCCCCTTCCGAGACTCGAAACCAGGACTCTCGGTGCCTAAAGCAGGATGGCCATTGGTGCACTAACTGCTCGTTAAAAAAGTAGTAAAACGCAGAGTAAATATACTAACTAATAAATAAGTCGTTCAACCGGGATGAAATCTCTGTCCAAAGTATATGAAAGCTGTTTATTTTCCGCTTAATTCCTTTCACGAAGATAATACAGGAAGTCTTTATCCAGAGAGATTAATTAGGTGTTTCGCTCCTTATACCTCGGTAAACTTAATTACATTTAAAAAAAAGTTCATGCTATGAAATAGCTTAAGTAACTTGTTCTGTTATAGTTAAGTATTAGGTATGTACCTGATATAGTCACTAGATTATTTTCGATAGGTATCTTATTTTGTAGATATTTTTTCTAACTTAACAAATTTAATTCCTTTAATGTGTACATTAAAAAAAAAGTCAATAGTTTCTTTAAATACTGAGTAACTTAAAAATAAGAAGATTTTATGAAGTAAGTAACCATGTGGTAAACGGCAGAGGCATAATAGCCACTTAAGGATATCGTAAAAGGGGGATACATACATATAATCTATAATCTAAGATCACAGTGGTTTGTGTTTGTCTGTCCGCTCTTTTTCCATTGTATCATTAACGTTACCATAGCAACGCGTTAACCGTATGTAGTTCGTCTACCGGAAAATATTTAATAATAGAAAAAAAAAAAAATTGTCCACCCGTCCGAAGCCGGGACGGGCCGCTAGACTATAATTTTAGATCACAGTTTTATAATAGAAAAAAATCAAAGAATTTTGTCCACCCGTGCGAAGCCGGGACGGGCCGCTAGTATGAAATGAAAATCACTTTATAAAAAAACTTTAAATAAGCTGTTTACTTTGATATGCTTATAGTATCACACACATTTTGTGCTCTACGAAACCTATAGAGGTAACCTAACACATTTCGTAGAGCACATAATGTACAGCTGTGTTTTCCAAATAATGGTCTTTCCGTATCATGGTCTTTTCGTGCGATCTCCAACTTATTTAACCCACCAAGTGTGGTGATTATGGTAAAACTGTTCAATTTTTGGCGGAGTCTTCCATTTAAAAGTAGACGTTTTTCATTTGAGATGATACGACGGAATGCATTCCCATATTAAATATTTAAATTTTGTGATTGCTATAATAATACAATAATTTCGATCGGAACTGGAGAAAGGTCTCTCGTATTATCATTTCTGTGAATAGCGAGGTTTGGCTATGCCTTTAGTAAACAAAGCCACCGTTACTAATCAAAGGCTTTGGCAGATTTGATGAAATTCTTTCTCATCCGTCATATTACTTTACTTCTGCTTTTACTGGGGGCGCTTCATTGATAATAAGACGTATTGTCATTTCGAAAAAGACGCAGTGCCTTTTTAATAAGTTTGGTGCAACGGTAGCGATCCTGCTTTTCGTACCGACGGTCCTGAGTTTGAATCCTGGAAGGGGCAGATGTTTGTATAATGAATACGAGCATTTTGTACCTGAGTTATGGGTGATTATATATATATTTATATGAATATAACATATCTATGTATCATATATGTATGTCTATCCATTACACTAGTACCCAAAACACAAGCCTTACAGTGCTTCCTCTGGGCTAGGCTAATTGGTGTGAATCTAAGAAATATTTATTTAATTGTTTTCGTTACATTGAAGTTCATGTGATACGTTCACATAAACATCACCTTAATATTGTGTGAATACGTGGTGTGGCTATGTCTAGTTAACAAAATCCCACCGTTACTGATCAACGGCTTTGTCAGGTTCGAGAAAATTCTTTCCTATACGTCATGTTACTCTACTACTGCTTTTACTGGGTTGGCTAAATTGAATATATGACGAAAAGAGGAAAAAAACTCAGAGTCCTTTTAATAAACTTAGTTAGAACTAGCGGCCCGTCCCGGCTTCGCACGGGTGGACAAGAATCTTTAATTTTTTTCTATTATTAAATATATTTCCGTTAGCGCCATCTAGCGTCCGGTAGACGAACTACTTGCGGTTAACGCGTTGCTATGGTAACGCCTATAGAATGGAAAAAGGGCGGACAGACAAACAACAAATTTGTGATCTTAGATTATAGATTAAGTTCATGTGTTACATGCTTATAAGCTGCAAACGTAACCTAAATATTGGTGTTTTTAAGATTTAAACCTCCATAAAATTTGGCAGTCGGGTACTAAACCTCAAACCAAATCACATATCTTATTAATTGTTACTAAACGTGCAAAATTCCGGTCAAACAATGTCACTTGCACAACTTATCATTAAGTAATCATGGGCAAATCTCAACATCGACGACATTGAGGATTCACAAGGTTGACTGTTATAACACCTGACCTAGTTGCATACCAACACTAAGTATCTCGGAAACGTTTTGCGCGGAATGTGACGTACTACTGCGGCTTTTTACGTAAAAGATGATAACAATATATGTTTTACACACTCTCGGTAATTTTTTTTAAGTCACGATTCAGATTGAAAATGCATTTACCTTGTGACTTTTTTTTTATTCTAATAGGTTTTATCATGACTAATATTTTGTATTTTCTTACTAACCACAACTTCATTCATAATTTTACGTTTTGTTAATTGCTTACAATAATTTTATTGCTAATAGGCAGGTAAAGCTATGAATATTTTAACTAATATCAATAAAATATTTTTAATAAAATTATTTTTTTACATTTTCTGAAAATAAATGATAGAGATTATTTATAATATTCTCAATTAAAAGAAGGCAGGTAAGTGGAGTTCCCTCCCTGCGTCTTTATTTCCGAGTAACCCGTTAAACCCGTCTGTTTTTAAAGCCAGGGTGAATAGGCACCTTCTGGATTAGCTCGTTCCATCGTGGATCCTGTCTTGGGCCTTGGGCTTTATTGAGATCAAGAGCGAACCCATTCTAAATAAATAAAAAAAACCGCTAATTAAATACTAAATTTAGTAAAAAAGTGTTTTTTTTATACATAATTCCTTTCATTATATAGAATAATTATTGGGACGAATTTTCTTTCCTAGACGAAGACAAACTCCACGAGATCTCGGAAAGACTTATCCTAGGTATGAACGGTACTCCAGGGGATCGGTTGCAGTTTGCACATTTTATAGCAAAGAATGTCAACCTCTACAAGATGAAGAATGGATACAAATTGGACACGGCTGCGATGGTACACTTCACAAGGAAGAACCTAGCTGATTCTCTGAAAGGAGGAGTAAGTTTTGCTTAGTTGGAATAATATTTTTACATAAATCACTAAATAAACTGATAATTTTAATTGAATAAGCCTAAGAACACAAAAAGGAATTCGTGTTCTGTATACGACGTCTAGCCTAGTAGGAGTAATCTTGGTAAGGCTCGACCGAGAAATTTGTCTCGGTCTCGGTCTCGGCATTCTCGGCTACAAATCAAACCGAGAAATTTGTCTCGGTTCTCGGCTAATTATAGGCGAGATTCTCGGTCATGACCGAGATTGTAACTTTGTTGGGATCGGCATACAAATTTTGCTGCGCGTGGCCACGCGCACGCACCGCAGTTGATTGGATGCATTTAATCAGCGGTTTTCATTTGTCAAAAGTTGTTTGCCACTAGTTACTGCAACACTGATCGATCCACGGTTTAAAACTTAATATTTAACTGAAAGCGAAGTCAACTCAGCCAAACTTCATTTTATCGAGACTCTCACTCTTAATGAAAATGTAGGATCAGATTCTCGTGAGACGACATGTCATCTTCAACTAACTCGTCAAACATGACTGCAAGAAATCAATCCAACTTATGGGCAGCTCATGATTCGATAGAGTTGGAAGACGAGCCAATGACCAATGACGAATACAGTTCAAGCTCTGTGATCGTAATAGCACTAGAAGGCTTTCTTAGATAGCCGAGACTGCAAGGAAATGATAATATTTTTGAGTATTGGTTTTCGTCACCTTATAAGGTGCTTAAGCCTGCAGCAAATAAGTTTTTATCAGCGTCGCCTACTAGCGTAACATCACTTGTTACAACTGTTTAGCAAAGCTGGACAATTGTATGACGAGAGGCGACACTAGTTGAAGGGCGAAAATGCAGAAAAGTTGTTTTTTTATGTTATAATATAATTTTATTTAAATTTGATTATTAAAACAGTTCATTTTGTTAAACAATTAATAGGGTATTAAAAAGTTAACAGTATTAAATTTTTTTTTTGACGCTTTGTCTATTCTCGTTCTCGGTTCTCGGTCTCGCCCGAGATATTGTTTTATTATCGGTCTCGGTCTCGGTCTCGGCCGAGAACGAAAAACCCATCTCGGTCGAGCCTTAAATCTTGGAAACCGAACGGTCCCGTCTTGAATCCCAGAAGGCGCGGATGTTTTTGTGATAAATACTAGAATCCACACTTGAGTCATGGGTATTTGTATATATTTTTCAATATAATAGTTATTAATGTACTGTATATGTATGTCTATCCGTTACTCTAGTATCGAAGCCTTAGTGCTTGCTTTCAGCTAAACTCATTGATGTGTAAGTAATATTGTGATAAGTATTATAAAGAGTATAGGTTTTCTCTGAAATAGCGAGACAAAAGCAACTTAAGCGTCGTCAATTGAAGGTTTAATGTTATGATAAAAGCAAATTATAATCCACAGTAAATGAAGTTACACTTAACCTACCTAATTCCATTGCAAAAAATATCTATGATTTAAATTTTAGAATGTATAACTCGACGTCAATTTTATTTATAAAAAAAAATCAACTTTCGCATATTTGTGTTAGTTAAAAGTAGTCAATAGATTAACATGTTTTTTTTATATAACGTTGCAGTTTTATTTAAGATTGATATTATCTTAAATAAAATTGAGTTCCAACAGGAATGGGTAGTTTTCAGATCATTAACATCTGTCGATAGATTTTCAATTTATTTGAAATATCGGTAAGTAATTTATTTCAACGGATTTATTGATGATCTACTTAAAAAACTATTCATTACAAGTTAAAAGGTTCAGATCTAATATATGACTGTTATATAAAATTGTTACAGTGTGGACGTGTGATAAAAAACATTATTCATTCGCCTTATTCATTCAGTCAATTTAGAATCAACCTTTAATTTAATTATACATTTAATTATAAACTATTCCAATTCATATCTAAATATAAACAATGCTTTCTAAATACCACAGCGTGTGTTTTTTTTTATTTAACGCTAGTAAAATGATCTACTCATTTTACTAGCGTTAAATAAAAAATAAACATTTATTTCATATCCTATCTCAAATCTATACTAATATTATAAAGCTGAAGAGTTCGTTTGTTTGAACGCGCTAATGTCAGGAACTACTGGTTCGAATTGGAAAATTCTTTTTGTGTTGGATAGTCCATTTATCGAGGAAGGCTTTAGGCTATAAAACATCATGCTGCGACCACTAGGAGCGAAGCATTAATGAAAAATCATAATAACAGAAATTGACGCGTACGAAGTCGCGGGCAACAGCTAGATATAAATATAAAGCCTTAAAATTACGTAAAAAGAAATTTCAGAGACAACGTCGATATGTTAAAATCGTAGACTTTATGATTCGTGGTTATAATACCGCAAAATGCTTTCTTTCAATCGTCATGAGTAGGCTAAGTAGGTAAGTACTTTCATTTCTTGCATTTCAAAACAGTCTGAAGAGGGTTAATTAGTTTTAACCTGCTCTGCATGAGATGTAGTGTGTTATTTTCTATAATTTTAATGTAACTGTTTGCGGCATTAATTGTACCTCACTAACGAATTATGTTATTATAGAAATTATAAACAAATCAAACCTTAAATTGCATGTCTGCTTTCAATGAAGTTAATCGCACCTTTTATAGAGGATTTTGAGTTTGTAAATTATGCAAGTAAACAGTTTTTAATATGTAGAGAATCAGTAGAGAAGTAACAATCCAAAGTGGCTTAGTCATCATCTTAGCTGAAAAAGGTTAAATAATGGACGAAAACCTCTCTAAAAATGGGACGGGTAATCCCCAGGTTTGACAGGCGAGTTGAGGAGCGCAGTAAATTATCATAAATAGAGAGAGAGAGAGAAGAAGAGAGAGAGAGAGAGACCACACTACTCTGGCGGACATCACACCGCTAACTTATAACAACAATGATTTATTGCTTTGTAATAATAATTTCTCTTTCTGTTTTTGCTCTTTTTCTTTTTTAATTTTTTTAATAAATATTCGTCATGCAATAAACACATAATGTTACCCAGCTAAATGCTGGTTTCCAGGAAAATTCCTATTAAAATCTAATAATCTAAGCAACAGTTTATCCATGTTCGCAACACACGCACAAGTCCAAAAAAGTCTAACCGAATACATGATTTATAAGAAAAAAGGGACCCAAACCTTCGTTAATAGTAAATGCTATCTTTTATAAATAAAATAAAATAATTTCAATAAAGAGAGAGTTTAAATGCACTTCAAATATAAGTCTTTTGAATACCTATTGTTTTAACTATCATCTATTCAGGACCTTTCTTTACTGACAAGAAGAACGAGCAAGAGACTCAATAAAATAGAAACACAATAAATATGAATGGAAGGATACAATTATATTCTCACGTCACAGAAGGCTTCCTAACTAAACAGTCAGATTTGTTTTTTTTAAGACTCCGTGTCTGGCGAATATACTGGTGGCAGGATATGACGACGAAGAAGGGGGTCAGCTATACAGCCTGGACTTCCTTGCGGCTTGCGTGAAGGTTCCCTTTGCTTCTCACGGTTATGGTGGACTATTCTGTATGAGCATTTTGGATAGTTATTACAAGCCTAGTGAGTAAAATTTAAGGTTGTATTTATTTATTTTCTTCTTCATATTCTTCTCCAATTACTGAGGGTTGGACATCAGCTTAGAAAACTTTTCCTTGTCCCTTGCGAGATGAATCTGCTCTATTGCGCTCGTGACTCCAGTCCATTCTGAAGAGTTACGCAACCAAGAGTTTTGACCGATTTTAATAAAACAATTGGACCAGATTTCCAAAGGTTGCGCGTTCGATTCTCGCCTGAGAATTCACTTGTGACCGGAGTCGAGTATTTTTCTATTATAATAATTCTAGTATTTTTCTATTATAATAATTTATCTTATAAGATCACATTGAAAATGCATAAAATGTCTAAAAATTATAAAATTAATAAATTAAGTCTAAAAAAACCCCATCCAAATCGGTACACCAGTTGAAAAGCTACGGTACCATAGACAGAAACACAGACAAACACGTAGATATAGCTGTCAAACTTATAACATCACTATCACACTTTTTAATTCCTGACGCAATATAGTTTTGCGTCGGGGATTAAAAAATGTGACATTAAAACGACAAAGAATATTCCAGGCCCATTATGGGGAATCTTGTTTATGATTTTCTTCGTTAACTTATTTTACGTTGATGTACTTGTACTTATGTTTTTCAAATAACGTTTTATCATCATTTAGCAAAGCAAAGAGAACAAACATTAGATATGATAAAGTCTTAACGGTACCGCTGATAAATTTTAATCCTACTTTTAGTTTTTAGGCCGTAGTGTAAGTTTACGCTTCGATACTCGATATCGTCTGCGTAAAATATTACTATGGATTTTGTATGAGCGCCCCTAGCGGTAACCATCCGAAATTACGAATCTTCATAGAAATCTGTAACGCGCTCGATAACGAGTATCGAATGCGTAAACTTACACTAGGGCTTCTGTCCTTAAATACGTAACCAAATATTATGTTATTTGAAGCAAGTTTTTATTTCCAGCCCTTACGGAATCGGAGGCGTATAATGTTATAAAGATATGCGTCAAAGAGATCCATCAGAGGCTGTTTTTGAACCTGCCCAATTTCGAAGTAAAGGTGGTTTCAGCTCATGGCATTAAAAGGCTACCAGTCATCACCCCGGCTACTTTCGTCGTCCATTCATAAACTACTTAGTGACCCTCGTATAGGGATTAAGAGTATGAGAAAAAATCATTTCTTTGTTGGGAAATTGGTATTATATTTTTCCAACGGAAGGCTTTTGCGATATGATCATATCGTGTTTATATTACTGGTTTTATAAGAGCCTAGAGATAGGGGAGTACAATTATATAACCATAATATAGCTTATTCTTTTAGATATTTGTGTTTGAGGCTGTGATGTTTGAAAGTAATATTTATAACAAATTTTTCACGGAATAATTTTATTTGACAAAACTACAACCGTGTGAGAAGTCTTGCTATTTTTTAAACAGTTTGTAAATGTTTTGAAACATTTTTTATTTTATATCGATTTATTTGTTTATTTTGTATTTTATATGAGTGATGTTATGTTGAGTATATATTTTTTTAATAAATATGATTACTAATTGACCTTTTTGTTTGGTTATAATACTTTGTTTTGTCAACAAACATTGTATTGAAAGGCATCAATGACCTAATGAATTGTCTGCTGCTAATAGTTTTAATTTAGAGCCTCCTTTTGTTTTAACTGCTTGTTTAGAATTTAAAACATCATGGAATAATGCGTATACTTTTTACTAATACAAAAAAATCATGTTCAGCTGATTCATCTCAAGTTTAGAGTAGAACCTTTACATTTTGATCCTATCGTTTAAATTTATCTAGTTCAACTTGCACTAGAGGCGAATATTTCAAAGTGTATTAAAAAAAAAACTATTTCATATTAGTATCTTTTTTGTTTATTAAATATTCAAGTGTTAGATTTTTCGATTTTGAGGTGTGACTCCCGTCTGTCACTTGAGAGAAATTGATTATTTTCTTGTTTTGTTTAATTTCTTTACAAAAAAATTTAAGTTACACTTTTATCTGATAACTACATAGCATGGATACTAGGGAAACTGATAGACGTACATATATGATACAAAGATATAATACTAGCTTTTACCCGCGGCTTTGCCCGCAATTTTTTTTTTCAATAAAAAGTATCCTATGTTGCTTCTCATACTTACAAGAATATATGTACGAAGTTTCATGATGATCGGTTTAGTAGTTTTTGCGTGAAAGCATAACAAACAAACTTACATTCACATTTATAATATTAGTAGGGATTCAAAGAGATTGATTCAAAGAATCGCATCTTCACACAAACATTCCGAGACTCAAACCCGACGATTATATAGCAATAGCGAAAATAATAAAATTAGCCAGTTGACTGAACTCAAATATTTTCGCTATTATTGTAAAGTATTAAAATGTGTGGTTATATATAAAGTACCTCCCAATGTTAACAAGCATGTCATGTTCCACTCATTATCACCTGCTCTGGCGACGATGTTTTGTTTAAATAGTTATCTAGGTAAGGCTGATATATCTCTGAGCTATGATAACGCCATAGTTTAGGATGGAATGATAAAGAAATTCTAGGAATTATTTACGAAACTTTTGGAAGAAAATACAGGTGTGGCAATTTGAAAATAAATCAACCTCTTTGGACTCCTTGGCGTAACTATATGAAAAAATATTGAATAAAAAAAAAAAAATTGTATTGAGGTTGTAAATAGTAGTATTTAGAACATGGAAGAGATATTAAGCTTATATTAGAAGGATCTTTCAAGGTATCTGTAGCTCAATTACAAATTATATCGGATATCGACAGCTAGGTGAAGAGGCTTCGAGTCCCGCTTTACACCTTAGACAAATTGATTTTTTTCTTGTAATATTTTTTTTCCATTTAAATAAGAACCATTGTTACTATGGTATTTGTCTCAGCTTTAATGCTGGTATTGATTTTTGGCATCATAGCGCCATTTTGTACCGCCTTTGAAAGCTATATTGCTATGATCTCTAATCTATGGATTAATGGGGCTGCGCATTGGCCAAATTTTACCGTAGGTCTGGACTTTAAAATTGTCTGTGCCACTAACGAACCTCTGATCGGGATTAAAAGCATCCGACTCATTAATCCAAGATATGCTCTACTTGTCTGATAAAGTCGAATGAGATTAACCGGTATTAACCTGTTAACCGGGTGGGACGCATAAATGCGTCAGGTGAAAACAATATCGGGTACAGGTAGGACATATGAATACGTTCTCGAAAATTATGTTGCGCCCTTGAATAAATAAGAAATGACGGTCTCCGGGCGTGACGTATTGATATGTCCTAGTGAAAGAGGACTCGCCAGTCACATGTTGCATATTTAGAAAATGAGCTCCCCGGTTAACAGGTTAATATAAAGCTTGATTCGTTTTTCAAAAGACAGCTCCGCAATATCTCCATAATAGATCACTTCGAAATGTGAATATTTTCGATTTTTAGTTTTTAAATACCTTATTCCGACGGATCAGTTTTTAATGTTTATGTATTCATTAATACAAGGGGAGAGATAGTATCCTAATTATATTATGACAATACTTTGTGTGTGTGTTACAAATTATTGTCTCGCTATCCTAACATTGCAAAACTAAACTTGCCCTTACGTACTTCCGCAAAAACAATACGACAGCGTGTTTCTTCGCGCTACAGCGCCATCTAGTAATAATAAAATTGATTCGCACAGAAATAATAAGACTAGTATACGGTTAAGTAAACCAGTAAAGAATTCAAAGCAATGTCTTAACTTTTATTCTCTAAAATATCGAATATGACCCTAATATTTGATAAGGTCCCATATTTAAATAGCTAGAAAATTATATGCAGTTGTAAAATAGTTGATACTATGATAAGCGATGAGACTTAAATTACACAACAGATAATCCTACAAAGGCGTTGTGTGTGATTTTTGCAAAACTGCATTAGGATCAAACGTGAGAATTCTTTTGAAAACACTTGTGCCACATTTGATATTAACATTAATGTGTTATCATAGTCTTGGCCTGCAATGCAGAAGACAATGGAATAGCCATAAATCACGATATTACAAAACAACTAGAAAATTACAAAACAATGGGCGTAAATAAAAATGCTTAATCGTGTGTAACATCGCGGGTAAAGCAGCGGGTTAATTCAATAGCACATTAAATGAATTGTAATACGATAGTGTCAAACTTATCTACAAATAAATAAATTACATTGTTGAATATTCTTAATTCTTCTTCTTCTTTGTCGTAACCTCATGACTGAGGGACGTGACTATGGTGCGTTGCCCTGGCCACCATTTCTTTCCAGACATTTCTGTCTTGCGCCATTCGGATGGATAATTGTAGAGTAGCTCCCGTAGCGTCCTGAGTTGTGTGTGTCCATCTTGTAGGAGACCGCCCTCTCGCTGTCTTTCCTTTTCTTAATTATAATTATAAATTCAACTACTTAATATAGAGCGAGCAAAACCACATCTTGTAAAGGTTTATCAAATACTTACGTAAACTTCAATAGTTTGTTGAAATGCCAAACTGTCAGTATACTTTGTCTTGGATAGTAGAAGTAAATTGTATGAATATTGTTTCAATAATACTGGTTTTGTTTTAATAAACTTATGCTTTCAAGCTTTTTTTGAACCTGTTGGACAGTTGCGTGATTAACCGAGCATTCGTATAAGAGTAATGCATAATTCGTAATTATTTACTTGTCTCGATTTAGTCTGTATGTGCGATATGTTCGTCTTTCTTACAGACTTATAAATAAACAAAGACCACGTTTCTGTGTTATTTGGAAATGAAAAAACCCTAAAATAAAAAGAAAATTTTTAGCAGTCGGAACGCATTCTAGAAAGTCTACCGTCTAATCAGAAGATTGGAGTAATCTGCAATGTAGGTATGTGCTCTCACTTCACTAAGCTTCCATTTCTAGAATAATTCCCGACTGCTACAATTTCTCTTATTGTTTTAGTGTTTTTTCTTTTCTAAATTAGACAAAAACGCATTCAGCTTTTTAGTTTTTTAAATTTTCGTTTTTTTTTTGTTTTATTAGCCGTTCAGGCTGCAGAACATTAGAATTTGGCGCCAAAAATCCGCCATTTTGTTTTTTTTTATTATTTTAATGTCAATATCACACTAAATACGAATCTACCGACATCTCTCAAGCTTAAATCTATACAGCCGTTCAGGCCGCAGAGCGTGCTAAACAATTATACATACTCTCGAAAAACATAACCCTTCTTCTGACACAGTTGGGTAAAAGACACAATTTCTGACACGTGTAAGCGAATTTGTCATTTGATGTAGATAGTTTTATTTGTACTGTATGTATATATTTAATTAAATTTATCGTTTACTTTATTCAATAACTGTCAAGTACATGTTGCATAATTTTGCGTTGTAACTGTGCTAACAGTATACATAACTGTCCTCTTTACGTACCGAACTATTGAAACAATAGTTGAGGAGATATTTAGTAGAAATATATTAAAATATTTCTGTTGATACACATAAAACAATGGGTAATAAAATAATATTGAAATAGTTGGCCAACGCAACCGCAGCTTTACTTGTTTCTCGAGGTTGCAATCGAATGTCCATTGCTTATTTGGTGTAGAAATTAAATAAACTAAAATGACTGCTATTTTTAGAAGAGTATATATTTCAAAATGTTTTTAAAATAATGTGAATAAGTATTGCATCATTATTATCATCTTTTTGATGTTTCTTTACTACTTGGGCATAGAACTATTCTATAGATGAAAAACTAATAGGAGAATGGGCTATATATAACCCACCATGTCACAACCACAACGACCGAGTAGTCCAGTGTTATTTAACCGATTCGTTGCTACATACAATTACCAGAAACGAAGGCTACGAGCTTGATTTACGTGAAAAATGAAGATAGTATTATTCTGGGTAGATTTTCCTAAAACTTAATTTGAAAGAGTTATCATCGATTTAAAAATGACACGGCTCCAGTGGCGAGCGCCACACGCAAAACAAAGTGATGGCACGCCAGACGTGCCATCTGCAACGAATCGGTTAAATAAATATTAGACAATATCACATAACTACATTGTTCCTAAGCCCAAGTAGCTAAAGCAGCTGTTTTATGGAATTCACAAACAACGTCTGTACCACAACTGTACACCTGAGTTAATATAGAAAAGTTCATTTTCTACATTAACCCTGCCGGGAATCAAACCCAGGACCTCGAAGTGGAGTTAGCATAAAAACCGGTATGAAAGTCACTCGACCATGGAAGTCGTCGAATTAAATTAAATTAAAATTAAATTTTAATGCAAATCAAAAGTTTAACGTCTTTATAGCCGCACAGTAGCCACAAGGGGCAGCTATTGCCGTTTTACTTACAAATCAATTTAACTTTTATTGCAATTATTTTTAAACTCAGTTCTTTTTGTGATTGTATAAATCCAGTGACCTGAAGAACTGCATACAGAACCTCGCAAGTTGCAAGACGCTGCTTTACTTAATGCCGATGCTTTTTTACATTTTGCCAAATAGCTACAAATCCACCAGGATTATGAAAACTGTATCGAATAGCACTAACAGAACGATTCGTATTCTGTACGACTTTTGAGATCTTCCATGTCTCGAATAATTTTTAGTCTGTTGTAATTTAACCTTACAGGTTACATCGCAAAAACAGATAATTATGTAACACTAAGTTAGTATCTTACAAATGTTAATGTTACTAAAGTCTGACAGTCCGAAGTAATTTGATAGGGATCCCCTCCTTTCGCATAATGTTTTTATACCTAATTTAGTTTGGCATAAAAAAGGTATAATTTAATATACATTGTGTGTTTGGTTAGGTAAGATATTTTTTATCTATTACCAGCCAGCAAGTCATATCAAATTATGCCTTTTAAAATTATGCCTAACAATATTCTGCCAAGAAAATGTATGCCAAAAGAGGAATCGATTTGCTGACTTATCCTGTCAAGTCGAATATCTTTATACGGGTATATTATTCTTTTCTACACATCTGTATTTAATTGGAATTCTATTCCTAAACGACAACCGATTTTCATTTCATTTTTTTCATTTTCACGATTATAATTTCCTGTGCAATTGAATGGATCTCCTTTATCAAATAGAGTTTTTAAATGGTGCTGCGATCAAACAGGACATACACAGACAGGTTAGAAGTAGAAATACTTGACGATCGTTTGATTCACTGACCCATTGGAAAGTCCTTTATGCACTCAACTCACCGTGGGTTAACGGCGGGGATATATAGGACTCTCCCACACCTTAGCGCTAAGAAGCGTGGCATACCCAAGACCTAAAAACCAATGGGACGTACCACCTCTCTGCTTAGGTTCTTTTACGGCAATCGCCACTACAAACCCAGCCCGGCAAGCAGCCCCGAGGGCTCCGCCGGTTTGACGCTACCTTTCGCACCGGCGACGATCAGTCATGGGTAACTCAATAAATATTAAATAAGTTTGTATTACTATCCGTTACCCTACTATCCGTAACATAAGCCTTACAGTGCTTACTTTGGGCTAGGCTAATTGGTGTGAACGTAACAAATATTATTATTATTATATATGATGCAAGAGTAACTTCTACCTATACATCTTTAAAATTGCTTTATTTGTAATGCTGAATGTAGTCACCTATTACGCGCCGTTTAACATTACTTTCATGAATAATGCGTCTAATATGTTATGTTTATACAATAAACCCACAAACTTACGTAATAGGACTGCTAAAGTGTAAGTTGGATTCGCGTTTTTTAGTTCTTACACTTCCTCGCACATTACAAATTTGAATAAAACCCTTTTTTACGGATTTTGCGCCTATTTTATTCGAATAAAACTCTTTTTTACGGATTTTGCGCATATTTTATGTCATATTTAATCCTGACGTTTCGACTCCTTTACAGGAGCCGTGATCACAGGATGACTAAGACAATGGTTGTCATGTATTTTCTAATACCTTCACAATATTTTAATCGGGCACGTTCCTAATTATTTTATATAAATCAAATTGTTTTATTTTTACATTTTATTTAGTTATCAAATTCTCACTACGATTACATTGTAAACTACTGAGTCTACCACCAGTTCGGAATTTGGGAGGCTCTTTCGAGAAGAACTGGCGAAAGAAACTCGGGCTGAGGGATCGACCTCCATCTTACTATTATTGTTTGCAAAATGAGCTAACTACATCATCAGGTCTTGCAATGTGTGCTTTTGTAGGTATTTATTTTATATTTAATCCTGACGTTTCGACTCCTTTACAGAAGCCGTGATCACAGGATGTCAGGATTATAAATAAAAATAAAATATGCGCAAAATCCGTAAAAAATAAATTGAAGGCATTTGGATACATTTTTTCTCTTTATTATTAAAAGGGCCTTTGGTATTTCTTTTACGTGCTATCCCCTTAGCAACTTTAAATGTGTTATTTAATTAGTAATGTCTGATAATATCTAAATACCTTAGGCTGTGAAACTGTAAGTTATCAATGCTGATTCAGCCCAAAGGTTTATTTGCAAGTAGAAGCTGTAGCTTCTACTTGCCTAGTCGTAGCCTAGCCTAGTCGTCATGAGACGACTGTAAATGTATTTACAGTCGTCTCATGACGACTAGGCTTGTGTTCAAACAAAAGACGACGATCTTCATGATTTGTAGATTGCGTAAATCAGGGTTGGTAAGCGGCATTAAATAAAATTTAGAGAATACTTTAATACCCGTAGTTTGCGCACACAATATAACAAAACAAGCGTTGTTATCAATAACAAAATTACAACAATTACATTTTAGAGAGGAGAAAAGGAAAATAATTAATACTTATCAACAGTTAATTGAAGAGTAGACTGTTAGCTCCCTTATTATGTTGGACTTAAGATTTAAAATTGATTGGAAATCTTTAACACTTTATTGTAAGTTGTCTGTACATAAAAGACTAATTAGAGTTGAAAACATAAAAGAAAAAAAAATAGTTTCGATGTTTTATTTATTTTCATTCTAACTTCAAATTGTAGCGAACGAGAATCCATTGCTCTCAGTAATCCCTCCAGTGGATAGTTTATCGACCACATCAATCGCACCCAATATAAACTCTAAATCCTTTTCTATTTGAAGCCTTCAAAGGACGGGAATTGCGTGCCTTCGATTTCAACTATTGGTTCAATGGTAAAAAGATATTTTAAAAGGAACGAACTAAGGGTCACAGTTTATTGCGAACTATAAATATGTTAGAATAACATGTAAGATGACGTATGTGCATTGTAATTCATTTAGAATATAAATTAATTCTTACACTTTCGCGTCTCTAGAACATTTAAATAGAACCAATTTTTTAAAATTAAGTTTGACGGTTTGACTTCTTTAGTGGAGTCGAAACTTCAATATGAAATTACCTTAGACATCCTGTGATCAAGGATCCTGTACGATCTGCCACTTAATGATGATAATTGATAACATTGATAATAATAATATTTCCCACAATCACGCCAATAAGCCTTACCTAAGCACTGTAAGGCTTGTGTTATGGAGACTAGGCTAACGGATAGACATACTTATACTATACACAGAAATATAAAAGTCATAGAAATATATATAAATGCTCATGACTCAGACACAAACGCTCGTATTCCTCACACAAAGATCTGCCTCATTCGGGACTCGAACCCATGACCGTCGATGTGAAAGGCAGAATCACTACCTTTGCTTAATGTTTTAAGCGCCATATTACTTTTATGAAACATCAGTTACGCGTTTTTTTCATTATAATAAATTAATAAGGCGTATATCGAAGAACCAAACCACTCTATTGTATGAGTTCATGAGTTTGCCGATGCTTATATATTTTAAAAAAGCTTGTCAGTATAAGATTTTCTTTCGAACATAGTCTAATATGATAAAATTAAAGTGATATATTGACACAGCTCTTACGAGATATTATGGTGTTGTTAACATTGGAATAGTGTTTGATGTATGTTTCATAAAACATTAAAATAACGCTTCTTTATCTAATACGACTTAATGCGTCAAGTAAAAGCTCTAAATAACAATGCGACTATCCGTAAGAGTTGAAATGTTAGTTTTCATGTGAAAAAGAAACTTAAAAGACATATCGGCTGTTGAATGTTATCGCATCAAAAGAAATCACAGCTCAGTTTTACTTTAATAAATCAAATACTCGGACAATTCTTTGAGCAATTATTTTACGGTCTTGAGAATACTACATCTTAAAGTAAGTTTAACGTTCGGAAAGCCTCGCTCTTTCAATAAATAAATAACTTTATAGAACTATAAGGCTACCATCATAAGATGTTATGAGATTTTTATATAAAAAAATACTCTACAAAAAATAATATTATTTTCTTTTAGGTTGTAACTGATCTTGTTTAACAATTTTTCAAATCATATACACATAAGAATATTCAAAACTAGCGGCCCATTCCGTCTTCGCACGGATGGACAAAATTATTTAAATATTTTTCTAGCACTAAATATAGCCTATGTTCGCAGCATGAATGTAGCTTTCCAATGGTGAAAGAATTTTTGAAATCGGCTTAGTAGTTTTTGAGTTTATTCATTGGAAACATACAAAAATACAAATCTTTCCTCTTTATAATATTAGTGTAGATATAAGTCATTGGTCTATCTTATTTGTGACTGCATTGATCATATGCTATACCAGCCAGTCCCTCAATCTTATACTGTAGACAACTGCGATATGCCGTTCAGAAAGTATATCAAAAATATGTTATAAAAATATTAGTTCATATTTTGCTCTGACACAATTGTTTTTGTTGAGAATTATTAACAGAAGTTTTGTTTAAGTAGGCCTCTAAGTCCTTATTTGCATGAATTGACAGGAATTAAACTTCTTCCAAATTACTAACTTACACTGTGTATCTTTTGGTAAAACACAAACACGTGTCACATGTTTTTAAAAGGACAAATTGCTTAATCTTTATTTACCATGAGTTAATTGCTATGGACCCTCTATTATATTTTGTTATTACCTTTTTTATTTAAAATACTCAATAATAGATTGTTTCATTTCCTTCTTTTTCGGATATAAAGGGCAAAATTTCATTATTATACGTTGCTATTTTTTCAAAACAATTCTTTTACAGATTACTCATCTTGGTTTTACATATTTTTAATGGTTGTAAATGACTTTCAATTACAAAAGTACTTTTAAATGAGAAGTCTTCTTTTCTTAATACGGCCCTGGGATACTTAGATTTACTTTTTAAGTAAAAGATCTGAATAACGGCTGAGGTTTAAAGTACCGACTTACTCAGCGGAATGCGCTTAATGCAACATTTCTTTAAATAAATAGAAAATTTAAATAGAATATCAGTCGAACAGATTGTGAACTGAAATAACCCCTAATGACATGTTTTGTATACATATATAGAAAGAGTATAGTTTTCAAAAAACCAACGAGGGTTACTAACTAAATTATTTATACAAAAAAGTCCAAAACAATATACAGTTTAAGCGATGATCACTAATTTACTTATTAATATATTAATTTGTGAGACAGAACCATATTTCTTTATAAGTTGAAAGACTTATTGTGTATTGTTGAAATATTTAGTACCGAGTTAAAGAAATAACTTTATCTGGTTGATTTAATTAATTCAAGTCCTAGTTCACTGTATTTCGTAACAAGATCACTTTGACATTGTAAAGAAATTAGAATCTAAAGTTATTTTATTACCTGTGATCTTTATCTATTGATCAATGAGGTACAATATCTATTTATATTCTGTTTCCTTTTTCCTTTAGTTTCACTATGAAAACCTATTTCCTCAAACGTAACTTCTCTTCTAGACAACACCGAGTTTTCTAGTTAAGTAGAAAATAATTTGGTGCAAAAACTTAACAATGGTTATTTTAACTACGCGACAAACAATATTTGATGACAATCATGTCGTTCAAAACTTTTCCTACCTAAATTGTTCTAAGAAAGTATATTTGAATAGTGATATGTGAATAAATTTAGAATATATGTCAAGCATTAAAACTATTTGCTTGACAGAAACTGGCCTTACCATCACTATGAAATGCACACTCATTGAAAAAATATATTTATTAATAAGCACAAGAAACTCACAGAAAGTATGCACGTGAAATTTTGGTATCAAATCACTTTTAAGAACACTAAGTTTTTTTATTTCATGTATTAGAATTCATATGAAGAAGCGCGTTTGCAGTTCGATTTTAAACTTTATACCGTTAACGATAAGGGCGCTATGAGAGAGCGCACGACTGGCGACGCGGGCGCACAAGGCCGTTGCGCATGCGCGGATGAGACGCGGAGGCTGTTATCACGAGACGAGTGGTGTAGTGTGACCACTATTCTGGTAATTAGGGGACGTGAGGTGGTCAATGTGGGTTAGCTTCCATTGCATCTTAATGCAAGAGGTGCATTTCAATTATTAAGCCTTATATCCGATTATAGCTTCATCTATTTTTCAGCTGATTGAGGAAGAAACGGTTGATTACGTTAAGGCAACGAAATTACAAAAACTAAATGTTAACAGTTCAAGTTAGATCCAATGTTAAGTTTCAATGAAATTCGTTCTGTAATGAAGTACGTAGGTACAGACAACCAATGAGATTCCTAGGTCACCTTAGAACTATATCGCTTTAACTGTTAAAGGATTTTTACCAACAAATTGGTTGACAAGTTATGTGTCATAATTGTTTGTTTTCTTGATAAGGTTCTAGAGTGACTTAGTCGGTTAACTGTACGCACCTATCGAAAACGCAAGGTATATACAATGACGTATATCTTTGCGCCTTAATGATCACACATATAACGAATGAGACATGTTTTGCTGTATGCTGTATGCTATGTCAACCTTTTGTTATATAGACAAAATTATCGTAAAACAAGATTCTAGAGTACTATCGAGTTTACTTTACTGTCCTATAAACCTATTTCTGAGTGCGAGTGTTTTGTGTTCGTTTTGTTTGTCTTTTAAACTTAAATCATAACGGATGAAATTGAGAAAAGGCTTATTGGACTAAAATAGGTTCCTTTTTAAATTAAAAAGCGTTTGATTTTTTAATGGACTGACAGTAAGTGTATAATAAAGCTTTATACGAGTATGTCTTCTTTAATTCGGAAAGTAGCTAAAGAATAATTTTATCTTTAGCTAAATCGTTAAAGTTAAGAATAACAAGCCTACATACATCCGATGAACCATGTAACGGACAACAGCACGTCAATAATTCTGTAAACTCTGTAAAATTCTGTAATTCTGTAAACTGTAAAACTGTCTCAATTGATGTTAAATTTTATGTGTTTAAATTAAAACTGAAAATCGAATGGAGAGATATAACAGTTTTGTATAACTTGATATGCTGTTTACTGTATAAGATACCGCATAAATCATAAATATTTTTATTCATCGTAAATTAAGTCTTAACAGTTATTAAATTAACTACGAAATGTAACCGACTCATTGTAAGAATGTGATATTTGCGAGTATAAAGGTTAGTTTTAGTTTAGTATTAATTTCCACTTCTTGAAACATTTTTTTTAATAAATTCTTATTATCGTCGCCACAAAAGAGAAGAGTGGCGAAACTCGGCAGACAGGTGTTATACCTCAAACATACTTTAAAAAAAAAAGCCTATCTTACTCGTCTTGAGTCTTTACTGTTTTTAATTAAGCAATGCTGCTAATAGACAATGTGTTGTCGCGACAAAAGAGGAATTAATGTCCTCTAAAAATATTTCATCTTTTTTTCCTCTTTAATTAATTTGGGGCTTTTATCCTCCTGAATACGTCAGCCACATCGTATTTTCTCTATAACATTAATTAGTTTCGTCTTTTAATGTCTTCTTATTGCTGTTTAAAGTCTCATAGACAGAAGTAGTATAAGTCATTTTGCAAACGTAATGTTAAGAAAATATTAAGTTACTGTCATAATATGTCGTAATAAAGATAAGATACAAAATGAAAGAATATAAAAGTATTTAAAATATAAGATGGAAATTTGTATTTTATATTTTGAATTTGTATTTAAATATTGGTGTCTGAATAAGTCTCATCTTTACCTATATCCCATATATCCTGGTAAATGAGAGGTCATAATTTAGAAGGGAGTATTTTGGATTTGCTTTGACTTAGGAAAACATCTCCATCCGGCTAGAACGTTGTAGTGAAATTACAATGGCTCGAAGAATCTCTTTGAAGTGCCGCCTGTCAATAAAACCACTACACTCTTTTACAATTTACTTTAAGATTAGATATTTACTAAATATTATTAATTTACTATAAGATTTTTTTATAGAAAATAATTAAATTATCTTGGGTATTAAGTTTTTTTCTAGTAAAAAAATTATTGACTTATTAAAATCTAACAGTCAAATGTTTAAATTACAAAAAAATAAACAATTGAGGTTTTTAATTGGTAAATTCCTAGACAATGACTTTAATTTGTACATAGTTATTACTGAGTCAATTACTTTGTTTTAGTATTAAGGAATAAGAAGATAAATCAACAGATGTTCCCTATTAGAATTAAAAAACAGAACTTCAATGTTCTTCCGTCATACGTTTTTATAATTATATTATATTAGCTCCCTTGGACTTCTTATGGGGTTATGTGAAGGACAAAGTCTATTTCTCCGATTGCCCAACTGTCTTAGCGTTGAAGCAGCGTGTAAGATCTGTTTTCGCGGCAATAACACCGACTATATGGAGCGAAATGCCACACAAGCCATATCCCGACGAGCGAGATTGTGCATTGAGCAAGGCGGAGCACACTTTGAGCCGCCGAGATGATGCTACCAAGCCAACCTTATCATGTTCTGGCAAGGCAACCGTAGAGAGATGTGGAGATGTTAGCTTTAACTCAAGCGGACCGAGATCAAAAATCACGAGGGGTCAATGAAAATATGAATAATGTGTTCTACGCATTGTTAACAGTCTTCTTCTACAGAAGCAAGCGATTCTAGATTTCAATTTAATTATTTCGCCTTGAAATCTGCGACCACCTTCTTTAATTTACTTTTAATCTAACAAATTCATATTTTACCAACTTTCAACGAAGAATCCATCGTTCTCCATACAAGATTAATTTCATCATCTCAGCCGTAAGGACGTCAATCAAACCATGGGATCGAGTATAGACTGGTTTTATTCATCATGCCTTCCTACCCACATAATAACAATAATACAAATACCATACAATCCCCTTTTTATAAAAAAAATAATAAAAAATAACAATAATCACACAATACTTTACATAACTATAAGTATGCCATAAACAAAATAAGACTAACAAATATTATTATACAATGTTCCTAACTTTAAAAAATGTTCCATCACACTATACTTATCGACATAAGTTTAGGGAGAAAACATAAGGTACATTATAAAATTTTGCCCATTAGATTATTAATTCCAAATACATTAAGAAATACAAAAATTTGCCAATTAAATTACTATTTAGCCTATAGAGATATATTATTTTTATTGGATATACATATTATTTTGTTTTTAATTCTATTAAATTGATTCAATTACATTATTAATTTCTTTATATATCATTTCTGTACACTATATATCAACCCATAGGCCTGGGATTTCATAGGTACATTAAGTTTAAATTTTATTATTATTTATTTAAATTAAGTTAAAAGTTAAATTATGAAAATGCATTCTGTTTCTTTGTACCTATACTTTGTATGATTACAAGTAAATAATTTTATAAAAGATACATTTCATTCAAGAATAAATTTTTAATCAGCATTAATATTCTTAATCTAAGTCTTATCAAATTAAATTCATTTAATAGCATTCGCATAATGATCTTCAATAATAGTAAAAATAATAATAATATAGTATAAAATAAAACTAACTTACGTCGCAGAGGAGAAACCCCACCGATCAGGAGGTTGAACTGTCCTGCCAAAACGAGTACGATAATAAGTATTAGAACTAACAGTATCATCAGCTGTTTGCTGAGCTGACCCACTGGAGCCGATTGCAGAATTGGAAATGACATCGTCGTAATGTTGGTACATTGATGTCTCGACCGGGCCATTATCTATCAATAAATGTTTTCTATTCCGTCTTAACGTATTTCCTGTTCTACTCACAAAAACAAAATAGGATCTGGGACTTTTTATCCCTACAACTTTACCAGGCTCCCAAACATCATTTATCCGGATCCTTACTTTCTGTCCTTTGAAAAAACATTATCTCGCCGGCCCTTAACATGCATTTTTTTATACCGAAATGTCCTATATGAATTTTGCTTAACATCTCCTTACGCATACATTTTGGTACATACAATAACTACTTTATTCCCTTTCCAAATTATACCAAAATTAACTGTTAATTCAACTCTGCTATTCCAATAACACTTTATTTCATCACTAACTTTACATTTTTCTATTGGCCAGCCCCGACTTATTGTTTTCATTAACTCCTGTAGTTCGGAATCCTGTTTAGTACATTTTTGTATTTCGATAAAATGAGTATCAGTTAGTGGATTTATTGCAGTGAGCGCACACACCTGAGCTTGCGCGTCTAGGTGGTCGCGGAGCTGTGTCGACACACACCCGCCGGGAGCGACTGCACGCGACAGGGTGTCAGCAATGTACATGTATTTTCGGGGCTTGTATACCAGATTAAAAGAATAAGGTTGCAATCGCATTAACATTCGTTGCAAACGTGCGGGTGCACTGGCCAGAGGTTTGTTAATAATGTTTACTAATGGCTTATGATCGGTTTCTATCGTTATGGCTGAACGCCCATATATATAGGTATAGAACCTTTCACACGCAAATACACACGCAAATAACTCTTTTTCTATTTGTGCGTAGGACTGTTCGGTCTTTGTAAGTGATTTCGATGCATAACATACGGGTAAATTATTCTGCAATAGACATGCGCCCAATCCGTTTTTACTGGCGTCTACAGATATAACTACGGGTTTATTTAAATCATAATACTGTAATACTGGCGGACTTATTAAAAACTGTTTGATGCTATTAAAACATTGTTCATGTCGCTCGTCCCAGTGCCACTCAATATTTTTTTGAGCATTTCTAACAATTTGTTTTTCACCTGATCTCTCAAAGCTATTGGTAGTTTTCTAGGGGCGTGAATAACGGGCTGTGCATCGTCTCGTAACTGTATTTTATACTCTCCTGGAAGACAGCCCATACCTACGAAAACATCCGAGAATTCCTCTAAAATCTTTTCACTACTGCTACTTGTATTAATGGTCATAATTCTTTTTATTAATTGCAACTCTTCACATGATTGTTTTCCTAATACGGGTGGCGATGATACATCAACAACAATAAATTTAAGAAAATATGTTTTATTTTTATATATTATTTTTAAATAACATTTTCCTATTACCGGAATACTACTACCAGAATAACCCCGCAATTTCATCGTTGTGCTTGTTAAGTCTTTTTCCAAAAAACCTATTTTATTTAAAATACCTTTTGGCAAAACATTTACATCAGCTCCAGTGTCCAACTTAAAATTTATTTTCCTATTATTTATGCTCAATTCGACTAACCAATCATTATTTTTACTATTAATGTGATATATTACCTTATCGGTGGAATCCTCCTCCACTGCATATACTCGATTTGCCCTACACATCCTCGCAAAATGATTCATACGATTGCACTTTCTGCATTTCTGCCCGTAAGCCGCACATTCATATCTATTATGCACTTTGCCACAGTTTCGACATATATTTTTCGGGACACGTTGCTCTGGATCACGACGATGGTCAAATGTATTCATGCGACCTTGCGAAGGGGCGCGCTGACCGAAAGAACTCGTAGTAGCATGAGTCACGCGCATCCCGCGTGAGCTGCTCGCTCGCTGCCGATGTTGAGGCGGGGCGGGTGAACCGCGCCAAGACTGTGACGTAGACACTCGACCGCTTGAAAAACGACGGTTGACTAGGTGTAGACAGCTTTCGTTTGAATCTTGTCTTACTTCGTGTGCATTATCATTATTTTCAGTCTTTATATTCAAAGCCTGCAGACGCGACATCTCGGCTATATTGCAGATTTCTAATGCTTTTGATAGTTTAATATCAGGTACCCTTAATACCCGCTCCGACAAGGTAACATCTTTTATGCCGCATATCAACCTACTTCATATGAGGTCATCCTTTGATTCCCGGAAATCACATCTAGCAGCAATTTTATTTAGCTCGAATGCATATTGTTCCACGGATTCAATGTCTCGCTGATCTCTTTTAAAAAACTTTTGTCGTTCGACCGCCAAATTCTTTTTTGGTATAAAAAAAATATCAAATCTAATAATTGCTTCACACTTGTAAAATTTCCTTGAAACTGGTCGTGAACCTCACGACATTTATCTCCAATTACGTGTAATAAAATATTCACCTGTACTTTAGGGTCCTTTTTCGATAGTTCACATGCTTCATAATATATATTAAATGCTTATTTCCACTTTTCCCACTCATTGCACAAATTTCCCGACGTAATATTAGATAAATTATTATCAAAATTAAACGGTCGTGGCGGCTGAAGAATCGACTCCATCTTGAGTTTAAATTGTTACCGGCTGCGCCATGTAAGGACGTCAATCAAACCACGGGATCGAGTATAGACTGGTTTTATTCATCATGTCTTCCTACCCACATAATAACAATAATACAAATACTTTACAGAAGACGTCCAATGCTGGACAGACGCCTCTTCCAAAAATGGGAAGATTTTGTTCACCATCTCCACGATTGGCAGGCAAGTTGGAGATGGCAGTAAAAGAGTATAATTCGAAAACGTTGCTACCCATTTTAAGTTATTTGGAAGGTGAAGTGTTTACCTCTAGTATAATAAGTCGCTTTTAACAATACCTTTTCATTGGTCCAAACGAACAGTGTAATATTTTAAAAATAATTTTAAGGAAAGCAATTTTTGACTTTCTTTTAGGATTTTTTCATCTTATGACATTACTTGAGTGACATCACCTAGTATTTTTAAATACTTATTATTAAAAAGGCAAAAGTTGGTGCTAGTAGTCTGCCTTAAACCATACGGCGTAGATTCATCTACTTTAGAATAAACATAAGTACATAACTAATTTCCAGTTTATATATTTTTTTAATTTTAATGGAACAACTTATTTTTTTCATACGATACGTAAAGATCATTTGAAAAAAAAAATAAACACATACCTTCTTACTTCAAACACACAAAGCCAACCTTAAAATTTAATGTTACTTAGCAATAAGCGTAATGGTCTCCAATAATTCTAATTACTGACTATTCATTATGTATGTGAGTAATTATAGATAATTTAAATACTTTTGTATTGAAGTTAAAACTACCTTGAGTTATGTGAATACTATATGTTGCATATTTTACACGATTGAAAAAAGTTAATTCTTTTTAACCAGTATTATGTACATATGACTACAACCTTTAATTTTATTTTAAGTCATTTTATTTTTCTACAAAACCAATGCATGTATCGATAATTAGGTATATGTAAGAGTATTTGATGTAAGTGTATATGTATGCATACCGTTAATTTTTAAGAAAAATTGCATTGTGAATGCAACTAATTAAATAAAAAAAAACCAATTTTTTTTTTTTTTTTTTTTTTTTTTTTTTTTTTTTTTTTTTTTTTTTTGCCTGTAAAGTCTGTTTTACGGGCGAAGATTTTACGTGACAACGTCTTTTTCTCGGTAGAATATTTATTGATATGAATATAATTAAATTGCACAATGCGCGCGGCAGACCGATCATAGTTGAGTGGGAGAGAGACGCAAGGCATTCGGCGGGCCTCTCTCTCGTTCGGTGACTCATCGTAACGTTACCGAGCGTTACACTTTTTCATAAGTGACTCCCAGCCGCAACCTAATTTAAGACGTTGTCACGTCAACATATACCTTTATAATTATGTTACCTTACTAACTTAGTTATAAAGGTAACTTATTACTAATCTATAATCTAAGATCACAGTGGTTTGTGTGTTTGTCTGTCCGCTCTTTTTTTCCGCTCTTTTTCCATTGTATCAATAACGTTACCGTAGCAACGCGTTAACCGCAAGTAGTTCGTCTACCGGACGCTAGATGGCGCTAAGGGAAAAATATTAAATAATAGAAAAATTTAAAGAATTTCGTCCACCCGTGCGAAGCCGGGACGGGCCGCTAGTTATTACCAACAAATTAGTTTTTTATGTTTATATTAATAAAATGCTGTGGTATATTGGTGTTCGTATTTCTTGTGCGCAATTCAAATCAACATGATGACGCGAGACGAAAAATACAAATCTACCCCATAGCTACTGCCATACTTTTTTATATTTTGATGCATCCGAAAAATTAGAACTCTTATTTCACACAATTTCTCGTATTAACATTTGCAGTAATTTGTGTATAATTAATTTAGATTTATAGGTATTGGACAGCAATTCCTCTATATGTGCGTACTGTATCCAAGTTAGCAACCGAATGGCGCCCTCTCCAAAGTAGGTCCAAGGTGGCAAAGGTCTATGCCTCAACCGAAAAGCAGGAACGCATGTTATTGGCGATGCTGTATTCTGCATATTAATATTAATCAATAGAGCTTCTATTAATTAATTACAAAAAAAATATATAAAAACTTAACTAACCTTAATCTAGTCTCTAGAATTAGCATCTTCTACAATAACTATGGTGGGTCGTTAGGCGTACATTTCTTTTGATAGGTTAAGTTTAATAACACCTTAATCAGTGTTTAGTTGATAGTATTTCTGTTTTTCTCTTTTTTTAGTTGGTGTATTTATGTATTGTAATGTTTAGTAGTATATTGGATAGCACCTGAACATAACACTATTAGTATTGTCATAACAAAATAATTTTGTTTTTTTTGTGGATTATATATGGTGACGACATATTATATTGTAAATGTCGTAACTTCTGTTAAAGCTGACGAGTTTCTTGCGCCCATTCTTCTTGTCAGTTAAAAGACGTCCTGACCATGGTAGGCAAAAATGTTGGACGATTCAAAACAACTTATTATTGAGTGAATTACGTTTGGCTACAGCCGAGCACTTAAAAAAAACCAAAATTTAAAATACTTATTTAATAAAAATTATAAAAATACAATTAATTTTAATTAACTAATTAACGCGACAAATGCCCGATGTAGGTGAAGCAAAAGTGAACGAGTTTCCGCAATCGCTGTGTGATGTCACGGCGCTCACGTTCTGCTGACTCGGTGCCTCGTGCCTCCCTCAGCGTCGTTGTTTCGGTGATTCCGATTGAGGTCATGCATGGTCATCGATTATGTGGCGTTAACTGTACTTAACATCTCCCTCCGCAAGATCAACGATTATTTGTAGACGAGGTCAAAAATAACGTTGAACGTGGAGCAGGCTTAGCAGTCCTCCTCTCTTCCACTTCGCTGTAAGCTGGTTCGCAGTTTCTCAGGTTGATCTCAATTTGTTCGGATGCTGCATCCTTATGTATTTTAGCTGGTCCTTTCTTGGTTTGGTTTCTTATTCGTCTGGTTATTATAATTATTATAATAACGATGAAGAAAAATAGTAATGAGTACACTGGTATAGTCGTGTGGTACAGACTATTTATCTGCGATTCATCTATCCCAATGGGATGCTGCATAGAGATCTTCATGCTGCTGGAATGTAAATTTCGGAGGTCTATTGAATTCAATTTCAGTGATTTTGCTGTGACGTTATATTTTTGCAACTCCACTGCTGGTAGGTCTATTATCTTGACTGTTTGACCTTTTATTCTGTCATGCGTGTTGGTGATTGTGAATTCTGAAGTCTGTAATAAGCAACCCTTGGGAATCGTGATCAGATAGCTCCCGGTCATCATTTTGTACTGTTCTTGTGCACAGGATAGTCGAACTCGAGTCGCGTTAGGGAAGCTGACAACATAGTTTCTATCGTCGAGACTTTCCATGGCCTCGGTGGATAGCGTGACTGTAGTAAACTGGCAGGAAGCATCGATACCCTGACTGATGATTAAGTGCTGCACACAATCTGGACGTCTTCTGGAGTGATGATTAGGTTGATCTTCGCAAAGGTACCAGTTATTCGCCTTCGGACATTCAGTCTCCATGTACATAAAATCATCGTTGTGGACTGCTATATAGGGATAGGTAGGGATAATGACTTTGTTATCTTTATTGGGAGCAAGTGATAGTTTGAAGAGATTATATATATTAGGATAGACAATCGGAACTTTGTACACTAAAATCAAATCTTTATCATTATAATAGTAACCTGGTTTTATTATATCGTAATATTCCCTATAACTTATACCTAACACTTCTTGTCTATTATATAAAGTCGTTAACTTATTTACCATATCTACTAACGTAATATAGTCTATCATAGAGTTATGTATAGTTTTAGATCGTATAAATGCTAAGAAGTTTTCTAAATTGCTAATTTCATGAGAAAGGTTATCTATATTATCCCCTAAGATAATTAATAGTTGTGCTAAGTGTGCGTATTTAACTAAGCTAGATTCATGCCTCACATCACTTTCTAATATGGAATTTACTATACTTTCAAGTTTACCTTGGTTTTCGACAATTTTTACTATTACTTCGGAATTATGTGATACCCATTGCTTATTGATACTCATCTGATTATTAATTTCATTTATAATCTTGTTCTCATTAATTTGTAAGGCTTTAATGGCGTTATCGTAACGTAATGCATCTGTAGAGTCCAAGTTACCAGAGATGCTTTTTATTACGGATCCTAGACCGTCGATGAGACCTCTTTTTACACGATTAGGCTCAAGAGTGTGTAATTGATCTGAGACTTTATCTAACTTAGTGACAAGAAATTTAAGATGAGGTTCATAAAGAGCTAGCGTTTTATTATGTAGATCTGGAGCAAACTTATCTAACTGGTTCCTAACTTTACTATATCTAACCTAATGCTGTTTAAATTTACGATTTGTATAAAGGAGTGATAATGGGATACTATCCTCGTGGGTCCTAAATCGAAGGAAAGTCCTAAAGGGAAGTATACCCGGTCCGTCTTTTAGGCTGTCAAGTGATATTTCCTCCGCTTGTGCTGGGCTTGCTAACAGGATCATCATCGTCAGTATCCTGTAACAACCGAGCACTGTTAGGGACCCTTTTCAGACGTGATTTTGCTACGGGGCCCCGTTTCTTTTTCGTATATATATGAATCGGGAGGTCTGCTAGTACTTTATCCGATGTGAATCTAGCGGCTAATTTTTGCCTACTTGCTGTGGGATTTTTAATAAATACTGTTTGCTCAGGGGTATAATTCTTTTCAGGCTCACGGTCTTTATTAATATTTTCAGTTAGCTGGGTTCGGTTATGGAGGGACGTTTCATTAATTAGATCATATACCTTGATCATACTACGATGTTCCTGAGTATACTGTTGCAGTAAGTGCTCTGAAAGATTGATGTCTAAGGGATCACGGGGATCAAAGTGTCCAGTAATTATATCTATTGGACGACACTAAGTAAAGCTATGTATGGAACTATTATACCCTAAAATAGCGTAAGACATTAGATTTATAACGGATTCGCTTTTCTGTCCTATTTTAAGTATTCTTAAATGTTCTATTAAGGTAGAGTGGAATCTTTCCACTATGCCGTTTTCATTAGGAGTGTAAGCTAGTATTTTATGATGTTGGATATTATGCAGACGTAAAAATTCCATAAAAAGCTGATTGGTGAATTCGGGACCTCTATCTGTTACCACAGTCAATGGAAGCCCATGGTGACTACAAAATTTTAATAGCGCTTGTATAACACTAATAGCCGTCGCATCTCTTAAGAAATAAGCTTGCGCGTATTTCGAGAAAGCGTCTACAATTGTCAAGTATTTCTGAGTCTCAACACTAAAAAGGTCTAAGTGAACTATTTCAAATGGTCTTACGGGAGGGGGAACTATGTGGAATTGCTGTTTAATGGGGTTGCGATCATACTTCGCTTGCCCACAAACACTGCATTCGTTAATATATTTTGAAATTGAATCTTTTAATTTAGGCCAATAATATTTGCGGGATAGAGCCAAGTAGCACTCATTTATACCACGGTGATTGGTTTTTCCCTCGTGGTAGTTTTTTATAATTTCTTGTTGTTTTAAATAATCCTTAACGTTTTCTAATTCCATTTTTGTTAATACTAGATTCATGGATGAACTTTTGAAATATGATTGAATTATTGGTATAATGGTGTACATTTCTAAGGGAGGATCAATTAATATGCCGGTTTTTATTTTAGGGTTCACATATTCCTTTATTGCGTTGATTACATCCTGCTCGAGATTTGACTTTGACAATTGTACCGCTGTCCTAGTGTGGGTTTCGAAAGGTTTGGAGGCTGTGGTCCTACCTTTGATATCACCTACGACTGTTAAATGAATTTGCCTATTGAACTTATTTAGAGGATCATCTGAAATGGGGACTTCGAGTATAGGATTTTCTAAATCTGTATGGACGGTGCCAGTTCTGGATGCTTAGACAGATGGCTGATTCTCAGATGGATTTACAATTACTGAGCTAGTCTCCTCGTTGTTAATCTCGACGCGGGATAAAGCATCGGCGTTTGTGTTACTCTTACCTTGCTTATACATTACGGTATAATCATATTCGCTTAGTCTCAATCTCCATCGAGTTAAACGTGAATTTGGCTCTTTGATATTCATGACCCATTGTAACGGTCGATGATCAGTTACAATTTTAAATTTTCTGCTGAAAAGGTAGGGGCGAAAGTATTTTGTAGCCCACACTATAGCTAGAATCTTTTTCTATAGTGCTATAGTTTATCTCGCTGGAGTTAAGAGTACGCGATGCATAAGCTATAGGTTTATCCGAACCTATAGGGCCTTGAGACAAAACCGCACCGATAGCCAACTTGGAAGCGTCTGTGGTAAGTACAAAATCTTTGCTAAAATCAGGGTACTGGAGTATGGGGTCATTAATAAGTAAGGTCTTACATCTTTCAAAACACTCAATATATTCCCGGTCAAGATTAATTTTAGATCCCTTCTTTAAACATTGGGTCATGGGTTTAGCGATTCTAGCGAAATTAGGTATAAATTTCCTATAATAACCTAAGAGACCTAAAAAGCGCTTAATTTCAGTCGGCGTCTTAGGCAAGGGATAGTTCTGTATGGCTGATATCTTGGCTGGATTAGGTTTAATACCATCTTTGCTTATAATATGACCGAGATAAGCCGTTTCGAGTTTTAGGAACTCCGACTTATCCATCTGTATTTTGAAATTACTTTAGCGCAGTTTCTGGAACACTTTTTCTAAGTTTACTATATGCTCCTGGAGCGAGGTGCTGAAGACTATAATGTCATCAAGATAAACCAGACAAATAGTGTTCTGGAGTTCCCTGAGGACATTATCCATTACCCTTTGAAAAGTGGATGGACTATTTTTTAAACCCATGGGCATGCGCAAAAATTCGAAGTGCCCATGCTCAACATTAAAGGCGGTCTTAGGTATATCATCAGGGCTCATCTCCACTTGATGAAAACCACTGGCAAGGTCAAGAGTGGTGAAATAATGACAGTTTCCTAATTTGTCCAAGACATCAGCTATGTTGGGAATCGGATATTTGTCATCGATGGTTTTTTCATTCAGTTTCCTGAAATCGACTACGATTCGCCATTTAGTTTTACCTGAGGCGTCGGCTTTCTTGGGCACGACCCAAATGGGTGAGCTCCAAGCTGAATCTGAGGGTCTGATAATACCCTGGTCTAACATTTTGCCAATTTGACTTTGAACTTCTTCCCGGTGAATGAAAGGATACCTATAACTTTTAGTATAAACTGGCACCTCATCTGTTGTCTTAATAGAATGTTTGATTTTATTAGTAAATGTAAGGGCTTCCCCTTCAATATAAAAAACATCTGAATATTGTTCAATATAAAAAACAACTGAAGAGATTCCAAGTTAGCTTTTTCCTCTAGATTTAAATGTTCAGTGCGTAAGCGAGAGAGTACTTCCTTTGCGCGAGGTGAATATTGTTCAGTGCGCATGCACTCAACATTATACATCTCGGCGGTAAGCGCGCGATCCATAGAAAAGATGACGTCATTCCTAGTTGGGTTAAATACTTCTACAATACCCCGGTTTTGCTTTACTGTAGTAAGACATTCTCCTACAACACAGTTTGAAAGATGCTGTTCATTTACTACAACTTCACCGTCATGAACATTAATAGGTATTCTTAAAAGCTTTGAAGTTCCTGCAGGAATAATGTCTTCATACAAGTTAGCGTTCCTGGAATCGTAAACTTTAATTTCATTATATGCATTAAGTGTCCTTAAGGTCTTATTCTTATAATCTATCGTAGCTTCCCATTTATTAAGTAAGTCCGATCCTATAAGGCCATCGAAAAAGTCGTGGAATCTATAAACAAAGAAAGTTACTTTATCGGTATCGTTAAATTCGGAAAAATTTGGAATAGTTATTGAATGGTCACTTCTACTAACAGCGTGGACGTTATGCACCTCAAAAGGATTATAATCAAGGGATACCTCTTTAAAATATGTATTAACTGTGTCTGGACTCAAAAATGACTGGTTTGCTCCTGTGTCGATCAAGAGCTTTAAAGGAGGGTTGTTAATTTGAATATAGGGAAGCTGACGCTGAGTCTGTAGATTGACTTCTATTTTAATTTGTTTAATTTCATGTCCTTTTGAAAATCCTCATGAACAGAGGTTGCATTGGACTCCTTTTCTATTTCATGGGGGGACACTTGGGAATGTTCAGGATAATCCTGAGAAATGTATTGCTGTTCAGGGTCGTCATAGTACTGTGTATTTTCATAGGGTACGTAGTAATTCTGATACTGATCAGGATAATAGTCTTCATAATAAGGATCGTATGAATAACAATCATTGAAATTCATCTCCCTAGTTTTAAAATAACTAGAGGGAGGTGGATTTCCCGATTTTCTCCAGTCATGGCCTGATAGCTGGTTAGTTGGGGGTAAATTTCGAGGAACGAAGTGACTAACACCACTCATTGGACGATGTTGTATACCAAAGTTTGTGGGTGGATTCCGAGGGGGCATACGGAAGGAGTTATTTTGGGCATTATAATTTGGTGGCGGTGCCCGGAACAATTGCTGGGTGCGCGACGGGCCAGCATGGTAAGCGTTATTATAATTAGACTTCCACTGAGGCGGAGCGTGAGCCACGAATTGTGGACGAGACAAGCTTTGATTGTTAAAGTTGGGGGGCCTAGCCGTTGACATCATATTATTGTAAGACACATTGGGTGGTAACCTAAATCCTTGAGGAGATTGACCAGTCATTAGTTGAGGCAACGACTTTTTATCGGGTAAATGTTCATCCTATGCTGTAGGTAGAGAGTGTTCATTTCCTCGTGTACGAATTCCAAGGCCTTCTCAATAGTCTCTGGCCTCATGCAACGGATACGCGATCCTAGGGGGTCCTTTAGACCGCGTAAGTAAGCTTGAAGGGTAAGCTTTTTATATAAGTCCCTCTTAGCATTAATAGTACTCGCGAGGGTTTCATGTAAAGAGACGTACGTCATTATTGTACTAAATAAGTTTTGGCAGCGCTCATAGAACTCTTGAGGCGTGCCTGAGCCTTGAGTTAATAATGCTAAATCGTTGTACAAAGCGGTCTCATCCCGCTGGTCCGCAAAATTATTTATCAAAGCGCTACGAATGCCAGCCCAGTCGTTAGGTATACCATTGGTGTTAATTAATCGCGCGGCAGGGACAACCACTTTATTTAAAATTCCGTTCAACAATGCAAGATTATTAAGGTTGTGCTCCTCGGATGTAAATTCCTGTACTAGTTGGTCACATAAGTTTATAAAGCGCGTTAAAACATTAGGGTTCCCGTCAAAATCGGGAAGGAGGCGGAGAGCCTTAAAAATATGATCAAAATCAGACATGTTACTTATTTGTGGGGTTGACTGTACTTTCGATTCCAAAGGTGACCCGAACTGGGAGTTAAATCCTTCACTTTCACTACTTAAATTACTTATATTTAAATCTCTATTTGCGTCTAATAATTGACTTCTAGCTTGTAGCTCCTAGATTGTCTCGGATGGAAAATCTTGGAAAAATTATTTATAACAGGATAATAAAAAGGAAGTAAGCAACCACTAGGAGATTCTAATGTACTTACATGAACATAATTTTGGCTTCTTTGTTTGATCAAAGTCTGGATCACTCGACTGCAGCGCGACGTGTAGATTCTTGATACTCTGGACGCGACTAGATAGTCACACGGGAGGGCTCAGATACGAACGGAAATCTTCCCTAATATATGCGAACCGGATCCCGAGAGTATCCTACCGACTGCGCCAATTACGTTTGGCTACAGCCGAGCACTTAAAAAAAACCAAAATTTAAAATACTTATTTAATAAAAATTATTAAAATACAATTAATTTTAATTAACTAATTAACGCGACAAATGCCCGATGTAGGTGAAGCAAAAGTGAACGAGTTTCCGCAATCGCTGTGTGATGTCACGGCGCTCACGTTCTGCTGACTCGGTGCCTCGTGCCTCCCTCAGCGTCGTTGTTTCGGTGATTCCGATTGAGGTCATGCATGGTCATCGATTATGTGGCGTTAACTGTACTTAACAAGTGCATTTGAATGAATTTATTTTCATTTTCACATGTTATGAATTTGGGCAAATCTATTTGACCTTAGGATGTATGAAGCATGCTGTGTACACCTATAAGTGACTAAGCAATTAGTCTAACTACCTTAAGTTTAAAAAGTCCGTTGGGGTCCTTTATTAGATAAATAAATAATCGACTACAAATTGGGAGACCATTGATATTGTTGATATTTACTTAGGTTGGTAAGATAAATATAATAGAGTACTAAGTCTCTATGATACTTAAACTCGGAATCTTTAAGGCCTATGGTGAATGAATCTCATACCATGTTTAGTTCTTCGAATCGAAAAGCATGTTAAACAATTTAATTTTAGTCTTTAAAGCTTTAGCATACGATTCAAATTTACCAGAGAAAAGTACTTACTATGCGAAGATGTATTAACTTGTTATCATTTTGACAGTAATGGGTAAAGTAAACATGGTGTTATTTGATAAAAAACACTAAATGTAAGCAAGTTTTTAGATTAGATGTTATTAGATGAGATGAGAAATGAAAGTTCATGAGCAGTCGCATTATATACTATGAGAAAATTACAGTTACAGTTAGAGACACGCTATAGTATGCTCTTGCGCACATTCTTGATAAAAAAGTATCACTGGTTTGCATGATAACTGAATCATCAGTATAATGACGAAGTTCTTTGAAATGAAGGTAAAATGCACACACTACCGATTTTTTGTCTTTTTTCATTGACACTGTCACTGGTTTTGTACCTGACTCGATTGAATAAGACAAATTTTATGTTAGATATTCAATCATCTACTGTGAATTCATGTAGTGCACTTCCGTAGACAGCTACCAACGTAATTTCGGAAGTGTTTGGAAAAATTGAAGATCGATCACAAGTCGGTAGTGTGCGGGAACTTTAGACAGTTTACATTTATTTCGCAACAACTAATAATTTGAAATTTTTTCAGTATAATGTAATCACATGTTTTATGGTAAATGTGCAGAGTAAATGGATGCAATAAATAAATCTGTTATGTTGCAACAATTGTAAAGTAACGTTAACGAATAGTATCAAAGTATTGTTTCGAGGTAAAAGTTACCTATATAATTATTAGATATCACGAAAGACTATTTACATTTAATCCTTTATCATTTTTATTAGTTTTAGCTTTACTATCGTCCAATGATAAATTACTAAACAGGACAGTGGGTTAAATCGATTTACGGTTCAATTTATAAATTTAATCTTGTCTGTTCATTTTGATCCTATGCCTTCCTTCTATGATTTAATTGAAGCTTTTCTGGAATTTCTGGGTTCCTGCACCGTGGAATCCTGAAGCCTACTCGAGGTACCTGGATTCTGGTCCTCCTATCAACTCCGAGCCTAAAGTTAAGCTTTACTATGCAGGCTACAGGATATCCAGAGCGACACACTGTCGGATTCATCCCGAGATACTGTCAATCTATTGGAAATTATTTTGACTCATAAATTTTATAGAATAAAAAGGTTTTGGTGTTGTTGAATTGAAAGTCAAATCTGACAGTTGATGACAGCAGTAAGATCTTTCTGTCTGGTATTGTAATAAACTAGGCGATGCAGTCGCTAAGCATAAAGCTACGCACCATATATTGGAGCGGAGCGTAATACCTAAAAAAATATTTTTTTTTTGTTTCGATGGGTTTTTTTGCGAAATTTGAATTTCGCAAAAAAACCCATCGAAACTTTTCGGGCTCCGTCACACTCTGGTACTAAACCTGTTGATTCGATTCCACACAAAAAATATTAAAATCGGTTAAGAACTCGGGAAGTTATGGCGTAACAGACATTGTGCCATCGAAGCTGATCCATGGGAGCCAAACTAGGCGATGCAGTCGCTAAGCATAAAGCTACGCTAGCACCATATATTGGAATTGAGCGTAATACTAAAAAAAAGAATAAGAAATATTCAATAATGTTAAGGAAATTTTAAAATCCCATAAGAATAAAAACTTTCAAAAAACGCGCGCTTTTTTTAATGGAAAATGCCATAGAGCCAATATTTTTTGTTCATCATCATCATCATATCAGCCGTACGACGCCCACTGCTGGACATAGGCCTCCCCCAAGGGAAATTTTTTGTTCATAACTTTCTTATTTTTATGAATGTCAAAATTCGGGCTCCGTCACAATCTGGTCCTAAATTAATAAAAAAAATATTGAAATCGGTGAAGAACTCTGGAAGTTAGGGCATAACAGACATTGCGTCATTGAAGCTGATCCATGGGAGCTACGCTCCAAAAAGATATTAGATTAGAGTTTTAACGTAAAGAAAGCATTACTTTGTTTACATAAGATCTGGCCTAATAAAAAAATGTTAAATCATTATCTATGAAAAAGACATTTTATATGAATCTATTTTAAAAGGTAGGTACAAATACTCGATATTTTATTAGCCCAGCAGTTGTATTTCAGCAGACATAAATAATATTTGTATCTTACGCTTTCGCAGATATAAAAACAAGTATTTCGCGACATATAAATTAGAAATGATTGCCACATGATACCCACCAGATCAAAGGCTGACTTTTTAATTATATACTAGCATGCTTTGGCGGCGAAATCTTAGGACCCCAATACGTGAATACACGGAGACCTGTGTAGTTTATCATGTTTCCTCGATAGACAAAGGGTTAATGTTATGTTAATAGTATCGCCAATAAGTAAGGCCAATGCAGACAATCCATTAAAATCGGCCATCGATTTATATTTATACATCCATTTACAACCGAAATTTGGTGACTAATTTACGCTGAGTCAACACAAATCACAACGTGTATGACGTTGGTGACAAAGGATCAGATACTAATAGAATAAGGCGTTACTTGGCGGAAGTCCATATCTATTATAAAAATATGTAACTTACTTCCACCAAAAAATAGCAAGTAAGGAAGTGTTTGTCATGGTTATTATGAATTATACACTTGTTAATTATTTATTGTATTTATTAGAGCAACTCGTGCCATTACACCACAGGAAGTAAACCATAATCATAACGGACATCGGATATGTCAAAATCCACAGATTATATAAACTTAAGAGTATGAATCCTCAACATCCCCCCTTTACATGATTATACTTAATACTATAATATTACAATCAATAAGATACAATAACAAACAATCATTATTTTATAGGTTCACATCTTGAACATAATCATCAAATTTTTTTGGTCTTATTATTCTACGACCATGGCGGCTAACCTTGACACAATCATTATTTGTTGTTTCTTTATCATGTAGGTTTTCATTAGAGTTGCAGTTATCATTTGGAATATTCACATCTCTAGTAAGGCTTGGCAATACATCAGGAGCATTCACAGAATCAAAATTATTATGCCAGTTATTGAGTTCAGTGTTGACATTTTTGTTTTCAGGTTTACATTTGTCATCAAACTCATGTAATGAACATTTAATAAACTTCCTGTTTCTCCTATACATCCTTCCTTCTAAATCTAATAATGTATGATCTGGGTTCGCTACATTTTGATATTACTTTTCCATTTGACCAAGTTGAATCTAAAGTTTTTTTAAAGTAAACATTTTGACCTACTATTAATTCTGATTGTGGCTGAGAGGTTTTATCATAATATTTTTTAACTGACTTAATATGATTGAAATACTTATCGTCATATTTATAACACTTGGGCTTTAGCTGTATTTTTGAAATTGGTAATAAAGAATTTAATGTTCTCGAAAATAATAATTGTGCCGGCGATGGTATATGAGGCTTAGAAGTATTGCGATAATTTAATAAACCTAGGTAAGGGTCTGATTTATCCTCTTTACATTTTTTAATTATGTTTTTGAATATTTTTACACCACTCTCAGCTTGCCCATTCGATTGTGAATGTTTAGGGCTAGATTTAACATGATTAAACTTATATTTATTACAAAAATTTTGAAATAATTCAGAGGTGAACTGAGTTCCACAATCAGTAATTACAATTGAAGGAATGCCATGCCTAGCGAATACAGATTTACAATTCTCAATTACAGTGTTACTTGACAAATCATTTAGTTTACATACTTCTATATACTTGGAGTAATAGTCCATAAATACTAAGTAGTCCTTATTATCAAAAGTACAAATATCAATTCCAACTTTATTCCATGGCAGTTTTTCAAGTGAATGGAAAATCAATGGTTCTTTTGGTAAGTTAGAATCAAATTTAGCACAAGAATGACAATTATTGACATAAGTGTATATATCTTTACTTAAATCTGGCCAAAATATACAGCTTCTAGCTCTTATTTTACAAGTGCTTACTCCCACATGACCTTGGTGTACAATCTCAAGCATTTCCCTTTTTAATTTATTAGGTATAACGATCACATTATTTTTCAAAAGAATACCATCTAAAGTACTGAGCTCATCTTTAAAGGTCCAATAACATTTTACATCTTCATCTACATTCTTTATATTACTAGGCCATCCTATTTTAGTATAATGAATGAGTTTACAAAGGGTTTTATCTTCTTTAGTATGTCTTTGAATTTCTTTTAATTTTACATCAGATACTGGTAAATTTTGTCTTAAAGATTTTACATGAAGGACTATATTATCATTGAGATCTTTCATTTTTTTACTAGGGCAACTACGGGACAAAGTGTCAGCAATAAATAATAACCTACCTGGTTTGTATTTAACTACCAAATTGTAACCTTGGACAGCCAGCATCATTCGTTGCAATCTAGCAGGTACTTTATTGAGTGGTTTTTTAAATAAAGTTTCCAATGGCTTGTGATCAGTTTCAACAAAAACTCTACGGCCATATGTATATTGGTGCATTTTTTGACAGCCAAATACTATGGCTAACATTTCTTTTTCTAGCTGACAATAATTTTGTTCTGTGTTATTTAAGGATCGAGACCCAAAAGCTACTGGTTTGTCATTTTGTAACAATACAGCTCCTAAGGCTGTAGAAGAGCTATCCACAGACAATACTACTTCTTGATTTGTATTGAAAAATGCTAGGCAAGGACTACTGCACAAAGAATTTTTTAACAAATTAACTGTGTCTTCTTGGTTGCTATCCCATATAAACTCTGTATCTTTTTTCATTAATATTCTTAATGGTTCTGTCATCTTTGAGTAATTTGGAATAAAACGTGAGAGATAATTGCACATACCTAAAAACCTTTCCAATTCTTTTCTATTTTTGGGATTTTCCATTTCCATAACTGCCTGGACTTTACTAGGATCTGGTAACATGCCATTTGAAGTAAAAATATGACCCACAAAACGAAGTTCAGTGACAAAAAATTTACATTTAGATTCATTAAATTTAATACCATTTTTTAATGCAATATCAAGTACTCTTCTTAATCTTTCATTTAACTGGCTAACAGATTCAGCAAATATACATAAATCATCGATGTATGGAATGACTCCTTCCACATTTTCAAACATCTGAGTGATAATTCTACTGAATTCTTCTGGTGCTGAACATATACCAAATGGTAATCTTTTAAATTTATACCTCCCAAATGGTGTTATGAATGTACACAGCTCTGAACTCTTTTCGTTTAAATTTAACATCCAAAAGCCATTGGATGCATCAAGTAATGCAAAAAATTTTGCATTGAGCATTTTGCTTTTAATCTCATCAATTGTAGGCAATTGATATTTTGGAAGTGTAATATATTTGTTGAGAGCTCTAGGATCTATGCATATTCTTAATTTAGCGTTTGGTTTTCGGACAGAAACAAAATTATTTACCCATCTTGTAGGCTTATTGACTTTTTCAATAACTTCTAATGATTCCATTCTAGACAATTCTTCCTTGAGTTCAGGCAGCAATGAAAATGGGACACGTCTAGCTGCTTGTACATTAGGCACGGCATCGCTATTCAACTGTATGTCTACAGATCCAGGAATGCAACCAAGACCTCCATCAAACAATTTACTGTAATCAGATTTTATTGAATTGGTTAGTTTTTCTACACTGTCATATTTCTTTTCACAACTTAAATTAAGAATATTTACAAGATTAGTATTAGCAGAAATAAAATTGTATTTAAGACATGTTTTGCAACCCAATAATGTAGGCACCAAACCATTAATTACAATAAAATTAACCTAATATGTATTTTTATTAGGATGTATAATTTCATAACACGTTTACCATCTAATTGAATTACATTTTTTTTACAACACATTATTTCATTGTCATTTACACCTAACTGTCTGCAAGTCTCACGCCCTATTATATTACATGCTGCACCTGTGTCCATTTTTATTGATACAGTTTTATTTCTTACCTGGAATTCTTGAATTATTTCATTGCCTATTAACCCCACAAAAAAGTCTCCATCTTTATTATTTTGACTATTTGATTCATTTGAATCATCATTCATTGAGTCTGCAATATTAACATGTTTACTCCGATGGTTGAAACGAGACTGACACATTTTACTGAAATGATTATGCCTGTTACATTTATAGCATAATTTTCCGAAAGCAGGGCATTTCCTTAATTCGTGTTCAAGCTGTCCACAATTTCTGCAGTTTTTTATTATCTTATTTTTAAGATTTTTTGCGTAGCAGATTTCATTGTCATTAATTATTTTTTTATTATTTGATTCTTCAATATAAATTCGTGAGGCCTCTGCACTCAATAAATATTTCATGACATAAGCTAGAGTTAAATTATTATCATCTTCCGCCATCAATTTAGTTTTCAGGGTATTGTATTTCGAATGGAGTCCCGAAATTATTTTACACACTGTGAGACTCTCTCGTAATTCATTCAATTCACAAGCAATGCCAAGATTGATCACATATTGAAAATAATCTTCAAGAGATTTTTCGTTCTGCTGAATATTGAAAAATTCATTTCTGTATATTGCTAAGCTCTTCTTGGGAGAAAAATATGTTGAAAACTTTTCAATCACGTTGTCTATAGTTTCGTCACCACTACAATTAAACGAATTATATATCTGTATTCCCTTCTCTCCAATAAAATTTAGTAATAAGCATATTTTTCTTTTATCGGTTGCCGTTTCAAGGTCATTCGCTTCAACAAATATTCTGAACCGTTGTATCCATGTTTTATAATTAGCACCTAAATTACCAGTAAAATCCATTTCTGGGAGCCCACCTGACACCATGTTTGTCATGGTTATTATGAATTATACACTTGTTAATTATTTATTGTATTTATTAGAGCAACTCGTGCCATTACACCACAGGAAGTAAACCATAATCATAACGGACATCGGATATGTCAAAATCCACAGATTATATAAACTTAAGAGTATGAATCCTCAACAGGAAGTAAGCTACATATTTTTATTTCCTTAATTTAAGAATCACATGTTTTGGTATTTATTAAGCTATACTTAAAGATTTTTACGGACTTTGGTCTTAGTGTTTAATTTTCATTGTATGTAGTAGGGTATGGGCAAAGGTGACTAATCCTGGTAATCATCAGACACAAAATAGGCAGCAGCGTTTTACGATTAATAGCCGTTTACTGCAATCTATAACCTATTGGCCACACATATTTTAGAGGAAGGAATGAATGTCTTACAGCTAAGGTGATGTAATGAATATACTCGTACTTCAATTGCACGAAGAGAGTTGAATTGATACATTATTTTAAGTTTAAGTTATTCTCATATAGGATAGCATTGCAAAAGGCGATACTTCTTTAAAGAAATCATAAATAGAGTTTTATTCCTTTGCCGTAATAAGTAATTTTGTCCAAAGAAATAACAAAATCAAAAAAAGCTTAGTACGTTCCTATTTGATACCTACAATGGGTTAAATTCACTGGCAGCTTATGTCTGTCCGGTATACTGATGGTCACGAGTGCTTGGCGTATTTTCCAGAAATTTTCTGTATTTTCTAATAGCGTATTTATAAGTTTAGATCAACCCTGTTTCGAAGTTTCACGTCTGGAAATTATGACCATTGATTTTGGCCATTGCAATGTGCCAGGCAAAGGTTGTATTCATCCAACTGGCACAGCAACGTGCACTTGTGCGTTCAGCCGTGGGAGATATATTTCACTTACACAATAAATCAGCGCCACTTGTTTTTAATATATTATTATTTTTTGCTTTATAACTCTCAATCTGTCATGTAATGTGAAGTTAAGTGCCACAATCAGCTTAAGTATAAAAAAATATAGAAATATATATTATATATAAATAAACATTATATTTTTTGTATTTTTATATAAAAAAAAATCTAAATAGAACTACTTACCTAATTAATACATTATTTTAATATAAAAATACTTGAAAAAATCGACTCGCTTCAAAAGTTCGTTCGTAGGTTTCGATTTTTTTTTCAAATATCAATGGTTGTTCACAAGGCTCGGTATGAGTTACCGAACCTTGTGAACTGTGAATTGGGAGAGTATATCCAAAGTTTGCGGGTTCGATTCCCGCCTGAGAATTAACTCGTGAGGTGGGTCGATCTCTTCTAGTATTTTTGTATTAAAATAATTTATCATATATATAAATATACAATTAAAACATCGAATGTAATTATTTTGAAATCAACCAAAAAGTAAGACAAACGACAATCGCCGGGTATTTGGCTGCTTTTCTTACTGATAAAGAGCTTAAACAAGAGTAAACAACTGCTTTGAGAATAAAGTTTTATTTTTGAAGGGGCGCCAATTTAAGATCGATAATAATTGTTGATCGAATCGTCATTGTTTTTCTGGAACCTATTTTAGGGATTTGTCGCTTCCAGATAGTTTCAAAAGTCTTTTTTCTAAGCTGTTAATTGTAAAGACATAAATATTTAGCAAATTTTTTTTGGTGTTCCGTTGATATCAGTTCTTGTCAAAGTTACTTCACCATAATTTTAGGCCAAACGTGCCATCAATCTTCTTGTTTATAATTCACTAGCCGTCACCCGCCTCAACATTTAAACAGTTTCTACACTTCACTGTTGGACTGACATCTTTAGTTTTCTCATTTAACTTTTCACGGTCTTATTTTGACGTGTAAGAATTAGTGAAACCGTTACCATAGCAATGCACCGAATAAACTGACAATATGGTAACAAACACAAAGTATTGTCATAATATAATTAGGATAAGAAATAAGTTTTGACAGTGTCAGTAAATATATCGCTTCTTGTTAATTCATTTCAATAGCTTAAAGTAGCTTAATCTGAACGCAACTATTTCCAATTTATCACGAGGGATTAGGCTAGATAGTTGCTGGCTACACGGGTCCAAGTAAGTGATGTGGATAATTACAATACGGACTGATCGGTGTGGGATCTTCGTACGACCTACAGTATATCAACATAATTAAGACAAACTCCTCAAACGATTTTCAACTTAAAAACGGACACACATAGTTCAGTTACTATTTAATAATAAATAATAAATTACGCTTTATCGCACACGCAGATAGGATACAGAGAAATAAAAATAACAAGGAAGGATATACAGACAGGCGGCCTTATTGCTAAATAGCAATTTCTTCCAGGCAAACTTGGGTGAAAATAATAAATAAATTTAAAAGGATAATGATTAAGTGGGTGCACATATTAAGAGGAAAAAGGCAATATATAATTTTTTAAAGGTAACGGTGGATATAAAATAATAATAAGATAAGAAAGAAATAAAGATAAAATAGAGTCAATAAATATTGGAGGAAAGGAAATAACTTTTAACTCTGTCGCGAGTTTCTTACATTTCCGAGATTGTTGATTGAAATCTATAACTGTTATTGAACCATTACCATTTCGATTACGCTCGGGTTAATCATACCTAATGTATACAAGATATAAAATTAATCTACATGAAATAACATATTTTCAAATTATGAAAGAATTTTTTAAATATATTTACGAAGGTTGCATGCACTAAACATTTTTTTTTATAAAAATGAGACAGCATCGTAAAAATTGTTTGAATTCAATTGACGTATTTGTATATGAACGAGCTTTTGAGTGAGCACAGTAGTTCGCTTATCGGGATATAGATAATGTTTGCATGAATAATTTTAGTGACGCTGACGCCATGGTTTTGCTGAGCCCTACTATAAATGTTATGAGACTTCTGTTAGGTGTTTTTAATATATACGCCCTTAAAGACGGTTTACAATACAAAGAAGCACGAATACATCGTTTTCAAAGCCTGGAGGAAATTCCCGTTAACTGTATTTGCTTAAAATTTAAATAATGTTGAGTTAAAGCGGGTTCATTTGTTTAAATACGTACTGTAGCGCCCTACGCGCGCTCCGGGATCATTATGTCGTTAATTCAAACTATATAGGTATTTCACGATTTATTCTATTACTGAACTCTTTAATACAACGACTCAGGTTACACTCTCACATACTACTGGTGATTCTCTTATGTTCGTCTAGCCTTCTGGAATATTCTATATTTAAAAGGGTGACATTCCTTGCCATAAAGTAAATATACGTAAAGAGGTGGAATGCGGTGTCATAGAGGCAAGGAGGTCACATTCTGTACGAGCAGCTTGAAGTTTTCCTATACAAAGAGGTGCCGTACTGCGTGTGCAGTATAATTATGGGTTGTTTGGGTTGCCTCGCTTCTGTGCCTTAACAAGGGCAAGAGGCGAGGGTTGATGGTTTTCATACGGTTATACGGAAGCGGGTAGCTTCAATGCCTAACAGAATTCAGATACTAAAGGTATCCTTAACGTTATAGCTGCTAAATAAATAGTGTTATGAGGGACTTCATTCGTATTCTGGTCAAATAGTCTCTGGTCAAAAGGAGCTATTTTAAATGTATAGTTTTCATTATTTTCTTTTATTGTTTTGTCTCTTTAATATTGCCGTTAGCAAAATTCTTACTAACAAAAATTTACTCTGCCTGAAATAAAAATATATATAAATATAATTGAGCGAAGCTCTCTTTTAGGCAACTCTCAAATTTCGCTTGTCTCCCTCCTGCTACTTAACGGTTCAACCGATTCGAACGAATTTTGGCATGAACATACACGATTATAACCTGACGGACATAGGCTTTATAAAAAAAATATAGACTGTACCATGGAGGAATAATCACTGAAAGAAAAATTCAAAAGCTGATCACAGCCAAACCGCTGAGACTACGTTGATGAAATTTGGCGCCACAACTCACATCGTCGTCGTGACTAATGTGCAAAAAAAGTTTTGAAATCGGACATACCATCGAGGAATACCCATCCTTCAAAGATCTTATTGCTTCGCTCAGTATTTGCAAAAAGCAGCATGTATTGCAGACCTAGTATAAATATATATATATGGAATGCATGGTGTCACAAATGAATAATTCGTTCATAATAATCATGGTACTGTATAATATAATATAAGCTGATAAAATTCGTTTAAGTAATAATATCAAGTATGACGTCATAAAAATTTGAATTGATAGTCGAGCCAGACACAATAAAAAAAATATTGCTCGTCAGTTACTTGACTTTTAAAGAATTAATCAGTTATCCTGACGTAAAATTATTTTATAAATATTTTCCTTGTAGTGTGCAGTGCATAATTTATATTGATTTTGCTTTAAATTATAAAATGCCATGTTAAGCGTCATTCGAGTGGAAGAAAGTATATCTACTTCTTCTTTCATATAAAAAAAACCCGTTCGTTAGTTTTGCAAAAATTCCAAAAGTAGTCGAAAAGAAGTTGAACGCATGCCAGAGAAGGTTTATATTTAGTCAACAAAAAAGAGCATGGCAAAACACGTCAGACACAGTTAGTAAACAATATATTTACACCAAGGAATCATTTTTGTTACTTGATATTTATACTTTTATTCAGAGCAATACAGTACTTCTTTATAAAAATCACTAGCGGCCCGTCCCGGCTTCGCACGGGTGGTCAAAATTCTCAAAATTTTGTCTAGCATTAAATAAAGCCTATGTTACTTAGCGTGAATGTAGCTTTCGAATGGTGAAAGAATTTTTGAATCGGCTAAGTAGTTTTTGTGTTTATTCATTGCAAACATACAAAAATACAAATCTTTCCTCTTTATAATATTAGTGTAGATTGGTCATGGATAATATTACGTATAGAATGAATATACAAAATATAAAAATAGATTTGGGAAAAGAAGAAAAAATGTAATAATGTAATCAATATTTGGAATCTCTATCAGTCGGTTTTTCCATTAGCCATGAACTAACAGAACGGAAGTGATTAACCGAAATCCAATGAAATCGCTCAAAGAAATGAAAACGTTGCACGGAAAATTCGTTATCGGGGAAAAAATGTACACATGAGAACAAATTAACTTGTAAACTTAGAAAATGTAAAAGACTAAAAAAGAAATTTCATAACCTACTTATTTCTTATTTACTACATTCCATCGGCTTTATACATTCTAAAATGTAATTAATTTCAAAGATTAATTTCTGTGACGCTGTCACATTTTAATACATCAATATAAAAATAATTATTTAAATAGCAAGGTATTTCTATTCTTTAAATACATGTACAAGTGTTCAAATCATCTACCATGCTGTAATTCATTAGCAGTGTGTAAGGCTCTTTTACAAGATAAACATAGCAAAACTTAATTAAATTCGCCCAGTTTATCAGATCGAACGGGAAACGTGGATTCCCATCCATTTTCTAAAAGACCGTTTTTTTTTAAAACGTTTTGTTGATGCCCATAAATTAATGTGGTATTTTAATTTACTTTTGCAATTATTAACACTGGTAATTAATTTCTCCTACTTCTTTCTAATCTGTGCTTCGATGTGGAGACTGGTTTCCAAAAACGAGGGGCTGTAATCTATTACTGTGACTATACACAGTCACATCAAACGTTTGTTATTATTAAGGTTTAAGGTTATTGTTAAGGTTAATTGTTAAGGTTTCCAGCTGTTACGATCGTTAGGATATCCCGTTGAACTTCTTTCGGAGCCCAATGTAATATGACAATCATATCGCATATGGAAAATATATACAAAATGCATAATTTTTCATTCGTCGTATTTGTTCAATGTGATGCATTCGTTATTATAATACCAATATAGTTCAAATTTGCTTAGGAGATTGGCCTGTACTGTAAAGGTTCTTGGAAAACTACAATTTGTGTCGTGCGCAATGACTGGATTACTTGGTACACATTTCAGAACAACTTTATTGATCTATATTTCATTTGAGTTTTCTCAGTTCAGCAATTTTCAATATACAGTATTAAAATGGAAATTCTAATCGAATTTGGTACAATCATCCAACTCGATCCCCAGGCTACCTGAACACCTTACCCCTTTAACTAATACAGAATTAGGATGATCGAGTTGGTCTAAAAATTACAATGTCAACACCGATTGACATATTTCGAGGTTATATTAAGGTTTAGAGTGGCGTAAATTGGTTGACTGTCCAACTCGACCTGTAATATTGTTTTCTGTTCTCGACTGTATTGTATTGCATATTATGTGATAAGCGACAAGATGTAGGATTTCCGCAAACACGGGATCCGTCGCTCATCCGGGCGCCGAGTATCGGACCGGCAGGCGGTATGACGAAATTCTAGATTAAATTGGACATCCCTGCTGGAGCGGGTGTCGACAGTCATGATTTATCGCACGTTTTTCGTCTCATCATACACTGTTGTTCCTTCATTTAGCTTAATAACGAAGATACTCACATATTTATTAAAAACATAGATAAGGGTAGAAGAGATATATTTTGTTGCTTATGTTCATAATATGAGAGGGTAAAGTTTTGTTACGAATTTATAAATCCAAGACAGATGTAGTATATAATCAACATGTAATTATATTTATTTGACAATAATTTAGAATTCTAGTGGGCGTTTTTTTTTTAATTTATATTCGTGTATACATTTTAATGTGTGTAATTGTGTGTAATTCGAATAACGTATTAACGAACGAATTTTCCAAGCTCCGTTTTCGTTCCTTTGGGTGCGATCGGTGTGTAATTGCAGCTTAAAGAAACTTTTGGATGGGTAATTAAAAATGTAGGTACTATCTTCCATTATTCTTCGACAGACACGTAAAGCTGCTGGTCTCGGTTGTATCCGCAGTGGTTAATACTTTCTACTCATCACTGGGCATGCCTTTTATTCTTACGGTGTTTGCAACCACAAGGGAGACATTTGCCTCTTGAGTAGGGTCGTTATCTTCAAATACTTCGATCAAGATTTCCAAACGATGAGAAATGACCATGATGATTTATGACTACATTTCAAAAGTTTTGACGTAGTAAACAGTATTTATATCAACAGAATTAAGATCGTTGCTCCAATATTTTATCGATCAAGACGTCATGTATTATTGCTGTATGATTGTTTTATGCGTCACCCAATATTTAATGCTAAAATAACATGTGACTCACTCTCTTTATTATTTCTCAATGAATTAAATAAAAATAGAGAAGCCCAGTTAAAATGTCCTGATTTGTTCTCGCTCCTTTCTGCTACTTTTATTTCAGTTCTAGTTTTTTCGCAACCGTTGAGGGGATTCTATCTATAAATCTCAATGGAGGTGCTGCTGTGGAATTTAATTTAAAATTCAAACTAGTGGAGATTTGTGGCGTAGTATATTTAATGCATTTCCAATTACGGCAGTTAAAAACAGGGTAAGTAATTGAGAGTTGTTCTCTATATTTTTTGTTTTTTGTTTGTCAGTATATTTGGTTTACTTATTAGTCAATTTCGATAAACGGGGTGTCAATCGATTTAACTTTGTCGCACAATTTATAGTTTTTTAGGAAAATACATTATGGGACGAATAAAGGAAGGCTTTTTAATTTGTTTCAAAAAACTTAAAAAAGAAAATCAACATTTAATTTTGAATAGAAGAAAACCGTTGAAATAGTCAACCTAGGTTTGTCCATGTATTAAAGTAACACATTTAGTACAATGGCATTCTTATTTGTTAGAGTGGGATTTCTATTTAAAAGGAGAAAATATATGTTTATACAAATTCAAAGAAAGCATTATAAAAAAATACTTTTGATGGCAAAAGGTTACCCTTGAGCACAATGGCTGAATAGGCACATGGACAGTCGAAAAACCCTCCAGAAAAATATTTTTTTCATAAAGAATTCAAACACATTTCATTTGCCTTTGTGATTTTGCATATATTGTATAATGAAGTTTTAGAAATTCATAAATCTTATATGATAAATTATTTTATATAATAGAAAAATACTAGAAAAAATCGACTTGGCTCACAAGTAAATTCACAGGCGCAACATTTGGATGTCCAGGCCAATGCTCTCCTAATTGAGCTACCGAGCCTTGTGAACACATCTTATTTATCCATCTAAATGTACCTTTGCAAAGCAGTTACTTGGTTGAAGTTCCTTTGGGAAGCAGTTACTTGGAGTCGAATTCCATTACACAATTTAAGTACAATTTAAGAGTAAGATTTCTTAATACCATTATTAAAACGCCTAATACCATAATTTTGAGCAAGGATAAACTAAGGCTGAACTTGGTTATAAATATATGGATTTCCTGATCTAACTGGGCAGATTAGTTAAGTTCCTGCATGCAGTTACTCACATCCTTACTAATATTATAAATGTGAAAGTAACTCTGTCTGTGTGCTACACAATAACGCTTAAACTATTAAACCGTATAAATTAAATTTGGTACAGAGATAGTCTAGACTCTAGAGCCTAAGAAAGGATAAGGGCTACTTTTCCATGCGAAAAAAAACTGCAAGGAGTTGATATGAGGGAAGAAAGTTTCTATGGAAATAAGGTAGTTTTTAAAGCTAGAGACTTGAAACTTATTTCTTAGGCTTTTGATTAGATATAAATAAATATGACATTCATAGTTTGTAATTAAATTAAAATGAAATTTGGTACAGAAAAGTTTAGAGACTGAAAAAGGACAGAAGCTACTATTTAATGCGAAAAAGAGCAGTAAGCGGTTGATATAGCGGATGAAAGTTTGTAAGGAAATTACTTCATTTTTAAAGCTAGATGCTTGAAACTTATTTTTAGGCTTTTGATTTATCTATAAATAAATACGACAATTAAAGTTTGTAAAAATTTTAACCTGATGAAGAAGGTTTGCTCTTTTTGGATGCTCCAGGAGGCACTGGCAAAACTTATCTTTTAAATTTACTATTAGCCCAAATCCGGAAAGATAAATAAGTTGCTGTTGCAGTAGCTTCCTCTGGAATAGTTGCTACGCTACTAAGTGGAGGACGAACAGCACACTCAGTTCTAAAACAAAGATTGTACTTAGCTTATGATTAAATGCCAATATGTAACATTAGCAAAAGCAGTGAGCGCAAAAGAATGTTACAGCAGTGTGACTGAGCTGCTGGTTTGGGATGAACGTACGATGTCCCACAAAAGAGCAATCGAAGCATTAGATCGCACAATGAAAGATATCAAAGGCAACCACGGTATCATGGAAGGGATGGCGGTACTTTTAGCTGGTGACTTTAGATAGACCCTCCCGGTTATTACTAGGGGTACGCCGGCAGATGAAATAAATGCCTGTTTGAAAGCATCTGTATTATGGGTACACGTAAAAGAGTTTTGTCTCCCTACAAATATGCGAGTACAATATCAAAATGATTCTCAAGCATTAAAATATGCAGTTACTTTTTAAATATCGGAGAAGATTGTATGCCAACAGACAGTAACGACATGATTACACTATACTTTGTCTAATGTAGAATTATACTTTTGACAGTTGACACCTATATAGAGGGTATAAAGTTGCTATTGCAATGTCAAGCCAAACATAAGGAAACAAACGCAACCTTAGTACGTAGCAATAAGAAAGTGACACCTGTCAAAAGTATCATCCTACATTGGACAAAATATAAGACGTGAGTTCTGTCAAATTGTCGATACCACAGATAATATATAATGTCTATCCCTCAGAACAATAACTAAAGCTATAGAAGCCGTGCTAAAATAACAACACAATACGTTAGTTCGTACTATTTTGACTTATACAGTTGTAAATGTGTAAGATACAAATAAGTATACAAATTTTGTTTCGTAATTTATAAGGTAGTCACTAGTTTCCCTTACGTCAATGATGTAACGGCATCGATATTACTATCGATAAAAATAAAATTAAAAACATGTTAAAAAAAAATATGCTGTTGGTATGTCTATGACACTAGAACGGACGGTAATGTGTCATAATAAACACGTGTAGAATCTGCAATATGAACATTTTATAATGCAGTATTCATGAGTAGAATTTTGGACCCGAACCAATTTATTTATTAGATTTGCAGTCTTAAGTATCTAGAGAAACCAGGTAGGTACTGTTAAAAATTTGCACTTTGTATAGGTATATCATATTAGGCTTCATGTTTCTATTTTAAGTTAGACCTCTAGCAGTACATTAGTGAACACTGCATTCAACATTATATTTTTTATAGGTATAGATTAAAAAAGAGGAAAAATTTTAAAAGAAAATTAATCGATTATTTAAATTAAATTAACCAACTATTATTTTATACATATTTACTTATTATTTTTATATTTTTATATACTACTCTGTCAAGAAAGTACCGGGAAAAGATCAGTAATATATACAATGTTTGTTATTCATCCAAATTTATTTTATCACCTTCAAAGTATGCTCCTTCAGAAACGATACACTTACGCTAACTTAATTCAATCATCAAAACATTTTTTAAACGCTGTTTCCGGAATTGAGTTCAGTTCTCGCCGCGAATTTTTGTCATTTTTGTTTACACACTCTAAAAGTGCTAGGTATTCGGCTTGAACATATTCTTGTTTCAATTTTTCTATCAATATGTTATAGAGTTAAGATTTCTTCGCGTTGCTCCTTAATGTTCTCTTTGTTAGTGTTTATTTTGCGAAGACGTCACTTGCTGGTCTTTTTAATCCTTTCTAACTCTTTTTTTAATATTCCAATTTGGTATTTTATAATCTGCAATAATTTTCTGTAAATTAGATATCAGTTCAGAGATATCGGAATCAGTATTTGTTTCAACTGTGGTCATAGATTTGGGGCGTTTACTTGGTGGTTCATAATTCCTTCTTAATGCGATAGTGGTTTCTGAAACACAAAAATATTATTGTAAATAAGCTATCATTATTATTTGGGATACACGCTGCCAAAATGTTAATTGAAAATCTGAGTATTTATTGGTAGGATCGAAATAATTATATGACAAAGCAAGACTAAGATAATGTTTGGAATAAAAAAGGAGCAATTGCATGTTCTGTAAATGTAATGTGGGTATAGCATTTGCTTTCAGCCGCCGAAATTAAATGTTTTCATGTGGCTCAAATGAATGTAGTCTAAAATGTTTCGAACAAATGTGACTGTGCGCTTTCGGTGTCCAATTGATCCTTGATATACGGCGTATCCATTCAGTTCTAATAGGTTCATCTTTGGGAAAACTAAAGCAAAAAGTAAAAACCAAAAATGTTGACATCGATAACAAAAAACACATCACTATCATACTATCATATACAAAACAGAAGGCATGAAAATAAGACAATTTAAACCAAAACTCATGGAGAAATATATTTGTAATATTAATTTACTACAATTTTCTGAATATACCGCTGTTATATTGTCAAAATATGAGAATTTAGAAACCAAACTCACCGATGAAATGATAACATCTCATCCGTATTTTCTTTTCGTGATATATGAGACTTGCAGTCTGGAACAACACAAGCCATCCTGGACGCGGACTCTAAGATGTCTGAAGCGTCTAAATGCACACTTTCCTGTTATTTTATCACGAACTTCCTTGTAAAATAATATAATTTCACGCTAGCCGCTCACAAAGCTGTTCGGCCACTGTAATACGACCGCATTGAATTTGGTCTTACTTCAGAAACAACGTTCATCAAAGACGTACTTTTAATTTAGTAGTATAATATACAACCAAATTACAACCATTTGACATTTGTACTTTGAGAGTTTGTGACAATGACGTGAAAATAAAACCTTACAATTGTTGTCTATTTCGCTCTTACCCATGTATGTTAGATTACTTTAAGTGAATACGAGAGCTGTTATACAGTTTTTATTTTAGCGCGGCTTCTATAACTTTAGTTATTGTTCTGAGGTCTATCCTGATTTTCAAATAAATATGGGCAATCGGGAATGGCTGTGTGAAAGAGCAATTTTGGCGCCGACTATTTATTAATAGTTAACCATATAAACGAACAAATCATATCAGAAGTGGAGAGCGATGTTGTCAAAAACCTCTCAGTAGACACTGAACAGGTCACATCAAACCCTATAGAGATTCTCAACTTTTTAGAATTATCAGGAGTGCCTTCCCATAAGTTGAGGCTGAAAGTTATTGTTCCAGTCCTATGAATGTGACATCTAGACGCGTCAAGGCTATGTAATGGTACACGGCTACAAATAACACATCTGGGACACAACATTAAAAAACCTATAATCGTGACCGGATTGTTTCCCCGTATTCCAATAATTCTGACTGCTTTGCCATTTCAATTTAAAATAGTGCAGATTCCCCTGAGAGCATCATTTGCAATTACAATAAATAAGGCTCAAGGGCAGACGCTTAAAGTTGCAGGTGTTCATTCAGAAAAAACATGTTTTTTCCATGGGCATGCTCACTTGTATAAAAGCCGCAAAATCTTCACATTTTGGTTAAAGATAGAAAATTTTAAAACGTCGTCTATAAAAATAAAACACTTAAATAAGCTATTCGCAGTAAAATACAAAAATAGCTCATTTTAATGTATGTATGTGTTTTATTTGCAAAATAATGAGCCTAAAAAAATAAAAATGCTGCCGAAAGTCACTACACCACGCCGACGAAGTCGTGGGCACAGCTAGTATAAATAATTAAATGGAATAATTAACTTTGATATACAGTTGCTGACAGTTTGGTAAGTGACCATATAAAGAACCCTTTTTTAATTTAAAACTTCATCAAGGTTAAATTTCCATGTAAGGCTTGATCTCCATAAAATTGTCACCATTAGCTAATTGGCAAAGTCAACTCTTTGATAACAGGTGAATTAAAATACACTGAAGCGCATGTGTCCTTGCAATCGCACTAATGCGTGCACTAAAATACGATGCATTAGTACAATTGCCAGCAAAGTAAGCCGTTTCAAGTGAATGTAAGCACGTAATATAAAAAACGTAATTGCTACATACTTTCAGGAGCGTGTAACCAAGAAGCTGTCTTCGAGAACCCGACCGTTTTTAAACATCTTCTTCTAATGGGTAAAGGAAATAAAAGTTGAAAAAATACACGTAGTAATACTAACAGAGATTGGAAATGAATTTGATAAAAATTGTTTGAGTAACTCTTCGGACAGATCAGTTGATTATATCCTTTTATATAATATTACTTACAATAAATTATCCTAGCCCAAAGTTAGCACGCTAAGGTTCATGTTATGTATACTAGGGCAACGGATAAACAAATATATATATATAATACATAGGTATGTAATATTTATAGAAATACTAGCTGACCCAGCCACGCGTTGCTGTGTCATAAATTAAAATAAAACCTACCCTATCTTTTAAGTTAGATTAAATAACAGATAGTTACGAAGTTTGATCAAAATCGGTTAAGTAGTTTAGGAGTCCATCGCGGACAAACAACGTGACACGTAATTTATAAATATTAAAGATATATAAGTAGCCATGATTCGTGTACCAATTCTCGTATTCATCACACAAACATCTGCCCCTTCCAGGATTCAAACCCAGGACCCTCGGTGCGAAAGGCAGGATCGCTATCGTTGCACCAATCGGTCGTCAATAATAGGCAGTATGGGAGACTATACCAGATTACGCAGCAAACATTTTTTTTCTTAATTCATCTACCTGAATATGATCCAACAACATCATAAATACTGGTCAAAAATAATACCGAGGTTCTTGACAGTTTTCGAATATTTAATTGTAACGTTCAAAAACAATGCGGAATGTAGCCTAAAATCAATTATGATAACGAATTGAGGATTGCTAATTACTAGGCGATGCAGTCGCTAAGCATAAAGCTACGCTAGCACTATACATTGGGGCCGAGCGTAATACCTAAAAAAAGATTTCTTTTTCGATGGTAATTTTTGCGAATTTCAAAATTCGGGCTCCGCCACAATCTGGTCCTAAGCCTGTTGATTCGATTCCACACAAAAAATATTAAAATCGGTTGAGAACTCGGGAAGTTATGGCGTAACAGACATTGCGCCATTGAAGCTGATCCATGGGAGCTTCGCTCACTTCGTTCGCTCCGCTCCAATTGTGCACTTCGTTTTAGTCGGATTAACTACTAGACCAAAAGGTTTGCTCCAGGTATTGATTTGTACTAAATCTTAGTTGGTAACCGCTATTGCGCGTGATAGCTTTGCTAAAAGGTGCCTCTTTATATATTTGTAAGTCATTCGCATAGAGATGGTAGGAAGCAGAAATTGACTGTGCGATAGAATTTATAAAAATACTTAAAAAAAAAGCAGAAATATTACAATTTAACGTATATCAAACTTACAAAGATTAAATGATGACGGACTGATACACTGAAAGACTTTATGTTAGAATTTGGATGGTATAATTGGTCTGTTTTTGAGTTTATTGATCTGTCGTTCATTTTATTTTTGTCAGTTCAATATAAGGTTGAATGACTTGGCAACTTTGCTTGCTGATGTGATTCAATTGACGCAATTAAAATAACAAGGTTGTGACGTAAAATGGTGAAAAGACGTAACCAAAAATTACTACTACACATTACTAAGAATGGATTCAAATTCTCACTTACCGTACTCTCAGATAAAATTTAATGAAATACCAACTTAAAATTAAGATGATTTAGTTACAAAATACACAAAACAATGTTATCTGCGGATAATGGAAATCAGAAAAAAGCGACTTCAAAGGAAAATCATGTAAATAACTTATATACTTTAGTATTTTAAATTAATTCAATGATGTATCCAATCAAGTAATTAACACTTAAATTTTGATACACAGTTACATAAATTTATTTACAATTACGCGTGTGTCTCACATTTAAATAAAACCACGTGTTTTTTTATATTTAATGCTGACTTTCAACTTCTTTACAGGAGTCGTGATCACAGAATGACAGGTACTGGGTACTAGTAGCTTTTAACAAGAACAAACGCGTCGTGAATCCTATTAAAATAGTTTTATTTAAATGAGCTAAGTTTTTAATTAGGTGATTCTTAAAGAAAAACGAAATCTATTAACTGAAGAGATTTTGTGACATTGTTTACGTTTTTCTGAGTAGTAAAACGGCTGGTTTACTTTATAGAAAAACCTTTTCTGTGATAATTAAAATTTGCGACCATTCACCATCGCCTCCCGAACGGATCCGACCAATTTAACATCCTGACCTAAATCCAGCTGCATCGATCGGTATGCATCGCGGGAAGAACTATTGATATAAAAATGTAATGAAAGGGTTTTTCTGATGAATGTTAATCAATAAGGATTGCTATTATTTAATTAAATTATACCGTATTATAAAATAATATTTAAATTTATCTTAAATTAACCTAAAACTAAAAACCTATATATTATATATATATATATCATATTATAGCTAAAATATTTTATTAAAAGGAGTCCCTTTAGGCAAGGTTCTGAAGATACTGGCAGCGTTCCTATTTCCTTTATTTTACCTCCTCCTATTTCCTTAAAAAGTCTTATAGCCCTAAGACCCCACGGATCAAGGGTCTCGACACCGAATGGGACAAAATTATATTCGGAGCCTAGACCCCTATATTTACATAAATCAGATAAAAAAGATATATAAATAAATATATATTTTACTTCTTCATTTTCAATGAATAAATAAAAATAAAAATTGCTCGAACGAAACGTTTTTTGGGGCTGCCTAATCGTAGTTATTATGACGTTTTTTGGAGTTAAGAATTGATTTTCATATAAGGCGGTTAACCCACTGCACCGCGTCCCGTCGCGTAGCGCGTGGCCGCAGATTTTACTATTGTATGCAAGAATCTCAATTAATATAGAAAACACGCATATGAGAACACACTGCCGACGCGGGAACGCGCGGGTAGGCGCCCCGCATGCAGATTCTGCGCGGGAGCGCGGAGTCTTGTCGTCTTGTATTGCTACTCCGCGCGGAGAAGTAATTACACCGCAAAGATAGGCAGATCTGCGCCTCCGTCCCAGCGTACGTTTTCTGTCGCTACGCGTACCGCGGCGAGACGCATCTCTAGTGTGTGAATCGCCTAACGCGCCCGGTATGAAAAAATATGAAGAGTAAAATTTTGTGCTCGAATGACATCGTTATGTTTTCTTCCGCAATCTGTCGTGCGCACCTTTCACTTTTATTTTGAAGTTTGTTTTTATTATTTTCTTTGCCTGTTCAAAGACAATCGTTCCTAAGGAGTAAATGACTTTTTTATATTTATTATTTAATCTTGATGCTGACAGGATGAATTATCGTCCTCATCATGACAACACGAAAGGTTAAGAATTGAATGTTGTTGGTTGGTGAGCAAAACATGGAAAGCGCTTTTCCTTTGACTTTTGTGTGAATTCAGGAGTAGTTACTTAATTTGAACGGGGCCACGTCTGTCGTGTTAGCTAGTTTAAAGTTTTTATAATTTTCTTTCTTTTGATATTTTCTATGAATTTTCTTTTTTCCTGCACACTGTTACGCACATAATTCCTGTAGGACAAAAATAGCTTTACTATTTATACTTACTTTAAATATCTTTAATTTATTTATACAAACCAAAATCAGTTCTTTAAAAGCCATTAGGCTTAACAGATTTACTTTTATATTTTCTTTTGAGTTACGTGCCTAGTTCATGACTAATACAACACATAAAATTGAACTCATTTCAAAACTTTTTCTTTATAATAATTAATAAATATAAGGGACAAATAAGACAGTTGTTTTAAAAAAATCTAAAATTAAATATTAATCGATACCAGCTTCAATATTTAAAATTAACGTTATCGCAAACTATGACTACCGAGCTCAGCTACCGAGTGACAACGTTGCGATTCCACGTTTCAGCTGTACGATTCTGTCAATATTACATTTAAAATTTAACCTACTTTTCTGAAGTCGGTTAAAATACCATGTAAGGAGAGATAACTTTTACTTTTCAGAAAATATCCCTACAAATCGATAATATAATTCAATTATTACAGATTTTAATGCATCGGATATAAATAATATAAAACATGTTATATAGGAATCAACAGAAGGTGAAATATTTATTATATGTCACATGATTTGAAAAAAAGTGCATTGTCTTCTGTTTTCATAATGAGCCAGAAATGCGTAAAGTCAAATTTATGTTTTCTTCGCACTCTGTAACATGGTACAATTTCCGGAGAAAAAAAACTTGTTAAAACTAAAGAAGATTAATGTGAAATAAATAGGGGGAGATAATTAAAGTCAATCGTTGTGTTGATCACAACTTCTGGTTTATATTTATCAATTTGATTTAATAGCGTTCAATTGATCATGACCTTAGACTGTGGAAACGTAAATTTGAAGTCCATACTAATAGGATCCGACAAAAGTTGTTTTTTTTTGTTTATTTCGTTGATAAAGCAAAGTCTAATAATAGTTCCACACATGTCATTTAATTCATCGTAAACAGCCTGTGGCATAGACCTTCTCTATGGATAAATATGGCGTAGCGAGAATAGGCCATAAGCTGTGGATTGGTCATATATGGTGGCGGGAAATTAAACCACACGTATATGACAACAAATTTAAAGCAAATTATAAATCTGCATCATGTTAAAAGGTTATTTGCTTTATAATCCAATCGCTTAGGAACAAAACCCGTTTATTTTATTTATTTGGTCAATTCTTAAGATCAGAAATTGTTTATTATGTTTGGAATGGTTTATTATTGAAAGTAAATCGTAAAATTACTCTTATCGGTCATCATAACAATAAATATGTAATCTTAATTGTAAAAAGTTAAGCAATTGTGCTGTTCTAACAAAAAGAAAAATGTATTATTTCAATTCCGCTATTACAAGGTTACATTGTTGAATTTTGGTGAATTGTCAAATGTTACCTATTAAAATGACTTAGCTATAAGCAAGAGAAAAGAATAGAGCACGAAAAATGCAATTGTGTATTAACCGATGTGGTCCCACCCTTAAATAAATTAAATAATAAAAAAAAACATTTAAATAGTTTAATTATCAATGGCTTAATTCGTTCTAATTTGGTTTTAAGAACGTAGGAAGGCATAGAGTTTTGTTCGGTACCTTATTTGTAACTTCTACTTAATATTGAATTAGTACGGCCCATGGCTACGTACGTATTTGAAATCTATTTCAGATACTTAGATTAATGAGTAGAGCACTGGCCACTTTATAAAGCGCAATCTCGTGAATTACGTTCGTCGAGGAATTCCGGGAAATACGGTAAGCCTTTATAGTACTTGTGGTAAGTGTATTTGTAACAAGTTCCAAAATGGATTTTCTATTAATTTCAAAGGTTACCCTTACCTACGAGCTTTTATGCTACCTTTTACCTCTTATAATGTGTAACACGTATTTAAATATATATTTGAACAAAAAAACTTCCTTACCCTCACTTGAAGGATTCTATTGTCTTAACATAACCACGCATAACTGTAAAAATAGCGAAGGGTTTTCACAATTTTCACATCCACTTGTCAGACACTAAATGTATTTGTAAAGCTTCATAGTAAATTTGATTTGGCAAAAGACAGACTGCCGCTAACATTGTTTGCATACTACGGAGACCGATCATTCATAAATATGATCAACTTTATCAATATTTAATAACGCATATTGATCAGTCCATATCTGTCCGTTGAATCTTGATTAATATTGCTGCTATTACATTTTTTTTATATATGGTAGATTTTTTAAACGACAACATGATTAAGTGTGAAATCAATTGTTTAAGAATGATGGGTGAATTTGTTTAAAATTAAATGTCCTTATACCTATGGAACTTTTGATAATTCGCTTTGGCTAACTAGGAAGTCCTTGGATTCGAAAAAGGCTTGAAAGAATGACATAATTCATAGATAAGCAATAATCATAGTTCTATATATTTATATAACTTGGGTACAAAAGCTCGTTACATAAACAACTGACCCTACCGGGACTCAAACTCGGACCGTTGCTTGGCTCCATAGAGTCACTCCCGCTCGGCGAAGCCGATAATCATTATATTAAATAATAAACAAGTAAGTTTTTTACATTGCTTTTCAGAAGTAGGTAGGTACCTTTTCCAATTGGCTGCCATGCCTTGATAACTAATAGTACTTATATAAGACACTTTTTGCAATTATTATTAAATCAAGTCAAAAAATTAAAGCCTTATTATAACTGCAGTGTTATTTTAAAATCGTTGCATTTTATGTTTAATATTCAAGACAATTTTAATAAAATTTCGACTGAAGCTATATTTTTGAAGCTATAGAAGATTTCTTATTCTGCAATTTGAATTATTAAAGTTGGTTGCAAATGATTAAATAATTTCTAATTAACGTTCAGTTCAGAAAGCATGTTCTATTTCTTACAAAATGGCTATTGGCTTAAGAAGTATATGAAGTCTTTAAACGGGTTCACATTTTCACGTTTGACCTTGGTGAGCATAGTTTGTGTCTTAATCCTATATAACATCTTTGAGAATCCCAAATGATGAGGGTCTTTGAACGTTTGCCGAATAAAAAGTACGCGAGTCATTCATAACAGGTAACTGTAAATTGCAAACAGACGACGACGACGTCTGCGCTCAGTCGTCTATCAACATAACTCCAATACGACCTCCTTGTTTAGTCTTCATTCTAAAATTTCTCTGTTTCTGAACGCACCCCTTTTTTCTTTTTTAACGCATGCGCGGTTTTTTCCACTAGCATTTTATTTAATCTAACCTAAAAAATTGTAATCTTAAATCACAATATTACGAATACGACAGTGTATTGTGTTGCCGGCGTTATTTTAATGTGTATAGCTGTGTTCGTCTGCTTCGTTATTGGCTCAAATCATCGGACCATCGGTACCAAATTAATATCACTTAAAATCATTACTGTAGTCAAGAATGTTTAGATGAGAAACTATTGTGCGCGAGGATGGAAGCACGAAGTACCTAACTGTTGGATTTTTTTAAAATTATTAAGTTATTTTGTGTGGTGAATACAATTACAAGCTCTTAAGGTACAGTCACGGCTCAGCTGTTGTGGTGGTTAGGTTATCACCTGTCTCTTTCTAACCAGTGGAGGGAGAGCGTGAATGTCTACTTTTATTTACAAATAGGTATGTAATACTTTTTATTTTTTCCTAATATTTATGTATTAGAAATATTTATATTTTCATTGGATTTAACATATTAATTTAGAATTATCTTATAATGACAATATGCAATCTTGATAACATTTCTTACATTCACACCACTTAGCCTATCCCGAAGTAAGCACTGTAAGGGTAACGGATAGACATACATCTATAATACTTAATATAAATAATATGTAATAATTATAGAAATATATATAAATACCCATGACTCGGGTACAAATTCTCATATTTATCACACAAACATCTGCCCCTACCGGGACTCGAACTCAGGACTATCAGTGCGAAAGGCGGGCTCCAAATTCAACCAAAATAGTTGTATTAAGAAAAGGGCACGCTTAACTTACGCGTTAAAAATATACTACTTGAAATTTTTTTTTGACGTTGTTTGATTTTGAGACTAATTTGCTAAAGTACCAAAAAACACAGTGGCAAAATCTTGATTCCCTCTTATCCATTTTTGGTAAAAAAAAAATGCATATTTTCGGCGTTAAGAAAAAAGACTCATTTCCTATTATTTTAATCACACGATTTATTCCAACACGTAAACCACGCAATAAAATCGATATTATTATAGAAGTGAATTCTTTCATAGATAACGCACGAAAACTAGAATATGCTATAAAAATATACGCAATGTTAATCTCGTTTCTAAATATCGTATCATAAATTAGTCATATGTGAAAATGCTTGTTATTAACCTTATTTTAGATTGTCGGTGTTTTTTTCCATACGTATAATTATTTAAAACAGATACATGTTGACTTTGATGTAATCAACGATGTTATGAAACCATATTTTAGTGATAATAGAATATTTTTCGTGGGCCATGTATGGTAAAGATGTATAATATTGTAAATGTCCTTACTTCTGTTAAAGTAACTTTTCTTTCTTCTTATTATTGTCTGTTAAAAGACGTTCCGAATGGGTGGTAGGAAAAAATGTTGGACTATTCAAAATAACCTCTTTAAATGCAAACTAATTTGAATTTTCATATCCTTTAAATTATCATTATCATCAAATTATCATCTCAAACAAGATAAATGAAGTCATTTAAGGCAAACATCTATGACAAACTTAACCAGAAAGGGGATTTACCGATTTTGTTTTTCTGCTTTCTGATAACTGTTCAATTTATGTGACATACGTATTAAAAGATCATTACTTTAGAACAGCTTGGAAGCGACGCACGTTGACTTTGTTGGGTTCAAAATATGTGGTCAAGCTTCTCAAAAACTTGACCAGAAAAGTCGGAAATAAAAATGGTATTATTATAATAAAATTGCGATAAAAAAATACGTTCAGTTTGACAGTTTTGCTGTAAAATGTTAAATAAAAATTTGTGACAACTTGTTACTGAAATTGTTATGCGAGGTAAATTACCCAAATTTAAAGTTAGGATTAAGTTAGGTATATGAATCCTTTTTCTACAAAAATATAAAGATTATGGACAGCTGAAATCACTGAGTTGTAACTGTTTAGGACTGTTTAGGACAGCTGAAATTACTGAACTTTTACTAGAATAAATTCAACTTGGAATGAGGCGGAACTTGACCTATTAACATCTCCCTATAATAAAAAAAAATCTTACGTTAAATTTATCCAAATGTTTCTTTAAGCTGAATACCTACCAGCGCTATCACTTCATGACGTATGTAACTGATATTGCTGTAATGACAGCGATTCTGTGGGTTTGAATTCCACCGGACACTACTTCTTCTAGAATAAAATGTCCATAACTTAAATTAAATATCAGACTTTTTAGAACTTTAGCAATTTTGTTTTCGGTAAAAAAATTAACAAGGTTGATTTTTGCTAAGGGCACAAATGCTAGGAAATTGATAAAAATATTAATTTTTTTCAACCTCCTGTTATAATTGACTCATTTAAAAATATTGTTAAACAAAGTGCATGTCAAGTTCGCACACCACTCCTATGCAGGCTACGAGTGGCTTAAAAGTGGCGTGCATGTGTCCCACACATTGCATCCAAAATCCTTCTGCCTGGGCCATGAGCCCCGCCCGTACCAACTGAGATATACAGCATGAAACCGAACGGAAACGTATAACGCACCAGGCGCATTCCGTGGGCCATTCGCCAGATTTGTATGCAATTTAAGACTGCATTTTTTCCAATTGATAATCTATAAATGTCTGTCAAATTTCAACTCAAGCTTACAGCATGAAACCGAACGTAAATATAACACGAGTCGGACGGAGCACCTCCTACGTGTCTCGCGTAAGTTGCGCTTGCGCACCAAATAATCGCAATAACTGCACACTCCCGAGCTATCCATTCGCCAGATCTGTATGCACCCTAAAATATTGGTAAGGCTGATTTTTTTCAATTGATAATCTATAAATGTCTGTTAAATTTCAACTCAAGCTTACAGCATGAAACCGAACGTAAATATAACACGAATCGGACGCACCTCCTTCGTAAGTCTCGCGTAAGTTGCGCTTGCGCACGAAACAACCGCTAACTGCACGCTCCCGAGCTATGCATTTGCCAGATCTATATGAATTATAAAATTGTAGTAAAACACTGCTTCATATAAATTGAAGTGTAAAATGGAACGCGAGATACTAATATGACCTTGGTTAGTTTTGCATCAGTCTTAGTCATTTAGATCGAAAAAGGGTGAAAGACGTCCCTTCGCAATTTCATAAAGACCCTTTCAATTTGATGTAAAGAGGGTACGTCCAAGGTTCTCTTTTCATTTCATCCATGAGTATCCATTCAACACGTACCTGCCATATGCATACAACACAATAGACAAAAAATGGCATTATGAGCCCATGCTTATATTGTCGCTATACTGTCGCGCGGGCCACGCGTAATGTCGTGACGTGGCCCATAAGGACACAATGTGGCATAGACTGTCGCATGGAACATACCTACTTTATATATTTATTGCAACCATAGAATATTTTATGCAAGCAAATACAATCACGGACCTTTTCGGGAATACAAATACGCATACGTATACATACAAATAATATACGCATACGGATATATGGACCATGTACGATTGTTTCCGATGTCATACAGCTCCTGTCCCGTCGTATATATGTCACCGTAAAATTGTAAATACCGTTAGATTATAATGTATATCGTGATATTGTAAACTGTCGAAAGATTGTGAACCGTAACATAGAGCTTACAATTTAACGCATTATGAGTCGGTCTTGCAATAAGCCCTTCTGTGTCCATTGAGTTTGGTTAGGTTAGGTTAGTGAAATTTGGTGGTTTCACTTCGATAGATTATAATCTACCTGATAATGATGCGTTAAATTGTAACAACTATGTTACGGTTCACATTCTTTCGACAGTTTACAATCTCGCGAGATAGATTATAATCTAACATTAATTACAATTTTACGGTGACATATATAAAACAACTACGTGCTTCTACTTGCTCATTTCGTGTGCCACATAGTGTAATTAGTGTATGTTTGGACGCTATTTTGATTGAGTGTAAGTAAAGGTGTTTATATATGTTAGATTAGTATGTAAGTATAGTATTAATATTATTATAATAAAATGTATGATATTAGACAACATCACATACATCTTTGTGAACCCAAGTTAAGTATATAAAGCACTTGTATTATGGGATTCAGAAACAACGACGGTACCACTTCACCTAGACTCGAACTAATATAGAAAAGTTCGTTTTCTACATTGATCCGACCGGGGATCGAACACGTGACCTCGGAGTGGCTTAACCATGAAAACCGGTATGCCAACCTTACTCGACCACGGAGGTAGTCAAATATTGAATAATTAGAATTTTATCCAGCCTGATAGGTCTTCTAAAGAGCCTGTGATCATGGCTCCTAAAAAGGAGTCGAAACGCCAGCATTAAATAAAAAAAAAATAACAATAAACGCGTCGTGAATCCGGTAACAGTAGTTTTATTTAAATGTGCGATAGACGTACGTTTAAGGACTCAATAAGATTAATATAACGCTGTTCTCCCTTCGGAATAGGACGTAAATGACTGCGACAGTTTTATTATTAACCCAGTCATAATAGTTTCAAAGAAATCGTAAAATGTATTGTTCTAAATATTAATATTTTTATTTCAGAAATTGTTCTGAATGAAAAGAAATTGACTATATTATATTAGGTGACTATATTATATTGTTATGATCTATATTGGTTCTCTAGATAGGTAGTCAACTCGTGTATAGTAATATACGTAATATCGTGTATCGTATACGTAAGCAGGGATTCAAAAACACCTTTATAAGGATACACTTTCATAAGGGTTACACATCGAATCTGTTACAGAAATATTCCTGTATCACTTATTTGGGTGTTTTGAACCTGTTTTGCGTCGAATATTTATAAAAGTGTAACAGATATAATGTTTTCTGTTACCAATCTGTTAGAAACTGTTTTACGTTTAACTATCTATGTGTATACACAGTACACCAACATAGGCATTTCAAAGTGCCCAATTCATTACTGAGCTGTCGCATAGTTATGCCAATGTGAACCTTATTGACTGTAACAGATATTAACACTTATGAACCGGTATTTTCTAAAACAGATTCAAAGTGTTACAGTTTCTTTCTGTTTAACTTTTAAAACAGAAATGAAAAACAGTGTTCAGAACACTCTATTTGGATACCGCTAAAATCCCTGTACGTAAGTACAGACATCTATCTGGCAACTTTGTTAATATGCTCAAATCATAATACGAGTATATCATTTATTTGATTTACTACATCGAGAGCTCCATATTCTCGTATGGCATATGTGAGCGTTTGGTTTTACCTTCCTAAAGTTTTTTAAAATTGACGCATTGAAAAAATATTTGAAGTTTTAAAACCCAAAACGGCGTAGTTTCGCATTTCCGCATACATACTTTCTCATATCTATTATGAGTCAATAGACTTACAAACACTTTTTTACACAACATCGTAGTTACCTGTTTCATATGTTCGTTGATATTCCATTTAGGTCTTGTGGCTATAATTTCATTTATGCGTCTGATAAATGCTTAATTTAGATCTACATTAGTATTCGCGATTTGAGAAGGTCATATAACTATAACTTCATATTTATTATTTATTGGAGCGAACGAAGTGAGCGAAGCTCCCATGGATCAGCTTCAATGGCGAAATGTCTGTTACGCCAACCCTTCCCGAGTTCTTAACCGATTTTAATATTTTTTGTGCGGAATCGAATCAACAAGTTTAGGACCAAATCGTGACGGAGCCCGAATTTTGGAATTCGCAAAAATTCCCATCGAAAACATTTTTTTTTCTTTTTTTAGGTATTACGCTCCGCTCCTATATATGGTGCTAGCGTAGCTTTATGCTTAGCGACTGCATTGCCTAGTATTATTGGAGCGGAGCGAACGAAGTGAGCGAAGCTCCCATGGATCAGCTTCAATGACGAAATGTCTGTTACGCCATAACTTCCAGAGTTCTCAACCGATTTTAATATTTTTTGTGTGGAATCGAATCAACAGGTTTAGGACCAGATTGTAACGGAGCCCAAATTTTGAAATTCACAAAAATTCCCATCGAAGCAACAAAAAATTTTTCTTTTTATTTAGGTACTACGCTCTGCTCCAATATATGGTGCTAGCGTAGCTTTATGCTTAGCGACTGCATCGCCTAGTATCTAATCTTCTAAAGGTAACACAACTGTAAAATCATTAATTTAAACAAAATCTTCATTTTAAACAAGCATAAATATTTTTTTAGAAAAAGAATTTCTCATTTTCTTTTGTTTAAAATAAACGTATTTTTTAAATGTTATGACTGGGCAGTTGTAATAGAGCGATACTTTTTTACAAAGTAAAGTGGTTGTAAATAACTGTTTTATCACCAGTTATTACGACTTTGTATACAAATAATTGTATAGTAACATGCCCTTGTATGAATCATAGTGTCAACATATTTTTTTCATTTTTTGTATGAGTAGTTTGTGGTGTCGTAAACTTTTGGCTAAATAATTAAACGAGGTCAGATTTGTAACTTAATTAATACTGGTTTTATATAAAAATAATGTTCTGTTTATGATATTATTATACAAGGAATTAACTGAATCTTCTATGATGTTGGAATTTTGTACAACTTATTAAATGAAATGTTTATTATTTTTTAGGGATAGGACAAAATCTCCAAATAATACTCGTAGACGAGAACCAACACCTAATTGTGCCGATAGATATATTTTTTTATTTTGAATAAGTTAAAATTTCATCACAAAAACACCTTGATGAAAAGCAAACTGTGACTTAAGATGCAAGCAAGCAAGAGCAACTCTCTATAGAAATTACCTATTCGCCAGTTATCGCTGGAATACCGATGATATATATGTGATTTACAGACTTGTATTATATACTTCCAAGGAAAGGAATTACAGATCTAAGTTGACAATAAATAAAATCAATTTATATATCCCTTTTTGACGTCAGAATAGATTTCTATAAAAGATAAATCTAAGTTATAACACAGGGTGATACTTTAACTGGTCATCCAATGTTTCCTCTCCATTTTTTCGTTCCACACAGAATTTTTAGGCTCAAAATGAATAGGCAAATTTCTGTGAAATACTGTTGGATAGAACCGGTGGATATCGAGTGGTTGGGCAAATAGGGTGGAAAGATTACCAGATTAGTTTCATGCCATTGCATTTAACAACTGTGCCCATATTTCTTGGAGACAATATTGACAAGTCCTAGTACCTACACAATCGACAATCGACTAGTAAAACAATCGACAAAATAAGATATTTAAAGTATGAAACAAGTTGATTTCAAGGCTAGATTGTCAGCCTAATCAATAGAGTTAGCATGTATCGATAATTCTGCTTATCGGTTATTCACTATTTATTCTATATTTTGGTAATCAACAGGTTAAATACCGGGAACTCGTGCCGTTTTCATAATCTATGTTTGTACATTTCAGTAAATACATTGAACTACTCTATATGATTGTTCAAAATATACCTGTATATTTTATGATAACAAATTGTATTGAAGTTATTTGATAGAGTCGTCCCTAATTTTCAATATAAATAAAACAACACTCAGACCGTATATAATATAGAAAAGCTGATTTTCTACATTGACCCGGACGGGAATCGAATCCGGAACTTCAGAGTGGCGTCACCATGAAAACCCGTATCCGAGCTGAGTGGCTCTAGTAATCGAGTGACGACTTCAAACACAGATTTCAATCTACAAACTCATCGCAAATCGCAACAAGCGCATAATATTCTTGCAGATATAGCGTCGCTTAGCGTAGACTTTATTCCGAATTTAGGAGATTCTGTAGGCAACAATCCTCATGATAAGATTATAATTTTTTTGTTTAGACAGTTTTCCACGTTAATAGTTATTTCGTCTGGAAAAAAATAACAAAGCCACTTTGTATGCGGTGATTCACTAATTTAAAGGTCTCCAAAGCACACTCTTTAAATCGTTTCAAAATTTGGAGTAAATAGTATTTGTGAATTCTTTGTATGTTTAAAAAAATATTTTGCGCAGTTGCAGTCATGTAGCGCGTACACACACGCGTCTTCTTGCTCTACATAATAAAGATTATAAAACCTGTAAAAAAGCATCCTCAGTCTATATTTGATATACAAATATTTAAAACCAAATATTTCATTTGGATCATTGACGCTAATGAAAAGTGTGGGTTCAATTCCCGACTGATTAGCAGGTCTCCCAGGATTAAGTCTTCATTAATGGTATTTTTATAACTTTAATATTTGTTACGTCATTTCGACTGTCGTACAAACTTAGAAAAATGTGTGTAATTACCACAGAAGAAGAAAGGAACTAACATTAATTATAGATAAATTATTTGTTCGTTGAATTATATATTTGAATATATTTTTAAATTAAAAAGAACATAGAATTAATTGCAATTTAAACAATTAGTCGTTTCAGATTTATATGCTTGTTGATTAGAAATTTTACTTATTTACCTTAGTATTTATCTTACAGAGCTTATATTAAACTTTACTTTAGTTCCATTCATATGACTGTACACGTATTTTCCACTCGCATTCGAATGAATGCACATATATTCTGATTTTGCTCTAACGGGAAATGCTGACACTACTTTTAAATTTAATTTGCACTGGTAAACAGCTATCACCATACAGCATTCTTGAACTTTCAGCTTCAGGCACTACTTCGCAATAGCGTGTACGTGTTACGAGATTGGAAAATAGTGGTCTTTAGAAAAAAAAGTCTATTTCTTTAATTCACTTTGTAGTCTAAACGATTTGACGGAAAACTTTATTTTTTTAGGCATACCTATATTATAGACTCGCCTAAAATATCTTTCTCAATATTCAAGTTATTAGTTAAGAAATTTCGAAAATTCTATAGATTTTATTAATTTAAAATCTTGTAATACATAGGTACAGCCTGTTTCTGGACTGAAAGTAAAAGAATATTGATGGCGATAGTTGCTCCGAAACGATTCAACGGTTTTAAATGAAATATTTAAGGTTTGAAATACGACTTTTCACATATCTATTCTTTTCTATTTTGCAGGATTTAGTGCCAGCATTTGGTTTTAATACCTGTTATCTTGATTTCATACGACCTTTTGAAGCACTGCTGTTGTATCATATATTTCTTGTCTGAGGTTCAGTTTTTTGCGTAGGTACCAATTGTTTTACTTTAAGGTTATATTCTATTTCAATGCTATTAGGGTAAAACTGACAGTGCTTTTTTCTTTGTTATATGTGTATCGAACCAAGAATAATCGTGAATATAACTCAAACTAACAACTTCAGGGAACAGAAACAGTAGAATATTAATTAGTTAATATTTTTCGGTTTGTGTTCCCTGAAGTAGCTTTAGATCCACCAGTTTTCCAATCCTAGAAGGTCTGGAACTTCAAATTGAAATTCAAAATAACTAATAAACCATTCGGGCAGTTATTGGAAAATTGCTGCTACACGTTTAACCTTGAGAGAACTGTGAGAAAAAAAACAATTTTATGACTATAGTAATACCTAATGTTTATAAATACCAGACAATACCACGTTACATATTTGAGAAACAACGATAATACCACAACACCCAGACTCGAGCCAATATAGAATAGTTCATTTTCTATATTTACTTGGCTAGGGATTGAACCCGGGGCCTCAGAGTGAGAGTTATCTCGACCAAAAGGCTGACAAACAATGTTTTAAAACCAAAGGTTTAAAAAATGTTCTAATAGAACGTAACAAAATACAGTGGTATTATTCATAGGACAGTGTATAATATTTAACGGTGTTGTTGTTTTAGTGGCCTGCTACAATATTGAATGATTCATAATTTCGAAAATGTCGAGCAATCTAATTCATATGTTGTCTTTTTGTGACACTGTAGTAAGTTTAAATCCTTTTAGAATCGGTAAATCCAACAACAGCCGTATGAACGCAGTTTCAAATGTCGCAGCGAGTTAAAAAAACTTAATAAAAACAAGCCCGACCTTACAGATTCGTTATATCGAAAACGAAATCGTTGCGTTTGCATCAAAGTCACAATTTTTGCTACTGCTTTAATAAAATTTAAGTTCTATTTCAATAGTTATAAAGAATATATCAGCTTGATCTTTATTCCGAACGTTATGATTGTCATCAATAAAATGTTGTCTAGCCGTAAATTACGAGAAGATACGACGGTGGCACGAGTTGATTATCGATATCAAAGCAGTACGAAGTGAGACTGTGGTCTCGTGAAGTGATATAAAGATAAATCGGTGAGTTTTAAAACAAAAAGATAAAAATCCGCAAGTGTCACTTACCTTTAATCAGATTAGATGGATTTAAAATACTTTTATTTGAGGACGTGACTTTGTATTATTCTAGAGAAGTGGAAGCATTTCCGTTGCATTTTAAATACACTGAATTATTGATCATATTCAGATTTTGTTTATACTGAATTTCCAAGACTCTGAAAATAAATATAATTTTTGATTTCTTTAAAATTATTATATTTAAGTATTTACGTGCTAGATTTTTATATATAACATGAAGAGAAGGTTTTAGCATCAGCTTAAGAAATACCAACTTGAAAAAATACGACGGATTTCTCAATGTTTCGGTAGTTTAATTAGATCACTCGCCACGATAGCGAGGTATGTGAAATCGAATCCTACCTGGCGTCTGAGATATGTTAAACTATTTCTTGTAATAGTTTCTCTTAAAGATGGTATTTTGTTAAATGGAACTTAATGGTAACACTGGTCATTTTCTAACCACACACCACAAGTCAAACCGAACTAAAACAGCTGTTGCGTATAAAAACTTTGATTTTTTTGGATCAATATAACAACAATTAAAATTGTTTTGATTGAAAATGTGAGCTTACTTTGTTTTCCGCCTGTGAACTGACTCAGCTGTGACTCAGGTAATATAAACTCAGTGACAGTTTATTTTGTTTCAGGTAATTCACTCAAGTAGTCAGCAGTATGAAATTTTAATCTAATGATGGAATAACCATTTACGACAGGTATTGGAACGCCATCTGATTATCATTAACTCGTGGACCAAACTACTGTGATAACGCGTTCAGCGCTTATCTTACACGTCTGAAGTTAGAGTAAGAAGGGAACAAAGCCTAAACAAGTGATAAGTGCCTAAGTAATATTTTTATATGGACATTGTAAAAAGTGCTCAATGTGATCGTACAAAGATGTGATATATATACTTTTTTACACAATTTTTGTCGATTTATAAAGTGCAGTGACAGTTGATAGTGTAGATATTTTTTATTGTAATAACTTTTATTTAAATTGTGATAAGGATAATTTCATAAGCTTGTGACGAATTTATTAAATTAAAAAAGATGTCGCTTCGAATAGACGAGAAACCTAACGGGCTGTCACCGAAAAAGTCGAAATCGCAGCTTCTACTATCGATAGAATCTCACAACAAAGATGACATAGCCGGCAGCGTTATGGACGGTATGACCCTGGATTTGAATGAAAGCACGTACACAGTTTATTGGAGTCGGTGGATTATGCTTATGTTCTTCGTGTTGTTCTCGGCATCGAACTCGCTTCAGTGGGTGCAATATACAATTATTCAGGATATAGTGGTCACATACTATGGAGTTTCCAGCAATCTAGTGTCGTGGACTTCAATGATATATATGGTGACGTACGTCCCGCTTATCTTCCCAGCGAGCTGGCTGCTCTCCAAGACCGTAAGTGATTTCATTACCTATTTTTGAGATATTAAATTCTTATTAAAGTCCAGAAACAATTTCTATAAAATCTAATATCAATTACGTTGAGGAAAGAAGGAAGATTTGTTCAAGTAATACTTTTATAAAAAAATATAATTTAATTTTATCTTAAATGCTTATGGATAGCGAGAGGTTTTGCATTCGAGTTCCGCTTTACACTTGAGACAAGTTTAATCTTTTTACCAACAAAATCTTTAATATCATTCCTCAAAAAAAATCGGAAATGTTTTTCCTCTTACCTTCAAATTAAATGGTATTTTTGCATGGGTGTTCCTTTTAGGACGTACGTGCTGACTAAGATGGGGTTATGCGAAATTCAACCCCTAAGGGGGTAAAACGGACTGGCAAAGTTTGTATGAAACTTCTATTTTATTTTAATAGTAGGGTTCCCAAATTATTATAAACTATTAATTACTTAAAGAAATAAAAATGTAGTTGATGACTTCAAAAAGGAGGAGTTATGAATACAGATGTTTATTTTTTAAGTATGTTCGTCATACATATACGTATTTTCAAAATTCTAAAATTTAAAAGGCGATTATTCACAAATTTCATTTAGATCTGATGATAAGTTTCGGAGACAGACAACGGAGCACTTTAAAAATTGACAGCAAATTAACCGCGATTGCTGCTATCGCAGAAATATGCATTATTTACGCGATCACAAAACATCACGCCTGTACCTACGAAACATTTACAAAGATCAGTATTGAAGTCGGTTATTAAAAAATTAATACGAATTACTTTTATCCCACATTCGTCATCGTTTTCTGTAAAACTATAGGTTGAATATTCGAAAACCTCCATACAAAATCTTTATTACCTATCATAATCCCAAAAGGTCGCTACCCCTTTAAGTAAAAGTTTAATGATGCTTAGTCAGATTGGAGGCAATATTTCAAACAAAAAGCTAAACATAAAGGCGAATGAATAGATGTATGATATCATAGAGAATGGTTTTAATGGGATTCAGCATATAAGTACGATTGCCGTAAAAACAGGTGGGCAATTTTCTCATATAGGCACACATCAAAATTTTCATGCTAACGGCTAATATAGTATTTTAAGAATTTAAGAATTTATTTATTTATTTAACCATAAAATATTACATTTCTTACTTAACTTACTTTTAGCTTATAAATATAAATACATTAATAAATGTAGCATCTGTTGCCGAACTAGGTAATACATAACCTGTATTTCAGCGTACAGCGCCTCTTGCCAATGTGTAGGACACATTAATTTATAAGCTACAATAACAATTTTCTCTTATACTTTATACTACTTATGATTACTTTTTATTGAGAAAATTGCATGATAGTCCTCTCTGTGTGTAACATGTAGATGAGTGGGTGTATGTGAGAGGGTGAGTATAATTTATTTATTTAAATTCAGATAGATTCTATTTGACACTTTCAATTACCATTCATCGTATACCAATCAATTTCTCTGTAACGTACACGTTTATTGTATATGTATTAAAAACAATACACGTTTTACAATTAGGTATGTAAGAAGGAAATATTTCGGTGCAGCTGCAGGTAGCTTAAATCTCCGCTCCGTGAGCTAGTTTGTGACTAATGGGCAAACTAACTGCCTTTTAACTTCTTAACTTTATTCATTTTGTTCTTATTGGCCGGAATACGAAAGTTTGCAGGCTTCGTCGCCAAATTAGTACTTGGATAAATGAATTTTCGACATTTCACTTAACTTACTTTTTAAAGAAGGAGATTGGTATGCAATTTTTGTACTAATGACTTACTAAGCGTGAAAGTTTTCCTTGTGAAAGATTTCCTTCTGTAACAATCTAGCTGATCTGAAAACCGTTTGCTCTGTCTTTTAAACAATTCCTTTTGTGTTTCATAAAAGTTTGTGCCAAGCTGTTTGAAAATGGTAAATTTGGAAATGGCGCGTTTTGTGACCATTGCTTTTACTGTCATTCAGTAAAAATTTAACACGTGAAGTGAATTCTGTCGGCAGTACACCGCTGGAGTGCTGCAGATGTGTATAATCCAAAAGCAAAATAATCGTAATGTGTAATCGTATAAGGTATCACAGCCCACAGAAGATATCAGTGACTAAGACACAATCCTTGTGTTTGGCAGAAAAAAGCGCTTGCGAGCGCTTGTAAGAAAAATGGCGATCTCTAAGCAATAATAAGCAAAATGGCGGATTGTGTCAGTGCAACTGAAGTTAGCAAACGTGTCCTGGCCGAAAACTGTATAATTTAACAAACACAAGGAATGTAACGCACGTAGCAACAAATAACGTAATGTGTATCGTACAGTACTCATGTGGGTTTATTGATTGCAAAGTGCAATGCTGACATTTTAAATGTGATTTCATGAAAAACGAATAGAAGATGGACAATTTAATTTTGGATACTTTCGTAACTTTACATTTCCCAAGTATGGGATCATACAAATCATACATCATACAAAAACGTCTTGATAACGATGGGGAGAAATCTTGACTGCAATTTTCTTTTTGTTGTTATACCATGTATAGTCAAGGTTTGAATTGTAAAGTCCCTTTTATGTGCCGAAATCTCTGCCTGGTGCATTGTAGTGAATCTAACAGTAAGAAGATTCCCTATTAATTACTCATTAGTTGTTTACTGTTCACTTATTCTATTACTCTAATATTATCATCACGTACACTATAAACCATATTAAAGGGTATCTACCATTTTTCAAACCTATATATAGAATTTATCATTTTCGGGACAAAATTCTACTCTGTTTTGTATTAAATTTATTCACATGATACGGGTATGAGTAACGAGTATATGTGTCAGCGAAATATTATAAGGGATTTACTGAAAGAGAAGAATAAGGGTCATTATAAAGTATAATTGAGGTCTTCGGATCGTTGGGTGAAAAATATATCCCAAGCTCCCCAAGTAAATAAAAGTCAGCAGTCGTTACCACCTACCAATCCGCACTGGGTCCGTTTGCTGTTTTATCAACGTTCGTTCGTTCATTTTCTCCGCAGTGTATCCATTCATAGAGGAGTTATGTCAATGCTATGCGCTAATAAGCTGGTTAATATAATTTTTTTATTTGGTTTTTTCAACAATTAGTATCTACACTGTAACATAAAAAGATGGTATATCAAGAAGGAAGCAAATTATTTATAAAAGAGCAGCACATATTCTATTATACTCTCACATGTAGTACAACTATAACTAAATTTCAATTTACTGTAATCACTTATATCTAAGGTGAATAAAATAAAAATAGAGTTAAAAAGAGGTACTACTGTTTAATTTAATTATTTATATATTATATAATAAACACACCACAGCTTGTGGCGTAGTATTATCTATCTATAATCTAAAATATCATATCCTTTTAGTATCGGACACCTAAAAGCAAAAGTTTTGGGATTTTGTTGACTTCACATTTTCTCGGGTCATCCATCTTCTACTAACCACCTTGTCTTGATCGTCAAGTTCATATTAAACTTCGTACTAACAAACGCTCCCTTTATTCACCTACTATAGATACCGTAAGGATGACAGATAAAATTCTGTCTATAAGATAATATCCTTAATTGTAATTTTAAACGATGTGTGTCTATAATAAACATGGCATTTACTAATTAAAATTGTTATTAATTTTTTTAGCATTGCAGCTGTTAAAAAACTTATTTACTTAAAAATCAGGGACACGTATTGTTTAATTTAGTAAATTTTATTATAAATATAATATTTTTTTAATTAATTAGCCATCACCACAGGCTGGCAGAATAGCCACTTTCATTTGAGAAAAAAACATGACATACAGAAGAACGGATAGTAAATGAACGAATACGTGAATTATTTCATATTTAGATTTAACTTTTAAGGTTAATTTTGTCGTAGGTGTCCAAGCGTCAGAATTAAATATTTTAACTTTAATTTAAATATAAAATAAAATTATTAATACTTTTTAACCGACATTTTGTTAATATTTTCACCAATTAACGTCTAACTTTGCAGTAATTTGAATATTTTTAAATATCTCCATAAAAATTAAAAGCAACAAGTCTGATAATTTTGTGAGCACTGTCTTTGTCAAAAATATCTAAACTGAAAACTTAAAACTACATTTTTTGAACGCTAGATCTGCATAATAATATTATACAAATACTTTTTGCGTTTGCGGAACACATTTCATGATTATTGATGTTTATTTTGAAACTGAAACAAGTAGTCGCGTGTGACACCCCTAGCCCAGGTCCTGTTCCACTGGTTATCATAGTTTGGAACAAGCATTGTCGACTACGTAATTAAGCCGCAAGGTTCCTTTCATCCATCGTCCTTCGTGTGCATACCTGTCTTTAGTCTTTATATGTAGGGTTGCAAGTGTTAAAATCGAAAAGTCGGACAGACTAGTCTGTTTAGCCGGATATTTGAGTAAAGGCCGGACGCCCTTTAGTCTTTTTATAATACAGCAAGTACATTTTTAAAGCAAAACAATGCTTTTTTATTATTTTCCATAATATCGTCTTGAATTCTAATGAAACAGCGATAAAATTGAATTGATAGTCTTCTTTTTATTCAATATTCATAACAATATTCATATTGATAATTGCAATAATTGCAAACCAACATGACACATTTAAATAACAGTCAAATTTAACCGGACAGTACAGGCCCGATACCTCTTAATTTGGCCAGACACGTATTCATAAAGCCCGACTGTGTCCGGCTTTAATCGGACGCCTGGTAACCCTATTTATGTGCATATTTCACTCTACAGATTATTTAATGGCAACTATATAGCATGGAATGGTATTTATAATGTATAAAAACCCAAAAGAAAAATCAATTTATATTTTTGAAAAGATATAATGTTATACAGTGCCTTATAAATGGTTCATTGTTGACAAATAAAAATATTGCCTCATTTTTTTCTTCAGGAATTTATTTTTGTTTTGATAAGTTGCAAATTTATTGAGAGACAGCAATGAGTTAACAATCTGAATGTAAAAATATGGGTACTTTGTAGTTGACTAGAGACTTACATTATATGTCTGCTTTAGTTTTTCTACAAAAAGATACATTATAGAGGAAACAAAAAGAAAAGAAAACTGATACAAAGCAGTCGTCCAGTGGTCAACATTTGACTGTTATTCATTTACTTATGTAAGTTTGAACGGTATTAAGGTTCTTTTATCAAAGACTATCCTATAATCAAAGCCACAAAGTTTGCTCATATTTTTGAAACAAAATAAAGATTGAAATAAGGAACCATTTGTAGCTGCAAATATTTTCAAAATATTTTGTTTAATTTAATTTTTTCGAAGATTCATTTTAAATGAGTCCATCATACAATTATATAAAGTACTAGCTGGTGCCCGCGACTTCGTCTGCGCAGGATTAGTATTTCGAACAATATGTTTATAAATTGTAGCCTATGTGTTATTCTGATGTATAAGCTATATTGTGGTAAAGTTTCATTCAAATCCATTCAGTAGTTTTTACGTGAAAGAGTAACAAACATCCATACATCCATACTTACAAACTTTCGCCTTTATAATAGTAGTAGGATTAATTTTGATTTTAAGTCGGTTATATTACTTTATAAGGGTAAGCGTTATGACAATATGGCGTGAATGCAGTCCTATTGTTTACAAAATAAGATTAATGACAATATCACATGATTAAATTTGACATTTGACCACTGACCTTACAGAATTAAACCTTTGTCAAATCAAATATTGCTTTATACTTTGTCCAATGTAGGATGATACTTTTGACAGGTGTCACTTCCTTATTGCTACGTACTAAGGTTGCGTTTGTTTCCTTATGTTTGGCTTGACATTGCAATAGCAACTTTATACCCTCTTTATAGGTGTCAACTGTCAAAAGTATCATCCTACATTGAACAAAGTATAGTATATGTGTATATGTCATACACGCGGTAGTGTGTGTGTGTGTGTTTTCTTCACCATATTATAAAAATATAAGCATTGTGCAATCCTTCTCAATATAAACTATAACTATGCCAAATTTCCCTCGTCCATCGCATTAATTTCTTAAAAAAGGCACATGTTTTAAAGTGTTTTGCTTCTTTGTTTAATATATAGACTGATGCCCCAAATAGGTTATAACAGAAACCAGATCACCAGGGCCCCTTAACAGATACACAAAATATATTGTTTATGTCATTCGCGAATAATTTTCAAACTACAAAGCTATACTTATTACCTATGTATTAAATAGATAAAGCATATAAAAATGAAATGTTAGAATAGTAGCATTTTAAACAGTACTTACGAACATTATATCAATCTTCGCAAAGTTACATGAGCTGTAAAGTCTTCTGAGCGCACCGATGTGATTATCACTCCATCGCTAACTAAGTAGATCATAAAACTGTCACGCCTTAATTAATGTTCTTCAATTAAGAAACTAGCGGAAACAGGTTAAATTTCAGTCTTCTCTTGAATCTTTTTTCTCTTTTCCTATTGAAATACACACATTTTTATCAGAGAGTGAAAATTACATTTTTCATAAAATATAATATTTTCTAGTAATATATTTTCCTATAAATTTCGTTTCAATATATTCCACGCACGCTTTCTATTGAATCTTTGAATAAAATTGGAAATACTTTTGCCTTTGTTGAATATTTCAGCTTTTCAGTTCGGCTATTTTCTAGCAATACGAACTGCTTTTATTATCGCGTAATTTACGAAAAATATGCCTGTAACCTAAGAACAAAATCATAACATGTGATAATAGGAAGTGTTTATTTCTAATTATAATAATATATTACAATCAAATACATACTTAAAGATATATTTTAATGTTTTTTTCAACTTCAACAAAAATAATCAACTTTGTTTTCTATGAGTGAGAAATAACAAATAAGTAAATAATATAAAATATTTTTCAGGTTTGTTTGTCGATGACTTACCTACTGAACGTTGCTGAAGAGCCTTTTAGACTGTTATTTCGTACTTACAGAAAGACCTTTTTAGAGCGACCATAACTCATGAACCCATCATACACAGAGGACCTTTTCAGCATAAACATTTTAATGACAGTCGATCCTCACACTTATCAGGATCAGCGGATTTTGGGAAATGTTGTATATTTTAGTGAAAACATTAATCTTGCTCGTTATATTTTAAATTGCCAGGCATCTACTCGCTCTAGAATGTTCGAAATCAATCGCACGTCTCTGAACGGTTCACAGCGATTAACTAACGATAGATAATGCTGAATCAGGCCTCTTTCGTTACGCGGAGTACCTAGTAGATTATGAAAATTGTACTAGAAGTGATTCAAATATAATAAACTAATGTAACATTCAATAAAATAGATATAAAGGGTATATTGCAGGTTAAGTAGTGACAATGTGCCCCCAGAGCCAAATGTAATGAATATCATATTGTTAAGTACGTTAGTCATTGACGTTAATATTTATGGTAGTTTTAGCTGCCTATCTCTTGCTTTTATTGAGTGACCTTGAAAAATGACCTGATAACAGAATTTTTTTTTAACCTTTCTTTCTCTAAAACGAATAGAGCTAGGAATGAGATTCCAACGCCAAACTATTTAAATTATTTAAATAATTAAGATAGACATGCGTAATATTTGTCATGATAATAAGACCGTTTTCCTGAACCGTTTCCAGTTGTCTTTCCTGAAATAAAATAGGCATGTTGCAATAAAATTGAGTGCATTACCTAGTTATTATACTGTACGGATACTGAGACAGAATAAAAAGTTTTAGTAATAATATCAAAATCTCGCAGTCAAACCAATTAGCACAGCCCAAAGTAAGTACTGTGAGGCTTGGGTGCCTTTTGTTTGTTCTAACATTTTTAATCCTAAAATAAATTGTTCTAACATGATATCCCTAATAATATGAAATTTAATTAGAATACTATTGTCTCTGATCCAATGGTTGTCATTCCTAGTCTTTGCCATTACTAATGTGGATAATGCTAAAACTTAGTAATTCTTAAATTGTTATTATTATTTGGCGAAAAGACAGAACAATAACTTTCTTGTAAATCGCATTTTTTAAATATTCTTTTATTTTACTATTTTGGAACAGTGTTTGGCAACCTTTGTTATAACGAGCGAATCTCCATTGCGTAGATGCTACTCTTATACTTACTTAAAGAAAAACGGAAAGAAACTATAAAATAAAAAAAGTTTATGATTGAATTTTAGAGAAATGTGTTTCTAAATTAATGTAGGAAATACAATAAAGAACCATTTTAGATGCTAATGCGTATTCATCACAGAAACACAAGCCCCTGCCGAATGGCGAATGGCGCCGTTAATCTTAGTATTCTAAAATTGTCAAAAAATGATATTGCCTTGCAATAAATGTTAGGAGTTAGAAAACAATGATCGTCATTTAACATACTATACCCTAAATAAAAATATTGTTCACTCTTTTTTTGAATTTGTCATGGGTATAAGAAATTAAATCTTTACTAACTTTTTAGAATGTATATAACTACATAGTAACTATGATTGAGTAATTCATTCTCTTAACATCGATACTAAAAATTCGTCGCAGGCTTCGTGACAAACTTTACCCAGTCTTGTAATTTATTCAACTTTCACTTATAAATCAACTTTTTTTTAACCTATATTGTAAAGTATAATTGGCACTGGGTGTGATTTGATTCAGGTATATGAAAATCTAAATCTTTTTTAAAAATATTTGTTTTTGCGATAAATACATTTAGAAATAGTGAATTTTAATCAATGAAGAATTCGTTTTATATGATATATTTAATCAACGAAGAGTATGTAGTGAATTTTATATGATATTTTTAACAAAAGCCCAGTAATGGACATCGAAATCTAAAACTTAACTCTTCCGATCACACCCAGTTGCCGAGTGATCCATGTAGACCAAGGGTCCACCAAGAACTGCCATTTCGCAGTCAAAGCACACCCCGAAGACAAATGAGAATCGTGACTCTGCTCTAAAGGTCCTTAAACATTCAGTCACTCCGTTAAACACACGACGAAAATTTATGGTGCAACTTAAGAGTAAATGATATGAAGATTAACATTTTTGATATATAATTGTCTCGATTACTATTACTTGAAAGTTTTGTGCGGTCTTACTTATTAGAGCAAATATTTGTCTCATTTTTGTACATTTCGTATTCTTAAGCAATCCGTTTCTTTGAAAGATCCTCAGATCTTTTCCCTTAAAAGGATCTTTTCTTCAAAGAGTCCGATTCTATCGACGTCTGTGTGTTTCGATAACCGACCTGAGATGGGCAAATTTTTCGAATAAATTTATTTTATATAAGTAGGGTAGACATTAGAAATAAATGTGCAATAACACACATTATATATAAAAAAATATTAATATTTTGCTTTCTTTCCAGCAAGCAAGCAAGCAACAAAACTGAAACTTTGTTTCCGTTAATCTTTAATCCCATCAAAAACAATACTTGTCAAAAAAACCAAGTCTCGCAACTCAGTTGTTCTACGGTAAAAAGTTGTGAGATCCATGTAATACCAAGTCGGTTATTAATTTATTCAGTCCCTACTTAAGCGAATTTCTGTCTTAATACGTCCAGTCCCTAAGACCACGATCGTGGTCCATAACAATTGAAAATCAATTGTGTCTGGAATCTCCGTACTCGAAGCATTGTTACGTAATAATTAACAGCATCTTATAGTGACGCATATCAATATTAAAAATCTTTATTGTTTTATATAAATATATTGACTCGACCATCGCACTAAATAAGTTAATTTACACGTGTTTTCATGCGATGGCCGAGTCAATATATTTAAATAAAGATTTTTAATATTGATATGCGTCACTATAAGATGCTGTTAATTATTACGTAACAACTTAATACTTCGAGTACGGAGATTCCAGACACAATTGATTTTCAATTGTTATGGACCACGATCGTGGTCTTAGGGACTGGACGTATTAAGACAGAAATTCGCTTTTTTTTGACAAGTATTGTTTTTGATGGGATCTCATTGCTTTTTGTATTTTTTTTAGTTTTTCCTTGATTCATACACCAAACACTATTTATATTCCAAATTTGAAGCTTCTAGGTCTGCTAGAAGTGTCTTAGAATTTTGATGATCGGTGAGTCAGTCAAGTATTGTTTTTGACGGGATCTCATTGCTTTTTGTATTTTTTTTAGTTTTTCCTTGATTCATACACCAAACACTATTTATATTCCAAATTTGAAGCTTCTAGGTCTGCTAGAAGTGTCTTAGAATTTTGATGATCGGTGAGTCAGTCAAGTATTGTTTTTGACGGGATCTCATTGCTTTTTGTATTTTTTTTAGTTTTTCCTTGATTCATACACCAAACACTATTTATATTCCAAATTTGAAGCTTCTAGGTCTGCTAGAAGTGTCTTAGAATTTTGATGATCGGTGAGTCAGTCAAGTATTGTTTTTGACGGGATCACATTGCTTTTTGTATTTTTTTTAGTTTTTCCTTGATTCATACACCAAACACTATTTATATTCCAAATTTGAAGCTTCTAGGTCTGCTAGAACTGTCTTAGAATTTTGATGATCGGTGAGTCAGTGAGTGACAAAATTAAAAAATTTGACCCGTTATAATTCTTTAACTACTAGTTCAAATTGAATGAAATTTGAAATATACCGTCTCTTTACAATGCCTGCATGGTTACTGAAAATTCAGTCTTCTAGTTTTATCCACAACGAAATTACAGGGGGTCGAAAATGGCCTGAATTGCTTCGAGAAAAGGATGGTACGTCCGTGCCGCTTTTTTGCTTGACTTGGCGGGGGCACTGCCGTGCCCCCAGATTTAGTTATTTCGGAAAATTCCTATAGCCCTTATTACTTGATGATATTAAAATGTAGTATCTATTTTTGAAAATAAAATATCGGTAAAATATTGTTATGTTTGACAAGAAATTATAAAACGGTAATTAAAAAAATTTAGCAAAGTTATCTTATTACAAAACAATTTATTTACAAACTACACATAATTTTTTTATAAAACTGCAAATCATTCATTAAAATGCTTGTTTTGAAAAGCAACATATAACAATTTTATAAGTTTATTTTTACACAAATATTGTTTTTATAGTAAGGGATATACTAATGTTTCCTTTGTTATGTCCTAGTTCTAACTTAACTCAATACGGCATATATAAGCACTAACTTTTTTATTTAATCAAACATTTAAATAAGATCCTTTTACATATATAAATTTGTATAATGAAAATTCATCATGGAAACATTCGAAATTAATGTGTAGGGAACGAGTTACGAAAGACCGAAGGAAAGATATTCCACCGAGTTATGTGATCTGTGCCCGGGGACAAACGCTTCACTAAACATGAACTCGTAAAAGATTATATGTCAAACAACCGTTACGCTTAACGAATACTTAAGTAAGAATTCATTAAAAAAAAACAATAAATATCAAAATAAAAACCTCTTTTATAAATATTTTTTTAAATGTTGATGTTGTAAACGCTTGTTTAACAATATATAGCTACACATACATATAACAATAGTTGTTTACCCGTAGGTAAATATTTTTCAAATATAATTGTCAAACGGCAGGTTCGCTATTATATTACATGCAAAGTAATCCGAACTAGCATAGAAATTCACTATGATTTGATAATTTTAATTGTATATTTTTAAATGAAAACTGACCTCTATTCATCCCTTGACCAGATAATATAAGATACTAGCTGACTCGGCCACGCGTTGCTGTTTTATAAATTAAAATAAAAACTATCCTATCTCTTCAGTTGGACCAAATTACACATAAATACCAACTTTCATCAATATCGGTTGAGTTGGTGAAGAGTTAGTTCACTGGGAACATACATTGTGACACTGGATTTTTATATACGTATTAAGATAAAATACGTGTGTAAAAAACTACGCATCTGAGCCCTCAGGTGGGAGGCGTAGTTGTTTTTTACACACGTATTTTATATCTTATAGAAATATTGCACTGTGAATGCAAAAAAATAAATAAAAAACAACTATAATATAAGTTCTATCGATCACATACTGCTTTTGATGATTTGAAACAATTTAGACACACACAAAGTTATTCTAAATTACTTAATCAAAGAGGATTATCATATAAAAGCCATGTCACTTTTGCGGGCAACTTCAACATGATAATTTTGTGTCACGGTGATTCACGCGCATCTTATTTCACTCTCATAATTTTTTCATAACGCGCTCAAAGAAGTATAACTTCAATAATATGTTTTTTATCTAATATGAACATTTACAGAACGAGTATTAGTTTATTAAAATAGTATTCGAATATTATAAATTCCTATATAATTAGACGAATAAATTTATATACCAATTATCTGTAGTTTTGTAGACACTTAAGGTGTTGTTAAAATGTAATTTCGTATAATCGAAATAATTTGCACATGAACAAACAACGCTGTTAATCCTGTTGTTGATTTACAAGCTGTAGTAATTAAATTACTGAATAACTGAACTACATTTACTTGATTGAAAGTGTCGGATTAAACGAGATTTCGCTGATTCCACCATGATATATGACTGGTAGAGGATTAATAATATTAATGCATTGCTCCGAATTTTCCAACAAAGTTATCTGCTTGAATAAAATTAATCATGTTGTTATTAAAACAAAATAATAACTATTACAACTGTAGTGTTGCAATAATTGTCAATTTTACCCTTTATGTAATCTATAATTTAAGATCACAGTGGTTTGTCTGTTTGTCTGTCCGCTCTTTTCCCGCTCTTTTCCATTGTATCAATAACGTTAGCATAGCAACGCGTTAACTGCAAGTAGTTCGTCAACCAGACGCTAGATGGCGCTAACGGAAAATATTTAATAAAGGAAAAAATTTAAAGAATTTTGTCAAACGTTATTTGTGCATAGGCAAAATTTATTTGAAATTGAGAAAAAAAGTTTCAGACTAATTAACATATCTTTGGTGTGTATAAGTCTAATCAATAACTATTACGTATGTGCGAATTTTTAAATTATAAAAGGATAATGGACAAATTGAATCCACCTTAATTAAATAATATACTAAAATACTTGTCCTCTCACTGTTAAGCCTTTTCGTCAATAAGAAAACTGGTTTTTGTGTTAGGAAATATTGAAACAATAAAATTTATAAATCCTTTTTACTTTTAATAATACTTTTTGTTAGAACTTTCAAATTAATTACTATTTGCTTTTACATTTTACAAACTATTAATGTCATCTCATCACTGATGGTGCACTAGACTCCACATGAATAAAAAAATCGTATCGATAATGATCTATAACCCACCAAGCGACGATATGTCACCAGACCTACTTTTGATATTCTAATGCTCATTTATGGTTTTGCATTTTCCCTCACCTTTTCCTTCTACGAGTACTTTGCTTATCTCTCGAGGTTCATTTTTCTGTTCCCATACATCGTTCTCCTCAGAACCAATAGCAAAGGAAAATAACTTTGCGAGTTCTTAATCAGCAGTATATTATACCCATAATAACAGAGTTTCTAAAAGGACTAGTTGTTATTTTTATTTTTTTATAAACACGAAGGATTTTTGGCTTATGGTTAATAAGGTTAACCAACTTCCACATTACATATATATTTTTTTCAATATAAGGGTTACACTTCACATTTTTACTGGTGGTCCCTTAAACAAGGTAATCCAGTCATTTACATATATAGTGGTTTATACTATTTGCCTCTAGCTATGTGTAATTACTTCAAGAGACTGCAACCTTCTACTGGCAGGCAAAAAAAAACAAATTTTCTCTAAACGTGTAAAAATACCAATCCATTTATTAAACTTTTGAGTGAATTAAAGAGATTTACACTCACCGATGATTTGTAGCTATAACACCCCATCTCAGGATACCAGAGCTTAACCGTAACCCTATGTAGCAGTTTCCTTATTTAGAATCGGTGTTAATATCGGAAACTGACATCAACAGCGTACTACCACTGCAAAAAGAAGCGGCATCGGCAGCCGAGCACACAATGAGATTGTAGACTAGTGTTTGTTGATATTGATTAATGAAGACTTGTCAGTAACATTTCGTTATAGTTAACTGAGAGAAATCAGCCCTTTATAGATTTGGCTATTCAATATTTGGTTTTACGGGCGATTCAAAATTAGTAGACTGTATTGCGGTATGAGAAAATTAATGTCGACAACAAATATGAGAGGAAGATGATAGGGGCACGATACCTTGACCGCCACGTGGTGTGAGATGCTGGAGGCTGCCTGGGTCTTCCCTGGGCTTTGCTATTACTTATGGTTACGTACACGAAGACACCGTCACATAAAAGTATAGTTTATTGTAGGGGTTTACGGATAGGCCATCAGTCCTCTTTTTTTTCTTTTTGCCCGCTTGTTGGCTACATAGTGCTATGATTTGCCACCAAAAGATGGCGCGGTCGTCACGCTCTTCCATATGCGAGGCAAGGTATGTGCGAAAGGGAAATGGAATACATGGAGGTAAGGCTAGGAGTGTCTTCCAAACTAATAAAACACAAATAAATAATACAGCAGATTTGAATTTAATACTGTCGCAACCAATATTAAAATCACTTTATAAATAGGTAAATGCAATCGCTAAAATGTGGTAATACATGTTATTAGAATTTTAAATATGCGTCTCTTAATGAGTTCATTATTATTACTTTAGGTGTTGTTAGTATTGCTGTGAGGATATATAACTTACGATTACCCATAATGTGATCAACTACGCACAGTTTATTTGTTGGGTAATGACGTGAAACATTCAGCTTGAGTACCGCTCTCTACGCTCTCTCAACTCGCAACGTGTAGGTTTTATCTATCCCATCCCAGTCCGGTAATACCTTATGACTGACTGGTGGAAACTAAGATATACCATCCGGAAAGTTGATATACATGCCGCACCACGAAGCTTTTTTTTATTTCTTAGGACAATCAACATGATAAACACTGGTACAAGTTAAAATTTTAGGGAAAAACGTACTTAAAGCTAAGTGCCGCCTTTATTAAAGGTTGCCTTGGCATACAACCTCTAATGTTATGTATATTATATCATTTATACCATATGGTACATCGTAGCCCGAACATATGTCATTATTAAATTGTAAGTACCCAAGGATATATATTATGGCGTTTACCGGCAAATACTATCATATACACGTGGTAAAGTGGTTATTGCTTGCAACATATGATCATACGCTTTTATGAATTTTGACACATTGTTTTTCTTTTTGAAATAACGGTCTTCTGAAAGGTTAGAAATTAAGTTTGAGATGTAGAGAGTGAGAAGATTATCTTACCTCTATTATGGACCAAGAGCCACTGACCAATTTAAGGTGGTCGTTTCAAAAGTCACGAAACTTTCTACAGTTAACCCTCCATACCTACTAAAAATGGAAAGCCACTTCTGGCAGCCCAGCGTGGCCGGGGTAGACTACCCTAAAATTTGAAGGAGGGTAACAAATAAGTTTTATTTTAGTCAAACTATCAGTCATACAATTTTAGGAAATTACTTTCGACGGTATTTTGTCTTCTTGGGATTTTTGCCAGAGCATTTACATCTCACCTAATTGTTGACAGAACGCTATAATTAATTATAAAATAAAAATCCATTTTTGTCATTTCATCAGTCTTCAAATTTTAACAGAATAAATAAAATAAATAAACAATTAATAATATACAATGCCAGAACGAAATTCCATTACCAACAGTCTGCCAGAGAGAAAAACGTGTGAGTGCAAGTAAGACAGTAATATGGAAACCTGCGGGTTAGAGTGAGAGCGCATATTGGAGAGTAAAATATATACAAGTAATATACAAAAAAATATTATACTAATTAAAAAATACAAAATTTATGTTTGTGGAATTATTAAGGTGTTTAATAGTCTACATCCTCGTGTGCACTATCATATTGGTCGCCGTGATCCTCAATGACCACCTAAAATTGGTCACTGGCTCTTCCTCTATTAGCATAAAAAAAATATTGTGGCATTATCAATTTTTGTTATGTACTCCTTATTAAAGTAGCCAAATTAATGCCTTAATTTATTAATTAAGCAGCCATTTAATAAATAAAATAAGTACCAAAAGGTATGTTTAAAGATTTTTATGCATTTGAACAAGATTTGAACGATTCGTCCAGTAGTATTGTCATAGAATAAATACTTGAAACACTGTTTTCGTTTTCGGCTCTGTCATTTTAGCATTCTATTGTATATAAGAAGCTATTTAATTTTTTTTATTAATTAACAGATAATGCGTAATAAACATTGTTACTTTCCATTTTGCAATTTCAATACAAAAATTCATTAAAATCTATTTTTGTTACAGATATTCGCAACTTGTATATTATTATTTTTTATTATTTATGATGTATGTCAAATAGTTGCTGGTTCTGGGACTATTAGCGACATCTTTAAGTTATTTTACCTCACTTAACAGTATGCTATACTATTGTTTTAATGTTTAATTGTTTAATGTATATACAGAGACCATTAGTTTGTGAATAGACAGATAGATAGATGCAGAGATAAAAAACTTAACGATATATTATTGTTCTACTAATAATGATAACACGTGTCTGTAAAATGTCGTGTACATTATCAACACTGTTGCATATTAAGAGATGTTCTATCACAGACTTGCAATATATCATTGACATTTTAACTATGTTGTTATGCTTATTATTTTGTTTAAGATCGACATAAGTACCTAAGCAATCAAAAATGAATCAATTATTGTGATAGCAAGATCAGCTGATATATTGTATCAAACAAAGGATAGTTATCGAGGGTAACAAGAAATAATTAGAAGTGCGCACCAATTATTCAGCCACAAACCAAACAGTGTTTGTACTCTATTCACTAAATATCGGATTTAATACGTAAATAATAAATATATAAACAATAATAACTTTGACGACGATTTAAGGATTTATTTAATCTTCGATCCTTTCCAGGACTCCTTATTTGTCACTTAAACTATCCACTTAATATAAAAAAAATTAGTTGTACATTTCTTATTTACGTTATACATTTTATTCAGTTGTTTTATTATATCTACGATTACTGTGAACTACTATGCCTACCACCGGTTCGGAAATTGGAAGGCCCTTCCGAGAATAACGAAATTCCCTGGCGAAGGAAACTCGGTTAGTGGGACCGACCTCCATCATACATTTATTATTTACAAAAAAGCTAATTTAGTCACTAATTCTCGCAATTTGTGTCTTTGGAGCTATCTTCAATCCCATATAGAATCATAATATATTTTTCATAATTATGGGATCCCAAGGAAGTGGAACGCTTACATTTCCCTTCTATTGAAATTAGGATGTTTCCTGATTTCAATAGCCACGCGTAGTCTCTAGGATGTAATATTTGTTCTTAACCAAATGTATTATGGTTTAACGTAAGGGTTATATCTATAATCTAAGATTACAGTGGTTTGTGTGTTTGTATGTCCGCTCTTTTACCATTGTATCAATAACGTTACCATAGCAACGCGTTAACCGCAAGTAGTTCGTCTACCGGACGCTAGATGGCGCTAACGAAAAAAATATTTAATAATTGAAAAAAATTAAAGAATTTTGTCCACCCGTGCGAAGCCGGGACGGGCCGCTTGTACCTATATATAAAAAAAAAAAATGTGCAAATAATCCGGTAAAAGCAGTTTTATTTATTTAAAAAAACCAGAAGCGGTTACAATGAATATTTTGTGTTTACATACTAATTTTTTTTCCTTCAAAAAATTTTTCTTGAAGGTAAGGCTAATGACAGGTCTCTGAATTTACAAATAATAAAGCCTAACAGTGACGGTAGTTATCCACCGAGTAAGTTTAACAATAATTACTTAGATCGTCGTAGACAATTGATAATGTTTTATTTAAATGTGTGATAGGCGCGGAAGTGTAAGAACTAAATCTGTGAACCAGGTATCGTCACAAATAGCATCGGGATTGCCGTGAGAATTTCAACCGTTCTTCTTTATGCCAGACGAGTTAAGGTATAACTTTATGCATTTACTAGACACACATTCCTACTAACCAACTGGCCTTCAGTGTCATCTAGGGTTGCCACCTTTTTTCAGAACAAAATAAATGAAACAATGAAAATGCACGAAATTAAGTATCCCCCATTTGGTTTATTTAAATTGCCAAATGACAAAATACTTAAGCTTAGATACAATTTAAAAGTTTTTAATGATGCAACCTTAGCTGGGGCAACAATTATAAATAATATAATATCGAACAAATCTTCTGTAAAATACATAATATGTGATTTTATTTTATAAATATTCAAAATAACTTACGTCGGTTAACTTGTTTAAATGTATAAGTATAATTCTCAAAAATGAAGTAGGAAACGTTATTATAAAGTGTGGTCGGCAACCCTTGTATTAGCCTCTTGACGGGACAATGTGATAGTAGGGGCCTTACAAAGCACTCGCATATAACATCCACTAGACTTGTAAATTAAACACGAACGCCACTGACAATTGACATGAGCTATGTGGGAAGTTACTTCAACTCTAGTTAGGTATAGATCTTCTAGTGCATTTCATCTGATCATAACCTTTAATTATGCTTTTTCAACATAACAATGAAGGTATTTTATGATATATTGAGGGAAAGTACCTTTCTTGTTTCTGAAGAACAAATTATCGACGAAATATGACTCACATATATTTTAGTCAGGTTTAGAACAAAAAAATCATTTGTAAATATCGTGTTTAAAGAAAATACATCATACGGATCTGCAGCGGTCCATAAGCTAAAAGGTCGCTTAACCTCAGAGGGTCGATTTTGATTCTCTTTCGATTCGTCTGGGAATAATATCTCTATTGCTCGTAGTTTTTGAGATATTTCTAGAAGAATCATAAATTTTAAATATTTCGAAATCAGTTTTTTTAGCTAACGGACGCTAGTGTGTGACAATGGACTTTTTGCTTTTATAGTAATAAAAGACTAGCGGCCCGTCCCGGCTACGCACGGGTGGACAAAATTCTTCAAATCTTTCCATTATTAAATACTTTTCCGTTAGCGCCATCTAGCGTCCGGTAACGTTATTGATACAATGAAAAAGAGCGGGAAAAAGAGCGGACAGACAAACAACAAATTTGTGATCTTAGATTATAGATTTCTTTTACTAAAAGTCAACGATATTTAATTAATGTAAAAAATAATCTATTTTAGGATATTGTCTAATACATTATCGTTAGTTGCGAACTTATTTCGACGTCTTCTTACCGTTTTCAAATTAATCCAGAAAAACCAAATGGTAACATTTACAAATCAATAACAATGAATTGAGATTACGGTCTATAATGTTCAAATTAGTCTTCGTGTAACTTGAATACGGTGAGTAGAGCACATCGTTCAGGGTGAATTAAACGCGGATGACACGCTTAATGAAAACTGACGCGCTGTCTACCAAAACGGGATGCATAAAGTTGAGTACATTATGCCCTAGTGATTCAGGCTGCCATAGTTAAACGGCTCAGATATAAAACAATAATGTTACTACGTTTATGGTCACGTTTCGTATACTTGATTACAATTAAACGCATTTTTATACTTAAGCTCTAAGTGGGTTTAAGTTCGAGTGACAAGTTTATTTTTTACTTATAGTAATTTCCTTAATAGGGCATTTTTATAAATAATAATACACCAATGATAACTAACAGAAGTAGGTATACAAAGAGGCCTTATTGCTTGACAACAATCTCTTTCAGGCAGTCTTGGGTGAATAGAAATAATAAAAAATATACTTATATATAAATGTATCTGTGTGTGTGTGTGTGTGTGTGCGTGTGTGTGAGTGTGTGTGCGTGTGTGTGTGTGTGTGTGTGTGAGAGAGAGAGTGTGTGTGTGTGTAAATAACAACTTAACACATTGGTCGCCTTGTCAGTCACGGGTGACTGACTGAAAAGGTGGTCAATGTGTTAAGGAACTTACCAAATCTTTGGATATCGAATTTAAGCATAAGACATTAAATACTTATTATATTAAATATGAGCAATTCTTACTAGTACTTTACACAGCCGACGATATACATCCTAAACAACTCCTGATCATAGCTCTATAAAGTCCATTAAACATGGTATAAAAGCAAATTTATTGAAATGAAATACTACTTTTGGATAACATTGTAAGCGTTAATCTATATATTCAAATTATGTCCTTAAATATATATAGAGAATTTCATAGAGAATACATATTCTCTATGAAATTGGTGAAATAATTGATTTGAATTATTCCGTACTTTAGATATATTCACATAGCCGTGGTTATTATATGATATATCTATATATATATCTTCTATCAATACGAAATGTCTATGTATCACATTTGTATATTTATCCGTAACCCTAGTATCTATAACACAAGTCTTACAGTATTGTTGCAAGGTAAATTATGTGAGTGTCAGAAATGTTACTTTATTATTATATATTAATTCGCTTTTTACTTTAATGAATCTACGAATTCTTATAACTAAAAGCTCCAACTTGATATCTAATTTCTACCAGTGTTGTATTAGTAAAGAGAAGATAGCTAAGCGATGTTTCCGAAATCGGTAGCAAATGATCTGGAAAGATAAATGAGCACTTTTGAAATCATTCTTGGTTGTGTAAGTTATATTACCATTTTGTGCGGTGAATTGTTAAGCTATATTTATTTGTACACTTAAGAAGGCGACGATTGCGGAGGTTGATCGATATTCGTAATGGCGTGTTATCGGATGGGTGACCAAACATTATTATCGCGATCTCCTCCGTGCATCGGGAGGCATGTAAAGTCCTTGGTTCCAGCTGTAATCGTTAATACCTTTACGTACAGTGTTTTAATTAGAAGAAGCTGTGCCCCAGCAGTAAGGATACAAATAGGCAAATAATGATAATATTGAATTTATCATGCTTTAAACGAGTCACATGGTGAAGATATGATTTTTTTTTGTAGGAAGTACAAGAAATATATTAACCAAAATAATGACATTAAATATTGGACCCTTTCATTATAATTTTTACATTTTACATAAGTTTGCCGTATCCTATTACTTCCTAGAAATATGATCCTGTATCCTGTCGCTATAGGATGGATGGACTATAGGATGGTGCAGTATAGGTATGCTATTTCCAAGATCAAACAGTTCTGTTCGTGGGTAACATATGTTGATTTTTTTAAATCTATTGATGCTGAATACTAAATTCATCAAAACCGGATCCGAGACTCCTTTGAGTGTTTGTCACTTTTTTCATAGTAATCGGATTCGGATTTGCAGATCAACGCCCATTTGAAAAATTTGCGGTATTATGACGTCTTTTTACTAACTTATCGATACAAAGTCGAAGTCATGCAAACTCTTGAAAGTTTAATAGTAGGTTTCTTATGATTCATTCTTTCTTTTTGTCAAGATTCCTGTAAGAACTTCACTTCAATGTACTCATGCTTGTACTGTCTGCTTTTCACTTTTTACTGCTGATCGATAATTTTCCTTACTGTCCAAAATACCTATTTTTCTTCTATATATAAATACCTGTTTTCGAACTTCATTGGTTGAAAAAATCTCAAAATAACATTACGTATTTTTCATCCAAATATCATTTTAATCAGAGAATAATTGGGAATTAAAGGGCTTACGTAAACCTATGGTCAAGCGGAAACGGAAAGACATATTGTGCTTAAATCATTCTGTTAAACTCCGACAGAGATAACAACGCTATGTGTGAAAGCTTTATATAGTCTGTATATAAGGTTTATAATTTGCTAGTTCGTTGACTCTTGCATTCTTTCCAGCTAGATTTTTTTAGCGTGGTATCAGTAAATGCATTGTTCAATTTCAAGCAGTTTTACAGTCTACTGAGTTGATAAATGGTGTACTCGGATCTCGTAGTGACTCTCACGATTCATCATGACTGTCTGATTTCAGTATGTATATGTATGTTCACAAAACATTCATAAATCATTATTTATTACAAGCTTATTCTGTGAACCGAAAACTTTTAGATGAAGATCCTTTAAACAAGTTTGAAATTACTAAGTATCGCCTGGTATTTGATCGTACAGAAATCAAGCGGAATTCAAAAACAATGACCAAAAAAACGACGAACCACTCATACAATATCTTTAGCCTTGATAATTTTGGGTGCTCAGAAAAAAATAATGGAATTGTCAATTAAATTTAGCTTGGAGGGTCACAGAGGAATTCCCAAATTATTACAGACCCTGTCATACAAACAGCGATTGTTAAATTGCTCGAGAACTGTTTTTTAAACTACTAGTATTATCGACAATTACCTTTAAGTAAGATGTTACAACATTGTTTTGTTGTTTTAAACGCCTCTATTATCCTTTGCTGTCATAGCTATGTTTAAGTATAATTATATCAAACAAACACTTGTTGTCTTTGTTGAAATTACCGATGTAATAAACCCTAACGCTGATATTTTTTGTGATCATAAAATAATATTGTTTTTTTGTTAATAATTATGTACGGTGACAAATTATGATATTGTAAATGTCATTTACTTCTGTTAAACCTGACGAATTTATAGTCTTATAGTCAGTTACAATACGTCCTAAATAAGTGGTAAGTAAAATACTAAATAATTTATTTTTAATGCATTTGAATATACATTTTGATAGACTGGTTCTGCAACGGGAAAACCGTTGCAAGCAGGTTGAAAAGCAAAGAACTAATGCTGTTTTGACACTGGCAGTTACTTAGCCATTGTCAGATATTAATTTTGATATGAAAGTCTGAATGAATGTACTATGTCCACACAGCGTGGTATCCGCAATTCAACACATCCCTTCTAAGCCATCCTTTTATAGCGTTCCACAACTCTGTTATACACCGTATAAAATTACTCTTTCAACCTAAACTGAACCACCAAGCCGCGACTTATAAATACTATACATAACACTAAGTAAGTACATAAAATAAAAAATGAAGCTATGTTTTATTATTACTATGTATTAAATAGTCAATTATGATCAGTGGAAAAACTATAAAATACTTTAATAACACTTTTATTCACAACTGACTCACGCAAGAAGATAAAAATCACAATAAAAAACATTGAAAAGAAAATAAAGACATATAAAAAGTATCTACTATTGTAAAGGTTTGACGACCGCTTGGTGCAACGGTATCGATCCTGCCTTTCGCACCGACGATCCTGGGTTTGAATCCCGGAAGGGGCAGATGTTTGTATGATGAATACGAGCATTTGTCCCTAAGTCATAGGTGTTTATATATATGTCTATGAATATTACATATCTATGTCTCATATATGTATGTCTATCCGTTATCCTAGTATCCATAACTCAAGCTTTACAGTGCTTACTTTGTTTGGGCTTGGCTAATTGGTGTAAATGTTAAAAAAAAAGGCTGACAAACTGACAAATTTATATATCTTTACATCTATTTATTTATTTATAATTGCGTTACATGCGATATTGATAGGAGTCTAAATACATTATTTTCTAGGCTTTTAAAGTCTAAACAATCACATGTACCTTGATAGCAGCGTTGCCAGATTTTTTATATGGCAAGTCGGGATTTTGAAACTTTTTGTGTGAAAAAAGCGGGATTTTTTGTCGAAAGCGGGACATAGTTTAAATATTTAAGTTTTTATTATGTTTACATAATGATAGATAGCAAAAATAGCCATCTTCGTCTTAATAATAATAATAATAAAAATTCAAGTCATAAAATGTTGTGTTTTAAACAATAGTCTGAGAGTTATCCTCCAGCCGAGATATTTCCGAAAAGCGGGACTTTTGACTTAAAAATCGGGACGTCCCGCCAAAATAGGGACGTCTGGCAACGTTGCTTGATAGGCACAGCAACAAGGAAGAGAGAGAGTGGCAGACCTTTCATTAAAATTTATCTTAAAAATATTCTTCGTTGGAGTAATATTATATACATTAATATTTTTAATATTTTGTAATTAAAGAGCTCTTTTAAAGTATTTGTCAATTTATTTATATTGGTCTCAGCTTTTAAATAATCTGGTAATTAATTTGTTATAAACTTTTATGGACATTGAATATGGTCCGGAATTATGTAGTTTTCATTTAGACGTTATTTGCTCAATACATCCTTGATATATTGGAATGTTGGTAAAATTGTAGAACGATTCCTTCTAAAATTGTATTGGACGTCATGAAAAACCTTAAACTTCTCACAAAAGGAATACAGTCGCTCGAACATTGCCCGCACCTTCTCAAGCTTTTTTGTTTTTACACTTTTACCGGTTCAACGATGTGTTTATACTTGTTTTTTAAATTCAATCCTGTTTGACTCCGAGGGCAGTGATCACGACTACTGTAAAGATAATAGCGGGTTTATTTAAATTTAAATCTTCTAAATGCTTTCCTTTTTAATATCTAAAAAGTAAATCTAGTCTCGTTAAGTCATCAGTTGTTTATAGTTTGACTACTAAATGTTTTATACTGTGGCGTAGCACTAACGTCATAAGAATCGAACAGACTCATCGAATCCCTTACCCCCACCTCCTAAATTCTTTGCTTGCGTCGAAATGCTTTAAATGAAATTCAAAGCCCGTTTCATAGCCTACTTGAGATAAACTTTTAGAAAGACAGAAAGCAAAACAAAAGTGTATGTGTCAGCTTCGACTTACGAATGGTGTTTATTCCTTAAAAACGACTGTCTTTGAACTTGCACAGAAAAAAAACAAAACAAAACTTCAAAATAAATGTAAAAGGTGCGCACAAAAAACAACGCTGTCATTAGATCACTTATTTTAGTCTTAATATTTTTTTCATATCGGGCGTCTTATGAAAATCAATTCTTAAGGAGTGGCTCCAAAGATATTTTCTATGAAGGTTTAATTTCAATTACCTACGGCTGTTTTAATGATTCTAGTTTTACCTGCTGCTTCGCTTGTGAAAATGAAACAGCAAGTGAAAGGTATAGGAATAGTATGTTCTTTTCTGTACTTATATCTATAATAGTATGTTCGATTAAGACTGAAAACTCAAACAACAAAAAGGACTCATTTTTGCATTAATACTATTAGTTAAAGCAAGTTATTAATTGTAGCTGTTAGGTTAACGGGCAGATACTTTAGTTTTGTTTATTTATATCTTGTTAACTTATAATCAGTATTTTATACCGTTCCACAATAAATCATTTAATTTTTTGTGAATGCTTAATGTATGCTTGATAAATTAATCATTCTGATTCTTAAAACAAGGTGTCTCTTTTTACTGTAAGAGAAAACTAAGTACTGAACCGATTACGTTTTTTGACTTGAATGTAAATCAGACTCTTATTCAATAAAATTTTTCACTAAATGAGAATCGGATGAGTTGCTAAGTTGGTATTCCATGATTAATCACTAGTCCTGCTACAAAGTCAGGACAATACTAATTCCAAATGCTGATAAATTACATTTTGCATTCATAAAGGTAATTTTTTTAAAACAATTTTGTGTGGAGCTCAATGATTCGCGTATTTTACTTGTTTTATCCCGACTTAAATTTTAATTTCGCCCCGCTCTTTGTTGTTTTAATTTTCGCGATTCCGCTGTTGGTTGGCCAAAGTTGAGCGTAAAATTACGCAAAGATAAAATTACTAAGTAGTCATTTTTAAAATATCAAATTAACCAAGATTATATCATCTCTTTTGATAGGATTAAAGCCATTGAAAGTGACAATATAAGTAACCCCTAACTCCCAACAACATATATTGTACCCGCTGTTAATAAGTCCATAAAAATTAAAGGGGTATCGAAAAACACGTTGGTATCGTATTGGCCCTTAGGTATAAGAGACGATAACGTTTAAAACCGACGTGTTAGCAACTCGATAACGGGGAATGTTATTAAATCAACACTATATAAATCTATAGTATAAGATCACAGTGGTTTGTGTGTTTGTCTGTCCGCTCTTTTTCTCGCTCTTTTTCCATTGTATCAATAACTTTACCATAGCAACGCGTTAACCGCAAGTAGTTCGTCTACCGGACGCTAGATGGTGCTAACGGAAAAATATTTAATAATAGAAAAAAAATTAAAGAAATTTGTCCACCCGTGCGAAGCCGGGACGGGCCGCTGGTATAGATACAAATATTTCTGTCTAATAAAACAATAAAGTAGAAACTAAATATTATATAGTCGTATCGTGTTCGGCAAAGTAGAATAGCAACAACCCCTTACAAATTAGGGTGCTATAAAAGCCGATTAATGATACTAGAAGTAACCGACATACACTCTCCTAGACCACGAAATGGGCGGTAGCGGTTCCGTATTAAAGACATTTACTGCGATATTTGACGAGGCTGACAAGAGTGGCGTAACTAACAATTCCTGGGGAAGGCGTATACTTTTGACAGGTGTCACTTCCTTATTGCTAGGTACTAAGGTTGCGTTTGTTTCCTTATGTTTGGCTTGACATTGCAATAGCAACTTTATACCCTCTATATAGGTGTCAACTGTCAAAACTATCATCCTACATTGGACAAAGTATAGTAATCGCAATGGCCTTTTAACAGTTCAATAGAGTTTAAATAAAAGCCTTCTGCAATTAATCTATAAGAAAGATAAGAGTTTCAATTTATTTCCGGATGTTCTCTTCGCATAAATATTCATACGATGTTTGATCAGGCGAACTAGGCAAAGGCCACAAGTTGTTCCTGGCAAGACCTTTATATAAAACGATTCTGTTCTGTTAAATTTATGGTTGGGACCCGATCGTAAATTCTGCTTAAACTTCTGTTATCGTTGTTATATTTTCATTTTGTTTAAATTTAATTCGATATTGATGAACGAAGATTATTTAAAGGTATATTTATTTTTGTAAAAATTTCATGAAACACTTTTTGTAGAATAATATTCTTAATAAATCTATTCTCAATAAGAAATATGTTATTACTTTGGTTTCGTTAGTAGGCAACCTTGATATTTTTTTTCATTTAACAAAATATCTAAGCAATAAAACTAAAAAAGCTTTATCTGTTACTATAGATGATTCTATAAGTACAGACATCATTTAGTCTTAATTTTAAAAAGCATTACTTCATATAAGTAGCTTACTGGATGATATGAATAAAAATTATCTAATGTAACCTTATCTGTAATGTACGAGTATATCCATTGATTCCTTTTGATTTGTATGCTAAGTGACTTTATGACACACTAAACTATGCGTTTCGATAGGTTCTCACTAGGGATAGGTTATTTGAAATAGCTGTTAACAAAAATGTGGCAAGTTTTGAACAAAGCAGACAGAATTCAGACCTCGCCGATTGACGGTGGACAGCTGTACGCATATGTCTGCTATTACAATGGCATAAAGTCCAGACGTTAAAGTGTAAAGCTCAATATTATGCTGACGCTGTACTACGGACGTGGTCCGTTTAGCTTTCCTTAGTTTAATATATATTAAACGTATTATACATATTCTTAAAAAAAGATCTCATCTAGCAATTGTCTAAATTGGTATTATAAGCGGAATACTTTAAAAAGAGGTATAACAGAACCTAAAGGTATACCTGCATGATATAAACCTCATTCAACTTATTAAAAGAACAAAAACTTGGCGACGAAGAGGAAGTCAATTTTCAAATGTGATTATGATAATTGGAATAGACGGTTGCGTAATTACTTAAATTGTGGTAAAGAATTCGTAAGGAGTGAACGCGAGTTTCCTTTTTCAACTCACCAATTTTAAGTTAATGTTATTTTAAGCACCATCTTAGTTAATTTTCATTTGTATTCTGTTTTTATGTTGTTAACTTAAGGTTCCTTGATGACGCTTGGATAAATATATTACTTGTACTCATCATAATTTTAAGGGTCCTAAACTTTTATAGCATTTTTTAATTATTTTGTGTGTTTAACAACTTTTTTACTCAAAGGAAAATAACTGCCACTAGTGATTGCTTATTTCTATTTATTTCTCCAAAAATTTTAATCTTTAAAAATATTATTTATTTTCATTACTTTAATAAGTATCACCGATTTCTATTCGAGTGACTAAACAACGAATGGATGCATCTACCTTGCGTAATTAAGGGTTTTCCCCTCACGATGTCGTTTTTATTTGTTGCGTGAATCTTCGTTGTTTAGTATTTTGCGGTCACATGCACAAGATGCGTTAAAATCAAATGTGATTTTCCAACTAAGCAGGTTTACGCTCGGTGACGAATCAGTTATATCGTACAAGACTTGCGCCTGCACACGACTCACAGTGAGGTATGAAGGTAAACACGTTTTAAAAGGAAAAACCAATTGCAGTATTGCTTACGTCCCAAACATATGTAAATATTATTTCGTCCTTACAAAGTCAAACACTCGACTTTCAATCTTAGGTATAGGTATAGCTATTATAAAACTGCAAAAAGTTTAAGATATTTGCAAAAAAAAAAGGTGCAAATATATTTAGTTTTGTTTTTGTATCATATCGTCTGATATATTCACGACTTCTGTCTCCATTCAAAGCTTGTAAAGTATGTATCGCATTGAGCGATAAGACTGGATCATTGTACATATTAATCTTTGTTGTACAATAAAGTATAATGGTATTGTAACATAAACATTGATATGTACCATAACTGTAATAAAAACCTTATGCTCTTTCTTACAGCATTCCTTTTTGATATTTGACTATATGTGTATCTGTGGGGAATATATAACGACCAATCAAGATTGAGACGTTGCTCGTAAGCTATTCACATAATAACATGTGACTCAAGTCAGTAAATTAATAAACAATGTAATATAAACTGGCTTAATGATCTCATTATTATGACACATCTGGATATCATTAACAGTTAAGGTATCGATTCCAATTACTTATACGTGTTTATATTTTTAATTAACTTGTTTTTTTATTAAAAGAAATTGTATATAATCAATTCCAAACAAACATAACATAATTTTTATTTTGTGTGTGCCTATGTCTGTATTGTGAAACGAATATAAGAATTTTTTGATGTTATAACATGTAATAGTGCCAAATATTTGATAATAACGGATATCAAATATTTGGCACTAGGTACTAATAGTTTAATCGATATTTTATCGATAACAAATCGATAATTTTGTCAATGTTGGTGTAAATCTAACCGTTGGATATCGCAGGATACTAGTATTTGGTGAACTCGTGCATGTTTGCACGTATCACGGTACTATTATTTTAAGTTTCATAGCCTGCTTTTGTTAAATTTCTATTATTATTATTGCAATTGTATTTTAAAGAAGCTAATCAGGTGACCCAACTGAAGCTGTCATTTAAAAAATGACAAAGAGAAATAAACATTTCGTAACGCTCTCGTCACGTATTCACCAACCTACTCCCCAAGTCAAACGTACTTAAAGAAGGTTTACTTTAAAAAGTAACATACACAAAAAAGATATAAAAAAAAACAAATATTGTGCGTTTCCGACCAGCAGGACCTTTTCTAAGTATGCTTGTATACAGGCAGAGAAAAAATACAGAGAATTTAAATAGTTGGCATCGTAGCGACGAGGTCTGATTTCATTTTAGTTATTCCGACCTCATGCACATCCCTACTAATATTATAAAAGTGAATGTAAGTTTATTTGTTATGGTTTTACGCAAAAACTACTAAATCGATCATCATGAAACTTCGTACATATATTCTTAGAAATATTAGAAGTAACATAGGATACTTTTTATTGAAAAAAAAAATTGGTTGCCTGTAAAGTCGGTATACGGGCGAAAGTTTTACGTGACAACGACTTTGAGTGGTAAAATAATTTAAATGTGAATATTCATTCGTATAGTAGGAAGAAGGATGAAATAATAGTAACAATTTAAAACATTTATTTATACAAAGAATTATATTTAAAACATTAATTTATAGGCACGCGTCCCTTCCACTTTTTATGTCTGTCTCTCTCGCTCTTAGGCGGGCTAACCATGCCCGAGTGGAAGGGACGCGTGCCTCTCACTCGCTCTCAATGTGAGCGCATAACGTGAGCGGAGCGTAACGCAGTTTCTTGAAGTGTCACCCGGCAAACCAATTTATAAGACGTTGTCACGTCAAAAACACATGAGCAGATTCACGTCTAATTTTATCATAACGTGATTGAGTGACGCTTTCTCTCTGGTCGGTATACTATGTCCCATCATAATACTATGAGTTACTAGGTAATGAAACCTATTCTTACGTTCGAAGCACTGCTCTGTATCACTAGGTATGGTGTTAATGTTAACCCATTTTTACGATATTTCAATTTTGCTTTATGGATCCGAGATGTAATTTAGTAAATTATCAGCATAAGTGATAGATGACGAACGATACATTGCCACCAATATTATTATTTTTATTAGTATTTGTATAAAAGAAGCATCTTGAATGATAATTTCCTTAAAATAACTAATCGATATCTTTCATTTTCGCAATAAACAGAAGTATTACTAATCGAGTAGCGGGCAAGTTATGACGGAAAGCACACTATCATTAATTTATAGGTGATTAGCGGCCCGTCCCGGCTTCGCACGGGTGGACAAAATTCTTTAAATTTTTCTAGCATTAAATATAGCCTATGATACATAGCGTGAATGAAGCTTTCCAATGGTGAAAGAATTTTTAAAATCAGCTTAGTAGTTTATTTCAAACATGCAAAAATACAAATCTTTCTTCCTTATAATATTAGTGTAGATAACAATGAGATCCCGACACTTTTGCATGCGTCTTGTCTTGCTTGCATTAAGCGCGTGTTAGAATTAGGAATAATTCGGAGTGTATTAATTATGTTACTTAATCATATTCATTATCATTATTAATATTTAAATGATTATTTATTGATTTACTAAATTGATTTATTGATTGATTTAACTATGTACACTTTTTAGTACAATATTTTTCATCATTGTCTTTGGTCTAACGTGTTACCTGTCATAGCATAGACAACACGATCGGTCCACTCCATAATATTTCCTCTTTTCCGTTTGATAACACGCGCGTGGATTTCCTTAGCAGAGTTATTTTAGAAATGTATTTATTATACTCTTCAAAGATCTTATACTTACAATCATCAACAAATATATTTCGAAAAAGATAATTACAGGATTTTATGTTGATAAAAATCTCTATGGCCCATAACTCATTAATAGGTACCAACTCTTAACATCTTACACAGGTGATAACTTTTAAACGAAATATCCGATTGAGATGAAACAAAAAGTATATTACTTCTAGATAAATACTCTTGATAACATAATGCTTAATTTTGATAAAGATTAATATAACGATACATATTTAACGGAGTTTTTTTTTCTTCAGACGATTTAATAATTATTTTGAACAAAATCGGTTATTGTGATTAAACCATGATAGCTAGATATATGTTCTCGCGGACTTTATTGTAGGTCTTAATGGGATCTACAAATCCGTAGTACATCATTTTGTTCTATTGTCAATAGTTTTTACAGCGCACGCAAAAATAGGTTTTCGATTTTACACCTTGTGTTACAAAATAGCAATTTTATTACGGATCCCTAATTTTGAAAAAAAGCCTATAGCCTATAGCCTTCCTCGATAAATGGCCTACCTAACACTGAAAGAATCATTCAAATCGGACTAGTAGTTCCAGAGATTAGCGCGTTCAAAAAGGCATTCGGCGGGCCTCTCTCTCGTTCGGTGACTCATCGTAACGTTACCGAGCGTTACACTTTTTCATAAGTGACTCCCAGCCGCAACCTAATTTAAGACGTTGTCACGTCAAAAAAATGCGAGCGAAGCCACGGGTAAAAGCTAGTAACAAATAAAACAATAGCAAATTGAATTTAAATGTCGAATGTCAATTTAATATGAAAATTTACCACCAATAATCTTGTTTTATTTTTCCGTGATGACAAATTAACGCCCAGAATAAATTTCGCGTAATTTTTTTTAATTTCTACTCTTCCGTTATTTTCAATTACTTTTTATGACAATTAACAAAACAAAAAATAAATACGCATATCCATCGTTTGAATCGTGAGTGGGATTTGCTAATTTTGCTTTTAAAAACCTTAATTTAGTCAAGCATTCTCATGTGATGTGCTTACCAACAAAGCCATTGTTCTTTATTTGCTTCGTGTATTATATAATAAGTCTTTATAGTTGCAAGAATCGTTAAAGAACCCTGCAAAGGCATTGCAAATATATAAACATTTATTTTTAAGTTATGTAAAAATAAATTGAAATAAAAATATTAAAATTATTCACAAAAATTACAATTCTAAAATAAATTATACACAAAATAAGAACATAATCAAAGCAAAAACCAATTAAAAACTAAAAGATTAGAACTCTTTAATCCCTAGTACTGTCGATTAATAATTGTATGACGTATGGTTCTACGCATTAGTACATAAAACTCGGCCCTATTGTTACAGTACAGAATATACAAATAAGAAATAACAATACAGTTTTTGTATAAAGACTATTTTGAACCCATTTGTAATTTTGTGATTTGCCTGTAAATTATATGGACATATATTTGTCAAGTCTTCAATAAGAAGTGTAATTACTGGTGTCTCTATCCACATATTGGAACTTCTCTCTTTAATTAAATTTCCATGGTAACAGTAATCGGATGCTGCGATAACGACTCACGCAATTTGGTGAGGCTGCTCCCATTCCCTAACGAGTTTAAGCTGAAAACATACTAACAGGGGACTCAAATGTAGGCATTCATTTTGAAACCGATTACACATATGGTACTTAAACAGCTGTTACAAAGTCAGTGGTTTTTTATAACTTAAGACTGAATTTCTTAGAACAACTTTGTTATTATCACAGATTGATGCTTTTCTTAGGAAGGAGTGCGACGGCACTTTAACTTTTGGCAACCATCTTAAACTTTTGACATAAGCCGAATCCCAAATAGACACTATGCGTTGCATAATACAGGTAGAAGGCTACATGAGCTGTGCGTTCACTTTAAGGGACGCATGGTGCCGATCGTCACTCAAGTATTGTCTATGCATGGGTTTTTGGAACCCTGTGCGCGCACACTGTGAGACCTCATAGTAACGTATGTGAATACGGGTGTTAGTCTGCATTCGCTTCCAGTTTCCGGCAAAAATCTCGGTATCCTGGCGGATACGACAGCTGTGCCCGTTTCCCGTAAAACGCGTGTCCAAATAACGCCTGAGTTGAATTTTCCAACATCATTTTTCTATACATAATAAAAAACAAGCTTTTAAAAGCAACATTAAAAGCTTGTATAGGTAGGTAATTTAAAGAATTTTTTTTTTCATTATATAACTGCAATTTAGCAAGCAACAAGCAAGGGAAGGGAATAGGGATTAGATAGAAAGTAAATTTAAAAAACATTAAGATACTTATAACTCGCGTTAGAAAGTAAAAAAAAACTATATGTAAATAGTTTTGGTAAAATATGTTTCGATGTTTGTAAAAGCATATGATCATATTAGAAAAACCATAATGGTATACGTATTTAAAGTATCTGGCCTTAAAATTATTAAAATCTAGTAATGAGGGAGGCCAGAGGAGTATACATTTATAACTATTTTCAACTATTAATGCCTTAAATTAAACAATTATCATGAATAGAATATGTGGGCCAAATAAAAGACTATTTTTTTTATTCTTTATTGTTTAAGCATACAAAACCAATAATATAATATGTTTAACATAAAATTTGGCTATGAACCATTGGAATTCAAATAGCGTATATTAACACATTTCTCTGAATAGTATTCTAAACCCAAATATTTGCCATTTTCGAAAAATGTGTGTTTTTATTTACCGTGGTTTTCATCTATATATAATTTTAACATAAGTGTGTTCATGCAATAATGATCTATTAAGTAGTACCCATACATTTTTCTATCCATGACGGCTAAAAACACCACAAGAAGCATTCCTTGTTATTATATTTTTAGTTTGAATCTTAAGTTTGCTTCGAATTTTTTGCTTTGTTATGCAAATTGTGACTAATTCTAGCAAAGACGTTATATATATTTTTTCCCAAGTCTGGCTCTGAAGTCTTTGTTTTTTAATGCAAATTTTGACTAGTTCAAGTACAAACGTTATTGCTAGGGAGGCTAATAACTAGAGAACAACATGTTTCTCGGAAAGAGTTTTCTTCTTTTTAATTAAATTGTTTTCATATTACACAATAACAATAATTGTATTTATGAACCAACTCAAGTGGGATTTTTTTTTTATAAAATCTTGAGACTAAATTTTTTGACTAAAATGTTTCACTTTAAACATGTTTTTTTGGTAACAGCCGTAATGACGACCATTACTTTCTGCTTTCCCCAAAGTTAGACGACCGCGCTTGAATTCGTACAGAATTCGGTAGTTTAAGAAGAGCGTCCCTCTATAAGAGCTGTTTGAAGTCGATCAAACGACTCGTCCGATTTTCAGAAATTTGAAATAATAAAATCTGCCTCAATGTTTCCCGACGCAGATCCATTTGCCAATGAGACACGATAATTCAATTTAGCTTTCAAAAATGTGGAGGGAAAATTGAAATTCGAACGATGATACTTTTACTTGTAAATCACCAAACTTTTTTAAATAATTGTAATCGGCCAGGGTCTCATACATAAAAACTTTTTTCTTAAAACTTTTTGTGTATCCTCGTATACACACTAACTAATAAGGAAGAGTGCTGATGACTGATGCTTTGATAAACTTTCTACGCACGAGTTTGCTTTTAGGGCCAGATTGTGACGGAGCTCGAATTTTGAAATTCACAAAAATAAAAAAGTTATGACCAAAAAACATTGGCTCTATGGGATTTCCCATTGAAACAAAGAGCGCGCGTTTTTTTAAAGTTATCATGCTTTTTATTTTTTTTTATATTACGCCCCGCTCCAATATGTGTAAGTATGATGCTAGCGAAGCTTTATGCTTAGCGACTGCGTCGACCTAGTTATTTAAGTTATTAGAAGACACAATAATTTTTTTTCGCCACATTTGGTATTGGTTATTTAGTAATATTTGACCCAATAAGGTCCAAGAACGTATCATTGTAGAAAATAAACCCTGTTTGGAAGATGCTGTTTCACACGAACTCATACATACTCATATATTTAGTTTCAGTCTGTAGCTTACGCATCACCATCTCCCATACCTATGGGAGATGGTGATGCGTAAGCTAAGTTGCTACCTAGCAACTGACGACTGTTTCTTGTGATATTGTAAAAAGTGTATTTTTTTTTAAAGGTCTAATATGCAGCAAAATACAGCCTTGTTCCGCCGTCCCCATTTCTTCACCGGACAACCAGACTTACGAATAGGCGCCACCGTTATTTGGTTGATATACTAAAGAGTCGCACTAAGAGTTTTGGTTCCAATTTTGTAAGCCGTACCGCTAAAGAGTGGAACTCTTTGCCTGAGTCTGTTTTTCCTGATAAATACAATTAAGTCTTCAAGTCACGAGTGAATAGGTATCTTCTAGGCAAGAGCGTTACATCCTAGATCGCATCGTCGCTTACCATCAGGCGAGATGGCGGTCAAGCGCTTTCCTATTCACGATAGAAAAAAAATATGTGAAATTGCGTGGAACTTGATAAGTAATACATTACACAAATGAGCCTCCTGTATTTTGAAATAAGTATCATGGAATAGCTAGACCTTTTTTTATCAAAGGCTTATTACGCTTCAGTCTAAGGGCGTGAAGTCTGGAAGGGTGTAATGGGGACGTATCGATCGCGATTTAGTTAATACGTTTTATAATTTAGTAAAAAGTTTTGATTGGCGTGAAGCGTGAAACAAATAGGGTTAAAATAACTTTAATTGGATCAAACATAAGGGCTGCGCGTTTACATCTAAATATGACTCTAATATCTAATTAGCCGATGCATCGGCAAACGATGCACATGAAAATAAACTCGCGCTCTTCGAGTTTGTTTCCACAAAGTCAAGGGGTGCTTAAATAGGTTTAAACCTAAGGCGGCTTTAATCATAAACAACAAATATCTAGTTCTATTTCTTGTTTTGAATAAACAAAATTTTTTCTTAATAAGAAGATCAAAAAGTAGAATAGACTTTATTTCATAAGTTTAGCACAAAGTATACCGACATTAATGAATGAGAAGTTATAAGAAGAACGTCTAAAGTTTTCTTTAGCGCCTGCAAGATAATGTCTTTTTTTGTATGCAAGCAATGCAAAGCATGGTTCATAAAACAACTTCCATCAAAACAATACATCATCGTTACTACCCAGACCACTCTTTCCCACTGGGCACTCTGGGCAAATGCCCAGGGCCCCGCGATTGATCGGGGCCCCCAGATCACTAAACCAATACTGACATTTATTACTGAAAAACTTATTTAATAAGAGTCAATCGAACCTCAATTAGGGGCTATATTATCGAATTGCTTATTAGCTTTTGTATGAGCGATGATACTCTACTCTCGCCCAAATTAAGGCTATCGAATTTCAGCATGCTTAGATCATTTTAATTATGTGAGAATCGCCCCATTTAAATTAAAGATTATCTATTGACTGTCAGTAAAATAATCTAGTTTATCTAGTTTCATTGTCTATTCTAGTAATAAAAAAGTATACTGACAAAGTCATAGGAGCCCCATTATTCTTATATGCCCAGGGCCTCCAATACGTTAAAGACGGCCCTGTTACTGTCAATTTAAAAGTAAGATTTAATATCTCAGCTACCGATAAATGTATCAACTTATGAATTGATAACGCGTCTAACCGATGCAAGTGTGATATTTCCTTACATTAATATTTTCATAGACTTAGAAAAGACAACGAATAATTAAGCCATTAGTTGTGAAGTTTAAAAAATAATAAATTTATTTATACAGTGCGCCATGTTTCGAAACAACACGTAGTATTCCCTAATACCAATGAATCTTTCTTTCTCTACATTATTTCAGTAGCGAAATTCGATTAGTGGGTAGACAAGCAGATGTAATTGATCTAAGGAAAACGTTTTTACACTGAGGGTATAACAGAATATTCGTTTTCAATTCCATTTTACTTCCTAATCATTTTGATACAAGGTGTAGAGTTTTCAAAGAGATTAATTAGCACACAACGGGGGTTTAAGTTTAAATTAGATATTTGTCACTTTCGTAAGGTCTTACACGCTGTTGAAATATGGTAACAATATATTTGGACCTTGGAAGAGTGGAAATAAAACCAAATAATTCAAGAGAGGTGTTTAATAGAAATTATTTATCACTTAGTAATTATAGAACTCGTAATCAGCAACATAAGGCATGTGGGACAAAGTACAATTAAGTGATGGTTAAGTATAAAGTACAGCTTAAGTACACGGTAGCCATCTTCCTAGTCGGTGCACTCTTGCCAGAGTGGTCGTGGTCATCATTATGAATCACGATGAGTGATGATTTTGGTTATACGGCGCCATTCATCACGGACCTTCCGGGTACATTCATAAACCGAGCACTTAGTTGCGGCCTTGATCTGGTCTGTCCATCTCATTGGTGATCTACCACGCGGTCTGGTGCCCTCAACTTTTCCCTGCACCATGAGACGCTCTATGGAGTCATTATCGCGACGAGAAACATGGCCGAAGAAGGTCAAAATACGTGACTGAACTGTGGTTGATAGACGCTGCCTTATGCCGAGTTCTTGTAATATGGACTCATTTGTACGAAACTCGGTCCACGACACTCCTAGCATTCGTCTCCAGCACCACATCTCCAAGGCGTCAACTTTCTTCTTCTCGGTCTCACGAAGTGTCCATGTCTCCGACGCATAGAGGAAAATGGGGAATATAAGGCAATAAACGAGCCTGCTTTTCGTGGCCTTAGTAATGTTCCTATTACCCCAAATCTTTGTCATTTTGCCCATAGCAGATCTAGTGATCGCCATACGCCGCTTGACTTCATCTGTGCACCCGCCTTCATTGGATATCAATGCTCCAAGGTAAATGTATGATTGCACAACCTCGCAATTCCCTATGTGCGTGATCTCTGGTAAGTTGTTATTGGCGCGGTCCACAATCATCATTTTGGTTTTTGCGCGATTTATTTTCAATCCCAATTCTCGGCTTGTAGCTTCCATCTTGTGTAGCAAATCTTCCATATGACAAGCACTAGTTGCTAATAAGGTCGTGTCATCCGCATATCGCAAGTTGGATATCCTTTTACCGCCGATTAGGACCCCGTCCTTCCAATCTTCCAAGGCGATTCTCATTATCATCTCTGTATAGATGTTGAAAAGAAGAGGAGAAATTATGCAGCCTTGGCGTACTCCTGCATCAGGGTGGAAATTACTGGACAGCGTTTCATCTGTTTTAACTGATGCTGATCCGCTCTCGTATAGACGCCTGAGTAAGTGGACAAGATGTTTCGGCGTACCCACGTCCAGCAAGGATCTCCATAAGACCGGCCACTTTACAGAGTCGAATGCTTTCGAGAAATCAACAAAGCAGATGTACGTAGGCTTGTTGAACTCTCGCGCTTTCTCAATGATCTGGCGCATAGTAAAAATTTGCTCGCGGGTACCTTTTCCTTTCACAAAACCTGCCTGTTCAGGGGCTATTTCTTTCGAGAGGAAGGCCTTAAGGCGCTCGTTAAGAATGTGTAGCAGTATTTTGCTTGCGTGAGATATTAAAGCAATGAGTCTATAATTGCTGCACACTTTTGTGGAACCTTTTTTATGAAGGGGAATGAAGATGGTATGGACCCATTCTTTTGGCCATGTACCGGTCTGCCAGATTTTATTGCATATAGTGTGAAATATTTGGACACCGTGATCTCCCGCAGCCTTAATTACTTCTATCGGGATGACATCTATACCAGTAGCTTTACCAGTTTTGAGGTGTTTGATAGCGGCACGTACCTCCTCTTTAAGAATGTCTGGTTCTAGATCATTCCCTGGTTCAGTTGATGGAAATTCATGTGAGTTTGGATCTTCAAACAATGTCTTACAGTAAACCTTCCATGTTTCAGATATCTTATCTATTTCCGTTATTAGCTCACCATTATGATTTTCTATAGCCCAGGTCCTAGATGAAAGAGTCTTTGTTAGTGACCGGATCTTCTGGTGGAGGTCTCTGGTTTCGTATTTGTCCGCATGAACTTCAATTTCTTTACAGATGCTTCTCAGATTATTGTTTAGATCTCGCCTGCAGCCAGCCTGAATTTGAGCAGAGATATTATTCAATTTTTTGATGTTAGCACCCGTCGCTTTGAGTCTTCGTCTCTCCTCAACCAATCTTAGAGTGTCATTACTCATCCAGTTTTGCCGTTTTAAAGTTGTGGAAGGTGTACTGCACTCCGTAACGGCATTTTTCAAAAGATTTTTTGAGCTGAACCACAGTTGATCTGAGGTGTGTCCAGCCGACTCCGTATCGATCCATTGATCCCAATTTTTTTCAAGCGCCGCTATAAATTTAGAGCTATCCATCACCTCCATCCTCCGCTGTTTGTTTACTTTTCTGGCGGCTTTAAGTTTAAGTTGCATCCTTGCAATCAACATCTGGTGATCTGATCCGCAATCGGCTCCGGGAAGTGTGTGAGCATTTTTAATAGAAGTTCTCCATCTTGCTCTAATGAGGATGTAATCTATTTGATTTTTATAATTACCGTCAGGTGATGTCCATGTGTATAATCTTCGAGAATGGTGCCGGAAGAAACTGTTTGCGATCATCAAGTTATTTTCTGCTGCGAATTGTATAAGGCGGTCCCCCCTGTCATTACGCTTGCCCAGTCCGTATGGACCCGCGACATGGCCAAGAGTTTGAGCATTTTCACCGATTTTGGCATTTAAATCTCCAATTATTATGAGCATTTCTCGGTTTGGAATTTTTGAGATTGTTCTTTCCAGATCTAAGTAGAAGCTCTCCAAAGTATCAATACTGGAAGAGCTCGTTGGTGCATAAACCTGTACGATGTTTAGGTTTGTGGGCGTTGCCTTGATTTTTATGCTCAGTATTCGGTCGGTCACGGGCTCATAACCCAGGACGCAGTGTCTTAATGATTTCGGTAACAAAAAAGCGACTCCGTTTATGCTTTCAGTGACATTTCCAGAAAAATAGATAATATTTGTATCAGTGAAGAAGTGGCCATGACCTTTCCAATGAGTCTCACTAATACCACAGATTTCGACACCACATCTAAGTATCTCTTTCTCCAAGATATTAAGCTTCCCAGCCATGAGTAAGCCGCGTACATTCCACGTTCCTATTCTCTTATCTTCTCGCAGTTTAAATGTTTTACCAGTAGAAGTATTTCCTTGCGATGCCTGGTCTACCACAGTCGCATGGCCGGTAACATATTTCCCACCGTCTACCCCGGATGCAGTACGGCGCCGGTTGCAAGCCGGGTCACATGGCGACCTCTTATCCTTTTCTTGTGAAACTTTCATGATGACTTTCTATGGGAATTTAGTGCAGTAGTTTCCCCTTGCTTTCTGCACCAGGCATTTTTGAAGTTATTTAGACCTCAAGGCCGCTGAAGCCTCTTCCGCCCGATCGCCCGGGCAGGTGTATGGTTATACCGCCATTTCTCGGTTACACGGTACACGGTTACACGGTAGCCATAGTGGAATATAAAATGATCAATCATATGCTGATAAAGAAATAGAATGTTATGCGAAAAATAAAATTTCATTAAATTAACCTTACACTCAATTTGTCCATTGAAGTAATAAAAACATGTAATGTAATAGTTATTTATTCTTTTAGTTTAAAAACTAGCGTGCCGTCCCGGCTACGCACGGGTGGACAAAATTCTTTAATTTTTTCTATTATTAAATATTTTTCCGTTAGCGCCATCTAGCGTCCGATAGACGAACTATGAATATAAGGATAATATGAAGTAATTAAGATTAATAACCATTAAGTATACGTGAACATATATGAGTGTTCGCAATAAAAACATAACAACTGACGCTGTTATGTCTAGGTTCTCTGAAGAAGTCCGAGGTTTCAGCGAATCCCTACACCTTTACTGAAACCATTCACATAAATCAGAAAGTAAAAGAACCTTTTTTAATGGGAAAACCTAAAAAAACATTATTCAAGGTATCGTACTACATTTTCTAATAAATACCTACGCGTATTTCTAACATACTATAATAGAAAGTTCGATCTCATTAGTTAATATCCTTATCACTCAAATAAGATGATTATTTTACTAATACATACGTGATAAGCACAAATGAAGCTTTGATTTATTATAAAAATATTTTAGTTTGTAGTTTTGGAAAACGCACTCATTCAGTTATAAGAGTGTCTTTTGTGGGAGAAACACCTAACACCATAAAGAAGGTAGACTCACGGGTGGTAATATACTGACTGGTCGTGGTACACTGCCATCATAGTGATTATATACTATTCGATTGCTTTCATCAACTGCTTTGTTTCTTTTTGTAGCTGCTTATAATACTTCAAAATTTGTAATTTAAAATTGAAAAAAGGGATCTCAAATTCAAATAATTCACGAAGTTACAAATTTCAGAACCAAGAAAAATTTTAGTGTATAATCTACGTTCAGAACGTATATAATATAAAACAAAACTTGTCACAGAAATCATTGACAATATCAGGGACAAGTAAACAATAACTAAAAAGTAATAATTTTAAACAAAGTTTTGCTTTCGATAAAAAGTCTGCTAATCGACATTTATTGCCGGCGTAAGTATTAAAGTTAGTAATTATTGGAATTATTTATTTAAAGATTTCAAAATACATTATTGTTAAGTACAGAAATATTCAGTACAATCTGTGTGAAATATATAAAATAATTAATTTTTTAAAACTAACAGGTTTCCGGAATCAGCTCTAGTAGGACTCTAGGTTTGTTTGTGGAGTAGTATAACAGGGAGAGATTTAATTGCTATTAGCTTTATTGACGGCGGGAAATTGTATGTATCGGTAATTTGACGTGTCATTGTACTGCATAATGAAAGTTGTACCAAGAAATGAAAGTTTTTATCGAAAACCTATATTCTCTTAGAAAAAAAAATCATAAGTGAATGTTTTCATTTAAATGAGTCGCTTATAATAAGAACCGCCTGATTATAAACGAATTGAAATGCAGTTTTGTTCATTGTTACACTTGAACCGTATTGGAACTAATTCTTTTTATGCCACTTATAACAATACGTTTTAAAACACGTGCCGTCTTTCTTGGTCGTTCCATTTGTGTAAAATATGAAAAAATAAAAACTAATATTTTCGACGATTTGGGCAGTGTCGTCTTAGGGGCAGTTGGAATATACGTTTAAGAGCGCTTTGGGCAGCCAAAACACGTGAATTAAATATTATTACGTCAAAACTTAGAAATATTTGGATGAAAATGTTAACTATACATAAACCCCCTTTTTTGCGTTCAAAAAATATTTTATTGCATATAATTCAATAAATATACACTTACATAAAATTGTATAACACTACTTTGGATTGTAAGTAGTCAAGTTATATATCAAAAAATATTTTCACTGTCCTATAGCGCCTTTAAGGTCGTCTGGGGAAAAGGCTCCAGTTGATGATTTTCTTCTAGTTCAAAAGAGGTTCCGATTTCCCGAATAGATAGCCAGTTCCTATTGGTTTAATATTCCCCTATGTGTTTACCTTCACATTACCCACCATGTTACGTCATCACATATAAAACTAACACAACAATGTTTTGACAGTCATGCAGTCCATAAAATTGCTAACTTGCAGTCAAAAAAGTTTGAACATAAAAATGATAAAATATCCCAATTTGTGTTTTATTGTTATTCTTTTATATCGAATAATAGTAGATTATTAACCAAGGGGATAAAGCAGTGTCTTCTGTCGCGGGTGACGATTTAAATCGCGAGCGTAGCGAGGGATTTAAGTTCACCCAAGACTAAGACAGCTTTATCACCTAGGTAAATACTCTACTTTTCGTACCATTTGCGAAAAAATCAACACAATAATAATATGAGATAAGCATTTATTAAAAATAATGACAATTAAAAGTAAAAGTTAACATTCGAAACATTTGTCCTATTATTCTTTATAAGTTTTTAAATAATTTTCCTTGGATTTTGTTGGAAGCAAATTATTTATAATTGCGGCAGCATTTGCACTGATGGAATACGACAATTCACTGTCACTGTCGCTTTGATTTAACATCATAACGTATTTTTAGAACATTAACTTTTTTATAAAAATAAATTAAAATAAACTTAACGTTTATGTATTTGAAGAAAACAAAAACGCGGCAAATTCCTAGACCAATATTTTATTGTCGGAAAAGCAAAATCATCAAGCTCATACGGCCTCGTCGGTTTTCGTAATTTTATTTAATAATCATAACTGCATAATAAATGCGTATTCCTTTTTCAAAAAGATGTGTAATGCTTTATATACAAACTCAATGGTGTAAACACAGATGTAGTTCAGTATAAATTTCGGTAAGTATTCCAAATTTAAATCACATTCTCCCCCTAGAGGATGAATGAAATCCAGTACAATTTTCTTTCCCTGTTTTTAACAGATTAAAAATGACTATTGTTATGTTCGCTTTTTGTGGCATAGAATGTCACTTTTTTGAGCAAGTGGTACGAAAATTAAATTTTAAATCTCACAGATGATCACCGATTTTAATTCTGGCTAAAACATTGTTTCCTTGAATCTTCGAGAAAGGTACGACTAAAAAGTTGGAGAGTAAAGTTACAAACCAAAGATAATATCGCTGTAATAATATTTGATGAAAACTCCTGATGAGAGTTACAAAAACGAACTTTTCACTTGGGTAAGCTGAATTTGCATTCCATAATCAGATAAAATACCTACCTATAAAATTTTGAGCTTAATTCTCATATTTTAAGATATTCTATATGTATATTACATTAAATGAACATTTGTAAATATGAAGAAATCTGCATAAAAAAAATGCATTTTCATTTGTAACAGAATTTATAGCCGTACTAGATATATATTTTATAACCTAATGAAAACAATCCAATTATTGAATTTAATAATAAAAAATAATAATAAATAAATTTATTCCAACAACTTATTTTACAAAATGGCTTATAGATCTGCTCTCATGGTAGGTTGCCCTGTGTTATGAGAGGCATAACACAATGTAAACTAACATGCTAATCAATGGCGTATTTGAAAAGTTGTATCGTACAGTCTAATTTTTTCAAATACATCGTTTTCTCCTTATTTGTTATAAATAAAAACAAAACTTTTCAGTAAATCTTCATATTCATTGGCAATTTTTATAGGTGTAGGCGTAATATAAGTAACTACTCAACGAAGTACGAGTACTCGTATGTAGTCTGTTACACATACTGGTAAAAACATTCTCAGTTAATTCAATTAACAAGATAATAGTTATGATCCGTATACAATCAATAGTTCAATCAGAGTATCATTATTCTCAGCAGCATGATTACATGTTTTAAGACAGACGGGAGGTCTGGCCTAGCTTATCATTGTGCTCGTCACGCCGGACGGAGGGTGCAAAGGAAGTGCTCCATTCAGCCTCTGATTGTAGGAAAATAGTCGACGGCAAGTCGCCGCGCGCAGCACACGCCTCCGCCGTTCTCCAACACTGGCGTAAAAAAATACGCACGCGCGGGAAAACCTGACAATAATAGTTTTAAATTACAGATAAACAATAATAGCTTCAAGCATTAAATCCTCCTTGTTGATATCTTGTAAAATTTTAATTCAATTATTGAATGTTAACGTAGTTTTAGGACTTATTTTAGAATTTAGAAAATTGTCATAGACAATAATTTCCAAATAGCGACAATAATATTTGAATAGCGAAAAAGTATTTATTAAAGTATTTCGAAAAAGTATTTATTGAAACTTTTTGTTGAAAATGAGTGAGCCGAAAAATATGGAAGTATGCGGAAGTGTGATGGATGGTGTGGCGGAAAAGGGCGGTGTTTTGGAATCTCCGAACAAAAAGGCGCCAACTGAGTACATAGTATTTCCGATAAGATGGTTGGTGCTGTTCATCTTTGTGCTGTACTCGGCGTCAAATTCGATGCAATGGATTCAGTACAGCATAATACAGGATGCTGTCGTGAAATACTACGGCGTGAACAGTATCACTGTTTATTGGACGTCCATGATATACATGATCACTTACATTCCACTCATTTTCCCGGCGAGCTGGCTTCTGGATAAAATGGTGAGATAATAAAAACATAATATTCTTATTAAAATTTGACCACCGATTGGTTCAACACGGCAGCGATTCTGCGAAACCAATGGTTTTAAATCTTGGGCATATGTTCGTGAGATGAACATGCATTTGTTTTCGACTCGTGGTTGTTATATATTATACGTTCTCAAGAGAACTTTTCTTAAATGTTGTTGTAACTATGTAATGTAACACAAAATAAAAGGGAGAAAAGACTGCCGTTGTCGAGTTTTGCGGCATCTTCTTAGTACAGGGTCTCCCGACGTATTGTATATGCTCATTTTTATTTAAGTATTTAATTTTTTTTTTATACTTTATTTTAATTAAAATTCTACAAATGACGACTTAATGACATAAGGCATTCACTTTTATCCGTTATTTTGCACCCATAGTACAAGTAGGTACTGTTTAGTTTAAGACTTAATAACTAGTGTTATCTGTACGAAATTATAACTCAAAATGCTTTTATTTTTTTTTAACATATTTTATGCATTTTCAATGCTATCTTATAAGATAAATTATTAGAATAGATAAATTATGTTTATCGATTGCTCAAACATTTGCAAAAATGTTTCTTTCGAATACGAGAGGATGTTCCTCTCATTGATGAAACAACGCTGGCCTACAGCGTAAAATCAGAAAGGTACTAGAAAATTTCGACGAGTAGGCTCGGTAGCTCAATTGGGAGAGTATTGGACCAGGTTTTCAAAGGCTGCGGGTTCGATTCCCGCCTGGGAATTCACTTGTGATCCGAGTCGATTTTTTATCAAAATGATTTGTTAAGTTTGCAACATCAAACATATCTGAGTAAAAGAATTAATAAATTACTTTACAGACTGTTGGTTCTGCATTAAAGTAAACATCATAACGTTATCTTGGATTCGTTTATAAATATCTTTTAGTCACACCTGTTCATACAATTTAAAGCTAAGTTAGTAAAAGATTCACTTAATCCATAATGAATACATACTTTTAAGATATTTACTTTCACATCGAAAGAATTCCAATAAAAAAAAATACAAATAAAAATCCCGTTTTCAATAATATTAATGTTAGTGACCATGAAAGATAAAAATAATAAATTACAAGGAAATTTCAGATCAATACATACTTATTTTTTCCGTATCAAAACCCAAATACTAAAATAATTATTTATCTAAGTTTACACATATGAATATTAAAAAATAAATTTAAACTGTTTTTTTCTAATTAAATTTTTTCTAGCATTAAGTATATGTTACTCAGCGTGAATGTAGCTTTCCAATGTTGAAAGAATTTTTGAAATCGGCCTAGTAGTTTTTGAGTTTATTTATTGCAAACATACAAAAATACAAATCTTTCCTGTTTATAATATTAGTGAAGAAGTGTAGATAGATAGGTAGGATAGGTGTGACTTCATTAAAGTTAAGATATTACGTCTCAAAGGGAGTTTTTGATATTCGTAAAAAGTGTTTTCATTTAAATGAGTGGATGTGCGAGTGTAGGAGCTAATTATGCGAACGATTAGAGTTTTTAATAAAATTTTCGAAATGTGTAAGTATTTTATGAACAGATAATTATGCCCGGTGTACAGGCGACAAATAAATTCACAGCCTAAAATTAAACTAGCGTAACCGCTGTTTATATTGATATTTTTTGCATAATATTATTTTACTTCTAATGCATAAAAAATTATATAACGGGATGCGATTAAAAAAAATATCAAAAAATACTGAATGACATTGTAATTAAATAAGTCTCATAATATACCTAACAAAAATAAGTTTTTAATATGTATATAGTGTAGTGTAGTATAGTACATATACTTTGAATTTAAACAATTTTTACTATAAAGCGTTAATTTATTTCCAAATTATTGTGCCCAATCCGGGCTCACGTATGACAACAGTATCAGGACTCTCTGGCAGAACTCGCGAAACTCTTGATTTACTTGAACGAATTCCGACTTCCGAGTATAACTCATTTAAAGAGTTCGAATGTAGGAAGATTCTACTTCTAAAACTAAGTTTTCTACAGAGTATTCGAGTTCTAACAAGAAAATAGGCTAATTTTGGTAAACATAAGTATATTTTTTAACAAAACCAAAGTTTTATTAAGGAAATCTTTTAATATAATAGTTATTTTTCGAATCAAGTTGTTTTAAATAATAAACTCTTACGTTAAAATACGTTTTTAAAACAAAGATTTGAGTTCTAAATTTGGATAGTAAAATATATCACCCAATTATAACAACTACAAACTTTTACAAATCGAACCCCCAAAAAATATTTTTTTAATAAGTGCTCGAAAAAAGTTAGTTCCGATGATTTTTGTTATTTAGGCTTTCACCACTGTCTTCTTTATATTAGAAGTATCCAGAAAACGATGATTCTACTTTTGCTTTACTAGCGTTTGTTTTTTTTTTATAAATAGAAGTGTAAGAACGTTTTTCCACTTTTTTACAAACCTTTATTTTCCGCGTAGGTAACCTGTTCACGGGTGAATGTTATCTTAAAACTTTCCTTTCACCCTTGTTTTATCAAACGTAAAAGGAGCTCTTCTGAAAATCTTAATGCTTCTAGACCCTTTGATTTAGACTATGTGTTATTTCTAATATTTTATTTTCATAAAGACAAATTACAATTCTTTAAGTAATTTGAATGCCCTTTTAAGTAGGCCTTTGTTGACTCCACTCTTCTATAAAAGCAAGTATTTTCCTACTTATTTAGGTGACTTCGTTACTTCAATATAAAGTACTAGCTGACCTGGTAACGCGTTGCTATGATAATGCGTTGCTATGGTAACGCGTACACAATGGAAACAGAGCGGGAAAAAGAGCGGACAGACAAACACACAAACAACAAATTTGTGTTCTTAGATTATAGATTCAATTTATAAGTGTTTATTGAACAGATTTCCTGAGAACTGCCAATAATATTCAATGCCAGGGGCAAGAATTCCAACATTATTTATTAAAAAAACCTCGCTTGGTTTGGGACTTAATAATTGTTTTCAATTTACTTAGGAGAGATGCCATCCATCTATAAAGCTATTCAGTCGCTATTCCGAGCTTCAGGTTCATTTTAAGGACTTTCCCCAAACCACAATCGACGTACGAACATTACAAAAAGCGATATACCTACTAACATATCTGTTGCGCATATAAAACGTGTCTTTAAGGATATCACTGTAGTTTTCCTTATCCATCATTAATAAAGTGATAAACCAGTGTCTTTCCTAAAACAATACTTTGTGCTTGAAAGTAACATCCGTGTACAAAATCATAAATGTTTAAATGATTTTATTTTAAGTTTTTAAGTTAATATTGCATAGCCACTTGTCAGTCCGCTACCGCGCGCCCCACCTCTCTCCTACAGTCCCAATGCTGCGCTAATTGTAAAAAAAATGTCGGCACTCTTAGATAAAAATGCCATTTTCTGGCTAAATAATGAAGCTAGTACCATACAAAGTATTACCGTAAAGGTCATTAAATAAAGATTGCGCCACCCCTCTCTAGAGGGGTGGTCGCCTCAGATGACGGCTTATGACCTTCTCCGGGTGCAAGCCAATCCCAGGTGGTGTTTAGTCAGTACGAGTCTGACATAACTATCGGGCCGGCCCGAAGTATCCATGGAGGATTCACCACCTCCCTCCCCCGTGTCCGGAGGGTGCATTTTGCATAAAAAAAAAAAAAACATTAAATAAAGAATCAACCACAGAATATTTGGATTTCTGTAACTCAAAAGTTTACTGTAGTTTAAAAAAAAACAGCAGGCCACTCGGAAATTTGAATGTGGTAGCAATTCTACCAGGGGCTGACCAGGGGTGTTAGCTATCGGTAGCAAATGCTACCGTGGACTGACAAGTGGATAAGTAATGCAGATTGCAAGTATACTTGCCCCGCTTCTGTAAAACCTTACAATGTCGCATCTCTTCTTCCTTCCTTGCACTTTCCACTTCCTAATTCGTTTGTACAGTAAGGCTATCACTACCGATCCCTCTTACATATAATACTATCATGTGAAGGGGGGTCTTCCTCTTTTTTTGGGTCTTTGCGGAATGTTTAGCACTCCCTAGCGACGCACAGTGCACTCTGTGCATATACTGACATGGAAATGCTATTAACGATGAAAACTTGCATAACTAAAGCTACAGCTGGAAAATCGACGAATTTAAACTGTGCTAGATTTCATCAATGCACTGTGTATACCTACTTCTTTAATAGGTTTCTTGCTTGTAAAATAAAAAAAAATCTATTTTTTTTTTAAATTTTCTTCAAATATGTAATAAACTGACAGCATTCGTTAAAATCGATAATTTATATTATTTTTTAAGAAATATTTTTTTTCTGTTAAAAATCATGCATAAACGTAAGAAAATTTCAAAACAAACTGAACGCCTTCCCATTGGTTGTGACGTCACATGACATGAAGCCATGCGTTTGCCGTCAACATATATCATTACAATGTGTGTAGATTCACCCATCAAGTGGCGAGTCATGTTATGTGACGTCATTTAAAGCGTGTGAAAATGGCGGCTGTTTAAATTACGATTAATGCATTGACACAAGAAAATATTTTTTTAACAAAAATTAATTCAACAAATTTTTTTTAAAGTATTGTACTATTAAAAGTTTAAATTAACTTAAATAAATTAAATTAAATTAAATTAAATTCCCCAATAACATATGCGTCTGTGTATAGTAACGATCCATTAAGGGATGTGGTCATCGTCGCAACTACATAAACCAATGGAGCCTATTTCCCTTTATCTTTTTCTCTGTACTACTTTGAATGTTCCTTTGGTAAACGTTACGGACAATGTCGAGGCGTGTGACTCCACCTGTCTATGTCATCATTTTCATCTTAATTAACGCTGGACGTACGTACTGCTGTTTTAAAGATTTTAAATCAATCAATATTATTTCTAATTCACCTTATCTTCGGCAGATGACACATCTACACTAATATTACAAAGAGGAAAAATTTGTATTTTTGTATGTTTGAAATGAATAAACTCAAAAACTACTAAGCCGATTGCAAAAATTCTTTCCCCATTGGACAGCTATATTCACGCTGAGTAACATAGGCCATATTTAATGCTAGAAAAAATTTAAAGAATTTTGTCCACCCGTGCGGAGCCCGGACGGGCCGCTAGTATGAAATAAATAGCAAGAATTAAGTGCCTTTTTAAAAATCGAAAGAGTTGAGTTACAGACATCTGTATACATAACCAGTGAAGTTTTCTCAATAATTATTAAACTGTATCGGTCAGATTTAAAATTCATTGTGGAAGTTTTAAATGGCTAATTTTATACCCTGTTGACTGTACTGCATGTATGTACTGCAGTGATAAGTTTTAATAAAAACTCGCTTAACGACAGACGTACATAAAGACGGGATTGTTTGATTACGGTTTATAGTAGATAAGTGAGAATTAATCTTATGGAGAACTTAAAGGTATTGCTTTATTATATTCCCTATTTAGTTTTTATGAAATGACCTTGTGAAGTTTTTATACTGTTGTAAAAGTTACAATTTGATTATGTTAATAACGAGCTTTAGATAATGGCAGATATTAATTATAGATCTTATATCTGTATGCATTTAGTTCCGCATTCAAACAAAGTCACAGTGTAGTTCCATTTTTTTGAACACGAAGTTTTTATATTTCTAATTTTGGGCTCATAACAATCTTGATTGTTAATTATAATATTTACTATTAATAATTATTTATTATTATTATTATTAATTTGTAAATTTTATATTTTACATCCGTCTTTCCTTTTTTTAATATTCCTTTCCATACTGGATGGACGTGTGAGTGCTTTAGTATGATTGTTCAAGTAAAATTTGTATCATAGTAGGTGGAGACGTTGTGGTAATCTGCATTTTTTTCTGATAAAGATGATTTATTATTATTTTATTTTTATATGGTTTGTTCCCAAAATTTGATAAAATACATTTCTAAACTCATTACAAATTACGGGCTCTGAATTATTTTTACTTATAGATTATAAAAAATATACGGACGTGGGTAAATAAAAAGTTTCAATATGATCCTCGAAGAGCACGTTGTGCCGTTAAATCAGCACCCGACACGCGTGGAGCGTTATGTCCTATTCTGACTATGCTATCGTCCGTTATCAAAAGGTCTCTAAGCCTGACACAATGAGAGTAAGGCTCTCATCTTCGATCTGTCTAGGAATTATATTTCAATTACTTGTAGTTTTTGAAATAGTTCTAGCAAAAACATCAGTTTTAAATGTTTTCCACAATTAGGCTTTGACATTTTAGCTAACGTACGGTAATATGGAGTTTTCATCTATAAGGAAGGACTGTGCCCATAATGTAGCATCAAGCAGCCCGTCCCGGCTTTGCACGAGTGGACAAAATTCTTTAAATTTTTTCTATTATTAAATATTTTTCCGTTAGCTCCATCTAGCGTCCGGTAGACGAACTACTTGCGGTTAACGCGTCGCTATGGTAACGTTAATTGATACAATGGAAAAGAGCGGGAGAAAGAGCGGACATACAAATAACAAATTTGTGATATTAGATTATAGATTGACTCCAGAATAGCTTTGTAGATTTCTAAATAAATTGTGATTAAAACGTGTTAGCATCATATCTAACTGGATTGTTATTATATTTTTATACTTAAATCCATTTTACTAGTACATTAATAGCAGCAATAAAAATAGGCTAGGTATCTAGCGATTAAATACTTGAATAACAAAAATATAATAATTATTTTATATGTTTGTAGCTGCATATCAAATTAGTCTCGAATGGATATTGCCATTTATAATTGACTGATAATAAAAATAAAAATATTAAGATCAAGTGTTATTATTTGAATCAGAATTGGATTTCAAGGGTTATAAGATTGTATGATTTTTAAAATGTTTATTCTTTTACCTAAACAAAATTGCATTTCGTCGAATTTAGTACAGAAAATAAATAAAATAAAGATATTTATATTATAAATTAATAGTCTGTCTGTTACATTTTTACGGAGGAAACAGCTGAACCAAAATTAATCATCTTAGTTATGAAGAGCCCTGGGTAAGGATATGATCATCTTTTCCCGCCAGAAGAATCATATGTTCCCAGCCTTTTCAAATATAAGTAAGTGCGATATTTCTTAATTCCACGCAAAAGAAGTAGCAGTTATGTATCTATTAGGTATCTACACGTGAATTGCTTATATGTAGAGCAGCGAATACAAACTACGCATATTTTTAGTAGTAGTAGGAACGAGTTTTCCTAGAAATACTGACTTCGATCTAGAGGAAAACTGACTTGTATGTTACAAGACCAAGTCAGTAGGTAAAAAATGGTATATAAGTGTTAGTTTCAAAACATCCGTCAAAGTTTTTGATGGACAAAAATTGCTCTTCATAAATATGCCTGGTTGCGTTGTCAAAGACTGCAAAACTTATGACACAAAAGTTAAAAAGAAACATGAAATATATCATCGGTACCATACAATGATGTTACGTGTTTAAGAATACCGAAGTTATTTCAACTATTTCTTAAGCTGATGCACACGATATATCTTTATGATTTAGATACCAACAACATTGAATGTAATACTTTTACACTTATCCAACAACATCTGAGATAAGTTTGATTATTTTAACCTTTGATAAAAATCTAGCACCTAATGTAGTTTTAACAATTCCGCGCCTATAACATATTTTTATAAAATTGTTACCGACGACGCGTTTATTCTTCCGTATTATTTATTACTAGCGGCCCGTCCCGGCTTCGCACGGGTGGACAATATTCTTTAATTTTTTTCTAGTTTTAAATATAGCCTATGTTACTCAGCGTGAATGTAACTTTCCAATGGTGAAAGAATTTTTGAAATCGGCTTGATGCTTAAGAAACTATAAATATAAAAAATACCGAAGTTTTAAATACTGCTTAATTTTGACATGCTCCTTCCGCTGGCGAAGTAGAATAGCATAACCATGTACATTATCATTGTGATTTTTATTTGCATTAGGGAAAATTGCATATATAGGAGTGCAACAGAGTTTTTGCGATAAAATTGTAATAAAAAATTCATTTATAGTACCCACGTACTAGATTGCCATGTAGTCTAAAGCCACGCAGCGATCACGTAGTTTTTAAGAGACGACCATTTGGTGCAACGGCAGCGATCCTGCTTTTCGCACCGACGGTCCTGGGTTCGAGTCCCGGAAAGGGCAGATGTTTGTGTGACTAATACGATCATTTGTCCTTGAATCAAGACTGTTTTTATATATTTCTATGAGTATGAGCCTATGAAATATATTTTTTTCTGTACAAAAGATTGTTTGAATTTGTTTAAATAGGCATATTCTTACGTCTAAGTCAATGGTAAAACAATGTACAGAGGCCAGAGTGTAAATTCCTACATGTACCAATGTTACTATCGCTTTTGAGTTAATATTTGTGTAATAGACTTTAAAGCCTAGAAAATAGGGTATCAATTTAAAGTTTAAGTCTAACCCGTCAGTAACATTTCAATATTTGAAAACTTACACACAGCCTTCAAACCAGTCTTTTTATCACACATTCGCGAAAATCCTTTGTTTTGTCAAGATTTGACATCGTATTGTGTTATAAGGAAAAAGATAATTTCTTGAATATTAAGTTATCTAAAGGATAAAGTAGCGTAGTAACTGAGCCTTGTATCATTGAAAGCATATAGGCAAGAAATAAAGCTATGGGCTTGCATATTTGCTTGCTAATAAAGCTAATAAATCGGGCTTTATTATTGTTTTATTTATTCATATTTTATTTATTAATAAAAAAATAATAAAGAGTAAGAGCCCCTTATTATATTCTTTTAAAATTTTGACTCATTAATATTTTACTAAAATGTTTAATTTCCTGTGATTTCTCAGTCAGAATGGAGATTTCACGCCGCGTTGGTGGCTCATAGACTCATCGATTGCTTTAGTTATCTGAATTGGCAATATATTGAAATGTAATTTAATACGTTTCACTGCGCAGTATTTGCATATAAATTATAAATAAGTTACTTAATTTCATGAATGTATTTTTTTTGTAAATAACTATGTTAATGGAGTTTAAGCATCTTTGAGAAAAAGGTTGTCAATTTGCGTTAGTCAACATTAAGGACTATATAAACTAGGCGATGCAGTCGCTAAGTATAAAGCTACGCTATACTAGCACCATATATTGGAGCGGAGCGTAATACCTAAAAAAATATTTTTTTTTTGTTTCGATGGGAATTTTTGCGAATTTCAAAATTCGAGCTCCGTCACAAACTGGTCCTAAACCTGTTGATTCGATTCCACACAAAAATATAAAAATCGTTTAAGAACTCGGGAAGTTATGGCGTAACAGACATTGCGCCATTGAAGCTGATCCATGGGAGCTTCGCTCGCTCCGCTCCAATAAGGACAAATCTATGACATAGGACTTTAATTGTCATCATTGGTTTTAGTATTTTTAATGGTTTCATACGTTATCAGTAAAATTATTCAATTGAAAATTAATAAATACGTGTCACATGTTTTACAATCAGTGTGTAAAAAGATATTTTTTTAAAAAGCGCTCACATTATCAAGCGTAGATAATCAAGGAATAAAAATCAAATCAAATCCAAATAGCCAAAAATATATTGTGGGTTTATTTTTTCAAAATAGACCAGAATGTAATAAATAAATATGTATAAACAATATTAATAGTAAAAATATAAATGTAAATCTGTAATAAATTGTCAATGATAAATTATTCAAATAGTAAGTATATTATTATTAAGCAACTGTTAAACGACTAGTAAAACTAGTATGTGAAAAATATTATTTCCCTAAATATTATCATTAATAATTATTATTATTATAAATTATGCAGTTACAATGACAAAATCAAAAATTACTATAGGTACGGTTGTAAGACTGAAAATTAATAATTATAAAATTGCATGAAACACCCTTATTCCACACAAGAAAAAGGTTCCTGTTTTCAAAGGATAATCGTGTATTACATTGAAAGCTCTATTCCTTTTTAGTGTCTAGTATTCAGCCTCATTTCGTTTCGTGATACTTTCAATTTCTTACGTCAGGTAAATTGTAACAATGCAAGCAACGAAGTAAGCTTTTTATATCGCACAAAAGAAAATTGAATATAACAGGTAATGGAATAGAAAAGGAAAGAACTATATAAATTCACTACGTATGGGTTAAAGGTTGATAGATCTTAAGAGCAGTATTATTAACTCGTATACTTAAATGATGAATTTTAATAGAAAATACTAGAAGAAATCGACTAGTCTCACAAGTTATTCTCAGGCGGGACTGGAACCCGCTACTTGAGCTACCGAGCCATGCGAGCACCCGTCTAGGGCTACCTAATATTTTTCAATTAAAATTAATCATATAACATAGTACTGAAAATGCAAAATTAAATAAAAAATCTTATACTTAAGTTAATATAAATTTATGCAGTAATTTATTGGGGAAAATAAATACTTAAGGACTTATTTCTTCCAATAATTACTGTAAATAGTATCGACCGATTGTACATTAAATTAAATTTCTTTTTAGTCTTTAAATTTTTTTAGGGCCCTTGTCAAAAATTATATCATACTTAGGGTTCTGTACCTTAAATTGGGAAAAGAGGGTCCTTTTTTGTCCCTATGTGTATTAATTGAAATTATTATAATGACCGGTTGCTGCGACATATCACGAACTGGTACGAACGGTCCTAGGTTCGAATCCGTGGGGATAATACCGACTGTAGTAATATTTAATGATCAACATAAGCATTAGTCATTGGAGTCAATGTTGTCATATTCTTTTTAAGTATTATAATCATTATTTAGATATTTGGCTCTGGTCGCTTTGGGAATGAATAATATGTGCAAATTGTTACAAACTAGCGGCCCGTCCCGGCTTCGCACGGGTGGACAGAATTCTTTATTTTTTTTCTTTTATTAAATATTATTCCGTTACCGCCATCTAGCGTCCGGTAGACGAACTACTTGCGGTTAACGCGTTGATAGCAACGCTACCATAGGGTAACGTTATTGATACAATGGAAAAAGAGCGGACAGACAAACACAAACCACTGTGATCTTAGATTATAGATTTATTTATTTAGGCCAATGATATACTTCTCGTTTTCTATAATATCATTGATTTAGGCTAACGGTTCCTTTGTTAAAAAAAATCAGCTTTTGAGTCTTCATCATATTAATAAATACGGCCATTAATACCGTTCCTTTTAACACTCGCAATGAATATATATTTTTTGTTATTTAAGCATTTACCTGCTAGAATTTAATATCTAAACAAACCTTGTCCAGAAGTCGAGCGTTGACATTTTTCTTGTGAAAACCCGCTAGAAAATCAAAAACATATTATTATTTTTCGTAGTTTTGATGATATTGACATTGACTAAAAAAACGAGTAAAGAGAAAACTAAAATGTCGTATTTTTTTACATCATTAGCCTATTAATGTGCTCACTAGGGGCATAGGCCTAGCTACTACGGGTCCAATGCAGATTGGTTGATGCTTAGGACGTCTTCCATGGTCGAGTAGCGCGGATACTGGTTTTTATGGTCAACGTCACTCCGAGGTCCCGGCTTCGAACCCCGGCCGGGTCAATGTAGCAATGTATGTGATGTTGTCTATGCTATATAAATAATCAATGTTTCTATGTTTGTTCTCTATGAGTTTCGAAACCATTGATCATATTGTGATGAAACTCTAAAAAGTTATTGAATGCACTTCAGGGAAGTTTTATGTGCGTATAGTCAGTAAAAAAGACCACTGCATAACATGCCCGATGCAGCTGTTACATTTATTTTTATTTATTTAACAACTGCAGGTACGGCGGAGACCAAAGACTTAATGTGCATAATATGTTACTTTTGGGTACAATGATGTGCTACTTACTTATATTATATAGCGCGGAGTACACGCCTGCCTTAAACAAAGTCTCAGCTGATGATTATCATATAGGAATATACTTAAATAAGAGGAAAAATTCGAGTGATGGTAAAAACCCGAAGCTAAAGCCATTAAGTAATGTAACTATGAGTAATACAACACCGACAAACATACGTGGATTGTTATCCACGTATTTTGTGTCGCAGTATAGTCAAAGATGTTTTGTAGTGCAGCGGTATGTAAACATTTGTGTCAACCATTCGCTGCTTATCGTTTGATAATCCAAAATGTTAACAACTCGTATGTTTGTAAATATCGTAGTCTAATCGCTGAATTTAAAGGATTGTGATTTGGTTCAGATTTTCATGTACTTCTTACACTAGTTTATTTTTTTAAGTAAATAGGTAAGCGCTTGATCACTTTCGTGCTTGATGGTAAGCGACGATGCGATGTAGGATGTGACGCGCTCGCTTAAAAGATACCTAGTGACTTGAAGATCCCTAAATTGTATTTGTCAGAAAACACAGACTCAGTTACACTCTATATTCTTTTGGTTCCAATTCGGTACAAAATTGAAACCAAAACGCTTAGTGCGACACTTTAATATATCAACCATATAATGGTGTAGCCTATTTGTAAGTCTGGTTGTCCGATGAAAAAGTGGGGACGGCAAAATAAGACTGTGTTATTCTGCTGCATATTTTCCAATACTATCCTATTAAAGACGGATAGGCTAACTACCTTCCGTCAAATGTTCAAGACTTTTAGGCTTATTATTAAAAAGACCGATATTGCCGATGAGTTTCTTGGCCCTCCTCTCAATGGATTCAAGTGTCTGGAGCTGGTATTGGGCGGAACCTTCCCAAAGATGAGAGCAGAACTCCTTACACGGTCGAACTTGCGCTTGGTAAAGGTTGAGCAATTGTTCCGGCATGAAGTTACTTCTCCCAGAATGCCAATGTTTACGTTACGTTTGTAGGTAACATCCGATAGACGTGAGCTAACTCTTTCCGTGCCAGCTACGAGAATACTCGTAGTGCGTTACTGTAACATGGTGCCGACTACGAGTATGTTCGTGGATTTTTTGGGCATCATATACAAAAAAATATTTCTTGGCACTACAAGTAAGATCGGTTTTTTAGAGTTTGGCATTAAGAATAAAAATACATGTTAAGTGTTTAAATAGTATTTTCGTAGCTGGCACGGAAAGGGTTAAATTGTCAGTTCCTTTCTGAGGCCTGAGTGTAAGATAATCGTTAAAGTCACGTATGAGTTAATATTTTTTGCTAAAAGCTTTAACACTATGAAAATCTTATATCAAACGCTATGGCACGTTTGTATATTTGACAAATTATACCAGCCCTTTGTTACACAATAATGTAACAATCTCTTCGTCTACCGTAAACAAATAAAAAAAAAGTTAATTAGTTTCCTTTTAGGCTCAATGGTGGTACTATTGCAGCCATTTTCCCATTCCGCTATGCCGCTGTATAAAACTTGGAATCATTATACAATAAACCGTTTTAAGATAAATTTATTAACCTAACAAAACCGATGGTTCAGAATCAGTATTCAACTTCATGTCCTAGAAATAGAGTTCAATTTCAAATGAGATATTTTGACATTTTGTGGTAGTAATTCGATCTGTAATCGCTGAGAAAGGCCTATGCTCACAAGGGGTGTAATTGATAAGCTGATATTGACAAATGATCATTTTTATTTTCATGAAACTTTTTTTTTTACATCTCTTTACAAAGACAAATGGCAACTAGTAATTATCCTCATGAAAGACAGAATTAAAAACTTAAAAAAAAAAAATTGTCACGCCTGACTTATATCGCCTACGAATGAATGTTTGAGACCACTCGTTGCAGACTCATAGAATTGTATTTATTGTATTTGAAACTTGAGATCAATTATTTATTAAACAACCAACAAGAACGTCAATTATCATAGGCATATACAAAATTCAATGAGACCCATTTCCAAGTGACGCCTTAATTAAAGGTTGCCTGTTGATTAATTAAAGGTGCTTCTTATTGACATTTGAATAGATTGTTATTTATGGTTCAGTAATCAGTGATATTGTCCCTTCCGGAATCAAACCGCACGCAGTTTGCCATTAGATCGATAGCCATTCGATATCATGTTAAATTTATTCATAGTTTACGCAACTTAAAAACAACGTTAAAACATCTCGAAGAATTGGACTATTATCATAAATCTATTGTTTTATAAAATAACAATGATAAAGATCTATCAGAACAATAGTTAAACTTTGAAGAGTGGTAAATCGTTGATTTCAAGTAAATAAAATAAATTTACGTTAATTGTGAGCAGGGTCCACGTATACTTTATACAGTTCACAGTATATCTGTATTATTAATATAATTTCATTATTAGTACTTCTTTTGTTTTACAAAAACTAATTTGTACTTCTTTTGTTTTTTTTAACTAGTTTTTGATCACAGAACATAACACCTGTATGTTTTTGTTTTTGTTATTATAATTGATTCCGAGGATTAAACTGAACACACTTGCTAGTAAAACCTATTTCATTCACTATGCAAGGCAATAAAGATTATTTCAATTTCGTTGAACGATTCATAGCTATTCACAAATTAGAAGCGTTCTCACTATTTATAAAAAAGAAAATTTTACCTCTCATAACCAGATGCGTTCAACGTTGAATTCGGACAATTAAAACTTTAGTCAAAACTCCATAGCAAATCTACGCTACTATTTATCTTTTTATTTATAAAATTGAATGTTTGTTTGTTCGGTTTTTTATACGCTGGCACACTGATTGCGATAAAACTGCCAAACTATTGCTTGCACTTGCGTGAAGGTTAAAGTTATAGTACAATTGTTAGCATTTATTTTGATTACACTAAAGCCGTCATAATGGATACGAGAAACACTTTAGAATTAATCTATTAATATACATACTATTTTGCCTCCATTTAGAATCATGTGGAATGTGGGAACATGACGTGATGCTATAAAAAAACTGTTGTTCTAAACATGCAATGATTCGATATTATTTGACAATCATCATCATCGACACATAATCGACAAAGACAAAATAGAAAACAGCAAGACCACATGTCATTCGAAGTTAAATGCACATATTATATCGGACAAAATTATCGTTAGGCTAAAAATAATTATTGAAGTGAAATCTTCTTTAGTGGTGTTGTGCACTTTTTGGGATGGTTAAAAAATAGTAAACTCGCGTCAGGCGTCAGGCGTCAGTGACCTGGTCGAAAATTCGTAAGACGGAGGAAGAGTAGACCGCCGGCGCGGCGTAGGAGAGGAAGTAATATCCCCCTCTCTTTCTACGGCGCGGCGAAAATGTATGCCTACTCCTGCTGTTTCGTTTAAGTGGCGCAGGGCGCTTGCGCGAGTGTACATGTGTGTTTGTAGTCATGTTTGTGTACGATAGAGTAATAAAGAATATTGTATTTTACCACATGATAGTACTTTTATACTGATAATTAAAGCAATTCGTGCGAAATTATTGCCTAACCATTCCAAAATATGAAAAATGCACAACGTGCACAAATGTACAATTCATGTTTTCACTTCTGCCGGCACTCCCGGAGTGCAACCCGTTGTTTTTTATTTTTATTATCATGAGCAAGTGACATTAAATGAAAATGGTTGTTAAGTGCAAGCGATTTCTTTTCTTCACGTTAATTGAATAGTCGTCTTTACAAGATCCAACAACACTACACTAGAACTAGAATGCTAGCCACTCGAGTACACAACATCGCTTTGTATTTTGACTCTGCTACGAGACAAAAGGAGGATTTGCTTCACTATTCTTGGTTTCACAGACGCTGGAAAATGATAAAGTAGTTTCAATGTGAAAAAATACGCTTTGAATGCATCTTCGTCTATGAACCACTTGTTTTCTTTCGTCATGTGGAACTAACAGGCCTTTGATATACGAAACTGAATACATCAATAATTTCGTGAATGTCAAAATTACACTTGTGCAGCCTCTTCCTAACATAGGGATAGTATATTATTTCGTAACGCATCACTAAAACGAAAATTTAGACAGACTTTGGAATTATTATATTTTTATATCTAAAGATAGTGTCACTAGAAAAATGTCTTTTGAACCTTGTTTGTACTTTTTTAAAGTTTACTTTAACTAAGTCCCTGACACATCTAGGTTGTAATAAAGGTACCATTCGAAAGGATTTTTTTTCTGTTCAATAATACAGCTGAGTCACTGAAATCAAATGAAATGTAAATCATTTTGATACATAGTGCAAGTTTCCACATCAATGAAATTTAGTTTTTTGGATAATTAAATCTGCTTTTTTCTTTGGATTCACAGAGACTGTGTGTCATTTTGAACTCTACTTTTAGTAAATAAATTAATATAAATTTTAAATTGAATACAGAAGTATTTACTGTACTCTGACATACCTCAACATGAATCATGAAAATAGTTAATATATTCAAGTATTTTTTTAATTTCGAATCTCAAACGCCTACTTACTTAATAAGTTTAAAAAAATCCTTATATTAGTATAACTCTTACATAAGCTAATAAGAAAGTTTTACGACATAATATAATTCAAAATAATTAATTACATTTGAAGATATTCACTATCTTAATAAAAAAAACATGAATCGGCTAAAAAGAAAATAAAATTAAACGGAAAAGTAATAAAAAGCTTTATAATATTCTTATTCTCCTTACGAATCTAATCAAATAGGACATTTTGAAAATTAAATTTGGATAAGAAATAAATTAAAATATCATGATTATATTACTTTGCCCAATTTAATTCATTTTTAGTTTAAACCTTGTTGTCTTCCAAACATATTAAAAAATTGTATGAAGAAAAGAGACAGATCCTAAACGAGACATCTTCTGTTTTAGATGTTATTTTATTTTTTGAGTTTACTCCTTAAGAATTGATTTTAAGTCAAATAAGGCGCCCGATATGTAAAGAATACGAATATGTAAAATGTTGTGCTCGATTGACAGCGTTACATTTTTTGTGTGCAGCCTATCGTAGGTACGCACCTTTTACTTTTATTTTGAAGTTTTGTTTTATTTTAATCTGTGTCTGTTCAAAGACAATCGTTCTTATAGAGTCAACTTCAGTCGTGCGTGGGAGCTAACATACATACTTATTGACGATTAAAGCATTTAATTGATAGATTTTTATATATAAACTAGCGGCCCGTCCTGGCTTTGTACGGGTGGACAAAATTCTTTAAACTTTTTCTAACATTCAATATAGACTATGACACTCAGCAATAATGTGCCTTTCTATTGGTGAAAGAATTTTTAAAATCGGTTCAGTAGATCCCGAGATTACCCCTTACAATTTAACAAATATACAAACACACAAACTTTACTTCTTTATAATATTAGTATAGATAAACTAGGTCTGCAATACATGCTGCTGTTTACAAATACTGAGCGAAGTAATTAGTTTTTTGAAGGGTGATTATTCCTCGATGGCATGTCCGATTTCAAAACTTTTTTTTACACATTAGTCACGACCACGATGTGAGTTTTGGCGCCAAATTTCATCAATGTATACTACAGCGGTTTGGCTGTGATCAGCTTTTGAATTTTTCTTTCGGTGATCATTCCTCCACGGTACAGTCTATATTTTTTTAAATAGCCTATGTCCGTCAGGTTATAGTCATGTATGTTCATGCCAAATTTCGTTCGAATCGGTTGAACCGTTAAGTAGCAGGAGGGAGATAAGCGAAATTTGTGAGTTGCCTAAAAGAGAGCTTCGCTCAATAATTACAATAAAAAATCAACTTCACGCCAAGACAGGATCCACGATGGAATGAGCTAAACCAGAAGGTGCGTATGTCTGGTCTTGGTAGCTTAATTGGGAGAGCACTCGCCCGGCTAGCGAGGAATGAAGGTTCGAATTCCGCCTGACACGAGTCAAGTTAAAATGAAATAAAACATTAAGAGTAGTTGTTTTCTTTATGTCTAAAAACCTTATCTGTTATTATTTAATTATCTGAGGTAGCTACGGGTATATAGAAAATTTTATTATAACAAGTTAAAGAAAGGAATTCGGATTATTTAATATCACCATGTCTGGTATTAACTTTGGTAATATAGCGGGTGGCAATCATCTAACACGATTTCTCAGAAAACTTGGTTTCGAGTTCTGTTTAAGGAGATATTAAAGGATATCTCCTTCGCAGCACCAGAAAGGAATTGCGTTATTAAATGGTAATTAGTATATTAATATCAGTCAGTAATTCCAATTAATTAGAAATATTTAACGTTAGCAAAGTTATAGTCAGTGACATTTTTATCATGAATATTATACGGGAAGGTAGTGAAAACAATAATTTATATAGGTACAATATGGACCCTGAGAGGCACACCAAAGTAGAGGTCGCTTTTTGGAACGAAGTTCCTTCTGGGGCGTTGCGGAGGGGTACCCTAGCCGGGAAGAAACGTCCGTAGTGTTAAACAAAAAGCGTAAAATTTTTATGTATATTCCATGTGGGATGGCTATACAGTGTCTAATGTATAGTCTACGTGATGACTGTTATTATATATTTTTATAAATTATTGTAAATAAAATAAAGGTGTTAAGACAGACTTTATGCATATTCAACTAAGAAGTTACAAACGTAAGAGACCACTCATAGTTATTAGTAAAATAACATGTACAGTTTCTAAGATAAGTCAACATTTAAATTTAAATAGTATTGTAAATAAAGACTAGAAGTAGCTCAGCATCTGTTCAATGGTTGATCGTATGAAAGGCATTGTCAATTGACAGATGCTTTCATACGCCAGCACATTCGCAAAGGAATACAGGAAATCTAGCTTTTCCAGCGTTCACATAAACATTCTGATGTGTCGCTGTTTTACTACACTATTAAGGTCAAGTTTTGTAGGAAAGTAGTAGTACTACAGATTTTTTTTTAATCATAACAATAATGAAATAAGTAGTAGTGAGTGATACTACAAAAGTAAATATGATTCCATGTTATGCCCAAACCTTGTACTATATAAGATAAATAAAGTTTAAAATATATATATATATATGCACCAATGTGCACGCTGTCATTTTCACAGCCCCCCAGGGATGGTAGGTCTTTATTTGAACTTTCATTTTTTTATATACTTGGTGTGTATATATATATATATATATATATATATTATTTACAATATATATATTGTCTGTATATACTTTTTATGTAAGTTCGGTATTTCTTCTTTTCCTCTATATTAAAAGTAAGTCTAATAATTATTGGCTGCTAGGGTGTTACAATTTACTCAAGACATTTTATTTCATCATTTATGTTTATAATTTTTAAATATTTTTATGCATTTTCAATGCGATCCTATAAGATAAATTATTATAATAGAAAAATGCTAGAAAAAATCGACTCGGCTCACAAGTGAAGTTTCCCGCCTGAGATTCACTTGTGAGCCGAGTCGATTTTTTCTAGTATTTTTCTATTATAATAATTTATTTCATCATTTATTTTAGAATGAATACAACTCCATGTTGTGTTGTGTGTAAAAAAATACTTTATTGGTATTCTCTTTGACATTTATAGCTTTAAATCAAATGTATTCTTTGATTTTCTATCAGGTATTCTCCAATTCCACCAAAACTTATTACATTTTTAAGTTATTTTGAAAGCATATCTTGATGAACATTGCTCCTCTGTCGTTCCTTTTTCCGTAGCCATATTATCTTCCCATTACTAGTACTCAATTTTCTTTGGACCATCCTATTTTTGCGTTTAGGTCTCCCAGAATATTATATTTTTGTGCTAAAAATATTAGCTATTATTCGTAGATTTATCGATATCGCATATAAATGTTTTATTTCTTCTGTAGCAGCTCTTATATCAGGTTCATATTTTAAACTTACTATCATGCTTTATATGTAAAAATACCTCGATTTTACCAGTTAATTTATTTAAGTTAAGTTTTACAAATAGCTCTTTTATGAGAGAGAATTGATCATAGATTAATTGACCGTGAGACAGAATTTTTTATTACTATACTATTCTGACCCAGCCACGCGTTGCTGTGTCAAAAATTAAAATAAAACCTATCCTATCTTTTAAGTTACATCAAATAACAGATAGTTACGAAGTTTGATCAAAATCGGTTAAGTAGTTTAGGAGTCCATCGCGGAAAAACAACGTGACACGTAATTTATATATATATATTAAAATTAACAGCTACTTTATATTGACAAAGACCGCTTGCCATCATAAAAATAATAATTTTTTATTTGAGATATAAGTATCTGCATAAAACAAAAAAGCATTATAACTACGCCATTGACGAAAGTTATTCCATATAAGCATATTCCATACATTGTAAGTTTTTCATATAAGATTTAAGATCTTTTTTGTTTCATTTTCGTATTTACGAATTACACGCGAACTTTCCAAAGATTGTAAACAAATTTCTCGTAATTTAGAAATTGAGGTATGTAATAATTTCTGAGACAAATTTTTACTCCAATTTTCTAAACTTGATTGATTTGATTCACAATTCGATGACACGATTTTCTAGCTAACCAGTCCAATAATAATAGATTTGAATTATTGGGTTTCCCACAAATAAGAAAGGAAGAAAAAAAAGTTGCTAATGAATAAACTGTGTTACAGTAGCAAGAAGGTCTTTTGTCGAAAATGTTTTTTGTTCTTAATAGTGATTAATAAATAAAGCATGATCTGCTTAATTAAATGCACCACTTTATATTCCGTCGGGGTTCTGAGACTGGAGTACATTGCCGCTTATATCGGTTAACAGCATAACCCGTAGCCCGCATAGATGCTATGCAACTAATAACAGAAAAATGCAAAAGAAAAATTACAGTAGATCACGAGCATGTTTTTTCGACAATTTCTGTAGTAATGAAAGCTTCATCTTTACCTGAATATATTTTATTCAACCTTTAATTTAATGATACGCCAAAGTAACTCAGATTTTGAATTTGAAATTCGCTACTCTTATTACAAGAGATGATCATATATCACGAACAGTCCAAATAAAGAACCGACCGACCGTGTAAAACAATCGAACTTCGATATTTTAAAACAGCTGAAACTCGAATAAAAGCCATATACACTTTACAAGTTACTATCCACACTAAATCCAGACAGCATGTGCCGTTACACAAACTACTTGCTACGAAATACGCTACGATACCGGAATAATCCGGCGCGGAACGTGTTCCCATTATTCACCTACATATGCTACGGCGCGATGTATTTAATTTCGCTACGCCAACACTTCTACTAACGTTGTGCGTTAGATTTGAATTTCATAGTTAAATGTTGACGTGACAACGTCTTAAATTAGGTTGCGGCTGGGAGTCACTTATGAAAAAGTGTAACGCTCGGTAACGTTACGATGAGTCACCGAACGAGAGAGAGGCCCGCCGAATGCCTTGCGTCTCTCTCCCACTCAATTTACTCTTAATCCTATAACAAAGGGTAATCGTAGTGTCTGCTTTTAAACGCACAACACAATGTAGGCATTGCTTTTAAGTATAGTTTTTTAACAAAATACAGATGGCGCTATTTGTCTTAAAATTTTAAACTGTTGGGTTTTCTTACACACCAAAGTATCGGACTTGCAACGATGATGCAATAGTAAATGATTGAAATCCAACGACATATTTTTGATAAAATTGATCAATATTGAAAATTAAATATATTTAATAAAAAATTATATTACGAAAAGTATATTTACTTTTCTTTTTGACGTGACAACGTCGTATAAATTGGTTTGCCGGGTGACACTTCAAGAAACTGCGTTACGCTCCGCTCACGTTATGCGCTTACAATGAGAGCGAGTGAGAGGCACGCGTCCCTTCCACTCGGGCATGGTTAGCCCGCCTAAGAGCGAGAGAGACAGACATAAAAAGTGGAAGGGACGCGTGCCTATAAATTAATGTTTTAAATATAATTCTTTGTATAAATAAATGTTTTAAATTGTTACTATTATTTCATCCTTCTTCCTACTATACGAATGAATATTCACATTAAAATTATTTTACCACTCAAAGTCGTTGTCACGTAAAACTTTCGCCCGTATACCGACTTTACAGGCAACCAACCAGTTTTTTTTTATTGCACATGCGATTTTGTTTCCATTTATTTCAGAATACCTTTTTGTAAGATTTGCTTATAGATAAGTAAAATGTCAAAATCGTAGTTAAAGAAGCAAAGGAAATTACGTCATCGATACCTTTCTGTGCATTATCATTTAAATTTAAAATCTGTTCGTTGCTCTTATTGCCTGGTTTATTTGTTCCCAAATTTATAATAAATATTATATATTATGCAACGCCAGGTTTAAATCCGTCACTTCGATATTCAGATTGTCATTTTTTCTAGTATTAGAAATATACTAGAAAAATTCGACTCGGCTTACAAGTAAATTCTCAGGCAGGCTTCAGACGTCCATTCCAATGCTCTCCCATTGAGCTACCGAGCCTTTTATAGAGCCACCGATTTTTTTTACAATTTACTTTTTTTCTATTAAATTAATTTATCATATTAGATAGCATTGAAAATTGCAAAAAAATAATTAAAAATCATTAAATTGTCACTTTTTGTAAGAATACTAATATGTCAAATATGTAATTAACATTCGACAGGTAGACAAATAGGCCTCTTGTGATCGATGTACTATGGATATAAGACTCATCAATTAATCGCTTAGCTTACCACGGTATGGTTAATATTCTTAAAAAAGTAATACAGCTTTATTTGATTACAGACAAGCTAAAACAGATTAATGCTAAACAACTAGACAGACAAAAAGAACTTTTGAAAAAAAAAACAAAACAAATCTATACCCAAAAAATTGACTATTATACAAAAGTTAATACATATGACATAAGGATTGACATAAATCTTAACTTCCCTATGAATACAAGGAAACGAAAATGTTTTACGACCGGACCTTCTTTCAATGTCCCTGGGTAGAAATATCTCTAGATTTTTATTGTCAAAAGCGCTAGCGAATGTAAATAATTTTGGAAAAGAGTTTTGCATTGATTTGCGTTATTTACTGCCGAATGTAGGCAAGCTACCATACATAGATACTTAAAAATGGATTACGTTAATTATTTCAGCTGAAAGATAGAGATGTTTATCTGGCTAGTTATTTGGCATTTATCTGTTTTTGTTGGTCTGTAAGCAAAAAAATATGCCTCTAGTAAGAACGTTATAAATCCCAAACTTTTTGTTAGGAATAACGAGTACCATGTACTAAACACGATATTCAAATTCCCGGTCACTCGTATATATTTAAAATTTTTCATATAAGAGAGTTATTATATTTTGACGATAGTTTGGTGCAACGGTAGCGATCCTGCCTTTCGCACCGATCGATGGTCCTGGGTTCGAATCCCGGTAGGGGCAGATGTTTGTATGATGAATACGAGCATTTGTACCTGAGTCATGAGTGTTTATATTTATTTCTATGAATATTACATATCTATGTATCATATATCTATCTATCCGTTACCCTAATATCCATAACACAACACAACACAACTTACTTTGGGCTGAGATAATTTTTGTGAATGTAGGAAATATTTATTTATTATTTATTATTATATTGTATTAATTTTTTAGCATTCACAACGCCATATTTCTAAAAGATTAAATATACATATAAAAACAACCACACAAGTGGTTTTTTTTTATAGTCGTTTTTTAATCTTATAGTGTTTTTCTTTTTTCTCCGAGTATTCACAAAATAATATCTGACTAATAGTAGCCATAAGCGTTGCTGGATTTCACAATTCTTAGAGCAAGGTTTTCTCGATACGTCGCTAAAATCATTTCACAGCTCTTTCGACTTCCTATTATAATGTGAATTGCGAAAATTGAGACCTACCAGGCGCAAACCTGAGAGAAATGCCAATCTCAAACTATAACTTGTCCGTCAAAAAGGAAAGGGTTGGAATCTGAGACCCCAAAGTTATAACTCGGTTCCATTATCATCAGCTTTTGTTATAGTCTTATCGCTTTAAGTTTCGTTCGACAGATGTCGCTGTTCTTACATTATTATAATCTATCAAACGTTATTAATTGTACCTGTCACAAAACCTCATTGTAATTACTCCTACTTCATACTGAACACTTTGTATCTTTGGTGATATAAGCGGCTTTATAAACTGTAAATCTTTTGTTTTGCAAAACCATAATTTTTTTTTACTATTATTTCGTCGACGAACTCAGTAAGGCCAATGTGACGTCAATCCTCGGCATTTTAATACTTAAAGTGCTTTCAATTCCTCATTAATAACTAAAAATAGTTGCTGTTGAACCAGTGAAAGCTTGCGTTGAATATGACGACGTAATTATTAAAAGGTCTGATAAAATAAAACCACTCACCGGATTCGTTGGATTATCCCTTTACAAGATCCTTTGAACACGGATCTTTTTAAGGGAGCGAAATGTCAGGATTAAAATTATAAAAGCAAACATAACCCGGTTAAAGTGCTTTTATTTCAATGTGTGGGAGGCACGGAAGTGTTAGAACTAAAATATTTAAAGGTCTGTTTTAGACAATGTAAATCTATAATCTAAGATCACAGTGGTTTGTGTGTTTGTCTGTCCGCTCTTTTTCCCGCTTTTTTCCATTGTATCAATAACGTTACCATAGCAGCGCGTTAACAGCAAGTAGTTCGTCTACCGGACGCAAGATGGCGCTAAAGGCGCTAAAGGCGCTTTTTTATATTTAATAATATAAAAAATTTAAAGAATTTTGTCCACCTGTACGAAGCCGGAACGGGCCGCTAGTCTATAATCTAAGATCACAGATGTTTTTGTGTTTGTCTGTCCGCTCTTTTTCCATTGTATCAATAACGTTACCATAGCAACGCGTTACCGGGTCAGCTAGTTCAGATATAAATGTATAACTAAGAATTACATTTTTAATTTTAAATATAATAAAAAAATATAATGAACAGACAGAACAGGAATAACAAAATAAATTGAAGTGTTATCATACTCGTAGAATGCAGTTATACTTGCGCTTCGATTGATGTCAAAGTAAAGCGTTAATTGAACCGTGCATAGGTCAAAGGTTATTGGAATCACAAGATATTGATGAATACAATTATTATTCTCTTCTCCCGACAGTAGCCCAGACTTTGCTACGAACATTTACCTAAAGGATCGAAAGCGCTTGTAAGCTGATCGTTATAGATGTTATAAATTTGCGGTGATGTTAAGTTCAAAGAATTATTTTCTCATAAAAACACTAAGCTTACATAAAATGAGAAAATATTATCCACATATTTTTAAATATTTGCTTGTGTCTATTTATAAAGCACCGGATTCTTAAAAAAAGACATATTTAAATAAAAAAACGAATAACATTCTGAGCTATATATAAACTTATATATTAACTTATTAATAAGAAATAGAAAAAATATATGCATATATACAAACAAAACCTAACAAGTTGAATTTTTCTTTATCATTATTTCTTTAGATATAAATATAGCTGTTTAATGCTTAAATAACAATAAATATGATAAAATTTTGTATACTATAAAAAATTCAACCTGTTCGATGCACACGAATTACTGAGATCAGAAAACATCCTAATTTCAAATGAAGATTGGAGTGTGCCATCTGCTTGGGATCCCATAATATATAAAATTATATCTCCAAAAACTCACGCTGCGAGACCTAGTGATGTAGTGAGTTCTTTTTGTAAATAATAAATGTAAGATGCAGCTCCTTCCCTCTTTTGAAGTTTTTTTCGCCGGTTCTTGTCGGAAGGGACAGTAACCATAACTATAATAAAATAACTAAATAAAGAAATAAAAACGATTGTATTTGTATAAATTTAATACTTACGAACTTACCGAATAAAAATATTGGAAGGTGATCCTATGATCACGGCTCCCGTAAAGGACTCCAAAAATCATAATTATATATAAAATAACAAGAATAAATGCAACGGTCGTTATCCAATAAAAGAGGTTATATTTAAAACTCTGTTTACCTAACCTAACTTGAGGCAATAAATGTGAGTGGCGAAACAGACGAATTTCTTAATGAAAGTTTTTAGACATTAGACTCAAGGCTTGCAATCGTATCTTCATATCGATGCCTTTTCTAGCAGACATAACACCGCGACGTGTACTGCTAAAAAAAAATTAATTACTGATATTATTACAACAAAAATTGTTCATTTTAGTTATTTAATAGAATAATGACTTATAAACTGTTATTGTACTTGACTGTTTATATTGATGACTAGCTGACCCAGCCACGCGTTGCTGCAGTAATTTTAAAGAATTTTCCTAAAACAAAGTAGCCTACGTTACTCCTTATTACATGAGTTACCTGCCAATAAAAGTCCCGTCAAAATCGGTCCTGCCATTTCAGAGATTAGCCGGAACAAACAGACAGACAGACAGACAAAAATTGTATAAAATGTTATTTTGGTGTATGTACCTTATATATATTCATATGTATGTAGTAAAAAACGGTTATTTCAATATTACAAACAGACACTCCAATTTTATTTATATGTATAGATATATTTACTTTTAAAAAATGGTGCTCGTCATATACTATTCTACAATTCCTTCTAACTAGGTATTAATAATAAAATGAAAAATGTAATAATTGCATCTCAATGTATATTTAAAAATATGATTTAAATTATTAACAGGAAATATTAAGAGACGCAAGGAAAAATTATGATACTTTTATTATAAAATGTGATGTTTATACATTCAATACAAGAAACAAGAATTTACTTGCTTTTGCAAGATTCAGGCTTTAAAAAAACAAAAGACTCGTTCTTGGGCTAGTGTCTTTTGTAAGAAAGTACCATGCAATGTCACCTATAATTTTAAATTTAAAAATGTTGTACAGGCATTGTAAATGCTTATATAAAATAGGAAAGCATTTTATTTTATCTTTTTTATCTTTAGATTTAATATACCGAATGCATAAGCAGTCTGAGTGGTTGTAGTTCCATCGTCGTCTGATCTCCATTAAGCATGTTTTGCTGCTTAGTTAAGTTAGGATAAGATAAATGAATATTAAGGATTATTTCTTTTACTATTGTATAGTCAACAATAAAATTGTCATTTAACAAAAAACCTTTTTTTTGATGACAAGACAATCGACCAACTGAAATACTAGAATTACCGATATTTGTATAACGATAATACAGAATTATTAAGGTAACGATAATTAAAGCAAATATAAGTGAATATAAATGAAAATGCAATTTTATGCGAATCAATAGGGAATCACTGTCTGTCTAACTTTGTCGCGTTCACTGTCGACGGGAGACCTTGTGGTTTCGAATGAAACAAAGACAAGTTCAATCTTATTGTTTATAAACAATTGAAGATACAACTCTATGAATCGTAAGTAGGTAGATGTAAAAAATGCTTTGAATAAGTACCATCTGTACCATTATAAGGTAGAAGAATGGCTGTGGCTAAGAATAATTTAAATTAGTTACTGAGTAGAGTCAGATCTTGTCTAGAAATATATGATCTCAAAACAGGAAATACATTGTAGTAAACAATATGACAGTAAAATATGATTCTTAATATACAACAATATAAAATATATTTTAAATCATCACTGCAGTCGTAAATATCCTTATGATAGCTTGGTATGCAATGGAGTAAATTTTGATAAAGTTTATAACAATAATGTAATTACACTAACAAAAATGCATTAAACTATTCAAAGGAATATAGCTATATAATTATTTCTTACAATCACACCGATTTGTCGAACCTAAACAAAGCCCTTGAGGCTTGGATTATGGATCATTATGCTGATTTTTAGCTTATGCTGAAAAATAGATAAATATTGTCAATAAGATGTTATTACATCCCTACCTGGAATCAAACTACCAAAATCTTTGTTTTACTTTTTTGTGCACTCTAGTGTGCATTATCTAGTCGCTTATTTAGCTGCTAAGCATATGAAAAAACTATCAGATAGGTAAATTCCTCATTAGGAATAACCATTATCTATTAATTGTCCAATAAATGCATTGTGAATGCTTAATCGGCGTCCTCCATGGTCAAGTGGCTCGCTTACCGGTTATTACGCTAAAACCACTACGAGGATTCGATACTCGACCGGTTCAATGTTGAAAACAGCCTTTTCTATATTTATATTCTAGGTATCGTGGTCCCGTCGATGTTTCTGAATTGTGTAATACAATGGCTTTAGCTACTTAACTTGGATTCAGAACAAAGTTTGTGATATTGTCTTCATATAAGACAAAGTCACATTCATTGTTTCTTTCTTTCATTTCCTAGATTTTACCCACGTCTTCCCTCTCGTTAATAAAGACTACCGATTAAAAGGTATACACCTTTCCCTAGGGAATTATGTTTTTTCTGGATAAAGTGTCATTTTCTGACAAAATGTGTGCAAAATTTCATGATGATCGGTTGAGTAGTAAAGGTGAGAAATTATAACAAACAAACAAATTCATTTTCGCATTATGATATTAGTTACGATTTATTCATTTCAATTCGTATTAAATATTAATCTGTCACATGTAACGCTTCTAAAAAATGTCCGTACACCTAATTCTTATACGTAAAACTTAGACGAGTAAAACGCAGATAGTTCCAATATTATTATTTTATTTGTCTGTAATAGAAAATAAATAAGGAAGACAGACAATAATTTACCCGGTGGAATTAACACATGAATAAAGGTATCTTTTCAAAAGAAAATCACTAGATGTGATTAATGTATTGTTCGCTGAATTAAGAAGGAGTTCTATATATAATGAGCTAAAAGCACATACATAAGTATAGTAAGTTTTCTTGGAGCCGAAGAAAGTAAGTTCTTTCAACTTATTATATAATTTAGTGTCAAGATTTTTTGCAAAATTTGAATGTTAAAATTGCTTCTATATCTATGGTTTTTATCCTTTTTTGTAATATAGTTGGGTAAAAAATATACGGTACTTATTTTAATCGAAAAATATTCACAGGCGATAACAGCTTATGAGCTGAGTCGATTTTTTCTAGTATTTTTTCTATTAAAATAATTAATTATATGAGATAGCATTAAAAAATGTAAGAAATATCTAATAATCTTAAAATATGACACGGTCCAATGCAATTTGTAATCAGTATCTAAACTTTCACAACCAGTTCCTCATTAGTGTTTTTAGATGTAGTGGTACGCATTTAATCAACAAAAATTTAACCAATCGGAAGTAGTAAATATCTAGTAAACTGCGATTAAAAATTCAAGGCATTGCGCTTTGTCTAATTACCTTCAATTAAAATGGATTCACTATATGAATCCCTTTGTCTTCACTGGAATGAAGGTCGAAAGCAAATCAAGCATCAAAAGAAAATGATTTGAATAAAACACTTTTTCACGGATATATGCGCATACTTTATATTTAGATAATCCTGACATTTCGACTCCTTTACAGGAGCCGCGGTCACAGGAATGTCTATGGCAATTGTCGACATACATTTTCTACTATAACTTCACAATATTTCACTCGGGCACGTTCTCAACTGTTAAAATTTATACAATTCAACATTTTAAATTTTATTTAATTATGTAATTATCACTAGGATTCATTTAAACTACTGAGTCTACCACCAGTTCGGAAATCGGGAAAAAATAAAGTGATCTTTATTTCAATTGCATAAGGTAGGTACTTCAAAGTATACATCTTGATGCGTTGTCGACTGTACTTGAAAGACGTTTTTTTATCATCTTGCATAAAACATGAAGTGCAATCTTTAGTCGTAAGATGTAAGATAAGAAAAGCAGTCTTACTCTGTAAAACCAAGTGCAAATGAGTGAGTAAACAGGAAAATATTACAAGAATAAATTAAAACATATTTTACGACGTCGATCAGATATTTATAAAATTTGTAGTAGATAATTTATTTATATTAAGTTTATACAACTGAATGGTATATAATGAAGTTGAATGGCCAAAGTGTTGGGTTGTTCAACTTATGTTAGCTGTCTTTTTAACGGGCAAAAGACAAGCGTTTTTTGGTCAGCATTTAAACTGGTTATAAGATTTACACAACTTGCAGGCAGATTAGTATTGAGGAAAAGAGTTAGCTTTGCTATAAAAAAGTTGCGTAATGTTTGCATGCTTATCGCAACTTGATTTACTTTGGCTCAAGCTAAATTATGGATTTATTACCTATAGCTGACCCTATAATATATCGACGGAAAGCGCGATGACCGAGTTGGCGGAGCTCGAGACGGAGTGACCCTATCTGCAAAACCAAACGGGTTTGAGACCTGTTTGTGTGATGAATAAAACATTTATACCGTGTGTCGTGGATATTTTTATACATATTGCTTATTTTTATATTGTCTTTTTATACATTTCTTTCTATCCCCCTAACAAGAACATACGAGGAGTGATCCAAAAATAATGATAATGAATATGAAACAACATGATTATAGTCAATTTTTTATTTTATTTTTCTACATAGTCTCCTAACAAATTAATAAATTTAGTCCATCTTTTTTCTAAACTTAATATTCCCTTTGAAAATAATATTTTTCTTGACTCTCCAAATAAACCTCTACAGCAGCCATCACTTCGCTATCGTCTTAAAATTTCTTGCCTCGGAGGTGTTGAGCCGTGGGAAGAGATAGAAGTCGCTGGGAGCTATATCTGGCGAATAGGGAGAGTGTTCGACCAATTAAAATCCCATTTCTTGAATGGCAGCTCTGGTGGCTCTAATATGATCACCCCTCGTATATGTTAAACAAATATTAAATGTTTTTTCATTTAACAATTATTATTTTTTAATCTTGAAAATAGCAAAGCCGTGACTTTGAATAAAATCTTTTATCATTCTGTACGAATAAGTGCAGGTACCTAATTGATTTACACCTCCTTAATAGGAATGATAGCGAAGTTAGAGATCGTTCAAAATCGAATTAAGATGGTAATGCTAAGTAAAAATGTCACTCGAAAGCCAAGGTTAGTCTGTGAAGGAATATTTAACTTATATCTCTATTATTTACATTTGAATTATATCTAGACTGATGCTATTTCTATTATTTGATCATCACTTAAAGCAATAATCATTAAATTTAAAAATAAAACTGTTTAAACAAAATGACGTTTTGGGTTGAATAACGATAAGAGTTGTAAGCTAAGATTTAATATCGATATGAAAGAATCCACCCTAAATCGTTGTGGGATCACAACGTGGATTATACCCCATACTCCTTACGTTTTCAACCATAATAAAGACCTTGCGGAACGTAATTATGAACCTGTTTACTGTTAACACGGCCCAAAAAATAACGTGTTTTTTATTAAATTTTAAAATGAGATATCTTAAAGTTAGCCTATTTACTTTGAAAGTTAACTTCATGATGTCGCTTTTTCGTTACATGCTGCCTGCGCAACTTCTGTTACATTAAAAAATTCCCCCTAATGCGCCTAAAGACGTATAACTTTAATAAACGCTATAAAGACTCACATAAGGACTAGCTACCCCGGTAACGCGTTGCTATGGTAACGTTAAAAAAGCGAACAGACAAAAACACAAACAACAAATTTGTGTTCTTAGATTATAGACTGGCTGACCCTGTAACGTGTTGCTATGGTAACGCGTTGCTATGATAACGCGTATACAATGTAAAAAGAACTGGAAAAAGAACGGACAGACAAACACACAAAAAAACAAATTGGTGTTCTTAGAGTATATATTAATTAAAACGGAATTATTACTTTTTTGTCACGGAAGATCGGAGTTCTTTTGATTTAATTCCCTTTTTAATATACACTAAAAATAAACTGGTCTGGTGTTCGTATAAAATTTTTCGTTTCCATTTATTTATTCTAGACTACTATCAAAGTAAGCCCATCACGTAGGCGTAACACTACCAACAAGAGTTGTTAAGTATCCAATTAAGCGGTAAAACAACGCTAAGGTCGGTTGGTTAGGTTGCACTTGACTTCGTATTCAGAAATAGTTTCTTTTTCGAGTGTTACTTAGCCCAGATGAAGGGAAAAACGTAGAAATTCTCCCTTTAGCTTTCGTTTTTAGCACATTTATTTACGGAATAAATACCACTTCTACAAACTATTTTTTTTTTATATAATGAACTCTATCTAATTGGACGTAACGTAGAGATTTTACATTTTTGTATAGGTTGATATGCTGTTGGTTAACTGTATATACGGAAATTCCATACACATTGCTAATTTAGATCAATATTATTAAAAGAAAACCACACGATCTAATGCGACAATCAACTAAGATTTAAAAGTGGAGAATTGTTTGTCAGAACACGAGTACATAAATTGTAATATAAACATATTTCACACATTAAAAGTGTCTAAGCTCCATGCTTAGACATGCTTCATGCACTAAAAATTTGGTTTTTAGATCATATTTTTGTAACTTACAAGAATACTCAACAAAAAAAATACGTGCTAGGTTTTTTTTTAAATATTATTATTATAAACATTTATATTTTAAATATTATTTGATAAAATTTAATAAATAAACTTGATTCTTAAGAGTTTTGATAGATGTAATTTATTTGTTTTACATTGTTTATTTATATGAATAAGTGTCAAGTAGTGCCTAAATTCTTATTAGAACTCCTGGGATCTCCAAAAGTCACATCCAAATGAAAGATCTAAAACTTAACTTCAGGTTCGATTTTAGACAAGTATAATACTTATACCTCGAGGAATTTTAATAATAATGTATATTGGTATCCATTGTCCATTGAACGTCTTTTTTTAACCACAGCAGCTCAGGGAAATTGTAATAAACCAGGAATAACGAACGCTAACTTGAAAAAAATATTAAGAACGCTATAACATGGGTTACATTGAACCATACTACATAAAAAAATTATTTAGTTCTGTAGTAATTTTAACTGCAGATAAAATGAAGTACGAGTTTCTTGTTCCACATTTATATAAAAGTAAATTTAGACGAGTTTAACTGTCATAAAATTTAAGCCATCTAAATTTTGTAGATAATTAGTCATTCCATAGTGTAAAACTTGTAAATATTGTTCATTCTGCGTAGCTTCTATATCTAAACAAAACAATTATTGAATTTCTCGAAAAGAAATCTAATGTTGAAACAGAATAAGCATTATTATAAAAAAAAATTACCCAAAACTTGGCAGTATAGCTTTGGATTTTTGCTGGTGTTACCACTGTTACTCTCACCACTAAGGAATACAGTCAAAACGTAAAGTAAATACAGTGCGGTTTAGGTTTTTGCGGTTAGCATGAAAAGGGCCCCGGGGATTTTGAATACCTTCCATTCCCAACCTCCAAGACCCACGGGATAGCAAAGATTGTTTTGAAAAATCATTATTTTAGCACCATTAATGCGACAACTCTACAGAAATTTAAAAAAAAATTGGATGAGCTTGACTGATGACTTAATTGTGCAGTTTTATTTAACAAAAACTAAAATCGTTTTCATCTTTTAAAATACGTTGTGGGAACTACATGTACGCTTAAAGCACTCCGACACAGATAAGAAAAATACTGTTAAGATTATTTATTGTTTGTAGATAAAGTGTGGTAATTTTCCTCGCTTTCACCTTAATTAAGGCCATTTGAGGCCGAATGACAATTCAGAATTTCATAATAAAACAGGTATCCTTGTTTTACCTTTCCTGTCTAGGCTTGATTTTAATTCCTTAATTATAATAATAATATTTCCCACAATCACACCAATTAGCCCAGCCCAAAGTAAGCACCGTCAAGGCTTGTGTTATGGATACTTTTTTTTTACGTGGAGGAAATGCGTTAAGCATACCCCATCGTTGGGTGGATGATGGGATTATGTGGGACTCTCCCCTGCGGACCTACCTGACGATAAAAGCTCGTCAGGTCGGTGCGCAGGGGCCTACCCACTAAAAACTTCACGACGTCCCCTCATTCACCTAAGTGCCATTGGTTCGTCGAACCATCCATCATCATCAGACGATAGGTCGTTCGACGAAGCAATGACACCAGGCGGAGTCACGGGAACCCTTGCGGACACTTCCGCGGCCCCGCCGGTGGATGACTGCCCTAGGCGGACCCTTCTGTATCCTCCAGGGGATTGGACAATCCGAGATTGGGATTGGGATCGTTTTCCCTCACCCGCTCAGCCGCCTCCTTCTGTGTCATGATCTGGTCGCAGAAGTCATTTATGGCCCTCCACTTACTATCGCACTCAAGCATAGCCATGATTTTGCTCGGGAGCGAGAGGTCTTCTCCCACGGTCGCCTTCAGGGCGTTGCGCTGTGTGGTCCAGGCAGGGCACCACTCCAAAGCGTGGTGTGCCGTGTCCTCAATGGCGCCACAGTCTAGGCACAAGGGTGTTGGCTCTTTCCTTGCAATCTTGTGCAGATAATTACCAAAGCAGCCATGCCCGGTAAGCATCTGCACAAGATGGAAGTGTGTAATGGATACTAGGGTAACGGATAGACATACTTATACGATACATAGAAATGTTATATTCATAGAAATATATGTAAATATCAATGACTCAGGTACAAATGCTTGTATTCATCATACAATCATCTGCCCCTTCCGGAATTCGAACCCAGGACCGTCGGCACAAAAGGTAGGATCGCTACCGTTGCACCAAACGGTCGACATTTATCATTTATCGTCATTTAATTATAATCACTTTTTTCGGTTTTCAAGTGTTCTTGGACATAATATCCTTCGGTTTTCCTTACGTTTCGTCAAGGCAACAAAATTATTCTATTCTGGAAACAATTTAAATACAAAATGTATGTCAAATTAGTTATTAAATAGATTGCAATAAAACTTTGTTGAAGGCTATGATGACTTTAGGGTATAAGGAAACAGAAGACCTACTCAAATAAATGTATTTTTTAATCATTAAAATATTGTTTATATGTATATCGTTCGTAGAGCTAGGCAAATTACGTCTATTATTTTATTAATTTTAATATCGTTTGAATGGTATCTTAAATAACCTCACACGCGCAAGCACAATCATTCAGTTACACACACCCCCACATACATACATCTACACATACACGCATGCGCTTTAAAATCATTCACTCATTCACATTACACAAATTATGTTTATCAAGTATAGTTAGTTTTTCTCTTTTTGTTTATTTTGCATACATTTTTTACCTATTTTTATGGAAGAGCGGGGCCTCCTGCCACAGGTGTATTATTTACTCAGAGTAAACAGGACTGGAGTAGCCTTTGCCTAACATTACCCCTCTGCCAAATGCACAAGCATCGGAATCCTGTGCGTTATATAAAACTAGTTGAGCCGCCATTTTAAAACCACAATAATCAGAACGTCTTACCGTGCAGAGCTCCCACGAAAATGCCTGCCTGTGCTGTTTTCTACTGTAAAAAAAATTCGAAAATATCTAGTATGCAAAAAGATGGTGTCACCTTTCATTTGTAAGCATAATTTTTAGGTTTTGATTATTATTTAATTCATAATTTCATGTTTTAGCAGACTACAATTTCAAATTTCGCGCTCAAAGTTCGTTTGATGACGTCACGGCTGCACTCCCCACGAGACTACCTAGGGTTGACCATTATCGCATTTCAATTAATTAAGACAAAAATTAGAAAAAGTTTGTTGGTAATAAATAACTGTAATTTTGTATTAATTAATTACCAATTATAATTTCGTTTTAACAATGTACGTTGCGTGTTTATTTTTAGTTTAGTATTAAGTACATACCTACACTTTTGCGGCTGCTTGAAGCCTATTCTTTGCCACACAACATGGAAATATAAAATAATAAATAAAATAATTAATTAAAATAATAATCAAACTATTTGTCCTTTTATTCATGCTGGGCGGCGCTCATAAACATTAATGCTGTATATACTTCCAGTGTCCCTGACTTCATAAAAAAGACACGGTTAAAAGGGTACCATCGTCTAACCAGCACACCCGATCATTTCCGAGAAACCAAAATTTTTTTTCGAGCCACAGGACAAATTGTTTTTATTTTGTAATCAGCAACCCTTATTAATTTGTACAATATTAATTTGCACAATAGTGATGTCAACTTCATCAATATTGTGATTTTACGAGTGAGTAATGAATGAATGAATGAATGCAAGTAACATTCTTAAATTGATAATATGTATTTTTAATTTAAATCTATATGTCGCATGGAAATTGCATAATTCTGCAGTTTACATTCGGCGTCATCAGTTTAAAAAACACATACCCTATTCTTAGTTCCTTTTCATAACGATAATAAAACACAGCTTAGATAAATTACAGTTTGTTTCAGTAATTATTACCAGGTATTAATGATGATTTCAAATAAGAATAAGGTATGTGATTTTGAACTGATGACGCCGTATGTAAAGTGCGGAATTATACTATTTACCTGCGATATTATACATACGAGAATAAAACTGTAAAGATATAGAATAAAACAGGTCAAGTCCACCTTAAACCAAATGGCTAGTAATGAGAGTAGAGGAAGCGAAATCACTAATTTTTGAACATTTTGTCTGTCTGTATGTATGTTTGAGCACGCATCACCCAAAAACTACGCGACGGATTTTGATGACATTTTAGTATGGTTATAGCTAAATGTCATCGTCAACATTTAAGTTAAGTTTTTTATTAATATTGTAGCATTTATAGCTCCTTTTAAAAACCGGCTTGTCCAACTGCAATACTTCAAGATACTAGGAGTAAGGTATGTGGTACCAAAAGTCATTTGTACATAAATGAAAGCTATTGGAAGATAGTATTGCAGTATTAAAATTAGAAATGATCGGTATGTGTAGTTCAGGCAAATATACTCTGCCCCTAGGCGGTATACTAATTGTTGGTATTTATACTTTAAGCTTTGATATGCCCGGAAACATCTAATTTTTCATATTCAGTTTTCCTAAAGAATACAGCATACGAAAAAAATGGATTCATGCTTGTAATAGGTAATAGGGCATCTTGGGCATCTTCAAGAACAAGTACTATATGTTCCATACATATTGAGCCGTCTCAGTTTCAAAAATTATCTAACAATAGAAGAAGATTAGTTGCCCATGCTGTGCCAACGTTATTCTTGAATGATCCTCTGAGTTTATTATATAACTAGTTATGCTTCAAATAGATATTAACATGTAATATTATAACAGTTTTAGTTTATTACATTTAAATGTATTAATTTGAGGTTAAAAAATAAGTTGAAAAGGAAATGCCTGCAAAAAGTGATGTAAGCAAATCGCAAAAAAATACAAATAATCAATCGGTCAAAGTAAAAATCTGAGAAATATAACTATATTCACTATCGCTTTGTTAAAAATAATGTTTCAGAGTTCCTCCTTTCCATTATGGGTATACGCAAAAGGGTCCACAGTGAATTCTATATATATAATAACACCTATTGTAAATATCTTTTAAATGCAATAAACTATCAAGTTTCAATTTGTATTTGTAGGAATACTAACGTAAAGTTAATATATTCATTCATTGAACGAAACTGATTTATCGATATCGATATTCTCGTGCTATGTCATGTCACTTCTCACACAATGACATTCGTGTGTTTGAATAGAACGTTAACACACTATTTTAAGCACGTGTGCGTGTATTTTAAATATGTTTGTCGTATTATGCATGTGTGCGTTTGTAAACACGCAAAGAGTTTTTGTTCCTGTGTGCTGGCATTGAATGTAGTAGTAACCTCACCCCCCGCAAAAAATGGCAGAAAAATATGTACGAGATATTGACTAATGGCTACTCCAGTCCTGTTTACTCTGAGATTATTTACAATACGCTTACTAGGTTGGTTCCAGCCTTAGAATATTGTTTGTACTAAATTTGTATGAAATAAACATTTTTTCATTTTCATTTTTCATTTCATTCATTAAATGTATGTTAAATAGTTTTAAATATAAGGTGTTATAACAATTTCTTTACCAGTATCACATATTTTTCCAAACAAAATTTAGCAATAATAAAACTCTAAAGTGTATTTTCTTCACCTATAGCTTACATGATAACAAAACAGAAACATCCGAACGAACACATTGTGCATAATGTGAACTTTAAAATCGAATATAATACATAAATTACTTAAATATTTTGTGCTTAAATATTTTCTAACAATTGCGTTAATTACACAAATAATAGCAATAGTTATGCAGAAATCTAGCCTCAGTTATTCTACACTTCAAATTTCGAAGTAATTAAATAGATGTACTAATAGAAATTTAATTCAAAATTATTATAAATACAAACCATGTATGGATTCATTTTGAAATCTTTTAATAAAGTTTCATCTTTTTGTGTTGCATTTTTCCCTAAGCTGCTAAATACTCTTAACCTGACTGTACGTGCTGTTAAATTTGTATTTTTCGTTGTATTGGTTACCGCTTCCTAATTGATTAGTGTATTATATTCTATTTTTATAATTTTTTTATATTTTTTTTTATTAGTACTAAAAATACAGGGTGGTGCAGAGGAAACGCATGTTTTTCAATATTGAATTACTGGGACACAATGGGTTGAAAATAATAAAAACAACAAATGATAGGTTTTTTAATGCAGTTTTTGAAATTACATACCATATTTAGGTTCGGAAAATAATGTCTTTGAGATGACGTCCTTCTTGCTGCATACAAATTTGGATCCTCTTCTGAAAATTACGGACTGAATTCTCCAAAATTTCATTTGGCACAGCTTCAATTTCCTGACGAATGGAATTCTTAAGGTCATCGAGTGTGCGAGGCTTGTTGATGTACACTCTTGATTTCAAATATCCCCACAAAAAGAAGTCACATATTGACAGGTCGGGTGAGCGAGGGGGCCAGTGAACATCACCAAATCTGGAATTGTTTCATTGTTTCTAAAAAACTGCTCCACAACGAACACACGATGTTGTACGCTCCAACGCTCCATAGCGACTGAAACGGCATTGTTGTAGCCGTCTGCCAACATTTGTTCAAGGTCAATGCCCCCTCCCGTTGCCGCGTACTAGCAGTTCGAAAAACATGCGTTTCCTCTGCACCACCTTGTACATTGCACTTAACAATAAATAACAATAGAAATATATTATATTAAATAAATTTAAAGAAAAACTTTTTGACCTTTTAACAAAAAAAAATATACCAGACAATAGGTAGTTAATCAGTAGGTTTATTTCACATAGAGCTACAATAGTAATAATCTTTAATAGTATATTATATATATTGAAAGCATTCACGCAGTTCTTGGTCGCGAAATAAAGAAAACACTTTGAAAATGGCACAGAGTCGCCATATGGATTTGTTTAAAAAAAAAAATATGATGTAATATTTGCAACGGTACCCCATAAATCCAAATCTGTTCAAGCATATATAATAAGCTATAGTGAAATAATGAACATCACATACAAACACTTATTGAAAATATTAGACTCATTTTCTTAGGCAGAAGTGTAACAAATTTTCCAATTCAGATAACTATCACATCAATACGTTGAGATTCATTGATATGTTGTTTCATATCAATTTCATTGATATGTTGTTTCCGTGGAGCCGTTTAAAGCATTATTTATTACAACTTTTTCTAATAGTATTTATTTTTAAACAGAAAACTGTATAGGGGTAACACCTTATTAAAGAATGAAATTTCTTCCAGCTGGCTCTAGAAAGAAAAGTAAAGATAGTCTATAAATACATGCAAAAGTATTTATATAACTCATATATATTCCTATCATACTCACTTAAATACAATATATATATAATTTTATAGAACGCTTTCTGATAATTCGCTCAGGCACTCAATATTGTGTGACCAAACTTCTGTTTTAAGATACTTGTGGGATATATATTTCAATAGTGTATAAACAAACCGAACAGAACCCTTTTATATAATGAAGATTGCGAAATGCTGAAGCAATTAACCGTAACCAACGTGATTCATTTAGTTAAGTGCTTTTTTGCCCTCTAATAGTATCTCATATTAACTACAAATAGACAAATGTACACACCTTCTGGTTATCTCAGACCAAGGTTGTTGAAAGGATATCAAGCAGCGAAATAAAACATCTTTTTTTAAAATTTATTTATTAGTTTATTCATTTCTTAAAATGTGTTCAATCTATGACCGCGGTAGGCTGTTATTCTAATTCACTCCGTCGTATGTGATATGGAGTTTAATAATTATTATTTAAGGTCAGTGATCACAACAATAGTAACATTCACCTTCTTATCAAATTAGCCAAAAAATGCAAGATGTCGTTAATCAATTTTCAACTTAAAATCTAAAATGCAGCATGCGTTTTGAAATAGGTGGCTCAGCAGTATTGTATGTAATTGACTGCAATATATTATGTGTAATCAATGCAAAATAGGCCATAAAATAAAAAGTTTATTTTATAATATCAGGTAAAAGTATTACTTGACAAATAAATTTAAACATATAACGTGGAACAGTTAAACAATTTATATAGATATTGATGTTATAACAATTTTCTTTTCATTCCTACAGGGTCTTCGGGTGACGACTATCATAGGGTCGTTTGGGACTTGCGCAGGGGCATGGCTGAAGGTGCTGTCTGTACCACAGGACATGTTCTGGCTTGGCTTCCTAGGGCAAACCGTGGTCGCCGTCTCACAAGTATTCATTCTCAACGTACCGCCAAGGCTGGCTGCTGTTTGGTTTGGAGCGAATCAGGTCTCGTCTGCTTGCAGCATAGGTGTATTTGGGAACCAGGTTAGTATGACTTAAATGACTTAGGGAAGGCACAATAATCCATTGCTCATTATTTCTGAAACCGAACAACAAAGAGCAAGTTTAAACTTAAGACTTGAATGGTAATAAGTTCAAAGAAACAATTCTAATCCATGATTTTGAAGAAATTTAAACTAGAATTAGAACTAACTAGAAACTAGATACAACATAAAAGAAACAAATATGAACCTAAACTAAAACATTAGTAAGAACAGTAAAACATTAGTAAAAACATTAGTAAACAAGTAGTAAGAAAAAAAATGGAATAAAAACTTTAAAAAGGTGAAGAGCCTCACCGTTGTTAGTGAGCAAGGTCGCCAAAAGGCTGGCAGCATTCTCTCCTTGGATAGCTTTACTTATCTGTGGTATTTATATTTATGATTTTAGGGTTCCGTACCCAAAGGGTAAAAACGGGACCCTATTACTAAGACTTCGCTGTCTGTCCGTCCGTCTGTCTGTATCTTAAGAACCGCGATAGCTAGACAGTTAAAATTTTCACAAATTATGTATTTCTGTTGCCGCTATAACAACAAATACTAAAAAAAATAAAAAATAAATTTAAGGATGCTCCCATACAACAAATGCGATTTTTTGCCCTTTTTGGTCGATATCAATAATGGCAACAGGGAGAAGAACGCTAGATGCCTTGACACCGGTTTTGAGAGAATGGGTGAATCGCAGGCATGGCAGTCTGAATTTCCATCTGGTGCAGATACTCACTGGACATGGATGTTTCGGCCGGTATCTGCACCAGATTGTGCAGAAGGAACCGACACCTACGTCATGACTGTGGCGCTGCTGTGGACACGGCACAGCATACGCTGGAAATATGTCCAGCTTGGAATCTGCAGCGCAGCCGTCTTACAGCCATGGTTGGATCGAATCTCTCGCTCCCGAGTATAGTCATCTCCATGCTCGAGAGCGACAGGAAATGGCAAGCAGTGACTAACTTCTGCGATGAAGTAATATCGCAAAAAGAAGCAGCGGAGCGGATACGCGAGAACGATCCACTAGCTGATCCGCGCCGCCGTACAAGGACAGGTAGGAGGAGACGTCAGTACGATCGACTGCTCCCACCAGACAGCATGGGAAGGGACGGGGTAGGGTACCCCTCTTCTTCCCGCGATGGCCAGCGGGGGTTGGGCTTGGGAGGCCCAACTCTCGCATTGCACAGGCCGTCGCCGACGCAGAGTGTCTTACACATCCCGGGACACTCCGTCATTCTGCGCTTGCCGCAAGAACATAGACGGGTCTGCCTAGGGCGGACATCCACCGGCCGCGGTAGTGTCCGCAAGGGTTCCCATGACCTCACCAGGTGTCACTGCACCGTCAAGATACTCGTCATCAGACGATGACCAGCTGTCCGACGGCCCAGTGATACCAAGGTGATTGAAGGGATGTAGTGGAGTTTTTAGTGGGTAGGCCCCTGCACACCAATCTGACCAGCTTTTATCGTCAGATAGGTCTGCAGGGGAGAGTCCCACATAACTTCCGCTGCACTCCCAGTGGCGGAAGTATGCGCAAAGCATTTTCTCCACTTAAAAAAAAAAGGCACAAAATACTCAGTTTTATTTTTACTTTATTATAAATAAATATATAATAAAATTAAAATGAAATCAATATTTAAGGGGGGCTCCAATGCAACAATCGTGATTTTTTTACTTAACTAAAAGTTTTTTATAAAGATAGCAAGATCATATTGATGATTAGTTTATTCTTTTAAATGAATTAAATTTAGTTGACTAAAAAATATGTGATTCGTCTGTATATTTTATATGTTACAAAATTTTATAAAATGTGTATCTACTTGATAATAAATAGCATTTTTTTTAATTTTTATATTTATACCTAAAAATAATAATCATTTTTAATAATACCAAACCGATAAATTGTAAAATATAATTTCTAATGATAATGGATAAAAAATGGAATATATACACACCACTTTACGATTAAATCATTGTTTAAGTACCGTATTAGCAACAATCCATTAGTAGAGATAATTTAATCTTCCTATTTAAATGGGTACTGTGTAACATATGATGCGATTTGTAAATAGACGGCATGTGCCCTTAGCGTGTGATAACTTCTGACTCATCCATCTCTGCAATAAATCACGGATATTAACGGCAGAGGCACCGCAATTATTAGCGACAGAGATATTAGACTTGGAGTGCGGAGCGAGCGCTATACTATACACCTTTAAAGGTTGAGTCTGAGTTTTTAAATATTCAAACGTAACGTATCGCCTTTGAGTTAAGATTTAATAATCAGACCTTATTTCCTTAGCATTACGATCTATAATACAATTATAAAGCACGTTTAGAAACATACAATCAGACCTCTGGAGCGATTAACAGATAATCACACAAATAGGGGAGGGCGGGGTTCAACGTGCCGATTTCACTAAAACGCAAGATATTTTCCGCATTATCTTAGTAAAAAATATATTTTTTGAAGTATGTTATGTGAAATTTCATGTAGTTTTTGGAACAAAAGGCTGTTTTTAATCATATGCACAGTTAATTAAATTATAAGCAATCTTATACAGAAAATCAGAGGAGCACAACTTACCCCATTAAGGGGCGGGTTGTGTCGATGATGAGGTAGGTTGTGCCGCTTATATTTATAATATGTTAAAGTAGACTTTTTGGGTTTTAAAATAGCAATAAAATGTGTAATTTGATAATAGCGTAAATTTATCAAAAAATTAAGAACTTGTAACATACATAAATGTTTATATGTAAAAACATTGTACTTTTTTAATGAGATCAACAGAGCAACTTGTTTATTTGAAACAAAACTTAAAAAAATGAACAAAAAACTTAATATTTAGCCATTATTTTTCTAAATTAACACAATAAACATGTGTTTCTCCTTGTAACACACATTTGCTAATGTAGGAATTTATATATCACGACAGGATATCACATGTTACCTTATTTAAAAAATCTACATCACGTTAATCAGTCATAAATCAGTCTATAAGATAAACATCAGGTAGTATCTTGTTAGATATTACAAAATTATAATATTTTTAATATTCGTTTGAGTCAGAAACATCAGAAAAGCAATTTGGGCATGTATATATCGTGCAATACAATAGACATATTTCCAGTTCACGAGCTACAGTTTTTAATTTTCGCCCATCATTTATACCAGCTTCAGCGACTTTTTGGAGTAATTCTTGAGAAATGATACCTCTATTTATCTTCCCTTTGTAAACTCTCATCCTAAAAACAATACAAATATTAATTAGATTTATGTGGGGTTAGTTGTACCGTAAACGGGGTTCGTTGTGCCACGGCACAATGTACCTCCAACCATCGGCACTTTTAACCCCCTTAGCAACACAACAACCAACAAACCGATATCAAAAAACAAGTCGAACACAGCGTTATTACACATCATCCTCACGATTCTTTAGTAAACTGTCAACAGTTTATCCACAAACTTAAAACAATAGGTTGCAAAATGACAGAAACAGACCAAAAAAACAAAAACGAGAAAATATTTACTAACGTGACACCGGGAAGGCACGTGGCGGCTAGGTACTCAGACCGCTGCGCTGACGCAACTAAAATGGCCGCCGAATGTGCGCGTGGGTAAAGCAGTTTTCGACGCAACAACGGAATATGTCTATCTGTTTTCCTCTTTGAGATATTCGCATCGGCACAACCTACCCGCGGCACGTTGAACCCGCTCTCCCCTACACTAAAGTAACCATCCATGAAATTTTTATAAAAAATAAATAAACTTAAACAATAATTTATTTCTCACTCACGCCTATTAGCTTAGCCCAAAGTTAGCACTGTAAGGCTTCTATTGTGGATATTAGGGTAACGGATAGACATATGTATATGATACATAGGTAAGTTATATTCATATAAATAATTACATAAATAACTATAAACAGATACAAATATGTGCCCTTTTCGGAATCGAATCCAGGGAGACAGTCATTCTGTCTACGTGACTCCTGTAAAGGAATTGTTAGGTCAGGAATAAATATTAAAAACAAGCACGCACCCGCAGTAAATCTGGCTACAGATGTTTTATAATGTTTGCCATTTTTATAGCTCCCCTCCTTTTGCATTCAGTACTTTTCCCCAACCTTTACCAAATCATCAGTCCAACTATTAGAAGAACAAACAATTGCCTTACAAGATATCTTAACATTTACCCCCGATACACAAATCTCGTATCTGCGTCATAACTATGTTTGCTTATATATAAATGATGGCTATATAAAAGACAAACACAGTCTTTAATAACTAAATACCAGATTTGGATAATATTACTTTTATTGCTTGAAAATCGTGTTCTAGTCAGATATAGATGTATGTTCCATACAAAGATGAAATTAAGAAATCTTAAACTAATCTCATTTGCTTAGTACAACGCTTTGCGTAAGCAAATTTATCTTCTCTGCTTATATTATCGTTAAAATAAGATAATCTTTATTTGACGTCTTATGGTTTTAGCATATTTTTTTTTATTAAATGTTTACATTAGATTAGTATTATTAAAAGGGGTGTTTTTGTTCTTTTTTATTTTTGAAGCTTTGATATTTATATATCGTCACGGAAGAACTTCCATGTTCATTCGACCTGAGGGCTCGCAGATGTGTTTGTTTTTTACAGGCGTAATCTTATGAGAGTTTAAGTTAAATTGTATGCATTACAGTTTATTTTCAAACTCGAAATACCTTGCTTATTAATGTGACCTATCTAAATTATATACTTTATTTATTCGCAAAGACCATAACCTCTAAAACTAAAAGACATTTAGCCACACATACTGCCAATTAAGGTCCTACTTTATATACAAGTACAAAAAGTGTAGTTTTAGTGTACAAAAATGAGAAAGCTGTTTTTTTTTAATAATAAAAAGAAGCTATTAGTTTTAACCCGAGCAACGTCAAGGAAGTATCAAACAGTCAATGTTATTAACCCACAACTAATTAGCCTAGGAGCAAATCAAACGACAAAGGAATTTTTAATGGCTCCTCAAGAATAAAGGGATCGGGTTATTTTTACTTCTTTGTGCCATCCTCAAAAGGATCTAGATTCTTAAATAAATTGTGGTAATAAGAACTCTTTCATCGGTAACGATATTCTAAAAGAAATTTGACCTTAAACTCCATCAATAAGTAATAATTCACATTGAATGTACATATTGAAATCAATTGTTATTTTAATGGCAATGGCGTTTTTTTCTTCAATTTATCATATCATAGTAGCTTAATTCGACACGGTATAATTTTTTACTTATTTCCAGATAATTTCAATGAAATAACGTATATGATACGTGTTTTATACGCAATGTACCTACACAGTTACGCTGAATGAAGCTACATGCTTTTTTTCTCGTAAATATAATATATATTTTGAACGCTTTTTTCTATTTTTACTTATTATTTATCAAACTGGCCGAAGATAAAAAAACGATTACGTTACTATTGCGTTTTTCTCTTCGGCCAGTCCTTTTTTGCTATCACATTACTAAAGTTGTTATAAAAATGGCTCGCATGACAATTTGCACTTATACTTAATTTTCTCATCTAATACTATTTGGGGAAGTGTTAGAAATAATATTTACTTACTCCATTTTCCAAGCTGGGCTGCTGTGATAAGAGAATGAATCCCCTGAGTTATAGCTTTTATGGTACAGCAGTACTTAGAGCTGAAATTGAGATAAGTTTATTGGGAGTTTTTTTAACCATTTTTCTACTGAAATATTCCTAAGCAAGTACCTATTATTAAAAATTATATTTATGTAAAGTTTTTATTAATTTTTTAATAATATCTTAGATTTTTTAAATATTTAACTAATCATCGTAATTATCTCTTATATAATTTTTTAATGAAGGTAAATATATAGCAATATTGATATATAGTAATGACATCTATAAAGTGTGACCTATCATTACAAAACGTTAAACTTTCTCAATTTACATTACATTTTATTTACTCAAATTAAAGTTGTAAATCAATTAATGTTATTCGAAAATTTTGAGTATATCGTGCTTCGGACATTACATCACACGCGATCATCCCCTAAAATGAATAATAATAAAATGAATAAAAAATAATAAAACATGTTTTGGGCATGTTTTATTTTATATTTAATCCTGACGTTTCGACTCCTTTACAGGAGCCGTGATCACAGGATGAAATAAAACATGCGCAAAAATCCGTAAAAAAAGTGTTTTATTCTAATGTCTAATGCGCGCGGAAGTGTAAGAACTAAATATCAATAAAAAAGAATGAATAAAAAAGCTATTTATTATATAATAAATTATGGGAATATTTCTTTTCATTAAAAGAACTTCTTTATAAAAATTTTAGAGATAGTCTCAATGTAAACACGTTGAGTTCAAAGTTCTTTGATACTACAAATTACCTAGTGGCTACTGCGACAAACATTACAACACCAGGAAACATTTATTCAATCAGGGCACTGTTGAGTACTAACATGATAGCACCACTATGTCATTGAAGTGACAAATGTTCATATAACACCTACACTTACTTCTAGGTGGCTTAAGTAATAGCTAGCAGCTTCCTTAATACACAAATTAAAATGTGAGACTTCTTTTTTAAATCAGCTCCGGTTTTTTTTCTGTTACATATCGTTTTATATATCTTTATATTTGCTTTTGTACTGTCGTCTCTACTCGTAAATATGGAACATTTTTAGATGTATTGAAAATTCGTTTGATTCCGTATTTTCATTAAATTTTAACACTCCTTTTTCAGGGGTCGTTTGTGTATAACTAAAGTGGTACTTGTCGCAAAAATGTTAATTCTAATGTTTGATATTCCTAATCGAAGGTTTCAAAAAGTTAAAAAAACGGTTTTCTCTATGTGGTAGATTCGAATGCTGCAAGGTTCAGCTCCATCATAAGTTCCTCATCGTCAAGTAAAATGAACAAGTCTGGTTACGATAAATGTAATGACCTTATACTCAACTGGTTTCTTAGTAACCATCCATCTCCACTTTCGAGTTTCATCATCCGACCAGCCCTATAGTAGCATATTAATCCTTGTGTTTGGCAGAAAAAAGCGCTTGCGAGCGCTGAAAAAAAAACTATACAGTTTTCGGCCAGGACACGTTTGCTAACTTCAGTTGCATTGTTTTTTCTACATAAACAACAATCCGCCATTTTGCTTATTATCGCTCAGCGATCGCCGTTTTTCTTACAAGCGCTCGCAAGCGCTTTTTCTGCCAAACACAAGGATTTTTTAAACTACATTTACATATCAAATTTTGTGATGGTACAAGAACTAGAAATAGACAAAATTAAACACTTTAGATTTTTTACATAGTTTCTTAATTACAGATCACATGAAGTTAAATTCTTAAACGGTAGAAAAAAAAATTGACACCCTTTTCCTGTTGGTTTGATAACTGGTGACTGGTTTGATACAGTTCTTTCGTGATGATTAAATATGCGTTAAAAATATAAAAGTATTTTTTTCAATACAATATTGTTATTGTGCAAGCTTTAAACTTAAGAATTCAAAACATTAAAAGAGAAACTACTTCCTATTAAAATGCCAGCATCTGAAAGAAGTTTGGTACTCATATAATTGTAACAAAAAATCAAAATCATAAAAAAACATCAAGAAAATAAATAAACTCCGGACAACTCATAACAATTATTCAGTCCTAAACTAAGCTGAGTTTGTATTATGTGTACTAAATAATGTAATTCTACATAAATAAGTATCTAAACGACCATGACTCGGGAATGCTTATCGGGATTCAAACTCGGGACCTTTGGAGCAGAAGTTAGGATTCTCACCGTTGCACCAAGCAGCCGTCAAAAAACTTTTAATTAGAACCTAACAGATTACTGGAACTCGTTAATTATTTACCAAACTCCAAAGCGTTTGTGTTGGTTGCCATTGGTTGGCTGTATCGGCAGTGGTCAGCACCCATCAAACCACACTGGGCTCACGAAAAGGCTAAAGACCATTCTTTCTATTGAATTTCCTGAGCAGGCTTGAGATCTAACTTATAATAAATATTTTTTTACCTGGTGAATAACAAATTAATTAATAACATATTAATAACAATTACAAATTGTCGAATCAGAATACAAAATGTAACGTTAGACAGCATATCAAACTAGACTCTGATAATAATAATCTTTATTACAATAGCATGAGGTACATCTAAACATCAAAGCGTAATATGTATAAATATAGGCGTAAATGTAGACTATACAAAATGCATAATGTTTTTAATTCTAAAAACAAATTTATTTTAATTTTATCAAGGTGATTGAGAGATAAAACAAGCCTATAAATCCAGTCGCAAATAAATGCATAGGTTGTCAATAAAACTAACCATTCACTAGTTATAACGGAAATTGAAAATGTATCGAACAAATGAAAACATGAGCTGAATAAATGTGTCGAGTTGTTCGTCCGTCCATTACGTTGCACGATGTACGCGCCATGTTCGTTTTATTGTGCACATTTTTTGGTCGAACACAAAAACCAGTTGAGAAAAAAGTTGGTTGTGTATTTAATAATAGAATATAATAAAAGGCTTAGGAACCCAATGCAGTTTATTCTTCATTCACCTAGTTTTTAAAATAGGTTAAGCAAAAATACTTCTCTGATCAACGTCTTGTTCAATATCCAATAATTCAAATAGTCTTTTTACTGTCCGAAATATCTGAATACAATTAGCACAGAACAATGAAGTTTTCGGACAAGAAGCATAATGTTCTGCGAATACGTATTTGCGATATTTCGCATGCTAATGCCTTATTGTTTAAACTATTCTTAACTTACTAAAAATAAATCTTTTTAGTTAGACTTCTGAAAAACAGATACATTTTGTTTTTTTTTTAATATTCTTAATAATGTAGGAACAAATTGCTGTAAAAAATGTAAAAGTTGACAAATTCAACAAAAGGATCCCTCCTTTTGTTGAATTTGTCAACTTTTACATTGAGGGAGATCTTTATAAAATGATGTTACTTAAATTTAGGTCAAGCCTACTGGATATGACTGTGAGGGTACGAATTTTAATTTTAACCGCTCGCATGTACAACTCCATAAATCTTAAATAACGACCTTTGTCGTGGTCGGGTATCAAAACATTGAATGCGGAGATTAATAGCCATGACAAACAGACACGGGATGTCCCAAATTTCTCACAGCCTCCTTTGTTATCGCTAGAAGTTTTTCCGGGGCTGTATTGAAATGTCAAAGCATTATTTACTACCATTTTTACTTTACTAACACTCATGAAGGAAATGGCATAATAATATACATAATCCTGTCACTAGAATTTCGATTAAAGTTAATTAAATTTTATTTTGCAAACCAAAATAAAGATCTAATTATCTCTATAGAAAGATGGAAGAAGAATGATATGATACATACCAATGTATCAGTTACTTCATTTTTAAAACTTTATGGACAGAGTTATGCTAATATTTTTTGTGTTGAATAGTGGGTCTGTTTTTACTGACCCGGGTCTAGCAAGAAGCGATGAGGCCAAGCGCGCAGCTTGCTTAGACAAGTGGCAAATTTTCTATTCGAAAGCAAAACTAAGTTTAACTAAAAAACCTAGTTAAGGTAAAAAAATGTTATAAAATATGAATTTAACGATTTAATCACATGTTTTCAACTTGTCAATGATTGTGATTCAGTTTCCGATATGTAATTTATTGAGTGAGAGCCAGTGCCTGCCAGACATGCGTTAAAGTATAAAAGCTGAAAATTTTTGCGTGTTCTCACTGGTGTAAGGAGCAATGTTTGGGGGTTACAAACCTTGAGTTACGGTGCCTTCGGTAGGTATCAGGTAATCTAGGGACGCAGTAAGTGAGCTCTCTCAAGTTAAATTATAAAAGCTGAAATTTACACAGTGTTCAAATGACCATTCTAAGTCATTATTTAAAAGGCCAGACATATCCGAAGGGTCTAACACTCCCCCAGACGCGGTAGAAGGTCAAATGCACTGAGAGAGCATTGCTCAGGTACATAAATGCATTCAAGGGAGTATTCGTGCACCACACCAGTGAGAACACGCAAAAAAAATTTCAGCTTTTATACTTTAACGTATGTCTGGCAGGCACTGGCTCTTAGTCCATTAGTTGTTTGTTGATTCATTTAAACCTCTATTGTCTCCTGTATCCTGTTTAGGGGTAATGCATATTCAGGGATATACAGGATTTTTTTTTTATGGTAATAATAATGAAGTAATAACAAAGTTAGGTAGCTATAGACCTATAGTGCCAATAATGTGAGTATCTATTACAATATTTAAAACAAATGAGCGTTCTATATAAATTTTAGACAAAATTAAACTAAAAAAATAAAATACAATTCAACACATTTATACATCGTCGCATGGATGGATGGTGATAAAACAATAAGGATAAAAATGTTTTAGCTAATTGTTAATTGTGAGGCAAATATAAGTAGATGTACTAATTAATTATCATTATCTTATTTATGTATTAAAGTTTTCTTTAATTTGCAAAGAGAAGAATTAAACAAATCGATATCGTAGAAGTCGTTATTGTATATGTTGGTGGAACGGTAAATAAAGGAGTTACGTGTGTACAATTTAGTAAGTGATGGCGGGACAAATAATGATCGCTTGCGAGAGGATCGCATAAGTATACGCATACGGCTTACGAATTTAATTTTGCTTAGAAGCTCAGAGGAATCTATTAAACCATTTAATATTTTATAAAGAAATATAATGTCAAACATTTGACGCCTATTTTGAAGGGATTGTAAATTATACTGTTTCAGGGAGGACTCATACAATTTAATATTATAATTAAAACGGTAATTAAGTGATTTTAAAAACTTTTTTTGCACTCTTTCTATTCTATTGATATGAACTTGGTAGAAGGGATTCCATACATTACTACAGAAATCCAAAACAGATCGAACGAAAGCAAAGTATAATATTTTGAGCGTGCTGGCTTTTTTGAAGGGTTTACCAGTTCTTAAGATAAATCCGAGATTACGAAACGCTCGACTCACAATGTTGTCAATGTGATGGGTAAAGGAAAGTTGTGAGTCCATTATCAAACCCAGGTCCCTGATGGTGTTAGCCGTTTTAACGGACATGCTATTTAATTTGTATTCGTACTTAATAACCTGCAGTTTTCTAGTATAAGTAATAACCCTACACTTTTCAATATTTAGAAATAGTTGATTATTTTCACAATATTTTTCCAAAGAAATTAAATCTTCTTGCAGTTTAACGCAGTCATCAGACGTCTTTATGACTTTAAAAAACTTTGAATCATCCGCGTAAAGGAGATAATGACTGTGTTTTAGACAATTCCCAATATCGTTTATATAAAAAGAAAAGAGCAATGGTGCAATATGTGACCCCTGCGACGCGCCTGAGTGCACGGGCAGGAATTGTGAGCAATATCCCTTTACGCAGACAGCCTGACTTCTGTTCGTGATATATAGTGCAGTCATTGAAGCGAAAAATAGGGTCTTACCTCTGAATTTTTTTACTGTGAACCGATTTGCATCGAATTTTTGAATTATGCTCGTCTTACCCTTAACTTCAAAAGTGAAAATGATCTGAGCTCCGCCTATTACTTTTAAGGGGTCTAAACAACCCCTTAATGGAAAAATCGACATTGATCCATTTTATCGCTAGAAAACATGTCTAACAGTAAGTGGTGAAATTGTAAAGTATTTTCTAACATAATTACCTCATATTAAAATCATTTTCAACCCCTTTAAAATCTTACAACCCTTGCAAACAACCCCTAAATTGAAAAAATCACAAAAAATACTTTTGGTATGACATAAAAAGATGTAAGTATAGAGTAAGTAATATTTTATATTCTCTATAATAATTATCGAATTTTTTAACCCCTTTCAACCCTTGAAAACTACCCCTTGATAAAAAATTGTTAAAAAATTTTTTTTGATAAAAAGAAAAGGATTTAAATATTATTCCACACTCGAAAATGATTATCATATTCTTAAGCTTTTCTACCCTTAAAACTACCCCAAAATTAAAACAGTAAATATATATGATTACATATTTAAAAATAATTTAATTTAGATTAAAAATTTGCCATTTATTGAATAAAATATTTACAAATTTTATAAAATTGTACTATTATTATTAAAATATAATATAATTATTCATGACTCAATGTCGGAGTCGCTGTCACATTCAACATCTCCTGGCTGAATTGGAGGGCTATTTTGGCAGTTATCTCCACTGCACGTTCCACAGGTACTATTACAAAACAGACCAACTTTTCTGCATCCGCAAGACGCTCCACATCCTTGCACGCACAGCTGATCACATGGCTTTTTCGTTGGCCCCTTCACTCAAATGTGTTCTATATACATATAAGAACGTTGGTAGGTATTCATGCCTACGTTTCCAAAATATATGAGCCATATTATGTATATATACACACATTACAATAGTTGTGGGTCTCTATTATACTGCGTACTTTCACATTGCTCCAAATATTCACACTCCGAAATTTTCAGTTACTAAGTAGAAAAAAATATGATAAGTTTTTGGACCATAACTCCTTTTATTTTCATGCTATCACAATTTATAAAAAACCATTGTAAAGGTAATTAAGAGAGCTACAACATCCTTCATTGCAATATATAGTAAAAAACCTTTTTCTAAAACGGTGAAGGGTTAAAGGGCTTAAGAGAGGCTGTGATTGCGCTGCCACGCGCTCTTTAAACAATCATATCTCCGTCAATTTTTGTTTCACAGAAAAAACAAAAAAACCAAATTGTTTGTCAGAAAAATACCTAAATTTTTAATCCACACACATTGATACGTATCTGTCGTCATTTTTGAGATATTATGAAAAAAAAGTGGGTTTTTTAAAAAATTGAAATTTTGTTTTTTTCTTTAATCGTGACTTTTTTAAAAATTTGTGTCCTGAAGCAGCCAAACTGATACTATCTATCAAACTCTTCATAATAAAGTTAATTCTAGGCGGAATACGATTAATTTTAATTTTGGTGGAAGTGGCACTTATGAAACCTATTGATTTAAAAGAAAAAACATTAGATGCTCCCCTTATTTGCAATACAGCTCACTTATTTTACGTGCAAAAGACTTTTAATAGTGCTCATTTTAAAGCTTATTTCAAGCACTACAAAACCCTTTTGTATTAGAATGCATAAAATGCATCTGCTCGTCGCTAGATGGCAATGACCACATCGATTAAATTTCAGCCAAAATAAAAAACGGCTTTGATCTTTAATATCTAGCTTAATATTGCGCTTAGAATACCTTATAAAAAACCAAATTGTTCATTGTTTTACCTGCTACAATTTTGTTCTTTATAAAATTTTCGATAAAACGTATAGTTTTGGAGATATATGCAAAAAACCGATGAAAAACGTGAAAAAATTGCGAATTTTCAATTGCCAATAACTTGAAAACTATTAGATTTTTTTGAAAAACTATATAGATGATTTTTTGCTTAAAATTAGGCCTTCTATCGATATCCGAGGTTATTTTGCAAAAAAAAAAATTGACCCTGCGTGTTCGTGAAGTGTGAAGTGGTTGCGGAGTTCAAATCATTTTCACTTTTGAAGTTAAGGGTAAGATGAACCTAATTCCAAAATTGTATGCAATTCGGTTCACAGTAAAAAAATTCGGAGCAATAATGCTTCAATGACTGCACTAATAAGATTCAATCCATCTCAATAGACTGCCGTGTACACCGGCACCTGCCAACTTTTGGATAAGCAATTCATGATTTATTTTATCAAATGCTTTGGAGAAGTCGGTGTACACGACATCCACCTGAGAGTTGTCGTTGAGAGCTTGTGATAAATGCTCCACAAAAATAACCAAGTTTGATTCTACACTACGTTTCTTAAAAAAACCGTGTTGTTGTTCAGATATATAGTTTCTGTAAGCGAGATATATCTGTGCAGTTACTATTTTTTCGAGAACTTTTCCTAAGACGCATAGTTTTGAGATTGGTCTGTATTCGATTATCTGGTTTCGCATGTTGCTCTTTGGAATTGGAGTAATCAAAGACTTCTTCCAAACTTGAGGGAAAATACCAGATGCAAGAGAGGCCTCAAATATGATTGTTATCGGCAGTGCAAGCTCCCTGGCGCAGGTCGAAATGAGGATGGGATGGATTCCGTCATAACCGGCCCCTTTATGAATATTAACATTTTTAAGTTCCTGAACAACCAAAGAGTAACCTGCATCTACCGAACCCATCTGTACAGGTGACTCCAAGCTATGAAAGGATGACTCATTATAGCAAGTGTCACGAGGCTTTCCGAGGATTAGATTGATAAATAAATAATAAATAAATCGTTTATTGTGCATAATTAACTCTTGTGTACACAAAATACAGTTTACAACTTTTTATAATCTAAGGTAGTTACAAAAAAAAAATCCTTTACTTTCCGTAATAGTTAATAGCTTTATAAAAACAGAACAAAAATACTCATTAAAAGCTTCACAAATATCATTACCGTTAGAGATAGGTACACCTTTGTAAATCATGCATTCTGGAATATCGCTATTAGACTCTTTAGACCTTACGAATGACCAGAAATGTTTCGGATTCTCCAGTATTTTATTTTCGGAAAAAGAAATTTAATTATTGTAGGTTTTACGTTCCAATTTTTTGAGTCTTTTTCGTAACATAGAATAAGTGCGATAGTCATTTAAATTACCATAACACTTCCATTTTCTATGATGTTTACATTTTTCAATTGATATTTTTATAAGTGGACGACTATACCAGGGAGGATATTTTTGAGTATTGCTTAAGTTGCGTTTAGGAACATATTTGCTAATGAGATCCTTAATTATTTCGTAGAAGCAAGTTACCATAGATTCAACGTCATTCATAGTACTGAATTTTTGCCTCCAGTCAATAGATCGCAGTGACATTTTTATTGAGTCGAAATCCGCTTTAAAAATCTGATATTTACTTGTAGTAGGCGAAACCTTTAATGTAGCTGGGTCAAAATTTAAATTAATGTCAATTTCTAATGATTTGTGGTGAGGATCCTCGGGTACAATCGGATGTTTACAAGAGGTTAATGAACAGACTTCATTACAACAGATTAAATCAAGTAGTCTATTGTTACTATTATATTCTTGATTATACTGTGCCAATGATGATGTATTCATTAAATCAGCTGTAAGGCTAGATAAAATATCACCATTTGTCTGTATGTCTAAACTATTTGAAAATATATTCGGTAACCATTGAGCATAGGTAACGTTGAAGTCGCCTAGTATTAAAAAGATATCATTAGGATTATCATTTATAAAATCACCAACTCTGTCATAAAAAGAATCCAGCAAAGATTTGTGCTTCGGCCCATGAGCTATATAGGTAATTATAATGTGTAGGCATCGCTGAGTAACAAAGCCATCGGAGTAACTACCAGTAGGGCTCGCGCTGAGCGGTATTGAGAGCCATACCTCATCGGCCGGCGCAGGAGCACGCATGTAGATATGGTGGTGAGCGCATAATTCGCGCCGCGAAGCTATGATAACTCCGCCGCCGCGCTCCATACCACTTGAAATGTCGCGGTCACACCTAAACACTTCATATCGGCTGTCAAAGTATTCGCGATCATAAAAGTTTTCATTAAGCCAGGTTTCTGTTATACATACAATATCATAATTAGAGTTTAGAATATTACTAAGAAAATTATGTGACTTAGTGCGTAGTCCTCTCGCATTTTGATAATAAATACTAAAGTTTGAGTTAGAGAATTATAAGATTTATAATTTTTATATATTTTATGCATTTTCAATGCGATCTTATAAGATAAATTATTATAATAGAAAAATACTAGAAAAAATCGACTCGGGTCACAAGTGAATCTCAGGCGGGAATCGAACCCGCAACCTTTGGAAATCCGGTCCAATGCTCTCCCAATTGAGCTACCGAGCCTTGCGAACACTTGTCGAAATTTTCTAGTACATTCCTGATTTTACGCTGTAGGCCAGCGTTGTTTCATCAATGAGAGGAACATCCTCTCGTATTCGAAAGAAACATTTTTACAAATGTTTGGTCAATCGATTAAGATGAAACAGCCATGTTAGATTTATAATTTTTATATATTTTATGCATTTTCAATGCGATCTTATAAGATAAATTATTATAATAGAAAAATACTAGAAAAAATCGACTCGGGTCACAAGTGAATCTCAGGCGGGAATCGAACCCGCAACCTTTGGAAATCCGGTCCAATGCTCTCCCAATTGAGCTACCGAGCCTTGCGAACACTTGTCGAAATTTTCTAGTACATTCCTGATTTTACGCTGTAGGCCAGCGTTGTTTCATCAATGAGAGGAACATCCTCTCGTATTCGAAAGAAACATTTTTACAAATGTTTGGTCAATCGATTAAGATGAAACAGCCATGTTAGATTTATAATTTTTATATATTTTATGCATTTTCAATGCGATCTTATAATATAAATTATTATAATAGAAAAATACTAGAAAAAATCGACTCGGGTCACAAGTGAATCTCAGGCGGGAATCGAACCCGCAACCTTTGGAAATCCGGTCCAATGCTCTCCCAATTGAGCTACCGAGCCTTGCGAACACTTGTCGAAATTTTCTAGTACATTCCTGATTTTACGCTGTAGGCCAGCGTTGTTTCATCAATGAGAGGAACATCCTCTCGTATTCGAAAGAAACATTTTTACAAATGTTTGGTCAATCGATTAAGATGAAACAGCCATGTTAGATTTATAATTTTTATATATTTTATGCATTTTCAATGCGATCTTATAAGATAAATTATTATAATAGAAAAATACTATAAAAAATCGACTCGGGTCACAAGTGAATCTCAGGCGGGAATCGAACCCGCAACCTTTGGAAATCCGGTCCAATGCTCTCCCAATTGAGCTACCGAGCCTTGCGAACACTTGTCGAAATTTTCTAGTACATTCCTGATTTTACGCTGTAGGCCAGCGTTGTTTCATCAATGAGAGGAACATCCTCTCGTATTCGAAAGAAACATTTTTACAAATGTTTGGTCAATCGATTAAGATGAAACAGCCATGTTAGATTTATAATTTTTATATATTTTATGCATTTTCAATGCGATCTTATAAGATAAATTATTATAATAGAAAAATACTAGAAAAAATCGACTCGGGTCACAAGTGAATCTCAGGCGGGAATCGAACCCGCAACCTTTGGAAATCCGGTCCAATGCTCTCCCAATTGAGCTACCGAGCCTTGCGAACACTTGTCGAAATTTTCTAGTACATTCCTGATTTTACGCTGTAGGCCAGCGTTGTTTCATCAATGAGAGGAACATCCTCTCGTATTCGAAAGAAACATTTTTACAAATGTTTGGTCAATCGATTAAGATGAAACAGCCATGTTAGATTTATAATTTTTATATATTTTATGCATTTTCAATGCGATCTTATAAGATAAATTATTATAATAGAAAAATACTAGAAAAAATCGACTCGGGTTCGATTCCCGCCTGAGATTCACTTGTGACCCGAGTCGATTTTTTCTAGTATTTTTCTATTATAATAATTTATCTTATAAGATCGCATTGAAAATGCATAAAATATATAAAAATTATAAATCTAACATGGCTGTTTCATCTTAATCGATTGACCAAACATTTGTAAAAATGTTTCTTTCGAATACGAGAGGATGTTCCTCTCATTGATGAAACAACGCTGGCCTACAGCGTAAAATCAGGAATGTACTAGAAAATTTCGACGAGTGTTCGCAAGGCTCGGTAGCTCAATTGGGAGAGCATTGGACCGGATTTCCAAAGGTTGCGGGTTCGATTCCCGCCTGAGATTCACTTGTGACCCGAGTCGATTTTTTCTAGTATTTTTCTATTATAATAATTTATCTTATAAGATCGCATTGAAAATGCATAAAATATATAAAAATTATAAATCTAACATGGCTGTTTCATCTTAATCGATTGACCAAACATTTGTAAAAATGTTTCTTTCGAATACGAGAGGATGTTCCTCTCATTGATGAAACAACGCTGGCCTACAGCGTAAAATCAGGAATGTACTAGAAAATTTCGACAAGTGTTCGCAAGGCTCGGTAGCTCAATTGGGAGAGCATTGGACCGGATTTCCAAAGGTTGCGGGTTCGATTCCCGCCTGAGATTCACTTGTGACCCGAGTCGATTTTTTCTAGTATTTTTCTATTATAATAATTTATCTTATAAGATCGCATTGAAAATGCATAAAATATATAAAAATTATAAATCTAACATGGCTGTTTCATCTTAATCGATTGACCAAACATTTGTAAAAATGTTTCTTTCGAATACGAGAGGATGTTCCTCTCATTGATGAAACAACGCTGGCCTACAGCGTAAAATCAGGAATGTACTAGAAAATTTCGACAAGTGTTCGCAAGGCTCGGTAGCTCAATTGGGAGAGCATTGGACCGGATTTCCAAAGGTTGCGGGTTCGATTCCCGCCTGAGATTCACTTGTGACCCGAGTCGATTTTTTCTAGTATTTTTCTATTATAATAATTTATCTTATAAGATCGCATTGAAAATGCATAAAATATATAAAAATTATAAATCTAACATGGCTGTTTCATCTTAATCGATTGACCAAACATTTGTAAAAATGTTTCTTTCGAATACGAGAGGATGTTCCTCTCATTGATGAAACAACGCTGGCCTACAGCGTAAAATCAGGAATGTACTAGAAAATTTCGACAAGTGTTCGCAAGGCTCGGTAGCTCAATTGGGAGAGCATTGGACCGGATTTCCAAAGGTTGCGGGTTCGATTCCCGCCTGAGATTCACTTGTGACCCGAGTCGATTTTTTCTAGTATTTTTCTATTATAATAATTTATCTTATAAGATCGCATTGAAAATGCATAAAATATATAAAAATTATAAATCTAACATGGCTGTTTCATCTTAATCGATTGACCAAACATTTGTAAAAATGTTTCTTTCGAATACGAGAGGATGTTCCTCTCATTGATGAAACAACGCTGGCCTACAGCGTAAAATCAGGAATGTACTAGAAAATTTCGACAAGTGTTCGCAAGGCTCGGTAGCTCAATTGGGAGAGCATTGGACCGGATTTCCAAAGGTTGCGGGTTCGATTCCCGCCTGAGATTCACTTGTGACCCGAGTCGATTTTTTCTAGTATTTTTCTATTATAATAATTTATCTTAGAGAATTATAATAAAATAAATAGTTAAAAATATATTAAAAAGGGTTCCACCAACATTAAAGGTACGAAATTGTAAGAAAGTACATTTACTTACACTTGCCAGATATACATTTTGACATTTTAATTTTGGGTTGATAACAACACACAGAACAAGACATAAAGCAAATAACATTACGCTTTTACACAAAGATAGTCACTTGATTTTAATAAGGTCAGTTTCTTTGGTTATCAAAATCACTTTAGATGTTTCATTTTTACGTACGAATATTTTACAGTCGGACACCCAAACAAATGAATAAGATTTTTCTTTGGCTAATATGCGAGTTTGTTTATGTAGTAGTTTATTTTGTGGCGTCAAGTGCTCGTTGATGTAAATTGGTTTGGACGGACCGTTCAATCCTGCATCAGCTGTTGTTAAGTTTCGCCTAGCGCGGGCTGCTGCAAGCATATCGCACTTTCGTTTTCTCTGAGTGAATCTCACAATAATGTTTGGGATAGATGATAGATCATTAGATGAACCGTTGCTAATTGAATTCTGAGAGTTGGTATAACGTCGCACACGATGAATGTAATCGATATCCGACGACGTCAACGAGAACCCTATCTTCGTAGCAATACTGTGAACGACGTTTACCAGATTTTCGCTTTTTGTGATAGGTATACCTGTAATTTCAAGATTATTTGTTCTACCCTGTTGTTCCTTGATGCAAAGTTGCTCGTTCAATTCCACAATTTTGGATTGCAAATCGCTAGTTTCACTCGACAAAGATTCCAATTTGCAGTTATGATTATCATTAGAAGATTTTAATAAGGTTAGGCTGCTCTTCAAAATTGCTTGCTCTTCTGACAACTTTTTAACCGTTTCATTAACATTCGATAATTGCTGTTTGAAATCACTAAAGTCCGAACGTAGCCCATCCAACGTATAACTTAATTTTTCGTTTTGTGTTTCCATTATTGTTTTAATCGAAGACATAATTTTATTTTGGAAATCCGAAAATATTTCCTCATAATTGCAATGGCATTCCGGTGATTTTCTCTTCCTTAGGCCAACGTTAGATGACGGCTCAACATAAATTTTTGAGAGATCTGGATAAGAACTAGTATTTTTGATGGGGCTTCTTTTAACGCTCATTGTTTACGTAATTTAAGGTGTATTTCTTATATGAAGTAAAAATAAGATTATTTATTTTGAAATGAAGGTAGGTAGTAATTTATTCAATAGTCGCAGAATGAATATCTCTTTTCCACTTATGTTACTGTTAGAACAGCACCCGAGTCGAACTTGCACGAGTAATGACGATGCCGTGATAAGAGCGGGACAAGAAATAATACTTAGAACGACACTCGCGACCACTGATTACGCCAATTGTACCCGAATTGCTTATGTACAAAAGGAATATTTTTCGCTAAACTTGCAACTGATAATTTAGAATTAAAATTGACGCGTCTGATCGTTAGAACACTCTGAGACTGACTGACTTTATTATTGTTTGTATCCTCACGGCAAGCAGGGATAATCTATTTTAAACTTTAAAGTCAATAGAAAGTTTGCCACTTGTGAACTTTGAAAATTCTAAAACTTCATTTGACGGTCGGGCAACTCACTAGACTCGAGTCACCTTCCAGTAGCAATCTGGTATGCTTCTCTTGGTCCTAATAATTTTGAGACCTTTATAGACAAGTGACTTCCTAGAAGAAGCCTTAAATTTGCACAGTTGGTAGTTGTCCTTTTATAATATTGATGAATGGATGGATTATAGAAAATGTTACAATTTTGTTTCATTGCCAACAGCTTGGAGTAGCCCTTGGGTTTTTGCTGCCGCCGATCCTGGTGCGCGCGCAGGGTACTGTCGAGCAGATTGCTGAAGACTTCCGTTTCATGTTCTTCTTAGTCGCCGGTTTCACAACCTTACTGTTCGTGCTTATACTATTATGTAAGTGTGTTTTCATTTTTTACCCAGAATGTATGGAATACTTTTATATAGAAGCTAATAACAATAACGATGTTGATGGTGTCAGTATTGCGGTGTCAACCCTTACCTAATTGGATACCCCTTAAAATCCTGACAGCCTAGGTACTCTAAACAGCCGAAACAACAAATTATTATTTTCTTAGAAAATTCTTTCTAACAGCGGTCATTCATAATGTATTGTTAACAGTTATCAGGGGTGATATATGATTCACTTCTGTTTCTTTTACATTTATATTTACCACAAATTTAAAGAAAATTTTAATTTAAAGAACCGAAAGAAAAAAAAATTACCGAAAGAACCTATTTGAAAAAAAAACACTAAATTAGAACACGCGTCTTCTGGTGAACTTTTCTATACTCTTGTATCATATTTTAAATTTAAAACAAGCTAATGTGGTTTTGTATGTGTTTACATATAATCATCTAGTAGGTAGTAATAACAACATTCAAAACCATACTGGAATCAAAGACAAGGTAACAAAATTGCTAAATTTAAGCTAATTTCGATTATTGAAACAAGTAATAGTCAACAGCGCATCAACTTACTTATATCCGTTTCTCGATTCCTTCTTTCGTGATTTGGCTTTTATTTGTAATTAATACTTTTACTGATAAGGTTTTTTTTGTCATTAAAGAAGAATGAAACTGATTTTCACGAATGACAGAAATATCCAATATTTCGCTTGTTAAATATTTAACATCATTTGTTTAGCGATCTGTAGTGCGACCAGTTGTGTTCTTCAAAATAACGGTCAAAATAAAAAAGGGCTAATATTGTCTTACGTTATAATATTAACAAATTGTTATAATAATGTAATCTACAATATATTTATTACTTGTTTTAGTTTTCAAGGCCGCACCTCCAAGTCCACCTTCTGCTGCAGCGGATTTGGGATCCAGCCTCGACTCTAACTTTTTACAGTCCCTCAAGAAACTGGTCACCAATCGCAACTACGTTCTGCTGCTCGTCTCTTATGGCATCAATGTTGGTGTATTCTACGCCATATCCACTCTACTTAACCAGTTGGTGCTCAACTATTATCCTGTGAGTAATTGAAACACCTACTTCTGTAGGTACTTGTTAAGATAATATGTGGGTTAGTTGTTGCTTCATAAACTTACGTATATCAAGCAGCATTAATTTCTCACATATAGACAGATACACAAAATGAGATAAGCATAATGACAGAATCCTGTCATTCAGTTGACTTTTATCTTTTACATATTTATGCGTATTCGTCATTTTGATAGGTTTAACTACGAGTACTACGGCAGTATTCAATTTCCCCTAATAAAAAAGTTATCGCGTTAGTAAAAAAATTCAATCATAACTCACTAAAAGGCCGAAAGAACCATAAAATCAAGGTTGACCACCATATGGCGGCCGTCGCAGAACTACTACGTTTTCCGTAGCAGTGAACCGAGTCCTAACTACGCCAATTTACTATGGAAATGGTAGTGGCCTTGTTATTTATGTATGCCAAATGACTTTACGACATCGAAATATGACATTCTAGCTTTTACCCGCGGCTTCGCCCGCATTTTGAGATTTCTTGACAATTTTTTTTTTCAATAATAAGTGTCCTATGTTACTTCTAATACCTCCAAGAATATATGTACGAAGTTTCATGATGATCGGTTTAGTAGCTTTTGCGTGAAAGCATAACAAACAAACTTACATTCACATTTATAATATTAGTAGGGATTTATGGAAACTCTGCTTTGCAAAAGGTCCCCCTCTTTGTTATAACAACTAACTGAAGTCTAAATTATTATATAGGGAGCAAATGAAGATGCTGGTCGTATTGGTCTCGTGATTGTCGTCGCCGGCATGATCGGATCAGTGATGTGCGGTATGGTGCTGGATAAGACCCATCGGTTCAAAGAGACCACGCTCGCTGTGTATGCCGCCTCCGTGGTCGGCATGGTCATCTTCACCTTCACTCTAGACTGCGGCATCATTGGAGTTGTATACTTAAGCAGCATACTTCTTGGGTGAGTGCTTATCATCATGCGCCTCATACAACCGGTAATACCGTATACCTCGCTTTTATGTATTAACACCAACATGTATGTACATAGTATAATCATATACATATGTAGGTACATGTATGTATGTCCATGTATGTACAGTGTCACAATTTTTCGCCATTATAACTTGTTTACCGTTGTTTTAAAGATAATCTAAGGAATAGATATGGCGCCCATATTTATCACATTAACAATATCCATATGCCTCTACACATTTAAACCACCTCACTCACCAAGAGAAATACATCACTTCCTTAAGTGTTATTTAAGTGCATTCTAAAAGTTATATAAGTAAGGTATAAGCTAGCTACGATAAATATTCCTACGCTACAATATGCCGCACTTTTATCTTTGTCGCCGACGTTAATTAGGTATATCTCTTGAAAGTATTATCCTTTCAAATTCTACTTTTACTATTTAATAATTAATTGCGTTTCCTATTGAATATGGTATAATTTCCCGTAACTTTTCCAGTTCACGCAGTTAATACGAATAATTCACTGTACCAATGCGCTGCCTGTCTCTAATAAAATTATGTTTCCTTCCATACTTAGTCAGTAGATTAGAAGAAGTTAGCAGTTCCGTATAACGTGTATTTGTAAATGCTTCTTATCAGACTTGATAGAATAATAAAAGACTAGGTAAAGTAAATAAGTAACCATTGAGAGCTCTCAGCTTTTCGTGGCCATTTGAGAAAACCGTGATAAAGTTATAAAGCCCTGAAGTTATTCTTTGATCTCGCATTAATTATCCAAAGTCATTTTAGGTTCTATAAATATGTATAGAGTTAAGAAGGAAATAAAAGTAATTATTCAAAAAGCTTAGTCCCACGTAAACTCATATAGAGACAATTTATCAAGGAAGCAATTTCCTCATCCACGACCATTACTCATATCGTATATAAGCGATGCAAAACGAAGAGGAACGCTTAATAACGTAGATGTTCCTTGTCATTTGAGGCGCACGCAGAAAAGAAATCTTGTTTCAAGGGGCGGACACAATGAGATTTATCCGTCCCATATAATCTCAAATCTCTCTAATCAAAGAAAACCTCTTGTGATCAAATGAATGCTGAATTTCTACCACTTGAAGGGAGATATGCCGTATAAAAAACTTGAATAAAATTAAGTATCTACATAATTATGTACGTATGAATATATCATTTCCAATTGCAATCACAACTATTTAATTTACAATTTTAAATTGGTATCATAAGTAATTGGCATCTAAAACAAAATGGAGTTCGTACGCATTTCGGTATAAACTTTTTTATACCTGAATAGGTAATTATTGTCTCAAATTCACACTGCAGTAGGTAATGTGGGATTGACACAACACAATATAGTGATTATTATAAAAAGTTTTACAATGAAAAGATCATTTTACCGTCTAGGTAAGGTGAATCTGCATATTATATCAAAAAGAATCATCATTTCTGATAAATCAATATTAATAAACCAAGCGAAATTAAAAAAGGATAAAAGACCATTATCTTATTATATGGCACAGTAAATTGACACCGGGCCTTAAGAATCACTCTGTTAAACTACTGGCATTCAGGAAAAGCTTTAGGCATTCGATCACCAGTTCATGGTTGGGAAGTGGGATTAAAACCAGCAAAAGTACCTCCCTTATTTGGGCATAGTTACACTATTAACTGGATAGAATAATATTGTAAGCGTTTTAACCAGGGAGTGAATGAAAACACAATGCAAACAGAAGATCCTTTTTCCTTGACTATACCTACGAGCATAACGTAGGCCAACGTGTATTGGTCGAGCTTCCGAAGAATGGTAAAACTCGAGAGAATATATTTTAGTCGTCCATTCGTCCTATATAAATTTGGCTTAGCAATAGTAGTTGCAGGTCAATTACACTCCAGCGTTGCTGTATTAACACGAAAGTCTGTTTGACAGTTTTTTTTGCCGTCTTTTATCATCGGTTTTGTAACCGAGTCTACGCACATATCCGAAGTCTCTAGCTCTTGAGTAAAGTGCACTTCATAAAATTTCAGAGGATGATGTACAGTCGGACGGTACTGATGACGGAACGTGTGACTTCAGTCAGTTCTAAAATCGGTGATAAAAGTGAAAATATAGAAAAAAATCGGGTTGTCCGAGAACGCTAATCTGTTCTGCGCCAAAGAGTTTCTCAAGTCAAGTATTATGTCGATTAGATTACAGTAAATTTTCACACTGTGCGAATTTACTGTATTCAGTAACAGTGTTACTGAATACAGTATGCGACCCTACAGGAAATCTAACAAGTTTATATTTATTTCACCAGTTTCTTCATGACGGGATACCTACCGGTTGGCTTCGAGTTCGCATCTGAGGTGACGTATCCTGAGCCCGAGGGTACCACCTCCGGAATCCTAAACGCCGCTGTTCAGGTAAAGAGTAAATTATTTTCATACACAACTGTATATATTATAAATAGGAAATAAATCTCAAAATCTTATCAATTTTCTTGACAAATAGCGAGAGATGTATTTGCTGTTTCTTTTTTGTTTTCATAATCAGCGTCAATCAGTTAAGAAATCAGTTTGGTCATATCTTTAAATGACTCAATTTTCAATTTTTTTATCAAAGTTATAAGTATCTTAAGCATGTATTATTATATAATCCGTTGGTAAATCAACAAATAATTTAAAATCAACTATGTCTACATTTTAGTGCCAACGCAGCAAATCTTACTTTATAGTTCGTACTCATTGTACCAATTAGATTTTGACTTTATATGCTCTTATCAGTGGTCCCTAAAGAACGGAATTGGTCTTCTTTACAGATCTTCGGAATCGTGTTGACTCTCCTCTACGAGTGGATGTTGTCTGAAGTGGGTGACCGCTGGTCCAATCTCACACTGTGTGCACTCTTGGCGCTCGGCACGGCAATCACAGCGTGCATACGCTCCGACCTACGCCGCCAGGCTGCCCAGAACAAGGGTTAGGAACTGCCTGCCGAAAACTACCTAAAAATCAAGTTTAATCAAATGATCAAGTCTCATCCATTTGTTCCTATATTTTTTTGCCATCTCTTCGTCTGTCGTCGACAGAAAAATCTTGTTCAACGAAGCATAGCTTCATTTATACTGCGTTATTTTAAGTCTCATATTTTTAACACTACTAGCAGAGATGGCATCCCCTCTTCGGAATATACTTTTTCTAATAGAATTAGAATGTCAAATCGAGTTACTATTGTCTCAAGGTTGTGTAAAGCTTCTTTAAAAAATAACTATTTACCATACAAGCCAATGTATTTGCCCATATTTGCTTGATAGATAGAATGTTTTCTGGTCCAGGTGTGACTTTGCATATTTTAATTATGCAATATCAACTACAACTTAAGTAACTCAATTCTTGTGTTTAAAATTGTCTGAAAACACCTAATTACTCCAATTTTACTTTGAAACTATATAGTATACTGAATAGGGTATTATGTACATTTTGATCTTTGACATTTGTATTTACAATATGAACGCTATTGCAATAAATAGCTTAATAGGAATGTATTTGCTGTAAATCAAAAAGCTTTTCTTTATACAAAGTGGAGATGAAAACTGTTAACGAATTGAAAAATAACAAAAAAAAATAAGACGACTTCTAAGTTGCCACGTACTTTCAAAAGAATTTAGCTATGAATTTAAATAAAACTAATTCCTACTTAATAACTTTAAAGGTTTTAAACGCTACGCGGTCTTTATTTTCAAAACTTGACTTTTAACAGCATTTCTTTGCTATATGCAGTAGGGTGGAGTGAAAAAATTTTTTTCTGAATTTTATATTTCCTGGTTTCTCAAACAGTGATCCATCGTAATGGAAATGTTCATGCAAAATACCAGCTTTCTAACTCAATATCTTGAGGTGGCGCATTAGGTATGAAGATAGAAAAATAAGAAAAAAGGAGTTACAAATAAACATTTATTTCTGACAATAATACTCTATATTCTACTGAATTTATACTTAAATCTAGTAGTACAATGAATAACTATATTAAATAACCATAAAAATAAAATTTTAATGTTCAGTATCAGTAGTCCCAGTGTCTTCTTTTAGACGAAAATACTGAAATTTGGTGTCAAAAATAAGTATTTCTTGCCTGGATTTTATTCTAGTACGAATAAAACCATCTCTAGCATCGGGTCCACAAACAGACGCCGAAGCCTCAGTCACAAGTTTGACACACCTTTCGACTGCTTGAGTGTGGCAAGGGTATTTCTCATTCTTCTCAATATCAAACAATTTACCTCCAGATGTAAGTTTTGTAGTAATTTCCGAGTCTCTATATTTCATTGTTACAGGAGTTTCCGTTATCTTCTCTTTCGCCCATTCTATCAAATCATAATATTTTGTCGCAGCTATTTTTAACTCTGGTAACTGGAATTCACGAACTTTCTTGCCTTTGGACTCTTTTCTTGCCTTTAAAACTCTCCGAAGAGCCAGCTCTCGTACTTGTTGACTATCATCTTGTAACATAGCCAGCAATAGATTTTCTGGGTGCATGAATAAAGCATTTCTTTGAATAGTATTTAAGACAACACTTTTTAAGTCATCTCGAAAATACATACTTCTTTTGACCATATTAAAGATGAATCGGACTCAAGAGGATTTTGATTTGATATCAAACCAATTCGGTGCGTAAACTTTCATGGTGAAAGTGGCCAGTTCTTTCAAATTATTTGTCGGTTTAGCTGTGCCAATATACAAGCGAAGAATCCTGTTTGCACAAGTTAACCATCAAGAATGGACTAGTTTTCCTGGGTCTTTGTTAGCTAAGTTCAGTGGAACTGTACCAGCAGAAATAGCAGAACATATCCGATACAGGTATTTTTGATCGGTGCTCAACAAATCAATATCCAGATCCTGCAACTCGGTGGAGATGGGTTTAAATATTTCTATTTTTAAGTCAAGAAACTTATCAAGTTGTTTTCCTAACCTGCCAGAAAAAGTATTGGGGCCTGTAGTTTTAGCGTCGAGACTGGAGAACAAATGACGAAGTAGTAATTCATTTACATGTAACAAGCACACAAACCATTGCAAAGGGCGCTTCAGACGTTTGCAGATAAAACAATGATTCCTTTTTTTCGACCAGTATTAACAGCAGTACCATCGCATCCAATTGCCACTAAAGAAGAACGAAATTCATATTTGTTTTCAAGAAAGTTGACAATATTTTTCTCAATATCAACCTCTTTATCCGAATCAATAGAAAGATGACCGGTGTATTCAGAATAAGGTTCTGATATGATTGAGATATGTTCTACTATAATCTTCCTTTGGGATATATTATTAGCCTTAGTTATAGTCAAAGTTTTGTCCTTACGACCACCAAAATAAATAGCCGTTAGAGGTTCGTGTTTTTCTATAGATTGCAATTCTTTGTGAATCTTCTGCCGTTCTCTACGTATTTTGCTTCGATCTACTACTTTTGATGAGTCCTTAATACTGATAACATTTAAGTCAAGTAACGCAGCATTTACAATTAATGCTGCAGATCGATCAGAAACTCTAGTTCTATCGCACGTTGTAGCAAGATTTTTCAGCTTATCTCTCATCTGTTGAGTTTTTTTAAAGGATGGATTAGATAATAATTCTGCAGTACGAAATTCATCGTCCTCATCTGATGTATAAGAGTCAGACGAACTGTCAGACGTCAAAACTATAGCTGGGGCAGATGATGATGTACTTGGAGTGACGTTACATTTTGCAGCAAACTCTTCATATTTTCGCTTCCTAATTTCACGACGTTACATAGATTGAGGATTACCTTATCCACAGAACCAATATACATTTTGCGCTCATTTCGTTGATCTTTTAAGAAGTTTTTCTTAGCAACGGGTACTTTAGTCACACATTTGCATAGTTCTCGGGATACACATTTACATGTTGCGATATGAAACAACTTATTTATTGAGTCATCGTAGAATATCTGTTTTTTGGAGTTATTACGTAATTTTTTCACATTCATGTACTTTTGATAATATTAAATCAGCCTAGAGACGACTTGTTGATGGGTAATTGTAGGGATAGATGCTATACTCCAGATTGCTTCAATATCGGAAGCAAATATTTTATTTAAGTCTTTGATTGAAGGGTCTTTTCCATTTTTCAACTCTAACATTTCGTTTCTAATCCATAAGTAGTGTTAAATCACATCACAATATGTAGGTAAAATGTTATCACTGAATTAGATTGGATCACCCATCGAGCACATATCCCAATAGAGTGGTAATATTGGGCTGTCCGCCTCCACAACTGATAAGTGATTTTGCACTTATAAATATTAACGCGAGCTCCCACTAAAACAGTACAAAACCAGTATTGGATCTGTGCGTACGTGTCTGCTTATTTCGAAATTTAATTTCAATTAAATAGTTACATAATGGCGTGCTGTTCTATTCGGTGGTGTGAAAAACTTGAAAAAAACTGCAGAACTTCAAATTATAAAACCGACGGAATAACCTTCCATTGGTAAGTTATAGTTAAGAATTACTTTTTATAAAAATATGTCAGGGCTCAAGTTAAACTGGACAATCAAAGTGAAATGGTTGACACACGTGTTCAGGTGTCTATGCGTCCTGCTTCCACATAACACAATTTCCCATTACGCCATCTCTTTCTAGTCTACGCTCTCATCACTAGTGCTGCATTCAAAAGATCAAGGGGTGAATCGATAAATGACATTATTGTAGCTTATTACATATTTTATTCAAACATAAAAGTAATTTTGAAATTGTAAAATTTGCATTAATAATCTAATTGATAGTGTTCTGCATTATCGATTATATAAATCTTGATCGATTATACCGATATATTAGGTATCTAGTGTAGTTGAAATAAACGGTTGAACGGATTTAATACTTTTTCAATAAATAGGTTTGTAACAAAGAAATTGTTTTTTTTTTATTAGTTTTCTTAGCAATAGAAAGACATGATGAGAAACAAGCAGTAAACCAATGAATGGTTAATTGATTATTTCATCTTTACTTTTAATACAACTAAATAAATGTAATTTGATAATTGGTTTGGTTCTTGTTGAGGTGCAATTCAGCGGTTAATATCTTCTTATTTGATCACTAGCAGCATTTATAAGCATTTATTTCCATAAGAGAACACGTTTGTATTATTCACTATTGCTATAATTACTGATGCATTGGCTATCGATATCGATAAACCTTAGATACTTGGGCACTACCACATCTCTAGAGTGTTAGTTGACCTTAGGATAGCCAATCGGAGCGCAGTGTGAAAAGCGGCGAATTAGCGGAATTGTTTTCAAACAAAATAATTGTCATTTCTGCTCTATTGGGGTATGTGCTCGATGGGATCACCAAATATAGGACACCGGAAATCTTTACGCGTTTTAGGCATTTTTTATGAAAATTTACTTAACGTTGGCACTATTTTAAAACAATATATTAAAGTTTCATAAGATAATACTATATTTTTGTTTCGAGATCACACTTAGACGAAGTTAAAAACATTATATTTGTAAGCAAAGAATGTAAGAATAACTTTTTTTTGAGGGTAGGCTTATAAGTAAAAATATTCGTTTTTTTGAAGCTATTATATCAATGCGCCACCTGAAAATGAAGTCATATACCTTTGATTTTTTGCATGAATAAAGCTTTTACATATGGTCACCAATTAATAATACAGGAGATTTGAAAAGAGCAAAAAAATTTTTGTTGTATGTATATGTTTCACTCCACCCTAATATGCAGTATTGTTATCGAAAATTTTGTACGTGAGTTTTGATAACGATGTGCCGTATAGTACCAGAAAATGAAACGAAAACATCTCTTAACGTTTTAATTTTTAACAATTCAATGTAGAGGGGATACATCGAGAATGTGATAAAATATGGCAAGCGCAGGACGCGATAAACTTGAACTTTATTTTATTCGTTTATTCAGTCGTAAAATGCAAAAAGATACAGTTCCATTATCAGTGCAATTAAATTTAATTTTAGTTCAGAAGAAAATACAATTACGATTTGATAACAATAAAAATATTTATTTCAGATATATTTATGAATGTATGATTTCCATAAAAATAAATGCTTTTCTGCCGAATCGATCGAATTATTGAACAGAAAAATAAATATTCCGTAATTTAAAAAAGAAACAATCTTTATTCGGAACATATGTACACTTATCACACTATTATCTACATATAAAAGTACATTTTATACAGTAATATAAATCATTATTATGTTACGTGTTAACGCTATGACGCGAGATTATGTAGAACCAATTAGAGAAAGGCGTATTAAACCCTAATTGCTATTTTGTACATTATTTTTTTTTATATAATGGCCTCGTGACGTCACTTTTATCTAAAGCAACCGATTGCTGGAATCAACTAAGAGGTTCACCGTACGGTAATAATAATAGCTCAAAGGGTACCCTTTGAGCTATTATTACAAGTTAACTTATTTACTTGTAATAATAGCTCAATGACCGTACCTTATTACCGTAGTCATTCCTTGTCTATGGTAGAAAACTCCAATTACCGCCATCTTCAAAGAAGCCATTTTGGATTGTTGCGGTACGCTTTTAGTATTATATATATATTTCTCTGTAGTTTGTGATGAACTGTAAGAAATGGTAATGTCACTGTCAATTTTTTTTTTAATTCTGGACGCCAAAAGGTTCTACATGTAAATTCAAAATAAAATAAATGTGATTATTAACTGCTTTTAATAAAAGAATAAGTCAATAGGGGGGATTTTTTTATTTTTTTGTTGAATATTCCTTTAAATTAAACAGAACTGTTTAAAAATATTGATAAAACAATCTCCAGGGCTATAATATAGATGTTGATGTTATTTCTTACCTAAGCCCCAAATAAAGTAGGCTAGTCTAGACGTGTTTTTTAAATGTTTGATCTTGTAATCTATATGTTTAACATAAATGCAGTTTGTATATGGATTAGCCTGTTCTTTCAGATACTTCTCAGTGTCTCTTTAGCGATTAAGAGTTGTGGTTAACTTTAGTAAGTTATATAACATACCTACCCCAAATATGGTAGCTATAGCTTAAATGTAATGAAGACAATAAAATGTGTGACTAAGTGTCTTGCCAAATATTATAATGTATAAACCATGTGCAGTCAAACTAGCAGGTCAAACTTTCCGAATCCGTTAAGTCGTTGGCGGATTATTAACTTTATTGTCTAACGATTAAAGGTCAATTTTAATGTAGACATATTGCGCTTTTGATTCAAACAATATTAAAAATTATTTATATATACATATATGTGTATATATTATTTATATATTTGCTTCAAGAATAAGGAGGTTTGACGTTGTGTTGACTGCACAATAAATATTGTGGATATTTACTCAGATGTGGTAGAAACCGAAAAGTATTTTTAGAAAGATATCGTATCTAGATAATATAGTTAAGGTTTGTAAGTTATAAATGTAATAGTGAAATAGATATATCATTCTTAATACTTTAAAATGACGCTGCGAATGCAACAAGCTGATGTTTCATTAAACGCGAAAAAATGTTCATATTTTAGTATATACCATTTAATAAACAAATAATATTAGATAGAATAGCTATTTGGTGAAAATCCAAAGCCGCAAGTTTTTAAATAAATGTTGAAAAAATTGCGGAATTTTCTTATTACACTCAGCATAACCAATACCACTATTAATTTAATCTAGGTAAGATACAACATTACGAGCAATGAGCTGTACGTAAATTGTATTTTGTAAAAGGTTACTTAGGTTCACTTATAGAGCTTGGTTTTATTTCAAAGGAAAATCGTTCTTGGTTTTCTTTCAGAAAACTCATGTGTTTTTATAGCTTAAAGTTACAAGCTGTAATGCTTTACAGACGATACACAAGTAGGTTTGTATACAAAATACTCTTTTAAGTCAACTTATGATATTTCCCGAGAAGAAAAATAATTTCCGCAGCTTAGTTTTGGTTTTCTCAAAAATGTAATGATATTAAAATCGTTTTGATGATGATTTATTATATATTATCTTTAGAGTATGAAGAAATAATTTATATGAATTTAGTGGGTAACTATATCAGACGAATTTATTATGCATAAAAGTTACCGAACTGTATTGCTGTATAAAAATTATGTTAATTTTAAATAGTTGTGAATAATTTACTCAGTAAATTCTTTTTATGTGGAAATGGTTGCCTTTTTCATATAAAGGTAGATGATTAGGTTATATTCTGAAATTTTAATTAGATTAATTATGTCAACGATCTTTTTCATAAAAGTAATAATTTATTGAACAGTCGATAAAGAGCATGCAAAACATAGTTTTTTTGATAGGTCGGCGTTCTGTTTTCGGGCCATATCGAATATAAATGACGTAGAATACGGCTTTAATTGTGGGTAAAGAAGAAAGTATAGGTATTTTCTCTTTTACTTTTTCTAATCAGACGTATTTAGCTATCAAAACTTAAACGATTACCTACGCTAAGGCTAACCTAGTGTTACTGGGTATTAAATCATCACGGAGGCATATATTTTTCTCTATACGTACAGTTTACTCAAGCAAATGATATAACTGAAAAATAACGAAATTGTTTAATCAACTTTTAACTTTATATATGTATGTGTGGTCTGGTATATTTTATTCATACATAAATGGATTTTAATAAATAATTGCTTATTGTCATATAGTCTCGCATAGTTCCGAAAGTATTTAATACTGATAAAATTATCGATGTGTAATTTTTTTTGCTTTATTTTTTGTTTTCAAATATGAAGAAATTTCACTAGGAAAAGTCAACTTTAAGATTAACAGAGTAAGATGAGTTGACTTGTTTTAGTAAAGTTTCTTTAGTACGGATGAGATATAAACTAGTTACGTTGGCATATAGAAATCGACGAATTTATTCGTATACCATTTATCATAAAGCTCAGTATCCATTAGGACAATTTTACAGCTTGTGACAGGTTGACGCGCTGTTGTCCGTACGTAATTTCTTATACATAATACTGAGTCATTTAATCATCTACAAATAAAGGAAGAAAAAAAGAATTGCTCATTTGGATACATCTGTTTTGTGTGTTGGTATTTTAATGGTAGAGTGTCGAAAATATTACCATAGACAATTGCCCGTAGATTAGCGTGAGATGTTAGTATTTAAGTATCTTACTATTATAGCGAAGGATTTATTTTAAAATTTAAGTGGAACTCATGTGCGAGAAAGAGGTACCCATTGTTTACAGTATTAAATAACTTATTTATTAATTTTAATTTGTATATAATATATATTTTTTTCTAAATTTATGAACAATAAAAATTACAACGTTATAACGAAACTTTTAAGAAAAATAATGCTTACCGGTAAACTATACTTTCAACTTGTATGAATTAAAATTTTTAGGTTAACATGAGATAAATACTATATTTTCTATGGAAATAAAGGGGTCGAAGGAACAGAATAATTAATGGACGGGTTGCATAAAATTCCCTGTTCATGAAAGTGATGAAAAAGAGTTATTTTTACATTGTTTATGAAATTTAAAATTAACCAGATAACAAAATGTGGGTATTAATGAAAACTACAAGTCGCGTGATTTAAACTGATACTCATTTCTTATAATCATTTGGCGTCAATACTTAGTTCATAATACGAATCTAATAAATCATGTTTGTTGCTTAGCTTGAGAACAGCTTGGCTGATTTGGACATTTTTATGGTTATATTGGACAGCATTGTTATTCAATCCACTGACGTCTTTTCAACTTTGTAAACAACAAATATTTAATAACTTTCGGAAAATTTCGGAAAAGCCGATCACATATTGGTTTTTAATAAAGTTCGTGACTGTACATGATATTTTTTCGTAGAGTTTAGCGTAATAAATCTCGGTTATCGTAACGTGACACGTTTTATTTTTAATGTATTAATTTATACATAATTTCAAGAATTTATTGTTTGTAAATTGATACAACGTAATGTTAGTATAGTTATCTACTTAAGTTTTTGTAAGTAAAAATCTGAGTGTCACGGTTTTGTTAAACTAATCAGAAAGGCTTGTCAAAACTAGAACAGTAATAAATGTAAAAGTTAGTAAATGAAATAAAGTTTTTGTTGCCATTTCTAGCAGATTCTTTATTGAAATAATTTTCGCGTTCCGCTTACCAAACCTAATTTTCCCTTGTTCCCCGCTCACCAAAAACTAACACTAATAAATAAAACTTTTGTAATAATAATAAATTTGTTTTAAAATAACAAACAAGACGACCGTTTGGTGCAACGGTAGCGACCCTGCCTTTCACACCTAAGGACCTTGGTTCAAACCCCGGGGCAGATGTTTGTATGATGAATACGAGCATTTGTACCTGAGTCATGGGTGTTTATATATTTTTATGAATTTTACTTTATCTATGTATTATATAGGTATGTATATCCATTACCCTATTATCCACAACACAATCCTTACAGTGCTTACTTTGGGCTAGGCTAATTTGTGCAAATGTGGGAAATATTTATTTATATCTAACAAATATTTTTTTATGATTAATTATAAAGGCATATAAAGTATAGTCAACACTACGTCAACACAACAAAATTCTAAATTTTTCTCCCAATTTCCAACTAAATCCATTAGTACTAGTGCTCGATAAAGGCTCAATAACTTTGTCCATGCTTCTAACATAAAAAATGGTGAAGTTTTCATACATAGCGATTGTAACAAATATTATTATTTTATTATTATTATAGTTTTAACCCCGTTTAGGTAATTTTCGAAATTGCTAATTATACTTTTATTTTCTAATATTATATTGTGTACGAAGCATTAGAAATCCATTAAAATATCTCAATCCCTCAATCGTAAACATGATTACTTTATGACTGACTTTAAGTCGGAAATCGATTTAAAATTTGGCTTATTTTGGAGAAATGGAGCGATGTTGGCTGTACAAAAGGTAGATGTAGGTAGTAATTAAGGAGTTTGGAGTTGTTCGATTCTACTTAAGACTTTAATAGGCGAACGAAGACCTCATTGTGTTAGCTTAAGAATTTCACAAAGCCCATTGTTATTACTGTCTGCCACTGAGAATCAATTCATCATTTTATTATTCGGCTACAAATATTTCTGGGGTTGCCATCTCCCGATTTTGAAATCAAAGTTTCGGTTAAACCTCAATGTGATATCATAGGAAATAGTAATTATAGTTGTAGTGGGCGAGTTAAAAAAAGGCAATTAATAATTGAAATAAAAAAATATTTCAGATATCTTTAGATTCATAAAATATAATTCATACAAATATTTAATTAAAAATAGAATAAAAATTGTAAATGTTTTCTAGGAAAACAGGACAGTTGGCAACCCTATTTTAATCTATGTATCTAGTTAAATCTCAACTTTATCCAGTTATTACTTCATGATCTACTTCGACTTTCAAAAAATAAATCAATAATAGTACATTATTGCAAAGGCCGTGAAATAGGCAATTGCAGGTCGAGTTTGAGTTTAAAGGCCGAGCCGAGGATCTCACTCATACGAGACAGGCAATTGCCATTTCCGCCGAGGCATATATAGTGCTATTCTCAAAAGAATGCAGGGAAATAAAATATGCTTTTATATGATATATTTAATTTAATTAATTGGGGCAATTATTAAAAGATTTCCCCGGTACATTTATGTTTGTTTGTTGAACTACTGTGTAGTGTTAGATGTCTGAATATACTGTGATGAAGGCTGTGGACGTTGATGTTGGCAAGTTGCCAGCGGGTGAGATTCTGTTTCGAAATTAGGTTACGATCTAATGTTTTAATTTGTTTTATTATTTTTATCAGTTTTCTTTTCTATTAAGTCCTCAATGTAGCCTTCAGCATCTGTGTCTTTTCAGAGTTGTCAAATTCGCTCCAGAATCAGCCAGAAGAGTGGCTGAAGACCTACGGAAACAATGTCCAGTGTAACATTCAGGATTTGTCAAGTTTAAAAAAGTAGCTGTTTCTTTAGGTATTTTAGCTATTTTGTGTCTTCCAATAACCAGCTTCGTGCACTTTCCTTTCTGAAAATTAAGAAAAATCCTATCTGATGTTGTGTTCGCTAGACGAAGATTATAATATTTTTTACAAATGTTAGGAACTCTCCTCGGTTTACAAATATCAGGTCAATCTTTGTTTTAGTGTCGCGAAATGTTAATATTGCTTTGTCATCGAGAAATTCTATGTCTTTTGTGGTAATATTATACTATATTAGAATCGAATAGAGAACAGAGTTCGATACTTCGACATGCACCGCTAACGTCTAATATAATAGCAACCTGTAACAAACAAAACTAAATATCAAGCTACAGCCACGGACAGTATATTTAATGACTCAGAAATCCTGTGTATCAAAATTCATTCAAATTCATCTAGCCATTTTGACCTAACTGTGTCTTAGATAAATAATTAATAATTATACTTGCTGACCCGGTAACGCGTTGCTATGGTAACGCGTTGCTATGGTAATGTTAAAAAGAGCGGTTAATAACTTTAACAGCATAATTATAAATCTGGAACTACTAAAATTATTAATATACTGCTAATTTATCAATGTTCTGTGTCTAAATTTAGAACAATTTAAACAAGAACTAAATATTGTTTATTTTAATAATTTTAGTAGTTCTAGTTTTTTAATCGCCGAATGTTTTGTATTGAGTTAGGCTCGTTTTAATTAGAAGTTAAAGATTAAAAAAACTATTATTTAATGAGTTTAAAAGGTAATGCATAACAAGTGCCAAAAGAACTTTAGTTTTTATTAAGCTTACTTAACTAGGCTGTATAGGATTTATACCCCTTGCCTGCCCCTATGGGAAAACTTAACAATGAAAAAAACCAAAAAGAATACTAATGTCACTGCCACTCAGCGTTGCCAGACCTACGGATTTGTCCGTAGATCTACGGACATTAGGTCTTGTCTACGGACATACGGATTTTAGTCGCAAATCTACGGATTTTCGATCGATTTCATTCTCCCGACCCAAACAATACTATACTTAAATATTCAAATTAAATAAATTTTTGCGTCAAACGCAACGTAACTCCGAAAAAAAGGCATGTTACGTTTCGTTCTTTGTTATGTTGTCTGTAATACAATAATACAGACTATTTAGGTTGTTTGATTAGTAGCGACTAACGTAAAACGGAATTCGTTAGATCGTCGGCTGAAAGCCTAGAAGCCAGGGCCGGTTAAATAAATTGAGAAAAAATTTATAATTCGTTGGATTGTTGGTTTGGTTTGGTTGGCGGCATTAACAAGTTATTTTGGGTTTTTTTAAATATTTTGTTTTGGTTAATTTGACGAGTATTGTGTCATTATCTTGTTCCCAAATAAAATTTATTTCGAATTACGCTCAATTTTTTTATTTCGATGATAACTAAAGTATGTTACAAATGTTGTTTATAACATTATCAAGGATAATATAAAATTGTTCAAACAAATGTTTTAGTGCATTTTTTTTAAATAAGAATGCAATTAAAATTAATTAATAATTGATGTAAAAATATTATATGCAATGAAAATTTTGTAATCTGTCTTGATTTTTTTTAAAAGATATCTGTAAGTTTTTTTTATTGCTCAAATCTTGAATTAAGGACGTGCGTTTGCTAAGAAAGCAAATTCACATCAAAAATGTCCGTAGATCTACGGATTTTTATAGAGGCAATCTACGGATTTCTACGGATTTTTTAACGTAGCCCTACGGATTTTTAAAAATTGGATCTGGCAACACTGCTGCCACTGCCACCCGACCAAAACAAAATAAGAAAACCAACAAACAAAGTCGTTTAAAACGTAGTGATTACATACTCTTTGGTCGTTGCTATGGCGGTCTTTTCATTTTCTTGTCCGATTTGGATAATATGAAGACGTCTTCTAATTATTCAGTGTATGGTTGATTATGCAAGATAGGTATATTAAATGGCGTAATAAAAGAACAAGGATGAAAAACAATAATCTTATTTCTAAAAATCTAATGCCAACATAATATCGTATGCCGGATAAATTTTCTCCATATATTTTGACAAATACATATAGTTAAATAATGAATGGTCAAAATAAGGAAGAGACGCCTAATTTATGCAAAAAACATGTATGTAAACCTGATAAAGGTAAAAAAATTCTAACCCTGTGAATTTCCATACATTTTATCACTGTTTTTATACGACTATCTTTTTACAGAACTTTATCGTGTTTGCCCTTCAAAGTTAAGCAAGCGAGAACTAGAGGACTTATATTTCACACTTCTTGAGAACAATTTGGAATTAAAGAAAACCAATAATATTCAACAGGATAAGATAAAATTGTTATCTACTAAAGTACAAAGAATGACTGCAACACAAAAATCGACAGTAGCTAAGGAACCCAAAGATTGTTGCGCTCATACCAAGTCATTATTGAATGAACAAAAGGGATCGTAAGTCAACTATAACTTTTGTTTGTAACTAAGCACAATAGTCATGAAAAATATTAAAACCTGTATTTGCCAGAATGCAAAACATGCCCCTTCTGGTACTCAAACCCAGGACCATCGGTGTGAAACCCAGGCCTGTCTCTACAAAGCTAATGTCATGCTTTGCTACAAAGTACTGAGTGCAAAAGAGATAATACTGATTTGAGCTTTAGATTGACCAGACATTGTAGTGGATTTAATTATTCAGATTAGTTACTATTGCTTTGTTTGTACATTATGTATGTACATCATGTTTGCCTATTAATGTCCCCAGGGCTAAGGCATGCCTATGCATGTGCATAGGATGAGTCATAACTCTCCTAAGGGGCCCTAGGTTCATGAGTGTTAAGGACTGCATATGCCGTCGAGACCAATGACAAAACGTTTTCTGGAGCACAAAGTGTTCAACATAATTATAATATTATTATATATTATTATTATATTATAATTTTTATGTTACCCATTGCTGGCCCCTGCAAAAGACAGACCAGAATAATATACATAAATAGACAGTGCGTTTTTGAAATTTCAATGCGTTGCTGCACCATACAAATCTGCGATGGAACTACACAACGTTTGGTAGTAACGTCTGTCTTGTGAAATAATAAGTCATTCTGAAAGAGATAATTTGCTATTCTAGTTAAACTTGTGATAAGTGTGGGTTAGTCAAACATAAAATATCCCTAAAAGGAGCTATTTTAATTTATCTGTTGTCATGTCCCTATGTATTTTTATCAAATTCATAATAAGTCATAATATACGCACACATTTACTGCATTATCAATGTTTTCTCTTAAAGCAGAATTGGGAGATATTTAGTGCGGTCGATATCTCTCTAAATACATAATGGTCACAGTCTTCTCATACAATGCTACATGCGATTAATTTTTTTTGTTGCTCATCTTATTGCATTATGGTAAGATGTTTATTTTAGAACAACAAAGCAGCACAGATTGACTTTTATTAACAACTAGCTGCGTCCGGCATAATTTTCTATGCCCTTTTTCTGCTCTATTTTCTGTGACTTTATATATAAACATACTATGTATACAACACCTAAAGAAAGTTTCGGTATGCATAGGGAACAAGCATTGATTTTTATTTAAATATGAAGACAGATTCAGTATTATGTGGTAATTTAATGTTTGTAACAATAATGGTAACTAAAGCACTGTGCCATCAAGCTTCTTATGTTTGTATTATTTCTTGAATCAACATCACATCAACATCACATCAACCCATCCAACACTGTCTTTCCACTTCCAACAATTTTGACATTTTATGGTAGTTCGCAGTCTTCTCTACACTAAAGTAAAATATACCATAATGTTCTTGCAGGATAGCAGAGTTGAGAAGAGCAAATGAACGCATGGCAGAACGCATTCGCGTGCTAAATATGCGGTTGTGCTCGGCCAAGCAATTCCTGCGTCGTAGCCCGTCTGCTTCTACGTCACGTTGCATTAAATGTTGTGCTCCAAATGCCAAGTAAGTTTATTATATCTTGTACATACTTTGCTAAGTTACTTAACTTTTAAAAGTTTCTTAACTACTACTATCTAAGTCAAAACCACTACGCCAACATGCTTCTAGCTCATATTTTTAAAATATCTCATTTGAAATTTAACTCTACCCTTTGGACTAAATCGATTGAAGAACTCTAATTCATCTCTTATTATTTAGACACTCATATTTACTGTAGAGTTATATTCATTTATAATTATTTTCACTTCCACTCATTGAAGTGAAACTCTATTTATGGATATGTACTGAAAACATACCGTTTCAGGAGACCTGCTTACAATACGACAACCTGTATGGTTTAAAAAAGTTTTCATTGATACTATGTTTTCATATAACTTTCATAAAATTTTGAGATATTGGGGCCTCGAAAGGAAAGTAAATAGACATTTTGCTTATGTATAAAAGGCATTGAAGTGAATTAAGTAAAACAGACAAACAATATTTCACTTCAAATTTTCTTGAGGTTTCTGAAGGCACAAGGTAGGCACAATTTACAGCTTGACCATTATGATGATTGGATATTCACTTCAAAATTTTTTTGTAAAATTTTCAGCAGGCTGATTTGACATTTTTATTTTAAATTAATTAATATGTGTTATTATTTTCTTACCACTAAATCAGTATGACCTTTGGCCACGTTCAATTTATTTCAATTTGTTATATGTCGTCTAAACTTGAGATCCTGTTTGACATGTGTTAAGTATGTTAATTTTATAACATTTGTTACAGAAATTCCACTTTGAGTGTAATCAACACTAAAAGAAGTGACACCGCTTTAAAAACATCGGTTTCCAGTCAATGTCTCGACAAGTGAGTCCTATAACATTTAATTTTTTAAGATCGTGAATAAATCAGCAGTTTCACACAGAATTTTAAATTTAAACTTCCTAAATGTATGAAACCGCTGATTACTATTTCAATCTTTCAGAGACGCTCCCATACAAAATGTTGCTCTTAATATTTTTGATGAGACCTACAAATGGTTTTCAGGTTTAGTGTGAGTATAAAAGTGGTAATGTTTATTTTTCACATAATAAACATTTATGCATTTTCGTCCTTATCTTTTCAGAGAGTTCATTGCGCCTGCAAAAACAGTTGCCACTACGACAAATGACAGTGAGAAGTAAGTTGTCTTTTCTTTATTAAAATACTAGCGGCCCGTCCCGGCTTCGCACGGGTGGACAAAAATCTTTAAATTTTTTCTAGCATTCGATATAGCCTATGACACTCAGCAATAATGTGCCTTTCTATTGGTGAAAGAATTTTTAAAATAGGTTCAGTAGAACTCCGAGATTACCCCTTACAATTTAAGAAATATACGAACACACAAACTTTACTTCTCTATAATATTAGTATAGACTAACGCGTTATGCAATATACTGGGTAATAAAAGACCGTTTGAAAGCCGTCACTAATGATGAATGAAACTAATCAATTTTGCCATAAATACAAAATGGGAAACTACTTTTATTTTAATGTATTAAAACTGGCCAAGTGCGAGTCGGACTCGCGCACGCAGGCTTCCGTATCATTGACTAGGTAAACATCAGTAGGTGCACAAATTTCATATTATTTATTATTAAAGTCAAAAGACAACTGAGTATTTTGTACCTACCTGTTGCCATTATTGATATCGAGCAAAAGGATAAAAGTCGCGTTTGTTGTATGGGAGCCCCCCTAAAATTTTTATTTTGTTTTTAGTATTTCTGTTGTTATAGCGGCAACAAAAATACATAATTTGTGAAAAATTAAACTGTTTAGCTATCGCGGTTCTTGAGATACAGCCTGGTGACACACAGACGGACAGACAGAAAGCGAAGTCTTAGTAATATGATCCCGTTTTACTCTTTGGGAACAGAACCCTAAAAACAGTACTGTATGTATATTAAATTGAACTTATTTAATTCTAGTGAAAAATAATTTGATTTGTTCTTCAATGAGTCCATAACTATGTATCTTGTCTTATTTCCCTGTTTGTATGTAAGTTTTGAAATATGCAAAATATACCATCGCGTTTAAGTTAAAGACTTTAAATTCAGATCTTATTTCCCTAGTATTAAGTTTTATGATACAAATGTTAACTCAAACGCAAAAGTAAAGATTTCATATTTATAAATTTACACTTAAGGCTCTGTTACAAAAAATCATCATAGTTATAATAAAATTGTGGTTTTTGTTTTGCAGTTTGATTTGACATTCGTAATTTTACTTTCAGGGAAAGCCCAAAGAGATTGTGCGACGAAAACAGATGTCAAACTCTAATTGAAGAGTTGAAACAAAAAGTCGTCGATCTACAAGAGGTAAATTTATAACAGAACAGCAAAATAAGATCCATATAACCACTTGTCAGTCCACGGTAGCAATTGATACCATATTCAAATTACCGGGTGGCCTGCTGTTTTTTTTTTATTACGATTAATTTTTGAGTTACAGAGATCCAAATATTCTGTCGTGGATTCTTTATATAATCAGCTTTACGGTAGTATATTTTGTTTGGTCCTAGCTTCATTATTTAGCGAGAAAATGGCATTTTTATTTACGAGTCCGACATTTTTTTTCACAATACGCGCAGCATTGGGACTGTTGAGAGGGGTGGGGCGCGCGGTAGCGGACTGACAAGTAGCTAAAATACTTAAAACTAAAAAGTAGCGTTTTGGTTAATAGGGCCCTAAGCTGACTTTATCACATCACATCATCTTTTACCATTGCAAATATCATGTAAAATGCATCTTGTAAGACCATTTCTGTGACAATAATCTTTAAGAAGAACCCACTTTAACCGGATCCACGGTGCTTTATTCTTGTTTTCTATAATTAATCCTGAAGTGATCACATGATAATTAAGGTAATAGTTGTCTTAAATGCTGCTTTTTTCCAATATTTTAATCTGGGTCACTTCTAGTGATTTTATTATCTTTAAGATTATTGTAAACCATCGAGTCTACCACCAGTTTGAGAATTGAGAGTTCCTTCCGAAAAGAACTGGTGAAAATATCTTACAAGATGCATCATACACATAAAAACATTATTACATCAACCTATAGGCAGCAAGTCTGTTCTTTATGATTTATATTCCATTTAAAGGTAGTCAACTTTTTAATTTGATTTCTTGCTGTCGTCAGGAGCTTTTCAGAACTCACGAAGACTACACCACTCGTATAACCGGTTTGGAAGAGGAATTGTCCCAGCTTCAAAATCAAAATCGGTGCTTGCGTACCGATTATGAAACCATTGAATACGAGTTGCAACAGCAACAACAATTGGCTAAGGATCTTGCTAAAAAACTAAGGGGAGCTGAGGCGCGGCAAGGTCGGTCCACCTTATTAGTCAAATCCATAGATAGGTTTAGGATTCTTTTTAATTTATAAAAAATAATATTGCAAATTATAGTAAACGCTACAAAATTGAAAGAAGTAAACTACGTGAGTAAGTAAACTAATTGATTGATCTGTTTTAGCTGAACTAGAAACTCAGCTGACTATAGAAAAACAGAAGGTGCTGGAAATGGAAGCGAATGCTCGCGCTGCGGATATTTCGCGTAATATTAGCGCTACTATTGAGCGACATCTGAGTAACAGGAGTGTAAGTACGGAATGTTTAACTCTATTGGTCCTGCCTTTCGCATCGATAGTCCTGGTCGAGTCCCGGAAGTATCAGATGGTTGTGCAATGAATACGAGCATTTGTTCTTGAGTTATGGGTATTTATATATGTCATCGTAAAATTGTATACACCGTTACATTGTAATCTATCTCGCGAGATTGTAAACTATCGAAAGATTGTGAACCCTAACATACTGCTTACAGTTTAACGCATATTTTTCGGTAGATAAATTAATATGCGATATATGATAAACCTAACCTAACCATAAGGTTAGGTTAGGTTAGATATTTTATAATCTATCAAAAAGTAATGCGTTAAACTGTAAGCAGTATGTTACGGTTCACAATCTTTCCATAGTTTACAATCTCGCGAGATAGATTATAATCAAACGGTATTTACATATTTACGGTGACATATATCTTAATATATAAAAATCCAGTGTCACAATGTAACATGCATTGTGACCCAGTGAACTCTTCACCAATTCAACCGATATTGATGAAAGTTGGTATTTATGTGTAATTTGGTCCAACTGAAGAGATAGGATAGTTTTCATTTCAATTTATAACACAGCAACGCGTGGCTGGGTCAGCTAGTATTTCTGTAAAAAATAAATATATATGTCTCATACATGTATGTCTATCCATTACTCTAATATCCATAACTCAAGCCTTACAGTGCTTACTTTGGGCTAGGCTGATTGGTATGAATGTATGAAATATTATTCTTGTTCTATCTTTTGAGTTGCAGGTCCAACCAGTGCCGTATCTTACATAACTTGCAAGTTTTTTTTTATAATATGACATGTTTATAATACGGTGACAGTTCTGGTTGAGCCGCCTTGCCGAGTAGCTAAACGGCCCCAGGTTCGATTATAATCTATCTCGCGAGATTGTAAACTATGGAAAGATTGTGAACCGTAACATACTGCTTACAGTTTAACGCATTACTTTTTGATAGATTATAAAATATCTAACCTAACTTAACCTTATGGTTAGGTTAGGTTTATCATATATCGCATATTAATTTATCTACCGAAAAATATGCGTTTAACTGTAAGCAGTATGTTAGGGTTCACAATCTTTCGATAGTTTACAATCTCGCGAGATAGATTATTTATTTATTTATTTATTTATTATTTATTTATTATAAATATATATTTCTCTGAATATTACTTAATTGTATGTCATATATGTATGACTATCCTTTACCCTTGTTTCTGAAACACAAGCCTTACAGTACTTACTTTTAGAGTAATTGGTGTGAATGTAAGGAATAAGATGGGTTTTTTATATTGTAGTGGAAACCGTTTGGAGATGAAATTACATTGTAAAGTTTACAACTCGATTTTAAAGTTCATTAAATATAGTTCTTTTTGAATATTTTCAAATATTGCACAGTACAGGTAAAAAAAGTTTACTTAGCCAATTCAAAATGTAAATAATTTGTATGCCTTCTACTTGTTCGTAATTTAAAAACCTAAATACAAATCTTTTTTTAATAGAAGCCAAAGCATAGACAACTTAAATAGTACTACTTATATAGGTGATTGCTCAAAGTTGTAAATAAACAAAGGCAAAATAACTCAGAACAATAAGTAAAGCTATAGAAGCCGCGCTAAAATAACAACACAATACCTTAGTTCGTACTATTTTTACTTATACAGTTGCAAATGTGTAAGAAAGAAATAAGTATACAGATTTTATTTCGTAATTTACAAGGTCGTCACTAGTTTGCCTTACGTCAGTGATGCAATGGCATCGATATTACTATCGATAAAAATAAAATCAAAAACATACTTAACATTTTTCTTATGCTGTTGGTAGGTATGTCAGTGACACTAGAACGGACGGTAACGTGTCATAATAAACACGTGTAGAATCTTCAATATGAACATTTTATAATGCAGTATTCATGGGTAGAATTTTTGACCCGTACCAATTTATTTATTAGAATTTGCGTGTATCTAGAGAAACCAGGTAGGTACAGTTAAAAAATTGCACCTTGTATAGGCATATCCTATTAGGCTAAATGTTTATATTTTAAGTTAGACCTCTAGCTCTAGTACATTGGTGAGCACTGCATTTAAAATTATATTTTTATAGGTATAGATTAAAAAAGAGGAAAAAAAAAGAAAATTAATCGATTATTTAAATTAAATTAACAAACTATTATTTTTTACATATTCACTTATTGTTTACCTATTTTTATATACCACTCTGTCGAGAAAGTATCGGGAAAAGATCAATAATATACAAAATGTTTGTTATTCATCCAAATTTATTTTATCACCTTCAAAGTATGCTCCTTCAGAAACGATACACTAACGCCAACTTAATCAAATCATCAAAACATTTTTTAAACGCTGTTTCCGGAATTGAGTTCAGTTGTCGCCGCGAATTTTTGTCATTTTTGTTTACACACTAAAAGTGCTAGGTATTCGGCTTGAACATATTCTTGTTTCAATTTTTCTATCAATATATTATAGAGTTGAGATTTCTTCGTGTTGCTCCTTAATGTTCTCTTTGTTAAAGTGTTTATTTTGCGAAGACGTCACTTACTGGTCTTTTTAATCCTTTCTTACTCTTTTTTTTAATATTCCAATTTGGTTTTTATAATCTGCTATAATTTTCTGTAAATTACATATCAGTTCAGGGATATCGGAATCAGTATTTGTTTCAACTATGGTCATAGATTTGGGGCGTTTACTTGGTGGTTCAAACTTCCTTCTGAATGCGATAGTGGTTTCTGAAACACAAAAATATTATTGTAAGTAAGCTATCGTTATTATTTGGGATACACGCTGCCAAAATGTTAATTAAAAATCTGAATATTTATTGGTAGGATCGAAATAATTATATAACAAAGCAAGACTAAGATAATGTTTGGAATAAAAAAGGAGCAATTTCATGTTCTGTAAATGTAATGTGGGTATAGCATTTGCTTTCAGCCGCCGAAATTAAATGTTTTCATGTGACTGAAATGACTGTAGTCTAAAATGTTTCGAACAAATGTGACTGTACGCTTTCGGTGTCCAATTGATCCTTGATATACGGTGTATCCATTCATTTTTAATAGTTTCATCTTTGGGAAATCTAAGGCAAAAAGTAAAAACCAAAAATGACAAACCAAGACATCGATAACAAAAAACACCACTATCATACTATCATATACAAAACAAAAGGCATGAAAATAAGACAATTTAAACCTAAACTCATGGCGAAATCTATTTGTAATATTAATTTACTACAATTTTCTGAATATACCGTTTTTATATTGTCAAAATATAAGAATTTAGAAACAAAACTCACCGATGAAATGATAACACCTCATCCGTATTTTCTTTTCGTGATGTATGAGACTTGCAGTCTGGAACAACACAAGCCATCCTGGACGCGGACTCTAAGATGTCTGAAGCGTCTTTATGCACACTTTCCTGTTATTTTATCACGAACTTCCTTGCAAAATAATAAAATTTCACGCTAACCGCTCACAAAGCTGTTCGGCCACTGTAATACAACCGCATTGAATTTGGTCTTACTTCAGAAACAACGTTCATCAAAGACGTACTTTTCATTTGGTAGTATAATATACAACCAAATTACAACCTTTTGACATTTGTACTTTGAGAGTTTGTGACAATGACGTGAAAATAAAACCTTACAATTGTTGTCTATTTCGCTCTTACCCATGTATGTTAGATTATTTTAAGTGAATACGAGAGCTATTATACAGTTTTTATTTTAGCGCGGCTTCTATAGCTTTAGTTATTGTTCTGAGCAAAATAAGCTGTTTAAAAAAAAACTTACCAACATAAAGAAGAGACAGCAATAATTTATTCATAAATTTAACAAAGCTTGTTGTCAATTCCTACATATTAGTATAGAGTATCTCAAAGAGTTTGTCTAGATATCTTAGTTAAAATCCACAACTAGTTAAAACACTTTTGCCTGGGAATAATGGGCACAATTTGTTTTGACTGACATCGTGTGCTAAGAAAAGTTCAAATAATTTGATTTCATTAGTCAAAAGTGGCACGAGATCAGTTTTTACGTCACTAATTTTGAACCATTACAGAAAAGAATGCTTTAATTATTTTTATTAAATACTATGGGTACTGACTGAATTTTGAGTTATAAGTTTTGACTGTAACGTCGAAAGAGAAATTATTTAATATATTTTTGATAAAGAGATACCGATGTTTCATAATGCACTGTAAGTTAAAAATGTCTGTTTGAAAGTATTTGCTAGAATATTGACAGCCCGTTTCATTTTGTACTATTTCATTACATAGTTATTGATGTTACTGAGAGAAAAATATATTTGCAGCAAATGAAAAACGAAGATCAAAATCCGCAAATGGAAAAAACAAGTTCACCGTATTTCACGCCGAGGCGGGAGAGCTCTCCGTCTAGGGTAAATACTAGTAATATTTTTATGCTTGTACCTCTAATAAAAGAACTCCCATATGGTGTTTTAAATCGTTGCGTTTTAGATGTTGGAGACTTGGAAACAATTTAGAACTATTACTAAAATTGTTTCCCGTTTCTCGCATTCCGTAAGGCTTCCAATTTTAATGTTTTGAATACGGCTGCAACTTTTATAACTCTAAAAAAATCTCTGCTAGCAAGATAGAATATTCTTCCACTGATTATCCCATGAAAACTAATTAGTTACTTTGAACTGGCAACTTTGGTAGTAGTTTTGTGTTAAAATATTTTAAGGTGTAGAGAAATGTTTAAAAATATTTAGTTATTAAATGATTTTGTTAGAGTATACAAATGTATTGAAATTCTATACCGGATGTAGCTGAGAAACTTTAAATCAGTGTGGAAGGGTCTTTAGGTTTTAAGATCGGAAACCATTGAATTTGCCATTGCTACTATCGATTCATATGACAAGTACATACGTATCAATACTTCCTTACGAATTGTGATATATAAACGTAAATAATGTTCCTAGCGATTGTTATAGCATGTCCGATTCAAATAGAATATACAAATATATTACGACCAGTACCTTAGTTATCATGTGAACACGTCTCCTGTAAAGGTGTCGGAAAGTTAGGATTGAATATATAAAAAAACAAGAAAACGCACCGTGGATTCGGTTAGTTTTATTTGAATATGCGATCGACACGGATGATTAAGAACTAGATAAAGTACATCGATTTTGGTTACTGCACAAGAATTTTAGATCGGTTAACTCTGATTTGATGTTGCTGTAACATCCAATTAAGCTTACTTATTTTAAAAGCATAAGACTATAAACACCTTGGAAACAGTGACATCTTGCGAGCTATATAAATCAAATCTTACAACTTTATCGTGCTAAGTTGTACTTTTGATCCTATTTTATTTTTCAGAAATGGCAGGCGTTGCACTGTCAAAAAAATCGTCTCAGATTGTATTTTTTTCTTACAGCTTGAAGTACCATGTAAATATCACATTTGCGATGAATCCATGGATAAGAGCGAGCAGAAGATGTCTGACGATTCCGGATATACTGACGCCAATAAGAGCCAAGATGAAGAAAAAGACAAGGTATACGTAGTAGAGTAACTGCTAAAATACCTACTTATTTGATATACGTTTCAAGTAATGTTAAGTTGGATATTATTTTATCCATAAAAAGACAAACAGGTCTAAAACAATTCGTCGATGCAATATATACCCTAGAAAAAATAATCAAAATAATAAATAATTTTGTCGCAGGTTTTAATCTTTGTTTAAACTGAATTTAAACCGTGTTGTATACTGGATCCCATTCGCATTACTAAGTCGCAGTCGGAAAAAATACCACATAGGTGTAGGTAAAATACTCTACTTCAATGTAACTTACTAATGTATATTCTATTATATTTTAAAGTAGGCATAAAACTGAACTTGTGTTAAATAATCTATAATCTAAGATCACAGTGGTTTGTGTGTTTGTCTATCCGCTCTTTTTCCATTGTATCAATAACGTTACCATAGCAACGCGTTAATCGCAAATAGTTCGTCTACCGGATGCTAGATGACGCTAACGGAAAAATATTTAATAATAGAAAAAAAATAAGAGTATTTTGTCCACCCGTGCGAAGCCGGGACGGACCGCTAGTTTATATTTAAAGACATAAGAAAAAGTGCTTTATTCTAGAATGTTAAGATGTCTTGTAGGATGCTGGCTTAGTTGACCACGAACACCGTACAAGTAAATATTAAAGTTAGTTCGGCAGCGTGTTAGCCACAAAGAAAGCGGTAGCTGGCACGACGTTAAGTTATGTTGTTGTGGAGATAAATATAAATAATTTCGCCATTAAGTTTATTACGGTAAAGTTACATATAAAGAAATAGTTGGAAGATGTAATCTCATTATGCTAAATTACACCAGATTAAAGGTCACCTGATTTAAGCGGTTCGAACTAAAGAATATGCAGTATACGACCGTACATCTAATGTAGTTAATACAAAACGTTAAACGCATTCATATTATCACCGCTATTTATAATCGTATGTTTTTGGTTTATTGGCAATATTTTATCATGTGATGCGCCAGTTGCTTAGTTTTTTTTATTGAAGTAAAGCTTTCGATACAATTCAACATGATCGCCTGCTTTTTAAACTTAAATTGGCGGATCTTAATAGCGACTCAATGACATTATTCGAGTGTATGTTCGCAACAAGTTGCAAGCTGTGGTTGTAAATAACTACATTTCTAGTTGGGGTAAGGTCGCTGCGTACGTCAAGGGTGCCTCAAGGTTCACTTCTGGGACACGTTTATTTCCATTATTAGGTGTTTATAGCAGGGCTTGTATTAGATAGTTTGGTATTAAATCATTGGTGTGAGTTTTCCGGAATAGTATGATAAAATCTAATCTTATCAAATTTCATCATTATTAATAAACTGCTAACCTGGAACACTTTAAAAATTACATTTTTTTTTAATTTCTATTTACAGGAGCTAAACCAACTGAACAAAGAGCTATTGGAAAGGATAAATGAATTGCAACAACAAATGGAAGATTTGAAAGTTTCAACAGTAAGTAAAACAATAAACTATATACAGTAAGCTTGTATATAGTTTATTATCTATAAATAGGTGTTTGTTTATTCTTATATGATCCTTAAACTATATATTTAGTTGGAATATTTGTGCGGTCCAGAGTATTTCTTCCAGCACTTTTTCATCTTTTAATTTTGACCTCAAAAGAAGTAATGCCAAAGTGACGATTTTGTCAATGGATTTACTTATGAAATCTTTAAAACTCATTGTGGGATTATTGAATTTATTCGGCTTGAAGCTGAGATCGATTGGACAAAATTTGCTTTTTTGTATAGAAAGCTGTTCAAAGATATTTGTATAGGTCCGTTTTCCGTATTAAGTGGAAATACGGAAAACGGACGGAAATAGAGGTAGACCGATACATCTGCCCATAACACCCACCTCCAAAAATCTTAATTTCTTTAATGATGATGGCGCATGCAAATGCACCAAAATATGAGAGCTTCAAAAATAAAATTTAAAACATGGCAATGATCTCGATAAAATTAATACTGATATCTTAATTTGAATTAATATTTAAAATCAAAAATGATGAATTCAAGTCTCGAAAGTATCGAAATTACAGGAAATTGTGATGTAACATATCGGTATGGGATATACACCTATTGTACGGGAATTTTGTAGATGACTTTTCCCAGCAGTATATACTATCTATCTTTTAACTCAGAAGCTTAATGTTTCCTATGCAGTTCAAATGGAGTGTATAAATAAGTTATTCTTGTTTTCAATCCTCTTTTTTTGGATTTACATTCAATTTGTTTGCAAGCGATAGGCTAATTAACAGTGCAGCCTTAATTACTAGGCGATGCAGTCGCTAAGCATAAAGCTACGCTGGCACCATATATTGGAGCGGAGCGTAATACCTAAAAATAATTTTTTTTTTTGGTTTGATGGGAGATTTCGCAAATTTCAAAATTCGGGCTCCGTCAGCATTTGGTCCTAAACCTTTTGATTCGATTCCACACAAAAAATATTAAAATCGGTTAAAAACTCGGGAAGTTATGGCGTAACATACATTGTGCCATTGAAGCTGATCCATGGGAGCTACGCTTCGCTCCGCTCCAATAAACTTATAGTCTTTGACAAAAGAACCTCAATAACGATCAAACTTATCAAAATTAATTACGTTCGAATGTCGACCAATGGACAAGCACTATTAAGATTTATAAAGAAGTAACATTCTTTGATATTTTAATGCAAATGATATTACTAAATGCAATAAATAAATAAAACTTAAAACGACTTATTTAAATGCTTGCATTTTAGGGATTTCAACACTTGTTTTTAACGATAATTTATTTCGAATAATTTATACCAATTTTACTAAAAATTTAGGTATCTATCAACTTTACAAATATAAAAATATTAATAGTAATAATTTTCGTATATCCTATATTCCTAGTCAGCCGTAAAAACTCATATCCCGCTATGTAACTAATGTTAGCTTTGATGTTAATATCTGAAGCTGACAATTCAAACGGACATTACACATTTAAATCACATATACAACTGAAACGAAGCATACGTGAAAACATTTCAGAATAATGCTGGATTCGTTGAGGCACCAGAACCGGAGAAACAGAATGAACATACTATAGAAGACAACATAACTTTGAGCACACCTAGAGTTAAACCAGCCTTCGGCAAAAGTAGAATTCAAAATAGGAGGACGTTAGAGGCTAGCCTGTAAGTATTATCGAGGGACGCTTTCTATTTTACCGTACCCAGGTTTTCACTGCACTTGTTTTGTTTCAATTAGATGTTTTAATAAATTTTTTAGACAATTTTATGAATAAAACTATGGTTAGCGAAAATTGTTAGTAACCGTATTATAAAAGAGATTACTACAAAATGGACGAGGTTATACTAAACGTCGTATGTGTAATACTGTCGAATAAAAAATTAAATAGATCTTATAAAATCGTCATTGCGCGTCTAATGTTAACATTCTTGTTATTCTTTAATTAGTTACGAGTAATTGTCAGAAATCGATATTTAAAATATTAATTATTTTTAGTCGGGATCAAGAAATAAGCAATGATGAGATGAAATACTTCGCTCAAACTAAAGCTTACCAAGACGTGGATTCCAACCTTGGAGACGAAACGCCTAGAAAAAATCTCAGTCAAAAGAGCGATACTCACAACAGTCTCCAAATACCCGGCCCGTTACCTGTAAACACTATCACAAAGGGACCTAAACTCAGCGAAAAAGCAATGGCACCTAAAATCAAAGAAACAAGTGAAAACAAAAGAAGAATAAGCATCACAAAGAATATTTACTCTGATGTTAGCACTAGTCAAGGAGAAAAACATCTCAAAATTTCTACTGATTCGACAAGCAGTCTTAAATTAGAAAATCAACAACTTAAAAGTGGTGTAAATAACGTACCCACTAGGGCTTTGTCTGCTTCAAGTGCCGCAGAAGCCGAACGTAGGGCTACTGACGATAAATTGAGTTTATCGAAAAAGGGTGGTGATAATGTCGATGGATTATATTTAGATCAAGCAGAAACTACGAAGGTTCAGATGAATGATGCGGCTGTAGAAACTGATGATTTCTCAAAAAAAAGCCCAGAATTCGGTAAGTTGTGTGTTGTTTTTATGTTGTTTCCCTCCATTTTATTTCGTCAAACGGTAAGCGGTAGTGACTCTGGTCCAATTTCTTACATATACAATAAGTGCTTAGCAGACCTAGCCGATGTTTTTTTTTATATAAAACAAATCATTGATAGACAAACATATTATACCTGCTGCTCATTAGTAGTAAAAACGTTTAGCTATTTTATACATGTAGTAGGTGTAATTAACAATAATAAGTATTAACCCCTTGAAGCCCAGATTTGTGTTAAATGCGTTATTTCTCTCTCTATCGGAGAAAAAAATATCATTCAATCAAAAAGAACCATTACCAAAGCCGTAATAACGATTAAATCAGACTGCGCGCTATAGAGCATTAAATAATACTCGCGGATTTTAGGTATCGTTGTCGCACGCATGATATAATGCTCGCGGGTTTTGAGGGGTTAAGCAAGAACATTCAGATGTTTAATACTGTACTATAAAAAGTCTCCGTTCTAAATTTGTAGTTCCCGTTCAAGATCTTTTAAACCCTTTCTTTATTTCTATTATTTTATTTATACTAAGACAATAAGTTGTCATATTGGCTGTAAATTTCCCATTCCTATTTATTTTATAATTATTATTTAAGACCTTACCTTATCATTCCCTTCTTTCTCTTTCCCCGTCCAGTGTTTTGCGAACGGCACGCTCGGGTGTGCTCGTGTCGGCCCGTGTCTCGTCGGGACGTGGCGGTGTTTCGCACATGCAGCGGTACCCTACGTTTCAAGACGACTAACACACCCGGGACTAAGCTTAAGCAGTGCGAATGCATCGGAAAACAAGGCGGAAATCTAAAATGCGCTTCTGGTATAGTTAATGACGGTCACAATGTCTATCTTAGCTTCTAACAGATAAAAAAACTTGTTGATTTTATGAGAGGAGATAGTAAGAAAGGTCAATGGTTTTGTAGATATATAAACTTGCTTTCGGTTAGTTCTTTTCGTAATTTGATTATGACGAATTACGATGAGAGGTGATTTTTAAATGATGTTGGATCAACGGATGTTAAATGAAAATTCAATAACTGTTTCCTTGGTAATGCTGTAAAATACACTGAAATCTTCACGAACTTTAAGAGCGCGCTAAAAGCCATCTACTATTTTGCTTCACAAGCCAACTCTCATGTGTGTTTACAAACACCTATACTTTGTCTAATGTAGGATAATACTTTTGACAGTTGACACCTATATAGAGGGTATAAAGTTGCTATTGCAATGTCAAGCCAAACATAAGGAAACAAACGCAACCTTAGTACGTAGCAATAAGGAAGTGACACCTGTCAAAAGTATCATCCTACATTGGACAAAGTATAATGTTTACCAATCCACAATTATAACACACGAATATCCGACAAGATACCAATATTTAACTCTACTTGCTTTACAAAAGACTTCAAATTATATGCAAAAATATAAAATTCTGGATAAATCACCAGAACTGCGTTAAGTGCCTTGTGCATGCCACACAACGAAGATTGTGCACATGCCACCATACGTCGCTTCGAACGGAGAGAACTAAAACTATTCAGTTAAAGTGTCAGTTGACTTTTATCGTTCCCGCTTTAAATTCGACGTTTTTTGTAGGTGTTCAAACAGACTCTGGAGGCGGTAATAGCCGCGAAGAGCGATCGGCAGGCTCTAGTAAAGGGCGCGCTGCTTTCGCTCCTGGCCCCGCGTTTGCTCCTTCGCAAAGGTCGCGCGCTACGTCCCCGGACAACACTGATATTGAAATATCTTCGCTCACCGATCTACCCTCAGAAAAAGAAAGTGAGTTAAAATGGGTAGTAGTCGATCCTTAATGATGACCTTTATTCTTATTTTAATGAGTGTAAAGATCCACGTCACTTTATAGGTAGCTGCTCTATATAAAAGTCGCCTTTTAAAGTCGAATTATCTAGTCAATACTATTGACCCTTTGTTCTCAATTAATTTTGTCGTTGTCTTTCTTTAAAGAGACCACCGTAATAATTTAGAGGTGTGTTATATTTTTTTTCCTCAAAATCCTTGAAACTTTATAATATCGAGAATATGTAGTTCTCAGCCTTTCAATTCGCTTATTCCAAGCTATAGGGGATACATTACAAAGAACAACAGCTCTCGTCCAATGCGTCCACCAAGGTTTGGTGTATATGGAATAAAATTTTAGTATATGTTTGTTATTCCGAAACTGATGAGATTGTCATGAAACTTTGATAGAGTTTTCTGGGGACTGGGTAATGATTCATTTTCGTTTTTAATTAAACTTTTTGCACTTTGGCATTGCAACACATGCCGGGTACAGCAAGTAATTGACTCTTTTTATTATTATTGAAATACTTCCAGGCAAGTCGCCACGTGCACCACTTTCGCCCGGTGAAGACAAGGCGACTACTACGTACACCGACTCATACACGCAACCCACGACTGACTACGGCTCGCTCAGCGAAGGAGAATTGCCGAGCCCAGTAAAAGGTGCTTAGTATACGCGGCATTGTAGAAAGAAGAATATTTTCGATTCCATTACAGAATTAACGACAAACACGTACAACAAAGTCGATATGGTTTCGCCGTTACTTCAGGTTTTACCGAAAGAGTTTTTAATATACTTATTTAAAAAAATACAAAAATAATAAAAAAAATCTAGGTCTTTATTTTTTTACACTGAGGGTTCAAAGTCCTAGAAATCACGGAAGGGGGCTATAATCCTCCAAGAAGCCCTGCACAATTTGGTGGTTGCTAACGATTGCCGATGCTGCCAGAACCAACCAACCGAAGCACAGAGGATCCTGAGAGAGCAAATTGTTGGTCACCCATCCGGTGACTGGCCCTTGCGAAAGTCGCTTAGCCCTTACAATCTTAGACCGAACCCACAACGCCATCGAGCTATTTTAATTATTTGCGACGAGTCTTAATTTTTTTTAATTTGTATTTATGTTTTAAAGGAAAAAGACTATCAACTGGTGAAGCAAAAGTGAATTTTGCCAACGATGATCCGTAAGTGCGATCAATTTTACAAAATTCGTATCTATTTATTGAATTATATAAATATTTGTAATACAAAATAATATGTTTATTTGCAAAAAATAGGGTACCGTTACAGTTTGATGTTATAAATTATAGCTTAACCTATTTAGCCACGTTACATAGCATGCAAATATTTGACTAATAAAAATATTAAAAATATGTAACTAAATGTCACAACAGTTATAATAATATAAAATTCAAAATCTCATTATTTATTCAATTTTAATGTCAAATGTCAGGATTAATTAAGTAATCTTTCGATGTATAATATGCATTATTTTCTTAATGAAAACCGTTGTGTGTACTTATGTACGCACGTAAGAAATTATACTTCTTCATTACTAAAAAAAAGATAACTAAAAATTTCCTCCCATGTGCTCGTATTCTTTGTATGTGAAAAGAAAGAAATTTATAAATTGTTAGTGATCAGTAAAAAGCACCAATGATTAACAGATTTTCTATATATCTGTATACAGAATCAAGTAATATATCAAAACCATTAAAATAAATTGTTTAACCAATAGTAATAATAACAATAATTTATATTATAAACAAATAAAAAGAATACATACTCAAATCAATAAACGCACTTAAAAAGTTGATAAAATAAAAACCACTATTAAATAAAATTGTTATATTGTTATTATATAATATAAAATTGTAATTATCTTCTTAATATATGAAAATCCAGTATCACAATGTATGTTCCCAGTGAACTCTTTAACATCTTAACCGATATTGATGAAAGTTGGCATTTATGTGTAATTTGGTTCAACTGAAGAGATAGGATAGTTTTTATTTTAATTTATAACACAGTAACGCGTGGCCTAGTCAGCTAATAATTTTATATAAATTATTGTTAACTACCATGTATAATTTAAAATCACACTCGCACACACAGATTCATAATTAGCGGCCAACTTCATCGTGATAATTTTGTGTCACAGTGATGCGCGCGCATCTTAAAATTTCACTCTCATCATTTTTTCATAACGCGCCTAAAGAAGTATAGCTTCAAAAAACCTTGAGAGTTAATTTATGTATAATATAATTAATTTCTTTTATATCTTTCGGTAGCTTGTTGTAAATACTCGGAGCAATACCACACATATTGTATAAATAAATCAGATCGCATTGTAATGGTCGGCTCGATATCTGTCTTTGAAAAGATTTAAATCTTTCAAGCGTTATATTTTATGTGATAATCAAAAACGTTTGCTTGCCATACTGATTTTATAATTTGTTTAATAAAACTTATTTAAGTATCCAAAATATAGATACTGTTACTTACTAATGGTGCGATTATACGAAGACTATACTCAGTCATGTATCTTAATTACAAGGATAAGTAAAGAATATTATGTACTCTTCTGTATGGGCAAATTGAGGTTTTGAATAGAATATTGTGATACAAGTAGATGCCCAAAATTATTTTTAAACTATATAATGGAATTCTGTATATGTTTACATTTTCTTACTTGATTTGAATGGTTAAAATATGGTTTAATATTTTTGTATTAACGACATATATAATACTTGAACATGAGAAAATGCAACGTTGAAATATTATCCGTCAATATTTTAATAGCGTTAGTAGCATGAGCAACCGACGGAATGGCGGACCGAACCCCTGAGTCATAGTTATTACTGGCTTGAAATTCGTTTGGATTTTTTCTTGGATAGTTTATCACGTTCCATTATTCAGAGATATGTTTAGGGAGTGTTGTTAATATTTTTATAGTAACCATAAGACACTTAATTCTACATAAATGTTATGTTTTGTTTCACTGCAGTCTTGTTTGTTAAAGAAAACTTATTTTGACGTGTTTTTTTTTTGTTTAAATGCTACTTATACGAGCCATTTTCCACAATACCTTTTGACGCTTATTGAACTGAATGAAGCTTTGAAGCTTATTCAACCATTAAGAAAAGTTCAGCTGGAAAATAAGGATTTTATTATTTTTTACGTAGTGCATGTTGAGGTTATGTTATTCCTCTGTCAACAGCATATCTCACCGCATGGAAGAAGCGTTGCACGCAGTAAGCATGGAGCTGGCGCGTTGTCGCGACCTTCTTCGCTCGCACCGCCCACCAGAGGTACAACAACATAACAAATTCACTCGGTACTTCTGAACAAAACAATAGGGTGTTCGATTATAATGAAAATATACATAACATTTTTTTAAACCAATTTAGCCCACACATTATTTAAAAATAAATACATATGATTTTTATATGAAATCATTAATAAAATAAAATGTCATGTTCGACTACGTGGTTAAAAACGCACGGGGTTAGCTAAATCATTAATGATGTCACGTGCTTGCTTACAGTAAATTTCAAAGTTTTTGTACAATGTGTCGTATTAACGATTTGACAGCTAAAATTTTGTTTACAAGCAGGTGACGTCATAACATCAAGTAACCTGCACAGAGGTGTTTTGGCGGGTTTTTATTCATTTAAACTTGGATTGTTATTTTTATAGAAAATAGAGAAATCAACAAAGAAGTAGTAAAATTTCAGGTGTATAATGCTATAACGAACAATTTGAGATATTTTTGTAAATTTTATCAAATACCCTATCACTCGCACCACGTTTTATTGACCATTAATTTTGTGCATAATTTTATGTGAATATGTCGCGTTAAAGGTGTAGAAGTCGCGATATAATTATATCGGAGGGAGCTATATACCGGCAACATAGTTATATGAAAGCAGTTCATATATTCAGACTTGGGAATTTAACATAATAAGGTAATATAACTATCTTGCTAGACTAACCTATTGAGATGATAAAGATATACTTTCTTTAATTTGCGCAACCATCACGGTTTCAGCTATCTTACTGCGACAAATGCATTTTTGATCAGACTGACATCACTGTTTTTAAAGAATTGCCATTGATTGTATCATTACGGTAGTTTTTTTTTACTTTTGACTATGTTATCAGCATTATTATTTAACAACGTAACGTTTATAAAAATGCGGTGATAATAAAACGCGTTTTCGTTATAAGTACTTGCCTATTTGAAATGAATCATAACTCACCACATTGGACTATAGAGGATTGGCGGGTGTTTAACCACTGCAAATAAATCGGAACTTTTATAATGCTTTACGCAAATAACTTATATGAACATAGTAAAACAGCATATATTTTCTTTATCATTTCTTTGTTATTGTATCCTATAAATATTTTATTTGAGTAATTTAATAAATAAGACCGAAACTCAGGTGGACAGACGAGATAGTGACGGCAGCAGGTGGAAATTAGCTTATCACAGCTAAAGATAAAAATAAATGGAAGTCCTTGGAGGAGGCTTTTACCCTAAGGGGGTCCATACAAAATTAAATTAATAAATCAAAAGTCTAAATCAAGTTATTAATCAATCATAGGAATAAAGAAATTTATTATAAATTGAAATTTTTGTTAAATTATTTACTCAAATTATTGATTGTTTATGTAATTATGATTGTTTATCATTGTCAAAAAAAAAACGACTGTTTCAGTAATGAATAATGTAAAAAGTTTTTTTGTATGGAATTAAATAAAGCTGTATTATTATTATTTATATTATTATTATTATTTATATTATTATTATTATTTATATTATTATTATTATTTATATTATTATTATTATATAATTTAATCCGAAGTTTGAATTATGGTAGTGTAGTTAGTAAAATGCATTAAATTATTTTTATGCTTTTATGTGTAATAAAACATTTTATAAAAAATACTTATATTATTGGGTTTTAAATGTAAGTAGGTTCTATGGGGTCTTATTTATCTTATTCAATTGTTATAACAAATTATTTGGACTTAAAACCTTCTTAAAATAGCTGTGATATGATATTATACAGTTAATTTAGATGAGGTAGATAAAAATAAGCATAAAGAGTAAATTCATATAATATTGTAGATTTTTTCACGCTAAAGCAGCGTATTGTTTGTTAATTAATTATTCACTAGTCAGTTAGTGTTTTCTTAGTTCCATATAATATTAATTCCATGTTTTTTGTTGTTTTTGTTATTTGTTTTGTAATTATTGATTGGTTATTTTTATGTATACTCATCACGTAAGTACAAGTAGAGTAAGCTTTTATTCTTATGTAAAAATTATGTAAAATTATTACAAAAAGTATTATTGATGAATCCAATACAAAGTAATGTAATGTAATGTAAGTGCCTTTCTTTATGTAAGATATATTTGGATTATGTTATGGGGAATAAACCTAACCAACAAACTGCAATTAAAAGAGGAACTGATTTGCTTATAATTCACACAAACATTCATATCGCCAGGAAACTAGATGTATTTTTTAATTACTAATAAAAAACCTACAGAAAAAAGTGTATAGTTTGACAAATTCTTATTTATAGAGCAAAAAACATGCAATAGAAAAATATATTGGTTGGTTATGTTATAAACTAACATGCCATACTATGATCTCTTAACTCACTATAATTGAAGTTGTTTGATTGTAAAAACACCATACAACTTTGCTTAAATATTTTTAATAAACTTTTAAATTAAAGTAAAATCATTATTATAAATCAAGATTTAATTTCACAAGATACAGAAATAAAATAAGAGCAAATCTTGGCAATGTATGTCTTATACAGTACGTTACGCTATCGTGATTTGGAATAAAAGAATAAATAAATATAGATTAGGAAACACCATATACATCGTTCCAAATCCAAGTTAAGTAGCTAAAGCACATGTGTTATAGAATTTAGCAACAACGAGGGTACCATAACGCCCAGATCCGAGCCAATATAGAAAAGTTTGTTTTCTTCATTGACCCGGCCGGAAATCGGAGTGGCTTTACCACGAAAACCTACCTACTATACTTTGTCCAATGTAGGATGATACTTCTGACAGTTGACACCTATATAGAGGGTATAAAGTTGCTATTGCAATGTCAAGCCAAACATAAGGAAACAAACGCAACCTTAGTACGTAGCAATAAGGAAGTGACACCTGTCAAAAGTCCTACATTGGACAAAGTATAATAATACATTTTTTTGTTTCAATTTTAACACAATCGCTATAGTGTGTTTTGAGCACTTAACCGATTCGTTGCGGAAGGCACGGCAGACGTGCCATCATTTTTTTTTTGCATGTGGCGTTAGGCACGGGAGCTGTGTCATTTTTTAAATCGGTGATAACTCCTTCAAATTAAGTTTTAGGAAAATCTACCCAGAATAAATCTTTATTTTTCGCCTTCGTTTCTGGTAATTGTATGGCGCAACGAACCGGTTAAAGTAAACTGGATGTTTTTTGGATGCTTATGTTACGACTATTATGGGCTTCCAAAAACCATTCAAGATCCAGGCAATAAAGTAGTAAGTATTAGCAGTACGTTAGTAATCTAGTCACATTTTATGTTATAAAGAAAAGTGTTTTCTTATATACTGGTATACCAAAATCAATTAGATTAATAACAATGCATTGGTGATATTTATCATTAAATGTAATATTTATTTAGTAGTAATAAATACCGTCCCAAAATTATAAGTATGTTTTATTACTTCATGCTTTTCATTGTAGTACACTCAAACATCAAACACCCACATACTATAAACACTAGTTAGTTGTTTTTTAAATGCCAAAATTTCCGATGATGTATATTTCCTTTACGAGATGGCCTTATATGTAGAGCCAAGCGCTATCTCGCTTTAATTGTTAAAAATCAGCATGGTGACTCACCAAAATACTAAATAGTGCCGCAAAGGCGGAATGATAACAGATTTTGACTTATTTAATAAATAATTCTCAAAACGTTTATGGCATCCATAATATAGTTATAAAACTATGATCAAGGACCATGTTGTGCATAGCAATAGAAATGATGTGTTGATGACATAATATTTATTATACTTAATTGAAATTATTTATTCACTAAGCACTTTTGGAAAATAAATCAGTACATACTTATGTGTGTCACACATAATGTGTCACATTGACCATATTTAGATAGTACTGTATTGTTCTTAAATATGTGTACTTATATATTTCATTACAGCCATTAGTAAAGACGCTGTTACCAACATGACAACCCTATCCCAATTCCTACACTGTAGAATATACGCAAAAAGAAAGCAGATTGAGAATCCGTGAAGAGCAAAAACAAACGAAAAGAACGGCTTTCAATGCAAAAAAAGCAAGAACGATAGATTCTTGTTTCTGCCTGTACAGATTTGAGCGACTTTTTTGGTCCATATTATCAGCCTTTGCCTATTTGAAACGTTTCTACCTAACTCCGAATAAGAGCATTTTCATGTTCGTTTTTTTTAGGAACATTAACAATGCGTCTAACACATTATTACGTGGGTAACACTGAAAATGTTTAGAACTGGCCAGTTAGAAACATTGCTAATGAAAACTTTTTGAATTTTAATTTTAGAACTCTGGTAACCTAATTATAGTATATTGCATTCATTTGTCATTTGTTTTAGTGAATTGGCGGCAAATCTAAAACTCTTAAGTTACACGTGAAAATGAACTTAACGCGAGAAAATTTTCGGTCAATGATTGATTATGACTTTTGTTGTGGGCTTACTCAACAACAAAGTCATAATAGGCTGCGATTAGCATTTCTTAATGAAGCCCCATCTCGTGCCACTATTTACAATTGGTTTAACGAGTTTAAGCGTGGACGTAGCAATCTCAATGATGATCCGCGTGAGGGACGTCCTTTAACAGCGACTACTGGAGATAACATCAGTGCTGTGCGACGCATGATAGAGGATGATAAGAGAGTGACCTATCAGCAGATACGGGGAAGCCTAGGCATTGGTATGAGTCGAAGTTCAAGAAATATACGAACATTTAGGCGTCAGGAAGCTTTGTACCAGATGGATTTCGAAATTCAAAAAGCTTCAAATTTTAAGTTGCAATATCTACAACATACAAAATATGCATTAAAGATTCTATTATGACGAACGTTACAGTTTTGAGCACATATTTTTATTATTCAGGCATGTGTGTAAGTCTGTTTAACTAACTTAGACTTATTCCTTTAAGCGGCGTCAAAGCTCACGCGATGTATCGATCACGACCGAAGAAAACCAAGGCGCTCCGCTGAAACGCAAGCCTGCGACACCCAGCATCGGCGACACGTTCACGCCTAAATGCATATTCACGCTACACATCGGCACGGTTGTACTCTCTGACGAGGTAAACAAATAATCTGTCATTAAAAATTAAAGTGTCTTTTTTATTGAAACAAGGAATATGTATGAATACTGGATAATATTCTTAAATAATGATCATACCAAATCAATCATTACTGTATAAGGATCGGTCCTATGTTGCAAGTATCCAAGATCGTTGGTCTACCTTGTCGGGGCTACCTAGGGAACGTCGTCCGGTTCACGGTCGCTATTCGAAAACATTTCCGCCCTAACGGGCATTGATCCTTCTCCTTTTTACTCCCCTCTGCCACTTCAGCCGAGCAATCTTTTGAGCAATATTGGTTGCACATATTTCCTTTTTTCTGATTTTATGCCGCAGATCGGAATCGCTCCTTCCATTGCCCGTTGAGTGTCCTCTAGTCTACTTATGACACCCATATGTTTCACTCTCGTATATCATTACTGGCAACACACAATGGTCAAAGATTTTCGTCTTGATATACTGAGGTAATTGGGATAATCTCACTTGCCTAGGTATACTTAATGGCCAATAACATAAAGTGTAGTTTGAAATACTGACTGGACGGTATGATTGTTGACTGGTTCATCTATTTCGGAAGAACTACTAAAGTTTTTTGAATATCGTGATTTGTTTCTAAATTCTTAGCCATAAAAATTATCTTACCTTGCCTTGGGCTTCTTCCTCGGCAAAGATGAGGTTCTCTTCATGATCTCCAGCCGGCGGTGCGCTACTAAAATTTTTAAAATCATGTTTTGTTTTTAAGTCTTAGCCATAAGAACTATCTTACCTTGCCTTGGGTTTCTTCATGATCTCCAGCAGGCGGTGCGCATCAAACAGACTGACTGCTGTGATCTTATTGCTGGTGTACCGCAAGGCGGTATACTTTCTTTTTTTCTTTTTTGTTTTTTTATTAAAATGTCCTGAGTGTCTCAAGTTGATAATTTCTGTCTTAGAGTGATATTCTCCGTTTGACTTAAGTGCTTTTTTCCATTTATAATAGTACCAAAGTTACTATCATTATTACGACGAGGATATTTGTTACACTGATTTCAAGTCAATTCTTCTCGATGTTCACCCCCTTAATCAACTGCGTACCATTGACCAAAGCAAATGCGACCCGATAACCACTTTAAGTAGGTAGTTCAAATGGCTCCCTATTCGCGTAAAAAGTTACTTGTTGTTTGCGCCCGCTTTGACATTCTGTTTGCCCTCGTACATCAGGATACTTGAAGTCTAGGTTTCAGTATCTGGACCTTAGGCCTAATATAATTCTTATTATACAAGCGCATGCTCATCATATCGACTTCGTCTTCAAATCTTATAACGCTCACTGCAAATAGACTCTGGAATTTTTTACCGTCCTGTCAAAGCAAAAAGCACCCAACAGATTGCTGTTACACTGGTAGGTACTTAAACAATACCTTAAGTCTGTGAGTCTGTTATTTACTATATTATGCATTGTGTAATTGTTTTCATACGCTCATTGTTTACAAACTTCGTATAATATTATAAACGACTCTGCTAAAGCTGACGAGTTTTCTAGAAAACGCCCTTAATGAGTGGTAGATAAAAAATGTTTGACCATTCAAAATAACCTTCTTTTCGTTTCTTACGGCTAGGCGGTGATAAACTCCCGCGACATGTCATTGATGCTGATGTGGAAGTTTTTCGATCACGACGTGGCGATGACGCGCATGCGCGCCGGCCGCGTTATCCTCTTCGACTTCTCAACGGAGTACGACGTCAAAATAACTACGGAGTTCCTGAACTATTTAAAATACGTAAGCGTAATGTGTCGTAAGCGTAACCTCTCTATATGCCCAAACCATCTAAGCATCCCGGAGTATGAGGTTATAGTTTGCTCATTTCTCTTTTACTATCCTACAATACCACATACTAAACCACTTTAATAGGATATATAAAAATTAATATTTTTAACGTATAAAAAATTTTACTAAATTTAAAACCGGCTCAATCAAAATGGTCTACTGTAACTCGAAACTGCTAACGCAAACTTTCCTCATTGTGGATATGTAGTAATTTTGTTTTGTCAATAGGAAGAAATGCCGCTTTTCATCTGCGAGTTGGATCAGCAGAACGAATCATTCGCGATCTGCTCGCTGCCACTACGCGACGCATTGATACATACTAATCGACGTGCAGATATGTCCCTTGCTTTGGTAATACATCTTGAGTAATATTACCCTCTTATATTCTGATTAAGATTACGATCTTCGTTAATTATAAATATTAAACAACATTAAATTGATTGTTCTAAATTCAGAATTTCAAATTAAGAAGCTGAAGCACTTGTGTCGTGGAATTCAGAAAAAACAACGGCTTAGATGCATGTCCTTTAAGCCATGTTTTCAAATTTAGTAACTTTTTATCGTAATTAGATGATAACGAGAGATGATGAGAGCTGACTAATAATAATAAAAGTATTTATTTTTTCTTCACAATAAAAGGCTTAGGGCTAAAAAGTTCTTACGACTTTGTGGAAGAGACTAGACCCAAAAAAAAAGGTTCCATAGGAACCTGAACTACAGATAACTAGACCCCAACCGCAGATAACCTTATAACTAATGAATGATAGATGATTAATGAAAGAATAATGGAATACATAGGTTTCAGTAAAGGCGAGGGTTTTATGAATGTGAAAATTTCCGTACATTTCTTGATAGAGCAGGAACATAACTTTCACTTGTCAATACTCGTGCATGTTCACAAACATTGTTAGCGGTTAATAATCCACCATTATTACGCATTAATATCCACCAAAATACAAATTTTAATTAGCAATCGAAAATCCCTTTTCCGCCAAAAAGTCTGTATTGAAGTAGTATTTTCCGTGTAGATGGCGGGTCCAAAATTGAGACGCGCACGCGCAGCTCGCGATTCGCTCGATTCTAGCGACGAAGTGGGAGTGATAGACTTGTGGTGCACATTGCGCGTCGACCCTGGATTGCTGCCGTCCGTCAACCAAGCAATTGCCAAGGTGATATTCTTAAAATCATATCAATTATAAAAAGGAACATAAAAGGTTTATTCCAATGCGCCTGGAACCTTTTTTGGTTACATATCAATTACGTAAACATTCATAAATATCGAGCCACATATCAGTTTTAAATGTATGTACTTTTCTGCCAATTTTATGTGGGTACATTTCCAATAATGATCAGTGTAAAGACATCAAGTTTTTTATTCAGTCTTAATACTTACGATATCGAAACAACTATAAGATGTTCACGTCTCCTCAGACCAGTACACCTCCATCGACTGCTAATACGAGCGAGAACCGTCCGGAAAGCAGCCAGCATGTTATGAACCAAATAGTCGATGAGGACAACCCTGCTGACTATTGGCTAAGCCATGGCCAGGGATTCAGTGCTGCCACTTCCAAGAAACCTAAGAAAACCTCACTATACAACGTAGACGTAAGTTTAATATTCACGCAGCATTGTAATGCCCTTTTTGCGGCATATATTTTGCCGATTAATAAAAAAAATAAAACTGTTATTAAAAAGTTATAAAGGCATTGATTGCCATATAATAAGCGATGATTTACGGCGATAGCCGTGTAGTGTTCGGCAGAGTAGAATAGCGCCCGCTCTTTATACTCAGGGATGGCGTGAAAGGGGATTAACCCCTTAAAACCCGAGAGCTAATGCTCGCAACGATATCTAAAAGCCGCGAGCATTATATAATGATCTATAGCCCGCAGTCTGATTTAATCCTCATTTCCGTTTTGGTTATGGTTCTTTTTGATTGAATGATATTTTTGCCCAATAGAGAGAGAAATAACGCATTTATCACAAAGCTGGGCTTCAAGGGGTTAATGATACTGGAGACAATCACCACAAAAATTCCCGTAGACCACAAAAGGGGCAGCAGCGTTCTCCGAATTATGGTCCTTTATTGCGAATTCCTATTTATTGGCCAAGCGTAGAGATTGAAGCAAATCCCTCTATTTTCCGGGAAGGCTGTAGGGTGTAGTTAATATGTTATAATTTTGTTTCCAGAAATTGTCACGGCCGCCGTCACAAACAAAGAATAATTTTAACTCACAGAGCATGTATGGGTTACTTAAGAAGGAAAACGAAAGAGAACCTTACGGTCTACAAATTAAGGTTTGTATTGCCTGTAGAAGGATATATCCATATCTTTGACTAGTTTCTGAAAATAATATTGTCGCCTTTGTTGCTATGGCTGCAGAAAGTGTTTACGAGTATTTGTGTATTTGTCTCACAAATGTAAATTCAAATGGACAATTGTTCACTGTCGTTAGTGTTTCTTTCACGTGTTTAATTAAATATAACCTTAATAAAGTCAATTTCCTAAACGCACGAGACAGAATAGTGTTATCAATTCACCTTGTTATATATGACAAGGTAGAGTTCAATTTTTCTTAAGATAAAATGAAAAGTTAAAATAAGATGCGTAAATTATAAATTAAGTATTTACTTCTTCAAAGCTACATTTGACTTTGACGACAAACGACACAGACTAGTTTCTTTTCAAATCATTATTATATACCCTGTCTCAATCCAATTTAATGAAAATGTAAACAAACCTGTTTGATTTAAAATTCTTTCACTTTCGGCCACTAAATGTATATAAAAACACATTCATAAGTAAGAAGAAGGTTTCAACATGTATCTCACTAATTTCTTCTAAAGATCATAGTTTGTTTAACATATTAAAAATTTATTTGAAAAACTTAGACGAAAATGGACGTTATTAATCCAATGACAAAAAAATGTCTAATCTGTGTTCGCATAGTGTTTGACCGTAAAAGTCTATCTCTCAATTCAATGATTACTTCAATTAAATCGATTATGAATCGAAAACACGTGTTACGTAATGTAATAAATAGGTAATTAGTCATGGATGTAGGGTAAAGATAAATACGTGATAATTATACCTGTGAGTGATGATAACTGATAATAACGCGACCCCAACAACGAATTCGTCAGTGTTGGCAAACAGCTGTCGGGACGTAATTCTCAGCTTCTTGTCATGTTATTAAAGATAAAATATCATTTGTTGGCTTTACTGCTAAAAATATCAAAAAACTCTCAAATATTTCAAAATATAGTCTTGGGTAAGTTATGGCTGACTAACTATGTAACTTAAAGTAAAATAATTCTAGTGAGAGTTAAAGCAATAGTTATATAGTTTTCACAATTTTTATAAATCCTAGGTAGGCCTAAAATTTTACCGGATTTTTTATACCGATCATTACCGGTAAATATATGGTATAATTTGGGCTCTGTAAAATTGAGTTATTATTTTGTTGGTATAATTATAGAATTTGGTACAATTTGAAACTTAGAACAATTTTTAACAAATTTTAGGTACTATTTCTGGGCAATATTTTTTTGAATTGGTAGAAACGCGTACCAATACGTAGTTATATACGTTTAATGCGTAGATCACGTAATAAAAGAAGAAAAAAATGATGTCCTCGGATGGAATAATTGATGATGCCACCAACAATGTTGCCACCCCGTTTATTATAAACGTGGTCTCCGACTCATCAGAGGACACAGAACCGGACTATGACAAAGAAAACTAAAAAAAAAAAGTTAAATTTGTCTATTGAAATGAAACACGAATAATTAACGCGTTATTTATTTGCACACAAAGTTGATTTTAGAGACCGTGCTTTAATTTTAGATTTTTTGGTTTATTTGGTTTCCCGATGTTTCAACACCTTTGCAGGTCGCGAGTTGACAAATTGATTATTTTTGTGTAAATAAATAATGGGTTTATTATCCATTAGTGTTTCATTTCAATGAGTTATACACGTCAGAACCTGAGAAGTCAATATTAAATTTGTCTGACTTTAATACTAAATATATAGTTATTTTATGTCAATTTTGTATTGATAATAAAATGCAAATAAAATACTGGATGATGACAATGATTTTTATTTACTTTCTCGAATCGCAAAATATATTGTAGGTATTGCTGCTCTGTATTGGTTGTGCACCCTACCATGCTACTTATTTCCACATCACCCTACTGAGGTTGACTGGTAAAAGAAAGACTAAGGACATTAAGCCCGCCTTTTGCTCTTGATATGCAATAAAGAATTAAATAAATAAATAAAATGTCATCACTTAGTACAAATCGTACAATTTTTTGGACAAAATCTAAAAGCGTTATTCTAATCAGATTATTTTTAAAAACTGCAATGGTAAAAAGGTGAGCATTTAATGGGATATACGTACCGGTTTCTCGGTAGTTAGCGCATCGGGTTGGGAGTTTTCACTTCTACTGGTGTTTTTCCAACAGCTTTAATGGAGCTATCTAGATGGTGCTACCTTTTTTCTTCATAGATTGATTTTTATGTGAAATTTAAAAAAATATAAGTAATTTCTACTCGGTTCAATCTAAGCATATCATTTTTCTATAATCGTGATGAATAGCGCCATCTCTCGAGGCTTGAGAACAAATGCCCATTATCCGACACTCAGAATAAAAACAAACTCAGCTAACGGAAAGCTTCAACATAATATTGTTCAATTAATCTAATCGAAGCAATCAATTGATTGATCGAATCATAAATGGTTTTAATTTTTACACTATCACTAAACAGGCTATGGTCGCAATAATGGCGTCTTTGTTTACATTTTCATTAAATTGGATTGAGACAGACTATAGAACAATTTACCACATTAAGTCTTTAGATTTTTTAAACTACTATAAAAATATTAACCTTAAATTTTTATATTTACATTATAAGCTACATTTACATTTTAAGAAACTGTCATGTTGTCTGTCGTATTTTACTTAAATAACCTAAAGCGAAAATAGTAATTAAATTCCAAAGTGGTATTTAAACATCCAATATCATAAGTTTTAGTGTTTACTGTTGTGTGATGTCATTATAAAAATACTAGCTTTTGCCTGCGGCTTCGCTCGCGTTAAATTCGTGGTAGCACTGTTCTCCTTTCCTGAACACAGAAGAGAACTCGGAACAGAATTTTACACGTTATTTATTTAATTATTTACTTATTTATGTTTATAATGTTTATTTTCTCAAAAGCTGATTGATTTATGGTAAGATTTAATGTTTTTAATATTGTTTTATTTAATTTGTTTAAATTAAATTATTTTATTATTCGTTTGCATTAAAGAACCTGTTCTAATTTTGCGGAGTCTCACACACATTTCCATCCCCGATTTTAGGGGCTTGGGCAGGATTTCTAAAAGATGGCAGGTATTTTCGTTAGTAACAAAGAGTCTGTGTGCCGATTTTAGCTTCCTGCCTTGAAAACTGCGAAAGGTCTCATATAAAATTTCACCCCCTCTTTTAAGGGGTTGGGTGCAAATTTCAAAAAAAAATGATGGGCGATTTTTTTTGGTAGTCATAAATAGTCAGGATACCAATTTTTAGCTTTCTACCTTGAAAATTGCGGAATGCTCCATACAAACTTCCACCCCCCATTTTTGGGAAACGGGGGGTTAGAAAGGGGCAAAAAGTAGCCTATGTTACTCTCCATCCCTTCAACTATCTCCACTTAAAAAATCACGTCAATTCGTCGCTCCGTTTTGCCGTGAAAGAAAGACAAACAGACAGATACACTTTCCCATTTATAATATTAGTATGGATGAAAGTTCATATTGTCCACTTTCAAAAGGTGTTGCATTTTCTGTTTGTTTTTGTAAGCATAAATTTATTTCAGTCACATTAACATAATTCGCTCCTGAAACCTTTAACGAATACAGTTATGAATAGTGTACATGAAACTATGTAAAATAACAAAAAAATAATTGATAGAAAACGATGTTGAATTTTTTGTTTGCACGTAACAAACTATAATATTTTCACTTTTATATATTTTTTGAAATTTTTCAATACTTTCTTATAAGATAAATTATTTTAATAGAAAAATACTAGAAAAAATCAACTCTGCTCACAAGTGAATTCTCAGGGGGGAATTCACTTTTATAATACCTATGTGTATTTATTAATTTGAGTGTGAATTGAGAATTGGGATAATAATTACGAATTGACCTTCAATAACAACATAAATAGATAAATTAAATCTCCCAAAAATGTGGGAAGAATTCGGGGGCCTTAGCTTTTTTAACGGTCTTATAGAACTTAAACCAGGTTATATTGACATGGAATCAATGTTAATCGATTTCTTATTTTATTCTGTGAAATGGCCATTGGACTGGCCATTGGACTGGCCATTGGACTGGTGACTATGCTGCTAATTCAATGACCTAAGGAAAAACAAATTCTGTTCCTGTTGCGTGCTATTTTACTTCTTCTTCGGGGCAGCCATTCATTCGTCCAGCCGGGAAACTCGAATGGAATGCGTCGAGAATAATTTACATTTGTTTGTAATGTTAGTTCATATTAGCGTCTTCATTATTTTTTAATAAATTTCCTGAAGTATCGTCTTATTTTTCAACAGGATCAAACAAGTCAAGTGTGTTCCAGAAATAAGGACCCGGTGAGCAATAATCCTTTTTTATAATTAATACTAATAAATTTACATTAGAATAGTCCATAGTATTCTACATTGAAAACTAAATTGTCAGCTGCAAATTTCAATTCTCAATTGTCTTATTATAAGTTTTATTTTAATTCATGGCATAATTATGACATTTTTATATATATGAAGTTTTTAATTTTGATACCATTTTTTATGTAAACATAGTAATTCCAATATTAGCAGGTTCAAAGACAAAAATCCGTTCAAACATAAATACAGCCGAAAATTAGAATATGCAAATTAGTTCTTAATTAGCATTATGTTAAGGTCCATTATGGAAAACAGTTAAAGCTATTTACTGTTTATGTTGTTTTGTTAAAACCCAATTATTATTTTTTGTCTGAATTTTGCAAAATCAAATCACTCGGTATTGGAACTGTTTTATCTTATGTTGATGAGTTGTAAAATTTCGGAATTACTATATTCCAAGTTAGCGAAATTATGTCCTTACATGCAATGATCTCATAAAAAATACAACACAACAGTTTAAAACATCTGTATGAACTCTTCTATTGTGTACAGGAACACTCGAGTCAAGATAGCTTCATGATTAAAGAGCCGGTGAGCAAAATCATTCATCACTACAACTATGTAGTTACATCATGTGGTCACATGTAGACCTAGCATAGGGGAATATACAATGTGTCCCGTCACCAGTGTCGAAACCTTTAATGGTGTGAAATATGGCATTCTTTATCGACAAATTGCCCCTCAAATTTGGTTTTTCTCAAAAAGCCAATAATTAAAAAATACACAAAAAGAATGTATTTGTTTTTCTTAAATTAGTTTTTTGATATTTTTTATTCCATGACAATTGAAACATGATGGCTGGGTAACTGTTGTCTACATGTTTAACTATCAAATGACACCTTTTTAATAGGTGGTCGAATTAGTATGAGAGCCCAGGTCTTGGTTACCAAGAAAACAAAATGGCGGCCGTAAAAGAAAAACAAAATTTGAGAGGCAATTTGTCGATAAAAATGCCATATTTCACACCATTAAAGCCTCCGTCACTGGTGACAGGACACATTGTATTGCAATCCTTGCTGAATCTCAGCTCGGACTTGGGTTGCCCAATACGTTGCAAAAAAAAAGGAAAAAAACAGTAACCGCTTGCTAATACAGCGCCAATACTTATGGAATATAAATTGAAATCGGACTATTCAATATAGTAATGATATTAATAATAAAATTAAGTTTAAATTGTAAAAGTAACTGCAGATTGCGGCTCCGGTAAGCCTCTGTCAAACAGACAATATAGCAAAAATATATATTCAGGAATTGCGGGAACAAATACGAAGAAACTTTAACAAGAGACAATAAGTCATTCAAAATCTGTAAATAGGAAAAACATAATTCTTAATGGTTGGTTATTCCATAGGAATTGAAGCAGAGCAGCCAACACACTCAGGTTGGTTTCTAAACTCATGTAATTTCTGTAATTTTTGCCATTTAAATTTTTATTTATATTAATGTTAATGTTTCAGAGTACAATGCATACGGTTATTATGAACGAAGTGGTGAGATTTTAACACTTTTAAAAATTACTTTCATTACTAGAATTCATGTGATCAATTAATGTTTACAATTTTAGCCAGCAAAAATAAAGTCTATAGGGGATGTGAAACAGGCTTTGGAAGTAAGTGAACATCGTAAATGAGGTAAACTTGTGTATTAAAAAAGTAGATAGAATATCAGACGAATAAAATCGTAGTTAGCGTTTGTTTGGACCAGTATTGTATAATACTTGGATTGTATACGTTTGGGTGGCACTCAAGCTATTGCCTGTTATTTAAACATTTCAAATACAAGGAGTAGGAGTATTGAGAATAGCAATTTGCTTATTAAAATTTTAATCAGCTTGTATGATATGATTTCGCAGCGTAACCTAAACCAAGCTGAGATGCCTTCATCATCAAAAATCCATAGAAGTGCTGAGAGTGTGAGTATTCGCAAGATTCGAATGAACATTAATTTTATAGATTCATATTAAATTATTTTAAGTAATTTCTTAACCAAATACTGTTGATTGGTGTCAGTATCCAACTTTTTACATAACGCAACGTTAAAACATATCCATTTTAGGTGGCCAATAAACTCAAATATATATTTTCTCATAGTAAATTAAAGCGTTCAACACCGGTTGGGAAAATAAGTCAAACATGTTGTGGTTGACTGCCAGTCAGGTTGTCATAAGCTCTTGTTTGTATTATGATTATTAGTCATATTTTTAAGTGGACATACCTTTTCAAAAATGAAGTACAAACTTGTGGTTCTACTCTTCATTTATAAGTGTTTTTTTTATTTTCATTAAAAGTGGAGCTATTAATCACTGTGAAAGTAAACTTTACCTATTTCTATTCAAAAATTTGATTGAAGACGTGCAGCAACGACAGTATGTTATTTTTTATTGTCATCAGCTTTTTACATTCTCACTGCTAGGATACAATGCCTCCCTATGAATGTAAGAAATGACATGAGGGAATAAGAGAGGGTCATAGCTTACCTTCTTTGTACCCACGGAAAATTTTAATGGTTTTTCCGCCGCGGGTAGACGGCACGGATATGTGGGGATTCCCCCCTGTTATTACGCTCGGAAAAATCTATTCAATCGGTGGATCAGTCGGGTCGTGTGCAGCACTCACCACTACCACTCTCAGCAGGGTCATAGCTTACCTGGCGAGCGCAGTACGGATAAGTACACAAAGACTGAATCTGCAACCAAACTTCTTCAGATGCTTTTCTTAGAAAGACTCTCGAGAGGTCTAGATTTTTGTCAACCATACTATTAACTGTTTCGGCATCCTTATTTTTTTTAAATAATAAGCAATTATAGGCCATCCTTCGTGCCGTGTAGTGCCGGCCTAGAATAGCACTACTCCCCTCTCATCCCGTGGGTGTCGTAAGAGCCGACTAAGGGAAACCTCACCTAAGAAGATGGGCAGCAGCATCTCTTTATGCGAACGGGTTATACTGCGATCGCCAACCCGCCTGCCAAGCGTGGCGATTATGGCAAACCCCGTTATGGATAGGCACACCAAAAAACGGCCCCTAGTCCCCGGCAGCAAAACCATTCCTAGCCACGGAACCGGCTACGGTAACGGTGCGGCAGGGGGAGCGAAGAATCTCCGGGTAGGTTGCGGCTACCAACACCGACGACTGGACCTGACAACGTATAACACGCGCACATTAAGGACCGAGGCGAAAATTACAGAGTTGGAAGAAGTTATCGGCAAGTTACACTAGGACGTCATCGGGTTGTCTGAAGTCCGAAGAGAGGGAGAGGACACGATAATTTTGGAATCCAGTAACTTGCTGTACTTCCGGGAGGGCGACCAACTATCCGTGGGTGGTGTCGGGTTTATCGTCCACAAGTCCCTCGTCAACATCGTGCTATCCATCGGTAGTGTTTCCAGCAGAGTGGCATACTTGGTATTCGTTGACGGTCATCCAGGTATACGCTCCAACTTCGATACACGACGATGACGAAGTGGAGGCTATGTATGAGGAGATTTCTAGGGCCATACATAGTCACAAATCCTACTACACGGTTGTGATGGGGGACTTCAATGCAAAGTTGGGGAAGCGCTACGGTGACTGAGTTGAGAGTGGGGCAATTGGGATTTGAGGAACGGAACGACAGAGCCTAGATGCTGGCGGACTTTATGGAGAGGGAGAACCTCTATATGATGAACTCCTTCTTCAGAAAGCCCGTAACTCGCAAATGGACCTGGATAAGTCCCGACGGCAAGGTCAAAAATGAGATCGATTTTACCATGTCAACGAGGAAGCAAATATTCAATGACGTCTCTGTGATCAACGCTGTTAAGACAGGGAGCGATCACCGACTGGTAAGAGGCACATTGAATATCAACGTGAAGCTTGAAAGATCGCGACTGATAAAATCTACGCTCCGACCAGTGCCGACCCAGATTCAAAACCCCGAGCGCTTTCAGCTCGAGCTCCAGAACCGCTTCGAGACCCTTGATAACAGCATAGATGTGGACGATCTGAACGACCTGGTGGTGGATGCTGTCCGTACGGTAGGGTCAAAATACTTCAAACCCACCGTCCCAAATTGAAGAAACTCTCCGCACATACACTCGAACTCATGGATAAGAGACATGAAATGAGACTGCAAGACTCAGCGGATGCCCTACGTTATAGACAGCTTAATAGACAGATCTCGAAGTCGCTGACGAGCGACCTTCGCCAATTTAATGCCGAGCATATCAAAGAGGCCATAGAGCGGAACAAAGGTTCCAAAGTGTTCGCTAGAGATCTGTCTATTGGGCAAAGTCAACTGACGAGGCTGAAAACTGAGGACGGCCATATCATTTCATCGACTCTTGAAATCCTGAGAGAGATTGAGAGTTTCTATAGGCAGCTGTATTCCAGTATCACACCAGGCCATAGCAGAGCTTGAGATCCTAGAGCCAAGCTTACCCGACACTATACCGAAGATATCCCGGACGTTAGCCTGTACGAGGTTAGAATGGCCCTCAAAGAGCTAAAGAACAACAAGGCGGCGGGAGATGACGGAATTACAACAGAGATTCTGAGAGCGGGCGGCACGCCGGAACTTAAAGTCCTCCAGAAGCTCTTTAATTCTGTCATCGTCCAGGGCAAAACACCGAAGGCATGGAGCAGAAGCGAGGTGATTTTGTTCTTCAAAAAGGGCGATAAAACCCTACTGAAGAACTACAGACCCATCTCGCTTCTGAGCCATGTCTACAAGCTGTTTTCGAGGGTCATCACGAATCGTCTTGCTCGCAGGTTTGACGACTTCCAACCTCCCGAACAGGCCGGTTTCCGAAAAGGCTTTAGCACCATAGACCACATTCATACGCTGCGGCAGGTTATACAGACGACCGAAGAGTATAATCGGCCACTTTGCTTGGCGTTTGTGGACTATGAGAAGGCCTTTGATTCGATCGAGACTTGGGCGGTGCTGCAGTCTCTCCAGAGGTGCCAAGTGGACTACAGGTATATCGAAGTGTTAAGGTGCCTGTACCAAAACGCCACTATGTCGGTCCGAGTACAGAGCCAGAGCTCTAATTCTATCCAACTACAGCGAGGAGTGAGACAGGGAGACGTTATCTCTCCGAAACTGTTCACTGCTGCGTTGGAGAATATTTTTAAGCTTCTGGACTGGAATGGACTTGGCATCAACATCATCGGCGAGTACCTGACACATCTTCGGTTTGCCGATGATGTGGTCCTAATGGCTGAAACCTTGGAAGACCTGAGCACCATGCTCGAAGATCTCAGTAACGCATCCCAACGAGTGGGTCTTAAGATGAACATGGACAAGACGAAAATTATGTCCAACGCCCATATTACACCCGCTCCAGTAAATGCTGGGAACGTTACACTGGAAGTTGTTGACCACTATGTTTACCTAGGACATACAATACAGTTGGGTAAGTCCAACTTCAAGAAAGAGATCTCTCGTCGAATTCAACTCGGGTGGGCAGCGTTTGGGAAGCTGCGATACATTTTCGCGTCCAAAATACCTCAGTGCCTTAAGACGAAAGTCTTTAACCAGTATGTGTTGCCAGTGATGACTTATGGCAGTGAAACGTGGTCGTTCACTATGGGTCTTGTAAGAAGGCTCAAGGTCGCCCAGCGGGCAATGGAGAGAGCTATGCTTGGTGTTTCCCTACGCGATCGAATCAGAAATGAGGAGATCCCTAGGAGAACAAAAGCCGCCGACATAGCTCAAAGAATTGCGAAGCTGAAATGGCAATGGGCAGGACACATAGCAAGGAGAACCGATGGCCGTTGAGGCGGGAAGGATCTCGAATGGCGACCACGTGCCGGACGACGCTCAGTGGGTAGGCCCGCTACGAGGTGGACCGACAATCTGGTTAAGGTCGCGGGAAAACGCTGGATGCGGACAGCACAGGACCGATCGTTGTGGAGATCCTTGGGGGAGGCCTATGTCCAGCAGTGGGCGTCGTACGGCTGATATGATGATGATGATGATGATAGGCCATCGTCTTGAGTAACTTACTACTCAAATGACCACGGAAACCCATACGAATTTTGATGGATTATTACGAGGTATCAGAAAATGGTTGATAATTCGAACAACTGTTTCGGCCATTCCAGAAAGGACTTGTAACAAGGTGGCTGATCCCGAAACAAGCAAAAAATCTAACCAGCAGAGTGAGCATTAATATGGCAGGATCGGTATCTACGTTATTATTGATTTTGGCTTTTACAATTCATAATCATTTGTATTTTTACGCTTCCTTACATTTATTGTATACTTTATTCTTTTAAGTTTATAATTATCCAATTTTCAGAAAAAGAATGCGAATAAAAGAGAAAAAGAGCACTTTTGGTCCAAAAACAGTGAGTAATAAATTATTATTTCGGGTACATAGTAACAGACATCATTTTAAAAAGAATTATTTAAATAGGTACATTTATCAAAGGACATCTAATAAATTGATATATACATTGCAGGTTAGGTTAAGTTAAATGAATTCAACGGTTGGATCAATTGTCTTCAAACATAGCCTAAAATACTATTGACTACGAAATTTTTCAAACAAAAGCAACCGAATGAAAATCGGTTCAAGCGTTCGAGAGCTATGCTCTCATGAAGACAGACAGACACAGACTTCAAACTTATAAAATAATGTTTTTGCGTCGGCGGTTAACATTCAAATACTATCCTCAAATCTAGAATATAAAGTAAAGCCTGTCCCAATCCAATTAAATGAAAATGTAAACAAAGACGCCATTATTGCGACCGTAGACTATTTAGTGATGTGGCAAAATTAAACCATTTATGATTCGATCAATCAATTAATCAAGCTTTGCGTTAGCAGAATTTGTTTTTATTCCGAGTGTCGGATAATGGGCATTTGTTCTCAAACCTCGAGAGATGGCTCTGTTCATCGCAATTATAGAGAAATGAAATGCTTAGATTGAACCGAGTAAAAATTACTTATATTTTTTTTCAATTTCACATAAAAAATCAAACTATGAAAAAAAAGGTAGCGCCATCTAGCTAGCTCCATTAAAGCTGTTGGAAAAACACCAGTAGAAGTGAAAACTCCCAACCCAATGCGCTTCCGATTCGTGGTTTGGATCGCGTTATTATCAGTTATCATCACTCATAGGTCTAATTATAATCTTTACCATACATCCATGACTAATATTTTATCGAATTTTTAATGTTCATTACCTATGCGTCTTCGATTCATAATTTATTTAATTGAAGTATTAATTGAATTAACAGATAGACTTTTACGGTAAACACTATGCGAACACAGACTAGACATTTTTTCCTTGGATTAATAACCTCACTTTTCGTCTTAAGTTTTTCAAATAAATTTTAAATATGTTAAACTTGGATGAACTTTGGAATAAATTAGTGAGATACATGTTGAAACCTTCTTATTACTTATGAATGTGTTTTTATATCCATTGAGTGGCCGAAAGTGTGAGAATTTTATGAGACAGGCAATAGCTACGTATGTATACGGGACCGTTGTATCTTTCTTTCAATTTAAACAAACCTTTGTAATATTTTTGTATGACAAACATAAATTTCACACTATTATTTATATTTATTCCACAAGATGAGTTATCGCCTCATACACTGCAGTCTGCGGCACGCTCGCCGCGTCCGTCCGTACAGGTAGAAGATCCACCGGAGCTCACCAAAAGTCTAACAGGAAGTAAGTTATGTAGATATCCAAGCAAGTTCGAGAAAATATACAAGTATACTAGTGGACCCGACAGACGTTGTCCTGCCTGTTATTTTTGCAGTATAGATAAATAACCTAGATACCGTCTGCAGCGCCATCTGCCGGGCTGATTTGTGAATCTAAACCATTCTCAGATCCCCTTGAACACACACAAAAAAATTCATTCAAATCGGTCCAGCCGTTTAGGAGGAGTTCAGTGACATACACACTCACAGAAGAATTATATATATAAAGATTTTCTCGAACTTGCTTGGAAATATGAACAGATATAAAAACCTTCGAGATCCATCAATTGGAAAGAAAGAGGTCCAACGGAAAATCAGCGTAACTTATTTGGTACAGACGAGGGACTTTCGTCAGTTTTGAGCTATAAATAGTTTCTTAATTTAATGTTAAGTTTATTTAATTTTCTTTTTTTTGCCTTTCTTTTGTTTTGTTTGTTTTTGCCTTTTCCTTGGTTGTGTCCCATGTCTGTATGCCAAATAAAATGTTAATTAATATTCATATAAGTATTTATTAATGTTCAGTTCAAAGTAGCATGCGCTACTTGAGCTATCTCGCGCACAATTGAAGAGAAGTTTGTCAATATCGTCGTATATCTCGTTTTCCCTAACATGTAGATAAACTGATCTTGGCTCTTGATATATGATTATAAACTACTTTATTATCTAACATAGCCACATCGGTATGGTTCATTCAATTAATGTTGTGTGTTTTACCCTTTTATTTACTATTCGGAAATGTGGATTACATCAATTTTGACATTGACTGACGACTTACATGGCGGCCGTTAGAGTTAGTATAAAAATCATATCTGTCGTGTATTTTATACAGAAAATAGTGACAATAATATAATAATGGTGAGAACTTTTTCATCGAAACACCGCTGCCAAGGTAAGTAGATTTAAAAAAAATCAACTACACTCCCCCTACTTCCCTCTCCTGACACCTGATGGCAAGTTGGATATTTTCTAGTAATCATTTCTTTATGTTTCTAGATTACAGAATGTGGAATACTTCAAAGAAATCAATTAAGTCCATCAACGACAATCAGGTAACTAGATCACACCAATGATTTGATAATTATATAATAACCATGCATACACGTTATATAGGTTTTTATACATTCATCCCATTCTTGTGTTTATACGTAGCATGCCCTAGATTCGCAATTATATAGACTCTACTCAAATACGTAGAACACGGTGATCGCAAGAGATTTGCGAGATTCGTATTTATTCGAGAACGAGTTATTGAATCGATCTATAAAAGGATATTTCGATATGGAGATATCTGGAGCACAATGTTCCTTGAAACAAAATAGCAACGCTGATAATTATATACTCTGTAGGTAGTCCTAAAGACTCGAGGCATGATTCACGAGAACAATTTCTGAAAAATAACACGATTTTATTCCAAACTTGGTCAAGTCTAAGTTTTAAGAGTTCTGGTGTATCAAATTGAGTCTTATAATTTCGAGGCCATTTAAAAAGATTCAAAAGACTGGAACCCGTTACAACACTATCCTACACCCACGGTTAAGTAAATATATTAAACTCAAAAAGATAAAGTTATTTTTGTTAGATTTAACCGCAAATTGGCAGCACGGTCTCCTCCATGCCTGAGATTTTGGCTGAGATTGAATGTTTCTACAGATTAATTAATACCAAATCATGTAAGCCCGTTTACGAGCTGCTGAGGACACCAAAGGCACACTCAACCTACACTACACCGAATGCCTTTCGGATAAACCTTTACGAGAATGGAGTGGCTCTAATCTAAAACGTTTTAAGAACAACTGTGAAATGCTAACATTGTAGTGCTCTAAAAATGCGGCAGTATATTCAGCAGTTCACTCGTAACGGCTAATCTAACTAATAATAGTAATCTTTGTTGCTTTTTTTAATTTGTCGTTTATTCCCTGTATATTATTGCAATGCTTTAGAATATTATTGTGATAACAGAATAATTTTGTTTATTTTTTGTGGATTATGTATGGCGACGATGTATAATATTGTAAACGCCGTAAACTTCTGTTAATGCTGATCAGTTTCTTGCGCCCATTCTTCTTGTCAGTTAAAAGACGTCCTTATTTTGTCGTAGGTAAAAATGTGGGACGAAAACAACTTATTTTAAGTGCATTTAAATAAAAAAAAAAAATCTTTTTATTTAATTTAATTTCAATTATGATGAAAATAATAATCTTCAATTCTGTAATAAGCAAAAATATTGTTTCAGTATTTTCTTGTACACTTGTTCTTTTTGCGAAAATAATTAAACTTATAACTTTGTTATTAGATGCACTTAAGCGATGACGACCATCAAAGGAAGGTACAAGTGACGATCTTGTGGCTAGCTCTGAACGAGGAATGCGACGCGATGGTTAATCCCTCTATACAATGGCTGTATGTCGCGTATGAGTTTATAGGCTACAGCGGTGCAGAACTGGAGACGCCTGTCAGCTTACCAAAGCCTAAGGGCTACGCAGAGAAGTGCTCTTTCAACTTTAGCAAGAGTGAGTAAAGATAGTAGAGTAGACCATTAGATGTTGCTTGGAACAAGTGTGTCAACTGTAAAATACATGAGACACCATTTATGCCTGCTCACAATACGAGCGCTTCTTTAACTTAGCAATAGTAAATGTTTCTGAACGAGAAATATCTTATATATAAAAATTTCCTCTCACAATCTTTAACCGCGATGAACTCCGAAACTACTCAACCGATTTTGACGATGTGATTTTCATTTTTTTTGGCTTTGTTTCGAGTTGGGACATAGGATAGATTTCATATTATTAATAAAAAATAATGCAATTAAACTGAGTCACCTCAATTTGTGGCAGGGTCAGCTAGTTATACATATAAATAAACATCTGATTCAGAAACAAATGCTCATAGTTCATCTTGCAAACGGGCGCGTTTTATTTTGATTAATTTCAAAAACAACAAAAAAGGAGCAATAACATAAACGGTACGTTTATTTGGTATAATTTTGATGTGGTTAAAATACTCTTACTATAACAACATTTAAGGATTCTAGATCTATTGAGACAAGATAAAAAATTAAAAATCATAATGAGATATTGGTAACCGTGATTTACGCACGTGACTGGAATATTCTGCAAAATTTGAGTTATTTTCTGACATCTGCGGCAAATTTATTAGACGCTTTATTAAATAGCAGACTTGTTTGAGCACTGTGTTTGGTTTGGAAGATCTTTTACCGTATTGTCAGATTAAATTAATTATTTTCCTTTTGACTATTTAATACCCATCGTCCAATAACCTCAACCGAATCCGGTAAAAGTTTTTTTTTCACAGCTTAGATAAATAAATTATTGTGTTTTCTTTAGCGTTTCACCTAAATGACTGCGATTTGCCCCTGATCGGTCACATGGCAAAGTGTCGGTCTGCTGGCAAGACTTCGCATAATGCCAATGATTGTATCATATTCACCGTCGTTAGCGAGCCAATGGAAGACCCTCTAGGGATCGATAGTTGTCAAGATATTGGGTATGTAGATTTTTCTTTTACTTGACGATTTTAATCGAAAATTGGAAAGAAATATGATAAATTACTACATATTTATAGGTAATAATAAAAGAAATAGTGATCCAATTGATATTTAAAATTTTAGCTTGCTGATATAATAAGCATTAAAATTAGTATTAGAAATGTATTACAATTAATCTTCATAGTATTTTTATTTTATTGTTGATGCATGTTAAAGGTAAAAAATGTTAAAAAAACATAAAATTTAAATAAATATTAGACAACGGCTGCATTATTGAACCCAAGTAGCTAAAGCACTTGTGTTATGGAATACACAAACAACGATGGTACACAACACCCAGATACGAGCCAATGTAATAAGTTCGCTTTCTACATATTACCGACCGGGGATTATACTAAGGTATGCGAGCAACTCAACCGAGCAGATCGTCAAAGGTGAAATTATTTTTTGATTTAATACTAGATCCTAAAGGCACGTGGTTGATAATATAAATAAACATATTTCACTTATTCTTTAAAGATTATTAAAACACGCGAATGTTACGTTCCATGATTTTGTATCACGATGTTATTGGCCCTAATAAACTGTATTTTTAATATAATATATGTTTAATTGTCCAGGTACGCGTATTTGTACCTAGGAGATTTACTTGCGAACAGCGGGGGCAACAACAGCTATACAGAGGTGGTACCAGTACGGTCGGCGCGACCGAGTGAGCCTGCGTGTGGCGTGCTGGCCGTCAAACTGGATGGGCTCGACGTGGTGCGACGATGCCTGCTGCTTGCTATGGCCGAGCCTGTAAGTACGTTTGTACATCAATGACGTCATTTCTTCCTCTTAAAACAAAATTTATGTAATAGGTATACACGTGTTAAAGATCACGTCGCTACGGCTAGTGTAACCTGTCCGAAACTAAGAGGCAGAAAAGACAACTACCATTCTTTTCCACCGCGTATTCCCGTCACAATTGAACAGTAGTTTTGAAGTTTATTTTTCTTTATTCCTAAACTGCAATATATTCGCTTCTTGGCTTTATGTGATTTTTTGCTATATGTCTTGTCAATTAAGGCTAATTGCTGATATTTCCAAGCTTCTGCTCTAGGAATGTCTGCTTCTGTGCTACACGTATTTTTAACACTGTTATAAAGGAGAAATTTTATAACGTGTTATTTGCCAACGATCTCATTGAGCATCGTCTGCTTGTCCATAACATACTATTGTATATTGAATCGCTTATAGCTAGCAACTTACAACTTCTTCACTGTAATTAGATTGCCTACACGAAATATCGAATATTTGTTGTACTAGCGACGTATTGCTAGCGACGCGACCGAGAGAAATGTCTATATGTGATTCACTACTAACTAAACATGCATCAAGAGAAAATAAATCTCTGTATCATAAGTACGAACGATGAATCTGATTAAAATTTAACACCATAATCATATTCAGTCGTAGTTTACAAAAATAAAAAACTTTTTTAAATATCGTCTTATTGCTCCAGTATGTATACGCCTTAAGTCTACAGATATACTAATGATTTAATATAATTTTTATAATTTTATATATATTTTTTATTTTTAAATGCTATCTTATAAGATAAATACTAGAAAAGCTCGCAAGTGAATTCTCAGGTGGGAATATTGATTAAATTGTAAATGCCACGGCGTCTCTTCTCACTTAATTCGCTTTATTACTCTACAACACGCTGGAGTAAAGTTATCAGAGTAGTTTATTTTAAATTCTTTCGTTTGATTAGTAAATTGTCTGATCTGACTTCGCCGGAACATTATGTACAGAAAGTTTATAAGCTATGTGTAACAGAGTTTAAAAATCCTAATCCATGTAAAATGAATAACCCGTATTATAAAGTTTCTTTTCTAACTGGTCTTAATACTGAGATGTCATTACGATATTTGGATATAACATCAGAAATGTAGCAACGCATCGTATATTTGGTCCCTGTAGTTGCGTTACACGCTTTTCCATTTACCATTGTGAGCAGCATGTGACATTTCATCTCATAATCTGAACCTAGTGTCACTTAAGTAGGTCTTTTACTAATTTACCGCATTTTCAATATATTTAATTTCTTCATTCGTCTGTATTTTCTTTAATAATCTTATACGGATAGGTAAGCAATGAGTATAAGATGATAGAGTTTGGTTTTGCCAGATTCCATATGTTGTACGCAAAATTTCATATTAGGAATCTGTTATATTTGCTTTCTCAAACATTTTCCGACCTTCAAGAGATTTTTGCGGCTGGCTGTCTTTGGACTTTATGTCATTTTTATTCTTCCTTCCGGATATCTCCTTTTGGATATTAAATGCGTTTCTTTGTTCTTTAGCCCTTAACTCATTTGAGCGTCATAAATAATTTTATTAGGACTATCAGATGACTAAAGGTCCTCGTTCTTGGGTCTCTTACTTCTTTTGCTAGCAACTTGAAAAGATGTTATTTGCTTTTTCGGTACTTCTAATATTTCATTCAAAAATAGCCATTGGTCTTTGTTGCTATCATTGCATAAATTCAGATTTAGCATTTGCTTATTTACGTGTTATTTCCTTGATTTTATACTCATCCCAAATCCAACGACATTTGATAATTTTTGGCATATTCTAATTTGCCGTTAATCTTTCTTCTTCTTTGTCCTGCCCATGTTCCCATTTTATTTGGGGTCGGGCCTCCTTGTACTCCTGCGCCATGATACACGATCCTGGGTTGTCGTAGATGTAAGGTTAAGGGCCTTCATGTCACGTTCTACCATTGACCACCATGTCTAGACCGGTCTTCCTCTACCTCGGGGCTGAGATGGAATGTTCAGTATCTTTTTAACGGAGTAGTTTTCGTCCCTTCTTATTATATGGCCGTACCATCGAAGCCTTGATTATTTAAGTTTTTCCCCTATAGGCGTTACCTTAAATGATCCTCTAACATACTCATTGCGAACCCTGTCCAAACGAGTCACACCGTAACATTTTCATTTAATTTGTATGTAATTGTTGCTCATGCTTCTTAAGCGTGGTCCAGCACTCAGCTCCGTAAAGCATTGCCGGTCTCACAGCGGTCTTATAAATTTTCCCTTTAGTTTTTACGGGCATTTTAGTGTCACAGAGTACGCCGGACAGTGATCTCCACTTTAGCCATGTTGCATTAATGCGGTGGTTTACGTCATCGTTTATACGTCCATCAGTCGTTAGCGTAGAGCCCAGATACTTAAAGTTAGGTTAGGTTAGGTTAGGTAGGACGGTGTCATCGAGTTTCTAATTTGCCGTTAATATACTATAATTATTGTAAAAGTTCCTTTTTTAATAAATAGAAAGGGATGTAGGGGTAGCAAAATGTCGGAAGTTGCGTACAGTTGTAAACACCTTTATTCACATAAGTTGGTGCTTAAATTCATAAAATTTTCTAAAAACAAGTTTTACCATGAGGCAGATTTTCAGTTCTTGAATAGTCTTTGATTTGATTCATATTTGGTTACAGATTCAGAAGAAAAGTTAATTCTAAAGCGTCCAGTGCGATAGAAGTAAATAAATATTTTCTAAAATTATTCGTAGGAGCAATATATTTATTGTAAATTATATTTATTAAATGTGTTTTGAAAATTGCGTATTTACTATTTTTTTTATAAATTATATCGTTTACAACTTTTTTATCTACAACATGATAAGTAGTTTGTGTTATGATGGCTATCGCAGGAAAGGCTTGGAAGACTGAAAATATGACTGATTGCAAAAATAACATCAATACAGTACTGTACCAAGTGGTACAGTACACCGTAGAACCATGTCACATCACATCAATTATTTATTTCTATATTGTTGTCTCTTGGTTGTCGGCTGATTTAGTGCGACATGGTTCTACGTTGTATTGCTCGTGACTGTACTTGTTGTTTTCACTGCGAAGGTTCAATTATGCCACAGGTTCGTTGACGACCTCCGTGCTCGTGGCTTACATACCGGTTTTCATGGAAACGCCACTCCTAGGTTTCGGGTTCGATTCCCGGGCGGGTCAATGTTGAAAACTAATTTTTCTATATTGGCTCGAGTCTAGGTGTTGTGGTACCATCGTTGTTTCTGAATTTAATTTATAAATGCTTTCAATATTGACTAATATTTCTTTATTTATTTATAAGACATGACTATTTCTTACTAACGATGATTAAATGTAGAAGTAACGCCAGAGAGCAAGGTCTTATTCACGCAAAATTACCGCAACCCTATAAATCTCATAAAACATTAACACGTCCAAACTAATGCCCAGTTCTAAATTTCGATGGCACAGTAAAAGTAAATACCAGTAGAGCTTCTTAGTTATACGAACAAATGAAAAATCACACTATTTCTACCATATTTACTTTTTTAAATGTTGTTTGGAAACCATCGTTATAAAATTTTTAAAGGTGTTAACGGGGATTCTAGCTTGCATTTCATATGCATTACTAGCACCTATATGTATATGCAATACATTTAGTATTAACTTTATTGTAGTTTGCATCTTATCTCATAGTCTATCTTTGCAATTTTTTTGCGGCAATCTGACATGCTTCTTATGTGAAAATTCATGTGTCAGTGTCATATTTTCATAAAATTAATAGAAAAAAATTCAATGTCAGTTCTTATATTAAATGCACCAAAAAATAATAATCATATTTCTTAAAATCACACAAATTAGCCTAGCCCTAAGTAAGCATTGTAAGCCTTGTGTTATAGATACTAGGGTAACGAAAAGACACATATATCATACATAAATAAGTAATATTAGTAGAAATATATAAACATATAAACTCGCGACTCAGGTACAAATGTTCCTGAACTCAGGAACAAATGTTTCAGGAACTTGAAACAAGGACCGTTGCACCAAACGCTATCTTCATCGTCATCTGTTACGTGACTATTATAGCAGACCACATTTACCATCACCTTTTTACATGTCGATAGCTTATGGTTTGGACAAGTAGATAGTATAGACAAAAAAGTTGACAAGTTTACGAGGCAAATATGTATGGGCGAGTCGGTAAAGGCAGACTAGGGCGAACTTTCAGGGACCAAATAGAAGATGTCCTCGAGAAAGGCCAGGTCAAAAGCAACTTTGACCTTTAAAAGGCGTGATTGTATAGATTTATAACTTAAAACAGATTAGTTAGTGTGAAACGTAGTTCGGATTGGAAGGATGAACAAAACGCTATGCGTGGGCTTCCAAGTGATGGAGGTGTTCGTGGTTCCCACCACGATTTTAGCAGTCTCCATTCCCCAGTTTCTAGAGGGTGCCGAGGAAAGCCCCTCGACTACAACGATCGCCGTGCCTAGCTCCATGATGCCTTGGAAGTTACTATTTACTTCTTGAATTCACAAAAAAGCTAGGAATACGTATTTAAATAATTAATGACAATTCCAGATGTCGGTCCCCCTGTCTGAGTTTCTTTCGCCAGTTCTTCTCGGAAGGGCCGCCCATTTCAGAATTGATAGTGGACTAATTAGTTTACAGTAATCGTAGATATATAAGAAAGCAACTAAATAAAATTTAAAACGAAATAACACTTAGGAACGTGCCCGATTAAAATATTGGAAGGCACATGTATGACAACCATTACCTTAGTCACCTAATCACCTTATGATCACGGCTCCCGTAAAGGAGTTGCAAGGTCAGGATTAAAGATAAAAAAATGCGTCACAGACTAATCTGGTAAAGGTTTTTTTTAAATGTCCAGAATCCATATACAGTATATTTAATTTTTGATGCAACTATATCTTTTGTGTGATTATCCTACGTCTACTGCTAATCAGCGATCTCGTAGACTGCATCGAGTCAGCCGCATCTATTGCGAATAGAATTAGTTTCATTTCAGTCACGGTGGCACAGCGAGCGCGGACGCTCGACCGCTCGCGCGCGTTCCAACGTATACGTGTAATACAGTTCAGTCCGATCACCCCCCTGTGAATAATACTTTAACACGTGCACTTCGCTCACTCACAATGCGTGCGCCGCACAAACATCAGTGTCATCAAAGATTACGAGAACATCACTAATCTACCCCAATGTCATCGTGATTTAAAACACAATACACAATTAAAAATACTTAAATAAAACTTCTTTTAACTTTGGTGGCTTTCCAAAATATATGAATATTGTGTACCTAATAGTTGTGAAGTTGTTACACTTATGATACAACTATTGGTTAAAGCTGCAATCAAAGTAAAATAACACTAACTTTTTTTCTATTGTTTTGATTGTAATTAAAAAAACGATATAAGTTTCTTGAACATAAAATGATAATACAATTTTAATTATTTATATTTTTGTGGTACAAATAAATAGACACAACGTCTTTAGAAAAGATTAATCGGTCAATCAATCTGCCGACTGCATAGGCGCTAGGCGTCCTTGCCCCAGTACGGTGCCAGAGACACGACGCATTTAGACTGCCTATCCGGCTTCTGCGCCCGCAAACTTTCTTCGTCACCTATCACTCAACTACAACCCTTAAGGTGCCTAAATTAAGATTCTAAATCGATGAGCTGATAAATATGTCGCCTGTAAACCCAGCAAAAGTTTCTACGTCGATTATCAACGTAAATCCTACCTTATTTCAGGCGTGTAAGAGTAAAAGTGTACCAGAAGATAAAGTTGTGGGTATGTAAACACAGTGGAACGCGGAGCTGATTGGTAGGCCCTCGTGCACTGACATTTGGATAGCTGAAGTCTTCGATTGAGTTTTATTCAGATCGATTGCATCTAATAAAAACTTTCTATGAACTAGCAGGCAGTAGCACTTGATCGATTTATTTAGTTCTGTTTTTCCTATCTTTAGCCTTGTCTTAATGTTACGATAGATATAGTCATTACATTGTCATCTCATATAGATAAATATAAGTAAAAATGTTTAAGTTCCTTAATATAGGAATATTTTTTTAGATTACCTGACAGTCCGAAATATGTGCTGAGGCAAGATCCAAATCATCCCTTGTTTAACCGCAAATTATCAGGAAGTTGTCAATTATAAAACGTATTCATCGATCTAAGATCTTTAGAAATTAATTCTCATATTGAAATGGTCTCCGAAACAAAGCTTAGTAATTATAAATGCCATAAATACAGTCGTATTTTCCTCAGACTAGCCACATTTCGGCATATTGTAGTTTCTACGATCGCACATTTATCACGCTCGCGTACTGAAATGTGGTTACAACCGCGGAATCTATTTCGGAACTCCATTCAATGCGCTCTTGAGACAGTAAAACCGTTTCGTAAGCCCATAGCGGCCTGTAATTTACATGTTGATGTTTTGTAAATCTTATAAATGGATTCAGCCGTTTATCCTAAAATCATCACCTTAATTATTTTATTTACAACTAGCTGACCCAGCCACGCGTTGCTGTGGCAGTAATATTATTTTTCTAAAAAAAGTTTTTTTCTAAAATAAGAGTAGCCTAAGTTACTCCTTATTACATCAGTTACCTGCCAATAAAAGTCCCGTCAAAATCGGTCCAGCCATTTCAGAGATTAGCGGGAACAAACAGACAGACAGACAAAAATTGTAAAACATGTTATTTTGGTGTATGTAGGTACCGTATATATATTCATATGCATGTAGTAAAAAACGGTTATTTCAATATTACAAACAGACACTCCAATTTTATTTATATGTATAGATGAGTACATCCGAATCGCTTTATTGGATATGTTATGTATAATCTTTAAACGACTTCATCCAATATTTGAAATAAAAACAAAAAAAAATGATTTCTTTCCATTTTTATGATTTGTTTTTCAAAGTTGATATCACGGTTTTAATAAAGAGAGATTTGACAATGTTTGTCATAACATTTTATTTTTGTCGTGATAACTTCAAATCGATCGATCTTATAAATCGATGAACGTCGGCTGCGCGCACGAAAAAGTGTAACGTTCCGCCTGAGCCGAGCGTGCAAGCGAGACCGCGGAACAAGCGACGATCGGCCTAAGCGTTCTATCTATCTCTCTGCCACTTCATGAAGTGAAAAGTTAATATGGTTTCCATTGTTTATTACAACAACTTAATGTTAGTTTATCGAAAAAAAAATTGTTCAATGAACTCCTTCTTTGTACCTATTATACAAAATAATGATAATTTAGTGATAATAATTCAATTCAATTCAATTCTTAAAAGTATGCAATTTTTAATCAATGTTTTCTTATGACGCTATTACGTCATATCAATAATCGTCCTTAAACTGATTTTACAGACAACCAATTTTTTATATAATAAGACAATATTTATATAATACTGGCTGACCCAACCTCACGGTGCTGTGTTACTAATTAAAATGAAACCTATCCTATGTTCTAAGTAGAAACAAATTCAGCCAAATAAAAAAATCAGCAAAATCGATTGAGTAGTTTCTGAGTTCATCGCGGTCAAACTGTGAAAGGGCATTATATATATATATATATATATATATATATATATATAAGATAATATTTGATAAACATGTTTATGCGCCCATGTGGTTACGACTTGTATTTACGCAATCTGTTTCTACTTGTAGGTATTAAATTGCCCGTCAATAAAACTGAAAAAAGAAAAATAATAAATTAATTTAACTCTTTAATCTTAGAAAATTTGTGGAAAATTTGTTCTAAGTTGTGCAAACGTTTGAAACGTACATAGATTACGAAACGAAACATAATCCTTATTTTCAGTCGGTTATCAGAGTTTTGAGCCGTCACTAAGCCTGCCTTTATAATAATAATATTTCTTAAATTCTCCCCAATCAACAGAGCCTGAAATGCACTGTAAGGCTTGTATTATAGATACTAGTGTAACAGATAGACATACATATATGATACATAAACATGTAATATTTTATAGAAATATAAAACCTTGTACCTGAGTAATGGGTATTTATATAAATACCCGTATCCATCACACAAACATTTGGCCCTTCCGGGGCCCGACCCCGAACCGTCGATGCGAAAGGCAGGATCGTTACCGTTATATACAATGTGTCCCGTCACCAGTGTCGGAGCCTTTAATGGTGTGAAATATGGCATATTTTATCAATAAATTGCCCCTCAAATTTGTATTTCTCAAAAAAAAATTATTTAAAAATACATAAAAAAGAATCTATTTGTTTTCTTTAATTATTTTTTTCTATTATTATTCCATGACAATTGAAACATGATGGCTGTGTAACTGTTGTCTACATGTTAAGCTATCAAATGACATCATTTTAATGTTGATAGGACATTTACATGAGTAGTGGTGGTCGAATTAGTATGAGAGCCCAGGTCTTGGCTACCAAGAAAACAAAATGGCGGCCGTAAGAGAAAAACAAAATTTGAGGGGCAATTTGTCGATAAAAAATGCCATATTTCACACCATTAAAGGCTCCGACACTGGTGACGGGATACATTGTATAGATATCCATATAATCAAATGTTTTATACTTTTACTACTTATATAATGTCCTAGTTTAGCCTGAATCTATTTTGATACAACGTCGCGATAGATAAATTTAGATCCTTGAAAATATTTATAGCACCTATATGTAATCCGTAGTTGGTCACACCAAATTAATTTAATAATTTGGCTTCAGATTATATATGTTGATTTAATGTGTGTGTGTGTGTGTGTGTGTGTTACGTTTGTAATATGCATCACAGAAAGATTTGCAACATTGTTGTAACATTCTGATCTTGTTGATATAGTTCTATTTGCAGTTAAGTAGTATATATTGTTTATACTTCAGTCTTGTTTATTAGGCTTCATAATTTGTCTTTTGCGATGTTATATATGTGTAATTTTCCGATGTTTACTATGCCTAGAAAATATCTTGCAACGTGATTTGATTTGTAATATCTCAATTTATTTGTGCGGGCGGGCAGTACATCTTGCTCGGTTTTTCGATTTGTACATTTTAGTTGATTTGTACATACAATTTTGTCCAACTAATTTGAAACGAAACATGTATGATCTATTCCCGCAAATGCCTCTCTGTCTACAATAAAATGAGAAAGAGTATTTAGGGTCCAAATGTAACTTTTTTTTTTGACAAATTCTATAACTTTTTTATAATTTAAAAATGACAGTCAATTTTAATAAATTTAAAAATGTAATCTGTCTGTCTGTCTTTCTAAAAGTCAAGAACGGGTTGACCGATTTGAATGAAATTTGGTATATACCAAGAACATGTACTTGCACAAATGATAGGCTATAATTATATCATATAGGTTAAAAAAATCCTTACCTTAGTGAGTTTTTTGTTCTCTCTTTGTTGAATAAAGTTCTCGCCTTAACTTAACTACTCAATCAATTATCATGAAATCTTGCATACAAGGGTACAGAAAAGTACATATGGTACCTTTTATCCTGAAAAAAGTATTGTTACATAAGGATTGAAATGTAACTTTGACCAGTAGTCTAGCAGCCGCGGGTAGCTAGTAGCTAGTAGCACTATATAATCCAAAAAACAATTGATTACTACCTACCTAATATAATCTGATTACACTGCCACCTTAGTAATTTTAATGCCACTGAACCCATAATTCTATTTTGACGTTACTGAAATATGTTGCGAACCACTTGAATGCTTTTAATATGTAACGAGAATCGATTATGCGATTATTACTCATTTATATCTAGATGCAAGGCCATGAAAAAAAAATGTTTTGACAGCTTGAAGCAAATTGGCAATCGCTTTTGCTTTCTCTCTTTCGATTTTGCGTATTGCGTATTCATTTGTTATTTCCTGCGACATTTTGTGCATTAAAAATGCTGTGTTTAAAGCCTTTAATGAATTAGCTGATTTAGTGTTAGTTGTTCGGAACCTTATTTCTTATAAACTAATTATTCTTTAGTTCTCGAAATAAGTAAAGTTTTCAAAAATAATTAACTATCCTACTTCATTTCAATTTATTCTAATTTTATTCTGTTACACCCCAGTCCAAAGTTTATATGGAAGTTGCTTCGTCTCCTTTTCGTTATTCGTACATAATCTATTATTATTATTTCGCTTCTTTAACTGTATCGCATTCAGATAAAGTTTAAAAAAAATGCTATTGAATGAATTGAATTGTAAATGTTTGAATGAAAACTTAAAACCAGCTTGCAACGTTAGTTTTACTACATAGTATAAAACAAAGTCGCTTTCTCTGTCCCTATATCCCTATGTATGCTTAAATCTTTAAAACTACGCAACGGATTTTGATGCGGTTTTTTTTTATAGATAGAGTAATTCAAGAGGAAGGTTTATATGTGTAATACATGCATAATATAGTAGAGCATTACATCCGTGTGAAGCCGGGGCGAGTCACTAGTATTGTAATAAATAGTAGACGGTGAAAATTCTAAAACCCTTTGACTATACATAAATTGGCATTGATAAGAGGATGACTATTTCGGACCGAAATATTTTTTTCAGTGACCACAAATCGGCGGAATTTTTATGCGTCCAAGTTTTATATCTCTCTAATTTCGGAGCTTTATAACGTAGTGGCACCAAAGATCGACACTTTAAGGAGATAGTGGGCTTTTTCATAAGATTAAAGGTCATTTAGTCATCTTTAAACCAAGAGTAACAATTGAGTATGGTAAAGTATATTCTTGAGATAAGAATAGAATGTATTAAATTTATTGACTATACACGGACTAAAAAAAAATCCCAAAAAAAGAAAAAGTATATAAATCTCCAATCATCGACACCGAATCTCCAGTAGTCAACACCCAGTCATCGACAGTTGCCACTTACCGACACCCAGTTATCGACTGTTGACTAAGTATAATGCGTATCTGCCAAATCACCACACCACCCGCTTATTGAGTCATAAAATAAAATTAACTGTTTAAGAAGTACTTATTCATTTATTATCCACAGTACAATATCCATATATTATACATAAGTGTATTAATCATACAAATACGTAATAAATAATTCTCAAAAAGTTTAAATTGCAAAAATCAACAATATTTACTGTAAAGTTATTCTTACTTAACCAATTATTAAATATTTATTATTTATCAAATCACTCTTTCGGTTCGTAATTAAATATCTATTTAGAAACAACGTTTCCTAACCATTTTCGTTAAAATTATGAATTATTATAACTATATAACAATCAGTCATACATAGTAGTAACAAGGTAATAAAGTACCTTGTACTAATATAGTTCTTGCAATGTATTTTAATGTGTACTAAATTCAATCAAAAACATAACAGACAACGTAAATGAGATCTTTTTTCAATATATAATTAGCTTTTGCGCATATACCTACCTACGAGATAGTTTTGTAATAAATATTATTAAGTTACTTTTTTATTAATAATAAGGGATCCTTTTATAAAGATTAACTACCTAAGCACTTATAGTGCAACCCATTGTTGTTTTTCCCGAAATTTTGTCATGGAGCGTAATCCTAGGTACTCCGAAGCGTTTCGCAGCAACTGCAATCTTTTCGCCATTTTTAACAGCTTTTACAGCTTTTTCTAACTGGTTGGGTGAATAATTTTTTCTCGGAGCCATCTATAAGAACCAATCATCGACATATATTATTCCCCAATAATCGACACCTGTCGATTACTGGTAGGTCGACTCTAATTAGTTTACTTCAAATATCTACTAAATGCGCCAAGTAATAAGAACTATATTCGGTTGTCAAATGAAAAAATATTTAAAAAAATTATTATCGACACGTTGATTATTGGAAAAGTCAGTTTTTGAAAACCAGTGATCGACACTAACATTTTACTAATTTCAACATAACCTTAAAATTTAGTTTTAACAAAAATCGATCCTATAGTTCTTATAGTAACTCGTAAAAAAGATAAAATTCAAATAAGTTACAATACAGTAGAGTAATTAACAAAAAATGTACTCACTTCCTTAAGGATTTCACTAAGAAATGTTATTATTTTCACCGGTACTTCAGCCGCACCAGATGTTATATCGCCATTTTATAAACAAAATGGCGGATTTTGCTTAAATGTCAATAGGAGCCAATCAAAAGTGTGCTATCTATGGTACAGTGTTGCTATATTAAGAAATCGATTTCTTACTCTTATTTTATGGAATCAAAAAATAAAGTGTCGGTTATTGGTTCTTGTCGGTCATTGGTGCCACTATAATGCCTTTTAAATATAATTTTTACGTTTATATAGAATTGTACACGTCATTTTTTAGCACTGCAATTCTAGTTTTGGAACATAGTAAAAACAAAAATAACGGTGAATTTATTTTTACGACACAGAATGTTAAAAAATATTTTAAACTCTTATAGTACCCACATACCAGAAATAGTTGTGATAAATATAATCAACCGTATTTAAAAACAAATGCAGGAAGCTTCTTCCAAAATTCTTTCTTCGAAGGTCATCTGCGTCACTCTGGTTAGTCATTCATCATCGTACGCACGCGTTTGACGTAGCGCAACATAGAAATGTTGGCGTTTGTAACTTTATGAGATTATTTTTGTTATATTATTACACTGCAACCTTACAATCGACAAAGAAAATACGTCCACAGCTGGACGGAAGTCAAACCTGGAAATAAGGAGATTTTGTCATAATCTTCATGCTCGGTTGGCGAGTTGGAGATGGGGGAATTTCTAACGCGTGCCTAGTAATGCCCAGTTTGGGGAGGGGCCCTGCTGCCGTGGGTCGGTCGTGGTGTCGGTTCGAGAAACTACGATCCCACCGATCAATGGCAGTCATATAAGATGTTACGTCCTAGGGCTTTTAGTGTGGTATATAACGATGTTTACTCTGGTTTGAGCGGTTCATTTAGTGATGAACAACATGGTTTCCTCAGGCAACGCTCGACTTGTACAAACCTGATCATTGCTAATGAATTTATCTCAGAAGGGATGGATAGAGGAGCACAGGTCGATGTGGTTTACACAGACTACAAAAAATGTTTCGATAGAATCGATCATTTTATACTCCTTGCTAAGCTTCGCGCGGCTGGTATACACGGAAACTTGTTCCGCTGGTTCTCATCTTACATCGAAAACCGTAATCAAGCTGTAGTTTTACAAGGTTACATGTCACAATGGACTGAGATACCTTCTGGCGTACCTCAGGGATCCATTCTCGGGCCTCTTTTGTTTACTGTATTTATTACAGACATTAGTAAATGCTTCCTACATTCAAAGATCTTGCTTTTCGCAGACGATATGAAAGTGCTTAAGGTAATAAGTAACTCATCTGACTCTCGCGAGTTACAACAGGATCTGCTTAGGTTTCGAGAATACTGTGTGCAGAACAGACTACAACTTAATGTATCTAAGTGTTATTCCATGTCATTTACGCGAAAGACCAGTAAGCTAGATTATGGTTATACTTTGCATAATCACCAGTTATCTAGTGTAAATAATATTAAGGATTTAGGCGTAGTTCATGATAGTAAATTAACATTTGCGCATCATGTTGAGCACATTGCCAGTAAGGCTTCCAAGGCTCTTGGGTTTATCATGAGGACGTCTAGCGACTTCAAGTGTCTTGAAACAATCAAGGTACTCTATTGTGCCTATGTACGTAGTCACTTGGAGTATGCCTCACAGGCGTGGAACCCACAGTACAACATATATGCAACAAGGTTAGAAAAAATACAAAAACGGTTTTTGCGCTTTCTAGATTTCAAATCTGGACAGCGCTCCCTAGACTATGAACATCGATGCAGAAGATACCATTTTCTGCCTCTTTACATCGGACGGGAAGTTGATGATGCTTGTTTTGTTTCGAAGCTAATCAATGGAGCCATTGACTGCTCGGAATTACTTTCAAAGATTGGTTTTCGCACTAACACACTAGCTCTGCGTACGCCCGCTGCTTTACTTACCCTTTGCACATACAAAGTACAGGGCGAACACTTTTTTGATACGCGGTCTCGCTACTTATAACAAGTATATTGCTGACTTTGACTTTGGTTTGTCAGTGACAAGCGCTGCAACTATTAGGCGAACTGTAAGCTTGATTTTCTTTGGCCATCATAACCGCATAGAAGTGAATCTTTGTGACTAGTTTTTTTTAATATTTATTATATTAAAAAAATATTCACAAAGAATATTATTATTATTAGATCATATTGGTAGTAACTCGAATTATTAAGTTGATAGATATAAAAAACTCTATTAGTTTTAAATTTTTTATTTGTCTTGGCTAGTTTATAAGTGTAATTATTGTAATTTACTCTTTTTTCTGATATTCCTTTTTTTTGTTATAAAATTTGTTTGTCTCGGCTAGTTTATAAGTGTTAATATTGTAATTTACTCCTTTTTCTGAAATTCCTTTTTTTTGTTATAAAATTCTAAAACAGGCACATACTAGTGGAGGTTTGTAATAGGCTATTAGGCGCTATTTAATTGTTAAACTATATTGAGCTGTTAACCTTCCCAAAACCAATAAATAAATAAATAAATTTCTCGTCTACGATCCGTGCGCAATGGTAATGGAAGTCCGCACATATTACAGCCGTCAACCCGTGACGGGCAATCCATAAATATTTGAAGTCGCTGTGAAAAAGAAGAATTCGGAACAATGCTGCTCATTTTGTGATCTACTAGGGAGGAATATGGTTATTAATTCCAGTACCATTAGTTTGCATTTTACAACGCCTTTAGAAAAACGAGTTGGTGTTATTCTATCAGCTGAACACCAGACGTTTCTTCATACCCTTATTTGACAAAAAATATTTTAGTACACGAGTACCATTACCATAATATGTTAAAAAGATCCTATAGTGGACATCAGGAATGAATAGGTATATATATAAGGTTTAAATGATCCTTTTATACTAGCAACACATCTTACTATATACATAAGCTATATATCTATTTTGCTCTGTATGCTTACTATTGGAACTTAGCAAATATGCATCGTATAGTAATAGACTGCTTGCATCAGCGCCAAATCCGATAAACCGTCTGTCACACGGCACAGTGTCTCTGAAATATTCCAGACTATGTTGCGATAAATCCAATTACCTTGGTAGATAATTTTGGAAGAATTCACTCTGATAAACTATTCGTTCGATTCAAGGGTGACATTTGTGGATTTATGTTTCTGCAAACAAATTTAAACAGTATAATAATTGTTTAATATATTTACAAACATTAAATAGAATACTGGTAGAATTCAAAGTGGTTTAAGCTAAAATATCTGCCATTGAAATAAAAAGGAATAGTAATTTCATAACACGTAAATGAAATCTCCGCAGTATTTCGTGTTCTTTTATTTCCATTAGAGCGTTAGAAATTTATGAAGTGTTGTCGAAAATATTGTCCTGACGACATCCAACCTATCAAAGATATGTATATCTTCCTCTTATTGGTTTTAACGTTTAAGAATAGAGTTTTTAGGTTTTTTAATAGAAACAGAGATAGATTTGTGCCACATCTGTGTCTTCCCATTTCTAAGTTGCGCGTCATTGAATACCTTAGTACCTGCAAGTTCAAGTATAGTCAGGCATTTGGCAGCCATTGTCGCTGGCAACGCGTTGACAGACTGTTGCGCCACGGGGCCCGGCATGCCATGCTCTACACACCAGATCATTCTTGCTCACATTATCAACATGCAAATGTATTATCTGACAAGCAACTGCCAAAATTTGGCTTTATTATTGTTGTAAAATTTTTATTTCTATATGGCTGCCAACTCTGCGTCTGCTCAATTTCTTGTAATTTTAAAGTTAATGGTTATAGAATATGGCAGTATTTTTATTTTAAATCAAATATATAATTCCATTAATGCCTTATTATTGAAGTTTATTAAACATCGTACGTGAGTAATTTTAAATTTAATGCCGTCACTACCAACGGCATTAATCAATAGTGACGGCATTAAATTTAAAATGTCGTGAATTGTAAATGATCCTATGACTAACTGTTCGATTAACTACTAGTAACAAATACAGGTTTCATTGTTCGAAAATATGGATTTATCTATCATTAAATATTTACCTGTTGTATTGTTATTGTTTATGTTGTTGTTTTTGCAAAGATTGCAGCTTTGACCAAAGGATTTTTTTCTCTATCAGACGAATACAACGAACGACAATGAAATATTAAGAAAATATAATCAGAATTTAAAAACAAGTGTAATAAAATATGAACAATCGGTGATTGTGGTGGAACCTAGTGCTCAGTGAGTAAACACGAACACGAGAAGACAAACATATCTATAATAAATAAACATTTAAATCGAAAGCATTCAAAATGGACACGGCACAATACACAGACTTCATGACAAAAGAAGCCATAGGTCAGTGATAAAGCATACTATAGATAAACAATAATTTTGACAATCTACTTGCACATCAGAATAAAACACTTTTTTACGGATTTTTGCGCATGTTTTATTTTATTTTATATTTAATCCTGACGTTTCGACTCCTTTACAGGAGTCGTGATCACAGGATGACTAAGATGATGGTTGTCATGTATTTTCTACTACCTTCACAATATTTTAATCGGGCACGTTCCTAATTATTAAATTATTTTATATAAATCAAGTTGTTTTATTTTATTTTATTTTAAAACATTGTTTAGTTATTTAATTAATTAATTCTCACTACGTTTTACATTGTATACTACTGAGTCTACTACCAGTTCGGAAATTGGGAGGGCCTTCCGAGAAGAACTGGCGAAAGAAACTCGGGCAGGGGGACCGACCTCCATCTTACTATTTAATTATTTGCAAAAAGAGCTAACTACATCATCAGGTCTTGCAGTGTGTGTTTTTGTAGGTATTAATTTATTAATTATGGGGTCCCAAGCAGGTGGAACGCTCCAACCTTCGTCTCTATTGAAATTAGGATGTTTCCTAATTTCAATAGCCTCGCGTAGCATCCTAGGAACAAATCTTTGTTCTCTAGCGAGTATTTGTGGTTTATCGAAACGAATATAGTGGTTTGGCCCCTCAAAAGCATGCTCACACACTGCAGACCTATTATCGCGCCTATGTTTCATGTCAGCTACGTGTTCTTTAATGCGCGTCCCTATACTTCTCTTTGTTTGCCCGATGTATGAGAGCCCACAGTCACAATCGATTTTGTAGACACCCGCTGCCTGAAGGGGTATATTACACTTGACCGATCGTAAGAATTGGTCAATCTTCCTGGCTGGTTTAAAGTAAGTTTTAATAGACACCCGCTTCAGAATATTCCCAATCTTGTCAGTGACCCCCTTCATGTAGGGAAGGACAGCAGGTTGGCGCTCTACTGTGGCTGGTTTGGCGCGGCTTCTGTGACGCAGTCTTGGTACTCGCAACTTGTTATCTTGTAGTACAACAGGCAAGCAAAAAAACTACTTATCAGTTTGATTCGGGAACATCGTTTTAACTTAAATATATTAAATAATAAAATCGATTGTTCATCCAATGAGTTAAAAATACAACTGTCTAGGGAAGACTTTAATAACTGCATAAATTTGCTTTATAAACGAGAAACAGCAAAATATAATGAATGTAGGAATAGACAAATCTCAAAATACCAGAGACTAGAAACAACCCGTCATTATAAGTATCGGAACGCAGACTGTAATACCACCACAGACCATAGAGCTCCGAACCAATCCCGCGCAGTTGTCAATTTATCAAAACAAACATAGGATGAACCTACTTTAAAAGTTTTAGAAAAAGGATTAAACTTCGCGGTTGCCCCTCGCAGGATACCGTATGAGGACATTATATATAACGTTGAGGATTGTTTGGTTAAAAATAACTTCAAAAAGGAGGATATGGAGGCAATCCGTCAAGACATTTCATCTGTTCTACGACGTAGTAAACCGCCGAAACCTAACCTCTCTTATAATGAATATAACGCATTAAAAAACCTGCGAAATAAATCAGATCTTACAATCCTCCGAGCAGACAAAGGCAATGCCACGGTAGTAATGGATACGTCAGATTATAATGATAAAATGCTCCAGCTCTTGTCGGATGAGAACACATACAAAAAAGTTAAAAACGACCAAACTTCTAAGGTACTGAAGAAAACCAGTGAACTCATCAAGACGCATTCCGAGGTATTAGATCTTGACGTCAACTATCTTATTCCTTCCTGCCCTAAACCGCCGAAGTTGTATGGGTTGCCGAAAATACACAAACAAGATGTACCGCTACGTCCCATCGTTAGCCAAATTGACTCACCAACCTACCGTTTGGCTAAACACGTAGCTAAAATACTATCACCACTAAGGGGTAAAACAACTGCCTATGTAAAGGATTCCTACCATTTTGTTAGTGAGATACAACACCTACGTCTCACTGATGATGAAACTATGGTTAGCTTCGATGTCCAATCTTTATTCACAAGCTTACCTGTTCAAGATTGCATTGATGTCACTAGGAAGAGACTAGAGAAACACAATATACCAAGTGAATATTCAAAATTACTGGAACACTGCCTAACATCGGGCTATCTCTTGTGGAATGATGAATTCTACCTACAAGTGGATGGTGTAGCAATGGGCTCTCCTGTATCACCCATAGTCGCCGACATATTAATGGAGGACTTTGAGGAAAGGGCCCTAGCGACGGCACCGGTGTGTCCACGCTTTTACAAAAGGTATGTAGATGACACATTTGCTATATTACCAAGAGATATGGTTTCTGTCTTTTTAAGTCACCTTAATTCCGTTCATCCCAACATACAATTTACTATGGAATTGGAGACAGACAATAAAAGGCAACTCATACAGATAGATATTTAAATGGTGACTCTCACCACCATCCTATACAGTTAGCTACCGTAGGGAAATCTTTGTTTCAGAGAGCTCGCGGCATCTGTGACCAACAACATCTGACTGCTGAGCTTCAGCATGTCAAGCAAGTACTACAAGATAACAAGTTGCGAGTACCAAGACTGCGTCACAGAAGCCGCGCCAAACCAGCCACAGTAGAGCGCCAACCTGCTGTCCTTCCCTACATGAAGGGGGTCACTGACAAGATTGGGAATATTCTGAGGCGGGTGTCTATTAAAACTTACTTTAAACCAGCCAGGAAGATTGACCAATTCTTACGATCGGTCAAGTGTAATATACCCCTTCAGGCAGCGGGTGTCTACAAAATCGATTGTGACTGTGGGCTCTCATACATCGGGCAAACAAAGAGAAGTATAGAGACGCGCATTAAAGAACACGTAGCTGACATGAAACATAGGCGCGATAATAGGTCTTCATTTCGATAAACCACAAATTTTCGCTAGAGAACAAAGATTTGTTCCTAGGATGCTACGCGAGGCTATTGAAATTAGGAAACATCCTAATTTCAATAGAGACGAAGGTTGGAGCGTTCCACCTGCTTGGGACCCCATAATTAATAAATTAATACCTACAAAAACACACACTGCAAGACCTGATGATGTAGTTAGCTCTTTTTGCAAATAATTAAACAGTAAGATGGAGGTCGGTCCCCCTGCCCGAGTTTCTTTCGCCAGTTCTTCTCGGAAGGCCCTCCCAATTTCCGAACTGGTAGTAGACTCAGTAGTATACAATGTAAAACGTAGTGAGAATTAATTAATTAAATAACTAAACAATGTTTTAAAATAAAATAAAATAAAACAACTTGATTTATATAAAATAATTTAATAATTAGGAACGTGCCCGATTAAAATATTGTGAAGGTAGTAGAAAATACATGACAACCATCATCTTAGTCATCCTGTGATCACGACTCCTGTAAAGGAGTCGAAACGTCAGGATTAAATATAAAATAAAATAAAACATGCGCAAAAATCCGTAAAAAAGTGTTTTATTCTGATGTGTATTGTGCGCGGAAGTGTAAGAACTAAATAAATCTACTTGCAGTTAAAGAGGTAATTGAAAATCATGTCAGGTTAATTATTATATTTATATTTCTTATATCTTGACTACTTTTTTTCATATAGACTATGCTTAATTGACTTCAGTATTTTCAATTACATCTTTAGATTTTAAACACATGATAAACAAACGTATCACTTCACAATATTGCAATGCTCAAAATTTTGTACAAAGCTTCAAGCTTTAAAACCGAAACTCTTAAATTATTTTATCACAATGATTTTTTTTTTACAATGCAACTAAGGGCGTGTTAAAACTATTGTTTATCTTATAAATATTTGTAACTAATTGGTGTTTTAATACTTGTTAAATTTGGTCAAAAATTCTTTAAACTCTGGCCATTCATCATACACACTGTTCTTTATATTGCACCCACTCTACTTTCTTAATTTCTCACTCTTAATAAACTGTGCTTATTAAAACAACAAATAACTCACCATTAATTCAGTTATATATAAATTTATTTAATAATCCCAATTCGTTGCGCATGAAATCTTTCCAAGCACCAAAATAAACCTTCGTTCGTTAATCATATGTATTTTATATTTAAATAAGCGTGGATTTGTGTTCAATTCTAACAAGGCCTTATCTGTATAATGGATTATAAATTTATATAAGATTATATCACGCTTCATAATAAATGTAGAAAAGTAACTAAAAAATATCTCCAATCATAATTGGGTATTTGACTACGAAAATATAGATCAAACTGTTGCTAACTTAACAGTAAACATTTTTTTAAACAAATTGGTTTAAAAAAATGTTTACTGTCCACATATAAAAAAATCATATGATTTTTATAAGTACTCATTAATAAAATAATTCAAATTTCACGTTTGACCACGTGATTAAAAATCCACAAAAATGGCCGAATGAAGGTATGACGTCACCTGCTTGTTTACAGTTAATCCGTGTGTTTAGCAGAAAAAAGCTCTAGGCAGCGCTTGTAAGCAAAATAGCGATCGCTAAGCGGTAAGCGCTGTCAAATGGTAAATAGCTGTTTTCCTCTAGGACGCAAATTTAGCGGTCACTGGTAAACATAAAGTCAATTAAATATATTTTTATCAAATGCAGTGAAAAGTTTTAAACTATGAATAATATATTGAATAATTTAGTGAATGGCAATATTGAAGAAGACGAGATTACGACTATTATTTTAATGATTTCACAAAACCACCGGTTAACTTAAGTTTGTACACAAATTTATCTAAGCAAAACGGCGGAAAACGTCAACGTTGCGAAAGTTAGAAAACGTGTCGTTGCTGAAAACTGTATAGTTTGTTTCTCAGCGTTAGCGAGCGCCGCCAATCGCTTTTTTCTGCAAAACGCACTTATTGTCAGGCTAAGTTTTAAGTGTTACCTTTTGACAGCTAAAAGTTTGCTTGCAAACAGGTGAAGTCATGACATCACGTAACCCGCATAAAAGTGTGTTCAGCGTTTTGGCGTGTTTTTTCTTCATTTAAACTTTGATGGTATTTTTATTTGGAAAATAGAGAAATTAACAAAGAATTAATCAAATGGCAAATGTATGACGAACTATTTGAGATATTTTCGTAAAACCTGTCAAATACCCTATTAGATGCGATGCGACCGAGTCAGCATCTTTAGTAATGCCATCTGGCATTAGATATATTAAAAATTATTATAAAAAATAAAGTCACATAATCTAGTCATACATATATTTTATAATACAATTTGCGATAAATAAATTTTCGCAGCAATGACGCCGTATTGTAACATTAGATAAACTGGCTGAACCTAGACATTCCTTGTGTTTGGCAGTAAAAAGCGCTTGCGAGCGCTTACCAGCGCTGGAAAAAAAACTATACAGTTTTCGGCCAGGACACGTTTGCTAACTTCAGTTGCGCTGACACAATCTGCCATTTTACTTATTATCGCTCAGCGATCGCCATTTTTCTTATAAGCGCTTTTTACTCCCAAATACATGGATTGATCTCGGTAGATGAGTGCCACTGAACGATTTGTACTTAGCACAACTGTTAACATTCCCCGCTCTTATGATATTGATTACAGATAAATATGACAGTGAATTTGCGAGTAACATATAAACTTCATTCTACTTCTGATTCGACGTACATTTATCTTTCTCTTACTCAAACTAAGCTTTGTTCACTATTCTGTATGTGTTACTGGTCCCTAATCAAAATAAGAAAATTAGAAATTTTGTATGCGCGATATACATATTAATAGAATTGCTTCACTATAGGAAATCTTTGGCAAAAAAGCAGCACTCTGCTAGAATTGTAGGCGCATTTATAGACGTTCAAGCGAGTTAGTAAATACTACACTAGTCACAATGACGGTGTTGGAATTAAAATGATTAGTAACGTGATGCGATATCTAGAAACCAATTATATTGCCTTTTTTGTTTAGGCTTTATGATTAAAATTTAGTTTAGTTTAACTACATAAATGCTATTAGCTGTGATACCGCGATCTAACCACTAGCTAATGTTTGCTAGGTGATATTACTATCACCTTCACCATTAACATTATAAACATAGTTTCCATAACTATATTTATTACTAATATTTAAAAATCCACGATTATCATCATTTTAAATGTTTATTATTTAGTACCTTCCTTATTTCAACCCCTGATACTGTGCTGTGCCCTTCACAATAAGTGAGCGAAATCATTTTATAAACTTGATGGGGTTTTAATTTTTTTTGGTTCGGATACAGATAGAATCGATACATCCAGAATCGATATATTCCTTCAATATACATTAGATTTCTGAAAGAACCTACGAAAATTCAATAGTACTTAATACATTCTATGTAGGCATATATTGAGGTCCTTTGAGTAACCTAATGAATCGGCAAGTTGGCAGATGCGCCTGATAGAAATATTAAAACAAGTGACAAAAAATGCCCAAATTTGACAATCCATTTTCCATGATAGCGTACTGGTCTTGATAAAATGATAATATCACTATATTTTCTATTACCAGTCGAGGAAAACTGATATTGAAGTGGGAAGTCAAAGTGCATGGTCTTTAAATGTGTACATCGTATTTTGTAACTTTTAATTTGAATGTTCACGTCTGTTTGTCAAAAACTCTCGATTGTTTCCTTTTGTATTTAGTTTTCATGTAAAACCTTTTAGATGACCATATAAGAACCATATTTATCATCTCATCTCTTCTTGCACTGAAAATAAGTCTACGTGATCAAATGTTTTAATCACAAAAAAGGAGCTTAGAACAGTACTCATGATCAGTTAACACAGTCGACCGTGTAACAAGGAGTGCGCGCGTGTGTGCAGAGTTCGGCGAGTGGGTGAGCCGCGTGGCGGTGCCGAGGCTGCTGCAGGCGCGCGACGACCAGATCCGGCACCGGCGCTCAACCAACATGGAAGTAAGTTGATACCCACATTTCGGTTTCTTGCAATTTTATGCAGGAATCTGCGGTAAAATGCGTTACGCATGGCTCCACCCTTTCCTTCAGTCCCTTTCCTTGCCGTCTCTGGCCTAGAGCCGAATAAAATTTTGGAGGTATACTCACTTAACATCCCTATATCACCCTCAGTTCCTTCTTTGATCTGGTGGGTTCACGAGCAAGCACCACCATAGACCAAGGCGAGTATCCTTTCGGCCCCCTTCAATAGAACACTGGAGGATGCTCTAGTACATTGCGATCATCGCCCTAGATGTGTAAGGCTTTGCAATGCCAGCGATTGAATTACCCATCCTCCGCCGGCAGCCTCGCCAGTGGCAGTAAGCTTTGAGGAGCGTGTCGCTCTTATTCCCTAGCTGTCTGTATCTTTTTCGGGGACTTATTTTAGCCCATCGCTGTTTGACCCTAGACCCGGCCACTCCCTGCCCGATTTGCTCTCAGTCGAGAGAAGAGAGGAGCGGGCGGTCAATGTGAGCACGAAGTTCTGGCGCCAGAAATTCTCGAATCTTGTTTGTTTATACCTGCCAATTATCGAAAAAAAAACTTAAAAGGAATCTAAGAACCTTATAATTATATATAATCATAACTAAATAAGGATTCGTTATTATTATCATCAGCCAATTAATGGCTAATTAGCCTGCATTCGCGGGGACATTATGATTGAAAATACTGTAGGGAGATTGGACCAGAACCTACTGCAGGCTGGTGGATGCTGATGACTTCTGATGCAGCTGAAACCAACGGCTTAACGAACTTTCCCGGAGGAGTTTGAGATAGTGTTTTCATGGGTCCACTATTCAATAACCGGCCCTTTTGAATGTTGCGAACGGCCACAATCGTAAAGCAATCGCCCCGACCGCTACTCTATCGAACTCCTCGGGATGAGAATAATTAATGCGCTAAATTTAGAATTTTTGTGTTATAAAATACATATATTAGTTTGATCAAATTTTAGGAATCTTAACATTTGGACTTATCATTAGGTCAAGAAGAAATATGATAATAAGATTCGTTCCGAGCGTATTAAACGACCACCGTTGTATTGAAAAATGGTTCGCGATTTAATTAATCCCATGAAATGTTCAAAGTTTTGTTATGTGGGCCGGGAAGTCAGTCTTTACGTCGTATTTTGTATGAAAAGAAAATAAACAACCGTTGTTTGGAATTATTTTCATGATCGTGATGATGAAAGATACATCTGAAAAAATACTATAGAATACCGTAAAGTAACCACATTGTAAATTTAATGGCGAATAAGTCATTAAATATTTTACTACTCTTTCTTTTGATTCTCTACTTCTACTTTTTGATGGTTTCGTTTTTATAGCTCAACTATGCAATTGCGGTCCAACGTAAAAGTGTGCTTTGTCTTAAAAATAATTAACACATCATAACTCTTTAGACAAAAGTTCGTAAAAGTAGTTTTTTACTGTTTAGATTCATAGCAGATATTCAATGTGTTAATGAGTACACAATTTTCTCACTACTATCTTGTTCAAATGTAGCAACTACGTATTTAGCCTTTGAACATTTTAGAACTGTTAAATACTGGTAGATGGCAAATATTCGGCAAGGTAGGGCTACTCCATGATGTCGTATGATAAAATGTGGGAAGGATTCAAGATCTAAATGCTAAATTTTCTCTACTCTTGACTCTATACTAGTAAGTTATAAAATATCGTTTAGGATAGGTGAAAGTCAATAATACTGATGTCAATTCCCTAAGCGGTCTTGTTTGATGTCCTCGTAGGTAGATTTAAAATGATACCTATTTAATTAGAAAATCTGACCAAAAACTAATGTTAATTCCTGTCTGCAATGATAGCACAAAAACTTAAATTAGATTTAAGGTAATGGGGAACTTTATGTAAAAATGGTATGTTCTAAAAATATATTGGATATTTATTTATTAACGCATGCCTCATCAATGTTGATATTTGAATTATTGATGGGACTGCCAAGAAAACGGTACTTGTTGTTTTATTTTTAGTTGTTTACTTTTCTCTATTTATACGCAAACGCACTGTAAAACTCTAAACAGCGACATCTATTAGTTATATACTGAAATACTTGACGGCGCTTCTTTACGCCAGCTATTTTAAAATTAGACTCGAATCTTACCAGCACTAGAAGTTCATGAAGCTGCGTCAAGATGGCGCTGTAACGAAGAATTGGTTCAGTCTCAAATTATTCGACATAAGACTTATTAGTATAGCTAACCGTTTTTCTTACTTCCTTCTGTGCCATTAATTGACAACTTGTCATTATTGCAAACAACTTGCTTTTATTTTTAATTAAATAAAACATACTAAAAATAAACGACCCATAGTTTTTGCTTATATAATAAATAACAAAAAAATTATATACTCAATTTTAATGAAACATAACCTTATTAAATTAGACTAAAGATAGCCTTATTATAGTGAAATAAATTTTGAACAAGCGGAATTATGAAAGAGCTTTGCTAACCGAATACTTTTTGTACTAAACTTTGTTGAAATTAATTAAGAATGCAGTCATGCACTTTTAAATTAACTAACTAATATATTTTAAATATTCCGTCAGTAATTAATCAGGTCTAGAATTATATTTTTAAATATTATTATCACTTTTATACATTAGTGAAACGACGCATGGTTTACTTTATGTACAAAGAGTTTTAAACCTGCAAAATATAGATTGCGTATTATTATTTTAGAAAGTGGGATCCCCTGCTGAGTTCAAATTTAAAGCGATAGCTCACCTATACCGATTCCTTGCTGACGCGTCTATTTGTGTCGGGTTGCCGTTGGACACGTGGGCTGGTAATTAGTGTTTTCATCTGTAATAGTTCCCACTTCCAGCTGTCAAACTACGTAAAACAAAATAACCCTATTTCTAAAACGAAAACCTGAAGAAACATTCTATTCGTACTATGTTATAAATTAAAACTTTTACTGGCTATTATCAGTTCATTAACTTTCCGCTAGAGGCGCTTTTGATAAATATGTATGGAAACGCAACCTTAGAAGTTTTGGAAACAAAAAGATACATGTTGGTGTAGCCTGGTTGAGTAAAGTATATGAAACCTACTAATGTTGCCACTGCCTTCATTACAATTTATAATACGGACCTTCCTTATGAATGAAAATGCCGAGGACAGAACTTTATTACCTACTTAAATCCTTATTAAATGCGATATGTTAAATATAGTATGCTCTTTTATCAAAAATTCAGTTATAACAAGGCTAAATCATAACAAGTTAAGGCTTATCACAAATAAATTTAAGAAAGAGGTTTTTTTATCTTTATAACTTTTTTAATAATATTAAGTGCGATAAACGCAGTGTCAATATTCCCACAAAACAGTTGTAGTAAGTATAATTATTGTTTTACGATTGGGTTCACGTTCTTAATACATTAGTGAGGATCGAAATTGGTCCAATTGAGCTAAAAAAAATGATATCTCAACTGGTGGGCTACGGGGGCCTTAAAAAGCTAGGGACTATGCAACTATACAGAGTCTACAATTATAGAGGTTAATTTTAAAATGGTCCTGCCGATTGTTAAAGGCATACTTATACAATCAACAGGTGAACCAGTGGCTAAACAAAGTATCAGGCTAGTCACGAGGGAGGGGTCAAAAAGTTCGCGGAATGAGGGGCATGGCGGGGGGAAAGGTAACTTTTTACTACCTGCAGTAGTTGTGCAACTCACTAAGAGTATAAATACTAATATTCAAAAAAAAAAATAGGTCATAATTACCTGAGCTACACATCAATCAACAAGTCAATTCGAAACAAAATTTGCAACATGGAGAAAATTGAGTTTCGCGCAGTCATGGCTGCTGTTCAAAGAGTGGGCTTCAAAATCTTGGAACATCCTCCATATAGCCCAGATTTAGCCCCAAGTGATTATTATTTGTTCTCAAAAATGAAAAAAGAGCTTCGAGGGAAGAAATTTTCCAGCGATGAAGAAGTGAAGAGCGCAATTTCGGCCTTTTTGACGACAAAGAGAAATCATTCTTTTTCGAAGGTATTAATAAATTAATTGATAGGTCTAATAAATGTATTAGAGGGGGAATACATTGAGAAGGAAAAATAATTTTGTGTTTTATTTCTTACTTTTTACCCTCCATTCCGCGAACTTTCTGACCCACCCTCGTAGTTACCTTATTCAAATTGTATAAGACAAACTTTGTTTTATAGGTATGGTTCAAGGAATGCAGTTCAACCTTCAAGAATGTCGTGTATTCGATTCGGGCGGATTGATCTCAAATTAACCTACCGCCATTTTATTTTCGGCTTGGAATGTGAGCGTCTGTGATATTTTTAATATATAATAATTATTAAAAGACCAGCGAAACTTAACAGATGTAGCTTATCTGTGTTTCGTGGCTAGATTCGTTTACAGTAAAGTTGTCTTAAAAATATTCGAAGTGTGCCATTTTCCATGGCAGCCTGGTTGAATAATTTACTTGTTGATGTTATGCAGCTCTATGTAGTGTTGATTTACAACTAACCGGCAGTATAAAAACCTTCTTGATTCGAACATGGCATATTTTTTGCAATTATTTTAATGGTGATTCGTAATACGAGTTTTTTCCATTTTCTAAATACTTGTATGTGATCTCAATTAAATCGCTATAACTTAAAGCGCAAATATTACCGAAACACAATTTTACACTGTGGCAATCAAAAAACTAGTAAACCTAAGTACCAGTAACCAGTAGAAAAATATAAATGACTATTTATGTATGTATCCGCAAACATTTCAATCCATTCTTGTGAAATCTTTAGTAGTTTTCAAATCCATGTGTTCATGTGGGAGAAAAATACTTTAAATTCTATTAAAATATGGGTGAAAATATGTCGCTTAGATATTTAATTAGACCATTAATTAAATTCAGAGGTCATACATCTATGCATTCGTACATTCAGTAAATTGTCAAAGTCAGCATCTGAAATCTATAATTTAACATAAAATTTGTTCAGTTTATTGCCTTATTATTAATAATATATCATAATTAATAAAAGTCAATTTATAGGAGTGGTAAGTCTTATTTGAAAATAATATTTTTATAAGCAGTTTCTGTCATTATGATGCAGGAGCTTTTATGTCAAGTATTGCTTCATATTCATGTGTTTCGTGAAAATGTTTTAAAACTGTAAAAGAGACCCTCTATAATATTTTTAAATATATTTAAAAAAGATTTTTATAAAATGCATGTTTATTGGGTTTGCACTTGATCCCAATCAATCCCGGGGGCCAAGACAAGATCCACAATGGAGCGAGCTAACCCAAAAGGTGCCTATTCACCCTGGCTTTTGAATAGGACTTTTTATAAGAACTCAGAAATATTATGTTGATGTAAAAATGATCTATAGTTCAGTTTTGCCTTTCAATGTGTATGAATCTGTCTTCTTGATAGCTGATTAAAAGTAGCTCGATTGACTTCACTGTCAACTCGATTGTTCCTTAATTCCTTCCAGATCAGATACACGTGAAGCAAGTTGAATAATTTCTTTAAATATTAAACTTACCTATGTATTTAACTAAGTTGAAAATCGGTTGAGAAATTTTGCCATTTTTGGGAGATAGGTGTGTTGTTTACTGTACGTATATATATATATATATATATATATATATATATATATATATATATATATATATATATATATATATATACATATACAGCATGGTGGTCAGTGTGTCTATTTTCCTAATTAAAAATAAATACGTACTAAAAAAACCTTAGCGTAATGATCAACATAAAAAATCTTATTTCCTGTTATGCACGGTTAAATATCAACTCTTCAAAAATAAAAGTGAATTATTTTACTGCCAAGCAAAGCAAAGATTAATACAGGTAAAGAAGTGCTTTTAAATAGGATTTCAATGAAAATTATATTCAGTTTTTCCGAGAAGCAAAAAATAATGGAAAATTTGTGCCAATTTCATTTCACACTTCTGTGGTTTTTAAAAGCTTGTAAGCGTGCTAAAATGTAATCTGCAAACAAAATAAACCGCGTTAATGTTGGGTAAGTTTCAGTGACGTAACGGCCTGGTAATACCGACTGGTAAATAGTTCAGGGCCGATGGTTCAACGCCGCCGACTCTGGAATATGGTTCTAGGAAATTCGGTTTGGAGAGACTCCCAGTATTGTTTCTTGATGATGACAAACTCATTTGTACGTCGTCCACATTTAGAGTGTCAAAACGGTGACCACCAAAAATATTGGTATTCCGGAATAAGTAGCAAAAAATACTAGATATAAGTAAAATAATTGAGCACCGGTCTGGCTCTTTGACACTTATATTATTTCTTATTTGAATGCTTATAAAAAAATCGAAAAAAAAAATACGTCTGGGATTCATATTTTTAAAACTGCTGTTTGCCAGACAGCCTCAAAAATATTTCAAATGAATTTCTTGATGGTAGATAAAAAATTCAAATAGTGCTCAAAGTACTAATAGTTATCTGAGGAAGCCTTTGAAAGTGTGTGGTACGTTAGTTTGCTGCATAAGCTTCCAGCGTACGGTTTCTTCGCTCACTTCTGTTATTAGGTGTTAAATTTCCTTAGAGAATGGTCCATGACATTGATGGGCTGCTCTTCTGACCCTATGGTTTAGATTGCTGGTTTTCTTCAGTAATCCGTTATCTCAAATATTTTATTCTTGCTATACGTCAATGATTGGCTAAGGTATTGCAGGCAAAGTTGACTTTCAGGCTTGTTTCTCAATGAATGTTACCAATTAATTCAGATTTAACATAGCCAAAAAGAAGGCGTGTCTGGGCCATGGACATTAGAGCCACGACACGCCAGAGTTTCTTTATCCAGAGTCTGGATCTACCGATACTATCCGATCAGTCTGTCCAAATCCTTTAAGGTTTCTCATCAGCTTGGTATTCCTTCTTTTTGTGTAGAGTCTGACTCTCCATTGACACTATTCGATCAGTCTATACGAATTCTTTAAGGATATTCGTTTCCTATCCATTCCTCAATCAATTAGGACATTTAACTCATTAATAAGCGATATCGAACCCGTACTGTTAACATATTTATTAAAAATTAAATATAAAATAAATTTAAAAAATAAGAACTATATATGTTAATCAATAATTCATTTTCATTTGGAATCTATCGGCATTATATCCAAATATTATGGTAACCAAATGTCAAACAACGGACAGGTACAAAATAAAATGTTTTTTTACGTAAAGGTAAAATATTTTATGTAGGTATAAACAAGATATTATTTTTAAAGTCGGTTGCAGAAAAGAATCGGAAGTATTTGGAGTATCTTTTTTACCATTTAGCAAAATAAGACTAATTATTAACCACTTGTCAGTCCACGGTAGCAATTGCTACCGATAGCCAACACCTCTCCTCAGTACCTGGTAGCAATTGCTACCACATTCAAATTTCCACGTGGCTTGCTGTTTTTTTTTAACGATTAATTTTGAGTTACAAAGATCCAAATCTGAGGTGGATTCTATATTTAATCAGCTTTACGGTAGTAATTTTTGTTTGGTCCTAGCTTCATTATTTAGCAAGATAATATCATTTTTACCTAAGAGTCGGACATTTTTTTTCACAATTCGCGCAGCATTGGGGCTGTTGAGAGGGGTGGGGCGCGCGGTAGCGGACTGACAAGTGGCTAGGGAGATTGGTTAGATTACCTAGCAAACATTGATCCGAGCTGTGTACACATGGCCTTTTTATTTGGGTTATCTTCTAAATTAAACTTCACAGTATCTTTATGTAATCCGTAATATTTATGAATGTTATGGGTTTAAAAGATTGTGTAGTTTCGCAAGGTTTGCCTTGGCTCGGCGGCGGGGACAGATTCGTGCCAAGTTAGTTAGGGATCGCTATCAATCACGGCTTACTTAAGAAAATGAATTGTGTGTGATGGACTGCTTTGGCTTATTTTACTATAGTAGTACAGTATTTCGGCTCGAAGCGCAAACAGGTTGACAGATCCCCGAAGATTTGTTCTGCGATGTTTCTCGGTTTAATCAATTTTGCTCTGCGTCTAATGATTATTCTTTGTAATAGTTAACCCCTTCTTGAATGTGTGTTTATTTAGTTGTTCTTTATCTAACTATAGCAAAACTTGAAAATTGTCATCTGATAAATTACGCAAAACAGACTTTTAAGTTGCTGTAAATAATAATCTGTTTTCATTTTCATCCGCATTCTGCGGAGGTTATATATCTGAACTTTACATTTTATTATTACATTTAATTACATTTGACAATATTACATTTTGACAATATTAAATTTCAAGCCCCCACACTAGGCTCAGCCTGTCCTGTGGGGGAAGTGCACGATTTACAAAAAAGACAAACTAAACACAGCATCTTCTTACATAACAAAGTAATAAACAAGAGGCAATAACAATACATTTCTATTACCTAATATTAACCTTAGGATTTTTCTGGTGGTGTGTGTGTGTGTGTATGTGTGTGTGTGTGTGTGTGAGTGTGTGTCATGCAATGGTTTTTAACACATTTTCTGTTTCCATGTAATTCCATCTCATTACAGTGTAGGTGACAACTCTTTTTGTTTCTCGAACACTTAAATGTTTGAAATGGCAAATATCTGCAAGTCTGTTATATATCAAAGGGAAAATAAAGGTTCCGAAACGATGTGCAAAAGTGGAGGCTGTGAGTATGGTAGGCAACTTAAAAATCCGTCTTTGCAACATATTGTCGTATTCATCCGAATTTAACACACTTTTATGAACAGCCGAAACAACTCTAACAATGAACAGTCTCCGGACACTAAGGACCTCAGCCTCTTCGTAGAGAGCGTCAGTTGAATACCGAAAGGGTTTTTTGAGTGCTACTTTAAGCACTCCTCTTTGTGCTCTCTCGAGAGGAAGAAGTATCGAGGAAGATGAGCCTCCCCATGCCAGAATACAGTAATTCAATAGAGACTGACAAAGGGCCAGATAAACGATTTTTAGAGTTTTGCCGTCAACTGCATCCCGCAGATTTTTCATCACGTAAATTAACTTTCTTACTCTTTTGCATGTTTCAGCTACGTGTGCTCTAAAAGTTAGCTTTTCGTCAAGAACCACGCCCAGATACTTTAAGGAATCTGAACGATTAATCTGCTCGCAAATACACGAGTTGTTTAGACTTTTAGAACCACAGTCTATCGAATGGATCTTCAAGGCATTTAGTGGCAAAGGGGCTGATGCAGCGGTCTTGTGAAAAGTCAGAAACGTTGTTTTCGAAGTGTTGAGAGACAGTAGGTTTTTATTTAACCAACCTGAGACCGATGACATTCCGTCCTCTGCTTTTTGAGAGACATCGGGCCAGGTGTTGTCAAAATAGATTATAGCGGTGTCATCTGCATAACAAAATATTTCTGCGTTTTTTATTGGAAGCGTCGCGATGTCATTCATGTAGAGCAGAAATAGAGTAGGCCCTAGAATGCTGCCTTGTGGTACGCCAAATGTCACCGGCCTAAAGCTGCTTTTCACCTCCGAGACTTTGACACACTGAGTCCGTTCCGACAGGTAATCTGTGAACCAATTAAGTGCTGTTCCTCTTATGCCGTAAGCCTCTATCTTCTTCAGAAGGATCGGAATTGATATTGAGTCGAATGCCCTGGCGAGATCTAGGAAGACGCCAATACATTTCGAGCCTTTATCTAGATGAGAAACTACGACATTAATGAGATGTGTAACAGCATCTTCTGAGGATCTGCCCCGTCGGAAGCCAAACTGGCGTTCCGTTATCACATTATTTGCCTCAAGAAATGATACCAGTCTTCTGTTTATTATGCGCTCCAACAACTTGGCAATACTTCCCAGCAGAGAAATTGGACGATAATTACAAGGATCATTCTTTTTTCCACCCTTAAATATAGGTACTACAGCCGCTGCTTTCCATGCTTTTGGAAAAGTGCCAGTTTCTATGCTCAAGTTGAATACGGTGGAAAGAGGTTCCGCCAGTATGTGTCCTATAGTTTTGAGTATTTTGTTACTGATATTGTCCAAACCAGGCGCACTGTCTGGTTTTAAGTTCTTTATAAGAGCTAAAATCTCTTTGGGGTCTGTAGGTGCAATAAATAATGAGCCACTAACTTTATTTTTGACTTCCGCTTCCGCTGTGAGTGATTCATGAGTCTTGTTAAGTTTCCGCAGTATGTTACTTGCCAATTGATGGCCCACAGTTGAAAAATGTTGATTGCATACTTCTGAGGACTCCTCCAGAGATCCCCCAATGCTTAAGAAGTCTTCAGCAGAGCTGTTTCCCTTCTTCAGGGATCTATGAGATATTCTATTTACTGTTTGCCAGAGCTTTTTAGGTATCTTTTTGGTTTGGTTTATTTCTCTTCCCTCGTGTTCTGCTTTCAAATTTCTTAGAAGTCCTATATAGAAGTTTCTATATCTGCAATAAACCAATCTTTTAGCCATGTCGTCTGCGTGTTTTCTTGCGTCTAAGTGGAGTTTGTCTCTATGTCGGGCACAGCGCAGTAAACCTGGGGTCATCCAGGGCTTAATGGTAAATTTTGAATGGCTGATTTTGACCGTATGAGAATGTTTTGAAACGGCTTTAGTGAGAATATTCGTTATATCAGATACCATCGTATTTAGGGAAGAACCATCCAAGAGTGACCAGTCTATTTGTTCCATTTCTGACTTGAGGCCATCATAGTCAATCTTTAGTCTCGTTCTTTCCACTGCTGGTTGCGTTTCAGAGGTAACTGTCATTATTCCCAGCATAGTGATGTCATGATCAGTAAGGTCTTGGGCGCATACAACCGATTCCGTTTGAGTTGTTAGTGTAGCAAAAATATGGTCGATACAGGATTTCCCGTGGGTGGGCTTATTTACACACATAACCAGACCGTGTTCTGCCAGAATAGAAAGATAGTTTGATGTATGCTCCTCGTTTTGTGATGATCCTATGATGTCTATGTTTATATCTCCCAGCAAAATAAGACATGGGGTTTTTTTAAGAGATTCCAAATTGTAATCTAACGAGGAAAGAAATCTTGAAGGGTCTTTAAAAGATGGTGAACGATAAACGCCAACTAAGGTGAGAACGTTTGGAATTTCGATACTTAAACAGTTTGCATCATCAATGTTTATTTCAACAGCGTTAGCCAACCATTTCTTATTCACGTAAACGATAACTCCTCCCGCCCTATTTATATATTTCGTTGTATGGAAAACATTATATCCCTCAATATTTTTAATAATGGATAATTCATTTAACCAACATTCGCTCAGAACTATGAAATCGAAAGGTATGTTCAATTTTACGAGAGTGATCAAAAGATTGTCGAAGTTTTTCTGCATGCTGCGAATATTTACTTGAAAAACTTTAACTGCATATTTATTTAATACGTCACCGCACTCTTCTGCGCAAGTTATAGTATGACATTCTACATTTAGGGACTTGTCCATATTGGATAAAAGGTCAAGGGTAGTCATAAATTTTCAGAAATATTAGGATAAGAACTGCTGTAAACTCCAGAATTATGAATGTCATACTACTGTCGAATAAAAAGAGTACGAAAAATGCAGTACTGCGGTTGTTGTTAGTGACCAACACTAGTAAACAATATTGAGGGTTTAAAACTTTGCACTGTCTTTCATGAGTTCTGTGTGCTATTAGATGTGTAAATGTTGGTGTGTGTGATATAGAATGATGTTTTAGAACAACAAATTTAGTAACCACATAATACATAAAAATTTGGATACAATTCAAGAAAAGTAAGTTTAAAGATACATTAACGAGCCAAAGTAAGTTAAAGTTAATGCAAGTACAAGAGCCAAGAATTTTCTCACTTCTGTCCGCTCGATAGCTTCTCCAAGTCTGCTGGATCTTGTATTTGTATTTTTGGAGAACCTTCGCGACCTTCTCGTTTCCGGATGAACACGTTGCCATTTTGCACCCAGCAGTATTTGTATCCGTGATCGTGGATCCAGCTTCGTGCGGCGCGAAAAAGGCGACGCGTCTCAAAGGTAAGACGTGCGTTCACAAAAACATTTCTCTGAGGCCCTGAGCCCATGATTTCTTGGCTTTCCAGCTTGCGGCGGGTTTTCGCTTCTTTAAGAAACTCCTCGCGTTTAAGTCTTCTTGTGAAAGAGACTACTAGTGGTCGTGGCAGTCGGTTATCCTTAGGGTCAGTCTTCCTTTGTGCGCCGACTCGAGAAACATAATCGAGGTCACGTTCATTTAGTTCAATACCAATTTTGGTGGCTGTCGTTAGAACCAAGTGGTAGGGATTTTCTCCTGGGCTTTCAGTTAAACCCAAAATTTCTATTTCATGCTGCAGCGAGTTGTGAGTGAGCTTGTTTACCTGGCCTTGTAGCTGGACGATTTGAGCCCTGAGGACATCATTCTCTCTTTCTTTTCCTTCAAGTAAATTTATACGTTCCTCGTACTCACTGAATTTCGATGTAAGGTCGTCGAATCGTTTACTAAAATCGGACTGCATGTTTACCAGATCTTGCCGAAGCGATCGTATTTCAGCGATAACTTCTAAATGAGATGTGTTCTTTTTGGGCGAAATCTGGTCGAAACCTGTCGAAGTACTTGTTTTTTTGCGGATTGTGACATTTTCATTTGTACGTATTGGAGTGTTCGTATTATCTCCACCTTTCCTGGCACTGGCGCAGCAATCGGGACAAATCCAGACGTCTTTATGAGAAGGTGTTAAATTAGACAGGTTTGCGCAAGAAGTATGCAACATCCTCGTACATGTTTTAGATGAACAAGATACAGAATCTTCCTTAGCAGTAATATTTTTGAGGCATCCGGAACATTTCATGATGACTTTCACTATGAAACACTCGGTAGTAGCGGCCTTTACGATATCACTTGTCGCTTATCGCTGCGTATCGTGGTAACAGCCCGAGACCGCTTGTCGCGTTCGACTTCAATGACTCACCGCTACCCGTGCTCACTCGCGACAGTTTGAATTTTATTTGCAACGGAATATGTATTAGCACACGCACTTCTCACGATTGTATTTCTGCAGGTTCTAGACGTAATGTTATTTTCTATTTAAAAATCAATTCCTTATGACTTAGGCTTTCTTTTGGTACCAAGAAACTAAATATTATTCTGCAATTTTAAGCGTTTAGAATTTTTAAACTCGGAGCACTAACGATACTGTGTTTACTGTTTGCCGTTCGGCCGGACGAAAAAGAACTTCTTCAACACTTTCTAATGTCTTATTAATTTAAACCATAGTACCGTATTCTGCATTCTGAATCTAACTTATTTATATTCATATCTTTCGTATTATAAATATTGGTTTTGTTTCGAAACTGGCAACAATTCTATATAAATGAAAACTCATAGGACACGTTTTAATATATTTAGTCCTAAATTAAACAATCTTAATATAAAAAAAGTGTTTGAAAAAAAGTTAAATGGGATTCCAACAACATCTTTTTGGAAGGACATATATACTATAGTAGTGGGTGTATAGTCCACACGCCGTACCCGTTAGGCTGCTATGGTCTCATGATTTGCTGATTTGATTAATGCTTTAGAAATCTAAGAAAAGACATAATTTTTATTAAAGGAGATTGGCCAAATAATATGGATGAATGTACTGAACAAAATATTTTTGTGTCTCTCTATGTGTTTAATTAATAATGCTATCTTAATGAATTCAAGGTACCAATTTAGTCAATTTTCATTTTCGGAGTTAAGAGATATTGATCAAAATAAATGTTTTTAGGTTATAGCGACTTCAATGTAATATGGACTTTATGAAGCCGTGTTTTAAGATTCGCATTCGTGTTTTGGATGTAATTGTCAAATTGCAGTTCTGCTAGGTCAATATTATTAGGTAAATAGTGCCAAAAATGGTTAATAGTGATAAAAATAGACAATTGATATCTTTATATATATAATTCTTCTGTGAGTGTGTATGTCACTGACCTCCTCCTAAACGGCTGGACCGATTTGAATGAAATTTTTTGTGTGTGTTCAAGGGGATCTGAGAATGGTTTAGATTCACAAATCAACCCGGCAGATGGCGCTGCAGACGGTATCTAGGTTATTTATCTATACTGCAAAAATAACAGGCAGGACAACGTCTGTCGGGTCCACTAGTATAGGTATATAGTTACAAGGAACAAATTAAAAAGAAACAGATGAGATGACTGATTATTGACACTGGCATACTGTGACAGATAGAGGTGTAACCTATAATTAATAATTTCAAAAAGTACCGAGGTTCTTAAAATATTTTATTCGATTTTTTTGTTTGCAAATCATTGTGACAGAAATCATCATACAAAAGAACTGGCCATGGGCATTCTCCTTTATGATAAATTTATAACACATCACAGATTAAATAATGAACTACCCACAGTTTCAGAAACGTCACGCAAAAATAAAGTCAAATATTACGCAATCCCTATTGTTGGCTGTCAACTCCGCTAACTGGTGCTCCCGGTTAGCCTTGGCGCCATCTAACCACTAACGTCACGTAACACTTCACTTTCATTTTAAATATAACTCCGTTCCGGCTGTCATTCATCTGAGAAAACTCTGGGTTGACTTTGTTGTATATTTGTCTGAATGTTTTTGTTAAAATCGCCTCTTTTTTTGTCAAGATGCACTTCAACTTCTGATTTCATCGAAATAGAATTCAAAATTTCATGATTTTATACTGAACAAAACATGCAAAATTTCACTTTTGAATCTGGCAGAATTGTCATAATTGACAGGTTTGCCTTTTAAAAAAAAAGAATAGAATGTTTCTATAAACAATTTTTTGTTTCAACGATACAAAAGAAATTCACGACAATCAAAAAAGGGTTGACTCATAAAAAAAACTATAATATAATTTAGCATACATTTATTTACTCAATTGCGTTTCTACCTTTTCAGTAGTTTAAAGGAAAAACCGTTGTGTTATGTACGCACGTAAGAAGTTATATTTCTTTAGCGTAATTAAACAAAGATAACTAAAAATTTCCTCCCGTGTGCCAGTACTCTGTGTTTGTGAAAAGAAATATATATTTATAAATTACATAGTGATCAGTAAGAAGCATCAGGAGATTAATAGATTTTCTATATATCTGTATACAGATTCAAGTAATATATCAAAAATCATTAAAATAAACAGTTTAACCAATAAAAATGTAAAAATAGTAATAATTTATATTATAAACAAATAAAAAGACTACATATCCACAGTTAACCTCAAATCAATAAACGCACTTAAAAAAAGATTATAATATAAAAACCACTTTAAAATGAAAAGTCTTTATTTACGGATTTCGGAACTCTTATTTTCATTTCTTTATTTAATCCTAATGTTTTCAATCCTTTTCAGGATTCGTATTCGTTGTATGGAAGCATTAAAAAAAATCCTTAAAAATATTGAATTTTAATGAGTGAACACCTAAGTGTATGAACTAAATAACGTAAGTACAATGCAAATTTAGTTATACAAATACGGAATACTTATAAATAATTACGATATTATAAATTATACGAAACTAAAAATTCTATAACGCCGTGAAGTCTTCGGTAATATATTATAAGCAAAAGTATTCGGAATAAGAGCATCACATTATAACAGCTATATAAAAGTAAGTAAGTATGCTACTAATGAGAACAGGTCAAGAACAGAAAAACACGGGTGATAAATGAGTGAATTATATTAATACACTCAATCTTGCGCAGTGTTTGTACCCATTAATTTTTATAACTTCGCATATAAAACTTAAAGTAGAACGAATCACTATGCACAAACCTTTTTTTATTACATTATATGTTTATATCAAAAATCTTTGGGTTTGGGATTACTTTTTATATGGTACATTACAACATTTTCCGACATAAGATTTGAAAAGCCAAAAAACATAGACGTTTGAAACGCATTTTAGTAGCTTTTATCTTTACTGATTCCATAGAAATTAAGGTTTATATTTAAAGATAATATAGGAGTTCCATATTGTTTATACTTATCACAGAGTTTATTCATTTTTGATTTGGTTTAGCAGAAACAAAAACATTATACTTTGTCCAATGTAGGATGATACTTTTCACAGGTGTCACTTCTTTATTGCTACGTACTAAGGTTGCGTTTGTTTCCTTATGTTTGGCTTGACATTGCAATAGCAACTTTATACCCTCTATATAGGTGTCAACTGTCAAAAGTATCATCCTACATTGGACAAAGTATAACATAATCTTACAAACACTATCGTACCTTTATAACTGAGTATTTCAGCTACATAAAGTTCAACTTAATTTCAAAAACCAAAGAGTCACGAAAATCAGATAACTAATCAAAGTTTTAGAAAATCCTACGAGTTTATCTTAAATACATGTTAATGATTTTACATATAAAAATCTTATTTTTAAAAATAACCTTTGAAGAATGCTGACTTTGTTTTAGCTATCGACGCAGATGACTCTACAATGCATTTCCGTATTACAGCCCAAAAATAAACGGACACAACCAAGTCATTAACAATAATCTTTAACATTTGTCACACGTTTCCTTGTGCCGTCGCTGGCAGATTAATGTCTGCATTGGAGACCTGCTCGATATAACCAAATTTACTGCAAAATAATTACGTTGGACGTAACCCAATTTTAGATGCACTTCTCAACTGTACAGCGGTGATAATTTACTCGAGCAATGCGTTTATTACTTTTATTCTACACGGGAATGCGCTTCTTGGGAAATTAGGAGACAAGGGTGATGTATGGCACTGCAATTTGGACGTTTACCGCTTGCGGATCAAGGCCTAAGAATTAATGGTCGTATTTAGTCTCATTTATCATGGAAATTTCAGCATCGAATAAGTAGAATTATACGTGAAAGAAGACCAAACTAGGAATGTGAAAGACGCATCTATTGTCCTCTCGGCATACTAGATAACTGCCTACCCTACATTTGAATTTCAAAACTAAAAACCTTGCCTTGAATTTAGGATTATACATTATAAAATTTAATTTAAATATGAGTTATTGGTTGTAATTATTATTAATTGACAATACATTAATCTAGGTTATTTCACTCATAAACTAATTAACATAATCCATAAACATCTTACATGTTGCGAATGTAGGGAATGAATGTCAAAAATAAATATATGTATAGGTGACGTACGTGTATCACATCACATAACCTGAAAACCTAACAATTATTAGAAAAGCATTTTCATTCCAACTACCGCTAATTAGCTACTAGTTCCCATGCACAGAAGTAGTTATAAGTATGAAGCACACAGCTCTTGGTAAAAATACTGAAGCATCGAAGATCGACACAGATATATTCGATTCCCGCCTGAGATTCACTTGTGACCCGAGTCGATTTTTTCTAGTATTTTTCTATTATAATAATTTATCTTATAAGATCGCATTGAAAATGCATAAAATATATAAAAATTATAAATTTAAACATGGCTGTTTCATCTTAATCGATTGACCAAACATTTGTAAAAATGTTTCTTTCGAATACGAGAGGATGTTCCTCTCATTGATGAAACAACGCTGGCCTACAGCGTAAAATCAGGAATGTACTAGAAAATTTCGACGAGTGTTCGCAAGGCTCGGTAGCTCAATTGGGAGAGCATTGGACCGGATTTCCAAAGGTTGCGGGTTCGATTCCCGCCTGAGATTCACTTGTGACCCGAGTCGATTTTTTCTAGTATTTTTCTATGATAATAATTTATCTTACAGATATATTGTTATACGAATTATGTTTTGATTTGAAGATTTATTAAGCACCTACACAAAAATGGCTAAACCTTAATTCTTAGCACATATCGGGAGTGTGATGTATGTAACAAAATATTTTTTTTGTACTTTCATATATTTACACACTTCCGCGCACTTACACATTTAAATAAAAAAACTTTTTAACGGATGTTTGCTCATATAAATATTAATCTTAACGTTTCGACTCCTTTACAGGAGCCGTGATCACAGGATGGCTAAGGCAATGGTCGTCATACATGTTCCACTACCTTCACAATTTTTTTATACCATTTTGGTATACTTACGTCAATTTAAGTGAAGTTGTGGGTTGGATCGTTACCATGGAATAACGTCCAATTCAGAGTAATTGTTTCATAATATTCTCCAAAGTTATTCAGATTGGGGTTGTTATTAATATAATTGTTATTGCATCCAAGGGTCAAAACTAAAGATACTTATGACCAAGGAGCAAGAAAAAAGAGAAACAGAGAGGAGACAGGAATAGCGAGAGGAAGACAGAAAAGAAAGAGAGCATGGCAAGCTTCACAATATTTTAATCACGCACGTTCCTAACTGTTAAAATTTACACAACTCAAAATTGGTTTATTTTGCATTTTATTTAGTTATTTAATTGTTAGCACTATTACTGTATACTTTCATATATTAGAAACTGGATCTATGGAAAAATAGATCAAGAGCACGTTAACGCTACAGTACCTTAGATAGTGCATGCAATTTTGCATAGCTTATGCAATATTTACAAGTGATTGCCGACGAAGTTGTTATGTTGTGTACAAATGTATTGTTTCGTATCTATTATTACTCCTAATGTGTCAGTCAAATGTATAAAAATACAACAGTGTTTCATAGCTGATGTTTATCTTTCTGCGTCAAAACAAATCTTGGAGATCGTGTCTGTTTTAGAATCGTACCGTCATAGGGCCAATGCTCTAGTTCTTTATAAAAGTTGAGAAAGTGGGTTGTGATTTGAAAATATGTACACAGATTAACCCAATAATGCTGTACGTTTATTTAGGCAAACGGCATGTTTAAACAAATAATGTGTAAAGCGCTGAATCTATGTTATGTGATTACGAGTTCGTTACCACAAAACCTAAATTTAGATACCGAATATTTCAAAATTGGCAAATAGCTTTTAACATCTATCATCATAATTTTTCTTTTTTTAAGATTCCACAGGAAAAGAAATATTGCTTGGTTGGTACCAACAGTTTTATTGATTATTAGCGATACACTCTTTACGTACATACGTATACATTCATCATCATCATCATATCAGCCATACGACGCCCACTGCTGGACATAGGCCTCCCCCAAGGCTCTCACGTATACATTATTTATACTTAATTATATTTCTAACAATCACACTAATTACCCTAGCCCAAAGTAAGAACTGTAAGGCTTGTGTTATGGATACTAGGGTAACGGATAGATATACATATAGGATACATGAATAAGTAATATTTATAGAAATATATATAAATACCCATGACTAAGGTACAAATGCTCGTACTTATTCATCACACAAACATATGCAAGGGGCATATGTTTGTGTGATGAACGGGACTCGAACACAGGACCTTTGGCGTTAAAGGCAGAATCGTTACCATTGCACCAAACAGTCGTCTTATTACAGCTAGAATTATAATATTTTTTCTTACATTCACACCAATTATCCTATCTCAAATTAAGTACTGTAAGGCTTGTGTTATAGATATGCAATATTAATAGAAATATATAAGTATTACCCATGACTCAGGTACAAATACTCGTATTTATTACACAAACATCTGCCCGTTCCGGGACTCGAACCCAGAACCGGTGGTGCGAAATGCAGGAGTGCTACCATTGCACAAAACCTTAATTCTGAAATGATAAAATAATTTGTCAAGTAAATAAATTCAATGGTTTCAAAACAAATCTGCACTTTCATCTTTATAATTTTAGTAAAAATATAAATCAGTCTTAATAACAAATGTGATTACATGATATCTTAACTAATCTACAGTAGTATACCTTTCAGTAATTGAACAAATTGTGTTTTTAAACCTGTCTAGACGGGCATCTTATAATTCCGTGTTATACCGTGACAATAGCGGTCATCTGTCGGCGGGTTATTAATACGAGTGAACGTCGTGCACACTCTCACGCAAGCAACGTCCCACAGCATTATTTTAAACACTAACTACTTAGTGCTAACATAATTCTATTTTATCTCCACTTTCCATTTCTTAATTTGCCAGCTAGCATAATCTGTACTTCTTGACGTCCGCACCATATACCATATATTTGTTTTTTAGTTTTATATTAACAGTCGACATTAATCTAACCGTAATAATAATTATAAAAATTAAAGGTTTAATAAACCTATTTTATTTAAAGAGCGTTTTCATTCGAATTGTAATTTGAATTTAAAAGAAAAAGACTAAAATAGGTTTATGAATAATAATACAGCTTCACTTTAATTTTATTAGCATTATGGTTTCGCTAAGAGCAACTCTTTAAAACTATTCGAACATATTTCCACCCCGCCAATAGAATAGAATGCCTCGTTACCTATAAAAGTGCACAGCCTAAACAAACGTGAGCGTTTATTTAGCGATTCCATATACCTAATTCTAAACAGTGCCTATAACCTGTTTTCCGAGAGTTGATAAATATTATGAAAACATCTCGTAATAGCGACTATCGCTTAACAATCTCCATGACGGGCGTCGCTTATCACCATGCAAAAGCAAACACGAAACTGCTAAAACAAAAAATGTTAAATTTTTAAGTTCATTGTAAATTAAACCGATTTAGTCAATATAGGATAATATAAAAAACATGTCGCACGTAACAATACAACGTATAAATTTATAAAAATCAATCAAAATATTGTTAATAGAGTTCATGCAAAATGTAGATACTGAAAACCTGGGAAAAATATATTGACCGTACGATAAAAGATAAAGATAGATTCTAACAAATTAACTGTCACTATTGTCAACCGTTCTTCGACTCTGATACTTCATTTATTCATTTATTCATTTATAATTGCGTTACATGCGACATTGATAGCAGTCTAAATACATTGTTTCTAGGCTCTAAACAATCGCATGTACCTTGACAGGCACAGCAACAAGGAAGAGAGAGGGGCAGACATTTGTTAAAATTTATCTTTAATATATTCGTCGACTGAGAAGTAGCATTTTGTAATTAAGAGCTTTTTTAAAGTGTTTGTAAATTTATTTATATTGGTTTCAGCTTTTAAATATTCTGGTAATTTGTTAAAGACTTTTATAGACATTGAATATGGTCCGGAACTATGTAGTTTTAATTTAGAAGTTATTTGCACAATATTATTCTTGTATCGCGAGTTGTAACATCGAGGGGCGTCTCCTACCTTCACATACAAGTATGCTTGCTTTTTCATAAATTTACATATTTCTAATATGTAGATGCCAGGCAAGGTTAAGATATTGAGGTTGACTTCGTCAAGTTCCATCATCAGATGATATAAATAATAAATATATTGTACAATATTTTTGCCACTTAATAATAACAATACTTTAAGCAAAAACATTTTATTTTGTTTAATTTTTTAATTATTTTTAGGTTTAAATAATTATCGAGCTGCAATTAAAAATGAATTTAGGAACCCTGATTTGTTATTATTTTTATCAGCTCTCGGCTTAAAGAAAAGAAAATCCTTTAGAAGTAGTTACCTACGCTAATAATGAGTTGCGCCCATTATAGTTAACTCTAAAAACCGTACAAAATTATGATATATTTTTGTTTTGCATATCATTAATAAAAAAAATATTAAAACAACATACAATTTTGCGTCATGCGTCAGGCGGGACTCAAACTCACAACACTCGTTTTTTTATTGTTTCTTTTTAATCTATTGTATACCATATATACGATTTAGTTTCCATATAAATATTTTCCATGATATTCATAAACAAAAAAAATATAACTACAGAATCGAATTATTTATTTTTACTCGAAAAATAAATGTGAACATGCATTATTAAATATATGAGGCATCCACATATACAATTGAGTTAAAAATGAAGTTATATTAATAACTGAAATAAATTTTAAATTTCGTAAAAAGATGTAATATTTTACTGAAATCGTATTTTAATTATGTTTGTTTCTATTACCCTGTTTACTTTCTGTGGTATATTTTTGTCAGAAACATAATTTTCCTCAAACCAATTAGCTAGTTGTTTAAGATCATCATTTATAAAAAAAAAGATATATTTAAAAAAAGTTTGAAACAACTAGTAAGTTGTTGTGGTTGATAAAAATAAACAGGATGGACGAGGGGGGCGCAAAACTAGCACAATAACAATTGTAAACAAGCGGTGAACTTATTTATCTTGAATAATTGTGGATTTTACTTAAAATTTTTATTTCATTATTTTCCCCTTCAGCCAAATTAATGTAAAGTTTATATTTTTCTATAACAATATACATATTATCATATCTTACTTTTAAAGATTAGTTGACCTAGTTTAAATTAAAATAAAGCTGTTTACTAAGACACATAAAAATCAGAGACAATGATGCAATCATGACAAAAAGTGCATCAGTTGGAAGAGTACTTTCCCGGATAGCGAGATGATGTGGGTTCATGTAATTTTTTTTTATTTGTACAATACTAGCAACCTGGCGCTTAAATAACTATTTTTTAATAAAGAGAGCTGCTTTTAAAGTAGACTGAAACATACTGAACATCATTCTATACCTCAATAAAGTTATTGCTCTGGTTTTCGGGTAATGCTACTTTATAAAATATACTACATATATGAATGAATCCTAAAATAAATGATAGATTTAGTGAAATCTATTATAGGTTCCAATATCCAATTTAATTTTAGACCATAGAGCGTTTTCCTATTAAGAAACACTGTGGCATTCCACGAGTTTTTCAATTTAATTCCCATCTTGCGTTCATCACACCTGTAATAGTATTTAGCACATCCCACACCTGAATCGCCGGCAAATAAATTTCCCCCACTCAAAAGACAAGTTTGCAAACAAATTCTAGAAATACACAACTCGCACTGTACGCGTTTATTTTTCGCAGAAACCTTTAAATAAGCTGGATCTATGTCTGTCTGATTCTATCTCCGGGGAACTAGGTCTGCCGCTTGAACAGCATCCAAGGCGCTAGCGACTGCACAAAGAGTGTCACCGTTTAATTTATATCTCTCAAAACAAATACTTCGTTTTGTCTAGCTCTTTCATCTCTCCTTTGATAAATATCCCCATTCGCGTAAACGCTGTAAAATTTAATTGACAGCTGTCGAGGGCTTTTACCAAGTTTGTTGGCGGTCTGCTATTATAATGTGTATTTTTACACAATTTGCAAAGAAATTTTCTCGAATAAAAATTAGGAACTACCAATAGATGTGTCAAAAGTTTGCTTAAAATGAGTTAACGTCCTTTCTGTATTCAGAAGGCCTGCAGAAACTTTCCTTGTTTGTTGGCATGATCATTGATAATATTTTTTCTCGGAAGTAACATCATAGTGATGAAAAATAACGTTTATAACCTTCGGTAGTAACTGGAAAATGAAATGACCACGCTGGTTCGTGGAACTCTGGGAAAAAGAAATGTCGTAAATTTTTCTCTAAGCAACAGGTTTCGGGGTAATGAGGAAAAACTTTCTTTGTCATATACTTACTTTCGTTGTATTTGTTAAGTACCTATGTGAAACATGTTTATTTTTTCATATATTACTTATTCGTAACTGTCAAATTGCCATTTTCGTGTCATTAGTCCAGTCAACAAGTTGTAAAACGTGAAAAATAGAGATAAAGCTCCTCATTGGATTCGGAATGACCTCTAGAAAAATGAGTTGTGAGCATTTTACTGCACGTAAAAAAATTGCAATTATTATTAGAAAAATAAAATAAAAAATAAGAGGTATTTACTTTATTGTTAATAACTCATAAAATATTAATATTTACGATATTTGAAAATTACGATATTTATTGGAAATTTTCTCCTCTTTAGGGATCTTCCTTAAAGAGGAGAAAATTTCCAATAAAAAGTTCCTACTCCCGGAACTCTACCTCTATTATTAATAATTTTAATTTAACGCTGTAAATAGGGCTCTGCGCAGCCATTACGGCATGGGTGAACTGCTGTTAAAAACAGCTTCTTACAGAAAATATTTTTTTTATAGTAACAAATATGAATTTAAAAAATTGAATAAATTACGTTGGAATTTTTTTTTATCAATTTTTCAAAAAGTTATGCAATTGTTAATTAGCTTATTTTTTTCTAATCTCCGTTTTCATAAATGACGACATAAAAGTTTAAATAATAAACCCTAAAATTTTTGGCTATGTAGAGCCTTTCTGATATATATACTTAACAAGGTCACGCGATCTTTTAAAGTTTATTAAAGTTAATTATTTTGTTTATAATATTTTTTTAGTTAACAAAAAACGAAAAGTTTAAGAAATGTTATAAAAAATTATTTTTTTTCAACAAATGTTATGTTATTGCTGTTTTCGTATTCAACAATGGCATTAAGTAACATTAGATTTTTTTTTACATAATTTGTTAAGAAATTGTTTATATACAAATAGACAAGTTTAATATTTAAACAATTGTTTTTACCGTTATGTTGTCTTGGCGAAATAATGATTTAAAAAAAATCTGAAATATTTTTTTATTGTTTATAATATTTCTTTTTTTATTTCGATTGTTGAAATAATTAGTTAAGAAATGATTTTCTCTTGAAAAATCATAATTGGTATTTCTCCATAGGTAAATAAAAAAAAATATCATTAAAGTCATTGTTTGTTAGCTAAACAATTTGTTGTAAACAAATTCTAACCAACGTTATATTTTTTTCTAGAGCTAAAAAAATTACAAAAACAGCAATATATATTCAAATACTTTTTTTCAATTTTTTATAACGCTTTTAAATATAACAACGACAATTATAACCTTACGAACACAAATCTAAAAAAACAAATGAGTTAGACATGTTACTGTATCTTAAATTAAGCAAGTATCTGTTGTAAATTGAAGTAGGTTTCGTTATAATATTTTGAAAACTTTCGTTATAATATTTTGAAAGCTTTGAAAACTGAAAGTTTTAAGAAACTGAACATCTTTTAGGGATAAAAAATTATAATTATTTTCAAAGAACTCTCCATCAGCCCCTATACAAACTTTCATGGGTCATGACCAATTTAAGAACTACTTTTTTCAGTTCGCCACAGACACCTCTTCAATAGCTTCTAGAATGCCGCTAGCGCATTTTCTTGCGATAAAAAAACTTTCCCTCTCAGTTGTATTTTTATTTTAGAGAATAAAAAGAAAAAACACATTGCTAGATAAGAATTGTAAGGAGGTTGACCCAACACTTAGATGCGTGTTTGGACGCGTTGTTATGCTGAAGCCCTGAAACTCAATGTTCGCTTGCTTATTGCACATTGCTTTAAAAAATTCTGGCAGCCATATCGAAGTATATCATACTGCTTTAATTTATAATGGAATTAACATCAGCTGCCCCCTCAAAGTGATGAAAATAGTGATCAAAATTTCCCTGAGCTTATCGATGGCTTCACTTTGTAGACGTCATTTTGTTTTGAAACAGCCAATCTATTGACTGGCACTTTGTTATAGATCGTTTTGATAAACCCAGAATTCTTCACCTGTCACCATGTAAACGCACGGAGACAACCTGCTTCTTATTTGTTAATCATGTCTTCGCAACATACCACACGGGCCTGCGAGCTTCAGAGAGGTTGTGGGGCACCCAGCGCGAAACTATCCTTTCTACGCGAAGGTACTCGCGAAGAATCTTGTGAACGCTTCTCGATCAAATCTGCAATATATGCTAAATCTCCTTGTTCATAATGCTCCTGTTTTCTTAAATTACAATTTTTACTGCTTATCCATTTCATTGGGTAACAACCGACCTCTCTTTTCTTCATCCCCCAAATTAAGATGACTGCGCTTGAATTTGTTATGCAAACGGTAGATAGTTGCTTTAAAAGGGCCTTCAAGCATAAGTGCTATTTGAAGTCGATCAAACTATATGTCGGGTTTTAGGCCACATTTGAAATCATAAAAATCGTCGCACGAAAATATTCCCGACGCAGAACCATTTTGATGATTAATGAGACACCCTTACGAGACCCACGCCCACCGTTATATGTTTGGGCGCCCGCGTGCAATACCGATTGAGCCCTCCTATGTGCCTACAACTCTGAGTTTCGGTGAATTACTGAAACGGATTCAATAACGTTCGTTCCGTTGAACTACTTCTGCGATTCCGAATACCAAATCGAATTCAAGCCATTGTTTTATATGAGGTGACGCATGTGATAATAAAAAAATATTTATAAAATACTTTAGCTAGGTACATATTTATATCTATTTTTTTAAAGGGGTTTGGCTTGGTTACAAAGACCTTTGAGCCATTTCTTCGTATTATGTCATATTATATCTAAGTAGGTATAACCACAGAAGCTGTGAGGTTACCAAAACGTCATCTTCGGGTTTAAATTAAAATGCACAAAGGCCCATAGCAGGATAAGAACGGGTAAAGTGCCCCCGCGCGAATTATCTCCGTATTTGTTTTCTATAATTGCATCCCACTTCAGGAGTGGAATTCACTTCAGGAATCTACTTTTTTTTTACACATGACGTCGGTTAACAAAAAATCTGGCGCAAATATATTTTGTTATTAACCATGCCAGAAAGTCACAAAAAAAACTGGGCAACTGTGCGACGCACATAATCTATTCAAAAAAAAATAAAAATCTACTTTTTATTTTTTTTACATACGACGTCGGTGAAAAAAAATTTTTTTTAATTATTTATACTGATGGGAAAAAGTTATAGATCATCTTTCTGTAACTGTGCCTCGATTCAATTTTTTTTTTAGAGGTTATGTTTAGTTTTATTTTCAACAATTTTTCTAGTGAAGTGTCTAGATGAAATCTGAAACGTGTTTAAATTTCAATTAAATCGGTTCACCCGTTAGAGAGTTATAAATTTTTTATTTTTATTTTTTAATTCTCTCCTGGAAGGGGTTGATTTTTAGGGGCTGAAAATTTGAGGAATTACACCTGAAGTGGGTAACAATTATAGAAAAAATTCACGCGGGGGCACTTTACCCGTTCTTATCCTTCTATGGCCTTTAACTCAATTTGAACATTTCAGTTTGTATTATTTAAATATTTATCAATTTTTACATAAGATAAAACGAACTTGACCTTTTTTACCTTTATCTTTACAAAATAAATTATCAAATTTTTCGTATTCAAGCCGCCTAAAATTTTTCAATTTGAATCGAAACTATAGCTTTATTACTGAGTCTTTTTAGTGCAGTATTGAGATTAACTATTTTTTTATAATTTTAAATTTTGAAGAGGATATTTCACCGGATGCGGTTAGAACTGGCAATGTAAGGAATATTCTTAGTGCTATTGCTGTTTGAAAATGCTGAAATTAAATCATTAGTAAAAAGGTATTATAACAAAGTATGAGAATCATTAGACTGGTTTTCTGACAAATTCAACTTTAATGATCTGATTTCATTTAATAAATCGTTACCTTCAATTTAGATTTAAATGTTTAAAATGTATCTTTAAGTCATCATTCGAGTAATTAAATAATTCAATGTTTAAAAAGCCAAATATGTCAGTGAAGGCTTTTAACCCCACCAATCTATCCTTTAAAGAAGTTAGCGTCTGATCTAAGATTAACTATGCTTTGCATTTGATCTTGGTGTGTAGTAACACTTCATTACTGTGTTCATATTGAAATTCCCAATAATGTCTAATGAATTTTTAATTTTATTATTAACTTTTTAATTCATTCTTTTTTATATTTTTGTTTATATTTCTGATGATGATTGTGTAATATTATGAATGTTATGTACGCCTTAACTTTGGTGCATATCGGACAAAAAACAATATATATTTAATTAACAATGTATTAATATGTACCATGTGGCAGTACTGATTAAATAAATAAATAAAAATTGGGTTGCTCTTCTTCTACGACGAATCGTTTTTTGCGGAAAATTTGTTTCTACGCTGCAAACCTGAGCTACATTAGTAGCTTATTGTAATATTTTATCCAAGTGCTCATCCATGTAATATTCGGTAACGAGATCACAAACCCGGGTCACCACTACATGTCGAACTGGAAACAACTGGAACATACTGGTTGACGAAGCTTTGTCAGGAACATCTTCGCTTGTATTACTTTAATTGACACTTTCTACAATACAACTAGAGCTGCAATACAATTTATTTTCTTCGATTCTTCCATGGGTTCGGCAACCTACGGAATACCCGATTTTCAATAATTCGTTTACAATATTTATTTTCTTGTATATATAAAATGTTGTCCTGCAATTATTTGTTTCTGTATGTTCTTTACTCGTTTCAAAATTCAAAATTGAGCCCCAGAAAGCTTTTTTCTGTTTCGTGGTTAATGAAACAATTAAAATGTATTAACAATAATTATTTGCTTTTGCACTTACATAAGAATTTTCAACACGTTCGTATCTTGTAGTAGGTAACTATGGTAAATGCAAGACTGAAAATAAAAACATTAGCAGTAGGACACTTTATGAGGACAGTCCTTAAATAACTAATAAATAAACACCATATCTACTTACTGTGTTTAAAATAATATCACATTAATCCGACTAGCTACTACTTACTATGAAATACTAGAAGTATAATGTTATAATCACAAAACACGAGTGCGCTGTGCGTCATGTCCTAATAAGTGCATTATTATCCCTCCAGCTGGAACGGGCGAGCGGTAGCACAGGTACAGGGATTCCCCGAACATAAAGAATTCTCCAAACGTAAAAATAGGAGCTCTATCGCGCAGCAACTGAGTTCAAAAGTGAATCATTTTATACAAACCCTTCATAGAGTTTTGCGAAGCTTACAAACGTCTGCGTTTATTTTCGTAACAGACCAATAGATGTCGTTATTATGACATGATAAAAATATATAAGACATTACTTATTATGAAAATTCCACCCTTTGCGGTACATGCCCTGCACGCCCGCATGAAGCAGGCCTGACGTGACCATAATTCAATTAAGCTCTAAAAAAATGTGGAGAATATCGAAATTTGTACAATGATTCTCTTACATGTGACTAATCGTTTTCTTGAGCAATAAAAATCGGCCATAGCTTCATACATAAAAACTTTTATTCGCAAAACTTTCTAAGATGTGAGAAATTTATTAATATCATTAAATTAAAACTATTCGTTAGAAGCGGCTTGAGACAGCTGGAATGATTTATTATATTTTTTAATGTTCACATAGAGATCAAGAACTCCTTTAATAACTATATTAATATAAACTGTGGTCTGTGTTTCTACCCGTTTCCGGTTCTCATTGAAATACCGGCATAAAAAGTATACTACACTTTATACTTCTGCATAACTCACGCATTTAAAAAAAACTACTCTTACCAGATAGTGACGCATTAAATTTTGTTTTCCGACCCCTTTGCCTGTTATGATGACTTCTGTAAAGGAATCTGAGGTTTTATTTAAATATCCCAATTCCATCACAAAGGTCTAGTCTGAGTAGATATTGGTGGAATTAAATAGGTTAAATTCCGAATATTATTTACTATATCCAAACTCACTAACTTCATCCTTTCCCAAAGTTTTTTTTATTATTTACAGAAAGTTCCCTTTGTAAATCCATAGCTGTCTTTTGTTTCCGTGATTCACCCATCAGCGCTTTCGTGGCCAGGTGCGTAGTTGATCTTGAGGTGAACTTGCACGAAGCCACAGTGGCTTCTGCTAAAATTAAATACATTATATACAGGTTGTTATAATTTCTTATACACTAATTTGTTATCCCTGTACAAGTGAAAGTCAATTAACAGCTGATATAAAGCATAAATTATTTTAAAGTACTGCAGTTTGACAGTCAATACCAATAATGTGCATACACCACAGACATAACGTTATTTGTTTACTTTCTTAGCGCTCTTTTTTGCTGTCGATTCAATGTAGCATGGGCATACAGAATACCTGAGGGTATTTTTAAATGAGTAAATATAGAATCACATAATCTATACACTTGTCCGAAATGGTCTCATACTAATTAATTAGGATAACCGGATTAATAAGGACCGTATTAATAATAGACTCAGATCTTTATTTCTAATATTAACGACTTGGCAATCACATGGCAACACTTATCACATTTATTATTTAACATACTCCCAATGAACATACAGCTAGTAAGCCTTATTTATGCAACATTTAAAGAAACACCAGTAAACTGCTAAGACATCTAGATATAATTATGGTGCAGTGTGATTGCCAAGTCATCTTTATTTTAGAAATAAAGTTGTATATTTTGAACAACCTGTATATACAGTTCTATATATGAATAACATCCGGCGGAAATGATCACGCGCAGGTGTCGTCGAGGGCCGGAAAAACGCTTTCGATGTGGTCGTTACAACTCAAATCAAAATAATGTTCTAGATCTTTGTACTGTGTTTTATGCATTTGTGACCAGTTGCATTATGTACGTTTTGAAACTATCGAACGAAAACGTTGACAATCCTTTTGTTTGGCAGAAAAAAGCGCTTGCGAGCGCTTGTTAGAAAAACGGCGATCGCTAAGCGATAATAAGCAAAATGGCGGATTGTGTCAACGCAACTGAAGTTAGCAAACGTGTCCTGGCCGAAAACTGTATAGTATGTTTTTCAGCGCTGATAAGCGCTCGCAAGCGGTTTTTCTGCCAAACACAAGGAATGACAGTATACATCATACCGTTGCCGCATATTGTAGTAAGATAATATTTGTTCGACTTCACATAAATTTCAAAGTTATAGTTACCTATATTTGAAGCTTGAATAACAACAGGAAAGTGATCAGAACATACGCAATGAAATAGACCTTAACAATTTTTATAGAGGGAAAATTAAATATAGAAGACGAAACAAGTTTATCACTAAAACGAATAAAGATATCGAATACTAAGTTATAAAGATGCTGATACATGTTCATGTACCTAATTGTTATAGCACTAGGTCTGACTCATCCTGCCCATTATACACCTATATTTTGCCTTCATTTCGTGAGTTATTGTATGGTAAAAAAACCTTACCTCACTCAAGGTACAATCGATACAGAGCTTACAAACTGATTTCAGACTTTTAAACCAATACTTACCTTTTTACTGAAATAACAGAGTAAATCTACACAATGTCATTTAAAAATATATATATAACAGATATAATCACTAGAGACTGGATTTTATGCATTTGCATATTCGCATATGCATTTGCATATTTTAGCCATTCTCAGCGGTAATAGCATATTTTACCTAAGATCTAGTTATGATGCATATTATCGGTACATTTACAATATTTTTCACACACAAAATATAAGGGCTTAGCTTTTGAGTAATAATTGTGACTTTTTACTGCATTTCGGAACGCAGTCAGTAGCCGCGCGCGTCTTTTGTTTTGACAGTTACGATAATAAAATAAAAGAGACAGAAGAACAAAAATTTGAAATAATTTTAATGTCATATAATGTTACTGTACCTATTATCGCCTATCAAAAAATAATTTACTAATTGTATGCTGATTTTGAAATAAAAAATAAATAAATATTTACTTTTATCTTTTTTTGGGGATTCCTAAAATTTATCATTTAATTTCGCATATTCTGCCAATTTTCGTGCATATTTCAATCATTTTTCAAGCATATTTGCATGCATATAACAAGCTTTTTATGTTGCATATAATCTGATCTCTAATGATCACAATTCCATGTCATTGTCTGTAATAGTTTGTCTGTCGTTAATATCAAACGAAGTTTTTGTGTGAACATAATTATTTTTCGTTTGTGTAGTTTCATGCACTTTGCATGAAATTTTAAGTATCCAGCCTTAATTAACTTACGGCATCTATCCTTATCTATCTCTATCCTTACGGCAACTTAATCTCATACTATTTAACAAGTAGGTACAACATATTATATCTTGGGAGGGCTTGTGAAAATTGCCTTAGTCCCTTATGTGTTCAGAAAGAAGATGTTTTAATTTTATATGTGGGACCTGGCCCTTAACATATTGCGTCAACAAACCGTGAAACTAAAAAATAAGACCAGCACTTTCCAATTCTGAATCATATAATTTCAGTACAAACTGAAAATGCAAATAGATGTGAGAGAATAAAAACGAGATTATTTTTGTAAGGGTTTCTTACAAGGGAAGTCAAAGGGTGCTAAGCGTATAAAGCCTCGCCTTCAGTAAGTCTTCTGATAGATGCTAAGGAATAAAGATAAGGGCAGAGTTAGGAATGTATGATGGAATGGATGATGAAATAACCGCTTTTCCAAGGTTTCAGTGAAAAACCTCTGTGGAATTTTCAAGGAAACATGGAAAAATACCTACCTTTCACTGTTTTGTTTCACTTGCCTAAAATGCATATTCACTAACACTTAATGGGTTAATACCCATTAAAACTTAATATCCGCTATAACACCAAGATTATCGTATAAAATACCGCAAAAAACGCGACCTTACTCTGTGTAGTTTATGATCTTAATTAGGTTTTTACTGAAACTTTAAATAATACGTGCTATTTGATAAATATACTAATCAATAATTATGTTTCGGGAAATCATAGTATTTTTTTCTTTCTTTTAAACTGCTACCAATGCAGACCTTACAACATCACATCTTCTTTAAATTTTGAATTAAAACCATTGAAAATCAGACAAAAATACAAGTCTCTTGTAAATATGGGGCAGGCTATTTTTAATTTAAGCAATTAAATATAGAAACCTTGTTTGTCAAGTCAAGTTTTGTTTCAAAGATTCATATTTGTATACTTACAATTATAACCCATTGAAATAATTCTATCAGAATCGCTATCAGAATTCAAGAAAATACGGAAACTGCTCTTTCGTAGTTGGCGACATATGCAAGTGGCCTCAGCTTTCTTTCAGTGAGTACTTTATCCTCGCCGTAAGGTCCCTGTCATCTCGCCAGAACAACACTCGACAGCCCAATTACGAAGTGTCAAGCCATCCTCTTTTACAAAACTATAATGTTCTTAAAAAATAATTAACATTATTCCATTTTATCCCATGACCTTCACGCCGTTGGTTTGCGCAACTTTGCCGAATAAAATAAAAAGATTAAAATCAAAAAAAGTTATATAAACTAAGAAAAATATTAAAAGACTCCCTTTGATCACAAAATAAAGTTACTTATACATTCTAGTTAGGAATCAATGTACTTTATTTTAATAATCAATATATCTATTACTTTTACGTAAATACTATAACGCTGTGAAATTCCAGTATTTTTAAAGCGCTAATTCTTAACATAATTAATACAGCTTGAACTCGAGATATTTCAGTATGTGAAAACACATGGAAGTGGTTCTATAAATACCGAAAACGCATTTATTATCTTATTTTATTTAACTCTGACGTTTACACTTTTCACGCTGCAGAACTCGTGAACAGTTACATTACCACTCTAAATAATATTATGACGGCAAAAGTGGGCAAGTTATAAAAATACTATTAAGTATAATATTTAATTAAGACTATTTTTCTCTAAAAAGCTTACATCTCCTAACAACTTTAGTTCGTTATGTGTTTAAGTCAAAAGTACCTTTCTTTCTGCAACTGCATTATGTCTTTTAAATCATTTTAAATGAATCACAAGCTTAAATCCTATTTTTTACTTCTTTTTTATTTGAACAATTTGCTAGATTTTCTTAAATCTTAACCTAGCTTAATTAAAAGAGCACTCGCGCACCTGAGAAAAGTAGAATATTTCCTTGTATTAATTCCGTTAGATCTAAAATCATAGTTACATGCTTAAATAATGATCACATAGCTGTTCCTTCTTATTCTATTGTTCGGTACTTGTAAAAGTATTAGACTAGATGTTGTAGGTACTTAGAACATAACGGCGGCTTCAGCTTATGAAATATTTTTAAAATTCAACGGTCTGCCAAGGGCCCGTTAATTTAATTGGAACAGCACTTGTAATTTTTTTTTAAATATATGTCTAATAAATAAAAAAATATGACAATCATCTAAAATAAGTAAAGAAATAAAGAAATAACAATCTTTTTTTTCTGATTGCGCGGAGTTATTTTTTAGTTGAATCAGCGCTTACTTTTTGACGAAAATATATAAGTGCAGTGCAGTGTTGCACAAGTGAAAGCAACCAATTATATCCAGTGAACTACTTCCACATAAAAATAAACATTTCCTTCGCGACTCGTTGCATTTTAGAAGGCTGCTTTTAAAATAAACTTTAAAAATACTGCAGCTATGACGGCTACGAGGTTAACGTTACCAGATGACGTTTCAGAAGTTTTGACATCTTCATCGGGGAAAACTTCAGTAACTGTCACGGGAATATGAAACATATTTGACGTTTTATATTCAGAAATTATAAATCGACTTTATTAAATTGGTTTTAATCATATTATTAAGATAAGTAAATATGGCTTGCGGGTTCAGAGTAAAAACTAAGCATCATTTATTGCTTTTAAATTACCTTCGATAACATTTGTTTATTTAAATTTCCTAACATAAATATTATCTGAAATATTTATCAGCGCTTGAGTAAAATGTTGTGTCAAGTTTCCTAAAATATTTTGGCATGACATTTTAATATATTGTTGCGCTTTTTATTACATATTTGGCTGTCAACTTTCGTAACATAACGATTAGAAAAAGCGTAAAATCGGTTTCGAACATCTCTCTCGAACTTTCACAAACGCTCGTTTGGACGTTCTGTTGTTTTAGTCATGAAACTGTGTCATATAATTTTGGCGTAAAAAATAAATTCATCTTTCTTTGTTTATAAATAGCTTGTAACCGGAACAAGTATACGGTGGGCACACCGTCTGCCTCCGCGAAGGTGCAAACCGAAGCGTGCGTCTTGAGTCGAGTCGAACTCTGCGCCAGTCGCTCCTCACGCCCCGCCAGGAACGAACGCGCACACTCGCGCCCGCGCACCCTCTCCGCGTATATCGCGATCGAAACGCCGTACCTACTCGCCGTTCAAGTTTACAAACAAACAGTATTATGCCGGCTTGAAACAAAACAAAAATGTCGTTCTGTAGAATTACAGGCCGCAGCAGGGGGCTGCCTAAACCCAACTACTTCCCACTGCTCCTTCCGATTTCTCCGGCAGATGCGAAACGTTGTTGCAGAATTACTGGCAAGTCTTATGGACTTCCATCACATCATTACATTCCAGTGTTACTCACATCCCGTTCCGGAAAAACAAAGTGCAAGATAACCAATGTTGCTGGAGAACTTGGTCCTCATCACTACGCTCCAGAAATCAATTACGGTAACCGCAAGCATGAAATGTTACCGGATTATCGATATATTTTCCCTGTTCTGGATGGCTCTACGGAGCCTCAGAAGGTGTTAATGGATCTGCTTACGGGGAAACAAGTGGTCGAAGATAAACGTTATGTGTACACTGTTCAAGAAAGACGTTGTAGCTTAGTATTTTCTGCTCAAATGGAAGCAGCCGTTCGTGATGGTGATGTTCGAGATGTTATGTTAGCTAAAGACTCAGACACAGTGCTTATAAAAATGAAACAAGGTCGCAGTGTTTCTATGGATTTCAAGGACTTTACGGAAGATGTAGAAATGTATGAAGGTGAGGGACCAAATGCTGAAGTGCTAAAACAAAGAGAACTAGAGGAAATAGAAGAGAAAAAGAAAAAAAGAAAACGAGCGGGTTTATCCTCTATGAAAAAAATTTTCGAAAACAAAGAACGATTAGCCGAAGTTCAAGAACTGGAGGAAGAGAAACTACGTCTCGATAGAAAGGCCAAAAAAGCTAAATTAGATGTATGCAAACATGAAAAGCACGATATTAAGACATTTACTCCTAATAACTTTGATATTAATCATATGCGTTCAAAATCAAGTATCATTACGTGTAGTGGTGATTGGAGAGATCAAGTACACCCTTTAATCGAGTCATGGGATTGGGATATACTGGAAAAAAATGCTCAAGATGAGCACAGTATCATCCCAAAAGTAGACAAATTACCTACGCCTGTAAAAATAACTCCTCACCACTGCGAGGCAGAAATTTATGAGACAAATCAAAATATCAATGAGCTAACTATTTCAATAGAAAATGTACCGTGTGTTAATCCATTAAAGCCAGTAAAAACACGCCCAGATGAAGTGGTTCTTACAGCAGTAAAAGAATTATCAGAAGAACGGTTACTTGAAACTTCAAATATTGTTGAAAAATTAAATGATGAAAATAAAATCAACATGCTCCCTTCACTAGAACATTTGCCAGATGTAGTTAAAAATATTAAGAAAGGGAAGAGAGAAAAAATCGCCAAAATATCTGGCCTCACGTTAGATATAAATAAGGCAAAGAAATTTATTCCTGGTCAACATATAAATACTCCACAAGGACCAGTATTTGTACCGGGTCTGACTGTGGGGACTCCTTCAGGACCAATTTTCGTGCCAGGCCTTACTGTAAATACTCCTGCAGGTCCTGCTATAGTTCCAGGACATATTGTTACAAATGAGTACACTAATGAACCATTTTTCCTAGCTGGACAAGTTTTACAAACCAGTAATGGAGAAGAATTTGTTTGTGGACAAACAATCAAAACCAAAGAGGAATCATATCGATTTGTCGAAGGTCAAACAGTTGTATCGCAAGAAGGATTGAAGTTTGTGCCTGGAAAAGTAATCAATAACGCCTCCGAAGAAGTATTTGTTCCTGGTCAAACAATCGTTACGCCCGAGGGAGTCCAATTCATACCCGGTCAAACTATGACAGAGACTGACGGAATAACGTTCACGCCCGGACAAAATACAAAAATAAATAATGAATGGCAATTCGTGCCCGGGCAAGTTTTACATCAAGATGACGAGTTGCATTTTGTACCTGGAGCAACTATCAGTACACCTAATGGGCTGAAATTCGTTCCCGGCCAAACAGTTACAGTTAATGGGGAAACGAGTTTTGTTCCCGGGATAACAAAATCAACACCTGAAAATAAATTAATTTTCGTCCCTGGTACTTCTGTTGAAACTATCGATGGACCGAAATTCATAGAAGGACAAATTGTACATACAGATATTGGAGACAAATTTATGCCAGGAAAGACAATTGTACAAGCTGACGGACATGTTGAATTCTCTGTGGCGAAGTCATTGAATGATATTGCGTTTTCAGAGAGTGCTCCAGTTGGTCTTCCTATTGACATAAAAACAAGTTCGCTCTCTGAAGAATCGTTGTATGTGTTTGGACACATGATTCAAACTACCAAAGGCATCGAATTTTACCCTGGTGCAAGAATACCTAAAATTGAAGGCAAAGTAGTACCAGGAAGATTAATCAAAAATGAAGCAAACGAATCTCGTTTCGTTCCCGGTATGATGGTCGAAGGGATATTTGTACCCGGACAAATAGTGTTCACAGAAAACGGAGAACAATTTGTACCTGGTCAAGTAGTAGATACAGCTGATGGACCAAAATTCGTGCCCGGTCAAGTCGTAAATACAAAAAGTGGCCCAAAATTTGTGCCCGGGCAAACTATACACACTATAGATGGCCCTCGTTTTGTACCCGGACAAATCATAGAAACAAAAGCAGGCCCTACATTTATACCTGGTCAAGTTATTTCTACAGAAGAAGAAGGATCTCGATTCGTTCCTGGTCAGGTAGTAGATACTGAAGAGGGACCCAGATTTGTACCAGGCAGAGTTATTGAAACAGATGACCATGGTGTAACTTTCGTGCCCGGACAAATTGTTCAAACACCAGAAGGTTTGAAATTCGTTGCACCAGACCTTACTGAAGGAGAAGAAGGCCTTGAGTTTTCTGTACAAAGTTTTGTAGTTACTCCAGAAGAACTTAAATTGTTGAAAGTAAAAACGAACCCAAATGATACTACCTCCACAAAAGGAGAATTGACTATAGACAGAAACATGCTAAGACAGCTATCTGAAGCAGGCATGTCTATTGGTAGACAAGTTCCTGCTGAGTTACCAGCTATAAATGTAATTTTAAATGAGACTAGAAATGCTGAGGCTCTAAAAGCTTTTGTAACTGATTTTGGATTAAAAGACGATGTTGCAAATCAGTTAATGGATGTAATTACATCAATCATAGAAATGAGCGTTCATTTGAAGCGTGAGTTACATGGAACTACTAGTACTAGTGATTTTACGAACGATAGCAAAAAACGTAAGTCTGAAAAAAAGAAAAAAGAAAGTGAAGATTTGAACGAATTAACGTGTAGTGATCAATCAGCTCAACAAGAACACGTTAAAAATTCTATTGCAGCTGCTGTACTTGCTGCATTGGTAACAGCAGAGCAGTTTGAAGAAATAAATAATAACAACGGAAAAGAAAAATATCAATTAATACTAAAATCAATAGACACTATTTTAGGAAAAGCGATAGATGAAGATTTTGTTAAATCTATGTTCAAAATTCTACAGACCGAAGAAAACAAAGATACACTACGTGAAGAAATACTTGAAAATACGACAGAACCAAAGGTGGAACTAATTAAAATCGCTGTAAATAGTCCATTACTCAAACATTCCTTCACTGATAATGATATAATAGAAAAATTTGGAGACTTTTTGAGTAGTGGAAATGAAATTTTGGGACCAGCGTTCAAAAATATTGCGCGTAGTGACACAACACTCTTGCATCATGTATTAGAAAATATTTCTGATTCAATCTCGTTTATAAAAACAGACCATGAAGCATCGGAAACACTACATAAGGCTATAGTATCTGCAGTTCAAGAAGTCAGTAGCAAAGAGTTGGAAGTTATGTTACAAGATTGTGATAAGGGAAATCTTAAAGAGTTGATCGTGCAATCTGTCGGACTTGCCAGAATACTTGGTATGAGAGACGTGGCTTCAAAATTACTAGTAGTTGCTAACGATGAAGACAGTCTATCTAAAATATCTTCTGACCTCACTAGCCTTAGTGTCTTGAAAAGATTAACTGTCATGCGAAAATTAGCAGAAAATTCTCCTAGCTTACTTTCTGCGCTGAAAAAGTTAGAAAGCGAACCAGAGTTAGCTCGCACCGATCCTAAACTCAGAGACCTGGTGAGAGAAAGTGCCGCACTTATGATCATACCCGAAGAATCTCCATTGATGACATCCGATGAAATTCCAATAAGTCTACTTGACCCTGAAAATAGTTTAGCTATGGAAGACTTCTTGTATCAACGAAAACAACACTCGGGTGCCCTTTTGATCATAAAGAAGGGTTTGCAAGCTGTCGTGCCTCGTGAAGCTAGTCGTGCGGTTTTAACTGGTCAAGTGGCATATAAAGTTCTTGATGAAAACGGCATCAGACATTTTGAACCAATGCACGTGTTCTCTGCACTTAATCTCAGCCAACCAACAGCACATCGATTTTCGATGTACAGCTGTCCTATTGTAGACGATAATGATGAAGACTTACAAACATTCACTGGATATTGTAACATCAGCAATAATCAGAGAATAACGAAATTCGGAGGATGGGCTCGGAGGCATAATGGAGTCTTATTAGATAGGGAGAATACCAGAAGCAGAATGAGCAGTATAGATACAACCCCGAGCTATAATAGATATTCCTCACGGTCTCTATCTAGGTCTCGTTCCAGTTGTAGCAGAAGTCCTCCTAAGGTAACATAATGTGATGAATGACCCACTCCAACTCTAAAAATGATTTAAAATCTAGAAAAAATATAAATATTTTGTTTAATTGTTACAGGTAGAGGACGTGGTTGTAGCAACAATAGACTACACGGCAATAGACGATGACGAGGTTTCGCTAAAAGCCGGTGATATCGTTGAAGTTCTCGACACCAAAGCAGCTCTCGGATCCAAGTAAGTGTCTGACGCTAGTTAATTATTTGCATGCGCTTTGCACAACTCTGCCCCCAGTTGGTGTAATCCATAACGTATAAATAACCAAACAGACACGAGCGTCTTGGGAAACTTGAGTCGTTACTCCGGCATTAAACCCAGTTAACCACGTCATTCAAATAATATTAGATCAGCGTGCACGTCTTGTTAACTCTCACGACTATAATATGTCACAAAAGTATCACCCAACATAACAACACACATTCTTAGAAACAACAAAATAAATTGCAATTCTAAACGTACCTAACAGATTAATTCTATAACTGGGTCACACAAGGGAAATATCAAGAATGCGCTTTGGTTGTAGTTTTCGGCTCGTGATGCGTTGTGTATTTCACGTGGGACTCTGATACTGGGTAAATATAGTCGGGGTCGATGCACCGCCGCTTACGCAACTAGCGTACTAATTCACCAATATTATCCTTAAAATTATCAATATCATCACTCATTCGTATTTAATACCTCATTACCCATCTCTTACTGACATCATGATTCACGTTTGCCATTGCACCGCCTGATGACTGATCACGTAATGAGATAAAATTGTTGGTGCAGGTACAGAGGGCGCGTTTATTGTTACGAGAATCATTTCTTCCAGTCCAGGGGTTCGTCTTTAGACTATGTCTTTAGTGTTCCCACGTACAGAATGTACTATCATTAATCATGACTGAAGAGGAATGAAGAATTCAAGAATATCATGAGATCATTGCCGTTACCTCATTTGTATATATCTCGCTTCACAGCAAGAGGTGTTATGGATTATTTATCTATGTTGTTTACCATTATTCTACGTGTTGTGATCTACATTTAACTGTTGTGATAATGTTTACTGTGCCACGCCATTGTTTAGGCTTGCCATTTAGTATCCTACCATGGTGTTTTATATCATATCAATCAATCATTGTATTTGTGTATTTTTAAGGTTAAGCAAGGTATATCACAATAAAGAGAAAAAATTTTAGTGACTTTTCCTTTATACTCATGTTCAATATTTACACATAGAATTTTAGCTTTATTAGCTTGAAGGATAATGTGATTATTTTAGTAGGAGAAAGAGTAAATAAAAAATGGGAGCCATCTAACAAAAATGTCACATTAAAAGAAATAAATAAGACTTTTCATTAATCGATGTTAGTAAGTATTATGTTAGTGCTAAAAATTATTTTCAATTATCATAGACTTCGTGTCGTAGTCTGTTACAGCAGAGTGAGTCATTCGGCATACGTCCTACCGAATGAATCCGTGTATTATTAGAACGATGAGTGATCATACAAAATTATCATAGAAATTGTAAAATTATTTTTAACCACATTACATTATTACTACATTATTAACAAGAAAGACTTCTATAAGTCTATAAAACTTTACTTAAGATATTTTTTATAGTTTTTATGATTACGAAATTAAACAATAGATGTGCAGTTGACCATTACAATATAATTTACATGATTGATTACTATCTTAAAAACTTAAAGAAACATTTCAGTTGAAGCAGGCACGAGTTAAGTATTACTTATTAGTACAATAAGATTGTATTTTTTGAAACACGGCTGTTGACAATGTAGTTTATATTCAATTAAATGATAAAACTCTGCCCAAATATCCCAAATTCTCATCTTAATTAATAACTATTTAAAGATAATTACTACTACATTGAACTCTGTATTATAACAAGTAGAAGTTGGTTAAGTAGGTACATACTTAGGAAATCGAATATGTAGGTGCACAAAGAATATAACTGTAAAAAAACTCGTGCATAATTAGAAACGTCAAGTCATTTTAGAAATATACAAGTAAATGTTTCCATATAGAGAATATTCGACAGAGACCATTGATGGATTATAGTAGAACAAAATCAAGAAACAGATCCATAAATGGATTTGTTCAGTGACACAGACACAGAATACAGACAGCGTTTGTTCGTTTCTAGAAGTTCTTTCGTAGAACAGAAACAATCTTTGCATACATGCCAATTCGCTGTAGACCAGAGACGGTTTTTTGCTTACATGCCAATTTCTAGTCGGCGAACTGCCAAACTAACATTACAGGTAAACCATTTCTCGAACCACAGTGAATTTATAAGCTGACACCAAATCAGCAATCAATGTTACTGTTACCGGCCAAACCCGATTTCAGGACAAACTAGTTTTGCCTAGGCTAAACTAGTTCTTCCCATACGCAATAGGATTAACTAGTATAGCCTAGTCCAAACTAATTTGTCCTAAGCCCGACAGGATAAACCAGTTTAGCCTAGGCCAAACTAGTTGATCCTGATATAAATACGCACACTCTAGGATAAACTAGTAGGGCCTAGTCTAAACATTATAGTATATCTAGAAAGTCAAAATAAATGGATAAACTGAATAAAATACTCCGTAATTGGAAAAATATTCATTTCTATTAAAACGGTAATGATTTGTCTTTAAAAGTTATGGATAATTGTTAATACAAACAATCATACTATAACAAATAAGCGTTTTTTCTAATAGAAGCAATAATCATATCTCAATTATTAAAATCATTACCGTTTTAATAAAAATGAATATTTTTCCAATTACGGAGTATTTTATTCAGTTTATCCATTTATTTTGACTTTCTAGATATACTATAATGTTTAGACTAGGCCGTACTAGTTTATCCTAGTGTGTGCGTATTTATATCAGGATCAACTAGTTTGGCCTAGGCTAAACTGGTTCTTCCTATCGGGCTTAGGACAAATTAGTTTGGACTAGGTTATACTAGTTAATCCTATTACGTATAGGAAGAACTAGTTTAGCCTAGGCAAAACTAGTTTGTCCTGAAATCGGGTTTGGCCGGTAACATTACTACTATATTTGTAGCTGAAATAAATGTTACTCTCGTATTTTCATTTACCCCTAACGATTGTTGTTACAATGACACAAAAGCATATGATATATTTACAAATTTTAACAACGTGTTAAACCATAATGATTTTTTTATCTAAACGCTTATGTTGCGAGTTTTGTACATCTGTTCGTTCATCGCCGAGATTTGAAAACTGAAGGGCCACTGATGCGGCAGTATTTAGCGGCAATAAATATCCCTCTTGTTTTACGTAGTTTTTTGTTTTTTAAATGTGAAATTACCTTTAAGTAAAAAATATGCAAACCAACTAACAGCTAATTATAAATCAGCCATCAGAGGATTTAGAGTGATAAAAATTAATAAATAAATTTTGATAATACTACAATCTTATCTATGTTGACAAAAAGTTTGAAAATTCCAACCCGAAAATAAAAATTGTATGAAAAAATATTTTGAATGTAGCATGCATGAAATTGTAATACGAAATAGAATGCCCGAACGACGCCTATACCTCGAAACAATTAGAAATAAAACTGATATGTGAACATAAGACGAAAAAAAAATTATAGGACTTGCAGACAGCACATAATTAGCCATAGTAGTCAAAGGTAAACCTTACAATTTCTCGGATTTTTAAGAAACGTTTTTATTTAATATGCTTTATTGCCGATCGCGATGTTTATTAAACTTGCTCATATTCACCAAAAACTGCAAAATAAAGTAGAAAAATAAGTGTTATTATGCTGAAGTTACCATTATGGTTCAAATGATGCATTACATTGTGTTATTTAGTTTACGAAGCACAGTGTCCAAGACACTGATATGAAATGAATGGAAGGTGGTGTTAGGCAAATAATAGAAATTAGTCTATCAATATTCTTCCCTGAGAGTGTAAGCTCCAAAAAGAAAGTTAACTCGCCACTCGGCTTCACTACATACACAAATTTTAATTGAGAATCTATTTTCATCGAATATTCTTTGAAAATGTATGCAATAAGGTTGAATATTGTAAATAAATATTGTTGTTTTAATATCAATTGATGACATTATTATATGTTTTATCTAGTTTGAAAATGGTTTCAAAAGGGCAAACTTTTTGAAAGGGTTATTTATGATTTTCTAATTAGAAAATTGTGATAATGTCAGACTAGAAAATCATAGTGATAAAATGATTTTACTTAACACAAAAGAAAAGAATTTGTATATAGCAAGTGACAATTGATCGAAATCTAAAAGACCGTTTCAGCCATCAATAGAAATATACTATTCATCATAAAACAGTTAGTGCTTGAGGTTTCACTTTGCAATATTCGACTTTAATTGAAGATTCAAAATTAATCCATGGTTCTTCTGAGGAACCATAGATTTGGTGATAATATTTTTTTGTTTATTCAATAAGCGAGTCAATAAAAAATATTCTCTTATGCATTGCTCTAATAATTTTTAATAATTAAAATAATAAATTTCATCGGTTCTGATAGCCCCATAGATGAGCACTTATGCTTTTGACATGACACCTCGTATTACAGAAGTTCTTGTGCAACTGCCATCAGTAATCCACAACTCTTTACTAAAATATCTCCTGGACCATGGTCCTAAATATAAGTGGTGTCCAACGTCTTACGATGCCTACAGTCCCATACTTTCATAGAAGACACGCTTGAGGAGCAGTCAGTCTGCTTAAAACGCTCTACAAAAAACAGCGCTGCATAGTGATGTCAGATGGCATACATACTCAGATAACACTCGTATTACTAAATGCTAGCTGCAGAGTTTGTAATAAAAAAGCTCACAACGATGATATGATTGTCTAAAGGGTTGCGTAAATTTGCTACAAAATAGGAGATTTTTTAGTCTTAAGTGGCTTGTAGTAATTTACTTAACTGACGAGATATCTAATGAAGCTGAAAAATACAGTTAAAAATGTGTTCGACATCAATTCATCATTGTAGAAATAATGGAAAATTCTCAATAATACGCAGCTGTTTTTGCATTTTTGTGAGTTGCCATTCAACTAATCAGATTATCATTAAGACTGCAAAGTTCTGTAAAAATACCAGTTCCAATTGATGAATTAATCCTGTACAATGTATCTTGAAGGCCTTTGTAGTTACTCAAGTAATGAGATTACTGCAGGGTTATGTAGTGAAGTGTCTGTAAAATTCTGAAGTGAGTGTCGAAATAGTTGGGGTAATTTCAACAAAACAATTTTCAACCAAGTACGTGGCTCCTTTAGTTATAGTAACTCACTTAACTAATGCCTCTTACGATAATAATGTCAACTGTTTTATTAAGTTTAGTAACAAAACTCCCTTCAAAACTCAGTACGACAAATGCAAATTAATGTTCATACATAATACATATGCTGGAGCGCCTGGAACTGCGGGAAACTGTGCCGGTATTGACGTCACAACGTTTCTAGGGCGGCCTGAAATAGCCGGTCAATTGCGGACGGCCACCTTTATGCAGGTGGAAGGACGACGACTATAGGACGAGCATGTCTTATGTAGCTTAAACTTAACATTTAGTAATTAAAACATGTTTAGTTTACAATCAAATAAATAACTACTATAATGAAATTTATTATTGTTATTATTTTAATCCATTAAATTTAGTTAGGTATGTAACCTGTAGCGAATCCAAAATTCAATTTAACTCCTTTGTTCTAAAATAAAATTAATAAAAGAAAGAAAAAGTATATAAAACATTTTTGTCATCAATAAAATTGCAAACGGACTATGGCTGTTGATTGATTGATTCAATGACTGAGATTAACTTAACTTTTACATAATGCATTTATTAAAGACAATGTTTTGTGGTTAAAACTACACTATACTTATACACGATAATGTTTCAAAGTTAAAACTAAAACCAGAATCAACATTGCAATAAGTAGGTATATACGTAAATATAAGTTGACATTGAAGGATTTATCCAACTTATATCTCTTTTAAATGTCAAACATTCACAATCTAGACATTTACGATTAAGTGCATTACTCTATATATTAATATAATTTATATTGATGACAAAGTAGCCAACCCGACCGTACTCCGACTTGGCAGTACCTTGCATTGTCGCTGTCACACAAAAGCTGAGTATAATTAACGAGGTGCAAATGAGGTGCTATTACTGTAATGTAACTTCTCCCGATTATGTACTGCTATAGTATAATAAATAGTTATTAGTTACGCCTGGATTCTGAACTCAGTCAACAAATCAGTTCGTTCAACACGAATCATTACCCTCAAGTTAATACGATTCTTCTTATATGTAAAAACTTACTAATATTATCTATGATCGATAATTATATGTAGAAAACAATAGCAAGCACACAAGCTCGCTTAACTACCTTTTGAAAAGTTTTAAAATATTAAATATACACCCATGAACAAAAGGCTCTTACAATATCTGTGATTACTTAAAACACAAGAACGCGTGGAGTTAATACCCATGTTTTAATTTATTTTTATGCAATTACGAGTACAGTGCTCTATAAAATACAACAAATTGAAGTCGTAGATTAGAATAAGATTTTTTGTCTTTGTAAGATTTTTTTAACCACTTCTGACTCTGGCAGAAATGTCGTCATCGACACGCTTGCCATTTCAAAATAATAGAACGGAAATCAACAACACAATAACAGTCCTGACAGCGAACACATCCTTAAACATAATAAATAAGATTTCTATTTTCTTCTAGATAGCTATAGAATAAACACTATATTTAGTTATATGCCATGAATAACTATAATGTAAGTAGCATAAGACTATTTAAATATTTTTACCAACTAAACGTTTTGAATGCGAGAGTACATCTTGTAAGGCATATAGTTAACGCAGATACGTTTCTATAAACACAAAATGTCTGTTTCACAAAACAACTTTTTTCTAAAAAAATATTACTTATATTCTTATCAAATGAAGATTTAGTTGACTTAAGATCTAAACAGAAACGTGACTTTGGTAGAGCAGCTACTTTTAATTTTCTCTAAATAACCTGTCAGAAATAGCCAGCACACATCAAATGAGGCAACCAGAGCTGCCGGATGCATAGACCCTGACATTGAGGTGTCGCTCTACCTGCCAGTGTCGGGTGACCGCTGTGATGGATAGGCAGCTCATCCTACTATCACTTCACGTAATGAACACTCGTAACACGTCATCTGCTTTCTTGGAAATTATGTTTCTAGAAGTTTCAAAAGTTCAGTAAAATTGGACTTGTTGGCATTGAAACAACAAGTTTGGATATAAGAATATTGTTTGTTGCGATGTATTAGCCTATATAAACAATAAAACTATACTTTAATATTATTATTCGCATTACAACAGTAATTATACAATTGTTTTGGGTGCAATTAGAAAAATAATTTGATTGACAAATGTTTTTACTTTATGAACCTTTAGTTTTACTGATTATTCGCGGCATTATAGGAAAAATATAACACATAGTGTGTTAATTCTATATATCTTCATGTGAAATTAAAATATACAAGACATTATTCGTATTTTTTCAAGTCAAAAGGTATAAAATAAAATTATTTATTTATTTATACTTTACTTCACATATAATTGCACAAGTGGCAGACTTAATGCCATTAGGTATTCTTTACTAGTTAACCGGAGAGTTGAGTACAGACACAGTAAAAAGTGGTAAGAATAAAAGGAATATGGATAAGAGCATGATATCCATCACACCGTAATTATATGTATAAATTTATATAATCTGTATGTTAGAGGAGGACCTAGCTGGCAACACTGTAATACAGTTTTTTAAGGACGGATATACATACGTAAACTATCAATATGTTTGATAAAAACAAACATATATGATCGTTTATCGAGAAAAAAACTTCAAGAGTAATCGATAATCGGATAAAAAAGTCTTCATTTAAAGATCACAATGAACCTCTAATTTCTGACAATAGCTAAGGCACGTACGCCCCATAACCTTATAGATCCCACATCCTTACAACCATTCTAACCCAGTCCCATCTCCAGGAGGCCACGAGTGGACCCCGCATTAGACCTCGGCGAGGCCCAACTGCTGGACTCCTCGGCGGCGAGGCACAAGGCAGCGGTCCGACCTAAGAAGAACCACCCCAAGACCAGACCTAATGGGACCAAGAATACTGAGGAAAGGTTGGTGTGAAACACAAATAACGCTTCCTTGCATCCTAACATTTCTATATTTCATCCAATCGATTAGATTATATTTCGGTATTATCGATAAAGTTAATAACAAAATGCTTATGCTTTTTTTGTTTATTTGGTGGATTCTTCCACGCCTTCGCAAAAGTTTAGCCATCTAGTAACTTGAAGAAATAACGATATACAAACACGTTGGTCCAGTAAACTCGAATAACAATGTTTTTTATCATACAAAAGAAGATACAAATAATAGATTATTTTTTGCTTTCGTATTTTGTCTGCAACTGTACATACAATTTGTTGTAAGTGGAAATAAAATGTGATTTACATAAAAAATATAATTATTTTTATTGTTGTTAGATAGAAATCTGACAGATGTATAAAAGTTAATGATTGGACATAACCTTTAAATGTTAATGTACATAGGTAATAATAAAAAAATGTCTTCATCAAGATCTTGAATCCAATGCCTGGAGACGCATTAATATTCTTTCCTAATATTATTTATGAAAACTGCCAAAACTCAAAACAAATCAAAAACATTGAGTATCAATCTAGTTAAGTGTAGCCAGTTATTAAAATTTTACAATTACAATTTTATTTTCATGAAACAAGAGCTTTATAATTATATAATATACGACCTTCGGTTCGTTACGAAATCCGACCGTGGTCTAATTCCCCCATTCCGATGAATTATACTAAAATTATAATCTGCGAAAAAATAAATGAAAATAAATGACTGCGGGTGTGACCGTGTTACTGAGCGCGCGACATCGACCGGACGATATGTTGAAATCCATTATTCAGTTGTCACGGTTACATGATCAATTACAGTATTAAAAAAAAGTAGTTCTTGAGACAGCTGAAGTTGTAAAAAAAAACCAGTTTTAAAACTATCTAAACAAAATTTCTGGGTGGGATATGTAGTCTTTGTTAGTTCTTTTTTTTTTAATCATTAAATGGCGAAAAACAATCATTCATTTTTCAATTTAGCAGAATATAATAACAATGACCCTTCAAATATTATTAGGGTTTAGTAAAAGTGAAAAGTGATACTGTAAATTATCACTATACCTTCCTGTTTTCCAAACTATGTCTTTCGCGATTTCCAACCTGTCTTACAAGCGACATAACAAATCCACTCTTTTTTGGAGGTGGCCTCCATCCCGTAGTGTGCGTCTTTTCGGCTTAGATAGTGAAGCTAATTTAACTTAAAGACATTTTTACTGAAATGCACTTTATCTAGATGGTTTTCTGCTACATAAGCAGCTAAGTTTTAAGTTTTCGTTAAGCTGCAAAAAGTAGACATTTCACAAATTATATAAGGATCTTTAATTAGTTATAAATTTTCTATTTTACACATCAGTTTTATAAGACGGTCATTATCTAAAATTGAGTAAAAAGCCTACTCCTAAAAAACTTTATCACGCCTCTAGTGGTAAATAATCTAAGACTACGTTAAAGAAGGCACTATATTACTACTTCTACTGTATTAAATAATCTTATCTTACAAAAAATGAGACAGTACAGTAGGATCATAATTCACAGACAAAAAGTCTCCGAAGTCCCACTGATGTTGACCTGAATCTGACTGTTTGACAAGTATTCAAAACGTTACAATGATTACATTAATGCATTAGCAGAGGAAACAATATTTTTTTCTGCGTATCATTTTATCGTAAAAAATATCTAGTCCAAGTAGAATATATTACTTACCTACTTATGACAAAGGCGTTACTTAAATAATGTATTTTGTTTGAAAATACCTGGAAGTTCTCCATCTCTTACATTGGAAATAGCAATGAATAGATCCGGCATATTAATCTTATTCATAATAAAGCAAATGTAGAAAAATATTTGACATTGTCACGTGTATCCGTTGTTCATATCCTAATTAAAAAATTAATTTTAGGAAAATCTAAAAAATCTGCATTTAACTAATCGGAAAAGGGACTAGGTACTTTAAAAATAACACACATACACACAGTGCTAACTCTAATCAATATTTATTTTATTTATGCAATATATTCTAATTTAATAGAATTACAGACAATTACAGTTAACTACCGATTTTTTAATGCAGAAAGAGATTTCCAAAAAGACACAGCGAGCTAACTAACTAATACACTATAGACAGCTTAATTTTTATTTTCATGATCGTTTACATTTAATCTAATAATTAAATTCAATCGTTTAAATTTAATATATAATTTTATATGCTCTTTACCGAAACGTAAATGATACATCCAATTATTTCAGAACGTAAGAGCTAATACGTTTTATCGTCCTCTTTATAGAATCAGAAACACAGTTGGTCTTATCATTTATAGAATCAGAAACATCCCTTGTGTCATTGGATCTAAATATGGATCTATATAAAATAAATAAATAAATAGATAAACTATGGATCAATTTACCGAGACTACGGGTAACTTACACTTAATAAACTTTTTTATACGAAAATAATAAAATAGCCATATTGGCTTAATTTCTAAGCGATGTCTTTGCGGGGTGGTTGTCGTCATCAAACTCAGAAGCCTAGCGGCACCGTACGGGGAGAACATGCCCTACCTGAGAGAATTTAATCACAGATTTTTTCTATACTTATTAAAACAAAATGATAATGGTGTTAAAGAGACAGATGTTTAATTGGCAGATACTTATCCAATCATGCAAACAAGACCAATATATTTCCTTGATTAGCTACCGGGAGATTGATTAGGTCAATGCCCCGAGTACTAAGAAGAAAGACTGCAACAACGCTTATTACTACATTATGAGAACCATCGCCAAACTTCTGTGGCCCCACCGCAACAGTCAACTATTATTAACACAAGCTCAATATAAGCTGGTTATTAAAATTGGCTTGGCCACTGTTCTGAAAATAGTCTACGTATATTAGCATTATTAACATGGCTTTTTTCCACCCACTCATCACTAGGCGAACAAATGGTTGGCGATATACAATTTCACTAACTTTTTGCCTTCTCGTGACCCATTTTTGTCATAGTTATATACTGCTAATTTGGGTTGTTCTGGAGAAGTAACCTAATTTCTTTTTGGCGCTTCCCAATCGCTCATCTTGAATGTCATGTTATTTTATAGCTGGTACGTCAATCGTTAAGTCGCTCGACCCATTTCAGCGATACTATTTCAGAACGGTAATCCTCAATCAGATCTGTTGGTTTAGTACAATTTACTACCGCGTCTCCTTACGTTTCCACAGTAACATAGAATTCGTTTATAATTTTAACTTTTAAATGTTACTATACAACTATTAGATCCAATTCTTTTTCATCTAACTTGATAATAGCCTTGCCTATGTTCTCATATAGTAATTGCAGATGTTTAGCTGCGGCCTTGAAAGTTGGAATAATTATCTGAAAGTAAAACGCAACAAAACATTTTAAATCTATTTTGTTATTTACTAAAAAACGCTAGAATGCCACCTGCCCACATACCTAACTTTCCTCTCTGCAGACATTAAACAGTTCTATTTTTGTAGTCCCTGGTGTAATGGCTCCTAAATTGCTCATTATGTTTTACAAGCTTTCAAAAGAGTTCATAAAATTACTAAACAGTTTATAGTGTTAAACTTTTGTGTATATCCATAACAAAAGGGGTAGTCAATGTTTTGCGAGTCTGACAAATTTTAGTTATTGAATGCCGTAACTAATGTATGCTGAAATATTTTGTCAATCAACATACTCTGCACGTACTCCTTTTCAACGGCAAATAAGTGATATTACAAAGAAAATAACATGTTATTTTTCATTAATATAGCAGTTTTACATATTCGCTGTCAATTTTTCAGAAGCGATAAAAATATTAACAACTAGTACACCCATGTTAAGATGTTTATGCAAATCATTATAATTATACAAATTAAGAAAGATTAATTGATATTTTGAACAAGAGTGTGTGTGTTGGTCACATGGTATCAAATCCAACGTTATTGAATTTGACATAATTTTTCATGTTATGCTCTTGTTCACTTCTTTTATATACTCGTATTATGAATAATGAATTAATGAATAAGTATTACTAACATCTTCGATAAACTCATTTTTTGCAAGACGTGAAGACGCCTTGACAGTTGAGTTTGTTTTATTACGAAATTAAGAAAATGCTTATATGTTATTGAAACGGTTATTAGTTAATATGTAGAACAAACTATTCAATATCAAATATCACTTTTTCCAATATTGTCAACTATAAATCCAATATTTAAAACCTCTTCTTTCGTTAAACTCAAAGACAGATCGAATTATTATTCTAGTGGTTTATTGGCTTAGCAGGAGTTTCTCTTGACAAAAAAATTTTAAAGTTTAAAAAATCTATATTCATATTTAAAACCAAATGAATACATTACTGAACATTTTCAAAAGATTGATGCCAAGCGATCGATTTCCCTTATTATCTCTGATTATAAATAAGAATGAAACTTTGCAGTACCTAATGAGTAAACACACTTAAATATAAATAACATCAAAGAACCTTCTGCTGTAACCAGACAGGCTACCAACCGATAATAGTGAGCCTCGACTGAAGATAAAATTTTACCGCGTCACTGCAATCGTCTGGAAATCCACCAGCATCTGGGCGAACTCACCAGAACACGTTTATAGTCCATTACTGTAAATATGTGGTTAGATGTAGTATCATGACCTGCCACATTGATTTCTGGATAATCTACAAGACCTAGCTACCTACGGTTATTAAATTCGCTATAGAGACATGTGATTTATTAGTCTTTACTGACTTGAAATCTATTTCAAATAAAAATGTCCTTCGTCTGTTAGAATTCCCCGCCGAAATCCTCTGCAGGATTAATTTGGAAAGGTAAATAATTTTGATAACCGAGTTATATGTTGGAAGGCACTTTTAATAAAATAAAATGAATACTTCTACACATAAAACGAGTTCGAAAACCCAAGAAAAGACAAGATACACATGGCATGTAAATATAAAGCTAAATGTCATACTTCAGCGTTTTTTAAATTTAGAATGGGTTCGCTCTTGATCCCAATCAAGCCCGGGGGCCAAGACAGGATCCACGATGGAACGAGCTAACCAAGAAGGTGCCTATTGGCTCTGACTTTGAAAATGGACGGGTTATAAGTTTTCGGAAATACAGACGCAGGGAGGGAGTTCCAATTCTTTGCTGTGCGCATTGTGAAGGATGTTGCGAAGCGCTTGGTGCGACAGGTAGGAATAGCAACTAAGATAGGGTGGTAGGCCACGGTGCGTCTAAATGTTCGGTGGAAAAAGGAGTTAGCAATATGAGCAAAGCAGCTCTTGAGCACACTCTCCAAAGTAGTGTCTCTTTCAGTACCTCTAGAAGACCGACAGACAGGCAACTATGCGGCGATGAGCTAAGGTATGAAGCTTGCTCTTCACCTATTTGCTGTCACTAATGAGCCTCTCAGCTCTGCTCTGAATTGGGTCCAGTGCAGCAAATTGGTATTTTGCTGAGCCGTCCCAGAGAGAGGTGGCAGCAATATTCCATGCAAGATCGAACTTGAGCTTAATAAAGAGGTAAAAGCTGTCCTGGCGTGAAATATTGCTTGATCTTATTTAAGACGCCTAGCTTTTAAGCTGCAGTTTTAGCCGTGGACTCGATGCTGGCGCGAATTTGAGGTCGAAAGACAAATTATTATAATAGACCTAAAGACAACTTCATACCAAGGAGCTCGAGACTGTCGGTCACAGGTACAGATGTACCTCGGAAAGTGCGAGTGTGGTGGAAGGAACTCCTTTTTGCCGTGAAAAGACACGCTTGGAGGCGTTGAAATTAACGAGGTTACTGTCACCCACTGGGAAACGTAGCTTAACCTCTGGTTCGTTAGCTCAACGATGTCCTCTCTCATCAGCATCACGTCGTCAGCGCTGACTTTTGCACTAGACAAGTATCTAAGACAGTCCTGTCGACTGCATACCCAACAATTCCTGGTATGAACAGGTCATTCATGTGCAGCAGGAAAAGCATCGCAGAAAAAACAGACCCCTCAGGATTTGTGGCATATGTAGTCCCATAAGTCATAAACTTATGCTGGCAATATCTACAACTATCAACACATTATTAACAACAATTCATTTTTCAAAGTGTATTGATGTTTATAATTCAAAAGTTCGAGGCATCACACGGAGGGACACGCTCCATACAAGGGCGGTCATAAATAGTTAAAGTCCTGTTACTATCAATACATTGTATTATTTTAGTGACTTATAGTTGTAAAAGTGTTTTAGGAACATTAAAATGAAAGAAGTACATGTATTTACGGAATAAAAAACGTTTACTTCAGTAAAAAACAAATATAAACAATAACATACTTTTACCTAAATTTATCATGAACAAACACTTAAAAATTGGAATGTAAAACATATATTTTAAATAAAATAAGAGTCAAAACATTGATAACATTATTTAATTATAATAAAATAATAGAAATAAATAAATTTAAATTAATTAAATACAAAAAAAAACAAAACAACTAACAAAATACAAATAAATTATTCTTATTCTAACAATATTAAACATGTAACAATTCTATTACACTTTGTGACAGAGTATTTTTCTTTTTAGGGGGAAGTTTCCGAAGACTTGTAATATAAGGATCTGAATGTAATAATAGTCGTTGTATTAAATCTTGATTGGTAACTTCACGTGACATTTTTCGAGTGTGACTTCGTCTATAAATTTTGATATACTTATTTGTCGCTTCAGCAGCTTCTTCGGAAAGTTCTCCTATAGATAACAATGCATAACTTATAATATCTGAACCATGTACGAGCACCTTATGGACAGAAGCAGGAAGACTATACCACGGATATTCCTCGACCAGGCTGTATGCTGTTTGTAATGCATAGTGCAAGTTTAAAACTTGCATTCATTAATTTTATGTCCAGAAGATAACGTTTGTAATATTACACAACAACGATCTATGAGATCCTTATTCAAACCTGTAATTTCAGCAGATACAGCTGATTCCAAAAAAAACTTCCTGGCCGTGTTTCCGTCGTTAGACGTCCCGCTTCCACCACTACGCGGCTTGTCAACTATTAAACCTAATCGTTCCCTAAACTGGGACTGTACATATTGTTTTTTATTTGATAACAATTGTTTATCACTATCTAGCCTAACTTGCCATTTTTTTATGTCTAATCTATATGAAAGATGAATAAAATCCAAGAATGTAGTGGTGATAATCCAAATTGGTATCTACTCTCTATTACAGGTTTTTGTAAACATTCGTCTATTTTATTCATCTCTTTAGGGGAAGCATTACATATATAACATCTACTTGTAGATGTTTCACTTAAAGCACTACAAATTTTACCATCTACCATTGAAAGCTGCAACTTATGAGAAACGACCAATTCACGATTGTCGATCTGAATAAAAGTAGGTTGCAAACTTTCAATTTTATCCTTAAAATAAGCTTCCTCTTGCAAAGACACTGCTGTGCTTTCTTTCAAAAATTGAAATCGAATAAGACGGCAGTACCTAGTGGAAGAGGGTCGAGGATTTTTCCATAAAATTTTACAATTATCTTCAGCTAATTTTACAATAATTTGAAGGGGTACATAAGATGTTACAAACAAACTACTATCTTCTAAAGTTGAATCTGAAAAAAATTGTTTGTATTCACTATGTCCAGTGCTGCCATCGAATCCCCATTTCCCAAGTAAAGAGATATTAGACAAACAATCATCAGGAATCTGATCTAAGACCTCTTTTTGAGATTCAAGGATTCGAGAAGCTGTGTGATCAAAAAGACTTTGTAATTCAACTTCAGCTGAAGACTCGGAAACAGTTATATTAGAAGGGTAACATCTCTGTTTCGCTTTAGTAATTTGTTGGTAACATGGTAATACATTAGGAGAAATCTTACTATTAACAAAGTTTTTAATTAATAAATACTGATGTTTTGTCAACTGAGCATCAGTCACAAGTGACAAGACATCATCAGTGCTAACTCTAGATATACACGAATCGAATGAACAGTCTGAAACATCAAGCAATGCACTCACAGTAGAATCATCAGACTTTGACAAATCAGCTACTCTCCGACGTTTAGTCCTTTTACTACATTGCGTAAAAGGTTTTCGAGGACGACCACGTGAATGACACGGCGACGTTTCAGACGGAGTACATTGCTTATTGTTTTTCACAAGTTGAATTTTTTCAATAACATTAAACCAATCGGAATTCTTATATAAAAGCTTGGTTTTATCCCTATTACATTTTTTCCAGAATCGAGCAATAGCTTTACATAAATTATTAACAATTTTCTCTAAATAATGAATATCAATGTTCTCAGCATCGTTCAGAGTAGTCAACAAACTTTGTAGGACTTGACGACACTTTTCCGAGTCATTATCGGTATTGACAGTTAGCCATATTTCAAGAATATGCATTCTTGAAAACGAGCATATATATAAATTACCTAAAACAAAAAAAACGGTTAAAATTCAGTCACAAAACCTACACAAAGCACTAAGTCTAAATAAACTAATTTCGTAGCAAATGCTACGAGATAATCTGGCAACGGTAGCACCCTTGTCATCGCCAAAAGGGCAGATAAGGGCAGCCAAGTTTTAATTTTCCTAAGATAAGAAAGTCTAAAGATTATGGTGCAATATACCTCCATAGTCGGAGCGAGTGGGAACATATTTAAAAGTTTATTCAAACTTTGAATATTAAAATATAATACTCCAAGAAAAGTCGCCTCGTAGCAATGACATACTAAAGAAAATATATACTAAGATACAATTAAAATAAAAATATTAATTATTACATACCCTGTTCTTGGATATCCATTTCAGAAAAAACACACACAGCACTCACAGGTCCCGCAATGACAACAAATGACGTCACGCTTTTTAATGACTCACTGATAACAGTATTTACGATTGGCGATGCGCTCTCTTTGAATGCACAATAGATAATGAAGGCGCACTCTAATTACTGACCTATTTATAGTTTCAGAAGGTACCGCAACTATCCAATGTAACGACAAGGAATAAAATGTAAAACTAGAAAGCAGGTTTTTAAGATTTATGACCTATGGATGTCCCACAGTGCATCAGATCGTTTCAAATATGGTATAGTATCTATTGGAAGTAAATATCAACGTAATATATTAGTATTTTTTTTTGTTTTGCGGTAAGACTTTTAAACGGCTCGATGGGTTTTAATATTTTTATATAATGTGCGTAATAAATCTAATAATAAGACGAAACTTTTTTAAGTTGTTCAGAATTTTTTAATCTGTCCGCACAAGTTATAATAATTTTGTTTTTTTTTTATTTTGATTGAGACAAAACGAAAGTATTATTGAGCGAAGCTCTCTTTTAGGCAACTCACAAACGCTTGTCTCCCTCCTGCTACTTAACGGTTCAATCGATTCGAACGAATTTTGGCATGAACATACATGATTATAACTTGATGGACATAGGCTATGATAAAAAAATATAGACTTTACAATGGAGGAATAATCACCGAAAGAAAAATTCAAAAGCTGATCACAGCCAAACCGCTGGTACTACATTGATGAAATTTGGCGCCAAAACTCACATCGTGATCGCGACTAATGTGCAAAAAGAAGTTTTGAAATCGAACATACCATGGAGGAATAATCACCGAAAGAAAAATTCAAAAGCTGATCATAGCCAAACCGCTGATACTACATTGATGATTTTTGGCGCCAAAACTCACATCGTGGTCGTGACTAATGTGCAAAAAAAAGTTTTGAAATCGGACATACCATCGAGAAATAATCACCCTTCAAAAATCTAATTGCTTCGCTCAGTATTTGCAAACAGCAGCATGTATTGCAGACCTAGTATCTGTGGCAGATAGCCTATTTTGTCAACATGTTTTGTTCGATATCTTTAATCTCGTAACCTTATTTTTGAAATTAATGCATAATCCGCGCGTGTGATGGTGGGCATTATAAAATTACTGGAATAACCCAGAATCCTTTGAGATCGCATTTATGTCTTTGTCCCGTATTTCAGTGTCGCGATGTAGATTAACGAGCTGGGCCGCTTTTGATGTGATTGGGTAGGATTATTTTATTCTGGTGATGACCCTGTACCGTGACCCCTAAGTAGATTTAGGCTGACAAGTAAAATATGCGGGATAAAGATCGAATCATCTTAATAACATTAAACACTTTCTCCGATACGGAAATAGAATTATATATTTGTGTTTAAAGCTTACATTTAGACTCTATTAATAGATGCCATTTTTTTTAATTACTAACTTTTTGTTAACCACAAACGTTTTTCTTTCTTCCGATAGAACGGTACAGCTTAACGATATATATTGAGAAAAACAAAATAAAATCAACGTTGTGATTTTGGTATATGACAGTAATAATAGAAGATGCATGGATGAGACACTGGTCCATGGTTATGACGATTAGATTTGAGTGGTTGTAACACTGGTCCATGGCTGTACAATTAAAGATGTGTTGTGTGACAGCTGCTGATCCAATGTTGGCTGGAATGTCATCTTGTTATTAAAAAACAACAAATGTTCCTTGTATTGTTTTGTAAGTACTATAAGTAAGACGAAGAGATCATCAATTTTGTTTTAAAAGTAAAAGGCATCTCTTACATTTCTATTAACTTTTATAGGAAATATTTGTACTTTCAAACAATGATGATTGTTTTTTAATTAAACAATGAAATTAATACTATAATACTCTAGTAAACATTCATAATAATAAAAAACCTCTTCATGTCTATTACACTAATTTTTTTACCGATAAAATTACAGATCCAGATCAGTCTTTGATCAATTGATCATTCAATAAAAAAAAATAAAAACGAATCTTATAACACTCATAACAATAATTTATCTCTCGTATTGTAAAGTTCGTTTTAACATAACTAAAATGCATAGTTTAGAGTCTCTTAATATTTTTATAGTATGAGCTTAAGAAATTGTAATCGCAGATCATCTCACGCCTTCTGCTGAGTATAGGCTCAAGTAATTTATTTATTTATTTATTTATTTGGACAACCAACAAGGACATACACCATAAGAGCTTAGAGTTACAAAGTCGATGGTTTACAAGTATGAGTGCTGCCTTAATTACAGGTTGCCACGGACAGCAAAGTAATATTAAAACTATTTCTTGAGCTAAAATTCTGGATATGTCATCTGGTTGTTTCCAACAAAAGACTCCATTCTTCCATTGCAGAGTCTTTTTGCGTACAAATTTGACTGCATATGATTCATTCTTACTGAACTTTCTTACGCTCTTAGTCTTGTCTTTTTTTCCTGCAAAGCTTCTTTTAGATATGTAGTCTTTTTTCTTTCTTTGGCCTTCCAATTTTTCACTTTATATAACCCTACACCCATCTTGAGTTCCTATCATAATTGTATCCCAGCTAATGGCTTTTTCTCTTTGCAAAGTTTTGGCTTTTGCTTCAGTCTCTGTATTTTTTATTTAGTACTTGATTCTTCTGCTCTTCTTCTGCTGATTGAACTTCTAGACCTTTTTTATCATCAATCTTTTCTTAATATTTATTTCTTGAAACTCTCTAAAATATTGTATGTAGTCAATGCTGGAATCTCTTCCTATAGTAAGTAAGACTTTTCTTCCTCCAGAAGCAGACATAAGGCAATTTTGAAATACTGTTTACAGAAAGGAAAGTAATGACATACTATTTCACAGTTAAGCATGTCAGCTCTTTTATATTTTCTTGGATCTCTTGTTTTAGATGTTTTTCCTTAGATAGTTCATATTACGTTTCGTGGGTTGTTTCGAACCTTATACTTTCTGCCTTCTTCAATAGAAAATATTCATATTACTGAAAAAAAAAATCTTTTGCTTTGGTTATTAACAATAATATATATTAAGCGTCACATCCATGGTCATAATGTCACAACAATGGTACAATATCACGGTTGTAACACCCACGAATGTGACAACTTCTCAACGTGTTCGCTTTAACATAACCTCTAACAATATATTTTCAAATAATATTTAAACCGTGTCTTAGATTAATTTTAGTTTCTTTCACAAGTATATAAACAAATATGACACAAAAAACGACGGCTTACCGTTTGGAATGGTGACCACGTTTGTGTCGCACTATATTCAACCAAATACAAGTAAATAACATCACGTCTGTCAACAATTGACAACCTGGAAATGGACCATTGCAAAATGGCGACCATAATGTCGTTATTGCCAGCATGAAAATTTCGAAAATTACCATTGGAATTATAGTAATGTTATGTCATGAACTAAATCTGGACCGGACCTGAAATAGAATATTTCTTACAAATTATACTTTCTAGTACAATATGACTATAAAAAGTGGATGTTTAAAAAGGCATAAATGATAACACATCATCGGATTAACGTCTCTAAATTAGTAAAATAGGTTTGTAACAATACATGGACTTGACTTTTGAATACAATATTTACTTTCCTTTATATATTTCCCATATTATTTTTATATTTTTTACATTCACCTCAATAACCTTAACCCAAAGTTAGCACTTTAAGGCTTTCTTTACGCTAATTACGGTAACAAATAGAGTACATAAATAGGTGTTCATATGTAGAAACATTATATATAAATGCCCTGACTCAGGTACATAAACTGTCAGAAGCCGTTTTCACGAGATGTTATTAGGAACCTATTTCAGTGTGTCATATTTAATCATAAATCTATCAACCCATCTACTGCCAGGCTCTACTAATGGATGGAGATATCATTAGGAGAATGTTCAGTCCATTGTTAGTCAAAGAACGCATGTTTTGCGAACAATAAGCCGAAATAACTATATTTATATTTCCGAAACAAAGTAATAAACAAGTCGCACATGCTTGTCATTGTCATTATGCATTGTGTGATTCATGTGTACTTCTTTAGATATTTCACTTTTATGATCACAGCTCAAAGTGTGGGTGTAAATTGACACACACGTCGTTTGGAAATGAAACTTGAAAGAAAATCCCATAATATTTACACGAGCATAAAGTAAAGCACGGTCATCGAACTTTCCGATGGATAAAGGAAGCATATAGATATGTACAATTGAAGAATTAAATATATTAATAATAATATTTCTTACGTTCTTACTAATTAGCTTAGCCCAAAGTAAACACTTTAAGGCTTATACTAGGGTAACGGATGGACATACAAATATGATACATAGATATGTAATGTTAATAGAAATTTATAAAATGACCCATGGAACCGTCGAACCCAGGACCGTCGGTGTGAAAGGCAGGATCGCTACCATGCACCAAAAGGTCGTCGATTCGCACTTGTATTTCTTGTATTATAAATTAACAGCTAATGACAAATATAGGTGGACAAAGGTTTGCAAAGGTGAATTTGTCTTTAAAAGATCTTTTTAAGTCAATCAGTTCTATAAGAGGATATTATAATATAAAAGTAACAAATATTAAAATATATAGATGCCATAAATAAATGAAAAGATAGACAAATTATAATAAACACTTATAAAAAAGTAATTGAAAAAATTAGTAATACTACACATAATATGATGTACCACATTTAGGAAATGCTCCTAAGGTGTGACTTTTAACAATGAAATGAATGGGCTGGCTTTTAACACAATACTATTACGAGTTTCTTTTAGCTCACATTGAGAAGAAATAAAACAGAAAGTTAATGCTACTACTAAGTAACTCTAACACTGTAATGATGCAAAGTCGTATAGCACATAGAGCTCGTGGAAGATACCAGAGCTTGCAAAGGCAGGTGGGGGAGTTAAGCTTGAAGGTATTCAAAAGGATGTTGATTCGATTAATGTGTTTATAAAACAGCTTAATGACTTGAAACGATTAAAAACTTGGCCAATAAAATACAGACTGAAAAGATTTAAGTCTCTCACTTACACAAGCCTTCAATTGTGCATGTCTTATTCAATATCCTCATTACCCAAATCATCAAATCAAATTCTCCGCCTACCTCCATTCTCAATTCTTTATATAATCCAATGTGTGACAAAGCAAATCTATTCTATAAGCAACTTTCCAGTATTTTTAATATTAATGGTAAGACGTCATAAAATATAGCGAATGCCAAATAAAATAGGTGAACCGGAGAGTACCCAGACAGGCGTTTCCTCATATACCCATTTAGTCAGTCTATTGAGGAGAAGCGTATAATTTATCATATTTATGTCATGTATATGAGCCAATTACAAATAGCGTTTAAAAAATAAGCGTCATTTCGTAGAAATTAAATGGAATTTTGATAGTGAAAATATCGTGAAGTGCTTTGTATTAGGGCTGTCATATTTTGAATTTCACCGGGGCGATCTCGAAAAACCTTCAATATTGTTTGTTTTATTTCAAGCTTATGTGCATACATACTAAAATTCGGTTTTACGTTGTAGTGGAATATTTATAAACTGTCATGATAATTATTTTTAAAATGCACAATGCACGATTTTACATATAAACCCCCGTTCAAGTCTCGATCGTAGTTCATGTGACATTGTAATAATATGGTCCCCACAATTTATAGCATAAACAAATTTCCTTCTTTAATCCACTAGGTGCTTATCTGGACGATCACTCAGATGACTGATACAGAAAAAAGTTATTGATTTAAACTCAAAGAGAGCTTAAGTCCTAGTAATTCATGGCAATGATAAATTACTATTACAATAATCCACTAACTACAGGTACAAGGTTTCCGTTGTTGCTTTTCATTTACGAAGACTACATAAATTTTTATACTAGTGTTTTTCCTATTTAGTTCTTACACTTCCGCGCACATTACACATTTGAATAAAACACTTTTTTACGGATTTTGCGCATTTATTTTATTTTATATTTAATTCTGATCACAGGATGACTAAGGATCTTAGTCATCCTGTGATCAGAGCTCCTGCAAAGGAGTCGAAACGTCAGGCTAAAGCTAAGTCGTCTAAATCGTCTTAGACGTCGCAAAACGTCAGCTAAGGTAAATATAAAATACAATAAAATATGTGCAAAATCCGTAAAAATAGTGTTGTTCCCTTTCCCGTACCAACTTACTTAGTACATAACCCTAACTAAAAATTATTTTATCAACTAACTGGTCAGGTTTTAGTTGATACAGTCATGAGTAGCTATCCCGGCTGATGATGGGATTTTAGGAGATTAATACCTTGTGTGTTAAATTGTCCTTTTCTATGTGTGAGTGCTGTAGGCCGTAGATAACCGGCACCGTGTTTGACAGCGAAATCCTTAGATAGATCACAAGCCGATAAAGGAGTCACCTCAATGGCTTTCTAGAGGGATGCTATTTCTCCTAAGGGATTCTCCAAACCGACATGAATTCACTACGGCGCTCGAACCAGAAAGAGAGCACGGGGTGACATAGGGTGCCTCTGTAATCTCAATTATGATACGCCATGTTGTGGAGGGGAGAACTCCCAAGTACGTTTCTGTACCTGGTAAAGCGCGAATTGTGTAGACCGTGTCTTCGCACTCCGGACCAATGAGTACGTTATATTACATGACTCTGCATGTGGTGAGTAAGAGAACTGTGTCAGATGACCTGTGTGGGAGGAATCGGAGGGGCATTGGTCCATATGATCTGTTCATCCGGGGTGTGAAATATATATAAATGGAATTAGTTAGTTGAAAGATGAACATACATAAATGTCTTCGGGATAATCTTCCTCCACGGTCGACGGTCTTAGCTCATGATTTTGTAGCTCGAGCGATCTACATGAAACTTTGTATATAAAGTCTATTTGCCTTATAAATTCCGTATGCGCGATATAGTTTTCTATATTAACATCTTGTTCAGAGCTTTAGTAAATTGTCAATAAATATTTATGCCCGGTCATTATGAAATTGTGAAATGGTGATATTCAACTTATAATTTATAATAGATCTATTAGACCAGGAGTATTAACAGTGAAATCTGATGATTACAATAGGCTTGTGAATTATCACCAGCCCATTGATTTCCTAAGTGCAAAGGCATAGGATAACGGGAAGATTGATCAAAACAATGTAAGTAAAAATGAGTCTTATGTCATCACCCGAGCCCAATGCGGATTGGATGGTGCTAATCCGAACTGATGACCCTTGCGAAAGCAGTCGGGACCTACAGTTTATTAGATCGATATTGCTCAAATCTAACTCTTCCAACATTTTGATATTTTTTACAAGTCCCTGTTTTATTCTAACATTATCAAGTATGTTCGTATCTATAGTATTTAGTTACTGTAATAGCCAAAAAATAATTTGGTAAGAATGGAATTAATATTGCAACCACCAAAAAAAATTTTGGTCGATTTTGATTTAGTGCGATTTTGACCGGCTGTCTTTGTCTTAGCCGTAGGTCCTGATTGCTATGATTTGACTATTAGATATAACAAATAAGGCAGTTATTAAAATAAAACACCTGTGGTAAATAAAACAACTTTTTCACGGTTTTTAGCTTATAATTTATATTTAATCATGATGTTTCGAACTTCTTTACGGGAGCCGTGATGCTACGACTTCTTTACAGAACAGGTGATGACAGAATGACTAGGGCAATGGTTGTCATATGTGTTCGACTGCCATCACAATATATAAATCGGTTATGTAGGCATTAATGGCTGATGGAATCAGCATTAGGCTCTGGCTGTGGTTTAATACCCATTTTTCTTAAATAGTTTTGGTCTATCTTCCTTAAAGAAGGTATTGCCCCTGCACTTTGGAAATCAATAGGCTGTTTATACTGTTTACATTGTTAATACCCCTAGTCTAAGAGATTTAGCGTGCTTTCTAAGAAGTAGAAGATAACGAGGTTAACAGGTCACCATTTCTATGATCCTCGTGAATTTGATTTACTTCCGTAATGTTAATATAAACTGGGTACTTCTGAGTAATCGAACTTCATATAAACTGTATAAACAGTCCATTTGGAGAGTCGGTTAAGTGCTACTTTTTAAATCCACTTATTTAGACCACTAATTAAACCAGTCCTTCATATAACCACTTCTTTGTTTACAAGATCCATTTCCATTCTATCACATGATAATCCATCTTCCGCATGGCATCGTTACCAGTTCCAGATATCTTGATATAATTGGATTTGAAGATTGTTTTGATAAATCTTCAGTCATTTGTCTTGGCAAAGTATGCGAACAAATTAGCCCGGAATTTTTGTGGGAAAATTAATTAAAACGTTGGTTAAAATAATTGGCAGCTAAAAATAATATAACTCGTGGTAATAATAGAACTGGGTAGGTACAGAAATACTTACTGTGTCTATAATTATTTTATTGGTATAAACAAAATTACATATAGTAGGAATTTACATACCAAATAGACTTATGAATACCTACTGCATTTTAATCTTCAAACTGTACGCAGTATAGCCATACAAAAATATTATATTCTTTACACTGCAATGCGGATGAAAGACATTTATAAAATTACTTTCGAAAATTTCCATATTAGAATCACTCTTTCAAAATATGATCTATGAGCTCATTTCTTTAATTTTAGGTTTAATTTAGCAGATTTTAATTTTACTTCATATAATTTTACGTTGTGGTTTTTTACTTTATACTTGCGACGGTCGCTTGATGTAACGGGAGGGATCCTACCTTCTGCACTAAAGGTTCGCATTCTGGTAGGGGCATATGTGTGTCTGGTATATTTATGTATTCTATACATTATTTAGTACAAATAACAAACTTTGCTTAGTTTGGAACTAAATAATTATTGTGAGTTCTCCGGAATTTGTTTATATCCATATTTTCCTTTACAGTGATTTGCCGAAAAGTTGCACTAATCTCTGTTATTATCTAATATCAGCTATTATATGACGACTTTTGGTGCAACGGAAGGGGCACATGTTTATGTGATGAATACTAGCATTTTAGTCATGGGTTTTATATATATTTATATAAATAATAAATATCAATGTATCATATTAATCTATCCGTTACCCTAGTGTCCATAACACAAGTCTTGTAGTGCTTAGTTTGAGTGAGGCTAATGTGTGAGGATTAAAGTATCTCAATAAAAACTCTCGGAGAATTACCGTTTTAAACTGTATTTTCTAATTTGTATTCAACAGCGAAGTATAGACGTATAAATAGTAGATGCCTTAAATTTATGCCCAGGATAATAATGGGTGCGTTTGTAAGAAAAAGCGCTCAACAGCTCTCGAAAGCAAAATGGCGACCGTTCAGCAGTTAGCGCTACTGAGCGCTAAATGACTATGTTCTGTTTGGACGCAAACTTAGCGCTCACTGGGGAACGTAACCTCAATTAATATAATTTTATGAAATTTGCAGTGAAAAATAAGAATTTTTACCTTAAATAAATATGAAATATTAGATATTTACCTGTTCTAAGCTTATGATGGATATCATCGGTTGCTAATAATAGAAATTCCTTATTCCCACATTCCCTTATTACTACTATCATTTTAATGATTGCATAAAACCACCGGTTAACTTACAAGTTTGTAAACAAACTTATCTAAGCGAAATGGCGGAAAACGTCAGCGCTGCGAGAGTTAGAAAACGTGTCCTTGCCGAAAACTTTTCAGCCTTAGCGAGCGCCGTCAAACGCTTTTTTTATGCCAAACGCACCCAATGTTATATTCTCTTGAAACGTCGAATTCAATTAATAAAATATGAAATGAAATGGTTTTCGATATCCGTAAAAAGTGTCATTTCACTGAGTAGGCATGAAACTGTAACAACTTAGGACTGGGATCATATCTATGAAGTTGCCGATATTTAACGTAAAGCTTTTAAATACATAATTTATCTTCGTTTCCTTTTGTTATACGTGCCCAAAATAGTGTCCAATAAAACATAAAAAACTTAATAGCTCACTTTCTAGAAAATATGTAAAATATACATTTTAGAAAAGCAAAACCGTCAAAGAGCAGTGTAAAGCTGATCTCGATGCTAAACGCGACAAGATAAAGGTCCGTCCACCCGCCGCTATCAATTATGATTACGTGGGCGATAACTCACGTACCCTTATTGTGCACGGGGGTTTGCTGTCAAGAACTCATCAAAGCATCTAGGGGCGCATTAGCGCGAAACAGACTAGGGGTCGAAGTGGTCGCCATGGCCGATATCGGTCGGACAGATCATCATCATCCTATTAATTCTCATTTTAACATTCCTATACTAAACTATATATAAACTAAACTACCAAAACCACACCTTATCTTCATTATATTCACATTGCATTTAAGAACATCAAATACATTTGTATAAATATAGTATAATAACAAACTTGTGTTACTTATCGTAGAAGAATACCTATGATACATAACACTTTGACCAACTTATGTAGAGAAATGCACCTATATAATTTTATATTTCATTAAGAACTCAATATAATGTGTGAGTTATGATTTTTTCTAAGGTTTATCTAAGGAGATTTTATGAGGTAATGTGGTTGATTGGTTGGTTACCATGGTAGAAGCTGGTGTACCTGTTCAAAGTTCTGTTTTCTATTTGCAATCAGGTCGTTGATAACTTATTCCGTTTTCCTAATTTTAATTTGGTTTGTTTGCATGCCTCCTCGAGTGCTATTTTACTTTTTTTTAAATTTTTCGCAGACTGTTTTATTAATTTATTTTCCCTCTTTGTTAAAATAAAATAAAAAGCTTTGTCGCTTATAATTTCCAATAAAAGACTCATATGAAAAATACACAATCATTTTCATGATTTATTAATTGATGTCACTGGAAATATTTTTATAAAGCTACAATATCTCTGACACATTAAATTTATTTGTGATGTCATTTGTCACTAATATTAAAAAGATACTAAACTCGGCTGCGAATTGGAGCTGCTCATATAAGTGTGATCACAAATTAGCTTGAATGTTGGATATCATAAAGATGTGTTCATAATTTTAAAAGCTAGCTCATGTCGTTTAACTCAACTTTAACTGAAAATAATTCTACTGTCATTACTTACTTTATAAAAACGCTGCCTTCAATTGCTTGAAAATATTTAAAGAAATTTAATGAAAATAAAAATGTCTAATTAATTTTCAAGCAATATTTGCAGAGTGAGTCTACATTGCTCTGGAATATAATCTTCTGTTTTGTTGACAACTTCTTAAGGTAATATTATAAAAAAGTGCTTTTGGTACCTAAGCTACGTTCCTGTATCTTAGGTACCAAGTACAAACAGTAACGTTCAAGATCTCGGTATTACGATCTTTTCTGTAAGGAAACTAATGTACTTGCACAGAACAAAAATTTTGCGGGAGTTGGTAGCGGTATATTGCTAACCGCAAGCAAGCGATGCCTGGCCGTAAGCGGTCAGACGGGACGACAGGACGCGATGTTTGTACAAACTGAACGTAGTTATAACGTTTGCCTTTTCAAAACTTACACTCAGGCCTCTGGTTGAAGAAATTGCTATGATATTATTGGTCGAATCACCGTTCTTATACATGTTATGTCCCGTCTGTTTTGAAAAAAAGTAACAAAATAACACTTTCTTCTTCTTGCCAACCCTTGCATATTTATGTTTGACTGAGTAGCTTAGATACTTGTAAGCAAAGCATTGTCTCGTCGGTTAGCAAGAGCGCTCTCATACTGAGTAGATTGTAACACTGTGATCAAGATGTTCAAATAGTTATTTGCGACCAAAGTGATCAAAATTTTGGTGCGGCTAGGGCTTTCAAATCTATGAAAATGTAACATATTAATTTTTATGCTACTATAAGATAAATTATTTTTCTATTACAAAAATTTATAGCATAAATTTCATGCATTTTGACATACTACACAAAATGTTTTAAAATGGAATAAAATTGATGTTTTGTTTTTTTGACAAGGTACATATTTTTATAGATACTTAAGATATTTTTTTAATTTAAATGATTGACCCTGACTGTAGGTTCTTGCATTTTTTAAATAAATTAAACATGCCAAAATTTAAGTTTTGAAGAAGAAACTTGAAGTCAAAACAATTTGAGTTGCATAATCCGCTGTTTCCTTTTTTATAAAATATTCAATGTTCTATTCTCACAAACACCTAAATATCATATTTTAAAACATATAATTTCAAAAATTATTTCTGTCTTATTTGTATCGTATTTTACTTGAAAATAATAATGGACTGTAAGTAAGTTTGCACAATTTTAATTAACAACAAAAGCACATGTGTTCTTAAGATTAAAGTAATTATACGCGCTATTTCAAAAGCTGACTTTGATGAGGCAAAAATCTAGACGAAAATCTGGTCGACGTCTAGGGCATCAACCTCAGGGTCGGTCATTGTCTTGTGAAGTCATTTCCTGTCTTCACATATTATGACAGCTTGTAAAAATTTGTTTTCATCGTTGCACGACAAAGACGTAGCCTCAATAGTGAAATGACAGTTTCCGACAATGTAATTTGGCCAAAAAATTAGCTGTTTTAAACTTATGGAAGTGTTTTGCTTCATTTCATCCTTTGACTTGTCAATTGTGACAATGTAACAAACAATCTACTTCAACCTCAGCTCAACAACCTATTAGTTACTATTAAATCTCAATGGGACTGCGACCATTTTTGTTGCATTCTCATAAAGTTTAGTGCCTCCAAGGAATTTATTCTTTACCGCAATGAGTTATAATTAATACTGGCATTTGTCGCCTATTTCCAGATGGCTGGTGCGAGTGGTGGAGGACGTGCAGGCGGGCGAGCTACGAACACGAACGGGTCTCGTGCCAGCGGGCCTGCTGGCCGAACAGAAGACCAAGGAGCAGGACCACACCGCCCTGGCTGCTAGAAGACAGTGAGTTTGTTAATCACATAGCTGAAACTTTCTTTCTCTCTTAGCTGCATGGCTGCTAGAAGAGGGCCCGTTTGATACTGTATTATTTAAAACCCCATTTCTCTCTTTGCTGCCCTGGCTGCTTGTAGAGAATGGGTTCGTTAGTATTATAGATTAATTCTTCTTTCTCTCTAAGCTGCCCTGGCTGCTAGAAGACAGTGAGTTTGTTGCCCTCATAGCTAAATTCCTATTTCCCTTTTAGCTGCCCTAGGAGGCAGGAAGATTATTACTTTCATAGTTAAAACCTTCTTTGTCTTATTGTTGCTTTAGTGAGACATATGACCAACCGAAAAACGAAAGCAAACACTCGGCTAAAAACTATTTCTTAAACATTTAGATATACAGACTTCAAATACCTTTAAAGACAATTAGGTATTCACCTAGTTTGATGAAATGTCCGTAGATCACTAATATCTTTTAAAACTTACTGATTTCATTAAGCTACACTCAGTAACAGTTATCTCTTAATAGCTTATACAACCAAACTTTATCTACACTATCTAAAATGTTATGAAGACGAAAGATTTGTCTTTTTGTATGTTTGCAATGAATAAACTCAAAAACTACTAAGCCGATTTCAACAATTTTTTCACCATTGGAAAGCTACATTCACGCTGAACAACAAAGGCTATATTTAATGCTAGAAAATTTTCAAGAATTTTGTCCACCCGTGCGAAGCCGGGATGGACCGCTAGTTCTAAATATTTCTGAAAAAGGATGGAAAATAACAAAGGTTATTCAGTAGCTAAAGTTCAAAGTAGGGCTTTTTCTTATTCAGGATAGTTTAAAAAGTATGGATGTTACACAGCCAATAAAAAAATTTAATATTCTTTACATTTTGAAATAAGATTTTTTCCACTTGATCATGAATCTTATCGCTACCGAGCCGTAAATCCAAAAACTAATCGCTTGCAATAAAAAACACGAGTCTTCAAATATTCCGCTTTAAAATATGATCTTAATAGCCGGTGTCTTTGCTTTCTGTGGTTTTATTTAAGACATCAAGTCGACTCCCGTGTGAGTGCTTTATTTAAGACCAATTTTTTTAAAACCAACTGTCACTTGCGTCAGCACTCAAACTGGATGTTTGTACTTCTTCGACTTATTTTCCATTAACTTTATTATCATTCGTGTATTTTTAAATACCAGAACTTCATCCGTTAGGAATGTTTCTTGATTGCATGTGGTATACGTGGAGCATGTGGATATTTAAATGAGTTATTTTTTTTTTACTAAAAACTTAAAAAAAATCCCAATAAATATTCGGGTTTCATAAAAACTGGAGATTGTGGTGCAACTGCGTTTCGTATCGTCGACCCTATTAGATGTTTGGGCGATGAATACGAGCATTGAGAGACCTGGAGTCCTAGGTATTATATATATGTTGCAATAAATATTACATATCATATATATGTAATCTGTTTATTCGTTGCCCTAAGCTCTGAAACTCAAGCTATGCAGTGCTTACTTTAGGCTCGGTTTGGTGTGAATGTAAGAAATATTAATATTATTTTGTTTTATTTCCACTTCACATTTAATAATGAACTCTGAAGAGTTTTTTATCGGATTAATAGATTAGCACATATGGAAATACCAGACGGATTAAATAATGTTGCTTTGCATTTGACAGCCCATTACATGAGGAAGGGTTGATACTATTTTACATCACACTAGGAGCCGAGGAAAGCTAGGAACGCAATGCGAAAACGAAGTAAATAGGCTGACTACAGGCCCCGATTAGAGTGGAAGCATTTCTGAGTCCTCTGAACTCTTGCCGAGCTGTCTTTATGTGATAAAACCAAAATCCATGCATTCGCAGGCTAAACTTGTAATATTGTCCCATATATGTTCGAGTCTGACTCACGCACTAAGGGTTTCATAAAAGCTTGTATGTGAACAGTTTATTTTAGAATTGAGTATCGCAGATTATTGCCAGATTATTCCGAGTAGGTATATGTGTTGAATTGCCCCTCAAAATCTATACTCGAAACGTAGAAATATAAAACATCGACCGGTTAGCTGAAGGTGTGGGTTTAGTTCCTGCCTTTGACAGACTTTTTTCACGTTCTTGTAGTTTACGGAAAATTGTGATTATCTTCACATTAAAAATGTTAATTGGGTTGCATCATCTATAGATTTATGGAATTAGAAGTTATTATTTATGAATAAATTAAAAAAATGTAGGTCTGAATTTGAAACAGCTATAGATATTATTGGTCAGTCCCTCCGACTTTAAAAGACAAGGTCAACATTCCCCTTTCATTTGTTTTCACTTGGCATATTTTGTTAAAATGTATAGTGATGAGACAAAATGCGTTTTCCACTACAAATCTTCTACACCTTTCAGCCAGCCAAAACGCTAGTACATAAAAAACTTACTGTCACACGTGTAAACAAGTAGTTGGCCCCAATTGCTACTGTGTAAATTTTGACAAATAATAAGTAGCCGTCAACTGACGCTTGCAAATTCGTAAATTGCTCTGTAGTGCAATAATTGTCCAAAATTATACAATGTAGCACAATATTTATTACTTAAAAGGTGTTATTGTTGTGAGCACATACACGAAAACTTTTTGGAACAACTTTAAAGATAACATTGAAATTTATAAAAGGCGATGGCCTGCACTTGAAGCGGTATAAAAATATTTTGATTAAAAAAAATATTGATTAATTTATTCATAAAATAGTATGTATTTATCAAAAGTCTTTTTTATTTTCTTTATTCATGGCTTGCACGATTTGTGCATTTAGCCAGTTTCCAGGAAGTATAATTGTCAGTTATATATTTATATATTTTTTGCTAGGTTTCAGTAAATGTGTGGGGTTTTACTGAAACCTCCCCGTGCACTTCTTGAGAGTTTGTTACAGTTGCCAACACTCTTGTATGTTCACAAACACTTAGTGGTTAATAATCCACCATTATTACGCACTAATTTCCACCACTACACAAATTTCAACAAGAGAAACAAAACCACCAACGTGACGCTTCCCGCTCCTGCCAAAATGTCCTCATTAAAAGTTTCTGTAAAAACCCAAATGAGATCATAAACTACACAGACTAAGGTCACTTTAAGGCAATATCTCCATAACTAATCTGTGATCATCATTTTTCCGCCATAATTCTTTCACGTCAAACCATTTGTGTATTTATTTTGTAAAAAAAATTATATGATTCTAAATTAAAAGCTACCGAGTTTTTAGTTTGCGAGTTTTTTTGGTAGATACCTAGTACATGTTGAAGTCCGGGTCACGTATACAACTGAAACATCTCCTTTATCATCAGGTGGTATATTTACTATGAGTTCATCCATTTCACTAACATTTACTATGTAACAGTATGTCCGTAAACTTTAGATGGCGGAAACAGTACGCAAAAACAGGATCTGATAATAAACCTACTATTTAATAAAAATTAAAATAAGTTAAATAATACATTGTAAATTATACACACAACACTTCTAATGTTGTTTGGTCCCTTAATTTGTCAAATTTATTTATAAACTTATTCTTAAAATTGCTCAATCCTCAAAATTAAACCAATACCAAGTGACCCGCTTAATTTTATCGTTCAAACAAAAACAAGAACAGTAACGTACTAAATAAGAACAAAAAATAAATGCACTGTCATTTCACTTTGCAGTAACATTATCATCGTCATAACCTCGTCCAATTTACAGCGAACCTCAAGTTATTCAGGGTAAACGCATCAACTGCTCATCGACTGAAAAACTTAAGTCTTCAGCCTCTTCCGTTTGTCACAACAAACAAATTCGCGTACCCGTTGCGCATCGTCTGTTTGGAATAAACGAAAGGAGATGCGATTCTTTGTTGTGAAGACATGCGATTCTTGTGAAATAAAGACATCTCTTTGTTTACGTGCATGGCTTTATGAGCTAACAGTTTTTGCTGTTGTTGATCCTCTTTTCGGAGGTGAATCGAACAAACTATTGAAGTTTTAATGTATGTAAATAAATTTAGGAAACTCGCTGGACTGTTTATTAAAAAAATGGTTGTCTGTAAAGTCAGTTTACGGACGAACTTTTACGTGATAGCGTCATAACATTGATGAAAAATTGCATACTTTTATGAATTGAATTGAATTATTATCATTAAATTAGTTAATTGAAAATTATTATTTCTTTTGATATATTAACATTTAGTTGTTGTAATAAACAATGAAAACGACATTAACTTTTCATCAGAATAAAACACTTTTTTACGGATTTTTGCGCATGTTTTATTTTATTTTATATTTAATCCTGACGTTTCGACTCCTTTACAGGAGTCGTGATCACAGGATGACTAAGATGATGGTTGTCATGTATTTTCTACTACCTTCACAATATTTTAATCGGGCACGTTCCTAACTATTAAATTAAACGTCAGGATTAAATATAAAATAAAATAAAACATGCGCAAAAATCCGTAAAAAAGTGTTTTATTCTGATGTGTATTGTGCGCGGAAGTGTAAGAACTAAATTAACTTTTCACTTCATGAATTGGAAGAGAGATAGATGCGTCACAAGCCGAACGCTTAAGCCGATCGTGCCTCTCTATCGCTTGTTCCGCACTCTCGTTTGCACGCTCAGCTCTAGCGGAACGTTACACTTTTTCGCCGGCGTTCATCGATTTATAAGACGTTATAACGTCAAAATGTTGAATTTAACTTTAAGAGGTAAACGTAATCTGGATTTTTTTTTTATTATATGCTTTCTGATACTCGAATCAGTTCTTTGTTTGTTTTGAGTAAGGTAGCTGACTGGATCCCGCTAGAAAAGCAGTTCCATAATTCGATTCCTTCACAATTTTATTACTCTATCTTCATAGTCATGATAATTGGCGACTATAAAAGTTTAGTTTAGTTTTGTTTACGTTCAATATGTTATAGTGACCTCAATACCAAACAAGACTTGTCGTCATTAGTCTGAATATCTATAAGTTTCACAACCATCCGATCGCTTGCCAGTGATGATCAGACTAAAAGTATTTGATCAATCTAAACAATGTTTCAGACGTCAACGGCGCTAAAAGCGGCATCCCTTTGTAGATTTTAATTCATATTTCATTGTGCCGAGTTCGACGTGATCGACATATTTAAAGAAATTATTATCAGAAAATAAATCTTTTGATATAAAAATCTAGTAGTTAAATGCTTAAATAACAAAAAAAATAGTTTATGTTTTCATAATGATACTGTGACGTAGGTACCTAATTATTTTTGGCAAAACTTCATTCAGGCTATTATTAATATTCGCGGAAAGTTTTAAGGCATATTTTTTTGTCCGTTAGACGAATTATTTTATTGATAGTTTTTTTAATCTTAAATATTTAAAAATGTATGTAACAATAGGCTAAGGTGCTTGCACAGGGTATCCAGTCCCTCCTAACGACTCAGGGCGGCGGCCACTTCCACCTTTTTCTAGGGAGAAGGGCATGTGAAGAGGCCGGGATCCAAATGAGAGGTGATGGGGTGGCCTTCAACGGACTGGGTATCCGTTGGAGGCATTGCACCCCACTGTCTGGGTCGATGCCTGAACTGTACTCAGGTATCAATGAGTCGTGGAGGGGCCTAAAGCGGGCCAACCACCGCAGTGGTGACTCCCAAAAAGGGACCCACAAGGTCACACGGTGGAGTGTAGTACAGCGGGGGTCTTAGTATGTATGCCCGTCAACCTTCATGACGGGTGAGTCAACCCACCCAACGGTGGTGCATACGTAAAGCAGTTCCCCTCGAGAGAGAAAAAAAAAGGCCAAGATGCTTGACACCTGACATTTTCACTTGATTCAATATTATATGATAACTATAATTACAATCTTTCCCTTTACAATCACATTGGACTACGCCAAAGTGTGATATCTAGATTTTTAATAGGAGCATCAGGCTCTGGCCGTAATATGAAGAACTATGTCTATGTTGATTCGTAGTTTTATTAAATTTTTTTTTTTTTTTTTTGCCTGTAAAGTCGGTTTTACGGGCGAAGATTTTACGTGACAACGTCTTTTTCTCGGTAGAATATTTATTGATATGAATATAATTAAATTGCACAATGCGCGCGGCAGACCGATCATAGTTGAGTGGGAGAGAGACGCAAGGCATTCGGCGGGCCTCTCTCTCGTTCGGTGACTCATCGTAACGTTACCGAGCGTTACACTTTTTCATAAGTGACTCCCAGCCGCAACCTAATTTAAGACGTTGTCACGTCAAAAAAAATAGCATTATTAAAAGCTTATTGTTAATTATCAGTTGCGACATATTGATCGAATATTCCAAAGGCTCGCGTATGGACAGGGCAGGCCCGCCTTTAAGGCAAATATGCCCTTTAATTAGTTACAGACCAAAATAAACGGGTGCCAATTTATTCGTATGCGATAATAAATCAACTGCTGAAATGCAATTATTTCATAAATGTCTAGTTACCGGCGGTCGACACCTGAGATTGCCAAGTCTCGGCTACTTTGCTCAGGTGCAGCGGAGGACAATTATTAGTGACGCGGTAAACTTCCTGTTTGTGATATTTATTATTAGATCTTCAAACAATGAACGTATGACTAGCAATTTTTTTGGGAGTTTCACGCGTCATTCTTAAAATACATCCATTCGGTATATAACGCGTCTTTTATCAACTTAAAGTTAAAAATACGGACTTTGGAAAGCAATTATTTCATGATCATTTTAATAAACCATCATTCGAAATTATTAAATTATCCCAATCCTTGCAATCTGCCTGCTGATTTAATAAAAAATCGAAATGGATAAATAAACACATATCCTTTCATGTTTAATATGATGCCATGAGTAATAACCACGAAAGTCAACTAAATATATTTTTTAAAACAACGAAGTCTCAATTTATATCTTGACATCCGATTAGGACATGAGTGTTCTATCACGTCACAGATCGCGATTCCATTCAACCATTCCAAAATGGCGCCCACACTTCTTACCTTTTGGCAGCGTCCCGCATTCGTTCATGGTGACTCAGTAGCTAGAAAACACTCTAATAATTTATTACCATGTTTATTAATCCCCTTCATAACTTATTTGTCTTCGTGTGCAAAGTTTGGCATTAACCCCAAAAATCATACTTATTTAACCCGATGACAACTGAGGGATAATGATCAATTTAATGAAGTTATGTCTCATACCTCATTTCAGAATTTCAGAACTGTTGATTCACATATAATGAGCACTCAATCTGTCGTTAAAACCAATGGGGCTAACTGGGTCGCTGTCTAATTATGTTTTCCTTTAGTACAATTTCAACACGTACTCAAGTTTTTATGTTGTGTTTCAAGAATTAATTTAATTGAAAGAATTACCTGACATAAAAACGTTTGAAAGATTTTGCCTGTTGTTTTAAATCCCCATGGCAATAGGACATATTATTTTAGTTTATCATAGCCGTTTAATATATAACTTCACTCGTAGAGACACTTAATGTTTTTCTGAAAATTTTAATGAAACATTGAACTGCTTCTTATGCAACAAGCCTACGACGTAACGTATACCGTAGTCTAGAAACACTTAAGTGCTAGGGTCCTTATAGTAATTCCTATATAACCTCTATTTCTTGTCCGTGAATTTGGAAGTGAAAGTTATACTTTGTGTAAACATATACAAAGCTAACCGAATTATTCTTAAAAAATTAAAAGCTTAAATAACATATTTTGGTTCTTTCAATTACATTCGAATTATGATTTAAGTTAAAATAAAAATGCTCTATATCTTTCTTTCTGTAAGAGCCATACGTCAAACTTAATAAATCTAATTTAGACAATCAATCTAATTTATGTTGATGTCGATAAAGTACAGTGTGATTGCCAAGTTATTATATTTATTTAAAAGATAAAGATGTCTGATGTAAATATTAGAAGATGAAATGGTAGGGCACAATATTTGTCAAAGTTGTCTAACAGCTGTTTCCATAGATACAATTTCTTTGAAGGATTGCATTCCAAACTTGCGTTTATGTCCCTGCACTTTAGGGTTTTAGTTTTTTAATATTATTCCAAAGCTATATGTGTAAATTAAACAAAGAATCAAATCGCCAGTCTCAGGAACAAACCAACCTTAATATTATCTTAAGAAGTGAGCACTGCTAAAATTCCAATTGAAACATTTTATTACAATTATTAAAATAAAGTTTAGAATGAGATTATTAAAACAAAAAGGTTCATAAAGTTCGTCGGTTAGAAGTGATTTTGACCTGAACTTTTTTCAGCACATTTTCTATTTGTCCCTGAACATTCGCCTTGGTCGGCATAATTGCCTTTTTTAAAGATTCGTTCCCATTTCAAAGCCCTATCTCTTATGTGAAAAAATTAAAAATTGAATGATATCTTTTTCTTTCAGGGCGGTGGTGCGCGAGCTAATAGAAACGGAGGAGGAGTTCGGGCGCGACATGCTGCAGGTGGTTTCACGCTACATGAAGCCCATCGATAAGGGCTCTACGCCCAAGCAAGTCTTCGACAACAGAGAGCTGCTTTTCTCAAACTTCAGGCAGATTTGCGAGTTCCACAACACGTCAGTATGCCCACGTTGCTAACCTAATAGGGCTCCATGCACAATTAACGACAAATAGCTGTTTCTGCATCTTTAGGCAGATATGCATGTCAAATTAATATTCCCATACATATATATATATATATATATATATATATATATATATATATATATAATACAATATGACCTACAATATAAATAGTGCGTCAAAGTTAATTTCTGTAAATAAGTATCGACGATGCATACATGAATTTACTTTGAGACAAGGCTTCAGTAGTCAATAGTTGGGCATATTTATGTGATACCAAGAAATATTATTACTATGATTATTTTATACTATTGTATTATAAATTAGACGTCAGAATCTATATAAATTACATTTAAGTCCTGTTTTGTATGCTTCAATTACTCAATTCGTTACTAGAAGTGCAGAGCCAATTTAAAACGGGAATGAGCTAACCCAGTAGGTGCCTATTCACCCTGGCTTTGAAAACAAACGGGTTATAAGTACTCAAAAATACAGACGCAGGGAAGGAGTTCCACTCCTTTGCTGTACGCATTATGAAAGATGTAAAAAACTAAAAAGACCACCAAAAGGACAGCAGCGTTTCCCGTATTATGTTATTTTGCTGCCATCTCCGACTCGCCTGCCCAACTTAACGCAAACCTCTCCCTCTCATTTATGGGCGATGCTTCCGCCTCAGTATCTTAGCAAAGGGTTAAAGCGTCTGGTCTGGATTACTGCAACTAGAGGTGGACTCCTTATCCCCTATCCGCTGAAAACAAAAATTCTTTGCATGGTAACTTTGAATCTTTGACTCTTTTATATTTAAAATTTATAAAAACATTACTATACCGAATAATTTAATGGCGAAATCCGACTGCTATTGCAAGTTTTACACGTAATCTGATCATCTGGATAACCTAAAAACTTACAATCCCAAGCTCATACATTTAAAAGCGTTGGTCCCGGCGGCATTTGAAATCATTAGCTACTAGCCTTACCTCACGGTATTTTCATCTTTAAGGATATACAGATCCCAGCATTACGGATATCTTTAGGCTCATGGTGATCTTGCTTTTTTCTGAATACTAAATAATATTAGATTTATATAACAGGATGTTACTGGAGGGCATAAAATACTACGCGGCCGAGCCGCGTATGCTTGGGCGAGCGCTTTTGCGCATGGAGCGCGAATTCGACAAACACGTGGCATACTGCCGCGACGAACCGAACGCGCAGCACCTCCTGGCCACAGACCCCGTCGTCAATAAATACTTCCAGGTCAGTGATTACATTATGAATGAATTAATAAAAAATCTTTACTCTATATATAGAATAAACTTCATAAAAATATAGAACAATAACAGATGCTACGACAAGCTGTCTAATCGCTTAGACTGGTCTCTACATGACAACCTTTGATTGAAGAGAAATAACGTAATACGCCAAGACGGGGATGAAACGCCACAATTTATTAATCTGGTAACCATTTAAACTAGGTCTGCAATACACGCTGCTATTTGCAAATAATGAGCGAAGCTATTACATTTTTGAAGGGTAATTATTCCTCGATGGTATGTCCAATTTCAAAACTTTTTTTTCCACATTAGTCACGACCACGATGTGAGTTTTGGCGCCAAATTTCATAGATGTAGTCTCAACGGTTTGGCTGTGATCAGCTTTTGATTTTTACTTTCGGTGATTATTCCTCCATGGTATGTCTGATTTCAAAACTTTTTTTGCACATTAGTCACGACCACGATGTGAGTTTTGGCGCCAAATTTCATCAATGTAGTCTCAGCGGTGTGGCTGTTATCGGCTTTTGAATTTTTCTTTCGGTGATTATTCCTCCATGGCATGTCCGATTACAACATTTTTTCTTGCACATTAGTCACAACCACGATGTGAGTTTTGGCGCCAAATTTTATCAATGTAATCTCAGCAGTTTGGCTGTGATCAGCTTTTGAATTTTTCTTTCGGTGATTATTCCTCCATGTTAAATCTATATTTTTTTACATAGCCTATGTCCGTCAGGTTATAATCATGTATGTTCATACCAAAATTTGTTCGAATCAGTTGAACCGTTCAGTAGCAGGAGGGAGACAAGCGAAATTTGTGAGTTGTCTAAAAGAGAGCTTCGCTCAAAAATACTAGGTCTGCAATACATGCTGCTGTTTGCAAATACTGAGCAATGCAATTAGATTTTTGAAGGGTGATTATCCCTCGAAGGTATGTCCGATTTCAAAACTTTTTTTTGCACATTAGTCACGACCACGATATGAGTTTTGGCGCCAAATTTCATCAATGTAGCCTCAGCGATTTGGCTGTGATCAGCTTTTGAATTTTTTTTTCTGTGATTATTCTTCCATGGTAAAATCTTTATTTTATTACATAGCCTATGTCCGTCAGTTTATAATCATGCATGTTCATGCCAAAATTCGTTCGAATCGGTTGAACCGTTAAGTAGCAGGAGGGAGACAAGCGAAATTTGTGAGTTGCCTAAAAGAGAGCTTCGCTCAATAACAAAAGGACTAATATGTACATAAATATTAACAAATACACATAAATGTCCAATAAGTTAAAAAACGAACAAGCAGCATTTATTGTGAAGGTTTTTCTCCTGATCCTTGAGCGTACTAATTGACTGAGCTTGTTTGTACGCAACGTGAATTCCAAATAATTATGCCAGAATCCGCCTTGTTGGGGTGGCTGTAAGGCGGTTCACACACTAGAGATGCGTCCCGCCGCGGTGCGCGTAGCGACAGAAAAACGCGCCCCCGCGCGGAGGCGCAGATCTGCCTAACTTAGCGGTTAATCTGCTTCCCCGCGCAGATTTTCAATACAAGTTGACCCTACTTCTTCACGCCCCGCGCTCCCGCGCAGAATCTGCGCGGGAGCGCGTTCCCGCGCGTTCCCGCGTCGGCAGTGTGTTGTCATAGGCGTGTTTTCTATATTAATTGAGATACTTGCATACAACAATAAAATCTGCGGCCACGCGCTACGCGACGGGGCGCGGTGCAGTGTGTTAACCGCCTAAGCCCTCAAACCTACATGCGAGACGGTTCATAATGATACTTGAAAAAATTTGTATATGTGACTCAAAAGCGAGTCACTCCTTAATTCTCCAGTAGGGCTTTATCGTGTCGCTTTCGGCTTTCGGCGAAGCCACCCGCTATCAGATGTTCTGTTGTCATTTTGTCCTCACCTGGTGCCTTGTTGTTTTTTTGTCCTCACCTGGTGCCTTGTTGTTTTTTTGTATTTGTTGTTAAAGCTGAATCAAAGGTACCTACGCAAACCTCATTAAACTAGAGATTCGACTATTAACACGTTGTACGAGTATGTTGCTATGTCAACTGATGCTTCATTTCTTTTCGAACTGTTATGAAAGGGGTGCAAGACTCTTTCGTCAAAGTTTCTGAATCATAATTTTGCAGTGTGTATTGTAAATTTTTGATCGACAAATTTTTGCCAAGCCAATTTTTAGCTACTGTATATCTTCGGCTGCCGTTATTCATTAAAAGCGATTTTGAAATTCTAGTTGAATTACTATAGGATCTTTAATTTGGAAAGGACTTGATCGGGGTATGTATTTCATCGGATGTAACTCATCGACATTTATATTAACGCCCAGATTGACTCACACTTGTTTACGGTCTGATCCAGACCAGTCCGGTCGTCATAATAAAATCGCTACCGTTTTAAGTGATACTGTGGGGCTATACCATGTCCACGTCCTGGCTGCCCGCTTTTCGAATTTGTCATAAAGAGTCCCTCCTTGCCATTAAATGACCAGTCGACCTAACCCACTACGTTTGGTTCTTCACGCCAAGCGTTAAAGTCCCTTATCCGAACGTTGTAGTGAGTTTCGGAGATACGTATGACTAGGGGGATATCCTGATGTATAGTCTCACTGTTCAGTGATTATGAATGTAAGGTAAACCACCTTGATCGAGACGCTTTCGAATTCGATAACGAGATGCTTGTGAACGAGAAACCCCACTCCACTCTAGGATAGCTCGTATTCATTCCGGCAGGAGAGTAAGTTACCTGATGTAATGGTTTGCTATCTTTCCCCTGTTTTTGGACTTCACTTAACCTTCACTACATCCCATTTGACCTTACTCAAGTTTTTCTTCAGCTCCACATATCATTTGCTCGTCGGCCCTAAGTGTTCGTTTATTATATGTTAAAAGGTCTAGTTTTTAGCACCTTCTGCTCCACCTGGTACGCTAACACTACCGGGAATAGTGTTGCCACTGGGAACTGAGGGCCGAAGCTTATATAAGCCGCTTAAAGGGATTTTTGCCTTATTACACTGGGCGCAATTGAAAATGTCTATTTTATCAGGGAAAACATTCGAATTAAAAACTTGTTTTAAAAAGCACAAAGTACACCACAGTACAGTACTACCCTGCACAGTCACCGTTAAATATTTGAACACGATTAACTCTGTGTTGGATTCAATTTATATGGGTTGAAAAAATGAGTCCGTTAGTTTGTGACAGTTGACATGCTGTTATAATCATCTAAACTAATAAAATATATCAAAAAAGCTAGTATTTAAATCTAGAAATTACTGTCATAAATTTTAATAAGTTGACTGTTCCAATATTTGTGTTGACCACACATTAGATTTTTAACTATAAGAACACTTTCACCCCCAACCCCCCAAGTATAATTCATGCTGCCTATAAACAATATTGAAAGGGCTTGAATTCTTAAGCTCCCTTATACGAAATGGTTTTCTTTGATTAAGTGTGGAGTTGTTATATAAGTAAGTTGTTTCCTTTAAGCAGTTGTCGACGCAATATCTATTAAAAAGTACATATAGGATCAATTATTTAGTAATAATAAGGTATTCCAATTTCCGCCTAAATCGTTTGAGGAAACCTTCTTACAAAAGGATACAGTAAAGTAACAATTAATTAAATAATGCCTAACTGATTAAATATAATGAGTTCATGGCAATGCGTATGATTTAAAAAAGGTAATATTTCCATAAACACTGTAATATTTCTATTTACCTTAGCATTGAGCGCAACCTTTATCACAAGTTGATCATCCTATCCAACGCCAATTTTAAATGATTTCATTTTAATCTCCACACGATAATTTTTCAGAGATATTCTCTTAATTGTTATTACATAGACAATTATTGATTTATATTATAAAGACTACAAAAAAATAATACGGTTTCAGTCAAGCGCTATAAGCGCCATCTATTTATTTTAAATGCAACAATTGACTAATCAATCAAAACTGTGTCCGATTTGAGCGACATCTGTGCACGTTTTAGTGCACTACCGCGCTGTGTGAACATATTGCGATGTGGGTTTGAGTTTTAGCACACACGTTTCCATTAAATATCGTAAATTAGCAAAGAGGGCGTTGTTTATGAAAATATTTGTCACTTTTATAATTCCGTCTGCCAAATTTATCAAAATTTCAATCAACAAAAAAATCAAATAGATTAATATTGCTCGTTTATTCAATTAAAATAAAAACAGTTTCAAAAACCCTTTAAATTAGTTTAATAAAATAAAAATGAAGGTGGTTGATTTTATATCAAATTTATTTTAACGTTTAAAAATTATCAAATATAAATCTATTAATATTATTGAACAATGGTTTCAAAGTAAAATAAATTAACACAATTAATTTCCTCTTTTATTTATTTTTTGTACCTTTAATACTATTATGCCAATTTTATAATTTATCAAAGATACAATTGTCTTTTTTTTATTTCCCGCTCCTTTTTATAAAATGATTTAAGAAGAAAGTGAAAAAATCAGAATGTTATAAAAATAAAACACCACGTTACAAACCTTATTAAAGTAAAGATTTGTTATAGAAAGTTATAATTTTACAACAGTTTTGAGAAGTAGACTAAATTTCTTGCCTACCAAGAACGCTGTAACCACATAATTTCTTTAGAGTCAAACAAACAGCCGTCGTCAATAAAGAAAACTGATCATGTCATATTATCTCGTGATTTTACGCCTTCGGATCAACTATCTAACTTCGAGGCGGTTGCTTGGCTGGTCGGGCGCCGTCGGTTAGGCACTCGGCCAAAGACTAGAATAGTTCAGATACCGCCGCGCGCACGCTGTCAGATCACGTCATATCGGGGGCAATCGGCACTTCACGCGTAAATACTACTATCTGATGCGAATTTTTAGCTGCAAAACGCATCAATTTTAGGATTGCGCAAAGGAAGTTAATTTATAAATTTGCGTAATATTATGTGTATTGACGCACGGTTTCTTTTTACTGGATTTTTTGTTTAAATGGAAATTATAATTAAAGTTACATAGATATTTAGACGACCGTTTGGTGCAACGGTAGCGATCCGGCCTTTCGCACCGACGGTCCTGGCTTCGAATCCCGGAATGGGCAGATGTTTGTATGATGAATACGATGTTTATATATATTGGGTTGGGGAATAAGTTCGTTCGGTTTTTTCAAAGTGCTTTCTTTTAACAAAAACCAATAATTATAACAATAAATTGATCAATAATGTATTCGCCGTTACTGTTTACAACCTCCTCCCACCTCTCGACTAATTTGTTGATGCCGTTCCGCCAAAAATCGTCCGGTCTGGTGTCGAAGAAGTTGATGACCCAGTTTTTGAGGTCCTCTTCGCCGTCGAAGATAACACCCCTCATTTGATTCGACAAGGAATGGAAAAGCTGATAATCTGTTGGCGCAAGGTTCGGAAAGTACGGTGGATGCTGAAGAACCTCCCATTCGAGCTCTTGGAGTGCGGTTTTGACGACTTGTGCAACATGGGGTCTGGCGTTGTCGTGGAGCAAGATGACTTGGCCTTGTCGGTCAGGTCTTTTCAGTCGCATAGCCTCATTTACACGGCGTAGAGCTCCTTGTTGACTGTTGCGTTCCGTTCAAGCATTTCCCCGTGTATCGCACCTCAAGGCGATGAGGACATCGAATTCTGCAGGTCGTCCACTGCGAGGCATGTCTTCGAGATCAAAGTCACCATTTTTGAACTTTGCAAATCATTTCTGTGCTGCGCGCTCACCTATGACACATTCTCCATACACGTTGCATATGTCACGAGCGGCTTCAGCTGCTTTTTGACCCCGATGAAAAGCGAAGAAACGTAGATGTCGAAAATGCTGATTTTTGTCACCTGGGTATTCCATTTCGAAGCCCAGAAAATAGGAAAAACTAAAAATATTCGAAAAACAAATAACACAGTTCTGTAGAGCAGAAAAGGCACTGTCTAATAAATACAAACACTTTGCTCAACAACAAACAAATACTTTAAATAATCCTCTTCGAAAAAAACCGAACGAACTTATTCCCCAACCTAATATATATTTCTATGAATATCTATGTATCATATATGTACCTATATCTATCCGTTACCCTAGTATCCATAACACAAGCCTGACAGTGGTTTGGGCTAGGGTAATTGGTGTGAGTGTAAGAAATAATTATTATATCAATATTTCGTTAAATTGACTTATTTGTGTGTGAATGATTATTTAAAGCATTTTAATAGGAATTTTAATAATGCAATAAACACACACAAAAATTCTTGTGTTATGTGAGGGTCCACGATCGTAGTACATCGACGAGATAGAACTAGGTCCGCTTGGGTTTTTTTTATTATCTTAAATATTCAATTTTGGGGCAACTGATTCATATTAAGATCAGTTTTTATAGTTTCGGGGGCTCATTATTATGATGTTGTTGCATCAGAGGGTTGGGGCCAAAGATACTCCTCGTCCTAGAGCAATAACATTGCAAGGAAAAGAAAATAGAAAGGTAGAGCGACAGAACTACAGGAAAGAAAGAAAAACAAGATGGAAATAAAAAGGGTCCGCTTGGGTTAAATCTGCCATGTCAACCTTCCAGCTTTTTAATTGAAACTTTCAATTTAATCTTTTTTTTGATGTATATGTGTAGTAAATTTTACGGGTGAAACATCAACTTGTCGGAGACGTCAGGAGTCGAGCCTTTCGCTATCTGTTCCTCTAGTTATCTAGAACACGAAGGGATGACGCTATTATACAACTTAATAAAAACTTGGAAAAATTCAAGGTGCCTGTCAAAATTGGAAGAGCGCTCGCCCGAATATTAAACGTTATGAGTTTGACACATAAATTTTTACTGGAAATTTATTTCTAGTAAAAAATAGCGGCCCGTCCCGGCTTCGCACAGGTGGACAAAATTCTTAAAAAAAAATCTATTATTAAATATTTTTCCGTTAGCGCCATCTAGCTTCTGGTAGACGAACTACTTGCAGTTAACGAGTTGCTATGGTAACGTTATTGATACAGTGGAAAAAAAGTGGGAAAAAGAGGGGACAGACAAACACACAACCATCTTAGATTATAGATTTCTTTATACATGCCTTTATCCCATGGAGGTAGGGAGATATCATACATTTCCACTTTTTACGATCCTGCCATACATCTCTCGCTTCTTCAACTCTTATCAGATTTTGCTTTGGACCTAGCCTATTTTTCAGGACATCTATTTGGTCCCTAAAAGTTTAACTTTTCCGACTTATCCATGCACATTTACCTCATAAACTTGTCTTGTGAATCTTATTTACTCCATCCACTTTACATGTCCAAACTATATTATAATAACAATAATATTTTTATATTCACACCAATTAGCCTAGCCCAAAGTTAGCACTGTATGGCTTGTTATGGATACTAGGTAACAGATTGACATACATATAATCATATAAATACCCATGACTCAGGTACAAATGCTCGTATTCATCACATAAACATCTGCCCCCTTCCGGGACCCAGAACCGTCGATGCGAAAGGCAGGATCACTACCGTTGCACCAAACGGTCGTGTTTGTACGAAAGTTTTCGCGAGTTTTTGTTCATTTAAACTTTTATAGTGATTTTAAAGAAAATAGATAAAGAATTAATCAAATGGTTAATGCTAAACCTGTCAAATATCCTGTTGAAAGTTTAAACGATCACAAGTACAGCCAGATTCCGACTTAACGTGCTATTTTCAGCACATAACAGCTCGATACAGTAAATTTTTGGTCTCTGTCCGATGTGCGGCACCTGCAAAAGTTACTTAATCTCTACAAGTCCGCCGTCCTTACGATAAGTGCAATAAGTCGGGATTTTGGGCAAATTGACTCACGTACAAATGTATGTACAAATATAATATACTACATAGAATTCCGCTTCATTTTATAGTCGTATAGTAAAAGTTTCAAGTCAATAGCTATTATAGTTACGATGATATACAAAAAAACAAAAATTAAATGCTTAATCGCAGTTATTTCGAAAGTAGCTGAAATCTACTTATTGCACTTTTCATGAGAACGGCAGAATTATGGGCAGAACATAAGAACTTACCACTGTTCATTCAAACTCATCTTTAATTGATTGAACTAATTTATTTGATATGGTTGTCTATTTTAAGTATATAAATTTATATCACTATTTACTGCTGAAAACATTGTTTTAAAACTACATTTCGTAATACAATAGGCACCGTAAAGGGAGTTTTAATTCTTAACCAGTACTACGAACTACGCGACGTGGTTGTTCAAAACGATCACGTTATGAAAATTTTATCCGTCGCTGTAATAATTCATTCTTTGGTCCATCTTTAAGGTGTTTTTTTTTATTCATACCAATACTTAAATTTCAATGTCTGTCTGGAATTTCGCAATAAGTATTAGTATTAGAGTGAAAAGTGCATAAATTACCTATTAAAGAATGATTACTTCTCTTTTAAATCTGTCCGGAATAGCCCACGATTTTATTTATGAAAATTTATTAAAACAGCATGTGTAAAGTCTCCTTTCTGTATCATTATTATAAATAACATGCTATGTCAAAACTAGCTGGAGTGGAGAATTCAAAAGAACTGACAACTTACGAATCTAGGCATAGAGAAGAGCATAGGAAGCGACCACAAATATGACTGACAGCTTAGTTTAATTTTGACCTGTTTAAGCTTTACTGATATATGGAGATTTTTTAGGCTGATGTGTCATCTTTAAGTATACCTATAAACGGCTTTTATTTTTGAGTTAAAATAAATCTCCTAGATCATATGTGTTGTCATGCTGTAAAGGTTCAATTTTTTTATTTAAACAAAAGAAACATATGAAACACAACATCATATCTTTTTAAATAATTGTTACTAAAATCAACGATGTTGTCAATTTGGGTAAGAGTTTTAAAATACATAGAATATAATGATTCCTTTATCTACAAGCATTTGTTGCCGCTATGGCCTTATAATATAAGCATGTGGTAGGGAAATATAAAAACCTCAGCCAAGAATGCCAAAACAAAAGCTCAGCTGCACCATTATTTTCTCGAAGCGAATCAGTCTCGATTACTTAGACGTAGACAGCTAAGTCTAAATTTTCAGTAACCAAGAGCTTTACCCAAAGCAACTGCTAGCTATACATATAGTAATTGCCAGTCAAGGTTATTTAATTCTGTCGCTGACACAGTCATTCACCGATCATCAAACTTCTAACGTATTACTAGCCGACAACTTAAAATTTTTAATGCAGTTAGTATTTCATATAAAAAGGAAAGAAAAAGAATAATAATACTAGATTTAAAAATTTAAAAATCCCTTAACAAATACTCTCAACATCTATGCATATCATACATCTCATTACATCTCCATAAGTAACATGCGCCCCCACGTTTTGAGTGGCCCCTCGCTTGGCCCCGCCGGGTTATTTTATTCTTTTTTGGTCACTGAAAAACGTGGGATTTTGAGATTTTAAATCTAGTATTATTATTTTATTTTATTTTAATTATTAACTCAACGAAGTAACCATGTGTTACGCAGCAATCGGATAAGCCCCATACAAAAGTGAAAGTTGCCGAAAGTTGACCTGAAAGTGCCCCTAGAAAGTTGAAAGTTTTTTAAGCGTGCATTTTCATCGGGTTCTAAGCTACCCTGTAAGTTTCAACTCGCTAGGTGGTGGGGAAGTGCCTCAAAATTGAGATACAAAATTCCAAACGGACAGACAAGACGACAGACAAGCAAACAGACAAGAAAGCGACCTAAGAAAAACGTGGGAAAATACGAGAAAATACAAAGATTTGAAACACCAGAATTCAATATTAACATAAAAATAATTGCTTTTACCATATCCTTAAAAAGTGTTTCATTGCAATGAAAGGACGCAAAAATGTAAGATTTTTCTTCAACTGATTTTCAACTTCAAATCTAAGTCGATAGAGTTAAATATCATTTGAGATTTATTCACATTTTGTGTAAGTTAATGTGCTGTCAACTGTTAAATCTGAAACCTGTCAAAATGAGTTTCTACTTCAAAACTCAAACTTCATATCGATTGCGTCTGAAATCAAACTATTCTGTCGCCCGGTAAAAATGTCGTTTTCTATGCACAATCATTTATATGTATGCAATGATAGGCGCGAACGTTTATTTATATTTAAGAGGTTTTTTGAAAAATAAAAAGGGATATAACTGCCTATTATTAATTATAAGATGTTTGTTTCACTCAAATTATAAACAAGTTTTTTTTATTTAGGGTGTTTTTTTTCAAAAAAATTTTTGCTTATTATTTACTTGGTTAATTATTATATTAGAATTTTTCTTCGTGGTCTAATTTTAAAAGACACTCGTAATTAGGACCTTGTTTCAACATAAGCCCATAGCTATAGATATGTGTGTGAGGCCCACGCGTTTCTCCCACTCCGGCTAAATCTCTGACAGTATCGATGCTTCTCTCTGACTGTCCTGCTCAGAATAAGACCATTATTGAAATATGGCATCCCGACTATTTTTGTAGTAGCGAATCATGGGTTTACATCTAGACATAGGATTTATATTTATTTATTACTGATGTTATGCTCTATCAATTTTTTGCGTAGGTATTACAAAAAAGTTAAATCTGCTAGATTGTCGATGAAATCTGAGCATCATTAAAGAATGTTTACAGAACGACTAAGGTAATAAAGGACATCATATTTAGGCTTCTGAAAAGGAGGAGAAAATGTCAGAATTAAATATAAATAATAATAATATCAATGCATTTAAGCGAACGAAAGCGTGAAAATATATAATATACATACTACATATAGTTTTACGTTTCACATATGAAGAAAACCGATTAGGTTGTAATAAATGAAAGCTCTTTCATTTGTATCCTTTAGTATCTTTTACATACTAACCTAACCAAAAGTCAAAGAACCAGGTCTCTAGATGATAAAGCTTTGTAATTTTTAGATAAAAAAATATCTTAAAACCCTGTTCTAATTAGAAAACGCTAAAAAAGCTCCAGATAATCCTTCAGAAAATCACATTAAAATATTTATTTGTGAGTATGATTAAATACCAGAACTTTAAGGGTAAATGAGGTTCTTGAATTCGTTCTATTTGATATAGCGGTGCCACCTAGTATTGCAAACGTAGAGGAAGAGAACTGGTAACCATATTTCTTTGTAAAGAATGAAGAAATGCTGAAAGAAAAATTCGTATTTTATTTATCATTATAGGGAAGTCACTTAATCTGTTCGACTTAAGACTTCTGAAGTCTTCTCTGTAAGTCTTCTGAACCAAAGACTTTTAACACAGATCAGTATAGAAATGAAAATAGTAGCGAAACTGTTCCTTCCTATCTTTTGATGCAAGCTTCTGAGCTTAAAAGTCTTTGGTTCAGAAGTCTTCGTTCTAAGATGTTATCAATAAGGACTAACCCAAGGTTTGTTTTGCGACCTTGCTGGCGAGTGACCGTGGAAAAAGCGTGACATCACGGAGAAATGGTGCTATCTTCATAATGTCGTCTAAGTTTAGCGGACGGTGGCCAATGGAGGGCAGCCCAGTCGCTCGGAAGCCGCGGCCGCGCTCACGCCTCCAGCGCACGAATCGACCACTCGTCTGAGTGAAGTGTGTGTCTGTGATAGTGATCTCGTTCAACACCTGTGACTTCGACTCCCGCAAACCACCAGGTAGCCACATCCTTTAATAATCAAAGTAAGAAGCCTGCTACAGTCGCTGTTTTCTTAACTTCGTGCTGGGTGTAATGTTACCGTCTGGTTTATTTCGAGCGAGCGTGGGAGTATTGGTTTCGAAGATATTATATATTTTTCTTGTTCGCATTGCGCGCGCGCAGGACGTGACGGCTTTTAGTGGAACGATGGATGGCCTTGACCTACTCAGCACATGTGTTTTTTGAGATTAATGTGTCACGTGAAGTTAAATATATTGCCCCCTTTGTCCTGTTAAAAAACAGTCAACTGTTGAGTTCAATATTGTACCGCTTCTATTGGTGTTCAAATTTTAACCTTATCACATACCTAATTATGTTTTACTTTTAAAACCTACATTTATACATAATTACTCTGATACAAAAAAATCTCAGAACTTAAGCTACAAACACGACAAGATAATATTAAAACATTTTTAACAAAATAAAAGTATGGAAAAAACACAATAAGTGCACACATACATTTATATTTATAATTTCGGTCGAGGTTAAAAAATATACTAGAATAAGTTTTTAAACACCTACTATAATTTGGGATTGTAACCGCTAAGGACGCTGCTAGCTAAACTTAAAAAGTGGTAAATGTCCTGATCGTATTTCTGATGTTGTAAATCCTGATTTCGTAAATCAAACAATATTGATTATATTATTAATATTTGTACTTGGGTGCAGTACATTTGTTTCATACATTGTAATCTATAGAACAACAACAAACTTTTAGCTGAATCCGAAATTGCCACCTAGTTGTAAATAGCGTTGGAGACAATAGCAATTTCTATATATCTCTCCCTATTTCTAAGGATTTGTTTCTCATAAGATCAAATGACAAAATTTCTTTCTGAAACCTCTAGGATTGGAGTTAGTAAAATAATAAACAGTGAAAATACGTAGGATGAAATAACAAAAACAAAACGGACAGTTGAGTGAAATTATTGGCAATTACAATTTCCAACTCAGTAGTTTGGCTGTATATTACATGTAAACAACAAGAAACTTGTTTTGGTCGCTCTATTCTTAGATGCTAGTACATAAAAAGTATTAAATTGGTTACAACATACAATAGTAAGATTCTAAATTCAAACTTGGGATACTAAAACAATTGGGGTTGATAACTAATCTGAACGTAGATTCTCAATTTCTTTTATGATGCGTACAGCAATGGAGGGGAATTACCTCCCTGTGTCTGTATTTCCGAGTACTTATAACCAGACCATTTTTAAAGCCAGGGTGAATAGGCAGCTTCTGGGTTAGCTCGTTCCACCGTGGATCCTGTCTTGACCCTCGGGTTTGATAGGGATCAAGAGCGAACCCATTCAAAATAAAAATATGTACATACAACCCGGTTACAATATCTGTGGACCTGATGACGTCACGTCAGCGCTTAGGTACGGTGCACAAAACAAGCATCATGGGGATAGTATGTAAACAATAATAATTATGAACTATTAATAAAATATATTATACTTTTTCCCTTTTATTCTTTTATGTGATAAATTTTATGTTTTTATATGATAAATTTTATGTTTTTATATGATAAATTAACGGCTGGCTCGACATTCCAGCGACGTCCACAGATATTGTAACCGAGTTGTACTGTCATCTACTTCTATGTACTATAATATCTTGTATCATGGTTGCAAAAGTAAAAAAAAAGTACAAAACTTTATTGACCACGTTATAACATTGGTACAATAGGCGCACTTAATGCTTAAAGCATTCTCTACCAGTCAACTTGTGTATAAAAAAAAAAAAAAAAAAAAAAAAAAAAAAAACTAAATTATATTTCATTAATGAATGCGGCAAAATGACGACTTATTCGTCAGTGTTCTCTAGATTTTTATATTTGAACTTTTTAGGTAATATAATAAAGTATACTTTTTTATTTTATGGCATGGATATAGTAAGTTTAACTTAAATGTTTAAACCCTCAGATTATAAAACAAAAGGCAGATAGACCGCACGGAACAATAATGTGAAGCCACGCTTGTAGACATGTGTGCGTGACAGCACTATAGAAACACGTAGCCTCGGTGTGCGTTACGGTTGCCAGGATAATAACAAAATTACTTAGTTACAGTTACAGAGTTGGTTTTGATTTTTTTTTAACTAACCGACGACCGTTTTCGGTGAAGTAAACATTTTCTTCTTTGAAATGCGTTGAACAGACAACACAAAATTTTGATGGTAGCCAACCGGTATGGGTATGAATAGAAATATTTTGTGGATTTATAGCAGCCATTAGTAAAGTCGTGATGAGTCTTTATTGTTTTTGGCTATATATATATATATATATATTTACTTTATGTTGGCGAATCGACGGATGTACATACCTAATTATTATAAGAGACAAAACATTCAGTAGTTTTAGTAATGAAGTCACATAGAAACGGACACACATACATACAAACACACCAACCAACAAGCGAGACAAACAAAACACTATTATCGAAATAAATATTTGTATAAATCGATAATCCTGTTTCCAATACATATTTCCCAACTTAAGGGCAAATGTTTAAAAATAAACTAGCAACACCGGCAGATTTTTGTTAAGGTTTTGTGTTCCAAGAGTTCACTAAAAATAATCACGTAAAATAATATCTAAATAGACAAATAAATCAATATTTACATATGAAAAGATACTCCATCTTCTTTCTTTTGTTTTTGGGATCAATTTTTGCAATGTTTGAAAACACAAGACGGCATTATTCTCAAAAATATGAATATTATCTGTGACGTACTAACGATGCGACGCTTCGTGACGTACTGACTCGAGATTGTATTCGCTTTTGAATTTGTATTTGCTTTGTTGGCTTCACTTTCGGTGTTCCGCACGGTCTATCTGCCTTTTGTTTTATAATCTGAGTTTAAACCATTCAAATTTATTTACACATACAGTTTTTTTTTTATTGTTCACAATTTTTTTTAAATAATTACTCTGCAATATTTAAATAAAAACAGAACAACATTTTCCAAACATAATTACGCGAAGTTTAGCAAAAGCTCGTGAATAGGCAACTTCGCTATTTCAACTGATCGTGTCAAGGTGTTCTATTCCTGTGTTTACAGTTTGCCGCTGTTAAAATGCATCGTTTCAGCTTTTTCTCCGCACTGAAATGGGTTTTCGATTTTGTTGATTTTCTCAGACGTTACTAATGTTTTAGTTTTTTTCACTATCCATTAAGTAGTAGGTAAAGCTTTAATAGCCCTTGGTCATCCTGTGATCAGTGCTGCTGTAAAGGAGTCGAAACGTCAGGATTAAATAAAATAAAATTAAATATGCTATTAAACCAGTGTACAAGTTACCTTAATTAAAAGTAATTTTATTTAAGTTCCCCTTTTAATTATTTATTACCAATAGTTTTATTCATTATAAAGAATGACAATTCAATTTGTATAGTTACATATGATTCGATTTTTTTTCGAGCATTTTATGTTCGAGCAAAGGGCATGTTCGATTCCAAATAGAAAACCCACCTTTTATAAACTTATCAACAAAATAAGCTAAGTAACGCTAGTGTTATTGTTCCTAAGGTGACGGTCAGATATAAATTTATGATACCTAAATAAGTAATATGTATAGGAATTTATATAAATATCCATGACTCGGGCATAAATACTCGTATCCATCACCCAAACATCCGGTATTCGAAACTAGGATCGTCGGTGCGAAACGTAGGATCGCTATCTTTTTAAGTATGACAAACACAGATACAAAAGCACCTGAAATCACACACACGAAAAGATTTGTTTTCGATATTTAATCTCAATATATCTTACACCATCATGGCTATTTCGTCAATAACGCATAAAACACTAAAAATAAATGCCATAAAAATATTAAACGACAATGCCTAGTTTTTTATAATTTTATGTATTTGTTTTTGCGTTTTTAATGCTTATAAGATACATTATTTCAATAGAAAAATACTGGAGCGACAAGAGTCACAAGTGAATTCTCAGACGGGAACACGTAGCAATACTTAGTGTATAACGCCATGTTCGCATAATTGCCAAAGGCAAACATTATCAAATGTCTTATTATAACATCACAACTAATATAAACTGTTATAGAAAACTAAAAACTAATGTTTTGTTTAGCTGGCTGATTACTTAGAGTTTTCCTGACTTCCATTATATTTAGAGATACATACATGGAAACTAATTATCAACATTAATATCTTTTGTAAATACTTACATATACTCGTACAACTTAGATATATCATTTTTTTCTTACACATCCACACAATCATATCTATCTTTTACAAATAACTTTTGATTAATTTCAACGACAATTATTTTTATTTAGAATGTTAAAATCAAGATTTATACTCGCAATAGCTATTTTTCTCGCTGTCCAAGGATATATAACGAACAATGCTACAAGTTAGACCTGTTTTGTAACACATTGAGTAGTATCAAGACAGACATTTCCAATATGTTAAAGTAAAATAGTAATGTTAATTAATATTTATAATTGCACACCTGCATATTGTTAAACTATTTTGTTAAATTGTGTTGTTGCCTTTATCATAGAAATTTAATAAGCTAATTTTTATTTTAATGTACTTTTATATTTTACTTTTAAACTAGCTTCTGTTCTTACATTTATGTACCTAATAATATTGGGCACTCATTTGTCTACAATTTATATCAAAATTATTTTTTAACATTACATTATTTTTTGTAATGACTGTTTCGTGCCAGAATAAATGAAAAAAGAAATCTTGTGTTACGAATGGGTTCACGTCCGTAGTACATCAGCGACGCTAAAACTCGATCTGCTTGGCTTAGAACCTTGGCTTAGTCAATCCATCTGAACTGATGTACTATGGGCACTTAAAATGATCAAACTGATAAATGCCTAATGTTTTGAATTAAATTTTCTTTATATAATTCATTGTTTCGGCCGGTTTTATTATTAAACGTGGCTCAACTACCCTGTGGTTTCCTCACAAGCTTGAGTTTTAAAGGTTTTCAATTGAAAACCAGTACTTTTCATGAAAACAAAAAAAAAACACGGATTTTTACCCATTAGTGTCATCGTGTCCTCTTACTTTTTAACTGTTTAATGATATTTGGTGCGAATATGTGATTTATCTATCTATCACGTCTGTTTTAATCGAAAACGAGCATTGAAATTATCAGTATTATTAAAAGACGTTGCTTTTTCTTACTAGCTCAGATAATGTTTTCCTGCCAAAATTGACAGGAGTGAATAGTGAAATTTTCAACAAGCTGGTACGTCCCGTCTCTCCCGATCAATTTCGGGAACTAATTAAGCTGATTCCGCGCGACCATTCGTCGCATGTCGCCCTAATTGCTTGGCTAGTGACCAGCAATAGAGATGTGTATTGACACATGTCGTAATCGCTTTCGCTACAGCTATCGTTGTAAACATAAAAAGTATTTGGGAAATTAATTTCGTGTGAATAAATGACAAATAAATATACATATTCTGTTGTACTTCGTAAATTATTTCGGGGAAAGTCTTCTCTATTTCATTGACCCTTAGCAACAATTGATCGAAGATCTCTCAAACTTCGGTGATAATCAAGTATCGAATTAGAAACCACTCTTTGCCTCTATTTTCATTTTATGGAATCATCATACGTCTAACCTATATAGGTATACCTAAAGAGCCGCAGAAATTCTTTGAAATATTTCTGAAAATGTTTGGAAGATTTGTCGGTCTAAAACATCTGAAGAAATATAGAAGGAAATAGATGACGATCAATAATATCTTAAAAGATATCGATTGTTGGTTACCATATCGACTTTATATATTTTTATTTAAATAATTGTTTTATTTTTTAGCTTTCGCGTTGCATTGCCGCTATACAAAATAGTATAAATTTACATTAAAGACTTTTAAATTGTTTTATAAGTTTTTGTATATTCTTTACTCAAAACTAATAAAATCGAAACATTATATTAAACTTCCTTTTATTGTCTTAAGCTTTTACAAAAATGAACGGTTTTTTGTACTCATAGCTCAAAAACTTTACAATAACATTATTACCAAATGATTTACTTATTGTAGACAAATAAGCTTACATTACGATCTCGTATATTGTACAACTTTAATAAACAATATACGAGATCGTAATTTAACTTTAATAATGAATGAATGGTTAATGGGGAGGTACTATTTGTCTCTTTAATTCAAATGTTATTTCCGTTATAACGTTACAATATTTTCATTCTTGCACTACCTACGTTATTTCGCCTTGTTTTAACCTAGACGAAAATATTTCAGGGCTGGGATGCATTGACCTAAAACACGTTTAATTGTATCAACCTCCATGCGACCACCTTGATAAGTTTGTCAGGGTTAGTAGGCCTGTCTATTTTCAGACAGATATCTTAAATATGCGGTTATTTTGTTTGTTGAACTGACTATTTATTTTTGAAGTGAAAACTTATTTAGCATCGTTGTATTTGAAAGTCGATGAAACGAAAAAGTGACAGTAAAAAGAGACACACATAAATTCATAAGATTTAACGTAGGAGAAAATGACATAGGAAGCATTATGTAGTATGCTACGTACGCATGCTTACTACAAAGGTTGAGAGAAGGCATCACAACAACCGTGGTATTTTGTATACGTGTATGTATTATTTTTGAAGGTGTACCACGTGTGAATGGCACTCATGCTATTTTATTATTAATAAAAATAATAAATATTTTGTTTGTTGAGATAAATTGTTTAGTATGGACAAAGTCTAGTTCATTTACTTATTGAAAAAAATATGTAGAGAGAAAATAAAGAATTTGAAAATTAAGTACATAAACCTAATTTCATTATCTTAAGATAATTTAATTCAACAAGAAAGCTACTTCGAAATAGATATCTTAGTACCCTATCATTTTTGTTTCAGAAGCTTTCAGTCGGTTTTACTGCTGGTTAGAGAAATAAATAATAAAAATAAAATGCTGCTTCAAATGTTATTTAAAAGGTATACTAAACTGAAAAAAAAACAGCAAATAATCTGTTTTGCCTTTAGCCCGGTGTTCTATTAGACAGGGATTCAAAAACACCTTTATAAGGATACACTTTCATAAGGGTCACACATTAAATCTGTTACAGAATTATTCCTCTATCACTTATTTGGGTGCTTTGAACCTGTTTTGCGTCGAACATTTATAAAAGTGTAACAGATATAATGTTTTCTGTTACCAGTCTGTTAGAAACTGTTTTACGTTTAACTATCTATGTGTATACACAGTACACAAACATAGGCATTTCAAAGTACCCAAATCATTAGTGAGCTGTCGCATAGTTATGTCAATTTGAACCTTATTGACTGTAACAGATATTAACACTTATGAACCGGTATTTTCTAAAACAGATTCAAAGTGTTACAGTTTCTTTCTGTTTAACTTTTAAAACAGAAATAAAAAACAGTACACTCTATTCGGATACCGCTAAAATCCCTGCTATTAGATGTGTTTAATCTCATACCTATTACTTCATACACATTACCTTTTTTTATATGTTATTGTTAAGATTGATCATTGTGTTTGTATTTCCATATAGGACTTGGCTGATAGTCTCGGCGACGACAAAGGCATCACCGAGCACTTGAAACTACCCATACAAAGAATCAACGATTATCAACTACTTCTCAAGGTATATTTAAAACATCAAACCTGTTACTTTTAACTTATCAACTTCAACTAGGCCTTGTTTGAATAACAGGAAAGTTAATACTTAATTGTTTATTTTATATTAAAGTTTACACTACTAGATGTTCTCATCATCTTAAAAAACTTGGAATATAAGTATTACGATAGAAAGATTTATCATTATTTACTTCTAAAGAAGAAACTTTGCAGACCACTGTACCACATGTATAGTAAAATTAAATATTTTGTTATTCAAAGTAGACCTAACGAAAGTTAGAAAGAAGAGCCATGCATCTTAATGTAAGATTATTTTAAAGGAACACTGGCGGCCCGTCCCGGCTTCGCACGGGTGAACAAAATTCTTTAAATTTTTTTATTATTAAATATTTTCCGTTAGCGCCATCTAGCGTCCGGTAGACGAACTACTTGCGGTTAACGCGTTGCTATGGTAACGTTATTGATACAAGGGAAAAAGAGCGGACAGACAAACTCACAAACAACTGTGATCTCAGATTATAGATTAACACTTTGATGTTTAAACTTCGAAAAGTGTGGGGAATTTCGTCGTAATATCTACGCTGTAAAGGACTATTATTCGGAAAACATTACTCCCCGATTTGTGGTCTACGGGGCAGTATAGTGATTGCCTCCAAAACATTATCCGCCTTTAACATCACCTTTAAGTGTGTAGTGTTTTTTTTCAGTCGGGTCATGCGGCTTACATTCAAATTGTATTCAAGAAATTATTCAATACCAATCCACGAATATTAGCTAAATCATAACAGGTCAACGACCTGTATAAATTCAGCGATATTCACAATACAATGCGAATAGCTATCGAATAAAAATCTCGATCGTGTAATGTTTGGCAAGCTCCAGATGCGGGTTAAAGATAGCGTGTACCTACGCCCGGCGAGTGACGTCACAGGCACGGAAACAACACCTCTGATTCATTAAAACTTTACAGCCGATATATTGTTTTAGAAAATTTATCATTCTGTTGAAACTTCACTTCGAATGTGCGGGGTTGAGGTAATCGTGTATGAATAAGAGGATACAGTTACGAAATAGATATTTTCATTGACTCTTGATCATTTATACGCATTTTTAAATATTTGTTATCGTTTACAGACATTGAGCTAATATAGCTCAATGTTTCCAGACATTTTATTCTTCGAATATTTTACAGTGTAATTACTTACGAGTGTGGGTCAAAAAGTTCGCGGAATGGAGGGTAAAAAGTAAGAAATAAAACACAAAATTATTTTTCCTTCTCAATGTATCCCCCCTTAACTCTAATACATTTATTAAACCTATCAATCATTTTTTAATACCTTCGAAAAAAATGATTTCTATTTGTCGTCAAAATAGGCCGAAATTGTGCTCTTCACTTCTTCATCGCTGGAGAATTTCTTCCCTCGAAGCTCTTTTTTCATTTTTGGGAACAAATAATAATCACTTGGGGCTAAATCTGGGCTATAGGGAGGATGTTCTAAGATTTCGAAGCCCACTCTTTGAACAGCACTACTTTTCTGTGAAACTCAATTTTCTCCATGTTGCAAATTTTCTTCCGGATTGACTTGTTGATTGATGTGTGGCTCAGGTAAATATGACCTATTTTTTTGAAACTTAATATTTATACTCTTAATGAGTGTCACAACTAGTGCAGTTAGTAAAAAGTCACCTTTCCCCCCTCCATGCCCCTCATTCCGCGAACTTTTTGACCCCCCTCGTACATGGTTTATGAAATCATCATTAAGAAAAAAAAAATAAAAAGCGCAAAAAAATAATTAATTAAAAATATTCATTTCTTTTTTATTGTTATAATTATATACCTTTTTCTAGGAACTGGTGAAGTATTCCAAACGTCTAGGCGACGACTGCACAGACCTCCAAAAGGCGTTGGACCTTTTCCTCTCCGTGCCAAATCGCTCGACCGATAACAAGTTTATCGCGAGCATCGAAGGCTATAGAGGAAACATCTACAAACTAGGCCGGTTGCTCACCCACGACTGGTTCACCGTCACCGACGAAGAGGGCAAATCGAAGGAGAGATATCTTTTCCTCTTCAAGGCTAGAATCCTCATTTGTAAAGTCAAGAGAGTCTCCGAAGATAGGTCGGTGTTTGTGTTGAAAGATATCGTCAAGGTGAGGTCGCTTTAATCTTTCTAGAAGTTTTCTCTTTAATTTTAGACCTTCGATTTAATTGTTAAAAACTAAGTTTATTCATTCAATAGATTTTTTCTGCTTCTATATTATTAATTCTATACACGCTCTATCGGAATGAAAACGCAACTGGAATTAGTATTTGTTGTAGTGCGACAGCATATCTAACCGTTTCATTTTAGTTTATATAAAAATAAAGTGCCTCTTAAATAACAAACACACTGAGACTTGTTTCTACCTAGGTTGGTAGTTTATTATTTCAAAGAGCCATTTTCAATAAAGTCAACTTTTAATTTTAGGGTCACGGTTTAGTGTTTATTGCGTTTTAGTTCGGTTTCGACATCGGTTGGACATATCTTTGTTATGTCCGTTTCAACCGCGCGGCCACCTCATAATATTTGATGAAACTTTGCCAGGAATTAGTGCTAATTTGTTACTTTACACACCTCTTTTCGTGAATTTGTTACAAAAAAAACTAAGACGCTATCACAAAAAATAGGTGGCCGCTAGAACCGCCACTTGCCGTAGTCATCGTCCGTGATTACACAGAAACTATATAATGCAGATAGACGAATGATGCATCAAAAGAAAGGTCTTAATTTGTTCAATTTGTTACAAAAATAAAAAACGTGAAAACGTACATAAACGAAAAGTTATGCAATATTTAGTTTTCAGGTTATGAGTAGGTAGGTATGTCACCATAAATATCAAAGTAATAGAGGCTAATGTGTATGGATAATTAGTTACTAATTTGTTACAGCGAATAAACGTAAAAAAATACTACAAAGTGGGTTCAATAATTTGTTAGAGTCGATTTTAGTTGGCCGCTCGGACGGCAATATGCCTAAAATACAATGGCATTTATCTCGTTATTAAAAGTAGGTTTAAGCTTAGTTAGAGTACTAGTCGACGGGTAACGTAACCTAGTTTAGATAAATATGGCGAATATAACTACAGCATTCATATTTTAGAAAATATTTGCAAAAAACGGTAATATGAAACCGTATGAGAGTAGGGTGACTATGATTATTGGAATTTTCGATATTCATATCTTATTTTTTTAGGGAGAGTGCTTATATAAATACATTTTAAGTTAAGACATACTTTATATTACCATTTTTGATATTTGCTTTAAAATATGCTTATAGTATTTCTGTTAATAATGTTAGTGTGAGTGGAGTAAGAAATTAAGCTATTATCTATCTATCCTATGTATACAATGTGTCCCGTCACCAGTGTCGGAGCCTTTAATGATGTGAAATATTTGGCATTTTTGGCTCTGACGGCCGCCATTTTGTTTTCTTGATAACCAAGACCTGGGCTCTCAAAATAATTCGACCACCACTACCCATGTAAATAATCAGCATTAAAAAGGTGTCATTTGATAGCTCAACATGTAGACAACAGTTACACAGCCATCATGTTTCAATTGTCATGGAATAAAAAATAGAAAAAAATAATGAAAGAAAAACAAATATGTATATGCAACCAACGTTTAAATAACGCGGGCGTTTACGGCCGGCTGGTATTGAAGGAGAAATATTACGATTAGTTGCATCCAAAGGAATAGAACTCCACACACAATCACATAGAGCGCGTGGGGGCACGGGCCAGTTGCGGCGCAACGGCATCGGCTTGGATCGCATGGCTACTGTAAAATTTTCTTTTATTAAGGCACCAATATGTTAACAAGAACATATAATTGGACGTATTTACATGGTAAAGATCCAACCCACAACTTCACTTAAATTGACGTAAGTATGACAAAATGGCCTTAATGTCATATACTTACACGTCACGAAAACAGCTGTCGCAATAAAGTAATAACTTTATTCACGTCATCATAAAATTGTAAAAATCAAACTTACCGTAGTCAATTTGGATCCCTCTGCAATTCACTTTTTGGTGGTGACTTCTATATTAACAAATCATATAAGTGGGCACAACTCATAGCTAAGCACTTTTAGACACTTCTGGATTTACTGATAATTGTAACTTAGTAGTATGAAAATCACGGGAATTAAATACGTACGAGCACACACTTCAAAATCCAGCACAATAATGACAGACAATATTCACAACGGACAATAATCGCTTTTTAAACCCCTTCCGACAAATATTTTTAACAATAATTTGGAAACAAAAGAGATCCTTTTTCGGGAATCGTGGCCATCATAAAACACCTGCGGAATGTCAATGAAACGAAAATCTTATCAGTAAATACTTTAAAGAATTAAGAACAATAGACATCAATATGGCTGCAAAACTGCATATTCCTTCAAACAGAGTACAACATTAAAAACATGCCTTTGTACTAATATATTCATAGTCACCCTACTCTCATACGGTTTCATATTACGGTTTTTTGCAAATATTTTCTAAAATATGAATGCTGCAGTTATATTCGCCATATTTATCTAAACTAGGTTACGTTACCCGTCGACTAGTACTCTAACTAAGCTTAAACCTACTTTTAATAACGAGATAAATGCCATTGTATTTTAGGCATATTGCCGTCCGAGCGGCCAACTAAAATCGACTCTAACAAATTATTGAACCCACTTTCTAGTATTTTTTTACGTTTATTCGCCGTAACAAATTAGTAACTAATTATCCATACACATTAGCCTCTATTAATTTGATATTTATGGTGACATACCTACCTACTCATAACCTGAAAACTAAATATTGCATAACTTTTTGTTTATGTACGTTTTCACGTTTTTTATTTTTGTAACAAATTGAACAAATTAAGACCTTTCTTTTGATGCATCATTCGTCTATCTGCATTATATAGTTTCTGTGTAATCACGGACGATGACTACGGCAAGTGGCGGTTCTAGCGGCCACCTATTTTTTGTGATAGCGTCTTAGTTTTTTTTGTAACAAATTCACGAAAAGAGGTGTGTAAAGTAACAAATTAGCACTAATTCCTGGCAAAGTTTCATCAAATATTATGAGGTGGCCGCGCGGTTGAAACGGACATTCTTTGTTAGCACAATTGACATCATGTGAATAGTTGCACAATTATTGCAGTTGCAGAAATTATGGAATTCAATAGTGCAAGATTTATCTGTAATTGAATGTTTTAAACAAAACTGTAAATTACTGTATGTCATGTTGTTGCACAATAAGATTGACAAAGCATTTAAGATTACATAATCTCGTATTAATCTTGACTTTCTACGACGAAAATAGCACAAATCCGCGATATAACACATTACACTTGGAATATGTCCAAATCGCACTCAGTTTACTTCAGCTGGTTTTTGTTTCTCAGCTCCCAGAGGTCGAGGCCAAGGACCGTTCTGGTGACCCTTTCAGATTCGAGCTACATCAGAAAGATCCACCCCTAACATTCACACTCACTGCCCACAAAGAATACGTGAAGACCAATTGGCTCACAGAAATCAAACAAAACGCCAGTGACTTAGGTAAGTTTAAAAATGAAACTATATTGATGTAATATAACTTTTAAATTCGAAATATCTTTTATGCTTACAGTTGCTCTTGCTGAACACGCCGCAGATGACCTTCAGGTAGTATCACCAGCGCGCGTCCCATCACCCGAGCCACAAGAAGAGAAAAAGAAAAAAAGAGAGCACGAAGCTGAACAAGAGACCCAAGACAAACGATCACGTATTGAGGAATCTCAAATTACCACATTATCTCAGAAAGAAGAATCACAACAGTCGACAACTAAAAGGAAAGCTTCCACCGAAACTGAAGTTGCGACTAAAATATCGAAATCAGAAATAACTGAAGTTTCGTCCCTTAGTGAAACAAAAGCGTCGGCTGTTACTAGTAGTATTAAAAGTGAAGTCGCATCTAGTGTTCAGGTAAAAACATCTGTGACAGTCGAAAGTTCAAAAGCTTCCGAGAGCACACAGTCTGCCTCGCAATCAACTCAGCAGACAGTTGCAACAAACGCATCAGCGATAAAAGTTCAAGAAAACAAAAAAAAATCTGAAACCTCCTCATTAACTGCAAAAGAATCTGTATCAAGTCTTGAACAAGGATCTCAACAAATCACTGAACAAGAATTAAAAACTTCTTCTAGTGAACAAAAAGATCAGCAAAAATCTTCAACTGAGACTACTCTACAACACTCCTCATTGAAAATACACGGAGAAACTACTCAACAAATTGCTAGTGAAACAAAATCCTTGGAACAACAAACCGTAAAGCAAGAGTCTACCCAACAGGCTCAAGTCGCTCAAGCGGCGTCAGTCAAAAAAGAAGTTAAAGAAACTGTTGCCACATCGGCTAATGTAGTCAATCAAGCTAGTGAAGCAACTGAATCAGTAAGTATTCAAGAAACCTCTGTCAGCCAGACAACTCAACAATCAACAGCACAGCAACAAAGTTCTGTAGCTGTCTCATCAGAAACTGCTGTTGTATCTAGCATAGAAGCAGAAAAAGTAGTCAGTTTAGCTGGCGCAGACTCAGCAAAAAGCGTCGCAGCAAACAATCAAACTGTAACCGCCGAGCAGACCGCTGACGAAGAGATGTCGAGGTATAGTCGCAGTTCGCGACTTTCTGGAGGTAAGTAAAAAGAATTCGAGTATATATTTATAATTGATAATAGAATAAAATTAATTAAGTTCATATATTCCTACATATATTTATAAAGACACTTTTTCGTATTTACAGAATACTCCAGTAGTAGTCGAAAGTTATCAAACTACGAGTCATCATCATCGACTTATGATAGCACTGGAGGGTCTTCTTATTCCCGCCGCGAAAGCGGTTCCCGTGTAGAAAGTGGAAAGTATGAAATCGGAGGCACAGAAGGCAGCGCCCTTTCCCGCCTCGAATCTAAATATTCCAGCGCTAGAGCTGGCATTGAATCTAGCACAGATTCCAGTTATGACACTGCAAGCAAACTCGATAGCATTGCATCGAAATACGGCATCGATTCTAATTACGAAGCTTCTAGCAAAATCGATAGCATCGCATCTAAGTATGGAATTGAATCAACCAACAATGGATCTAAGATAGAAGGCCGTACTTCCAAGTACAATATTGAAACTAGCATCGATGGAGGTAGAAGAGAAAGCGTAACTACTTCATCCGAGTCACGCTATGGAAGCATTAAAAATGGCGGGTATTCTTCGGAGAGTCAATACTCCAAAACTACAATCGCTAACGGATCTGTTACCACAGGAGAGCACGAGACCGTTAGGTCTATTTCTAAATCGGAGTCGCAAGATGGGAAGCCCATTTTTACGAAGACTTTGGAAGGCCAGAACATCGAGCGTAAGTACTAGAACATAGGTAGTGTTCACAAATAAACACTTTATAGAAGTAGACACACTTTAGTGCTTGTATATATATGCTTATAGATGACTAACCTACACGACACATTGATTTAACAAGATGCTTAGGTACATCTTTATGTGTATCACTCATTAAGAGTTCGTACTTTGTATTTACTCAAAATTTTGTCATATACTTTTGCATTTACTTGAAATTTCTCAAAGATGATAAAACAAAACAGAGTGCGAACTTTTCCCTGTTAATGCATTTGAATTCTCAGCTGGTGAAAACGCCATCTTCGAATGCGCTCTTCGCGAGTCCCTGGATTCAGTAAAAGTGACTTGGCTGAAGGACAACAAGCCGCTTGCTGACAAGCTCATGGATCGTGTAAACATCTCCACCAAAACCGGTCACCATAAACTGGAACTGATGCACTGCCGCGAGGACGATTCTGGCCTTTACACTGCAAGGGCTGAAAATGTTAAAGGAAACACCCATTGCACGGCTCAGTTAGTCGTCCACGAGCGTGAGTCATCCTTCCTTTCCTAATCAAATTGAAAAAAGTTCTAAACTTCCAAATAACAATAACAGAATTTCGGTGTGTCTGCATGCGTAAGCAATATCATCTATTAAGACATCGTAAAGCAATGTAACATAGATAAAACCTCCTCTGCTCTCGTAATTTTCCAGTATTTTAGCACTTAAGCACTGATATATAGAATTAAATTTAATACTAAATTCCGCATGTCAGCATAGTCGTGCCGTCAGTGTGTGTGAGTTAGTCGTCGTATTATTTACTTGATTTAAAATATTAGCTGTTAATAATTTCAGTGACTCCAGAACAGAGGAGGGAAAGGAACGCTTTGAACGCACCATACTTCCTGGTAGCGTTGAAAGATACTGAAATTCTGGAAAATACCTACTTACGTTTCATGGTGAAAGTTAAAGGTGACCCCAACCCTGAAGTAAAATTGTGAGTATTCAACTCTTACTTTTTTAAATTCATTCAAGTGCTAAATTGAATCAAAATAAATTTACTTTGTTTAAATAAACAAAACCTTCAGAATATTTTGTCAAGTTTTGCTATATTCCAATGAATTTACCAAAACTTAACAACAGATAAAATATCCAGAAACATTACGAAATCAAGTCATCAAGTACCAGGTATTATTTATAAGAATAACATCACGAGCAACCTAATTCTAAAGGATTTAATGTCTAATCTTACTACAGCTTCCGCAACGGCAAGGAGATCTTGTCCTCGTCGGACAGTGATCGCGTGTCCATCATCCGCACGCGTGCTGACAAGGGTTGCTACGAGCTCGTGATCTCGGACGTCAATCAGTCGGATGCTGGCACCTACTCCTGCAGGGCTATCAACATCTACGACGAAGTCACCTCCGAGGCTAAAGTTACTGTAGTCGGTGAGTGTTTGCTAGTTTTCGCACACAAGTAGCTACTACCAGCGATTGCAAAAGTCAAGCTAACAGACGCGCGATCCAACACTCGCGGAGCTTCTATATAGGAAGAAATTTTTTACTTTGTAAGCTGAATTGTATATAGTCCCTTAGTCTGCATATTTACACGCACAAAATTGTCTTTATCTAGTTTTCTCGTAACGAGCGATTTATTATGCATATAAAAGATTTAAGCAATAATTCAAACTAAAGAGGAAATTGTTCTGAAAAGTAGTTAGTTATAAACGCAGCAGTTAAAATAAAAATAAAATATTTTTTACACTCTGAAACTCTAAAATATGATATTTTATTATTGTGCAGTATTTTCATATTTAAAAAAAAATTACGTATAAATTTGATGCTTTTTTTGTTTTATATTAATTGATCCTTGTGTGGTCTTCAAATCTAACTATCTTTTTATTAAATAAAAGAAGACAATTCTACAACTCCTCACGCACTGCGGCGCGCCAGTTCATTTCTTTTAATAATTCGAATATATGCATAAATCAACCCCGAAAGTATAACCAATCAAATGTATGATATAATAAATAAAATCTGACAAGAAAATTTTTTCATTCGTCTAAGAATAATTACATAATTTTTACCAAAAACCGCGTACAACGATTAGAAACAGCAAGACTAATCAAGAAATCAAAAGGAGTATTCAATGTCTCGCTGTCATAAAAACTAGTTATGAATGATGAAATACGTAATGCGCTATATTTACAAGTGTGCCACATTTTTAACAGCATTTGGACGTTCTCCAGTATTTATGTAGCCCAAAATACGCCCCTGAAATTGGACGGAATCCGATGGTTTAGCTTTTGATTTACTATTAGTGTTTAAGGGTTCAGTATAGTGAGCACCAGTTTATTATTTTCTTATCTAACTACAAAGAAAGTCCTGTAATTATTGACTGACTATGTTATTGTTCTGATTTCATCCTTGAACATTCTCTGTATCTGTGATTCGCGAATCCTTCTCTTGTTCTGTGCAAGTTCAAGTAATCTACCTAATAATAACAATAACTTTAAATAAAATAAGAAAGCCACAGTCAGTTCTTACAGGCGGAAATATAAGTTTGAATGTTTTCGACAAGTATACTTTATCATGAATAATAACATAATTACGACGACAGTTGATAAGTTCGCAGTATTTTGAATAAACAGACTAATAGTGCCAAAAACGTTAGTTATTTATTACAGTACATAAAAAATAACGAGTTTTTTAATCAATATCTATTTTACGTAGCAATTTGCATACTCCTCCCAATCTGGATATTCGACCCTCATTTAGAAATATCCCAAGACAGATCTTAAACATGTACAAAATATTTCTTCACATAATGAGCAATCAAACTCATTATGTGAATCAAATTCGGGTTCTCAAAAATAAACTGTTTTATTTTTATAGATGACAAAAACATCTTTTTTGAATTGCCTCCTGGTGGAGAAGGCCTTCTTACCAAGGGTGAGAAGCCATCATTCTCCTGGAAGAGGGATGGCCAACCCTTCGACCCTGAAGAAAGATTTAAGGTTAGATTATTGCAAATATCTAATATCTGAAACTTACGAATTTACTTAGTTCCTATTACGAAATTTTCAATAAATAATCAGAACGTATATTTATATTGTCTTTGTAACTTGTTTCATTAAAATAGACTTTTATAGGTGCAACTGCTTTCTTGATATATTATATCCAATAGACAAGGTGTTTATAGATATTTAAGCTACTATAAAATATCAAAATTTACTTCGGCATTTAGGTACCGAAATAGGGAAAGAATAAATTATTTATAGTTTTGTGATAAATTGCCATGACCAGTTGAACTGTTGAAATTTGTCAATTGATTTATTTTCTTATATTTCTGTTTTATTGATATTATGTGGTGGACTAGGTTTTGTTGGGCGACGACGAAGACTCCCTAGCGCTAGTTTTCCAGCACGTGAAACCTGAAGACGCCGGCCTCTATACTTGCGTCGCCAAGACTAGCACTGGCAACATCTCTTGCTCAGCCGAACTGACTGTGCAAGGTATGAACTTTTACCACTGATCTCGACACTAAACATAATCTTTCTATATACATATTTTTTGTTCCATTCTCTAATGTAAATATGACTGTTTAAGTCCGGCAGAGCAAAATAGCACCAATCCTTAATACTTACGGGTATCAGATTAAGCAACAAATGATATTAAACTTAATCTCCATGCCCGTAGATCACAAATTATCAACGGCGTATTTCGAATTATTGTCTGTTACTGCGATCACGCCTGCTGGAGGCCTCCACCCAGCGTTGATTGATGGCTTTCAGCTGCTAGGAATAAAAAAAATAAATACGAACCTTTAAAGATTGCCCCTGTCGCCGTGACGTTATTCATCAGGTCATCCATCGACAAAAAACAATCCTTATCCTTACTAATATTATAAATCGGAAAGTGAGTTTGTTTGTTTGTTTGTTTGTTTGTTTGTTCCGCTTTCACGCCGTAACTACTGAACCGATTGCTTTGAAATTTTGCAGACGTAAAGATAAATGTCCGGATTAAATAATAGGGTACTTTTTATCCTGGAAAAAATTGATATTCCCGAGGAAAAACAAAAATATTGTTTGCTTGATGGATGGATTGTAGATGGCGCTGTGTGTCGTTTAAAACAACGTAAAATATTGCAAACGAATATAAACATGTAAATTTAGAAGCTAAATGATACGATAATGAATCCCCGAAAATGAGGAATTCCCGAGGGATGACGTACAATTTGTTTTATCGTCTTAACTGTTTTTTTAACATCTACTTATATGTTGCAAACGAATATGAACATGTAAATTTTGAAGCTAAATGTAACGAAAATGAATTCTCGAAAATGAGGAATTCTCGAGGGATGACATACAATTTGTTTTATCGTCTAAATTGTTTTTTTTTACATCCACTTATCCTGAAATCACTAAAGTCAACGAATAACTAATTGGTATAAGTATTAGTTACGTTATTTAGTTCTTGAGGTATGCGATAGATGGCGCTTGGTGTTTTTTAAAACATGGTAACGATGTGTTTTTTAAAATACATAAGAAGTGGAATGATAGCTTACGCTATTTAGTTCTTGAGGTATGCGATAGATGGCGCTGGGTGTTTTTTAAAACATGGTAACGATGTGTTTTTAAAATACGTAAGAAGTGGAATGATAGCTTACGCTATTTAGTTCTAGAGGTATGCGAAAGATGGCGCTGGGTGTTTTTTAAACGAGGTAACGAAGTGTTTTTTTAAGATACGTAAGAAGTGGAATGAATTATATGAATTTTGTATCCAGCGTTACATCGCGCTTCTTAGATTTTTCCGTGGGAATGAGAAGTTTTCTTATATACCACAATATAACCGAATTCCACGCGCGCGAAGCCGCGGGCGGAAAGCTAGTTATCTATAAATGAATATTTCGAATGTTTTCCTAAAAAGTAAATCAAAAACGATTAGAACGCTGCATCTTGTATTTTTTATTTAAACTTTTAGTCTGAATATACAGGCAAAATTTGATTAAGACAAGTCTTATCATTATTTACCATATTAGACCGTATAGAAGTGTTTTCTCTTTTTCCTTTAAACGATTCATAATACGAATGAGATCTACAAAATACTCTTTCAGATCAAACACTAAATGTACCTACGATCTACTCAAAATTCATGAATAATGAAGTGATTTACTCATTAATCTCAAATCTTTTATTAAATGTTGACTACTAGATATAACAATATTGAAAATTTCAGTAACCTACTTGCGACATCTTTGCTTGTCTTTATCTATCATATACAAATACAGGTGCGGTTCACGAGCTCCACCGCGAGCCGGAGAAACCGACCCTAGTGATCGAACACCGAGAGGCGATCGTCTCTGCCGGTGCCTCTGCCATGTTGGAGCTGCAATGCAAGGGCTACCCCAAGCCCTCCGTGGTCTTCAAGCACGATGGCAAGATCATCGAGGCTGATACCAGACACAAGTAAGATAGTTGCCAATCCTATTGACCTAGCCACACACACTCCTAGTGCTATTAATTGAATAAAATCCAACCAAATATCAATTCACAATACGACTATCTGAAAACCCTAGGCTTTAAAAGCTACAAGAGTATTATATTCGTTCTGCCATAGTTAACCTGCTAGGATGGATACCGCAAGTCCAATGTACTCTTAAAATGTGACGCGGATCTTCGGAGATACCTATATGTATGATCACTTATTATATTAAATTAAAACAATCCCTAACACTTTCTTCTTCTTCACCACTCTTTTAAACTAACATGTATAAATAATAACTACCGCGACTGACCAGACTCAGTTTCATGTCAGAAATCTCGAGAAAATATCGTCCATTCCAAAGCTAGACTACAAAGTGTTCTTATTCATACTCTTTGTTGTAAGCCACATGTTTTAGTACAGGTATACAAAAGTATTTAGAACCAGAGTTGCATGTTGGTAAAGAGCAAACTTCACACCTTAGCTCATCGCCGCAAAGTTGCCAGTCTGTCGGTCTTCTACAGATTGTATTTTGGAGAGTGTGCTCAGGAGCTGTATATGCTCATACCGCCATCACCTTTCTTCCATCGGACATCCAGACGCACTGCGACCCTTTCTTGGTTGATATTCCTACCTGTCGCACCAAGCGCTTCTCAACTTCTTTTATAATGCGCACATCAAAGGAGTAGAACTCCCACCCTGCGTCTTTATTTCCGAGTACTTATAACCCGTCTGTTTTTAAAGCCAGGGTGAATAGGCACCTTCTGGGTTAGCTCATTCCATCGTGGATTCTGTCTTAGCCCCCGGGCTTGATTGGGATCAAGAGCGAACTCATAATAATTTAAAAAAATATGTGAAGCCCCCTGAAGGGCGTAGCAGTTGAAGTAGTAGCGTTAACTGATCGTATTTTTTACAAAGGTTTCTGTACGAGGATGATGAGAGCATGTCGCTGGTTATAAAGAACGTGAGTGCAGCGGACGCGGGCGTGTACCACGTTACCGCTTTCAACGAAATCGGTGAAGACTCCAAGACCATGCAGCTCATTGTTAAGGCCGCGCCTAAGATCAAGAAGAAGGTTGAAAATCAGACTTGCATGGTAAGTTGTCGTCGACGCAAGCAATTTTTCACTGAGATGCTTTGACTGTGGGAAACGGTATAAAATGCAGATTAGTATCCAAATATTACGTGACTTTGTAATAGAATTTGTTTCATTCTGGTGCATAGCTTGATTCGCCGTATATATAACACTATAGACTTATTTCTAGACGTATGTAGTAGCTTCTGAGTACATGAGATTACAACCGCAAGAATGACCGCGGTTGACGATGTTACAAAGAATATAGTGTTAAAAGATGCGATTACACCAGATCACTGAAATTCAAAGTTAGAAAACGAATATAATATTTTGATATTTCATCATAAATCTATTAATTTTTCAATATACCCCAAGATCTTAGTACTTTTTGCAAGGATTTGATATTTTCTTCTTCATGTCCATAATACATCAGCAAGGATAGAACTCGGGCCGCAAGGAATCAATCATGACATCTGAACTGATAGGCTATGCTTTGACCACCTCAAGGCGGTTAATTAATTTGAGTATATCATGGAGTATATAATGTAATTAATTGATTGAATGCTCTCAGGCTGGATCCACACACACCGTGACCATAGAGATCGAAGGCACCCCTGCGCCCGAAGTGCAGTTCTACAAAGACGGCGTGGAGATCAAGAGCTCCGACCGTATCCAGATCGTCAAGGAGTCCGAAGAGGTCTATAAGATCATCATCAAGGATGCCAAGCTCACTGACACCGGTTCCTACTCCATAGTTATCAAGTAAGGCTCACGGTAGTTTGCTAATTATCCAGTCCAGAAGCCAGTCTAATAAATTGGTCCAAGATTGCTTTGCATCACTGTTAGAAATACCACTTTCGGTTTCTTTTTGTTGTCTGGTTTCGGTCTGTCTGTTTTTACTTGCTGCAATTGATTTTTATTTATTTAAAACAACACAAAAGATTTAAGAAAATAGTATAATTATTTCTACGCTTTTTAATTTTAACTCTTTCTTGTTATACGGTGATTTTGCTCTCTTACTAGTGATGCTTCTTACATAAGTGTACTCTTTATAGAAGACATTTCTGCCAAAGTCAGTTTGGCAGAAATGTAATAATAATAATAATATAATTTATTTCGTTATTTTTTTTTTGTTTTTTACAATCCTTAATCAGTGATTGAAGTCACCTAGTAAGCAAAAAATGCCTGTAGCAGGTGACTTCACTCTTCCATATACATTAGGTGCTATATTATCTAAGTTAAATAAAAGAAAATACAAACAATACTAACTTAAAAGAGAAAAATAGGTTTGATATAATTTTTCCAATGATCACTTATCTTAAAAGTTTTATTAATTATAAACGTATTTTTTTATGTGTGTTATGTAAGCTCAACCTATGTATGTGTTGTATGGTGTATGTGTGTTTCGTAGTGAGTGTAGTAAATATAGGTGTTTGTGTGTACATATATTTATATATTCATTATCAATGTCTCTGTTTCTTAATATTTCAAGGTATTAAGAAAATTAGTAATAATTTTCTTGCAAACAGTACTTGTTTTACTGCAAATCTGAAGTTTTTTATTTAATTTATTATATAGAAAATCCGAACGTTTCAGATACTGCTTATAAGCAAATGCAGTCCTAGATTTATTAATTTTCATAATGTTTTTTCTTCTTTTAGAGGTTATGCTGTCATCATAGATTAAAATTTTATGTTTTTTTAGTACGGTAAATAAAATATATAACTTTCTCACTGACAGAACATTACTAATGGAGTAAAGTCTATCAGTGGGAAACCTTCTGTTTTTGAAGTGCATAACTTTTAAAAGAGCACGTTGAGCACGTTCCAACAAGACCATCTTAGTCTTGTCAGCCCCACCCCAGACCGGAATGCTGTAGCTTATAATAGATTGGGCTAATGGTAAGTAGATTTCCGTAAGAACATTTCTTTTGGAGCAGTGCCCAACCCGTTGTCCAGGGACCACATGTCTTAAGGTCTTAAATATCCAGATCAGTTTTCTAACTCTAGCTGTAATATTTTCAAGATGTAGATGCCAGGACAACCTCTGGTCGACCACTACCCCCAAGTACTTTGTATTTTCCACTTTTTTGATATCTAGACAAGCACAACTCCCTGAATTTTCTCTAAAATTACAGGTGTGGATTCTTAGTCTATAATCTGTAGCGGGTTGTGACTTGTTAAGGATACTGTAGCAGATGTAATTGGTTTTGAGTATATTTAAAGTGAGGAGGTTATTTCTTAACCATCCAGCAACCAAGCTCATACCTAATTCCGCGCTATCTCTGACGCTATTCCAATCTTATCCAGAGAAAATAACCACAGTATCATCAGCGTATGAGAAAATGCGGCCATTTTTAATTTTTAAATTGCAGAGATCGTTTATGTAAAGTAGAAATAGTGTGGGACCTAACACACTCCCCTGGGGGACACCGTACGACACGGAGACGTCATCACTCACTGTTCTATCTAACTTCGCTCTCTGTGTCCGATCTGAAAGATAACTCTTAAATAGTGAAAGTGCAGTGGCTCTTATACCAAGTTTTTCCATTTTATGGACAAGTACAGGGACAGAAACAGTGTCAAAGGCTTTTTTTAAATCTAAGAACACTGATAAATATTTGTTACCAATATCTACCTGTTCAGTCACAACCTGACTTAATGCGAGGACAGCGTCTTCTGCCGACTTACCCTGTCTGAAACCAAACTGGGAAGACGATAGAATTTCATATTTATTAAGGTAACTTACGAGTCGCGTATTTATTAGTTTCTCTATTATTTTAGAGATTGCCGGTAAGATCGAAATAGGCCGATAATTTCCAACGTCATCTCTATCTCCACTCTTGTACACAGGTATAATAATAGATCTTTTTAATAAGGTAGGGAATTTGCCAATTTGAAAACAGAGATTTACTAGGTGAGTAACAATGGGGACAATTTCGCTCTTTGCTAATTTCAAAAAAGAAATGGGAATACCGTCCCAGCCCGGAGCACTGGTAGATCTTAGGCTCATCAAGATTTTTTCTATTTCACCGTCATCGGTTTCTAATAAAACAAAAGTGTTATTTTGGGATGGGACATTCAAACAAGGGTAATTACTGGGCGAGGGACTGGTCAGAAGATTAGAGGCAAGCTCTGTTCCTATATTTGCGAAGTACGAGTTGATGAACTTTACTGAGTCAATAGAATTAGGTTTAAGGTTTAAAAGTTCGATGCTGTCATCATGCGATTTGCTACTATAAGAAATGTCTTCTATAAAGAGCCGATAATTTGAATTGTAGACATCTAGCAACACCAATCTATAATCAAGTTGAGTTCTTACTATATTGGACCATAAAATTATAGGAAAAAGGTGGAGATAACACTTATCCAAAAACCTACATAGCGTTATCCTGCTCTACAAGGCACACATGCACTACAAACAGGATCTAGCAACCCACAAGCAACTATTAGTTAGCTCAGCTCTAAAACCCTGTTTATGTATTTTTTGTTATAATTATCATTTCTCTTGTGTTTCAGGAATGAAGTGAACCAATGCTCGGACTTCTGGCAGTGGCTTGTGACGTCACCGCCGCGTTTCACCAAGAAGATGGGCGAGTCGCTCGTCTGCAACGAGAAGGAGACTGTCACCTTCCAAATCGAAACGGAAGCTGAACCTGCACCTACTGTTAAATGGTAAGCATTCTGATCCAAAAGCTATTGAGTCCACCCGTTTCAAATCTCAAAATAAACTTGATTTTGAAGTAATTAAACTTTTTTTGTTATAATGGCAATTAAAATGAAACTTATAAAGCATTGTACGTATTGGTTTAAGATAAAAAAGTTATGTGAACATACAAGTTTTTAGTTACCTACTAGATAACTAGATAAAATAATTTTAGAAGTTAATGTTTTATTATTTTTTTGATAAATTGATTCGGATATTTTGGAGTGCGAGAAAACTCCTCAAGCTTAGAAGACATTGTTGCCACAAAAAATTATTATCTTTCAAGCGTTAATAAATTTCGGTTAACGGATGTCTCGATATCGTAGTCATATGCGCAGTCTTCAAAATGAAAGAGAAGTATGTTTTTACATTTCATTTTCACATATTTAGAAGTATGTTGGTATATTTAGAAGTTGGTAACGAAATTTATTTTAATCGTTTTATTCTTTACGTTAGTTTTAACTCAAACTTAGTAGCAATAGAAATCTAAGCAAACATTTTTTTCTAAGGTTCAAAAACAAGACAGAACTGGTGGAATCGTCAGCGGTGAAAATGTCGGCGTCAGGCAAAGCGCACTCATTGGTTATCACGTCTGCTGCGCGCGCTGACGCCGGCGAGTACTCTTGTGAGGTAAACACTACTTTAAAGTTATCACAATAGGGTGTAAAATAAAATGGGTGAAAACAAGGGGATAGTAGAAAATCGACCTTTGTAGGCCGAGTCACAGTATTATTTTTTTGACATTTTGATATATAAAAAAAATATTGGTCCTCTAATCGATGATAACCCATTAATTAGGCCTAGATTGGATTAAAATTTGGGAACGACTGCAAATACATAAAAATTATTTGGTCATGCATCCAATGACCGGAATCACTTTCGGATGTGTTGGTCACTTTCGAAAATGGCTTATTCTCCGCAGTCATAGACAAGTCAAGACAATTCAGTCAAGAAGCATAATTAACTTCAACGTAATATAAAATTAGTTTGTTACTGTTAATATTTTTACGTTGCCTACCCAACACTTTAATTTACTTAATAGTGGAAACTGCTCATGCTATTGTAATCTTAAATTTCTTAAATTAAATCGCATGTTTTAATTAATGCAGTTTCCCAAAGAATACATTAAAAGAAATTTAAGCGACTTTTAAGGGATGTCCGTCAATCACGTAATAAAAACATTTTTAAAATGATGTTGATACTTTGTGAGCTTTTAAACTAACTCTTGATCCGGGAACCGATCGTCTTGAACGTGAACAACAATCACTGTGCAAAATTCCACCATTTTTTCTTGGATCATTAGATTTCAAAAACAAATACACGTATATAACCTTTCCCCCTTTCTATAATTACGTGATATTTTAAATTCCCTCCGCTCCTCTCGATCCTCACCTAATAAGACGAAGCTTAACTAGATTGCCAATATGACAACACAGTTTATAATGCCCAATGCATTCAATCCTTTTCATTTCCGTCTTCTGCCGGCCAGATCCGCAACGTGCATGGCGTAGCCACCGACTCGTGTCAACTGAAAGTGCGTGGGGCGCCCATCATCACGAAGAAGTTGACCGACATGACGGCGAACGAGGGCGATGTCAACGTAGAGTTTACGGTCAACGTCGAGGCGTACCCCGAACCCAGCGTGCGATGGTAAATATTTCATTTCAATTTATTTTACTTCGAGAAACATAGTCTCATAATCTGTTAGTAACAAAGAAACTTAAAAGCTTTGTTAGTATGTATATGGTAATAAAATTAAATTGCCAAAAAATAAAATATATGACAATTAAATTATCCAATCATTAAAATAAAATTAAACGAAATTTAAAATGCTGAAATAATAAAAAACAATTAAAATCAAATTACTAAAATAAAAGTCGTAATCATTAAAATCAAACTAAATGGTTTATAAAAATGTTAATAAGTATCTTAATCTACGTTACGGTAATTATATTTTTGTTTATATAAAACCACTTCTGCTACCACGGGATGTGACGGAACGTCAGGATTCAATATTAAAAAAAAACGAAGAAACGCCTCGTTTAACCGGTAAAAGTGGTTTAAATGAAACGGACGATAAGCGGAAGTGTTAAAACTAAATATGTACTTTTCAGCATTAAACACAGAAATTCTGTGTGATACTTAATAGAGTTAACAATATTATAATCATAACACTTGTTTTCACCAGTTGAAAAAAGGAAAATTAATTCAAAAATCTTATCACGTGAATTATTATATGAATCTACGTCGTTCTGACAAATCAAGCTAGACCCCGTAAACCCTAGGATACCAAGATTCATAACAAGCAGCTTATGAACTACTATTGCGTAGTTCATTATCAGCATATAAGATACTTAGACACAACAATAAAAGAACCTATAAATCTGTATAAAAAATCAAATATTAAAGTAAGATGTTATTGAGTACCGCAAGACCTTTACTTTTATCTGCCTTTCTTCACAGTACACACATTTACTATATTTCTATATACGAAAATTTCAAAACCGTTTTCACTTGCAATTTTGTAAAATATTGATACTTATATTCAGATGGTTGGTCTTTTCATATATCTCCCAGTTTACGACAGGAATATTTTTTTATAAATCACAATTGCTTTTCGCCAGGTACCTGGGTGATGTGGAGATAACGGAGAAGAAGTCAGTGTTCACCCGCGTAGATAGCGGGTCGACGCATAAGCTGATCCTGAAGGAAGTATCCGCCGAGTACTCTGGCCGATACTCTTGCCGCGTCAACAACGATCTTGGCTCCGATGAGTGTCACGCCACGTTCACCGTCAATAGTTAGTCTTACTATTTTTTTTATACAAGTAGTAATCGAGCTTATAGATAAGAAACTCTACCAACACCTCTTATCGCGATTCAAGTTCAGCTGTTGAAGAGAGATGCCAATATAAACCGCGTAGAGCGGTGTCTCACATTGGTAATCGAACTTGCATCGCGCTAAGAGAGAATGGTAGGCCCTTAGATCATCAAGTTCGTTATCTCATCTTAATCTGTGGAAATTCATAGCGCTGCAACTCAATTTAAAACAAAAATATACAATCTTGGTCGTCCTCTTTGAAGTTAAATTTCGATGACACCTTTAGTAAAATGAAATTAACATTTCTTTACGTAAAACTACTTTGAAAACATTTTTAATTCTAGTAGTTAAACTAGATACAGTAAAAAGACAACTACATATTATTCATAAATATGATTTAATATTCTTTTTCTGATTAGGAAAACCACGCTTCACCAAGAGCCTGGTAGATATGACAGTGGATGCTGGCCAGACACTCAAGCTGGAGGTGGAAGTAGAAGGCTGTCCTGAGCCCAGGGTCAAGTGGTACAAAGATGGCCACGAAATCACCACCGATGCTAGGATCAAAATAGAAAGGGACTCTAAGAGGTAGCGTTTGTTTTTATCACTACATAGTATAAAACAAAGTCGTTGCCTGCTGTCTGTATGTCCCTATGTATGCTTAGATCTTTAAAACTGCGCAACGGTTTTTGATGCGGTTTTTTTATAGATAGTGTTATTCAAGAGGAAGGTTTTACTATATAGTATAAAACAAAGTCTCTTTCTGTTGTCTGTCTGTCCCTATGTATGCTTAGATCTTTAAAACCACGCAACGGATTTTGATGCGGTTTTTTTATAGATAGAGTTATTCAAGAGGAAGTTTTCACTACATAGTATAAAACAAAGTCGCTTCCTGCTGTCTGTATGTCCCTATGTATGCTTAGATCTTTAAAACTGCGCAACGGTTTTTGATGCGGTTTTTTTATAGATAATGTTATTCAAGAGGAATTTTTTACTATATAGTATAAAACAAAGTCACTTTCTGTTGTCTGTCTGTACCTATGTATGCTTAGATCTTTAAAACTACGCAACGGATTTTGATGCGGTTTTTTTTATAGATAGAGTTATTCAAGAGGAAGTTTCACTACATAGTAAAAAACAAAGTCGCGTTCTGCTGTCTGTCTGTTCCTATGTATGCTTAGATCTTTAAAACTACGCAACAGATTTTGATGCGTTTTCTTTATGGATAGCGTTATTCAAGAGGAAGGTTTATATGTATAATACATGCAAAATATAGTAGGGAAACAGATAATTTTAGAGGTATTTAATGTGATGTCGTAAATAAACACATTTTTTGCGCTCACATTGCAAGCGCTGGCTGAACCCTACGAGATAGATCAAAATAATATACTACACCTTTTAAAAATAATAACAAAAATACAAATTTAAATACAATCACGAATAACATTTGAGTTTCGGATAGGTTGGTGTGGTTTTAACTGTTATTATTGCGTACTTTAAAATTTATTATCATCACTTTTATAGGTAATGTCATTCTCTCTTCATGTAGATTGGAGAATTACCACCTCACAGTAACCCTAGTGAAGGAGGAAGATGGTGGCGAGTACGAGGTGAGAGCCGAAAACGAAATGGGCAGCGTCTCTTCTAAGAGCACCGTTACAGTACACAGTGAGTATCATATTGCATATGAAAGCAACCTTACAATAAGACACCAAAGATCAAAATTGATACAAATATTCTTGGCCACTTCATGATGGTGCTCATTATAATAGACATAATATAATTTACATTATTTACGTAAGGTTACCGATTAGTGATAAGTTACAGCATCACTGCTGGACTTTAGCTACTTGCTGATGGTAAGTTACGCGAAAATAAGAGTCAGAGGAACCTCACTGGCTCCAACGAAACGGCCGTTGGTAAAGTAGAAGCACTTAACAAGACTACAACTCTTGTCCGAGCTATTCTGTTTCACAGTAGTTAGATATAACATTAACTTATTGTTAGAATCACTGCATTCGCACGTATTAGTTTGTTGTGGTGTCCCTAGATACCATCAAAATCTGGTCGAGTTTTACCAACCTACGAAAGCATTCAATAGACTCGAATGCCGTATTTTGCACTCAAATTAATATTGCATCTTGATTTATTTAATTTAATAAGTGACCCCCTACATGTGCCATCTTAATTGATCACTGTTATCATTACCTTTTCATTTCATCCAATAGCGACAGAAGTACATTCGAGATTAAAGAAGGAAACCCTTGTTGAAACTGAACTCGAAGACGAAAGCAAATCAACGAAACCAATCATTGAAGAACCTGTGGACAGTGGAGAAAAGAAGAAAGCACAGAAAGGAAAGACCCAGCCTGAGGAAGCAGAAGAAAAATCATTCTGGGATGATTTAAATGAAGATGCTGTTAAAAAAGTCACCATCGATGACGAAGCTGCACCTACTCCAAACAACGCAAAGAAATCACTAACCGAACCCGAAGTCGCAGAAGAGAAATCTATTTGGGATGACTTAGATAATGATGGGTTACCCAAAAAAACAAAAGTTGATGAAGTTGACCAACCAAAGCAGAGTAAAGGCAGAAAATCTATCACAGAACCAGAAGTCGCTGAAGAAAAATCCTTCTGGGACGAAAACCATAATGAACAGAATAAGAAACCAGTTATAGAAGAGGTAGACACTGAAAAACAATCAGGAAATAAAACCATTACTGAACCAGAAATCATTGAAGAAGTTGCAGCTCCAGAAGAACTTAAGTCATCGAAACGTAAATCTGTTAAAAAAGATACTCTCAAAGAAGAGCCTTTGAGTGCTGAAGTTGAAGGTATAAAAAGTTTTAACGCTTGGTGCTTCTGTCTTCAATTAGGCGAACAGCTTCTAGATTGCGAGAATCTCACATTTTCGCGTACATTGTTGCATGTTTTTTAACTTGTGTTTTTAACCTTCGAAGTGTGATTTGTTATTTAGGCCGAGTTTTCGAAACAGTAACCACATTCAAGACAGGCGATGATGGCTCCATTATAATGTCTAAAGTCAGCAGCACACGGTCGCATGGCGCTATCATTACAGGTCAGTATGAAGCTTCTTCCTTCTCTTCCCAGCTCTAACCATATCATAAATATATCACATCGACTAAGACATACATAAAATTGCTTAAAACATAGTAAAAGAAAATACATACATATTATTAACGCGTCTCTCCAGTGCATGTCTAATAGAATCTTAAGTAGTATTTGTTGTTCTAAATTTCAACATTATATATTTTAACTGGTAGGTCCGGCCGAAACGCGCACTTTACACAAAATGACCTCCACTGCCGTCTATTATGATGACGATGATGATTTCAATGGCAGAAGGATAATACAACCTAATAAACCACACACCACTTCTTTGGAGGTAGAGGAAATTGCCAGTCACAGCTATTTCTTATCAGACCTGGGCTCCTACACAATACCTGATCACGTAAGGAGGGGCACGTACGGTATTATTGAAGAACCTCAGACGGATTCTGAAGCCGAAAATAGTTCTAGATGCGGAAAACATTATAGCAATAGGGCTATGTCGATAATCTCCGTATCTGAAGATGAGATGAGTTGGCACAATGAGCCACTATCTAGAGAAATCTCCATCGAGGACCTCTCGAAATCAATATTTGACATTGATGATACTAAAAAAGTATTTAGCAAAGATTCATACGTGCGCTCATCTTCGTTCAAAGAAGACTATTTTACTGATGAGGGGGAAGAAGAATCCTATATTTTCAAAGAAAAAAGTCACAAAGTCTACGAGAATGATATCACAGAACGACTTATACACATCTCGAAATCATTAGACGAACACGAAATCAACTCCGTTGATAATAAGATAGACGACGTTAAAAGTCGCATTATGGAAGAGTTAGTTTTAGGGTCAATGAAAAATTTAGAAAATATTACGAAAAACGTTACTGAAACAAGTGAAGAGCGAAAAAAAAAGATTGACCCAAAACTATTTAGCGTGGAAGAAGAAAATGATGATGAATTAGAAGCCCTGTTAAAACGAAGCCAGAGACAAAGGAGCATACTCGATGATATTCTTAATCAGGAAGAAGAAAAAGGTAAATTTTACGTATATAAAATATTATAAAAAGGGGTCCTTGTTCAAAGAAAGGCTGGCATTTACAATATAACGCTACGCAATGTCGATTTGGGGATATAATGTGTTGCTTTTAAAATATATACGTCTTATGAATACCTAACAGTAATATTTCGTTTTTAAATAACAGTCTGATAAAATGTTATAGAAGTAAATTGATCACCAGCATTTATGCCATGTCCCTTCAAAACAGCATCATTGTACTAATGCTCTGTCGTATGTTTGTTTTAGCGCGCATGCGTAATAACATTCCCTTCTGGCATACTAATACTTGGAGCACCCTACGACAGAGATATTAAAGAGTACGAGATATCGAATATGTTCATCACTCACATCATCAAGGTAAAATATTATCGTTTTACGCATGATTTGTTGCATGTTTATATTCCCAATTCTCTCAACTCTCGTCAAAAATGGTATGTATCAACAAACTTAACTATAAAGGTTTACTGAATATCTGTTTTTGTGGATAGCTTTCTGGTGAGTATGAGCTCGGTGAATAAATTTCTGGTTAACAGCTGTAAATACGGCCAACTTCTATAAATGTGTCTATTGTAAATAATACATAATTTTATTCTAGGAGCTTCCGAGTGTTTTGCGAAGGATTTCAACTGTTTCTCTCTTAATATGAATACTTTAAATTCTAATGTTTACAATATGCTTAGGATTAACTTGTTATATACAATTGTAAAATAATTTGTACAAATGAGGTATGTTACTATCTTTTCTCAATAAATGAATAGCCAAATTTATTATAATATTATTTGATCTGTGCAAAGTTTTCAATTAAATTCTTTGATATTACTTTTAATATTAAAAATGAAAATGACCGCTTGAATGTCTTCACGGCTCGCTGCTATGCTATCTGATATAACTCCTTATCCCACAGCACCCCCAAAGCTCGGAGAGAGCAATATGAAGGACGGCAGTGCATTTGAAGGGCTGCCTCTTGTGTATACCGTACAAGCATTCGGCACTCCTAAGCCCATGGTCCGCTGGCTGCATAACGGCAAGGAGGTGAAGCCCTGCGGCCGCGTCCACATCTCTAATGACGGTGACGTTTACAAAATGCTCGTAGATCATGTCGTCATGAAGGATGCCGGCAAATGGCAGTGCGAGGTCAGCAATGACCTTGGCAAGCAAGTGCTGCAGGCTGAACTAACAGTTACGCGTAAGTATTAATTACCAAAACAGAATGTATATTAAAAGTAAAATACACGGTATAACTAATACAAAAAAGATAACAAAAAGTAATTTTTTTTTCTGAAAATTAAAGCTACTTTTTAATAGGTCACAAAGAGTACCATTCTCTACTCTCTTATTAGATTTATGCCAAATTGTGTATATTCTTCTTATCTTCATTAATATACTACACAGCTGAAAACGAATATCGCAAGCCAATCTTCACCACTCCTCTGGAGGCGCAGCGCGTGATGCAACGCGAACCGGTGACGCTACGTGCCGTGTGCACTGCTGATCCACTACCTCACGTGGCCTGGCTACTCAATGGCGTGGAGATCCCGCTCAGTCCCGCATTACAGCCCAATGTAGAGAGTACTCTACTGGAAAATGGTCTCAACGAGTGTGTTTTTACACTACACATTCCGTCAGGTAAGTTGTCTAAATGCCTGCACAACAAGCAGAAAATCCATTGCCAAAGAGGGTGTAGTATTCCTTGAGGGCGGAATAATGAGGGTGGAAGTTATAGTAAACCATAATGCCCACTTAAACTTTATGGCTCCTACACATTCCGGCAATAGATAAAAACACGGAGTTATTGAGGAATATTCATTCAATAGTGCAATCAAATTGGTGGCGTTTTTTATATGATACAAATCAAATGCGAACCAAAAGTCGAGCTCTGTCAGTTTTCGTTCTTTAGTTAGATCATTTAATATAATTCTCTATTTGTAGGCCGACACACGGACACTGGTGTATACACAATCCAAGTTAGGAATGAACACGGAGTGGGCGAGAGCTCTGCACGGTTAGACATTCTTTTACGACCTGAGCTGGAAGGGCTGCATGATGTCACTGCAGTGCCTTTCGAAGAGACTACCTTCGTATGCAACATGCGCGCTAACCCCGTCGCTGAGGTCAAATGGTGAGAAAATCAAATACATCATTAATTACTTTAGTTGAGACCTTGAAAGTTAGTATACACACACAATAGCAGACCGGGGGAGGTCTGTCTTATTAATTGTTCTCGCTATTGCCATCATCTTTGCGAACAATATTGCTTTGACTCAAATATAGTCCTTTGTTTTTGTTTGGGCTCTCTCAGCTAGCCAGCCATCATGCCTAGACATGGAAATATAATTCTACAAACCAACGAATTGTTTTAAATTATATCGGATTGGACAGATATTTTTCCATTCCTGATTCTAGGAGCAAGGATGGTTTCGTGATTAAGCCCTCGCCTCGCCATGAGATCATAGAAGACGTGCCAGCGGAGACTTATAAACTGGTTGTGAAGGAAGTCAGCGTAGAGGACGCCGGCCTTTACACAGTTACTGCCACCAATGAGATCGGAGATGCATCTATGCAAGCCCGTCTATCAGTTCACAGTAAGTATCAATTTAACAGGAACTACCGTGGCAGTGTCAAAGAGAACATCAAAGTTATAAAAATATTTATAAGTTCTTTGTTAAGCAAAGCTGTTTGGAAATCGACCGAAGTGGAGAACACCATCCTTTAAGAAAATAAGATAGGGAAGTTAATATTCATCTATATAATCGGTTAATCCTTTCATATCATGTATATACAAAATACAGATATTTCCAATTTATACAATACTAGCGACCCGCCCCGGCTTCGCACGGATGCAATGCTCTACCATATTATGCATGTATTATACATATAAACCTTCCTCTTGAATTACTCTATCTATAAAAAAAAACCGCATCAAAATCCGTTGCGTAGTTTTAAAGATTTAAGCATACATAGGGATATAGGGACAGAGAAAGCGACTTTGTTTTATACTATGTAGTGATGATCGTTTTTCACCCATAGGAATTTGGGCCTTAACGCTAATACCTTTCGAGTTAAACCTTCAAAGTTTCAGGACCTCAGAATAGCTTGGCACTACCGGTGACTTTTTCGGAGAACGGTTTTTCAATGCTTCATAGCATGGTGAAAAAGTTTAAAATATCTGCTCTCTAATTGAAGCTACGGTTCCCTCTACACTGTTTAAAAGATAAGATCTGTGCTCCTGTAGTATAGACATTCATGATTGGTGATGATGAACGGAAACTAGCCGCATTTTTAAAGTCTCTCAAGTGCTGATTCAATTTTCATCTAAGCTGCTTTTGCCTGATTCCGTGGATCAAACACAGTCTCAGAATAAACGTCTTAGTGAAAGAAAGCGAACAATTTTGTTAAAAATGGAATCGACATGGGTTATACATGCAAATTCATCACGGTCATTTGAGCACAAGATGTAAATTTGTCACCAATTTTCACTACCTAATAGCCCTTTCGAAAATAAAGGTATCTTATTCCCATTTTTATTCCTCCCATTCCTTATAAACGGGTGTACCTAATGCGTTATATGTTGATGTAATGCGAGATTGATCAAAGACCTATCGAAAACAAGACCTAGTAATATATATTCATATTCCCCTATTATTGATTTAAAAACATTTACCCATGTCGTTTCTTGTTGAGGTATTGATACTCGATTTACTTTTAGTGAACCGTTTTGTTCCTAGTGTTGCCACAACGTTTTTTTATTCTGACACATCACCAATTCAAAAGTTATTAAAATTTATATAATTATTGCAGCCGGTGAACCTATATTTACAAAGCCGCTACAGAAAGAAACGGTGAAGGATTACGAAGACGTAACGATGCGTGTGCGCTGCGATGGCGTGCCTAAGCCGCAGGTGTTGTGGTATCGTGACGGACAGCAGATAGAGAACGATGATCGACACACTATCACCACAGAGGTGGGAGGACAGGTCGATAGTCAGCTGTTTATCAAACACTTCAATGCGTCTGACGCCGGCAAGGTAATTTGGGAGCTAATTATCAATATTTTTACGAAGAAGTAGGTGCTGTCTTTGCAATATTATTCCTTATAAAACTTTTTGGTGCTCCTGATGCTCCTGATGACAGTGAATGCTTCAACTGAATCCAATTACTATAAGTTGTTTCGCCAACGCATGTGAACCGTTTCCGTTTCTATATGGAGCCTCAATACACCTACCGTTGCACCTGATATATTGACCATTTTTTACTCCAGCTAGCTCCACATAATATATATAAAAACAAATTAAACTAAAAACATCCGTTTTCCTAAAATATTAAAAAGAAAATCTATTCCATATAATATTTTATGGCACGTTAAAGCCACAAAATATTATATGGAATTAAAATAAAGTTTTCCGTCGAGTTTCGAAGTTTTACACTTAATTGAAATGAATGTTTCAAATCAAAATTTTGCAACCCTGAAATTGCATATGTTTATTTTAAAGATTACCTACATAGTGGACCGATACAATGAAATTCACGTCCAATCACATTGTACCTTTGCGGAAAGCTTTTTGAAAGCTCTCTGAGCTTTCATTGAGTTCCTGAGTGTAGAACGTCCATATACGAAGGCCACATTAAATCCATATTACTTTATCGTCCAGTACAAAGTACGCGCGGTGAGCTTGGCTGGCGAGGCGGTCTGCGAAGCGGAGATATCACTGGCGCGCGCCACTCCGGGCTTTGCACACAAACTGGAGAGGCAGAAGGACGTGGACGAGGGCGAGCCTCTCGAGCTGCGCGCCAAACTGGACGGTAGCCCGATGCCTTTAGCCAAATGGTGAGCCCTTCTCCATATAGGGTTACTTTTAGAACAGGAGAAATCCAGCATTTAAGGTTGTATGTGCAAGTATATCTAGCCTCAAATACACTCGGAACCACAATATACTAATTGAATTGTGTTAAGAAACACTTTGAAATCTAAATACAAAAAAGGGGATTTCTCTTAAAACGGGGTTTTAAATTTAATATTCCAACTCCTGCAGTATTTTAAAAATGAAAAATTATTCTTTTTGTTTTTTACTAGCTGACCCGGTAACGCGTATACAATGGAAAAAGAGCGGACAGATAAACACACAAACAACAAATTTGTGTTCTTAGATTATAGATTTTACTGGGACTGTTTCTTTGCACATAGTGAACACAATTTGACGAGAGCGAGTGGCTCAGATACCGTGTTTTTGGGAAATTTCAAATCCAGGCCGGGTCTATGTAAAAAGGAAAGTTTTCTATATTGGCTCTGGTTTAAGTTTATGGTACCGTCTTTTTTTTTGAATTCTATAACACAAGTATCTGATGTTGTCTAATATTTATAAAAAAATCAAAATACCCTATGTGATAGGTATAAGGATGGCGTAGAGCTACCGGCAGACGACACCCGCATAGTCCAGACCGCGCTACCCGATGGCACGGTGAAGCTGAACATCGAACGCGCGACCCCCGCCGACTGCGGCGCGTACAAACTCGTCATCTCCAACCCCCACGGCGAATCCTCCGCCCTCTGCGCCGTTGCTGTCAACCGTATGTTATATCACCTACTGCTCGCAAAAAACACAACACCGAAACGTTAACAGATAAACGGAGTTAATACTCCGTTTAAAAGTTTATACTTTTAAATGACTGCTTATAGTGAAGTAGTAATTTCTCATTTCATCATTTGTCATCTAAACAATTGGGAGAGCAGTTTGAAGTTTAATCCTTAAGAATTAATTTTCATATAGGGCGCGCGTAAGAAAGAAATATGAAGAGTGAAATAAAATGATGGAAAGACAGCGTTACGTTCGTATTGTGTTATCATTTTCTGTGCCTGTTTAGAATCGTTCTTAAACTCCACTCATGAGCTGAGTCACACACTATTCGTATTTAGGAAAGAAAAAACAATAAACAGGCGGTCCTCGACTTACGTCGTTTCGATTTACGTCGTTTCAAGTTACGTCGTGCAATGTTTTGACACTGAGGAGAATTCACTTGTCGCGAGGTCAATTTCCGTGAGGCCGGCGGGGCGCGGTGTCGGCGAGCGGGGATTACCCCGCACATGCTGCTGATTTTGTTTAGTTAGTTCAGGGACAACGGACAATCAAATCGTAATATGTATTAAAATTAATAACACACTAATACCAAAAATAACTAGAAATTTCATAAGTAGATACATATCTTATTATTTTTAAAACTTACTTTTGATAATAAAGATAACAAAGTTCCTTTGTTATAAATACTTTTTTTTTTAATTTTGAGTCTGTGTGGATGGAGTTTTACGTGTAAACATACAAAAAATAACTTCTCGACTTACGTCGTTTCGATTTACGTCGCGTATTTCGAGAACCTAACGTGCCGTAAGTACGAGGACTGCCTGTAAATTATAAAACATAAACGTAAATTTTACTAGAGAAATACTATTAGGTTGGGGAATAAGTTCGTTCGGTTTTTTTCGAAGAGGATTATTTAAAGTATTTGTTTGTTGTTGAGCAAAGTGTTTGTATTCATTAGACAGTGCCTTTTCTGCTCTACAGAACTGTGTTATTTGTTTTTCGAATATTTTTAGTTTTTCCTATTTTCTGGGCTTCGAAATGGAATACCCAGGTGACAAAAATCAGCATTTTCGACATCTACGTTTCTTCGCTTTTCATCGGGGTCAAAAAGCAGCTGAAGCCGCTCGTGACATATGCAACGTGTATGGAGAAGGTGTCATAGGTGAGCGCGCAGCACAGAAATGATTTGCAAAGTTCAAAAATGGTGACTTTGATCTCGAAGACATGCCTCGCAGTGGACGACCTGCAGAATTCGATGTCTTCATCGCCTTGAGGTGCGATACACGGGGAAATGCTTGAACGGAACGCAACAGTCAACAAGGAGCTCTACGCCGTGTAAATGAGGCTATGCGACTGAAAAGACCTGACCGACAAGGCCAAGTCATCTTGCTCCACGACAACGCCAGACCCCATGTTGCACAAGTCGTCAAAACCGCACTCCAAGAACTCGAATGGGAGGTTCTTCAGCATCCACCGTACTTTCCGAACCTTGCGCCAACAGATTATCAGCTTTTCCATTCCTTGTCGAATCAAATGAGGGGTGTTATCTTCGACGGCGAAGAGGACCTCAAAAACTGGCTCATCAACTTCTTCGACACCAGACCGGACGATTTTTGGCGGAACGGCATCAACAAATTAGTCGAGAGGTGGGAGGAGGTTGTAAACAGTAACGGCGAATACATTATTGATCAATTTATTGTTATAATTATTGGTTTTTGTTGAAAGAAAGCACTTTGAAAAAACCGAACGAACTTATTCCCCAACCCAATAGAAAAACATCGATTCGGCTCACACTTCGTTCTCAGGCGGAACTCGAACCCGCAACCTTTGGATGTCAGGTCCACTACTCTCCCAATTAAGCTACGGGGCCTTGTGAGCACCCGTCGAAATTTTCTAGTATTTTTTTACTTTTTTACGCTGTAGACCAGCGTTGTTTTATCAATAAGAGGAATATCCTCTCATTCGAAACAGACATTTATGCTAATGTTTGATAATCGATTTAGATGAAACAACCATTTATATTTTTTTATGCTTTGATTGTTCAATGCTAGTATTCTTTACACAGCGACCCCCCGCAAGCCGTCGTTCAGCCAGGAGTTGGAAGACGTGAAGGCAGTAATCGGGCAACCGTTGAAGCTGGAGGCCCGAGTCATGGCATTCCCTGCTCCTGAAGTCAAGTGGTTCAAAGATGGTTAGTACAAATAATAGGATATCGATTTTGAACTATATATTTGCAAATAAGTATATTATATATATATAAGTATATTATAAATATATATATAATTATAATTAGGGACATTGAATTATAATTATATGGATACGATAACATGATCACAAATTTTAGTTATTTTGTAGTGTTCTTGAATGCCTTCGTAGCTGTTTTATTTTTACATCTAAATTACAGAGAATTCCACAGTGAAGTATATCACTAATATAATAACTAGTAAGTATATTACTTACTAACAGATCAATATTAATTTATCTTCTTCTATAGAATATTGATTCAAGACAAATCAAATATTGACATTTATTCCTAATCTAAATTAAGCCGACATAAAAACCTATTCATTCACCCTGATGGAACTTGTTTTTATTAAAGTTTTTAAATCTCTTATATATACAGTTTGAACCCTTATGTTACGTGCGCTTAAAATTTTGCTGGATTAAATTGCATCCTGCGTTGTTCTCCTCATAAAGGTCTACCGATCCGCCCATCACAAGCTGTGAACTTCATCAACCAACCTGGTGGTCTAGTGGGACTCAGTGTGGACGCCGCCCGTCCAGAAGATGCAGGTGTATACGAGCTCACTGTCTCCAACCGACTAGGCCAGGTAACCTTATTAAAATAAAATAAATAAATAAATATTTCTTACATTCACACCAATTAGCCTAGCCCAAAGTAAGCACTGTAAGGCTTGTGTTATGGATACTAGGGTAACGGATAGACATACATATATGATACATAAATATGTAATATTCATAGAAATATATATATAAACACCCATGACTCAGGTACAAATGCTCGTATTCATCATACAAACATCTGCCCCTTCCGGGATTTGAACCCAGAACCGTCGGTGCGAAAAGCAGGATCGCTACCGTTGCACCAAACGGTCGTCAATATACCTTTATATTATAATATACCTTTCTATTCTTCACTATAGATTTCATAAAAAATATATATGTATAATTATGATGATATACTTAAAATATATGTATATCTTTTAAATATTATATGAAAACAAATAAGTTGTATAAGATTAAAGTTTTGCTGTTTTAATGAAAAATAAATAGAAAAACTTTCTTAACTTAAAAAATTGTGATTAATATCGATTGTAATAAAGTAATTCATTAGTAGAATTGACAACCAATTTGACAAAAGTAAGAAACACGATAGTTTGCCAAGATAGGTTAAGAGTTCCAGGTGAAACGGCTATATCGTCTGGCCTTGTTTTGCGTTTATTTACTACGGTTCTAATGCAGTAGTTAAAGTGCCTGGGTACTTAATAGATCAGAACGACACATAAATTTTACAGACACTTACATAGTACCACCTACACCTTCTTCTAATTTATAAACATTTGTAACTATAAGATGAATATGCTAATGACGTGTGGTATCCAGCAGAGTAGCACCAACCCTTCAGGGTATCGCAAAGGCGACTTATGATACTGGAGCTAATGTATGATGGTGTATGGTGATATCCTCCAGTAGACTGAAAATAGGCAGCATCTTTTTCAGAATTATGGTATATTACTGCATTATCCAACCCGCCTGCCAAGAGTGCAGATAACTACAACCCCTATTTTTCAGATGAGAGAGGAACAGGCTTCCAACAGAGGGCATCTTTCGGCAAAAAGGAATGAACAAGGTCAATTTACATTCTTTTACATTTTGTGTCGTAGGTAGCCTCTAAAGCGAAGGTAGAAGTGACGCAGAAGGAGCGTAAGCCTGCATTCTTGGCCGAACTAATGCCAGCTACTGTCATTGAGGGATTCCCCGCTCGTCTGGAAGTCAAGCTTCTGGGACATCCGCCACCTCTCGTCAAATGGTGAATAGCGTTAACATAACAATATATATCTTATAAAACAATTTTTTTTTCTACTTTCTTATTCCGAGTGTCAAATGGAACTCGAACCAGTGGCCTCTCGCTATCCGGGCGATCACTCTTCCAATTGAGCTACCGAGACTTTAATGGACCCGTTGATTTTATTCTAGTCCTTCTTTAGCTGAATCATCAAAAGTACCTTAGCGCATTTTTAGAATATTTTCTTAAAGCATTTGCCCATTACCTTATTGCCGAATTTTTTTTTGAGATAGCACAGCATAAAGTTTGATTTCTGTATGTTAAGAAAAAAATATCTTTTTTTTGTTTTTAAAAAATGTGACAATTTGACCAGGACGCACAATGGCAAGGAAATCGTACCGGACGGCACCCACATCCGGCTGGTGAGTCAGCCGGACGGCACTCACGCGCTGCTCATAGATAAAGCAAGCGCCGCTGACGCCGGCGAGTACGGCGTAATCGCCTCCAACGACAGGGGCGAAGCCTCCACATCGGCTGCCCTTACTGTCGCTGGTCAGTTGTTTAAAAAATGAGTGAATGGTAGATATAAAAAAATGTTATCCAAAGGCATATTTGACTAGTTAATTTTTTTTTGCGTTTGAAATACATTGAAAATTTACCTTAGTCGAAAATTTGAGCCTCGTATAGCAAGCTGGCAAGCTCTTATCTACATTATTGATTTTAATCAATTTTACCTATTTTATTGATCAGAAAACGGAGATTCAACACGATCTCTAAAGCAATTTATTTATTCTTCTATATTATTTTTCCAAGCCCAGGTATGCCTTAGAGATCATTAATAGAGAAATATTATTACTTGCAACGAGCACAGATAACACTTGCAAATAGGAGGGGAAGCACTAGTACTTTAGAGTGTAGATAATGAGGAAGACGCGAGTTTGATATTTTGTTAAAAAAAATCTTCGTTATTAATACTCATAGCGCAGCATTCTTTAAAGACAATTCTATCAATAGAGAAATATTATCTATTGCAACGAACATATAAAATACTAGTGTTTCACTAGTAGTATATAATAGAATTTAAAATACTATTAACAAAATATCTGTCTTTATTATTGCTTTCACCGATAAATTGCTCACCACTCCAGCATTACCTATATAAGTTAATTACAGCAAGTAATACCAGATATATGCAAACAGCTCGCGCCGACGAGTCCTCTCCACAAGAGCGGCCTCGTCTAATCCACGGCCTCCGCGAGACTACAGCGGAGGAAGGGCAGTCTCTCATATTATCCGCACCCATCGTCGGCAACCCTGTGCCAGACGTCACTTGGACGAAAGACGGACAGCCCTTGACACCTAGCGATAGGGTGCTACTCACATGTGATGGCAAAAGGGTGTGTTCTTGTTCATCTATTCACTAATGAAAGTTGACGACCTCCGCAATTTTCATTGTAACTCAATTCCGAGGTCCCAAGTTCGATTTCTGGTCGGATCAATGTAGAAAACGAAATTTGCTGTATTGATTCGGGTCTAGGTGCTTTGCTAACGTTGATGTTTCTGAACTCCATAACACAAGTGCTTAAGCTTCTCTCCTTGTCTTCAGAACAATGTATACGATGTCTATAATTCTTGACATTCGTGACCGAATTATCATTAACAAGAAATTTACCAGCAGTTTATTTATTTTAAATTAGGTTTAACAACAACGATACATAAAGTTAAAGAGATGAAAAAATATAGGTGATTGTTTACAGGCAGACTCAGGCCAAATTTTTGAGGATACAAAATAAATATTTAATTATGAAAACTAGTTTGCTACCTCGTTTTTTAAATTTTAGCTTAAATCACTCATAATATCAATAACCAATAAGGTTATCTTATTGTCAAATGTCTCCTAACTTTTCAATTGTGTGCCAGGTGGGCCTAGAAATCACCCCTGCGGAACTCCCAGATGCGGGTGTGTATGGCGTGAAACTAGTGAACCCACTAGGAGAGGATGCCTCAGAAGGTCGCGTAAATGTGCGCAAAGTCTATACACCACCTACATTCTCGCAGCGATTCTCCGATTTGCAGCAGGTAAGATATGTTTCTAAGCCTACTTGTTTGAAAAAGATGAGCAATGAGACCGTCTCAGTATATCTATATTGGTCTTTTTTGTTTTCTCTGTGATGTTTGTTGTTATAAAGTATACATATTGCCATGTGGTGTCCAGCAGAGTAGAATAGCAGAAACTCTTTACATTAAAAAGGCGAATGATGATACTGAAGGTAAACACCGTGCACCACAAAATGGACAACAAGCTTTTCCAAATTATGGTTTTTTACTGAGTTATTAAATCTGCCTGCCAAGCATTGATTTTTTTATAAATAGCTTTATTAAATATATATTGCGAATATCCTCGTCTTTTGGGGTAGGCTACCTTCCAGTAAAGAACGTCTTTCGGCTTAGATGTAAATGACGATTATAATGATAAATTTATTTATTCATTTTTTATATATTTTACACAGCTACCAACCTTTGACGCTAACTTCCCAGCACGTGTTCTGGGCGTACCGACACCAGAAATCACGTGGTATAAGGATGGTGTGCCTCTAAGGCATACTGATAAGTACAATATTAAGAGGGATGGTGACGCTTGCTGTCTTTATGTGCGAGATCTGACGCCTGCGGACGCTGGCCAGTACAAATGCGTGGCTAAAAACAGGGAGGGTGAAGCGTCTTGTGAAGCTGCTTTGGATGTCGTCGACAAAATGTAAGTAGAGCTTTTCTAATTGGTATTTTTTTATTGCAATTATTTTCTAATTATATATTTTTTTCATCATTTTAGTAACATTATTCGGCTTCTATGTTGTTGAAAAGTTGAATCTTAATACTATTTCAAACATGATTCCGGTAACTTGCGTTACTTGACCTCCTTGCAAGCCCTGTACGTATATTTGCGGTACCATTTACAAGTATCTATAAGTTGAAGTTTACTCTATAGCTCTCGTTGAACCATGTATACATGGTGCTTACCTTGTGATAAATAATAAAATATTTGACAAATTTTATCATAAATTATGTAATTTTCTGTGTGTTTTCATTTCTTGATTTTATTTAACAGCGGTAAGAAGCAGAAGATGGAACCACCATCTTTCTTGAAGAAGATCGGTGACACCGAAGTATTGCGTGGTATGAGCGCTAAGTTTACCGCCTGCGCTACCGGCACACCAGAACCCGATGTGGAATGGTAAGTTTTTTATTAAAAAAAATCATAATTTTGGGCTTTTTTGATTTAGACTATATTTGCCCCCATAATAAAATTTCTAAATCGTAAATTTTTGAGTGACTTGGGAGGATACATACATCAGTTATCCCTTATGTATGGAAATGAATCTTGGATTTGTCAGAAGAAGTATAAATGAGAGCTTTATGAAGAACAGCTGGAGTGAATTTGATGGATAAAATAAGGAATGATGTGATTAGTGAGTGGTTTGGTGTGGAAAAAGATATAGTGACAAATATAGAAAGAAGGATGTTCAGATGATTTCTACGTGTAGAGAGAGAAAGAAGTTTGAAAAGACAAATGTATGAAGCAAATGTGCATGGGCAAGTCAGTGAAGGCAGACCAAGGCGAAATTTCAGAGGCCAAATAGATGTCCTGGATGTAGGCCAGGCTAAAAGTACCCTTAACCCTCTGCGTCTGACGTGGCAAAATTTTTACAATTGTACTGATGTGGTAGTCCACGCAACACCATTTCAACAGCAAATGTTATTATAGAATTAAACTAGCTGACCCGGTAACGCGTTGCTATGGTAACGCGTTTACAATGGAAAAAGAGCGGATAGACAAACACACAAACAACAAATTTGTGTTCTTAAATTATAGATTAGGCAGCTATTTTATATTTATTTATATTCACTACAGAAAGGTACCAAGAGCTGAGGCGATCAAATTTTAAAATTAACGGCAATTAACATTATTTTAAATTTTACCGGTGTCTGTTGGACTACCAGGTCAGTCAGCAGAGGGTTATCCGACGAGTTTATATGAAACGTCTGATGAGAGTTGAAGAAGCGAGAGATGTATGTCAGTATATACTTGTCTACCCTTGAAAAAGGCGTGATTTTATATATATTATGTCTGTATTCTTTGACTTTAATATTTGCATAATGGTCTTTGTTATAAGGTACCGCAATGGCGAGCGTCTGTTCCCTTGCGAGCGTATCCGCATGGACAAGGAGACTACAGGTCTCCTACGACTGACCATAACAGGTGTGGATCCTTCTGACGTGGGCACCTATTCGTGCCGCATCTACAACCCGCACGGGGAGGAGACCTGTAGCGCCCAACTCACATACGATAGTAAGTATATGGCCCTTTAATTCCATAAGCTTAGACAAATAGATTGGAATGCTTTTTTGATCAGTTTGTTACTAACTTCCCGAGTTCTTAACTGATTTTAATAATTTTTGTATGGAATCGAATCAACATATTTAGGACCAGATTGTGACAGAAATTTTGAATTCGAAAAAATAAATAAGTTATGACCAAAATCGTTTGCTCTATGGGATTTCCCATTGAAAATTTTCATTCTTATAGATTTAAAATTTACTAAACATTATTGTTTTTTTTAGTATTACGCTCCGCACTAATATAAAGTGCTAGCGACTGCATCGCCTAGTAATAAAATATAATTTGCAAAAAAATCCCTTTTTAAGTTATCTGCTTCGGAATACACGTTAAACCATTGGTCCTTGATGCAAGTGCAATCATTACTTAGCCCACGTGACGGGATATCAATCCTATCCCTTCATTGCAGGCAGTGGATTAATATGTTGACGATGAAACTTATTATTTATTATTATTATTTTCTTGTGTCATAAGGACAGCAGCGTTTACTTAAGAGTAACTGTTGAATTTTCTCAATTGATATTGCACTTTACATGGTGGCTTGTAAGCTGAAAATCGAAAGGAGAAATTATACAGATCCGTATAAGTCAACGTACTGTGGACTATACTAACGAGAAACACTGTAATTATGTCAGTTTTTATATATTTAAATTATTCGATTCTTATTATTACATCGCTCGTGTGCTGATCATTTGACTTATCGGATGACTGGTTAGAATACCGTAAGGCATTAAGTCCACCTTTTGCTGTATCAGTAGCAGCAAACGATAAATAAAGAAAATATTTTTTGCAGCTTTCGAGCCTCCAGCACAGAAGCGGCCTCTAGCGGACCAGTACTCGGACTTCGACAAGATGAAGAAGACAGGCGTGCCTATGCCCCTGGCCGACAAGCCGATAATCTCGCGCATGGCCGACCGGCACCTGACCCTGTCGTGGAGGCCATCAATCCCCCATGGTCCTCGCTTCCCAGTCACATACCAGGTTAGCCACTCTGGATGGTGCCCGATAAAGGACAGTGTCCTTTATCGTGCTCCATGATTCAATCTACTGCCCCATTTGATAGAATTAGTGTCAGAATTTCAATAAAAATAAGAAAACATACGCGTTAACGGTATAGCAATTATTTGCATTAAATTAGTATAGTTTATATAAAAATTCCCATGATCTTGTGAAATCACAGTTGTAAGTTAATTAATTTGTTGATTGAGGAGCTAAACGGCGTTATTGTTACATAAATGCTAAAGACGGTTTATGTAAGGTCAGCAAAAAATCGTTGCAAAGTATTCAAAGAGGGCAATGCTACCGGTCCTTTGGGTGGCGATTTAGTTGAAAAATTTTATTTGTGAAATGTTATTGACAAAAATCTTAATCTTAAAGACATTTTTAGAAAAGTAAGAAGAAAATCTATGATGTATGTGATGTTGTCTAATATTTATTTTATATATACGTTTTGTACGCAGGTGGAGATGTGCGAAGTGCCGGACGGCGATTGGTTCACAGCGCGTACCGGTCTCCGCTCGTGCGCGTGCGATATTCGCAATCTGCAGCCATTCCGCGACTACCGATTCCGCGTGCGCGTCGAAAACAAATACGGAGTCAGCGATCCTTCGCCGTACGCGCAAACTCATCGCGCCAAACTCGAACCGGACCCACCGAAATTCGTCCCGTACCTCGAGCCCGGCATTGACTTTAGACCGGAAACCTCCCCCTATTTCCCTAAAGACTTCGATATCGAACGGCCACCTCACGATGGTTACGCCCAAGCACCTAAATTCCTCCGCCAAGAGTACGATTCTCAGTATGGCGTGAAAGGCCACAATGTGAATCTATTCTGGTTCGTGTACGGGTATCCTAAGCCGAAGATGACGTACTTCTTTAACGATGAGCCTATCGAGATCGGAGGCAGATACGACTGGAGCTACACTAGGAACGGACAGGCAACACTGTTTATCAACAAGTTAGTATCTTTCAATTTCCGAAAATTTTGATTATCGACATTTACGTCAAAGACAATTAAACCGTTTACTCGGCTTAAATTGTATTGTTGTATACAGTATTACCAAAGCGTTTTTATTCGTCTATCGTCTTAATTGTTAACTTCCAAGATAAACTGTTTATGGATAAACAGCCTGTGCACGCTGTGTTTTTTAAACATAGTCTATCTAATGCTTTTGTATCGATACAAAAGCGCAGTATCAGTTTGCACCGTTTCAACTGCGAGACTGAATTTATGCAGGAATTCAAAGGCAGAATTTTGAACACCTATATAAATTCATAGTCAAGCCGCGTTTGACTCGTGTGAGTATCGCGTTTGTAATACAAGGACACGATGGCGTGTTTAAAAAACGTGGTGTCTAAAGTCTCTATGGGTTCAAGTTCTATCTGACACCTAAGAAAAATCAAGACAATAAAAAGGAGTTTATCTAGCAAATATATTAATATATGGAACTCTAGCGGTTGAAAGCTGTTAGGTACTATAAAAATATACAAGGAAGTAGGATTAATGTAAGCAGCTACAAATTTATGTATAAATGTTCTACAGGATGTTAGAACGTGACGCTGGCTGGTATGAAGCAGTAGCCACAAACGAACACGGGCAAGCGCGACAACGCGTACGCTTAGAAGTGGCTGAATATCCCGTATTCATTCGCCGCCCAGAAGAAACTGTCGCGTTACAGAGGAAGACTGTCAGAATGGAAGCGAGAGTTACTGGTGTACCGTACCCTGAGATCAAGTGGTACAGGGATTGGCAGCCGCTAGCGGCTAGCGCTAGGGTTAAGGTAATTTTTAATGACTTTTCACAATTGAGGAAGTCATAATTTGTGGATAATAACGACCTTTCATGATTTTTTTTTAAGAGTAGTACAAGTTACTATTTGATCAAGTTTTAAAAATTTAATAATTTCGACGCAAAAGCACAATAGGTATAACCGATTTGAGTGACTAATGACTTGAACTTGACACGAGTGATTCGTCCAGTTAGTGAAATGCTCGTTATTGAAAAATTCCAATTGAAGCTGCGGCGAAATTGCTGTTGTCTTTACAAAGTTGTTCTTATTTACTTTTATTCAGTGATATTATGTAAAAATACCAACTTTAGACGTTACTCAACACTTGGATTAAACATTCAAATATTATTGCACCTTATTTTTAAAGAAAAGTCTTGTAACTTACTTCTGAGAAATATAAACACAAAAATTTCATCGTATCTTAAAAGACTTTTTTGGTATAGTAAGATGCCAACAGTTAAATGTGTATTAGACGATAGTTTTACAAATTCCTCTATTAATTAGAATAATATTATTACCAAGGGCAGCAGTAATTTGTGTAACTATCTTGTAGATCCTATGCGCGCCAGTTATTGTGATGCATATCAGAGTTTATTCTGTATACAATGTGTCCTGTCAACAGTGTCGGAGCCTTTAGTAGTGTGAAATTGGCATTTTTATTGACAAATTGCCCCTCAAATTTGGTTTTTCTCTTACGGCCGCCATTTTGTTTTCATGTCACTACTTATGTAAATGTCCTATCAACATTAAAAAGGTGTCATTTGATAGCTAAACATGTAGACAACAGTTACACAGCCATCATGTTTCAATTGTCATGGAATAAAAAATAGAAAAAAATAATTAAAAGAAACAAATAGATTCTTTTTTTGTGTATTTTTAATTATTGGCTTTTTGAGGTTTACAAAATTGAAGGGCAATTTGTCGATAAAAAATGCCATATTTTACACCATTAAAGGCTCCGACACTGGTGACGGGACAAATTGTATAGTTATAAGTTATTAAAGTGAGTTATAATATGTATCATGTGGCAATGCTTTAAAAATAAATAAAATATTATAGATCCAGTTTGTGGAGCCGGATACGACAGTGCTGACGATCCACGACGTGTTAATGAAGGACGAAGGCCTTTACTCTGTCTCTGCCCGTAACGTGGCTGGATCAGTTAGCTCCTCCGCCATGCTGCACGTTGAAGAGGATGAACACGAGTACTCAGATAGGTTAGTGTTATCTGTATGGAAAATTACTACGAGCCGTCATTTGTGTCCGATATAACATTAATTTGTTAACGGCAACTGTAGTTCAGCTTCGAATCCAATGGACTAAGATCGAACCTCACCAATTTACAGTCACACTAAGATATACAAAACTGTATTTTTTTACATTCGATTTTCAACTTAAAGTCGAACATATAGAGTTCAATATCAATTAAGCAATTTGACAGTTTGTGATAGGTTGATGTGGTGTTTCTAATATGAAATAATAACTGTATTTTTTATTGTAGTATCAATATTGTTTTAAACTAACGTAACATGTATAAGAGAATAACTGCACATAAATGTAACTGATATGTACTTAAACTAAACATGAATAGTGCAATTGTTATGGTTCAGGATTCGCGAGCATCCACCGCGCGTGAAGGCGAGTACGAAACCTTTCGGCGACTTCTACGACTTGGGCGACGAGCTCGGCCGCGGCGTGCAAGGCGTTGTCTACCACGCCGCCGAGCGACTTTCTGGTACGTGCTCTAATAATAAAATTAATTTTTATTTAATATTTATATACGAATTGTTTCTAATTTAATTTCAAAGTTTAAAAAGTAACTGATATTTAGATCTTACAGTTTCGAATCCACCCATTGATACGAAACACTTTTTTTTCAATTCGAAATCACAATTTCATAGTTTTATTTTAAGGAGTAATACATATTCCGACGTTATTACTATTATCGTATTTTTAAATAATTTCCATAAAACTACCATATCTTGTGTTACCAGTAAACGATTAAAAACTGTAAAAACACTGGCGCCGTAGTCACAAAGTAGAAGCAACGAGTAGATATTACTATTTGGAAAGGCTTTATGACTTCCAATTCCTGTTCACTCAGGTCGCAACTACGCTGCCAAGATAATGCACGGCCACTCAGCCCTAAAACCGTTCATGAAGAACGAGTTGGACATCATGAATTTGTTGAATCACCGTAACCTGGTCCGTCTACATGACGCCTACGAGCACGACCATACTCTCGCGTTAGTCACGGAACTAGCGGGAGGGGGCGAACTCGTACGCGACCGGCTGCTACGGGGACCTTCTTACACCGAACGCGACGTAGCAGGCTACATCAGACAACTGCTACGAGGGCTACAGTACATGCACGATAACAGCGTAGCACATTTGGGGCTCACGGTTAGTGAAAATATTATTGTATTAATTTAGTAGTAGAAAGTTAAGTTTTCCGAACGATACAACTAATGTATACAGCTCTAAATAAAATGAGAAATCACGGTTTGTGGTAGCTTGACGTTCGTCTATACCTAGTTCCGCAGTAGTTTACAATACATCTATGAGGAAAAAGAAAGACAAAATCTCTTGAAATTTAATTAATATATAAATGCAAGCATATTTTCTCACTCTTCCATTAGGACATGAAATATCGATAATTAGTTCATTACATTTACTTCTACAGTTCTTAGAAAGTATTTTTTGGTTCTGGTGCGGTCCTCATAAAATTGTTACTAGATGACATCTTAGATATTTATTTATGTATGTACATAGGCGATATGAAATGAAAAAACCAACGCACCAATGCTCGAGGAAATCTAATCTATACTAATATTATAAAGAAGTAAAGTTTGTGTGTTTTTATATTTGTTAAATTGTAAGGGGTAATCTCGGGATCTACTCAACCGATTTTAAAAATTCTTTCACCAATAGAAAGGCACATTATTGCTGAGTGTCATAGGCTATATTGAATGCTAGAAAATATTTAAAGAATTTTGTCCACCCGTGCGAAGCCGGGATGGGCCGCTAGTTTAGAATAAAATATATTCAGAAAAATCGAATCGGCCAGTATACATTCTTTGAATTCTGAAATAAGAACTTTTTGGGTTTTGATGTTCTTGTTATAATGTAAATAATTAAAAAAAAACAGCAAGCAGGCAAAGGATTACTACATAACTTTACCACCCACATTAGCAGGGTAGTAATGAGTTTTCGTTAAACTTTACCGCTACAATAAAGACATACCTTTGGACCGGTACTTGCACAATTAACATCATACTTTTCGAACAAATGAAGTAAAAATGTTATTATTCTATATATAGATCGGCGAGTTGCTCCTTTCCCACGCTGGCAGCGACGAGCTGAAGATCTGTGACTTCGGCCTCTCCCGTCGCATCCAGTTCAACAAACACGCGACCCTCGACTACGGAATGCCCGAGTTTGTGGCGCCTGAAGTTGCGTCTGGTGAAGGAGTTTCCTTCGCTGCCGATATGTGGAGCGTTGGCATTATCACCTACATCTTGCTCAGTGGACATTCGCCGTTCAGGGGCGTCAACGACAGGGAAACCCTGACCAAGATTAGGGAAGGCAAGGTGAGCTGCAGCTACACTTAAACATTGTTTATAGCAATTTATAGCGGCGGTAGTACTGACTATCAGCTGATTTTATGAAACTATACGTTATTAAAAAAAAACTCTTGATCTTAAATCTCAGATTCATTTAAATCCAACCTTTTTAAAAAAAAATTTAGACTTTCTGCTTATTATATATGAGACGACATGGTTAAAGAAATTTGTTATAAACAACAACATTTTCAAAAGTAAAAAAAACTTAACACTTAGCTACTCAAATCAAATCAATTTCAATATATCATTAACAAGATTATTTGTCACTGGAATGTACTAATAAAACACACACTTACTGTTAGTGATAGGATATTGAATTAGTAGTGTTACATAGTATACTAGTTGACCCGGCCAGGCGTTGCTGTTTTATAAATTAAAATAAAACCATCCTTTATTCTAAGTCGAAACAAATTCAGCAAAATGAAAAAAAATCATCAAAATCCGTTGAGAACTTTGAATTCATCGCGGTCAAAAATTATAGATTGAATTAGTAGATATTTTATTAGTTAGTAGCATTCATGAATCCTATAATGCAGGATCGGTTCAGACTACCTCGATTTAACAAGAGTTTTATGAAGCGTATGTGTCATAGGGCCAGCCCCTCTTAGCGAGAGATGTTACTTATGAACAGCCATAGAAGCTACTGTCGATACATTGCTAAATGATTTGATCATAATGAAATCTTTAAAAACTGTTTCGTATAATCATTACCAGTGGGAATGGCATGACGAAGAGTGGTGGTCCCGCCTGAGCCGGGAGAGCCGCGATTTCATCTCGAAACTGCTGACGTACAACTGGCACGAGCGCATCGGAGTAAAGCAGGCGTTGGAGCACCCGTGGCTCAACCTGGCCGACAAGATCTACCAGCAGGAGTACCAGATCACCACCGACCGCCTACGCAACTACTACAACCTCTATAGGTAATATTAACACTATGGTTTTAACGTATAGTTTATGATATTATACATAGGTTTGACACAATAATAAATCTCTTCGGCTTTGAAGTACAGTGGTGCCTCACACAACTAACTTATTTCGTTCCGGGAGCAAGTTTGTTATGCGAAAAGTTCGTTATGTGAAACGCGTTTTCCCATAACAATACATGTTAAAAAAATAATTCGTTCTATAGCATAAAATATGCTAGGATGACAAAAAAAGGTTAGGTTTGGTATTATTTTTATTTAGATACATCTAAAAACATCATTTAAAAAAAACACTTTTTTTTAATTTTAAGGCAGACTAAGTAGAGTCTACCGAATCTTGCAAATCTTCAACCATTTTCTGCTTTTTGGCCGATGGTTTCATGAAAAACCTGTCCAAAGTCGTTGGTTTTTCTCTTTTCTCCAACATCTGCCGAAAATAACGGACAAGAGTATCGGAGTAAAGATCGTTGATCCTGTTTGCTTCAGCTGAATCCGGATAGTGGGCATTGGTAAACTCCTGAACTGCTTTCCATTTGACCAGGATGTTCTTGATGTCAGCAGTTGGGTTGGGATGGTCAGCATCTCGTTATCAGATGACGCTTCCCTTTGAGCATTGTCCTGTTGCTGGACCAGAAGTCCAGAAGCTCGGGCGACTTCGTTATGTGAAACGAAGTTCGTTGTATGAATCATGAAATGAAGTTCGTTGTGTGCAGCGTTCGCTGTGCGAGGCGTTCTTTATGCGAGGCACCACTGTACCTATTCCTTACCGATACCTTCAACATTTGATAGTGGCCCTTTGGTTAAATGCTTCATGTATAGCGCTGGACCAAAAAATGGTAAGGGGCCACGCGACCCCCACTAATGTGTTATGGCTCGCAGCAGGTTTTAGTGGGTAGGCCTCCAAGCCTTTACCGGGCACTAGGCCGGGTATGGGCATGGAGGACAGTCCCACATATCCCTCGTGTTCTCCCGGCACGAGGGAATGCCTAATGACATTTCCTGCGAAAACAAAAAAAATATGTATATCGCTGGATCCAAAAATGCATCTTATTTACAAAAATCAAAATTTATAATAATTGCGTTTCAACTGATATTTCAATATGTATTTTTAATACTTCAAGCTTAAAACTCACTTCCGCGCGCTCGTACTGCTACACCATTCGTGGCTATTGTCGGGCGCGACTTGCACTGTATGTTCATAATTTGATTAACACCAGTACTTCGAGTTTTACAATCCACGCTTCTTTTGTCTCGCACCATCAATATAGAAAGAGCACTGACCGCGACATGTTTCCAACGAATTTCGTAGCTTCTTTCGTAATTTCTTTAACAAATGTCTTATTGGCGTAATCTGTAGATACGATTACGAAGTCAGACGATTTTTTCCACTTTCAATTTCATGTAGATATACCACATAATATAAAAAGGCTTTTGAATCGTGCTAGCATATTTTTTGTAGTTTTTTTATATCTACATATAACAACAAGTACAATAACAAGTACAATTTAATATTATACAATACCTACTTATTGAGAAATCGATGAGTCTTCACTAAACACGCAATTAACTAAGGAGAAAAAATGCTTCAAAAAATATGACATTTGAGAATTAAACGATTGTATTATGCTCATCCTCCTCAATTAACATTTGTCACACCTGTTCGAAGCAACTCCAAATTATCTTAATGATGTTTATTGTCATTGGAAGCCTGCCAGGTGTTTATTTATAATTGACTGATAAAGGTTGTTGTCCACTGATAAAGTTTATGTTTAAAGATATTTAATGACTATAAAAAGAATTGCGAATATATTACATTTTACTTAAAGTCTGTTCATTCCAACTTGTCCTATTTGGTAAACAATCTTGGCACAACTTTTTAACGAAATCGCCCATTTAAAAATAAAATAATAACAATATCAATAACCTATTACAATAAATCGTTATTATAGACTGAAACCTATTGAATCTAGTTATCAGTTGATTTTTAATGCTGCATGTTTAATAAAAAGGAGTGCCAAGATTGTTTACCAAATAGGACAAGTTAGGATGAACAGACTTTAGTTAGGTGGTTTGACAACCGTCTTTGTCCGAGGTCCTAGGTTCCAACCCCGGCCGGACTAACTTTTCTATGTTGGCTCGGATCTGTTGTGATACCGTCGTTGTTATAGCTACATATGGGTTCGGAACAATTTGTGCTGTGGTCTATTTATTCTTAAAAAAAGTTGAAGCCAGAATTCGATTTAATTAATTATCAGTGAAGGCTGCTATTAGGTTACCCATTTGAAAGTCTTATTGTGCCAAACTAAAGAACAGATCTCACTCATAAATAGAAATAAATATTGTGATGTCAAAGACATTACAACATATATCGCGTTTAGCGTCACATGTGTTTATACAATTCTTCATTTCTGGTGTATGTCACTGAATTCTTAGTAAACGGCTCTACTGCTTTTGACGATTTTTTATTTGAGTGGATTATTATATTGGATGTTTATATTTACTATTGCACCCGGTAGGAGCTAGCAGTATATATAATTTTAGAGTATAGAATAGAATAGAAAAAAAATAAGCAGTAAAATTCGTACAAATACATGCTTTTAAATTTTTAGATAGATAAGTATTATCTTAAATATTTTTTTTATAATTTTATTACTATTGTTATCTATTAAATAAACTAATTTTTATCTATCATTGTTTTGTCGCCCTTAATAGTATTCGATAATACTGCCAAGTGACACAACAAAATAATTTTGACGGAAATCCTCTGTCAAAGATCACCTTTACGATCAGTATTATCTTGAAAGATGAGCCAAACACTTAGGCATTGACTACAAATTCATTTTGTTTCTGACCTATACCCATTTCAATATCAAATTTTGTTTTTCATCGACAATCGTTTCAAGATATTAATCTTTTTACTGGCTATTGTTTTTTTTTAATAAGTGTTCCAGCCTTATTAAAAAAAAGTTTAATTAATTATTTAAAAATGGAGAAAGTGAAAGATATTGTTTACCAATGGTGGGATGTCGCCAGGGACTGGACGGCGAACGCACAGTGCCGCACGTGGTTCCGCAGGCGACCGCTGAGCGGCGCCTTCGAGCATCCTTCAAAAATGGTCTACCCGCCCGGCGAGATTTACACGCCAGAAGGTAATTAAAACGTCACTTTTTTGTTGTTGTTGTTTTGTATTTATCCATATAAGAGGGATCAATTTCACACGGTTGTATAAAACAAATACTGCAGCTGTGACAGTGGTCTTTAATCGTAACAACAGGGACGCAGTCTGTAAGGTAAGTAGGTCCCTATGTGGTGACCAGCAGATTAGAATAACGCCAACTTTTCCACTTAAGGAAAAAGCGACTTATTATACTGGATTGGTAATCGTCACCGGTTTTTAATTATGGTCGCTGTGGTCTCAAATCCGCCTGCCTAGCGTGGAGATGATGGCAAATTCTACCCGTTTTTGGGGAGGTTTCAGTCCAGCAGTGGATTTTTTCAATTAAGAATAATTATGTGTATAGGTAGTGAATTCTTTTACTTTTTTGAAGAATTGAATTATATTCGTTTTTATGAGAAATAAAATGCGCCAGTTAAAAACAATCACGCCTCCGAGCCCCAAATTTCGACGCGTCTGCCATTGTCTTGGTAGCTCTTAATGCGTCTCAAGTTCAGTTGTTAAAGAGAGACGCCACTATAGACCGTGTATAGCGGTATCTCACTTTGACAATCGAACTTGCATCGCGCTAAGCGATCGTGGTAGGCCCTCAGCAGTCTGAGCACTCGCCCGACAGCGGATTCATATTTGCGTATTCATATCCCAAATGAAAGCTCAGAGGGGTGTTTATTTTTTACAGGCATATTTTATATATCATAGAAATATGGCATTGTGAACGCAAAAAATTAAATACATCAATTCGTTTTTGCTCATATTCAGGTACGCCGGAGAGAGATCGTGGTTCACACGACCGCAATTCCGCGCCGTTCGACCTCAACTTCAAACAATGGGAACACCCCGATTGGGAAGTCACTGCAAAGTCCGAGAGCCAGTAAGTATTGGCTGTTAGAATAGTAGCTACTTTATTAACCGATGGGAGAAAATGACCGATTACTGGCGACGGCGGTGTTTGAAAAGCACCCGCGATCGGGAATCGCATTTGTCTTGAGTGATACATAGTTCTTTATTTATACACCTTTATACACCTACGAGGAAATAACCGATCTCGTTAGGAACAGACATTTGTAAATCCAATAAGAATCTAGTATTAATAATGACGCCACCAGACCTAGATTGACAACTTTCCGCCGAGCAGTCAGAACTTACTTCATGAAGTCTTCAACGAAATAAATACGGCAGTGTCTATATTGATTACATATAGGTATAAGAATGAGGGAAAGTAATAAAAAAGCGCCCCTATTTTCATATAAATTATGGTTTAGTTTCCTCGTAGATACAGTTTAAAATAGTTAATATCACTCGAGTGAAGTGTGATACCCGAAAAAAACCGTCGTCTTAAACGGTGATTTTCTCGTCTCAGTGAAAACAATCGTATTTTTATGCTTTATCATGCTCATTCTTTCATATGACGTAATAATTCGTTGTTCTGTTTTCCCCAGTTACCAGAACGGCCCCGACACGTACCTTCTGCAGCTGCGTGATGTTCAGTTCCCGGTACGGCTGCGCGAATACATGAAGGTAGCCTGCAACAGGTCGCCAGGCTACAGCCTTTCGCTGCACGACACCTACGATCCCAGGGTATGTGAAGCTAATCCTGATTGTAAGAGTTGGAACTAATTTATAAAGTGATATTTTTTTTCAACTAGAATAGTTCTTCTTTGTTCATCAGTCTATTACATTTAAATGCAATTAGATGATAAATCATATATTTTTATGAGATTATATAATTTCGGACATAAGAATTGGAACGTAAGCATTTTCCCGCGAGTCATACTTCTGTTATTTAACACCCAATGTAAAATGTCAGGATATTGTTATTGCTGCTGCTGTTTTTTATCTTTTTACCTCAAGTTTTACTTCAAGTTAAACCTTAATAAAATGATTTAATTGGGGTATTTTCTAATTCACAGACACCGATCATCCGCGAGCGGCGTCGCTTCACTGACATAATGGACGAGGAGATCGACGACGAACGGCGCGATCGCATCAACAACTACGGCACCGAGTCCTACACCATTCGCCGCCTACGGCACGAGTTAGGCACCCGCCTCGATTCATACGCCGAAGCACAAGCCTTCATGGAATCCAAGAAAGACGGCCAGCTGCCCTTCTTCCGAGAGAAACCTCAACTCTTGCCCATCCGGGAAGGAGAACCAGCTCAACTTTCCTGTTACGCCGTAGGCGATCCCAAACCCTCTGTCCAATGGTTCAAAAACGACATGGTCCTCGCCGAAGGCCAGCGCATCAAAATAACCGAAGACGAGGAAGGCCGCTCAACTCTCAGCTTCAACCCATCCATGCACCACGACGTCGGCTTTTACAAAGTCGTTGCCCGCAACAAAGTCGGACAAACCATCGCCCGTACCAGAATTGTCGAAGCGACAACTCCTGATGCCCCCGACAGTCCTACAGCCACTGAAGTCTCCGACACCGAAGTCTTATTACGATGGAAACAGCCAAAATACGACGGCAACTCCCCAGTAGTTTGTTATGGTCTCCAGTACAAGGAGGGCGACAGCATAGAATGGAAGAGCGTCGCCGAGAACATCGACCATGAGTTCTACGTCGTCCGAGACCTGCGACCGGACACCAGCTACCAATTCAGACTGTCTTCAAGAAACAGAATCGGCTGGAGCGATAAGGGCATTCCGACACAACTTGTTAAGACAAAAACTTCGGGCGCACCGAAAATAGAAGTGACTAAAGCCATGAAACACTTGCAGCAGATAACGGAATCCGGCCAGGAAGTCGTTTTAGAAGAGGAGAAGCCCAAATTAAATTACGCCATTGAGGAAAGTCCGATCGAATGGGATTCATCAGACTCGTTCACGGAACGTTACAGCTTCATATCCGAACTGTGGCGTGGTAAATTCTCTATCGTAGTCAAAGGAGTCGACAAGAAGAACGACAGCGTAGTCGTATCTAAGATTCTGGAAATCCGACCAGAAACTGAAGTCCAAATACAGAGAGAATTTGAATGCTTGAGAAGGTTAAGGCACGAAAGGATATCGAATCTTTTAGCAGCATACCAAGCGCCCGGTTCCCCTGTAGCCGCTTTAATTTTAGAGAAACTTCAAGGGGCAGATATTCTTACTTACCTATCTAGCAGACACGATTATACGGAACAGATGGTGGCGACCATAGTGACACAAATCCTAGACGGCTTACAGTACTTGCATTGGCGCGGTTACTGCCACTTAGACCTGCAACCGGATAACGTCGTCATGGCTTCCGTCAGGTCCATCCAGGTCAAACTTATTGACTTTGGATCAGCACACAAAGTGACAAAACTTGGTACAAGCGTGCCACAAGTCGGGGAACTGGAATACAAAGGTTGGTTGTAATAGTTTGTTGCTTGATTTTTTCTGTTTCTGGCAAAACAGTTTAGCAAAAATACCAAGAAATTCTACAATTTTGCAATGTAAAGTATGGTATATCTCTATTTGGGAACTCGCGAGGAGTACAAGCTAGATCTGTACTATATGCAAAAAATGGCAAAAAAATCGTACTTCTACCTTTTTTTAGAAATATTTTTATACCGTTCTGTTACCGGTACCGGTAGTGTCTTACTTGTCAACATTAAGTGTGAGGCCACACGATGCGTTAACAGTGCGGTGCGGTGCCGCTGCGTCAGCTTACATACAAATCACTATACCATGTACACGACGCGTTATTTCGCCGTGCGGCGTCGCACTTGAGAGACGAAGAGGGGAGGGGTAATGCGCCTGCAGCGCAACGCTGCGATGCGGCGCCATGTGGCACCCTATACCTCGAATTCATTATGATGCGGTGCCGCACCGCATCGCACCGCATCGTGTGGCCACGCACTTAAACATAACAACGTCGTTTTGTCGAATCCCGGACATGTGAAGGGTTAAATACAAATAAGTTTAATAGCATCATTTTTATATGATTTGTTGTTTACTTATTATTATTATGTAGAGTTACTTATACTTCTCCAGCGCCGGAAATAATAAACGACGAGCCGGCATACCCACAAACTGACTTGTGGTCATTGGGCGTGATCACGTACATCATGCTGTCCGGCGTATCGCCCTTCAGAGGGCAAGACGACCAAGAGACTAAACAGAACATCTCCTTCGTGCGGTACCGATTTGAGCATCTCTACAAGGAGATTACACAGGTAATGACTTTGTTTTATTCCTTAAAATGTAAACAATGTAAAATTATTATACTACCAACAACGGTGGTGACTTGAATACTGGAAGAGAAATAAATAGTGAATAAATACATAAGTAGTTTTTTGGCAGAATATTAGTACTTAATATTTTACTAGTTTGCCATCCGATTTGTCCATAACAATGAAATGTTTATAAATATATTTGTATTGCTAATTTCTGCACTGGCGCCGCCATTTAGGCAACACAATGAAAATCTGAAACACTTTAGTGTGTCTGCCGACTACAAATACAAATTTCATAGCAGAATACAGAGTATTCGGCAAGCGCGAATAGCGAGCTCAGTGGACGCACTTTTCTTTTCGTTACCTTAAACTTTTAGATTACATCTATATTACTACCTATTTTTAAATACATTTTGTTGCAAACTGAGTGCAAAAGTTAAGAGTTTCGGTATTTATGTTCCAGGAAGCGACGCGCTTCCTAATGTTCCTGTTCAAGAAGGTACCACTGAAGAGGCCGTCGGCCGAAGAGTGCTACGAGCACCGCTGGCTCACACAGAGCGACTTCATGATCCGCAAGCGTGAGCGCGCCGTCTTTTTGGGCAACAGGCTTAAGGTAACTACTATTATACTTTGTCCAATGTAGAATGATACTTTTGACAGTTGACACCTATATAGAGGGTATAAAGTTACCATTGCAATGTCAAGCCAAACATAAGGACACACCTTGAAGGAAGTGACACCTGTCAAAAGTTTCATCCTACATTGGACAAAGTATAAAGTATCCGAAAATATCACAATTTAATGCGTCGCCCCGTCACCCTGGGTGCGATCGCTCATACTAAGCCCGTATAGCCTTCCCAGGCTAAGGCATCTACAGGTGGTGTTTAGTCAGTACGAGTCAGGCCAGCCCTCTCGGCCGGCCAATGTATCCATGTAGGATTCACCCTCTCTCTCCCCCGTGCGGAGGGGAAACAAAAAAATCACAATTTCTAAATTAATTCAAAAATTAATTAGTTAATTATAGAAAATAAATTTTATATAATTCAACTGCATGTGTTTAATAAGAGTATCTGTTAGTGTTGACTAGTTCCCATCGGACAGAATAAGTCATTATTTCATTTTTTGAACCAAGTAGTACTTTCAAGAACATGGGATATGAAATCATTGGTATGACAGAAAAATTTTCATTATCATCAATATCATAAGAATCTAGTGGAAGATTTTGAATAATTATTATTCCCATTTTGTTTTATGGCATAAATATGGAACAACTTTTGTCTTTCTGACCGATGACATCATGTTCCATTGAACAGGTGGGAACAAACCAAATGAATGTTTATCAATTGGAAATTCAAAATAAAAAACTCCGTAACTATACGTTTACCGGATGTGATCTCATGCAAAAAAATCTGATGATGATGATGATGATGATGATGGGAAGAATTCATTGAATTTAATTACATTTAAGGTTGTTTTACAGATATTGACCATTTAATTTTTTTTACATTACTTGAATCCCAATTAAACCTAAATTGCTAATTTTGTCTAAATTCCCGTCTTTTCTTAGGAATTCTCCGATGAATACCACGAGAAGAAATCCCGCGAAGCATCTCAAGCGGATACAGTAGGCGCCGCCTTCGGCAAGGTGGCGCCACGTTTGCTCACGCGCTCGAACAGCATTCAGGAAGAACTGCTCACAAACTTCTCCAGCCATTAACCTCCGCACCCGCAAGGAACCATACTCACATTAAAACCTCCAATTAAAAAGAGGACGACTTAAAAAAAGAAAATTCATTGTTCTTTTGGTTTTTAAAAAGTGAACGAAAATCAAACAGAACCTCATTTCATTTTATACATTAAAACAATTGTTTGTTGATTATGGTTCCTAGCGATCAGTCCACTTTTTCACTAAACCATTTTTTTTTCATTTACATTTTGTCACAACGAAATTCTAGTCATAATCAAATTTTTGTTACGAAACTTGTTATTGTTAAGCTATTTATTGTATACAAATTTTTACTATTTATTATTTATACTGATTGGTATACTTAATGCTCCAGTATTAATGATATTAATAAAGGGCATTGAATTTTACTTTTTGTTTTATTTCCTTACATTTTAGACTTTATTTTAGTAAACAGAACATAGACAAAACTGTAATTTTTCTCTATACGATTTTTTCATAAAATAAAACGGGTTTATTTATCCATCAAGCTTAATAAAAATATATAAATCCGTTTTTAATATCTTTCACCCTTTTTATTATATATTTTGTTATTTAAGTAGTCTCACTATCGTAGAGGCTGTGGTTTTAACAAATTTATTTATTAAGAAAATTAAACATTTTTTAACTTATTAAAACTTAAATGACAAAAGAAAATCTTTTGTTGAATCCACACAAACAATTTCCTAGTTAAATTGTATACCTGCAGTTATTACTTAAAAAATGTTTTCTTAAGTACATTCGGTCTGTGATTGTGGCAATTTTCGCAAGGACTAGCCAGCTGATGGTGACCAAAAAAGTATAATCTCAATCTTCAGAAGGCACTGGCTACGTCTTTCTTTTAAAGCCTCAGTCCACAAAATTATCATATCCCTGGTATATATTTTTTTTAAATTAAAAATGCAGCCACAGCACAATTAATACCGATAGTTTTTCTAACATAGCCCCAACTCATGATATTGACACGGAAAATCTAAAACTCACAACTCCATGGTCTAAAATATAAAGAGGAGCAAGGTCACTTAAAATCATACTCTGTTGTGAACAACAATAAAATCGTTTTGGGGTAATTTGCAAGAGCTCTAGTTAATTTCTGACAAGTACGACAAGTTAAATGGACAACTGAATAAATAAGTGAAGCGAAGCGAATGATATGCCACAATAAACCATATGGAGTCTGGCAGAGTGTAATAGTAGGTACCTTGCATAGACCACAAAATTGGCAGAAGCATTTTCCGAATTATGTTCTTTCATTGTAATCCTCAACCCGCCTGCCAATCATAGAGATTATGGCTAAACCCGCTATTTTTGTACACAGCAGGGTATGTAATTCTGCTTAGATGATTACTCCACTTTATATACTTGTGATCATTAAATAAAACAAAACTTTTTTGTAATAAGAAATTCACTATTAAATTACAGCAATAAACATACTCACTATTACAGTAAAGTTCATTTTAATTATTGCAATCACTTCACAGATTATTAATTATCAGTGTACTTATTAAATTGTAAAAATACTGACAGATTAGATTGTAAATTATTGACAACAGGAAAAGTACTATAAATACAATGTTATTCAGAAAGAATATAAATAGAGAGGTGAAAAGGTAAGATCTCTGATCTTGAGAAAGTTTAATAATTAAGATATTTTATATCACAAAGAAAGATGTAGATTCTTTTAGGACCATATTAAAGATTAAAACCAATTTATTTAAAAAATATATTAAAGTACAAAATTAAATTAAAGTACACCAATTAATATTGAATAATAAAGATATCACTGTTTTGGAGTATTTATTTAATTACTTATACATTACACCATTTAGCAAAAAGCATTCTCAGTCAATATTACGAGTTAACTTTAATATGTTGCTCAGTTTTGACATAACTTTGCATATTTTGCCGAACATTAAATATTCATCTCAAAGATTTCAAGAAATTGAGTGTCAATATCTATGATAATAAAACTCTTACATTAGATAACTATGCAATGATGTGAGTGTATATAATATGTGTGGAGTCAAATTTAAATTCTAATACTAAAATATATCTGAAGATTCTACTCTGAGGCATTATGACAAGCTATGATATATAATATAAAACCTAATGCTAAATGGTATAATATATTTGTATAAAGGCTGAATATGTTTAGTTTTCTAATGAGATAAATTTGTATTCATGACTTAGCTGTATTAAGCAAATTTCATCTCTTGCCCTTTGTCACAGCAATATATTCTTGAACTTTTGCTTGAAATTCTGTTTTATTTTTCTTGTACATTTCAGCTGCTTCTATGTTAAGTGGGTCTTCAAAATTCAAGAGATCCTGAAAATAAAAGCAATAGTAAAAAATGCAGCTTATTTTTTTTTTCTACTACATACTTCACCCAGGTTAAACAATGTATAACATAATAAACAGCCTATATACTGGAATCAATTTTTTTTTCAAGTAATACAAGAAGTTTTTAATAGAATTTATTTAATTTTAAATGTTCAAAAGATATACATTCTTTTTTGTGAGTCCAAAACAATTTTTGCTAGAAAAATTCAACTTGTCTAAGGACAAGGTGGGATTTGGACCCACAATCTCCATTCAATTGAAGCTAGCCACCCCTAGATAACCTTGTCAGGCTCATTGCATGTATTTAGCTGAAAGCCAGCACCATCTTTTCATGTTATACACAAGTACTGCCTAAAATATCTAATATAATACAAGTATCAAATAATCAATAAAGGATAATTGAAGCATTGGGTGCAACAAGGGCGTATCTCGTAAAACTGACTTTTGAGAAAAACTAGGTTAAAAGTTTGATTGTGTTGGATACATTCAATGCGTAATCTTTCACATTTAATTGCCTTGTCATTTAATAGTATCATTATTTTATTAAAAGATTCATCTCTTAATATTATTGTGAGATAATTGGATATATTTAAGAATATTATTTTTTTAACTTATGTCATACGCCCTTGTTGCACCCAATCGGTAAATTTATTGGGCGTTAATTTTTTAAATGTTTTTAAAGAAAATAAATAACAACTAAACATAGAAATATATATCAATTTTATTCAAAAGTAACAATTTTAATCGGATGAATCATATTGACTTGATACAGACGATGCTTCGGACTCCTCATTGACAGCAGGTCTAACAGGCCTTCTTGATGGTCCTGGCTGGGAACCGGCGTCTTCTTTAAAAATCAGGACCTGTTTTAGCTATTCAGCATTCTTAGGCTTCATAAAAGAAGTCAACGACAGAAGTCAGCGAAATGAGACATTTTTTACATTCAAATATGTTTTCATAAGCAACTTGTCGCAACGTGAAAGAAATTCAAACGCGTCTGCGCAATCAATGCAACAAGGGCGTACGACCACCCGCAAAATAATTCGTTCTCACGCCACCTACAAACAATATTTCAGAACGAGTGTTTGCCACGTCATGCTAGATAGAGCTAGCTATCTTTTAATACAATAATACGAAAAAGAGCTTTGGGGACCGAACGCCCTTGTTGCACCCAATGCTTCAATTGGTTTGTGATTATTATATTTTTTTATTATTTAGACATTGAACTTCTAAACTTTTAAGAAATATTTCCTAAAAACAATTCTCTATGAATAAATCAGCAAGTTTCTATTAAAAATAATAACTTACTGAAAAAATATTAACTTACAGTAAATAAAGAGTTTAATCCCCAAACAACATCTTTCAGTCTACGGGTAGGTGCCCACCCATGTTCATCTATGGAAGTTTGACGGAGTAATGAGAGACAGATGTCACCATCTACATTGATGTTAGGATGCCATAGTCTTGTCAAACATTTTACTTTTGGAGGCTGGAATATTTATACAAATGAGTTTTACATAAATACAGCACTGAAATAATGTCTGTTTTACACAAAAAAAATAAAGCAATCTACAAATGTAAACATCTTATTTATATTTTAATAATCAACAATCACACAGTACTCAATTCCAAACACAGCTAAAATATAAAGAATATTTTTTCAATAACTTATATTTTTAATGCAGAATAGGTGAAAAGGCAAATTAAATAATGCGCTCTATTGCTATGTATTTTTGTTATTTATACTTACAGCCATATTATAATCCTCAGTAACAAACACACTGAACCTAAACTTGCCTCCAAACCAATATCCTTCATCAGGGCAGACAGTCAAAATAAACTCACTAAGTACATCAGGGTCTTCATAATATACTGAGCACGTAGTCGGAAGATTCTCGTTCATTTCTTGCACTTCTTTTACTAACAGTTTGTCTCGCACCGATATTCTTTTCACAGATTCTACAGAAACGCCGTTCGTTACCTCAGTAACTTCTTTCTTCAATTTTCTATTAAGCGTAATCATGGTTTGTTTAAGAAACTATAAAAGATTATTTCATATCAAGGGTCAAATGTAGTTCTATGGCTCTCGTCTGAATACAAAAAACTGATTTTCTTCGAAAGAGCTCTCATCTCATACGAAATCTTTCTTGACTAACTGTCAATGTCAAATAATTGCCATAAGTGATTTTGTTTCTTTTCGTTGTTAAGCTTTCCCACAAGGGCAAACAAAGGGTATAAAGCCCATACAGTCAAATCATTACTTTTTTTATTAGATGATGATGAATAATGATGAAACAAGATGCAGGAAGACATAATTTAATATCAAAGATGACTTTATATGTCTTCATTGTTTTAATGGTTCCCCGTCGTAATGTTTGTGTGAGTGATATTTTGTTATCATGTCGGTAACGTTATTTACAGGACTTCATGAGAATAAGAATAACAGTTGATTATTGTGATTTTATCGTCGTATAAAATACGATAACAAGAAAGGTTTTGTTTCATGTTCTCTCAAGTAGGTCATGAAAGTTTTTGTAATCCTCATACCTTTTTCATAATCGAGGGAAAAGGGTATTTTATTATTTGTTAATTATCCAAATCCTCGTGAATCAGTTATCATTATTATTCATCAAATCAAATCTTTATTGCCATCTAATCATTTTCAGTTTAAGAAAAAAAAGCTGAAATGAGCCCATATGAGCTGTTAACCAATTGCCTTTCCTTACAGGAGAAACTTAAAAATTGATTTTCTCTTTAGTCCGTAAAATATTTCTTTTCTAGACATCATTCTATATAGTTTGTGGTTGGTATTTGTCCGGACTTTTTGGCGGGAGCGGGAAGTGTCACCTTGTCGGTTTTATTTCTCTTATTAAAATTTGTGTTGTTGTGGATATTAGTGCGTAATAATGATAGATTTTTAACCACTAAGTGTTTGTAAACATACAATTGCCTTTTCCTACTCTCTCCCGAAGTCCACGGGGAGGTTTCAGTAAAACCCCACAGATTTACTGAAACCTAGGGAAAGGGTTATTCCACTGTTTATTCATCATGAAATTAAGAAAAGAATTACTCAAGAACTGGCAATTATACTTACATGACAGGCTAAATGCTCAAATCGTGCTAGCCCCAAATAAAGAAAAGGTAAAAAAAAGTTTGTGGTTTAGTGATTCCTTGCTCAGTGGTTTATACCATAGAATACATCTAGGTCCAAGAACGTCAACTTCATACAAAAAAATTGCAAACATGGAAACTCACTAGCGCTCCAGTTTGTTCCACCAGAACTAAAATAGGGCGCGTATTTTAAATACTATTTAATTTCTTGGTTAGGTACAAAAATTAATGTAGTTTCTATTTCGCAACCAATTTTATGTAAAATTGGTTGCGAAATAGAAACTACATATAGGGGTACATACCAAGCTAGGTACAGTCAAAATTAGCTGCAAAACAAAAACTGCAATATTGAAAAAAGAAATAAAACAAGATTATAAAATTTACACATGTTTTAATAAATTAATTTTGTTCATGAGAGTTAATTTGGAGGGTTCCTCAACAAACTGTAAGTTCTTTAATCTGCAGAAACGTTTTAGGCATACATTACATTTCATTAAAAAACAATTTAATTTTTTTGAAAATCTTTAAATGCAAACTATTTTCGGATAAATTTGTAAGAAATGGTTGCCTCTTTTTCTATCTGCTGTATTTCCATTGACAGCACCAAAGAGCTTGTCCATGTTGGAAGCTATAATTCCTGTGCCAATAGCTTCTTGAGGTAAGGACTCTGAAAAGAATCCAAACTTATGAATTAAATCAACTAACTAATAACAACTCCAGTACAAAAATGATTGTGCTATCCTGTATTAGGGTATTAAGGAATGATTCAAAATCTTACTCGTGTTACTTCTACTTGGTGGTTTGCTTTTAATTGTTCCTCTGGTAACTGGGACAGTATATTTTCAGCTCCAGTTGGTAAGCAAATTTATGCAAACTTTTCATACTGCCGCTGGTATATGATGTTGCATCGAAATGCTTGCTGCAGAGCACCATATAGCCTTGACAATGATTCTTCAGTGGACCAATCTTGATTAAGAAAACAGGATGTGGCCCATACTTTAGCCCTAAAACAAAACAAGTATTATGCATCATATTTTTATTCAACCCAATTTTTGATATTGCCAGTAATGTCAAAAATACCTGTATACCTGTGAATCTCAATTTTATGCCAAATTATAGTTAAACATAAACTATAGGGTTTGAAACTACACGCACAAACACACCAGCGACAGCCCATTGTTGTTCAATGGGAGGTGGGGTGAGTTGATTTGGCAGTATCATAAAATTATGTAGTATAGATAGGTACTTACTTGAGTGACCCATGCATTGACGGGCGAGGAAATCTATGAAAGTTTTAGGGAGTATCTTCTTTAGAAATTATGCCGCACTTACAGCATTTTTTTTCGCAACCATTGCAAAAAAGTTCTACTTCTTCTTTTGGATTAATAGCTCTGTTGCAATTCTGCCAATTTCGCGTAAGAGGCCAATACACAGTCAGGGATTTAAAGAAAAACAATAATGATAACAATTGCGTAAAAACAGGTAGCCATTTTATTTCTTTTTTTTTTTATTCCTTTAATTTTAGGGAAAGCAAAGAGGTGATCATATACAGCCAAAAAGTTAAAGGTAACATTTTTTTCCGAATAGGGCATACTCAAAAGAGCCTTTGGATTGCAAGTGGATTACAATGGGGCCTCATATATTGAACGCCTATCGGGCAGACTTAATTCTGCAGCATTTGACTAACGTTATGAAGAAACTATAACTAAGGATTTGGCTGTATGGAGGCCGTGGTCTTGTCATTATTCTTATTGTCAGATACATTGCTCTATCTCTTTCTTTCACATAAACCCATCTCTATTTGCAAATCGTTCCATATGTTTGCATTGGCTCCTAAGGAAGTTGACCCCCCCTGGTTTATACGATGTCAAAAAAAAACGAAGTGTTGTGTGTGATGTGATATGGAAGACTAGGGTATTGATTAGGAATATTGAAATGAATTTTATAAAAAATTGAGTCATTACATTTATGAGTTAAAGAAATATAAATTTTCATTTGATTTTCGCTATTATAATGGCTGAAATAACGTGGCCGTGGCAGTATAATTTTCCACCATTCTTTACGTAAGTAAATCTCATTTCATTTGATTGTTGTATGTAAATACATGTCGAGGATTAAAAATGAGTTTACTAAGTGGACACTGCAAATACATAGGTGAAGGTAACGCTCACGTTGTTTTAAAATTATTGCATACAAATTACGTGCTACGCCTCAGCAAACAGTACGCAGGAACCGTAGATATTAACAATGTAAAATTATCTATTCGGTTCGTAAATAAAGTAATGAGTCCATTATTTAATCCTGTTCTCGCAGAATATGAGATCATAGAATTATCAGAGTCTGAATTAAATGAGTTGATTCATACTTTAGAAGAAACTAGGCCAAAACACAGGAAAATTCAATCTGGATTTAGTAAATACGCTGTCAAAGCACCAAACTTACTCATTGTTGCACCAGATTATGGTAATTACTGCATTGAAATTAAGCCTAAAGAAGGTTTCATGTCTGCAAGAGTTAAGGAGTATTCAAAATGTTATTATTGTATGAAACAATTTTTAAAGTTCAAAGAATTGCAAATAAACAGTATCAGTAAATATTGCCCTCTAGACTTATTTTCGGGAGATAAAAAGAGGATGAAATATGCTCTATACAATCTCATTAACAATCCTCAAAATAATTTCAAACTATTCAGAGACAATGAAATGATCTATGGGGAACAATCATCCTTTAACAAATTTTGTGATATTTTGAATGCAGTTGGTACTTTCAATGGGTCAATAAACTTGTTTCTTGATTTGTTAATTGAGATTTTGCTCAGTAATAATAAAAACATACAAATCAATGTGCAAGAGAGGGTTCCAATGAGCGTTACTGAAATAAGCAAAACTAAATGCAATGAAAAATGTCACCTGTCAACAGACAGTTTTTTGTACAATTTGCTATTCGTTCAGAAACTATCTGAAAATGTGAATTGTGAAGTTCAAAGTGAGGGGATTGATTATGTTACCTCTATTCTGGATGAATTAGAAAATGCACCCGTTGAACCGATCAATAAATTTATGACGAGATTGAATCCTCTGCAGAAGGCAATGATATCTGCTATTGCTAAAGATTGTTCAATTATGTTGAGCTTTTCATTGAAGTATATAGAACACTGCCCATCAATTGTTATTGGAGAGGATGTGATATCATACAGACTAGCTGTGACAGACTTAGAACCAAAATCAGCAAAAACTATTGGGAAGCGAAAGAGAACAGAGGAAAAACTAATTAATATATACAAGGACCACATTCAGTTAATAGGGAATTATGATTAGCTGAAGAGTAAGTATCAAACTAATGTTGGAAAAATATATTAAAGTAAAAAAAAACATTTATGTATATTACTAATTTATTTATGATTTTAATGGTATCTTGTGCTAGATGATATTATAGATTTTTGTTAAATGATACAAACTTAACTAGGATTGGTATTGATATATGTTGATATTTAAACACACCATTTTTATTACAGAATCCAACCTCATGCAGAGACAAGAGCAAAGCAGTTAGAAGCATGGCAGCATCTCATAGTTGAATATTTGAAAGCCACCAAACAGTCCACCATAGATGTAAGAGAAACCCAAAATAGTCCACTTTTCAATAATACTATGATAAACAGAAAATTATCACAAGAAGCTGTTCTAACAATATTAGAAGATATGGCACGAACTGGCAAAGCTGCTCCAACAGACAAAAGTAAAACAGTGTGGGAAGTGTATTGGCATTCTTTGGATGAATGGGGCAATATGATTTATAATTGGGCTTGTAATAATGGCCTTAATAACACAGTTTGCACTATATTTGAGCTCCGGGAAGGTGAAAACACCGTTGATGAAGGTATGTAGCATTGCATTGCATTAGGTGAACATGAAAAGTTATAGACAACTGACAGCAGGAGCCATTCATAATTTCAATTGACATAAAGTCACTTGCCATACTAATCAAAAGTCATGAATTGACATACATTGCAGGTTAGGTTAGGTTAGGTATTTCTTTATTAATTACCAGCCAGCAAGCTATTTCAAATTTATGCTTAATGATAAATATGTGTTCTAAAATTATGCTTTTTAAAGTTCTGCGAAAAAAGATAAAATATAATAACTGATTGAATAAAAAAGGTAGTAAATATCTGGCTATTCATTTTTTTTATTCATTTATCTGTTTCCTTTCGATATTTTTTTTTCTTATTGGAAGATTATTAGGTACAATAATTTTTGTTTCCCTTGACTCAATTAAAAAAACGTCACTTCAAGGTGTGAATAACCTGCTGATTTTTTAATTATAAAAATTCACAACACATCAAACAACCAAAAACAAAATGGATCGCTATTTTTTAAATCAATAAAACCGGGGGTTTAGATAACTGCTGTGGTGTGGTATAAATATAATGCTGCTAACTACCAAATACTCATTATACCACGGCAGATTAGTCACTTAAACTATCACTAGAAACAAAAATCACAAATGTGCTAAAATTTCAAATTTAAATTTGTTTCTTGCAATAGTTTAAGTGTCATGATTTTATGAAAATATCAATATGGAGTCCGCCCATGTGTATAGTACTGCACACAGCTTTAATTGTTCCTAAATAATTCTTTTTGTTTTTCAGAGTTTCACAGCCTGGATATGAATGTACTACTAAAAGCTTTAAGGGCATTAGAAACTAAAGGAAAGTGTGAATTAATAGAGTTTGACGACCATCAAGGTGTTAAGTTCTTCTGAGCAAGGGCCATCTTCTAATGATTTTGAATTAGAGTCAGTAAGATTATTTTAAGTCTTGTCATACATAAAAAGGTTGTTTATTGTTCCACTGACAAAATTTGACATTAACTGTTGTAAGAATTCTTCTAACCCCTATTATTAACAATCATCTAAAAATCTGTGACAATTTTTTTATTTCTTTGTCTCAGAGAAACATCAGTTTGATATGCCAATAACAATCCAACCAACCTTAATCTTCAGAGAAAGGCAAAGGTGAAAATTTAAAGATCCTCAATTTTATTGTCATAAACCAATAACACAGAAAACTCAATTTTGTCAGTTGTTGGGACTTAAAATAATACTATAATATTTATTTAATAAAATGTTGTGAGCAATGATGCCCATATTATTTTACTGACTCTAGTTTTATGTCACAGTAATGTTAGCTTAGTTAATTCAATCAATTTTATTGTAAGTACATACATTTTAAATATAATACCTTTATTGCATTTTGTTAAATTTAAACTATTTTGATGTTGGAATATATATTGCTGGATATTTTTTACTATGAAAATTTGTTTCTTTTTAAATCACAGTGTTAAACAGCGAAAGTCACGAATTCAACAAAACTGCCCCTAATGTATAATTAAAGATCTGAGTTTGAGGTTGGTTCTAGCAATTACCTTTTAGTTCGTGATAAATATTGACTGACATGGGCAATTGAAAACATAGTCTCCTACCCATTCAAATTGTATTTACATTTTTACAAATCATATTTATTACAATTAGAGATTGGGTAAAAGTATGGATGGGGCTTCTTAAATTAATTCATTTTTAATCTGAAATACTAGGATTATTTGTTTAAACTGAAAGGGCGTCGATTATACTATATTGTTGGTTTCATCTTTTCTAGTGATTTGCATCTTTTAATGTTAATTGTTGTTTTCCTCTTAATACTTTTAAGGTTCAATTTGTTACAAATCAGTAACACGACTGTAGGCAATTATTTTGCTTATAATTAAAAAAAAAATACAGTTTCCTACCTTAATAATGAAGTACCCACGATAATTATATAGTGAGGATAATGTTTATGACCGGGGTCTGGCCGCATTGAGTATTTCGATAGTGAAAACATTGTATACTCATACGAAACCCATTATTTTGTGGCATGTATGGCATTGATATTACTTCCTCATGCCTTTTAGAATAATTACATATATCAAAAAATAATTTGCTTTGAAAATGTTTACAATGAATTCCCATGCCATACCCTAATTAGGAGTTTAAAAAAAAACAACACTTTTACATTATTTTTATTATAATCAATCTGTGTAAAATTGTACAAGTATTACGAAATTGATCACTCGAATTGGCTTTTTTAATTACATTAATCACTGGTAAAATAAATTATTAACCTTCATAAAATTGTGATGGGTGTTTCGGAAACCATAAATATTCCGTTACAAATTCGGAAACCATAAATATTTTAGCTTTCATCTAATTTAATATTCGCAATATGTGACTTATAATAAAACCATTTTAAACGACTACCACTTATATAAATTAATGTTAGTATAAATTATTACAATAGAAAAATACTAGAAAAAATCGACTCGGGTCACAAGTGAATCTCAGGCGGGATTCACTTGTGACCCGAGTCGATTTTTTCTAGTATTTTTCTATTGTAATAATTTATCTTATAAGATCGCATTGAAAATGCATAAAATATATAAAAATTATAGATAATGTTAGTATAGTTATATTAATTATGACTAAATAGCCTCAAATACTCTTGTTTGTGTAACCAGAGAGAGAGAGAGAGCATTTGAGACCAGCTATTACCATTATTACGATAAATACTCTTAATCAGACTTTTTCAGATAGAAATAGAGGGCATTACTATCGTAGAACAACCATTTTGTTTAGTTTATAAATTAAGGAAATTATTTATGAAAAATAATATATTATTTAATTTAGGTATTCTTTTTGATTTGCAATGCTCTGTATTTCTCGCTGTCGTATAGAACACGCGATGTTTATTTAATGCTGTTTACACATCAAACCAGTCGACTGCCGTGTTTATATGGCATTATTTTAATGAAGAGAATCGTAACAGATTTGAGCCGACGCGTGCTACCCAGTAATTTTTTAAACGACGTTCGTTCGCGCTCAGTTGCTCAGCAAAACTATATCTATAGTGATTCTGAGAAGTATTTTTATTTAATTTCAATTAAAGTTGTAATGAATATATTTTATACAGGTGTCCTCTGCAAATTTAAAATTTTTACTAAGCATGAGGTTAACCTTTTTTTTGAGGCGCAATAGTATCAATTGTTTTTGTTTTGCTAAGTTATGTTATTCATCTAATTAAAAAAAAAATGTGATCAATCTCTTGTGAATCAAGGTTTGCCAAGGAAAAACATTAATAACTCGTAAACTACGAAATATCGCAGATAATATATGCGCGTGATTCGGATAATTCTTAGGAGCTCTGTTTTTGGTCTTGCATTTGATTATATTCTTTGAAACACCTACAGAGGAAATAATGGATCCCATGCTCCAAAATACACTGATACGTAACCGCGTACGTACCACTGACGTTTTCTAACTTGAACTGTCGACTAAGCCACCTAAAATAAAGACGGGTCAACGGGTTTAGTGTGTACACAGCTTATGACTACGCTAATAATAAACAATCAGTCTTCAAACAAAATACGCTTTTAACGACTATTATTTATGAATAATTCAACAAATGTCTAACCTGTACACAATGTACTTTAAATCTAACGTGATGCAAAAGTCAAAAGATCAAAAACCCTTATATATCTATTTTTATGAAAATTGTGCCTTTATTGGTTGTACTCTATTTGACAACTGTTGATACATTTGTTATTATGAACATCAATTTACTGCGAAACCGAATAGGTAGATATAATTAAGAGGTGTCGCATACTTATATTATGGCAATACAGCTCAATTATTGGTAATTCGGCAAATGAACTCACCTATTTTTGAAATGTAAATTCACTACTTATAAAACGTGTCCCGTCACCAGTGTCGGAGCCTTTAATGGTGTGAAATATGGCATTTTTTATCGACAAATTGCCACCAAATCAGATTTAGTTTTTCTCAAAAAGCCAATAATTAAAAAATACACGAAAAGAATCTATTTGTGTTTTTTTAATTATATTTTCTATTTTTTATTCCATGATAATTGAAACACGATGGCTATGTAACTGTTGTCTACCTGTTTAGCTATCAAATGACACCTTTTTAATGTTGATAGGACATTTACATGAGTAGTGGTGGTCGAATTAGTATTAGAGCCCAGGTCTTGGTTATCAAGAAAACAAAATGGCGGCCATTTTATAACCGTAAGAGAAAGAAAATTTGAGGGGCCATTTGTCGATAAAAAAATCCATATTTCACACCATTAAAGGCTCCGACACTGGTGACGGGACACATTATACAGGGTTATTATATAAACACCATCCAATTTTTTTCTAGGCATAAGATATCATTCAAACACTTCATTTATAAAAAAAATTGGGATGTAAAATTTCCGCAAAAAAAAAATTTTGTCCCAGCGAATTATTACAACAGCTGGTTACTGGCAAAATAGGTACTGACAGTTGAACGACCGACCGCCCGAAGCGCCCCACCGAGCTGCGCGCGCAAGTTGTAACGACATCGGCGCAATGAAATCAGTCACCCGCGGACTTTCCGCATGTGAAACGTTGAAAACGTTGCGTTCACGCATTTACGTCGCATAATTATCTACCTAACGAAATGTGTTAACACTTGCAATTGAAATCGAGGGCGAAATTGAACGACGGGTTTATGTGAAGAATGCCCAAAGCCTCGAGAACTTAAATATAAATATAATCCGTGCATTTAACGAAGTGACAAAGTGAAAAAACAAGTAATACAATTAAAGACAATGTTCATAAACGTGCAAGACTGTTTAGAGAGAAATTACCTACACTTTAAGGTAAAATGATTGTTTTCAAACTTCATGTAAGTGTATTTTGTTTGGATTTTTAATTAATTATTTTGTTGGAGTAAAGCAAAATGTGTGCAGGGCGGCTAAGACTTGTGAAATTTTTCATAAAAATATAGAACTATTAATTATACATTTCTTTATCCTATCGTGTAAAATAGACAAAAATAACTTAGGTAGGTAGGTACTAAGGTTTGGCCCTGCATTTTTTTTGCGATTTTCGAATTGCCTTTGCGATCCCTGTGTTTTTTTAGATTCTGTGGTTAAGAAACACCCTTTGCTTACGGTGTGGCTTACTTTTATGTTCATTTTTTATTTATTAAAAGTGTTATCGATTAATATTGTTATAATCAAAGAACAAATCAACTTATCTCTTCTTCAACTTGACGTTCCTATTTTTTTTCGTTTAAATTTGCAACTTATGAAAATCATTGCAATGTATCAATGAAATACGGGAGGGCGGGGCGGGGGTCGTGTAATCATCTGTTACAACACCGTGCGTAGCGTGACTGTGACAGCAATCGGTAGTTTTCCTCGGATAACTTTGTGTAGGCTTAACTTAATATTTTAGTACTGAGTGATATTAAATGAAAAAAATCTTGTTTCGTTACTTTCTTCAAAGAATATAATATATAAATTTGGATGGTGTTTATAAAATGGCCCTGTATAGATACTGTAATTTATTAGGTGCGACGACACTTTAAGAACAGTAATTAGGATGCAAAAAGTATTCAATTGAAAGAAGACACTGTTTCCTTACTAGCTAAATTAAGATATATTTTTTTTACTTCACGACTGAAATTAATTTGTTTTTAAAAAGAACGGTGTTGCGATCAAAAAGATAAGGTTTTATAAATAAATATTAGATAACAATACATTCATTCTGAATCCAAGTATCTAAAGCAATCGCGGAACCACAACACTCAGAATCGACCCGGCTAGGGATCGAATTCAGAACCTCAGATTGGCATCACCGTATATAACCGTTATAAAAACCACTCCACGCCTCAGCGGGTAGGGTCAAGGCGGCAACAGTGGGTCACTTTTTTTTTCCAGTGATGTAACTTGATGTGGGTGAGTGTTGGAAAGATGTAAAAGGATTAGTATTATAGTGTAACTAATGTATATTGATTATTCCAATCGGTTTAGTTTAACAAGGTAATATTTTGGAAAATAAATAGTATTTAAAAAAAAATCTCATTTGAGCCACTGTGTACTGGGGGTGGGATACAGTGAATCGGTCCTCAGGGAACAGTGAATCAGGCAAGTTCACAGTGGATCATCTATAATATAACTCAAACAAAAATATTATTTTTGCTTTTTATCGATCTTTATTTTTTGTTTTAATCAAACAATAAGTTGTACATCGAAAAAGAGTTTTTTTTACTACTTCACTTCAAAGTGACTGTTCAGTCTTACACATTGAAAATTTCCTAAATTATCTTTTTTTTTTTGACTTAGTTAATCATCAACAGAAAACTTTTTCTGTATCTTGCATAAACTATCAAACAAAATGACTTTTTATCCTTCAAATGAAAAATTAGGTAACTTTTTGACTACTTCAGTTTCAAAGTGACTTTTCAGTCACACAAAATAAATATAATTTTGCTTTTTTTCATGTCAGCTATGTGCTTCACTATTTTACAGGGCCTTGCTGGTCAAGTCACCCTAAAAGGGAAAATTAACAAAAAATATTACTTACGTCTCCATTTTTGCTAAACTAATGTCTGGGTAGTTATTATCCAGTACCAGTAGTACACAGTGGAACATGATCCACTGTGAACTCAAATGATTTGAGCCACTGTGTACAAAACTGCCATTTTGGATTTAACTCATTCCACATGTGATGGTTTTACGTAAATCGAAGTGCAGTTTATGCCAAAATGACCTCAACGAAGTTTGTTACTTAGCAAAAATATAAATCCATTGGTCAAACAAAAGGTTTGTGAAAAAATACCAAGTATATCTCACCTGAAAACTCACTTTTTCTTTCGTCAAAACAATGAAAACACTTACAACACGCGTTTGTTACATGGTTGACCCAGGGAAATTGGTTGTGACCAGTATCTATCGGGAGACCTTCCGAAGAGTGAGAGATATAAAAAGATACCTATAATACTTTTGATACAACGACCAGTGCGCCACTGTTGCCGCCTTGACCCTACTTTCATTGACAATACCAGATGTTTATCAGGTGTTTGCTGCTAAATGTATACAATTATTTGATAAGATCTAGCGGTTGAACTTTTATAACTATTAATTAGTAAGATAATGCATAGGAAAGTAATATTTCGCAGTAATTAATTGATTCATGAATACTGCAACCTAACATCAGGTCACAAAAATGGCCTAACTATTTTTACCTTAAATACATTATAAACTACAACATCACAGATAACATTACAACAGAAATTATTTTTTGGAATGTTTCTTTATTATTATTATTATACATTTATTTAAAAATTATAGGAAATCATTTTAAGCAATTATTTACATTCAGCGACGATATTCATTAAAATCATAGTTACCTTTTTGAGCAATAATGTTTTGAAATACCATTTTGTTGATTATTCTTGCATAGGCATGCATATCTTTATACAATATATAGTTTTTTCAATCTTGCATTTTATACCATAAAATATATTATAAACATTGCATTAAAAATAAATAATAAAATAAATTAAAAAAATATAAAATTTGAGAAGTGGATTTTAAAAAACCCTTCGCGAGTTCTATTTATACGTACGAATGTGATAATCTTAAATGTACTGAGGCCCTTTCTTGACCTTTTATCGCGATACAAATACCATTGTTGAAGTGAGACGCCACTATAGACCGTGTCTAACGATGTCTCACTCTGACGATCGCATTTGCATCTAGTTAAGAGAACCTGGTAAGGCCTCAGGTGGCATAACAGTACACACAGGGTGTGATTTCATTCAAGCTGTACCGCACTACAAATTGGAATAATTACGTTAATCACAGCGTGACGTAACTTGATGTGGGAAGTGTTAAATATTTAATAAAATGGAAGTGAAATACTTTCTATGAATACCCTAAATTTATAGGCATATTTTAAAATTCTCATATTTTTTAAATCCGGTACGTTTTGCCTTCTTTTCAGGAGCTGTGTTTATAGGATTCTTAAGATAATGTTTTTATAAGTGTGATAATATTACTCTTAGTATGCCTTGACTTTTTTTATTTATTTTTGGATGAATTAAATAAAGAGTTAGGAACTTTTCCGATAAAATATTAGATGATTGTAGCATAATTAACCATCATATGAATACGGCTCCTGAAAAAGATGGAAACGTCAGGAATAAAAAAATCAAATCTCAATAGAAAGTGTGTTCAATGAGTGAACCCGAAATACAAAATTCATAAATTTTAGATATAAATATGATAGTCGCCTACAAATGGTCGCTGCATTCCAGTGCAGCATTACAATACCCGTTTCCCATTCGTTCCGTCGTCCCATTAGGCACGTTCCCATTGGTGACGTTGCCATTGGTCTTCTCGCTGCAAACCACCAGATCTACCGAAGGGACCACCGCGTTGCTGTTCCTGCCACCAGGTGGGCGGTAGAACCACCACGCCAGGAAGAAGAATAGGACGGAGCAAAACTTGCCCACTAAAGCCAAAGCCAGCATATACCTGCGCAAAAATATAAATAAATTTCGGACAAACCACATCGTGTATTTAGTTCTTAACTAGGTATCTATAGAATATAATTAAATACGTTTGTAAGTATAAACTAAAACGACGACTCGACAACAAATAATTTTGTTTATAAAGGTAAGATTTACCCATACCTATTCGTACTAACAGAAATCATGTTGTTATGTGGCGCCACCTTTACCAATTTACTATAGCGTTTAATGTTTAACGAAGTAGCGCTTTGAGCGATAAGATTGCCCATTTAACACTATTTTAATTTGTTTTTTGTTCTTTTATTTCATGTCTAGGGGTTTGTATTATATTGAATATCTTAACATTTAAAAATCACCGCAAGACTGTTACAATTTTTGCATTTCGGACTCCAAAAATATGATTTTTTGAGTCCGAAATGCAAAAAACACACATAATAGGTATAAAATATTTGAGCCCCAAAAAATCGATTTCCAAAGAACTTAAAATTTCATTCGTCGTGTGTAAATTATGCAGCCATAATGCAGCATGTGTATGCATCTATTGCAATATACTTCTCTATTTAGCACTCGTTAGTCTTTTCTAACCAAACACGCTAAACGTAGTGTTACCTGCTCATATTGACGTTGTCATAGAGTAAGCAAGCGCCCGTAGTCCCACAGGATTTGTCCCACAATGAACAAGACAGATCTATGAGGAACCCAAACAGGAGTGGCGCTGGTATCGTGCCCAGTAATCGCACTTTAATCCACTGAATGCCCAATGCGAATGACCGCTGATCTTCACGAACACACCTGGAAAAATTCGGATGTTAGAATTCCTTGATATAAAGAAAGAATATAAATAATTTCAAATAATACAATACAAATATACTTGATTGTACAATAGAGAATAAAGCATTAAATCAAAAACGCCAGGTAGTATAAAGGCCGGTCATATCGGTTATAGCAAATTGTACCGACAATCTTTGGATGGAGAGAGAAATTGTGTATGTAACAGGGGGTTAAGCTTAACTTACAAAATAAAACTAAAGATAATTGCATAAAAGATATATAACGAAAAATTATTTAAAATATAGATTGTCTGATAGACACTAGATCTCCGTGGTCCAGTAACTTGCTTACCTGTTTTCATGGTGACGCCACCCACATGGGTTCAATCCCCGGTCGGGTCAAGAAAACGAATTATTATATATCCATAACACAATGCATTGACTACATTTTTTTGATGAAATTAAATCTATTCCTTTGGTTTTCCTATACAGAAGCGCTAGTAAGCTATATGTATTTCTTATATTTGGCACTTTAATACGAAGATGTATTTAAAAAAAACTCAAAAAGGGGGATTTTCATACATGTATTCTGGCAACTGCCGTAGGCTTCTGCAGCTCTTACTCATCTTGGCTATTTTCAACAACAATGTCTACACTGTATGTACTTGCTATATGTACTTTTACTTATTTACAAATAATCTTATGATAACTTGTTTTATTGTTTTAGCATTAAAAATGCAAAACTGTTAAAATATTAAGAGATTTTTTGTTAACAGATTTTAAGAAAATATCATAATAACTAACTTGTTAAAAGAGTATCATGTTTGTAAAATCTGATTTAAAAAATATTTTAAATACTCAGTCTTGACTTGATGTTAAAACTTCTCTATGAGAACATTTTTGTATGTAGTTATTGATTATGAATATCTTCCTCTAGTGTCAACTATAAAAGACGAGGATAATTCATATGGAGCTTTTTAAGCTCGAAGGACCATGTTCCTTTTATTGGTCGTTCGATTTCTTTTGTTTTGTGTAATGGTGCTAATTATTATTAAGTATAAGGAGCTTGATGGCGCAGGTGGTTAGCGCGTTAGGCCTGCGATCGTGGAAGTTAAGTAACTTTAGCAATGGTCGGTCATGGGATGGGTGACTAAAAACTTATAATCTTATATCCATCGAGCTTCTCCGTACTTCGGAAGGTACGTTAAGCCGTTGGTCCCGGCTGCATCTGCAGTCGTTAGCAACCACCAATCCACACTGGGCCCGCGTGGTGGGTCATGGCCTAATCTCCCTATTCCATCCATAATGGCTAATGATGACAATGATAAGTTACTTTACCTCAGTGTAGCAGAAAGTGCTGGCATTGTGGCCAGGAAGGTGAAAAGCATGATGCAGAAAGCGAGAAAAACGAATGGCCAGAGGTACGGGCATTCGGTGCTGCAGATGTTATTGATGGCTTCGTATGGTATCGACGAGTTGGCAGCTGTAAGAAAGACACACAAAGTATAATTTTATGGATAGTATAACGTAATCCTATCACAATGTTTTTTATATTTTAATTTGTTTCTGTAGCGTGGAATAACTTTAAAACTTCATGGAATTCAACTAATACTTGGATTCACTGTCGTGAAAATGACAGTACTGGTTGCCAAGAGAACATCGCTCACCGAGTTTGTTGAGCGAGAAAACAATCGATTATTAGTCGCTCGGTTGGTGGTGGTACTAGTGCTTAAGGACCTATTATAAAAACTACTTAGTTAAAATTTTGAAACGTTAATTACACTAAGAATGTATGATTTTACAACAGACTGGAAAACGGCGTGGAAATATATGAGAAAACTGGCGAAGTGTACTTTAGAGAACTTGAAAAATCACAGACTAGATAAATTACTCCCGGAAGTGAGCCGGTAGAATGCGCAAACGAGAGGGGCTAGCACCGGAATCTCGTTTGCTACAATATCATCTTTTTTCTCAGAGTAAACAGGACTGGAGTAGCCTTTGCCTAACATTACCCCTCTGCCAAATGCACAAGCGTCGGAATCCTGTGCGTTATATAAAACTAGTTGAGCCGCCATTTTAAAACCACAATAATCAGAACGTCTTACCGTGCAGAGCTCCCACGAAAATGCCTGCCTGTGCTGTTTTCTACTGTAAAAAAAATTCGAAAATATCTAGTATGCAAAAAGATGGTGTCACCTTTCATTTGTAAGCATAATTTTTAGGTTTTGATTATTATTTAATTCATAATTTCATGTTTTAGCAGACTACAATTTCAAATTTCGCGCTCAAAGTTCGTTTGATGACGTCACGGCTGCACTCCCCACGAGACTACCTAGGGTTGACCATTATCGCATTTCAATTAATTAAGACAAAAATTAGAAAAAGTTTGTTGTTAATAAATAACTGTAATTTTGTATTAATTAATTACCAATTATAATTTCGTTTTAACAATGTACTTTGCGTGTTTATTTTTAGTTTAGTATTAAGTACATACCTACACTTTTGCGGCTGCTTGAAGCCTATTCTTTGCCACACAACATGGAAATATAAAATAATAAATAAAATAATTAATTAAAATAATAATCAAACTATTTGTCCTTTTATTCATGCTGGGCGGCGCTCATAAACATTAAGAGTACTAATGCTGTATATACTTCCAGTGTCCCTGACTTCATAAAAAAGACACGGTTAAAAGGGTACCTTCGTCTAACCAGCACACCCGATGATTTCCGAGAAACCAAAATTTTTTTTCGAGCCACAGGACAAATTGTTTTTATTTTGTAATCAGCAACCCTTATTAATTTGTACAATATTAATTTGCACAATAGTGATGTCAACTTCATCGATATTGTGATTTTACGAGTGAGTAATGAATGAATGAATGCAAGTAACATACTTAAATTGGAAATATGTATTTTTAATTTAAATCTGTATGTCGCAGGGAAATTGTATAATTCCGCAGTTTACATTCGGCGTCATCAGTTTAAAAAACACATACCCTTTTCTTAGTTCTTTTTCTTAACGATAATAAAACACAGCTTAGATAAATTACAGTTTGTTTCAGTAATTATTACCAGGTATTAATGATGATTTCAAATAAGAATAAGGTATGTGATTTTGAACTGATGACGCCGTATGTAAAGTGCGGAATTATACTATTTACCTGCGATATTATACATACGAGAATAAAACTGTAAAGATATAGCATAAAACAGGTCAAGTCTACCTTAAACCAAATGGCTAGTAATGAGAGTAGAGGAAGCGAAATCACTAATTTTTGAACATTTTGTCTGTCTGTATGTATGTTTGAGCACGCATCACCCAAAAACTACGCGACGGATTTTGATGACATTTTAGTATGGTAATAGCTATGTCATCGTCAACATTTAAGTTAAGTTTTTTATTAATATTGTAGCATTTATAGCTCCTTTTAAAAACCGGCTTGTCCAACTGCAATACTTCAAGATACTAGGAGTAAGGTATGTGGTACCAAAAGTCATTTGTACATAAATGAAAGCTATTGGAAGATAGTATTGCAGTATTATAATTAGAAATGATCGGTATGTGTAGTTCAGGCAAATATACTCTGCCCCTAGGCGGCATACTAATTGTTGGTATTTATACTTTAAGCTTTGATATGCCCGGAAACATCTAATTTTTCATATTCAGTTTTCCTAAAGAATACAGCATACGAAAAAAATGGATTCATGCTTGTAATAGGTAATAGGGCATCTTGGGCATCTTCAAGAACAAGTACTATATGTTCCATACATATTGAGCCGTCTCAGTTTCAAAAATTATCTAACAATAGAAGAAGATTAGTTGCCCATGCTGTGCCAACGTTATTCTTGAATGATCCTCTTAGTTTATTATATAACTAGTTATGCTTCAAATATATATTAACATGTAATATTATAACAGTTTTAGTTTATTACATTTAAATGTATTAATTTAAGGTTAAAAAATAAGTTGAAAAGGAAATACCTGCAAAAAGTGATGTAAGCAAATCGCAAAAAAATACAAATAATCAATCGGTCAAAGTAAAAATCTGAGAAATATAACTATATTCACTATCGCTTTGTTAAAAATTGTTAAAAATAATGTTTCAGAGTTCCTCCTTTCCATTATGGGTATACGCAAAAGGGTCCACAGTGAATTCTATATATATAATAACACCTATTGTAAATATCTTTTAAATGCAATAAACTATCAAGTTTCAATTTGTATTTGTAGGAATACTAACGCAAAGTTAATAAATTCATTCATTGAACGAAACTGATTTATCGATATCGATATTCTCGTGCTATGTCATGTCACTTCTCACACAATGACATTCGTGTGTTTGAATAGAACGTTAACACACTATTTTAAGCACGTGTGCGTGTATTTTAAATATGTTTGTCGTATTATGCATGTGTGCGTTTGTAAACACGCAAAGAGTTTTTGTTCCTGTGTGCTGGCATTGAATGTAGTAGTAACCTCACCCCCCGCAAAAAATGGCAGAAAAATATGTACGAGATATTGACTAATGGCTACTCCAGTCCTGTTTACTCTGAGTCTTTTTTACTTCCTGTATTGAGAGAAAGAGACTGTATGCGCTCCTTGTATTTATACCAGCCTTAACGTAATCACTATTAAAAAATAGACCCCTGACCTCCTTCGAGTTCGTGCATGGGTAGCGCGACGCCTTGCGGCAGGGCGACGCATGCGCAGTCGGCGTACAGCTGCGAGTCGCCGCGGCGTACTCGACGCGTGCAACCGGCGTGGCACGCCGAGTAGTACACCACGCCGTCTGCAGCGCACACCGGCTCGAAACGCGCCTCGCCGCATCCGCAGCCCGCGTTGCACGCCGCCATTAAAGAATCCCTGCCATTTGTGTCACTATAGAATAGGTTGCGTTGGCGTTTTGGAGATGTGTTAAGTCAGATTTGACCAGTCAGTCCGGCTTTTGTTGGGTTGTTTAGGTTTCATGGCTCATGGCTGGTTAGGCTGACCAATAAACACACTATTGAGACCTCATCTAAAGGCGATGAAACGTGTCTTAATAAGATAAGATAAGATAAAATGCTTATTAAATATGAACATTTACAATCCATTAATTGAAAATTAAGCAACTATGCCATGGTTTTGTAACTCCTACGTTAGGTCTTGTACTAGGTATAAGGAGTATTCTATAAATGAGAATGAATAATCACCCTTTCACCGCAGGTGAGTTATACTTGACGGTGACTCCAGCGAAAGGGTAGTCTTGACAAGTAAGGACGAAGTTGAAGGTGAAGATGCCGGCGATAATGGTGGCCGCCACGCACAACTTGATGATGCCCGCGCACGTCAGCTGCCACCGCTTCACCAGCCACCCGCCGATAAAAGTGCCGCCACCTCCTGCTGGGACTGTGATCACCCCTAAAACAATAACAGCGAATTCAATAATAGGATTTTGCCAGAATCCTATCATCAAAAACTTTTATAGTTTTATTTCCCGGAAACTTTTAAAAGACAATAAATAACAAAAACGCGTAATAATTAAATTAAAAAAATATTTATGTTTGGCAATTATATTATGAAGTAGGTCAGAGCCTACATTTGGTTGACTACGTATTTATTTACAATCATTTCTTGTATGAGAAATGAAATCATTGAAATCATGAATCAAATGAAATCATTTCATTTGATTCGATAAGATAAGAGCTACGCTTACACACACAGATACAAAGACACACAGATACAAAGACACACGCACACATAGTGGTTAAACTTATAACACAAGTCTTTTTGCGTCGGGGGTAATAATAAGGAGCTTGATGGCGCTGTGGTTAGTGAGTTCAAGCTACGACGCTGCGAAGGTTAAATTCGCAAGGGTTTTTCAAATGAGTTCTGAAGCATTAGGAGCCACTTGAAACCGTTCCTGATTGCATCTACATTAGTTAGCTCCACCAATTTGCATTGGAACCGCGTGCGTGTTCTTTCCTTTTCGTATCGCGGAGAAGACCTGCAGGGGAGACTTTAAAAAGGTTGACGGTAAAGATGAACACCGGGGGGGAGGATAAGTTGCCGGGGATAATTTATTGAGAATGGAATGGATATTTGGGTAGATTAATCCTGTTTTTTAAGGATGGCTTTAGGTAGCTCCGTTTACACGATAACAAAAGATCAATAAACCTGAGATCAGAACTCCCAACAAGTCTGTTTAGAACTCATTGGACCTAATCTAGGAGTTATGTTTAATTACACATAAGTATATATGTGGGCGTACCTACGTGGTGTATATATGTTCTGATCGCTGTGTAATATGCTTGAGGTTCATTTGGAAAAGCTGTATTTAATTATTACAAAGCAAATTCCACTCTGAACTATGTATTCAACTTTAGTTATAGAGGCTGAAGAGAGGAAGTCTTTTCTGAGACTGACGGCCGTAACAGAAACGGTAGAATGTTTCGTGGTAGTATACTGATTTTTAAGCAATGGTGCTATGAAGCGAAGGTGCCGGCGATAACGAAAAATCAAAGTCCGAAAAAATATTGAAGATCTTGGTGTATTAGTAAAGTGTTTGCACATACCCAAAAGCAAGGCTGCTTGTGACGCACTGACTGAGAACTGATTCTCCATGAGCTTAGGCATAAAAGCAGCAAACCCAGAAATCAGCATCCCTTCGCTGGCTCCAGCCAAGTTGAGGAATAAAAAGGTGGGGTTTTTGAGAAGTGCTGCCGCCGCCCGAGGGAGCTCGTGCAGTGCACTGAACGCAGCAGACTTTGAAGCTGCGCCCTCGTGAGCTTCTGACACTTTCGAAGCCCTTATTTCGTCAGCCCCTGGTAAAATGTATCTTTTTAGAATTTTTACATGTTTTCTTATTCTGGTGTCAAACCAACGTCTTCCGCCATTGTGGTTTTACAATATCAAGTCATTGGTCACACTGATGATATTTGTCAATGCTTGATGTTTAAGTATGTAATCGTAATAAAATAACATTTACAGATTTCTTAAAATATCGTTAAATATATTTTAATAACCATCACCAGTCGATTTTAACAGATTTTTAAAGCCAGTTTGATTTAACTTAGTAAAAATATAAAAGAAAAAATATCCCTATATTTTGCGTTTTAAATTTTTGGTCGGTTTTTTTATTTATACAAAATATTTGAAGACAGGATAGAATCATCCATGCGCCATTTGTTATAGGCGGTACACGCCTATTGTCCTGTTTTGTCCTATCAGTCTAACACAGATAGCAGGATTGGCTATTTTATTGTAAATATTTAAATAGACATTCCCTTAACCCTTGCTGTCCAATATTTAAATATTTTCAAATTACTTAAAAAAATATTAAAAGTGTAAAAAAAATATGAATTCATATCCAAATAGTTTTTTAATCTTTATACATATCTTTCAATGTCAATTAAAATTCAATACCGGTCACGTTAGTTGACGCAAGTGTTTGCATGGTAAAAATGGGTACAAAGAAAAAATGACGCATCTAAATATGTCATGGTTACTCCAGCGCACTTTTGACTACAATTCGCAAACAGTTGAAAGGTAAAAGAAGATTAAAAAAACACTATTTATGCTAGCTAAACATTAATATATTACTCTTTTTCATAGCTGGGTGCCTAAAAATTTAAACTGCTCCGGTTCGGGCATCTTAAAATGATAAGGCCGAATTTCTCAATAATAGTTCCTCCATGAAACGAGTACAAAAACGTGCAAAAACATTTCTTATGTTGGTCAATATAGAACTGATTTACTTGGTACCTATTTGGAAACTTCACTTGACAAATATTGTAACAACAGCAAGAAATAAACAGTAACAAATATGCTAAACAGTTTTAAACACAGTCTGCTCAGACGGTGAATAAGTAGGAGAGACAATATGGAATATATTATCCTAATTCGTAAAGCCATACCTGGCAGTTCATAGGGGAATGCCAGTAAAGGCACAGCAACCACCAAGCACAGCAACGCCGCCAATATGAAGCCGACCCACCAAGCGCCGATCCACACGGAGCTTTCTGGAGTAATGCCTAACCTGAAAAGTTTATCGCTACAATATGTGCAAAATTACGAAAAAAGCTTAAGTTAACATTAAATTTTGAAACACCATTTTAATTAAATGCTGGCATAAAAAAGAAGTAAACATCTATTGTTATTTCTATGTCTAAGAATCGCTTTGAATGCAATGAGTAATTATGTGGGGTGCGGGAAGGGAGGAGAAAGCCACTGTTTTCTTATGTAAATCTGGCCAGCCGGCCGTTTACTCAATCCAAGCACTCGACTGTCCACCGGTTGTTCGCTATGAGTAGCAGTAGTCTTTTATGCGGAAACTAATAGAAAATTGGTTTTATTATAAATAAAGTATCGGGAAATAATTTAAAGAGTATAAATCTGTTGTGGTACGCAAGATAATGCATTGAACTTTTACCGGCTTTGTTTACAAGATCAATTTGTTCAAATATCACCTGTTCCTTGAATTATTAATTGCTCTTTTCCACTTTTCCCTATCAGATCAGGAAAATGATCGACGCTTTGCATTTTTGAGAGTTTGTATCATAAAGGCATAATGTTGAGTACCCAATTTATACAGGGAGCGGCAAAAAGATCTGACGGTTTTAAAATGTAAATAACTCAACCGTTTTAAGTGATACAAAATGTTTTATTGCATATTACAGATTGGTATTTATGAACATTTATAAAAATAACAACAAAAATGTTGATTTGATCCATTTAAGATTTGAAGATGACGTCTTTCAAATGATATCCATCTTGGGCCATGCATTCTTCCAATCTTGCGCTGAAATTTTCAAACACTTTTCCTAACATTCCTTTCCTTTCCATCACTTTTCCTTTCCATCAAAGCTGAACCGGTAGCTCTGAAGTTACCCACCCAAAGCAAAATGGTGTTTCTAGTCGGGACTTTGCCTCTAGGCCTCACATTGAAATGTCTCCGAAACTGCCGCTGAACAGAAACACAGGATTCGCCACTTTTAAAAAATGCTTCCACAACGAACGCACGATGCTCAGCCGTCCACCGCTCCATGGCTACTAACAATGTCCGCACGTAGTCTCTGGAACGCCCCTACCCCCACCACCCCCCACCACTCGCTCGGTCGACAGCGCGGCAGTGAAAACCGTCAGATCATTTTGCCGCTCCCTGTATTATATAAGATACTGTGATTATATTTTCATGTCATAATTAAGTCAGTATGAATATTTAATTTTATATTGTTTTTGACCTTTCTATAGGTGCTTTCTATGTATCATATTTAATCAAAAACAAATATTTAATAAGGATGATGTCTCTTGGAGTGCTTCCTCTTATTGATAGTTGTCCACACATATCGAAAAATAAGTGCCTCATATTTCTGATCACAACTTTTCTTTCCGTCAAAACTATTATGCCGTGATAATAAAATTAAAAAAAACAACATTGACAAACTCACAAAGACCACCTATTATAAAAGATTAATTAGATAGTTATCACGTACCTATTAGATACTAAAACTCAAGAAAACATAAAAATTCCAGTAGAATTAGTAGATAGAATCTTTTTACGAAATATTCGCGCGGTTTCATTATCAAGAACTGAGCCTTACAACAATAAAGCAGACGTCCATGGATCGTTCTGATGAATTAAAATAATACCATCTTGTGCCTTACATTGAATTGCTAATAGAGCATTGTTTTTGTGCCCGACAAGCAATTCTTGACCGAATAATGAATAAATAGGTTCTTAGCATAGTCCCCCTTTTTGATTTACCAAATGAATTTGATGTAGGTAATTTTCCTTTTATTTTTATAGGAACAACAAAGAATACTTGTCATTATTGTAATAAACAAAGTCCAGTAGACATTTTAAACTGTTCGAGCTATATGGTTCCAAAGTATTACATTTATAGCTTATTTTTTGTAAGCAGGTTCAGTTAAATAATTTAGTATTTCTCTGATTAGGAGCTGCTTTAAAATCTATTCCATTGTATCTAATATCATCTCAAGAGATAAATAGGATAAGTGAGAGTTTGGATAGCGAGAGGCTGTAAGGACTATCACTGAGACAAGTAATTTTTTCTAGCATTATTTTTTAGATATAAAAATTTTGCAGTGAAATGCTGATATAATAAAAAATATTAAAGACTGACTAAGATTATTATTTCAGTCTACTAGACTCAGCATTAAACATAGCAGCAGTAGCTTTCATTTTGTGGCGTTTTATTTCACTTTCAGATTCAATTTGATTTGACATATTTTCCAGTTAAATAATTCTAGGTTTTGCATCTTTAAAAAAGTGGCTTGAGATGAATGGGTGTGATTTAAAGTAAAAAAAATCATATAAGGATATTTTAAGCAGGTTGAAGTGCTGTCTACTATACCTACAGTGTAGTATATTCTATAGGTTATAGAATATATTTAGTATAATGGTTAATTTTATATTTTTTTAATGCAGATATAGAATCAGCAAAAGTATTTTTACGTTAAGATTAAAACCTAAAATATTAATTTAAATATATTCTTTAACAGTTGCAAAGGTTGATATTAAATAATATCAAAACAAGAAATCTAAGATTAGCTGTGTCAAATTTGTTTTATAAACCCTAACTTATTAAAACTAAAATAAAAATACCTATCAACTTCTCAGTGTTCATATCAGAAAATACCTACTTCGACTTATTATTTTTAGAGGAACCAAGCTAAGTATTAACTTTAAAAGTCTAATCAAATCGGCATCTCAGAGAAATGAGTAATATTTTCATTGCCATTTTATTTTCAGATTGAGAACGCACCATAAATTAAAGAGAAGCCATACCAAAAAGGTTGTTTAAAACTCTCAGTGCGGAAAATCATATTTCGTTGCAGAAGCCATGAAAGTATAAAACGGGGAATTAATTTGGCTGAAAAGTTGCCTGGAGTGCGTACAATGAGATGAAAGCGAGAGGGCAAGTTGGCTGAATGAAGCCCCGCCATCGCCACAGATGAAATATTAAAAATGTGAACAAGACGTGTGCGCGGGAAAACGGAGACGTCTCGTTGACGTTGCTTTTGCACTTTTGCACTTTGCTCCCAAATGAAGAGGTTAAGAGTGGAGGTTTTTTATTATTTACTGTGTATCCACTCAATTTTTTCATCAGTCAGCTATTAAAACTTGTGAGAGTAAACAGAGCGTTGTGTGTATCCTTCCTCAATACTAAATTAGTTATAAATTAGGTACGTGGTTATATTTTTTGTTTTCTATGTCACTGTTTTTAACAAATTGCACCAATAAAATACCTTAGGTTAAAACTAGCCACACGTCTTCCATTCTCCGACTTTCTTATTTCAGAGTTGATAGGATGTTAAAAACATTTATATTCTTCAAGCCCCGGATACAGGTTAAACATTTAATCTTTCACTTGGGCTTCGCCGTAGTCACAGTAAACAGAACAGTAGGTTATCTAAGGCCGCCCGCCGAGTTATTAGCCTACTCTTGCGTTGATCCCCAGGGTCGTCACTTTTACTTTTAGTTAATATTTTCGAACAAGCAGCACTTGATCTAAATTTATGTAATAAAAAGCATATGATGATTGAATATTTGTTTGCGAAATCGTTATTGAGGCACCCGAAAACACTACAATATTTTTTCCCCTTTTTGAAGTCATGATACTCGTAATAATTAATATTATGGTAAGTGGCCGGCGAGAGTTGACGATCGCAAGCGGTCATGTGACGTACGCGCATGCTCACAGTCGCGCGGCACAGCCCGTACTGCCGTCACCTTATTCCCCCATATATTATGCTAGCGTGCGCGTGAAATCGCGTGCCGACACGGCGCGCGGCGCGCACGCACACATTCAAACCGAGAGCGGCACGTTTGTATGAAGATGTTTTACTGTTCTTTACTGTGCCGTAGTCGAGTAAAAAAAAAATACAAGAGCGAGTCTGTCTCGCGAGAATTCTGTACAAACTTGTATGTGATAGAGTCCAACATGGAAATCGAGTATTGCAAAGTTTTTATCAGTTTTTTGGAGTTTGTATTAAGTTTCTCCCATATTAAGTACTGGAAGCGTAAGTATAACAATAACTTTGGTATTTTTAAGGCGCCTTACCCCGGTTATTCTACAGCTACCTTATATCTACATTCCTCAACAGAGTTAGTGTGTTCACAAACGTAATTGATATTTATAAGTGGATTTTAAATCTCCGCGTGATCCTGAGAAAAAGGAACTTATAACGAAGTGATTCTGCCTAAATTCCTTTTTCCCTTTAAAGTAAGAAATTTAAAAAAAGAACACAAAATAAAAAGATTCGTCAATTCCTATTAAGTAAGAAGATGGCCATAAGGTTCGACTAGGAAGTAGTAATATGTGGTCTGAAAGTCCGCGTAATCTATTCTGAAAACGAACTGACTGGGAAAAAAGTTTAGATAGTCAAGTGGATGAGCTGGTACGAAAGAACATTACTTTTACTCGGTTTGCTCAGATTGCGAGCGATAGATTCAAAACACTATTTCGAACAGCAATTTTGAAATTCATATTTAAGAATATATATATGCCGAATTATTTTTCATCGCTAATAAAATAAGCACACTCATTAAAAAATACTTACACGTTTGCATCAACAGTAACGAAATCTGTGTATATTTTGAGCATCTGCCCGCCCAATACGTAGCCCATTGCTGGGCCCACTACCGCCATTGTGTAATATACACCTGTAAACAAAGATTAGATCCCTTAAAACCAAGATTTTAATATTTTTACCTTTCACTATTTAAACAAACCCTTCAAAATACACTATTAATGATATATTTTTCATGTAAGTTTAGAAAAAAAGTCCAAAAAGGATAATTGTGACTTATTTTATTAATGTTATATAATTTTGATATTGTAGTGATATTTTTATTAGAATTTAACTATGAAATTTCTTATACATATATAATATTTCAAGTTTAATTGCGTGCTGAAATATTTTGACATTATATAGCTTCATTTACATTTTAATGTTCGCGTGCCAGTAACTGGTGCAACACGGTAACATAATACAATCTTTACACCTTTTATATCTTTTGTACCATGTTTGCTTGCAAATATATGAATGAATAAAAACCTGCAAAATATAAAGTTATTTTACCGACGGGCCTAAAAACAGTCTAGATTCAAAGAAAATTTGCACAAATATATGTACAATAAAATATTCGTCTCTAATCTGTAATCATTACTAAGTAGAGAAAACAATACGGGCTTTTCCCAATGAACCCAAAATAAAACTGTCGAATATTTAAGAGACGAAGTGACTTTTCTAACGAAACTCAATAATAAGGTTTTATATACGTGGAAGGCATCACTTAGTTTAATAAATTTAGTTTAGCAAGTTACGAAAGCTTACTTAATATAAAAAGCATATAACTTGTCCAATATACTCCGTTATTTTGCTAATAGGCGTATGTATTCATGCAAATTAGATCAGTTTGAATTTCCATAATATCTAAGACACGACGATTACAGATATAAAAATTATAAATAGTCTTTAATTGACTCAAGAAATCAATTCTTTTTTCTAGTTAGCAAAGTTGGAAATACCTAGGGGCAAGTATTTTTATGTTTATTCGGTTTTAGTTTTGTTATAAACAAGAAAAAAAACGCGATGATTGAATATCCTTGTTATAATCTATAATCTAAGAACACAAATTCGTTGTTTGTGTGTTTGTCTGTCCGCTCTTTTTCCCGCTCTTTTTCCACTGTATACACGTTACCATAGCAACGGGTTACCGGGTCAGCTAGTATGTAATAATAATCAATCACGTTTCTATTTCAAATCCAAATATTTAGTTAATTATTATACGTTCATTATAGTTTAACTTCTTTGAGTACATCTTTGTTTAACTCACTGAGTTCATTGTCGAACGTTCAGTGCAACGATAGCGATCTTGCCTTTTGCGCCGATGGTCCTTGATTCGAGTCCCGGAAGAATCAGATGTTTGTGTTGTGAATACGAGAATTTAGTACCTGAGTCATGTGTATTTATACATATTTCTATGAATGTTACTTATATATGTAACGTACATTTTTGTATTTCTATAACCCTAGTATCCTTAATACAAGAAATACTGTACTTACTCTGGGCTACGCTAATTCCTGTAAATGTAAAAAAAAATACTTTCACACCCTCATAGTAGCCCGTTTAAAGAAATGGAAAAAACGAACCATCGACCAAAACATATGGCTGTGTTATCACTAAAAATATTTCCCCTAAAGTGCTAATCGCAGCTAGCAAACAAATAGTAAAATGTTTTTATTTAATTTTTTGCATTCACAATGCAATATTTCTATAAGATATAAAATACGTGTGTAAAAAACAACCACGCCTCCGAGCCCTCAGATGGGATTCGAACCCACGACCTTTCGCAATCCGGGCGACTGCTCTGACCGCTGAGCTACCGAGACGCTGGCAAACGTGTCGAATTTTACAAACGTATTCCAACTTCTACTATGAGCTAGTATCGTTCCACCAATGTTGAACGCTAACTACCTTCAACATTGAAAGTAATATTTTTACAAATATTAAACAATCAATTAAGATGGAACCAGCTATAATTATGTTTTTATTTAATTTTTTGCATTCACAATGCAATATTTCTATAAGATATAAAATACGTGTGTAAAAAAACAACCACGCCTCCGAGCCCTCAGATGGGATTCGAACCCACGACCTTTCGCAATCCGGGCGACTGCTCTGACCGCTGAGCTACCGAGACGCTGGCAAACGTGTCGAATTTTACAAACGTATTCCAACTTCTACTATGAGCTAGTATCGTTCCACCAATGTTGAACGCTAACTACCTTCAACATTGAAAGTAATATTTTTACAAATATTAGGGGTTAAAGTATGAAATTGCCGATTTGTACTGAAAATCTATATTGTTTATTTTTTAAATTTTTAACAAATTTATTTAATCAAAATAGTTGCCATTATTATCTATACATTGCTGCCATCTAATGGGAAGGTCATTAATGCCTTTGCGATAGAATTCCGACGATCTAGACTGCACAAACTGTGTGAAAGCATTTTGTACTGCCTCCTGGGAAGAAAACTTCTTGTCACGTAGATAATTGTCCAAATCACGAAAAAAATGGTAGTCCGTTGGAGCAAGGTCTGGTGAATACGGAGGATGACGAATGGTTTCTAACTGCAGTTCCTGAAGGGTCAAAATGGTTTCTCGTGCTGTGTGAGGTCTCGCGTTGTCGTGGAGCAATAATGGTGAAGATCGATTCATGAGTCGGGGCTGTTTTACTGCTAGTTTTGTCAACATGGTTCGGAGTTCGGCACAATAGACATCTGCCGTTATTGCTTGACCAGATCGGAGAAAACTATAGTGAATAACACCATGCTGAGACCACCAAACAGTTACCATTACCTTTTTATTGGTAAGTTTTGCTTTAGGACACTGTTGTGGCATTTGACCTGGGGTCAGCCATTGCATTTTTCTTTTCCGGTTATCATAAAGAATCCACTTTTCATCACATGTTACAATTCGATCCAATATTCCTTCATTTCTGTACCGGTTCAACAAGGCAACACAAGTTTCAACACGCGTTTCTTTCTGCAGATCAGTCAAATCATGAGGCACCCATTTTTCGTATTTTTTTATTTTATTGATTTGACGCAAGTGAGTCAATATTGTGGGTAAGGTAACGTTAAACCATGCCGCTAATTCCTGGGTACTTTGACTAGGATCGGCTTCCACTATCTCTCTTAATTCATCGTTATTTACCTGTGTGGGCGGTCTTCCTCGTGGCTCGTTCTTTAAGTCGAAATTTCCATCACGAAAGCGTTTAAACCAAAATCGCACGGTGCGTTCATTAGTAGACCCCTCTCCAAACGCAGCATTGATATTGCGGGCTGTTTCTGCCGCGTTAGTTCCGCGTCGGAACTCGTATTCAAAAATAACTCGAATTTTCGCAGTATCCATCTTTCTTGTCTAAATTGAATAACAAAAACAATTGAAAGTCGATATTCAAATGTTTTACATTTTTTAAAAAAAGAACATCATAGAAACCATTTAAAAAAAGTTTCATTCGAAAACCTCAAACCATGAAGATTCTATGTCAATTCAAAGAACCTATTGCAATAAAACGGCAATTTCATACTTTAACCCCTATTATTAAACAATCAATTAAGATGGAACCAGCTATAATTATGTTTTTATTTAATTTTTTGCATTCACAATGCAATATTTCTATAAGATATAAAATACGTGTGTAAAAAACAACCACGCCTCCGAGCCCTCAGATGGGATTCGAACCCACGACCTTTCGCAATCCGGGCGACTGCTCTGACCGCTGAGCTACCGAGACGCTGGCAAACGTGTCGAATTTTACAAACGTATTCCAACTTCTACTATGAGCTAGTATCGTTCCACCAATGTTGAACGCTAACTACCTTCAACATTGAAAGTAATATTTTTACAAATATTAAACAATCAATTAAGATGGAACCAGCTATAATTATGTTTTTATTTAATTTTTTGCATTCACAATGCAATATTTCTATAAGATATAAAATACGTGTGTAAAAAACAACCACGCCTCCGAGCCCTCAGATGGGATTCGAACCCACGACCTTTCGCAATCCGGGCGACTGCTCTGACCGCTGAGCTACCGAGACGCTGGCAAACGTGTCGAATTTTACAAACGTATTCCAACTTCTACTATGAGCTAGTATCGTTCCACCAATGTTGAACGCTAACTACCTTCAACATTGAAAGTAATATTTTTACAAATATTAAACAATCAATTAAGATGGAACCAGCTATAATTATGTTTTTATTTAATTTTTTGCATTCACAATGCAATATTTCTATAAGATATAAAATACGTGTGTAAAAAACAACCACGCCTCCGAGCCCTCAGATGGGATTCGAACCCACGACCTTTCGCAATCCGGGCGACTGCTCTGACCGCTGAGCTACCGAGACGCTGGCAAACGTGTCGAATTTTACAAACGTATTCCAACTTCTACTATGAGCTAGTATCGTTCCACCAATGTTGAACGCTAACTACCTTCAACATTGAAAGTAATATTTTTACAAATATTAAACAATCAATTAAGATGGAACCAGCTATAATTATGTTTTTATTTAATTTTTTTTGCATTCACAATGCAATATTTCTATAAGATATAAAATACGTGTGTAAAAAACAACCACGCCTCCGAGCCCTCAGATGGGATTCGAACCCACGACCTTTCGCAATCCGGGCGACTGCTCTGACCGCTGAGCTACCGAGACGCTGGCAAACGTGTCGAATTTTACAAACGTATTCCAACTTCTACTATGAGCTAGTATCGTTCCACCAATGTTGAACGCTAACTACCTTCAACATTGAAAGTAATATTTTTACAAATATTAAACAATCAATTAAGATGGAACCAGCTATAATTATGTTTTTATTTAATTTTTTGCATTCACAATGCAATATTTCTATAAGATATAAAATACGTGTGTAAAAAACAACCACGCCTCCGAGCCCTCAGATGGGATTCGAACCCACGACCTTTCGCAATCCGGGCGACTGCTCTGACCGCTGAGCTACCGAGACGCTGGCAAACGTGTCGAATTTTACAAACGTATTCCAACTTCTACTATGAGCTAGTATCGTTCCACCAATGTTGAACGCTAACTACCTTCAACATTGAAAGTAATATTTTTACAAATATTAAACAATCAATTAAGATGGAACCAGCTATAATTATGTTTTTATTTAATTTTTTTGCATTCACAATGCAATATTTCTATAAGATATAAAATACGTGTGTAAAAAACAACCACGCCTCCGAGCCCTCAGATGGGATTCGAACCCACGACCTTTCGCAATCCGGGCGACTGCTCTGACCGCTGAGCTACCGAGACGCTGGCAAACGTGTCGAATTTTACAAACGTATTCCAACTTCTACTATGAGCTAGTATCGTTCCACCAATGTTGAACGCTAACTACCTTCAACATTGAAAGTAATATTTTTACAAATATTAAACAATCAATTAAGATGGAACCAGCTATAATTATGTTTTTATTTAATTTTTTGCATTCACAATGCAATATTTCTATAAGATATAAAATACGTGTGTAAAAAACAACCACGCCTCCGAGCCCTCAGATGGGATTCGAACCCACGACCTTTCGCAATCCGGGCGACTGCTCTGACCGCTGAGCTACCGAGACGCTGGCAAACGTGTCGAATTTTACAAACGTATTCCAACTTCTACTATGAGCTAGTATCGTTCCACCAATGTTGAACGCTAACTACCTTCAACATTGAAAGTAATATTTTTACAAATATTAAACAATCAATTAAGATGGAACCAGCTATAATTATGTTTTTATTTAATTTTTTGCATTCACAATGCAATATTTCTATAAGATATAAAATACGTGTGTAAAAAACAACCACGCCTCCGAGCCCTCAGATGGGATTCGAACCCATCTTAATTGATTGTTTAAGCTGGTTCCATCTTAATTGATTGTTTAATATTTGTAAAAATATTACTTTCAATGTTGAAGGTAGTTAGCGTTCAACATTGGTGGAACGATACTAGCTCATAGTAGAAGTTGGAATACGTTTGTAAAATTCGACACGTTTGCCAGCGTCTCGGTAGCTCAGCGGTCAGAGCAGTCGCCCGGATTGCGAAAGGTCGTGGGTTCGAATCCCATCTGAGGGCTCGGAGGCGTGGTTGTTTTTTACACACGTATTTTATATCTTATAGAAATATTGCATTGTGAATGCAAAAAATTAAATAAAAACATAATTATAGCTGGTTCCATCTTAATTGATTGTTTAATATTTGTAAAAATATTACTTTCAATGTTGAAGGTAGTTAGCGTTCAACATTGGTGGAACGATACTAGCTCATAGTAGAAGTTGGAATACGTTTGTAAAATTCGACACGTTTGCCAGCGTCTCGGTAGCTCAGCGGTCAGAGCAGTCGCCCGGATTGCGAAAGGTCGTGGGTTCGAATCCCATCTGAGGGCTCGGAGGCGTGGTTGTTTTTTACACACGTATTTTATATCTTATAGAAATATTGCATTGTGAATGCAAAAAATTAAATAAAAACATAATTATAGCTGGTTCCATCTTAATTGATTGTTTAATATTTGTAAAAATATTACTTTCAATGTTGAAGGTAGTTAGCGTTCAACATTGGTGGAACGATACTAGCTCATAGTAGAAGTTGGAATACGTTTGTAAAATTCGACACGTTTGCCAGCGTCTCGGTAGCTCAGCGGTCAGAGCAGTCGCCCGGATTGCGAAAGGTCGTGGGTTCGAATCCCATCTGAGGGCTCGGAGGCGTGGTTGTTTTTTACACACGTATTTTATATCTTATAGAAATATTGCATTGTGAATGCAAAAAATTAAATAAAAACATAATTATAGCTGGTTCCATCTTAATTGATTGTTTAATATTTGTAAAAATATTACTTTCAATGTTGAAGGTAGTTAGCGTTCAACATTGGTGGAACGATACTAGCTCATAGTAGAAGTTGGAATACGTTTGTAAAATTCGACACGTTTGCCAGCGTCTCGGTAGCTCAGCGGTCAGAGCAGTCGCCCGGATTGCGAAAGGTCGTGGGTTCGAATCCCATCTGAGGGCTCGGAGGCGTGGTTGTTTTTTACACACGTATTTTATATCTTATAGAAATATTGCATTGTGAATGCAAAAAATTAAATAAAAACATAATTATAGCTGGTTCCATCTTAATTGATTGTTTAATATTTGTAAAAATATTACTTTCAATGTTGAAGGTAGTTAGCGTTCAACATTGGTGGAACGAGACTAGCTCATAGTAGAAGTTGGAATACGTTTGTAAAATTCGACACGTTTGCCAGCGTCTCGGTAGCTCAGCGGTCAGAGCAGTCGCCCGGATTGCGAAAGGTCGTGGGTTCGAATCCCATCTGAGGGCTCGGAGGCGTGGTTGTTTTTTTTTTTACACACGTATTTTATATCTTATAGAAATATTGCATTGTGAATGCAAAAAATTAAATAAAAACATAATTATAGCTGGTTCCATCTTAATTGATTGTTTAATATTTGTAAAAATATTACTTTCAATGTTGAAGGTAGTTAGCGTTCAACATTGGTGGAACGATACTAGCTCATAGTAGAAGTTGGAATACGTTTGTAAAATTCGACACGTTTGCCAGCGTCTCGGTAGCTCAGCGGTCAGAGCAGTCGCCCGGATTGCGAAAGGTCGTGGGTTCGAATCCCATCTGAGGGCTCGGAGGCGTGGTTGTTTTTTACACACGTATTTTATATCTTATAGAAATATTGCATTGTGAATGCAAAAAATTAAATAAAAACATAATTATAGCTGGTTCCATCTTAATTGATTGTTTAATATTTGTAAAAATATTACTTTCAATGTTGAAGGTAGTTAGCGTTCAACATTGGTGGAACGATACTAGCTCATAGTAGAAGTTGGAATACGTTTGTAAAATTCGACACGTTTGCCAGCGTCTCGGTAGCTCAGCGGTCAGAGCAGTCGCCCGGATTGCGAAAGGTCGTGGGTTCGAATCCCATCTGAGGGCTCGGAGGCGTGGTTGTTTTTTACACACGTATTTTATATCTTATAGAAATATTGCATTGTGAATGCAAAAAATTAAATAAAAACATAATTATAGCTGGTTCCATCTTAATTGATTGTTTAATATTTGTAAAAATATTACTTTCAATGTTGAAGGTAGTTAGCGTTCAACATTGGTGGAACGATACTAGCTCATAGTAGAAGTTGGAATACGTTTGTAAAATTCGACACGTTTGCCAGCGTCTCGGTAGCTCAGCGGTCAGAGCAGTCGCCCGGATTGCGAAAGGTCGTGGGTTCGAATCCCATCTGAGGGCTCGGAGGCGTGGTTGTTTTTTACACACGTATTTTATATCTTATAGAAATATTGCATTGTGAATGCAAAAAATTAAATAAAAACATAATTATAGCTGGTTCCATCTTAATTGATTGTTTAATATTTGTAAAAATATTACTTTCAATGTTGAAGGTAGTTAGCGTTCAACATTGGTGGAACGATACTAGCTCATAGTAGAAGTTGGAATACGTTTGTAAAATTCGACACGTTTGCCAGCGTCTCGGTAGCTCAGCGGTCAGAGCAGTCGCCCGGATTGCGAAAGGTCGTGGGTTCGAATCCCATCTGAGGGCTCGGAGGCGTGGTTGTTTTTTACACACGTATTTTATATCTTATAGAAATATTGCATTGTGAATGCAAAAAATTAAATAAAAACATAATTATAGCTGGTTCCATCTTAATTGATTGTTTAATATTTGTAAAAATATTACTTTCAATGTTGAAGGTAGTTAGCGTTCAACATTGGTGGAACGATACTAGCTCATAGTAGAAGTTGGAATACGTTTGTAAAATTCGACACGTTTGCCAGCGTCTCGGTAGCTCAGCGGTCAGAGCAGTCGCCCGGATTGCGAAAGGTCGTGGGTTCGAATCCCATCTGAGGGCTCGGAGGCGTGGTTGTTTTTTACACACGTATTTTATATCAAATAGTAAAATGTTCACATTGTTTCTGGCGGGTCGCAATCGCAAACAAAGCGGTAAGCGGGACGCTGCGATATCGCGTTTCTTGGCCCTCCTCGAGAGCGCTGTGTTTTCACAGTTAAAAGCTAGCTCGCGACCCGTAAAGCATGTTAGAGTCCAAATGCTAAGCTAATTATAGTCTTTATTACCCAACAGACATTTTTTATACTTGTATACCTAATTAACTTCTTTTTCATTATTATATTTATCTAGTGATAATTTATTTGGATTTATATCCATATTACAGTGATTACTTTGGGCTAGGCTAATTGGTGTGAATGTAGGAAATATTTATTTATTGAACTTGAACCACTTTACAGGAAGTGGTTCAAGTGTACGGACTCCCGCCGCACTCCATCCTACCATCACTCGCCTCGCGGCCGCAAGGATCTTTGCCGCAGCGATCGGGCAACTCCTTATGGCGACTCTCAGTCCACACGGGTCGAGCCTTATCTTCACCATTATGTTTTCGGGGGCGCATTCCCTCTTTTACGCAAATATGGCCTTCAACTCGGGCTCCGTCACCGAGTCAACCAACCCAGTGACGCGCAGACCCGCGCGCTTCATGGGTCTGGTGACAATCGCCTGCCCACCAAGAGTCTCCGTCACACTACCGTTACACCAAACGGTCGTCAATAAAATATAGCAATTAAAGGTCTTAATAACAAAAAATACAATAACTTTATAGCTGTATTATCTTTATGTTTGTTTAGATACCTGATTCGATGTTGAAAAGATTGCGCTGGCATTAGCTTAAGAAATACTTGAAAAAAGTCAATGGCTGTCTAGGTCTCGGTTACTCAATTCGAAGTTTACTCTCCCGCCCGAGGGTGTGAGTTTTTAATTTATAATAATAATAGGAGTGAGAGAGATAAGTACAGAAAATAAGTATTTATTTCAGTCTATTCAATCCATACAGGAGTTAATAACAGTGATAATCTGCTTGACGCCATCAAGATGCTGTTCGAATTTATCAGTAGGTATATTACGCAAAACAAAATACGGGCAAATTAAAATGTACTTTATTAATTATTAATGTCTAATTATAAATAGAACCGGTAATTCTTATTGATAGTGGTAATAAAATAACAATATATAATTGTTACCACTGATTGAAAGGAATATATGATAAGAGAAAAATATTTTATAAAAAGTGTTAGATAGAGTTATGGAAATACTTGCAAGACACTAGTGTCGATTTAAAGATTAGTATGTGTATACATGTGCATATACACATACTAATACACATACTATATAGACATAAACGTTATTTGTAAAGATTTTTCTCAAATATAGCTTTGCATATGTCGTTCACATTTAAGCTATAAACATTATTGTATAATTTATAGCTATGAGTAGGTTCATATGTAAAGTCTTATTATAATAATTCTTGGTAAACCAAATGATATAAATAAATGAAAAAAGAATCATTACTAATTTAGTAAACTATAATATAAAAAAATAATTAAGCTACCAAATAATATTTCAAATAATTTTCTAAAATTAACTAACCCGTCAGGTGTCAGCTATTAAAAATAAATTTAAATACCAACTAAGCGGCAGTTGTGTGTTTTGTTTTATACACTGACGTTAATATTATATTACTAGCGTTACTAGCGCGCAAAGTTTCGAACAAGGTCTTACTACCTAAACTGACTTAATTTTCCCCACTTTTCCTAAATATATATAAAAAATATCGCATATCAGGAAGTGTGTAACGGGTGTTCCATCTCTCGATACTGTAGAGGCATACGTCGCGCCCTCCTATGGCTGAATACGTTTTCTTGTCCCAGGGCCACTCCAGCCTCAATGGCCGCCCGCAAGGAGCTCTGAGTGCGCGCTAAAACCCCACATATATCCGCCACACTTGGGAACTGCGTGCGCCGAACATAAGAACCGTTGAAAAGGAAAAAATCTTTTTTACAAAGAAAGCAATACCTAGTTTATCTCTAAGATTTTGTACTTTTATATAAGCTTTCCATACTCGCCCATATATCGCGTTCAACACAAGAGTTAAGTGACAAGAAAATCTTTTGCGTGTAGAATCTGGGGAAAGTATAATAAACGTGAAATTTACGCGTGAGAATCCACGTGGTTAAGCTAGTATTGTATAAAGGTTTAATTTTGGTGCTATACAGAACTATCGTATTCTAACCAATAGTTACCGTGGAATACGCCGCTGATTGTCTATTTCGACCTGTATCCAAATAAACACTACTTGTCACAAAGTCGATTGCTTCCGTTAGAGCCACCAGCCGTTAGGGGTGTGAGTGTACTGTTTAATAGAATAGTAATTTTCGAATATATTTGTCTTTAATTTTGAAAATACTTTTGACAAGACAACGCCATACAACCATGTTTTTGTTTGAATATATTTGTTTTTATAAGAAAAATATTAGATAACATTACATACAACGCTCTGAACCCAAGTTGAATAGCTAAATAGAATTCATAAACAACGACGGAACCACAACACCCAGACCCGATCCTATATAGAAAAAATCGTTTTTTTTATTGAACCGGAATTATCATGAAAACCGGTGCATACCAGTTTAAACCGGTGCATACCAGTTTACACCAGTGGTACGTGAGCCACGCGACCACGGATATCATCAATGTCAAAAATGTCACGAATATTTAATGTCAAAAATAAATTATAATCCATGAAAATATTCTATTTAAAACAATCTAATTATAAATATCTTTATCACAAAAATATTGACCGTTTTGATTATGAAAATTTTTGCTAAGTATATAAGGAATAATATTAATGCGCTAATGCAATAATTAAAAATAAAAAACGCGTGCCCGACAAGCTGGACTTTGAACCCCACGATGCAATAAAAACTACTAGCAAATGTGATGAAAACTTATTTAAAGTGGTATAAAACTACAATATATTTCGGAGTGTATTTCGGAAATTTACTCGTCACGACCTCACGTCCCTACCTGTCAGTCAGTCTGGTATAGCGAGCCGTTCAAGCATCGGAAATGCAGCCAAATGCATTTCCGTCGTTGCATTCGATTAATCGCATACGCAAATTAACATTGTCACACCGTTAAATTAGCGTTTGAATAAAATAGATAATTTATTATGACTGGTAGATTAGAGCAAGCTCAGAAGCTAAAGTCTGACCCAGACCTGAACCTGGTCAAAACGTCAAAAAATTTAACTTAAATTAATTATGTTAAATGTATGTTATTTCTGTGGGTTTACTTGAGACTTCATAGTTTGTTCTTACATTCATTTCAAAATATATTTTCATAGAATCGTCAATATAAGCTCTAAGTATTATTCGAAATTTATATTGGTATTATAGTAAATATTTTGTATTGTACCTACTTGTTGTTGTGACCACTTATTTTATAAAAATACAATAAAAAAGTTAATAACAGACTAGTATTTAAATTATTTATCAGTCACTGTTATTTTTAAATAATATATTATATTTAATTTCCTTAACGGATGTCATGCAGGGAACTGGCTCACAGATTGCTAACTTTTTTAATTGGTATCATGCTGAAAAACACTTTACTATGTCTAGCAATATTTGAATATTTAAAATAACTTCCAAATTTGATAAATTTAAATAAAAAAAATAAAAATCGTGGCGTATGAAAACAATTTGTGATCCGAGACGATTTTATTCCAGTATTTTTTATTTTTAAATTTAGCATATAAGATAGTATTGAAAAATAAAAACAATTAAAAATCATAAACTTTAAATTTATTAATGTAATTTCTCATATTATTTATTAGCTAATCTCCAAATGGATTTTGAATCTCGTGTCTCACATCTTAACAGTGAATGGTTTACGTACAGTCACGAGCAAAAATATGTTTATACACCGTAGAACTGTGTCGCACTAAATCAACCAAAAGCAAAGAGTAAACAGTATATAAATAAATAATTGATGTAATGTGACACGGTTGTATGGTGTATCCGTCTTATTGTTCCTGACAGTAAAGCATTATGCTATATTTCCCATAACGCTGTGTTCACGGGTCTATTATATGCGAGTTTCGAGTGCTTTCCAGTGTTTATTGCTCCACTGGCCATTACTGGTGGCGCGGGAGTCGTTACCCCTGTTACGATAATAATATGATCGCTCTTAGAAAAGCCTTATAAACACCCTTTCTGTTGAGCAACTATAGTACAATTCATTTTGCCGACAAGTCTTCCACTGCCCTTTATTTGAAATAATGGTATAATAGCTTTTATTTTTTATTATATTGTTATAAATTCAATACTTATTTAGAAGAAGCTTTTGATGTAAGAATAACCTATATTCTGTTTGTTATGTATAAACCAAATCCTATTTTTATTTGAACTTCACTCATTAACATTTGATTTCTTACAGCGTTGACTTGGTAAGCCTTTAAAATCTAAACCTTGTTCCCTTTTCGTCTATAAGAACGAATTTTACATTAAATCCTTATTACTTAGATCATTTATTTAAAAAGCTTTATTGAACATAAATATAAATTGGTATAAGACACGGACAGACGGACAGTCAACATTTTAAAAGAGTTATAAAGCGGATACTTAAACTTACATATTTAACAATCTGTTATATAAAACTAGCTGACCCGGCCACGCGTTGCTATGGTAACGTTAATTGATTATAAAAACTGTTATTCTTAGGTTTATGGTAACTATATACGGTAACAAACACACAAAGTATTGTCATAATATAATGTACTGATAATTGCAATAGTCATATAACTTCATTAAATTACACGATACTGCGATATTTCAAAGCATAATAATATTTTATATATTTTATGCATTTTTCCAATGCTACCTTATAAGATAAATTATTATAATAGATAAATACTAGAAAAAACTACTTCTGAACCGAGTCGATTTTTTCTAGTATTTTTCTATTATAATAATTTATCATAATAATGTTGACTGATTAAATTTAATATAAGAGATTTACAAACTTGGTTTTAAATTTTCTGCTCACCTAGGTATACAGAGGACATTTTCTTGGAGACGTTCTCGTCGATATATGTGACTCCAAGCGTGAATAGGGGCGTCGCACCTGCTCCGTGCAGAAGCTGGGCAGCAACGAAGATCACCACCGCCCAAGTACCACCCTCTGGTGCATCATCGCCTTGACACCTCTGGCTCGACTGGCAATCGAATCACGAAGAATTAATAAAGTCTTTACAGAAAATTCTATCAAAATACAACGATTTCGCTTCAGGCAGCTAAAAAGAAAAATATAGATTGATTTTGACAGGGTTGTAAAATCTACATTAAAAAGATTTGTATTTTCGTATGTTTGCAATGAATAAACTCAAAAACTACTAAGCCGATTTCAATAATTCTTTCACCATTGGAAAGCTACATTAAAGGCTATATTTAATGCTAGAAAAATTTAAAGAATTTCGTCCACCAGTGCGAAGCCGGGACGGGCCGCTAGTTTAAAATAAGTTTGTTTGTTACACTTTCATTCCCTAACTACTCAACCGATCATCTTGAAATTTTGTATACACTTTGTCACGGGTACTGAAAAGGACATATAGTACCTTTCATTTAGAATAAAGAACTGTTCCCGAGGGATAGAAATAACTTTTAATCGGTAGTCCACATTAACGCAAGCTAAGCCGCGGGTAAAAGCTATTATGGAATCATTATGAAATGCATTTTATTCAAGTAAACATTTATAATGCGTTAATTGTAAGTTAACAACTAAGATATGCTTCGCCCTTCGCCGGAAGATCTTGCAGAAAAAGCTGAAAGTTAATCGGCAAGAGCTATTTTTTTCTCCCTGTATAGTTTCTTAGTGAAACTTTTCTTGTTTTACTAAAGTTGTATAAGATAATATTTACTTTTATTAGAAATGGGTCCCTCGTTTCACCCCTCATCCGTATCTTTAGTTTTGAAATGGTAAAGTGTTTGTCAAACATTATAAACACTACATGAAGACACACTAGCATATTTTTATACGTAGAACGAGACAAAACAAAAGGATCCAGCGAGATTATTTAAATTTCTAAATTAGGTTGGTGTTACACCAACCAATATCAAAACATTAGTGATTTTAATATTTGTATTGGTGATATTTTTAATGGAAAATATTGTAAATCAATTATAATTCCGATACTCCCTTCATTGTACGCAACTATGGAATTTTTTTATGAGAACGCGGAAGAAACCACAAGTCAACAAAAGACAAGAGTGTAAATTATCCAATATGCAGACGTTACTATAACATTTGAGATATGATTTAAAATTCATGACTTATTTTCATAGTACTAAGGTCTATTATACATTTATCTTATCCACTTATCTATCATATATAGAAATCTTAACTCAAACACAATAGAAACCTACACGCAGTCTCTCTAAACCTAGAAACTACTTCACTGTTCGTCCTTTAACTTCCTTTAAGATATCTTTTATTATTGGAATTAATCTTCTCTTCTTTACACATACCCTGTAATAAAGTGTATACTTGAAACATATATCTATCTCTCTCAAGCAAATATAGGAACATATTGTTTTCTACATACTCTTAACTCTATTTAATAACTCCATAACAAAATTAAATATTAAAATTTAACATTTAGCGCGTAAACGATCAAGGTTTTTTTATTAGGAGGGATTGTCAAATGTAGTGTTTAATGCGATTCAACAACAAAAGGTGCAATCATTGAGTCTTGGTTGAAGGACGAGCATTGTCGCTCCCTACAGCTACGGACAGACAGCACTCCTCATTCAACAATTTCTATAGCGGCCGACGCATTGTCAACAAATTAAAACGGCTCGACGCAAAAACTTGTTGGATTTATTACAGGAAATCAGAAAACACATTTAAGTTCACACGTTTATGTGGTAAATTCGTTGATAATGACAGTCGTGTGAAAGTAATAAATGATAGAAATGTAGAGTAAGTTACTCTATGATGTAGAGTTTGTCCCATATTTTAGGTAATATTTTTAGTTTAAGTAGTCTATGATATTATGACCATAAAGTAAAATACATACTACGTAATTTTATAAGGTAATTCATATCAAGACGACCTCATTTTATAATCCGCTTTAGTACCAATGGCGTTGCTATAATGTTCACTCTTTTCTGGGAAGGGTTTTCCGAAAGAGGCGTAAAAGAGGCACCTTACGTATAGGCAACTACCTAGAAAACCCTGCTTATATATTTTCACGATGATGAAGTCTCATGATAAATAGAAAATTTGAAATTTATTTACAAACTCAAGGACTAAATAGGTATAATTTATAGCGCTGTGAAGGGATTCAAACAAATCCGGAGATATCTGGAAAAGTATTCTGTATCTTCATACATATTATGAAATTTTCTACTGACAGAAACAAAATAAAAGACAGGATGGTGTGTTTTTATTTTAGAAAGGTTTGTCTCTGAATAGATCTATAATTCAGCATTCCATATCTCTACTTTGCTTTAAAATGACCGAACAGTAGATTTATATAGTCCGATCGATGGACGGATGACCATCATCATGACGGATGACGATCGATCGATCGTCCGGTTGATGCAGAGAATTTTCTTCCGAAAGGGACTACGTGAAAATGAAGATTCGAGGAACAAAGAAGCAACGCCGATGGTCAAGACATTAAATCACTGCTTTGGGTTCTTTAAAATAGTAAACTAGCTTTTACCCACGGCTTCGCTCGCTTTAATGTAGTCTACGTAACCGATTAAAAGTAATATTTCTATCCCTCTTTTGCTCTGGATAAAAGGTACCCTTTGTAGTTATCTGTACCCTTGGCACAGTGTATGCAAAATTTCACGATAATCGATTGAGTAGTTACTTAGCGTAAAGTGTAACCAATAAACTCACTTTTGTATTTATTATATTAATTAGAACTAAAAGGTTTTCACCGATATGATATGTAGCCTATTATTTGAGCACTTACATTACATTACATGTACTTACTAAATCCCAAATATAATTTTAATCGGTCATTACGCTCTTGACTTAAAAAAGGACAGACAGACAAAAAATTTAAAATTAGTAGAATTGGTATCAGTGAGTATTAAAATGAACATTTATGACAAAAATTATCCAAAAATTAGTACATACAGAACCTACAGATTTTGTGGACTACAAAATTGATTTGAAAAAGTTACATAAGTGGTGACATAGGGTCTGAGAGACCGCTGCCGAATTTTGCATAGATGTAACTTAACTTTTCAGTACTATACGACACAAATATCCCTCTCTACTGTGTGGACGCAACTTAAATCCAAGCTGCTCAGGTGTTGAAACAAAGAAAGCGCGGGGAAGGGGGTAAAATTATGTTTTACTGACGCCACTTGGCCTATGAGACCGCTTGTCACCAGTTAAAAAGTTAAGCAGTTCACTGTGTAGTTTTAATAAAAGACCAGTAAAATGCTAGAGTCAACTATTTTAAGGAGGTAAATAATTGAGCTACTTGACAACATAACCTATAAAATGAATGTTTGTATCAAGATGCCAACGCACCATTGTGATTTTCAAAATTTATTATAAGTTAGAAAATATTTATGTAATTACCACAGTCTGGTTCGCACACAAGTCGTCCGGCTCTTCCCCCGCTATCCTGTAAGGAGCTACAAGGAAATGGGGCAGCGCGAACAATAGTGATCCAGCTCCCATCAGCACCACACCCCAGCCCAGCCATCGTGGTTTCGAGGAGCTGCTGCGTCCTCCCAAATAAGTCACCGGCGCGAGACAGGCGAAAGACGCCATATCATAGCTGCAACAATTAAGGCAAAGAATATTTAAATTGATAAGCCATGCTTCATTTAAAATGCAGCCTATCGGACGAGAAATTAGGTTTGTCCTATGTAGACCAAGATCAAAAGCTTGCCGTTGAACTACGAACGAACGATATGAGAGGGAAACAAGAATATTTATAACGTTTAAATGTTTTATTAATCTATAATTTAAGAACACAAATAAACACAACATAGTTTGTTGTTTGTCTGTCCGCTCTTTTTCCCGCTCTCTTTCCATTGTATAGGCGTTACCATAGCAACGCGTTACCGGGTCAGCTAGTAATTATAATTTACATTTGTTTATAGCATGGGATATGTAAAACGATTTATCCCTTTTTACTTTATTATAACATAAGAATAAAAAGTTTGCCACTTGTTAGGAGGGTTTGTCACTTAAAAAAGAAGATTTTTTTCTTTATAATCTTCGGGAAAAAAAACTTAAGAAGGAATTGCCAACAGTGTATTTTTATACATCAATAAAAACATATTGCATCCGGTTTTCATGCTCCCGAGTCTGGATGTGGTATCTTCTTTTTGTTTAATTTCCATAGTACAAGTGCTTTGCTTTCACTACTTAATTTTGTTAAGAGAACAATGTTTTATTTAAAAAAAAAATCATATTTACCCTCCAGCAATGACACCAGTTTGCATGGATCGCAGACCAAATCTTTTCTCTATAGTTGTGATTACGACGTTGACAAAGCCGTTTACCACCATTCCTGCAAAGGAAACTGAGATTCAGTACTGCTTTGTTTCAATATTAAAAAGATATGAACAACAAAAATATAACTAATTATTTGCCAATGATATTATTATCTTTCTTTAAATTTTCTCTGTCAATAAATTAATATATATCTTGCCAAAAATCTCGTATCAAAGAAAGTTACAAATAGTTTTTAGGTGAGTTGAAGAAGCCGTTGTACTATCAAAGGAAATGTTCACATTTCTATACAGCCATGATTGAAAGATCTACTATGGAACTCGACTACTATCTCGAAAGTAGTTTCTATCAAATAAAGCCCTTTTTTAGATTTATGGTTTCAGTTGAGATCGATCAACTTTACACAGCGTACAAAAGTTACATAAATGTACCTAATCTATAATCTAAGATCACAGTGGTTTGTGTGTTTGTCTGTCCGCTCTTTTTCCATTGTATCAATAACGTTACCATAGCAACGTGTTAACCGCAAGTAGTTCGTCTACCGGACGCTAGATGGCGCTAACGGAAAAATATTTAATAATAGAAAAAATTAAAGAATATTGTCCACCCGTGCGAAGCCGGGACGGGCCGCTAGTAATAAAATAATGAATATATTAAAAAACCACAATAACTATTTTCAAAACTAAATGTGTTTTTAACGTTTATCAATGATTTTAAGTATATAAGTATGCTAAGGGTTTAGCCTCTTGAAATTAAGGGAATCCACCTATTATTACGGTTTTTGGTATGAGTCAATACTTAAAGAATTAACATTCAAGGATTAATTAAAAATCAAAATTATGCAATCAAAATATAATAATTGAACGTTCCAGTAATAAACACACACGAGGTAGGATATGTTGCAAAAATGTAAAAAAAAACTTAAAATGTTAATATTTAAAATACCAATAATAATTTTTTTTCTCTTATTTTATCTACGAGTGTAGACATTTATTAACCAAAGAGGATACGTAGAAAGAATTATGGTGAAAAAGCAGGTCAAATAGAATTATAACTTGCATCCAGAACTTTTTGGCGGGAGCGGGAAGAGTCTCTTTGGTGGTTTTGTTTCTCTTGTTAAAATTTGTGTTGTTGTGGATATATTAACCACTAAGTGTTTATGAACATACAAGAGTGCAGGCAAGTGTAACTTGTCTTTTCCTGCTCTCTCAAGAAGTCCACGGGGAGGTTTCAGTAAAACCCCACTCATTTACTGAAACCTGGGGGGAAAATATATTTAATTGTTTATTCATCATCAAATTAAGAAAAGAAATTACTCAAGAACTGGCAATTATACGTACTTGACACTGGCTAAATGCACAAATCGTGCAAGTCATAAATAAAGAAAAAAAACTTGCATCCATAGAAAATTGAACAAGACATCCTAACCCTCTTCAATTGAAGTAATACAATATATTTATAATTAAGTTATCAAATTATGGTAACGCTTCAATCAAAATATTAATAAAAATGACACCTGATATATTTCTGTTTGATTTTAAATGGCGTTAACTACTAGTACAAAAATACGCAACAGTTCGGATTGCTGTATTAAAGTTGCACATTCAACCGGACACTAACCGGACAGGCTCTACTAAAATAGACCGCCGATCCATGTCCGATATTATTTCTGTTCCGAGAAAAATCCGATAAGCCAATTAAAAAGTAACCGATTCATTTTGTCTAACATTTTTTTTTACTTTTTGCAGACATACAATACTCTCTGCAAAATGTACGCACAATTTATAAGCAAAATCAATATAAGCAATTATAAGCATAACAAAAATAAATAGAAAACTGAATCCATAGAAAGCCTTTCACGATATTGAATTTATCAAAGACAAACCATATTGAGTTTATCAAACAGATATTTTATAAGAATACGTATTAGAAAAAAGTAAAAATTTTAAATAATAATTAGATAAAAATATATTAGCATAGTATCGTTGATGAGACTATATGTTCCCCGTTAGACTGTTGAAGGATTCACAATAAGAAACGTATAGACATAAGCAGATCAGTATGGTTTGTGCATGAACATTAAGAAAACCAAATATATTGTTGGTGGTCGCACATAGACAACAGGTCAGCTCTATATTTAAGGTGTATAGATACTTTTATTGTGTTATTAATGAACAAATAGACCACAAATTAAGGTTAAGTGCCGCATTAAGCAAGCTTAGAAAGCATTTAATAAATTGTCACCAGAATTTCAAAGTCTCCACAAGATGGCGTTTACACCTTAAACCATTGCTAGGTATATATTTTCAGTTCTTTACAGAGAAGAAGATTAGAAGTTAACCCAGGCAATAGACGGCTATAGAGAAGGCGAAAGACGTCCTTTCGAGTGAGATGATACCAAAGACGCGCCCAGTATCCAATTTACTCTAACTAGAGACAATAACTTAAAACTAAAAGTATCATTAGTCCGATTGTTTAAAAAAGACCAGACTATTGAGACGAAGTCTTACGATCATCGGATTGCCTCGACTCAAATTTAAGTTCCTCCGCGTACATGGGAAGCATAACACAGTCATAAAGTTATGCTTCATATAACTTTATCAAATCGGATGAATTGATATACAATACAGGTTAGGTTAGGTTTATTATTTTTATATATTTTATGCATTTTTCAATGCGATCCTATAAGATAAATTATTATAATAGAAAAATACTACAAAAAATCAACTCGGGTCACAAGTGAATTCTCAGTCGGAATCGAACCCGCAATTGGGAGAGCATTGGGCCGGATTTCCAAAGGTTGCGGGTTCGATTCCCGTCTGAGAATTCCCTTGTGACCCGAGTCGATTTTTTCTAGTAAATTCTATTATAATAAGTTAGGTTTTTTGTCCATTGCCAACCACCAAGCTGATGCAAATTATGCTTTTAAATATTAAAATACATAATACCTGTAATTGGAAAACCTACTTACAAATCTTAATTAATAACCAATTTATTATTCTTAAAATAATATTAAATGTTATAAAGCTTCTCAAACAAGCCAAAGAATAAATTTGTCGTAAACACTAAAGATTTATAGAAGGGTTTCTTTAATCCTAATATAAATAGATACTAATGCAATAAGTATATTAAACATTTCCTTTCTAATATTGAGGTCGGTTGACGCTTTAATGTTCCATCTTATTTTGAATATTCCCATTAAAATCTTAACTTTCAATGGGGATAAACGTTATAGCGACGTCAAAATAAAGAGTTTTCCATAATACTCTGAGCAAATTCCATTAGCGTAGCATTAAACAAAGGTTCGGTAAAATGGTGATCAACACCGCGAAACTGCCAGTTATGCCGCGTCACGCGCCTACGAAAATATTGCGTTAGGTTGGTGGCGTACTCATCTCATAAAGTATTTAAAAACGATTACGTATACCAGAGCCGTAGCTAGTTAACCAAAGGCCCTGGTAAAAAAACTGGGACCCTAACTAAACTGCTGGGTTTTATGAAGTCAAAATATATTTATATACTAGGCGATGCAGTCGCTAACATTTTATTGCGAAGAGGATACGTCGAAACTAGTACATATTGTCAAACTTCGTAATTGGCAATTCATGTCTGTGATTAAATAAATAAATAATAAAATAATAAATATTTCCTACATTCACACCAATTAACCTAGCCCAAAGTAAGCACTTTTAAGTAGTGTTGCCCAAATGCAAGAACAAGACGAGACTTAGCCAGTCTTGGTCTTGGTCTTGCGCCAATACACCTGGTCTTGGTCTTGGTCTTGGTCTTGCGCTTGCAGTCTTGGTCTTGGTCTTGGTCTTGCAGCAAGAGTCTTGCAAGTCTTGCAATTACCTATTAGTCTATTGCTATTTATTAAAGTTTACTTTAAATCTTAGAAAAACGTATTAGAATTGGAACATTGTGAGCTTGAATTAACATAGCCATAGTAAAGATCAATCAGATTAATAAATAACTGAAGATTTGATAAGAAAGTCGAAAAATCAACTGACCTATATGTCGTTTTCCATGGAAGTAACTGTTTCTTAATAAACATTTATGATTTATAAGCTTACATTTGCTAAAACATGTAAAAAAACAAATTAATTACAATAACTTGACTGTATTTTAAATAACAATGTCTGTCTAGAAAGAGATTGAACCCTCAACTTGCATGAAATTTAATAAAAGAGTTTTATGATTTATCATTTATTTCAATCAAAAATAAAATACAACACAAATCAAACATAACAGTACACAACAGCTTTATCATTAGGTTATGTTACTTTATATCAATTCTTTTGACCAAGAATTAATACAAAGTAACCATCTGGCTGACTCATCACTTAACCTATTTCTATGTTTTCTAATTACTAATGATGCTTTAGAAAATAATCTCTCAGCAGGTACTGAAGTTGCAGGTATTGAGAGAAAATCACGGGCCATCTTCGATAAAGTCGGATACTCTGTCTCATGCGTCCTCCACCAATCTAAAATGTCTTCCGAGCTGGCAGTTCTTGGTTTTCTCAGGTACTCCTCCAACTCGTCTATCACTAAGCCTTGAAGACAAGATCCAGATGACGTCGAGGGACATTCATAGAGTTTATCAAAGTCTATAATGTCTTCATCTTCATCACATACTTTATTTTCTTTTCTTGGCAATTCCAGAGATTTGTTCAGTGAGTGTAGACTTTTATATTCTTCATAAAGTTCATTGAACTTGCGCAGACTTTCTGTTTTAAGTTGCTTCCCCCACATTGTCAGGTCAAAAGTCTGAGCCTTATGCCTTGGGTCTAAAATTAAAGAAGTACAATAAATCCAGTTGCTCTTCTTATAATGTTTAAGCATTTTGTCTCGAGCTGCTTGGAAAGCTAGAATGAGCCTTTCATCCACTTCAGATCGATTAGGTTTCTCATCTAACTGTTTTACCATGGATTCAATTTTATCTAGCAAGAGATTGAATGATACAATGACTAGCGGTAATGTAACATATTTGTCTCCACCAAGTTTTGTACTTAAAAGTTTAAAGTTTATTAGAAATTTATGTAATTTTTCGAGTACCTGCCATTCACTAGCTGTGATTTGAAAATCATTCAATTCGGTGACAGAACTGCACAATATGTTAATGCCCGCTCTCACTTTTAAACCAAATCCAATCATATCATGTGTGGAATTCCATCTTGTTGGACAGTCAAGAATGGCATTTAGATTTGATGGCACGCCAGCTGCTTCACAAGCAGACTGAAACTTCTTCTTCACTATCTCACTTCTTTTTATTTTACTGGAAATACTGCGTAACTTTGTTACAGATGTACGCGAGTCAGCAATATTTGGTGCATATTCTTCATCTTCCTCAGTTTCGTCTGCATAGTCTTCATACTGCTGATCTTGCGCGTTAGTGTCAGACTCACAGTGTAATGCTAAGGTCTCTAATAAATCTTGTACACCAAGGTTTAAAATGTGAGCAAAGCACCGGAAATGTTGATTGTCTGAATCAAAGTGTGGCAACTGTTTGCCCAGTTCATACATAAATTTGGTATTTGCAGTTGCGTTGTCGACCGTGATACCTTGTATTTTATCAATTATGCCATATTCCAATAAACATTCATGGAAAATCGTTGCAATATCTTCCCCAGTATGTCGACCGCGTGATGGTATAAAATCAAGAACTACAGATCGATACTTCCATTCGTTGTCTATATAATGCATAGTAACCCCGTAGTAACTCCTACCAGCAATTGACGTCCACCCATCAATGGTAAATGACATTTTAGATGATAATTGTTGAAGTCGTTCCTTGAGATTAAATTGGAGCTCTTCAAATCGCTCTTTGACTTTCCTTCTAAGTGTAGACCTTTTAGGAAACTCCATATTAGGGCAAATACGTCGAAAATATACTTGTGTAGCTTCGTCATCGAAAAATGAGAAGGGAAGATATTTTTTCACTACCCAATCAACTGTAGCTGTCGTGATGTTGTCACTGCTGTTTTCCGACTGAAATAAAACAATAAATCTTGTGTTATTATTTAAAACATACTAGGTTTGAGCGTTTAGGAGGAGGAGGTTTGTTGTTGTTAAATCGAGAAAATCGTTAAATTGACATTTGTTATATTAAGGTTGCACTGTACTGTAATTTACCAAAATAAAGTACTTAGTTGTTACTGGCCGATTATGAAAACAAATGAAAATATAGGTGTTTATAAAAATATTTAAGACGATAATTACATACTTAATATGTCGCACCCCTAGATGAAAACACCACTAACTCAAAAATACTTACGTAAGTTAATGGCGTTTTTGAAAGTATCGCATGAACAGCTACGCGGAGTTAAAATTCCCGTAGCGACAATTTCGACCATTGTTAAAAATGACGCGAAATATGTACCTATGTATTACTATTTTATCAATATCTATAAAATATTCCGAAGTCAGTTTAAAGTCATTTGTTCAAAAAAGACTTTTTTGAGTTCCTGGAGTTTTCATATAAAAAAAATATATTCTTACCTGTCCACTTCTTCCAGCGGTTACTAAAAAGCTTGTGATATCTCCACTTAATTTTGGTTTAACAGGAAGAAATATTTGTGATTCCTTTTTGTGGAAAGATATTAGATGTTTCCTTAAGCCTGAAGTGTTTCTGTTTTTCATTTTTATTTCAGTCTTTTTATGTTGGCACAATTTACACAAGGCAGTTTGGGATGCATGAATTATTTCGAAAAACTCCTCAAATTTGCTTTTGGGTCTTTTAGATCTGTGACTCAAACTCTCGTTACTCGGACTAGAATAATTTGAATCTTCGTCACTCATATTAAATTGTACACGTGATACGTTTTTAGAAAACAACAAGAATTAGTAAAAACAATTATTAAGTTAGACTCGAAGCACAGCTCAATTGGAAATGACTGGAATTAAAATAATTCCTTTGTTTATAGTACGTTTCCTTGCTTTCTACCGCGCCGCCTCGCCACGTGCCGGCTCTATTAAAAGGATGCCGCCGCAAATCAAACGATGCCGCGTGCGGCGTACAAACACAGATTATTACCTACTTGTACAGACGCGACGCGTGAATAAAATATATGTAAAGAATTAGTGCCAATCACTATTCTTTACATATAAGTGAATGTTTTGGCGTACATCTATACTAATCTATACTAATATTATAAAGCTGAAGAGTTTGTTTGTATGTTTGATGACAGAAGTTTTAAAATAAATAAATAAATCCTGAACGTCACTATACCTCCAAAGTTACTATTCTTCGTGGGCGAAGTCGCGGGCACTGCTTGTAAATACTTTTTTTTTTTTTTTATTTATTTTTTTTTATTTATTTATTTCATATACAAGAAAAAAAAATACAAAGATACAATTTAGTCCCACAAAACCGACTTGTCGGTTTGACTGAGGGATCTTTAGTCTCTTAGCTTATAATTATAATTATGTAGGTATATAATACAACTATAACTGTATCAGGTAAAGTTAAGTGCACAATAATTGGATTTAGACTGAATTACAACAAACTGAAGGAAAATTTAGCGGTGATAATAATAAGATACAATTGTTGTAAGATATAAAATACGTGTGTAAAAAACAACCACGCCTCCGAGCCCTCAGATGGGCTCGGAGGCGTGGTTGTTTTTTACACACGTATTTTATATCTTATAGAAATATTGCATTGTGAATGCAAAAAAATAAATAAAAACATACAATTGTTGTGTTAAATAGTAGTCATCAGATAATCTTTTAATATTTTTTTAAATTTATTTTTATCCGTTTCACATCTAATAGTTTCGGGCAACGAATTAAGAAGATATGGTATACGCTTCTGTAAAGTTCTGTCACCAAAATAATTTTGAACCCTAGGAATTACAAATTTCTTTTTTGAAGTGGCTCTAGTGATCTGGTTATGATTTATGTATTCAAAAGTGGAGACACACTCTCGGCTGCCGTGATTATTTACTAATAATAAATCGCAGGCTTTTTATTTTATTAGTAGGTAAGTACCTACGCTTTTTATATTATTTTATTAATTATGTAGAATTTTTTTACACGTTTCAAGTATATTTAAAAGTGGCTACAATATTTATCAAACGGGTGATATTTGAACACTTTTTTGCTATTTTTTCTTGTAAAAACTTAAGAAATATAATCACTAAATGTACAATAATAGTACCTAAGTAATTAGTTTAAAACCATATAATCAATATTATAATATATACTTACTAGAATAAATTATTATGACATCTACTACCTATCCTTACCATTTTATTCTAATCATAATACTACTTGCGTGATCAGTATAATGTATTCATTTTCATTATAAGCACTCTGAAACTTATTTATTCTTTGGAACACCTGTAGGTACTCTTAAAATTCGAAATTATTTTGCATGAGTATACCTACGCCTACGCCCTGTGGCGGCAATCAAATAGTGTCAAATGTTGTGATTTCGGCGCGGCGGCAACGATTGTTGTATATGATTTCAAAAGAAGCCGCCGGCGCGTGTATTATAACCATGTGCTTCCGAAAAGCAGCAAATTTCTTTGAGAAGTAAGTACAAAACCTTTGATGCCGCATTATCAAAGTGCCGATGGTTAAAACATAACTATGCATGCACTCAGTTTGATTTTAATGGATATTTTTTTATTCGCTATGTAGGTATGTTTATGGTATTAGTCGTAATGCGCATAGATCCAGTTTTTCATATTCTTTGATACAGTTTTTTGCGTCTCATAGAATTCCTAAGCGTACCTATACACCGAACTGTTACACCTAACTACTCCGTGAAATAGCGCTAAGTCCTAGCTGCAAGACGCAAGAGTCTTGCAGGCTTAGTCTTGTTCTTGCTCAAGTCTTGCACGGTCAGTCTTGGTCTTGGTCTTGCTAAAAATACGCGGTCTTGTTCTTGGTCTTGGTCTTGCAAAAACGCAAGAACAAGACCAAGACTGCAAGACCAAGACTGAATTTGGGCAACACTACTTTTAAGGCTTGTGATATGGATACTAGGGTAACGGATAGACATACATATATCATACATAAATAAGTAATATTTATAGAAATATATACAAACATCAATGACTCAGGTACAAATATTCGTATTCATCATACAAACATCTGCCCCTTCCGGGATTCGAACCCAGGACCGTCGGTGCGAAAGGCAGGATCGCTACCGTTGCACCAAACAGTCGTCGAAGGTGGAAGTTTATATTTCTATAAATTTACAATAAATTATAAATGATTAAAAAAGAAGTTCCTGTAACAGTTGCAGCAAATTCTTTTTGAGTGACAATAAAAATTAGTTCGGTAAAGCAAGAATCAACACCATAAAACTGCCAGTTATATCCCATCACGAGCTTCCGAAAATAATGCGTTATTTAACCTTTCATACACTAATGCATACATTATTCCCTCTCACCCAAAAAAAGTTCGAGAAGAATGCTAAACAAATTAATTTCTTTCTTGACTTGAAATAAATAATTATTTAACTCCATGTAATATCCATATTCCTTAACAATCCATCACGCTCGAAGTATAACGAGTGTAACACCACTTTTTTTTACTTAGAGACCGCAGAAGCATTATTGTTTTAAGACTAGATTCTTGCGGTTTTTTCATGGTCGTTTCTAATAACCTATTAGACAGAAAAGACCCGCTTTGTTCAGTTAATAGGCAACCATTATTTTTTCCAGTCCTTTAGCAGGATTAATTTGGAAAATACTACAATAGACCCCCTATTTGATTCTTGGAATACGTTATTAAATTCTGTCATAGAGACAAAACAAACGGTTTATAATGAGATTATTTGTAAGATTTAGTGATTTAGTCTCTGATTACACTAGGAATATCTATTAATAATAGCAAAATTATCAGTATAAACTTCACTAGCAACTTAAAACATGACATAACTAAGTGGTATTAGCTAGAGTGAGATATGTATCGTCCGTCAAAATCAAAGTAACGAAATATTTTTTAATTATTTTCATTAACAGTGTAGCAAGAATCAGCGTTATCGAAAATTGACAGCAAAAGAGATCGTACTTAAATGATTTTTGTACTGTTCGACAAAATAATAACAAATTAAAAAATTACACTAAAAATTCTGATTAACCAACACCAAGTTTCCTGATTTTGCAACAAACAAATATAAATCAGTAATTTCATAATTTAATTACCGAAGGAAAAAATACTATAATAGTAATACTATGTAGATTTTATAAACGGGAACGGAACAGATAAAATATCGTGTTTCACATGGAACAATACATGCTTCAACAAGCTTTTTACCTAGTTGCATGGAACCGGTTAGGAAGCTGATCCACCATGGCGGACAGTGGGCTAAGGTTAACGACTCGTTTATGGCGGAATGCCTATTTTATGGCTATAGAGAAGCACGCTAGTTAACCGCAAAATTATTCATTTTTTAACTGTTTCATCTCAGTAAAATTCGCTCTGCAATCTACGTTTAATATTCAAATATATTTTTATAACATCCTACATAAAAATTTGTGTAAGATTTTTTAACGCAGTTTAAACCTTAATTTGGTGTTACTACCGTGTATTTTTATAAAAGCAGTGACAAGTTAAAAGTTCTCACAAGAATCAATGAATTAATAAAGTGTGTAATAAATAACAGTTACTATTTCTACAGTTATTGAGGTTGTTAGCATTCATATCGCCGACATTTAAAAAAAAGTTCATTAATAAAACACTTCCGAATTATTTGTGAGAAAGTGACAGGGCACCTTTTTGTTACCAAATTAATACTTTATTAACACAATCTTCCGACTTATTGACGTTATTATACGATTATAAAATAACTAGCGGCCCGTCCCGGCTTCGCACGGGTGGACAAAATTCTTTGCATTTTTTCTATTATTAAATATTTTTCCGTCAGCGCCATCTAACGTCCGGTAGACGAACTACTTGCGGTTAACGCGTTGCTATGGTAACGTTATTGATGCAATGGAAAAAGAGCGGACAGACAAACACACAAACCACTGTAATCTTAGATTATAGACTAGCTGACCCAGTAACGCGTTGCTATAGTAACGCGTATACAATGGAAAAAGAGCGGGAAAAAGAGCGGGAAAAAGACACAAACCACTGTGATCTTAGATTATAGATTATGTTATTATTATCTTTAAAGATAGTAATTATTGAAAATCAAAACAGTATTTCGTTACAATGAAATTCAATTTCACGCCGGTGTATCGTTCGCTTAATCATCTTCATTCATAAGGTTTGTGTAAGCGAAATATTTTGGCTGCTATTAGCAGATCGCTGGTGATTTATTAGCATCCTGGACCCATCCTGCGACGTCATTCCGTTCTATACATCTCTAAACAGCAAAAAACCGGTACCTTTAGAAACCGGTATGAACAGCCTTAATGCAATTTTCTGGAAGAATAGTTTTAATATTTTTGATTTTCTTTTTTTAAACAAAGCATCTTTACGACCATGAAAAAATTCTAATAAATTTGCTCTCTCATGAATCAACGGCAGTACACAACACCTGTTATTGCATGATTATGCTGACTCAAAAACCTGGAATCTTATTTTATTTTAAGTATATATCTAATCGGAAACACTATAAATAAATAAAATCACTTATTTATCGGATATCAATGATCCATATTGAAATTGTTAATAATTTCGAGTCTTACAAGCTATAAGTACTTAATAACTAAACAGAAGTTGATAATAAAAGAACTATAATATATAAAGATAATATATAATAATATATAATATAATATATAATAATAATATAATAATAAGATAAAATAATATATAAAGATAATAAAAGGACAGTCCCCACTGTCAGCAATGTTTTTTAGATCAATGTTATACTATAGATGCAAAACTATAGATGACACCAAAAGACAAAAAAAAACGAATGCTTGCTATCTGCTCTCTTTAAAGATAAAATACAACAAAAATTAATGATTTTGTTGCCCAGGTACAATTAAATATTTGAAATATTCTAGTTCAAAATCGCTCCCGTTATGTCTTCATTCTAAAATAATATAATGTGCCTATTGCAATGGCCCTTTTTATTACCGAATTATTTTGCAACTTAAATGTAGCGTTAGTTCTATGACTAGAGGTTAAGTAGGGATTAGGTAGGAATTTCTTTCGGATTAGCTCACTTCGATAGATTATTAAGCATATGGATATTAAAAAAAATCCATTTATGAAATATTATAAACCAAAATGACTCATACTGTTTATTTTTTATTTAATAGAAAATTGTTAACTAATTTTCCGACTTTCATTTTTAATAACTCTTTAAGGCGAAAGATTTTTTTTTTCATTCTATTGTGACATGGGCTTTAATAAAGATAATTTGGCTTTAAAAACACGCAGGAAAACAAAACCTTTGTTTAATCTATAAAGTGGTCTACGTAGGTCTAAAGGCAGATATTCTTATTTGTTATTTTAATCATGGAAGAAGAAATAAAAATATATATTTCTGCATAGTTCACAAGAAACATGAAAGCGTGTGGTAAGAAAGCTCTTATACCTATTATAGTAATTGAGGTAATAGAATTTATGTGTTTATGCAAACTATTTCTCTATCAAAATAATGGGATACACTATTTACAGTCAAAACGAATAAAAGCTATAGAGCGACAGTTTTTGAGTTTAAGTTATATTTAAAGAAAGATTTTTATATACATCTTTATATATATAATTCTTCTGTGAGTGTGTATGTCACTGAACTCCTCCTAAACGGCTGGACCGATTTGAATGATTTTTTTTGTGTGTGTTCAAGGGGATCTGAGAATGGTTTAGATTCACAAATCAGCCCGGCAGATGGCGCTGCAGACGGTATCTAGGTTATTTATCTATACTGCAAAAATAACAGGCAGGACAACGTCTGTCGGGTCCACTAGTATATATATAAAAATCCATGACTCTGGTTATGTTATGCTCGTACTTATTACACAAACATTTCGGGACTCGAACCTAGAAGCGTTGATGCGCATGATTGTTCCATCGGTTGTGCAATAACACGACTACTCTATATCGTGTCTGCCTGTGGACCAAATTAACGACATGGGTTACAAGAAAATCGGCAAAACAACCGTAGTAAGTCCGTTTCAAATCCAAACTAATGTCGGCATTAGTAACTTCATTCTTGAATCCAGGAAAATCCCTGAAAACAATGAGAGCGTTCGCAGACACGAATCCAGCGACCCGGACTAATCTCCGAGATTCTTCATGATTTTTGGTTACTGTCCCTTGTATTACTACGTCCAGGCGAAAGCTTAGCAAGCCAGACGCTTTGACGCTTTGGTACTTACTACACATAATATAAATATTTTTGGAGTGTATTTGGTGTACAATTGCAGTGTTAATAAGTTGATGGTCCTATTACCCTGGTCATCTAAGTACCTACTTAAATAAATACATGAAATAAATGCGCCTCCTTGTTATATAGGTACCTACCTAAGTGTTTAATTTCAATGAAAGAACGTAAAGCTCTAAAAACGTTCAGTTTTTCTTGCCAACAAATACAGCATCGATGGTATGAGATTGTATGTTTTAATTTATATACTCTGTTTGATTTCTTTTGTTTTGTTTAAAATTTAACCCCTTTTACAGATAGCATATTCTGACGTTATGATTTCCGGTTAATGTATCACAAGGTAGCAAAGGTGATGGTTCTATGAAAAACCGAGAAAAAGTATCAATAATATATTTATTAATAATTCCTTGCTTTTTTTGTAAAAGAGTAATAAATCTTATTATATTTTTTATATAAGCATTTCACTTCTAGATTTTAATATATAATAAGTTATTATAAGAAAAATATTAATTTTTCTTTGATGACAAGCGGAACACGAACCCACAATCTTGATTACCTAGACAAGATGCATTTTTCTTACTATATTTTCTTTGATCATAAAACTTTCTTCAATATCTTACAAACAAGCGGGTTCGTTACAATTTGATACCCACGCAGTTAGCAATAATTAATTGTATTGATTTAAAAAATATAATAGCAAACAAGATTTTAGAGAATTATTAATAGATTATAATATGGAGCGACAGAGTAGTAATGCCTAATTACAAACTTTTATGTGATTTCACTTGTTCCGGTGTCTTTCCTTCTGAGGCCTTAGTGCGAGTCCACGCATTCGACACTGCGTTACGGATTTCTATGAAGATTCGTAGTTCCTGATGGTTACCGCTAGGGGCGCACAAAACCCATAGTAATATTTTACGCAGACGATATCGAGTAGAGTATCGAAGCGTAAATTCACACTAAGGCCTCTGTTATCAAATCATGCAGGTTTAATTTGACTAACTTATTGTCGCAAGGTTACTTATGCATCGGAAATCGTAATAATTGAGTAATATTACATTTTTAACGTACCTACCAACTAGTAGTAATGAATACTAATCGAGTGATTATTATCGAGTTTTCGATAGGGAATTCGAGCGTATAACTCGATTAATGTTGCCTAGCACACCGCTCCGAAAGTGGGGGAATATTTGAGTCAATTAGGTATAGTTAAGTGGACTACGTGAATGTCTAGTTACCACTTAATTACGGAGCCAATGCTTAATATGAGCTTTCACTATACCTTCACTTACCGAGGGTCGAAATCTGAGCTTCGGAAATAATTAATTAAATTCTTAGGTAGGAAAAGAGGGATTCTGTAATATTATTATTTGGTAACACAATATAGTCTCAGCAACTTATTAAAAAAATCTGTTCATAAGCAAAAGAGAAAATGACACTTACTTGTCTTATCTAATTTATCTATATACCTACAGTATTATAAAAAAATCAAACGCTTAATAAACCTTTTTAAGTTAAAAAATCTTTTGTTTTTTTCTGTTAAACTCAAATCATCGTTTGAATGAAATTATAAAAACACTTTTTAGCTGAAAAAGAGTTTGATAATACTGATTTTTGTCTATGTCTGCTGTTTACGATGTACTTTATAATATTAATACCACAGTGATTTTTAGTCTATGTATGCTCAGTTGCTTAGCAATAAATTGTTATGTCAAAAATCAACAAAAAGGTGATTGCGGAGATTTTTTATAAATGTAGCATTATTTCATTTAACTAGTAAAAATGTGATGTAACATGGGACTTCAATACACAGCAATGTGAAATACATAAAGCTGCGGAAATAGTTTTGTCAGATCAAACCCAGGTCATGCTAAACATCTGCTTAAAAATAAACGAAAGAAAATCGCTTGACAAAAAAGAAAAATTTAGATACTTAAGACTATTTTGTCTTTATTATAGACTAGCTGACCCAGCCACGCGTAAGCTGTGGCACAGTAATTTTATTTTTCTAAAATAAAAGACTTTCTAAAATAAAAGTAGCCTAAGTTATTTCATCAGCTACCTGCCAATAAAAGTCTCGTCAAAATCGGTCCTACCATTTCAGAGATTAGCCGAAACAAACAGACAGACAGACAAAAATTGTAAAAAATGTTATTTTGGTGTCAATTAGGTATACGGTATATATACGGTACATACCGTATATAAATTCATATGCATGTAGTAAAAAACGGTTTTTCAATATTATAAACAGACACTTCAATTTTATTTATATGTATAGATATGGATGCATTTATTGTGGTAACCGTAGAAGCGTTTGCGAACGTCAGTTACTGTTAGAGCTTATGTTGTTGCATACAAACAAACCTTTGGAGATTAATCAAGTGTAATGAAATAGAAGAATATTACTTTTATTATTATCCCTAGGATTCAGTAAAGGTGTGGAGTTTTACTTCTTGAGGGATTAGAAAAAGACAACTCCCGCTGATTTGTTTTACTTGACAATATAAATGCATGTTCAAAAATACTTCGTGGTTAACAACCCGACATTATTACACTTTAATATCCACTACAACACAAATTTCAAACCAAAATCACCAAAGTGACGCTTCCCGCTCCCAGCAAAAGTCCGATATAATAAAAACAAAGAGAAATCATAGCTATATCGTTTTCTGACTCATACGGAGCTTATTATTTTATATTTATACACAATCGCAGCTCGCCGATGCTATCGTCGATTGGAACCGAATGGAAAATTCACATTTTCCCGATTTGACAGGTGTTCAGTTGCAGCCACGGGAACGACCTGGGTAAAGCAACGAAATATCGGCGGTACAATATTAGCTGACAACAACAGACGTGCGTGCGTTTCGCAAAGGAAGTTATAAAAGGCTGTACGACGATTAGTAAGCTTTTTCCATTCAATTGTTAAAATTGAAACCTCTTTGATGAGGTAATTGAGACCCTGCGATATTTTTTTATACTATTGTTAAGTATTTCGTGGGTAGAAGTAGGGGTTGGGAAGGTGAGATTATTAAATAAAAGCTTTTTATTACTTTCTTTATTGCAATATCATGTTAAAATTAATCAAGCGCTTTTTTGTTTTAGGAAATGTGATTTGATTGAATAATTGTCATTAAGCCATCTTTTATTGCTATGTTGTAAATAAAAAATTAAATGTATATTTAAAAACAAATTACAATGTTAAAATTATATTAAACAATTGACTTACTATCATTAATTATAGCAAAGTTAAAGTCCTTTTACAATATGTAATGTTAATATTCCGAAAATAAATAAATAGAAATAATGCAGGACGCAATATATGGTTAAAAGATAAATATTTAAATATGACAAAAGCGAAAAAAAATATATATAATGCAGTGTCAATAAGAGTAGCACAAAGTTGGTTTAAGCGTTTTCAATCCGAGAATTTTGATGTCAAAGATGCACCTTGCTCTAGTCACCCTGTTACGGATAAAATGGACGCTATTTTTGAAAAAGTGGAGAAAGATCGGCATATCAGCAGTTACGACATAGCTGTAAAACTGGGAATTGACCACAAAACAGTTTTGACCCATTTAAAAAAAACCGAGTACAGAAAAAAGCTCGATATTTGGGTGCCACACGAGCACACTGAAAGAAAGCCTAATGAACCGTGTACTCATTTACGATTCTTCATTGAGACATAATGATACCGAAACGTTTTTGAAGAGATTGATAACTGGTAATGAAAAGTGAATCACGTATGACAAGAAAGTGCGAAAAAGGTCGTGACGTGAGACTTTACAGACTGTGGCAAAACCTGGGCTAACTCGCAAAAAGGTAATGTTCTGTCTATGGTGGGATTGGAAGGGCATTGTTTATTATGAGCTTTTACCGCCGGGCAGAACCATCGATTCGGGTTTCTACTGCCAACAACTGATGAGATTAAAGCAAGAAGTTGAGAGAAAGTGGCCGGAATTGATTAATAGAAAGGATGTGGTCTTTCATCACGATAGCGCTAGACCACATATATCTTTAACCACTCAGCAAAAATTAAGAGAGTTTGAATGGGAGGTGTTAACGCATCCGCCGTATAGCCCTGACCTTGCACCTTCAAATTTCCACTTGTTTCAATCTCTTTAGAATTCTTTAGGCAGTGTCAGGTTAACATCAAGAGAGGACTGCCAAAACTACTTGTTGCGTTTTTTTGATCAGTAGTCCCAAAATTTCTACAGCAACGGGATCACGTCTCTACCTACAAGATGGTTGAAAGTCTACAAACAAAATGGCACATATATAATTAAATGTAAATTAACTTTGCAAAAAATGTCTTGAATTTTCTTGTATTTTTTAGAAACTTTTTCCCCAACCTACTATATATCACTCTAGAGAAAGTGTGATTCCCGATCTCGGATACTTTAAAAGCCCTGGCCTATTTCTCGGGCTTCAAAGAGCACCCTTGTTGGTAATAGTTCTCTTTGTCCCCTCAGTAAACAAAGTAATATTTTTCACCCTTACTACATCTCAGTGCACCTCGGGCGATAATACCGGAATAATTCCTTTTATTTGGTCCAAACATTTCCAATCGATAATTCATTTGGTTTCTCCTTTTAACGCATTTCCATTAGTTATTAAATAATTAAATTTTTGTGATCGTTTAGTGTATCTTCTGTCTTTTGCACTGAAGATCCTTTTTTTTTGTTTTCGCAGGAAATGGCATTAGGCATTCCCTCGTGCCGGGAGAACACGAGGGATATGTGGGACTCTCCTCTATGCCCTACCTGGCCTAGTGCCCGGTAAAGACTTGGAGGCCTACCGTGTACTGAAGATCCTGGGTTTGAGCTCCGGAAGGGGCAATGTCATCACACAAATATTTACCAGCATTTGAACCTAAGGCATAGGTCATATATTGACGCCCTTTTCCCGTAAAGGTGTTTTACTTGTCACATATATATACTTTTTTTTATAATTTTTATATTTTATGCATTTTCAATGCGATCTTATAAGATAAATTATTATAATAGAAAAATACTAGAAAAAATCGACTCGGGTCACAAGTGAATTCTCAGGCGGGAATCGAACCCGCAACCTTTGGAAATCCGGTCCAATGCTCTCCCAATTGAGCTACCGAGCCTTGCGAACACTCGTCGAAATTTTCTAGTACCTTCCCGATTTTACGCTGTAGGCCAGCGTTGTTTCATCAATGAGAGGAACATCCTCTCGTATTCGAAAGAAACATTTTTACAAATGTTTGGTCAATCGATTAAGATGAAACAGCCATGTAAGATTTATAATTTTTATATTTTATGCATTTTCAATGCGATCTTATAAAAGGTTGCGGGTTCGATTCCCGCCTGAGAATTCACTTGTGACCCGAGTCGATTTTTTCTAGTATTTTTCTATTATAATAACATATATATACTGTTTTTGGTAACACCTACTCCGAGCAATTGGCCGCGAGGTTAGTAAGGAAAGGTTCTGAGGCCTCAGAAGCCCAAGTGAATGTTTTAAATATGCATTTGACTTAATAGTTAATGATAAACTTAATTGCAAAGGTACCACAGACCCTAGTACCATTTAATATTAAGCAATCTATGGAAGTATTAAAAAGAGAGAGAAAATTGGAGACGCATTTATGAGTTATTGTGAAGTGTAATTTTTGTAACCAATTTGGGATTTTTTTCCATTTGAAAAGTTAAATATACTTAAATAGACGATGCAAAATAACAATGACATCGTTGTTTTCAAAGTCCGCATAACTTTATGATATAAGTTTACTGAAATTATGCCACTGACTAATTCGATCACTGAACTAAGTAAGATCTTAAGCGTTCCTGCAAGCAAGTTGGCCGTCACATTTGTTACCCACACCTGGTGCATAATTAATTGCCTTAACTGCAACTTGGAAATAGTTTAATGTTCAACTTGCAAACTTAGCCGGTATGCAATAGTTGTTAATAAAGTTATTAATTTGCAGTAAACTTCGCGTTTTATGACTATGGATTAAGGAAATTTTGGTTAGATTTTAAGGATATAATGAACTCTAGTTTGGCTGACTTTGTAATATTTTATAAACAATATAAATTTGGAAAGTTAACGTTTTTTTTTAAATAAGTTTTTATGCCTCGGGTGCGAGTCCTTTAAGCCATGTCTTCATATTCAGTAATTTGTTTTCTTAATTAAACGATTATGAATGATGGTGAGAGCTTCTCTATAAATGATAGATGATCCATTAATGTTGAATGAATAACAAAATACCTTTTTCCTAAGGTTTTAGTAAAACCTTAGGTCTCAGGTTTTACTAAAACCTTCCACTGCACTTCTTGAGAGAGCGTGAAAAGACAACACCCGCTGTTTTATTTCACTTGCCAACAGTCGTGCATGTTCACAGATACTTAGGGTTTATTAATCCAACCATTATTACACACTAATATAACACCACAACAATTTTAATAAGAAAATCAATACCACCACCAAGTGACGCATCCGCCAAAAAGTCAGATTTAAATTAAGTAATATCTACATAAAAATACAGGGTGAATTTTGAAAAAAGGACAGTCATGTCAACACAAGTAAGGATTTGTGGTAGTCAACAACATATCAACCACAATGGATTATAAATTCTACATTTAAAATATGGAGTCACTTTTATTTGAGAAAGTAACATTTATTATATAAAAGTCAAAAAATATAAAAATAACGCATCTTTAGAGTACAAAATTGCATAATAAACCAAACATGTTATATCGTGTATTTACTAAAATGGTATTTCAAAAATATCCGCTCAATGAATCTCCGTTAGTCGTCGCCGAGCTTGTGATACTTCTAAAGTCACTTCACTTACTAGAGTTACACCAAGGAAACAGATAATGAAGACATCAGCCTTCAAAACATATCAATGCGGTCGTACAGAAGTATAAAGACTTCACGCGTTGCCTTTAGTATGGAAATGAAAATTTTTGTACTTATCTTTACCTCTTCTACCCACGTACAAGCTAAGATTTATTTCTGTTTCTTTAAAAAAATCAATTTAATAAAATTATAAAGAAATACAAAAAAAAATCTATTAACCACAGGATTACAACCTCTTTCAATCTTATTTGTTCCGGCAGCTCCGCAAATTAAAACAATAAGCCCGGTGATCCCGTAATCCCGCGTCACTCTAGGTTGTCAACCTCTGACAGAGAAACTTTTTTAATTAATTCGCCAGAGGTGGCAAACCCATCAACGTGTGTAAATTAACACGTTAAAAGTTTGGATTAATATCTTGCGTTCTGAAGTTTGCAATGTTAGTTAGGACTTGTTTTGTTTAAAAGTTCACGAAATTCATTGAAATTCTTAGAAGTAAGTCTATTAACTTTCGATTGTGGTTTCCACAAGAGGAAAACTCATTACGCGGTTTTATGAATTACTAGCGGCCCGTCCCGGCTTCGCACGGGTGGACAAATTTCTTTAAATTTTTTCTAGCATTAAATGTAGCCTATGTTACTCAGCGTGAATGAAGCTTTCCAATGGTGAAAGAATTTTTGAAATCGGCTAAGTAGTTTTTGAGTTTATTCATTGCAAACATACAAAAATACAAACATACAAAAATACAAATCTTTCCTCTTTATAATATTAGTGTAGATTAATATGATAAGATCCACTTCTGTATTTCACCTTAAGAATATATGAGTCGTTATATAGGTGGCATAACAACCAATAACATAAAATGAAGTAAAAATACGAAAAGCTGTATCCCACTTTAGCCGAAGTCACTTAATGCTTAAAGTTAAATGAGCCACGCGCACCTGTTGTCCGGGGTGAGTTACGGCAAGTTGGGGCCAAGTAAACTGCCGGCTAAACAGAAAAACTTAAATGAGATAATTCATTAGACAAAAGTGTACTGGTCTCGTAATGTAATAACAAAATAAGAACAAATTTAACAATAAATTCTGGACAACTTATACGCATTATTCTGCTACAAACTAAGCGAAGAATATAAAAATAAGTATGCCTTTACGACCGTGACCCAGGTACAAAACTTAAATTCATTTTACAAACATATACCTTTATCAAGATTCGAAACCAAGATCCACTGCTCGTAAAAATGCTGACCTTCCGCGGCTGATAAATTCTTTATATACTTCCTTACGTGATATCATTACTGAGCAAAACAAAAAGTATGATAGAAAAGAACACCTAGTGTCACTGTTATAGTTCATGTTTCCACTGTACTTCGATACTAACAAGTTCTTTTTCAGACAGGAAAAATACTCATACTCTATCAGCACGGACAAAAAAAAAGTTAATTTAATATTTTTTTATATTATATATAAATTATAAAGTGTATTTAGCTACACACAAATCCAAGATGTTGATATAGTACATTTTTAATATATAGATTCTACGTGATAATTTTAAATAAATAAATAAATTATAACATGATAGTTACGGAACTTCTAGATCACAGTGAAATGTAGTTCGGTCGATTTTACTTAAGTACACCAATGGCATATAAAAAATTGTTGTCTATAAAGTGAACAGGTGTCTTCTAGGCAAGCGCGTTAAACCCTAGATCGCATCGTCGCTTACCATCAGGCGAGATAGCGGTCAAGAGCTTTTCCATTTATGATAAAAAAGTCGGTTTTCCGATGATAATTTTAAGTGATAACGTCATAAGAAAACATTCATGAAAATTGCATACTTTTATGAATTGAATTGAATTATTATCACTGAATTATCATTTTTTTTGCATAATACAAAGAAGGAGTGAATTGAAAATTACATTTTTTTTTGATAAATTAACATTTATTTGCACTCGTAAATCCAAATAATTTATACATATTAATTACAAGTAACAATGTGCTATTAAAAATTTATTTACAAGTTATATAAATGAGTGAGAATTATACGATAGCTTATATGAATCATAATCATTTTAAGTTAAAATTGTAAAATAGCCTATTATTACTGCACTCGCCTTTTGTTGGTTTAATAAACAATGGAAACCACATTTACTCTTCACTTCCTTTATAAAGTTCAAAAAACAGTTCTGACTGAGCTGACTCTCTTCTACTCGGACGCATCGGCCGATGGAGTGGAAGCGAGATAGATGCGTCACAAGCCGAACGCTTTGGCCAATTGTGCGTATCTATCGCTTGCTCCGCGCTCAAAGTAATTCATTGATAGTTTCTATTTAACATTACTATTACGGATGTTTGTAAAATATAATTTTGAAAGAAAAGAAAGACGCAGGACTGGAGTTTACTCTTTAAGAGCTTTGACTAGGCACAAAAAAATAATGAAACGTAATTTCAAAATAAAAATGAAAGGTGAGCACAATAGGTTGCGTACAAAAAACGTAACGCTACTTAAAAAGAAACGTAACGCTAGGCGCCTTATATGAAAATCAATTCTTAAGAAGCAAATGCCAATAATTGAATAATAATAATATTTCGTATTTCTTTGAGACATTTATATCTTTAAAGGCTAATAACATCTTTAGAAATTGGCGAATTTAATAGCGATTTTTACATCCACAAATGGATTTGAGTGCTGTTATGTACCCGCTATAAGTGTCTAAAGGGTTAAAATAAAAATGGAACCCCAAATGCTGCAGTATTGTTTTTGCCGCTCTGTCCAAATATCATAAAGATCAAACGCTCAAACAGATGTGTAGTTATTAAACGACTTTTATTGCGTCCCGGCCGGAAGCAGCGCCATTTTGGATCCGGAGGGCTTCCGGCTTCTGTTTCTATACTAATAATTGAGATGCCGATAGCAATCTACAAGTGATTTTCAATCAAAGAGTAATTTGTAATAAGATATGTTATTATCTTAACGTGTAATTATGAATAATCACCTGGTTTCATGGGATATAAAATCTTTAAAAATCCCTTAACAAATCTTTGGGCTGTGTTTTTTGTACTCATATTGAATATATTCTTGTGTGCCACAAAAACCTTTGTAATTTTTTAAAGAAAACTAAAATATTTAAATTGTTTTTAATATTATACTTTATTTTATGTTTTTCTCTCGTAACTTTTAATTATTTATAGTGAAGACACACCGTTACATTTTTAATTACTTAAAATTGTTTGGCAAAACTGTTATTAATTATGCGTTTAGGTTTGAAATTAAAAAAGAGTTACCCACACTATAATAGATTTTAATAACAATAACCCATAAGGGTAAAATAGGTAAAAGGCAATAAGTTTGGTTACGGAGCTTGATATAACTTACATAAGAAGCGGTAACTAAAAGTATTATGAAAACGTATGATACAGACAGAGGACTGCGTGTATTTCCAAATGAGCAAATGGTACTATCGCCTTGGAGTTGAGTTATTAAATTCAGATCTTATTTCTTTAATCTTAAAGTCTATTCCACAAATATTAAGTCAAACGCGATTATAATTTTGCTGCATCTAAGAACTTACACTCAAGTTTCAGCTTTACTATCACTTAGTCATAGTGTAACTATCTTATACCTGCGATTTATGGACAACACTAGCTAATTCAAACTTTTTTATGCATACCCTGCCATGGGCATAAGGTGGGGTAATGCGAGTTTCTCTCACACTTCAACCCATCCATGTGCTCTGTGACTGAACCCATATGCATTTGGATGGCTTGAGCTCCTTAGCGCAACCCCTACACCCCCCCGCTACTGAGCATTTATTAAAAAAAGCGTAAAAGAACATGGTAAAAAACTGTTGTGTGTGCTTATGTACGCACGTAAGAAGTTATACTTCTTTATCGTTACTAAACAAAGATAATTAATATTATAGTTTTATAAAAATTATTGTGCACTACCATATATAATTTAAAATCACACACACATACACACACATTCATAATTAGCGGTCAACTTCATTCTGCTGGACTATTCAATGTTGGTTTTGCAGCCAACTTCAACATGATATTTTTGTGTCGCATCTTAAAATTTCACTCACATCATTTTTTCATAACGCGCCTAAAGAAGTATAACTTCAATAATTCTGAATATCCCTTGGCTAATGTGCCACGATCTGAGGCCACGATTAACCTATGCTATATTGTTTCATGAACACATTTTGCAGGGCAATTTTGCTTTACCCCATAGATTGTTGATATCCTAACTCAAATTAAAAGATATAAAAGATAGTGAAAAAGTTCCACGTAAACATTTGAAGTAAATATAATTTTACAGCCTATTTCTTTTTTAGTTAAATTACTTAACATTTATTTATAACTCAGGTGTGCCTCTATGTTAATCTACATAAATAATTATTAGCAATGTTAATATTGTAACCTCTGAAGGTTAATGGCGAGTTATTACATATACTCGTTATTACATTTAGTGAGATTATAAATTTACGATTAAATATGACACCGTGTTATCACTTACAAATATAAGAGTAAAAATGCAATGAGGCAAGTTTTGGCATCATTGTATTTTATTTCAAAGTTATACAACTCATCACAATGAGGTTTGCAATACATAATTTCAATTTACCTAAAACTTGACATAATAAAAAAGGGCATAAAATGATATGCATTGCAGATTAAGTTAGGTTGGATATTTTGTATTCATTACCACCCTGCAAGCTATATCAAATTATACCTTATAATTAATATTCGTTTTAATATTATGCTTTTAAAATTTACCTAATCTAACTTTAAAATTAGACATATGCATACATTCGAAATTTCCAAAAATCTTCATTGTTTTTGTTATCAAGTGTTTATAACACCTGGTACTGTTGTGATGATTGTTAGCAACCTGTTAGCAACTGAAATTGTCAAATTTCATTGATTTCAAAGGAGAATTATTAGCAACAGAATTAATTTATTAGCCTGCTTAATTCATTCACGCCAAACAATCATGTCTTGGCACATAATTGTACTGGTCAATACCAAGACCAGACAATTCTGGTACACGTCACACCGTAATTCATCCACCCCAAACAGTCATGCAATTGCACAAAATATATTTATAAGAGCCTGAATTACAATAATCCACTCAGTAAAACGTGCAATGTTCGCGTTCGCATGAACGAACTCGGTCTGTAATCCGCTCGTAGGGTGCACCGCCACGCGCTCGCCCGCTGATATATCGGTCTGTCCCGCACGTCCGATCAAATGAATGACTCAACATGATTGACAGATATACGTCTACTTTTATACTTTATAAAAGTAAATATCTGTTTCTACATAAATAATCTTATATTCGAATACTAGCTGACTCGGCTACGCGTTGCTGGGTTTTAAATGAAATCTTACCTGTGTCCTAAGTCGAACAAATCCAGAGATATGAAAAAAGAATCATCAAAACCAGTTGCGTAGTTTCGGAGTTCATCGCGGTCAAACACTGTGACAGCCAGTTTTTATATATATAAACTAGCTGACCCAGCCACGCGTTGCTGTGTTATAAATTAAAATAAAACCTATCGTATCTTTTAAGTTGGATCAAATAACAGATAGTTACGAAGTTTGATCAAAATCGGTTTAGTAGTTCAGGAGTCCATCGCGGACAAACAACGTGACACGTAATTTATATATATTAAGATTAATAGAGAATATGAGAAAAATGTTTATTCTAAATACTCTGCGTAAAATAACTGTATTTTATAAAATGGATCATTAACGTTGTTAACTAATACCTGTACCTTTTCGTATCGGTATTGCATTACGTGGCAACTTATAATTGAAACAGCACTTTTGCTTGATCCACATAACAGAAATAGTATTATTACATTCCTTTGTGAATGTTTTATACGTTGACCTATTTATAAATAAATAAATTAAGACTTTTATTAAATGATCAACTGAGATAAAACAATAAATACACAACAAACAATTTAATTTGTTAATTTAAAAACCAGATATAATATTTTTTATTGAATATTGTTTGTGATGGAAGTTAACCTGACATGTTTACGAAAGCTCGCCTTTCAATTGACAACACGATACGCATAAAATGCCAAAAGCAATCATGTCAAAATATTAATACCTTGCTTAAAATGCCTTGTATATTTCAATATAAAACATCCATTAATAATTGGTTCAATGTAATAACTGCTGTAATTTACAATGAATCCTCCGCACCGTTTTTAATTTTAAAATTAAATCTAAAATGCCACCTTAGCCGACTATTTTTCATTATTACGATTCCAGTCGACGCGGTAATCCCGTTATGAAATAAACCGGGGCAATAAAAGTAGGCGGTATAGCAATATTACTATTGATGCACAGAGGGCGCCCGGTAGCGGCGTAAGCCCTTGATTTGTGAACTACCCTCATGAGACCTATTAAGGGTATACCGTTAAAGAAACACTCGATTGTTTGGCATATAAAATAATGCATTTGAAAATTGCGCAATAACAATGGGTATTAAAAAATAAATAAAAATATATGAAATTATGTAAGTCTCTTTAATAATTTTGTGTAACAAAAACACTCGTAATAAAAACGTATTTACCTACACAGGCTGTTAGTATTTCATCATCAAAATCGGTTGAGTAGTTTCGGAGTTTATAGTTTATTTAATTCTTACACTTCCGCGCACATTACACATTTGAATAAAACATTTTTTCACGGATTATTGCGCATATTTAATTTTATTTTATATTTAATCCTGACGTTTCGACCCCTTTACTTTACTTTACTCACATGAACACAAAATCGTTTGCAATTATATAAAGTAATTACAACAAATTATATCCCGTATATCATAATTATATCAACATTCTATTTTCTCCTTAATACAAATACTATCTGACTGGGTTTATATATAGCTTACTATATTTGTCTAGACACAATTTAAAATTTATAAAGCACTATAAAAGTGACCTAGTTAAATTCTCCTTACTTCGATAGAATCGTCTTAAGCACTTAAACTTTGAAGGCGTGTAATGAATTAATTCGAGTGAAAGAACGATTCGAATTCAGAGTGAAATCGAGCACAAAATCCGTATTTTCTTACAATCACTTCCATAGTTCTCACAACTAATCAGATACGAGAGTAGGTACCAATATCGTTAGCTCAAGTGCTAAGTCTATTTTTGCAATAAAGGACAAACAAAGATCAGATTGATATTAATATAGCATCAAAGACGAGGTAGGTACTCATTTACCTAACATCTAGCAATTTGGTTTACTTTGACTTAGCAATACTATTTTATTAAAAAATATATATTAGTAGGTTTTACTAACGAAAATTATATTAAAAATAAGTCTTCTGAAATAAAAAGTGTTATATTTTTATTATAAATACATAATGAAAGACTTATTATAACTTAATTTTATAAAATAACACAACGTTCTCTATGTGGCACAGTCAGAATATTTATAAAGTAATAATATTCGTTATTTAATAAAACAAATACCTATTGTTTAAAACTTTCATAGTTATAGTTATAGTTATATACGGGATTGTCACCAATGTACCTTGATTTTATTTAGTTTCCGATATTTCGGCACTTTGCTCCGTGATCATGGCGCTTGCAACAGTGCTGAAATATCGGAAACTCAATAAAAACAAGATATGGTGACAATCCCGTATATAACTTATATACAAACAAATACCTACTACGAACATCCTTGCTAGATATGTTTTTCATAATAAATTCTCTGAATATTACTTAAAATAAGTTCAAAATATAAAACATATTCGGTATGATTTGCTGTAAAAATTAATAGTAATTAGGTACTTTTCTATTTTGACGTTTCGGTCAGGATTACATCCAGACCAGGATCCGTTGCGGTGAAACGCGGATAATTCAAAGTCTATGACAATTTGTTTTTGCAGAATTTTGGGGACGCATATGCTAAAGAACAAATACGTAACCTAAAAAGTTTAATTATATGTATAGCAGGATTCGTACTCACATATTACGTGATGGTAAACTTTAAAAGTAAGTAGGGTAAAGGCACCAGTGGTCAGCCTCATAACGACTTTTTGGAGTTTGAACAGTTGCCATTTCTACAGCTTATGTCAGGTAATGAAATGTACAACATGATTGGATTTATTGTTTATTATAGTTTTTAAAAAATATATGTCAAAAAGCAAGAATTTTCCTGATAAAATATATAATTAGGTTTAAACAAAAAATGGCACTTTGTCCCAGTGGACAGCCTCTAAAAACCAGTAAACAGCCTCGATGAACCCAGTGCTCAGCCTTTGTAAGTATAAAATATTTATATAATGTATGTTTATAATCATTGATTATAAATATACATATTATAACTGTTTCAGGTAAAACTTAAGTATTGCTTATAGATTCTCATACAAATGACCACATTCGTCCCTAAAAATACCATTTAAATAAGATCGTGGCTGAGTACTGGATCTTCAACACCCAGTGATCAGCCGCATGAAAAAATAATTAAAAATGTGGCTGATCAGTGGGTTTTTCGACCATTAGGAAATGTTTGTCGTACTAAATTTGGAAATTTATATTTATCGGTGCAAATGGTCGTCTTGTAATTTAAAAAATAATCGAAAGACTCAGTTATCAGCCCTGGGGCTGACCATTGGATATTTTGTAAAAAAGTGGTATCCAATGGTCAGCCCCCTCAATTTATACGTAAAAAAGCAATATTTTTATCAAAATTTAATATTATTTGATACATGAACTAATGTATAAAGCTATCATTTAGAAAACACAAACACATTGCATAATAAAATAGGTTCTTTCTTACCTGTTAAGAGAACACTACGTGTAATAAAAAATATGGCGGACTTGACACTATTGCTCTTGTCGTTGGACAGCACCGATATGAACGAGTTTATTTCTACCCCCTGATCCCCTGCCGCTCCTGTCGCGTGACACATTAACCAATGAGGAATCAGAGCATCTATTTAAGTGCAAGTGATTTGTTTATTTTGATTATAGCGATATTTATGGCCAATAAACGATGTAAAAGGCTGAACACTGGTGCCTGGTTGGCCACTGGTGCCTTTACCCTATATCTGTACTAATATTATAAAGAAGTAAAGTTTGTGTGTTTGTATATTTGTTAGGGGTAATCTCGGGATCTGCGGAACCGATTTTAAAAATTCTTTCACCAATAGAAAGGCACATTATTGCTGAGTGTCATAGGCTATATTGAATGCTAGAAAAAATTTAAAGAATTTTGTCCACCCCACTGTGGGACACCATAGGTCATAAATCTTAAAAACCTGCTTTCTAGTTTTACATTTTATTCCTTGTCGTTACATTGGATAGTTGCGGTACCTTCTGAAACTATAAATAGGTCAGTAATTAGAGTGCGCCTTCATTATCTATTGTGCATTCAAAGAGAGCGCATCGCCAATCGTAAATACTGTTATCAGTGAGTCATTAAAAAGCGTGACGTCATTTGTTGTCATTGCGGGACCTGTGAGTGCTGTGTGTGTTTTTTCTGAAATGGATATCCAAGAACAGGGTATGTCATAATTAATATTTGTATTTTAATTGTATCGTAGTATATATTTTCTTTAGTATGTCATTGCTACGAGGCGACTTTTCTTGGAGTATTATATTTTAATATTCAAAGTTTGAATAAACTTTTAAATATGTTCCCACTCGCTCCGACTATGGAGGTATATTGCACCATAATCTTTAGACTTTCTTATCTTAGGAAAATTAAAACTTGGCTGCCCTTATCTGCCCTTTTGGCGATGACAAGGGTGCTACGGTTGCCAGATTATCTCGTAGCATTTGCTACGAAATTAGTTTATTTAGTCTTAGTGCTTTGTGTAGGTTTTGTGACTGAATTTTAACCGTTTTTTTTTTGTTTTAGGTAATTTTTATATATGCTCGTTTTCAAGAATGCATATTCTTGAAATATGGCTAACTGTCAATACCGATAATGACTCGGAAAAGTGTCGTCAAGTCCTACAAAGTTTGTTGACTACTCTGAACGATGCTGAGAACATTGATATTCATTATTTAGAGAAAATTGTTAATAATTTATGTAAAGCTATTGCTCGATTCTGGAAAAAATGTAATAGGGATAAAACCAAGCTTTTATATAAGAATTCCGATTGGTTTAATGTTATTGAAAAAATTCAACTTGTGAAAAACAATAAGCAATGTACTCCGTCTGAAACGTCGCCGTGTCATTCACGTGGTCGTCCTCGAAAACCTTTTACGCAATGTAGTAAAAGGACTAAACGAGACTAACTTTACTGGAGGGAGACTCTGTACCAGGGTCGTCTGCTTAGGTACCTCCGTCTTACCTATTTCTGCCGCAAAGCAGCAGTGCTTGCATTGCTGTGTTCCGGTTTGAAGGGTAAGATATGGCAGTGAAATTACTGGGTACAGTGACTTTACATCTTGTGTCACAAGTTGGCAACGTACACTGTGGTTCTTGTGGGGGTTGCAGTTTTGCTGCGAATCTCACAAGAGCCACATGTATTATAGGTGACTGTTACCACTTACCATCAGGTGGGCAGTTTGCTTATTTGCCAACTATCAGCAATTAAAAAAAAAAAAAAACGTCGGAGAGTAGCTGATTTGTCAAAGTCTGATGATTCTACTGTGAATGCATTGCTTGATGTTTCAGACTGTTCATTCGATTCGTGTATATCTAGAGTTAGCACTGATGATGTCTTGTCACTTGTGACTGATGCTCAGTTGACAAAACATCAGTATTTATTAATTAAAAACTTTGTTAATAGTAAGATTTCTCCTAATGTATTACCATGTTACCAACAAATTACTAAAGCGAAACAGAGATGTTACCCTTCTAATATAACTGTTTCCGAGTCTTCAGCTGAAGTTGAATTACAAAGTCTTTTTGATCACACAGCTTCTCGAATCCTTGAATCTCAAAAAGAGGTCTTAGATCAGATTCCTTCTTCCTCCTTTGCAAGAGGAAGCTTATTTTAAGGATAAAATTGAAAGTTTGCAACCTACTTTTATTCAGATCGACAATCGTGAATTGGTCGTTTCTCATAAGTTGCAGCTTTCAATGGTAGATGGTAAAATTTGTAGTGCTTTAAGTGAAACATCTACAAGTAGATGTTATATATGTAATGCTACCCCTAAAGAGATGAATAAAATAGACGAATGTTTACAAAAACCTGTAATAGAGAGTAGATACCAATTTGGATTATCACCACTACATTCTTGGATACGTTTCTTCGAATATTTTATTCATCTTTCATATAGATTAGACATAAAAAAATGGCAAGTTAGGCTAGATAGTGATAAACAATTGTTATCAAATAAAAAACAATATGTACAGTCCCAGTTTAGGGAACGATTAGGTTTAATAGTTGACAAGCCGCGTAGTGGTGGAAGCGGGACGTCTAACGACGGAAATACGGCCAGGAAGTTTTTTTTGGAATCAGCTGTATCTGCTGAAATTCTCGGGGGAGCCTTACCCTAGAGAACGCGTCCCCACGGTGGCGGATCGGGGAGTGCTCGGTAGTCGTATCGCAAGTTACGGCTGCAGGGTAGGAGCGAAATAAAATAGCTCCCGCGGACCAATAGGCCGGAGATGGATACTCCGTTAACAAACCCCTATCCCAAGGCTTCTTCAAGGTAACTGAAGTAGAGGCTGGGGTAGTGCTGTGAGTTTGGGCTGGAACTCACAGTAGGAACGGTGGCGGATGAACCCTTCATGGGTCAACGGCGGCGTCCACGTCTGGAGAAGATGAAAGCCTTGGCGTCAGGTGGCAACCGGCCGTAAAACAAAAGCCAAATAAATATTCTTCTTGTACCATGACAGCGAATAACAAAAGAAAGGGCAGTGTAGTTAGGGCGTCCCCCGCAAGCGACGTTAATGCATGTGCTAAAGAATGCGAGAACCATACTAGGGCGTACCCCCCAAGCGACGGTAAAGACAAGAACAACTGTTCGCAAGCTCTAAATAAATTAAGACTGGGAACCTGGAACCTGGGCACCATGTCGGGACGTAGTACAGAGCTGGGTGAAATCCTCTATAAGAGAAACATAAACCTGTGCTGCGTTCAAGAGACTAAGTGGAGAGGATCTAAGTCGAGAGAGATCGGATATGGATACCAACTAATATACCACGGAGTTGATAACAAACGTAACGGAGTAGGCATAGTGCTTGATAAAGATCTGAAGCAGAGAATCATCAATATTGAGAGAAAAAGCGACAGGCTTATTGCAGTTAAACTAGCATTAGACCACCAACCAGCTTTAAACATCATCTCAGCATATGCACCTCAAACAGGATGCACTGCTGTAGAAAAGGAAGCTTTTTGGGAAGATTTTGATGAGCTGCTGCAAAACACCCCTTGTGAGGAGCTAATACACATCAGAGCTGATTTAAATGGACATGTGGGGCGTAAAAATGACACTTTCAAAAACACACATGGGGGCTTTGGGTTTGGAAGTGTAAACCAAGAGGGAATAGAAATCCTGAACTTTGCCACGAAATATAACTTTAAAATAATAAATACACAGTTTGAAAAGAAAAATGAACATTTAATAACTTACAAAAGTGCTAAGTCTTCAACCCAGATCGACTATATTATAGCTCCAGGCAATATATTTAAATATTATAAAGACTGTAAAGTTATACCTGGTGAAGCCATTACTACACAACATAGGCTATTATTACCAGTCTTTAATCTACCTAAACCTATTAAAACTCATATTGATAGGACAGAACATATTAAATGGAAAGAACTACACACTGATAAAGGGATTATACTACTTGAAAAAATTCAAAAGTATCTGGATGATGATATAGATAAAACTAAAAACCCTGAGGAAAGATGGCAAAATTTTGAAGATCTCTGTCAAAGGGAAGCTAGAATAACACTTGGCATATCTAGAGGAGGACTTCACATAGGTAAAGACCCATCATGGTGGAACAGTGATGTGAAAGACATAATAAAAGACAAAAGAGAATCTTTTAAGATCTGGCAAAAATCTGACTTGGAAGAAGATCGGCTGAGATATAAGAACTTAAAAAAACTAGCTAAGTCAGCAGTTGCTCAGACCAGAGCTAAATCTAGGGAGAACTTCTACATACAACTGGAAAATGCACCTAACGAAAACTCCATCTTTAAATTGGCCAAATAGCGCAATAGATCAACACAGGATGTGAAGTTCAATAAATATATCAAAGATGAGAAAGGCAAATTACTCACATCCAATGAAACAATCAATGGTAGATGGAAGGAGTACTACTACAAACTCCTAAATGAGGAATTTCCTCATGATACCTGTAAAGAGATACCACCGACTCTAGGCCCATTAAATAGCATTCAGCCCTCTGAAATTAAAGCGGCTATGGCCAAAATGGACTATCATAAAGCTCTGGGACCTGATAACATACCCGCTGATATTTGGAAACTGCTTAAGGATGGAGCACTGCCTTGGTTAACAAAGTTCTTTAATGATATTGCTTTGGAGGGAAAAATACCGAAATCCTGGCGTGAAAGCTACTTATGCCCTATTTATAAAAACAAAGGTGATATTGCAAACTGTAATAACTATAGAGGGATTAAACTAACATCACATACTCTAAAACTTTGGGAGAGAGTCTTGGGAGCTCGTGTGACGGCCCTAATAAAGATAACTCAAAACCAGTTCGGATTTAGAGCTAACAGATCAACCACAGAAGCCATACAGTGTATCCGTATTCTTATGGAAAAATGTAGAAGCAATTCTGAAAACCTGTACCTTGCTTTTATCGACCTGGAGAAAGCATTTGATAGAATTCCCAGGAAACTGATCTGGCAAGCTTTGCGCTCCCAAAACATTCCTGAGACATACAAAGCTTTAATTCGGGATATGTATGATGCTATCACCACAAAAATTAAAAGCCAGGCGGGCATTAGTGATCCTTTTATGATTAAGGTTGGGGTACATCAGGGATCCGCGCTGAGCCCACTTCTCTTCAACTTAGCAATGGATTATATCACCAAAAATCTCCAGTCTGACATCCCATGGTGCATGCTCTATGCTGATGATATTGTCCTCATTGATAAACACCCATTGTCGCTGCAAAATACCTTTAATATATGGATAAAAGAACTCGAGATCCATGGTTTACGTGTTAGTCGTTCGAAAACAGAGTACATGGATTTAGTTCTTACACTTCCGCGCACATTACACATCAGAAAAAACACTTTTATACGGATTTTTGCGCATGTTTTATTTTATTTTATATTTAATCCTGACGTTTCGACTCCTTTACAGGAGCCGTGATCACAGGATGACTAAGATGATGGTTGTCATCTCAACAACCACAACACAACAACCATCATCTTAGTCATCCTGTGATCACGGCTCCTGTAAAGGAGTCGAAACGTCAGGATTAAATATAAAATAAAATAAAACATGCGCAAAAATCCGTATAAAAGTGTTTTTTCTGAAGAGTACATGGAGTGTGACTTCGGAGGCACCGAAGAATTAGGAACTAACTTGAAACTCGATGACACCGTCCTACCGAAGGTAACTCACTTTAAGTATCTGGGCTCTACGCTAACGACTGATGGACGTATAAACGATGACGTAAACCACCGCATTAATGCAGCATGGCTAAAGTGGAGATCACTGTCCGGCGTACTCTGTGACACTAAAATGCCCGTAAAAACTAAAGGGAAAATTTATAAGACCGCTGTGAGACCGGCAATGCTTTACGGAGCTGAGTGCTGGACCACGCTTAAGAAGCACGAGCAACAATTACATACAAATGAAATGAAAATGTTACGCTGGGCAGGGGGTGTGACTCGTTTGGACAGGGTTCGCAATGAGTATGTAAGAGGATCATTTAAGGTAACGCCTATAGGGGAAAAACTTAAAGAATCAAGGCTTCGATGGTACGGCCATATAATGAAAAGGGACGAAAACTACTCCGTTAAAACGATACTGAACATTCCATCTCAGCCCCGAGGTAGAGGAAGACCGGTCTCGACATGGTGGTCCATGGTAGAACGTGACATGAAGGCCCTTAATCTTACATCTACGACAACCCAGGATCGTGTATCCTGGCGCAGGAGTACAAGGAGGCCCGACCCCAAATAAAATGGGAACATGGGCAGGACAAAGAAGAAGCTGTATCTGCTGAAATTACAGGTTTGAATAAGGATCTCATTGATCGTTGTTGTGTAATATTACAAACGTTATCTTCTGGACATAAAATTAATGAATGCAAGTTTAAAGACTATGCATTACAAACAGCATACAGCCTGGTCGAGGAATATCCGTGGTATAGTCTTCCTGCTTCTGTCCACAAGGTGCTCGTACATGGATCAGATATTATAAGTTATGCATTGTTATCTATAGGAGAACTTTCCGAAGAAGCTGCTGAAGCGACAAATAAGTATATCAAAATTTATAGTCGAAGTCACACTCGAAAAATGTCACGTAAAGTTACCAATCAAGATTTAATACAACGACTATTATTACATTCTGATCCTTATATTACAAGTCTTCGGAAACTTCCCCCTAAAAAGAAAAATACTCTGTCACAAAGTGTAATAGAATTGTTACATGTTTAATATTGTTAGAATAAGAATAATTCATTTGTATTTTGTTAGTTGTTTTGTTTTTTTTTGTATTTAATTAATTTAAATTTATTTATTTCTATTATTTTATTATAATTAAATAATGTTATCAATGTTTTGACTCTTATTTTATTTAAAATATATGTTTTACATTCCAATTTTTAAGTGTTTGTTCATGATAAATTTAGGTAAAAGTATGTTATTGTTTATATTTGTTTTTTACTGAAGTAAACGTTTTTTATTCCGTAAATACATGTACTTCTTTCATTTTAATGTTCCTAAAACACTTTTACAACTATAAGTCACTAAAATAATACAATGTATTGATAGTAACAGGACTTTAACTATTTATGACCGCCCTTGTATGGAGCGTGTCCCTCCGTGCACCCGTGCGAAGCCGGGACGGGCCGCTAGTATTTAATAAGGGCTTTAAGTAAAGCTCCTGTAATCACGATTCCTGTAAAGAAGTTGAAACGTAAAGATTAATTATGAAAAACAATTGAACGCGGCGTCAGTTCCGGTAAAAGAAGTTTAATTTTTATTTAATAAGCATTGTCATTTTATTACTAGGATATATTTAAGATCATATATGGCTCTTACTTTTTAAAACAAAGTAACTTTAATATATAATAACAAACCAATTTTATTAAGGAAGCTTTCCTTCCTGATATCCCGTTACACGTTAAAGAGTTCGTAACATTTTTACATAATCATGATCATACCACGACCTTCACTTTCGCTGTTTGGCTTTCGCTACAATACTTCATTTACGTTGCTTAAACCTGTTTCAAGCGTGCGCAGAATCAAACATAAGACTGTATGCTATGTATCACCTTTTTTGGTGTATTCCAGGTTGATAAGACTGGTTTGAAGACTGATTTCTAACACTACTTGAATACAGAAAAAATGTGATAAAATTTCTAAGAGTAAGCTAGGAGATTCAGTCGCATCTTATACTAGAGATAAGTTGAATTTATCTTATAATCATTTCTCTAGATATGAAAAATCTAGGAGTTAATGTTTTAATGTGATATTTAATAATATAAATTTTCAATGACAATTATATCGGAGGATTTTTAAATGTTCCCAACATTTTTATTGAATTAAATTATCTATTTAAGAGTTTCAGGATTTTGAAATACAAAAAGTATCAAAATAGTAACAGATATCGGTTATCAACATCGTCAGCCAATGGCCTATATGGATAAAAACACCGTAAAGAGAATGAACTGTACCGTAACCAACCAGCAGCGAGACAAACAACAGCATATTCAGTTAGAATTAGCACGAAGGAGCTCGAGAGTGTATATTTTTGGTCACCCATCAGACTGTTCCAAAAATAGCATAACATCTTAATATATGATTTTAATATTTTTGCATTTTCAATGAGATCTTGTATGATATTTTTTTAATAGAAAAATACATAATATCCTCAGTCATAGGATAAACCCGTTAAAGGCTGCACCATCGAAGTCTTCAGATCATTTAAGTTCTTACATGACATTTTAATATTATAATTTTTACGATCTGGTGTTCGGTAATGCTTTGTAAATTTTTTCGCTTGAACCGAATTATCGGTGAAAGTGTAGATGTGAAGACTTTTATGTGACAATGCAGCAAATGATATTTTTCTTTATTATTTTTGATTTGCAAGGTGTATGTTTTGTTTTTAGTTTTGATTGTATGGCTTCTTCTGTAATCGTATAATTGATAATGATGCGTTACCAATATGATTAATTAATAATGCCACACGGGAATTACAGGTGTGCATTCAAATGGCTCTCTTCTTTTTCTAAAGAAAGGTATGATATGTAAATAATTGATTAAATATATGATATACATTTTGTGGTAGTAAAATTATTTGAATAGTATTATAAATGTTCATATCTTTCGAAAAAATCAGTTCGGTGGTTCCTAGACTTGTTTTATCAAAATCGGTTTAGCCGTAGGATCATTAATTCTTTTGTTAGCTGAGATAGGGATCTTAGACGTATGATGGTTAAAATTCATTGATTTTTTTTACTTATATTATAAAACACAATATAAATTTTCGCTTTTCTTTTTAGGTTGGGATTTTTACTTAAATTTAAGCGAAAAATGATTCTTAATAAGAGCGTGTAGTTCAGTTTATAACACAAACATTAAGAACTGATGTGTTGTTATGTTACTTATAACAATACATAAAATAACCTTTGAACGAGGTTAATCTAATTATGGTATATCGGATGTCGGAAAATTATGATGACAATCGGTCCATACGATTGAATGATGAAACGCTATCATTAACATAATTGCAAATAAAACTATTGTACATTAATTTCATAGTGGTCGTTTGAATAATTTTAAAGAAATTAACTATAAAAAATTCAGTTTGTTATTAAGACAATATTTTGTAAACATAATCAAAAACATAGTAGGGGAATTTTTTGTATCTCTACTATATAAAGACAATACTTTGTGTGTTTCTTACCATATATAGTTACCATAAGCCTAAGAATAACAGTTTTTATAATCAGTTAACGTTACCATAGCAACGCGTGGCCGGGTCAGCTCGTTTTGATATAAACAAAAATAAGAACCAGAACACTGAGATTCATACATTTTTATGCCCATCAAAAAGAAGGAAGATTTAAATAAAAGCACGTTATCCCAGTGAGCTTTCTCAGCTGATAGAGATATACTACCCCAACTTGTAACCACATAAATATGTATAAAAAGCTTACACCTGTTGGTCGACTCGCAGCTCCCGCGGCGCCGCCGGCCGTACCAACGTAATAACGATTTATGACCGAACTAACTCGTACACACGGATCTATACCATATAGATGGGGCATAAATGTTGCAGTTTTCAGCAACTCTTTTACTTAAGAGTAAATACTAGGCGATGCAGTCGCTAAGCATAAAGCTACGCTAGCACCATATATTGGAGCGGAGCGTAATATATAAAAAAAGAAAGATTTTTTTTTTGTTTCGATGGGAGTTTTTGCGAATTTCAAAATTCGTCACAATCTGGTCTTAAACCTGTTGATTCGATTCCACACAAAAAATATTAAAATCGGTTAAGAACTCGGGAAGTTATGGCGTAACAGAGATTGCGCCATTGAAGCTGATCCATAGGAGCCTCGCTCCAATCATGGCAAATAGACCTTTTATTTTTAGTTTTATAATTCTATAATCATTATCATTGGTATTCAACTAAAATTTTTAATACAACTTGCTCATAGCTGCATAATGCAGTTTAAACCTGAACACACGCACATTAATTTGTGTGACCGTCATCGGTTGGTTAAATGGTTACGTATTTTTGTGATGAGATTTATATATATATATATTTTCGAGGGGAAATGCTTAAATATTTAGCTACTAACAGTGTGTTAGTACTGGCAGGAGTTCAGGACTATCAAGCAACGCCCGGAAGCGCTGGAAGGACTACCCGCTAAACAACGATCCTGGGTTCGAATCATGGAATGTGTGTGTGTGATGAACATAAGAGTTTGTTACAGAGTCATTCTTGTTTATATGCTCACCGATGTATGTAGTATCCTTTATTTAGTATGAACGGTATCAAAGCTGAGTTTTGGATTCAATAGTACAATACTATGATATTTTTATGTGTAAGCATAAATAAATTTAATGTATATCAAGTTGATAGTTATATAGGATTACAAAGTTATATTTATTTGATTTAATTTAATTCTTGTCATTTCATTTCATACAGAATATTTCAGAATTTCATAAATCTATATAACTAAAGAAATACAAATAAGTAATTGCTATTTGCATTTCAATTACCTGCTAAAATGTTATTTGTATTAAACTATAATATACGCTGGGATTTGTGGAATTGGAAATATAGGATTCAGATTACCATTTGGAGATGTTATAAATGACAATAAAAATTACTGAACCATAAAACTGAAATAAAACATAAAAAAGTAGTAAAACCGAAATAAAATATAATACCAAAATTAGGTTGTGCTCGTCACGACCTCGTGAAAAGATTCTTTTATTATTTGCAGTCAAGTACTTTCTAGAATAATATGTAATGACACGTGTAACCTAATTATGAAGATATTTAATCGAATATTATTCGAACTAAGTGAGCGAAGCTCCCATGGATCAGCTCAATGGTGCAATGTCTGTTATGCCATAACTTCCCGAGTTTTTAACCGATTTTAATATTTTTTGTGTGAAATCGAATCAACAGGTTTGGGACCAGATTGTGACGGAGCCCGAAGTTCAAAAAAAATTTTTTTTCATTCATTTAGGTATTACGCTCCGCTCTAATATATGGTGCTAGCGTAGCTTTATGCTTAGCGACTGCATCGCCTAGTATCAATAAACAGGCAGTCTTAATTCTGATGTCATTGTTTTACTTGAACTCCTAATACCCGCCGTACATATTTTTGTTCCAATATTTGTGTTGCATCAATGTCGTTTCTAGTTGAATCTTATTCTTTAAGGAAGCATTGGTGGTAATATAGCTGTAGTGCGTTACGTGCGGTAAGCGTAATGGCTTTAGAATGGTCGGCATAAGGTTGCTTAACTTTTCCTTAAAAAATACTGCTCTGTTCAGAATGTTAGCGCTACTTTGTAACAATACCGGTCGCCTTAAATAAAAATGCATGGGTACCATCTCTTACCAACCTTAGCGAATTTTATGAACACAATCTTATTATTGTTGGGTGATGAAGTAAATGTAATTGTCGATTGTATTGCGTAAATAATATATTAACTAAAGCAACTTTGTGAAACAAAAGACACGTCAAGCCTTTAGTACCGGCTGCATTAGCAGTTGGTTGGTTTTAAATCGTAAGGAGGAGTACCATAGTTAAGACATTAATAGGTTGTTAACGATGTAAGTAAGCCTTATAAGCTACTTAATAGCAAACTTCATGGCGAATAGATTTTTTTTTAAGTTTTATATTTATTATCATTATCATCAGTGTAGAACTAAAATTTGAAATGACTGCCAAATTGCTCATATATAGCAAAATTTTTTTTTTGACAACGGGCAAAATTATTTTCTTGAAACAGACATTAGCTAAATCATAAGAAAGAGCCATTTAAACTGAATTGAATTATTCTTAGAGTAAAATCGTATTAAATATATTCCCACATAAAAAAGAAAGTATATATGTTACAGCCAACTGGTTAAAATGGCCGTTCAATCAAACAGTCGGCTAAACGACGTAGAGCCGTGTGATTGAATGGCGTTGTTCAGTCTAAGGGCTAGCTGTTTGATTGAACGGCTATTTTAACCAGTTGGCTGCGACATATATATTATTGGTTTGGTTTATTGACCATTTGGTGCGATCCTGTCTTACGCTCCGACATTTCTGGGTTCCAGTCTCGAGGGGCAGATGGTTTTGTGATAAATATATATTTTACCTGAGTCATGGTTATATTTATTTATTTAAATATCAAATATCTAAGTTACCCTAATATCTATTACACAAACCTTACAGTGCTTACTTTGCGCTAGACTAAATGGTGTGAATATAAAAAATGTGACTATCTATTTAAATATGAAAATACAAAGTCCTGATTAAATCAAGCCTTAATCCAATCCAAATACAAATATTACGTTAAAATCTATCCATTCGTTATTTAAATTAATGTTAAAGATATCTGAGAATACCTTCCCAGATTGCACTTGTCAACGACAGTGGCCATAAGCCAAAATCCCTTATCACTATTTCCAATATTTGTGTCCAAATTCTATTCCCACTAGTGCAGATCCGACTAGTTGTCATTGGCTATCCGGATGAGATCCCCGAATCTCGGGATCCCGCAAACCCGAGCCCCGCAATTCCGGAGTTGTGAGGAGTTTCCCGCGGGAAATTACGAACTACACACTATTAACAGCACCCAGATACAGTAATAACTTTAATATTCAATTTTATTGTTATTAAGCGAGTGTCAGATTCATGGCGAGGGCAGTATGTTATATGTACATTTATCCAGTACACAAACAGGTTACCGTTGAAATATCTATTAAAATAAAGAAAAAAAAAGTGCTAAACTTTACCCTTAACAGTGTTCATAGCAGGCATAAAAGGATGAGTTACCAAATTGAACAACATAAAATTAAATACTTATAAAATACGGTATTAAATCTAAATTCCGTTTTGTGGTGTAAGTACGGTGTTGTTTTTATATAGCTTTATCTTATATATAAAAATATGCAGTAATAGTAATATGTACAATAGTTTAATATTGTTATCTATTTTGTCGCATTCATGAATTTCATTTTCCCTCAAATTTGGACTGGTAGAGAATGCTTTCAGAATTAAGTCGACCTATTGTCCCAATATAACATTATGGTTAATAAAGTTTTACAATAATGACTTTTAGTGACATTTGTCGCGTTTTACGTCTCCCTTAAGTGTAACTGACCTTGAGGTTGTGTTTTTATTTTTTTAAGTCTGATTTTTTGTCCGGTTTAACAATGTCAAGACGTCTTTTACGACATCCGTGGCATTCTAGTTAGCACGTTGTGTGACGCCATTTTTGATATCTACGATCATCAATGTAAATTTTTTTTTTTATACGGACTCATGTCTGAGTGGTTTTGGTACCATAACAAAAGTACTGCCTTAACCACTGAACTTGTAGTTATAACAACGTGTCACATACGTTGTTATACGTTGTTGTCAAATATTATTTATTTATATATTGTAAACACTTTCGCACTCGGTCTGTTATAAAAAAACCACCATTACGCATTGGGCTCGCGTGACGTGTTATGACCCATTGTCCCTGCCATGTTATCATCAATATAAGGCATGTACCAAAGCAGTGAGAACAATAAAAGGCCGACAAAGAACAGCTCAATAATTTTGTCAAAAAGGTCAAATTTAACAAATGATTTTAAGTTTAAAGTTTAATACACGAAAATATCTCAAATAGTCTTCAATAGTATAAAACATTTGTCACTTGATTTATTCTTTGGTAATACCTTTATTTTATATAAAAATAATAATTTTAATAGTTTAATAGTACGAATTTAATAGGGTATTTGACAGGTTTTACGAAAATATCTCAAATAGTTTTTTTATATATAGTATAAAACATTTGTCATTTGATTTATTTATTTATTTAAGGACAACCAACAAGAACATTCACTTTTACACAAATTTAAGTTAAATTTATATAGGTACAATCTTAAGTGATGTCTTAATTAAAGGCTATCACGGCATGTTTAAATTACATTCAAATTACGGACTAAGCAGAACATGCAAACTAAAAACAATTTTTCCATATGATGCAAGAGTATACATAGAAAAAGGAAAAATATTAAATAATTATTCTTTGGTAATTACTTTAATTTATATAAAAATTTAAGTTTAAATAGTTTAATAGTTTGTACTTTAATAGGGTATTTGACAGGTTTAACGAAAATATCTCAAATAGTTTTTTATAGTATAAAACATTTGTCATTTGTTTTATTCTTTGGTAATTACTTTTTTTTTTATAAAAATAATTATACTAGATTTAAAAAATCTAAAAATCCCACGTTTTTCAATGTCCTAAAAAGAATAAAATAACCCTGCGGGGCAAAGCGAGGGGCCACTCAAAACGTGGGGGCGCATATTACTAAGAGGAGATTTTAAAGAGATGAATGACATGCATTGATGCCGATTATTGTAAAGATGCGCCCCCACGTTTTGAGTGGCCCCTCGCTTTGCCCCGCAGGGTTATTTTATTCTTTTTAGGACATTGAAAAACGTGGGATTTTTAGATTTTTTAAATCTAGTATAATTATTTTATTCTTTTTAATTATTAACTCAACGAAGTAACCATGTGTTACGCAACAATCGGATAAGCCCCATACAAAAGTGAAAGTTGCCGAAAGTGGACCTGAAAGTGCATCTGGAAAGTTGAAAGTTGCTTTAGAGTGCATTGTCATCGGGTTCTGAACTATCCTGAAAGTTTCAGCTTTCTAGCTTATCGGAAAGTGCCTCAAATTTAAGTTGCAAGATTTTGCCCGGACAGACAAACAAATAAGAAAAGTGAGATAAGAAAAACGTGGTAATAAAAATACCATCAGTTTTAATGAACCATAACCCGCCAGAACGCTAAAACACTTTTACGCAGGTTACTTCTTATAATGTCACCTGCTTGATAGCAAACTTTATGCTGTCAAATCGTAATACGTAAAACTATAAACAATCAACTGACGTCACTGCGTCATTCGACCAATTCTGTGCATTTCCAATCACGTGGTCACACATTAAATTTTCATAATTTTATTAATGATTTCTTATAAAAATCAATAGAATTTTAATTAACAGTGATACCTATTTAACGAGGATCTCAATGAACCTAAAATTATACAAAAAGCGCCTCTAAAAAACAATCACGCCTCAGAGCCCTTTTATATCTTATAGAAATATTGCATTATGAATGCAAAAAATACATTATTTATCATTTGTGTAGGTTTTTAATTTACCCAGTTTCCTAAATATACGGGTTAACATAATTGTTGTCTTAGTGATAGAGGGTCCCACTCTTCTCTATACTCAGGGAAATTAGACTAAACAAGCATATAATAACCTGTCTAAACATGATAAATTGTCTCACGTATACGGGTTATTGAGCTACGAAGTCCCAATTATAGAGGTAAACATCGGAAAAAACTATAATATCTAGTATCAGTTATTGAGGTCTCAAAATTCCAAGTTACAGAGGTATTTCAATGCAAAAATGTCGCGATCTCATTTTAATCATCAATGACAGGGGATTTCCACATATCCAGGGCCTAGTTCAACAGGTTTAAATTGGTTTAAAAAACTGTTAAGTTAACAAGAGTTTGATCTATATTTTCCTTGAAATCAAATACCTGAGAAAGAATTTAGATATTCTCTGACAAATCGATGTGCTATTTTATATATGTGTAGATATAAGTTTATTTCGCCTGCCTCTGAATATGGCGCCGCCTGTTATATACACTTGACATAAAAAGAAAAATACTGTTCTATGCTTTTTAGACAGTTTTGCTCATTGACACGGGATTTTATTATACCTGGAAAACTTCAAATCGAGAAACTACCTAAAAATAGAGATTGCTATTTGTCAATAAGGCCGCCTGCTGTGTGCTTCCTTGTTTATTTTTCCTATTTTTGAGTGTTCAATGAAAACTTATCTTTATATATATAATTCTTCTGTGAGTGTGTATGTCACTGAACTCCTCCTAAACGGCTGGACCGATTTGAATGAATTTTTTTGTGTGTGTTCAAGGGGATCTGAGAATGGTTTAGATTCACAAATCAGTCCGGCAGATGACGCTGCAGTCGGCACAGTAACGCGTGGCCGGGTCAACTAGTTATTAATAATATTAAATATTAGCAGGCTTACACGTCATATAATTCAAAATAATTTTGTTTGTTTTAATAGATTTCATATAATTATTAAACAGATTTAATTTTAGAAATATTTAGATGTTAATAAAAATGACAACATAAAAATTTAAGTTTAAATATCTGTAAATAAAAGTATCATTTGTAATTTTTTGTGTTTTAAATCGAAAAGCGTACAGAGCAGAGAATTAATAAATGTACATGAACATTGAATTAAATGCCAAGATTTATATCAATAACTTATTTATTAATATCAAAGGATTTTGCTTAGTCGGTGCATTCTCAGATGTTAATACGAAACTTTCACATTCAAACCAAAATAATGGAGTCCCAGTGTTAATTTCGTCAGTTTATTAGCCTCCTGCTCCGCAGAATAACACCGCACAGTTCTCGCGCAATCATGTTGAGGGTTAATATACAAACTTGAGCGAAAGTCCACTTTGTTTTACCCTGCATACAGACTTTGTACATAGATATATAAATATAAGACATGGCGGCAATAATCGATCAGTAGGAAAAATCCGTACCTAACTCAGGAAAACTATTTATAAAAGACTCGTCCTTGAATTACAGACAAGAAAAAACTTATAACGGAAATATTAAATATGTGTAACACATTGTTAATTAATAAAAAAACATATATTGTTTAGCATTTAAATTAGCAGTCTTATGGATCTTCGAGAAGCAATGGTAAAGATAGTTATAGTAAAATTTTAAACCACGATGAAACTGTATGCTTTTTTTGTTAACTATACTCCCTACATACTTTACTATGTTTTATCGTATTTTTAATTAAGTTTTAAATTTAAAGTGAAGTAAAGTGAAGCTGTGGGTGGCTCCCTGAACGAATGCAACAGGATGTCCGACAGCAGGGAGAAATAGCGAAGGATTGTGAGACTAATAACATCTGCCTCAGCTGATAACACGACCTCACGACCACGACCGCTCTGGCAAGAGTGTCACGACGAAGAAGAAGAAATTTAATACGGTATATACAGTATCTCTTTGGACGACCGTTTGGTGCAACGGTAGCGATCCTGCCTTTCTCACCGACGGTCCTGGGTTCGAATCCCGGTAGGGGCAGATGTTTGTATGATGAATACGAGCATTTGTACCTGAGACATGGGTTTTTTTATATATTTCTATGAATATTACATATCTATGTATCATATATGTATGTCTATCCGTTACTCTAGTATCCATAACACAAGCCTTACAGTGCTTAATTTGGACTAGGCTAATTGGTGTGAATGTAAGAAATATTTATTAATATTATTTATTATTTATCTCTGTTAATATTTAAAAACAGTTATTTCGTTTCGTATTGGATGATGTATATGTCGCAGTAAGATAGATAAAGCCGTGATATAATTATATCCCTAGGGATATAATTATATACCGTAACATAGTTATACGAAAGCGATTAATTACTATCTCACTAGGAATATAGTTATAAAACGGTCCAAGTTTAGTGATATACTTATATTACTAGATTAAGTTCAGTGTTATAAATATATAACTTGATTAAGCTTAGTGAAATAGAAAGCAACATAATTAAATAAAACAAAATTATTATAATGGTTTTATCTTAATAAAAAATCAACTTTATGTATCCTGCAGTTAGTTACAATACTTTGTGTCATTAACAAGTATTAAAGTAATTTCAATTATAATTAAAACGATCATATTTTTTGGAATTTAAACATTAACAATACAATTAAAACTAATCAAACATTAAAAATCTTTTAAAGCTAATCAACAGTTATGAGATTTCTTTACTTCTTACCCACTAAGTTGAGATCTTGGTTTTTTTTAAAGTATTTCTTAATTTTTGTTCAGACAAGAAGAGGAATCATGACATCTAGAATTACATAGCACAGAATGCTTCTTACAGGCACATCTTTTAGTAGAACACTGTATATTCGATTTTTTACAGGAACATTTTAAATAACCTTGACCACCAAAGCGCGACAATTTTTGGCATATTTCTCTCAGTGACAAGTTTTCATTTGGTATAGGACCATTCAAAGTAATGTTTGAAAGCTGTATTGCATTTCTGGGTAGCCAATCTTTCAGGATACCAACTACACCAACTCCGAAAGCTATTTCACTAAACTTAATCTAGTAATATAAGTATATCACTAAACTTGGACCGTTTTATAACTATATTCCTAGTGAGATAGTAATGAATCGCTTTCGTATAACTAAGTTACGGTATATAATTATATCCCTAGGGATATAACCATATTACGGCTTTATCTATCTTACTGCGACATATACACATTTCTATAATAAAAAATTGCCTTAATTCTAGGCTGAATAGTCTAGCAGCTATAACATAGCTCTAAGGCGCAGTTTCGTGACCGAGCTGAATAGGATTATAAAAAATTAACGCATTATTTAATGCTGTTATTTTATCTGATGTATCAAAGAAGCAGCCCTTCACTGCCTGTAACTTGGGCCGCAGAGTTAATTTCGTGAGCAAATCACCGTGTAAATCTAGTTAGCTCCCTGCGGAAACTCTAGTTTGTGTTTTTTATATTAATTATTGTGTTTTGTTGTTTCATTAAGCCTTTTGGGCTGTTTATTTGGATGTTTAATGGAGGATTCCGGATTTAAGGCAGCTGTATAGGGCATGTGCCTTTGGTGAATTGGGACTTTACTTACTTTATTTATTTATAGATTAAGTAGTAACAAAAAATATAAAAGAAAAACATTTGCAAAACCGAAAAATTACACAATATTTTTCAGACCGACATTTCTTTAAGCTGATCAGAGCTACAGAAAAAAATATAAGGAAAATCAAAGTATTCATATGAAATATATACATTTATTTGCATGTATTAATACAATTATAAATTTATATAAATATATAAGTATAGGTACTAATTATCATCATGATTTTCTATCAGTTACAGTAATTTACAAGGACATAAAAATCTTATAGAAGATTTTTCCGTTGTGACAACGACAATTTAATAATTTTATGTTACTTTCATATATATCCTAAAGCTATAACAATATATTTGATATTACATAATGAGAATAAATGCCTTGAATGTAAATATAATTTAACAGAAGTTTCAAAACATTCGATTATATTTATAATATGTTAAGTATATGTTTTAAGTATATAAAATGAACTTGAAAATTGGGTGTGGTTTATCAGATATAATCTATGTAATTAATATTCCTATTACTGATTAATAGGAATATTAATTAGGTAAGTAGGCCAAAATGTCAATTATGAAACAATTAAAAAGTAATCATCACCTCATTCTATTAATATCCAAAAATACCACATTGAAACAACTAAGGATATACAATTACAGTTCAATTATGTAAACGGAATATTAAACGGCATTTTACACATGTTCAAATACTTTAAATAAGTGAGTTGAGAAATGTTGTCATGCCTATTTTCCTAACAGTTTATTGACAGAACTTTGGAGACACAACTTACTTTTACTGTTAAGTATTTAAATATAGAACTCAACACTAATAGACTGTTTTATTCGAAGTTACGGTTAATTAAAAAAAATAGGTTAATTCCAAATAAGTAGCGAGCAATGCTTAGCTAATGGAGTAAACGGTAACGGCCACTGATTTACATAACTTTCGCCGGGAACGCTAAGCAAACTTCAAGTAGATCATTTGAGACAATTACCATACCTACGTATATTACACCTGTGCTATTATAAACTAATAACTGTAGTATTTGCGTATGAGAGCATTCGTGCCCGCGTCTCAAATATGCGTTGTGAAACTGTTCACGAACGCAGTGTTAAGTTATGGAACAATTATATACACGTTCGCTCCAATAACACATAATTTAGTTTGATTAAAATTATTTCAAATTAATATATTTCTGGATTACTTTTGGCGTTTAATATTAACGGTTTCAATTTCTAGGATGTGAGTCTGAACTGATAGTAAACTATTTGTATAGGTCGTATAAAACAATAATCATTTGCTTTGATTTTAGAAACTATTTAAAAAGAAAAATGTGAATAGGACTTTTTGGCGGGAGCGGGAAGCGTCACTAGTGATTTTGGTTTTCTTGATAAAATTTGTGTTGTGGTAGATATTAATGCGTTTAATTAATGGATTTTTAACCACTCAGTGTTTGTGGACATGCATAAATGTTTGAAAGTGAAACAAAGCAGCGGGAGTTGTCTTTTTACGCTCTCTCAAAAAGTCCACGGAGAGGTTTCAGTAAAATCCCACACCCTTACAGTAGTAAGGGTGTATTCCATTCATCATTCATTGACCATCTATCATTCATGGATCGCCTCTCATCATCATCATCCAATAAATAAAAGAAATTACTGAATATGAAGACATAGCTTAAAGGACACATATCCAGACCATAAAATATTATTAAAAAAATGTGTGCGATACGGCCAATGTTTCTATTATACCTATTCAAATTAATTCAATAAGAAATGTGTAAATAAAATAGAAATATAATCTTATTGCATCTACAAAGTATGAAAATGATTTGTGTATTCCGCATGACTGATTTTATCGCTTTCTTAGATGAGTGTTTTCAATTACGATGTTTTGATTCGATACACTAGACTGAATAGAAATATTGAATTTTCGACGAGGGTAGCCATCTTTTTTTAGATAAAATAGGGAGAATAAATAGGGTCACAAATAAACTAGAGTAAACTTAATTAATTAAAAAAAACAGTAATGCTTATTTTTGTTCAAAATTAATTGTATTACTCCAAGTATTACAAACCTAAGTATGTACGTATAGATCAGCTATCTATCTAGCTATACATATAGATATTTAGGAGCTATCTTATAATCTCATTCTATTTGTATATTCAGCTTAATAGCTAACAGATAACCCCAACACTAATCTACTTATAATGAATCTTAAAATGTTTACCATTAATTGTCAATTTATGCGTTTCAAAACTACCTCAATAGTTATTTTAAACCTCCGCCTCTGTGGAAATAAAAATAGCATCCAATATTTTTAGAAAGTATAAATTCTTACCTAACCTGGGGTGTTGTCTTATGAATAGGTTTACTTTTTCTTATAATTGATAGAAACTGTGTCATAAGTTTACAAATAAATGGAGGCAAGTAAAATAGTTTAACTCAGAGAAAAGACCAAACGACTTACTGGCAATCGTAACATTTTATTCGGTATTAAAAAAGTATTCATTAACTTTTTTCCGAAAGTCAACATTCAATTTATCAAAAGTCGCAGTTATTCGAAAATAATTTCGACTTTATCTAATACAGAGCTTATAAAAAGTAAAAAAATAAAACCAATTTCAAAAATAAAATTTATTTAATTAAAAAGTGAGAAGTATTAGATTTAAATATGAAAGATTCTAAAAGTAAATATGTCAACTATTTTTGAAATCGTTGTCAGGCTACCTAGTACCAAGTGACAAAGTTTATTCGAAATACAATTCTGACAATATTAGCTTTTTTGAAGTCGGTTTATACAAAGACCAGTATTTTTCTTACTCAGATTTCGTTATATATCAAGTCTAAATTCTGGCTACGCATTTACACCGCCGATGTTATAAAAAATACCAGCCCACTTACCCTGTATCGCCCCAGCCCAGCATAGCCAAAAGAGAGCCCATTTGGCCGTCCGGAACCGTTGCAGCCATTTCGGACGGAAAATGCCCCAACCGCACTCCAGTGTCCGGTGCTTAACGGTAGCTGCGCCGTCCGGAATATCCATGTCTTCGCCTGGAGCTGGCTGAAAAAACGAAATAAAGACAATTATAAGTCAAAAAGTGGATAGAAGTTTTTATTAAGAAATCAATATGTAAGTTTATAAAAAAAAAAAACAATATTCAGCATCAGTTATTTCCACTACAAACAATAATTGAAAATTACTGTATTAATTGATTGATGTATTGATTGATTGATTGATAAATCATATAGCGTGAACTGATAACATTCGAGACTTTTGATTTGAAGAAGTTTGATTAATACAGTACTTTCACTAGCAAAAGTTATAAACAAGAAATTATATCAACTCTGAGTTAAAATATGTATGAACTAGCTTCAGTTAAAACTATCACAGCAAAAAAGACTTTGTTGTTTTAGTTGAGTTCTTCTTTCTTGATCTAGTTGAAGTGTTTTTATATTAAATGGATTATGAAAAGTAAAAAACAATTGGGAAAGGGGTAAAATATACATATAAGTTATTCAAATTAATTGAATGAAAATCTTATTTCTAAAAAAAGAACTCCTATACCAGATTTTATACTTTGTCCAATGTAGGATGATACTTTTGACAGGTGTCACTTCCTTATTGCTACATACTAAGGTTGCGTTTGTTTCCTTATGTTTGGCTTGACATTGCAATAGCAACTTTATACCCTCTATATAGGTGTCAACTGTCAAAAGTATCATCCTACATTGGACAAAGTATAGCGTTCATTCATGCTGAGTAACGGGCACTCTCCTATCTTATATATATAAAAAAGGTGAACATACCGATATTAAAAATTATAGGCCGATTGCCCAATTAAATGTAATCTCAAAGATATTGGAAAGAGTTATCTGTAATTATCTTTGCAATTTTTTTGAGAAATATGACATATTTTGCAAAGAACAATATGGTTTTAGACGAAATAAAAACACAAATATGGCTATTTATCAGTTGCTTCGACCTGTTATTGATTCTGTTGACCGTAAGCAGCACATATGTGCAATATATATGGACATGAAAAGTGCATTTGACTATGTGGACCATAAATTGCTTCTTGGTAAGCTTTACTCATACGGCATAAGAGGTGTAGCATATGATCTAATAAGGTCATATCTTAGTGATAGGAAACAGTACACTGTTATAACAAAACATCGAGCACATACCCCAATAGAGTGGTAATATTGGGCTGTCCGCCTCCGCAACTGATTAGTGATATTTCACTTATAAATATTAACGCTCGCTCCCTCTAAAACAGTACATAACCAGTATTGGATCTGTGCGTACGTGTCTGCTTATTCCGATATTTAATTTAAATTAAATAGTTTCATAATGGCGTGCTGTTCTATTCGGTGGTGTGGAAAAACAGCAGGACTTCAAATTATAAAACCGACGGAATAACCTTTTATCGGTAAGTTATAGTTAAAAATTACTTTTTATAAAAAAATGTCACGGCTCAAGTTAAACTGGACAATCAAAGCGAAATGGTTGACGCACGTGTTCAGATGTCTATGCGTCCTGCTTCCACATAACGTAATTTCTCATTACGCCATCTCTTTCTAGTCTACGCTCTCAACACTAGTGTTGCATTCAAAGGATCAAGGGGTGTATCGATAAATAACATTATTGTAGCTTATTACATATTTTATTCAAACATAAAAGTAATTTTGAAATTATAATATTTGCATTAATGATCTAATTGAAAGTGTTGTGCATTATTGATTATGTAAATCTTGATTGATTATACCGATATATTAAGTATCTAGTGTAGTTAAAATAAACGTTTTTTATACTTTTTTGAATAAATCGGTTTGTAACAAAGAAATTGTTTTTTTTTTGTGTTAGCTTTTTGTAGCAATAAAAAGACATATGATGAGAAACAATCAGTCTAGGGTTTCTCAATTCTCGACCATATTTATTTCTCGGAGCATGAGAATTCTCGACCACTATTTCCCGGGAATTCCCGGGTTGTCGATAAATACGGAAATTTTTAAAAATATGTGTGATTTAAAAATAAATCTACGCTTTTTTTTGCAATATTCAACAACATTTATCAATCAACAACATTTATTTTTATTTTCATGTGACTTTAACTTAAGTAAGTATATAAAACTTTAATTAAGCGAAATAAACTCTAGCGAGATCTTTTTTCATTATTTCTAGAAACAATTTTAGGACTAAATAGTCTTTTTCTTTGGAAAAAACAAATAAAATATCTTCTAAAAACAATGTCATCATGACACCACAATAAAATTTAGTACCTTACATACTTATGTAACATGAAACGACAGTTTTTCAATTAGGTACAAACAAAGAACAATCAGACTAGCTTTATAATTACGAATAACAATAAGATACAGGTAATTTAGTTTAGTCCAACTTTTCAATATTTGTTATAAATGGAGTTTTTTCGTTACGTAAGTAAACATAACAACGTAATAAATAAATAAATAATCTTAGACTTATTACAATCGCATTTTAAAGTGGAAACTGCTTCAAAAGCTAGCCCACTATGTCTTGTTATTATATGGAAATAAGCCTTTAAAAATACGAGGGCATTTATATCATCATCTGACAATCGGTTTCGTATTTTCGTCACAAAGTTTCCAGACAAGGAGAAAACCCGTTCATTTTCTGTCTACGTAGGCTTTACTGACATAACAGCTTTATACAAGTTTTCCAGATTTTGGTGTTATAAAATTTTTGACTTCGGTGTGTTCTAAAATGTTTGATGAAATTTCTCGATTTCTCGACCAATGTTTTTTCGTCTCGAGTAAGGCAAAATTTTCTCGAGAATTCTCGGTTCGAGAACACTCGAAGAGAAACTCTAAATCAGTCAGAAGAATTAATACGTAGCTAATTCATTTTAAAAATCAGTAAACCAATGAATGGTTAATTATTATTTCATCTTTACTTTTAATACAACTAAATAAATGTAATTTGGTAATTGGTTTGGTTCTTGTTGAGGTGCAATTCAGCGGTTAATGTCTTCTTATTTGATCACTAGCAGCATTTATAGACATTTATTTCCATAAGAGAACACGTTTGTATTATTCACTATTGCTATAATTACTGATGTATTGGCTATCGATATCGATGAACCTTAGATACTTGGACACTACCACATCTCTAGAGTGATAGTTGACCTTAGGATAGCCAATCGCAGCTCAGTTAGAGCAGTGTGAGTGGTAGCGGCGAATAAGCGGAATTGTTTTCAAACAAAATAATTGACATTTCTACTCTATTGGGTTATGTGCTCGATGTAACAAAACTATGTAGAGAGTCGGGGATACGGGGGACGTACTTATCTGATTGCAGAAATGTGGAGGTAGGTGTACCACAAGGCAGTATACTGGGCCCTTTATTTTTCATTATCTATATAAATGACCTTCCAACGGCAATTGAACACCCTATGATAATGTTTGCTGATGACAGCACTGCCCTAATCAAATATGATAAAAATCTCAATTATGGAGAAGAAATAAATAACGTTATGACAAATCTCAGCGACTGGTTAAAAAGAAACAATCTGATACTTAATACTAATAAAACAAAAATTATGCATTTTAGACAAAGGACACTTTTGCCAGATGTTATTTTAAAAGCTGATGACGATGTGATAGAATCAGTTTCTGACATAAAATTTTTAGGTGTCCAAATTGATTATCAAATGAATTGGAAATCTCATACTGAATTACTCTGTAAAAGACTGAGTACCTCTGCATATGCCTTGTATAAGCTTTCCAAGATAGCAAACACAAAAACGGTTGTAGTGGCCTATCATGGATACATAGAATCCATATTAAGATATGGGATAAAATTTTGGGGAAATTCCGCTAATAAAACTGTGGTATTTAAAGCGCAAAAAAGATGCATAAGGGCTATAAAGGGTTTGAAGCCTACAGATAGTTGCAATCCAGTCTTTAGACAACTAAATATTCTGACGCTGCCATGCTTATACATATATGAAGTTGCTCTATTTGTTAAGCAGAATCACCATGGTTTTTCTACATTTGCAGAGCAGAATTCACATAAAAGCCATAGGCGGGGACGTGGAAATAAATTGTGCGCACTTACACATAAAACTACTCTCTTTAGCAATAGTTTCTTTGGTATGGCAAATCTAATATTTAATAAAATCCCCAATACTATAAGGATCTTACCAATTAAGATATTTAAAAAGCACTTAATGACGCTGCTAATTGACAAAACATATTACACAACGGTAGACTTCCTTAGCGACACTTCCTTAAATGAAATGGATATGACGTCATAATTATTGATTTACGTGATATATTGACTTATGAAATATTATGGCACAATTTATTAATTTGATAATTAATCCAAAATTACTAATTACAACTTAAATAATAATTAAAAAATCTGACATTAACATATTTTGACATTGTATATCTGCTTTCTGTTTTTTTTTTATTTCTTATTATTATTTGTAATACTGATTGTTTATTTATAGCATAGCATATATTATTTTAAGCATGTCATTATTGTATACCTTGTAAAAGGTGGAAATGTAGTGTGACATTTTAAACCTCACAACAATCTCTGTGTAACAATTAACCTACATTTCACAATAAAAAACATTTGATTTGATTTATTTACGTAAATATATCCCCCAACGTTTGGACATAAAACCGCGTTTTGCACTGTTACCACTAGAAATTAAAATCGCACTCTGTATGCTGTAGTGTTTTAGCAAATTGCAAATGAATTTCTGTCCAATTTTCATTTTTAAACGTACATTCGTTCATTCCGTAACCTTTGATATTAGTTAAAAGAAAATTACAAAAACTTGACACCAAAACCGCCAGTTTTCACAATCGTGACTGAACAAACTCTTAATTCAAGGGCTAAACCGCACTCTTTTGCAACGAAAGAATGAACGATCTCGCAGACATGAAGACGTTATTTCGCCAAGATTCTTCATTCATCAGTAACACAATATTTGACATGTTTATAGTTATTTTTACTGAACTGGCTTTTAAACATTTCAAAAATAACTGAAACATAGGTTCATCGTCTCTCACCGAAGCAAATGACCGAAGAACAATAAAATATTAATGCTGTTTCCAGTAGCGACACCGAATCGAGGTCGGCCGCTACTCGTTATTTTAACAGAATGTTCACGTTCTATATTAGCGTCACCGTCATTTTCATACTGCACCTGGGACATCTTAACTTTTTAAGGCTAGGGGGATTACCAAGCAAGGGACCCTTTGCAATTTTTGTGCAGTCCATAGCCCGTGCAGCAGTATAAGTGTGACGATATTGCACAATAAGTCATAATAGAGAGTACCTTGGCATATTGTCGATTAAAAAAAAGCAATCTGTGGTGTTCGGTGAGCAGTCAGTCTCAAACGGTGAAGGGATTTAGTTTAAACGTTTTTATTGTTATTTGAAATTGTTCAATTGTTAATTAAATAATTGTTTTTGAAATGTAACATTTGTTATATAATTAAAATCATATATATTATTTTATTTTTGGTTACAATAGCAAAATATTGATTTTGCAACTTTACTGTTGTACCGACTTCCTACGTACCAATAATAAATACGCCAATAAAAATAAGTCCATAAGTGTCAAACGATAAATTTTAAAAATTATTTAAAAAGTCTAGTAAGACCCACAATACATTCACAAATTTGTTTATATTGTATTTTGTTCTGAGTATGTATAATTAAACCGAAGGTTTTGTCGTTTATATGTTTTCATCAGTGAATGTTTGAAGATAACATTTATGTAAACTTAAATTGATTACAATTAGTCTCACGTATACCGATTACTTATTTCATCGATAAATTAAACCTTTTCGTTCGTTAACATTATAGTTTTTATAAAGTACACAAGGTTATCGGTGAATAGTCAACAATAAAAACATTGCAAGAGTGCCATAAACATGTATCCATTTGACAAAAGTTAATCTTAAGTCAATGTTTATTAGATACACTTTTGATAGACACATAAAAAGTGCATTTTAATTAATATTGGCTTTTGTCAAATGAATATATCTTTGGAACTTTCGTTGTGTGCACATTTTTACCCTTGACAATACCCTATCAACTCAAGTTATTCATGAAGGTGTCTTAGCAGTGAAAAAAAAAATATGATAACAGGTCAATATTTTATTATTCACTTGCAAAACAATATTATGTTAGTATTGTGTATACTTACATTACTGTCCTTAACGCAATAACGTATTTTTTTTAATAATAATATTATTAGACTCAGGGAAGTAATTTTTTTAAGAACGATATGTACGGTAATATTGTTTTTTTAAGGGAAACTCAATCATATTTATGATAGTACAGTGATAGTTTTCGAATAAATTGAGACCTTATGTTTGTCTTGAAATAAAACGAGAGCAACAGAAGACAAATTTTCTCTGTTGTGCAATAAAGTATTTTATGTTTGTTAAAATTAAAGATATTTTCCTGTACATCTTAAAAATACCTACTTTTTGGAGTTCTCATTTAGTTTAACCGATTTGTTGCTATATACAATTACGGAAACGAAGGCTACGAGCTTGATTTACGTAAAAAACGAAGATAGATTTATTCTTGGTTGATTTCCCTAAAACTTGATTTGAAGGAGTTATCATCTATTTAAAAATGACACGGTTTCAGTGGCTAACGCCACACGCAAAAAAAAGTGATGACACGACAGGCGTGCCATCAGTAAAGAATGGGTTAATCCAAAAGTTAGCTTTTAAAATAACATGGATATAAAATGTTTCAAAGAAAGTAAATTGTTATGTATTTCCTATTGCTATAATTTGAAAAAGCGTGACTGTAAGTAATCTAAGGCGGTTAACACACTGCACCGCGCCCCGTCGCGTAGCGCGTGGCAGCAGATTTTATTATTGTATGCAAGAATCTCAATTAATATAGAAAACACGCCTATGACAACACACTGCCGACGCGGGAACGCGCGGGTAAGCGCTCCGCGCGCAGATTCTGCGCGGGAGCGCGGGGCGTGAAGAAGTAGGGTCAACTTGTATTGAAAATCTGCGCGGAGAAGCAGATTTCACCGCTAAGATAGGCAGATCTGCGCCTCCGTCCCCGCGCGCGTTTTCTGTCGCTACGCGCACCGCGGCGGGACGCATCTCTAGTGTGTGAACCGCCTAATACCTACTCATTAACAGCCACGGTTTGATAAATCGAAGATAGGCTTCTATAACGTACTATCGAAAGCAGATAAAGTTAACCACTCTGACTCTGACTTTTGAATCTATGCCATTATAATAACATCAATATCGTTAAATAAGATTAATAGAAAATACTGGAGAAAATCGTCTCGGTTCACAAGTGAATTTTTCCCGCCTTCTTATAAGATAGATTATTCTTCAGATTCTCATCTTATAAGATAGCATTGAAAAAATGCAAAAAATGTAAAAAAAAATATAAAAAAAAAATGTTTTATTTCTTAAAAGTTGAATATGCTATCAACCGAACTGATCTATTCATTATTTATGTATGTTGTTAATTGTGAAATACGCATCACCAATACTCACGCACTGGCCATATAAAAAGCCAAAATTATAGTTTCTTTTATACGGCCATATCGCGAACTTATTTTCCATACCGCGCAAGAAATAAATATAAAACGTATTTCTAAAGATCACGTTAAGGAATTGAATAGTAAATGAAGATCTATTTAAGTATTGGTATTAATATTGTCTTCGGTAATTGGATAAACGCCTCTATTAATAAGGACTACGCTTATTCAATGTTTCAACTCCATAAATGGTCGAGGAGATACCGGAACTAGTGTAATAAATATTTGACAGAGAGTATGTGTACTTAAATCAAGATTTAAAGCGCGTGCGCATATACCACAATGAGAGGAGACGCCAGTATGTACGATAAAGAGATGTTTTATATAGTGACTCTATAGTCAAGCCGAATATGTCAATATTCGGTGTTCTCGTAATATGTTTATTTAACATGATTTTAAGCTATGTAAGTAAGGAAATATAATTGAAATAAAAAAAAACTGAAACGGGAAATGGAATTGACTTGACAACTCCATTGAAACATTGACAAATAGAGAGATTGAATTAGGATACTTATTTTTTAAACTTTATTTTAGTAATACCTATTAAGATATCATTTTTACTGGTATTTATTTATATTTAAGGATAGCAATCAAGATACAAATACATCGGTACAATATTCTGATACATTATCCGTTATACTTACATGCTATATTAACTATTAGCAGCCCGTCCCGGCTTCGCACGGGTGAACAAAATTCTTTAAAATTTTCTAGCATTCAATATAGCCTATGTTACTGAGCGTGAATGTAGCTTTCCAATGGTGAAAGAATTTTTGAAATCGGTTTAGTAGTTTTTGAGTTTATTTATTGCAAACGTACAAAAAATACAAATCTTTCCTCTTTATAATATTAGTGTAGATAGGTTGCCACAGCGTTCATTTCTAATATAGGCAAGCAAAATAATTAACAGGTAAAGAGATTGAAATTAACTTTAATAATAAAATAATGGAAATGGGTAATAATTTATAGAAAATAACTAAAATATTGTTTTATTCGAAAAGTTTAAATAAAACAATAAATTGGATATTATCGTTGTCTTCTTAAAATATTAGAGACATTCAATGCTTCTGAAAACATTTACACTGTGGTCAATATAAGGCACGAAGCAAACAAGTACTGTGGGCGTTTCCGATTGTTGGTTAAACGGAACGTTGAATCACGCCTTTAGAAATAAGAGCACCATTTAGTCAATTTTAAACCAGTGGTCTAAATTAAATGTAGCTTACTCAAGCTCAAATATCATAACTCTATGATATTTATATTTTTTTGGAACGAAGTTCCTTATGGGGCGTTGCGGAGGGGTACCCTAACAGGGAAAAAACATGCGTAGCGTTAAACAAAAAGCGTAAGATTTTTATGTATTATTATCAGTGTAGCTTGATCTTGTAGGTTAGTTTTTTTAATAAAGGAATACCAGAACTTGGATTAGTATAAAATAATGTTAAAACACATTTTAATAATTAAGCAAAGACGCTAGATTTTAAGTGCGCTTGTTTAAAAACTTTTTATTCATCCACCATAGAAATCTAGAATTAGGACTGGTATAGTACCTCTTTTTTTTGATTGGGTAAGGTTAACAATTCGGATATAATCTCAGAGTAAACAGGACTCTGAGGATATAATAGAGATGGTTCTTATACATTTTACTAATTAAATAATTTTAAAATAAGAGATATAGTGTAAGTTTCAGTTTTTTTAATCTGTATTCTACGACGAGACAATTCAGTGCGAGAACAGAAAGTCTTTTCCATTACAAGTTTCCAATTTCAGGTTTTATTTGACTTTTAGCCGGGAACTCCATCTCATGAGAAAGTGGCAAAGATTTCAGTACAAATGACTTTTCGAGTAGAATCATGTATTCGTTCTTGTTAGCCTAGCATAATTTAAATATAATATATAATAATTTTAGCCTAGTACTTTTGACTGGTAATTCGACCTTTTTAATTGTATTTATATATAGAATTAGATAAAGATTTTAAAATGATCAAGTTTTGAATGGTTTATCAGAGGAACCGTTTTCTTCAACTATGTATATATGTTTTATAATTTTTACATATTTTATGCATTTTCCAAATAAATTATTATTATAGAAAAATACTAGAAAAAATCGACTCAGCCCACATGTGAATTCCCGCCTGAGAATTCACTTATAGTATTATTAGAGTATTCTTCTATTATAATAATTTATCTTATAAAATATCATTGATCAGGCATAAAATATATAAAATTATATAACAAAATGGCTGCTTCATCTTAATCGATTGTCATAACATTTATAAAAATGTGTCTTTCAAAACGAGAAGTTGTTCCTCTCATTTGATGAAACAACGCTGGTCTATAGCGTAAAATCAGAAAGGTGCTAGAAAATTTCGACGAGTGTTCACAAGGCTCGATAGCTCAATGGGGAGAGCATTGGACCGGATTTCCAAAGGTTGCGGGTTCGGTTCCCGCCTGAGAATTCACTTGTGAGCCGAGTCGATTTTTTCTAGTATTTGTCTATTATAAATAATTTTCTTATGTATATATGATTAAAACTAAACAATATCTTACTACATTTTTAATTTTAAAATAAATAGACTCTATTTTATTAATTGAATATAAAAATTCTCTTTCAAAGCAAAAAATATATTTTTTCTGTATTTGTTCGTCGAAACGGTTTATTTAAAAAACCCCGTTAAATATATTAGGTTGGGGAATAAGTTCGTTCGGTTTTTTTCGAAGAGGATTATTTAAAGTATTTGTTTGTTGTTGAGCAAAGTGTTTGTATTCATTAGACAGTGCCTTTTCTGCTCTACAGAACTGTGTTATTTGTTTTTCGAATATTTTTAGTTTTTCCTATTTTCTGGGCTTCGAAATGGAATACCCAGGTGACAAAAATCAGCATTTTCGACATCTACGTTTCTTCGCTTTTCATCGGGGTCAAAAAGCAGCTGAAGCCGCTCGTGACATATGCAACGTGTATGGAGAAGGTGTCATAGGTGAGCGCGCAGCACAGAAATGATTTGCAAAGTTCAAAAATGGTGACTTTGATCTCGAAGACATGCCTCGCAGTGGACGACCTGCAGAATTCGATGTCTTCATCGCCTTGAGGTGCGATACACGGGGAAATGCTTGAACGGAACGCAACAGTCAACAAGGAGCTCTACGCCGTGTAAATGAGGCTATGCGACTGAAAAGACCTGACCGACAAGGCCAAGTCATCTTGCTCCACGACAACGCCAGACCCCATGTTGCACAAGTCGTCAAAACCGCACTCCAAGAACTCGAATGGGAGGTTCTTCAGCATCCACCGTACTTTCCGAACCTTGCGCCAACAGATTATCAGCTTTTCCATTCCTTGTCGAATCAAATGAGGGGTGTTATCTTCGACGGCGAAGAGGACCTCAAAAACTGGCTCATCAACTTCTTCGACACCAGACCGGACGATTTTTGGCGGAACGGCATCAACAAATTAGTCGAGAGGTGGGAGGAGGTTGTAAACAGTAACGGCGAATACATTATTGATCAATTTATTGTTATAATTATTGGTTTTTGTTGAAAGAAAGCACTTTGAAAAAACCGAACGAACTTATTCCCCAACCCAATACATTGTGTAACAACCGGACATTTTAGGAAGTAATTTGCAATTAAGATGATGAGCCGCACCATACTGTGTCGATTTGAAAACTCGGTCAACAAATAAATTTGTAAAGGAAAACCATTTAGATTTATTTTTAGTTATGTTGATTCGCCATCTATATTCACCATATTTTGTACCAAATTCAAAATACTAATAGTTTGAAAGTATTGCACTATGTCTACAAATATTATTTTTATACAACAATACAATTAAACAGTTTTGTTTACGTTTTGAACTGTTTTTATTATAGTAAATCTCATTAAGTATAATTGGAGCGGAAAGAGCGAAACAAGCGAAACTCCCATGGATCAGCTTCAATGGCGCAATGTCTGTTACTCCATAACTTCCCGAGTTCTAAACCGATTTTGATATTTCTTGTGTGGAATCGAATCAACAGGTTTAAGACCAGATTGTGAAGCCCGAATTTTTAAATTTGCAAAAATTCCCATCGAAATAAAAATATTTTTTCTTTTTTTAAGTATATATGGTGCTAGCGTAGGTTTATGCAAAGCGACTGCATCGCCTAGTTTAAAAATTATTATAAACCTTAGTTGGCGCCCAACCTGGCAGCAATTTCTCAACTGTTTAATTATATGTTTGTTTGTATTATTGTTTAATTATAACATGGAGGGTTAATCTTTTTAGTACGTCCTAAAATAACGTAAATAACTTGCGTAGTTCTCATAATAATATAGTAACTAAAATGATTTAAATAACATCTTACAAGTTTTATTAGATCATTAACATTGTACGCTTCAACATTTGTTGCAAACAAGTCTTTAACCGAATAAATTACTATTTCGTGATTTTAAATCGTCATGTTTCTTAGTTAATTAGGCTGGTTTAAAAGTTGCAGTTTGTACTATTTCTTCGCAACCCCAGATGGTTAGGCCAACATGTAGTCCATAATGAATTCTGAAATATAAACAATTTTGAAATATTATTGTAGCAACTACGCTATATTTACGTTATTTGACGTCTTGTGCTTATTTTTTGACGTGATAACGGTTTATAAATCGATGAACGCCGGCTGCACGCACAAAAAAGTGTAACGTTCCGCCTGAGCCGAGCGTGCAAGCGAGAGCACGGAACAAGCGCGGCGCATCTATCACTCTTCCACTTCATTAAGTGAAAAGTTAATGTGGTGTCCATTGTTTATTACTTATGTTAATTTAACGAAAATAAATATATTATTTTCAATTAACTCCTTCTTTGTATTATACAAAATAATGATAATTCAGTGATAATAATTCAATTCAATTCAAAAAATTCAATTCAATTTTCATCGATGTTTTCTTATGACGCTATCACGTAAAATTATCGTCCGTAAACTGACTTTACAGGCATCCATTGTTTTTAACTAGCATAATTGATTTTGGCTAACATATACGTCTTGAAATTTTTATATAATATTTTAATGCAGATATTAAATACTAGGTAAGTTAATCAGATAATGAGGCACGTAATAATTTTGATATACTTCTTTTATCATTTAGTTTTCGACTTTTGTGGCAATTTGGACGGTTAATAACAATAAACAGTAAGAGTTAATTTATACATAACTTACTTCTTTAATTAAAGTTTTTATGTTGAATATCCAATTTATTAATATGTGCATATAACCATCTAGTTCTTTTTATCTTAAGCCTATTCAAAGCATATTTTGATGCTGCTACACAGCTTCAATTGAAAGTTTTAATCCGTAGCCCTGAGGTGGCATCACGCAGATTGTATCCCGTGATGTCATCAGCCTACCGCGTGATCCCGTGCGACGTGTTACAATACATTGTCAATGCATACAATGGACCAACAGCTGATATCCTGGCTTTTGTGCTCGAGATTATCCTAATAAACGGTTACATGACTATGTCTACGTAATGTGCTCGATAACGGACGATACTTCCTCAAACTAAATTAAAACATAATATCCCTCATTCTTTCTCCATTGATAAAATAAAGATAGCAAAACATGTCAGTGTATTTCAATATTTCATTTGGAAAAATAATTAATTAATAATTTATTGGTACGGAGCGAGCGAAGCTCCCATGGATCAGCTTCAATGGCGCAATGTCTGTTATGCCATAACTTCCCGAGCTCTTAATCGATTTTAATATTTTTTGTGTGGAATCGAATCAACAGGTTAGGACCAGATTTTGACGGAGCCCGAATTTTTAAATTTGCAAAAATTCCCATCGAAACAATTGTTTTTAGGTATTACGCTCCGCTCCAATATATGGTGCTAGCGTTGCTTTATGCTTAGAGACTGCATCGCCTAGTTGCTCCCATGGATCAGCTTCAATGGCGCAATGTCTGTTACGCCATAACTTCCCGAGTTCTTAACCGATTTAAATATTTATAAATTCGCAAAAATTCCCATCGAAAAAAAAAATTTAGGTATTACGCTCCACTCCAATATATGGTGCTAGCGTAACTTTATGTCTAGCGACTGCATCACTTAGTTTTTTTATATTTTAACGGCCTTGGAATAAAACATAATTTCATAAGGTTGAAACATCTATGAAGTAGATTTCTTTTTAGATGTTGAAGTAAAAAGAAACTCATATTGCAATTAATAAGGTTTAGAGCATAATATAACAATCTCTATTCTGTAATCTCAAACTCAGTGTAACGATCTTGTCTGTGTCGAAGAAATCTTTAATTCCAAATGAGTAGATATTTCAGAGTGACTTATTTATTTTAATAAAATTTAAAGGTTTCAATATGTTTAAAATATTTTTATTGATATAACATTATAAGGCTGTGGAGTTTAAGCAAGGTCTGGTTGTCTGATTATTAGTAGTGACCCTACCTTTGAACCCAAACGGTTCTAAGTTCGAGTCCATGTATTCGTACCTGAATCATTGGTATTTATATAGATTTCTATTTATAAATATTATTTACTTAAGTATCATAAATGTAATCCCTACTAATATTATAAATGTGAATGTATGTTTGTTTGTTATGCTTTCACGCAAAAACTACTTAACCGATCATCATGAAACTTCATACATATATTCTTGAAGGTATTAAAAGTAACATAGGATACTTTTTATTGAAAAAAAATGGCGGGCGAAGCCGCGGGTAAAAGCTAGTAATTTATAAATTTTATATTCTTATTAACTTTGTATTTCCTCTAGTATAACCCTAGCCATAATTGTATGCTATGTGGTAATAGCTGGACAGGCAGAATGTATATTTATTGTTGGTACACGTATGTATATATTATTTATTTCGAGTGGCATACTGAAACTAATAAAAACACGCATTTTCCTTAGTGTTTTAACCGCGGTACCGAACCTAAATGTCCTACTAGTGTTGCCGATCGATTGTGGACTATCGATAATTAATCGATAGTATTATCGATTCCATCAATAAGCCTGTCGAAAAAATCGATAGAAATACTATCGTTAGTTTGGCAACACTATGTCTAAGAAGTCAGACAGGACACGAACCTACATCCAGTCGTTATCCAGCCAGTGGTCTTCCTTTTGGATTATTGAGACCTTGACGATCCCTTAAATTTTTCCAAGTATTTCTTAAGCTGAATACCAACACCATCTTTTCTTGATCTAGGTAACTACATACCTACAAAATCGAATTTATTACTTTAACAATTATCTACACTAATATTATAAATAGGAATGATTTGTATTTTTGTATGTTTGCAATGAATAAACTCAAAAACTACTAAGCCGATTTCAAAAATTCTTTTAACCTACATTCACGCTGAGTAACACAGGCTATATTTAATGCTAGAAAAAAAAATATGGAATTTTGTCCACCCGGACGGGTTGCTAGTCAATCTATAAAGCAGAAATTCAGGTCCTGCTTGACTCATAGGCCAAGTTGAAATTATTCTGGTGAAAAATTCTTAACATATATAATGTGATAACCCCATATATAATTTGGAAATCAATACATGATTGCCAGTTGTTAGTGAAGTCACGATATTATGGGAAAATGGGCATATTAGTGCCCTGACCGATGACCGATGAGTAGGCCGTGGGTGGTAATGACCTGTTGTGAGGACAAGCATTACCTAGCTTTCAGAAACTAAAATAAATCTACAAATAAGCAGTAGCAGCGTAAGTTTTTATTACAAATGTAATACATCACTGAGATGAGTTACAGACCTTGAGGATTAGTTTTTAAGGTCGTGGATTAATAAATTGTCGCTAAAGAAAGCTTTGAGAGCCTTTTAGGAATAAATAAAGTACATTCACACCAATGAGCCTAGCCCAAATTAAGCTCTGTAAGACTGGTGTTATGGATACTAGGGTAACGGATAAATATAAATAGACTATACATGGATATTTAATTTATAGAAATCAGGTACTTGGGCACAAATGTTTGTATTCATTACATAAACATTTGCCCCTTCCGAGACTCGAACCTAGAATCGTTGGTGAGAAAAGGTCGCTGCCGTTGCACCAAACAGTCGTCATATTTTTTCTTATTTAATATAATATATTAGATATCTTGTTCTTATGTTTTTCTTGTCTGCATTGTATCAGTTTTATATTGTAAAAAGAAATAATAAAGTAATTTATAAAATGTGGTGGTTTTTATTTAATATAGTATTTTAACTAAACCACCACTGAGTAGTCGGTTACAGTAAAAATCGTTGTGTTGAATTATTAAATAGTTATAGAAAAAAAATCTTTTTAAAAACAAGCAGGTCATACGTTTAATAATAACAAACTTCGAAACTTTTTTAAGAAAAAAAAAGTTTAGAAAAATAAAATAAAAAAAAAGTTTTTAGTAGTATATTAGTATTTGATATAAAACGAAACATCGTGAAACATTATTTTACAAAAAATAATTTTCTAATCATTAGATCCTTCTGAAATTACAAAGCTCATTAAATTACTTTAAACTTAATCACTCATTTTCTTATATACTTGCAATAGATCTTCATGGCGTTTCATACTAGATTTTAAGTTACGCGTTGGTTATTTACATAAATTAAAATCGCTTTTAAGGAAAAGCCTTAACTCAGCTACTTAGATTTTATTTTACAAAAAAGTTTTAATATCTAATAGTGGATGGATCTCTTTTTTATCTCAGTATATAAGTCAGAAGCAAAGATCCAACTTCTATGCACGAAATTTTTCGTTTCGACTTTAATTAAGATTGTCTAGATTTTTTAAACATAGTTTATCGATATATTCTTCGTATTATTTTGATCCTTGAATGCATTTTTACCAGGTAAGTTTTTGTCCCATGGCTGATGATATCTTTAATAATACTCAGGCAAATAAAAGACTAAAAAATATATTTAAAAAAAATAAACGTGTTTACCATTTCCAAGCATCCACTGCCGCAATGTCAAATTTATAAAAAACAAAAGTTTAAAACATTTCAAATTCGGAACGCGTATCGTAAAAAGTTTTAGGTGGGACAACACCGCCCGACACGAACGCGACAATCCTGCGCGGGAAACTGGGAGCGTGCCGATCCCGCCACTGTATATAAACAAGGGGAAGCGTAGAGCAACTAGGAAATCAGAAGCTTTGAATCAGTATATTGAAGAATACGGGCACGTAATACAAATTCATTGTCCAAAAAAAATCTGTGTCTATATTGTTTCCTAAATAACTGCTTAAAACTTTCGGGATTAAAAACATTTTCTTTTAAATATTTTTCTATTGTATATACATACATATGCATGCAACTATAGCATACATGTAAAGAACAATCGTATACGCGTGTGTTGCAATAAAAAATGACACGGAAATCATTACGACACACTGATTGTAACATGCCTTGTAGGTCTGTGTAGGTTTTGCTCTGAATCTTTTCGATATTCTGTACGTAGCACCGCACTGCGCACGTGCGAGAACTTGACGTGACTTTAATTTGAATTTGGAACAAAATTAAATTCGCGCCATATTTATGGCTTTTGGGGGGAAATCGAGAGTGGCGAGTAAAAGGTTTTCTAAAGCTTCGGAATATTGCTTTTTATGCAGAGTAAAAGAATTTCCTGTTACAGTTCCTTTCTATGTTTGAATAGAGGTTTAATTAAATTACAGTATTTTTCTATCACAAAGGGGTTAAAGTATAGTCACATAAAAAATCATCTTGAAAAGGTAATACGCCTTTTATTCAAGTTTATCATCACGATAGTCAACTATTATGGTGTACGGAATAACTATTAAGTGATTCAAGCTGTATCATTAGAAGGTTAATATTAAAACAAACCTTGTGAATACGAGAACGGGGATTTTTTTTATTTTGTCTTTAATTATGCTTGGACCATGTATCATTCATAACTTTGCTCTCATCATCAAATTAAGAAAAAAAACAACGGGTTGCACTCCAGGAGTACCGGCACAAGGGAAAACATGAACATTAACGTAGTGCATTTTCGATATTTTGGAATGGTTAGGGAATAATTTCGCACGAATTGCTTGAAGTTATATAATTATCAGTATAAAAGTACTATCATTTGTGTGGTAAAATACAATATTCATTTATTGCTATCGTACACAAACATGACAACAAACACACAAGCACACCCGCGCAAGCGACCTGCGCCGCTTAAACGAAACAGCAGGAGCAGGCATACATTTTCGCCGCGCGGTAGAAAGAGAGGGGGATACAACTTCCTCTCCAACGCCGCGCCGACGGTCTACTCTCCCTCAGTCTTACGAATTTTCGATCAGGTCACGTATCCTAACACGAGTTTAACATTTTTTACCCATCCCAAAAAGTGCACAACGCCGTTAAAGAAGTTTTCACATCAAAAAACTGAAAATAAGACTTCACAGACTTTACACTTAGGTACCCTATAAAAAGGGTAAGCAAAAAAGAAATAAAATAAAATAGACATGGCTATAAGTATTATGATCTCTGTCAAAAAGGCTAGGTCTCTGTTTACCCCGTAGAAAGACAGGAGCTATGTTCCTTTTGAATTTACTATTATAGTTACCAACTGTGGCCGTTCGGAGCCCTCGTCGCGTCGACTCGAGCGCAGATCGATCGTTTGAAACCCATCATCGGCGGCTTCAAACGCCTTGTTCACGCACCCGCCATCCGAATTAGACATGGTTACTGTAAAACAAAGTTTCAAATTAAATTATATATTTTTTTGCTATACACATAGTTTTACTTAATGCTAACTTTTAATCAAGTTACTTCTCATTATCTTGCCTGTTCAGCAAAATGTCACGTATTAAATAAATTAACTTATTTAGAACGTAGTACCGAAAATAATGTTATTGTCCATGAAATAATTATAAAATTTGTGTTTATGAAAGTCATTTTGTGACCGGAAATTAAGCCTGTATACATGGGAATAATGAACAGTTTACAACTAAGCTTTACAACTTAAACTGACTTAATTGAAGCTTCATGGATTCTTTCATGGATCAGCTTCAATGGCACAATGTCTGTTACGCCATAAACTCCCGAGTTCTTAACCGATTTTAATATTTTTTGTGTGGAATCGAATCAACAGGTTTAGTACCAGATGGTGAATTTTGAAATTCGCAAAAATTCATATAGAAATAAAAAAAAAAAAATTTTTAGGTATTACGCTCCGCTCCAATATATGATGCTAGCGTAGCTTTATGCTAAGCGACTAATATTTAAAAAAAAATGTAATATAAAGAGAAGACACTGTATTTTAAAAATATACTGTCTTGATTATATGTCATGTTTTTTTTATTTCTAGAACGACACAATAAAACGGAGTCTTTACAATACAATACAGAGTATATGTCGCAAGGTAATCAGCGCGAGAAACTGGCACTCACGCCATTATCTTTATAAATATAATTAATACCCTATTAATTATAATAATGTCACTAACTAAGAGTACAACCGGTTAAATGAGTCTCGACCTAAAACTGACTGTCATAAGATATGATTTGGAAGGAAAATTGTTACGCATTATTTTCATAAATGGTACAATATAAGCTTAGTATACATTTTCGCATTGCCCTAACGTCTGAGAAATTATATTATCTATAAGAACCAAGTAGAGGTAGCTTGCTTCATATTACAGAGAAGCTGTAATGTCTTACTCTTGAATTAAAAGGCATAGCCACAGTTTGAAACCACAGATTAAAACTAATAAAGACCATAACCAAATTTTATACAATAAAACGGTTGAGATTTCAAGTGCAAAGTCAAAGAGCAGATATGTTTATTATATCATTTATAACCTATAGTTATAACAAATGCTCATTGTTCATATTATCAGTAAAATATATTTGAGGATATGTCACAAGGTTAAAATATAAGAAAATTATGATACTACAGATGTAAATAGCCTTTTTTTCGCTAGTATTTCTCGGATGGGCCATCCAATTTCCGTTCTGATGGTAAACACAGTAGTTTACAGAAGTCATAAATATAAAAAAATAATGCAAAATAAATCAATTATATTTGTATAAATTTAACAGTTAGTTAAAATATTAGAATGTAGTAATGTATGACAACCATTACCTAAGTCATCCTGTAACCACTGCTCCTGTAAAGTAGTCTAAGCGTCAGGATTAGGTAAATTAAGTGGTTTATTTCAATGAAAATTGAGTTATAAAGTTTCAAACTTTCATTTTCACATATTTTTAGTCTTAAATATTCTTTACATCTGTTATATAGCCTTTATTAATTTATGTGTATACACATCGGTCAGAAAACTATGAGTAATTAAAACAGTACTGGTAAAGATGAGTAGATTTACTCGTATGAGGTTAAAACAACAAGAAAGAAAAATATGTTCTTTTTATATTTTCTCGTTATAATTAAGAAATTTCCCAAATCGTAATATTGCTTTAAAAAAGTCAGTATCTCTGGGTTAACTGAAAATTAAATTTTGACCAAGGTGTTTTTAATCGAATACTGGCCCCTTTGGGTAAAGTTATATCAGTATTTTTTTCCCTAAGAAAATAATTTAAGATAAGTAACTGTTTTCTACTTAGTAAAAGTAATATACTAATGCTCTTAAATATATCGCCCTATTTCTTTAGTTTGGTTGATTTTGTCAAAATGTTTTTTGATTTGTTAAGTATTCTAAAGTGAAGTAAACCTTGAACTAAGGTGTGAAAATGTAAAAAAAATATTTGGTTTTTTTTTAAAAGAAACACCTTAATTATTGATTGGAGAAGCGATATAATTCAAACTAAAAGTTAATTAGTGAAATACATGGGCATCATGAATTGATAAGTATTTTGATGGAAAATTCAATTTTTGCTGTAGAGTCCTAAGTTTGAAGAAAATTGCTCCAATTACTTTTAAAATTTGTGCAGCTTACAGTTCTTTAGCTGATATTAAAAAAAAAACTCCAAAAAATTCTCTACAACCTTTACATCAGCATAAGAGACGTAGAATACCAAAGGCTATAATTTTTAATAATAAAATTGATATTATTAATTTTCTAAGGCTGGAAACACTCCAGCTAATATCTATAGCGCTTTCACAGTCGAGTTGAGTGCTACACAAACCGGCAAACTATCGAATCTGTGTCGTAATAGTATCTGCCACACAATTAATGACAACTTATGAATGAACAAAGAGGAAAAGCGGGTCACGGGCGAAAGGGTCTCACGGGTCGTTTAAATCCCATTGTCTTTAAAAACCGACGGGGAAATATGGGATACGTGCTCATAAACTTCTCAACATTTATGTGCCTTGGTACTTTAGCATTTAAAAATGCTATATACCTATCCTTACTATGGCTATCCTTTCTCTACAGCTGGGTAACCTTTTCTTGTGGATGAAAAAAGTAGAAAAATTAAAGCGTACATGAGGCGCAGTGGTAATTCATCTCTCAAAGTCGACCATTGCTGCCATAAGATTCCCCATAAAATTGGAGAGGTTGGATATTATATAATTGCTGCTAGGCAGGCGGGTTGGACATTGCAGTGCAAACTATATAATTTTGAAATAACTGTTGCCCATTTTGGTCTTCTGGAGGTGTATGCTGATTATGTCCTGTATCATTAATCGCCTTTAAAGACGCGCTTAATTGTGAGATAAGTGTGCCAGAAACCACATGGTAGGTTAATTTTTGGAGCCAATAATAGCAAATACAACCAACATTAACAGCTGATAGCGTCTGCCAAAGGACGAAGGAACATGGATGATCGATGCTTAACCTCCTTTTGAAGACATCAATAATATGCCATTTAAATATTCCAGCAATTCCAGTCTTGTTGCCCATTGTTATACCATAGCCTAGACAGTCAATTGGTAGTGCTAGGTTTTCTTAATCGTGCTAATGCTTAATAAAACATTGATTGTCTGTAAAGTCAGTTTACGGACAATAATTTTATGTGATAACGTCATAAGAAAACATTGATGAAAATTGCATACTTTTATGAATTGCATTGAATTGTTATCACTGAATTTAATAATTCAACCGACATATATTTTTTTTTTACTAAAAAAAGTATGTTTGATTTTCAATATCAACATATGTCAAAAATCAACTTATGCGTTTTCTTTAGTAAAAGTTTTAATACAACAACTTAATCGACTTCTCCATAGAACAGAGTTCGATGTGATCATGTGATCATGACTAGTTTTTTAGCAAAATGAGACCCTTATCTCATTTAGCTAAAAAAACTAGTTTTTGCGTCATGATCACATCGAATTCTGTTCTATGGATAAGTCGTAATGTTAATTCGTCGAAAAAAAATTGAAAAAAAAGAAAAAATAATAATTTTCAAGGAGTTAATTCTTTAGTAAAAGTTTGCAGTACTTTCCTAACACACTTTTTTTACGTCCACCATTCTAGTTTCTTATTACCATTGCCTTAAAACTTTACATAGAAATAAAAAATACAATAATTGCAGTAGTCTTTAGTTTTTAGTCTCATTTAAGATTAGTCTCAGTTTTTAACGGACTAGAAAAAGTTAGTATGACTAATATAGTGCAAAAAACAAACGATTGTCATTGAATCTCTTTCTTATAACCTCCAAATGGGCGTAAAATCTATTTATACGGTAAACTAGGGAAAACTCGACCGCCATGGGAATTAGAAATCACACAGCTTTTTAAATACCATTTCTTCCTATGGCAACAATAGCAGGGGTCATGTGAAGTGAGTTATAAAGAATTTGCCGACAGAAAAATATGAATGTGACGTCTTCTTGGAAGTGTACTTCTTAGTTTGATTACTTCTGGTATTTATTCTTAAAGCAGTTTTAATTATCCATAACGCTATTTTGAGTTAGTTATTTGATAACAATTTTTTTATGAGTGGTTAAGTAATATAATGTTCTGAAAGATTTTCGCAGTTTATGAAGCTCTTATATTCTAAAATAGTTTTCTTTCATGTAGATGGTAGTTTCTTTGAGCCTTGACCAATTCGCACACAAATATCGCTAATCACAAAGCCAAAAGTTACGCAAATTATTATGTTAGGTATGGCATAAAGAAAAAACTAATGTAACTCAACCCAAGATCATTTTCTACTTTTGATTAGACTGAGAATCGAACTCAGAAGTTGAGAAATGTTTATTATGACTTTTTTTTCTTAACAATTTACATATCAGATTTTTAAAACAAATGCTATAAGATGCTTCCGAACTATGCAATCAAAAAAGGCCTACTTATTTTGTTATTTTATTTTACAAAGAAGTATACAATTGAAAAAAGCAATTAAGTAAATTGTGAAAAACTAACTTGATTTAAAGTTAGTTAACCGTGATTATTTATAGTAGTAAACATTCAATATCTTTTTATATAGTTTTTAAGTTTGGTAATGTGGACCAACTTTAAAAATATTATATGACATCCTGTCATACTTTGTCTGCACCTAATATAATGCATATTAATATAATCTGTAGTAACTTTGTGTACACTGTTATGAAAATTATAACGATAAAACATACCTGTCTTATTTTATTGACACCAATATTCATGTTATTAAGGCATTTTTTACCAATATATTTATTTCAAAATAAAAAGTATACTCCCAAGTGCTGGATCAATAAACAATTGACATGTCATAGGAGGGTGGCGCCCCCAAGTGACGCGTTCGTTTTGGTCCACTGACCAACCACAATCAGTACACACAACCCACACCTGTTGGAAGCAAGGCCAAGCCCCTATGGGCGATAACCATATTTAGCATCTTTTATCGGTAGAACGGCGCCTCGTTAAGCCGATGACATAATCACTATTCGATGTTGTTACGCCATCAAATGAGCTTCATTTGTAAGATGAATGTTAGTGGGAGCATCAGATCTTAAGATTTCTCGTAGAAATAGATGATTAATTACAACTAGACAGGAATGTCAAAAGCGATAGTCTATGGGTGTTAAGAGTTTCTTGTTTGTTGCCATTTGGCCACCATCAACTATTTGGCCCAGTGGCGCCCTCAACTTTTTTTTATTGTAAATGGGTAAGCGCTGGAACGCTTCATAATGGTAAGCAATGATACGATCTAGGATAGGATACGATCTATATCACTCTTATAGGCAAGCGCGTCTCAACGCGCTTGCCTATAAGAGTGATAAATTGTAATACCTATTCACTCGTAACTTGAAGATACCTAAATTATATGTGTCAGGAAACAAAGACTGGCATTTTGATATTATTTAGTTTGCAAAATTTAACAGAAAAGCTTATTTATAAAAGAAAAACAAGTGAGGCGACAACTTGACAAAGAAATCTAGTAAAAATTTGTTTTAAAACACAGGATCCAGAAACTCGCATTACCAGAAACGCTAAAGACCGTTAACTCTGAAAAATAAAACGCATTGTACCAACTCTTCGCTTAATCCTAAGTACTTAAATTAATACTACACCTGCTTGGAAAGTGCATACTTCTGCAGAAAGTACGTCTAAATCCACAACTACCCTTCAATATTTTAATCCTTTATTTTCTCGCTGTTTTTTTTATTAATATTACAGGATCATTATAAAATTATAATTTGAATACGAATAACCAAAAAATATTTCTTTCTAATTTCAAATAAGTAATGTTGGCCGCTAAAGAATTACTCGCTTATTTGTCGCCTTATGTTTGCTGGTTGAAGCCATTACTTGATATAGTCTATGGCACTGCAGTACATACTTAAATTAATATCCAAAATGTCATCAGTCAGTAGTTATAGTGACGATTTAATAATGACACGCCGCCACATCTCAATGATGCATGAGAAGCAAGTAAAATGCTCGTTCTTTTCATATATACTTAAATCAAAGAATTTTTCTTTCTTCATAGGTATAGTATTAAGTACTACCTATCACTCAAAGAAAATGCGATTCGTTATCTTAGGTCCCTTCAAACAGCGCCCTAGTCGGAAATCGCTTACTTTCTGTCCGCGACCAACAATGTATAACACATATTTTTTTAAAGCTACCAAGGAAAATAACTAAAAAACCGTAGTGAATTTCCTTAATTTTCATGGTTTCCCGCTAAAGTAAAATACATAAGTAATTGTTTTAAACTTTCATGGTCACTAACATTATAGTAATATAAGTTATATACGGGATTGGCACCATGTACCTTGTTTTTATTGAGTTTCCGATATTTCGGCACTGTTGCAAGCGCCATGATCACGGAGCAACTGCAGTTGCAGTTAAATAAAAACAAGGTACATGCTGACAATCCCGTATATAACTTATATTACTCCATAAGTAATTGTAATGTAACTCAGAGTTCCTTATTAAACTTTACCTTACTCTCTTAGAAATAATAAAATCCCCAATTTGCATGTCATGGAGTTTATAATATGAGTGTAGGTAACAATTTTCTACAGTGACGCCGTCACTCACTTCATACCCAGTGCTCCGGAAAATGGGTGTCATACCACGTTACTGATTTAGAAAATTATCAGTGACACGCATGCGAAATTATGATCTTGCCTTCAATGGTACTCGCTGAGATTATAGTCGCCGTAATATGATGTGGAAAATGACTCACTTCATGAAGTGAAAAGCTAATGTGGGTTCCATTGTTTAATACAACAACTAAATGTTAATTTATCGAAAAAAAATTATAATATTCAACGAACTCCTTCTTAGTATTATACAAAATAATGATACTTCAGTGAAAATAATTCCATTCAATTCATTAAAGTATGCAATTTTTTATCAATGTTTTGTAATGACGCTATATCGTAAAATTACACAAGTCAACAAAATTTGACAAAGTTTCTTAACCAGACACCTGAGTATATTTTCTCGAAGGATTTTGGTGTGCTGAATCCAAATCCGGTCGCAGAAGTGCTCTATCACGTCAGGTTTATGAGCTCTGAAACTGATCTAAACTAAACTGATGACAGAATAGGTAGCATGAAGCAGAATTGAGAAAAATGAACTTCAAAATACGATATCTCAGCAAAAAAAAAAAGAATTTGTTAACAAACTCAACGCCATTTGAAAGTTCTAGACTTGTACTTTAAGATGACCCCCGTAGTTTTTTAGGTATACTACAAACTGAAGGATCACATAACCTCAAAAAATGGGCGAAAATGGCGTTTTTTGCACTTTTAGGTTAGAATATCTCAAAAACCTGACGTGATAGAGCAATTCTGCTGTGTTATCGTCCGTAAACTGACTATACAGACAACCAATTATTTTTCATTAGTTCTTGAAATATGAATTTTCCTATTTCCATAAGCTACTAGCCTTCTTGCCTACGACATTGAAGTTTGGAAATAGGTACCTATCTGGTATTATTTTTAGTAACTCGACATGAAGGCAGTGTATAAAGAAGCATGCGCCAAATTTAACGTACAATAAAACCGAATGGTACAGCCTCGAGTCCATGATCTTAGGATCATTAATTTCCTCTTCCTTTTCATTGATTAAACAAATCATAGATTATCTGTATTTTAACTCTCTATATTTCCTGATTAAATAAATGCAACGGTACCTAACTATGATAACGCAGAACTATGATAAAAAAGTCGTAAAATCATAAAGTTCACATACATGCGCGACATGAAGCGATACCAGTTTAATTACCACGATCTTTTCATTAACTATTTGTTAAGCCTTCTTGATAACGCGATCAACCATAATAACTAGCTTTTATTAGATCTTTTCTAAATGAGTTAGGTGAGAATTGTGATATAAAATAGTGGCTGATTTAAATTTGGTCGATTTACGACTGACGAATTTACAAATATTATATTATAATTAATACGATTGAAAATATAAATGACATGGACTAATAAATTCAACTATATAAAATTTTCATGAGACTTATGCATTTATTAGATTTAGTTTCAACTGAATAATAGCAATTTAATTTAACAACATTGTAATAATAATAATAATAATTTAATCCTAATTAAAATTGCTATTTATAGTACATTTTCTTTAGCTTGTAAAATTTATTATGATTAGCTCTATGATGATACCTATTATGGTTCTTTTGCATGCTGTTCTATATGGCTAAATAGGTCCAAAGCTTCTATTAATTTATAAACATAGCACCAACATTCATGTATACTTACCCTATTTAATAGCAAATAAAGTATTTGTATTTACCACCTTAAGATTGGATTGGAAGAACCTCTCACTACTTCGCACTTAGCTTAGCGCACCAAAGTTGCCTGTCTGTCGGTCTTTAACGGACTATACTTTTTGGAGAGTATGCTAAAGTCGTAATGATAAAACTTATCTCCCATAGAAAAAGAAATCTTAGTTTAGTTATACTAAAACAAAATGTTATGGTTAAACATACTTCAGATAACCTTGGCGTTGCTTCTCCACCTTTTTCACCACAAGTGTTCCTGGAGAACAGCTACTACTAAAAATGTACTTAATCTACAAATTGCAAATTTTGTCGTCAGAAATATAAACATGTTTAAAAAAAAAAGTCATCACTTAAGAGAATTAAAAATATTCCTTCCGCGTCTAGGAGCTATCTATACTATAAGAAGGTGTGAACACTTACACAAAGCCGGGCAAAAATAAGGGGCTAGGCAAAGATTAGATATATGTAGGGAGACCATCTTTTAAATTAGTCTATTTGTTAAAAAAGTGAGACTTATTTCCCACTGAATGGCACTATAAATATAGAGGTAGAAAAAGGAAGATATATCGCAGATACTTATTACTAGATTATATTCTAAAAATGCATAGTGTTTGGCAATTACTATCTTTAACAAATTGCCAAATAAGACTTAAATTTCTTATAAGAATTGAAAACTTATCTGTTTGATGTTTTGGTATAAAAAACATATTGTTGATATCTATTTAGTAATATTGTTTGACATTAGAATTTACTGTATAATTGAAGTTATTCGTCTTTTGGCGGATTGAGGGTAAAATTATCAATAAGCGGAAGTTGTGCACGCAACATGCAACGAAAAAGCGACACCATGAAGTTAGCTGTTAAAGTCAATAGGCTAACTTCAAGATATCTCATTTTTTTAATATAAAAGTTATAACTTCTGCCGTGAGTACATAAATAATCACACGCACGCTTTTTTTTCTCTGATGCTTATTATTCCTACCACATTTTTTTTTACATTGTTATTAATTACATTATTAATAAATCTCATTTTGAAATCTATAATTTAAGATCACAGTGGTTTGTGTGTTTGTCTGTGCGTTCTTTTTCCATTGTATCAATAACGTTACCATAGCAACGCGTTAACCGCAAGTAGTTCGTCTACCGGAGGCTAGTTGGCGCTAACGGAAAAATATTTAATAATAGAAAACATTTAAGGAATTTTGTCCACCCGTGCGAAGCCGGGACGGGCCGCTAGTTATTATAATTATTGTATTAGCTTGTAATGTAAGGCAATTTGACATTTGTATTGTTGTTAATTTAAATTAAAATAATTCATGGTCACTAACATTATAGTAACACCTATAAGTTATTTACGGGATTGTTACCATGTCTTTAGCGAGTTTCCGATATTTCGGCACTGTTGCAAGCGACATGAACACGGAGCAACTGAAACTCGCTAAAAACAAGATACATGGTAACAATCCCGTGAATAACTTATATTACTATAAAATAATTCAGTTCTTAAAGATTTTTAGTGACATTTAATAAGTTAAATTGTATATTTGTAAATTTGACAATACTCGCAAGTCACCAAATTCGACAATCATGATGTTTTGTAGCATTACGTATAAAGTTTATAATTTTTTATATATTTTATGCATTTTCAATGCGATCTTATATGATAAATTATTATAATAGAAAAATACTAGAAAGAATCGACTCGGGTCACAAGTGAATTCTCAGGCGGGAAACGAACCCACAATCTTTGGTAATCCGCTCCCGCCTGAGAATTCACTTGTGACCCGAGTCGATTTTTTCTAGTATTTTTCTATTATAATAAGTTATATTACGTATTAAACTTGTTTTTTACCATGTGCCAAGACGAATTATTACCGTAATAAAGAACAAACGCGTGCAATATTCACTACTAATATAAAGCTACTGTAATTTGTTGCCCAGTTATTTCCATTAAAGGGAAGAAAATAACATGGTTTTCTTCAAAGCAAGCAAATCCCTTAAAAATTATGGGTTACTTGAATAGTCTTAAAACGTGAAAGACACCACAATAAGACTAATTTTCTAAAGCAACCACTAATAATGTATGGAATTTTTATTGTACACTGATTATTTTATAGTACCGTAAAACTATTATTTATTCTGTGGTTATACTTTACTGTCAATACGCATGTCTGTATCCGCTAAGATAAGATAGCTTACAGTTCTCTATTGTTAATAAAGTAAAGAGATTTGACAAGATTTAACGGTATTTAAACAGAGATTTAAAACAGATTACGTGGCACATGTTGTTCCTCTTTGTAAATCTATTTACGCATTAACTTCTTTATGTTTTAATTGAAAAAGAGATACTTAAATAAAATGTTTTAATATTACAAATCGATTAGGATTTATTTACCAAACCCCTTAAAACCCGGAAGCATGTGTAAATGCTCGTAACCGATACGTTAATTCCGGATAGCATCCCAGAATGCTATAAAGCGCACTTGTTTCATTAGTTTCTCGAAAATACAACTCACAAGGTCCTAAGATATAATAAAAACAAAAGAGGAGCGGCGTGTGTACGTCGTAAAAAAAAAGAAATCCGAATGTTTGGGGTATGCCGGGTTCGAGTTAAATCTCTTAAAATAATTATTTTCTAGTAATGTATCTTTCTAAATACAAGAAACTATGACTATAATAGTTTAAAAAATTGTTAGTGGTAGTTAGATTACAGAATCTGTTTTCTATGAAATCGTATTTTTTTATTTTCTAAATGATATAATTTGGTACCAGATGCAGAGTAATCTGCAAATGTAATCTGCATCAAACCACTGGGATAGCACCATCACCGTTAATGGCACCATAGAAATAAACCAAATTGTACGTTGTATTACAATTAACGCAGAAAGAACAAAGGACGTCTTTGAGGAATTTTAAGCTTGTAACATTAACATTTATTACAGCTTGTAACATTAACATTGTACCACAATGTAAATTTGAATTTTTTGTACTACAGTAAAACGTCATTTTATGTAGGACATGTACATTACTGCAAATAATTAAAAAAAATGAGAATTTTATATTAAGCAATTTTCAATACCACCTTATATGATAAATTTTAATAGAAAAATACTAAAATAAATCGAATCGGCTTACAATTTATTCCCAACCGGCACTCGAACCCGCAACCTTTAGATGTTCGTTCCACTGCTCCCCCAATTAAAGTGCCGTTGCGTGTTCGAGTCCAGCCTGATCTGTCTGTCAGCCTGTCCAACATTTACGAGCTGAATCTATTTTTTCTAGTATTTATCTATTACAAAAAAAAATATTGAACACTATGAACCTTTATATCTTATGTAATAGCATTTTTTGTATATACAGTTTTTGTTTAAAATAAATCAAAAGATTGTTTATGCACTTCAGCATCCAATTGGAATAAAAATTACTTCATAATAATACCGAAAACTGCATTTAATTCATCTCGTCATTTTCGATATCACTTTCGTCATTTCGAGTGTTTAAATTTGTAAACAAAATAAGAATAAACTAAAAAATAAACGCGTTTACCGTTTTCTTAAAAAGTCTTTACATATAAATTAAAAATTGTAATACAAGAAAGAACGTATAGTTAACCAAACAAACATAGGATTAACTCCATATAAATACATTAGTTAAAAGTAATTAACTAACTGAAAAAATTACAAAAAAAAAATAGTATGCCATTAATTTTAATTATTGTACCGATAATGGGTAAACTTACGACGATGTTTTTTGTCCTTGAGGGTAGATACGCAAACGACAATAGCTTGTCGCAGCTGCAATTCGTCTGTTTACGAAAACTTCTCAATAATTAAATTATTTTTCACACTCCTTGGACGCTGTAAAAACAATTGGAACATATTCACTTAACAACACATTTGATAAACTGTTCCATTCACAAAACCATGCGGCACAATACGATCACTCGATAAAAATAAAAAGGCTCGATTACAAAATCGTAATCGTAATCGAAAATGACGCAACTTCAAAAGTAAAAGTTTGGAACGCGCGATGTTCGAAACATGAATTTGAATTCGCGCGCGACACGTGCGACAGCTCACCTGCCGCGCGGCAAACTGCGCGTTGAATACTCGCTGCCGATTGGTCAAGGACCTAGGCTAAACGCGAGCGCAACCTGTTTGACCGGACGTGTAATGTTACCAACAATCCGGGAAACTATGGACAATTCGACACGGTCCGCCGGTTTAAGCCTATACCTATGCCTATGATTGTAAAATGTTACAAGCATTGAAGCTTGAAGATTATATTTTGATTACGTTGAAACGGAATGATGAAATTTCAATAAAAATCTTTATAGGATAGTAAAAGTTTATGCTTTTTAATATTTTATTACTAACATTTACAACAACGAAGTTTTGAACGATATTGAAGGTAGTTGAGACGTTATTGATTCTTGATCTTTTATTTATTGATTTAAAACAAAACCTTATAGCTATTTGTCAAATTTATTGCTACTATGAATAGGTTACATACTTTACTACTTTTATTATATGAGAGTTTTGGGGCTATGCAGCTCAAGTAGAATGGTAAGAAAGTGTGGAAGATCCATTGCAACTCGCTCGCAAGTAAAAGTAACTTGTTTAGCCTGGAAAAAATAAATTAATTAAACGGATAAACTATTTACTATTCAATATTTTACAAGATATTCTTCCTCTCTCAGATATCGCAAAACCAAATGTTTGGTTTGTCTGCTTCAAGGAAATCTAGAATTTTCTTAGCCTTGAGAGACCTTAATTTCCACAATTACATAGGAGGTGTTTGGGTGTATTTTTTCCTGCATACAGCATCTGCAAACAACAATGTTACTCAATTTCATATAAAAATGTTCAGTTACGGGTCTAACAATCACGCTGGTGTTCGTCTTGCTAAAATTTATGAGTTCTACAGTTCGTGTTTGCCAGTGCTCGCAATCAGATACCCGCAGGGATCTACTCTAACGCTACAATCATAGATTTGTCGTATATTAATCTTGGTTTTTTAAGCCCTTGTCTCCAAGACATAAAGAATCTAACGCTAAAAAACAAAATTATACATTGAACACGTGGATTAATAAAACTATAGCACAGCACGGATACCCAACTCAAAATACTTACTTGAAAAAGTTGGAGAAAACAGTTTTTAAATATCTTAATGAGACCTAGTTACATCGATGTTTTACCTGTGGTAATACTCATACTGTGAATCACATCACTTTTAAATACTCATAATTTTCGATATTTCTCTCATATTAATTGTTATCATAAGCAGGTTGCATTAAAAAGGTCTCATTTATAATCACACTCATAAGAGTATAGTCACCCTACCGGAAATGCACGGGAATAAGAAATAGTTCGCTGGTAAACGCCACAAAAACTTGAAACCGCCATGCTTAGCCAGTGTTAAGGCATGCATCGCACTCTTTATGAATTATACTTAGGTGTTTATCTTACTGTAGATAAACAAGGTCTAGACATGAAAGAAGATTAAAATACCATTTTTGAAATTTTTCTTAAGTTGTTGCGAACACGCATAACAACCTACCAGGATATACAAACTTTCTAAATTAACCAATTCTTTAAGTTACTTTTGAGTAGCTTGGTATGCTGTTGAATTATGCAAGATTTTCCGAGCTTTGCATATATTTGACAAAAAAATGTTTTCTAGTACCAATAGATTTGTATTAAGTACGCACGGAGTACGTCAAAAATTACCGTGGTTATGTTCGCTACTAAACGAACTATAAACAAATAAAAAGATCGAATATTAATTAAGTGTAACGCGTAAGTAATCTTACGTGTAAGTAACTTTGGCATAAGTATACAAAGGTAATGTACATGAAAAAAGTAACTAAGACCAGTTCGGACAGATTTCTACATCATATTACAAAGGAAACAATTATTGAAAGTTATATTCACCTGGTTTTTTATGATCACGGCACTCAGAATCTGTTCTGTTTTAACAATTAACTTAACGCTTGACCACGTCCCGGTCTGCAAAGTTTACCACTTGCATGAAATATTTACTACAGTACACTACATTTGCTTTTAATACTAACAGCAAATAATATACATACAAATGTGATTTCATAATGCCATAGTGTCTTATTTGTTGGAGGAAAAGTCTTCATTAAAATGTTTAATAATTTATGATTTTTTTAAACTATTAAAATAGTAAGTTACCTTGCCGAAGCCGTAAATAATTACTCAAAGTATAGGTTTGCATATACACTCGGCGTCAAAAAAATCGCACCTCTAAGAAAATCACGTTCAAATGGCATTAACTCTGGATATGCACATGCAGTCGTATTAATTATAATTTTATTTAAAAGGTTACTTAATTAACTTAATAAAAAAACATTATTTTTCATTATCAAATAAAACCTAAAGCAACAAATAAAGGGTCACAAAAATTCTAAGGAAATTTTGCTGCTCGGGAGAGTCGCGAGTTGCGCTAACTTTGTGGGTATAAAGAGGTCAACACGGGTTCAATGTGGGTCATTCGCTATTAAACCGTTGAAGGGGACACACGCACTGATTTTACTGAAGAAAGAACATCTGGAAAATGGACACTACAGCTGATGAGGCCGCTCAAGTGGTTGCACTACTGCAAGCAGGGGTGCGGCAGTGTGATGTCGCCCGGCAACTGAATCTGAGCCGTTTTTCGGTTCGTAGAGTCTACCAGCGCTTTTTAGAGACCGGTGGCTATATCCGGCGACATGGGTCCGGTAGACGTCGCTGCACTTCGGAAAGAGACGACCGGTTCGTTGTGTCGTACTCTTTGAGAAATCGCTTCTCAAACGCTGTTCAGCTGCAACAGGAGCTCCAGGCAGTTCGCAGACGCACCGTGAGTGTATCCACGGTTAGAAGAAGACTGAAGGAGAAGAACATAGCAGCCCGCAGAGCTGCTACAGGTCCAAAATTGACTGCAGCGCACCGACGAGCCCGCTTGCAGTTTGCTCGCGACCACGTCGATTGGACCATTGAGCAGTGGGGAGCTGTTCTCTTCTCAGACGAGACACGAGTGTGTCTTTTCTGCAACGACCGACGAAGAAGAGTATACCGGAGGCAGGGTGAACGTTTCGCTCAAGCCTGCATCCAGGAGACGGTGGAATATGGAGGCGGATCCTGCATGTTCTGGGGCGGTATGTCGGCTGCCGGCAAAACCGACCTGGTCTGCGTCTCCCGGACCGGAGGTGCTCGCGGACAAGGGTCGCTGACTGCGCGCCGCTATATCACAGAGATCCTGGATGTGCATGTGGTCCCTTTTGCCGAATCTTTTGGCGAGGGGTTCACATTAATGCACGACAACGCTCGCGCACACACTGCAGCCATCGTGAACGACTTCCTGCGGAGGTCCCAAATTCCTGTGATGCAGTGGCCAGCGAGAAGTCCTGATCTGAATCCGATAGAGCACCTCTGGGACCATCTTAAACGTAAGGTTCGATCTCGGGATCCGGCTCCTTCGACTCTAGAGGAACTCCAAACCGCGGTGATTGAAGAATGGGGTCTTATCCCTCAAGAAGAGCTCCTGAAGTTGGTGAGGTCTATGAGGGACCGTATGGAAGCCGTCATCAGGGCAAGGGGGGGTAACACTAGATTTTGAGTTAATTTTAAGACACTTTTTGTACATTTTTTTTGTAAATTATCGATTATTAATTAGGACTTAATTAAGATTTTTTATTATTTTTCAAATTTTTATGCTTTTTGTATAATTTTAATTAAAAAAAAGATTGCACTTAATTGTTGTTTGATGCTCCTTTTTGTTACCTTTCTAATGATACCTAACACTATCCTCTATATAAGGTTTAGGAATTTTTGAATAAGATTTTTATAAGGTGCGATTTTTTTGACGCCGAGTTTATAATGATTTAATTAAATAATAACACATACGCACCAAATGTATCCTATGGAGGATACAAGAACAATTTATTACTAATCAAACATGGTATATTATATTCGACCAGTAACATAAGTATGTATTGTGTTGACAATGATAATCATCAGATGATATAAATGATAACCGATCATAGAAATAATTTTCAGTGTCGAAATTTAGTTTTAAACAGAAACTAGTGGTAGACTCAATAGCTTATAGTTAAGGTAGATATAATAAAATTAAAAATAAAATAAACAATTTTATTTGTTTTAATTGAGTAATAGTATTTAGTTCTTACACTTCCGCGCACATTACATATTTGAATAAAACAACTTTTTTACGTATTTTGCGCATAATTTATAGAAATATTGTTTTATATAAAACTAGCAGCTGGTTCCGGCTTCGCACGGGTGGACAAATTTCTTAAAATTTTTAAAGCATTAAATATAGCCTATGTTACTCAGCGTAAATGTAGCTTTCCAATGGTGAAAGAATTTTTAAAATCGGCTTAGTAGTTTTTGACTTTATTCATTGCAAACATACAAAAATACAAAAGTACAAATATTTCCTCTTTATAATATTAGTGTAGATAAATTATACGCAAAATTCGTAAAAAAGTTGTTTTATTCAAATGAGTAGTAGTAGTTGGGGACACGCCCGATTGATATATTGGAAGGCTGTAAAGGTGACCCCTTTACGTAAACGGTAAAATAAAAAAAAAAACAAACTGTTGCCTATCCAATAAAAGTGGTTAAATATTTTTTATTTAACTCTCAGGGTCAATAATATTAGTAATCATTAATAAAATATCGAAAACTTAAAAGTGGAAATAATTTTAAAATTAAAACATTTTAACCACTTATTTTTATAGATTAATTTAATAAGAAATAAAAATACCATGATTTCCTTTTTAAATTACGAGATATAAATAGTCTGTTGTTGAAATTAACACGGCATAACGATAAATTATTATAATAGAAAAATACTAGAAAAAATCGACTCGGGTCACAAGTGAATTCTCAGGCGGGAATCGAACCCGCAACCTTTGGAAATCCGGTCCAATGCTCTCCCAATTGCTCTCTATTATTTGACGACTGTTTGGTGCAACGGTAACGGTCCTGCCTTTCGCACCGACGGTCCTGGGTTCGAATCCCGGAAGGGGCAGATGTTTGTATGATGAATACGAGCATTTGTACCGGAGTCATGGATGTTTGTATATATTTCTATGAATATTATTTATTTATGTATGATAAATGTATGTCAATCCGTTACCCTAGTATCCATAACACAACCCTTAAAGTGCTTACTTTGGACTAGATGAAGTGGTGTGAATGTGGGATATATTTATTTATTTATTATAATATTTTATCTTATAAGATCACATTGGAAATGCATAAAATATATAAAAAAAATATAAAATGGCATAACGACCTAAACTATTAGCCATTGAATAAACAATATACGTTATAAATAAAATGCCTGCACCTTGTTGTTATTGATAACGATTTACCTGAAGCACGATGTATGGCAAAAATGCGGCCAACACGAGACGCTGAAAGGAGTGAAAAGTGAAAAGCCTCATTTGTGGTGTGTAGACTTTCCATTCCGTAGAAGGGCTACCACACACAAGCTGACTATTAAGCAATCTAGCTGGTTTAGTAAGTTAATTATATCATTTTAATATTAAACTTTAATTAATTGTTTTGTCCCTTTCCGTAAAATTGAAATAACCTTTATAGAAAAGAACAAAACCCCTCATACCTAAAATAGGTTTACTAAGCAAGTATTTGATAGAATCAGGCGTTACTTGGCGGAAGTCCATATCCATTAGTAAAATATGTAGCTTACTTCCGCAAAACTTAAGCAGTGTGACCCGAGCAAATAAATGCAGAAACCGCAGACACCGGCACCTTTAAAACTACTCTACACGTGTTTCGCCCCCACACGGAGCATCATCAGTTAGACCGTGCAATATCGATCACTAAGTCTAAGCGATGCACACTGCTTGAGCTTTGCGGAAGTAAGCTACATATTTTTATTTGACTAATTTTTTTTTATACTTAATAGGCAGACGCTTGACCGCTATTCGCCTGATGGTAAGCGACGATGCGATCTAGGATGTGACGCGCTTGCCTAGAAAATGGGCTTATCACCCTCACCTAAGAGCTATGGAAACCTAACTCACTCACAGGAACACAACAACACAAAAGTGATGATTGTTTGGCTGTGGTCTTCTGTAAGGTGGAGGTATTTCACCAGTTGGGCTGCTCCAATTTGAGCGAAATAGTTCGCTATGCCCTTCTTCTCTTAAAACTACTAAACAGTTAACAGTGTTTACTAAACAGTTGACTTTTTTATGAATAACAATAATAGTAACAAGATATAAAATACGTGTGTAAAAAACAACCACGCCTCCGAGCCCTCAGATGGCAAAAAATTAAATAAAAAAAACATAATAATAGTAACAGTTTAAAAATCGTGTCTAAAGCCTTATAGTCTATGTTTATCTGCTATGGTGTGATATTGATGTCCGAGAATATTTCCATGTGAGTACCTGATGTCTTCTTATATTATAAGTTTGAATAACAACTCTTAAGAGCGTATGACTCCGCATAAAGTTTCATATAAACTTTCAAGTCTAAATACTTTAAATAGGGAAACTAAAAAGTGTAAAAAGTTACGAAATTAAGATAAGATTTTTGAACATTACATTAGAGCAATTATAAGATTTCTATACTAAGAAAGCATTATTTTTTTTACTTTTTTTTCAGTAAAGAAACATAATTTGGAAAACGCTGCTGTCCAATTTGGGATCTACGGTAGCTGTGTGGTGTGTACCCCCAGTATGATTAATCGGCTCTTAGTTCACCCTTAAGGTTGATGCTATTAAGACATCACAGTGACTCATATTTCAAATTGATTTCGTTGAATTTATTCAAAAAAACTAGCTGACCCGGTAACGCGTTGCTATTGGGACAGTACAGACATGTTGGGGGCAGCACTGGGCAGTAAAGACATGTCGGGGGCAGCACTGGGCAGTACAGACATGTGGGGGGAGCACTGGGCAGTACAGACATGTCGGGGGCAGCACTGGGCTGTAGGCAAACAATGTTTTTTCCCATTTTCAACCAACAATGGGAAAACGCGTTGCTATGGTAACGCGTATATAATACAAAAAGAGCGGACAGACAAACACACAAACCACTGTGATCTTATATTATAGATTAATATCGTGATACATTTAAGAGAATAGCTAAAAGTATACGGGTGTCCTAACAGACCTGCCAGTTGGCGCGAGGAATGTGGGCCACCTGCATACACCAGCCCTTTGTTGCTTCGAGGCAGCTAATCTGGAACCCACCACAAAAGGAATCCTAATGATGCTTCTAGCTTCGAATAAACCGAGTCGTAAGGTTTCCACCAAAGAATAGGCAGTAGTTTATATATAAATTGTGTATAATTATATTAATTCACGACCTCAAAAGTTCGTTGCTTAATAAAATTAGATTAAATAACAGTCACTAGTATTATTTTTTTTAATATAAAAATCTAGCTTTTATATGATTAAATAACAGAAAAGAATTACATCTAGAGATGCACCGAATATTCGGTTCCTATCCGGTATCCGGCTTATCCGGCCCTTTTTTACTATCCGGCCGGATACCGGATGGCAATGTACTATCAGGCCGGATACCGGATAATAAACTTGGTAGATTTTATAAATAGAATGTAAATAAAGACACAGTTGTAATTTAAGCTTTTTATTATTTTAAACAACTTTAACTTTTTATAATAAACCAATTATTTAAAGTAACTTGGTGATAATACTGACTGTTAAAAAATGTACTTATTTGTAATTAGTAAGTAATAGTAATATTAATTAATTTAATATTGAAAATCCACCAAAGGTAAATTATGATGTATAAAAACAAGATTTTCATCATTTTTAGGAAGCAAACGATTCCTCTTGTTTTCATATACAAGCCCAGCCTCTGAAAACAGTCTCTCGCTGTACACACTGCTACTTGGGGAAGAGAGATATATTTGGGCAAATTTAACCAAAATCGGGAATTGTTTGGCGTTTGCTGCCCACCATGCGTAAGGGTCACTTTTTCGATCAAGAGGAACCATTTTTAAGTAAAAGTCAAGCTCATTGGCTATAGCAGTATTATTAGAGTCTTCAGTTTGATTGTTATCTTTGGCAACTTCATTAAAACAGTCCCAAAATGAATCATGAACACTCATAGAATTGCCTGCTCTTTTCTTCAATGGAGGTGAATCGCCTCCACTGCTGGATGCATCCTCTTCACCGCAACTCAGTTTTAGACCCTCCAATAAGAGGCTTTGGCGAGCCTTTTCTGCTTGTATTACCCCAAAAAAATTGGTCTTGAATCTGGGATCCAATAACGTAGCCAGGAAACACTTTAAATTTTCATCAAGATGTTCGAAGCGTTGTTGCAATTGAGTTTTCAGGGACGTTAGAAATTGCAATAAGTTAGGGACTTTGCGTGAAGTTTCTTCCTTTAGAATGTACCTCATCAAAACTGCTACATGTGGTATAACTTCTGAAATGCACGACAGACCTGAGCTCGTGATCTTCGTTATTTCCTCGAACGGTTTGAGGAGAATGATGCATTGCTCCATTAAATTCCATTGCTGAGGAGTCAAGTTGCCGAGTCTATTGTGGTCGGCTATATACAGAGAAACAGCTCGTCTCTGTTCTAGCAGCCGCTCTTGTAAATAGTACGTCGAGTTCCAACGCGTACTGATATCTTGTACCAACCGATGTTCCGGTAACTTTAACTCTTTTTGAATTGCCTTCAGTTTCTCTTGTGCTAATGCTGAATGATTAAAATGAGTTACGATGCGTCTTGCGGCATTCAGCATCTCTACTAAATCAGGTTGAGTTTTAAGTGATTCAGTAATAACCCGCTGGAGAGAGTGAATAAAACACCTAGCTGAATCGTATTTAGCCACTTGAACTCCTTTTACCATATTAGCTCCACTATCGTGTACAATAATATGTATTTTATTGAACGGTATATTCCACCGTGCAGCAATAATGTTAAACTCGTTTGCTATGTTCTCTCCGGTGTGAGACCCTGAAAAGGGCTTCATTGCCAAAACGCCATGTTCCAGTTTGAAATCAGAAGATATCCAATGGGCGGTGAAGCTCAGAAAACTTTCATTATTGTGGTCACAAGTCCATATATCTGACGTAATGGAAACAGCAGCGCAGCGTTGCAGCGTTTAAAATTTTTTCCATAATTTTCTTGGTAATTCGATCGTATATGTCCGGTATTATTTTTTCAGTCATATAAGTGCGACTGGGCAACTTGTACCTCGGTACCGCTTTTTGCATGAGCCTATTGAATCCAACTCGGTCAACAATGGATAGTGGTTCGTTATCCAACGCGATCATTTCGCCAATCAAATAATGAAATTCTTGTGATTTCGAATCATTTATCCCCCAATATTGTTTTCGCTCAACAGTTTCAGCTAAAGTCAATTGCTTTTGCAAGGACGGTTGAGAAGTCGTAGTACAAGTACTTGCAGTTGAGCTCGTAGAAATTGCAGGTACAACACATGAGGACGAACCACCATAAATTTCGCTAAACTCATCAGGATGCTTGGCTTTCAAGTGGTTTTTCATGCACGAGGTTCCAGCTTTTTTTCCCTCTCCGCCACGTGAAACTTTTAGTTTGCAGATTAAACAAATAGCGTATTTAGCTTCTTCTTTGTCTATCTCAAAATAATTCCAAAGCGGAGATTTTCTTGTTGCCATTTTTGATAAATTCACTAATGACACAGTAGCTAAATGTTAATAAATACAAAACCACTAAGTATCACACGATAACACCACAAACTTATTTTATTATCTAAAAAATTAAAAATACGCGAGCGTACAAACGAAATTGTTTCGTGCTGACTGACACGATAAAAGTGTCTATACCAAGAACTGTGACCGCGCGAACGTTCACTACGAAACAAGTCAAAACCTGCACGGCGCGGGCGGCTTGCCGGTGCGCGACACGCACCTACAAAACTCAAAATGCTTCCGGCCGAATATTCGGCGGCCGGATACCGGATGTTCGGCCGGTGATCAGGCCGAATATCCGGTATTCGGTATCCGGCCAAACAACTATCCGTTGCATCTCTAATTACATCTGACTCTTGTATTTAGTGTTAAGTTCGATGATGTAGGTAGCACCAAATAAGTGAAAAGTTACTCTATTCTGCCCACTCTGCGCGTACTGTACGTATTTAAAAAAATATATATAAAAAATGCCAGAAACACATTATTATTCCCGATAACCCCTCATGGTCAGTTTAATACTTGTGTTACAAATAGGTTCGCGTTCTTGTGCTCGGTTTAGTGTGTTTGGATTAAAGTTGACATCTAAAACGATAGTCTGGGGCCGCTTTAATCCGATATATTAGGAACCAATTTACCTGAACCTAAACTCTGTCGGCTTTGAAAATGTATGTGACCTTACAGACATACATGCTGACTCGCAGTTGGGAATGACTATTTTGGATAACTTCCACTGATGTCAGCCGTTGCAATCCTAATTATATTATGACAATACTTTGTGTGTGTGTGTTTGTTACCATATTGTCAGTTATTATAAATGTCAATGTCAACTATTAATAGAGTACGACGCCAGTTGGCAGCACCTTCGTTGTTGTTGTTGTTGTTCGTGTGTAATTTATAACACAGCAACGCGTGGCCGGGTCAGCTAGTCAATAATAAAAATTTAAGTTAAACTTAATGACATGAGTGCGCTGACGAGGATAATCACTCTACGTCATACTAGTTGCTATTTAAGTTTGTGCATGGCATAATCTTGATATGTTATATCAATATTGTGGCTATTATAGGTATATGTTTATATCAATGTATAAAAAAAACGGAGCCAATAAATAAATAAATTATATTTTCGGTAACAAAATAAATTAGTTGACAACACATTTATACTCACTTCAATCCTTGTGTTTGGCAGAAAAAAGCGCTTCCGAGCGCTTACCAGCGCTGAAAAAAAACTATACAGTTTTCGGCCAGCACACGTTTGTTAACTTCAGTTGCGGTCCTGTTTACTCTGAGGTTGCGGTGACACAATCTGCCATTTTGCTTATTATCGATATTATATATCTTATCAGCGATCGCCATTTCGTTTACAAGCGCTCGCAAGCCCTTTTTTCCGTCAAACCCAAGGAATGATTTAATAAACAAAATGTTGTTGTCATGGCAATGTTTTATTGACAAAATACACCTGACATTTTAGAACAGTTTTTCCGAAAAACATAAAAAGAGAAAAATGTTTTTTGAAAAGTGTTGTTAACGTTTATTGTTCCTTATATCAAATATATTTTATTCCTGTTAAATAATTTGCTAATATGAAATTGTTGAAGTTTCATTTGAGGTACCACCCTCCAGGTATAATTTTGGAGTACCTCCAGAAGGGCACCATTAAAAATAAGGAGATCGACCTTCTTGAATTGAACTGCAAGTAAGATTATTATATAAATATAATTATATCTAGTCAAAATAAAATAACCACCATTCGTATAAAACAAAGAAACGTTACAACTTTCTTAATAGCTCCTTTGTAATTTAACCTGTACCAATCACAAAAATAAATCTTTGCATTACTTTCATTTACAAATAAATGTTTCTTGATTTGTAAATAAAAAGTTCCAAAGTGTTTAGATTTTTTTATTATAATGTATTACAATATTTACGCGGCTCCGATATTTTTTTGAGTTGCTGTAATATCTACTAATACACCTATATTCATTGCGAGAACGTAAGCTAAAGAACAGTTGTTTTTACATATAATTTAAAAATATGTATTTAGTGAGTGACGAAAACCTATACATTAACTTAATTAAGTAGGAAAATAATTGCAAATCATTATGTAAATGTCGTTTGGGGGCAAAAGGACTTTTGTTTGACGTATTGTCACGTGCAAAAACAATTCCTCACATTATGAGTATCTTGAAACTTTCATTGAAATAAAATGACGAGGTCTTGCGTTGGAATCTTCTTTGTGGCAGTTCATTTTTGGAGTAAAATTACATTTTTGGAATAAACTATTTTTATTAGATTTAAAACGTTGCTATTTTTATGTTCCTGTTCACTTTATTAAACTCAGTTGTAATATGACTAGAGTAATTAAGTCAATTTTTTAATTTACATTCATAAATACTTTCTTAGAAAAAAAACACTTTTCTTAGGCGTTAGAAGTCAGAGGGAACCTAAGCAATCCGGGAGAGTACTCTTTCCATTCTTTCTTTTTTGTTTTTGTCGTGTACAAGTTGACTATTGTAGTCATCTTGAAATTATTAAGTTTAACATGCAGAGACGGCTCTGGTTTTCAGCTTAAGAAACAAACTTGGAAAAATGAGACGATTCTGTCAAGGTCTGGGTAGTGTAATTGAAAAAATACTTTTTATGAGTTTGAATCCCGTCTAGATCTTCAGACAAGTTGAATTTATTGCTATTAAAAATAAGTATACACTGTTTTTTTTTTACATGCATTTGTTTATTTTTCTAGTTTAAAGACTGGTGTTTGACGTAATGTTTTTTAATATTTTTCTGAAACAAAGCTTTGTTGCTCGCGACTTTGTCTTCTTGGTACTATATTATTATATCTATATATATAAAATTCTGTGTCAATGTTTGATCGCAATAAACCCCGAAACTACTCAACCGATTTTGATGTTTTTTTTATTTTGCTGGATTTGTTCCAACTTAGGACATAGGATATTACTTAGACATAGTTTTGGCGTCTAGTATTATTATATTGGTATACTCCGTTTTAGTTGTCTCCATTCCAAAGTTAATGTTGAATTATAAAATCCACTTTTCAAACATTTACTTATTTATTACATAAAATAACTACATGTTATCATATCCATCGAGAAGTATGTGTATATGTTGTAATACATTTATAAGAAAGGGTCGTAGTGTGATGCCTATTACTTTGCTAAAGAATTGAGTTAAAAAAGTTTTTTCAAGTCCTACTGCTAGGTCGAAAAGTACGCGCGTTAAAATGAAAACTTTACTTATTTATAGTAGTTTATGATACTGTTGCATAATAAGGGTTCTTATAACATGAGTGTGTTTTAAAAAAACGAGCCGTAGGCGAGTTTTTTTATAGCATCACACGAGTGTTATAAGACCAAGTTATGTACAGTGTCATACACTACTTTATCTACTCTCATACTATAATATGTAAAACAATATTGCAAATAAAACGCTGAATATAACAACAAATTTATTTAAATGTCAAATGTTGGCGCCAAGGTGCAAACATCAATTGCGCATGCGTGTTGCGTCGGTCGTCGAGGACTCGTTCATTGAAACCTTTTTAAAGTAGAGGTTCAACCTCCTTGGTCCAGCTGGAGGTTGTATAGGTGTATCGTTATGATAAAAAAGTTATATTATGTTACAGGTGTCCATACAAGACCTGTATCGTAATGAAACTTTTTTTTTATTATTTTTGGCCTGTACGTAATGTTTGTCATAAGCATTTTGTTTTCAGTTTTAGAATCTTTGTATTATAGTATTAGAGTAGATGATAGTAGTTTATGATACTGTTGCATAATAAGGGTTCTTATAACATGAGTGTGTTTTAAAAAAACGAGCCGTAGGCGAGTTTTTTTATAGCATCACACGAGTGTTATAAGACCAAGTTATGTACAGTGTCATACACTACTTTATCTATTCTCATACTATAATATGTAAAACAATATTGCAAATAAAACGCTGAATATAACAACAAATTTATTTAAATGTCAAATGTTGGCGCCAAGATGCAAACATCAATTGCGCATGCGTGTTGCGTCGGTCGTCGAGGACTCGTTCATTGAAACCTTTTTAAAGTAGAGGTTCATTTTATAGTTTATATAGTAAAGATAAAATACTTTATCTACTCTAATACTATAATACAGAGATTCTAAAACTGAAAACAAAATGCTTATGACAAACATTACGTACAGGCCAAAAATAATAAAAAAAAAGTTTCATTACGATACAGGTCTTGTATGGACACCTGTAACATAATATAACTTTTTTATCATAACGATACACCTATACAACCTCCAGCTGGACCAAGGAGGTTGAACCTCTACTTTAAAAAGGTTTCAATGAACGAGTCCTCGACGACCGCCGCAACACGCATGCGCAATTGATGTTTGCACCTTGGCGCCAACATTTGACATTTAAATAAATTTGTTGTTATATTCAGCGTTTTATTTGCAATATTGTTTTACATATTATAGTATGAGAGTAGATAAAGTAGTGTATGACACTGTACATAACTTGGTCTTATAACACTCGTGTGATGCTATAAAAAAACTCGCCTACGGCTCGTTTTTTTAAAACACACTCATGTTATAAGAACCCTTATTATGCAACAGTATCATAAACTACTATTATGTTATCGTTAAGGTCTGTTAATGACAATTTGCTGATTTTAAAGCCATAATGTTATTTATAATTAGAATAAAAAAAGGAAATTCTTTAGTTTGTGATAGGTAGATTTTTGAGTTAAGTAGTATTAGTTAATTGAATAAAATTTATGTACGACTTTTTTGTAATTTTATAAATATAAACTATAAAATATACTAGTATTATATTTATTTATATTATATTTACGACAAAAAATACTGTAGTATTGATAATACAGTAAGTTTATACGATAAAATTTTATCCGTCTGGAAATAATTAAACATTAAAAACAATAGATGTGAAACAACGATTTGACTTATATGAATTGATAAAAAATATTTACGTATAACACGTAACGTTATACGTGTCATGTAAATAGCACTCGATGGATCATGGAATACCCACGTACAAGGATTCAAAAACACCTTTAGAAGGATACACTTTCATTAGGGTTACACATTGAATCTGTTACAAAATTATCCCTGTTTCACTTATTTGGGTGTTTTGAACCTGTATTGCGTCGAACACTTATAAAAGTGTAACAGATATAATAAATGTTTTCTGTTACTAATCTATTAAAAACTGTTTAACGTTTAACTATCTATGTGTATACACAGTACACCAACATAGGCATTTCAAAGTACCCAAATCATTAGTGAGCTGTCGCATAGTTATGCCAATGTGAACCTTATTAACTGTAACAGATATTAACACTAATGAACCGATATTTTCTAAAACAGATTCAAAGTGTAACAGTTTTTTTCTGTTTAACTTTTAAAACAGAAATGAAAAACAGTGTTCAGAAAACTATTCGGATTTCGGAAAATCCCTGCCCACGTGTTTACCAATTAGAAAAATGACTTTTTAAATTGTCAATTTGGTTAATTATCCACTTATAGGTTTTTTATTCAAATAATATTACCGACAAAGCTTTTCATCAGCGTGTATTTAAATCTTTTTAATGTTATATTTTCAGCTCCGATATAAAAGAGATAGCGAATCGCCTCTACCAAAAGGAAGTGCTGCTCACTGAGGAAGTACAGGATCAACTTTTACAATGCCTGGACACTTTGAAGAAGAGGATCGAGCATGAAGGTCCAACTGGGAAAAGGTTCTACATCTACAAGACATTACAAACGCACGTGCTTCCACTTACCAATGTGGCTTTCGATAAAATAGGGCAAAGGTAATTGTTATTTGTTTCAAAATTATCTACAGAACAGCCGTCACCAGTTTATAGTTAAAAAGATAAGAATGAAGTAATTTTTTCCAGTAGAAGCAGAACGTTTAGTTAACACTAAACCTACCGATACTTCATGTATTCCTATTCTTACCAAAGCGGGTCAAATGACCCGTCTTTAAAATGTTACATATATTACTATGTTTAGCGAGAAATATATCAGTTAAGCAATTTGGAACAAGAATGAGACTTTTTTTTGTCAAATAACGATTCAAAATAGTTTATATATTAGATTTAAAAAACATAAAAATAATACAAGAAAAAGATTAAGTTTTAATTAAGTTTAAAATGGGTCATTTGACCCGTCATGGTATGTTTAGTGTTAAATTAGTTCTATTTATATTCTGATAGTGGATATTAGGCTTTTAGTACTAATAAATTCCTTAATATTGTCTTAAAAAAAAAACAAAAAATTACAAACCACTTATAAATATACGGGGAATGATAAAAGTAAATAAGTAAGGCGATCGTAGCCGTACCGTTAAGAAGTCCAAACTTGGAGTTCGATCCGTAGTCCGTAACATCTTTATAACATCGGCGATGTAACGGATGTGAACCCGTTCGTTACACAAGCTTTTGGCTTACCACTAGAGGTTAACGGATTCATATTAATAACAGTGTTTAAAACATGTTAAAATATTTTTGTAAATTTATAAATAATTGTAGATAATATGAGGGCTGAATGTTACTTTTCAAATACCTCATATAAATAGTCATGTTATCGTTTTCTGAAAAGGGGTTAAAAATTGTTTAAAACAATTTGCCGGTTAGAAAATAAGGGTGAATACTAGATAGCTACCTCCCAACTAAACACATATGAAGTGTGTAAATACTAATCATACTTTGACTAGGTATTTATGAATGTAAGGACGACCATTAGTTGTCATGCATGTGCTACCTTGGAATATTGTAATCGGTCACGTTCCTAACTACATTATACGAATAAAATTATTTGTTTTATTGTGATACCTACTACAAAACTTGGTTGGACTCTATACTTTATGAAGAACTCAACGGCACAATGGTTAGCGTGATCGACCTGCGACAGTTTGTTACCTGTTGGTAGGGCTTGTTTTTGCGATGGATGGCAATCAATTTATTATGTCAAGCCCCTTTCTCTTGTTATGTTAAGCCGTTGCTCCTGGATTAAACTGATCTCGATAGCACCCACTGGAGGTCACCTGCATTGTGGACAATGACACTTTCTTTCTTTGATGTTGTCATGTATAGGAAAGCCTGTTCCTCAGAAATAGTTAATAATTATATTTCTGACATTCACACCAATCAGCCTAGCTCTCATATTCGTCATACAAACATCTGCTCCTTCCCGGATTCAACCCAGGACATTTACGTCGGTGCGGAAGGCAGGATAGTGGCGATTTCACCAAACCGTCGTCAAAAGGACACATTAAGAGCAAGAAATGGAATTATTAATAGGGTGATTATAATATACTAATATTTGGAATTTGATTAAAAATAAGAACTTTGTGTTCCATATACCAGGTGCATCACTGGAAGTTATGATCGCACTTGCAAGATTTGGGACGTGGACTCCGGCAAGGAATTGAAAACGCTGGCTGGTCACCAAAATGTTGTCTACTCTGTGGCTTTCAACTACCCCGCATGGTAACTTAATTATTTTTATCAAATTAAAATGGGACGGCCGGGCCTGATATTGGCGCAAATATATATATTACGTAAACCCTCTTACGAAAACTACTATGAATTGAAGGTTTTGATGCCTTTATCATCCCCAATGGAGGTGAGAAAAAAAATCTTCTTTGTGTTGTGCTGGAATTTCTTTTTTACCGTATTTAAATTGTTTATTAAATTAATAATAAGGAATGCCATTATCCTTTACTTGAAATTCCAGGCATATTTGACGTATATGACGATTTCATAATTGTTTCATGTTCATTCAACAAATATCAATGAAAAATATATTTACTGTAATAATGTATGTACATTAAACAAAACATGATTAATGTGACGCACATAAACCAGCAGACTATACTAAGCACTTCCTTTCGTTACGTATTCACATACTAATGTTACATACAATTCAAATGATATAATATTCATTACGTACAAAATTAAATCTGTAATAAGTTGGCTGGCTATGTTATAATATTAGCAGAAGTTTAGAATAGTACAAATAATTGCAATCACATCACTGATTCCACACTTACATTCCCTGTGTAGAAGAGATTTCAATATCGATTCATTTAATTTTAATTAAATAAGAAAAAATTTATATATTTTACACTGAACTTGCTGCTATTTAACATAAAAATTGACCTTTCCTTAGCAAACATTGTTAAAATCTATATATTTACTAGCGGAGCTGGTCACGGATATAAATTAAAATTAAACCTATCCTATGTCCTAAGTTGAAACAAATCTAACAAAATGAAAAAAAAATAAAAGTAGTTTCGGAGTTCATTGTGGTCAAACACATATACATGTGACACGTAATTTAAATATACTAGACTAGCGGCCCTTTGCGGCTTTGCATGGGTGGACAAAATTCTTTAATTTTTTCTAGCATTAAATATAGCCTATGTTACTCAGCGTGAATGTAGCTTTTTAATGATGAAAGAATTTTTGAAATCGGCTTAGTAGTTTTTGAGTTTATTCATTACAAACATACAAAAATACAGATCTTTCCTCTTTATAATATTAGTGTAGACAAATGGTGTTACAATTAATATAAACTTTTTATTAAATAAAAAATACATTTGTGTAAAGGTAAAGAATTAAATTTATTTATTTTTATTTTACTTGTTGCCAGCGATAGAATTATAACCGGATCGTTCGACAAATCAGCTCGAATATGGGATCCTGCCAGCGGCGAGTGTCTAGCCACGCTGTGGGGGCACAGAAGTGAGGTTGTTGCTGCGCAGTTCAACTCCAAGGGAGACATGGCTGCCACGGGCTCCATGGACCATACTGCTAAGCTGTATGATGTGAAGACTGGTGAGCGTGCAACTGGAGTCGTAAATTCCACTCTCAATCGTGATTTGGTGATCTTATTGCTCTGAAAATGATTGAAAAATGTTTTTATTTATTCAGAAAAGTAATTAACCCTGAAGACGTAAGTCGTCGAGTTGACAGCGTGTTTAAAACTCAAAGTTGGTTATAAATGTAATATAATGAAAGTTTGGATAAAATATTTCAATCATAACATCTCACGTGATAATAACGTTTAATTAATAGTTGCATTAAATCAATATTTGCAGCACAACGTAATTTATCTATTTTTGAAAGGTCGCTCCTGTATCCTGATATTATATTACGAACTTCATTCGTGTGTTTTTTTTTATGAAAGTCCTTTTTTATGTTTTATAATCGAACAAATGCAGATGGGAAAAGTGTTAGTATGAATTCACTCAGCAGGTTCCAAACGCTTATTTTGAATATTAGTTTTAAATAGGACATTAAGAAATAGCTCTTCAGCTATATTTTGACAACATTTGGTGACGCTCCTTAAGAATTACATGCTATTTTGATTATCTGTAGGGATGCTCCTGTAACATTATATAGGTGTGGTGTGCACACCTTTGGAAATTAAAAACTTACAAGTCGTGTGTGACCATTTTACGCCATTTCATATTTTTGGAAACAAGACAAATATATTGACATAACAAGGAAAGTAGATATCAAATGAATATTGACGGAATTCTATTAACTGTTACGGCAAGGAGTCTAGGCCGTTTCGCCAAATAGATTAACAGAAAACCAACCAAAGGAGAATTTTTCCAGGTTATTTGTTCAATTATAATCGTAACGCTTAACCAGGTTCGGAGTTGCAGAACTATGAGGGTCACACGGCTGAAGTGATCACTTTGCAATTTGATCCGAATGAAGGCCAGCGGCTCATCACCGGCTCCTTCGACGGCACCATCTCCATTTGGGATACCAGGGTTAAGGAGTGAGTGATGTTCTACAGCTTTTATAGTAGTACTGCGATTTAGGCCTCGGGAAAAGGCTGTTAGAAAAGTGAAATATGCGGGTATCAGCAAATATACTGAGGATTCATTCTACTAATAAAATATGTCCAATCGGAATTCAAATGCAGCTTAAAGAAATTTATTGACAAGATTTCAATTATCAGATATATATATATATATATATATATATATATATATATATATATCTAGTAAAGAAAAGTTAATCGATATTCTTTTGTTTTTAGTTTAAATCTAGTTTACGTCTTAATTTTTTTATTAGTAGATCATAGGCAGCACCACTTTTTTCCATTTCCATTTCTACAGCGGCAAAGGCAAAAAGCTATTATGTCTAATGATTATGAAATACAAAATACCATTTTAGAAAAAAAAAAAATATAAAAATATTTATATATATAAACGCTTTATTTCTACTTTATTTCCAAATAAATCAATAAAAATAAGAAGTCATGAATCTATTTCTTTATATTCAAAGTTAGAAATTGAAACCAAATAGTAAGTAACATCAATTGTAGAAAGCTGAATATTTTGAGTGAAAGAAAATAAAATCTCAAAATAATTTACCCGAAAAAGAATTAATTTGATTAATATTGTATATTAAATAAGCACTTTAATGTTGCCATGCCCTTTTTCAGAGCGTCATACAGTTGTTCTTTTTTTGTATTTACATACCATACAATAAACTGTTTGAGTTTGAATCAAACCAACCTTCATTAGACAAGTGGCTACTGGCTACAAGCCTCGATGGCGCAGTAAATAGCGAGTTTGACCTACTATTCATCATCTTCTATCATCGGATGGGTGACCAGGCAAATATTATCTCCTTCTATATCATGCTTTGATACATAAAGCTTATTTAGAGATTTCAAGATACTAGATTTGGTAAATCAAAGAAAAGTGTATAACGCCTGCAACTTTTATTACAGATCTCTTTGCCTGTCTTTATGCACTTTTGCGGAAATTAATATGACACAACAAATACAACTTATTGCCGTCAAAATTTTATAAGGCAGTACAAAGTCAGTACTGTATATGATAAGGAAACAATAGAAAGGCAAATAAAATAATCTGACCACGGCCAGTGCATCCATCACAACCATTTATGCTTAGTCTGGAACTGGTTAAAGCTTATTTTATGATAAAAACGAAATTTGAAACTTAAGATAACTATTAAATTTGGTTATTTTTCCGGTACATAATATTTCAGGTAAAGTTAGTTAGTAATATCTTGAAGTCTTAATAAAGTTTATCTTAATTATCTTTTTTTTTACAATTATACATTACAATCTATTTCTGAATTATATTAAAAATGCAAAAGCTTCGTCTGGTTGCAAACAAGATGAGACATCGAATCTGACATGAATAGAATTCTCAATGCTTATTTTTACTATATAAGTAGTTATTACAATCATATTATCTCTGATTTTTAAGTTAATGAGAAACAAGAGGCACAGAGACAAAGATAATCCACGACAGCTATCACTCAGTATACAAAAATACTACATTAATGTTGATTCTTTATCTCTAAAATGATTTAAGGCTTAATCTAATATATATTTAAGGAGTTTGATCTATAATCAAAGATCACAAAGTTGTTAGTCTGTCCGCTCTTTTTCCGTTGTATATGCGTTACCATAGCACCGCGTTTATCGCAAGTAGTTCGTCTACCGGACGCTAGATGGCGCTAATGGAAAAATATTTAATAATAGAAATAAATTAAAGAAATTTGGCCACCCATGCGAATCCGCGACGAGCTGCTAACTAATGTATAAAAATAATAATTAACATATAATTAATCTTGTATTTATTTTTTAATTTTTTGCTTTCACATTTCCATATTTTTTTTAATAATACCTTGGTTTCTTTTTTCAATTTATTTCAGAAACCAACAGAGTTATACAATGCTTTTATACTTGCTTTAATCTAAAAGTAAGGCTAATTATAGGTTTCCCTTGCATAACATTAAATGAATATATACATATATAGATAAACATGCATATACACATATCCTATGCGTGATACGAGTTACACATTAATAACAATTATTATTAATACACTATCTCTCTTCTAAGTCACGAAATATGTATATTGGTTTCTTTTTTTTTAATAAGAATATATGTAGCTTGAGGTTTAATTGTATTTTTGCCGTGAGTAAATAACTCAATTTCCTTGAATGTGTCATTATATGTATGGAGGCACGGTTGTTTTTTTACAGGCGTATTTTATCTTATATAATTAATCTCTATATGGAAATATGACAATAGCTGAATACCCATGCTTTGTACCACAAGATGTAAATGTAGGAATTAAAATAAAAAAACTGGCAAAATTTGTCATATATCGTATTTTATTTTATTAACTTTAGACATTACTTTATTGTTCGCTTTAGACTTTGTACCTACACCAAGTATATAAATAAAACAAATAACTAACAAACACAGGAGACTCACAAACTGACAAGTATCCATATCAGTCTGTTCATGATTAAATGAATCGCAGAACGGAGACTGCGATTTAAATCATAATCATAAGCCTTGTCCTTCCTTATAAATGGTAACTCTGTGTCCATGTGTAGAGTGAAAACCTCGTTGATCAAGTTTAATTTTCTGAATTATTTTGATCCTTCATATCCACTTGTCAGACCACGGTAGCAATTGCTACCGATAGCCAACAGTCAGTCCAACATTCAAATTTCCGCGTGCCCTGCAATTTTTTTAAATATGGTTAATTTTTGAGTTAAAGAGATTCAAATATTCTGTGGTGGATTTTTTATATAATCAGCTTTATGGTTATGTTTTTTGTTTGGTCCTTAGCTTAGCAAGAAAATGACAATTTTATCTAAGAGTCCCACTTTTTTTCACAATTCGCGCAGTATTGGAACTGTTGAGAGGTGTGGGGCGTGCGGTAGCGGACTGACAAGTGAATATGTGGACTGAATTTTTGTATAATCTTTTCGATTAAATAGGTTTAATTACTCTACCCTATCGTGAGATAGGGAGAAATAGAGTATTTTTTATGGTAAAAAACCCAACAAGTGCAAGTCTTACTTGCTAGTTTTCGTAATTTATCATGATAATGTAAAACTATTGAAGCAGCATGTTGCCTACTTTTTCAATTAGATCATTCAGGTGTGAATAGAGGAGTATTTACTTTGACGATTCACGTTCTGTGAAATTATGGACATTATTTAAACTTCACAATCATCTTCACTTATCATTTACAATAATAGAACTGGACACGGTTGATGTACGTCAAGTTCATTAATGAATTCTTTATGTAAAACAAGTGTACTAGACACTTGTTTTACATAAAGAATTCAATGATTTTTAACAATACACACATAGAACATAATTAAGTATGTTATTTTAAACGCATTTTTGTCGTTTGAATGCTTTTTATGGGAATTATTACGATTAGTTACGTCATATTCATGTTGTTATGGTCGTCTGGAAGTTATGGCAAGAGCCGTTTATCCAGCGGATAAATGGAATAGTAAAATTCTTCCGAACTACAATAGATATTTTAGCTGTCAAGGTCTCGGTAGTTCAATTAGAAGTGTCCTCGCCCGGATAGCGAAGGGATATGGGTTTGAGTCGTCAGAGACACCTGAGACCAGTTGAATTTTCTCTATTAATAACTTGTTTGGATAATAATAATAATAATATTTCTTGCATTCAAAGTAATTAGCCTAACTAAAATAAGGCTTAAAACTAGGGTAACGGATAGATATACATATACGATACATAAATATGTAGTATTTATAGAAATATATTCGGAGCCAGGACCGTCGGTGCAAAAGGCAGGATCGCTACCGTTGCAACTAACGGTAAAATACTTAAATAACGAAAAACACTAGGTCGTTGCAGTCGCTAAGCATAAAGCTTCGCTAGTACCATATATTGGAGCGGAGTGTAATACTAAAAAAAATGAATAATGTTTGGTAAATCTTAAAATTTCATAAGAATAAGAACTTTTAAAAAGCGCAGACTTTTTGTTTCAGTATGAAATCCCATAGAGCTAATGTTTTTTGGTCATAACATTTTTATTTTTGTCAATTTCAAAATTCTCCGTCATTCCTTACTATAGAAACAGAAAGTAACATCATGGTTATAATCACAAAGTTATGAAAGTATAGAAGGACTCCTATCGAACCTGTAATACTAAAAACAAACACACTCTATATAATGTTTTGAATCAGTAGGTTTGCATTGAAACGTAAGAAAAGTAGACCACTCCCTTTTCTACATTCCATTCAACATTACACTCTTAATAACCCTTACATATATAAATGTATATATTTAACTTATAAGTTTATTATAAGTTTGCATGCATTTCTGTACTTGGTGTCAAATAGATACTAGGATATTTCATACCACAGTAAAAGATGGGTCTCTTTTTAAACTCAAAAGAAGAGACCCACACATAGCAAAAAGTACTTGTAAAAAATAATAAAGATATTTTGATTTTTTTTTTGATTCCTTACAATAATTATTAAAATCGGTTAAGAACTCGGGAAGTTATGGCGTAACAGACATTGCATCATTGATGCTGATCGATGTGAGCTCCGCTCCTATAATAATAATATAGAAGGTAGCAGTCACTAACGTTGTAGAATATTACGTTTATAGCAGAGAAAAATCTGTTCAAAAGATATTTCTGTTTAGGAGTGACCTTGTTCTTTAATATATTTATAATACTCTAATGTTCTCCTTTTTGCAGTCAGGTTTCAGTTCTGCGGGGACACGATGGAGAAATTTCGAGTGTACAGTACAATTGGGATAGTTCACTGGTGGGTTCTGCCTCACTGGACGGCAGTGCCAAATTGTGGGATGCGCGGTCCACGGCCTGTCTTGCTACTGTAGCTTCACATACAGACGAGGTATTTAATTTGATCTCTTAACACATAAACGTCATCAGATAACTTAAGGACCACCCATCAAACAACAAAAATGCTACATATTTAAGATCTGTGTTTACATTTAAAAATTATGAAAGCTCCATGAATGCGCTCAGAGGGCCTACCATAATCTCTTAGCGCGATGCAAGTTCGATTGTCAAAATGAAACACCGCTATACGCGGTCTATAGAGGCGTCTCTTTTCAACAACTCAACTTGGATCTCTATAAAATGTGATAGCAGGGCCTCTGGTCATTGAAGATATTGACAGTGTCTTTTTTCTGAAATATCTTTTTTCTCAAATAAACTCCCGCACTGTACTTCGGTTGCAAACAAAACAAACCAATATTAAACTCAATATCAAAGGAATATAATGTACAGTTTGATGTAAGAGAAAAATAAGTACATAAAATTAATATATTGAGCAATGGCTACAAAAATCATAAACAATTTATTACCAAATAACAGCATAAAATACTAAATAGAAACCACTAGAAGAACAGATTTTATAAATGTATTTTCAAAGTACAAATCATAATAGAAAAAAAACTACAATATAATGTGTAGTTTTTTTATATTAATAAAAATGACATCTGTATAAAGTTGTTGTAACACTTAGCCAGGTCCCGCTAGCCAAATGTCAAATAGCCCCACTCGCTGGCCCCTAAACTAATATTTAAAGACTAACACATAGGTACCATTATAGTTGCCCGTCGGGTCTGCTTTCATAATAATATATAAGTCAGTGTTTTCAACTTTTTATAGGTGTTAGATATTTGCTTCGATTGGGCCGGGCAACGAATGGCAACATCTTCAAGCGACTGTTCGGCACGCATTTATGACGTACGCGCTGACTTCAAAGAACTCGCAGTCATGAAGGGCCACCGAGAAGAGGTGTCGAAGGTAATTCACACGATGATCTTCCTTCGCATAGTATAAAGACCTTCAAAGAAACAAACAAATTTTTCTGTTTTCCGCAGCTATACTTAACAAAAATCCACTATACCTAATTTTTAATTATTTAGCTGTTGTATTTTTATGCTGTTTTATTAATGCTGTAGGTATTCATTTCACAGAAAACTATATATCTATATATATCTTGATTAATCTTGTAACCAATAATTACCATATGTCATATAATCGCATCAAATTTTATGGAAAAGAAACGTTTCAAAGTTTCTTTGGTTTCTAGAATAAACTATATAAACAATTATAAATTTAATCCCAGTGACGTTACGTCTAACGATACATTGTTGTGATGACTGTGCCGCTCATAACTTGGTCAGTGGTCACTGTTCTAACCTAACCTAACCCAAATGATTTACTGACAATAAACATGGCAGCAATTATTAGTTATCAAAACAAGAATTATTGATGATGAATAATAAAAATAATAATTTCGATGTACAGTGACTTAAGTGAAATAAAATTTAATGTAACGACATTTTACAAACTGAAACTAACGCGGAAACAAAATTATGCGAAACAAAATATCGATATATTTATGTAACGACATTTTACACTATTTCGATGATATACACAAAATATGATAAAAACAACGATGAGGTGAGTTTACTGTTAAAAAATATTCAAGAAAATTTCGATGCGATGTAATGAGATGCGAAGAGTTCTTTAATATTTTATAAAATAAATAGCCAATAGTGTTATGAAATATGAAAATCATTGTAGTCAATTTTGATTAAATTACTTATATCTATTTTTATCATCTAAATCACATTTAGTAAAAAAATATTTTAATGAAAGCTTGGAAACTTAACTTCCATGGAAAATTATAGTTTGGTTCTAACATTAAAACTAAGTATAAAGTAGAATAACTTAGTTGTTTTCTTATACTATCATGGTTTCCTTTATTATATTAGTAGACCTTTATATTATTATGGTTTTCCCAAATGCCTGCCATCATCAACATCTTCGTTACCGAACCCCAGGTGTGCTTCAGTCCTGCTGGCGGATGTTTGCTGACAGCTTCGGCAGATCGTAGCGCTCGCGTCTGGAACACCAACACTGGCAATTGTATACAGGTATATAACCATCTATACAGTATAGATTTCAACCTCTATGAACTATAGTTCATAATATTTATCCTTAGAAGGGGCGTATTATACAGCCATATTTTTTTTTTATATTGATGACATTCTTGAGAAATCTGTTGTGAAGATTCTCGTCTGAAATTCGCTTCGAGTGTCGTTCGGGTAGTCGCGTTTTGTTTATTGTTTTATATCGTTAACAACCTAAACTGAACAAATATGGTATTTCACTAAAATCTACTTAATATCTTACAGGATGCAGTAGTAAGTTTTAAAACCGAAACAATACTGTCTCATAGATACCTGACCGTTCAATGGTTGACTGAGTAGAAAAAACAGCCAGAGGATAGCAAATGAATTCATAAAATTTACGTAAAGCGACTTATTTAAAAAAATGTTTAATAATAAAATAACGAAAACAAAGAACTGTTGTGCATTGTCAAACTTTTGAACAGCGTCATTGATAATGTTTAAACTAAGATTTATTATAATACTAGCGGCCCGTCCTGGCTTCGAACGGGTGAACAAAATTCTTTAATTTTTTTCTATAATTAAATATTTTTCCGTTAGCGCCATCTAGCGTCCGGTAGACGAACTACTTGCGGTAACCGCGTTGCTATGGTAACGCATATACAATGGAAAAGGAGCGGACAGACAAACAACAAATTTGTGATCTTAGATTATAGATTTTGTAATTTCTACTAGTCCAGCAAGTCTGATTATAAGATTAACTTCAGATTTACTAGTAATATTATTTGCGAATCGAAATAATTACACATTACAACAAAATAAAAATTGTTTGGCCCGATCTACAACCCTGAACTCCGATTTGTTTTATCTTCTGCCCCGTATTAAAACACATTAGCTGTGTAATAAATAACCTTTAACCATCCTTAAGAATTGGGCTATTCTATGCAAAGTTGTTTTTAGAACCCAATTCATACATTTAGAAATTAGCTCGTTCACACAAAAAAACAACCTCCAGAATTATTTAACTTCGCAATTAAATCATTATATTTTTATCAGTATAAATTTATAGTTTTCTTTTTATATAAATATGTCCTCTATTCTTTAGGAAATGAATAGTTGTGTTGGTACAGGTGCTTAATTACCTAGATCGGAGTAATGAGTAACGAACCAAAATTTTCACCACCACTAAATGCACAATACGCTTTTGTGTATTATACTACTAGGCTATTATATATCCTCAATTAATAATTATTGCGTTCACCTACATTCGTAGTATATTTAATGACTAAAAGTCAATAGTATAAAGTTATGACTTATTCTGTTATAATAAAAGTAGAAATTGTTAGTCAGGTGTTTGGAAATGATTTTGAATTAAATTTTTGCTTAAATTCTCATTAATTTTTTAATCAACAAAGTAATTAATGATGTCAAACACCTTAAAAGCGAGATGTATTAGCGGTGTTTAAGGCATTGAATATGGCAATGTCGATACCTAAAAGGTTGGACTTTGTTTTGAAATTAAAATATTTAGCTTAATATTGTTAGGCATAATTTAAAAAGGTATAGTATAATAGCTATAATATAATAAAAGTATAACTTGCTAACTGGTAATAGATGAAAATATATATATCCTAACCGACAGTGTATATCGACGGCAAAGTGTCAATAAAACCTAACTGAAAATCAAAATTTTCTCAAACCGAAAATTAAATTTTTAAAAAGATAAAAAATTATTAAAATCAATTTTATTTTATGCAGTTGTAACTAAAAGTGCAGTTTAAGAGATTTCACTAAAACATGTGATTGATTTTTTAATTACTTGCCTTTAAAATAAAAACTATACATAAGTGAATTTTTCAAAAAATGTCAGATGGTGCTGCCTCTCTGTCGTCAATATCGATTTATGTCTTTTAATGCTAAAGGAAATTAGAAATTTATTCATAATCCGAAAGAAAGGGATCTACCTATAATATACGTCCGCTAATCTTGCCAGCTACATTCATTTTAATCTCTCTTTCCCGACATATTTGTTTTATAAAGTCTTACTTTCCTAGGTACTGTCCGGCCACCAAGGGGAGATCTTCTCCTGCGCATTCTCGTATGCCGGGGACGCCATCGTGACAGCCTCCAAGGACAACACCTGTCGCATCTGGAGATGATTCGACTGGTGGCAGTAGAGATGCTGGACTGCCAAAAATAACTTTACCATCACGATCAGTCGGATACCTTTATTACTTACATACTGCTTATGATAACTGACAACATTTAATTTTTAAAAGACACAAGGGCCTGTCTCAAAATGTATTAAATGCAATGACATATGAAATTTAGTGCTAATCACATTTAGTCATTGTTGATGAAAGTCGCTCTAAGATTAAAAAAACACTTTGAAACGTAGCTATGCAAATCTTTGAAAGAATTAACACATTTGTAAATTCATTATTTTATACTCCTTTAAATATATAATCAAAATTGTACTTTATGGCATAATGATATGAATTTCGTTGCCTATTAAAAAAGTAAATCATGTAATCTGAGATCGTCTATGAGTCTTCAATGTCAAACAGCGAAGAGAAATTGCCATTCTGGCTTGGAAATGTCTAGGATATTAAACATTTTAAGTATAAATCTGATTAAAATTAAAATCCAAAGGAAGGGTCTCCTAATTTTATAGTTACATATTTCCTTTTCTCAAATCCTCATTCATCCTCCCTCCTTGTATATTTCTCTCTTATCTAATTATTTTCAAACCACCATTATCTCTAACAAAATATATATTTTTAATTTTTATATTTTTATCATTTTCAATACTTTCTTATAATAAAATCAACTCGGTTTTTATGTCCTGTCAATATGCGCACCCACTCACCTGTTATCATTTTATCTTTATTTATTCTTTCCAACCAGTTTCCTGGAGGTGATTGCTGTTAAGCAATAAGGTGTGCCAGTTGTGCTTATTCGTATTACAACAGTCATTGTGAACCCCTTAACCGATTCATTGCTACATACAATTACTACCTCCCTATCAAAGTTCCTTTTGCCATAGTCAATACAATTGTCTCTGTTACAAATAATTTAAAAAAATATTGATGGAGCTAGAAAATAAAATAATAGTTATATTATTGTTATGTATGAACACGAAAAAAATTATTTGGTTTAGCAAAATGTTAAGGTTAAACATCCATGTTTTACTTTTCCAAAACTTGGTAATATTTTATTAATTATATAATTATAGTGGGAGATTGTGCTTCGTGTGTGAATTACTTTAATTGTATATATTAATGTAATTCTTACACTTTCACACATTTAAATAAAACCCACTTGAATAGGATTTGCTTGTTATATAATCCTGAGGATCCTCCTCTACAGGATCTGTAATCACAGAATGATAACATTTCGAATACTATAGGTAAAGGAGTAGAAACGTCAGGGTTAAATAGGTATATATTATTAAAAAACAATGAACGGGTGATAATGCGGTTAGAGTGGTTTTATTTAAATTACCAAAGATATTATTATATACAAATACTTTTCAATAATATTATGTTTGTAAAAGTATTTAACACCTGTTTCACAATCTATGATTAATTTAATAATAAAACAGAATTGAAATTAAACTCTTGGACAGTCATGTTATTAATATGTACAAAATAAACGATGTACTTAAAACAGGTCGTTGAACTACTCAATTAAATTAATGAAATTATGGAATTTTGTGTCTTTTTTAACATATTTCGATGATTGTGTAAATGATATATATTATCAATGTATGTACAACGTAACAGATTTTCAACTTAAAGTTCAATGGGTAGGTTTCAAAAATTATTCTGAAAATTTTACACGATACAATATTATTTGCGAAACGATATCAATATCTTTTAAATTATGCATTTTAAAGTTAATCTTATGAATATAATAAAAGATAGTAACGATCCGTATTTGTAAAATAAAAATAAATGAAATCACAAAAAATCTTTTTTTTTACTTTGTTTTTAGATGTAGAAATCATTAAAAAAGTTAATTTATTAATAGAACTGTCCTCGGAATTATTCAATTAAATGTATTTAAACAAACAAAGGGTGAATAAAGATTTACAATTACTTCAAAAATACGTCCGTGACACGGTTAAGTAACAGTTTCATGTGATAATATAAGCGTGAGTCATCTACTCATAGGGGTTATGTGCTTAATGCGGAAGAGAAATAATTAAAGATATTCAAATATTGAAACAGAGTAGGAGGGAGATATTATGAATAGTGGACAAAATTATCCTATCATTTGTCCGACATATATATGGATATAGAAAGTCTACCGCTAAGTAAACAAGGCCGGGAGTAAGTTTTTCAATATGAAAACGCATTATGAATACTTACCTAACTAACTAGAGTTAAGATTTTAAATTCAGATCTTATTCCCTTAGCATTAAGGTCTATCGTACAAATGTTTTTCTCAAACGCGATAGTGGCCTTACACGTTTAAAAACTTACACTTTGGCCTCTGAGCGAAAGTTTTCAAACATGCAAAAATTACAATATTATCTCCTACTATCTATGGATAGTATGGAATAATCACTACTCCATACTATCCATCATAGTCATAACAAGGCGATGCAGTCGCTAAGCATAAAGATACGCTAGCACCACATATTGGAGCGGAGCGTAATACCTAAAAAGAGAAAAAAAAATTGTTTCGATGGGAATTTTTGCGAATTTCAAAATTCGAGCTCCGTCATAATCTGGTCCTAATCCTGTTGATTCGATTCCACACAAAAAATATTAAAATCGGTAAAAAACTCTGGAAGTTATGGCGTAACAGACATTGCGTCATTGACGCTGATCCATGGGAGCTTCGCTCGTTCCGCTCCAATAATGTTTATTACATTCACACCAACTAGCCTAACTGAGTACTATAAAGGCCTTGTGTTATGGATTATATAGATATGTAAAATATAATAGAAATATATCAATGCAGTAACGAATGCTCTTATTCATCCCACAAACATCTGCCTCTCGGACTCGAACTCAAGAGCGTCGGTGCCGGTGCGAAAACTTCCGTTACACCAAACGATCGTTAATAGAGTTATCGTCAATGATTCGTCCTGTCCTCTAGCTTTATCCTCTCATCATTAGATAATCGTGTTATGGCACAAAACCTAAATTAATCCGTGCAGCATCGAGTCTTAATATACCTAAACTGCACTTCACTTATCTTAAGGCAATTTGCAACAACTTACACTCAGTTATATTTAGACTAGCGTTCAGTCACTACGCAATGTTTGGTATTTCCTATCCAGAAATTAAAGCTGGTAAAAGACAGTAAAAGAAGAATAACAGGATGTGGCTCCGAGTTCCTGATACTTGAGACAAATTTTCTATAATTATTTCTTAAGCTATCAAAATTTTGCAGTGAAATGCATAAAATCAGGGCTGGATTTGGGGGAGGGCAGGCGGGGCTACTGCCCTGGGGCCTCCACAGTAGAGGGGCCCAATAGAGATAAAAAAATACAAAATTCAACGAGTTAGTTTTGACTATCACGTTTTTTCCAAACAGTTTTTTTTATTATTGTAGAATATAGAAGAAATTTTGACATTGGTATAAAAACTGTACCACTAATATTCGCAATAATCGATTTTTATTTTAAACTTTATTCCGAAAATAATTAGGGACCTCTATTGCCCAGGGGACTCCACACCTCCATATCCGGCCCTGCTTAAAATAACAAAAAATGTAGTAGTTTGTAGAAGTATTACTTTCGATGTTGTAAAAAGTGGTACCTAGAACATAAGAGATTTGGCTGGCATCATTTCATAAACTGTAAAATTTAACTAGTCTCTCTAGGTCTTGGCACAATTGGAAGAGTACTCGCCCTAACAGCTGAAATAAAAAAATCTGGTTATCATTACTTTAGTTGTTGGATAAAAATAAAAAATTACAGAGAAATGAAGAATGAAATATTTGCATGGCTTAATCATAATGGCGTTACATGTTGTACCTTAAATTATTGTTAACCTTAATACCATGTTTGACTCAAATAAATAAAATTGTAACAATTAAATGCTTAACTAACAATAAATATAATAATTACTTTCTACCTGTTACTGGGAATAGGTTATTGAATTCGGTCATAAATCGATTCTTTACTTACTATTGATATGTATTGGTATAAAGTGTTGTCTGCAATCGTTAGCAACAGCATAATTATCATTATTTATGATTGTGATTCACAGTTATAACTGTAATCTTGATTTAATTAATTGTTGTTATTATTTAACAACAAACTAGTTCAGAATATCCCGGATTTAAATTTCGTCATCGATGTATCAGCTTATCGTTTATTTATAGAAAATATAAAATATGAAATTTTAATAAATTACTCCAGATTTTTGTTATGGTCTCATTAAAAAAAGTTATAAGGTCATGTCGTTATCGTACACAAGAGCTGTTTACGAGTTCAATTTGATGAAATTGTAATTAACTGTCTTGTAGCCTTGTTGTAACTGACTTCAGATAAGTTTACAAACAAAATTAATCCTTCAGTTAGTGATCAATCTTAGTGGTCAATAAAAAACAGGGTTTCATATATCATCCTTTATTTTTTTCTTGGATATAGATCAATGATAAATGATTAGTTATGCTGAAATACATGAAAGTTAGACTCCAGTCCATCCAAATGTTTAAAGCGTTACCTATTGTTGAGCTCTATTTAATGTTACTTTGAAGCAAACAAATTATTTTTATTTCATTTAGGGCCGATTTTTCAATCCTCAGATAAACAGTCAGATAAGGTTTATTCGATAGATAGCAAAATAATGGATTGTTCAATAGTCAGATAGGTTTTATCCGACGAATAACTCTCTTATTCAAGGAATAAATTTATCTGGCCCTCAAACGGCCAGATACTTGTTTATTCTATAGATAAACAGTAACTTTGAGGTTAGTTTTCATGTGATTTTTGGTATTAGCTGGTGAAATGGATATTTTCGATACATTTGACGATATTGCAATCGAGGAAGAAGTCATAATAAACGAGTATATAAATCAAAATGAAAGGAAAGAACGGATTGTAAGAACAAGAGTCGAAAACTTTAACAAATGGGATTCAACAGAATTCCATCGTCGATTCAGACTTACCAAAGAATCGGTACAATATTTGCTTTTCCTTGTAAAAGATAAACTCGAGAACAAAACACAAAGGTAAGTTTTTATATGCTAACATGCATATGATACCTATAAATTGGATTTGTTAATGTACCTAAATCCCACCTAAATTTTGTTTCAGAAACCAGTGTATCTCACCTATGTTACAACTGCTTATCACACTAAGATTTTTTGCCACTGGGAGCTTTTACATCACTCTTGGTGATTTTGGAGGCATACATAGTTCTACTACATGCCGTATTATAAAAAAATGTGTTGATGCCATTGCATCTTTGAGGTCAACTTTTATCAAGTTACCACAAACTGTTGAGGAACAAAGAAAAGTTCAAGAAGAATTTTATAAAATAGCCAGATTCCCTCGAGTGATATCAGCTTTAGATTGCACTCATATAAGAATTCAATCACCTGGTGGAAACACAGCTGAGGAATATAGAAATAGAAAAGGTTTTTTTTCATTCAATGTGCAGGCAATGTGTTCTGCAGATTTAATTTTCCAAAATATAGTTGCACGTTGGCCGGGTTCCACCCATGATAGCACAATATTTAATAATTCATCAGCTAAATTCCACTTTGCACAAGGGGACTTTCAAAATGGAATTATACTTGGAGATAGTGGTTATGAGCTAAACAATTACCTACTTACTCCTTTTCAAGAACCTAATTCACAAGCTCAAAGTCTTTATAATGAGTCACAAATCCCGACAAGGAATTTTATAGAGAGATGTTTTGGTGTGTGGAAAAGGCGTTTCCCAGTTTTAAGCATAGGTTTGAGATGCAAACTATCACTCGCCCAAGATATCATCGTAGCCTGTGCTGTTTTACACAATTTGGCAAGAATGAAAAATGAAGATGAGCCACCCAATGATCCAGAGTTACAAATACCTCCTCAACCAATATTCGCACCCACCATTGCCGATTCCACTAGTGATTATAGACATTTGACAAGGGACATAATACTACAATATTTTCATAATCTAACTTTGGAATGAGTCAAAAACTAAAAAGATGAAAGAGAAGAATAATTTTGTCAGTACTATTCTAAATATATATCAATAAATTTTTTAAAATTTATAATGTTTTTTGTTTAATATTCTTACTATACACAGGAGAAACTACTATTTGTAGACAAAAACTTGTATGCATACTACTAGATGACATCCAGTACTAGAAATTTTTATTCTATATAGCTTCTATATTAGAGAATGTACAATCAATGATATTGTATGACTTGACATGTAGTTTTGTGCTATAGTTTTTGCTTTGAGTGTATTATCACTTTATGATTCAAATAAAGAAAGTAATATTTTTTACCATAGGAAGAACACACAGGTACATGTGTACAACAAAACCAGTAAAAATGATCATGAATATTTATTATACTTGCATATTTTTATATAACAAATCATTTGTAACAACAGGTGCAGAATTTAACTTTTGCATAAGTATAGTATGTATCTCTTGTTTCCTCTTCTCATCATTCATAAGAGATTGAATTTTCAACTTTTTCAAATTTTTCCTTTCTAGCAGTCGCTATTTGCAGTTGAACAAGTTCCAAACGAGCAGAACTTAATTGGTCCAATTTGGATGTAACACTTGCTCTGTCTGGTTTCAATATGCTTGAAACTTTAGTTTTTAAAGCTTTTGGGTGCCATTTGTCCCATTTGTTCTCTAAAAATATATAAAAACAATGTAAAAAATTAGTAAGTAAATAAATATATCTGTTCTTCAAGAAAAAGGGAAGTGTTTCTTTCTCATAAATTATATTTTAACATCCCACAGAAGTAAACAAGCAGACATAAATTTATGTTTGTATTTTTAAAATAAACTTCAATATTATAATTATAGATGAAATACCTTTATGCGATTCATTGTCATCCTTATTCAGATCAAAAAGAAATGAGTCGTTCATATCTGAAACAATCAATAAAGTTATGAAAGTAAATATTTAATATATTGATTAGCTTATACACAATAACACATGCAATACCTACCATGTATACTAATATTTATATCTTGAGTTGTGTCTTCTAGAATGGTATGTTTTGTAGGTTCATTCATATGAATGGGCGTCATTTCTGGGTCTACTACAACTATGTCATTGATTTGAACTGAAAATGAAAAAAACAAAAATTAGCGTTGTATAGTTTATTATATGCTTCAAAAACAGAAAACAAAATGTAGTATGTACATACCACTACTACCACTTGCAATTGTATCACTGTCATGTCGTGATTCGAGCCCTTGAATATTTGAGCATATGCTCATCACTTTTTCTTCCACACCAGTAAATTCAGGAGCATTGGATGGACCTCCTCCTGTTTTATACATCTCCTGCCTTTGGTTTGAGGATTTCTTTTTAGTAGCTTTTTTGAGTCCTTCATACTTTAACTTTAACGTCTTCCAAGTTCGCTCTATTGTTGAAAGCCCACACGAGTTGAAAGACGTTTCAATTTTCTTCCATGCAAACTCTTTGTCTTTGTTTATAACAGCATCCGTCTTTTTATTTTCTATTATATGTTTGTATCTTTCGACCAAACTCACAAGTAATTCCACCTCAGCATTAGTAAAATTAGCAGATCGCTCTCTCTTTTTGTTTTCCATGACAGAAAAATAAGTATTATATAGAAATGAGCGAAAATAAAATAGTCCAAAACACCACGGCACAAGCACAACACAACACAGCCAAACAAAGCAATCTCAGGACGCGCGCGTCTGTTTGACACATGTTTGACACAAGACAATGACAGCAATCAAAGAAATAGTCTGCCCTGCTCTAACGTTTGTCTACTTTGTATATTTGTTTCACCATCGTGAAGTTGGTGTTTTTACAGATGAGTTAATCGGTCAGTTAGTTATTCTCAGAATAAAAATTGATTGAAAAACTGACAATCACTTATCAGTGGAATAAAGAGTCTAATAACTTTATTCCTCTGGTAGTTATTCGGACTTTTATCCAGCGATTGAAAAATCGGCCCTTATTCAGTTTAACACCGAATATAACTAGATTTGCAACAAATATTTGACAGTCAACCAAATGAAGGTTCTAAGTTACTTAAACGGTACTCCGCCGTAACATTATAGCACTATTTCAACTAGTATTATTATAATTTTCACTACTATTAATAATTTTCACTTTTATATTTTAGTAATGCTTTGTTTGTATTACAGTTTGATCATTCTGTTTACCCATCATAGAAATCATTCTTAGTAGACAGTCAACTTTAATACCCATCCAAACAAACATGATTATGATAAATAATTAATATTTTAAGCTACCTACTTATCTTTCGTTTGCATTATACTTCTTTTTTATCCCACCGTCTTTTTATATTAAAAACTTTTTGCACTAAAAACAGGTGCAAGTAAAAAAATAGAAAACTCTTCTATTTTTGAAATTAATTACATTTCGTACATTATCATATTTTGAGCTTAAATAATATGGGAAGGGAGATCGAGTTGAATATTGTGACCAAAATTTAATCTAATGTAATTAATTTTCAAAATATTCACACCATGAAAACCATTACCGACACTACAAGCATCGACTGTTTGAAAATATACATAACGTCTTCTTACTTTTTGATATAGCCAAGATGTTTATAGGTATTTTATAGGTAGTTAAAGCTTCTTTAATTATACCCTCCTTTTCCATATTATTATATTAACAATAAGCACAACGCATTTATATTATCTGATTCGATGGGATTCAATGTACATAATTTGTTATAAAAAAAGTGTAATTTTTGAACTGAACTAGCTAATATCTATTTGTTACATAGGACAACTTTATTTCAAATTCTCTTTCTAGCTTATCTTATTCTAAAGAGAACAAACTATACTTTTTGTGTTGATAAATAAAGTACAAATTATATATTTATAAAACAATTGATATCTTTATCGGGCATAACTCACTGAGAACTGAGCTCGATGAACAGTACGTAGAACAAATAAACGACAAAGTGAGATAGAATTTGTCACCTTTTGTTCTTAGAACAAATAGCCAGATATACCCGATGCTATATGGTCAGAACTCATCAATGCGGGTAAACAGAGCGCGATCGCAGAGGTAATGGGTATAGGAGCTTCCTGCGCGAGCGCGGGAGCGGGGTCAAATGAACACAGATAAGCATAAAGTATACGCGAGCTCATAAATGGTAAAGATTATTTATAATGACACCAAAAAACGTGCTGAACAAATTCAAATAATCAACTTATGTAATATTCTTAACCAACCAACTTACCTAAGTGGATTAATTCCTTGAAAAATATCTGAAAACACTGAAATATAGCATACTTTATTGTTTAAGAGAATAATAACTTTTTTCGTATCGAAATAAATATAAAATTACATCGCCAACAAAGCGCTCATTAGAAATAGAAACTTCACAATTTAACAATCCAATACAAATATTTATTGAACACCAAACATTTTGAAAGTACCTACATTAAAAACAAAAATGCAATTTTTTATTTGTATAGTTTTTAAACAATGACAATATCTTTTGAAAGGATTGACTAATTTTAATAATTATAACGGCCCGTCCCAGATTCGCACGGGTGGACAAATTTATTTAAATTTTTTCTAGCACTAAATATAGCCTTTGTTACTCAGCGTGAACGTAGCTTTCCAATGGTGAAAGAATTTTTGAAAACGGCTTAGTAGTTTTTTAGTTTATTCATTGCAAACATACAAAAATACAAATCTTTCCTCTTTAGAATATTAGTGTAGATTATGAAGTTTACAAACTTACTCCAATATTCAGTATTGATTGGGGAATATGGTCATTTTAAAAGTTGGCGTACATTTGGAGTATCTACGGTTATTAATTAAAAGGGGCTTGGCCCTAGACACGCCATGGCCGATACGATGAAGCAAAGTTGAAACTTAATATAAATATAATATAAATATAAATATTTCTTACATTCACACCAATTAGCCTAGCCCAAAGTAAGCACTGTAAGGCTTGTGTTATGGATTAATGTACAGTCAGTGAGTAGGTATAGAATAAAATATACTTTATTAGTATAAGGTGCGATTGGGACGTATTAAGTGCGATTAATGTCATAACACATAAATAACTTTACACTTTTTTGAAGTTTATTGTAATGATTAAGTGTATACTAAATATAAATATGTATTATGTTATTTTGGAATGTTATCTACAGTGGGTACAGTCGGCGTCAATTAGTTCGTGACACCCAAAGTGGGCAAATAGTTCGCAACACGTCTTTGTTACATTTGAATTAAGGTCGTGTTGTAAAATTTTTGGCCACCTTAGTATCACGAACTATTTGACGCTGATTGTACAATCGAAGACACTGTACACTTAATCATTGCACTAAAGTTGATATTCATGTACAAATCCATAGTTATCAGCAGCGTCGGACTGGCCATACAGTCGAGGTGGCATTTGCCAGCCGGGCCCCAGCCTGCGCGGGCCCCCCACGGGCTTGGGTTGCGGGGCATGATCTAGTATCCCATCACCATGACCTAGTCTCGGGCCTCGGGATTGCGACCAGCCACCCGGGCCCTTCCGGCCCAGTCCGACCCTGGTTATCAGTGACTTTTTTTTTATGGCCATTTTTGTTTCACATTTTTGAATAATTCATAGTGATTTGATCATATTTTTTTGGAAAAAAGCGTACACAAAACACTTGGTAGTTATTTAAAAGAAATACTTATAAATACTTAGGCTTATAAAGTGCATGATTTGAAAACCACTTGGTTATTCTAAGTTTCCCCTCTTCTCCTCTATATTCGTTTATGTTGACATACTGTTGACTATACATAATCTAAAGTAAAATAAACAAATGTAAAAAGTTAATAAATACCTCACCGAATTAAGTATTTATTATAAACATTAATTTACCATGAAAGAGGTAACTGTATTAGCTTTTAATAAAATCATTACACGTTCCACTTTTCCAATTGACTGTACATAAATATAAATTCAACCGCGTTCAACCAGCTAACACTACTTATATGCGTTCTGGACTCCACCCGATACGGTCGTGTTGTCAGTGATAATCAGTTAATAAAACAACAGCGTTAATGCTGTGTATATAATACGAATATAACAATATTGTGCCAACAGGAAAAAATATGATGTTGGGGCAACTGTGCATACTCGCTGGCATAATAGCGTTCGTTAAATCAGAGTATAAATATGAAACTAAGTATTTCAAAGTGCCTTTGGATCATTTTGGTTTCCAAACAACGGAGACGTTTCAAATAAAATATTTGGACAACGAAGACTTCTGGGATAGAGGATCTGGACCTATATTCTTCTACACCGGCAATGAGGTAAGATTTTCTAAGTAAAATCACAATGACGCGGTCAACTTGTATTATCTTATCACACTGAAGTTTATAATTAGAGTAATATAAATAAAATTCACTTCGTTAAGCTATAGTTTCGATCGACTGTTAATGTTTAAGCAAGCAATTGAATTTAACAGCCATATACGATTATGTTTTACGCTGGAATTTTTGGAATAATTTTCTTGATCCATTTAAATTAATGGATAGAAAGATAACTTTAAACATATACAATAGTTTTTCTTATAAATCTACAGAGTGATTCAGAGAACCATAACTTACCTACACTTTAACAAAAAGTGTGTCTTAATTTTGACCGGCTAAAGACTGGATACAAATAATTTAAATATTTTTGTTTTAGCATTAATAATGTCAATGGCTCTATTATCGTTATGTGATATAAATCAGTTATATCAGCTTATTTTTCTTATAGTCCTTTTATTTTACGTGTGTTTTGTGAAAATATGAATATAAAAATGATGGAAAAAATCTTCAAATAGGATTTAAACCCACCTCTGTGTGACAGAAAAACGAAGGATCAAATCATAAAAAAAAAAATTAAGTTTTTACACTTCCGCGCACATTACCTACACATTTGAATAAAACAACTTTTTTCACTATTTAACTTAAAAACAATTTGGTTTATATAAAATTTTAACAGTAAGGATGCTCGATTAAAATAATATGAAGGTAGTAGAAAATATATGACGACCATTACTTTAGTCATCCTGTGATCACGGCTCCTTTAAAAGAGTCGAAACGTCAGGATTAAATATAAAATTAATTATGCCCAAAATCCGAAAAAAAAGTTGTTTTATTCAAATTATTAAATTGAATAAATTTATATAAGACCTGTATCCATAATGTTTGTAACGTTTACAACTTAAATCTTTATAAGAAGATTTTGTTTTTATTTTATAAACGTATTACATGAGAAATGAAAACCAGGTTATGTATCGTCTATTGTCTTAAAGATTTGAGTCCTAATCTCTCTAAAAATGAGACTCCAATGCTTTTGTTAGTTTCGAGTCTGAAGCAAAACTTTTAAAACTCAAGCAACTCTAAGTTTTGTTTTCTATATTCTCGTGTCTTAACAAACGAAGCTCGAAACTAAATTTTTAAAAAGAGCTTATTCATTCCAAAGAGAACTGATAGCTGAGTTGTATTTATTTTATTACTTTGCATTGACAATTTCATATTTCTGTTAGATTTAAAATACGTACTGTAAAAAACAACCACATCTCGAGCCCACAGCCTCTCGGAGATTACAGGTGTATTTTAAATCTTATAACCCAGTCCTTTAAATACAGCTCAGTCTTTCGAAGACAACCAAAAACTGAGAAATTGACTAAGCTATAAACAGTTCCATCTTAACTTAATGTTTCAAGCGGTATCACCATTTGTATGACTCGTATGTTACACGATTCTTATTGGCAAATGTAAATAAATTATAAAATATTAGCAACGTTGGGCCATAGCCCACACCAAGATAAGAGCCCTTTTGATCAAACTGTAGCCTCATTTAAAGATGAATACTCAATTTGACTTAAAAGAATTTAAAACGCTCGTGTCTCAAAATTATGTCTAGTGACCAGATTTGAGTCAAAGGAATTAAGGGCTCCAAATGACTCTTAGCTCGTAGGTATAATAGTCGCGAGTTATAAAAATGTGACTCAAGTCTCAAAGTTAGGATTAAAGTCTTTACAGCACTAATCCAGTCAGTGTGATGTATTCGATGAAGACTAACTCCATATGATCCAACTTTTTTTTTCTGAGCATAATATAACAGAGCTCCCACCATAAAGTACGATTTCTTCAAAAAAGAGATCAAACTTCAGAGTTCTCCTCGTCTTCTTAGCAGTCGCCGACGTTGATCTTTATCGTTCAGCAACGGAATAATTGGCAATAATTGCTGGCTTTTATCACTTCAGTTGCCATTTCTAAGATTGCTCAACAGCAATAACAATACTTTATAATGTCAAGTAAATTAAATAATTCTATAAAATTTGTCCGAAAATTTAACTTTTCGAAACTTGTTTCACAAAATGTAGTAAAAGTTATTTTCTTTAAAAACTAGCCTTCGTCAAAAATTGAAATTTGTAAAGAATTTTTTTGGACACATCCAAATGAACAAAACCTTTTTCGTATTGTATTTTTTCAGGCACTGGAAAAAAATAATACTACCCGTTAATTTGCACTAGTTAACAATTATTTATAATTTAAAAAAATAATTGTAGGTATTATCACACTCTAAACCAAGTAAACGTTGATATTTGATTTGCGACTAGTTTCATTGTAAACAGTTTCTGCAATTTATTATTCTGTGTATATTGTAATGTACCTTATTCTTATTGGTGATTTAATAAACAAATAAAACAAGACTTTACATGTATAATGTGTTTAACGTGTTAAGGGTTGCCAATTAACCAACCAATGAGTATGAATGAATAAACCAATGAGTGGGCGCAAGCTCGATAAAAAAATAAATGCAGCTATTTATTCACTTGTCCAATCGTTATTTTCAGGGTCAAATTGAACTTTTTGCTCAACACACTGGATTCATGTGGGAGGTTGCACAAGAATTCAACGCCAAGATTGTTTTTGCGGAACATAGGTCGGTTAAACGCCTTTTATTTGCAAATTTATTGTAAATGGTTATAATCAACATCAGAATTCCACATCATAACTCAAAATTACTCCATGCCCAGCTATACATACCTGGATACAACGTGCATTGTATCCAAGTCAATCCAATGAAAAGATATTCGAATTTCATATTTAGAAATAATTAGATTTCCTTAACAAGATTTATATAAAATGCTAAATTAACTATAATGTTATGCTAATTATTTTTACCCTTTTCCACAGTATTTAATAATAGTGTATTTAATAGTGTACTAGGCAAGGCAAGGCGATGCAGTCAATTTGGTAAATTTTATGAAATTTTCACCTTGCTGTCTTTGATGGCCGATTTAAGCCAAAGTAGCCCTATTAAGTACTTTTTCTTAATTATAATGAAAGCAGAGAGTCTAGAGAAGTTTTTACACACACTTAGAAACCATGAATTCGCCTGTTTAGATTTTTGATTTAAAAATGAATTTTTAAGTAATTATTCACTAACATTCAAATTTTGATTTTACACTACTGTTTTCTAAATTTCCACTAAAGTTACGAAGCTGATTATTTTAGACTTAAAAGAAGCACTAAAGATAATTCAGTGGCATAAAGAAAAACATTAAAATATGTTCAACTTCTTTTTATTAAAATTTTTTAAGTTCTTTAGATCGAAATTTTCAAAAAGTCAGAAAAAAAATTATTACTCTAAAACTACGAATAATCGCGGAACATACATGGGGGTGATTCGGGTACTCCAAGAGGTGCTCTTACTCTGGACTTTCGCTTGACACTATTTTTTGGGACACCTTGTATAAAAAAAAAAGTAAATTTTAAAATTGCATAACAAGAAAACTTTCAAATAAGCGCGTTTTTTTCAATGGGAAATCCCATAGAGCCAATGTTTTTTGTTCATAACTTTTTTATTTTTGTGAATTTTAAAATTCAGGCAATCACAATCTGGTCCTAAATGTGTTGATTCGATACCACACAAAAATTATTAAAATCGGTTAAGAACTCGGGAAGTTATGGCGTAACAGACATTGCGTCATTGAATCTGATCCATGGGAGCTCCAATAATTGAATATATCATAGTATACTGCCGAAAAAAAAGTGATTAATGCGTAGTGTAGAGAAATCGCCACTTTGCTTTAAAATGTACAGACTACTTAATTTTTTATTTAAATACTTACTACGTTAAAATATAAAAAAATAACTTTTAAAATTAAGATATAATTGAGGTCTCATATTTATTTATTTCAATATTGTATAGGAAAGCAAATAGAGACTCAAAAAAATGATTGTAAATTATTCAGAGCAGTGACAATATAGAAATAGTTCCTATCTACATTAACCTATCCTAATAGTTAGTTTTGTCTTTATATAATCCTACCCTATCGGGAAATAAACCCGTTATATCAACCATAAGGGTGATACTATGACCAATACTGTGTGTACACCACAACCCTATGTTGCATTACAGTATTTGATTACTTCCTTACCGGTGTTTGTTTGTTTGCATATTTCAGATACTACGGTACATCAATGCCTTTCGGTAACGTGTCCTTGGACAATAAACACATTGGATACCTAACGTCAGCGCAGGCACTCGCCGATTATGCAGATCTGATTGACTATCTCCAGGACCACTCTGTCACGCCCAAGTACCCAGTCATAGCATTTGGAGGTACTGAAGCATATCATACACATACTATTAATGATAATTCTATTGTTTCGGTACATAATCACTCACATTAAGAGCTCACGAAGATTGGGACTATTGGAACTATAACTAAAGGTCCATTAGGTTTAAATATTCACCGTATAGTGTCCAGCAGAGTAGGATAGCAACTTAATAGGATAGCAACTCAATAGGATACTGGAGCTCTCATAAACCACATAAAGGTCAGCAGTGTTTTCCACTTTTTTTGGTATTTTACTTAGATCTATAAAGCGTCTGCCAACGTGGAGACTATGGCAACCCTTATTTTTTGAGGGAGGTCCTTCCAACAATTGACGTCTCTTTGCCAATGAGCAGCTCATGATCATGCTTCTATTTTGATTAAATTTGAAATAAACCAAAATGTCTTTGTATATCTTTCTATGACAACGTAGCTCTTAAACAGGGAAATCAGGGTTTTTTTTTTAATTGAAAGCAGGTTTTCTAGCGGTGGTAATTACACTTGTTTTATCAAAAACGGTTCAGTAGCTTTGGTGATGGAAGTTTTTAAATTTTTAAATTTTATTTCATTGTATATATCAAAGAACTTTTATCAGTTGTGAGGAATATGAAATAAAAAGAATCTATTTTTTTTTATTTGTAGTTTGTTTATAACTCATTCAAAATTAATGACACAGCACTTAGATGATGAAAAAAAAATTAATGGAAGACTTTCAAGTATCTATATTATCCCCTTCCAGGATCATACGGCGGTATGCTAGCTGCATACTTCAGACAGAAATACCCGCATATAGTTACCGGTGCAATTGCAGCCTCTGCTCCCATCCACATGTTTCCGGGAATGGTACCATGTGATGCTTACTACAGAATCGTCACCTCTTCTTTCAAGATAGACGGTAGTAAGAAGTGTATCGACAACATACGACGTTCTTGGAGTACAATAAGGTAATTAATGATTATTGAAAAGTAATCAATTTAATTGAGAACTCGTACGTCTTAAAACTCATTTAGTATACATTAAGAGTCGAAATAATTATCCTATTGCCAAGTTCTTGCTGTTCAAAAGAAACAAGCACAGCAAGCAATATCTTTTTTCGATATGAAGTATGTATTTTGAAGGAGATTGAGTTATTTCCTTTAGACAAGACATCCTAATAAGATATAAAATACGTGTGTAAAAAACAACTACGCCTACGAGCCCTCAGATGGGATTCGAACCCACGACCTTTCGCTATTTCGTGGGTTCGAATCCCATCTGAGGGCTCGTAGGCGTAGTTGTTTTTTACACGCGTATTTTATATCTTATAGAAATATTGCATTGTGAATGCAAACAAATTAAATTAAAAATATAAGTATAGCTGGTTTTTCTTTATCGATTGTTAAATATTTGTAAAAATATTACTTTCGATGTTGAAGGTAGTTAGCGTTCAACATTGGTGGAACGATACTAGCTCATAGTAGAAGTTGAAATACGTTTGTAAAATTCGACACGTTTGCCAGCGTCTCGGTAGCTCAGCGGTCAGAGCAGTCGCCCGGATAGCGAAAGGTCGTGGGTTCGAATCCCATCTGAGGGCTCGTAGGCGTAGTTGTTTTTTACACACGTATTTTATATCTTATAGAAATATTGCATTGTGAATGCAAACAAATTAAATTAAAAACAAGACATCCTAATCTTGAGAAAGAGATGTTATTTAATTGTAATACTTTACTTATCTTGAAATTCTCTTTCAGAAACTTTGCATCAAACGCTACCAATGCCGAGGAGCTTAAAAAAAAGTGGAACCTTTGTGATTCTTTAAAGAACTCCTCGGACGTGCAGCTTCTACTGGATTTCTTGCAATCGTCATACGAGACCCTCGCTATGGTGAACTATCCCTTTCCCTCAGAGTTCATAGTGCCACTGCCAGCCTACCCCGTTCGTGTAGTCTGCCAGTACTTGGATGAAACGCTGAATGGAACTAAACTTATAGACGTAAGATCTCTTTAGATAGTTGTAATATATTTTTATTATCATGAATCACTAAACTTTCGCTGGTAAGAAGTATAAATAAACTAGTCTAGACGGTTTCCTATGACATTTTTACAAACTGTGCTAACAAGTAAATTAACTAGAACAATATGACTTTTCAGTGTGCAATAAGGCTTAAAAAATAGAACTAAAAAGATTTTTAAAACCACGTTTTATAAGCGGACTAAAAAGAAGAAAATAGTTTTTTCCCAGAAACGTGATGAAAAATTCTTTTTCTGGAATGATTAATTTCATAGATATATGTTCAAGTACTATGATGTAATATGGCTAAAAACGTGGAGCAGGCGGTTTTCAGACTTAACTAATTTAATTCAATAATTTTCTAACTCATTATTTGTAAATACTAAACATATCAGCCAAACGCCTGAAAACGAATTCACCATGTGAATTTAAATTAGTTAAGCCTGAAAACCACCTGCCCCACGTTTTTAGTCATATTACATCATATAACTTGAACATATGAAATTTTTATCATGAACTGTCATCCATGATCTACGTGTGGTAAAATTTTGAGCTCTTTAGGAGCATCAGAAGTGGTCCAATTTTGAGTTATAAGATTAGAAAATTTTCCGGACAGACAAAAGGACAGATACAAACGAAAGCAAGTTAATAAAAACGTAGTAATAATAAAAAGGCTATATTCAATGCTTAAATACAGAAAAACCTTTTTATAATAAAACGTGAGACAGAAAAGAGCCACCAAATACTATTCATTGTTTATAGCCTGTGATAAACATGCCAAACCAAACATTGCTATTGCAGAGTTTGGGCAAAGTCTAAGATTTCATTAAAGGACTAGTTTTAATTATATAAAGATTTCTTATTCTACTAACGATTGAAATTTCAGGGTATTGGGAAATTATTGGACACTTTCACAAATTACAACAAAAAGACTAAATGCGTAGATTATAAGAAAGGAAGTGATTATGGAAACCTGGACGCAAGTGGTTGGGATTATCAGGTATGTTATCAAATCACGCCTATTATACATTATTTTCTTAACAGTGCATGCAATAGTCCCTACAGGTTTCTTACGTTTCTGTTACTGATAATTTCACAGGCGTGCACAGAAATGGTGATGCCCATGTGCACTACTGGTGACCACGACATGTTTGAGCCACGAGAATGGAACTTCACCAAATATTCAGATGACTGCTTCAAAAAGTACAATGTACGCCCTCTACCGGATGCAGCCAGAATCGCATATGGTGGAGATAGACTCCAAGCTGCATCCAATATAGTGTTCAGCAACGGACTCAAAGACCCTTGGGCTGGAGGTAAGAAAAAGTTATTTTTGCCTTTGATGCGCGGTTTTGAAGCGTTCTCTAGTTAAGAGTATTTACAAAGTCCTGCAAAATTCGGAATTTGACGCTGGTATTTTCTATGTTGGAGATCGCGGCCTCGTTATCAGTAGGGTTATACATTGCGGGAAAACTTGAAATTATAGTCGCTTTAGTAGTTACATACGTCTAGTTTTACAATGAATAAAAATTCTATACACAATAATTATTTATCGAATAGAAACGTTGGGCACTCAGAAATTTTGAAAAACTGAGAGACAAATGAAAAATTTATAGATAAAATAGATGAAAAATATTTTTCAAGGATCTCTCAATTTTTGAAACACTTTTCCAGGCCGTGATCCTTTTTGACCTTCTCGTTCACAGTGTTAGCACATCTTCCGCCGATAATTCGCGTTTAGTAAGCCAATTTAGGATTTTAGGGAGGGTGATCCAAAACACAGACCGGTGTGGTGTCCAGAAAATCCTTCATTTTGAAAGCTGAGTGATTACCCGCGGAGTCCGCAGTTCGGTTGGTTGTTGCTCATTGTAGTAAAAACTTCTAGCAGATGATTCGGTAGTATACCATTCAGAATTCATACCACTTTGATTTTGTAATGGAATCGACACTGGATACACCGTCAAAGTGAAGTAACAACCGATCAAAATTTCTTGCGCTTCTCGTTCGCTTCACATTAGTATAAGGCCTAAGGCGGTAAAGTGATATAGGCGTTGGTGGGTTTTCAAACAGCCAATCTGTCGACTGACGCCTTGTTTCAGGATCGTATTGATAAATCCAGGACTCGTCACTAATGTTATATACCAGTGCAATCACTGCACTTTCCTATAACTTTTATAAGCTATAATTGTATTTTTCCATTCATTGGCGTACGTGACCAAGCACTTGTTATTTACTTACCAGCAAATATAATTAATCTATTTTTCTAAATTGATAATATGATAATACGCAGAATTTTAACAAGGTTACAGGGTCAACCTACACTAATGAGCTTTATCAAATAATAAATCATTAGAAGTTTTGGCAATTAATGTGAACCCCATAACCTTGTAATAAAATTAATGTCTTTGAAGCAGAGAGCAAAATAACAGGAATTGGGGAGTTGTTTACATCTTACTATAAAAACCCAATCCCTGTTCACTATTCAAGTCATTCAAGTCATTCTCATACAAGTCTTCAGACGTGATTCATCGATATCACTCACCGATTACGCCTCTAAACTGTATATAGAGTCCTCCTAATTGTAAATAACTGTACCTGAGAAGCCAATAAAGGGAATTAGCATCAAAGGCTACTTTTATTCCAAAGTCCATCAAGAGATCGACGTACCAGCATCCGCAGGTACATAACAAATTTTGGTGTCAGAAGTGGGATTCCACTGACACTTCGACAGAAACTTCAAGGAAGAAAAACTTCGAGAAGAATCAACAGAAGGTGGTCTCCAGGCCTTTAGTCAAAGAAGAATCCAACGACTCTGGTGGCACACTCCTTGCGACGGTTTTGGCCTAAATCAGCGGAAGAAACGCAAGACAGGCGACGACGGCAAGAGTAAGCAGCTCAAACGCGACGGTTTTGGCCTAAGCAGCGGAAGAAACGCGAAACAGGCGACGACGGCGACGAGCAACAGGTTCAACACGACAGTTTGGTCCAGCGACGACAAAAGACGGTGTTTTTCCTGAAACAAGAGGAGCGACGAAGATAGCTGAGCGGCGAGAGCGGCAACAGGCTTCCTATATACAGCGGCGAGAGCGACCATCATCATCAACATCATCATCATCATCACCATCACCAATGACTTCAACAACGGTGTTTCTACTGTAAGTTTTATTTACTGTACTATTGTTTCTTATAAACTAAAATTATTTAGTCAGAAACAACAGTAAAAAAAAAATAAAAAAATATATATATAATAATAATAATTAAAAATAATTGTTAGTAAAATAATTAAAATAACTAATAATAATAATAATAATTAAAATAATCGTTAATAATAATAATAAAAAAAATTAATTAATAATAACAATTAAAAATAATTGATAATTGAGAAAGAAATACAATAATAATAAATAAAGTAATAATTTAAATAATTTTTATGATAAAATCTAAATTTATATTAAACGAAAGCTTGAACATCACAATGGCATCACCTAGCTCTACAAATGATTTAGCGGGTAACCAACGCAACAGAAATGAGAGTCCATCATACGATATACCTGGCAATTATCAACTTCAACTAAGAGTGTCCATAGATACCTTATTAAAGTTCATTGATTCATATGATGGCAATCGCGACAACCTTAGTTCGTGGCTTACTAATTGTGATCGCGCTTTTCAAATAGCATCAGATGATCAAGAAAGAATTTTGTTCGCATTTGTACAAAATAAATTAACTGATAAAGCCCAAGCGGTATGTTCAAATACGATCTTTTATAATTGGGAAGATCTAAAAGAATTTCTTAAGAGTAGGTTCGGTAACAGGAAACATCAAACACATCTTCTATTCGAACTTCAAAATTGCAAGCAATTACATGGAGAAACGGTTGCACAGTATATATTTAAATTAGAAACTTGTTTAAAGAAATTATTATCTTCTATCAAACAATCATGTAATAATGATATACTATTACCAGGAGAAATTGAAAATACTAACAGATTAGCATTGCATACTTTCTTGATAGGTGTTAATCCTCAAATTTCACAAATGCTTCGCTCACGAGAACCTAATAATTTAAATGAAGCTTTTAATATGGCCTTAGAAGAAGAAAAATTTCACTTGTTACAAAGTTCAAAGAATAAAACTTGCATGAAGTGTCACAAACCAGGACATATTGCAGCCCATTGTCGAAATAATAGCTTTAATAAAAATTTTAATCGTAATTACAACAACAGAGAACCACGGAATCATAATAACTCTTATAGAAAACCATTATTCCATTTAAAACAAACGGTATTTTGTAAAACTTGTAAACGTGAAGGACATGAATATTGTTATGCTCCCCCAGTTAATTTCCTACACAATAATAATATAAACTATAACAACCCTCAACAAGTTAGACGTAACGTTAACGACTATCCAGGACCAGTAAGACGTCCCAGTGTCGAACAAGAAAATAACCAACAAAACCAAAATCAAAACCAATTTCAAAACTCAAGAACACCATATAATACACGCAGCTATACGCGGAGAAATACAAACATGAATCATTTAAACTCCACCCAACTCGTGGATGGTGCCGATACCATGAGTATGGAAGAAGTGATGCAGGCACTCCCACAATAAACGATACTGCAATTTTTACAACACCCAATATAAATATGATAAACGTTAATTTACCGATTGAAGAAACTATACAGAATAAATACTTAAATTTCTTGATTGATACAGGAGCCAGCATCTCTATAATAAAAGGAGAATGCTTACACCCTAAATTGCTTGTAAAAAGAGATAAAATATTAAATATATACGGAATTACGGAATTGAAAATACCCTGTAAAACTCTAGGATACGTTTCATTACATTTAAATATAAATAAATCACGGTTTCAACATACATTTTATGTTGTAAGGAATGATCAAATGTCGACTCTAAAATATGACGGAATAATAGGTCATGATATATTATCGAAATTAAAAGCAAAAATAGACTATGGTAATCAAGTACTTTCTTTCCAAGAGTTTGATATTCCTATAAAATTGCATAAAGAAACAAAAACTCCATTATATACACTAGATGCAAGAACAGAAACCCTTGTAAAAGTTAATATTTTAAACCCGGAACTAAAGGAAGGTTACATAAATAATAAAACAATCATAGATGGAGTATATTTGTCAAGTTGTGTTACTAAAGTTGATGAGAACAACCAAGCTTTCGTATCAATCCTAAATTGTTTAGATAAAAAGGTAGATATATTAGAATTAAAATTAAAATTAGAACCATTTAATTGTATAGGCGAAGATAATTCCGCCAAATGTTTTAATTTACGCGAAGATAATTCCGCGATATGTTTTAATTGTATAGGCGATGATAAAAATTCCGCCAATGGTTTAAAAAGTTTTTATAAAAATAAATGTATAAATTTTATAAATGACGATGGAAATTTCGTCAAGCGTTTTCGTATAGGCGATAGTAAAAATTCCGCCACTTATAATAAAATAAATAAATGTAGTAATAATTCTAATAGTATATGTAATAATAAGTTACCTCGGTTTCAGAGGATAAGAAATGAACTTAGAATTTCTCATTTAAATAATGAAGAGAAGGAATCTCTCTTTAAAATTTGTGACAAATATAATAATATATTTTATTTAGAAGGAGATGAACTGACTAGCACTAATTCTATAGTTCATGAAATAAATACGGAATCACAAAATCCAATTAACTCTAAAACTTATCGTTACCCAGAAGTTCATAAAGAGGAAGTTAAAACACAGATTAATAAAATGTTAAATCAAGGTATCATACGACCTTCAACCAGCCCTTGGTCTTCACCATTATGGGTAGTACCAAAAAAGAAAGATGCCTCGGGAAAAATTAAATGGCGCGTAGTTATTGATTATCGAAAACTAAATAACGTAACAGTAGGCGATGCATACCCTTTACCAAATATTAGTGATATATTAGATCAACTAGGAAATTCAACTTACTTTACAACATTAGACTTAGCAAGTGGATTTCATCAAATAAAAATGCATCCTAAAGATATTCCTAAAACAGCCTTTTCAACACCTAACGGTTTATATGAATACACCCGTATGCCATTTGGTTTAAAAAAAGCACCAGCAACATTCCAGAGATTGATGAATAATGTACTCAGCGGACTACAAGGAATTTATTGTTTTGTATATCTTGATGATATAGTAATTTACGCAAATTCAATAAAAGATCACGAGATAAGATTAGAATCCATATTTAAAAAATTACAACAACATAATTTAAAGTTGCAACCAGATAAATGTGAATTTATGCGACATGAAGTAGCCTACCTAGGACATGTAATATCTAATAAAGGAGTTTTACCAGACCCAGAAAAAACAAAAGTAATAACAAATTTCCCCATACCTAAAAACCCAAAAGAGATAAAATCATTTTTAGGATTAGTCGGATATTACAGGAAGTTCATAGAAAATTTTTCTAAAATAACTAAACCTTTAACCAAACTATTAAAGAAAGATACCCCATTTGACTGGAACCAGGAACAACAAGATGCATTCGATACAATGCGTAATATATTAATATCACCAAAAATATTACAATATCCAGATTTTACAAAGGAATTTATACTTACAACTGATGCAAGTAATTATGCAATTGGTGCAGTACTAAGCCAAGGAGAAATAGGTAAAGATTTACCAGTAGCCTACGCATCAAGAACTTTAAATAAAACGGAAGGAAATTATAATGCAACCGAAAAGGAACTTCTAGCCATTAAATGGGCAATTCAACATTTTAGACCTTATCTATATGGAAGACACTTTAAGATCGTTACGGATCATAAACCATTAACTTGGCTCTTCAGTGTAAAAGATCCAGGAAGTAAACTTATTAGATGGCGGTTACAGTTAGAGGAATTCGATTATGAAATAATACATAAACCAGGCAGAGTAAATTCTAATGCAGATTGTTTATCTCGTATTCAAATAAATTACTTAGATACTTCAGAAACCTATACTGATTTTCAAAACTTTTTCTTACAAAATAATGAATTTACTATAAAGGATTTCCAAGAAGTTAATGAAAGACTTCTCGACAGCAAACATAAGTATGTGGCTTATCTTACTAATATAAATTTAGATGAAGAAGACCCTTATATAATTGAAACCTTCTCGAGAGGAAATGATATTGACATATTACTCTCAGAACCCAGAGAAATCTATAAAGTTTACAAAACTTCATCAGATAAACAAGTTATTTATCATTGTATTGCTAAATACAATCATTACGATACTCTCACCCCGAAGGACTTATTCTATACTTTACGTAACTTACGCGATAAACTCATAAAAGATCAAGTCAAGCTAATATACTTACCAAGTTTCAAGGATTCCTATAGTTCACTTCATCCAGACAAAGTAAAACAAATTATCTTTTATATTTTCAGAAACCTGGACATTTCTATAAGAATGTGCTCGAATAAGATAAAAAATCCAAAACCTAATGAAATACCTATTATATTAAAAGAAAACCATAATAGTACTTCGTCCGGTCATAACGGAATGATTAAAATGTATTCACGAATAAAAAGTCACTATAACTGGCCAAACATGAAGTCAGACATTTTAAACTATGTACGAAATTGCAAACAGTGTCAAATAAATAAAACAGTTAGGAAAAAAATAAAAGCACCAATGGTTATAACTACAACCTCAACATATGCATTCGAAAGAGTAGCTTTAGACATTGTAGGCCCTTTACCGGAAACCTCCAATGGAAATAAATACATACTTACTTTACAAGATGATCTAACCAAATTTTCACAAGCTTTCAGCACTCCATCACATGATGCAGAAACGGTAGCAGGAAAACTTATATTATTTATGACTTATTTCGGTATACCTAAAACAATATTGACCGACCAGGGAACAGAATTTATGTCAAATTTACTTAAAGAAATTGCAAATCTATTTAAAATTAAGAGACTGACTTCAACAGCTTACCACCCTCAAACGAATGGAGCTTTAGAAAGAAGCCATTCGACATTAAAAGATTATCTTAAACAATATGTTTCAACTGATAAAAACGATTGGGACGATTATGTTCCCTTAGCAATGTTCGCTTATAATACTAGCATTCATTGTAGTAGTAAATTTACCCCACATGAATTAGTTTTTGGACAAAAACCAAACTTACCAAGTTCGATTGAAACGGTAACAGAACCAAACTATGATGATTACATAAAAAACCTTAAATATAAATTGACTAAAACCCTCAGTATAGCGAAAGATAATTTAATAAAAAGTAAAGGAAAATCTAAAATCAGATACGATGAGAAACACAATATTCACAAATATAAAATAAACGATCAAATTTATCTAAATTTTAAAAGCGCCAATAAATTAATACCAAATTGGAAAGGACCGTATACCATAACGGCTCTTAAACCTAATGCAAACGTTGTAATCAAAACAGAAAAAGGAAAGCTAATAAAAGTCCATGTAAATAGAATAAAATTGGCCAACGTAAATATAAAAAATAGTGATAATAATTCTCAACCTAAGAAAGAAAATAAAACTAAGAAGATAATTGTAAAGAAAACAAAACCTTTTTCAGGATATTCATTGCGACCGCGACAGCGATGAAGAACACGCCGATAGAGAAAGGTGCAGGATTATATTTTTATCGCATAGGCACATTAAAAATATTAATAGATGACTGGAAATTAATAACATTTAAAGATTTTTCATCCTTACCAAAGGCTATAGAATTTTTAGAAGACAAATATCGCACTACAACTATAAAATGTAAACTCCTTGATCAGGTGCCAATAAAATGTAGAAATCGACTAAGGAACTTAGAGAAACAGATGGATAGAATAAATACAATGTACTCATCTCTCTCTCATTTGACTAGCTCTAAACGTAATAAAAGAGGATGGTTCGACGGTATCGGATCAGTTCTTAAAACTATATTCGGTACAATGGACGCTAATGACGCTATTTATTATAATGATGTAATTGATAAAGTTTTAGAAGATGATAAAGAAATCTACAAACTTATGAAAAATCAAATTCAGGTAACACAATCAGCCATACAAAACTTTAATGCAACAATCAAAAAGTTAAACGAAAATGATAAATTAATTACAAAAAATTTTATGATCATAGATAAATTCGTGACTAGCACAAATGCAAGCATTTCTCTCTTAGATATGAAAACAACCCTTAATACCCATTTCAGTATATTAAACTCATTAGGGGAAGATATTTATGAAAACATCGATATGTTGTTAAATTCTATTTTATTCGCAAAACAAAACGTTTTACATCCTTATATCATAACACCAAATCAAGTTTATACTGAATTAATAACAGATCGCCACTACCTGAAACAAAATAAAGAATTGCCATTACCATTAAATCTAGAGGATATTCATCTTTTAATCGATATCTCGACTCTTAATGTATTTTATATAAATCATAAGATTATTTTTATCCTTAACATTCCATTAGTTAATCCTAACGAATATGAATTATTCCATGTTTTACCCTTGCCAACACCACACACTTATGACAAAGAAATATTTGCTTTAGTACAACCAAATAGACGCTATGTTGGTATGACCACAAATAGACACTCATATGTACAATTTGATAACTTAAATGATTGTAAAAGTCTATCAGTAGAACATTTTATATGCAAAAATTTAAATGAATACTCAACTATCTCTAATCCTTCTTGTGAATCTCAGTTACTTACCAAAGTAGTAAAAACACTCCCGTCAGATTGTCAGACGAGACTTTTATACGGAGATTTTGAAATATGGCAAAAACTTAATAATAATAGATGGATATATATATATATTCAAAGCCAACGAAACTCACTGTAGACTGTACTTCTAGTGAAGTAGAAGAAATTGAATTGGTTAATACTGGTATAATAGAATTAAACAAAGGTTGTAAAGCTTATGCTAATTTAATACAGCTGACTGCAACTAGTAATTTAGCAACTAACTGGTCAGCTCCAGCAATAACTTTTGACATCTCTAATGACGATTGCTGTGACAAAGAAAAGATAAATCTAACTAAACAAAATTTAATACCAATGCAATTAAATAATATTCAACTAGACGATTTAAATCTAGCTTCTGCAAAGCTTAAATCACTTAATGATGAAATAACAAAAGAACAAAATAAAAACTTAGAATTTTTACCTCGTAACCATATATCATGGATAGTTTACTTTCTATGTACAAGTGTACTATTATATTTATTAGTTAAATTCTGTAAACTAACAAAATTATATAATCTATGTACCTATGATAAACGAAAACCAGATAATGGAAATTGTTGTGTTCAAATATTTAACCAATGTAAAACTAGGAGAAGTAATCGTGTAGAACCAGTTGTAAGAATGTCAATTAATAGTAGACCTATTAATGAAGAAATAATAGAAACGGATGATGAGGATAAAGCAATAAGGCAACCTCTTAGAATATCAAAATCACCAAGTACGGAATCTAAGTTCAAGTATACTTATAATCTTAATAACTAATATCTTTTATAAAATCTATTTTAACTTTTATAAATCTAGCAATAAGCATATATTATGTTATAAGCAATAAGCATATATTATGTTATAAGCATTAGGCGTTAAGCAATAATCTAAAATAGTATAAGAAATTAAAGAAGTTAAAATTGTATAAGAAAAGAAAAAAAATGAAGCTATATTGTAATTAATATTGTTATACTTACCTTACTATAAGAAATTTAAGAAATGTATGAATTAATAATAAGAAATATTGTAAGAAGTAATGTAATTATAAAAGAAAGATGTTATTTGCCCAGTACACACCCGTCACATTTTAGTGAGAACTCATTTAAATTCGTTGCTCACTTTACGTGGGGAGGTGTTATATACCAGTGCAATCACTGCACTTTCCTATAACTTTTATAAGCTATAATTGTATTTTTCCATTCATTGGCGTACGTGACCAAGCACTTGTTATTTACTTACCAGCAAATATAATTAATCTATTTTTCTAAATTGATAATATGATAATACGCAGAATTTTAACAAGGTTACAGGGTCAACCTACACTAATGAGCTTTATCAAATAATAAATCATTAGAAGTTTTGGCAATTTATGTGAACCCCATAACCTTGTAATAAAATTAATGTCTTTGAAGCAGAGAGCAAAATAACAGGAATTGGGGAGTTGTTTACATCTTACTATAAAAACCCAATCCCTGTTCACTATTCAAGTCATTCAAGTCATTCTCATACAAGTCTTCAGACGTGATTCATCGATATCACTCACCGATTACGCCTCTAAACTGTATATAGAGTCCTCCTAATTGTAAATAACTGTACCTGAGAAGCCAATAAAGGGAATTAGCATCAAAGGCTACTTTTATTCCAAAGTCCATCAAGAGATCGACGTACCAGCATCCGCAGGTACATAACACTAATCACAATTTCGTAAACGGGCCGCGACGAGTTTGCTTCAAATTTATGAGTCTGCTTGACGCGTAGTAAAACGTAGACGTGACAATGTCGCAAACGCTTCCTGATCTATAATATATGCTCAATTTCTTCGTACGTGAGGCGACTGTTTTCTCGAATTAAATTTCTCACTACCAGTCGGTACGTTTTCTTCGCTATCAACCGTCTACAGACAACCACTCCTTTCATCATCCCCCAAAGTTATAGGACTATGCTTGAACTCGTTATGTGAACGCTAGATGGTTGCCTTCAAAGGGATTAAATTAACAACTTGTCTGGTTTGATTTAGGCTACATTTGACATCTCGATAGGAACGATAACGCAATTTAGCTCTCAAAAAAAGTCGAGGCAAATTGGAAATATGGTATAGAAGTGCAAAATATGGTACGTATACAATAGGGATGTTGCATTTTTTTTTCACATCCGCGGATGCGGATGCGGATTTTAAGAGGCTCACATCCGTGGATGCGGATCTGTACAAAAAACTTAAGTGTTGATTTGGTAGGGTAAAAACTTATCCTTTCTTTATTTAATAATAAAATAGTAAGTGAATTACTATTACTGATTAATTATTTTAGTAATTAAATTTAAATATTGGAGCATTATATTTAATGAAAAGTAGAATGGCAGCCTTTTCGGACTCCAGTCTGTTTCGCAAGGGTTCGTATATTAGTCCTGCGTTACTAAATAACTGTTCACTTGGAACACTGGCTGGTAGCGCTGATAATAATTTGCGTGCTATTTAAGATAACAGTTTGAACTCGCTTTGATTAACACTCCACCATTTAAGAGGACTGTCATTTAAATTAATTCGCTTTTTATTGCGGAAAGTAAGTAACTCCTTCTTGAGAATTGCGTCAGGGCTGACAATGTCTGGTGTTTTCCTGACTCTCCTCATAGTCTCTTTATGAATCGATCATCATGGCGATGCTGTGCATCCGTATCCGCATCAGCTTCTCATCAATTTATACGGATGCGGATGCAGATGCGGATATCTAAATCGATGCGGAAGTTCCGGACATGCGGATGCGGATGCGGATGCGAATATTCGCAACATCCCTAGTATACAAGTTATTATTTATACAAGTTATTTACAATTTTTCATTTCACCTTAAATTCAATTATTTTTTTAATAATTATAATTGGCCAAGGCATCATCCATTTTTTTTCACAAAACACTGAGTGGCCTATTAGAGATGGATAACCATCAGTGAACGCAGCAAATTCGATGTAACAAGGCACATTCAAATCAACATGATTTCGTCATGGAATCAGCCACCCAATATACGAAATTACACTATGCAGCCACAGAATCCCCGTGATCCACAGTTTCTTTTCTTGTTAAATTGCTCTTCGGTGTTTCCGGTATTATTCACTTGACGTTTCCGATATTGTTTATATCTGATCTCTATAGAAAGCGGTTAGAGTCTAAACAATCAGTTGTGCATGGCAGAGAGTTTTCTAGATACTATTAATATTTTGATTACCCTATATGTTGTATGTTAAAATCTTGTGTTATGATATTATAAGGTCACGTTTAGAACAGTTATCAATACATCAACCTTTACGAAACTATTCTCCATTCCATTTTTCACTTAAAATTAGAGACATGGAGTTTTATATCAATTAAGTTGTTGTAAGCCAACGAGGTTTAATCTCAGTTAGTAACTTCTATCAGACTTTTCAATTTCTATATGGACTTTCACATGGGCTGCGCTGCACGCTATTGATCTAGGTACTAATGACTGTTAATGGTGACCAATTTTGTGATACGTACCGCTAAGGAGTGGAACTCTTTGCCTGAGTCTGCCTTTCCTGACAAATACAGCTTAGGGGTCTTCAAGTCACGAGTGAATCGGTATCTTCTAGGCAAGCGCGTCACATCCTAGAGCGCATCGACGCTTACTATCAGGCGAAATAGTGGTCAAGCGCATGCCTATTTTCTATAAAAAAAAATTTAGTTCGATTGTTTGCTTGTTGTCCCAGGTGGTGTTTTCAATACAGTCAACGATTCAGTGGAGACTGTGTTGATCATTGATGGTGCTCATCATCTTGACCTAATGCCGAGCAACCCGGCCGATCCCTCCTCTGTCAAGATAGCCAGGAATTTTCACAAGCAACGCATTCACCGCTGGATTCAGGCATTCAGGAAATAAACTAAATTGTAATATTAATCAATAAATCTATCTTTTGTACTTTTATGAAGTTGACTTTATATTTACGGTGCTACTACCATCTCTCAACAGTTTTATTACTTAAAGTGACTAATCCAATAGGCTTACAGATAGTACGACTACAGAATAGGTTTATTTCGTGCTAAAGTTTTATTGCTATAAACAATTATAAACAAGACTACAATTTCATCACAATCTCTACATCGATGTTTTGCATTTAGTTTCTCGCAATTAACAACATATTATGTTTCTATTCATTTCTTATTTAGTGTTTTAAACGTTTTTTATATATAAGGAGTAAGGATAATTTTGGGCATAATCATTTTTTTTGCATTGTTTAGCATTGAACCGACCGACCGACTATTTTTTTCTGACTAAGACATAATTATTCTGTTTCAAAATCCTCAATATTTCTCAAAGATTATAAGAAGTTCAAAATTTACCTGCTTTAAATAAATGAATAGAAACAGGTATTGGAGTGGTTGATTGTTACTTAAATCCAATGGCATTATTACCATAGGTTGCCTTTCCTCCAATCACACAGCGTCGGTGATAATTATAAATAGTTTATTCATAAGTTACGTCATGCATAATCCTTACTATATTTATTTTTAAATGCAAAATTAGTGTAAGAAAAATGTTGATGATCAATCATGGTCACAAGTCTCACTATTCGTTGGGGTGGTCTTGGGATCCGTAAAATTACTAGTAAAGCCTTACCAGCATTTTTGTCTTCTATTCATAGTACACACGATCTCTATCTTTATATAATTAAATCGTCGATATGCTATGCCGAGATTGTCTACTTGTCTGAAATTAAGAATGCTTGCGCTTTAGCTATTCCCAGTTAGACGGTTTCTTTCATCAAATCATCTCAACGTCAATAAGACTAACCGTTTGTCAAAAAATTTATATCAAATTTTAAATTCTATACCGTTCGCCAGAAAGAGTTCGCCCTTCTTGACAGACAACTATAAATACCTATATCAATCCGTCTGCGATTGAGAGCCAGAACGAACAAACCTCACCGTTGCACTATGTGGAGGTGCCTAAGAGAGCTTGGCCATAAATACATTTTGTAAAAATCGGCGCAGGTACTTGTATTATACCTCAAACTATAGCTAAGAAGTTGATCTACTATATTATGTATAAATTATGTATGTAACTAGTACTTTTTTATAGTAAAGAGCATCTAAATACGATGATTGAAAAATTATCACCAAAACATCATAATTTGTATTTTTTTCAGCATGATTTTCTAGTAAGCTAGCAATGAAAATTATACTAGTATTATACCATTTTAGAAAGCTTATAATATATACTTTTTTTTGGTATACACAAATATGCTATATATTTATAAATATATTTACTATTTATCTCATGACATGTCATTTTTGCGTATCTGAAACTTTCAATTAGAGTTTTGACAGTTGCCGAAATTAGCCGAAGGTCTGTAAATGATGTTATTTGATAGGAAATTTAATATTTTTATACAGGAAGAAAAAAAAAGTTGCAACTTCATTGCACAACATAATGCTATCTATCATAACATGAAATAGTAATAATTTCTTAAAAATACGTGGGCGAATCTATTTGTTTTATTAGTTAATATAGGTTACACTTGTGATATATTATTAATTGCGGTTTATGTTTTGATAATGTATCGAGTATTTCTCACCATTTTTAGTTCGCCTACAAAATAAATTATCAATAAAACACATAGGAAACCGAGTAACCACATAATGATAAATAGTTTTTATTCCCATACTTTGCACACGTTTCAAATCAGTTATTTAATATAAAATAGAGCATCTGCATACTGAATAATTACATACTGTTTTTCGTTCGTTATTGTCGTTTTTAAAAGTGTATCTAACCACCTACTCTCTCGCAATAAGTGAATTCCAATGTAACAGACGCGACCTATGTCTTGTTTTGATTGAAAGTGACGGGAATTATGTTGTTGCTTTAACAAGTTATATACGGAATAATTTTATCAACTTTTCTGAGGCAAATATCGCTAAAATTGTCGCGAGTGTACAAAAAAATCTTATTACGAACTTTCGTCAACGCTACACTAAATCTGGCAGAAATAAAGAAAATTTTTTAAATCAGAATAGCATGTGGTTGAATGCCACATTCACAGTAAATCTGGAAGATCCTACTTGTGAATCTGAACCTTCGACATCGACGGGGAAGCGAGGACGCCCTTCTAAAACCTACGAAGACAGTTCCGATAGAACACAAAGACGAAAAAACAAGGAGTTGCTTGAAACATGTGGCCTTGATTTTATACTGAATTCATATCTTCAAGGATTGAGATCTCAAGGGGAAACGGAAGAAGCATTCATTGTCGAAATTTTACGAGTATTACCCATAGATAAAAAAAGCGAAATACGTCAAAATCTTTTAAATGAACCGGCACATTTAACAGCGTACTCTAAAGATGAAGCTCTCAGTATTTTTATAGAGTTGGACCTTAACATGGCACAGTATGAAAACATGAGAAATTGCTTAATTGCGAAGAACTGCGTATTATTTCCGTCATATAAATCAATTCAGGAAGCTAAAGGAATGTGCTACCCACCAAGATCAAGCATAGAAATAAATAATATTACAGCAAAAATAAAACTGCAAGATCTGCTGGATCACACTATTGCAAGAATTTTGAAAATCAATGGTGTATACAAAGCTGGCAAAAAACATTTAATGCTGTATTGGAAATGGGGCTGTGATGGCTCAAGCGGACATAGTGAATACAAGCAAGTCTTAACTGAAGAGGATTAGTTAATTTCTGACACAATTTTATTTATATCTTCATTAGTACCTCTGAAACTTGTTGATATTAATACAAATGAAACTTTGTGGGAAAACCCTGTTCCATCATCAGTAAGATTTTGTAGGCCCATTTTAATAGAATTTTCAAAAGAGACACCAGAGAAAACTACAAGTGTAGTTAATGAAATTATAGCTCAAAGAAACGCTCTCACAACAAGCTTAATCAATAAAAATGGTGAAAGTATTGAAATCAAACACACATTATTTTTGACAATGGTTGACGGGAAAGTGGCTCAAGTTTTGTCAGAAACTTCATCAGGTGCTGTATGTACTATTTGTGGTGCAAGACCTACAGAGATGAACAATTTAGAAAAAGTACAAAATAAACCTGTTGACGAAAATTCTTATCAATATGGGCTTTCGACTTTACATTGCTGGATTAGATTTATGGAACTAATTTTACATATATCTTATAATGTAGGCTTTGAAAAATGGTCTGCTACAACGACAGAAAATAAAGATTTGAAAAAACAAAAGAAGACATATGTACAAAGAAGGTTCAGAGAAGAACTTGGTTTAAATATTGATAAACCTAAGCAAGGTTCTGGTAACAGTAATGACGGTAATACAGCTAGACGATTTTTTCAAAATTATCAGTGCACTGCAGAAATTACCGGTGTGGATGAGGAATTGATAAAACGATTTTATGTTTTACTTCAAGTTATGTCTAGCGGAAAAGTAATTAATGCTACGAAATTTGGACAGTATGCTTTCGATACAGCACAACGATATGTTAGTAAATATATGTGGTATTATATGCCATCATCTGTCCATAAAGTCCTAATTCATGGGGAAAGTGTAATTCGGCATTATTCAGTGTTACCTCTTGGACAGCTCTCCGAAGATGCCCAGGAATCAAGGAACAAAGACTATAAACGATTCAGACTTCATCATGCTAGAAAATGCTCTAGAGTAGCTACAAATGAAGACGTTTTACATACACTTTTATACACTTCAGACCCTTACATAACAAGTTTAAGAAAACCTTCCAATAAAAAGTCTATGGAACTTATAGATGAAGCTGTAGAGCTAGTAGAATAATATAATTCTATGTTATTTTCTTTTTCTTATTATATTTAATTAATAAGAGTAATTTTATGTGTTTATTTTGTATTAATTATAACATTTAGGTCACATTGTTTAAAATTAGTCGTAAATTTATGATAATTTATCAATATTTCATGTTTTGTAGTTTTATATATGTATATTATTTTAAAGTACGTTTATCTCAGATTACCTAAAAAAAAATCAGCTGTATATCTATAAAAACATGGAAGTTATAGATTTATGACCCGAAACCGACTCGATCTCCACATAGTGCGTTGTTGTAGTGAAATCGCACCACTTGGCTCTCATGTGCTTGGAGTGCTGATCACATCTCTGGTCATTATAACCTGAAAGAGTTCGCCCTTCTTGACAGACAACTATAAATACCTATATCAATCCGTCTGCGATTGAGAGCCAGAACGAACAAACCTCACCGTTGTTGTAGTGAAATCGCACCACTTGGCTCTCATGTGCTTGGAGTGCTGATCGCATCTCTGGTCATTATAACCTGAATGACATCCTCCGGTGGCCTTTATTATCACTTAATTTACCAGCTGTCTTGGAACCATATTTTATCGAGATGATGGCAGAAGACCGGATGGCATGTTCCCTGGCGACAAGGTCTATCTTAGATTTGGGGTGCGACCTGTGTCGACACTCTAGCATTATCACATGTAGCCGCTATATCGAAGGAAGCCGGGCTGTTGCAACAGCTGCAGAAAATCACAAAGTTCGAAATTATGCAGCCCTTGTAAGCAGGCTTGGCCCGAAAGTCAACCTAAAAAGTAATATCCACCCATTTAATTGAAGCAACTGGGAACAAAAGATCTGGCAACTTGTTCTGCTAAAGTTTAAGTAAAGCCATCCAACGAGAAAATGCTGCCAGCCTTTTGGGCAGCTTTATCAACAGCAGCGGTGAGGCTGGTTTTCACCTTTTTTAGATTTTTTGTCATTTTATTATACCTAGTTATACTTAATATTGTATAATTGTATTTTTCAATTGAACTATCGGCATCGGCGCAGTTTCCACACCTAAGAATATTCCTTTAGGAAGATACCACTAAAAGAGAAACTTGTAAGGCTAACTAATATTAATTATTTACATTAATTTGACTTTACAATTAATTTTGGAGTGGAACATATTGTGGTTGTGTTGTTATGATTCAGTTAATCTCCACAATTTTACCTAAGGGATGGGGAATTTCATTATTTTTGTAATCGTCCGTTGATCATCTATTATTTATTCAAATAAGCTCTTATCATAAGTAATAATAATCTTAATTAGAAAAAATACTATAGACTAGGCTACATGAGCTGCGTACCCTTTGCAGATCCTATAGAAAAACTAAATACTTCATTCTTGTGGGGGAAGGAAGCGTTCTGTTTCTCTTGTTAAAATTTCTGTTATTGTGGATATTAGTGCGTAATGATGGTGGATTATTAACCACTAAGTGTTTGTGAACATACAAGGGTTGGTAAGTGAAACAAAGCAGCGGAAGTTGTTTTTTCCTGCTCTCTCAAGAAGTCCACGAGAAGAATTCAGTAAAACCACACACATTTACTGAAACCTAGCAAAAAATATATTTTACTGTTCATTTATCATCATTAAATTAAGAAATTATACAAGAACTGGCAATTATACTTACTTAACACTGGCTAAATGCACAAGTCGTGCAAGCCACAAATAATCAAAAAAAAAACCATTGGCAACTGACATTGACAGTTGGCAACTCACCGTCAGCATTGCCAACGTAACGCATTTCCCGTCATATCTAGCGGATTAGGGCTATGAAGGTACGGAACAAATAGTATTTTGACGGCTAAGGTGCTATTCATGTATTACGTAAGACTATTTTCGCTAGCTTTTGACCCCCTCCCCCCCTATTATAAGAAAAAATTAGAATAGACCAATCCCCTCCCCCCTGTTTAATATTTATTACGTAAGAATCTAAAGGCAAAAAAGTAATACCGCGGGTGGCGCGGCTCCGTTGCCATGGAAATAGAAATCATGTACTTATGCTCATCCGAGCGAACCTCGACACTCGCGCGGTTGCCCGCGCTTTTAAAGTATGATTTTAACTTTGCGCATTTTTGTGATCTTACGTAAGAACTATCGAGACTCCCTCCCATCCCCTTGTAAGAAAAAATAAGACATGGTTGACCTCCCTCCCCTCCTAAATCGTCTTACGTAATAAATGAATGGCCCCTAACGGATTGTTTAGCGGAATTTGAAAAATATTATTATGCAAATAAAGATAGATTTATTTTTATATTTCAAATTACAACCATTTTTTTTTCAAAAGTCAAAGCGAAATTTTTGTGTCTATTATGTCAATTCTATCTCCGTAAATACTACACATGTACCATAGACACTCTATCTACGACATACATGTACGAAAATTTCCCTTGTTATAGACAATGTAACAGGAAGCAAAATAATAATGCGAACTTAAAACATATTTGTATTGTTCTTTTTTTTGATTCGCGAGTTAGGTGTAGAGTTCAGAGACACAGAAATTTACCGTCTTGAGTTTTTATGTTAAAAGTGATTTAATGGATTGTTGCACTTAATTTTTATTAAACTGGAATTATTATTTTATTTCACTTTTTATTTACCCAAGTTTTACACCTGGTAATTCGACGGATTTTACTGACGAGAAAATTACGAGATTTAACGGATTGCTAACGGAATTTCGTAATGAAGTCGGCGGAATTTCAAAATTATTATTGACAACACTGCTCACCGTCAATGTCAATCAAATTGATTATCCTTGTTGTGGTTGTTTGTTTTGATGAATTTATTAGCAATTAATTTGTGAAAATAGATTCACCATTTAATATGACTACCACATGCAAATACTGCAACTTGCTAGAGAACAAACAAGATAACCCCGGCTTGATTTGTCAGACTTGTATGTGCTTCGTACACTTGTCTTGTTTAAAGCGGCCCGGCACACCGGGAGACTTTGCTTGTGATGTTTTCTTCGATTATACTTGCGCGGTTTGCTCTCCAGATAACAAGGAAATCTTTCTTCGCAATAAGTTTCCCTGGTAAGTTTAATTAAAATAAATCAAACAGAGGTAGAAATGTCCTATGCATTTGAAACTGATGGATAAAACATCTTAACTTTCTACTATTTAGAAAAATTAGTTTAATATTGTCTTTTAAAAGTTGCTTTAACGTATTTCATGGCACCCTTACAAGAAATCACACCCATTGATTTATATAGGTATTCATAGCTTTTTCCCGTGGCTTTGCTCACGTTAGATTTGATTTTGAGTGAATGAATGAAAGTCAAACTCAGTAGTTAAAAAAATCTACAAATTCTTCTTTTTACTAATCTCAGTGCCATAACCACTAAACTACTGGACAGGTTTACTCATAAATCTATCCTGGCTAAAAAGAGTGTTTGTCCTTAAGACTTGACAATAAGTTATCGTGAAGCAGACTTCAATGGGCACCTGCAATTGTTTAAATTGTAACAGAAGATCATTTGGAATCAAAGGAATTTGTGGTATAAATACAGTTTCCCCTTGCGCACACCCATTTAAAATTGTGGCTTTCACTATATTTCTATATAAAGCTTTGACTACTAGCCTGGTTCCATCACATAATTTAGGGGGATTTATTTCGCTACAACATGATGGGTGCCCACGTGTAGAACAAGCCTATGGTAAGGCAAACCCCGTGTTTTCAGCAAATTCTACAGGGTAATTCAGAGCATTTTCTATGTTGACCACTGTGTCTATAGATGTGTGTACTATTTCTTTCCCCTGAAAGACTTTAACAGCATATCATTAATAGCTGCCACTTGATTGTTTTTCAGAGTAAGTATAGCACATTTCATGAGCTTAATGTGAATTTGAGGAATATCCATATAAATATTTTATAGTTACTCCTGAACCATAGATATTACCTTTCACAAATTGCTTGGGACAGCTGTCTTTCCGTCATCATTCAGATAATCACCTTGCCGATTTCAAGTAAGAGACCTGCAAATCAGCAATATCTTACCTTTCTAAGTGAACCGTCATATTTTTTTAGAAACTTGAGAATGTTAACTTGTGGCCACAAAATAGACCCTTTCATGCTTGAAGTTTATCTAACTTCATCAGCTCTGGTTTCTTTAAAACAGCCAGTAAAACTGATTACCAATAAACCTGACACCACCTATTAACCTTTTTATTTCCTCATATATGTTGAAAAGATTTATTTAAAGCTTCAATGCCACCCTTATCAGCCATTGTTATCTTGTCCCACATTATCAATTTAGTATTTTTTAACACTTCAGCAAAATTACTTAAATTGTTTGGCTATTGCAAATGAGAGTCTCAATAGTTGTTACATTAAATGGTAACTTGAAGGTTGCATGAGCAGATCATCCAACTTCAAGGGGTGTAGCTGTTATTCCAGAGGAAGCTACAGCCAAAGCAATGCCACTAGTACTCCTAATTTCTGCTCAATATTCAAAGACCCTTCATTATTTTTTACAATGTCTTCTAAAGCTCCTATGTCGTAACTTGTTTCCTTGAGAAACTCTATTATCGAATTGCTCAGGTTAAGTGAGCTGAGGTTAACCATATTCTTTAAGATGCCGACTGTCTAATGCATTTACGGCACCTTACATTACTGACAAGCATTTATTATATACCACATCTTCAATGTGCTGCTAGTACTCTCTCTACCTGTTTTTTAAAACAACACTAAAGCTTGACAAATGAGATGCATGCAAAAGTAAAACATGAATCTTACATAGTTCTTTTGGTAGTGATAAATATAATTTGACATTTAGTTACTTATTTTTTATCAAAACTTAATTTGTATTTTTTAGTTTAAAAGTCATAAATATTGGCATCAAAATGGCCTAACTTTTCAATGTTTTCTCAAATCTTTACCTGTTGTAAGATAACACAGTAAATATCATCCATGCTCAACCAAATTCCCATCAATAATAATAAAATAGGTGGATAATCTACACAGTAAAACAATTTTTAATACATATATCAATATATTTTCAGGGTGAATGTCATTCTTCTGACTTTGCATCACTTAAGCATCCAGTCTTATGGCATCAGCAACAATGGCTTCTTCCACTATAAAACCCACATCTGCTCCTTCATTGATAGATCTTGGAACCAACTCTTTGGACTACAAACGTGAGTTACTAATTATATTAATTAATTACACATGGTCTCTGTAGTTACATAAATATTGTTAACAAAATGGATAATAATTAATAACTTGCAGCTCTCTGATGTTACATCAGAATGTTTCCCTGTTAAGTCTTATAAAATTAAATATATATAATATTGATTCCTTATAAATAGGTATGAATTGTAGTGTCACTTAAATAATTTTAGTACTTAACTCCTAAAATTTTAAAACCTATATATTTTCCTATTTATATGTAAAATAAATATGTTTGCTGCATATGGGTAACCAAGTGCCATTTTATTCCAATTATCATGTCCAGAATGTACGTAAAACAATACTACACTATTCCCATTGATCCTTATAACTAACTATGACCTGTTAGTTATAATAATAATGTATATTGACGTTATTGTAGGTATGATAATATACATTAGAAGTAAAGCGAATATGTTGAGCCTGGTCTTGAACATTAATAGCAGGGTTTCCCAAATATATGGCTCCAAACACAGCTAGCTGCTATAGTTCCCAAATGTCTGAAAACTTCTAACCCGTCTAATCCAGGATGCAAGGTCGGATAGAACCTCCACGTGTTCCCGGCCCATTGTAGGTCCTACTTCACATGTGCGGTGGGAATGGGAAACAATGGGTTCGGGTCGGTGCATCTTGGGCGGCTTCGTATATAATCCCTTTTGGGGATTGTATACGAAGGTGGCTAACAATCCGACGCCACTTCCTCCTTCTAACTCTTTCTTTTCTATGTTCGCTGTCACTCTATTTTTCTACTTTCTTTTCCCTACCTCGCTTTCGCCCTGGGGCGAGAGGTATCCTTAGCCTCGACCCTAGATGCGATAACTGCCATTAACAAAACCCTTCTCTGCAAATTTCAATCAGTTTCAAACAGTTACTCTATTAATTTAGCAAACAAGCAAAAAAAAACCCGTCTAACCCTTTCAATCAGGGAATCATGGTGTTTATTTTAATAATAGGCAAATCAAGTCAAATTCTCTATTTGGTTTTTACAAGAACAGTAAGCAGTTCACCATCCAGAAATTGTCGAAATTCACCACTTAACCATTATACAAAAAATATGCATTCATATTTTTCAGAAAACAAAAGAAAAACTGGATAGGCACAATAGCTGGTGTGCTATCAGTATATAACAACCTAGTGTTCCGCTCAGGGTCAATGGTGCTTGGTGAAACGGGCTGGTGGAAGCTGATGCACGGATTCTCTCCAGCTGTTGCTGCTCACATCAGTTAGTATAGCAAGATGTATTACATCTTCTTGATCCATCTGTTGGCACATTAATAAGATAGCGGAGAATTCTCTGTGTCTCTCTGTTACTTTTAGATACACTATTCTCTATGAAGTGCAGAGCTGACGACAAATCCAGTCGTAACCAATGGCCCAGATTGGCCTTCTGAATCCTGTGTACGATCGTTTGGTGCAACGGTAGTGACCTGCCTTTCGCACTGACGTTCCTGGGTTCGAGTCCCGGAAGGGTCAATGGTTGTGTGATGAATAAAAGCAATGTACCTGAGTCAAGGGTTTTTATGTAATTTGCCATAAATATCAATTCAATAATAATTAATATAGGGTAACCCCTAGTATCCATAACACAAAATTTACAGGGCCTGCTTTGGACTGGGCTAATTGGGGTGAATTTAAGAAATATTATTATTATCAGAATAAAAGACTCTTTTTACGGTTTTATTCTGAAAAAGTGTTTTATTCTGTTGTGTAATGTGCGCGGAAGTGTAAGAACTAAATATTATTATTATGACTTTGTTTAACTTCTACAATCTTAGGTCGAACACGCTAACCACTACGCCAATCAAGATTCTGACATTATTTAAGTTAAATTTGGTAAATATTTATCTTTTGAGCCAAGTTCCTGAAACAAAGTAATGAATAACTAGTTAAAAAATGATATTAACTCAATAATTATTAACAATAATGTTTATTTCCAGTACAAGAGTTGGCTAGAGACAAACCTAAAGGCAGACCACGAAATCAGTTAGCATTGGACAAGGTGCTCTTCATCGGAAAGGTCACAGAGATGGGTATACATTTGCTCTTATTTATATTTTAAGCATCCAGTTTGGTTTCCGACAGAGTATAAGGGTTTGTGCCCTGCACAGTTAAGGAAGTGCTCCATATTGCATAGTCTAGCAGCTCCTGATGATGCTCCGTGTAGGGGCGAAACGCGTATAGAGTAGTTTATGTAGGTCTGCATTTTGCTTATTTTTTGTGGATGTAAGCTAGATATTTTTGTTTTATTAATAGGTATGAACTTCCACCAAGTAACGCCTGATTCTATCAAATACTTAAAGATGTTGTAAAAGGCACCTAATGACACTGCTTTCCGTTCAGTAATCTTTTGGCTGAGGTATTATCACCATCATAAAAATCCTAAAAAATTAAATTTTTCTGCCGAAACACTCCCATTTCTGGACGAAAGGCTCCTCAAAGAGTGCAAAAGGGGTTTTGCCATTGTTCTCATGTTGGCAAGTGGTTTGAAATCGTAGTTAAAGGCCATAATTTGGAAATCGCTTCCCATTTTATAGTATGCGCGAGGTGTATGGTGATTATCTCCTGTTATATTAAGCGCATTTTACAACATTTTAGTGATATTCTATTCTGCTGAACAGTATGCGACTTTATTACGTTACAATACGATATTAAATTACGTTAGCTAACGAACAGTGGTTTTTCTAACATCTGCACGTAATGTCACATTGGAATATCTGACAGTTCAGTGCATAGACTCCGGAGGGATATTTATTCTTTCTTTTCTGTTCCAGGTTATCTTCATTTGATCAATATGGAAGAAGAAAGTTCTCTCCCAATCGCCCAGCCTGTACCTGCGAAGAAAAGGCGCTTAGAACACGATTCTTTGAGTAGTACCACCTCTTTCTGCGAACAGTTTGATTCAGATAGCAGGTATTTTTTCTATTTTACTTGGTTACTTTGCATGAATGGGTCATATACAAATAGATATAGAAATATACGGGAATTAAAATTGTATGAAAATCTATAACTGTTCTATTTGCGGGGGGTTTATTATTTTATTTCTTACAGTATAAAATGAAATCTCAAACGCTATCCAAAAAACTTATTGCGAATATCAAAGAAATTATATTGGCCGCTTGTTCTCTTTTTCCTAAGCTTCTTTTTTATATATGTTAAAAGGTGAACATTTTATAATATATTCTGTGCAATGTGTAATATACGGACTTTTTATAACAAAATACCACACAAACTGACTGAACTACCTCTTAAAATGTTTAAAAAGGTTGTTAAAAATGCACATGAACCATATCGAGGATTATTTAAAAGATACGAATGCTTGAAGTTTATAATAGCCTTGTTTCTATTTTTTTTAATGTTATAGAAATTTTTTCTTATACGTCTTGGTACTACAAGAAGAGTTTACTTAAATGTTGAATAACTATATTATACAACACGTAATTAAAGGGAGATCTCCCGATGTTAGGACGTATGAAGCTGTGGCGTAGATTTTATGTTCATTATACAGTTGTAATTGCTTATATTAAATAAAACAATATTTTATCTTTATCTTATGTATATTTTAGAACTGAGACTAATGAACTAAGCTGCGAAGTGATAGCGCCGACGACCGAAGGTTCGCAGTCGGATTCCGAAGGCGCTTTCAGAGGTTTCGATTACGCATCTCTTGCGCCGCCTTTTCACGTAAGTTTTAAACTATTGTCCAACGTTGACAATCCTTGTGTTTGGCAGAAAAAAGCGCTTGCGAGCGCTTGTAAGAAAAATGGCGATCGCTGAGCGATAATAAGAAAAATGGCGGATTGTGGTCAGCGCAATTGAAGTGAGCAAACGTGCCCTGGCCGAAAACTGTATAGTTTGTTTTTCAGCGCTGTTAAGCGATCGCAAGCGCTTTTTCCTGTCAAACACAAGGAATGTCAAGATGTTTGCCGGCTACTGTAACAGTGTTTCTTACAAAAAAAAATATCTTATCTCTTACAGAGTGATACTTCAAGCATCAACTCTACACATCATATATCATATTACGACTCGGATACTCGTAGCACATCCCCACTCCATCACCATAATACACAAACGGAGGTTAAACCAAAGAAATCGCATGTAGAAGACAAACCTTTCACGAAAAAAGACTCCTTGTTCTCTAAAGAGTTTAATTCCGTCGATTTACCGTGGATGGAAAAAAATCCAGTTAATAAGGACAAAAATTTGGTCGAGATGACGCAGTATCAAGAGATACAGCTTTTGAAGCAAGTGGAAAGTCTGATAACTAAAGTGAAGGATCCGCAGAAGAAAGCCTGTTTGTGTAGACTGCGGGCTAAACTGGCACTGAGGCGGCTTAAAAGACACAAACACTTACCAATATTTGATTTAGACAAGTGAGTCATCAACAGGGAACAAATACACCTTTATAAGGATACACTTTCATAAGGGTTACACATTGAATCTGTTACAGAATTATTCCTGTATCACTTATTTGGGTGTTTTGAACCTGTTTTGCGTCGAAAATTTATAAAAGTGTTACAGATATAATGTTTTCTGTTACCAATCTGTTAGAAACTCTTTTACGTTTAACTATGTGTGTACACAGGACACCAACATAGGCATTTCAAAGTACCCAAATCATTAGTGAGCTGTCGCATAGTTATGTCAATGTGAACCTTATTGACTGTAACAGATATTAACACTTATGAACCGGTATTTTCTAAAACAGATTCAAAGTGTTACAGTTTCTTTCTGTTTAACTTTTAAAACAGAAATGAAAAACAGTGTTCAGAACACTCTATTCGGATACCGCTAAAAGCCCTGGTCATCAAAAACAATTTGTCATAAATTATTTAAAATTTTAAAAATAGTTGAAATGCTGAAATAAAAAATAGATAATAATTTTTTATCCTATGTTGCCATTAAAATATAATATAAATCAGATATGCGGCTCAAAGTAGAAAGTTATGATGCAGCAGCAAGAGCTAGTTCTAGCTAGTTCCCGTTTCTTGATTTGCAGCGACAGAATTTAGGTGAAGTCTGTTTTTCTTTACTTGTTTGGTAAACAATGCTGGCCAATCTTTTTTATAAAAATCCTCTTTTCAAAATCTCTTTTAAAATTTAAAGAAAATTAAAAATTATATGCCTTACATTTATTTAACTGAACTTAAAAGTAAAACACGGTTTATTGAAATTTGTATCACTTATTCATCATATGGTATTGTATTTTAGCGAATTTAACATTTCAAAAGAGCACTCTATAATTATCGCAATAGAAATCCTCAACTGTATTCAATCTTTAGATATAACCAGTCGAGTAGAAACGATTTTTATCTTATTCGTAGTACATACGAGCTTTATTAATACAGTACTGCATTTCAGAGCTGCGAAAATGCTAGGCGGTTATATGACAGAAGATCCAAGAGAAGTGATGAATGCTGAAAGAGTCCTCGATAGATTCCAGCGATCGGTAGCTATTTATAATTTACGCAAACGTGTACCTTATGTTTACAAACAGTAAATGCAAAATATATTCTGCAATGGTATCATTTTTTTGCAGTACTTAGCTGATAACTTGTGCGGCACAATCGCCAGGCCGAATTGTAGCACCATGGTGTTGCCACGCATCGAACCGGAGCCATTTCGTTCGGCATACTCTGGTGTACTTCTTAAGCCGTACATACGAATGGACACTGAGTCTAAACCGCTATGGTTGCGTTTACGTGACGAGCTATTGAGGAAGACGCATAAGTAAGTATGTTTAGAGATTACTATTTTAACTTAATACTTTTATGTAATATAAATTACTTTTAAACATGGAGGTTTAGTTTTATCAATATATCAATGAATTTCTAAATATGAGAAAAAAATATTTTTTATTGTGCTCCTAGTATTTTTGTTATTAGTTATTATTATTAATTTTATTTAATTGTGACATTTTAAAAATTATGATTAGTATTTAATTGTGAAAATTTTGTAACTGTTGTGATATTTTTATTAGAATTTAATTATGACACTGATTATTCATCATTATATTACCAGTTTTAACTGCATGCCGAATTATTTGACATTATATAGCTTCCTTTAAATTTTAACATTTGCGTGCCAGTATCTGGTGCAACACGTGAAAATTGCATAATTGTAAACAACCTTTGTACCGTGTTTGCTTGCAAATTAGTGAATAAATAAATAAATATTTTAGGTGAGGTCGAGCCTACTACAGTTAATAAGAAAATCAAAGGAGAACTATATATATTTATTTCACGATGAGTAGTTAGAACCGATTTCTGTAATATAGGTTTAATTAATTTTCAAATAAACTGCTTATAAGATTAAAAATACGCCTCAAAAAAATAACCACTCTCAGCTCGGATATGTGGTTGTTTTTTACTGTCTTTTTTTTAAATCTTGTAGAAATATGGCATTCTGCAAAATATTAAATAAATACATTTAACAACTTTTTTTAAATTATATTATACGTCATCTCACTTAGGCGAAGCTCTCGTTCTACGCGAATTGTAATCTATTAGAACACTAGGTACGTTTTGACCGGAAAACGTCGGAATAAAATGTTAATTCAGTCTTATAGAAGATTAGCGCAAGTTTTTGAATTCTCTGTAATAACCATGTATCAAAATTATTACGTTTCGGTTGAAATTGATTTCTCAGTGAACCGGATAATCAACCATATCACAAAAGATTTTAAGTAGTGTTGCCCAAATGCAAGAACAAGACGAGACTTAGCCAGTCTTGGTCTTGGTCTTGCGCCAATACACCTGGTCTTGGTCTTGGTCTTGGTCTTGCGCTTGCAGTCTTGGTCTTGGTCTTGGTCTTGCAGCAAGAGTCTTGCAAGTCTTGCAATTACCTATTAGTCTATTGCTATTTATTAAAGTTTACTTTAAATCTTAGAAAAACGTATTAGAATTGGAACATTGTGAGCTTGAATTAACATAGCCATAGTAAAGATCAATCAGATTAATAAATAACTGAAGATTTGATAAGAAAGTCGAAAAATCAACTGACCTATTTGTCGTTTTCCATGGAAGTAACTGTTTCTTAATAAACATTTATGATTTATAAGCTTACATTTGCTAAAACATGTAAAAAAACAAATTAATTACAATAACTTGACTGTATTTTAAATAACAATGTCTGTCTAGAAAGAGATTGAACCCTCAACTTGCATGAAATTTAATAAAAGAGTTTTATGATTTATCATTTATTTCAATCAAAAATAAAATACAACACAAATCAAACATAACAGTACACAACAGCTTTATCATTAGGTTATGTTACTTTATATCAATTCTTTTGACCAAGAATTAATACAAAGTAACCATCTGGCTGACTCATCACTTAACCTATTTCTATGTTTTCTAATTACTAATGATGCTTTAGAAAATAATCTCTCAGCAGGTACTGAAGTTGCAGGTATTGAGAGAAAATCACGGGCCATCTTCGATAAAGTCGGATACTCTGTCTCATGCGTCCTCCACCAATCTAAAATGTCTTCCGAGCTGGCAGTTCTTGGTTTTCTCAGGTACTCCTCCAACTCGTCTATCACTAAGCCTTGAAGACAAGATCCAGATGACGTCGAGGGACATTCATAGAGTTTATCAAAGTCTATAATGTCTTCATCTTCATCACATACTTTATTTTCTTTTCTTGGCAATTCCAGAGATTTGTTCAGTGAGTGTAGACTTTTATATTCTTCATAAAGTTCATTGAACTTGCGCAGACTTTCTGTTTTAAGTTGCTTCCCCCACATTGTCAGGTCAAAAGTCTGAGCCTTATGCCTTGGGTCTAAAATTAAAGAAGTACAATAAATCCAGTTGCTCTTCTTATAATGTTTAAGCATTTTGTCTCGAGCTGCTTGGAAAGCTAGAATGAGCCTTTCATCCACTTCAGATCGATTAGGTTTCTCATCTAACTGTTTTACCATGGATTCAATTTTATCTAGCAAGAGATTGAATGATACAATGACTAGCGGTAATGTAACATATTTGTCTCCACCAAGTTTTGTACTTAAAAGTTTAAAGTTTATTAGAAATTTATGTAATTTTTCGAGTACCTGCCATTCACTAGCTGTGATTTGAAAATCATTCAATTCGGTGACAGAACTGCACAATATGTTAATGCCCGCTCTCACTTTTAAACCAAATCCAATCATATCATGTGTGGAATTCCATCTTGTTGGACAGTCAAGAATGGCATTTAGATTTGATGGCACGCCAGCTGCTTCACAAGCAGACTGAAACTTCTTCTTCACTATCTCACTTCTTTTTATTTTACTGGAAATACTGCGTAACTTTGTTACAGATGTACGCGAGTCAGCAATATTTGGTGCATATTCTTCATCTTCCTCAGTTTCGTCTGCATAGTCTTCATACTGCTGATCTTGCGCGTTAGTGTCAGACTCACAGTGTAATGCTAAGGTCTCTAATAAATCTTGTACACCAAGGTTTAAAATGTGAGCAAAGCACCGGAAATGTTGATTGTCTGAATCAAAGTGTGGCAACTGTTTGCCCAGTTCATACATAAATTTGGTATTTGCAGTTGCGTTGTCGACCGTGATACCTTGTATTTTATCAATTATGCCATATTCCAATAAACATTCATGGAAAATCGTTGCAATATCTTCCCCAGTATGTCGACCGCGTGATGGTATAAAATCAAGAACTACAGATCGATACTTCCATTCGTTGTCTATATAATGCATAGTAACCCCGTAGTAACTCCTACCAGCAATTGACGTCCACCCATCAATGGTAAATGACATTTTAGATGATAATTGTTGAAGTCGTTCCTTGAGATTAAATTGGAGCTCTTCAAATCGCTCTTTGACTTTCCTTCTAAGTGTAGACCTTTTAGGAAACTCCATATTAGGGCAAATACGTCGAAAATATACTTGTGTAGCTTCGTCATCGAAAAATGAGAAGGGAAGATATTTTTTCACTACCCAATCAACTGTAGCTGTCGTGATGTTGTCACTGCTGTTTTCCGACTGAAATAAAACAATAAATCTTGTGTTATTATTTAAAACATACTAGGTTTGAGCGTTTAGGAGGAGGAGGTTTGTTGTTGTTAAATCGAGAAAATCGTTAAATTGACATTTGTTATATTAAGGTTGCACTGTACTGTAATTTACCAAAATAAAGTACTTAGTTGTTACTGGCCGATTATGAAAACAAATGAAAATATAGGTGTTTATAAAAATATTTAAGACGATAATTACATACTTAATATGTCGCACCCCTAGATGAAAACACCACTAACTCAAAAATACTTACGTAAGTTAATGGCGTTTTTGAAAGTATCGCATGAACAGCTACGCGGAGTTAAAATTCCCGTAGCGACAATTTCGACCATTGTTAAAAATGACGCGAAATATGTACCTATGTATTACTATTTTATCAATATCTATAAAATATTCCGAAGTCAGTTTAAAGTCATTTGTTCAAAAAAGACTTTTTTGAGTTCCTGGAGTTTTCATATAAAAAAAATATATTCTTACCTGTCCACTTCTTCCAGCGGTTACTAAAAAGCTTGTGATATCTCCACTTAATTTTGGTTTAACAGGAAGAAATATTTGTGATTCCTTTTTGTGGAAAGATATTAGATGTTTCCTTAAGCCTGAAGTGTTTCTGTTTTTCATTTTTATTTCAGTCTTTTTATGTTGGCACAATTTACACAAGGCAGTTTGGGATGCATGAATTATTTCGAAAAACTCCTCAAATTTGCTTTTGGGTCTTTTAGATCTGTGACTCAAACTCTCGTTACTCGGACTAGAATAATTTGAATCTTCGTCACTCATATTAAATTGTACACGTGATACGTTTTTAGAAAACAACAAGAATTAGTAAAAACAATTATTAAGTTAGACTCGAAGCACAGCTCAATTGGAAATGACTGGAATTAAAATAATTCCTTTGTTTATAGTACGTTTCCTTGCTTTCTACCGCGCCGCCTCGCCACGTGCCGGCTCTATTAAAAGGATGCCGCCGCAAATCAAACGATGCCGCGTGCGGCGTACAAACACAGATTATTACCTACTTGTACAGACGCGACGCGTGAATAAAATATATGTAAAGAATTAGTGCCAATCACTATTCTTTACATATAAGTGAATGTTTTGGCGTACATCTATACTAATCTATACTAATATTATAAAGCTGAAGAGTTTGTTTGTATGTTTGATGACAGAAGTTTTAAAATAAATAAATAAATCCTGAACGTCACTATACCTCCAAAGTTACTATTCTTCGTGGGCGAAGTCGCGGGCACTGCTTGTAAATACTTTTTTTTTTTTTTTATTTATTTTTTTTTATTTATTTATTTCATATACAAGAAAAAAAAATACAAAGATACAATTTAGTCCCACAAAACCGACTTGTCGGTTTGACTGAGGGATCTTTAGTCTCTTAGCTTATAATTATAATTATGTAGGTATATAATACAACTATAACTGTATCAGGTAAAGTTAAGTGCACAATAATTGGATTTAGACTGAATTACAACAAACTGAAGGAAAATTTAGCGGTGATAATAATAAGATACAATTGTTGTAAGATATAAAATACGTGTGTAAAAAACAACCACGCCTCCGAGCCCTCAGATGGGCTCGGAGGCGTGGTTGTTTTTTACACACGTATTTTATATCTTATAGAAATATTGCATTGTGAATGCAAAAAAATAAATAAAAACATACAATTGTTGTGTTAAATAGTAGTCATCAGATAATCTTTTAATATTTTTTTAAATTTATTTTTATCCGTTTCACATCTAATAGTTTCGGGCAACGAATTAAGAAGATATGGTATACGCTTCTGTAAAGTTCTGTCACCAAAATAATTTTGAACCCTAGGAATTACAAATTTCTTTTTTGAAGTGGCTCTAGTGATCTGGTTATGATTTATGTATTCAAAAGTGGAGACACACTCTCGGCTGCCGTGATTATTTACTAATAATAAATCGCAGGCTTTTTATTTTATTAGTAGGTAAGTACCTACGCTTTTTATATTATTTTATTAATTATGTAGAATTTTTTTACACGTTTCAAGTATATTTAAAAGTGGCTACAATATTTATCAAACGGGTGATATTTGAACACTTTTTTGCTATTTTTTCTTGTAAAAACTTAAGAAATATAATGACTAAATGTACAATAATAGTACCTAAGTAATTAGTTTAAAACCATATAATCAATATTATAATATATACTTACTAGAATAAATTATTATGACATCTACTACCTATCCTTACCATTTTATTCTAATCATAATACTACTTGCGTGATCAGTATAATGTATTCATTTTCATTATAAGCACTCTGAAACTTATTTATTCTTTGGAACACCTGTAGGTACTCTTAAAATTCGAAATTATTTTGCATGAGTATACCTACGCCTACGCCCTGTGGCGGCAATCAAATAGTGTCAAATGTTGTGATTTCGGCGCGGCGGCAACGATTGTTGTATATGATTTCAAAAGAAGCCGCCGGCGCGTGTATTATAACCATGTGCTTCCGAAAAGCAGCAAATTTCTTTGAGAAGTAAGTACAAAACCTTTGATGCCGCATTATCAAAGTGCCGATGGTTAAAACATAACTATGCATGCACTCAGTTTGATTTTAATGGATATTTTTTTATTCGCTATGTAGAGGTATGTTTATGGTATTAGTCGTAATGCGCATAGATCCAGTTTTTCATATTCTTTGATACAGTTTTTTGCGTCTCATAGAATTCCTAAGCGTACCTATACACCGAACTGTTACACCTAACTACTCCGTGAAATAGCGCTAAGTCCTAGCTGCAAGACGCAAGAGTCTTGCAGGCTTAGTCTTGTTCTTGCTCAAGTCTTGCACGGTCAGTCTTGGTCTTGGTCTTGCTAAAAATACGCGGTCTTGTTCTTGGTCTTGGTCTTGCAAAAACGCAAGAACAAGACCAAGACTGCAAGACCAAGACTGAATTTGGGCAACACTAATTTTAAGCCTCAATTTCAATTTATTTGTTCCTCCCTGCGTCTGTATTTCCGAGTACTTTTTCCGCTTTCAAGTCCAGGTTGAATAGGCGACTTCTGGGTTAGCTCGTTCCATCGTGGATTCTGTCTTGGTCACCGGGCTTGATTGAAGAGCGTTTCTAACCCATTCTAAATAAAAAAAATATATACCTGTCCTGGCTGTGATGCGTAAGTTGGCGTGTTATGCCTTTAAACTCACGTTTTCGTACTGAGTAACGTATACTCTACACAATAACTATCTACTGTGAACACTTAAACCTAAGGCCATTGACCAACGTGGTGACATGGATGAAACACCTGTATTACGTAACGCTTCATTGACTCATCCACAATTAAAGATGGAGAACAATGGAGGGACCATTGTTGTCGTCACTGAACTATCGTTGTCTGGTATTTTCCGGTAGTCGTGATGAATCAGAGTTGTTTATAACTTTTAAGTGTGTTTTTACCATAAATAACATACTTCCTCTTGATGAGTAATTAATTTAATGGCTGGGAAAAGGTCATTATTTTAGAAACCGAAATTCACTGGGTTTTTTAAATCTGAACAATATGATGGTATTTCTACTGTATAACTGATTCGTCGAGTATAAAGAAAGAAAATTGTTTTTTTTTATTACAAACAGTTTGGGAGAGGTAGCTTTCTTATTATTTGGATGGACTTAGAGATGTTCTAGATCCAGTGCACGGCATAAATTCTGTTTTTCTGATCCAAATTACAGAGCCAACGGCTTTGAGCAATGATAGTGTATTAAGCTTTCAAGTTTGTATGTATTACATCATGCTGTTTCTATCCCTAATAAAGTCCCAGTTTATACATAATGAGAATATGCTCAGTAATGACAAAACTGTCACAGATGACGAATCTTGGATAATACCAAGAATAAATTACTGAAAACTATTAGGTTGGGGAATAAGTTCGTTCGGTTTTTTTCAAAGAGGATTATTTTAAGTATTTGTTTGTTGTTGAGCAAAGTGTTTGTATTCATTAGACAGTGCCTCTTCTGCTCTACAGAACTGTGTTATTTGTTTTTCGAATATTTTTAGTTTTGCCTATTTTCTAGGCTTCGAAATGGAATACCCAGGTGACAAAAATCAGCATTTTCGACATCTACGTTTCTTCGCTTTTCATCGGGGTCAAAAAGCAGCTGAAGCCGCTCGTGACATATGCAACGTGTATGGAGAAGGTGTCATAGGTGAGCGCGCAGCACAGAAATTATTTGCAAAGTTCAAAAATGGTGACTTTGATCTCGAAGACATGCCTCGCAGTGGACGACCTGCAGAATTCGATGTCCTCATCGCCTTGAGGTGCGATACACGGGGAAATGCTTAAACGGAACGCAACAGTCAACAAGGAGCTCTACGCCGTGTTAATGAGGCTATGCGACTGAAAAGACCTGACCGACAAGGCCAAGTCATCTTGCTCCACGACAACGCCAGACCCCATGTTGCACAAGTCGTCAAAACCGCACTCCAAGAGCTCGAATGGGAGGTTCTTCAGCATCCACCGTACTTTCCGAACCTTGCGCCAACAGATTATCACCTTTTCCATTCCTTGTCGAATCAAATGAGGGGTGTTATCTTCGACGGCGAAAAGGACCTCAAAAACTGGCTCATCAACTTCTTCGACACCAGACCGGACGATTTTTGGCGGAACGGCATCAACAATTTAGTCGAGAGGTGGGAGGAGGTTGTAAACAGTAACGGCGAATACATTATTGATCAATTTATTGTTATAATTATTGTTTTTTGTTGAAAGAAAGCTCTTTGAAAAAACCGAACGAACTTATTCCCCAACCCAATATTTATTACTTTTTGAATAACTCACAGGGAACAAGCAGAATACAGTCAGCTAATAGTATCTTCGCGTTTAAAACATACTTTCAATATGTATTAATAAAAATGGACAAATTGTAAAGAATTACCTAGTTAAAAATTTATTCTTAAACTCTTTTACACAAAATTAAAATTAAAATACGACAAAAATGGAAAAAAAAGTCTGACTTCCTAGGAACACTACTACTATTATTAGTAGTAGTAGTGTTCCTACTACTATTAATAATCCACCATCCTTGCTCATTGCGAATTGGTACATACGAACGACACATTTGGGAGTTCGTGTCCCGCCTGTAAATAATTGCATCATACAAGACGGCTTTAAAAATAGGAAAAATATTAAAAAAAGTATTTTATTCACTAATTATTTATCATTAAACTATCACTCTCTATGTATCCCTTAGGCACGTCCCAGGATACAGTCCGCCACCACGCGGCGCCCTGCAATATTCGTACTTGCGGCCGCAACACGTAGCAGCAGTCAACAACCTCTGCACCCAATATTTCTGGCCGGGGATCGATCGTAAGTAACCGACTAACTCTACTCTTAGGGTTCTGTACCTCTAAAAGGTAAAAGAGAACCCTTGTAAATTCCTTCTGTTTTACGTTGACTGTGAGTCGAAACTTGTTAGCAGGAATACGGGGAAGTACCATGTGAAAATTAATAACAAAATCTATGTCTGTACCGTGTAATCACCATCCCGTAGGCTACTAAATGAGTAACAGTATATTCCTAATTTTGGTTTTTACTGCGGTCTGGAACCATTCCGCCTAATGTAGAGATGGTGGCCTACTTTTTTGGGGAAAAGTCAATAACAACAAACATTATTTTAAGGCGAGGATGACCTAAAATTAGAGCAGTTTGAATAAGAGAATTTACGGCTCTACAAATTTTTATAAGGCATTTATGTTTTGTCTCTTTATTTTGAATTAACGTTTATTTATCGAAAAGCAAATACTTTTTGACTAATCAACGACAACTCTACATATACGGATTCTTCATCATGTTCCTGTCGATGGATAAAAACGTAAATCTTAAATTTTCATAAAAAAAAGAACTAAAAAATGGATCATAACTTGAAATAAAAATGGGTAACAAAATTTTTACTCTTATTATTTTTTATATTAGTTTCTAGTTATTCTTTAATAATTTAATAAAACAGGCGGTTGGTAAAACTAAAAGATGCCAACTGAAAAAACATTGCTTACATTTTTCCTTTGTTTTTTTATTCCCTACAGTGACAGAAGCGCTCCAGTACCCGGAATTCAGCTGCGTAGTTACATACAAGCGATTGGTTGTGGGGTGTGCATTTCTGGTGCCGGATGCTAGACACAACGAGGCTTATATCTCGTTCGTTCTCACACGGCCTGAATGGCGACGAGCGGGCATAGCCTCCTTCATGCTCTACCATCTCTTGCAGGTTTACATTTAACCATAATTTCTAACTTATTCAGAATTACGAACGATCGTTTAATTTCTATTTTAATTATTAATTTAATTATATCAAAGAGATCAAAGGCAAAGCTGTAAATCCGTTTAGTCAGCATGTGAGAAAGGTTAACTTAAGCAAAGGCCTTATAGCACTTAATATAGAAACTCATTTTCTATGTTAAGAGTTACCCAACTTTTTATGCTAAAAATCAAAATATTCAAATAATGTAACAAGTGATCTCATATTGTTTTTCATATTATTTGTAAAGGTGTTCAAAGGTGCTACTATAATATATTTATTAGTAATATATATAGGACTTTGAAAAATAAATATACATAGTGGTGATGGAAAGGTTGCCAGATTGTCCAGCAAGATAGAATTACTATTAGAGAATATCCACCCTGTTGTTATATGTCATGTAATCATTCTAGTCTTAATAGTCCTTGGCTTATATTCGGAGATCTGCAAAGTAAATATGAGTATTTTCTTGTTAACAAACCAATCACACATCTTATAAGGCTTAGAAGAATTTTAGAGCAACCAATATGAACGGACTTATTAGTCAAGAGTTGAAGTGTTTTAATAAAAATTTTTTTTTTCAAAAATCTGTCATATATTTTGATTCACATAAAACTGTAGAGCTGGTAAACCCTATGATTTTGAATAGTTTGTTGGCAGTATATTAGCATACACAGGCCTAATATGAACAGTGCTCTGAGGGGAAGTATTTTTTTTTTTTTTTTTTTATTGCTGAAAGTTGGCAAACAAGCAAACTGTCCACCTGATGGTAAGTGGTAACAGTCACCTATAATACATGCGGCTCTTGTGAGATTCGCAGCAAAACTGCAACCCCCACATGAACCACAGTGTGCGTTGCCAACTTGTGACACAAGATGTAAAGTCACTGTACCCAGTAATTTCACTGCCATATCTTACCCTTCAAACCGGAACACAGCAATGCAAGCACTGCTGCTTTGCGGCAGAAATAGGTAATACTGTTTTTCATTTACATATTTAATATTTACATTGAAATAGAAAAAAAATTGTCTTATTTTTACACAGATTTTATGAATCTAAACTCGGCGTCAAAAAAATCGCACCTTATAAAAATCTTATTCAAAAATTCCTAAACCTTATATAGAGGATAGTGTTAGGTATCATTAGAAAGGTAACAAAAAGGAGCATCAAACAACAATTAAGTGCAATCTTTTTTTTAATTAAAATTATACAAAAAGCATAAAAATTTGAAAAATAATAAAAAATCTTAATTAAGTCCTAATTAATAATCGATAATTTACAAAAAAAATGTACAAAAAGTGTCTTAAAATTAACTCAAAATCTAGTGTTACCCCCCCTTGCCCTGATGACGGCTTCCATACGGTCCCTCATAGACCTCACCAACTTCAGGAGCTCTTCTTGAGGGATAAGACCCCATTCTTCAATCACCGCGGTTTGGAGTTCCTCTAGAGTCGAAGGAGCCGGATCCCGAGATCGAACCTTACGTTTAAGATGGTCCCAGAGGTGCTCTATCGGATTCAGATCAGGACTTCTCGCTGGCCACTGCATCACAGGAATTTGGGACCTCCGCAGGAAGTCGTTCACGATGGCTGCAGTGTGTGCGCGAGCGTTGTCGTGCATTAATGTGAACCCCTCGCCAAAAGATTCGGCAAAAGGGACCACATGCACATCCAGGATCTCTGTGATATAGCGGCGCGCAGTCAGCGACCCTTGTCCGCGAGCACCTCCGGTCCGGGAGACGCAGACCAGGTCGGTTTTGCCGGCAGCCGACATACCGCCCCAGAACATGCAGGATCCGCCTCCATATTCCACCGTCTCCTGGATGCAGGCTTGAGCGAAACGTTCACCCTGCCTCCGGTATACTCTTCTTCGTCGGTCGTTGCAGAAAAGACACACTCGTGTCTCGTCTGAGAAGAGAACAGCTCCCCACTGCTCAATGGTCCAATCGACGTGGTCGCGAGCAAACTGCAAGCGGGCTCGTCGGTGCGCTGCAGTCAATTTTGGACCTGTAGCAGCTCTGCGGGCTGCTATGTTCTTCTCCTTCAGTCTTCTTCTAACCGTGGATACACTCACGGTGCGTCTGCGAACTGCCTGGAGCTCCTGTTGCAGCTGAACAGCGTTTGAGAAGCGATTTCTCAAAGAGTACGACACAACGAACCGGTCGTCTCTTTCCGAAGTGCAGCGACGTCTACCGGACCCATGTCGCCGGATATAGCCACCGGTCTCTAAAAAGCGCTGGTAGACTCTACGAACCGAAAAACGGCTCAGATTCAGTTGCCGGGCGACATCACACTGCCGCACCCCTGCTTGCAGTAGTGCAACCACTTGAGCGGCCTCATCAGCTGTAGTGTCCATTTTCCAGATGTTCTTTCTTCAGTAAAATCAGTGCGTGTGTCCCCTTCAACGGTTTAATAGCGAATGACCCACATTGAACCCGTGTTGACCTCTTTATACCCACAAAGTTAGCGCAACTCGCGACTCTCCCGAGCAGCAAAATTTCCTTAGAATTTTTGTGACCCTTTATTTGTTGCTTTAGGTTTTATTTGATAATGAAAAATAATGTTTTTTTATTAAGTTAATTAAGTAACCTTTTAAATAAAATTATAATTAATACGACTGCATGTGCATATCCAGAGTTAATGCCATTTGAACGTGATTTTCTTAGAGGTGCGATTTTTTTGACGCCGAGTGTATAATAGGCACACTTATTTGCTTTATGTACAAATCCCGGTTGTCATAAATCTCAATTAACTTATACAACTTACATTCTTATTAAAGAGCAATTCACACTTATAGCAAATTACTAATATATACCCAATGTCTCGATTAGGTAATGATTGTGTTATAATGAAAGAGAAAGCGCACCAAATGCAGATGCTAAAATAATATAAATGGTTACATTACTTTAAATTAAATATGTAATGCATCTTAGAACAAAGTATTTGTCTAGGATACTATATTAAAGTTATATATTGGCATTGATAAATCTTTTTTTACAGACATGTTCTGGCAAAGATGTCACGCTACACGTCTCTCCTACGAACCCAGCCATATTTCTTTATCAGAAATTTGGTTTCAAGGTGAGGTGATATAAATAAAACTATACATTTATAAATACTACAATGGTTTACTAAGAAATCCTTCAGATACCAAATAATCATAGATCTTTCTAGTCTTATTAACATCTATTTTTACAATTCTACGAGCATCTAGAAGTCTTAAAAAGCCCATTTTATTATTTTCTTGCACAAGTTGTTCTTTAATTTCTAAATAGTTCCTTGGAATCAAACGCAGGTTTGAACACAAAACTTGCTCAGAATCAGATAAAAGGTGAAATCCTGGTAAATCAACTATGTCCAAGGGCATACATGTCCTTTTAATTTTTTTGATTTGATTGTCTTTACCAAATGGGACCCTCACATACTTAACTGGTGAATGATTGTAAAGTTTATTCATCATAATAAATGAAGCATGTTGTTGCTCTTTCACCATCAGATCATTTTCTCTTTTCAACTGTTTATATAACCTTGCTGCAAAAAGAGTTTTTATTCCATTTTTTCTGTACTCACATAATCTTAATATCCTTTGTACAAGCTCACATTCCATGTTTAAACCTTCCATAAAAGCATCAAATTGCATTCCAGTCATGAACTGCATAAAAGAAATTAACCTATCACATTTGGATCTTAAGATAGTACTTTCAAATTTCTGCAGCCAAGAGACCAATCTACTGGGCATAATAAGACCATGATTTTGTATTATACTGTATCTTCTCTGCCGTTCCTTTAGCCGTGTGTTCAATGAATTGGCTAAAGCTATTTTCAAAGAATCCAGACAATCATCTTCATCATCAGAGCAATTATCCTCAATATTGAATATACTTTCTGCATTATTGTCATAGCTCATTTCAAACTCAGATCTGTGAGCATTATAACCTGCTAGATGATGATCTCCTTGATTGTTTCTTGGAGGGTTAGTGCTTACATCCAAGCTATAAAGATAAGGTATCACAGGTTTTGGAAAAAGAGACTGTTCAGTTTCTGGCAAAAGCTTCAATTCATTGTACTGTACATTTTCTATGTAATACTTTTTGTAATGCTCTTGGCATTCTAGACTGGAGCGAGTATGTACGTTTTTAGAAATTTCGTCCCAATTACCATAGCCATAAGTGGACAATGCCGAAAGTAGTTTACATTCCTCTTTTGCAGACCAATTACAATTTTCAAAGAGTGGAAAGTCATTGCGTCTGACTGCATACTTGTGGTCATTTTTGTGAGTACCAACTTCGCGTCCTCCTGCAAAACATGCTATGCACAATATTGTATCACATTCACTACACTCAATGTAGGGTTCGTGGACAATCTCTGAGCACGCACTGCATTTTGACTGTAATAATTCACCGGACATTTTTCTGTTATTAGGTCGAGGAACTCGTTCAAGATTTCTACGAGAAGTATTACGATATTGACTACAAGGGATGTCGACACGCACTATTTCTAAGATTAATTAGATGATTAAATGATATAACTATTTGTACAATTTTTACTTGCTTACAGCCCTGCTTAAGTTTTAACACCTTTTGGAACAGAAGGAAACACCATTCACCACTATATGTAAATAAACACTCCGTAGTAGTCCGTATAAACTGGTATAAACATTATAGTCTTTGATAAACACAGTAACCAAACCATAGATGAAATGATTTTTTTTTTCTTTATTTATGGCTTACACAATTTGTGCATTTAGCCAGTGTCAAGTAAGTGTGATCTTCTATGTTCTTGAGTAATTTCCTAGGTTTCAGTAAAGAAGTGGGGTTTTACTGAAACCTCCTCATGGCCTTCTTGAGAGAGCGCGAAAGGACACCTTGCAACCTGTTTTGTTTTACTTGCCAACACTCGTGCATATTCAGAAATACTCAGTGGTTAATAACCCACCATTATTACAGTATGTTTACCAAATAGGTTAAGTAAGAATGAACAGACTTCACACACTAATATCGACCACAACACAAAATTTAACAAGAAAACCAAAACCATTAAAGAGACGCTTCGCGCTCCCGCCAAAAAGTCACATGAAATGAAACGCCTATAATATTTGTCCTTTTCGGGACAAGCGAAGGTCTAAGCCATACTGCCAATTCCGATTTAGCTGTATTCCGAAATACCCATCAGTATATTGGCCAGTCGTAATAAAGTCTGAATCCGTCGTCGTTTTGTACAGGTCAAAGAGAAAGAAAATGTGACGTATCTTGCCGGGCTTTTTCCCTCTCTCTCGCTCTCACACTATTTTGAATATGGCATGGACAACAGCGTGGCGTCCATTCATGACGTCATTGCCCCTGGGTGTTGGCGCAATATGCAATGAGGTAAATAATTACACACCATGTAAATGAATACTCTCATGTATTAAACCAAATAGAATTTTAACAAACTTATAAAGTACTAACGCAATCAGATATTTTTTCCTATTTGACGTTATAACGATGTATTTTTGTTTTTCAAAAGACAACCAATAGGGATCTAGCGCAGTGTTGTAAGGTATTTTACTAGGGACGTGCCACTATAACACTCCTTCTCACGTTTCTAGTGTATACCCATACTGCTTCTAAGGCGTACAAGTCTTGGGCCTGGTACGGCTTTGGTTAATAGGTCCGCCTCCATATCTTCTGTTGGCTGGTAGCTAACATCCACTACTCCTTCTTTAATACAATCCCTAATAAAATGAATCTTTAAATCTTTATGTTTCGATTTCGAAGACACCATGGGATTCTTACTCAATTTTATCGCTGCTTGATTGTCATTAAACACTATAATCTTTTCTAGATGAATATCAAGATCGTTAAACAATGCCTTCAGATGTACCGCTTCTTTAGCAGCCTCCGTAAGCGCCACATATTCTGCCTCCGCTGTGGACAATGATGTACATCTTTGTTTCTTACTTGCCCAGCTAATTGTTGTTCCAGCAAATTTAAAACAATATCCGGAGAATGATTTTCTGTCAATCTTGCATGAGCCCCAATCAGCGTCGGCCATGCCATATAACTTCTCACCAGTTTTTATGAAATTTAAACCGACATCCTTTGTACCTTTAAGGTATCTCAGAACACGTTTTGCAGCTTTAAAATGTGTTTCATCAAAACTATCATTAAATTGAGAGAGATAGCTGACAGCGAATGCGATGTCGGGCCTTGTGGCTACAGCTATAAACATCAACGTACCAATTAGATTTTTGTATGGTAAGTCAGACTTGCTGGTTTTATTTGGCGTCAAGGAGATGCCCACTTCCATGGGTGTGGAAGTAGGCTTGAAATCTTCCATATTAAATCTTCTAAGAGCCTCATCTATTTTCCGACTCTGTGAAATAATAATTTCTTGGTGTTTATATGTAACATTCATGCCCAATATGTATTTAGGTTTTCCTAAGTCTTTCATCTCAAATTTATTACTTAGCATTTGTTTTATTTCTTTCAATTTCTGTTGACTTGAGCAAGCCAGTATTATATCGTCAACATATATGCCAATAATGGCTCTACAGTCTTCAGCTGTGTATATATACACACAAGGTTCTGCTTTAGATGCTTGAAATCCTATGTTTCTCAACTCAGTATCCTATTTGATGTACCACTGCCGCCCTGCTTGCTTAAGTCCGTAAAGTGATTTTAATAATAGACAAACTTTATCTCCTTCTATGTTTTTAATGTCTGTTAGTATATCTTTTGCTTTGTTGTAAACTGTCAAATCATCAGACTCGATTTCAGTTACAAGAATCTCTCGGACATATTTTTCTACATAGTCAGGTAATTTCATGTAATTCTTTTCTTCAATATCGCCATTAAGGTAAGCAGTGACGACATCCATTTGATTTAGATGTAAGCCTTCTTCAATAGCTATTCCAAAAATAGTCCGTATGGAGCTTAATTTAGCAACAGGTGCAAATGTCTCGCTGAAATCAACCCCAGGACGCTGTGTAAAACCTCGGGCATCACTGGGCAATATACTGATGTATATTTAGAAACACAAATGTTGTTTTATTCATAAGAAGAGCCAAAGGGCAGAAAGCCCACATTCGACAATTATATCTAAATAATGATTGGTATTTTATTTTTATTTTGAATCTGTTCACTCCTGATCCCAATCAAGCCCAGAGGCCAAGACAAAATCTACGATGGAACGAGCTTACCCAGAGAATGCCACTTCACTTTGAATTTGTAATAACCTATTCCTCTATGTTTTAGTGAGAGGATTTATTAAATCACCGTGAACTTATCTAGAGAACGTGAAAAGACCATTTAATGTTTTGTTTCACTAGTCTTCATAACATTATGCTTCTGTACGGACAATAGCATTTCAACTTATCACAAACTCATATATTATCTGAATTGTTATTGAACTCTACTTATGCTAAAAATTAATTTGAAAATCGAATAGAGACATTTGACAGTGTCATATAGATTGATGTGCCGTTGACTGTACCAATGCCATATTTTCATGAATACTTCGTTAACGATACTTTTCTAGCAAAATTTTAGACACATTCATTACAGGCTCTTTGCTTTTTCGTTGCTGATATTATCGCAACTTAAATACAGTAACTTGACATGATAACATACAGCCTTGGCCAAAAGTATTAGGCACCCTACAGTTTACTTCAAATAATGGAAAGAAACAACTTCTTCTATTTAAATTGTTTTATTACTATTCAAAGACACAAAAAAGAATAAAAAAAATCTTAAAATCTAGTCGATCCACCTTTGAATTTAATTACTGCGCTAATTCTATCTGGGATGCTGCGTACAAGCTCAATACAATCCGAAATGGCATGCCATTCTTGTACCAATGCATTTTTCATGCCTTTTTCGATGTAATACTGTGCTTCTTAATCCTTTTCTTCAAAATGCTCAATGGGGTTCAGATCTGGGGACTGTACAGGCCAATCTGTCAAGTCAACGTTGTTTTCAGTAAACCAGCGCATCGTAGTCGCTGACATATGACAAGGTGCATTGTCTTGTTGGAATATGACTCCGTCCAAGTTGGTGTCGCCGAAAATACTTGTTAACGAAGACATAAGTGCAGTTTCAAGTAGTTCTATGTACTTTTCGTTGTTCATATGACCTTCGCAAACAAACATTTCGCCATCCCCATCAGCAGCCATACAGCCCCAGATCATTATGTTGCCTCATCCGTGCTTGACAGTCGGTACGACGCAATCTGGAAGGCATTCTTCACCCACACGTCGCCTCACGAAGGTCACACCTGGTGTTCCAAATACCTATAAAATAAATAAAAATAAGGTTTTTTAAAAAATCGCCATAACTTTTGTGATTCAAGTGAAATAAATATGTAAGTGATCATTCTTATTAATTATGAAACCAGTAAAATCAACTTACATCAAAGTAAGATTCGTCCGACTACACAGCGTTGGACTAATCTTCTTCTGAATAATGTTTCTGTCATAGAGCCCTCTAAACATTTTATTGTGTTGGCTTCTGAAAGCCAAGGCTTCTTCTTGGCTTTGCATTCTATTAGATCTGCTTCTCTAAGTATTCTTCTGACCGTTCGAGCACTTATTGACTTTCCAGCCTCTTCGGTCAAGGTAGCAGCAAGCTTTTATAAAGTTTTCTTCCGATTTTTAATGGATTCGCGCATTAATTTTCTATCCGCGCGCTTCGTCATTACACGTTTTCTGCCTGTTCTTGGTTTACTAGCATTTGTGCAAGTCTGATCAAATCGTTTGATGGCAGATTGCACGGCACAACGTGAAAATTTCACCAATTTAGCAATTTCTTCTTGAAACCTTCCTTGTTCATGTAAAAGTTGTATTTTTACTCGGTTTTCCAGACTATTTTCACTTTTTTTCGGCATTTTTAAATAAATTAGATGTCAATTTAGTTGGTTCACCGCAAATAAAAGCTTGTTTAGTCGTTAGAGTCTTGAATTGAAGTGACCAAACATTGACTGATAAAACTGAAAGAAAACTAAATCCTTTGGTTTCGGTCACCAGGTATTTTATTACCTTAACAATGTGCCGCTTACTATTCTAGGTAATTATTTATGACCCTCGTATATCACCAAAGATAAACATTTGTTTATTGTTCAATCAGTAAACACGTTTTGTACATTTTTGTGGGGTGCCTAATACTTTTGGCCAAGGCTGTACTTTTACCTATCACCATTTTATAAACAGATCATTTTATTTAAGAATGTCATCACGAAAATGATTTTTATTTCCGGTACCAAATATTCTTTAAAATTAAAATTTTAAGTTTTTTGTTCTTTATATTTTAATGAAGCTTTTTCACGTCGTTCAATGTTGTGTTAATCAAAATATTTATTTACAAAAGATAGATTTAAACACAGATAACAAGATTTTAACACAGATTTTTTAACAAGCTTTTGGCTATCCTAGAACATTAAATAAGTATGAATCTCTTAATATGCCAAAACTAACATAAAAACAAGCTCCATTGACAATGCAGCTTCATTAATATGATTTTATTTGCTCAGAAATAGTACGTGTTACCGTAATTCGTTATCAGGAAGTTCAAATCCGCGTTGTTTTAATTTATCGTGCCTTAAAGCTCTTGCAAGCATAATAAAAAAAAACATTTAACGTATTTAAAGGTCATCAAAGAGAACGAACTGATTCTTGACATGAACAGAGAGAACAAACCGATTTGGTCATTGAACAACTTGACGTAACTAACAAACGTAGCGTAATTTTCTGGAATACCATCGATTTGAACTGGTAAATTTATGTTTATCTCTTTCTAATGTATTCTTGGTGCTATATATCGACCATGTTATGTCTCGTTCTATCGCTAGTTGAAGGCCCTAGAATGTTCTAGACGTTTTAATGTATATATTTTGGCACGACGGCAGCGCTACGTTTCATTCATTGTTGAAATTGCGATTGTGAAGTGTTGTGTTGTGAGTGATTTTGTAGATATTATTTAACTATATTTCCTAGGATTGGACTACCTTGAAGTACTTGGAACGATAAATAAAACGTAAGTATTTATTGAAATAATTCTTCGTGTGATAATATAAAAGAAAATTTTGGCAAGTTGTAAATGTATCATTACACCATGTCCTAAAAAGGTGCCAGTCGTGCGAGAGTTTAATATAATTTTTATTTTTGTTTCAGGATAAGTTAAAATGGGTAAAGATTATTATAAAATTCTTGGACTATCTAAAGGAGCTACTGACGATGAGATCAAGAAGGCATATCGCAAGCTCGCGCTCAAATACCACCCAGACAAGAACAAATCCGCTGGTGCCGAGGAGAGGTTTAAAGAAGTAGCAGAGGCTTACGAAGTGCTGTCAGATAAAAAGAAGAGAGAAATCTATGACGCCCATGGTGAAGAAGGCCTGAAAGGAGGAATGGGAAGCCAGAATGGACCAGGAGGTGGCCAATCGTTCTCGTATGCCTTCCATGGAGACCCAAGAGCGACATTCGCCCAGTTCTTCGGATCTGCTAGCCCCTTCCAGGCGTTCTTCGACTTGAATGGAGGGAGCGGAGGCACTACAATGTTCTTTGATCGTGACATGGACGTAGATATGGATCCGTTTGCGAACATGGGAATGGGACAGGCGCGACCTGGTGGCCCTGGAGGTGCTTTCCGTAGTCACAGTTTCAACTTCCATGGTTCGCCCAGTCGCAAAGAAAAGACCCAAGATCCACCAATTGAACATGATTTGTATGTGTCACTTGAAGACATTGCACGCGGCTGCGTTAAGAAAATGAAGATCTCGCGACGTGTTGTTCAGTCAGATGGCACTTCAAAGAAAGAGGATAAAGTGCTAACAATTCATGTGAAACCTGGATGGAAAGCTGGAACTAAGATCACATTCCAAAAGGAGGGTGATCAAGGCAGAAATAAAATCCCTGCCGATATTGTGTTCATCATCAGAGACAAACCACATCCATTATTCAAAAGGGAAGGCAGTGACATCAGATATACAGCTAAAGTTTCACTAAAACAGGTGAGCAACTGTTATTCATCATTCTTCAGTAATTTTCTAGAACCATCGAATTGTTTTAAAACTGATTTAGATTGTTTATTGTGAACTTTAAATTGTATATATATTTTGGGTGTTAGTAAATGCTCATTGTTTACGATAGTTAACCATTCCTTTGCTTTGTTACAGGCACTGTGTGGTACCATCATTGAAGTTCCGACCATGGCTGGAGAGAAACTTACTGTGAACCTCCAAGGAGAAGTTGTAAAGCCACACACAGTGAAAAGGTTCCCTGGATATGGTTTACCTTTCCCTAAAGAACCAACAAGAAAGGGTGACCTTCTGGTTGCCTTTGACATCAAGTTTCCCGATCGTTTATCATCAGGTGTTAAAGAAATACTCATGGACACTTTGCCTAACTAAATTGTCACCTAAGTAAGACTGCCGGATTTCTCATAGTACAGATTTAAGTGTATAATTGTAATAGTTCTGATAGCCTCTTTTGAAACTGATCTGTTTACAATTTGTAAAGTATTAGCATATAAGTAAAATCAAATTGTACCAAGAGTATGTATTGGTTAATGTGTAAATAGGCTGTCTGAACTAATGTTTATATGCTCAAACCTTGTGGTGAGACATTCCTACTAGGATATTGTAGGAAGTTATGTTGCTGCCTAAATTATTATTTGAGATGTTACTATTGTCAAGTTCCAGTGTAACATTTCATTGTAGGTTGTATGAATGATTAGCTAAAATTAATTTGTTTGGGTGGACTTTGTGCGTTTTAGTACAAGGTACTAGTGAGTCTGATTTATTTGTGTGCGACTTTATTTAATTTTGTAAGCTGTAAATATTTTGTATTTCTTTGTTGTTGTAAATATTATAAATTTATGATCCTGACAGTGATTGTAAGTTTTAGGTTTCATTGGAGGATTGGAAACTTGGAACTGACAATTACAGTAATTGTAATCATCTTGAATTGTAATTCTGTTATAAATATTTTATGCATAACTACAATTCGAGATTTGAGTAGGGCTTGAATTTTGTGAAATTCTTTTAATTTAGTAGTAAATTTGATGACAGTATGAAACTTATCACTTATAATTATTGTCGATAAATGACTAATAAACAAACACTCAACTTATCTCTTGTTTCATTATTATCTGACAATTTCGTGATTGCTCTATGCCCTATGTAGGATAGGTTTTGCTAGCTGTAGTAGTATTTTTTTCTATAAATTACCAATTGTTTTGTCGTCAGAAAGAAAATAGATTACAATTCTTTATGATAATAAAAAATGGCGACAAGATTCGAGAGGACAAGATCGTGTGATATTAGAGGTTATCCGTTTCAAAAATAAATTTTTCTTAAAATGAAAGCGAGCGATTTCCAGGAGATTTATATATGGATTTCACTGTAGAGAGAAACAGCTGTATTTTTTGTTGGCTACGTTGCGTCGACGGGGATATATAGATAGACCTCGGTATGCTGGAAGTGGGTGGGGCCATAAATAAAGCTTTCACCAAAACTACCTATGACGAGCATAAAATCAATCGATCAAGGGTGCGCTGACCGATGGCGGCAATTTTCTGATCACTCAAAATATATTTTGTTGAATGTAAACATTATAGTTGTCATTTTGAATATAATACAAATAGTCGTCAGTGTTTTGATATGATTTGTAAGACCATGTTATTCTCTTGTCTTTGCAAAGGGATGGAGGGGAAACCAATAAAAACGGTGTTGCACCTTATTAAGTTTATATCTATGTTAATATTCTGGGTTAAAATTTTTGTTAACTCGCTGTTACTGTGGCCCGTCAACGCCACGTGCAAAGCGGAGGCCACGATCGAATCGTGACGTCATTTGGCAAAAATACCACGCTGGATCGCCCGCCCCGTCCTACGTTGCACTAGACTAGAAATACATATTGCTGCTTACTATGTTATTGCATATAGAAGCCATCGAACTGCTTAACTGGAATAGGCTCTCAACACAACTATTACTGATTCGTACCTATTCGTTGCTTCAAGACAATCACTTGCAGAACGTTTTTAATTGAAGTGTTTAACTATGTGGACTTATACAGTAAGATTTTGTAACAATAACAATTGTAATTAATAAATTTTATTTTCTCAATCAAGTCCTAGGATTAGACTCAATTGTCATTTATTTAAAAAGATCATAAATTAACTTAAATAACAGAAAAAAATCCAATATGATGGATTTCAATGATATCACTTTTGATAGCTCTCTCCAATCATAATAAAATAATGTAATGTTTCTGTTTCTGGTTTCATCACGTACCCTAACAATTGGCTCTGTTTTAATCTTTCCGTCTTTACTTCTCAACAAAAGCAAAATTAAAGTAGGTCATAGTGATAGAGTAAAATCATTGGCCTCTCCTTTCTCTTTGAGCAACTTCCAAGAAACGTCTACTCAAGATATGAAAGGAATTGTGGATCACTGCCCTTGAATGGGTTCTTCCTTTTGGTCCATCTCTATTTATATTACAACCTATTATTTCCTTATTGTATTGGCACCGCTAGAAGTATTCTATTTTAGTTATGTTTATGTATCAAATTAGACCATTTCACAGAATAAAATAAAATGACCTCTTAGTTTTTTAAGATATTTTCTCCTATGTTAGTAGATATGCTAATTTTTTATTTCATAAAATCTAGGTATATAAACAACTGCATTTATCAGATTGAATTATTTTCAATGAAATACTTAAACATCCAAGATGATATGTTACAGATAAATATAAATTAATTAATCTGTTAAATTTGAAAACCAAACAACCACTGTGGAATAGCAATAATATATTAAATTGAAAATGGCTACCTATTTAACCATAATAATTTTTAAATTAATAAAATAAGTATTAAACGGTTTTAAAAAGAAATAAAAGGTGTTACTACTGGATCATTAAAGGTATCAAATCTATCCTTATTACGATATTAATTTTCTTTGAGATCACGAATTTTCTACTGTAATTTTAAGTTGATTAATTACTGCAGTTGAAGTTTAATTATGTTGTGTTGTGAGAAAGTAGGTACTTAGCACTAGTCAACAAAATGTTCACCCATCTGAACAAAAGCATTCTTCAATTATGCTCAGAATATTTCTATTTCTAGGTAAGTAGGTACTTAAGTTTCCGAAGTTCTCTTAAACATTTTATAATTGAAGATAAATGCTAATAAAGATTAGCAACTGGAACCGAGTCTCGTTTATATCTAAACTCATTAGTGCATTGAAGTACCTACCCATGTTTTTTTCTCAATGTTTATTTACTTATCTACTGGCGTACCTATGCATGACGCCACATAAAATTATAAAGCATTGTCTTCTATTATTGACCGCCGAAACCATTTACGTAGTTACTTACATAAAACAATCAACTATTTCGGTATATACCTACTACTAAGCGCCAAGCGAATACGTATTTGTTTTGTCAATTTTTGATTATATGTTTTATCAGGTCAACGTCACTTCTGTTGGTTACGCCTTCAAAATCTATAACTATTCACTCTCAAAGCATTTTTACTCATTTGGAAAAAGACACCAAAGATGCAAAGGAATTCATGCGATATACTCTTGATTAATTTTTTTCATCACAATAATGCCCAGCGTACAAATAATGTACCTACCTACATAGATTTGTAACAAATTATCACTTTTAGACGAGGCTTCCCCAAACCATGGAGGAGTTTCAGTTTACAAATGCATACGCTTCATTTATTAATAATATAAGCCATACCATAATGCATTGTGATAATGTCGACATTGCCGCTGTATAAAGACACGGTAGTGCGTTACTGAGTTCACCGTAGAACAGTCGAGAATGCGGAGCGTGCCGAATGGTCTCGAGCGGTCGGGAAGCTTCGGCTAGTGCGAATGAGGCCGAGAACCGGATCGTCGACATCTGGTGTGGCACGTCTCTATAACAATCTCCCCAGATTGTTATTTACACACGTAACGGTTAAGCTGTTTCTTGAAAAAAGTGGTCCTAAATTGCACCCTTGGGGTAAACAGAATTTAAAATACTAAGTCAAATTAGTAATATCTGGTTCCTAATTAAAACACCAAGTTATTTATTTACATTTTGTCACGTAATGTCGCAAATTTATTATAGCCATTTTGGGACGTTCAAAGGCAACTCATAAAAGATAGATATGTCGGTAGATTTCCATTTCATTTCAAATATTTGTATGTCTAAATTGTTATACCCAAACTATCTATATCTCCCATATTTGCTGTAATAGTGGTGGCTAGAGCTGCCACCTCTCCGGGTTTGACCCGGAGTTTACGGGTTTGCATGGTTCATGTCCGGGCTACGGGTTTAACATCGATATCTCCGGGTCCGATGGAACGGGAAGCGACAACACGTCATCACGCACCGGGCGCACGGCGCGGAGTGCGTGCGTGCGTGACTGATAGTCTGAGTGAGACGTACAACGTACGGGCGCGGGCGCGGGCGGCCGAGTGAGCGGGAAAGTGGGAGTAGCAGGCAGGGAGCGCGGGCGGGGTACAACAGTACATGCGTACGCAGAACGATCATTAGATTCAAAACAATAGCTAATTTCTGTTAGCGCTTCGTAATAATTGCACACAAACAAGAGTATTTTATGTTTTGTTCATTAATATTTCTATCACAGATTGTTTTCGGTACTTTCTCTTATTAAAAGTACCTATACTCTGATTTTTAATTAGATGGACTAAAGTGACATTAGTAATGATACCACATAATGGAAAATAAAAAATAGTGTTGTCTCCTGATCCAATTGAAATTCAATTATTTGTTCAATTTCGCACACTCGAACTGAGTTATTTTGATAAAAAACTACTTAATTAGAACACATAAATAAAACTCAATTATCTTTCAACTATTCATTTTAGAAAAATCATTTACAGAAACTGAATTGGTTTCAGATATTTTTTTATAATAGAAATGAATTGGTTTAAATTAACTTAATATTGTTTTAATCGGTTTTGTCTGTTAAAATATGTTTGTACCAAAATACTAGTAATTGAAAATTAATCGAATGATGCAGTGACCCCACCCCAGCTTAAATAATTTTTATGATAAGTGGTTTCCCTGTAAATTCTAAAACCATCATGTAAAATATACATAAAATAGACTTAAAATATTAGACGATAAGTTTTTGTTATATTTTTCTTTGTTACGTTGTTTTTGAGTGTTGTTGTTCCTGTTTGTTGTTTTTTGTTCTTTTTTATGTCATACGACGTTCTATAACATATTTGCGAGAAAATAAATAAAAATTAATAAATTCATTTTTCAAATAAAAACAATACATCGAAAACCTACTAAATGTGTATTAAAAATAAGAGCACAAGGAAAATTACAACAAAAACATTTTATTATACCTATGAACAATCATGTCGATGACACGATAATTCAATTCTAGCGGTAAAATTACTCGCGTCATAACACTATGCTCTTCAGTTGGCAACATTAAAAAAAAATAGTGCGCCGGCGGCTGTCACTTTAGTCCATCTAATTAAAAATCAGAGTATAGTGTTGTAGCGTGTGGTCATAATGGAACAAGAAGAATCACAGTCGAAGAAAAAAAAGAAGTACGAATGTAATTTTCAACAAGTGTGGCTAGAAAATGAGAAGTATAAAATGTGGGTGAGAAAAGTCGATGAAAAAAACGCGAAATGTGTATTTTGTAACGTGAAATTTACAGTGAAATGGGATGGTGAAAAGGCGTTATCGACTCATCTTAACAGTGAAACGCACAAGAAAAAGGTGAGAAACATTGACTCAAACTCTTTGATAACCGCTTTTCTGCCCAAGAAAAATTCTTCTGAAGAGCTAAACGTAGCGACAATCGAAATTGCGTCGATTTATCATGCAATTAGCCACCACCATAGTTACTTGAGCACCGATTGTGGTATTAAATTAAATGCTACTCTTTATTCCGATTCACCACTATCACATAAAGTTCACTGCGGCAGAACAAAAGCTGAAGCCATTGTTTTGAATGTCCTAGCACCGAATTCAATCCAGTCAACAATACAAGACCTAAAAAGGACTCAATCTGGAGGCGGGGTTCACTTTTCGATTGCTATCGACGCCTCAAATAAAGGATCCCAGAAAATGTATCCAATTGTCATCAGATACTTTGACCAAGAAAAAGGTGTTCAGAATAAATTAATGGATTTTTATGAGGATTCGAACGAAACATCTCAAAAAATTTTTGAGAATATTGACAATTTTATGCTTCAGCATGACTTAGACACAACTTTGCTGTCTGCTTTCTCTGCAGATAATGCACCGGTTAATTACGGTGCTCACAATTCCGTGTACCAAAAAATTAAAGATAAATATTCCGATACCAAAGTCGTTAAAGCAAATTGTAACTGTCACGTTCTTCATAACGCCGCCAGAAACGCTATGAAAGCTTTAACATATGATGTGGAAAACTTGATTATGAAAGTTTATGCGGAATTTTCGAACAGCGCAAAACGCACGAAAGAATTGCAGGCATTTTTTGAGGAGTTTGAAATTGAATACAGAAAAGTTTTGAGACATGGGCCAACTAGATGGTTAAGTTTGGGAAGAGCTGTTGACAGATTGATATTGTCATGGCCTGCTGTATCCGCGTATTTCAAAAGTCTTGGTGAAGCAGCATGCCATAAGATAATATGGGAATTCGTAAAACAGTGTGGTGATGATGCTGGAAGTTTATCTGCAAAAATCACACTACAGGAATGTTATTTATATTTCATTCATCATTATATGAATATGCTGACAGAAGCCATACTATTACTGGAAAAAAACACAGTAACAGCTACTGAGTTGCACCCAATTATGAAAAATATAAAAGACAAGGTTGAAAGCCGACTGCATGACGAGTTTTATGGCGCCAAAGTAATGAGAAACATGAAGTTTTTGAGGCCTTCCGAACAGGATCAATTAAAAAAAGAAGCCAATGAGGTTTACAGAAGAACTCTTGAATACGTACAGAAATATTATGATTTTGAGCATTCTGTGTTCAAATTTTTTTCCAAATTCGATCTGACAAGTGCAGTAAGTTACGAAGATGCTGTGGAAGCTTGCGAATCACTTGGTCTGAAAAATGTGGACGAAGATAAACTGTATGACGAGACCCGAAAATTAAACCAAGTATTTCCTCAGTTCGAACAATCTATTAATTCAACATTATCTGTTGATTTACGATGGGTTCAGCTTTTCAAAGTCACCTCAACTTTCACCGAACTGCCAAAAATAATTGGTAAAATCTTTTCAATCCCTATAAGCAATGCTTTCGTAGAACGCGTCTTTTCTTTAATGGGAAATTTGTGGACAGACGAGCGAAACTGCTTATCAGTGGACATGGTGAAGGCTGAGTTAATTGTAAAGATTAATTACAATATGAATTGCCAAGAATTTTTAAAATTTTTGAAGAAACCTGAGCAAGAAGAAATGCTGAAACAATCCCTGCAGAATAAAAAATATAATTTTAAGTGTCAAGCTAGTTCAAGTCAGCCTAGCACTAGCTAGGTAATTTATATTAAACAAAAAACGTTACATACCTATATTAATTTACCATTACTTTGTACTTATTTCATTAAATACTTAAATCTTTAAAAAAATGTTTTATTTTAATAAAAAAAAACGACATTTCTAAAATCTCCGGGTCTACTGTTTTTGAAAGGTGGCAGCCCTAGTGGTGGCTCTTTGATAGCGATTAAATCGTACACGTGATCTAAGGCCGTCACGTGTATTTAAAACGTGCAGCACGACCACTGCCACGCGAGACGCGAGAACTTTCGCATCCGTCCATAATACTACCAACTTGTAAGACACACTCGTGACGACAGACAATTGTGACGTACCCACCTTTTCAATTTGGCAATGCTATCGTTTTATCACTGAGCGATACACGGGTATGTCCTAGATATAAAACGCATATTGAATATATTGACATGGAAATATAATTATTCCTAGTTTTGTTGATAAAATGTATGGAGTACGTTGTTGATAAAATTTGGGAATAATAAATAAGGGCAATTATCCCCCGTTATATAATTAGTATAGTACAATAAAAAATAGCATCAAATTATTCGATTAATAGTTATATAAGAGTTACCTATAGTAATAACTAAAGAAATATACAAACTTCAGATCATGTTCTTTGTTAGTTATATTATAATATTAATGCTGTAGATTTAAATTATATGTAAACTGTAGTTTTATTTTTACCAAGGGATTGGTGCCAAATATTGCAAAAATGGCAAATTATTTATCTCTCTTATTTATCTTACTCTAGAAATAGAGTACATATATCTTTATTTAAATGGTAACTATCAATTCTGAAAATTGTTTTATACTTTGATGGTCACTTATATTAGTATTAGACATATCATAACGGGATTATTACCATGTCACGCAAGAAATGTTCTTCCTTGACGGTGCCGCCTTGCTTGCATAATATCACAGCCTCAAAAATAAAAATCACGGTGATAAATAATCCCGTTGTTTAAAACTAATTATAGAAATGTTAGTTACAGTCTAGATGACACCTACTTATTCAAGAATTTCGACTTAAAAACCAACTGATAGATTTTAATAGATAAGTTCATTAGTAGTTTAATGAATGTAATATTTTTAGAGGGTGGAAAACAGTGATAAGGCAATGATTTATCACTAGAATCTTTGCATTAAAATGAGACCTTGATCCGAGTGCATCTTAGAATGCAGTCTTACTGTGTTAGGAATACTAAATTAAGCATATGCGAGGATATAATACAAGAATAATAAATAGTACCGTATTTTATACATTATTTATACTTGTGTTTGTTTTTATTAACTAAATAAATACCTATAAATTATTATATTAGAAAAAATCGATTCGGGTCACAAGTGAATAAAAGTATAAAAATTATAAAACTAAATAAATACCTTTTATAATTTAAAGAACACCATACAATTCACAATTTAACAAGAATAACATGTTAGTTAACAGGTATAGTTTAAGAACAATTTTATATAATAGAGTTGCGAACATAAGATAGGTATACTAAAAATATCCTGTTTAGGATTCTTAATTACTCGTGTTTATATGGGGATATATGTATATGTCATTGTAGATGTAAGTAATTAGTTCTTGAGCAAAAAAGAACACTGATGAAGAATTAATTTATAATTAGTCTAATCTATTTAGTTATATTCAGTTAGAAAAACCAGCACCGAGCAATATTGATTCCTATATCTTTAATGTAGCTCAGGTGGGACTCTAACACAGTTTTTTATATGCAAATCGGGCTTGATGCGCAACCCGTTAGTCTATTGAAGCGCCCCAGCAAAGCCTTGAGACCACTGACCTCTATATTTAGACATAGCTCGCTACTAGATGGCTCTGCAGAACATTAACTTCTATACATATAAACCGAACACCATTGAAATTGATATAGGCACAAGCGGGAAGATTATTCCTAAGATATCTCCATTGCTGTAACCAGACGACACTGCAGAGTATTAAATTTTATAGAATTTACAATCGATCGCAAAAATCATATCGACGAAAAATAAAATAATTTGTGACGCAATTGAATAAAGGACAAGACAACGAACGTTTATCAAGTTTAACTATAATTTGTTATTTATTTACAGCTCATAAACAAAAACAATCTTGTATTATTTTCTTTTTCGACAAGGATTTTTTAAATACTAAAACTTATTAATGTTTTAGACAGAACAGAATACCTATTAATCCTATTATAGAACGATGACCTTGCAGTAGGTACATAGCATCTGCCAAATGCATCCATCCATTTCTTGGCGCCATCAAACTAAAGCTGTGACGTTAGTAAAATTTTTGTCAACCGTGTAAACGTAGCGCTCATAGCAATATGGTTGCAAATTGAATAAACTTATAATCACTGTCGATATTTCAGTTTAATACAGCGGCATATCTCACGTGTTTTGCAAAGATAAAAAAGGTGCTTCGAATGTTCTGGAAAGCGATCTATCCATTTGTTTGTTGACATCGCCACGAACGCACAATCTCCACTTCGTGGCGTACATTATGAACATATCTTTATGATAACAATATTTTGTATTTCCCAACATACACAATAGTTTCCTTACGGGCGTTTATTAAGTCCAGTAGTTTCATTTGTTAAATTCAGTTTAATTTCAAATAGGAATATGTAATTTAATCAACTCTGGTACTCGAAAAGAACAGCAGCTAATTTTTTATAATCCCAAAACGGCTTTAAAACCAAGTAGGTATGTTAATAATTTATAAATAAAAATACGAATAATCAGATTTAACAATAATCAGGCAACGCAAAATTTTCAGAACATTTAATGTAGGTACTGTAAAATTTATATTTAATTGTATTTTATAATTTACGAATGTGTACTATAGTTTTATTTTATTTTACAATTAGTTATTTTTGAAGAGAAACCTCCATTTATCAAATGGGGGCGCCATGGGCTGTATGCGCGGCACGCCCATATAATTAACGTTTCTAAATGAAATTAAATTGGGAAAGGAGAAAATAGTTTCTTATCGATTCTTCTAATCAACTTCCGCCTTTAACATCAAGTAATTTAAGATTGTGTTCATAATTATTTTATTGAGAAGCTGGATGACGCTGAATTTAGCGTGTTCGGACTATGGTTTAAATAGAGTAATTATTGTTTTTTGTAGATTATTTATGGTGACGATTTGAAATGTCGTTACTTCTGTTAAAACTGACGAGTTTCTTGCGCCCGCTCTTCTTGTCAATTAAAAGATTTCCTGAATGTAGGTAAAGAATGTTGGACGATTCAAAACCACTTATTTTAAGTGCATTTGAATAAAGTTTTATTTTCTTTGCGAAGGTTAAGCAACTTTCGCTAGAACTGTTTAATGGATGGCTTTTTTATCTCAAGCTCCTCTATACTTTTATAATCACGTTAAGTGATTGCACTGGCTCCTTCCACTTTAGTAAGCATCCACTATTTACAATGGTGGGTATAGGGTTGCCAGGTGGTCGGAATTTGTCCGGATTGTTCCGACATTTAATATAATCTCCAACATAATATAATAGTCCTGACAAAAAGCTTCTCGTAAAATTATTGACATATGAAATTTAAAATCCCCGTGCGATTTCAAAATTTATTCACTCTGTATTTGGATCTAACCTGTTTGATTTCAATCGGTGGATTCATTGAAACACAAGGGCATAACAAGAAACATGACCAATTCTCCTAATATGCCAAAAAAATTCATTTTATTTCTTGTACCAACAGTAATAGCAAAATCCGACTACTCGATATTTTAGTTTTACCATCTGTCAAGCCTATTAGGGTTATGTAATGTAATCTAGTGATGATTACAACACTAGAACCACCGGATCTTTGGCACATTTGAGGGTACAAATACGGACTTTTAGTGGGTATGCCTCCAAACTTTTACCGGGTACTAGGACGGGGGTGGAGGAGAGCATGCGTAACGCATTTCCCGCGTGTAAAAAGAAAAGTGGGTTATGTATAGCCCATTCTCCCTACGGGCTTTTTAAAGTTGCCTTTTACCCGAGCAATGAGGCCATCAATAATTATATTACACCACAAAATGGAAAAGTCGTTAATTTATTAAATGATTTACTTATCTATCTAGCTATCTCTTTATTAAATTCATTAAGTTTTTAAATTGAAAGATAAACCTTAATGCTATTGAAATAAGATTAGTCAAGTTAGTTAACAAACGCGATAGTCACGTTTTCATATTCGAAAACATACACTTAGGGTTCGGGGCTTATTAGACTTAGCACTTTTTAGTAACTTTTTTTCTATCTTTTAGTTTCTTTTTATTCTTATATGGCTGGCTTGATACTCCCTATCATGGTTAGATTGTTTATTATAATTATTAATTTTGGCATTATGTGCAGTCGCTGGCACGAACAGGTGTGCACATATTAAATACAATTATTAATAAAATACTAAAATAGTGTAAAACGTTGATGTTTACTTGCATCTTGTTGCTTGCGGCTGTACTTAACTTCATTCTTAAGATCAACTGTTGTTGCTTTGCATGTAATCGCGTTCGACAATATATGTTTAAGTTCACATTTGTTGATCAGTGGATAGCGTATTTGATTACATATTTACTCTTATTATTACATAATAAGGCCAACGTTTATTTGTATAACATAATGGTATGTAGTTGTTTTCTGTTCTTAATAAAGAGTAAAAAAAAATAAAAAACTTCTCAGGTATATAACTCACTTTTCTTACACGTCATCTCAGCGGAAAAAAGCCCATTGCAAGACGGAAGTCCTCTCGTAAATGGTGGGGTTTTTTGCCAGAATCTCCACGGGCATACGATTTGGAAATCGCAGTGGAAGACCATAATTCGGAATAGTTGCTTATGCTGCCCATGTTGTAGTCTACGGGACTACAGACTGATGAGCACCTTCAGTGTCATTATACTTTGTCCAATGTAGGATGATACTTTTGACAGTTGACACCTATGTAGAGGGTATAAAGTTGCTATTGCAATGTCAAGCCAAACATAGGAAACAAACGCAACCTTAGTACGTAGCAATAAGGAAGCGACACCTGTCAAAAGTATCATCCTACATTGGACAAAGTATAGTTGCTTTTCAGGCACCTTTAAGTTAAGTATGTATTAATATGGAGTAATCTCGTTGGTTAATATCGACGTTTTTTTGTGCAGCATTATAGTCATCTTGTCTAGAGCTGCATTTTCCAAATATGGTTGTATATTCGAATTTAAATAGAGAAATATTTCATAATGTACTAGGTGATTTACCTCTCCCCCCTGACGCACGATTTGATAAAAAAATTAAAATAAGGTCAGAAGGCTATTGCTACCTCTTTACAAGAATTGTTATTAGCTCATCAATCAGTCATCCTAATTGGTAAAAAATGGGTATTTTTTAAATAATGCGAGTTATTGCCTTGGTTTAAATTGTATTAAATAAATATCCTGTATCTTGATAACACTATCTTCAAGGTCGGAAATTGTATATTCAATGAAAGATTAAATAACATAGAACATTTCTACGCAATTAATTTTTTTTTCGGTATAAGAAGGTCTTGAAGTCTAGTTTTAGTATATTTAATTATTTAAAAGACATTTTATTATAGGTACATTTTTCTAAAATACCTACTAAACGTCATTTACTTTTTGATCAAATAAATAAATGTATGGAGGCAATTAATTCAATTGATTATTCTTCACTTCTGTTTTTTTTACTATTATTTTTACATTTTTTTATTATTATTATTCACATTTTATCGTATGAATTCCCTTTTTACAATAAAATATTGTAAATTCTGAAATGTTATTTTGATAGAAAATTATTAAGAGTACCTACCTACCTACCTAGATATTGACCAAATGATTATAATAATTCAAGAGGTAATGCAAACAATCTACAAAAAAACACGACAGTTGGAGATTAACAGCAAAAAAAAATTCCACCCAGAATTTTTAGTTTCAGTTTTCAGCGAATCCAGGATCGCTATTGAATGAAACAATTTCAAATTAAAGACTCAGACAAATGTTATAATAGTTAAATATTAAAGGAGATGAATCATTTGAACTTTAGTTGAAGACAAGACAATAAAATTAATTCGAATAGCTTTGAAATGTCAACTCCTCGCATTAATATAGTGCCATTACAACAATCAGGTTGTTATGTTATAGGCATATCGGTTGCATAAAACTCTTAACTAAGTCGCGTCATATGATACTGTATTTATATAAAATTACGTAAGACTAGCAAAAACGAATTGAACACACTTTTATCTTTAATTATTATAAAGAAAATATCAAAAGTATTATGACACACGTTTCTGTGTGTCAAGTTATTGTAATATAAAGATAATAATAATAATAATTATGCCATTTGCCAAAATACGTAAAAAACTGCCTGATTCATCTTTCATAATTCCAAAGATGTAGGCATGTTCACATAGAAATAAAATTATCGCTGTGATGGGCAGAACATATTATAGTAGTATTATTGTAGTGCGGATACCAATTTCATTATAATGACTATATCAGAATCAGAACAGTTACTTAAGATAAGTTTGAAAGAAGTATAATGTCACCATTGAAAAATGAGTTTATCTTAACATTCTTATCTTCCTTTAATCCATTTTGATAGATTGCTTCAACTATCCTATTTTTTTTCTACTGTAGCCATAACAGACACGGAAACGTTGTGAAGATATTTTTGCACAGGTCCCGCCTATATCCTAATATCCTGACATCAGCCGAAAGACCATAATCACGCGACAAACTTATATTCGCTGTTGGTGGTATAGCTTCAGAACCTTCGGCATTGCGTACAAGGTTTACAATGGCTTGGCTCTCATTATCAGGTTGATAAGAGGTATAGCGGGTCTTATATTGCATGAGCAAGGCCATCGTCCTCCCACTGATGCCTAAATGAAATGTTAATATATCCGTGAGTCAGTCGCGTCTAGGTTGTTTTACTGAACTGTATCAAAAATGTGTTTAGCATGAAAAGCGGTCAGGATATGTGGGTCGCAAAACAGTTGCCCATTGTTTAAATTTTATTGGGAACATGTTTTCTCTTCACAGTTTTATAAATAGTAGCAGGATGTTATACTAGGACGACCTAATAGTCGCTGTGACTTTTTAATTTAGTCACATGTACCTAGTACAAAATTATGATCTCATGGCGCTACAAAAAATATACAACATACCAACCTGGTTGAACTTAATAGTTCAATTCTCAATAGCATTTGTTTCAGGATTGAAACAAAAGATTTCAGAATGACGAAGACAATGTGAGTGATTGATCAAGGATAAAATAATGTAATTTTTTCTTCGGTGCTTTTATTTGTCAAGTTAAAAATACCAAATTCGACTTTCATGTTCGTCGAGTATTCTTTCACAATATCTAAGATATACATAAGTGGTGGGTAATTAAGTAAATTACTTACATATCTTTGTTTTTAATAAAGTATACAAATAAAAATATCGTCAAAAAGTGTAGGATGGAAAAACTATTGATGTGCCTAGTTTATAAGCTGTTTGAGTCCATGTATCTTAGCCTATAACCACGGAGCTATCTTATTATTATATAAATCTACATTTCTTTAGCTGTCACTGTGAGTTTATACTATTCTCGTACACCTAAACCTCAAGAAATGAACATTAGCCGTAGAAATCAGTTAGTGAATTTTTAGTTAACATACTATGTAATAATAAGGTAAGAAATTGTGTGATTTACATAAAAATATGCTTTTATAGGTATATCTATTTGGAAACGAAGACGGTAAAAAGTAAAAATAATTAAAAATCAAGTAATTTTCATAATTAATCTTCACTTAGCTCATATATAACTTAATGTGCCATTGTTCTGCCTACGACAAAATGTAAAAAGTTGTCAATTAATTTTAAACATTTTAATAAAACATTTTCAGTTGAAAAAATCTATCGGCAAAATGTGACATATTTTCTTAGGTTATGTTTTTGACTGTGGGTACGTGCCTAATAATATTATGTGCATGTAAATACCGATCTTATTGTCTTGGTAGTTAGGTTTGATTTCGTTTAAGAATAAAAAAATAGCATACCAATTACTCCTACCTGAAACATTTACCAAACAATAGATTACTTTTAATACATTTTGTGGTCAATATAATATCAGAGAGACAAGCGACGACAATTGAAACTATTTATATATGTCAGTTTTATCTCAGCCATACCGTTATGTTTCCTGAAAAATATATCACGTTCGCTTATCGCAACGCCTGCTTTAACATTAACCAGAGATACCTTTTTAATACTTCCGCTATCATTTAAATTATTCGTTTTGATTACAACACAACACATTAAAAAGATACTTCTTAAATTAGTATCTCGGGTAATATCAATCTTATAAGTATATACAGCTCCAGAGCAGCAGCGGATCCAGGGAAAGTAAAAGGCTCACGCCCGCCCCCTCAAAAAACATAAGAAACAACTGGTGGCAAAATCTCGAAAATTTGCTATTGTAGTAATTCTATATCGAGTTTTATTTTTTATTTGATTATTGAGAGAGTTATAAGTAAATATTTACCCTAAACCACTCTAAAAAAATTCATTTATTACATAGCTGTTTTTACAGTATGTGTGCATTGAAATAACGATCAACACTGAATAAAAATCCGAAAATAGCTAAATAACACATAGCGATTTTTGCACGCGCAACGACGACTTGCAATACCTATTGCAAAAATTTAGTATATTTGTAACCTTTAAATTAATTGGACATCTCATAATAATATGATACTAGTGTCAAGCTACTTCTGTCAATTATTATTTACAATTAGTAAGAGCAGACTGAAGGCAGTCATTTAAGCTTAGTTAGATCGCTCTACAAAGCACTATCTTAAGCGTTACCGTATACGACGATTTCTCAACCGATTTTTTCGCCGATTTTTTATAATAAATTGTAAAAGATATCGACAATACCTCGTACTGAAATTTTCCAAGAAGTTTACTTTTTTATAGTTTCATATTTAAAGGTGTTATTCGCGTGATTTTGTGTAACTTTTTTAATGTTTTTAAATAAATAAATATATTACCTAACATTTTTATTTACATATCAAGAAATAAAACGTTTTTTTCGGTTTGTGTATCATTTTGATTGCGACAGATGTTACTGGCAGTTCGCCATCAATATCTGAAACTTCGTTGGTAACTCTTGAGTTATAAGTAAATTTAAAGTAGGTAATGGACAGTTAGACATGTTCCTTGAGTCGGTGACAAAATCGATTATCTAAGTCGACGAAAAAATCTAATAAAACTAGGCCCGGATTTAGATGTGTGGAGGCCCTGGGGCAACAGACGGCCCTAATTATATTCGAATAAAAAGTTCAAAATCGTTTATTGCAAATATGAGTGACACAGTTTTTATAACAATGTTAAAAGTTCTTCTATATTCTACAAAAAAAAAATTGGTAAAACTTGATAGTCGAAAGTAATCCATCAAAATTTATATTTTTTTTATCTCTGTTATGGGGGCCGCTCTCTTGTGGAGGCCCCAGGTCAGTAGCCCCGCCTGCCCTCCCCTAAATTCGGCTCTGAATACAACTACTATTAACAAGAGCGACAGAAAAACGGCTATTGATATAGGATCTACCGTGAAAGAAATGTAACACTACAAGCGATTTATAAATAATTTAGAATGCTTAAGGCTTCTTTTTCTTAATCTTGTTATCCTTCCAAGGTGAGAAGTCGGGCTGTGGTAACTCCTTGCAGTCCACTAGAGGATTGGTAGGGCTCACTGCTTCCATTACTCGTGGTTGCGCTTGGTCCAATAACTCTTCGTTGGCGCATATCACACCAGCTAATGTTGTCTTCCTTATTTCAGTAAGTTGGGCTGTGATAAAAATAAGACTTTAATGTTAGCCGTTTTTGAATTTACTAATTTAAATAAGATATAAAATACGTGTGTAAAAAACAACTACGCCTCCGAGCCCTCAGGTGGGCGTAGTTGTTTTTTACACACGTATTTTATATCTTATAGAAATATTGCATTTTGAATGCAAGAATTAAATTAAAGAACATAATTTACTAATTTAACTTTGTCGCCAATATATATAATATAATTATAAAACCAATGTCCAAAATTTGCTGAGATTCGTCGACAACATCTAATTAGCTATTATATGGAAAAAAACAGGCTGAAGTTAGGTAGGTCAAAATATTTTAGCTATCGTAACTGATTGTAAAAAAATAATATAATTATTATATTAATGTTGTTAAAAAATACAAGTGAAAACATCGCATCTGTCGATTTGAACATGTTGCTAGGCTAACAATTAAGGCGTTGCTAGTTTGCAAAACAAAAAAAAAATACAAATATTTTTTTAAATAGGTAAACATATACATAAGCATAAATATCGGTTATTTTATAAGGCAGTCATAAAGTACGTTTTAAATTATTTAATTTTGAACAGAATTTCATAAACCAAGATATTAAATAGGTGAATTACAGATTTAAGGTACTCTACTATACGTCATTCAGAAAAGTTTAGTTATATCGCTAAAGCTTTTAAGTAAAAATACCATCATTTTAATTATTACGAATTAGAATTACGAATTTCCCTCCGCATTTAATGGGAACAAGATTGAAATATCGTGTCTCATTGAAATTGGACGTGCGCCAGGAACAATTTCGTGCAATGGTTTTTATGATTTCCAATGTGACTTCCAACCGGACGTGTGGTTTGAGCGACTTCAAATGACGCTTAGGGATGAAGGTCCATCTTAAGCAACCGTTGGCATAACGAATTTAAACGCGATCGTCAAGATCGTCAAAGCGACCTGATCTGGCATCCTGTTACTACTTTTTATACGCTAAGCTAAAAAATCTATTTAAAAATTTAATCGTCTGAAAATGAGCTAACAGCATTCGAAAAGCTGCCTGCGGCGGACTGCGAAAAGTGTTACGGAAATTCAGACGCATTAAACTTTGTAACGCATTAAAATTAATTAAGCCTGGTGGACAGTTTTTCGAAAAGATTTAATTAATATATTTTATCCACATTAGTTCGAAACTTTCTGAGTTTTCCACGCATACCTAGTCGATAATTCTACTGTAATAATAATTTTTTTTATACGCACCGTTTGAGAAACCAACTGTCTCATCTGCGGTTTCATACCAGAAGCGATCGCCGACCTTGAGGCGTAGGAATTGGTCAGAGACAAGGCAGCTGAGCGTGGGCCCTAGCAACCGCCCTTTGGGGTCTTCTGCTAATGCGCCAGTGTACAGGTCTATATCATCCACGTTCCTAGAGAAAAACCAAATAAAATTGTTATTAAAGCTTATTTTTGCGAGAATTAGAACGAGAACGAGAAAAGAGACAATTTTAATGAAAATAACAGAAAATATGAATAACCTTTGGTACGTTATGCCTACTATGGATAAGTAAGTCCTTCGAGCATCATTTTTACACCCCCAAAACTGCACAAAATGGCATTTTTCAATTTTTTTGCTATATTGTTTAGTGTAGTGTTTACGATTCCGACTGAGTAAGCAAAAGGTCTAAAGCGCGCGGAGGGACACATACTTGAGGTTACCCGGGTACCACCCACTTGCGACTTTTACTCTTTTTTACTGTTCTGTGAAATATATCTATATCTAAAGAAATTTTCTAGAAAAATACCAACTTGTGTAAAGTGTTATCCGGGCAATTGCTCTTCCATTTGAGCTACCGACGGTCCCCATCATCTTTTTCTAGCCTGTCTTAAGCTAAATCGTATTCGCCATCTCCTCATATTCCAGGGTAAATTATACAAACATCGAGTATAATACTTTTACAAGTTTCGAAGATGAATAGTAAAAAAACAACTGACTCCAGGTCTCAGTAGCTCAATAGGAAGTGCAATAGCCCATATAAATAAAATAAATAAATAAATAAAATAAATATTTCTAACATTCACACCAATTAGCCTAGCCCAAAGTAAGCTCTGTAAGGCTTGTGTTATGGATACTAGGGTAACGGATAGACATACATATATGATACATAGATATGTAATACTCATAGAAATATATATAAACATCCATGACTCAGGTACAAATGCTCGAATTCATCATAAAAACATCTGCCCCTTCCGGGATTCGAACCCAGGACCATTGGTGCGAATGGCAGGATCGCTACCGTTGCACCAAACGGTCGTCAAACGGTCGTATATAGCGAAAGGCAATGGGTTTAGGTCTCGTTTTACACCTGAGACAAATTAAATTTTTGCTAGTTTGCATTAGATATAATATACCCAGTATTTAACTAATGTTTAAATAACAAAAAATAAGTTATATAAAAATATACTTCATTATGTTATAATAAAAATAATATAAAAAGTAATCAATGTAGGTAGTTGGCTGCTCATTGCTCATTGAATATAAGCAGGTGACATTAAAAATCAATTATTTATTAATAATAAAAGTAGATGACTTTTAAGTTGATTTTAATGTGATACGAAGTATCAACTTATTAAATCCATCATAGTAAATGTATAAATTACACTCATACTTCAATATATTCACTAGTTTTTCGAAGGTCAGCGCTAAGTCGCTAATAAATCTACCTCCAGGCGAAGAATGCGAGCTTATGGCATCGCAGGCTGCTCAGTCGGATAAACAAATATTTAAGAAGAGGTCGAGGTAGCTAAGATATTTTATCTTTTACGAGACTTTTGGGCTGTAAGTTTTCCTCCTAGATACAGTTTTTTATCTATGTGAATGGATTTAATCTTATACTTTTCCGACTGAAATGAGATACATCCATTACAAACTAGTAACTAGGTGCAACAGTTATTTTACAAAAATAGTTTGAACAACACGAATGTCTGTTTTGTTTAAATTAAATTCATTAATTGATAGCTCTCATTGCTATTTCTGACATATAAGAAAGGTGGGCTTATTCCTCAGGCCTCATTCGATATCCAGATACACCAATTTCTTCCCTTACGTGTTTGCAAAAAATATTTACTTACTTGTAAATGTTACGAATCCGACCAAAGGACTGTTCGTCGAATATCTCTGTAAGTTCCTTGAAGTTACTTGGTCGGGACAGGCCGCAGTGCTCCCTCCAAGCGGGATACGCGGGCAAGCCGTGGTCGCGGCCTCGCTGGATATTCAGGGAGACGAGGTCGAGGCCGCACGGACCGGCCTTGTGAGCTGGTGTACTGCTTGTACTATTTACTACTTGTGGGCGCTCGAACAGATGGTTGCTTAGCTGGGGAGGAGAGTAATGTTAAACGCAATGTCAAATGTACGATTCATTCATATGAAGGTAAAATAAAGTACGATTTATGAATACTATTTTCTTTCCCGTCTTTCATTTTGCCATAGAAATTGTCTGCAAAAACGTGAATACATTCTGTAAAGATTTTCTTGGCAAAACCTTTGTTTCCAAGTCAATGCCAATCTGATATAAAGATAACCTTGGACTTGCAGGTCCTTATGGGATAGGGAAACAGGGTTTCGCATCTAAGGCATTGATCACCCTGAGGCCAATGCTTTAGAGTCGTAAACGTGCTTCTTAAGGTCATCGTTTTCACCAGGCGGGACATAATTATGATCTTTTGTTACCATTATAAAAAGTGTACAAATATAAGGAATTAATTTAAGTCAAGCTGCATCAAGGGTTGCCAGATCAAATTTTGGAGAAAGAGTCATATACGTACGTTTTGAATTGGAAGCATGACATTCTGATTTTAATTAAAATCTCTTTAATTAAATGTTAATCATGCTAGTCCGCGTGATATTGGCCGCAATGGAATTATCCAAAAGACTAAAGCCCTACAACCCAAATTTGTATTTATAGTTGGCCTGACAGAACTGCCAAAATCCAGAGTACGTTCAGGGCACGCAACGCAACCCTGGCTGATGGCCTAGTCGATATTCTACTAAATATAGCGAGTGGTCGTAATTTATTTTATCAACTCTAGGGTGGATACATCAAAGTTGAGCGTAACAAGCGTATTCATGAAAGAGACTAAGTCCTCACAAACTACATTACTTAGCTTAGATCAAACGTGCATTGTATTTCTCCCTAGTAAGTTTAAAACCACTGTTACCTCAGTGGTTACATGAGGATCGACGTTGTGGACAGGCGTGTTCATCGCGGAGGAGACGGCGGCTTTCGCCCCTCGTGTGCTGTACAGTGCATAGGGGTTGAACAGCATCTCATGCAGCTGCACGTAGTTTATGGTGCCTGTGGTTGCGTCCACGTTGTGAATCAACCCCTGGAGATGGCAGGTATAATGATATTAGTTTAAAGAAACGATGAATGAATCATGTACCAATAATAATTTATTTTTCGCCTCAAACGCTCGAGAAAGTTGAGTTTGTCATTCAATTTCTGCGTGGAAAATTGTGTTTTATCTACTAGCGTGGAAAAGTGTTTTAAAATTAGTACCTTTCTATTCAAAGAAAAACACACATGGTACGTTCTGTATTATCATTATAGTATTTATAAGTTACATTTTATTCTTATTTAAATTTATACTATGATACTCTGTTTTGGTTTTATCAAAATATTTTTTGTAGCAATTGTACTTTTAATTAAAATTACCCTATTCACCATTTAAAAATTGCTACAATTAATAATTTCTACCTTTACCTTTGATACCTTTGTATCGAGATTTATTATCAAAAAAGTTTGCAAATTATTACCGGTAATAGCGTGTGGGCGAATCTGAAGGCAGCTGCTGAAAAATGATTGGCCACGGTGGGATCCACAGTAGGGTCGTAAACATTTGAGTGTCCGTCCGGTAGCAGTGTCAGGTTCAACGCGTACATCACGTCACTGCCTGTGAATTTACATATTCAATTTAATAAATCTATAATGCAAACACATCGAAAAAAATCAATAGGCCAATTTTCGCAGTTTGAACAAATATTTGGGCGTTTTATGATTCTCATCCCTGATAAGTTCTATATATTTTGCATGTACGTAATCAGACCCCTCTTTCCCACTGGGCACTCTGGGCAAATGCCCAGGGCCCCGCGATCGATAGGGGCCCCCTAGTTCCTGCCAGATTCCTAAATCAATACTGACATTTATTACTGAAAAACTGATTTAATTAGAGTAAATCGAACCTCAATTAGGGACTATATTATTGACTTGCTTATTAGCTTTTGCGTGTGCGAAGCTATTCTACTCTCACCCAAAATAAGGCTATCGAATTTCAGTACGCTGAGATAATTTTAGATTTGTGAGAATCACCCCATTTAAATCAAAGATTATGTATTCATCTATTGACTGTCTAAAAAAAAAACTCTGAAACCTTGTTTATCTACTTTCATTGTCTATTCTGGTAATAAAAAAGTGTTCTGTCAGAGTCATAGGGGTCCCGTTAAACTTATATGCCCAGGGCCTGCAATAGGTTAAAGACCTTAGGTTAAGCATAGTAACTGCATAAGTAGAACCATATACACAGTATCCCAATGCTGTAGAACATGCGCGATAACTACGAACTACTTAAAATATTGTATATTAAATTATTTATTTTTAAGAATAACTGGCCAATTACTGTAAGAGTCGGGAAAAATAGGGTTTATTTTAGAGATTGATTCCTTCTATTTATCAACGCACTATTTTATTTGAAGCGAAATCAACAGTAATGTTTAGAAAATGACTGTTAATTTATGAAAACTTTAAGAACTGCTTTTTGCTAGATTGTTATTCATGTTGTGAAGAATGAGATAAATTTTGAGAGTGATGAATAATTGTTTACCCAATTTAGTATAAAGTTTACCCAATTGTACACTGCCTGGTACGATTCTCGTCACGTCATTATAAGAGACTAGATGAGACAAAAATGTTTGCTTACCTAATATTGAAGGCAGAAATTCGGCGTAAGTGATGTGTTGCATCTGTGCACCGACGATCCGTCTGGCTTCCTGGTAGAGGGTCTCGTCGTTCCACGAGGGGTTCAGCGCGAGAAGCTGCTCGGCCACGCGATTGTGCTGACGCGCCCAGATCAAATGCATGGTGGTTAAGTGCAGATTCTCATTCGCGCGATCATCACCTGCGTATCAGATGTTTATTTACACACATGAAAAAATTGATTAAGATTTAAAGGCCCCCGTCTTAGCTCAGTAAGTTTTTGTTTCATTTTTAATGTAGTGTAATCCTTTCTCGTATCATTACGGGATGGGAGCGCTGATTTAGGATTTTTTTATGACAATAAAACATTATCAACTGAATTTACCAAATTTGCTAAATGATATAGTAATAATATACCCAACCTTACAAACCTAACCTTCTACAAAAAGTGTAATAATAGGCTTGTGCAGTTGACGATTGCATCGTATCATTCTCTAAAAATTACTGAACTCTTTGTCAAAATATATAAATTACGTGTCACGTTGTTTGTCCGCGATGGACTCCTAAACTACTTAACCAATTTTGATCAAACTTCGTAATTATCTGATATTTGATCTAACTTAAAAGATAGGATAGATTTGATTTTAATTTATAACACAGCAACGCGTGGCCGGGGCAGCTAGTAATATATTAGGGGTTAAAGTATGAAATTGCCGATTTGTACTGAAAATCTATATTGTTTATTTTTTAAATTTTTAACAAATTTATTTAATCAAAATAGTTGCCATTATTATCTATACATTGCTGCCATCTAATGGGAAGGTCATTAATGCCTTTGCGATAGAATTCCGACGATCTAGACTGCACAAACTGTGTGAAAGCATTTTGTACTGCCTCCTGGGAAGAAAACTTCTTGTCACGTAGATAATTGTCCAAATCACGAAAAAAATGGTAGTCCGTTGGAGCAAGGTCTGGTGAATACGGAGGATGACGAATGGTTTCTAACTGCAGTTCCTGAAGGGTCAAAATGGTTTCTCGTGCTGTGTGAGGTCTCGCGTTGTCGTGGAGCAATAATGGTGAAGATCGATTCATGAGTCGGGGCTGTTTTACTGCTAGTTTTGTCAACATGGTTCGGAGTTCGGCACAATAGACATCTGCCGTTATTGCTTGACCAGATCGGAGAAAACTATAGTGAATAACACCATGCTGAGACCACCAAACAGTTACCATTACCTTTTTATTGGTAAGTTTTGCTTTAGGACACTGTTGTGGCATTTGACCTGGGGTCAGCCATTGCATTTTTCTTTTCCGGTTATCATAAAGAATCCACTTTTCATCACATGTTACAATTCGATCCAATATTCCTTCATTTCTGTACCGGTTCAACAAGGCAACACAAGTTTCAACACGCGTTTCTTTCTGCAGATCAGTCAAATCATGAGGCACCCATTTTTCGTATTTTTTTATTTTATTGATTTGACGCAAGTGAGTCAATATTGTGGGTAAGGTAACGTTAAACCATGCCGCTAATTCCTGGGTACTTTGACTAGGATCGGCTTCCACTATCTCTCTTAATTCATCGTTATTTACCTGTGTGGGCGGTCTTCCTCGTGGCTCGTTCTTTAAGTCGAAATTTCCATCACGAAAGCGTTTAAACCAAAATCGCACGGTGCGTTCATTAGTAGACCCCTCTCCAAACGCAGCATTGATATTGCGGGCTGTTTCTGCCGCGTTAGTTCCGCGTCGGAACTCGTATTCAAAAATAACTCGAATTTTCGCAGTATCCATCTTTCTTGTCTAAATTGAATAACAAAAACAATTGAAAGTCGATATTCAAATGTTTTACATTTTTTAAAAAAAGAACATCATAGAAACCATTTAAAAAAAGTTTCATTCGAAAACCTCAAACCATGAAGATTCTATGTCAATTCAAAGAACCTATTGCAATAAAACGGCAATTTCATACTTTAACCCCTATTATATATAAATTAAATGTCACGTTGTTTGTCCGCAATGGACTCTTAAACTACTTAACCGATTTTGATCAAACTTCGTAACTATCTGTTATTTGATCTAACTTAAAAGAAAGGATAGGTTTTATTTTAATTTACAACACAGCAACGCGTGGCTGGGTCAGCTAGTAAAATATATTTTTTCTTGGTTGTCGCTACCACTTACCGACAGTTGGATCAGAGATTTTTCCTTTTTTGTTGTATATATAAAATCTTACCAGTCTCGAGACAAAATATATTCCAAGATATATTTACCTTTGAGATTAAAATGCTACCCAGTTAGATTATAATTATGCCTGGCAAGTTGAGTGGTTTGGAATATTGTAAGAGTTCTAACCTGTCTCAAAGCAGTATCGCCCCATAGCATTCATCTGCGCCGTGTTGCAAGGGTCGGAGGGATCCTGAACTTGTGGCAGCAGCTCCCGAGTGCCATCGCGCAGCATGCGAAGGCGCCCGACAGATAGCAGACGAAGACTCGTTGCTCGCTCGAGCGTGTACCCGTACACGGTGGAACCGTCAATGAAGGCAGTTGCTTGGTTCATTTGCTCTCTAGGACCTAAATTAGAATGATGAAAACTGATAATGAAAACAGACTCTATGCCATTACTTTGTACTCTTGATGCTATGTCTAGTAAACGCAATAAAACACTTCCTTTACCCCAGCCGGCTCGTATCATTAGAAATAGATTACTCAACCGAAACCTTGTGTTAGTGACTTTGCTATTTAAAAAATGTAGGCATTTACTTACCGAAGAAGCATGTAGGGCATGGAGCGGAGCGCACAAACTCCATGCAGGTAAGGTTGTACTCCTGATAGAAAGGATCTTCAGTATCTAACTTTACAGGAAAGCACTCAGGGTGTGGCGCCTGGCTCGTGTCGCAGCAGGATAATGCACTGCTGTTTTCGCCTAAAAATCAGAATGGATATGATTTTAATGATAGTTTGACTAACTATGGAAATTCAATGGTAACTGTATAATGTTTGTACATCTCTCATTTCCGATTTTCGTTCATTGCAAAATTAATCAATCTGAATCCCAAAAATTATGAAGATGGCAGAGACTAAGATAGAGGTTAAAATAAATGTATTAATTCCATTTTATGTGAATAAATTGAATGATAGGCAAGTACTGTTTGACACACCTTTACTTAAAGCTGTAGCAGTGATATCATGATCGATGAACTGCCCCCAGACAGCGAGCATGACGGTGAAAGAGGTGTCATGAGCGTAGCTGGGCCGGTGTACTGTCACGCTGACATCACGAGCACTTGGCAGGCTCGCCCCGTCGATGCCATTACGAGGAGAACTAATTCCTGAAAGAGCATGTATAATTTACCTTACGGACAGAAATTGGTGGAGACACAGTGAGATATTTACATTGGTGGCTATCGTAGACGAGACGTTAAAAGACCAGACGTATTTAATTAAACGTGTGCAAGGGTACATAATTTTTCAACGTGATTGCCATTGCTGCATACTTAGTTCGATGTGTCGACTACGATTAACAGAAATTAAAAAATCAGGACTCGAGGGCCCGAGAAATCTTAAATTGCTAATAAGAGATTTTCCTTTATGTCTTCAGATCAAGATCCTTTTGGTGATGTATCAGTGTTCATTACTAGTGTAAATGTTTCGTAGATGCTTTAAACTTGTTTATTCCTTGCTCATACTCCCAACACAGCAATCTTTGTTATCTGTTGATATTTAATGTACTTGTCTAAAAAGTTATATAATTATAATCCTTAGCAACTCTTACCATCTCCATAATCCGGTGAGAGTACCCTTCTAAAGGGAGTTCTGGAGACTCCCCAGCGGTATGGATGTTCCAGATTGTTGCAGCTGCCATCCTGGGTTCTGTATTTGGAGTTCGGGCAAGGTGGCCATGTATGCTGGCAGTAGCGAGGTTCAGGGAAGGATCCGTTTGTTGGTGGGCCTTGGAATGCTCCTCCTGTTCCTTTTGTACTGCTAAAAAGATGTGGGGCTTACATTAACTAATAAAGGTTTAATCTTGAAAGGATTAGTTAACATAAAAATATTATTCTACTACTACGAATTTTGTTCTCGCAACAAAAAATAATGTGGATAATTTCAGAATCGTCGCATACAGCACCGATGGTATGCGATTTGTGCAAAAAGTCTGATAAATTACAAAACCTTGCACCAATTTTAACTTTTTATACTGTTAGGTAGTTTTTTTTTAATTATAAAGACTGACATAATTGCCACTGACATCTTTAATTGGATTCTAATTGATTTGTAATCGAATTTTAATTTATTTTATTTCTCCTACTTTTTTTATGGAAATTATATTATTATTATTGCTTGATATAATGGCAATAGCATTATAAAATTGTATCTGTTACGACATATTTGCATAGCATTGTTGATGGTTTAATAGGCAATAAATAACTTATTAAATTACTCCATCTTGTATTGTACTCCATTCTAAAGCAAAATAAAGACTATTCTATTCTAATTACATAATATATAGACTGGTTGCGTTTTGATTTATTTTTGCCGTATGTTGGATGATTATTTTTTACATATAAGATTTGAGGTGCACTTTTCACTAGTCTAATAGATAGATAGACACTAGTAAAATGTACGGTGGGTAATATAAACCCATGAATTCTATCTCCTTCGTCGTATGTTGAATCAAGTTTTCAGTCCTTATTAACGGTATTAAGTAAAAATATTCATTACATAACTAGATCACGCAGATCACACAAATATATCGACTAATTGCGGTTTCGGGTATATGTGACTGCTTAGCACAAATGTTGTGTTTACAATTAATCAGCTGTAACTAAATCATGCTGACATTTCCTTAATAGCAACGGCGTACATTAGCAACGACCTACAATCCTATTAAAGATATTTATCAAATCAATAAAAAATTCTGAAATCTACATTTGAACCAATTTAACTTAAATATGTTATTTAAAGAGGTTGTTTTGTAAATAGTCTGATACGTACCTTGTAGAACTCAAAAATTGTTGAAAGAGTAAATTGGTTTTTGACTAAAATATACCGTTATATCTGAATAAAATAATTTAAAAAGCAACAAAAAACCTACTTCAAAGCAATACCTATATGTACAAACTTAAACTTAAAAGTTTAAAAAAATAATATTTTAATTACTTCAAAGCAAGAGCCTCACAGGACAATTAACAAAACTATTGATCGAGGAATGTAACCAAATATGGGTTTCCATTTTGTATTTGCCTCAAAAATAAAAAATAAACTATTAAAAAATTTACCACTTATTTACGTCAAAATAATCACACATATATTTTTAAAATGCTAAGTAATAATCTTATGTTCTTAATATTATAATATACTAGCTGACCCAGCCACGCGTTGCTGTGTTATAAATTGAAATAAAACCTCCCTTTTACGTTAGATCAGATAACAGATAGTTACGAAGTTTGATCAAAATCGGTTAAGTAATTTAGGAGTCCATCGCGGACAAACAACGTGACACGTAATTTATATATATTAAGATATTAAATTAAGCATTAAGCAATAAGTAAATTAACATTATATGTACATAAATAAGCCGTGTTATATTAACTCGCTCTGGTGCCTCTCGGGTCTATTGTTTAGTACCGTTATGTTTCATACATAACAGGATCGACCAATTGAAGTGATATGTTTAGGATATGTTGACGAATGTTTACAATAGAACTTTATTGTGAGTCACAGCGTCATCACGAGTGACACTACGAGTGAAGAAAGATTATATGATTGAATGTGTAAATAAAAAGTTAGTAATTGACCTAAGTGGCCTTATAGCGTAATATATAAAAGGTAATATGAAATTTTTCTTCGTGTTATACCTATGCTATTTATAGCATGCTATATAAGTGTTGTATAAATATGCTTTTACTATTTGGAGCAAAATAACCAGCATATATTTATTAAAGTAAATGAAAAAATAATTAACACCACAGAACATTAATTAATTTTGACGACCGTTTGGTGCAACGGTGGTGAACTTGCCTTTCGCACCGACGGTCCCGGGTTCAAATCCCGGAAGGGGCAAATGTTTGTATGATGAATACGAGCATTTGTACCTGAGTCATGGGTGTTTTTATATATTTCTATAAATATCACATATTTGTGTATTACACATGTATGTCTACCCGTTAACCTAGTATCCATAACACAAGCCTTACAGTGCTTACTTTGGGCTAGGCTAATTGGTGTGAATGTAAGAAGTATTTATTTACTTATTAAGGCAACAAACAGTGAAGGATGTATTGATCGGAGAAGTAGCCCGTTATGCGATAGGCACTTTGGTTCGACGAATGATGGTGCGACTGATGATAATGCACCGTGTGGCGAACGATGGTAGGTAAAATAGAACTTCCATAGATCTAATAGAACATCAACAGAATCCATTGTCTGATAAAAGAAAGGGCATCATCAACGCAGGGTAAAACATGAGTATTAATAAGCTCTCGAGTAACTAGTATAACCTAGGAGTTGGAGAATTTGTAAATAAGATGCACTGCACTGCGGGCACCTTTTCTTGGCTGCTATTCCTACAGGACGCACCAAGCTCATTTCAACATCTTTCATAATGACCACAGCCAAGGTGTATGACTCCTTCCTTGCGTCTGTATTGCCGAGTACTTATAACCCGTCCGTTTTTAAAGCCAGGGTGAACAGGCACCTTATGGGTAAGCTTGTTCCATCGTGGATTCTGTCTTGGCCCCGGGCTTGATTGGGATCAGGAGCGAACCCATAAAAAAAAGATTTAGACGATGGAGTCGTACGGAATATGAAGTACCTACGCAGTAGTTTTGTAAAATTTATTATATCCTATCTCTAAAAGTAATGATATGTTATTTATGAATGAATTAATGAATGAAAGTTTATTTGGCACAATATACAACGCAGTTACAAAACAAGACAAAGCTATTAACAATAAAAACTTAGATATAGTGCCAAATAGGCCTCTGCTCAGTATAAGCCGTGACAATGTAAGTCATCACGGCACTGGTATTCTGCAGATGCCTTATTTCGAAGATTAGGTGACATTGAGCAAAAACCATGTCACAAGTGTATGTACCTATAACTGGATACCAATAGCATTAGAATCTAATATATATTATACTATACATATATACACACAAACAAATACATACATATACATACACACTCACACACACACACTTACACATACATGTAGTTAAATCAACATTAAATAATATTTCACAAACAAACATATAAAACAACTATAAAAGGAAGTAGAAGTAGAAGAAGAAATTTATTATATTTTTTGTTATTTATTAAGTTCATTTAAGCATTTTATTGCTAAATTTTTATGTGTAAAGAAATTATTATAAGGAAAAATCCCTCGCTATCCGGGCGAGTACTTACTCTCCCAATTAAGCTATCTAGATCTTGACAAAACCGTCGAATTTATTGAAGTGTTTCTTAAATTGACGCTAATACGTTTTCATGTTTTGTAATTGTTATATTTTATAGGAATGATGTGTTTAAATAATAATCATATAGGAATAGTGTTTCCTTCAAATTGGTAACGAATTCGCCGAGGCGTGGAGAAGCCGGACCGGCGCGGTATCGGGTGTCGTGGTCGATTGTCGGATCACATTGCAGGGTAGATAACGCTCTCCGTTTCGGCATCGAACGGGCGGAACCGTAAATCAATCGAAAATTTTCGGCTACTGTTATTTGAAATAGTAACTTAAATAGAATCGTCAATTGTAAGGATGGTGCATAAGAAGTTACAACTGCTTGCTGCCAATATATTGTATTAAACTGTCATGGTTAATATATTTAATATTATTTAGAACGAGATTTTTAGCATGTTTTATATTTTAGAATACAGTTTTAACGTAACGATGAGGCATTAAGGAACATAAAACGTCTCATCGCCACAGAGAAACTGCAACAAATTTACGGAGTCCTTGAAAATCCCGTTTCAAAATACTTACTTACTAATAAGTGATATTACAGATTTTTTGATCAACGCTCAGAAAATGGTAAATAAAAACGTAAAGTAAATTTATACCGAGAATTGAATGTAATCTGCCTAAATATGTGACTCATTTTACAAAATAACGTATTGATCAATTTCGGCGACAATTTGGAAAACAACTTCTTTTAGCAGAATTGCAATAAAACTTCTTTTCTCTGCCCCAAACACTTAAAAGACAAATAAACAAATGATAACAACTTCAAGAATAACAGATGGAAGAACTGTAATAATTTATGAGAATGTGGAATTTTAGAAGTCGTTTTAGGCTAAATGAAATATCATTGAGCAAAATTCAAAATCCAAAGACAAATTGATGTGTATAAGGTGATATTAAGATATCGATGCTTTCTCATTTTTAAGTAGGTAACCCTTCTGTCATCTCATCCAGTTGTCTTGCTTTGTAGAGATAGAAATTAAACCTCAGAAACTCTACCATTGTTGTTTACAACTGCGTATGTGTACAACTTAGATTCTTAGTGACATACTCAATATGCTACGCAGTCAATTGATCTAATGGACGGCAACTCGGTCAGTGTACCCTAATGAACTAATGCCGGTAACCGCGACCACAAAGCGAAACGAGACTATAGGTATCGGCTACTAAGATTCTGTTGCCAATCCGAAGAACTTATTAGATCGGTTTACGACGTTGACATTAATTTGCATTTATTATTTATTAATATTTATTACGTTACGTTCCAATTGCTTCTGTCACCTTAGTACCTAAGTGAGACTTATGCATATGTAATTAAATCGTTCGTACCTTTACTCTTATTTCAAATTAAACCTTCTTACTATGCCTATTTATAATATTTGATAAACAGTTTTTATCATAGGCTTGACTTAACTACTAAGAAAACACTTTTTGTCGCTGATCTGTGTCGCTGTCGCTAATCATAATAAAATTTGTTTTGTCAGCAATTAGTAACTCTTGCGACTTATTCGTATAATTCTCACATGAAATGTTTACATATGTTTAGTGTACTCAAGTTTGTAGTAAAGACAGAGTATTTAACACATGTTAAAGTCATCATTATTATTCCCGTTTACCCCTCATGGTGAGCTACAGCTACTTTAAGTTTAAGGCTTGAAGTTGTGTGCCTTATATGCTGTACCTATAAGTAAATTGTAATGAAAATATCGTTGAATTTTATATTTTTGTTTAAAAAATAATTGTTTCACGTTTATTGTCTGTAGTGTTATAAATTATTATAATAGAAAAATACTAGAAAAAATCGACTCGGGTCACAAGTGAATTCTCAGGCGCGAATTCCCGCCTGAGAATTCACTTGTGACCCGAGTCGATTTTTGTAGTATTTTTCTATTATAATAATTTATCTTATAAGATCGCATTGAAAATGGATAAAATATATAAAAATAATAAAACTGTAGTGTAGTAATGTTGACACAATATGAGAACTTTTTGGCGGGAGCGGGTCACCTTGGTGGTCTTGTTTTTCTTGTTAAAATTTGTGTTGTGGTTGATATTAGTGTGTTATAATGGTGGGTTATTAACCACTGAGTGTTTCTGTATATGCATCAGTGTTTGCAAGTGAAACAAAACAATGGACGGTGTCTTTTCGCTCTCTCTCAAGAAGTCCACGAGAAATTTTCAGTAAAACCCCACATCTTTACTGAAACCTAGGTTAAGGTATTTCACTATTCATTCATCATCCATTGATAATCTATCATTCATATCATGCATATATCAACTATCATCATCATTTTCAAAGTAACGAACATTGTCCAAATAAGTTATAACTTAAAGGTCTATGTTACCAGGTCATAAAATTATATAAAAAAATACATAATAATAACATTTAAGTTATTTTAAGTTCCCGTTTTGTGTATAAATATCAGGTATTCCTTAAAATATTATAATAGGTACTTTAATTCAAAACATACCCATTAAAAAGGGCTTTGGTGGCTTCTTCTATAGCGTAAGCTGTGTCAGCCATAGGTTTGATAGAGGCGGAAGTGGCTGCGGCCCATTGAGCCCTGATGGCCGGCGTGTCTTGTGCCAATGGGGTGCGATTACTTTCCAGCTCTTGACGTTCCTTCAACGCAGCCTGACCATGCTTCACTGCTGTCGTGATGGCGTCAGAGGAGGGCGGGCCGCCTGACCATTCCGGGGGTAGTCGATCTGATGCAAACAAAAAGTTGAAAATAACATAAAGTACTCAATTTTGAATTCTTTCAGATTCTGTGAAGCATGAGAACCCAGAAAAGATTGTAAACTAGCCTTATTTCTCAGTGTTAGCTTAATTATATAATTATAATATTGATTCTTAATGTATAATTTACGAAATGTTTTAGAGGAACAAAAAGTAACCGACAAAAGATTATCTATACTGAGCTAGCAAGGTGTCTATTAAAGTGTGACTTGCCCGAAAAACTCATATAACCTTACCTTGTAAAGGCCAGGTCAGCTTCAACAGGGGCAAGAGTTGCGGAGCCGTGAGGTTTTCAGCGGGTGTTGGTGGTACTACAGTATCTGGTATAGGGGTAGTCGAGTCTTCGTCATCATCTGGTGTGTCCACGAGGCTATAAGACGTCGTAACCAGGAGAGCAACAGCGAGAAGAGCACTGGTTAAAAGAAAAAGTACATATACCTACACATTTGAAAATATCCGTACGTGCGTGGGTTTAAATTCTCCTATAGCTAATCATTGTTGATAATATTTATAAAAAATGCCAAAACCATTACTTAGGTCATATTAGGTTGGAAACATGCAGGTCGCTAATGTGCTAATAGCCGCATGCAAGACAATTTTTTATTCTTAGTAACTAGGTAAGGTCTTGGCCACTATCTCGCCTGATGGTGAGCGATGTTGCTATGCAGGATGTGCCTCGCTTGTCTAGAAAATACATATTCACTTGTTAGTTGAACTATCCTAAATTGTATGTGTCAGGAAACACAGACAGGGTAAATGGCAACAGGCAAATTTTGCCCTGAAAATCTTGCCCCGAGCATAAACATTGTTATAACATTGCAAAGAACCTTGGTTTAGAAGAGGTACTATTATGTTAATTCAAAGTAACTTACAGAAATCCAACACAAAGCGCGCACTGGAAATGCCGCAACCTCTTCTGGTAAGATCGTGACAGGCTCGACTCGAATGCGTATGTTGGCTGCACCAGGGGAGTGCGTTCCCCGCTGCTTGATGCACGCTGCATATTCTGCGAATAAACCAAATTTTAATTTCTTTGTTTCTTTCCTGTAAACCAATGAGGTTTTCCGTTACACACACACACAATTAATAATATCCTCTTAATATGTATCTTCTGATAAAATATCCTGCGAAAATATGAAAAATGTTCGCATGGTATTTCTCGGTATGTAAGAATTTTTATCTACTTACACTCTGTGTAGATATCGAATAATGTTTATTGATTGAGATTTCTTTTTGGGGAAATACGTCTCTTCAAGGCATAGTTAGTCGTCTAACTAATTTTATCACGAGGAGTTTTTCGAGGGCAAACTGGTGACAGATTAACTCTTGGACTTGCAGTAATAAAAAGCAAATATAAAATAGGAATGACAACATCACTTATTGTTTTTCTGGATATTTAGTTTGTGATAAATTTATTCGTCTTGATCAAATCAGTTTTGATTACAAAGTTTGATTATATGAAGAATTCTCACAGGAGTTGGATGGAGCAGCTGCTAGTGTGCTCGATCTCTATTTGCAGCAGTTAAAAAAACCAACCAAAATCTGAGTATATGTATCTGAGGGCTTAGTGTAATTTACAATTATCTATCACGTTTGCGTTGAGATTTTAAATTTGGAACTCATTGCTGTAGTATTAGGGTCCATTTTACAACTTGCGATAGGAACGTTTGCTCATATAAAACTTACAGACCTCTGGTATTTACAACACCATGAAGTATGTTCCTTAACTTCTCCTTACCTTCTTAAGAAGACAATATTTTTGCATAAGTAGTAATGATAATTTGTTTTGTTTTAATCAAATAATATTCTTTTGTTTATAATTTTGTTTTATATCACTGCATTACTTGAGTCTGATTAGTTTAAAATGAGCTTTGCAAGTCAGCTATGTGTACCATAGCATTAGCTATATCTTGATTCTAAATAACCATACGTTGGCGATAGACAATAATTATAAATAAATATTTCCTACACTCAAACCAATTAAACCTACCAACCTACCTAGCCCAAAGTAAAAAAAAAAAGGCTTGTGTTATGGATACTAGGGTAACGGATATCATACATAAATAAGTAATATTGTTGGAGGTTGCATGTATGTATTTGTAATCGTCTTACATGACGTACAGATAGTTTCAAATATGGACCTAACAACAGTGTCGTTTATCTATTGTATATTATTATTCTGTCACTTGTGTTTATGTTTACTGCTTTACTAAATAAATACTTGAGTCCACATCAAACTGTGTTCACTCTGCTGATCCTCTATTTACATCTAATATTCATAGAAATATATATAAACACCCATGTCTCAGGTACAAATGCTCGTATTCATCACACAAATATCTGCCCCTTCCGGGATTCGAACCCAGGACCGTCGGTGCAAAAGGCAGGATCGCTACCGTTGTGCCAAACGGTCGTCAAAAATATTGACAAGCAAGTAGAATCTATCTGACAATTGGGACATCCGTGATATAGTCAGTGACCAGTATTATAAATAAACATCTATTTATATTTTTATTAAATATTATATTAAATATTAAATATTATATTTTTATTAAAAAAAAGCTTGTTTGTACTTAATTACACTAAAGGAGAAAATTAGTGATTGTTTATTTTCTATAAAGTATCGAAAAATAAATGTTAAGCAATTTGTAAAGTATCGTTAATTGAGCCAATTTAGTTAATGATTATGAGAATTTAATTATACTTTTAATTTCACAAAAAACAATTTCAGTTTAGTAATATAACAGAAGTATTTCTGTTGTATTTCGTCACCGTCAAAAGCAATGGGACTAAAACGAGTTATTTAGGTTGAAATACAACCTTAACGCAGCTTGTTAATAAATCTTGACCAAGCAATAAAGTGAGATTAAGATAAATAAGTTCATAAAAGCTATGCCTACTCATTAACGAGGTAATTAAAGTATTAAGAATTGTTTTAATGAAATTAGGTTTAGCTTTGAGTTCGAATCTAAATTCAAATATCTTTATTTGGCAGAATACTTAAAAGCTCTTACTTGAAATTAGCCTTTAACTAGAAAAATAGTACTACCGAAAAGGTTTCCAGTCAGAGAAAGAAAGAAAGAAGAAAGAAAATACGTTTATTGGCAAAATCTTATAAAGCAACCATTTCTTACTATATATATCATAAGATGCCAACTAGGCCACTGCCTCAGCGTATGCCACAGCGACAGACGGCACTGCAGCGCTGATATTCTGGCAAGACCTTCAGATAACAACTATTATTCCGGGACTCCAATGCGATCGGGCAACCGACACGCATCACCCTCCCGACCACTCAATGGAGCTCCGGAACATAACAACATGATTAAGACAATTGCAACAGTAAAACATAATTGTAACAGTAATACATGAAAACATAATTGTGACAGTAAAATAATAAAAAAAAAAATAACTATATTAAATTGACATATTACATATATGTGCTTAAAATCGAAAAAGCAGAGAGATAAGAAAGACTAGGCTGAATTGGCTTATTCCCTTTGCCTTCCCTTATAAAGGAAGAATTTAAAAACAATTGAGCCATATAATATAATAATCTGTGATTGTAACAGCTAACTAACGAGTCTCACAACTCACAACGCTTTAAAATTATTTTACTAAAAAGAAGCTTTAAAAATAATTGTTGTTGAAGAAAACCGCTCAAAGATATTCAGAAATTCAGGTTTGTGAGAACGCGGTATCGACGGACATAAAAATGCCAATGCGTGAAAAAAAAAAATCTAAAAAATCTAGCCAGTAAGTGATTTTTATAACTTCTGCAATTGTAGTAAATACATTTTTAAATGTTCTTTAAACTATTTTATTGTTTTAAGATCACGCACAGGCGGCGGGAGATCGTTCCAGCACCGTGAAGCAGCAAATCTGAAACTCCCTCGGAATGCCACCGTTCGATGACTTACAGTGACAAATACACTCTTGCACTGTCTGGCCGTATACCTAGGCTGATCCCGCGCCCACACAAATTTGTCCAAAAGATATCGAGGTTTCCCATTCCTTAACACCCCAAAAAGCAAAGTAGCAAGATGAAGCTTTCTTCTCGCTTCCATCTTTAACAAATTAGCAGCATTCAAGAAAGGAGTGATATGTGAACGGCTAGGTACAAAGAAGCAAAACCGCGCGCAGGCGTTTTGTATACGTTGAATAAGCCTACTAGTCCGGGCCATAATACGTGGCCCAAAAACAATATCACAATAGTTTAGCTTTGATAAGACAAGCATTTCACACAGTTTTATTCGCAACTCCTCACTCAAGTAAGGCCTAATGTTGTACAATAATTTCAATTTATAAAAACAGTTGCGGGAACACTCGGCAATGTGACTTTCAAAATTTAAGTGTTCGTCGATTATCAGTCCTAAATTTCTTGCTTGTTTTACACGTTCTATTCGTTCCCCATTCACATTTACATTGAGAATTACATTGTCGAACTGAGCAATATTCTTTTTGGATTTGAATTTTGATTTCTTTGGGTTAAGAACCAAGGAATTAGACATACACCAATTTGAAATATGCATAAGATCACAATTTAATTTTGTTACAGCAAGACCATAATCATCTTTTTTAAATGACAGATATAGTTGCAGATCATCTGCATATAGATGGTACTGGCAATGAGTTATACTGTTTATGAGATCGGCACTGTAAAGTGTGTAAAGGATAGGCCCCAATACAGAGCCCTGGGGCACACCACGGTTTACCGGCAATCTAGCAGAACATACTTTTGATCCATCCTTCTTTGTCAACTCCACACACTGTTCCCTATTTCCAAGGTAGCTATCAAACCACTTTATAGAGTGTGAGTCAAATCCATAAAAAGCCATCTTGAAAAGTAACAGGTCTATATTTATGGAATCAAAAGCTCGTGAAAAATCAAGCAACAGGAGAATAATCAGGTTTCCCTTATCCTGTTCGGCGAGGAGGTTATCTATAACATCAACTAGAGCTGTGGCTGTGCTATGGCTTCTGCGAAACCCAGACTGCCGTTCAGGCAGTATATTATTACTCTCAAGATATCCTACCAGTTGCTCGCAAACAACTTTTTCCAAAATTCTCGAGGCTAAGGGCAGCAAGCTGATTGGGCTAAGATCACTGAGACTAGTCGGAGTGGTATTTTTAGGTAAGGGCTTAACTAGGGAGACTTTCCAACAATCGGGAAATACACATTCGACTATAGACCTATTAATAATAGTGGTGATGGCCCGTAATGTTTGTGGCAAGGTCAATTGTAACATACTAAGTGAAAGGCCATCATATCCTTGAGCGTTAGACTTAAACCCTTTAATGATTTTTAAAACTTTATCTTCCGATACAGGAAATAATGTGAATGTGTAGGAGCCATGTCTATGATGTTCAAGATATGTGAGCAGCGACAACGAAGCTTGCGTATTACCCGGTATATTGAGAAAATGCACATTCATCAAATCAGGGTCACCGATGGAGACTGGAATATCGTCATACTTTCTATGACTGGTGATTTCATATTTTTTTAGACTTTGCCATAATTTCTTTGAGTTTTTACTATATTTATTTACATGTTGAGCAAAAAAAGATTTCTTTTCCTTCACAATAGCTTCCACCACAAGCTTTTTCATCATTAAATAGTTTTCCTTTAAAGACGGTACTTTTTGCACTTTGAATTTATTATAATATTTATTTCTAATTCGTATCATCGACTTAATACAATCAGTGATCCATGGGTGTGGTGGATGTTTGAATTTTCTATGCCTGACTGGCGCATGCAGGTCAAATAGATTAGTCAAGCACTGGGTAAAAGCCGTGACAAGGCTATTTACGCTATCAAGCTCGTAAAAACTACTCCAGTCAATGGCTTCTAGATCACTATTAAATCTATCCAACACAATGTCCCCGAGAGGTCTATAATTCGTCCACCGTGGACAGAATAGCTCTTTTTTAATTTTAAATTCCACAGAAATCATGGCATGCCTCCCAAGATCGGGAATATGACTGACTACAACATTAATAGCCTCAATGTCGCTGCACACCACATCTATTAGGGTAGAACTGTGTTCAGTAAAATGTGTAGGTTCCTGAATCAACTGCCTCAGACTCACACTGTGAAGAAATTGCAGTAATAATTTAGAGCGAGTGCTTACAGTATCAAGGAGATTGATATTAAAATCGCCAAGAAGTATCAATACATCTCGACTGGAAAAGAAAGTGAGAGAACCTACCACGGCATCCAAAAAAACCTCCACATCCTGCCAAGGCGGCCTGTAAGCAGTACCAATTACTAGCCGCCGACCACTAACACGCATCTTCAGCCACATTTGCTCCACCTCAGATCCAGTGGGATGCTGATATATACGAGCATTAACACCCTTCCGGATATAAAAACCTATTCCACCACCACGTCCACCCCTAACACTATCAGGCCTGGGGGTATGTTTGAGCCGGTAACCCGGGAGCACCGGGGCCCTGTTATCCTCTCCAGCTCTAAGCCAGGTCTCATTGACTGCTAGAATATCGAGCCCCAACTCCTCCACCACTACTATTAACTCCTCATGTCCAGTGCCGAGCGATCCCGCATTAAAGAGTCCAACTTTAAGATTCTTTGACTTTAACTCAGGGAGATAATTATTATAGACACCAACCTGACAGTGAGGAGACTATCGAATATAATGTTGAATATAGTACGGATCCACTTCATTATGTAAATATATATTCTGTAAATATTTCCAGCTCCAGTTTTAAGTTGTAAACAATAGTAAATGTAAATAGACTGTATACAGTTTATAATCTTCAGTTCTAAGTTGTAAATAGATTTTTTACAAGACAAAATCATGTTACTTAGTTTAAAAAAATCAACAATATTAAATGTTGCAGCCAATACACTAATAATAGTAAAATTTATTATGACAAATAAAAGAAGTATGATTCTAGTAATAAGTTTTTTCGGAAGTGGACGCATAAAACCAGAATTGTTATATTTTAAGACCATAAAGACACAAAAAAACATAACTACATAAAAGTTACAGACCATGTTGCTAAGCCGGTCACAGAACCATCTGCCGTTCACTACGAGTCACTTGTTGTTTGACATAAAAATACACTCCACGTCGACAGGGGATCGAAGTTGATGAACAGGAGACCCTTCCGCCCGGCGAACGTATACTCGGCCCCGCCTGGTCCACGCATATCGCCAACGATTTTTTTTGCACTCTTCCCGTGCCAGTTTAAAGAGCTGACGGTTGGAGCGGGTCAGTCTCTCATTCAGGTAAACGCGCTTGCCCGAGGAGCTCGTCAAACCACGGCGCACACGTGCAGCCTTCAGCAGCTCGTCACGAAGGTGGCGGCGCACAAGGCGCACCACGATGCGGCGTGGGCGACCACCCCCCTCCATCGGAGGCGCCCCCACCCGCTCCGCAAACACCACATCCTTCTGGTCTAGCGCGACTCCCAGGCGCGTGGCGAGGACAGTCACCGACTGGACGGGGTTTTCACCCTTCTCCTCAGGTAACTCGCCGATCTCCAGGTCCGCCAGAAGGGCATCCTGGTCACGGTCGTGAATCTGCTGCTTCAACTCCAAGATGGTGCGCTCCAGCCCCGCAGCACGTTCCAGCACCTCAGTACACTCCGGCCTGGCCTCCTCCTTACACCGCTCCAGTACCACTATTCTCCGCTCAATATCATCCAGTCGCGCGTCCAGGGAGGTTCGCATTAGGGCCATTTCCTTCCGAAATTCTCTCATTTCGGCCATGAATTCGGCCATTTCCCCATTCTGTGGACTACTAATTCTGCTGGTAGGTTTGGGCCCTCCGTCATTTATGGACAGTGTGCAGCTCTCATCACATGACGGAGGTGTCTGAGAGACATGTTCCTTGTCAGATTTCCGAGTGGTGACGTAATCACATTCCTCAGTCGAAGACCTGACAGGAGTGTTAATATTGCAGGACTTTGGCTGCTTGCTCTTGCATTCAAAACATTTCCAAAGACTCTTATGGTCCTTAGTCATGGTGTTCCGAAAGCGCTGCACCGACACATTCGCACAGTCAAGGTCATAGATTTTAGCACATTCCGCGCATTTCAAATGCTCAGTGCTAGTGCATTTTTTTCTACACCCACCACAAATAAATTGCAGAGGAGCCATTATAGTAACTCTCAGAGGAACACAACTGTGAGATGAAATTTGTCGTATCTGAGTTGACTAATCTATGATGAATTGCTCACCGGTACCGAGTTAATGACGTCCCCCACGACGCACAGACTGTTATAGCACTTATGTAATCGACGCAGCGTCGCTATTCGTGTGAACGCACCGCTCGCCAACCGGTCAGCTGATAATAAACTAATGTTTGTGTACCGCCGGTAATTCACTGTTCCGTGTAAATTTTGTTTAAAATAATACTTAGAACTGTCCTATTATGAATAAATTATTTACATAGCACTTTTTTCAACAGTTATTTCTACTAATCACTAAATTTCTTGCGCAATAAATAATCGAAATAAATAATTTTCTACAGAGCACTGTTACTAAGATGTTCACCGTTACGTTGTCAAAGACGAATCCACTGTCAGCATATGTTACTGACATTAATTTGCAACACTGATCTTATGTGAATGGCTCCATTTATGAAATTATATAATTTACATACGTATATAATTATGTATATAAATTAAACTGAATTATGTATTGGTTCTCTTATTTTATGTAGTGGCGTGGACTTTAATTAAGATATACTAGAGTTTACAGTGCTTTGAACTTAAAATGATTATGTTAACTGTTTTTGAAAATTGTCTACTACACAAATAGATTTAAAGTGAAGTTATGTGGGACTCTCTTCCGTGCCCCTACAGAGCCTAGTGCCCGGTAAAATTTTGGAGGCATACCCTCTAAAAAAACCGTGTAAGTTCCTACCCTCAACTATACCAATAGTTCGGTGGGGCCTGTGTTATTATTACTACTTTATGATCCTATTGCCCAGATATTTTTGTTAAATGATGGGGAAATAAAAAATAATGTCTAGCAACTACCTGTCGATAGGTATTGGGAATGGCCATTAGTCGAAATTCAAATTTGGAACTACCCATTTAAAAAAAAAACATTTTTACCGGACAAACGACGCGTTTATTTTTGTTATTTTTAATATTTTATCCTGATTTTTCGACTCATTCACAAGAGGGCTCGTCGTCTGAGTCGCAAAATCAGGATGGCTAAGGTAAAGTGATTGTTTAATGTGCTATAGGCACGGAAGATCCACGGAAAGCATCAACGGTAAATATTTGGTATAATTTACTTACTGAAAGTGAAAAAGGTATAATAATTAGCTTTGATTGCGAAAGTAATTTTTCAGTATACTTTCGAATTTGCGTAAAAATAAGCTTTAAAGTTCGAAGTCCAGGAGTTCAGTCCACCAGAGGATAGTTTTAAAACTTAAATCAGTTGACGTATCTTCCTATATTTAGCTGCAAATTCATGTCATGTCATTTGAGAAAGCTTGTTATCTTGTAATATATTTTTTTGATGGTGTTATTTTGTAGCAAACTTTCTAGTTTTCTATGTTGTAGCTATATGTGCAATATTAAAACCTAATAATTAATAAGAAAAAAAATAACATCAACAAACGTAACATATTTTGACTATCATCAAGTAACGTTGGAACAATGGACTATCACAGGAACTTACATCTCCATCGGCCTTACTTCAATCTACCTAAATATAAATATTTTTAAACATATTTTTATTCACAAAAATATGCAGTATACCGAATGAACTTTAGCAAGAAATGAAGATCATGTAAATACGAATTGATTATATAAAAAAAATAAAACAAGTTTGAATTTAAATACTTATCAGTGTGTTAACTATTCACATATGTCATCCGTTGTAACGTTTGGCGATTTTTTATAGGCAATAAAAAGCATGATAGGCATCGAAGCATAAAAGCTTTGAATAAAAATCGCAGAACGGAGAAGCAATAGAATCTCCGCACTGCGCTGCGGTAGAAATAAAGTCTCGTAAAATCTTAGAAAACAAGAAGGAAGTACCTATGTACCCGTAGGTATTCCAGTGAATCCATTGGATAAATCACACAATAACTTAGACTTCGATTAAAACCTAGAAAGACTTATTTCTTGTGAAGGTAGAAGGTTGTGGCTACCCGGCCGGGATGTAGAATAGCAGGCCAAACCCGATTTCAGGGCAAACTAGTTTTGCCTAGGCTAACTAGTTCTTCCTATACGCGATAGGATTAACTAATATAGCCTAGTCCAAACTAATTTGTCCTATGCCCGATAGGACATAAATACGCACACTCTAGGATAAACTAGTATGGTCTAGTCTAAACATTATAGTATATCTAGAAAGTCAAAATAAATATATAAACTGAATAAAATACTCCATAATTGGAAAAATATTCATTTTTATTAAAACTGTAATGAATCGTCGTTAGAAGTTATGGATTTGGTAATACAAACAATCATACTATAACTATATTTTTTTAATAGAAGCAATGATCATATCTCAAATATTAAAGTTGTTATTTATTTTTACATAGTGTGCTTTTGTGGCACTTTGAATTGCAGAGTATCATTGCCTTCTTGCACTGGCATCTGTTTATGAAACAGTTTTTGTTGCAGCTGCATCTCACAAAACCTTGGCCTGATCCAACTGAATGTTTCGTAGCTGCAGTCCTTAACGATATTTCTAATGTTTAGACTAGGCCGTACTAGTTTATCCTATAGTGTGCGTATTTATATCAGGATCAACTAGTTTGGCCTAGGCTAAACTGGTTTATCCTACCGGGCGTAGGACAAATTAGTTTGGACTAGGTTATACTAGTTAATCCTATCGCGTATAGGAAGAACTAGTTTAGCCTAGGCAAATCTAGTTTGTCCTGAAATCGGGTTTGGCCGGTAACATATATATAAATTTATAGCATTAAAAGAGAATAGGGATATGGATCGTTTCGTACCTATGGCTGAAAAATTAAATACGGATGATAGGGTAACAAGACAGTTTCCGCGGAGGTAGAAAGGGCCTCATTTGACCGACGACAGTATGAGGGATTAACTTAGGTTTTTAGTGGATAGGCCTCCAATACTCCATCTCTACTCCAATACTACGTAACTGCATTTTCCTTTGTATAAAAAGAGAAACAAAAGAGTTACCAAATAAATAGTGATGCATCACAATTAACACATTCTCATTAGTGCGATGATCTAAAGCAACGATCAACCAAAACATAATATTATATGTCTTAATCTCTGATTAGCAGGGCAATATAACAGATACAAACATCACAGGTATTTTCCACGTCTAATGAAAGTTAGAAGCTTGTTTAATGTCATGGTATAGTTTCATAATGGTCAAGGGACTTGAACAACCGGATTCCCAAGAATATATTTGTTTTTATAAAGTCGACTATTTAAATTTGGATATTATATATTAATGTGTTGGTAAAAAACTTTAACTTCAAATGATTACTTTTAAATAGTTTTTATGTTATGCAAATTTCTGTTGCAAATTTTTTTTTATAAATAATCAAAGTTAAAAGTATATTTTTCGCTCAAATTCGCAACAGACATAAAAATTAACATATGTTTGTTTTCGATGCTTTTCCTTTCTAATAAGTATACGGTTAAAGCAAGCTATACACATTTAAAATGAAATGATCTCTATTACAAAGGGGATAAGGTAGGTCCAAACATCAATGTGCATAGCGTGATATGTTATCGACTGTAGTAATATTAAGAATTATAGTTGTACAGATAACACAGTTCTTCTTTTTTTTTAAAGATCGGCCGCTCCTTTAGGCAATTAAGGAGATTCGTATCTCAACAATGTATAAATTATTTCTAAATTTAAAAATAAAAAAATACGTAACCTCCTTTCAATTTTAATAAATCAATTTAAATATATAAATCAATTAGATTATTTGCAATTCAAGAAAATAATAGAAAACAAGGTTGGGAATATTTTTGACTATTATTATGGAGTTATTTTACTGCGTTAAAATCTAAAAATAATAAATGCAATAACGATTAATGAAATAAAAAATCTAGGAAGAAAGAAAGAAATCTAGGAAGTCTGTGATTTTCGTTAATAAATAAGAAATAATTATACTTCTATAATAATTTCTATGCCTAATATTTAATATAACGAAACACACAAGAGTAGGGCCACAACAAAAATGGCCTAGCTAAATGAAATAATTTATATATCATAGAAACTTGATTTAAATATACACGTAGAGCAGCTAATCTGTGTCTGCTTTGAGAATTCCTGCTTGGGTCATGCTTCAGTAAAGAGCTTTTGTTTTAGTTAAAGTATTTAAAGAAGGCAGAATATACATATTATATTATAAATATAGACATAAGACAACATCACATGTTGTTCTGAACCTACGTTAAGTGTTTAAGCACCTATGTTATGGTATTCAGAAATAACGACGGTACCTCAACATCCCAATACGAGCTAATTTAAAAAGTTCCTTTTCTATGTTGCCCCGGCTGGGGTTCGAACCCTGGACGTGGGTGGCGTTATGCTAGCCACTCGACCACGATTATTTCATTTATTTCATTCGATGGTCACTAAAGGAAAGAATTAATTAAGTAAACATGTAAAGGTAATTACAAAATTTAACATTAAATGTTACAGAACTTAATTTATATTTTACAGGTTTTGTTCAAGGTTTACACGAAAACCAGTACCTTTCGTAACACATACAACCACAAATCTACCAGTGCTTATCACTAAAAGTCAAAACAAAATACTTATATACATTTCAAAACTTACCAAAAGATTCTGTTGATTGAAATTCGTATTAAAAACTTTCGTAACAAATTAATACACCTTCACAAAAAAGTTTTTAATCCGTTAGATTCACATTTCATTTCTAAATTCAAAATAAAATTAAAAAAAAAATGTTCTGTCTATTGAGTGTTATGTATGAAGTACACAACAGACGACACTACTCTCAACACGACATTACTCGCTTGACTTTTCCAAATGTACTGGGCATTAGCTGGCCTGTTCGCTATTAGGTATATGATCGCACGTGGTCGATTGGTAGGGCTTCAGTCCTTAGCTTAAGCGGTCAAAGCCCGTAATGATCCTAGTGGATAACGAGCGGTATCTTGTTCTAATTTTGTTACATTTCTTTATCATCTATTTTCTTTTTCCCTGGTTACAATTTTAAAAAGGTTTCTTGAAATAAATAAAAATAAAATAAAAGAAATAAATTTCTGGAGATTTGTATTAGAAGAGTGGACGAAAATATTTTGTGCATATCAAAAGATAAAATTCATGACTCAGCTCCGAAAAAAATTTTTGTTTATAAGTATGCCCTAGTACGGTGTCTGCTGGAAAAGAGTAGCAAAATTTGGTATGTATCTGAAATACTATTTCAGGCTGTAAAACTTGTATCGTATTTTTATTGAGCGAAGCTCTCTTTTAGGCAACTCACAAATTTCGCTTGTCTCCCTCCTGCTACTTAACGGTTCAACCGATTCGAACGAATTTTGGCATGAACATGCATGATTATAACCTGACGGACATAGTCTACGTAAAAAAAATATAGACTTTCCCATGGAGGAATAATCACCGAAAGAAAAATTCAAAAACTGATCACAGCCAAACCGCTGAGACTACATTGATGAAATTTGGCGCCAAATTTCATCAATGTAGTATCAGGTTAGTTAAGGTAGTACTAAGCTCAGTATTTGCAAAAAGCAGCATGTATTGCAGACCTAGTTTATCATGTACTGAGCTAGATTAAAACGTTTCACCGGTGGCTCTATAAATTCTATGGCATTTATAAAAAACATAGAGCGATATCTACATATTTGTAGAAGGTACTTAGTAACGACATCGCATTACAACACATACACTGACTTTTGATTACAAAGTTGACTTTCCTTTAAAGTCTGTACAAAGTAGCTAGAAGGGTAACCCTTTGAAAGTTATTCCAGGTCATTAAGAAAAGGCCGAGTGGTGTAGCTACTGCAGGTGTCATTAATCACCAGTGCCTCCCATAGATCACAAAGTGAACAGCACTGTTTTCGATCTATGGTCTTTAACTAAGATTTTCAACCCTTAAGTCATCAATTATAGTAGCCATATAGTGTCCAGCAGAGTAGAATATTTATTTATTTATGGCACAGTTACAAGATACAAACTAAGACATGGAAACTATTACAGCAAAAAATAAAAACATTAATTTGTACCCCTATTACAACTGCGCACAACATGCGATTAGAATTTTACCCTTTATTTGGGTATTAAATACAAAATTGAGAAACATTAAATCAATAATTTACATAACGAAATTTAAAAATAATGTTTTTTTCGTGCGAGTACTCTCATATTATCTCTGATTATATTCACAAATGTCTTGGGACTGGTGGAATATATCCAGCTCTTTATTAAGTAAATTATATAATTTGCAAGAACGTATTAACTGAAACATTGTTTTTAGCTAGAGGCTCAACAAAAAAACATTGTTTACGGTCCGACCTACGAGTGACTTTTAGTGAAACATGGCTTAAAATACCAGCATCCATCTTTGAGTTAACAACTTTGTACAGCACTAGAAGATCGCTGATTTGACGTCTTGAAAAAAGTGATTCTAAATTTAATTTATCAAGTCTTTCTGAATAAGTAGATAAACTATTCTTTAGGACTTTGAAGTGATGCCACGAATAAATCGCTTCTGAACTGCCGCACCAACCCTTCACACTTAACACAGTAAAAGGCGTCTTATTATACTGCTGGTATTATGATACTACAGGTAATCACCGTACACCTTCCGTACAAAATGGGCAGCAGCGTTATCCAAATAATGGTCTTTTCCTGCTGCTACTGGTCTATCCCGCATGCCAATCGTTTCTTTAGGGATTCTTATATCCAGCAGTGGATATCTGTCGGCTAGGATAATAATAATAATAATATTTCCTACACTCACATCTATTTGCCCAGCCCGAAGTAAGCACTGTACGCATATGATACTTTTTTTTTTAATATTGCATCAAATGAACGTCATAGTGGAAAGGTAATGAAGTTACCCTTTCATATTTGAAGTAGATCTCCGACCAGCAATGTACGTCTTTCGACTGAGATAATAATAAAGAAAAACTCTGTTAAGCGTATTTCGTTTACAGTTCCGATCAAAACTTATTAAAATCGAGCTGTTATTGAAATGTTTAGATTAATAGTCCCAGGTTATGAGAACGGGATTGTTACGATCCCGAATTTGTGGCGGGAGCGTCGTTTTCGTGGTTTTGGTTTTCTTAGTTTTCGTGTAGTAGTGGATACTAGTTTCTAATAATTGTGGATTATTAAATAATAAGTATTTGTGAACATGCACGAGTGTTAACAAGTGAAACAAAAAAGCAGGAGTTGTCTTTTCACGCTCTCTCAAAAAGTCCATGAGGAGGTTTTAGTAAAACTCTACACCATTACTGAAATTTCTTTTCATTTATTTCATTCATTGATCATTTATAATCAGCTCTCATCATCATTCACCATCATCTAATTAAGAAAACGAATTACTGATTATGAAGATATAGCTCAAAGATGTATGGAAGCCATAAAATCTTATAAAACATATTAAAAAGATAACGTTTTAGTTAGATGTTCCATGAAGCTGGATGTGGAACACGAATTCAATTCGTTCGTTGTCATATATTTCCACGTTTGGACCTGTATTATGCCATTACTGTAAAAAAATCATTTTACACTGTGCAGCTTGATATGTTGTCGACTGTACTTTTACCGTAAGACAATCATCGATTCTAAAATGAAACACTTTACACAAATACCAGAACATTTTGAATTATTTTTTTTTAATTAAACCTATAGTTATAACAGCTAAGTTATTAATAAAACTGCAAATTAAGGTAAATTGTATTATAACAAGCAGAACAATTTATTGACCTATAAGCATCATGACCATTTTATTTACATACAGAAATGTACATACAATGTGATAAATTATTTAAAATATGACAATCAATCAATCAAATAACATTGTGAAATAGGTTAAGGAATTCTCTAAAAAATATCGGTCATTTTAACCGGTTTTTATAATGGGTGAAATGATTAATCAAAAATACTAATGCAACAATTAATTTTACTAGGCATTTTCTTAAATTACTGAACAGGTTTGTGGTTTGTCGATAGTTACTAAAAACATTGAGTCATCGTAGCATTGCAAACTCTTTGTTGCATTCGTAGCAACGTCTACGGAAAAAGGAAATTCTGTAAAGTTTGGTCCTGCATTATGTGTTAACAGATTTTTACGTAGAGTTTTTGGTATCGTAAAGAACTTAATCACAGTACCTAAATATATTGCTAAACCAGTGCCGAAACTATTTGCTGAGATAAATAGTTACGATCCATTGGAGCACTAGGGGCGACACTCAATTAGTGTTGTGTATTTTTTGTAAAATTTGAAACATATTTTTTATCAAAACACTTATTTAGATTCTATAATGATCAAATAATTTATAAATCAACTGGTTTATAATAAAATTGAGAACCTATTTAACAAAACATATTTTTTTAAGAATTCTCGACGACGGCTCTCGACGTTTGTTTGGTGCAACGGTAGCGATCCTGCCTTTCGCACCGACGGTCCTGGGTTCGAATCCCGGAAAGGGTAGCTGTTTGTATAGTGGATACGAGCATTTGTACCTGAATCATGGCTATTTATATATATATCTATAAATATTACTTATTTATGTATGATATATGTATGTCTATCCGTTACCCTAGTATCCATAACACAAGCCTTACAGTGCTTACTTTGAGCTAGGCTAATTGGCGTGAATGTAAGAAATATTTATTTACAAATTGGTCACTAATAAATAGCCTGAACGTGTCTGAAGTCTGACACGTGCGAAATGCTTCATAATAATTTTTTTAGAGTAAAAATCATCATTCTAACGAAAAGCAACAAAGATAAACAAACGCGAACACTCGTTTCGATGCCGCACCCGCGATTAATAGCACTGTGACGTTCGCTTATGGGGGTTTGCTGAAGCGTGCGTCTGTGTGACTGCGTTCGTTCTGATAAATTATACGTAGTTTCCCTCCTTAATAATTCTATGAGCTATATATACTTATTTATCTGTGACTTACAACATTAGAAACTTCGTCGGTAGCTCACGAGGGAAGTGCATGTCAAGGATTTATAGTAATTGACGGACAGTCGGACTTGTGAGTTGAGTCGGTCATAAAATCGGAGATAAAAATCAGCTTAAAAGTCGCTGGAGACATACGATATAAGTTTTTCGTGGAAATAAAAAAATACTTATCACAACTGAATCTTGTATTACGTGATTGGCGGTTTGTGCTACTGTAGCGATCCTGTCTATTTGCGTAAAATCCTGTGGTTAAATCCTTTTTGGATTGAGGGATTTGTGTTGAGTATTTGGCCATAGTATCTATAATAGAGCTCTGGCTGATAGGGAGCAGAATAATTGGCATTGTTTTGAATTTTCTATTATTATTAACAAATTATACATATTTGGATTAATAAAGCGATGCATGTGTGTACTTAGTTCAATTAAAAGAATCTTTCTCTGGGATAAGTACAACGCACTTTTATCATCAATGCTTCGGTTAATCTGTCGGAAAATCCAGAGGCGGCCAATTTTCTGTTTCGTAAATCGTTCAAAATATTCTTTTTTTCTTTTATTATAAAATTAGGTTTATTCTGTGAATTAAATGATTAACTACATTTTTGTTCTACATGTTTCGATCTATTTTATATGTCCTCATATTTGAGCCTATTCCAGCCCGACCTTTCATTCTTTTCGCAAAGTAACCTCCATTCCCAAAAACTAATTTTCAGTGACCGATAGGCCTACTATGGTTGAGTTACTTTTTAAATTTCTAAGGAACGCAACTATAGTAGCTCTGTCAGTTAAGTTAAAAACGGCTGTAAGATATAAGAAATAAAAGAGCCTGAGCGCAAAGGTAAATTTTGTTACCATAACTATTTCTTAATTCTCTCTGGTATGGAGATTCGCGCACGTTGCGATGTGGACATTGGTGACAACATAATAATAGTAACATTTCTTACATTCACACCAATTAGCCTAGCCCAAAGTAAAAACTATAAGGCTTCTGTTATGGATACTAGGGTAACGGATACACATACATACATATTCGACACATAGATATTATAGAAATATATATAAATAACCGTGACTCAGGCACAAATGTTCGTATTCATCACAAACATTTGCCCCATCCGGGACTCGAACCCAGGACCGTGGACCGGATAGGCAGGACCGCTACCGTTGCACCAAACGGTCGTCGAATACTATTATAAATGACGATTATTTATTACACTTCACTGTTTAACTCATTCACTCACGGCCACGGCACTCACTTATAAGAAACTGAGGGCTAGAGATTAATAATTATACCCCACCCTGTAAAAATCAGGTGGGTAGCTTTTTGGCTAGGGATAAATAAGAAGAGAATTATTAATTTTGATTAGATAATCAAAATTATTTTATAATATTTTTAGTGAAATGCATCTGTATTTTCAGATTCAAGATTTTTTCAATTCTCAAATAAAATATCGGAGAATATTAACAATTCAAAAGCGGCTAAACCCCTTCGGTTGAGCTGTGGACTGAATGCGATCCTCAGCCGTCTTAACATAAGTATTTAACTTACCACGAGGGGTTACGGAAATATTAATAATGTGTTTAATGCATTGTTAGAATTCTTTTAAGCAAAATTATAATGACACCACCTCAAAGCTGACTCATTAATAACTTTGGTGAACAAGACTGTATCAAACTCTAAAACTTGCATAAAAATAAATTATAAAATAAAGTGCCAAATGTGGTTATGTATGAGGTTATTTTTCTGTTGTCCTCTGCATTGTTTTCAATGAGAAAAACTTTTAATTTATAAATTAAAAATGATATTTATTCGAATTTGCTAAGTTGTCCGCTACCGTCGTAGATAGAAAAAGGGCATTCTCTATTTACGACGGATCTTGCTTTATATACTAATGGGTAGCTCCACATATACAAAAAAGGCATCGAATGGTCCATAATTTTCCAGGACATTCCACAATGTGTGTTCCTGAATGTTCTACAATTATTCGTGATCTTCTCGAACGTTCCAGACTATTCACAGATGTACCACAACATTTCAAAATAATCTGAGATGTTGTGGAATAGTCGCTAATGTTCTGGCATGTCAATTACTCTATTACATAATATAATAGAAATTTATAGAAGGTGAAACTCCAGTAAACTTAAATTTTCAAAAGCACGCTTTTTAGGAAAAAACCGGTAGCTTTCTTGATGCGTGGGGGATTGAGGAGGGCTACAGAGAAATTAATTGTAAATGAAACCTTCGACTTTTTTGTGATTATGGGAATAGGTATCAATAATAAACCAAAAATAGTATCTAGATTATATTATTTATTTTATAAAAAGTCACAATAGGAATTGTTTAATTATGCCTACCACGCTGCTGCGTTGCGCGGTTACCCATCTTGTACCCCCACGCACATGCTTTATATTGATAAGCAAATTTATATTGATAACAATTTACAAGTAACACTTTCTATTTGCAAGATAGATTAAAAATAAATTCGAATTATCCTTTAGTAATATTTTATTAATTTGTGTACTTTTATTATACAACTTAGAAAATTACTAACTAAGATATTATTAAGGAATTTTCAGAATCGTTTTCGTAGATTATGTCCTATATCCTCAGAGTAAACAGGACTGGAGTAGCCATTAGTCAATTTCTCGTACATATTTTTCTGCCATTTTTTGCGGGGGGTGAGGTTACTACTACATTCAATGCCAGCACACAGGAACAAAAACTCGTTGCGTGTTTACAAACGCACACATGCATAATACGACAAACATATTTAAAATACACGCACACGTGCTTAAAATAGTGTGTTAACGTTCTATTCAAACACACGAATGTCATTGTGTGAGAAGTGACATGACATAGCACGAGAATATCGATATCGATAAATCAGTTTCGTTCAATGAATGAATGTATTAACTTTGCGTTAGTATTCCTACATTATGTATTAAAAATTAAATTAAATTAATGATGATATTACACGCTACAACAGTCAGTTTCGAAGGCTATATACATAAAATACAAATTGAAACTTAATAGTTTATTGCATTTAAAAGATATTTACAATAGGTGTTATTATATATATAGAATTCACTGTGGACCCTTTCGCGTATAACCATAATGGAAAGGAGGAACGCTGAAACATTATTTTTAACAAAGCGATAGTGAATATAGTTAGATTTCTCAGATTTTTACTTTGACCGATTGATTATTTGTATTTTTTTGCGATTTGCTTACATCACCTTTTGCAGGTAGTATTTTTCAACTTATTCTTTAACCTAAAATTAATACATTTAAATGTAATAAACTAAAACTGTTATAATATAACATGTAAATATCTATTTGAAACATAACTAGTTATATAATAAACTAAGAGGATCATTCAAGAATAACGTTGGCACAGCATGAGCAACTAATCTTCTTCTATTGTTAGATAATTTTTGAAACTGAGACGGCTCAAAATGTATGGAACATATAGTAATTGTTCTTGAAGATGCCCAAGATGCCCTATTACCTATTACAAGCATGAATCCATTTTTTTCGTATGCTGTCTTTTTTAGGAAAACTGAATATGAAAAATTAGATGTTTTCGGGCATGTCAAAGCTTAAAGTATAAATACCAACAATTGGTATACCGCCTAGGGGCAGAGTATATTTGCCTGAACTACACATACCGATCATTTCTAATTTTAATACTGCAATACTATCAACCAATAACTTTCATTTATGTACAAAAGACTTTTGGCACCACATACCTTACTCCTATAGTCCGTTTTTTTTAGCATTAGAAATTATGTAAACAAAGAAGTAGTGGTGGACAACCTTTTTTTGCAAGCAAAAAATATAAAATGTAGGTCTCTCTATGTACCTACTTATCTTCATAAAATGTGCAGGGTGAAGGCCCAATGTTCGACATTGGCGTTATTTTAATTTGGGGTAGCTGATTAAGTAAATGAGGTCATTTTAATTTCTTAGATGACGAATAGAATATTAAGTTGCGTAAACTCCATTACCTACTTTTTTGTTAATCAGCTCTCCCAAAAAGCTCGAAAGACATTAATATATCAAGACGTTCCGTCTTGATAATCAAATGATCAAAGCGGTACTAGCCCGTAGTCCCCCAGTTTTAGTCCCTCGTGGGGTACCATGAGCAACTTTTCTCCTCCTCGGGTAAAATTTGCTCATAGTACCTACGGGGGACTAACACGATGGAACCACGAGCAAGTACAGTCATCGTCCTACTGTGATAAAAGGGTGAGTCGAATTATGAGCAAGTTGGATGAAATTATAGATCATAGTAATAAAACAAAATAGATTCTATATAAATTAAACATTATCATAATTTAATCATCATCGGAAGATGAAGAATCGGATGATTCCCCTACATTAATTACAAATTTTTCTACAGTATCGTCTATTAAAGTGTCTAATTTAAGCATTTTCTCTTCTTCCTTAATTACATGCTGAATACAGGACACCCAATTACTTGCTTTAATTTCTGAAAAGGCAACTGGTACTAAAGTTTTAACCGTTGCCATTTTAAAATCTTTGTTGTGCTTTGCAATGTACCCTTTTACTTGAGACCAGATTAATTCTATCGGATTAAGTTCACAGTGATACGGGGGTAACCGCACCACTGTAAATCCCATCTCCTTTGCCATTTCATCAATTACGTATGACTGGTATAAATGTTTGTGTATTTTGACTTTTGATAATAGCTCCGCTCTCACTTCATTTTCTTTGAATGGAATGTTTTTTTCCTTTAACCAATTTTGAATGTCGGTTTTCCTCGTTTTGGTGGTAGGGATTTGGTCTTTTCTCCTCGAATGATACGGAGCGTTATCCATCACTATTACCGAGCCCTTTGGTATTTTATCTGAGAGGCCCGAGAACCATTTTTCAAAATTGTGGGCATCCATCTCAGAATGATAATCTCCCTCTTCCTTTTTGGCTTCGAAAACCAAATCGCCACCATCCACAAATCCATCTGATGATCCTAAAATAAATAAACCAATTTTATTATAAAATTTATTTGCAAAATAGACTTAATTACAAATAATGTAGATTTAAGATTTTTAAATTGAAGAAATTCAGTCATTGATCCGCTTGGGTGGGAAAACTTGAATCCACGTCCTCCGCATAGGCACAGCAGTGCAAGAAACAAGTTTATCTATGAATACAGCGTCATGTTATAAATTAAAATAGTCAAAGTAGACATTTTGGCCTCAGAGGCCTTTATGCAGCTTAAAAAATTAAAAATTGACCTTACCAATGTGTAAAATGATTAATCTTTTCCCTTTGCCGGATGGATTTTTTAAGCCTGTTGTCAACCCCTCACGATGAGCTTCTTTATTTGATTTTATTCGAGTATCTTGCCAGACTGAAGACTTTGTGTGGCCTGTAAAAAAATATCAATAAATACAAATTTTATATAGGTATAATATGTAATGTAATATTAATAATAGTATATGTGCAGTATACGACAACACAAAACAAAATAAACCACACCGGAGTGGCGTTCTTTGATGTCGGAGGCCAAGATCCACTTTGGGTCGCTGAGCCAGCGTAGTAAGTGAAAGACATCATCGAGCGTAACAAGATGAAGTTGAGTCAACTAAATACGCACCTTCATTTACCCAGGTTTCATCCAGGTAATAAATCTGTTTTCCCTCGATTCTATATTTTCTTATTTCTCTTAAATAGTGAAGCCTCCATAGGACAATTTCATTGCGGTCAATTAATGCACTTTTGCGATTCCTTTTAGCATATTTGAATTGGAGTTTTTGGCACAATACTTTGTGCAACGTACTTCGGGACATGTTAGGCAATGAGTCGTCATTATTTACTTCTGCCAACACTTTGTCAAGTGTTGGTATTTCGTTCTTGAAAAAAAAGCCATGCACTTTCCTTCGAATTCCAGATAGAATAATTTCGTCCATATTAGAAAACTTGTATGGTTTTCTTTGACGAAGAGGCGGAGATTGCACATCGCCACTTCTTTCTTTTTCTTTTAATATGTTGTAGACAGTGGCTTTCGATATTCCTGCTGTAACAGCTGTCTTATAGACCACATCCACTTTCCTGGGGTACTCGTCCTTAGGCCACATTTCCAATACCATTTTATGAATGTTCAGGACTACTTGTTTTTCACTTGCGCTGAGCGGATTTTGTTTCGGTCTTTTTCTCTTTGGCGAAGTAAATACAGAAGGGTTTAGAACCTTGTGCTGCAGTCGACTTGGACCGGCTTCAGGCTCGTCCATTGTTGAACAGAATAAATAACAACAAAAACTTTTAACAAAAAACTTAACAATAACTTAACAATAAACCAAAGAAAATTGTGAAAATAGTCAAAACAGATAGATGCACAGCTACTCGCAATCGCTTTCGTGATGCCAGTGACGTTGACATTTGCCGGTATTGTTGCAAATGGCGGCCATGTTAAGCAACCATTTTTAAAAATGTTGGAATACTCTTTTGTATACCTACTATATTAATACTTTTTAGTTCCTTTTTGTAATCTAAATTCTATATGACTTTGACAAATCTTTTTAAAACTAAATCAATTGTAATTCTTTTGTACCGTCTGTCAATATTATATCTTCCTTATACACGTATATTTTAAACTTTTATTTATTCATCCATTAATTTTACAACAAAAATCACCTAATATGGTACGTATTACAACATGGGCATGTACTTTTTAATTTTGTCGTGTCAAACTGACCAACGTTTCATTCCACAAGTTTGCAACTTCTGCTTCTTAAGGTACTTTTTAGTGTAAACTTTTCACGATGTTACGTTTTGTTTGTTACATTATATGTGTACAATAAAGTACCTAAATTTTGTTCTTTCTAATGCTAAAAAAAACGGCCTATAGTATCATGAAGTATTGCAGTTGGACAAGCCGGTTTTTAAAAGGAGCTATAAATGCTACAATATTAATAAAAAAACTTAACTTAAATGTTGACGATGACATTTAGCTATTACTATACTAAAATGTCATCAAAATCCGTCGCGTTGTTTTTGCGTGATGCGTGCTCAAACATACATACAGACAGACAAAATTTTCAAAAATTAGTGATTTCGCTTCCTCTACTCTCATTACTAGCCATTTGGTTTAAGGTGGACTTGACCTGTTTTATTCTATATCTTTACAGTTTTATTCTCGTATGTATAATATCGCAGGTAAATAGTATAATTCCGCACTTTACATACGGCGTCATCACTTTAAAATTTCATACCTTATTCTGATTTGAAATCATCATTAATACCTGGTAATAATTACCGAAACAAACTGTAATTTATTGAGTAAAGCTCTGAAAGAGTGAAACTCTCTTTTAGGCAACTCACAAATTTCGCTTGTCTCCCTCCTGCTACTTAACGGTTCAACTGATTCGACCAAATTTTGGCATGAACATACATAATTATAACCTGACGGTCATAGGCTATGTAAAAAAAATATAGACTTTACCATAGAGAAATAATCACCGAAAGAAAAATTCAAAAGCTGATCACAGCCAAACCGCTGATACTACATTGATGAAATTTGGAGCCAAAACTCACATCGTGGTCGTGACTAATGTGCAAAAAAAATTTTGAAATCGGATATACCATAGAGGAATAATCACCAAAAGAAAAATCCAAAAGCTGATCACAGCCAAACCGCTGAGACTACATTGATGAAATTTGGTACCAAAACTCACATCATGGTCGTGACTAATGTGCAAAAAAAGTTTTGAAATCGGATATACCATGGAGGAATAATCACCAAAAGAAAAATCCAAAAGCTGATCACAGCCAAACCGCTGCGCTGAGACTACATTGATGAAATTTGGCGCCAAAACTCACATCGTGGTCGTGAGTAATGTGCAAAAAAAATTTTTGAAATAGGACATACCATCGAGGAATAACCACCCTTCAATAATCTAATTTAAAACCATTGAAAAAAAGTTCACGCAAAATAGAATTATTCAATTTCAAATGTGAAAAGTCCGGCGAAGCCCTTTTCGGTTCATCTTGTATTAGCTCTGCCTCACAGAACCTGTAGCTTCGAGCGGCGGTAGCCGCGAGAGGCAACCAGTTTCGTGCGCGATATTTTCGAGGCAGTTGTTAATGATCAAGGTGAGGTTAGGTTAGGTAAGGTCAGGTGGTGAGGTAAGGTAAGGTAGTGCTTCGCTCAGTATTTGCAAATAGCAGTATGCATTGCAGACCTAGTCTAAGTTGTGTTTTATTATCGTTAAGGAAAGGAACTATGAATAGGGTATGTGTTTTTTAAACTGATGACGCCGGATGTAAACTGCGGAATTATACAATTTCCCTGCGACATATAGATTTAAATTAAAAATACATATTTTCAATTTAAGTATGTTACTTGCATTCATTCATTCATACATTACTCACTCGTAAAATCACAATATCGATGAAGTTGACATCACTATTGTGCAAATAAATATTGTAAAAATTAATGAGGGTTGCTGATTACAAAATAAAAACAATTTGTCCTGTGGCTCGAAAAAAATTTTGGTTTATCGGAAATGATCGGGTGTGCTGGTTAGACGATGGTACCCTTTTAACCGTGTCTTTTTTATGAAGTCAGGGACACTGGAAGTATATACAGCATTAGTACTCTTAATGTTTATGAGCGCCGCCCAGCATGAATAAAAGGACAAATAGTTTGATTATTATTTTAATTTATTATTTTATTTATTATTTTATATTTCCATGTTGTGTGGCAAAGAATAGGCTTCAAGCAGCCGCAAAAGTGTAGGTATGTACTTAATACTAAACTAAAAATAAACACGCAACGTACATTGTTAAAACGAAATTATAATTGGTAATTAATTAATACAAAATTACAGTTATTTATTACCAACAAACTTTTTCTAATTTTTGTCTTAATTAATTGAAATGCGATAATGGTCAACCCTAGGTAGTCTCGTGGGGAGTGCAGCCGTGACGTCATCAAACGAACTTTGAGCGCGAAATTTGAAATTGTAGTCTGCTAAAACATGAAATTATGAATTAAATAATAATCAAAACCTAAAAATTATGCTTACAAATGAAAGGTGACACCATCTTTTTGCATACTAGATATTTTCGAATTTTTTTTACAGTAGAAAACAGCACAGGCAGGCATTTTCGTGGGAGTTCTGCACGGTAAGACGTTCTGATTATTGTGGTTTTAAAATGGCGGCTCAACTAGTTTTATATAACGCACAGGATTCCGACGCTTGTGCATTTGGCAGAGGGGTAATGTTAGGCAAAGGCTACTCCAGTCCTGTTTACTCTGAGCCTATATCCAAACTTAACCTTTACTCATTTTTTATATTATATTCGTGCGTGGCCAACGAAACGTCACTTAATTTGACATTGACACTTGACAGTTGGCTTGTGGATGTGTTAGTATAGCCTAGAAACTTTTAACATATTTTGGCGAATTAAACACTGAAAATGGCTACTGTGGAGGAATTGAAGAAAAAAGTACGTGACCTGGAAGAAAAGCTCGCTGCTGCCCAGGGTACAACGGGTCCAGTAAGGCAGAAAATAGACGTAATGTCTTCCGAAGTAGTCGATTCCAACCCGTACAGGTATAATTTACATAATAATAACTAAAATTACAGCGTTTTGCATTATATTTAATATTCCTTTTTGTTTGGGCACATTTTATCATTTATTAGTGTAATTTTCAAGTTGAATCTCTATATTGTGTGAAGTAATATTCCGTAAAAGTTATCCTTAATAAGGGGTACAATTTATTCATATTTTTGCTTTTATGATTATATAAAATGTTATACCTACCTTGTAATAGAAAAAAAATCACTTTAGTTGGGATTACAACACATTTTCTGACAATCTGGCTTAAATTCCGAAGGCTACCAAAGTTCGTATAATAAACGTCATATTAGTAACTTTGCCAAATTAATCATCACTACCTAATTTCTGAGTAAATTGCCTTTTATAATGCTGATGAAATTCATCATACCCATTTGAACACCTCTTTAAGGAATATTTTAAAATTTATAAAACACTTTGACCAGATAAAGAAAGTAGCCTAGTATTTGCTAGATGATGAGACATTGCCTAAATCCCATTAATGCTGAATTTTTTCAATTTACATCTTCAGTGTTATGGCTTGTCAAGTCCAAGATGTGTAGTGTATTTGAATTTGATATGTTACAGTCGTTTGATGGCTTTGAAGAGGATGGGAATAGTGGATAATTATGAAAAAATCCGTGAGCTTTCTGTGGCCGTTGTTGGTGTTGGTGGTGTGGGCAGTGTCACTGCTGAGATGTTGACAAGATGTGGAATCGGGAAGGTGAGAATATATTGACATAAGTAACAAAAATCTGTAGTTTATGTGTAGTAAGAAGATACAAACCTTTTGTTGTATTTTATTTATACAAAGTAAATTCATATAGCCTGAATAATTTTTTCAATTTCTTAAGGTCTTTAATATAATTTGTCTATTTGACAGTTAATAGGTCTATCATTTAAAGCATACAAATCAATTTAAATACAAATGTTTCCTATGGATAATTTGTGTCAGCTCCATTACCTAATTTCTACTAGTGTAAATATGATACTATGTATTATCTATATTTAAATTTATTTTATATTATTATAATATACCATAATTTTGTTTGGTCTTATTTCAGCTCATCCTGTTCGATTATGACAAAGTAGAATTGGCAAATATGAACCGTCTATTCTTTCAACCACACCAAGCAGGCTTGAGCAAGGTAGATGCTGCAGCTGCAACCCTCCAGAGTATCAATCCTGATGTGACTATTGACGCTTACAACTACAACATCACCACAGTTGAAAATTTTCAAAAGTTTTGTGATACCATTAGGTTCGTATAATTATTTTAACAAATATTATTTATTAATAGATATTACAGACAAGGTTTTTATGAAGCAAAAGGTTTAGCAGTGAGAAACAACAACAATTAACAATTTTCAAGTATAAAAGTAAAAGAAAATTGTTCGGAGATAATGAGATACTCCTCTGTACTGAACAGTACAGTATGTGCACAGAGCAGAAGAGATACTTGTATTTTTAACTAACTTCTATGAAGAGTTCAACTTGTTCTGATAATATACTAAAATTCTGATATTATACACACCTAAAAGTGAGAAATGTAAAATTTGTATATGGTTCATTACCTTTTCCGATCGACAATATATGACATAGGTGATTTAAAAAATACTGCTAAATTTGACATTCTTTATTCTAGGACCGGTAGTCTAACTGGTGGACCGGTGGATCTGGTGCTTAGTTGTGTGGATAACTTCGAGGCGCGTATGGCGATCAATACAGCCTGCAATGAGCTTAACCAGAAGTGGTTTGAGTCTGGCGTTAGTGAAAATGCTGTGTCGGGGCACATACAATTCATTGTACCTGGAGAAACTGCATGTTTTGCTGTAAGTAGTTAATTCATTTCAATATTTATTTGCATCGAATGTGTTTAACCAATTCGTTGCGGATGTGGCATCTGCCATCACTTTCTTTTGCGTGTGGCATTAGCCGCTGGAGCCATGTCATTTTTAAATCCATGTTAACTGCTTCAAATTAAGTTTTAGGGAAATCTACCCAGAATAAAACTATCTTAATTTTTTATCTAAATCAAGCTCGTAGCCTTCGTTTCTGATAATTGTATGTAGCAACGAATCAATTAAAAGATAACAATCTGTGAATTAAAGAACATCAAAGTATTTTTACAGATCATTTCCTGTTTGAGTTAGATAAGTATATTATGAGCGTAGTAAAAAAAATACATCCAAATTTATTGAATGAAAACAAAAAGATTATTTATAAATAACTTAAATAAAAACCATGTGTCATAAGCACACACAGTATAGGATATCGTAGATGTCCATTACTATATGGTTATTATGCTTGCCTCACAACTATTTCTCTTGGGTTCTAATAGCTATGTTGATATCTTAAAAATTCATTCAGTAAAATATTTCTTTTGCAGTGTGCACCTCCCCTTGTAGTAGCATCTAAGATTGATGAGAGGACACTGAAAAGGGAAGGCGTCTGTGCAGCCAGTCTACCAACCACCATGGGAATTGTGGCTGGGTTTTTAGGTATATACACCCAAATATTACAGAAATAACAATAGCGAAAGTCAAAGTATAATGATTATTTATTTATGTTTGATTAAAATCTACCTAAACTGAAATATTATTATTGTCTGCTCGTTATATCAGATTTATTAAATTTAAAATAATATTTATTTAAAACCTCCAACTGCAGCTGATTGATCAGACTCTCAGTGTAAATATAATGACAAACTGCATTCATCGTTTACAGTATTGCATTTACTGTACATTGTTTAGTTTGAAGCAAGTTATTCTCATAATAACTATTTATTCACTTATTCAATATTTCTGTAGGCCCAAACATGCGCTTACGGACCGCCCTAACTCACTATCGCTCGCTGTGGAAAGCCTTTCAGCGGCTCACACGAACGCTAGTACATCGGTCATATATATTTAGGAGCGGCCTTATGCAGCTAGATTACATATCTTACGGACTCCGCTCACTTGGGGCGGGGGCCGGTCTCTCGCGCATGCGCTAGTTTATAACTAGTGCGGAGCTGCGCCGCCGCGGGTTCCCACGAGCCGATCGCTTCGATGAAGCCTATACAGCCTTCCTAGGCTACGGCACTTACAAGGTGGTGTTTAGTCAGTACGAGTCTGACATAACCTCTCGGCCGCCCGATGTATCCATGATGGATTCACCACCTCCCTCCCCCGGTTCCGGAGGGAGCCCAGTTGCCCGGGGCGCAAAAAAAAAAAACAATGATATATTAAATAGTTCCATAAACTTAAAATACTTACAAAAAAATGTTTATGTACATATTTATGACCTGGGTATTAGGCGTTTTTTTAATTGATTACATCTTAATCATCACCAGCCTTGTAATGTTCCTTGTGCCTTCCCCATGGAAGAAAACGAGAATGGACTATATATAACCCACAAAACAGGTTTACATTGAAAGAGATTTCATGCTGTCGTAATGAATAAGTTGAATTATTGTCACAAAAAACTGCAATCTGGACCTAATACATATTCTATGGCTTTCTTGCTTGCTTGCTTGCGGGCTTTCTTGTCCCGAATTCTGAATACTTTGCAAAGTAACTATGTAACTTAATTTATTTTCATTTCAGTACAAAATACACTGAAGTACCTTTTAGGATTTGGCACAGTCACTCACTATTTGGGATATAGTGCACTAACAGATTTCTTCCCTACAATGGCCTTAAAGGTATGACATTGTTTTTAACAAACTAGTTATTTGTTATGCGAGGGTGCAAAGTTGAGTTTTGGCCGCGAGTTACCTCTATTGAATCCTAAACGAGGGTTTCAAAGGTACGAGACGCTAAAAACTTTGCTGCCGAGCGAAACATTTTTCACCTCACTACAGCGAGGAAATTTTTTAGATGCATGAAGAACAGCTTAAATATAACGATTACAATAATCGAACCCGCAACCTTTGGAAATCCGGTCCGGTCCAGTGTACTCTCAATTTCGACAATTTTGACGAGTGTTCACAAGGCTCGGTAACTCAATTAGGTTCCAAAGGTTGCGGGTTCGATTCCCGCCTGAGAATTCACTTGTGACCCGAGTCGATTTTTTCTAGTATTTTTCTATTATAATAATTTATCTTATAAGATCGCATTAAAAATGCATAAAATATATAAAAATTATAAAATTTAATAATAAATTATAAAAAAAACAAAACTGACTAATATTAATTTACATAAGAATGAAAAGTAATTCATAAAGACTAAATGACGTTTCGGAACGTACCATGTATGTTTTTCTTTGAAAAGAAAGGTTTTAATTTCAAATAATTTATCCAGGCTAATGGATAAAACGCAATTTTCCACGCAAATTTTAATGACAAATCAAACTTCCGAGCATGTGAAGTGAAAAATATTTTACGATCGTAAAAATCGTTACCTATATATTTTTATAATTCTTATACCGTTACTTAAATCCCATTCTTATAAAAGCAGAATAAGTTAACTGGCCTCGATGGATTGAATTTGACTATAATGAAATAACCATTTAAACCAGCCCTAAAACCTTTACTTTCACTTTTCTTTGCTAAAAGGCAACCGGGACAGCATTTATCCATAGTTTTTAATAAAACGCAGCATGTATATTTCTGTCACAGCCCAACCCTCAGTGTGACGACAGCTATTGCCGTATCCGACAGAAGGAAGTGCAAGCTCGACCGGTCGCAGTGGAACTGGCCACCGAAGTGACGGAGGATGAAACGCCCGTGCATGCAGACAACGAGTGGGGTCAGTGTCGTGTACAGACATCAATGATGTAGACTCTTAACAATGACTATTTTCATTGTTTTAAAAAGCACAGAGATTCAAAAATGATTTCGAGTTAATCAAACACATTGCAACAAATATTTGACTTGCAAGTACAATATTTTTAAAACTTTTAAAAATATTTAAATTCTACAAGGTTATGCATAACATAATTTCTATTTAAAAAGTGTCTTTTTAAATAGAAATTTTGTTCATATTTCAAGTTATTGTCATTATTTCATCTTATTTTGTTAGTATTCGTTTCAACTAAACTGGTTACGTGAAGGTAAGAGTGTTTGAAAAACTTTAGCCATATTTATAACCTTACAACAAGGTTGCTTTGAAAATCACGACGAGACCTTTTTTCAGGAAGCGGTATGGAATCACCATTCCACCTTAAGTGTCCAAAAAATTCAATATTTAATTTTTAATATGCGGATCTCTTAGGTTTTGTATTTTATTTTTAATGTTAAAGCAACTTGATTACAGTCTATTCATCCTAACTTGTCCTATTTGGTAAACAATCTTGGCACTCCTTTTTATTGAAAATGCAGCATTAAAAATCAACTGATAACTAGATTCAATAGGTTTCAGTCTATAATTACGATTTATTGTAATAGATTATTGACTTTGTTATTATTTTATATTTAAAATTATCGATTTTAAGTGCCCGCAAGGGTCTATGAAATTAAGTAATTTTTGATTTTTTGATTTTGATTTTGATAAATGAGTGATTTTGTTAAAAAGTTGTGCCAAAATTGTTTACAAAATAGGACAAGTTAGAATGAACAGACTTTACATACAAATTTTCTTATCAATAATCTTAATTAAATTAAGAGAGTGAAATATTTACAGACTCATTTTTTATTCGACAGGAATCTGCCTTGTTGATGAAAATGTTCCGGAAGAAGAAGATAATTCCAATTTGAAGCTTGTCGATGGAGTTCAGGTACTTAAACGTATATGGCGTTATAAAAAGATCATATTTTAGAAATAACTTTTCCCCCTGAATATTCTAAAAGGTAACAGCCAAAACTTGCCTCAAATTGCTAAGGGGAAAAAATACTAGATATATCATAGCTACTTTATTAACTATAATTTTTAATTTACTGTCTGTGCAATAAGAGCGATATTTTGCGATTAAGGTGCGTTTATAAAATATATTATTTGCTTTGCAGTTGGCATACAGTATTCCAGTAGATAATGAAACTCCAGAGTCGAGTACAGGTGGCGCTGTCGCTGCGTCGGAGCTTTCACTGGAAGAACTAATGAAGCAAATGAAATCTATGTAAACATATCGCGGCCAAAATGTACGGACTCCATGCCATAATGTTCTTAAAACTTTATGTTATCTGTGCTCTCATGCAGCGTTCTAATTAAAAAAAGTTACTTGTATTCTAATTTATTTGTTAAAGTTAAGTTTTTTATATTATTAATTTTTATTTATTTCTCAACTGATTATCTCTTTATTTACATTAATGTTTGTTATTCGATATTTTCTAGTATTTTTCTATTAAAATAATTTATTTTAATGTTTGTGTTCATAGTAGGCCCACGTTCGTAGTACGTAAATTAAATTGCATTCGGTCTATTAAGTTTAAAGCTGACGTGCCAACCAATGCGCTATGACCATAAATATTTTAATTCATCGGAACTTTCCCCAATCACAAGTTAATTACTTTTAATTTTCATTTTGTGTTATTTGCGCACATAATTTTTTTTTTCTATAAAAAATCAAATAAAAAATTATTTGTGATATGAAATAAGTCTGTTTTTTGTAACATTATTAATTGATTTTTTTGAAATATTTTCAATATTGGAAATTTAAAATTATCATTGTTCATTATACAATTTATTTAAGGTTACTGCATACTATAAGAATATTTTTCTTTCTTCTTTGAGTGTATTAAAAGATTGAATTGTCATTGTACACATTTTATTTAACATACTGGAACAACATTTCTCAAGTATTATTTCATATTTTGGAAGATTTATGTTGTGTATTGTACATTAAACATATCATGTCACAAAAAACTTTTTACCAACGAAAGTAATTTAAAATAATATTGACTAATTCTGCTTTTGTGGAAATGCATTCCATTTATTATTACTTAGAGATTGCTAGGAATAAGCGTATTAATAAGAGCTTACACTTAAAGTGTAATTTGTGATGTTTTTTTTGTATACATATAATTTTTATATAATAAATATTTATTATATATTTAATTGCTGTTAACTGCTAAGGCTACTGAAAGTGTCGTAAATTGTATATTTTATTGAGCGAATTTTATCAAGAATTATATGTCTTCTGATAGTAGTTCGTTTTTTATTATGTCGATGAAACTCTTGAGTTTAGCTGTTATTTTCTTATTTTCTGGCGGTAACTGGTCGTTCTGTAAAGACAAGAATAAAGCTGTATTCCATACACCTGCTCTAATCGTACATTGTTACTTGTGCAAGAACGGGTCACAAAGTATTTCTTTATTGATTATTAGACAATATGACATACTTTTTTATACGCAAAAGTTGTATGATTCCTTCATGCATACATGACTGTCATTTAAAAAAAAAAATTAACTGTGAGAGGGAAGATTAAAAAGAAAAAATAACCTAAAAGTACTTTTTTCAAAATTTAAAGTAATGATATTAGCCGCTTGTTTTTTTATGCATTCTAATTTATATTCTAACTTAAGTACAAACTTAATAAATATGATGTCAAGATTCTATTTAGTGGTAAGTAATGGTGACTATTTTATGAGAACTTTCTGAGAAGTTTAGAAATAAATACCATAAGGTAATTACCAGGTCGCATGTATACATAAAACAATTTTACTGGCATAACTTGTTTTACTAATTAACTTGGTTACTTTTTCAATTATTTCTTAATAAAAGAAAAATGATTTATCAATGCCTGTGCAGTTTATATAATTATTGAAAAATCTGATTTTTTTTTTGATAGCTATTGTTTATGTTAAACAAATTTTTTTATTACTAAAAATCACAAAATTGACAATTGATAGAATCATAGCTAAAACACGTACAACCACTCCGAAAAGTTCGCCGATTCATTTTTTAATTTGACCCAACTAGGAATCCGAACCCCGTGTCAAATATCAAACTTCGGTTGGTCTTGTCCTCAACAAAATAGTGTAAATATTTACTTGTATTAAATTATAATCATTTTAAGTAATGAATGTGATCCTTACATGAAACTAAGTAAAACTATAAACCTAGTTAAATTCACTATTTTTTTTTAAGGACAATACTTCTGAACAAAAATATCTATACTCAATATAGTTTTCAAAAAGAAAAACCAATAAAAAGAAAAGCTGCAGTAATAGTTCATCTGTTTCATATTTTATTTCTCCTTACGATCCCAGTTAATAAAACACTATAGAAACAACACGTTGGGCGCCAACCTTGATGCATTCTAGCACTTGCTGGGCGCGTTGCACTACATTCGGCGCGATGCCGCTAGCTTCGGCGACCTGATGGGCAAAACTGCAGTCTGCACTACCTTCCGTTAAGCGGAATAGAAAGACTGGCTCCCCGTCTTGGAGCGTGTGTTCGAATCTCTGAGGATATTTTCAAATAAGTTTAGTTATTTGTCTTGCATAATCAATAGATCCCAAACTACTTATCACCGTAAAATCTCTTTAATCTGCTTTCAACTTTAAATCTAGCTTATAGAGTTTAATTTAAACTGCACAGTTTGTAGTGTGTTTCGTTGTCACTTGACACTTTCTATAACTCACTCAACCCAAAAGGGTTAACCAGATACTTGTTTTAACAAGTTTACACACATATTGTTATTTAAAGAAAAAACATCAAAACTCAATTACATTCTCTTTTTTATTTGAGTGAAATAAGTACCGCATCATCATTGACTCGGCCATCGCACTAAATACAACATACTATATACTATAATATACTATACATATATACTACATTTTACCATGCGATGGCCGAGTCAATATATTTATATAAAACAATAAAGATTTTTAATATTGATATGCGTCACTATAAGATGCTGTTAATTATTACGTAACAACTTAATGCTTCGAGTACGGAGATTCCAGACACAATTGATTTTCAATTGTTATGGACCACGATCTTGGTCATAGGGACTGGACGTATTAAGACAGAAATTCGCTTAAGTAGGGACTGAATAAATTAATAACCGACTTGGTATTACATGGATCTCACAACTTTTTACCGTAGAACAACTGAGTTGCGAGACTTGGTTTTTTTGGCAAGTATTGTTTTTGATGGGATCTCATTGCTTTTTGTATTTTGTAGACAGTCTACTTTTTTCCTTTTCGGTACCTTCTACTTATTGTATATATGTATGTATATCTACCAGCAACGAATTTTCTTAAAGCCCTCTCTCTGACTTATGAACTTTTCTTATTTTTGTAGGTTATTTTAGATTTTCCTTGATTCATACACCAAACACTATTTATATTCCAAATTTGAAGCTTCTAGGTCTGCTAGAAGTGTCTTAGAATTTTGATGATCGGTGAGTCAGTGAGTGACAAAACTACTAGTTCAAATTGAATGAAATTTGAAATATACCGTGTCTTTACAATGCCTGCATGGTTACTGAAAATTCAGTCTTCTAGTTTTATTCACAACGAAGTTACGGGGGTCGAAAATGGCCTGAATTGCTTCGAGAAAAGGATAGTACGTCCGTGCCGCTTTTTTGCTTGATTTGGCGGGGGCACTGCCGTGCCCCCAGATGGCGTCCACTTAGATTATTTAGAAAGTAAAGTATTTTATTTTTTACAGGATACATGTGAAAAACTGATATACATATTATTATTCTAGCAGAGATTGAAATCTCAGTGGTAGAAGAGCTGAATTTTAAGATTCCAGCACATGCTGGATCAATCTGCATTTGACCACCTATCTCATTCAGCAGTGCTGACAGTATGAAAACATTAGAACGACTGCCAGGAAACTTTATTTTTTTCCACAGTATTACAAAAGAACTTACCAAGAACTTTACTATAGGCGTGTTGACTATAAACTTTTGGATATCCAGAAAATGGGTGGAAAGGAACAAGTGGGGACACTGATCCCCCTGGAACAGGAACGTATTGAGACACGCGGCCAGGAGGGACAGGCCGTCGATTTCAGAAGTGCCTTTACCAAATTCGTCTATTATAATTAAGGAGTTGGATGTGGACTCCTGGAGAGCTAAAGCCATCTGGGAAAAAGAAGGTATTGAATAGTTTAAAAGTATATTTTGTTATTGTAAGTGCATAACGTTTTTTTGAGCAAGTTTATATGCTTATATGATAATGATTTATTTAATACCTAATGTTTATAAATAATCAATAGATAATAACTTGTCCAAAAAATATTGAGCAAAAAAAAATATTTTTTATCTCCGTGAAAATTCTTTGCCACTAAGCAAATTTGTAGTGTTATCACTTAAAGATTATACATACTTAAATTCTCCGCACTAGATTGAAAATATATATTTGAATACGTCTTTTAGTTACGATGTTAATCTTTCCAATTTTTTGAATTTTCGAGTTCTAAAAATTTTCTATATTCAATATTTATATATCTCTTGCCGTTATAGGAGCGTTCGTAAATAATACAAAACACGATCACTATTTTGTCAACTTCAGTTGTAAAAGAGATCGTAAAGAAAAATACTTTAATTTAAACTGGATATTATATAATCTACGTCAACCATGAAGGTCCATTCTAAACATTGGTGAAAGAATTGTCGATTTGGGATTTGTAGTTTCGGATATTATCTCTTACCTTCAAACTAACTAATATTATCTCTTTCAAATATAAGTGTTGGAATGAAAATTCAAGCTTAATATAATCAACACAGTTATCTTTGGTTCTAGATCAAACAACGTATACACGTGCCTGCCGCAAGTCGATGAGGAATGCGGACATATGCGCGGCTACGCATTCCGTGGACTGAATCCTGGAGTAGATGTGGGAGACCACGCCGATTGTGGCGCGGTCCGCTGGCACGAAACTGCCGATGTGAGCTAGGTATACTATCAGACCTGATCGACAATCAATTTATAGGTATTATTTTTTATTTTATTTTTTTTATTTTGGCAACAAACAGTCATACATAATTACAATAATTATTGAGAAAACAGTAATCAAAATAAAAGACCTACAGTGCCCAAAATTTACAATAAATTTTAAATAATTCTTACGTGATCAAATCGTGGAAAACAAACATACTTATGGGAATTTAAAGATTACAAAAAAAAATATCAGTGTGATCATTTCAATAAGTGACAAAACAAACAATTCTAACTACTACATTTTACCATTTTCATAAGATGAATTTTAACAAATTAGCAAGAAGAAAAAAGAATAACAGTAAATCCATTTAACAGTTTTGTTGACTAGAACTGAGTATATATTTAAGTTTATCTTTAATACTGTTAAGAGATATGTTAAAAAGATCTACCTCTAACATCTTCTCGTTGTACGTGTTGGTGGAACGATAAAAGAATGTATTTCGGGTGTAATTTTTTAAGCGTTGCGGGGGAACGAATAGTGGTAGTGTACGTGAGGAGCGCACAGGAAGACGGGCTCGACCTAACAATTGAACGTAGCTGAGGAGCTCTGATGAGTCGATTAATGAGTTTAAGATCTTGAATAGAAAAATTGTGTCAAACATTATACGGCGATTACAGAGAGTAAGCAAGTTATGTTTGAGCAATGCTTCGTTATACGTAACGTTTATTATGTTGTCGCGATAATTAAGCGACTATAAGAATTTCCTTTGAATCTTTTCAATTCTGTTGATGTGAATATTATAACATGGGTTCCAAACAGTGCTACAAAAGTCTAGAATAGACGAACGAATGAGAAATAAAGAATTTTTAATGTAGTTGTATTTATTCATATTCTTGATTGCAAGCCACATGTTTTGCAAGTACACATATACAAAGGTACTTCTTAGATCTAGAGTTGCATGTGACACCCTGTGAGGGCGTAGCAATATAAACTTAACCTAGAGAATAAAATAAATTAATTATAATAGAAAAGTACTAGAAAAAATCGACTCGAGTCACAAGTGAATTTTCAGGTGGGAATCGAACTTTGGAAATCCGGTCCATCGCTCTCTCAATTGAAATTATAAAACTAAATAGCTATTTCATCTTAATTGATTGTCCAAACATTTGTAAAACATTTGTAAAATGTTTCTTTCGAATAAGAGAGGATGTTCCTCTCATTGATGAAACAACGCTAGCCTACAGTGTAAAATCTGAAAGGTACTAGAAAATTTCGACGAGTGTTTTCCGACGAGCATTGGACCGGATTTCCAAAGGTTGCGGGTTCGATTCCCGCCTGAGAATTCACTTGTGACCCGAGTCGATTTTTTCTAGTATTTTTCTATTATAATAATTTATCTTATAAGATCGCATTGAAAAATGCATAAAATATACAAAAACTATAAAACTAGACAAAAAGTTTGAGGAGTAAATTTATAGTAATTAAAAATAATTTAAACAATAATAAATTAAACTATTGTTAAAGAATTCTATTGGTACTAACGTACTTTAAACAAAAAAATATTAGAATTGATAAGCATACAATCGCCTGCTCAAAATGTCTGATGAAATCGTCACGATGGCGTTGATGTTACTGTTAGCGAATGGAAATATATCCAATATGTTGCTAATGGTGTAGGAAGAATTGAGGAAAGTATTAACTATGTTAGCAGTTATTGGTAACACAATTGAAATAAAAATTTGAAACTCTTAAGAATAATCAGTGATTTACAGACTTTTCTCATTAAACTTTTTTGTTGAAATTGAACTACCAAGCATCCAACCCGCCTTACGCGACTTAGTTTCCTAATTTTATAATACCTTATATCAAACTGAATAATGAATGTAGCAGCTATATATTTATTATGACTTAAGACGTGCAGGGAATAAGTGCACGACAATCCTTATGATTTTATACACGATATTTTATACTTAAAATTTAGAAACTACAACGCATGGTGCATGTGGGTCTGCGTTCTACTTTGATATTAAATATTCAATAGTTACTAGTAACAGATAGGGCTAGTATACCTAGTTTGAAAGCCTGTATATTCTTGACAGGCAATTACAAAGGTCGCCTAGTGACCAGAAAAGACTTATCCTATCTTTATTAAGGACTAGGTTTAACCCGCGGCTTCGCCCACCTTTATTTATTTTTTTCAGTAAAAGGTATCCTATGTTACTCTAAATACCTCCATGAATATATGTACGACGTTTCATGATGATCGGTTTAGTAGTTTTTGCGTGAAAGCATAACAAACAAACTTACATTCACATTTATAATATTAGTAAGGATAAATATCTGTGATGGCTTACCGATCTGTTTCATGTACACGGACTTCCCACTAGAGTTGGGTCCAGTAAGTATCTTTACATATCCCGCTTCCTGACTGCTCTCGGCATCGTTCGGTACGAACGAGTCGCAGGAGGCGGCAGCCAGTGGGTGGCGGCCTTGCTTTATGCTTAGTACTTTGTCGCGAATTAAGGTGGGACGCACGAAGCCATACTCTTTGGATATCTTCGACATTGCTATAAGACTGGACAAAAATCATTCGTTAGTTAAAATATTGTATCGCCCTAATTCTTGTCGTAAGTTTGTCTTGATGAAAACAAAAGAAGGAACACGATAACATCGAAAATTCTATAGGACAGGAATTATAGAACAACAAAAAATTAAAACATTTTGATTTCTTACATCAATTCTCTCTAAAGACATGTTAATTCCAATATAATGTATAGCCCACGTCTAGACATAGCTATTATATTGTCAAAGTCTGTTTTTGTCTTGTACTACAAAAGCATTAGAATATTTTGCCAATAATTAATTAAAAGTAGCTAAAAATGGAAATAATAATAATATTTCTTACATTCATACCGATTAGCTTAGCCCAAAGTAAGCACTGTAAGGCTTGGTTTATGGATACTATGGTAACGGATAGACATACACATAGCATAAGTAATATTCATGGAAATATGTAAATACCATAACTTAAGTACAACTGCTCGTATTCATCACACAAATATATATCCGGGGTCCAACAAGACAGAACTTAAAGAGGACAAACCAGTCAAGCTCAGCGCACTTGTCGACTAGTCCTGCCAAAGTGTTTAGATTTTGAAGCACTATATCCGTCAGTCGCATCATAATACGAGTCTCATGAGCCACTATCTCTGGGTACGCGTCACCTATCATCATGTCTAACTCTGGAATAGTCAGTTATAAGTTAATTATTTAAGATCCCTAACAATTTTTAACCTTTGTGAAATAAAACGCAAAAGTTTATTTACCTTCGCAGCCTTTACTTTTATAGTGAATGTAGTCGTTGTTCTGGAACTGTAAAAAAATAGTTTTTTTTTTTTTACATTTGAGTAATAGTTTTACTATCGGCGGATAATTGTGACTTAGTCTAAGATGAAATTATTTTAAGAAAAATATTAATTTGTCTCGAGATTTAGGGGGAACCTGAATCTACATTTTCGCGTTATTCGGGTCCAATTGAGCTACCGGACTTTGACAGACCCGTCCAATGACAACTTTGATGGTGCCGCCTGGCATCTGAGATAAGTTGTATTTTTCTCGTAATGATTTCTTTAGATATAAAATTTAGCAGTTAATTTGCCACTTGCCCAGAGTAATAATAATGGTAAAGATTTTTTCATATGTTAGGTACATTACAAATTACTCAATAGCCACAAGGGGTTCAGATTCTTTAAAGTGTTTTTAAAAAACTTATTCGTAATGACTCTAGCGAAAATCATTGCTGAACCAACATTCCAGACTTGTTTATAACTCAAACTAGCAAACTTGAAAAATTATTAATTTGCTATTACCATGAATTTCATGTCAGGTAATTCTTTCTGGCTAGGGGTCATGTCCGGCCAGATCCGTACTCCTAACAAGTAGCCGAGATGTGGCATGTACAACATGGTGCATTCCTCCACGAAGGAAGGCAGACGATCCAACTCTATCCTTGCCGTTTCCGACATCAGTCCGTGGAGACTCGCCATTGTTTGCTTTTCTGTGGTTAAAAGATTTGTTGGGATCGTTTGGAAATATAAAGTCATTGTAAATTTCGAAAGATATAATAGATACCTGCATTTGATCAGATCTCTAAGAACCTTATTTTAATCTATTAACTTAAGATGGCAAAATTAATACAAATAAAAAGGAATTTATTTGATTACACCCACGAGTAGTAGCAATGAAAGAATGAATTTCCTGAATTATAAAAATCTAGAAAACCACATATGGTTAGAAATTAAACTATCCAAATTCATTATTTATAATGATGAAGTTCTAGGCTCTTCGTGACTTTGTTTCCCCTCCTGAATAAAATAAGTTAGTAATTTTATCAAATCCTCACTTTTATCACATCTCAGTGCTATTTATTATTTTTCTTGTGTTGCGTTTTGAAACGATTGTGTAAAATATATCTCAGCTAGATATTTATCTGGATAACTAAAATTTTTTTTTGAAGTATTTAGACCTCAAATGTATTTCATATTTCGGTTCTTTCAAATGTTAGTAAAATTAATAGTTACTCCTATCCAGTTCAGGATCCACTCCAGCTTTCACAGTGAATTTTCCTTCGGATTTGGTGAGATCAAAATCGATAATTCTGTTCATATACAACGCCATCTGTCAAAATTAGAAAATACAATGTATTTATTTGTATTTTTTCATTATCACTTCAGGTGAAAATACATCCACTGTTGGACGGAAGGTTTAGCTGCAATCTCCACGTTTCGAAATTATTATAATTCGAAAAACGCTCACGTTCATTTGCAGTCTACGGTAGGTGTATGATGATTATCTCTAGATTCTTTAGTTCCCTATTGCAACACCCTTATACGTGTGTATTGGGACATTTCGTCGTACATATAGATATCAAGAACATAATGCATACATACATTTCTTTGGCCATAAAGGCCGTCTGCCCTTGTCAGATTTTATTTAGAACAACAATCTGATTGGATTTCTGTAGCTTTTGATTTCGGAGCGACTATTTTAAGGTTATGTACGATTCTATAGGGACATCAGAGTGTTTTATTGTTACCATCAAAACCACGGTCAATAATTATGAAAGGGAAGCAAAATATTGATTAACGGAATCTGCTAGACATTAATTTACCTCATATAGCTTAGTGTTATCGCTGGAGGCAAGTTGTTCCAAAAAAGTGCTAGTCTCCGCAACACTTTCGCACATCTCACAAATCAATACCGCGTTGTACAACGTCTGAAATATTATATTTGAATCACTAGAAGCCTGATATCTGAGTAAACAGGTGTTAAAAGATGCTTACGTTGTATAAAGACTTCCATTGGTAAGCTTTTGCCGAAAGAGCTTTTATTTTGGCTAATATGCCCTGAAAAATAACATTTTCCATACAGTTCTATCAATATTTATGCAATAAACCAAAAAAAAATTGTAATTTTTTTCGAATTATTCCTTTGTAAGAATTCTTCGTTATTTGATTTTTTTTCCTGTGAATCCACAGAAGGTATAAATATAAACCTATAAAACCAAAATTTTGTGAATTAATTTTATGTGATGTATTTGATTTCAAGTGTGAACTCACATTGACATTTCTGATGAACCGCAGCGAAGTGCAGATGTTCCTAGCTATGACGTCACTTTGTGGCCTCATGAAGAATGCCACGACCTCCTGCCTTTGAGTTAACGTGTCTATGTCGGTTGTCGGATGTTGCATAAGAACTCTAGATAAGAATATGAAGTAAATCATTGTTTCTAAATTTTAATTAAAGGTCGGCACACACACGGTAATCGTAAATTATATAAATTAAAGCGTTTAACCCTCAGCTTGGTTAAAATTAAAAAGTTTTCACCAAGACCTGAAAAGAAACGTTTGAATATTCCAAAATTTAGCCTTCTGTAATGAAAAAGTCAAGTCATGGTATTAAGGAGGAATAAGGAGTGCAAATTTTAATGTTTTTGAAAAACATATCTTGAAAACCTTTTAGAACGATTTAGACCTTAAGGTTGCAATTCGGTTGCAAATGCGCTCAACATTTGCTGTAGTAGTCAATGATGTGTTTTAAAGGAACTTCTCATACAAACTGACTGTTTAAACTTACTTCATTCTAGCTTGGCCGATCCTGGAAGAGCATCTCTTGAACATCTGGTAGAGGCTAAGCCCCTCGCGACTTGAACCACGCGCGCCTCGTTTGAAGCTGCTGGGGTGCGATATTGCACTGAACACTTGTAGTCCGCGGTAAGTATCATCATCTAGGCTTACTATATCTGCTCTGTTAGTCACAGAAAAAATGATATATTTTGTTGATAGTTCGCTTTATCGAATTTCTGACAATAATCTCCCAAAATATCGCCGTTCATATTAAAATATTTTCCACTTTTTTGCGTGTTGCTTTCCTCAAGTGTTTATAATAGTTTAAAGTAAAGATGTAAACGAACCTCGTATTAGTTACAAGACAACTCAAAGTAGTCTTCGGTATTATTTCTAATATCTAAGAAACCAGAATAAGAAAAGTATTTCTGTGCCAATACCCAACTACACTCGAGAGCAATGAATCCGGGTCACTTAAAGAATGTTAAAAATCTCGGAAACTAAAAATGATAGGTTAATGCAATAAATTGTATTTAATAGACAATGTAATACTCCTTAAATGAAAGTAAAAAAAATATGAGTCACCATACATTTTATTAACACAAAATTACATGAAGAAAAAAACTGCTGATCTCTCCTTAAAACAAAAATAGGAAACATGAAATGTTTGAACTTTATTACGATTTTCTTGAATTTTAATACTTCATATTGCCTCCTCGTGCTTCCATTACTGCGTTTACGCGGTTTGGCATGCTGTACACCAAGTTCCTTATACGATTTTGGGGAATATTCTCCCATTCCTCTGTGAGAGCAATTTTGAGCTCACGAAGCGTGATTGGGGGAGGGTTTCGTTGTTTTACGCATCTGCCTAGCTCGTCCCAAGCATGCTCGATCGGGTTGATATCCGGGCTGCGCGCTGGCCACTCCATACGAGTAATGTTCATCTCTTGAAGGTAGTCATTCACAATCCTACCTGTATGAGGTCGGGCATTGTCATGCATAAATATAGCATCCTCACCTAAATTGACCATTTATGGTGACCAACGTGATCATTGAGGATTTCTTCCACATATCTTACGCTAGTTAAAGAGCCGTTTTCTATGATCACCAGCTCTGTGCGACTTTCAGAAGAAATTCCGGCCCACACAAGTACAGACCCACCACCGTAGGCTACTTTTTCTTCGATGCATGCTTGCTTGAATCTTTCCCCTGGTCTTCGATACACTCTGTGTCTTCCATCGTGCTTGTAGAGCATAAATTTTGATTCGTCGGAGAACATAACTTTTGACCAATCTTCAATACTCCAATTTACGTGGCTCTGGGCATATCTTAGTCTTGAAATACGATGCCCACGCTCCAGTTTAGGGCCGTTTGCAGGTCTAAGGGGTTTTAAGTTAGATTCAGCAAGCCGACGTCTTACTGTCCATGCACTTGGGTTACTTCCTCCGAGGCCTCGAAACTGATTGGTGAGTTCAGTTCCTGTGAGAAAGCGATTTCGAAGCATGGTGTTCACCAAGTATCGGTCTTCTCGTGCACCTGGTACACCTGGTTCTGCCCGTTCCTGGTCTGCGTAGGTTAGAACCAGTTTCTTCGTAACGTCGGAGAACTCTTTGTACTGTTGACAGCGACACACCGACAGTCCTGGCTGTATCGCGCTGACTCCGGCCGGTTTCCAGCATTGTAAGTATTCTGGTGCATTCTTCAGGCGTAAGCGACATAATTTCAGCTTGAATAATGAATATAGAACACTATCAACATGCTGTAAACAAAACCAAATGCTGTAATTTCGTAGTTCCATCTTCGAAAGTGGCCCTTTTTCAAATTTAATTTTTTTATGATATAACTTTACAATAACTAAGAAGTTTTAATACCTTCATTTAAGGAGTATTACATTGTCTATTAAATACAATTTATTGCATTAAACTAGCATTTTTAGTTTCCGAGATTTTTAGGATTCTTTAAGTGACCCGGATTCATTGCTCTCGAGTGTATTGGTATTAAGTTTTGTTACTTAAAACTTAAATTTACGTAGATATAATTTCCTTTTGTAAAAGACTATACTGAAGCGGTTAAAGAGTTACTTACAAAGAAATTCCCTTAAGGCTCATAAACTCTGGTTTACTATGAAGATCCATGCTAATCGCCGACCAGTTCAAGTCGAGGTATCGCAACAATGCACCAAGGGCATGTACACTTTGTGTTTGGTTGAAATCTATTACAGTGCGAAGGAATAGCCTACGTTCTTCTTCGGAGCAGTTACTCGGCTCATGGGGAAGGGAGAGCGAAAAAATTCGTCTTTTGCATGCTTCGAAACCTGATAAAACATGGCATGAAATGTAATGATCAGTGCTCCTTTTTATGGTACAATCATGTCTTTATTTCTCTCTCTATTACTCACTCTTGTATTATGGTTTGGCTAACTAGCATTGTTTGACCAATATTTTTTTACCTTATATTTATTCGAGTTTTTTGCAAGGTGCAAAATCTATTTCCATGAGTAGCCTGGCTGTGACTTAGTCAGATCTAACTTACTATTAGGATTAGGATCAAGGTAGAGTATAGCAACACCTAATATTTACTCAAGCTGATCTGAAGATCACAGATATGCAAAAAAAATGGTAACTGCTTACTTTTCTATGTTAAATAACTAAAAAAGTAATATAAATTAAATTTTATATATTTTAGTTGTGGAGAGAACATTGTGGAGATTTTTTTAACTTATATATTGTATATAAAAAATCCCTGTCACAGTATTTGACCGCTATAAACTCCGAAACTACTCAACCGATTTTGACGATTTTTTTTTCATTTTGCTGTTTATGTTCCGTTTTAGGACATAGGATAGGTTACATTTTAATTTTAACACAGCAAAGCGTGGCCGGGTCAGCAAGTTATTATATATAAATAACAAAGAACAAATATAAATCATATTTTGCACAAACATAATATAAAATAAATAAAATAAAATATTTACTATATTCCTTAGCTGATATAAATATCAGCTTGCAATTCTCTTCATCGTCATCATTGCTAAAGACCGTCTTCTTAACGGCCTGTACAAAGGAACCCTGTGTTTTGCCCTCTAAAATGATCCGTGAAGGGTCTACCTGTCTGAACAGGTTCAGGAACATCTGGTGTTCCGGTGGCCGGTCCACTATCTCTTCGAGTATGAACAACTGCGTGAATACCATCTTTTAAAGTTGGGTACTTCTCATTAGTCTAATTGATATATATATATATATATATATATATATATATATTTAAATTTATTTATTCGAAATTAGGTATAACTGTTTTAAAATTATTGTAAAGTATTAATAAGTTGGGTATTCGTTATTCAGACATTATCACATCCGAGGGTCCAAGCCAGAGATACTTGTCGCCCAGGAGTAACAACAGAAAGAAAAAGAAGCGAGACAGGAGGAGCAATAGATCGATAGAAAAGAAAGAAAAAGAAGAGGGAAAAAAGAAAGGATGGTAGCTTCGATAGAAGCTAAAGTTGTTGTTACCAAGTTTTCTTAAAGTTATTAAGTTTAAGGCATAATAATTGTGAAAAAGAAAATAGAGTCATTTGTTGTTTAAAGTGTACTAAAGTTGTATATAATTATGAGGATTAGGTAGTTGTGTAGTGAGTTTAAATTATATTGGACCATAATTTATTCGTTCTTCGTCTGATTGATATTAGCTATTTAAGAACATAATAGGGGTTGAGTAAATACTCATTAGCCTTTTAAAGAATCTATCCTAGACATAATGACGTTTTGGAAAGGTTATTTACACTAATTTTGGACTGTAGTTTAGTGTTTGAGTTATATTAAGTAACCCCTTTTAAATGTTGCCGTCAAGGTCAGATGCAATGTATAATAATGCGTGTTATATAAGTGGTCGTTGTACTATGTCTCTTTACAATCACATAGCTAGCTGCATACATGGTGTACATACTTATGGTTTAAAAAAGTAATTTTTATTCCTTCGTGATCAAGGTTAAAAATAATTATTACTTAATAAAATTTATCTACATTATATTATGACAATACTTTATGTGTGTGTGTGTGTGTGTGTGTTTGTTACCATACCAGCACTGCGTGGCCGGGTTAGGTAGTAAAAAATAATGTTTGTATTTGTGGTGTATAGTCAGGCCAAGTTTTTCATAAGTTCTTTTTTATTTTTAATGACTTATTTAACCAATTATACTCTGTAACTGTTTAACTTCAACCCCCAGTTAATAGGGTTTAATTTCACTCTTTTCAAGGAATAAGAAAAAAATACCGACCATATAAACCAACTATATAAAATTTTATCAACTTACTTCCCCAGTTTGCATCGTATAATAAGCCGCGCCCAATTTCCCCGATCTACAGTATACTGCAAGCAATTTCTGTAATAAAAGTACCCAATTAATTTGTAACACGTTCTATTGCAGCTATTAGCAGGGCTACCATTAATCTTTATTTCGAGTTAATTAATTTTAGTAATGGACGAGGACTTAAATAAAGTCTATAATATGGTTCTTATAATAATATCTTTTTTCTAGGCACAAGGAGATTTTGTTTGAGATGTTCCAAAATGTAGCTCACTTCTCACTCACTCTCGTGAATTCTCAGCCGGGAATCGAACCCGCAACCTTTGGAAGTCCGGTCCAATGCTCTCCCAATTGAGCTACTACCGAGCAACCGAGTTATTTCCGAGCCTAGTAAACTAAATGGCTGTTTCACCTTAATCGATTGCCCAAACATTTGTAAAAATATTTCTTTAGAATATAAGAGGATGTTCGTCTCACTGATGAGACAACTCTGGCATACAGTGCAAAATTAGAAATTAGAAAGGTACTGGAAAATTTTGACGGGTGTTCACAAGGCTCGGTAGCTCAATTGGGAGAGAATTGGACCGGACTTCCAAAGGTTGCGGGTTCGATTCCCGCTTGAGAATTCACTTGTGAGCCGAGTCATTGTGTTCCATATTTGCAGCATATAAATTCTTCGAAGTTAAGTATTATTTATTAAAATCAGATTAATATGGGAAACCTACACATTTCTCTTGTAATTAATTTTAGGTACTTTCTCCTCAGTTTTCGTTTTCGCTCTAAGATTACGTCTAAAATAATTACCTATCAAATAGCAATGGCGAATACTTACTTCCTCCGATTCTGACTCCTCTGTTGTTTCTTTATTATTAGCATCGTTTTGATTTGGCGCAACATCTGCATTTCTGGAATGGCCACATTTATAGGCAGTACATTAGTTCGGCTAAAAGTTTCGTCTTCAGGTCAAAATAAAAATTGTATATCTGCATCTTGACCACACCGTTCAGTGCAACAATAGCAATTCAGCCTTTCGCACTGATTCGCACGGGTTCGAGTCCCTTAAAGGGCAGATATTTGTGTAACGTATATTTATATATAGATATGTATATTTAAATATATTTTAATGAATAAAAACATCTATATATCATATAAATATATGTCTATACCTACGTTACCCTAGTATCCATAATACAAGCTTTACAGTGCAGTGCTTATTTGTGCTAGGCTAATTCGTGTGAATGTAAGAACTATTATTTTATTATTATAAATTCTAAAAGTGACACCAAATATATATTTTTTATATTTTTTAACAATTATTGCGTATTAATGAAAACCAAACGAACTTTAAAGATCTCTAGATAATTATGTATCCATGCTTTAAAATGCATTGAAATGTAATAAAGCTTGTTTGAGTAGTGACTTATATTAGAAGTGTCTCCTTCAAATATATAAAATACGAGTAGACAAGTGACGAAGAAGTTAGGGCTTAATTAACTGAAGACTAACGCACTCGTCATATTATTACAAACAATATTTCCTATTGTTTTATGTTGTTTAAGGTCACGGAGAGCAGAAAATCAACTAATCAAAAAGCAAATGAATAGCTATAGAATCCTCAAATCTTAATTTTCAACGTTGTTGTTACTTTAAGCTTTAGTTACAGTTGTGAAATCGACAGACATTACTCCGAAGTATAAATTGTCAATAAACTGGCTACATAAGTTAGTGGGATGTTATTGTACAAGAAGAAAACGAAAAATAGATCCCTAAATGGTGTCTATTTTAATAAGATCCTACCTAATTAGGACATTTCACTTATATTCTAGATATTAACAGTAAAAAGAAATGATGTAACCTTCTGCATTTGGCGATGACAAAACGATTGTCCGTATTATTAGAGCTTGGGTTGGATGTACTGCTAGTGAAAACTGGTTGTCGTGCACATGTTTCTTCCGAAGTACTCTCCATTTTTTTCTACGCAAGGTTTGGTGTAAATTTGGTATAGGTATTGAAATTCAAAAAACGTTTGTGCACAAAATGAGTTCTCTTTTCGCGCCTTTTTATTTATTGTCTCTGGACAGTGCAATATCTGTGTAATTATAAAAAGTATGAATAACCTTATCCCGTGAACCAAAACACAGATACAAACAAGATTTATTTATTTCGTATTATTAATTAAAATCTTAAATGTATTGTAGAAAAAAATCTTCTCTATCCTAATCTTTATTTTTTTAATAATAATTAAATAATTATATTTTTGTACATTTAAAATCATTTCAATACTCCTATTTTACAACTTATAAATTTTAAGTTGATCCTGAGATAAGTTGTTTATTTTTTAATATATTTTTTTATTAGTAATCTTGACAACTTCAAGCGATGGTAGGACTTTTTGGCGGGAGCGGGAAGCGTCACGTTCGTGGTTTTGTTTATCTTGTTAAAATGTATGTTGTTGTGGATATTAATGCGTAACAATGGTGGATTATTAACCACTAAGTGTTTGTGAACATACAAAAGTGTTGGCAAGTGTAACAAATTGTGTCTTTTCCTGCTCTCCCAAGAAGTCCAGGGGGAAGATTCAGGAAAACCCCACACATTTACTGAAACCTAGGGGAAAAAATATTTTTTACTGGTCATTAATCATCATCAAATTAAGAATAGAAATTACTCAAATGAAGAAAAATAAATAAAAGCGATGGTACCTACTTTATGGCAGAATAAACAGCAGCCTTTGATTCCGTCATGGACAAACATAAGTATGGTTATATTAAAAAAAACAACATGTTCGTGCTTTAAATTATGAAGTGACATGTACGTGGCGTGCTAGGGAAGCATTCGAGGTATGGTTATTAGGGCACTCACCTGATTGCCGCGACGAATAAACATATACGGCTCCGCAATTCGCCCATTGACCCGAATGGACTGAATGGTCCGAAAGCCTTACCCAAATGAATTATCTGATGAATTTTAGGATACAAATAAGTGGAGCAATTAGTAACACAGTTATAGTGAACTTAAATCAGTTATGGCTAGGTAAAGATTTCAACATGTTGTGGCTTTATCATCGTAACTTATAAAAATAAAATATATTAAAAAAAAACTAAAAAAACACGCTTTAATAGCTAATCGAACTAAAAATCAGAAAATAACTTTTAATTTATATTTTATTCAATGAAATTAATTTTCTTTTCAAAACTTAATTTTTATTTTAGAATTTTTGAAAATTATTTAAGCATATTGAGTTAGTATACTTTTTATAACAGTCGAATAAAATGTAAATTAAAAGTAATTTTCTGATTTTTAGTTCGATTTGCTGTTAAAGCGTGTTTTTTTAGTTTTTTTAAACTACTTTTTTTTATTTTTCACTTTTTAGTTCGATTTGCCGGTTTACCGGCACCGGTTAAAACTGGTTTTAATATGTACAGACGTGGGAACAGTTTCATCTCGATAGAAAACATACAAGGCTTTCTTTGTTGCCAACATAAACAACGCAGACCGCGCTCTTGCTCTATCTCTTTTGCTCTCACGCAGAGGACTTGTATTAAAATCATCAATCCTGGCGATTCTAATTAGGATAATGAGATAAGCTTATCAAAATATTGTATTGTCGTCGATCGTTGATAAGTCTACAACGTTTAAAGTTAATCTGATCGCTTAAAGTTGGGCAAAATCGAGCCCAAACGAGTCAGCTACATACATACAAACATACAGGTGAAACTAATAAAATCGTAATAACATTATATCACGTGTTGTCAAAAGACGTGACATATTTACATATTATACTCGTAGTTTTGAAACATTGAGGGGTAAATAATTTATAGGCATACATAGCGGGGGGCGAGTGCGACGAAATTAGGAATTCCATGATAGTTGCTTATTTATTATTACCTAGGTACTATAAGTAACGACACAGTATAGTTATTATATGCTTTGTCACTACATTAAACGTCATAATAAGTGTAATGTTATTTATGAGTTATAATACTAATCGCACCAACGTACTGACTGTACATTGAAGGTTGACTCCGCTTCAAATGCTCAGGAATAATGAAATAAGAGGAATGTCATTTAGAAAATCATTAGGGTGGATCCTTTATTAAATAGAGTGCGATATTAGATTAAGTTGACAACTTGCCAACTCACTCAAGTAGGTATATATAAAGACTTTCTGTATACCAAAATAAGTATTGTTGTAGACGTTAATTTGATCTATTTTGTCATGTATGTATGTTTTCTGGGATTTTTATGAATAGTAGTAGAATTTCGTAGTTCTTTGTAGTAAATAAGTAAATAATACCGTTTATTTTTTTAATCATTTACTTCACAATACAAAAAATCACGTTCAACTCTTACACATTAAGTTATTTCATTAATTGTTATTTATATTTAATGGTGCTCATAACATTATTATTTTAAATCGTGACACATTTACTTCCCATTGAATTAAGATTGAATTCTATTTTTAAAGGCACTTAGGTAACGTTATTTAATAATTTAATTTTTATATTAATTTAAGTTGAATAAAGATTTTATTAAGTTTACCATCAAGTTCATGGATTTAAATCAATCAATTCATTAGTTCATCTCTCACATTTCTTCACCAGATCACTAATTATTATAAAACAAACTATTTATATGACAAGCATGTCGCGTTCTTCAGGCGCTTCCTTTCTCCAATTGACGCGAATGTGTCGGCAAACATGGCCGACGGCCTCCGCTGTAGGCACCACGGTAGCAGCCATACATGATGCCACCATCGTGCGGAGAGATGCGAAGTAGATTTTCACGCAGCGTAAACAAGGCGCTGTACACCATATTTGCTGAAAAAAACGAAGACAGATTAAAAAACGTCGCATTTGTCTGTAACTTGTTTTACTCTCTGGAAAATTGAAAGGATGTTTTGGCGGGAAAACTCATTTCTTTTGTAATATTTTATGGCTTGGACGTGTGTCCTTTAAGCATGTATTGACATTCAGTAATTTATTTTCTTATTTAGATGATGATGAGAGCTAATTTATAGATGAAAAAAAGCTACTTAATTCGGTAAAGGTTTTATTGAAAACTCAATTTCCGATGTTTTGTTTCACTTGCCAACACTCCTGTATGTTCACTAACGCGTAGTGGTTAATAATTGACCATCGTTACACATTTATTGACTACCACTAAATAAATTTTAACTTTTGACTCTTCATTTGTTTTTTTAGCTACAGGGAAATTTAAGCCGCAGTAAGGAACACAACTATACTGCGGAAGCAACGAATATTATATATTTATTGAAATAACAATAATAAATAAATTATAGGCTGCCTTAGTCAATTTGTTAAGTAGGGGTAATTAATAAAATGATTTATGTAATAAAATCAAATGCTATTCATTGGTAAGCAAACTTCATTCAGCTGTATTTCTTTTTCTAAATCGTTCATATCACGTTCTTAAATTCTTAAATACAGTACCTTTGTTACTATTAGACTTTTAAGTTGAAAATCTTCGGATTATTATTACAACAGAATAATTTGTAACGTCCAACAAAGCGCTTTAAAAAATCAAAACCTTAATCGAAGTAAGAAACAGTTTAATAAATTAAGATATATTTTTGGGGTATTAGAAACCACATAAACGAGAACTTTATTTATTACCAAGCATAGACTAAACCACGTAGTAATAAATAACCATGTAGGTAAAACATCAATCTTGACGGTAATCATGAACATTTGCAGAAATATTTTAAACCTTTACACGACTGCCCAAAAAGTTTGTATTATATTTTCAGAGTTCATGTACTCGTATGTGAGTTTCTTCATTTCATTACTATCCAATGCCTAGAAAGATGTATAAGGTATTGTCATATATTATAATCCTAGCTAATAGACACTAGCAAAAATACTAAAAATCAAAATTAAACTTTTTAATAAAATGAATTGTAATTTGTAATTTTAAACGTTCAGTATACTCGTATAATAGCAGAAGTTATCGAATAATATAGTTGAAATATATGACGAAACCTGTTTAAGACAATATTTTGAATCACCTATTTGTTTAATTTATATATGGCTTCTTCAGAAATTTCGAGCAATATTAAGGTCGAATAGGGATTATAGTAGTATTGATTTTGATTTAGGGAAAGAAACCAAATCGAATATAGTAAGCGAACGAAGCAACCTAATTAATTTTCTTAATAAATAAGTTATTATAACATTAGAACAATTACAAAGATGTTGGTAATCGTTGATAATCATCATACAATATTCTGCCTCGTCCGGGATTCGAACCCAGGGCCGTCGGTGCGAAAAGCAGGATCGTTACCGTTGGCACAAAAGGTTGTATATGATGTATTGAGCTATTTGAATAAAAGGTTTGACTCAACTTTTTAATTTTGCCATCTTATCCCCTGATTAATACTTGGTGATAAAATTATTATTTATTATTATGTACGTAGAGTCTCATTTCACTACGATACTAATTTTCAGTCATTACACGCAATCGTAACGTGACTGCTATGATAAAGTCTCTACCTAGTTTTCATAAAAAGATCACTAACCTCATATAACTCAGGTTAGTTCATTTGAAAGTATAAGCGGGATATTTATTTGTAAAGTGACATTTGAATAAAAAAAATATGGTTGCGTGTACTTATGTACGCGCGTGTGAGGTTATACTTCGATGGCATCGTTAAATTAAATAAATAATTTATATTTTACACAAATAAAAAGAATACATACCGATAGATAACCTCAAATCAATACACGCACTTAAAAAAGTTTATAATATGAAAACCACTTTTAAATAAAATTGTTACAATGTTATTATAAAATATAAAATTGTTATTATAGTATTATGAAATATATTTTTAACCACCATATATTGTTTATAATCACACACGCACACACACACGCATTCATAAATATTTTTTAACTACCTTTAGTCAATTAGCGGCCAACTTCATCCTGCTGGCTTATTCCATGTCGCTTTTGCGGGCAACTTCAACCTGTTACTTTTGTGTTACAGTGACTTTTGTATCTTAAAATTTCACTCACATTATTTTTCTTAACACGCATAAAGAACTTCAAAAACGTGTTAAATTGTTAAGTTGCTTCTTATGTCCATGACATAATAGCGACGTTATACATAACTGAAATATTAAATCTAAACAAAATAACAAAGTAAGTCTGTTCACGATCATTTACAAATTTCGAATTTTGGTCTAAATAACACCGTCATTGTTTTCTATTCCCATGACACTTAAGCTACTTAATTTGGGATCAGAACAATGCATTTGATGTTATATGATTTGATGATCTAGTAAGTAGACTCATTTTTCGAAGTTCGGGTAGAAGTTAAATGTCACATAAAAACAATTTTGATAATTTAAATTTGTTGAGGATCGTGGTATAATCCACATTAACTGATAGCTGGCCACTAAACATCAGATTTGTATATAGTTCTTTTTATATGTGACAGTGAGTAAATGGGGTATCCATGTAAAACAATTGTTGAAAATAAATCACTAAAAGTACTTCTGGTGTTTTAGGTTATGGGCCCAGTTCTTGCCCAGTTTATTTTTAAATAACTTCTTCTTATTTTTTCAAGTATCATGGCGCAATCTTCGAGGTTGGAATTGTTGAATAAAGACAATTATGAAACTTGGAAAATTCAGGTACAAGCTTTACTTGTCAAAGCGGATACGTGGAGTTATGTAATGGGGAGGATTGCGAGGCCAGAAGTGAGTAGTAGTGATGAACAATTGATCGAAAAATGGATTGCGGCAGACGAAAAGGCAAAAGCAGATTTAGTGTTAGCAATCAGTCCAAGTGAATTGAGGCATATTAGAGGATGCGTAACTTCACGTGACATATGGTTGAAACTAGAATCCGTTTATGCATCGAAAGGTCCTGCACGTAAGGCAATCTTGTTGAAGCAATTAACTCTTTGCCGTATGCAAGAGGGCGAGGATGTTCGAGAGCATTTATCTAAATTTATAGAAGCAGTGGATAAGCTGAACGATATCGGTATAGAAATTCATGATGATTTGCTATCAATTTTGATGCTGTACAGTCTACCTGCGAGCTATGAAAATTTTAGATGTGCAATGGAATCACGCGATGAGTTACCTAAGGTTGATTTCCTAAAGATAAAAATTTTAGAGGAGGATAGCTCGCGACGTCAATCCAATAGTTTGGAGGTTCAAGGGGCCATGTTTGTTAAGAAAAATATACCAAATGGAAGGAAATCCAAGTCTAAGAAAATAAACAATGAGAGTAGTACTTCGAATACCAATGAAGGATTTCGTTACAAGTGCTTTAAATGTCACAAATTAGGTCATAAAGCTAGTGAATGTCGTGTAAAGAAAAATAACCAAGATTCTAGGTGTGCAACTGTAGAAATAGATGAAGATATTTTTGAAGTTTTTAATTGTAATCCAAATTTTAATAATTTTCAGAATAACTTTATTTTAGACAGCGGTTGTACATCACATCTTTGTAACAACAGGGATAGATTTGGTAAAGATTTTATACACTTTGACGGAAAATTAAATCTAGCGAATAATTTGTCGACAAGTATCCAAGGTAAGGGTAATATAAGTCTTTGTGCTTCAAATGATTCAACTAAAGGTCATATCAATTTTCAAAACACTTTATTTGTTCCTGACTTACGAAGTAATTTGATTTCTATAGCCAAAATTACTGATACCGGTCATGATGTCATCTTTAAAAGGGATAATGCCTATATTATCGACAAACAGGGGACAGTTAAAATGACTGCTAATCGTATGGGGAATTTATATCATGTGAGAGAAATGAAAGATTCGACGAATGAAGCTTTGAGTGCTGAAAATGTAGATGTACGTTTGTGGCATGAGCGAATGGGGCATTTGAATGCAAGAGATCTTAGGAAATTACTGAATACTCGTGGAGTTGATGTGAAGACAGATGAGATGAATAAGTTGTGTGATTGTGACATTTGTGCGAAAGGGAAAATGACTACGTTACCTTTTTCAAAGACGAATGGTCCATGTGATACAAAACTATTAATTGTACATTCGGATGTAGTGGGACCGATGAGAACTCAGTCACTCGGTGGAGCTAAGTTTTTTGTTACTTTTATAGATGACTCTACTCGTTGGTGCGAAGTCTATCTATTAAGTAAGAAGAGTGAAGTACTGAATGCCTTTAAAACATATAAAGCTTATGTTGAAAACCAAACAGGCATGAAAATAAAATCTCTTCAATCAGACAACGGTGGTGAATATTGCAGCAAGGAATTCGACGAATTCATGCGAAGTACAGGTATACAACGTCGATTAACGGTAGCACACACGCCTCAAATGAATGCTGTCAGCGAACGCATGAACCGTACACTTACTGAGATGGCTCGATGCATGTTGTTATCTTCAGGTTTGAGTACAGGTTTTTGGGCTGATGCGGTTGTGACTGCTTGTCATATCAGGAATCGTTGTCCAACAAGTAGCTTAAATGGTGATACTCCTTATGAAAGATGGTACGGAGAACAAGCGAAACTGGACTACGTTCGAAGTTTTGGTTCAAAAGTTTTCGTTTTGGACAAAACACCCAATAAAAGTAAATTTATGGCAAGAGCACGAGAGGGCATCATGGTTGGATATCCTAGAATGTCGAAGGGATATCGTGTATGGATACCACAAGAGCATAAGGTTGTCATTGCAAGAGATGTCAAATTTCAAGAAAATACCTCTGCTAAAATTTTTTTTGAATATCCGAATTCCGATGAGAAGCCTGAAATTCAGAAAAAGTTTGTAGATATAGATATTAATTTTAAGAATATTTCTAGAGATAATGAAACTGTTTTAGATAATGTTTTAACGAATAGAAATAGAGAGGAGGATGAAGGCCTATTACCAACAGAAAACGAGGATAATAATCGTATTGTCAATAATGAAGAGGTTAGCGAACCTATCACCATACTGAAGCGAGGTCCAGGTAGACCGAAATTACAAAAGGGTCAACGAGGAAAGCCGAAAAGGATCTTCAATATGATCGAGAAACCACATACATCGACTGCCGATAGTACAATTGAACAACCGATTGAAGAAACGCAAGATGAAATTGAACACTTGGCTGCTGCAACAGAAATTTCATTAGATGATGCGTTATCTAGTGATGAACGTCAGGGCTGGATGGAAGCTATTTTATCCGAAGTGAAAAGTCTTGTGAAAAATGAAACTTTTCAAATTGTGAAGAAACCAGTTGATCGTAAAATTGTTGGATGTCGTTATGTTTTAGTGAACAAATACAATGTTGATGGATCTGTGAAGAAGAAGGCTCGACTTGTAGCAAAAGGCTACAGTCAAAGATATGGTGTGGACTACTGCAAGACATTTGCACCTGTAGCCAGACTTCAAACAATTAGATTGTTGAGCGCAATCGCTGCTGAGAAGAATATGGAAATTCACCAAATGGACGTGAACACAGCATATTTGAACGGTTTCCTTGATGAAGAAGTTTATATGAAAATTCCTGACTTATTGAAAGAAACACTCTGCAAACTTATTGATCAAGAAGGTGAAAATTCAGTAGTGGGAAAGCGTGCCAAGGATATGTTGAAGGATATTCATGCAGGAGGAAACGTTTGTTTTTTGAAGAAATCATTGTACGGACTAAAACAGGCAGGTCGTCAATGGTATATACGATTAGATAAAAAATTAAAAGAGATGGGTATGCAACCTACGACGAATGAACCTTGTCTATATTTTAAGAAAAATGCAGATGACATAATACTTTTAGTGACAGTTTATGTTGATGACATTTTGATTGCGTGTCAAGATGAAAATGTTATTGTTGATTTTAAGAAAAAAATATCTACAGAATTTGAACTTAAGGATTTTGGAATTGCAAAATGTTGTCTTGGTATTGAAATTGATAAAGATACTAGAGGTGTAAAACTATCGCAAAAGAAATATGTTAGTAATATTTTAAAGCGATTTGGCATGGAAGATTGTAATCCCGTTTCCACTCCGATGGATGGTGGAACAAAGTTCGATCTCTGTATGAAAGCAAATGGAAATGAAAAATGGCCATATCGTGAGTTGGTTGGAGCTCTTATGTATTTAAGTGTTGGGACAAGACCCGATATTTCTAATACTGTTTCTAAGCTTGCACAATTTACTGAAAATCCCTCGAACGAACATTGGTTATGTGCTAAAAGAGTTCTTCGATATTTAAAGAAGACTATTGATTATTGTTTATATTACAGAAAAACAGGGCAATCAGTACAAGGCTACTGTGATGCTGATTGGGGTAACTGTATTATGGACAGACGATCTTATTCCGGATATGCATTTATACTTGGAGGTGCAGCTTTATCGTGGAAGTCACAGAAGCAGAGAACTGTTGCGACATCTACAACGGAGGCTGAATATGTAAGTTTGGCGGAAGCAATAAAAGAAGCTGTGTACTTGAATAGTTTAATGAATGAGATAGGTATGATAGGGATGTCCAAAGTAGAAATGTATGTCGATAATAGAGGTGCGATTTGTCTAGCTGAAGATCCCGTTTTTCATAGCAGGAGTAAGCATATTGATATAAAATATCATTTTGTGCGTAACGTTTTGAAGGATAGGGAGATTACCTTGAGACACTTGTCAACAGATTTTATGGTAGCCGATATTCTTACCAAGTCTTTATCTCCTGCAAAGCATTTGACATGTGTTAAGGGTTTAGGTTTAGTGGATTGTTAGTTAATGCAGATTATGAGGGGCGTGTTGAGGATCGTGGTATAATCCACATTAACTGATAGCTGGCCACTAAACATCAGATTTGTATATAGTTCTTTTTATATGTGACAGTGAGTAAATGGGGTATCCATGTAAAACAATTGTTGAAAATAAATCACTAAAAGTACTTCTGGTGTTTTAAAATTTACAAGAATAACCTAGGTAATAACCCAAACAAAGGGATATATTACTCGTAAATGAAAACAAAAGACAACTTATTCGAATAGGTATAATAAGAGGATTAACTTTTATCTCTGATAAAAAAAAATGCTCTGAGTATTCATGAACATGCAATAGTACTAGCATGTTAAACCATCCAGAGGAAGATGTTAATAAATGAGGTCTCATCATCGTTTACCATAACCATGTTAAGAAAAGACTGACGGACTGACGAGGTTGTATGGGCTTTATACCCTTTGCCTTCCTTTATAGGAATATTTAACAAAAGAAAACTACACCAGATTAAAAATGCATCTATCTAATTTTCTTTATATTTTGAACTGAGCACCAATGGAATATATTTTATGGTTTAATAATATCTTAACTCATATTTTTTATTTTATTCTATATTCTTCAACAAATTAAATTAAAATTTCAAGTTCAAGCTAACTTAGTAGCACAGAGTTCAGCCGCGCTAGAGGGCGTACCAACAGTTTGATTATTTTGATTGCAAGAAAGCTTATGTGATCTTGTATTTGAGGATGAGTGATTACGTAATATAATGCGTTTGATATTTATAAACGGAACTTAAAACAATTTTTTTATTTTTTATTTTTGTCTGTTTCTCCGGCTAATCTTCAAAACGGCCGGATCTATTTGACGGAAACTTTTACTCACAGAGAGCTGATGTTATAAGGGATATTTTATTGTACGGTCGACAAATAAAAGAGCGTTTAAAGCGCTGCTGAATACACCATTAGAGGAAGGAATACTTTCCTTCAGCAATCAAATATTATTATATTGAAAACATGTTAAATTCAGGCTTCCTGCGCTCTGGTCTGCTAACATGATTATGCTAATCTGTAGCCTATACTCACATCTTATATTGTGTGCAGTTATGTCCACAAAATTCCATTTTCAACAATGAACCGCCAAATTTTCCGGGTTTATTAAGTCAGTAAGGTACAGGGTAAGACACTGTAGATATCTTACCTCAAATGCAAGGCAAGCGAATCCACAGCCTAGCAGTAACGCACAGGGCGGTGCTATGAGTACCGCCAGCAGGGTGTAGCACCAATTCCTGGAGTATTGGAAGCAGATTGAGCTCAGCCTCCATGAACACTCTGGGCTGCGAGCGCCTTCGGGCTCGCCAATTATGTCATCCCATACGATCTGGTTAAGAGAGAAGAAACGTGAGCTATAGATTAGTGGTAGTTCTAAGATTCATATGAGTATTATCAATGAAGCTAGTATTGACGAGTTTAAATGAAAATCGGAAATTTATTTTCTGCTCATGATAAAAGAAATTGTTTAATAGGTTTTTGGCAGGAAAACCATTGCTTAATGTTTTTTTACGAATGCCTAAACGTGTTTATTTTTTTATATATTGAATTCTAACGTTCTGTTTTTGAAATTGACGCGCTATATACTTATAACAGTAAATATTTAACATTTATCCAAAGTTTACTCCCTTAATTTAGTAATTTCTTATGATGATTAACCCGGTTTCGCGAAAGAAAAGTTTTGTTTGAAGTTAATACTTCTGGAGGTGGATATTTGTTAAATTTTTAGTTAGTGTTTATAAAATTGGTTTTGAGTTTTCAGTTACCGCAGGTAGATAGATGGATTGGGACAGTCTTGAACGCCACTCACCCTAATATGTGTCTCTTTGTCTTCCATTGCGCGATACTTCGGATTCCCCAGTATCACCACTCAGCTGTGATATAGCGAATTTGTGTGCTCCCGACCTTTTTCACCGAGCTATTTCGAGCCGTACGCATAGAACTAAAGACACTTATTCATTGTCATGTCAATTGTCTTTGTGCTTTGCAATAAATGTGACTGAACCCTATTATTTTATTTTTACAGAATTGGATGCTGATATATATTATAGTTATATACAACAGCAAATTAACGTAATCTACACTAATATTATAAAGGGGAAAGATTTGTATTTTTGTATGTTTGCAATGGGTAAACTCAAAAATACTAAGCCGATTTCAAAAATTCTTTCACCATTGAAAAGCTACATTCACGCTGAGTAACATATTTAATGCTAGAAAAAATTTAAAGAATTTTGTCCACACGTGCGAAGCCCAGACGGGCCGCTATTATTTAATAATTTTATAAAGGCAGCGAGTGCATTTCGTTAGTGTGTTTATAATTTCCAGAACCACATAAACTATTTGATAAATCCTGTACTGGTACATTAATACAGTTGCTATAGTTACATATTATATCAGGGCGGGTCACCAATTTGTTTCATTCAATATATATTCAGTATCCTGTATGGTAACTATATTATCAAGCTTTAAATAATCGTTATTTATAAAGAACTAGCCATTTGCAATCCATCGTTTACATTTCGAGATTTTGCGAGACTAACGAACGGCCGTTGATTTATTTGAAAATAGAAATGAAAATAGATATAGACTTCAAATTTCTACTGAAAAGAGTAGAGAGCAATTGCACAACTGTAAGTAACGATACACGCCGTGTTTGGCAGAAAAAAGCGCTTGCGAGCGCTTACCAGCACTGAAAAACAACAAACTATACAGTTTTCGGCGAGGACACGTTTGCTAACTTCAGTTGCGGTGACACAAACCGCCATTTTTCTTATTATGGCTCAGCGATCGCCATTTTTCTTACAAGCGCTCTCAAGCGCTTTTTTCTGCCAAACACACGGACTGCTTTCAGATTGCAAAGAAATGTGCGGTTAAACCTAATATGGGTGGTGTGCATAGTTTATATGCCTATGACATCTTTTTCTTATCAAAACAGAATGGTTTGTGTCATATCTGTAAAGCGCTAGTGACGAATGACACCATTACTTTATCAAATCATGTCAGTTGTTACTAAAAGTTTATTTTCTCAGGTTTTCACGAATTGGCATGGTTTATGTTCGTATAGATTGTAACGATCAAGCTTAGCTTATAACTATAGTTTAGAAAAAAAAAAAAATATTTAACCGAGACAGATCGACAAAGAAACTTTTAATTTCTCAGCGTTAGGTTTACAAAGCTTATAAAAAAAAAAAACAAGAGGCCTCGCAAGTCTCGACGTGCTAGTTTTATAGGTCAAGTAAAATGTGTCTTATTTCATTCTTCGTAGCGGTCAAAATCCTCGGTTTCGAATAATTGTTGAGTCTAGTGCGTAAGAGTTCCAAATTTGTACTGTATTGACAAGATTTTAACAAGATTTTAGATAAATAATTGTTTGCCGCGTATTGATGGTTGTGGATGAGTACCTATGGTGACGAACCTATAAAAAGACCGGAAGACAGGGGAGCGGGGGTCAGTCGTGCAAAATCGTGGAGTGAAGAGTAGTGAGAAAGCAGGCGGGCGGGCTGGCCGTTTCAGTATGTCTTAATTATTTATTTTCCATTTTTATAATTTTGTTTTTCTCCTGCACAGGGTTGTTAGGGATTGGTCTATTGTAAATTGGTTACGAATCTCAACTTAATTTGGAGTGGACGAATCCATAACAATATATTTAAATTTTTCTGTATTTCCAATTAAAATTGTTTGTTATGTTGTGTTATTCCAAAATAGTACTCATTTATCACACTGGGTAGACATAAGGGTGATGGGAAATCGGCTGGTCAGTAAAATTATTTTGCAAAATCTTTCAAACAACCTACGGTTCGATGCCCGTAGGAAAAGATGATTAAATAAGGTTGTAAACTTAGAATAAGTAAATTTAGTGTAAGAATAGTAGACCAACCTTTAGATGAATGCAAATAATAAAGATAGTGAAAATTAATGGTTTATTACTCGAAAGAGGATAGAGTAAATCATTATATTATTATCAAAAGAGAGGCCATTAAATTTTAGAAAATAAGTTTTAATAAATATATATATATATATATCGGGGTATTTTACACGTACATGACACTAGATTTTGAAGCATTTGGATTTTTTCAATAGTTTCGAGATGAAATTGTAGAGTAATCTCAAGATTTTAGTTTTAAGTGTTAGGAGAATTTATCCAAATAGCTGAGGTTTTAACCTCTTAGTTTTTTTTTTTTTGCCGAAAACAAAACACACACATTTATGATAAATGAGATGAGTATTATTTTGGAAATAAGTGGGGTTTCTCAAATTTAGGTACTGTACTTGAAGAGTAGATTATTAAAATAATAAATAAAAAAAAAACATTGCAAGTTACTAAAAGGTAACTATAGGCTAACAGGGACAGGATTATTAATTAATTTGATAATACTATCCTTGCAAGAAAGATGGCACTTGCTTCACAAGGTCATTTTTTGTGTGGAAGCCTATTTTAGTTTATTTTGTTTTGTTGGTTCAGAAAGTACAGATCGCGAACTTCTTTGTACTTTATTTATTTGATATATAAAGCTTTGCTCGAAACTACAAAAACACATGTAAAGGTGGCTGTTTTAGTTTAGCAAAAGGCAAAACTCGAGGGAAAATGAGGGATAGTTTATTATAAAATATATATGTATATACCGTCTTTAGCGGCTTAAACAGTCCTTTTAATTGTGTCTGAAAATGGTATGGACAAAAAAAGACAAATCAATCGTGGTTGGGATAGCGTGCTGGGGAGGTTGGTGTAGATATAAGCTAATTTTATTTTATTTCAGCTCTTCGTGTAGTTTTAAGTATCACATTAATTAGAATAAGATTTAAGATTTGTAGTTAGTAAGCACCAGCCACTAGTGATCCAGTGATCCTTAAACCACTCCACACCATTTCGCGATTAAATTTAGTTTATAAGTAAAATTATTCGATCATGTTTGGGAGGGAGATAGGAAATAATTATGCTTCTTACAGAACAAGGAAATGTACCTGTTGATCCTGAAAGGTCTGGGGTCTCTATGCTTACGTTTCGTTAGGTAGTTAAATTGGGGGTGCTTTTTAGTATTTATTTCAGAAATAGCTAGAGACCCAAGATCGAGAAGACTGCGTTGGTATGTGTCTTTTTACTTAGACTGGCTTGGTCTGAATTGTAGACTTATTGTTTAATTGGTTATTAAATTAAAAATTTTGATTATTCGAAAATATTTAGAACCAAGCAAGTCAGGTCATTTCAACATTGGGTGATTTTGTTTTGAAACATTCAGTTTTGAAACATTTGTGAAATAATTGAATGATGAATCATCCAATGTGGAATGACATCGATAGTATCAAATTAAATTTTATTTTATATTTAATTTTGTTGTCCTATGTATATCTGTGTTAATTCTTTTGATTTTATTTTCTGTGTTTCTGTGTCTTTTGTTTTCTTGGTTCGTTATTTTAATTATGTTGCGTTTTACGAATTAATCCACAAATCATAACTAATTGAAGTTCATTCGCACATTGATGTCGGTGCCATAAGAGTTTATATCAATAGAGTTCACAACTAGTTAGAACGGTGAGGTTGCAATTACGTATATTTTTCGGATATTAACAATGTATAGGATTCGGTTCATTAATTTGTACGTTCGTACCTTAATTATAGTCTCCTAATAGTAGGAATAAAACTATAAATAAATAAATAATAAATAAATAAACACATCCTTTTATTTGAACTTTACGGAACCTTACTTAATTTTACTTAAATTATAACGTACTTAACCTCCTCTTAATTATAAAAAAGGGAAACTAAATCCTATAACTATATAGACACTTCACTTATTCCTTTATGTTTATTTCCAATGAACTCATTTGTTATATTCTTTTATATTATGTATATCTTAAGGGTATGAATGTAGCTTGGGACGTTATGTCAGGAATGTACACTTGGGTTTAGTTCGGGCATAGGTTAAATAAGTCCAATAGTGACTTTTGTGAACCGAAATAAAACCAATACTCTACACGCAGCTGAGATTATTATCGCACACTAGGCCGCGTTCGGTTGGATGGGCTGTACGGTCCAAGCGGAGCGCGGTCTTAACATGCTCCAAACCTGCGGGGGTGAGAATTGTATTGGGGCTTATTGGCGAGACAAAGACGTTGTTAGGATCATTATCGTCCAGACTAGGTCAGATGGTTTAGGATGGACGGGGATTTATTGTACTTCCAATCCAAGGCGCTGCTTTGTGTTGGAATGGACTCGGCCAGAAGTGGGTCGTAGTTCTACGCAATAAGTGCGACAGCGCAGGCTTGCCTCACAACCAAGTCTCCCAAGTGGATCCTAGGTTATCTTTTGGATTGTACTGATTCTCTTCTGAATTGTTAGAAGTCAGTGAGCTTTAGTCGATTGTTATCTTCCGTAGTTTTGGTTTAAATTCACACCACATTCATAGTTCATGGCATGGCGTCGTCAAGCTATAACTTCATATTCTTTCTTTAAGGAACTTCCGTTGGGTTTTTGGAAGAGGGGGGTGTAATCTAGCGGAAGACACTCACTGGGTTGGAGCGAGGAGGGAGCTCCATTCCTTCCTTAATTTTTTATATTTATTTCCATCCAATAAAGCTTTAAATTCATTATTTTAGTCAGGAACAATTACTTTTAAACGATATTCTAATTCCGTTCTATAATTTCTCTTACGATGCTGTAATTTCACTCTTCTATTCTAAAAGGATCTGGGTTGCTGCTACACAACGTGGGTATTAGGCGATATTGGCCTTAGGAATGTAATAACTTAGGGAAATCTTAACTATTTATACACTGGTTCAGAAAAGTTACTAAAATAGTCTGATTATCTTGGTAGGTCTAGTCGAGTTGTAGTGGGAGTTCAGTTACAATTTGGTGCCGTGACCAGGATTAAAAGAATTTTTTTTATTTAAAAAAAAAGTGGATAGAATAAAAAAAAAAATCTTCAAAGTGTCGTAGGCCCAGTTGGCCTACAATTTGATGTCCGTGAAATGGAGAGAATTTAGAAGAGTGGAGTTATTTACATGGCTAAGAGAATCGGGGGGTGGAGTTTATGAAACTTAATTTTGTAGGAAAACCAAGAATATGAATTTTATTTCCTATGTAAAATGAATAAATTTACGTAATTCACTAACATATTATTTTGTTCTCTTTATTTAACCCACGCAGTGAATGCATATGAAAAATTTTATTTGGCTGAAATTTTGTTTCACCAAATAAAAGTTTTGGGGGTGATTGTAACGATCAAGCTTAGCTTATAACTATAGTTTAGAAAAAAAAAAAAATATTTAACCGAGACAGATCGACAAAGAAACTTTTAATTTCTCAGCGTTAGGTTTACAAAGCTTATAAAAAAAAAAAACAAGAGGCCTCGCAAGTCTCGACGTGCTAGTTTTATAGGTCAAGTAAAATGTGTCTTATTTCATTCTTCGTAGCGGTCAAAATCCTCGGTTTCGAATAATTGTTGAGTCTAGTGCGTAAGAGTTCCAAATTTGTACTGTATTGACAAGATTTTAACAAGATTTTAGATAAATAATTGTTTGCCGCGTATTGATGGTTGTGGATGAGTACCTATGGTGACGAACCTATAAAAAGACCGGAAGACAGGGGAGCGGGGGTCAGTCGTGCAAAATCGTGGAGTGAAGAGTAGTGAGAAAGCAGGCGGGCGGGCTGGCCGTTTCAGTATGTCTTAATTATTTATTTTCCATTTTTATAATTTTGTTTTTCTCCTGCACAGGGTTGTTAGGGATTGGTCTATTGTAAATTGGTTACGAATCTCAACTTAATTTGGAGTGGACGAATCCATAACAATATATTTAAATTTTTCTGTATTTCCAATTAAAATTGTTTGTTATGTTGTGTTATTCCAAAATAGTACTCATTTATCACACTGGGTAGACATAAGGGTGATGGGAAATCGGCTGGTCAGTAAAATTATTTTGCAAAATCTTTCAAACAACCTACGGTTCGATGCCCGTAGGAAAAGATGATTAAATAAGGTTGTAAACTTAGAATAAGTAAATTTAGTGTAAGAATAGTAGACCAACCTTTAGATGAATGCAAATAATAAAGATAGTGAAAATTAATGGTTTATTACTCGAAAGAGGATAGAGTAAATCATTATATTATTATCAAAAGAGAGGCCATTAAATTTTAGAAAATAAGTTTTAATAAATATATATATATATATATCGGGGTATTTTACACGTACATGACACTAGATTTTGAAGCATTTGGATTTTTTCAATAGTTTCGAGATGAAATTGTAGAGTAATCTCAAGATTTTAGTTTTAAGTGTTAGGAGAATTTATCCAAATAGCTGAGGTTTTAACCTCTTAGTTTTTTTTTTTTTGCCGAAAACAAAACACACACATTTATGATAAATGAGATGAGTATTATTTTGGAAATAAGTGGGGTTTCTCAAATTTAGGTACTGTACTTGAAGAGTAGATTATTAAAATAATAAATAAAAAAAAAACATTGCAAGTTACTAAAAGGTAACTATAGGCTAACAGGGACAGGATTATTAATTAATTTGATAATACTATCCTTGCAAGAAAGATGGCACTTGCTTCACAAGGTCATTTTTTGTGTGGAAGCCTATTTTAGTTTATTTTGTTTTGTTGGTTCAGAAAGTACAGATCGCGAACTTCTTTGTACTTTATTTATTTGATATATAAAGCTTTGCTCGAAACTACAAAAACACATGTAAAGGTGGCTGTTTTAGTTTAGCAAAAGGCAAAACTCGAGGGAAAATGAGGGATAGTTTATTATAAAATATATATGTATATACCGTCTTTAGCGGCTTAAACAGTCCTTTTAATTGTGTCTGAAAATGGTATGGACAAAAAAAGACAAATCAATCGTGGTTGGGATAGCGTGCTGGGGAGGTTGGTGTAGATATAAGCTAATTTTATTTTATTTCAGCTCTTCGTGTAGTTTTAAGTATCACATTAATTAGAATAAGATTTAAGATTTGTAGTTAGTAAGCACCAGCCACTAGTGATCCAGTGATCCTTAAACCACTCCACACCATTTCGCGATTAAATTTAGTTTATAAGTAAAATTATTCGATCATGTTTGGGAGGGAGATAGGAAATAATTATGCTTCTTACAGAACAAGGAAATGTACCTGTTGATCCTGAAAGGTCTGGGGTCTCTATGCTTACGTTTCGTTAGGTAGTTAAATTGGGGGTGCTTTTTAGTATTTATTTCAGAAATAGCTAGAGACCCAAGATCGAGAAGACTGCGTTGGTATGTGTCTTTTTACTTAGACTGGCTTGGTCTGAATTGTAGACTTATTGTTTAATTGGTTATTAAATTAAAAATTTTGATTATTCGAAAATATTTAGAACCAAGCAAGTCAGGTCATTTCAACATTGGGTGATTTTGTTTTGAAACATTCAGTTTTGAAACATTTGTGAAATAATTGAATGATGAATCATCCAATGTGGAATGACATCGATAGTATCAAATTAAATTTTATTTTATATTTAATTTTGTTGTCCTATGTATATCTGTGTTAATTCTTTTGATTTTATTTTCTGTGTTTCTGTGTCTTTTGTTTTCTTGGTTCGTTATTTTAATTATGTTGCGTTTTACGAATTAATCCACAAATCATAACTAATTGAAGTTCATTCGCACATTGATGTCGGTGCCATAAGAGTTTATATCAATAGAGTTCACAACTAGTTAGAACGGTGAGGTTGCAATTACGTATATTTTTCGGATATTAACAATGTATAGGATTCGGTTCATTAATTTGTACGTTCGTACCTTAATTATAGTCTCCTAATAGTAGGAATAAAACTATAAATAAATAAATAATAAATAAATAAACACATCCTTTTATTTGAACTTTACGGAACCTTACTTAATTTTACTTAAATTATAACGTACTTAACCTCCTCTTAATTATAAAAAAGGGAAACTAAATCCTATAACTATATAGACACTTCACTTATTCCTTTATGTTTATTTCCAATGAACTCATTTGTTATATTCTTTTATATTATGTATATCTTAAGGGTATGAATGTAGCTTGGGACGTTATGTCAGGAATGTACACTTGGGTTTAGTTCGGGCATAGGTTAAATAAGTCCAATAGTGACTTTTGTGAACCGAAATAAAACCAATACTCTACACGCAGCTGAGATTATTATCGCACACTAGGCCGCGTTCGGTTGGATGGGCTGTACGGTCCAAGCGGAGCGCGGTCTTAACATGCTCCAAACCTGCGGGGGTGAGAATTGTATTGGGGCTTATTGGCGAGACAAAGACGTTGTTAGGATCATTATCGTCCAGACTAGGTCAGATGGTTTAGGATGGACGGGGATTTATTGTACTTCCAATCCAAGGCGCTGCTTTGTGTTGGAATGGACTCGGCCAGAAGTGGGTCGTAGTTCTACGCAATAAGTGCGACAGCGCAGGCTTGCCTCACAACCAAGTCTCCCAAGTGGATCCTAGGTTATCTTTTGGATTGTACTGATTCTCTTCTGAATTGTTAGAAGTCAGTGAGCTTTAGTCGATTGTTATCTTCCGTAGTTTTGGTTTAAATTCACACCACATTCATAGTTCATGGCATGGCGTCGTCAAGCTATAACTTCATATTCTTTCTTTAAGGAACTTCCGTTGGGTTTTTGGAAGAGGGGGGTGTAATCTAGCGGAAGACACTCACTGGGTTGGAGCGAGGAGGGAGCTCCATTCCTTCCTTAATTTTTTATATTTATTTCCATCCAATAAAGCTTTAAATTCATTATTTTAGTCAGGAACAATTACTTTTAAACGATATTCTAATTCCGTTCTATAATTTCTCTTACGATGCTGTAATTTCACTCTTCTATTCTAAAAGGATCTGGGTTGCTGCTACACAACGTGGGTATTAGGCGATATTGGCCTTAGGAATGTAATAACTTAGGGAAATCTTAACTATTTATACACTGGTTCAGAAAAGTTACTAAAATAGTCTGATTATCTTGGTAGGTCTAGTCGAGTTGTAGTGGGAGTTCAGTTACAAGATCAAAGCACATCAATCTTTTATACGTTTTAATTTGCTTAAAACCTTTTTAATGTTTAAAATCATACTGTTAATGTATATGGTATGTAATAGTTGACGTGACACCTACATGTGATAAAATATACTAATCCAAGCATCCTATAAACTAGTATACACTTTGTATGCAGTAAATAACAATTTAAAAAAACTGGGCATGTTGTTTTTTATTAATAAATAATACGGCTGTTGGCGTTTACATCTATTTTAAGTCTTGAGTTCTTAATTTCTAAGCCGACTTCTTTATGCGAATTAATAATCCTTGCTCGACAATAAATGGGAAATAATTATCCCCGTGAATAACTATAGTTTGTAACCAGCTTTGATATGGGAAATAAAAATCTCTTTTGGAGCCGTATACGAAATGGACTGCAAATTACTAACCACTGATGCTCATCAATTTTCAGAAGAATTAAATTACATTATAAAAAGGCTTTAAAAAGTCTTTAATTTACATATCTAAGTCACCTTCGAAAGGACTGTCCACTGTCCATACATTTTTGGTTCAAATTTAAAAGGGCCGGCCAAAGAAAATAAATGCTATATTTTGTTAGAATATGTCCATCTGAACAATTGTTATTATGGGGCCAATAAATAGTGTAGTTTAATCCTACTTCTCCATCTGGTGTTATTAGAGGTTGAAAATATAACTTTTCATACATTATCGTTGAAAAATATGCGTAAAAACAAATATTTTTATTAGTACAATGTGGTCATTTAAAGTGCAATTAGTACAATGTGGTCATTTAATGTGCTATTATTATTATTCAATGGTGTTTTGCGCGCTTTAAACAACACAGCAAGTGACGTAGGTATTTATAATACCTACGTAAGTACTGCGTAATGATTCCCAGGTAAGTATGTTTTATCTTTAATTGTTTGATAAAAAAGGTGAACAGGGCGAAATGCACTTTCAATGACCACATTGTACTAATAAACATGTTTGTTTTGACAAATGTTTTGATATATTTTCTATCCTACACTTTTGGCCCCATAATAACAATTGCTCAGATGGACATTCTCTAGCAAAATATAGCATTTCATTTCTTTGGTCGGAATTTACAAAATTTGGACCAGAATGGATGATGTCCTTTTGCCACAAAATGTTCCAAAAGGCTTTTAGTGAGGTTTCTTTGTTTCACAAGTGACATGTGTAGAATGTTACTTATACATACCTATCTGGTATTTCTAGCCTGTAATAATACACATACAAGATGTTCTGACAGGTCTGTAAGATGCTCCCATATCAGTATTAAGGAACGATTGCCAAAATTAATAGCATTTGGGAATAGTAAGGGATTTCCCTGATTATTAAAAGTTAAGAAATATTAAAACCAAAGTCTACAAATATTTAACTTTAGCACCAAGCTATTGCGTTGTAACTTAAATATACGCGTTAGTTAATGAGACATAGTACTATAGTACATAGGTTTCAATAAAATTGTAAATTTCTTTACAAATTGGCGACCAATCAGGTAGTAGTTATGTTTTGCACTGTGGGTGTTTTTATCCGTCTGTATTTGTTAATTGTATGAGGTGGTAAGTGGTTTGAATTATGTAATGATTTTGTCTTTAATAAATCTAAAGGTGTTATATATATAACTAAACTAAATGGGATTTATTTTTATCAGAGAACTGAAAATATTTTTTTAAATATACCTACAAAAATAAATAAGAATAAACGTGATATCGTGTTAACTTAAGTTAAGATTTTAAGTTTCGGAAGTTATTAATGCAGCATTTAGGGTTATCATAACAAATATAAAACAAATATGATAATACCGTTTGTTAATTCATAAACTTAGATCTCTGGTCTTAAAAAACCAGTGGTACTAGTTTATGAGAGCTATTTTTGTAGGTTTCGAAAACATTCGGTATTGTAGTATTGTAATGCTAGTAAGTGATACGAGAACAGTTTGAATAACCTCTTATTAGTTTCCCAGGGTGTAAGGGTTGAGGCACTACTACGGATTCAGATTTTTTTATATTCTTTCCTTTTCTGGCGCTCAGGAATGTAATTTACCAGATCAACAAAGATAATGTGAGTGCTGTCGAACACTGCAGCGTCGACGGTTCATTCGACGACACGCTTTTTCTCTCTAACAAATGACGTTGCCAAGTGACAGAAAAGGATAAAGCAGGAAAAAGTGTCAAATCTAAAATACCCGGGGCAAAACAAAGAACTCAACGCAATGCAGGAAATATTACTCATCGAATCGATTTGTTAAATAAAGTAGAATCGATAGTAACAAGTTAAACAAGAAAGTGCTTGAAAACGACACAAATCGATGCTCATTCCCACTGATGACGGGCGTTGACTGACCGTTAGTAAGGGTAGTTCTACACAATTTAGAAAAGTCCATATTAAAAAGTATGAATAATATGAAAACTATTTCCTAATTTATTTACATACTCTTTCGTAACGTTAACATCTTCATTTCTCTGCATCACCTGCTTACTTTAATGGTTTACACATAAGTTTGTTGTTGGCTGGACGAGATCTTTTATAGATAAGCCCACCATTGCCTAGACATTAGTTTTATATTTTATTGTAAAACAATTTTGGTTTCATAAAGGCGTGTAATATAAATCCGGGGTCACTTTCACCGTAGTAAGCGTTGGCTTGAAAACGGAAGTCTTGTGTTGGTTTGTAAAAAAAGCCTTAATAACCTTTCAATGTTGATTGAAGACTAGCCTGATTGACTGGCGTGTCAGTATGTCATTGCCTTTTTCAAGGACATATGGTGTCATTTGGTATAAATATACCTTTCAGTTATCGCTACAAAGAATAAGTCATTTTACCATTGAATGTAAGTAGACTAAATTAAACGGGCGAAAGTTATTGACTATTGCTTTATTGTATATTTTTTAAATTCCGTCTGTAACTTTACTATGTTTATATTTTGTTTGTGACAATGACAATAGTAATGCTTCTGACATTCACACCATTAAGCCCAGCGAAATAGGACAAGGGTATACATTACGCAAACATCTACCCTTACCGTGATTCGAATCGTTGCTCCCGGTCACTCCAGCTTAGCTAAGCGGATCGTCAAAAAGGCGATTTATTTTTTGAAGAAAAATAAATAAATAAATAAATATTTCTTACATTCACACCAATTAGCCTAGCCCAAAGTAAGCACTGTACGGCTTGTGTTATGGATACTAGGGTAACGGATAGACATACATATTTGATTTATAGATATGTAATATTCATAGAAATATATAAAAACACCCATGACTCAGGTACAAATGTTCGTATTCATCATAAAAACATCTGCCCCTTCTGGGATTTGAACCCAGTACCGTCGGTGTGAAAGGCAGGATCAATACCGTTGCACCAAACGGTCGTCAAAAAAGAGGGATTCGAACCCGCTTAGTTTGGGTCGCCGGGTAAATTTAATTATGTTGTCATTAGTAAGGTTTATGTTTAACTTGGGTCAATCAACTTTTACGATAGCAATGTTAAAGAAAGTTAGTAAAGCTGTCCACTATCGCGTGACCACCGCCCGCTGACATCATATTGATACAATAAATTCAAACTCGAATAAAACACTTTTTTACGGATTTTGGAATATTTTATTTTATATTTATAATTAATAACTAAATAAAATGTAAAAATAAAACAATTTGATTTATATAAAACAATTTTAACAATTAAGAACGTGCCCGATTAAAATATTGTGAAGGTAGTAATAAACACATGACAACCATTATCTTAGTCATCCTGTGATAACGGCTCCTGTAAAGGAGTCGAAACGCCAGGATTAAATATAAAATAAAATAAAATATGCGCAAAGTCCGTAAAAAAGTGTTTTATTCAAATGTGTAATATGCGCGGAAGTGTAAGAACTAAAAATAAATTCAAACTTTTGTTAATCACTCCTTCAAAATAAAATTAAGTTTTTATTTTGTTTTTGGGATCAAGACATCTTTTTTCGTTAACCTTTTAATGTAATAAATCATGGGGCTTTGGTTTTCTCTATTATGACTGAAATCATCGTAGGAAGACTGGGCTAATACTCACCACTGTTACAAGGGAGAGCCATTTATCGAATAATTAAGGAATATACAACCTTTCCTCCTTTAAAGACGCTGAAATTCGAAAACTTTTTCGTATTTATCTAATAAAATAATTGTTAATAAATGTAAGACGTCCATTACCATCTATGAAAACAAAAATATTTAACTTACTTCCGCATAAACAGACAAGAGTGCACCGCCCGCCCGCATATAACTAGCCTTCACTAACTACTGTAAACGTGTTTCGCCCCCACACGAAAGCTAACAAAATTCGGTGCTGGATATTTGAGGTTCTCAGAACCCCAGATTTTTGTTTTCATAATTCAGACGTTTAAGTTTAACATTGTTAGAGTTGTCTGAAAGTTTTAAAATTTTTCACAAATAAGTTTAAATTAACCCTTTCCGTGCCAGCTACAAGAGTACTCGTAGTGCGGTACTGTAACATGGTGCCGACTACGAGTATGCTCGTAGATTGTTTTGGCATCCTATAGAAAAAAATATTTCTTGGCACTACAAGTAAGATCGGTTTTTTAGAGTTTGGCATTAGGAATAAAAATACATGTGAAGTGTTTAAATAATATTTTCGAAGCTGGCACGGAAAGAGTTTATAAGGTAAAGAAAGTAAAGTTATTTTGTTTTGTTAAGAAGCTTTTGACGAGTTTTATTGTTATTAATAAAAAAATTGGAAAAAGTTCTTTCCTACCTTCGAAACGAATTGTGGTAAAATATTGAACTCTCGTAAGTGGTCAATATTTTAATCGGATAATAAGTATCAGACAGAATGCACAATCTATACAAATTAATTTAATTAAAGTGTCTGTTTCGACAATTAAAATAAAAGCTTCTTACTAAACGAATATTAACGTATATACGATACTTATAACAAAAAACAATTTTTAAATTATTGTCTGTTTGTCCCGGCTAATCCACGATTAAATACTAGCTCATGTTTTAAGAAATCACTTTGTCTACTTAAATATATGTTTAGCATAAATGGGCGTAAGAAAAGCACTGCTTGGCGTGAATTTGTAATATAAAATAAATAAATAAGACTCTTCATGCGTAGAAAACATCTATGCCATTACGTTTATGAAACAGTTTAACCTCCTTAAATAATTGTATCTGCTCCATTTATTTCAAGAAGTCGAAAAATATTCCAAAATTACTTTCTTTTCCTTTATTCTTTGTGTACACACAGTCTTGTCCGGCTATGTGCACGAATACGCCCATTGGCGGCGACACGCGAACACCGTTGTTTCAACTAACTACAAAATGTTGATTGCTTGGACATTAGTTTGTTTCCATTGTTCGTAGAAAAATGAGAATTTATAGTAACGACGCTGGTTTAAGCGATACTTAATATTCACGAAGAACTCTACAATACTCTACATGTATTCTACAATCTGTACACTATACACTAATCAAAAGAAAATTAATTCAAACATTTTTATACTTTGTCCAATGTAGGATGATACTTTTGACAGTTTACACCTATATAGAGGGTATAAAGTTGCAAACGGAAAGTAAGGAAGCAAACGCAACCTTAGAACGTAGCAATAAGGAAGTGACACCTGTGAAAAGTATCATCCTACATTGGACAAAGTATAAAAGTGTGAGAAGTTTTCCAACGATATTTAGTCCTTACGCTTTCGTGTCCACTCATTGAAATGGAGCTTGCTGGAAACACTTTTATATTCATGTTTTTAATTCTGAAGTGTCTACTCATTTTGAGTAGCTGTGTTGGTAGGTTTACCCTGACAGGATGCTCTTTTTTATGAACATGTGTTTTGAAAAGGAGTCGGAACGTCAGGATTCAATCATTATCATTTTCTCAGCCGAATGATGTCCACTGCTGAATAAAAGCCTCCCACAAATAGGAGGTGGAGGAAGGGCTAAGAATAATATCTACGCTTAGAAGACGTGTTGGAGATTACAATAATAAACTATAACTAGCGGCCCGCACTTCACACAGCTTCGCACGGGTGGACAAAATTTTTTACATCTTTTATATTATTAAATATTTTTTCCGTTAGCGCCATCTAGTGTCCGGTAGACGATACGTTAACGCGTTGCATATACAATGAAAAAAGAGCGGGAGAAAAAGCGGACAGACAAACAACAAATTTGTGATCTTAGATTATAGATTCCCATAACGCTGTTACCCAATATGTAGTTTACAGCAGGTGTACGGTGTATAGCTTCAGCATCATAAGGTCGCCCTTAAGTGTGAAGGATTGGCGCTATTCTACTTTGCTAGACATAAAATGGCACTCAAGATAGAGCATTTAATAAAAATATGAAAAAAATAGGTTTTTGATGCAGAGTGTTTTATTTTTCATATCAGTTCAGGCTTTTTTAACTCTCAAGAAGTAATATTTTTTATTTTTTTTATTTAAATTTTTGCATTCACAGTGCAATATTTCTTAAGTTGTCACATTATATTTTCTAAAATATGGTAGCTTCCAACAAATTGAAAAGTCTATAGTTGTAAGCATTTGGCTGTTTAAAAACAGATCAAAACGTCTTGCATTCAGGTTCACAAAAAACCTTATCATTACATCAAGTAGGCATTCTTATTAAATACCTATGTTGTTATTAGTATTCCGAATGCCGCACCATTTCCAAAAAGGAATGGCAAAGGAACTTGTTCTTGGCATGGCATTACATGGCTTGTAGAACAGATGACAGCCGAAGCTGTAAAGTAGCAGTGTCCTAAGATATACCACCGAAACGTACGCAGCCGATCTAGTAGTTCTAGATGTTAGGTTTTCTGAATACATTTCATGTAGACATCCAACTGATATTTGCTGTTTAATTATTGAACATTTTGTGATTGTAATTACAAGCAAACAAACGTATTAATTTTAAGATGAGTTTTAAGGGAATATATGTATACAAGATTAACAGTATATATGTATACAAAAAGCGTTATTATGTTTGTTATTTGTCATAATCAGTGATCAGTTGATGTGAACTTAATCGTATACTAAGGAGCTGGTTGGTGTATTTTTGTTAAAATAAAATATAAAACAGTTCAAGGATTGATTTTTACTATCGGTGCTTTTAAAACAAGCGTTATGACAAATGTATGTTCAGTTAAGGTTACGATAATATTGACTCACATTAATAAAGACTTTTGAATGTTCGGTCCAATTCAATATTGTCTACTTATTATGCAATTCACCTACGTTATTTAATGTCATGGAAAACTACTGAAAACCAATTTATATTATTACTAGCTTCCACCCGCGGCTTCGCCCGCATGGTGTTTTGATAAAAAGTAACTTATGTTCTTTTTCAGATTTCAGACTATTCATATCCAATTTTGTAACAAACGGCTCAGCAAATTAGCCGTGAAACAAATATTTACACAGTTACAGTAAATGAATTTGAATATTAATGATTATATTAAAAGAACGGTATAAATTTGGGTATAGCATTTGATTAAAAGAGAGTAGGTATGTTTAAAAAAATAAAAAAATATCTGTTTACAGTAGGTATAAGGTACCTATGTATTCCATTAAGTGGCAGAAAGTGCCTAGGAAAATTTATTGGTCCCTTATGTCCAAGAGACACTTTACAGGGGCCAGCGTCACGTTGTGTACAAAAATATTTTAAAATTACCTAATTTAAAACATTATTGTACACAACGTTTGCTGTTTTGTTATTATTTGTTAAAATGTGGAGATTGTTTGGACTCGACACTCGCAAGCAGGCCACGTACAGTTGGCCATGCGAATTAAAAGGAACTTTAACTTCAAAAGCCAATTTTTTTTTAACTTGATACACCCAAAACTTCTAAATATTATGTTCCTAGGTTCAGTTAACATTTTGTATACAAAAAGTTTGGCTTCGTAGTTCCCGTTCCGAATCCGTTCCGTTCCGTTCGAATTTCGGGAATTCCGTTTGTAGAATTTCACCCCCACAGTGGTAAAAATTTCAAAATGCTAGAACAAACGATTTTTGTTTCTTATTTAGTGCCTAAATACAAAATGTAATGTTTTTATCTTCAAAATGGCGAACTTCATAGAAACTTTCAACCCCTATTGCATCCCCTCTCAGGTCGAAATTTCAAAAACGCTACATAAATTGTTTTTTTATTTCTTATCAAGTTCCTAAATATAAAGTTTCATAGTTTTATCCCCAAAAATGACAAAATCCCATACAAACTTTCAACCCTTATTTCACCCCCTCACTGGTCGAAATTTCAAAAACGCTAGAACAAATGTTTAATTATATCTTATCAAGTGCTTAAATATAAAGTTTCATGGTTTTATCTTTTAAAATTAAGAAATCCCATACAAACTTTCAACCCCTATTTCAACGTCTTCATCCCTTTTTTTTGCAATAAAAGGTAGCCTTTCTTTCTCAGGGACTAAAAATTATCTGTGCCAAATTTCATCAAAATCGGTTAAGAGGTTTAAGTGGGAAAGCGTAACAGACAGACAGACAGACAGAGTTACTTTCGCATTTATAATATTATAGTAGGGATTTTCATTTGAGTAATGTCGCAAATAAAATATTATTTTATTTATTAACAGTATCTTTAACAGCGAGCAGAATTTATTCGGCCTATCATTTAATCAATTAGCTAGATGTTCATTTACATCTTAAGATTATTAGTAGTTGTTGAACTACTGTTCGTGTTAGTAATGGGCATAGAAATATTATTGTAATAGGAAAATCAATTAGATTGATATGTTTTGCTCACTATATTCAAGTTGCCCACACTGTCCCTATGTAAGAGTTGTTAGTCATTTTTCTTTGTAAGTTTTGACTACTATTTTATTTCTTGAAACATAATATGTACATTCATCATCATCACTATATCAGCTGAAAAACGTCCACTGCTGGACGGAAGCCTTCCCAAAAACGGGGAGAGAAAGACCATAGTTAAAGTATGTTCATTCTAACTTGTCCTATTTTGTAAACAATCTTGGCACAACTTTTTAACAAAATCACCCATTTAAATATAAAATAATAACAAAGTCAATAATCTATTACAATAAATCGTTATTATAGACTGAAACCTATTGAATCCAGTTATTAGTTGATTTTTAATGCTGCATTTTCAATAAAAAGGACTGCCAAGATTGTTTACCAAATAGGACAAGTTAGTACTGTACTGTACGTCTAGTGACGTCTAGTCTACGGGAGGAGTATCTTGTTTGCCTTCAGTATAATTAGTCGCTTTTTACTGCACTCCTAAATTTGAAGGGTTGATGCTATTGTACTCTACCGGACACCATACGGCTTAATACACACATTGTCTTTGCCAAATTAGATAAAAAAAAAAATTGTCTGCTACCTCCTATTTATTTGGAACAAATTGATAAGTAAATATATATAATAGGAACAGACAGTAGCAACTACAGCGACGTATCTGAAAAAGTCCTAATTAAAGTTGCCAAGTTAATTGATATTGAACTCTATATTCTTGGGTATAATGCTGAAAATTATTTACAGTTACATTTTCTGCTGACTTTATATTACAGTAGAGTTAGACAAAGTATGCGAAATGTCAAATTTATTTATGTGCTACCAGTTATTGTGTCAGGGTCGAGAGTGACCTTTTCATCCCTACTGCATGTGTGCTTAGCGTTCTTCGCTTCTTCGTAGCGCTGGTTAAAATGTAAATAGCTTTCCGGTGGTGAAAAACGATTCTATTTCCAGTCCCAAATTAGCATTTATTCACATAAAAATCATTCGTCAACGTCTGGCATTTGGAGTGGCATATAGAATGGGTTTGGTATTTAATTACTTAGTACGACTATGTTAATTTGACTGTAAAAACACAAAGGAAATAATTACTGTTTTTATCTTTACTTAAAATCTTAGTCCTATACCGTTAAGGAGGGAATATTTATGTATAAATGTTTTGTACATAGAAGTATACATGTACTTTACAGTATCTATAGTATAGGGTAGATTAACTTATCAAAGTATAATTACATTTTTATACATATAGGTAGATATTGGCCAATACGTTCTCAAAATTGTTATTATATTTAACCTAAAACATCAAAACATATAAAAATATTATTTTTGCAAATACGACACCTTATGAAATCTGTGATTAAAGATCGGAAGAGATAGTTCGGGGCAGACACTTTAACCGCTAATCTGTCGTCTTACCAGTTAGGTAAATTTAAACGGGGGTGTTTATTATTTTGCTTTTTCGAAGTGGGCTTTATTATAAGTAAACCATTAAAGAAAGTTTCGGAAATGATTTTTTCTAATATCTGTCTGTTTAATTTTAACATTAAAAAGTCTTGTCACAATAGTAGAAAATTACAAAGAATTGTCCATCGTTTTACATAGGCATAGTCAGTTAGTTGGTTTGACGGGGCTATGTCCGCGCTTAGCTTCATGATTGGGCCATTGCCGCAACCAAAACATATTTTGATCCCAGTAAGATGTGATCTATCAGCACAATAACTCACCTGTACATGCTGATTCAAATTATTAGGGTCCCTATCCTCAAGCGCCTCTCGTGTGCTCCCCGGTTTCGCCGCCATTGTTTGTATAACCGGAGGTGACAGCCGGCGTTCTCGCACCTCCGCCACCGGTTCCGGCGACTCTAAGATCGGTGGGGCAGTCGCTGGCGGGCTTGTTATCGGCGGTGCGGTTGTTGGCGGACTTGTGATCGCCGGCCCGTGTGGATGGTTATCAAGAGCCGGCTCAGAATGCAGCTTGGCTTTGTGCAAGCATGCGACGCAGTTACGAGATGTGTTACGGGTTAAGACGGCGCCGCCGCCTGACCCGATAGGTACTTCCTCAAAGGCCACGGTCGGTGGGTGCGAATACTCCTTTACAAACTCCTTTTCCCAACTTAATTATTTAAAAAGCACTTTATTAACAACAAATTATTCGCGGCAGAAGTTATCAACAGGTCATTAACAAGATTACAATATATTAGGCAATCCACTTGATTTTAGTGCGTGAGTAAACTTATTAGTCTACTGTTTTGGTCTCACTACTAAATAACAAAGTCAGTTATACAATAAAACAATTTGATAAAACAATATGTTTTTCGTTTTTTTCTTAATAATTTGATTGGAAAATGTTCCGGTCAATCTTTTAAAACAGACACTTAGTGCGTATAGCTGAAAGCTCGCGCTGGAACTGAAGTTTCCCTCCAAAAGCTCCTACTTATTCAACTTTGCGCAAGCGTGCTGGAGAATTGCTTATAAAATTCATATAACTTTGTCTCTGATAGTTTTTTATACATCAGTAGACGCAATTATGAAGTTGTAAAGGACAATGAAAGGTTAGGTGTTATTGGAAGTTTATATTATCAATTAAAATCATTTTAATTGGATTTGAGTTTTTGAGACTTTCGAGTTTGATGGCCGGTAGTCAGAGTCTTGAATAAATGTAAACATTTCGTCAACAATCCACAATGTACAATATTTTAGGTACCTAATTGAAAAATATGTGAGATTGAAATAGTTAAGAGTGTGGTACTGGGTTATAGAAAAACAATATCCTTCAGTGACTAAGCTTGTAGACTAATGAATTTTAATATACATTTGATGTCTTTTCATCGAAGAGTAAGATCTACTTAAATTTGGGTCTCAGTCAAAGCAGCTTTTCATATCTTATCAATACAAGCCCGATTGTTTTTTAAGCAAAAATAATTTTCACAGTCACAAACGATATTTATTTTACCCATACTCTAAATAAGTTTTTGAGAAAAATTATACTTGAGGTCAAATTTAAGAATGATCCCATAAATATAGCATTATCAACTTTGTAAGGTAAATAGCTGATAAAATTTGAAAGTTTTCAATTTTGAAAGAAATTACTTGTGATTTTTAAATCGCTTTTGAAAATGTTGTAAATAAAGGTTCAACATTTTTGTGGCGCTATGTCATCCAACTTAATCATATTTTCTCGTCAATGCAAGATATGTTTTTCACTTAACTTAAAAAAAAAGTACTTAAGTTATTAAGTAATTCGGGTAACTCTGTTGATGCTTCATCCTATGACTCTATTTGTGTTGAAATAAATTCAAAGTATTATTCTGGTTCTGTAAAAATTGTCGATAACTAGGCTAATGATTCACACACATATCCACCCACCTAATATCATCATCAACACTGTCCACTGAATTGTTTTGTCAAATTGCATTTTATACTAACGATTTATTTCATAATAGAATAAATTGAATTATATGTAGTATGTATAACTTCTGTTATTATTGAAGAATTTTAAATGCGATTTTCTGGCGAACAGCAATACCTATGGGACAGTAGGTTGTGATTCACACAGCTAGAAATAAAAAAAATACCATTTTAAATATAAAATGTTTATTACGTTTTGAATAAACAAAACTTATATACTATGTATATACATGCACCACCAATCAATATCTTATGTACAGTATTCATATGTAAGTTTCTAATAATATTATTATAATAATTGTTATTGATTTATGAATTAAATAATCAATGAACTTAAGTTTTTCATGTTTATATGTTTTTTGAAAACTGAATTTGACAAACACCGTTGCCACTATATATATTTTAATGGAACGTCATTGATTTTTATTACTTTGGTTGAATACACAGTTATGAAACAGAAAACAGATTGCAAAGTCAACACAATGGAAATACCCCTTATTGATGTCTAACCAAGCTGGGTCAATGTAATTGAATCAATAAAGGGTTGGTCAGCAATAAAGAAAAAATATTAAAGATCGCGTGGAGCGGCAAGCCCTTTTAACCCAGTTACGGCGCGCCCGGTCTTTCACGCCCTCACGAACATGATTGATGCCCAAAGGTTAGTTTGACTCTAAAAGGAAAGGATAATTTATTTTCTCGATGTCTTTATTGTGTTTGTTTGATGAAGTGACATTTGGCTCTAACAACATAAAAGACTAATCAAATTTTTACGGTAGGTTGTCAAAATCATTACTCAAAAAAGTGGATTGACTTTAGCTAACATCACTAATTCAAGGATGTTACGACTATTTCCGTAATAAATATTATATTAGTGATATTTATTTAATATAAAGTTATTTAGCACCCGGTCTTAATAAAAAGTCTACGGTCTATATTAAAGCTTCAGTATTTTGCTTACAATGGAAGACGACAACTATTGCATTGCTTATGATTGCTAAGATTACAATATATTAATAAGAAAATGTTAATTAATATTTAACTACATTTACGTTGACACTTAAACGATTTATACAAAAAATAATAATTAAAGCACGCTTCGGAGTTACAATAGCAACAAAAAATACACTCATAATAAGTAAGTATAATTAAATGAAAATATAATAATTCTATATTCATGATTAATATAATATTTATTCGCTACTGCGATACAATTATTACGTATCATGTAAAATGAAATACATCGGTTGTTTATACTTTACAAAATAATCTCTTTTTAACTTAATTATTTATACATAATTATGACGCTTTCTTTAGAGCAGTCAGGAGAAATCTCACCCAAATGACTGAGTTATAAATTAGTATCAATCAAATCAAAATGGTTTTTTACTTTTTCAGAGAAAGATTTTATATTTGTTTTTAATCTTACATTTTCTTTTATAGAAAAATAGGTTTGCGCTTGACCACTATCTCGCCTGATGGTAAGCAACGATGCGATCTAGGATGTGGCGCGCTTGCCTAGAAACCTATTCACTCGTGACTTGAAGGCCCCTAAATTGTATTTGTATCTTTTTAGCAGTTTATACAATAATTTTGAGCAAAATCTAAAAATACATTTTAACAAAGCTTGTGAACATATTCGTGCACACTGTTTGACGTCCAATCAATGAATGGCGACTGTCGCTCGCGCTGGTCCGGACGGCCGCAGGGTAGGTACGATGGCGGGTTCTTCCGGTTCCTCTTTTGTGGTCTCTTTGACCCCAGGTGCAAGCGAAGAGTTACTTTTGAAATAAACAAAATTTAATATTAAACTATTTTCTTATATTTGTATTTTCGGGGAGGGTTAACGTATATCTGATTGGTATTTACAAAATAAAATGTATTGTTATAACATAATATTTAAACATTTTTATTATTTGAAAAGCACCATGCTTCATATTGTAGTTCCAGGAAGCAGCAAATAATGCATGCAATTTAATATTTCAAGGCGACATTTGGTACACCTATATATTCTAAGTTGAGCAAGCGTTGTCACTACATTAGAAGCACTACAGCTTTATAACTATTGTAAACGCAATTGTTATATATATACACATCTACCTAATATAACCACGATAGTTTGATAATATTTTTGGTAATGTTTTATTATAGATTTTAATATTTGTGTATTTGACGTAGTGAAATTTCACAATATAAATAAAAAATAAATTTATAACATAACATTATTGCGTATTTTATTTTAAATATGTCATCAGTGCCTACTGAAAACTGCCTTGTTTTAAGAATTATTAATATTTCATATTTAAAATAAGAAAAAAAAAATAATTATATGTTATTACTAAACTTAGAAGTTAGAATTCATATTTCTATATGATTATAAATATCTCGCATATGATCGGGGCAGCCAATATAATGAGGTTCATGAGCTAATTCGCACTCTTTCGCACGCCCTTAATCTATATCTATAGTCTTGAATACAGAAAAAGTTGACCCGGCCGGGATTTGAACCCGGCACTTTAGTGATAATCATGCCTTATAGACGCATTCTAGCTACTCGACTCTACTATTAATTAAATGTGATTTCACATTTAATTAATAGTAGAGTATTTTTATAAGAATTGTACCTCAGACGAAAAGAAACTGTTTTCTATGGCTGTTTCTACTTTATGACATAAGAAAAGTTTTATTTTATTTATAACCATAGAGGCAGACTTAGCTCTCTAAGTTATGGATTTGAATTAGAAAATAAATGGAATGTGTATTTGGATTTCCTAAGCCCAAATTGTTGACTTACTATCGTGGTTCTAATGTGGTTCTATATAAAATTAGGTTAACGAAGCATTTAAGCACTCACCGTACTGCGTAGGCGAAAGGCAGTTAAGGGTTAGACATAGCGCTACAATTCGCTATATTATCACCACCTTGGGGAAACAGGAATCAAAGTTAATATCTTATCATTTAAGACAATCTTGGAGTAATGGTTAATGGTTGGTTTTCATCGATGCAGAATGACAGAAATATTATAAAATAGAAATAACACATACATGAGGTCATTTCTCTTACTTGACATATTAGTAAACAATCTTAGAATGTCTATTCAACCAAATTAGTTATTTTAAAATAAGATAAAACTACAAAAATAAATTATTATTCAACACTGAATAATAATGAACATTATTAACGAAAGATGTCAACTAATGAAGAAAAAACGTTTTTTTCGCATTAAGTTAATTTTATAATTATGCCAATTCAAGTAAAAACAAAAATACGCTGTCATAGTCTGTAGATTTTTTGATTAAACTCACTTCGATGTTCCAACTTATAAAATGTATTTAGAATTAGGTTCATAATAATACGCTGTCATAATCTGTACATTGTGTGATTAAACTCACTTCGATGTTCAAACTTATAAAATGTGTTTAGAGTTAGGTTCATCGATATTTTTGAAGCAGTTTATGATAAATGGTATGTTTAAGTCTAAAATATGGGAGAAGCCACCATAAGCAAAGAGTAACACGTTATAATCACGCTTTTTTCATAGGTCATGCGTTCTACTTCGGCTTTAATACTCGAAAGCATACCAATTTTTCAAATTAGCAACTATTTTTATAGTCATTCAAACTTTGGTTTTTTATAACCACATCTAATATCTACACCTTTCGTTTCGACATGTAAGTCTATTAATTTTTTCGGTCATCTAAATAATTATAATTATGTTTTTGTTACAAACAGAAGTGAAGCGGAAATAAATTTTATCATAATCTATAAAACCTGCTTCATTATTTTTTTATGTTATATTTTTTAAATACTCTTTTCTGTAGCAGAGAATCCTAAAGCTTAGATCGTGCCAGCGGAAAATACATTTACGATGTTTAAAAATAGAATAATTTCATTTTTTTTGAGGAACACCATGAAGCAGCTGTTAGTTTAGCTTACGATTGTAGAAAAAAGTAACTTTTGCAAGGCCGGTCTTCAGATGGATAAACAAATTTTGTTTTTAGTACGAGCTCCTTTGTGCTGCGGAGGGCAGTCGTTCGCACCCACCAATACCATATTTTTATACATAGGGAAGGTTAGTACCTCATAAGACAGACCAGAGAGATGATGGTGAATACTAATTTTGGTTCAAAAGACAATCAATTTCTTTTTTTTAAAGTTAATAAAGAAAGAGTTCGTCAAAGTTATTGTTCAAAACTATATGTTGTAAAGTATCTTTTACCTGATCTTGATAGGTTGTCGCAGGCTTAGCTCCGAGCCAGAAGTGGAAGGTGAGCGAGCGGCCGCGAGGAGACGCGGTGGGCGCGGTGTTCGCGGCGAACGCCCGCGAGCGAACTCGAGACGGTAGTTGTCGGAGCGCGGGCTACCGCTGAACGCTTCCACCTCAGCAGCTGCTAATAGTAAAATTTGTGGTTTGTAATTGTTCGGAATTTACTGTAAGATAAATTCCGAATTCATATTTTTTGAATATTGCTAAATTTACCTTGAAGAAAGCCTACTCAGTTAAATGTAGTTCTTATGATAAGGTTGAAGATGTAATAACATTTACTGTTGTGTCAGAAACATTTATCAACGTAATCAAAATATTAATTTCAAAAGATGTCAAAAAATATGCAATTATGCACAAAAACTTTATGCACTTAGTTTAATCACGAGTTTAAATTACCATAATTATAGTTTTAGAATATAATAGAATATCTTTCATTGTACATTCGCACTTTTAATACTTTTTGACTACATAAGTTCTTACAAATAACACTTTGCACGTTAGCAGTGAACGTAATAAGGTGGGTTATGCAAAATAAAAATATTAAAGGTAAGATTGAAATGCTGGCCATCGGGTGTACCTAAAAATACTATAATATTATTCTCCTTCATGGTTCGCAAGGATATGAAAGTAAATTCTTATAATTAATATTTTTCAGCGAATATAGATTAAAGATATCAATTTAGCTACTGTGACCTTGGCAGACCCGTTGATTTTCCAAGTTTATCTCAAGCTGTACACTAGCGCTATCTCTTCATATTCTAGGTAACTACATAGCTACGAGAGGATATAGGTTCGAATATCGTCTTACTCCTGAGACAAGACTTTTTATTGTAAAAAAAACAAAAGATGTTATTGTAAAAATTGAAAACCATTGTTTAAAGCTCCACCTAGCTTGGCAGCAAAAGAGAACTTCAGTAGACGTATTATTAAACTCAATATGGCAAACATTATGATGCATTTAATTTGCAGTAGTCACGTTGTCCTAATACGTATTACAAATGAAGGTAGGTACTCGCAAGAAGGTATACCTTTTTTTCTCAAGGTCGGGCACATTTATGGGAGCGACACACTAATGCGTTTCCGTTGGCAACTATTGTTACATTTATATAACGACTCACTGTTACATTTATTACTGCTTGTGTGTCCGGTCGGTTCTTTTATCAGGCAAATTTTATGGGATATACGTGTTATGGTTGCAAATGAGTCACAAAGATCCAAATGAGGTATGTTAAGATGTTAAGTATGACTACTGTTGTGAAGATAGATGTCACCGAATTCAGCCAGTCTTCTACATATCTTGTGTTCAATTTAAGTTCAGAATAATGAGCTAACAAATTTTTGAAATACGGAAGGTTTTATTACCTATGCAATCTTTTTTACCGCAGATTAAAAATCAGGATTTGTTTCCCAAAAATTACAATCTATTGGATTGTTATATATTTGTTAGATTCTGTTATTTTGTTCTAAGTAGGTCATAAAATAGACTAAACATCTAAAGTTCCAAAGAATTTTTTATCGTTCAAAGTTGTCGTCTTCTCATTGTATAATCCACTGCACTGAGGGTTCCTCCTGCATTTCGGTCTTTGCAGTAGAGACTTACCATTGTAGACGACGTGTGTTGACATGGGCATGCGCGCGCAGGCGGGAGGGTGCGCGTGCGCATGTGTGTGCGTGCTCAGCCCTGTCGCCCAGTCACGGTATACGCGCGCTTCGCTCTCTGTCCGCCACTCGCTCAGTTCCACGCTACGAATCTAAAAACATAGTTGTTGACATTAAAGAGTTTTTATGCTACTAATTGTCGTTTATCGGGAATTTTTGAGGATATTAAATCTCTTATTTATTTTATATAATTGACTACATAATTGCACAGCCTTGTTCGGCCGTCCCCATTTTTTCATCGGACAACCAGACTTACAAATAGGCGCCACCAAAATATGGTTGATATACCAAGTCTGTGGTTCCTGGTAAATACAATTTAGGGGTCTTCAAGTCACAAGTAAATAGGTATCTTTTAGGCAAGCGCGTCACATCCTCGATCGAATCGTAGCTTACCATCAGGCGAGATAGCGGTCAAGTCCTAACTTATTTACTATAAAAAAATTATAGTGTTTTCGTAACTTCGAACAAAGTCTCTATGTTAAATGAAAATAATTTTTCGATTTCTTACCGGGGTTGTGCTCTTGCTCCTGCCGCTGATTTCGGAAGACGCATTGCTATGTCCTTGTCTCCTTTCTCTGGTTCTCTCTGGAGCTGGTGACTCTCGACAGGAACCATCAGGTTCATCGCGAGTCTATAATATCCAACAAAGATTATAACATTACTTTAGTGTAGTTCTTGGTTTTATTAATTTATGTATACTTGTATTAATGTATTTTTATGTTGTTGCTTACTTATTTCTGAATCAATAAAAAATAATTTATTTCGTTATGATGCATAGAATAAAAATGCTGCAGGTATATCAACTACAGCAATTATAGAAAAACCTAATGCTAACCTTTTTATCCTAATTTTATATGATCACAGTAGAATATTAAGTAAAATTTACAGGCTGCAAATCTTGGGGAGCCCTTCTTATTAACGCATGTAATCGAAGTTTTAGAGATTCAAATGGAAAAACCTGGAAGAAAATATCTGTGTACCTAGTCTGTGTATTGAATAAAGTGTAGCTAAAAAACTATTGATTAAATTAACGTCTTTAACTCGCAGTTCTGTAGGAAATACTTCGAAAATGTGCACTAAGTGTATTCTATTTTATTATACAATATAGTCATGTGGTATCTGGCAGAGTAGAAAATCACCAACTCTTCATACTTGAGGATGTTGTAAAAGGCAACTAATGGTACTAAAGGAAACCTCCATACACCTTTCGCAGACAACGAAATGGACAACAGCGTTTTAAAGAATTATTATATTTTTCTGAAATATTGTACCCGCCTGGCAAGCGAGGAGATTATGACTCTTTATTTTTCTAAGAGACTTTCGTCCAATAGTGGTCATAATTCGACCGAGCATATCATGATGCCGATAAAATATACATCCCTGATTAAATTAGAATCAAGCAAGAATTGAGTCGGAAATTAAGTTTACAGAAACCTTGGTGTTTTGAGTAGCGGTGGGCATACTGGCTGCGCCACTGCTGACCAGCCGCAGCTGTTGTCTGATGCTCGCCTTCTCCCTTGCACGTTTCCGCTGGAATTCCTCCTCCACTCTGGAAAATTATCAAGGTTATACCTAGTCAGCAAAAAACACTATTATTATAAGAGGTGTAAAATAGCCTTTTCAATAACAAAAAAATGAAATTTAATTATTATTTACTAACTGTATGGAAAATAAACTAGCTACATGGAGGTAAGGCAATAAAGACAATTTTGATCCAAGACTACGTTAAGGATTATTTAAAGGATCTTTCTTGCTAAACGGGTATGTCATTCTTTTTCATTGGTATTATTTCTTATTATTGATTCCTAATAGTAATTTCTAGTGATATGATTTTAATCTAAGATCTCTGTAAATGAAAAAAAGTTATCGTAATTGTTCCCTACCTTCTCATGGCCTCTAATTCAGTCCTTCTCTGTTGTTCCTTGAGGTCGGCCTCCTTAGAGAGTTTTTCAGCGAGACGACGTCTCTCCAATTGCCGCACCGTCGACTGGAATGTGAATCGTTTGCCTCGACCGGGAGCGTTCGATTGATTACGCTGAAACAAAAGCTTAATTAACTATGGAAGAATAATTTACCTACTATCGATTATTTTTAATTTACGTGGTTATCGGACGAGGATAGTTCAACCAGAAACGCAGTTACGAATTCAAATGTTTGGACAATAAAAATCACGATCTAGTTTATAGCATCTAATGTGACGATTATGATAATATAATGCTTATATCCATCGCGAATAATGTGGTTTAAACTAGTGAAAGAATTTTCTAAATAGATTCAGTGGTTTCGTAGATTATCCTCCAGAATCGCTTTCTCTTTTTAAAAAAGATACAATGTAAGCTTTTTATTTAAGCATATACGAGTACAACGAGTGTATTGAACGTCAACAGCGTAAATTTGGAGACATTGTGCTAACAATAAGTAGCAAAAAATTAAATTTAAAATACCAGTACATATTATAGTAGTACTTTAAACATTACTCAACAGAGAAGGTACTGATGGTAGATTTCTAACTTGGACTCATAAACGTGCGCCTACTTACGCACAAACAAATAATATCGCACGGATGCGTAATGCAGCGGTTCAACCATTTCCCTTTGTTGAAAACCACACTTTGGAATCGCCAGCGTATTCAGAGCGTGCGAACCGCGATACTAAGATAGAGCATAATTTGTGGGCTAAATATGTGTTTAGTTAAAAGGTGAATGGGCCGAAAAGATTATGATTTCGGATCCACTTGCCCCCTTTCATAAAGAGTTAACTTCGACTCTATTGTTGCTGGTCATTTTATAGAGATGCCTTTCTAACGTAATCATTGCGAGAGGCCAAAGTAATGGGAATGATTAGTTTCAACAGGTTTTATATTTTACTTGTTAAGAAGTCCAAGTGTCGATATGGATGATGGATTAATTTAGTACTAGTGACACTTTTTCAAATGCACGAAAAAAAGGAGGTTATAAGAGTTTGCTGCGATGCATAAAATTGTATTTAAACAGACCGTCAAAGTTTCAATGTGAAATTGAATTGTTTATTGAACATAGTATATTTTAGAGCAATAATTTCGGAGCGTTTAAAGGAAATAGTTAAAGTCCCATTTAAAATAGTACTAATGTAACAGACCATGAAACGAAATAAAAATGTTACCTCAGATGAGGTTGTGTATGAGTAATGCAAAGCCAGAAAACAGTGAGTGCATTGTAGAGCAGGTACGTAGGCAAACACTTGTGCTTGGTGTGGAATAAAATTATATATTCATTGCCAAATTTTTCCATGATTTCAGAAGCGCTGATATGATTAGGAAGCGTATGTCACAGATATGCGAGGATGTAAGCCGTATTGATCACAATCTTGCATCCTGTACTTGCACAACATGAACTCTGAGTGTTCCAAAACACTGACTGATTTGTTACGTTATTTATGGTTCATAATCGATGTATGCCAAGACTATTAAATGCTATTATGTTTTAATTTGCATGTATAATGTCTTGAAAATATGCTTTATTGCACCTATCAATTGTATTTTATAATCAAATAACATCAATGTCAGTGAAAGGTCAACATATTTGAGGCCATTTTTAGCCAGTTTTTGAGCCTAAAGACTTTGAACACTTGAACTTTTGAACTATCAAACAATTTGTGTTTACATTTATTTATTTATGCTTACCCACCAAGAGCCGTTTTTATTTTATTAAGCCATCGAAAAGGGCGTTAAGCTAACAGTTTGATTGTTTTACCAATTCAAAGAGTATCACATTTCGTCAGCGCGTCATATTCGATTGCAGTCAAGCATATGCACTTAAAGTGAACAGCTTCATTTCTGTTTATACTTGGCAAATATTTCGAAGAACGTAGTGTTTGCTCATTGCGAAATAAAGCATATATTTCAACATTAGTGTCATTGAAGTTAAAAACCTTTATTTGCATAAAATTTAAAGAATTAAGTCTCCGTTGAGGATATTGAAAATTATTTTTTATTTGTTTATCAATACATATACAATAAAGACTTAAGTTTCAAGAGTTCAAGGCTGGTTTTCGGGTTTTTTCCGTTTTGAAAGATTTTTGAATACATTTTTTTTTAATTCATAAATTGGTATATTTTCATGAGAAGACTAAGAAATGTCAAATATTCCTACTTCACCCAAAATAGAAATAAATCTGTTACTGCAAAGACATGAAGATTGAATTCATGACTTACTATGATTTAATGCATGCTAAACGATGTTTTTCGATGATAGATTGCCAATCACGGTAAGGGTGTTAATTTTTTTTTATATTTATGTGTCTCGTCATACCTTTGTCTCTTATTTTGTGCGTAATTTTACCGTAATGATAAAACAGGTTAAATAAAAATATTACATCAATGAGAAACAATTTTACATATAATTTTATACTATTTATATTTAATAATAATTTAAGAAATATTTTTTTAATTTCAACGATTTATTTCCAATTCTATGATAGGTTGCAAGAATAATACCTAATCCTTAAAAATCGTGGACGTTTATCTCTTATAAGGATTGAAAATAGAATAGCCAACCAAGAATGGTATAATAACAGAAACGTTAACAAATCCCACAGAAGTACGTTAAACATTGGCATTGTGGTGGAATGTTGATCGTGATCTTCAGTTGGCAGTGATCGTCACGTGGATCTAGATAGTCTCACAAATGTCCCTGGTCGTGAAACATGGTACGAGGTTTATTGGCGCGGCGTGAGGAGCTTGCAGGTTGATTCGCAGATTTAGGTGTGAGATTTTGCGTGGGACACGGTGAACTTTGAATTAGTTATCTCATAGAGTATTAACCACGTAGCACTGTCAGTTCAATGGAGTTGTATTAAAGGGGGCAAAGTAATGATTGCCTTTGTAGATAACCTTTTCTTATCCTGTCTGTAATTAGAAACAGGACGCAGGGTTTGATGTTAGTGATATCTGACGATATTATCATAATCTGAAGGTTATAAAAGGTAAAAAGGTAATTAAGTTGAGAATTCATGATTTTTTATATGGATTTTATCTAGCGTCTTGGAACAAACCTTAAATCATATCCTAGGCTAGGCTTTGTATGCTATTCAAACTTTTGAAATTTTATTCTAAGGTCACCCATTCATCGTTGAATTACTACCGCTTTAAACTCTTATCTGGGATTATACGATAACCATCATCGTCTTTTTTTTAAATAACTAAGTTGTAATAATCTCACGTAAATCGGTTTCTACCGTACTAGAGTCATGAATGACTCTTTTAGGAAGGATTTAATTAATAATTTTGAGTAGATAGAATATTCAAGAAAAACATAAAATTTTAAAATGATGTAAGAAGTATTGAAGTTATTCGTCATACGTTTATTAGTTTGTGGTAATATTTCAGCTGTTCGCTTTCTGCTTCAGTAGTTTCAGCTATAAGAGCTTTCGCAGCCATGTAAGATGTAACAGGGTTGCCTGCCCTTTGGTCAATTTTGTTTTCGGTTAGCCATAGCCATCAAATTAAATAATGCGGACGTGGTCCCAATCACAGTTGGGTTTATCAATGTGGCATGGCTGGATCAAATGACATGAGGACTACATCTAAAACAGCAGTGGATTTAATGCTTTTTAGCCTCGATAAACTCGAATTAGATGATGGATTCCGACGAAATTTTGGTAAGTGGATGTATGATTGCCAGAGAACGTTTGTAGTTAGTTAAAAAAGAGCGATGTTAAGCAGACCAGGCAAACTAGTATGTTATAATTGTATGTAAATTGCTTTCGTGTATTTGATATCTCTGAGTTGTTAACACTCTAATACTTTAAATTTTTTTGAAAAGTTGCAAACAATATAGCTTGTTGTATCTAAAATATCTTTAAGTATACTAACAACTGACGATCTAACGAGAAAATGTTGCCATTATGTAATTATTACAGTATTAAATATTGACAAAATCCTTTTGTATAGGCAACGATTTGGTGGCGGGATCTGATCAGCCGTCCAAATCGTAAAAGGTAGATTAAGACTCGACTGATACTACACATCTATTAATTCATTTATATTACAGTGTCGGTATTTTAAGAGTTGTAAAATAATACATAGAATAAATATTTTATGACTCATGAATACTGGTTATGTGACAATGCTGTCACGCTGGCACTAACATTCTATATTGCACTTAATTTAAAATGGAACGGCTTAAGTAACTATTGTGAAAGCCAACAGACAAGTGTATGCCGTAATGTCATAGACAATAGATTGCCATTACGCGTCCAGTGTAACTAGATTCTCGAGTCGTATGAGATTGCTTATATTTCGAATTGTAAGTGAAGACACTTAGTTCTGTTTATGTTGGTTGTTCCGCTGTTCGTCGTCGTGACAACTGTCAATTGTGTCGGTTAACAAACTGCCTGTTTGCACAATATTAGTATATGTTTAAAAGAAGATAACACAAAACATGAAAAATTAGAAAACCTTTGTGATTGGTTAATGCCGATCGATGGAGTGTTCATGACTGCCGCCTTAGCTATGTATAGACTATATTTAACATAATCGCGAATGCGAAAGTTGTTGACTATAACTATAAGTGCGAGTCGGACTTAAGCACCGAGGGTTCCGGACAAACGTATAGTTAAGAAAACAGTTCGTTCATCACGGGAATAAATTGATTGAGGGACAAATTTAATTTTGCCGTTGGAAAATTGTTGTCCCCATACGACGTTGGTTGCGGTTGTGGTTAGTTTACCAACTGCAAATAAGTTTATAATCGAAAAAAACTGTGATGCAACTACAAATTGTTCCATGCCAAATTTTATGATTCTAGGTCAGCGGTAAATACCCTATCAATTTGCATTCCATTGAGAGTGTCCAAATATAAGTTTTTTGAGGCATAAACGGTCATATCTTTTTTTTACTTAGAAGTTTGATTTTTTCACAGTTTCAAGGGACTCTTAGAGTTTAGTATATGGTTTTAATTTCAAGTCGATACCTCCACGAGTCCTCAAGATAAACGGTCTTGACAGTCAGACCGACTGTCAAGACCGTTTAGGGTTCCGTTATTTACGGTTTGAGGTACGGAACTCTAAAAACAGTTCAAATCACTCAATGTTTGAAATTTAATATAAACATTTACAACGTCGATAGGTACACCATGGCTTCGAAGTCCTAGTCGTGAGTCTTGTACCTAGCAGAAGCCTTAACAAATTCGGCAAGGGCTGTTTTTTTTTCTCTATTCTTATGTGTTACATTACGTAGTTATAAAACATTAATAAAAACTTTTCTAGTATTACTAAAACATATAAGAAAAAATATAATTATAAGGAAGGAGGATTTTATATAGCATTTGTTGTTAAAAATAAATAGAACCAAAGCTATAAACTCCACGCGTTATTGTCTTTTAAATGAACACCGATATTGTAATAGCCTTTGTTTATAAGTGTATTTTTCAAAAATTCGTAAGTAATCTTGTGTGGAACTTTTTAATAAAAAATAAACCAATCAAAAATGAGACTCTCGTTTTGAAGCCTGTAAGTTGCATAGGGAATGTAGTATTCAAAGAAGGCATATATCAGCTACAGTTACAAGATAAATAAACTATATCTAAAGATTAATTGAGCCGGACGTCCAGACAGAGACAGTCATGAATTATGATCCATACCAATACGCTATCATCACGCCATGAAAACGTTACGCTGAACCGAATTGAAATTTGGTATAAAGATTGCTTGGACCCAACCCACTTTATTGTACCACAAATAATTTCTAAGCCTCGTGGTTCTCTATCGATCGAACCAAACAGCCGTACCCTTTTACCCCGAAAATAATCACATGAGCCCACAGAAATTTCAATAAGCACGGTCTAGCTAATTTTACGCCAACGCAGTCGCAAACAACTAGTACGTTATGAAGTTAAGATATTTTATGACTATTGTGATAAAGGTTAAACCAACAAGTTTCTCCATAACTTAAGGTTCGTTCCAGAATGAAATCTAGATTATACTCGCTTAAATTTAATTTTATCTGTCTTTGTACATTCAACATCTCACCTAATAAATCCTACGGTAATTCAGCACTTACGATGCAATACGCAATGCTTCTTGATTCGGGATTCCCTTGTGAATATCGGGTATCTCTTCAAGGAATTATTTTATAACGCGTGCGTCGGTTTCATATGTGTTTTGATGAAACAGAAATAACACAAAAAGTGTTGACTTAGTTGGTTGCGTCGTGGCATAAGTTTAAACTGCTTAAATTATAGCTATTAAATAGTCTATGGTAAAATTTGCTCTTCAGAACTTTAATTCATTAATTTACCCATTTCTTTATTAGTTTAAAACTCATATGATGCACAGATTATATAGAAATTTATGAAGTTCTTATAATGTATAAAATCTTTTAAAGTTTAAACAAATTGTTATATAAAGAAGTTTCAAATTAAAGATAAATATTAAACTGTTATTAATAAACTGTAATTTTTCCACCAACATGACGAAAATGCCAGATATCTAGGTATTTAACGTATGTTTGTGATTATTCATACAGAAAGTTCGATGGTTAGATCATCTGATCAAACATTGTGGAAACGGTTTTCGTTTAAATATTATGCTTGTATTCAAACGGACAGACACCTGTTTAAGCAGATATTTGTATACGTTGCCTAATAACAGTTCTAGGTCGATGAAGCCGCATGTTCATTTGGCGACGGCAAAACTTTAATCAGTAATTTCAATTCTTTAGTTAATCTCAATGATTGTTCTAAGTAAATGAATTCAAAATGAGGTATACCTCCAGTCACTACCATCATTGGGTAAAACTTTGTTCGTAGGAAGAGAGTTGGCATTCCTATATACCTTACAAAAAAGAGGGTCCCATTTAAAATCAGCGTCTGCCCTAAGTTGACATACGTTGAATTGGTTACCCGTTTCCTGCAGACGTTGGATATAGTAAGTTTTTATCTTTAAGTAGTTTGTTAAATTAGTAATAAGCTAATCTATAAACTGAGATCACAAATTTGTTGTTTGTCTGTCCGCTCTTTTTCCATTAGATACGCGTTACCATAGCAACGTGTTAACCGCAAGTAGTTCGTCTACCGGACGCTAGATGGCGCTAATGGAAAAATATTTAATAATAGAAAAAAATTAAAGAATTTTGTCCACCCGTGCAAAGCCGGGCGAGCCGCTAGTTGTAAATTATTATATTTAGCTTTTTTATTTTTGTAGTTTTTATTGTATGCATTATTATTTATCGTGCCTGGTCCTGTTTTTGTGGACTGATGCATGTCCTATATCTATTGTATCAAATTAAAAATATTATAAAATCATTTGCATTCTCTCATAGATATGTATCTGTGATAAATGAAATCTCCTATACATTGATAAGCGGGACTTAGCGATCTTTGTAGAGGGTCATATAATTTGCTTCGCCATTTAGGTTTCTAGCCACATACAAAGTATTCAGGGCACTACCATATTGCATTACACAATGGGAAGGATTAAGGAGTCGGCTAAAGTACTTATTCCCCATCCAATAAGGTCGACAACCGTTTGTAAGTAAAACTTAACATGTTGCTTTGAGTACATAGCATGGTTTCCTCCGGTCCTTTGTGGGACCACAAAGCGGACCACGGCCTTGACGTCATGACGTGGTGGGTCCGATTGTATTGATGGATGTGATATGAATAGTGGTGTATCGATTATTCGTATGTCATTGTCTCTGTATTATACAATCGCAGAATGTGTCATGAATTCATGATATTTCATGTCCTAATTGAAAAGAAAAAGATTTTATTGTTAATTAGAGATTATATTATAAAGTTATTAGAAATAAAATAATAGTGAAACGTCGTCTCGTTTCACAGTGTAAGAAAAAATGTGTACGAAAGAGAAAAAAAGCAGACTACAAAACGGTTTTTAAATGTAACAATGAAAAATTTTATTCCTCAATACATTATTATTGTTACTTGCATTTGAGGAGTAGAGGAAATCGAATATCCTAAAAATAAGAAGATTGCGAAGTTAAATTTTCATCTTTTTCGAGTTTCTTTCGAAACAAGATTTTCCAACGAAAGACTTACAAAGTCATCATGACATAGCACATTAACTTATTAATAAAAAAATATGTCATAAATAAAATAATAAACTGTCAATTCTAAATATTAATAATTAATGAAAATAAAGTGGTTTCTCACTTGTTAAATGATGGTTTTGTTAAATGATAAAGTATATTATATTATTATTAATAAGTATGTTTATTTACTTTTGTGATATTAATTTATGAAGGAATTGTAAGTATTTTAAGCACGTTTGAGCATTCTGCTCTTGACCCGATTCTTAGTATGTACTTACATGAATGGAATTTTAAACGTAATTTTCAGAGGTAACCGTATTCTCACGCTTGCATCAATGACTTTGTTTTCGTTAATTAGTGAGCGTATATGTGTAGAACTAAAGCTTAAGACATTAGTTAAAATCATATATCAATCTTATGTCGATATAACAATGATTGTTTAATTAATACAATTTTTAAATTTCATCTTGAGATGAAAATATTTGTTAATTTATATTTCATGTTATGTTTATATTTGCAATGGAGTTATAATCTTATATTATAAGTTAATTTTAGTAGAAGAACAAAGGAAAAGTCTCCTCATAAATTACTCTCAGGAGGCACATGAATCTACAATCTTTTGATATCCGGATCACTGCTTTCCCAACTGAGATTTCGAACGCCCGTCAAAATATTCTAGTATTTTTTACATTTATCACGCTGTAGGCCAGCGTTGCTTCATCAACGAGAGGAATATCCTCGCACTGTAAAGAAACATTTTTACAAATGTTTGATAACCGTTTAAAATTAGACGGCATTAAATTTATGATTTATGATGACAATATTATATTCCTTGTTATTTCCTGTTTATGATTTAATTATATAAACAAAATATACATAGCTGACCTTAATCATATTATAACTGATATATCATTTTAAACTCTCATGGCCATTTATAATGGTGTTAATTAAGTTACCATGTTCTTTATTTTTGAGGCTCCGATAGTTGGGCGCAGTTGCATACGCCATCGCCACAGAAGAACAGTTTTTATTAAATGAATACTAACATATTATAACTTATTGTCAACTATAACAACTTAGTACTCGCAATCAAATCTATGGATGGGTTTTGCTAGATCTTATGTATTATTTAAGTAATAACAATTATTTATTTTGAAATAGACATTTCCGTGTGTAAATTAGCGGTTATAAGCACTTACTACGTAACTGCACGATAATGTCGTTAAATTTCATTACTTCATCCATTTGAATACCATGTAAGTTTGAGATCGTTAAATTGAACATTACACAATATAAATAAAAATAAACTTAACTCAAATGCCGTTAAAATATTATTTTACCTACTTACACTGTTAAGAACTGTTTCATTAAACCTTTTGACTGTATAAAGCCTATATCAAATTCTCAACAATCTATCTTCAGCAAAAGTTATGTCTACTTTGGTGTAATAACTTATTACCACGATAATAAGCAAGTCACGCAAATTCAACTTTTATTATATAGAAAATTAGAAATAAATATTCAGGAAAATATCGTCTTAGGTGGGATCCGAACTTGCGTCACGTCTTTCTGGCTAACCGGGCCACACTTTTGTTACTTCCCATCCTTTAAGTAGATAAAGCATTACAAAGCTATAGTGCCCATCCGTTACTAGAGATAGATTATTGGATTCGTCAGCAAGACGAAATTAAACTTGTTATAAACCAAAATGTGTATACCTACAACACACAAAAATCATAATGTATTGCGAACATAATGTTACGTATGACATAGTTTCTCTTTTACTCTTATTTATTCAATTTTGGGGTAACTGGTTTCGGGGGTCCATTTTTATGATGTTGTTGCGTCAGGGGGTTCGAGCAAAAGATACTCCTCGCCCTAGAGCAATAACATTGCAAAGAAAAGAAAAATAGAAAGGTAGCGCGACAGAACAACAGAAAAGAAAGAGAAACAAGATAGAAATGAAAAGAAGAGCAGTTTCTTTAGAAGCTGTTAGTTGATAAAAAAAATGATTATAAATATTATATAAATTTTTTTTTTGTATAAGTAGCTAATGAAATTGTAGTATGATTAATTGTTCATTCGTATGACATAGTTATGTTATTTTCCCGTACTAAGGTTTAAGCGATTGATTCATAGGCACTTACTCGTGTTAGCGCTTTGCGACCCGTTATGAACGGTCGTCATAGCGTAAAGATCGTATTTAGAAACCGCGAACGGAACCCGCGGTTAAGGCTTTATAGATAGATATCGTAGCAGGTAATCTTGGCTTGTGTAGATGAAATAAGTGGGTTCCGTATTTTATACCATCTTCTCAAGTAGGGCTAACTTCGACAAAGAATTAATAAGATATGTCCAACTAGAACAGAGTTCTAAAGTACCCCAATTTCTTTAAATCATTTTTTGAGCGGTGCGTGTTACCAGTCTCTAAATGTGGAATTTGACTGTTGTCCTTATAGAAAGAGCCAATCACACGGTGAGCTATAGACTGACCTATGGTAGTCGTTTCTTCGCAATATAAGATCTGTCAGGAGTTTATCCACAATTTACCGACGTAACTCTTTGAATTATTAAGCTGGAGGTGCCATAAGCAGGTGTAAATATAACAATATGACATAGTCTCTATTAGTCAAATAAACCACCCCGTATAGTCCTTGGCGCAAATGTTCCTATAACCCTCGAAGCATTATCACGCAGGATGGCAATAGACAGCCTTTGCACCAAAAACGACCGTCAGTCACAGGGTTTTTGCCTAAGCCTATGTCTTAAGTCACAAACAAATTGTGTCTTATTCGTGCCTAAGAAACCCGCCGTTTTTACCAAAAAGTTAAGAAAAATATAGCAACAACTGATACTTAGCGTATTATGGTGTATTCATTGGAAAACTAATAACCTGAACTTTACTTTAGGAGCTAATTGACGAGGGTCCCCTTGTTTTGGCATAATTTTTTTTTCAGAATATTGTAAATTATGTCTTTCAAGAGGAGGAGGAAGATAAAATAACTTTTCCTAGAAACATATAAAAAGCAACATAAAATCCTACTTCTTCACAGTTAAACAGCCTTCTGTCCTTTAACAGAAACCATAGTGACCTACAAAACTGTAATATAACGTTAGCTTACCTCCTTGACCTTATATAAGCACCTTCAACCTAAATTGAAAATAGATTTGGAGTGTGTCTATCTACTGGGGTTAATTTATTGAATAGTAAAATTAGAGATTGTTTATTTACAATGTTATGACAAGTTTAGGTAGGTATATACTTTGTATTGCTAAGTTGCTAAAATGTTTGTTTACTACTAGCTGACCCGGTAACGCGTTGCTATGGTAACGTTAATTGATACAATGGAAAAAGAGCGGTAAAAAAACGGTCAGACAAACACACAATCAACAAATTTGTGTTCTTAGATTAGACGGGACTAGCAGCCCGTCCCGTCTTCGCACGGGTGGACAAAATTCCTTAAATTCTTTCTGCTATTAGATATTTTCCATTAGCGCCATCTAGCGTCCAGTAGACGAACTACTTGCGGTTAACGCGTTGCTATGGTAACGTTATTGATACAATGGAAAAAGAGCGGGAAAAAGAGCGGACAGACAAACACACAAACCACTGTGATCTTAGATTATAGATTTAGAACCGGTAATTTCAAGACGAGCCTAAGGATAATTTGTGAATGGAGCACGTAGGAGGTTCGCGCAGCAATGTCTGTTCGATTACGATGTCAAATTAATTATACTGTTAAACTGAATGAGTAGGTAGTTGGTATGTATTGACATGGTATTGAACAATAACTTTTTTTTTACATTACTCATCAACAGGAGTGTTGATATAGTTTAAAAATAAATGTCTGACTATTGTCATCATAGAATTAATATCTTAATCTAATGCCTTCTATTATTGAAAATATTACTTCAATGTTATCAATGTTTCTTGTTATATGGTTAACTTATATTGTTTTAGTAATATTTATTCTAACACAACGGATTCTATCAATCATAAAGAAGATATTTTTATTAAAATTCCGTAACCTGGAATATGGATATAAATATTCATAACTATTCAGTTATACATTCATTTAAGATCTAATTGACGAGTTCTTACGTCTTTTTATAACTGGACGTTTCAAAAATTATTATTGAACATACCGATACATCAACAAATAACTAGTTGATCTGGCCAACCGTTTCTGTGTTATAAATGAAACTATCCTTTGTCCAATATGATTTATATCTAAATATAATAAAATAACAAAAAAATATAAAAAAGGTGAGAACCAGCCTCACCGCTGCTGTTGATAAAGGTACCCAAACAGCTGGCAGTATTTTCTCGTTGGATAGCTGCCATATAAGTCGAACCTGGTTTTGAAATCACGTGACATGCGCAGTAGCAAGTTTAGGTACATTATAAACTACTGCGCATGTCACGTGATTTCAAAACCGGGTTCAACTTATATTCCGGGAACTATACTTAAACGTTGGCCGAAGAAGTTGCCAGATCTTTTGTCATACATATGTAATACAGTTGTTAAGACATAAACAACATTAATAATTACCTATCAACTACATTAATAATAAAATTCAGTAAATTGAACTTGACTCATCTGATATTTAAACACAACAATTAATTTTTAAACACCTCCTTTATCTTTGCGAACAAAGTATGTCCGATCTCTTCCGTTTATCTTTGCGGAACCCCGTTTGGGGCAATTAGCACGTTTGTTACGGTGGCAATTTTAGCGGGTCGTAGTTACGTAGGCAAATTAAAAAACTCACTATTTTTTCCATAATTAATAACTGTATATACAAGTTTATTGTCAATTAGTATGACGGGATTATTTGAAAGTGACCTAAATGTTTCGGTTATATGCATTTCTGTATGGGCCCTGGGTTAAAAGTTAATTAACCCACGGTAATGGCTAGCCGTACATACAATAAACACCGTATCGTAAAAAGGTAAGTATCACAATTTTTAATCTAAATAATTTAAGTGTCTTGATGATCAGAATGAGATGGCATTGCATTTGGATAAAGTTCAATAAAATTAAATAAACCGTTAGAATTGATTGGTAAAACTCCAATCCTTTTGTAATACTCTACATAAACTTTCTCTCGGTGTTGCGTTTTAAGAATAATTATTGTCATAAGTCTAATTACGAGGAAACCAGCTACAAAAGAAAACTATTCCAATATTATAATAATACGTTTTATTGAACATACTACGAAACGATTACGCAAAAGAATCACGAAGGGAAACTTATTCATTATGTATAAAATCAAAATGCATTCATAAAATTAAAGTACAAAAAATCTAAATATATAATGTATTCAGCTATGTAAAGTCGTTTGACATAAGTTCAAAATTACTAAGCTTGGAAGTTGGTCAAGATATATTACAATTAACTAAAATCCATCAGTCATAATAGTCAAAAAATCTTAATTTAAAATTAAAAAAATTAATCAGCGACTATGAATATATAATTGAATAAAACTAACGCCAATATATAATTGAATAAAATTAACTGTGACAGTTGGACAATAAGATGACTTGCTGTTGTTGAATAATGCAATAGTTTTTTAATATATTATTTCGACTCGATTTTATGTATTTTGAACTTATAAGTTATAGATTTCAATTTTATATGTTTTGATACATACATATCACAAAGAAAAAGTACAGTAAAGCAGTCCTATTGCTTAAAAGCACTCCTTGACGACCTTGAGTGAAAAGTAAAATAGAAAATGATAAAGAGAATAAGTGCAATTAAAAAAAGAACTGCAAATGAATAAATATCATTCGAATTACGTTATATAAAAGAACTATAATAGTTTAGACACAACAAAATTAAAACTTTGCATTTACACGAATATTACGTTCTACTTCTCTGAAAGAGTGAAGCTCTCTTTTAGGCAACTCACAAATTTCGCTTGTCTCCCTCCTGCTACTTAACGGTTCAATCGATTCGAACGAATTTTGGCATGAACATACATGATTATAATCTGACGGACACTATGTCCAATATAGACTTTACCATGGAGGAATAAATAAATAAATAAATAAATAATAACCGAAAGAAAAATTCAAAAGCTGATCACAGCCAAACCTCTGATACTATACCTTGTCTCAAACCAATTTAATAAAAATGTAAACAAACCAGTTTCATTGAAAATACTCACTCTTTCGGCCACTAAATGGATATAAAAACACATTCATAAGTAATAAGAAGTTTTCAACATGTATCTCACTAGTTTATTTCAAAGATCATAGTTTGTTTAACATATTTAAAATTTAATTGAAAAACTTAAGACGAAAAGTGACATTATTAATCCAATGAAAAAATTGTCTTATCTGTGTTGGCATAGTGTTTGACCATAAAAGAGTATCTCTCAATTCATTGATTACTTCAATTGAATCGATTATGAATCGAAGACGCATAGGTAATGTAATGAATAGGCAATTAGTAATGGATGTATGGTAAAGATAAATACGTGATAATTATACCTGTGAGTGATGATAACTGATAATAAGGCGATCCGAACAACGAATTCGTCAGTGTTGGCAAACAGCTGTCGGGACGTAATTCTCAGCTTCTTGTCATGTTATTAGAGATAAAATATCATTTGCTATAAATATCACAAAAATCTCAAATATTTCAAAATATATAGTCTCGGTTAAGTTAGGGCTGGCTAACTATGTTACCTTAAGTAAAATTATTGTAGTGAGAGTTAAAGCAATAGTTATATAGTTTTTACAATTTTTATAAATCCTAGGTAGGCCTAAAAATTTACCGGTTTTTTAAAATTGATAATTACCGGTATTTCATTTAAAATAATAATAACGTTTGCCATAATCATAAGTAGTGGGACCGTTTTTTGTATATTCGGTACGGATGATTAATCAACTACCTGCGGATTTCTTTGACATCATTGAAGTCTAAACTAAAGAATCACTTTCATAAAACATTGGAATGCACCTAGTATACCTTTGGAAATATATATTTTAGTGTGACTGTGACAAATTATTGTAAGTTATGCAATCCTTCCTCACAATTACAATAATTATATGTTAAACTGAAACAACAGCCCATCGAATCAACCCACTGTAAACTTAACCTGACCTTCGTTTTTTTTTTTAAATTTATTTGATAAATTTAACTCCATAAAATTACAAACAATCAGAACAGTTTAGTCTTAAAATTAGTTATCAATATCGATATCGACAAGCTGCCATTCGATATCAATGCATGCAAATAAATAGTATGTTTTATGTGTTTTACTGGTTTTCATGTACCTATTGTAGTTAAATGTTTATCGCAATTAAATACTTATTTTTATAATGTATATTTTAGATATGGTGCTTTGAGAATTTCTCATTATCTCCGCAGTTTTTTTTATTATATCAGACTTATATGGATAAGTTGTCATCGATTTTTCTACAAACTTGTAAATATTCAGTGTTATGGTCTTTTCATTTGCTGTCAAGCGACTAGGTCTCGGTCGTTTTTTCATAGGCGAAGACAAAAACGAAGAAGAGGGTGACGGACCAGGGTTATCCGTGTTCAATGCTTAAAATAAAGATAAATCATTTAAACATCTGTTCTCATTTGAATATGTTTTTGAATATGCGGAATTGGCTTTTTAGTTTTGCTATAATTTTCTTTCTTTTACACATATTCTACATTTTGTAAGGGAAAAAATATCTCCAGTGAACCCTTAAGTGGCGGCCGTCGAATTACTTTCAAATGAGATGAAGTTTACGTACATAAAAGATAATATTACAGTTACATACCTTGTACAACAAATATAAATCACCAGTTACCGTAGCAAAATGTCGTTGCTCCAGAAAAAACACGATCCAAATCACAATGTAAATCAGTTAAATTTGTCTATTGAAATGAAACACTTACAGATAATAAACGCGTTATTTATTTAGACAACAAAGTCGAGTTCAGAGTCCGTGATTTAATTTTAGGTGTTTTATTTAGTTTCCCGAAGTTTCAACACCTTTGCAGGTGCCGTGGTTGCGGGGTGACTAATTGTTTCTTTGTGTGAAAATAAATAACGCGTTTATTTATCCATAAGTGTTTCATTTCAATGAGTTATACGCGTCAAAACCTAAGAAGTCAATTTTAAAATTATCTTACTTTAATACTAAATATATTTATTTATTTAAAAATCTAGCTAGATACCGTTTTTCTTCAAAGATTTATTTCTTATGTGAAATTTAAAAAAATATAAGTCATTTTTACTCGGTTCAATCTAAGCATTTCATTTTTCTATAATCACGAAGAACAGCACCATCTCTCGAGGCTTGAGAACAAATGCCCATTATCCGACACCCGGAATAAAAACAAACTATGCTAACGCGAAGCTCCAACATAAAAGTGTTCAATTAATCTAATCGAAGCAATCAATTAATTAATCGAATCATAAATGGTTTTACTTTTACCACATCACTCAGTAGTCTATGGTCGCAAAAATGGCGTCTTTGTTTACATTTTTATTAAATTGGTTTGAGACAGGGTATACATTGATGAAATTTGCCGCCAAAACTCACATCGTGGTCGTGACTAATGTCCAAAAAAAAGTTTTGAAATCGAACATACCATAGAGGAATAATCATCCTTCAAAAATCTAATTGCTTCGCTCAGTATTTGCAAACAGCACCATGTAGACCTAGTATATCGATGGCATAGAACACAGATGTGGTATGTACAATGGAATAACTTTTACAGGACAGCAATTTTAAAGTTTGGATGTCTGTTACGTTTGAATGAATGTTTTTATAGCTGCCACACTTGGTACATTAGTAGATCATAACCGGAACAGTTTGCGCTTGTACACAATGAAATTTAAGTTACAAAAGCAAACTCAGTGTACTTATCTCACTTTAAAAAAAAAATGTATTTGCCACATCTGTGCTCTATACCATCGAAATTATGACTATTTTTAGCAAAGAAGTGATGTATTGAGTTGTTAATACCATAGAGTAAATAAATACTACGTAAAAGTAACACCATTAATTTGAGCTGCTAACCAAAGCGTTAATACAATCTAATTCTGCAAATGATAACCCAAAATAATAGCGCTAAATTGTTCAAATAAAATCCAAAAGGTCCAGTAGAACATTGAATATTTCTTAGTTCTTTTTTGAGGATTCTTTGAAAGAAAGACCGTTGATTTTTGTTATTGTATTACGATTTTTTATATTTTTCGCTTTATGGAGGCACACTTTTTTGTCTTTATTTCTATAAAAAAAGTATAAAATATCAGTCAGAGTTATCACACTCACGTCAAAATAACGTTACACTTACTGAGACATGTGAAAGTAAATGAAAATTTGAAAAAAAATTACCTAAAGGTCTTGAATTTAAAAAATAAAACGCAAAAAATAGAACAAAAATTAAAAGAAAAATATATGCGTTTTTTTTTCTTTATTTGTGGCTTGCACGATTTGTGCATTTAGCCAGTGTCAAGTAAGTATAATTGCAAGTTCTTGAGTATTTTTTTTTTTATTTTGATGATGAATGAACAATAAAATATATTTTTCCCCCCAGGTTTCAGTAAATGTGTGGGGTTTTACTGAAAACTCCCCGTCGACTTCTTGAGAGAGCAGGAAAAGACAACTTCCGCTGCTTTGTTACACTTGCCAACACTTTTCTATGTTAATAGACACTAAGTGGTTAATAATCCACCATTATTACGCACTAATATCCACAACAACACAAATTTTAACAAGAGGAACAAAACCAACAAAGAGACGCTTCCCGCTCCCGCCAAAAAGACCAATAAATGCGTTACATTTAAATTAACTAACAAAAATATAGATTAAATAATAAATGTGTAAATTATTTACGCTTTCCTTTTTACTAACTTGCTAAAAGAGAGTCTATGGTTCTACTTTATATCTTTACAGCTGTCAATAAAAACCATAGATAAATATACTTAATGGAGACCGTATTCTCTATGAAGGTGTTAATATAACTCTTGGATACCGTTCCAAATTTATAAAGTAGTCATTCTAGAATAAAAACGCGTATCGTTAAACCGTTTTACTATGTTAACGCGAGTAGGAACGTGAATGACGTTTAGAATACGAAATAACAGTTGTAACCTAATATTTCGGTGTTAAATTATTCTTGTAACGCGATATGTCTCTATTTTACGACATTTTTGTGGCTTGACAGTTGGCACCTCGTATATCATCTGTTACATGAAATAGTAGACAAGTTAAAAATCATTAGATCGTCCTGCGAGATCGCCATCAATCGTTACTAAAATATTATTTCGAAATGATAACATTTCTTAATGATATTTTAACGTATACATTAAGTTAATATTTCATAAAAAATGGAAGATCAACTTAAAAATTGTTTCGGTCATATTCAAATTACCCTAATATAAATATGTATAAACTAAACAAAATAAATTATAAAACAAATCAACTTATTTCTGGTATCAGGCTTTGAATTTCTAGTAATAATTTCATTAGATATAAAAATCTAGCAGTTAAAAAAAAATGCATAAATTCTTTTTGAATCTTGATTTTTTTTGACATCGCCGTGTAAATTATAGTATTCATCGTAATCAGTCTATTCTCCCCATTGCAATGGCAGAAGCCTTTGCTTTTGATAAAGAAAATATAGGGATGAGCTATAAACCACCACGACAACTCTGTGTAGACTAATGGTTGAAATTATGTTGTAACCATAATATCGGAGCCTCAAAAAAACATGAAATGCCCCTAAAATATTAGGAAAATATTAGGCTCAGGAGGATAACTCAAAAAAAAAAATTATAAGAAAAAGTACTGCAATCATTTTATTTTCCGAAGCACTTGTTAAAGATTACTACTAATCGAAACTTCATTAATTAAATTAAATTATTAAATTAATTTATGATTTTTATATTTTCTCATTTCCAATGCTATCTTATATGGCAGCAACAACTGAGAATCCGCCCAGAACAAATTGTGAGCCAAGTTGATTTTTTAAATATTATTCTATTGAAATTTATCAGTGTATTAATTTCTCAGATCAATAATTAAGTGAATTCGATATAAGTACGCATTAGTTCATGAATCTTGCATCGTACTCGACCGATCCGACTCTTTCTCGACAGGCAAATAAAAATCTAAATTCATGTGGTGATGTAACATTCGTTAAGTTCTATTGACTTTGTATACTGATGGCGGTCTTTATGTAATCTGTGGTAAAGCACGTGTCACGAGAATACGCCTTACGTATTTTAACAAAAAACAAAGAAGGAATCACAATTTGTGTGATAACTTATTAAGACGATAATGTACGAGTATCGTAATAATATTTAAAAACAATTCAACGATATATCCAATAAAACGGAACACAGATTGGTCAATTAATATATAATCGCTCATTTGGTGCAACACTGACGCAATTGTAAATGTTGTGTTTTTGAATAAGAGGGAAACTTTAGGTAGGGATTTGAAATACATTTTTATTTAATTAGCATTACCTTAAAATATGACTAAAAACGTATATTTTTCTTAGGTTCATTCGCTGGAAGCTCAGCGAAAAATAGAAGAAATACAATTGTGTCGATGATTTTCATAAATGTAATTTTGACCAAAAGTGTAATTGCGTCACTGTTGCACCAAATGAGCGAATATTTTCCTGCATTTTTTTATATTATGCAGATATGTGCAGGTAAAATAATGCAGTTTTATTAATAATAAAGAAGAAGCGGTAATTAATGATCTGGGATTATGTTAAACAAGCCATCGCTGCCGTCAGACTTGTCTTCAAGGTGAACATCTTCGGACAAAGTAGTAACAAATAATTTGTTATTTATAACAACGAAAAGATAAAAATGACATTTTATGTATATGGTACTCCAGATCCTGAGATTTGATATAAATATTTACTATCATTAATGTACGTAGACGTACCTAGTAGTAGGACGTAGTTTGGCGAGAATCATAATATTTACAAGTTTGGCAAAAACAAATAATTATTTAGATTGTAGACAAAAAGATACTTAATTGCTGTTTTACACACAAAATATAATGTCACAAGAGCAAGGAGCATTTTGACAACATAAACTACGAATTATTGAAATATTATAAAATACTTGTCCATTACTGGTGCCATCACGATTATATTAAATTCAAAAATACCTACTTCAATCGTTCAATCCTTGTACCAAGAATGCAGCTATTAGTGCATGAAAAGATAAATGGCCGTCATTTAGAGATGCAGCGTTGACATCAGTGATGTCGAGGTCATCAGGTGCATCAGATCAGGTAGGTAGGCCGGTCGTAGATAAGCCTTTATAATACGTAAAGTATTATTGTAATACATATATTCATTAGGTTCTGTAGTATAACTTTATTTATTTTACCATTAATTTGATTGTTAACCTGTTCTACGTACTATATAATTTGTTACCGATGAGTAAGAACAAACAGCAAAAAAATATTTCTAGAATTTTCTCTCGAAAAAACAGTTAGTAGATAAAATATATAATCTAAGCGACATTCTATCAAATTCCCTTTATTCTTCTTGATTCTGGATCTAATTTACATTATCTTGTGGTGGATCTTTTTGGCCATTAGTGAAACATTGATTCTATTCGAAAGTAACTATAATAGTTTTTATTTTCAATAAAGCAATCGCTCCTGATTTGTGCTAACGACAAGACATAGCTGTACTTCTAAAAGAGCTGAAGAAATCGACTTCAGAAGATAATCTCCGCTACTATTTTTTGTAGTAAGGACCACTTCTGCAATTGCTATAGAGTTGGGCACTGTAATATAGTAAATATGAAATACTCTTTCGTCAGATTTACTCATTCTGTACTTCGCGAGTGTCCTAACATGGCCACCTCGTATTTATTATCGTATTACCAATGGGAAATGTACCCATATATGGGTCATTTTTAAATATCTTAACGTACGTCATGTAACTTATTCATAACCATATTGTTATTGGTGATTTCATTACCAGTAGTAGTAGATCACTAAAACCACTCCTTAGTTGACGTGTGAAAATAATTATAGAAACACTTAAAGTTTCGTCATAATACAAATATTATGTTCGAATTATATTCCAAATCAATCAGCCGGTTTTCCTCGAGAACAACTAAGAATATTACATTTTTTAAGAGGCATCCTAGTATTTTTATGCAAAGGTCTTAGTATTTTTATATTTAGGTCGTTTTGTTACTTGTAACTACAAAATTTTTATTGACAATAAACAAAGTTTACTGATATGAATAAGTGACAATTGAGATGAGAAGTACGATCATATTGCAATACTTTTATATTTGTATGAGAAAATAAATCTATACTAAAATTATAAAGCTGAAGAGTTTGTTTGTTTGAACGCGCTAATCTCAGGAACTACTGGTTCAAATTGAAAAATTATTTTTGTCTTAAATAGTCCATTTATCGGGGAAGGCTTTAGGCTATATAACATTACGTTGCAAGCAATAGGAGCGAAGCATCAGTGAAAAATCATAATAACAGAAATTGACTCGGGCGAAGTCGCGGGCAACAGCTAGTATCTATATACATGTTCTAAAAATAAACATATCACCTTTCTGAAATAATACTCTGACCCCTTTTCAAACATGAAGCCTAAATATATTGAAATACGATATCATTTGACGAAATTGTTTTTTTTTTGGAATTTTAATCCTAACCGATGTCTGTATACATTGTTTTTTTCCCTCCAATGTATAGAATGTCACTTGTTTCTTTTATAAACGACTTTTAAAAACTCTTTCTGGGCGGTTTTAGTACATATGTTGTCGTCCGAAGGGCAACTCGTTATTATTCAGTACAGCGTAAAGATTTTCGTAATTTAAGCGTTTTAGTATGTAATTAGTAGATATTCAAAAGTAAACATTTCTATGAAGATTTGTCTACGATAAGTTTTACTGCCATTTATTATATCTCAAATATTGTATTTATAATTTTACTATATATCCGATTACATGCAATACAAAAACTCCACTAAAAGTAATCTAGTGTTAAAAATGTGAATCTCATTTTAAGATTATTTTTTTTACTTTATTATGGACAATAGACGGTTATACATCGACAAAAACAAAAATTAACAACAAGATAACTCTTTACATATTTTATTTAATTGATATTTTATAAACTTTTATTTGACTATATATTGCCCGAATGTGGTTACTCCATCCCATTTTTGGGGAGCAAAAATAATAAAAGCAGTATTCTACTAAACTGTTTTAAATAATATTAATAACAATTTTTTATACTTAATACTTAGCTATAGTAAATCACAAAGCATATTCATAAATAAATAATAGAATAATAAAGAGAGTTACGTAGTTGTGTAATTACGCTCACTTGCGTTTAATTAACGTGAACTAAGGTGACAATGTAATCAAGAAATAGTTGAAAAATTGTTGTAGGAAACTAAAAAATGTAGTGTAATCTTATACAGTTTATGAGAAGGGAGACTAAATCTACATAAAAAAAGTAATTTTGACTAACAAAAAAGTACTCATTTCAGATGTCAGATGATTCTTTTCTTTTCAGAATTTGATTTTTTTCTAGTGAAAATGCTTTAATAAATAAAGAAAGAACAAAAAATGATCTAGCGGTCAAATCCTAAAAAACAAAAAAAAAAAACTTATTATTAAGTTACATATCAAATGTCTCAAGGAATGTATATTAAGTTTTGGACAGCCTAACAATGATTTTTATTATTTTTTTAATTGCATATCACACGAGAATGCCTTCCCCAGCTGAGGTACAAATACTATGATCAGGTGATTGTCCTACAAAAGTTTTATAAAGATCTTATTATTAACTTATTATTTTGTTATCTGTTAAGGTTGTAATAGCAATGTCCGGTTTAGTTTTTGCAATTAAATTAATAATAAATTGTTTTGTTTACGACTTAATTATGATAAAATGTTTCTAAAGTTAAACGCATTATGAACAAGAACAATGGTTATGACGTATATAAGATTAAGAACTTGAAAAAGTAACAAATCTAAATTATTTTAATTCTTGAATAAAAATATTTACATATTTTGCCTTTATTTTGCCTTAGATTGCCTTTATAACCCTTTTTGTATGGAAACTGAGTAATTTTTATTAATGATAGTAATTATACACAGTAAGTTAGTTCGAAAACAAGTGTTAAAAAATATCATCAGGTCACCTTAGCTGACAAAACACAAGATAAATGATGACATCCGAATAAAAAAATATAACAACACTTAGTAAAAAAGAAGATATCTACTAACCTTCCAATTGATGAAGTATCACAGAATCACACAGTTCTTAATTTGAAAATATGAACGAGGAATAAAAAAAAACAAAATTTTAACCATAGACGAACGCGCGCGTCTCTGGCACGTGCGAGCGTGCGTCTGCGCAGTCAGTCTGGCGACTCTGCTGCTGCAGGGTCGCGAAAAACGGCCTGTTTTTCTCACGGAAAACGTTTTACGTTTTTCGAGATGCATCGGGTTTTCGTAAGTTGCATTGTTTCCTTTACTCGTGTTTTGTTCAGAAGTTTAAACACATTTTTTGTATGGAATATTGTAAACCTCATCGAGTTTAAAATATTCTAAATTTTTGATCGTTCTCATTCCTTTTCAAAAGTTTTAATCTGTTAACAGTAATTGATTAATCTATAATCTAAGAGCACAAATTTGTTGTTTGTGTGTTTGTCTGTCCGCTCTTTTTCCGCTCTTTTTCCATTATATCAATAACGTTACCATAGCAACGCGTTACCGGGTCAGCTAGTTTATATATATTAACTCACTTCATTCAGGAAGACAAAGATCTTAGTAATTTACAGTTTCTCAACATTGCCCTTAACCCATTCAAACATCAATATAATATATTTACGACACCAGCTAACACCTCTAATTTATGATTAAAATTCCGGTGCCCTATAGGGCTCATCAATAAAACATGAGGTTACCGACAATTTGTCAAGTTGTAAGCATTGAACTTGAATATTTTAGAAGAAAGCGTTACTTTGGACACATATTTTGTTGTTTTTAGGATTCCGTGTATGAATAGATAAAATAAAGCTCTCAGAGGACTCAGTCTTTTTTATAATAAAACAATGGAGCCCCAAGATGGCAGGCAGAAAATATGAAAATGAATCCGGCTCTTAAAAACGTAGTTATTTTCAAGAACATGGTTTACAAGCCAATACCTACATGTACACTATTCGTTAAATTCTATTGTCTTTATTCGGTGTGTCTAATATATAAAATTCTCGTGTCACGGTGTGTGTAACTGAACTACTCCGAAACGGCTCGACCGATTTTCGTGAATCTTAGCATGCATATCGGTTAGGGTGGAGAATCGGGCAACATCTATTTTTCATACCCCTTAATGTTAAGGGTGGTCCACCCTTAATTTTTTTTTGTCTTCATTTTAATACATCATACAAAAATACATACAATCCTAAATTTTCACCCCTCTACGATCGACCCCTATTTTTTATTTATTAATTAAAAACTTTTCCTAGAAATAATATACATGGCAAAACAACGTTTGCCGGGTCAGCTAGTATTTATATATAAAACTAGCGGCTCGTCCCGGCTTCGCACGGGTGGACAAAATTCTTTAATTTTTTTCTAGCATTAAATATAGCCTATATTACTTAGCGTGAATGTAGCTTTCACATGGTGAAAGAATTTTTGAAATCGGCTTAGTAGTTTTTGAGTTTATTCATTGCAAACATACAAAAATACAAATACAAATTCTTTATGATACTAGTGTATATAAAGATTTTTTTTTATTACTAATAAGTAAGTAAATATACTAATAGTATTTATAAATGAGTTTAAAGTCTCATATTTACCCAGCCTTAAACAAAATAGTCAAAAATCTTTACACAGACATATTTATACATATTATTAGATGATTTTGGCTTCAGTATTATGCACATTTTTTTAGTAATAATTATAACTTATACGACCGTTTGATGCAACGGTAGCGATCCCGCCTTTCGCGTCAATGGTCCTGGGTTCGAATCCCGGAAGGGGCAGATGTTTGTAAGATGAATACGAGCATTTGTACCTGAGTCATGGGTGTTTGTATATATTTCTATGAATATTACATATCTATGTATGATATATGTATGTCTATTCGTCAGCCTAGTATCCATAACACAAGCCTTACCGTGCTTACTTTGGGCTAGGCTAATTGGTGTGAATGTAAGAAATATATTTTTCTTACATACAATATGATAGATATGTGAAGTAAATAATATTTTTTTTAAATTAATCTATACAGAATTAAAACTTGCATTCCTATCGCTGGTTACGGCGTCGTAATAAGAATAATAGTTTTTTTTTAGCAAAATCATGTTCGTTGCAAAGTCCACTGGAGGCTGCTTCTGCTAACAATTGTGTTTTTAGTGTGTTAATGTCATTTATATGCTCAACTGTTTCAGCTGTTTCTAACTAAGCTGTGTTAGGCGATGTGGAGCGGAAAGCAGAATAAACAATCTTGAAAGTAGGCATCTGCTAGTCATCTCGACCACATCGCCGATTTGCATTTCACTTTTGTTTTTTAATATCATTGTCTCTATGGCTCTATTTCCTTATCTAAAGTTCAAGCTAGAGAGCAATTCTCCCATTAAAAACATCTCAAAATAAAATAACAGACACAAGTGATGTGACTTTTTCTTAAACGTCCTTTCTCAACACAAATGTTTACAAATTATATAATTTTAGTTTTTATTAATAATCATAGATCCAAAAAAAAAATAATTAAGAAAGAAATATAACAAATTTTAATGGCCCTTATTACAAAGTACTAAAGAATACTGCAGCACGTCTGATATGAAAAATATGCACGTGATTATCATGGATAATCTGTGGAGAAAGTTGTATCCCTATATTTTTATTTTAGCATTAAATAGCAGTTTTTTATCTGCAATAGAAACCCTGTGTTTTCTCGTAATTGTAGCCAAGATCATCACTGGAAGTTGCAGTGAATTATAATATTTTGTAAGTCGCTTATGCTAAATTAGATATTATATTATTATTAAAAATACGTAGGAGATATTTTGATATACCTATCGCAACGGTATCTGTTATCATCAGTTCTTTTTTCAATAAAGAAAGCGAAAACGTTTTTTATCTGGACCAAAAAAAACTTAACATTTATACGTCTCGAAGTTATCTTCAAAGAGCGGTGTCGTTTAGACAATATTTTAAATTGTGTGACCTTAAGCAAATAATGGTAGTGAAATGATCGATGATCGTGTGTTCGAACAAGCATGCAAATGGTTTAGGGTCTTTAACCAACATATAGTGAGGTCACCGGGCGCCGCGCAAGCTTTGCAAACAAATCTAAGTCATGTAAAACCTACGGTATGTGGCACAGGGTTGCCTGTCAATCAATTAACTTTAACAATACTAATATTTCAGCATATTTTGTATAGGCCTATTGTGGTATAGGCCTTCTATATGGATAGAAACTCTTTGGGGGTTATCTGTTTATCATTTAGCGGATTAGTGGGTACCGCAGACACCGGCACCTTCACCAACTACTCTACACGTGTTTCGCCCCCATACGGAGCATCATCCGGAGTTGTTAGACCGTGCAATAACGAGCAATTTTTATTTTACTATTGATTAGTGGGTGTTAACGACTACAGTTGCACCCTAACGTATCTTCTGACGCATGGTGGAGTTGGAAATATTAAGTTTTCGATCATTATCCGATGTCCGACCCTTGTGGAGGTGTGTACTATTGCAATCACTGAACGCGAATATCGAACGCGCTTCCACTACGCTGTAGTGCCACTTATGCAATATAAAAAATAAATATAATCTGTGTTATCACACTACTAAGTATAGACCTAAATTAATTAGTGTTATACTACATGGACGGTTCTCCCGCCGCGGGAATCCGCTCGACAAAGCTCCTGCTAACCAGCAAACTACACGGGACGCGGTTTACCGCTGTGTTTTGTGTTCATTTCAACATGGATCCGCCAATGATAACTGCGCTTGCAGCTCTTATATTATTAGAATTATTAAAAAGTAAACCGCAATGTTTGGGTGGAACCAGTGTTAAGTAACCGCTCAACTTCGGGAATATTTCAATGTTTAGTGCACACCGTAATATGACGAATGACGGCGGAATGAGAAACGGCGGTTAACAGCGGTGGTTTGACGCTGCATGCGGCGGTCGTATTTCTCCCGCCTGCAAACCGCGGCGGGTAACCGCGCAGTGTAGTTTGTAGCATACAACGTCCATATATAATTGAGTCTAGTGCGGTTCAGAAACGGATTCCCGCGGCGGGAGAACCGCCCGTGTAGTATAGCCCTTAGAGTTTGTACCAGGAAAATGCTAAAAAAAATACATTTAATATAATTTATATTATGCTTTGTATTTGAGGAAGACCCTTACTTTTTGTTAAAATGAGGTTGAAATGCGTTTTTCTCTAGTAGATTCAGTATAGAGATGTATCTCTTATATGTACATTTTCATTGGTTTAAATAATTTATAATATAAACTCTGTCCAGTCGAACAAACGTTTGGTTTTATTATTCATTATAAATAATAATTATATACAGTTATTGTTTTTAGTGACAACCCTTGTGACCGTATAGGATGACTAGTGGCATGTAAACGACAGACAATCAAACCATTACGGCATACTAATACACTCGTTTGGTTTGGCGCATAGATCGTGATCGATAGATCTGATGTTTGCGCGATCGAGCACAGGATAAATATTGATTAACGGAACTTTGTGATCTGATTATATATCTACGAAGAATTTATTATAGGGCGTGCCTTAAAAAAAGGTTAGCTTTATGTTTAATAGGTTATTATCGTTTAAAAATAACCGTATAGTATTATTGATTGATACCCACCATTGTTTATGGCAATGAAAATAAACCTGATTTAAAAGTACTTGACAAAAAAAAATATATATATAAAATATAGGCAAAAAAATAGAATGTATTTTGCCTACAACACGTTCATTTTATTTTTTGACTAATAATAAAAACGGACGCAAGAAACTCATCAACTTGAGGTAGAGTAGAAGTAATCACATTACAACAATTTAAATTGTTGGCAATTATAGTTGTTAAAAATGATATTATATTTTGTTCTACAGTTGTTAATAACCTTATTATAATTTGCAGGTTGAGAACCAACGAACGTTTGTTGAAATCTTAAATAACAACTATAACTTGTCCAGCTGTACTAAAAGATTATAAGGAACTCTAAACACCAACCTACATTTAACCATGAGTTGCATATGTAAGCGAGTAATTTTTCATGCCATCCTCCACACAAAGCTAGGCGGAAGATTTTCAAGAGCTCCGAAGAAGGACACTGGATTCTTCACAAGATATCAATCTTCCAATTCCAAAATATCAGTCCTATTTCAAAAAGACACGGAAATCACTTAGTGGCTAAAAACCTATTGTGAATAAGGCGTGGGAATGAGTTTAATACGATGCTTAGTGAGTAACACAATAGACGAAACATTAACGCCAGAACAACCATATTACTTTTTGGTAAGAATGAATTTTCAAAATCAGAATTTATTACTAAGTGTTGTAAATTGTACACTATTGAGGGCGTTCTTTTGTCAGTTTTGTCACACGTCTGTTGATTAGAGCGATTACGTACGAACATACAATATTTTTACTAGCGAAAATTTTTAGCCCAACATAATTTTGGATACAATATTATTTTAGTAATTTAAAAAAAACAATGGTAGGAAATCGATGAATGAGTGGACATGTGAAGACAGTATGACTTTTACGGTTGAATAAGAAAAATTTTGAGGTTACATACATCCACTGGACTTGTGACAGAGACACATCATACACGCCCAGATTTATGAGAACAATGATAAAGTTAATAATTTGTAATAAATAAAAAAATATTTAAACTTATATGGAGTGATAGATTATAGAGAAGATTATCATCGTATCATAGATTTAGGTATATAAATAAAAAAGTTCTAGTTGGCAATATAAATTGAAATTTATATTGCCAACTAGAACTTATAAAATAATTTACATATAAAATAACTAGTGAAAGTGTAAACAGGGTGCACCCCAATTGCTTGTAGGGTATTTAAAAACGGGGGAATTGAATGGAACTTTATCTTACCATGCATATTTACAACGTGGTAGTTTTCATCCATAGGGAAGAAGATAAAGTAACTATCATAACTTCAAGAAAAGGAAAATTGAGAAAATAATTTCTTATATTTTCCTCATAGTTGTTATATTCAATACTATGTATCATTCCAGAGACATTCTGATTCTCGATCTTGGGGGCATTTCACCCATCAAACCCTCACCTTCTGTCAATAATCAGACACTTTCTCCTTTCGGTGAACAATGTTCTATTGCATTCCTAAGAAGAGTATGAAGTGTGAAAGGTATCTTCGTGGATAATTCATCTTTCTGTTATGTCACTGACCACGATCAGCTCTACTCACAAGTAGAGCGGTAATATATTTTTTTCATTATTAAGTCTATATGGTGGACAGTACACGAGAAGTCGATTTAGTCCAACCTTGAAAAAGTACTGGCAATTTATAACAAACGCATTATGTAATAAATGTAATGTCTTAAAAAATAATTGCAAGCTCTCTGGTACACACATAATCAACAATGGTTGGGGAAATTTATCATTATTAGTGTACACTTTTTTGTTAATAGTGTTAGGTTTGTTTCACATTAACTGTTTTAGATTTAATTGGATAATTAATAATCACAAAGAATAAAATATGTATAGTGTTGAGAACTAAAGCCTTTGTCTATTATTTTTGTATTTATATTATTTCTTAATTCCTTGTTCTTTGCTATCAATCGTTGTCTTGAGAATTGTCATTGTGAAACACGTAAAGTTTATTAAATATTTTTGATGACCTAAGTGAGACTCTTTTTAATTGAAAGAGTAGAGCTATTCCCAACATGTGGTTTACAACTGTTACTACTTCGTACCTCAAAAAAAACTACTCTTCATTTAAAACATTTTTTCAACGATAGAGTTAACTTTGTAATTTTACTACCGTCTGTAAATGGCTAAGGGAAAACTCTTAAAGATACACTGTCGTAGTTCGTACGTTTTTGGGTCTTCTATTTTGGGTTTGTACGGAACTCATTGTGCGCGGGCCAGACTTGCACTTATTGAGTTTCTTAGTTCATCTTTTGATTATGCGTTCGATGAGTTGTAAGTTTTGTATTGCTGTTACAATTTTTTCTGTTTTTTTTTAAATATTGACTCAAATTTTTTTAGGTAACCTCATTAACTAGTAATAAATTAAAGCACTTTTAGTATATCAAATTATTCTAAAACATTACATTCTTATAAGCACTTTTTTATATATAAGATGCGGTCATGATAATTATAATTACACAATTATTGGGTTATATAGTGCTACCACCACATCTGAAGTTTGTTAAAGTGTTCGGGGATGACAAGCAAATGTAAACTTTTCAATGACAGCAGCCGTCGATTGCGTAAAATCAGTAACACCTGACAAGTCCCTGCACTTACTAATAATTTCAATACAGGTTATCTTATATTTGCGTATTTATATTTTACGTATCTATTTCATCTTAAAAAGGTCAATGTGAACAGAGCCTTATTTTGCATACAAGATCAGATGTGAACCGTGACGTAAGTGTTCATTCCAACCATAAAAGCGATTTATTATCATGTCGAGTATATATAATGTAGATCTTGTCTTAAAATGGCCTTAGAATTTAAAGGACACCCTTCTTTAATGAAATATTTGCTTAACACAAGATAAATAAAAGTCATTTGGAAGAATCATTTAAGAGCTTTTGACCTTTGTGAAGTTGAATCAGATTTCGTAACTTTTAGTAATACCATAAGTTTGTATTTTCAATATATTAGTAGTGTAATATTATTTATTTGACAAGTTGTATCGACTTATGCCTCACTCACGCAACACGCAATTAATATTTATATTTGTCAAAAATTGTCAAAAAAGCGGCCATGTTTTTAAGTGTGTGTGTTAATTATTATTCAGTCTATTAGAAAGACTTCATAGAACTCAACTATAGAGGAGAAAATGACCCGCGAAACATAACATTGTTCTTGATTTTTTGCAAAAATATTACATAGGCAGTTGCATAGGAGAAATTGTCGAGTAAATGGATAACATAGCACCGATGTGTCCAAGAAACTAACATCCCATCAAAAACAATACTTGTCATAAAACCCAAGTCTCGCAACTCAGTTGTTCTACGGTAAAAAGTTGTGAAATCCATGTAATGCCAAGTCGGTTATTAATTCATTCAGTCCCTACTTAAGCGAATTTCTGTCTAAATACGTCCAGTCCCTAAGACCACTGAAATTCGCTTAAGTAGGGACTGAATAAATTAATAACCGACTTGGTATTACATGGATCTCACAACTTTTTACCGTAGAACAACTAACTCAGTTGAGACTTGGTTTTTTGACAAGTATTGTTTTTGATGGGATCTCATTGCTTTTTGTATTTTGTAGACAGTCTACTTTTTTCCTTTTCGGTACCTTCTACTTATTGTATATATGTATGTATATCTACCAGCAACGAATTTTCTTAAAGCCCTCTCTCTGACTTATGAACTTTTCTTATTTTTGTAGGTTTTTTTAGTTTTTCCTTGATTCATACACCAAACACTAATTTTATTCCAAATTTGAAGCTTCTAGGTCTGCTAGAAGTGTCTTAGAATTTTGATGATCGGTGAGTCAGTGAGTGACAAAATTAAGAAATTTGACCCGTTATAATTCTTAAACTACTAGTTCGAATTGAATGAAATTTAAAATATACCGTGTCTTTACAATGCCTGCATGGTAACTGAAAATTCAGTCTTCTAGTTTTATACACAACGAAGTTACAGGGGGTCGAAAATGGCCTGAATTGCTTCGAGAAAAGGATGGTACGTCCGTGCCGCTTTTTTGCTTGACTTGGCGGGGGCACTGCCGTGCCCCCAGATACATATCTTAATATCACACTTACCGTGTGTGCTGGTTCGACGCGGGCAGGCAGCGCCCGGGCAAGTTCGGGCGAAGCAGATCGCTCCCGTTCGCGCATTTCGCCTGCAAGTGCCGCCCTCGCCGCCCTGGCCGCTGCTTCTAGACAACCGCTCGATTTGCTTCTGGACGATCAAATAATTTATTCTGTATGAGTTTAGATATAGCCATCGTGTACAGAAGCTTTCAAACAGAATTTAGAAAAAAATTCTCTGTATTATTTTTCGTTCCCAGTAGATGCAATGACACAAACGGTAATTCAGCAACAAGTATAAACTCGTTTAACCTAAGTTAAGTATGTAATCGAAATTGAATATTTCAACTAATCCAACCAGAAAGAAGAAATCACCACAAAAGAAGATTATTTTTATCGATTTAGTCAGAATGGAACTCAGTTAAATAAGTATGTACAGTCAGTATTAGTTTTTAAGTTAATCTGTCGCTATTTGAATATAAATGTTTTTGGGTTACCGCTAGACAGTACATGAAAGTTCATGGAACCAAAGTACAAAGGCATGAGATTCGAAAATACATCACATTTATCAAGTAAGTTATTATATTTACCTGATTGGTCTGTCGATGGGGCCCAGTATGGAGAGGGGTTGGTCGGGGGCAGCAGGTGCAGGAGGCAGGTACATCACGTGACCACCCCAAGATAGATACGAGTTGCTGGTTCGCCACGCTCCACTTTCCTCCTAGGTAAAATAGAAACAATAAGTTTTAACTCAATGAAAAAGTAGAAGGAAAAGTTACATTACAACATTAAAATTACGCATTTTTTTTTGAAAAGCGGAGCATGATGATGTAGCTCTTAACGCATACGACCTATGGTTGTGTAGGTCAAGCGACTTTCGCATGCCCTCGAGTGGGTAATGAAAAATTTACTATGTCCTCGGTGCTTCAGAAGGTACGTAAGGACTACGTCCATTAAAATTCTACCTTGTCCTAAAAAATATATTTGATTAACCCTAATGCAATGCGTCGCTTAACATATGAAATTTTCTCACATCGATTATTAAAACTTCAGGGCCTTCCAATCCTGATTTTTAACCGGAAGCATCTGAATCATGGGTCGGCACGGTCTATTATTTTTCGGCAGTAGTGGGCGGAGCCTATTGATATCGTATGTCCTACTATGCTCACTCGAAGCGCTAGATTAGGAGCGTTAGATTTAGTAAAAAAACATTTAGCCGAATTGCAAATTATCATTATATGAAACCTTTTCAGAGGGTGGTGTTTCTTCCTTGATGTCTTCCTCAACTGATTTTCTCTGGAACAGCAGTGGGTTACTCAGGGAGTTGGGGGCTGACTTGGTCAGGAACCAATTCTGCTCAGGCTCCTGCAACATCGGCTCGTGTTCTAGATCAAATCTCCTGGAGCCGAGCGCGGCACCCAAAGCCCCTGACACTGACTTCCTTAATTTCTGCAGGCTGTTGAACCCTTGTTGCAACGGTTTACCCTGAAAGCATTCGAAGAAGCACGACATCCCTTTAAACTATGCGGGGTTCGGGCTGTTCTTGGGGGCTGACGAGGAATAAAGGCCAAAACATAGAAAATACTGGTGCTACAACAGCAGTTTCGTTAAAATTAAGAAAAATTTGATTCAAATCTTTTTAGAAGTACATAGAGCAGAAGAGGTGGAATAGAAAGCTTTTACGTTTAGTTAAAAGCGAGAAAACTGCCATTTTTATTCGTGTCGGTGATCAAAACGATTTGACACTGTTTCGCAACTTTGATAGAATAATAGAATATTTGGGTTTAAGCCTTATCATATGGACTCTAAGATTTATAGGCAAAACAAAAAGATTGATTTACATTAATCTCTGAGATTAAAGTCAAGAAAAACTAACAAGAAAGAACAGCCCGTAATTAAATGATGTGCAAAGAAGTGAAATGGTGTACAGTGTGATGATGAGTTTGCAAGCAAGATAAGTGTAAGAACACAGTTAGTTAGAAGCAAGATAAGTGTAAGAACACAGTTAGTTAGAAGCAAGATAAGTGTAAGAACACAGTTAGTTAGAAGCAAGAATATCATTAGATACACTTTGTGCCCTTTACTCCTCCTCAGCATCAATACGGGAGGTTAGGTGAGTAGTTTTACTCAAACATGTTTGTTAGTCACTATGTTAGCTTCATTGATTGCTGATAAACGTAAGGGTTTCGGATAGTTCTTCGCTTTATTACTAATATACAATTTCTCAAATATTTTCGGTCGCTCTCTATTTTCTTTTTATTTGTTATTTAATAGTAGATTGGTTTCAAGCACCTGATTCAAATAGGTCGTCAATATTTTCATTTAATGAAAACGCAAAAATGCTAGAAGTAAACAAAAGATAAACATGGAAGTAAAAAAGGAAATATGCTTATTTAATTGTTCTTTAAGCAGTTATTTAGGTCTTCTTTGCTCGAACTAGTGATTATAACATATTTAAAAGAGGTGTATTCGATGTATATGCGTGTATATATTTATGTCCGTTATTTTCTTAAAAACATTTGATTCAATTTGAATGGGGTTTTCGTTATTTCAATCCATTTGTGAAGTGAAAACTTCTTTAGCGGCGCTGTGTACTTTTTTTGGAATGGGTAAAAATTTTTAAACTCGCGTCAGGACACGTGACCTGATCGAAAATTCGTAAGACGGCGTAGGGCGCTTGCGCGATGTGCGTATAGTCGTGTCATTTTTAAACTTCATAGTGACAATTACATTATTATTTTTTTTAAAACTGTCATTATGAAATTTTAAAATGGCAGGTAATGTCATGAGAACGCATGCGTTCAACTGATTTTATTCATTGCGCATGTGCAAAATTCTGCGCATGCGCACAAAAAAATGCAACGAACACGACTTGGTGTGTTTGTTGACATGTTTGTATACGATAGCGCAATAAATGAATATTGTATTTTACCACATAAATGATAACACTTATATACTGATCATTAAAGCAATTCGTGCGAAATTATTCCTTAACCATTTCAAAATATCAAAAATGCAAAACGTTAATATTCAAGTTTTCACTTCTGCCGGCACTCCCGGAGTGCAACCCGTCGTTTTTTATTTGTGTAGGAACAAATTCTTTTCTAATCTGCATGTGAGCTATAATGAGTTCTTTGTATCTCTGTCTTGTGTTATACAAACAAAACTACCCGAAACCACCCCAAACCACATTGAACTAGTCCCCTAACATCCCGGGGGGTCAAGTCTAGTAGTCTCACCCTGTCTTGCCCGTCTCTAGGCAGGGAGAGGCTGAAAGGCTGAGCCCCAGGGCTGTAGGTGGCAACGCGCGCCCCGACGTGAGCTCCCACGGGTAGGGCCGCGCCGCCTGCCCCATCAGAGCTGCTGTCGCCCAGGTCTTGCTGTGGAGTCCATGCGGCTGGCGATGATTCTTGTGTCTGATATATTTTCCAAGGATTTTATAAAAAAACATGATTGAATTTACTGTTCAGTTAGTGTTGCTTCATCTCAATTTCAAGAAATTAGGGAAACGAATATGTTGTATAGTTCCCGGCATTTAAGTTGAACATGATTTTGAAATCACGTGACATGTGCAGTAGTGAATAATGTACCTAAACTTGCTACTGTGCATGTCACGTGATTTCAAAATCATGTTCAACTTAAATGCCGAGGATTATATCACACTTTAGATGACTTGTTGAATGTGATATCCATATCCAAGCTTACTCAGATATTTATAAACTAAATTAACTTCTGTCATTCAAAAAATATCAATTCTATTTAAGATGTACAATATAAAAGATTATTTTCTTTTTTACCTATTACCGACAATTTCACATATATCATAGATACATACACTCAAAATAATTTCGTTGCTAAGAAATAAAAGTTTCTTGTATGGTTTTAATGTATTTTAGTCACATTCAAGCCCGATTTAGTATCATGCTATATTTGCATATAACACAACCTTAAGAGTTATATTTAAATCTAAAACATTTTTTTTGGATATGTAAAGTCTGTTCATTCTAACTTGTCCAATTTGGTAAACAACTTTTTATCAAAATCACCCATTTAAAAATAACATAATACCATTTTCAATAATCTATTACAATAAATAGTTATTATAGACTGAAACCCATTAAATCTAGTTATCAGTTGATTTTTAATGCTGCATTTTTGATTAAAAGGAGTGCCAAGATTGTTTACCAAATAGGACATGTTAGGATGAACAGACTGTAATAATGTGAATTATGAGTAATTACATTGTGCCTGGAGGGAGAGTCAACCCTGTTGTCACTGTGTGCGTGGTCTCCTGATATGCCCGAGTCGCCAGATTTATCTACCGACTGTTCGGATCGTGGCGATGATTCCGCTGATATGTCCGCCGACATCTTAGTTTCCACTGCCAAAGGTTGAGTTTCTGCATTAAAGAAAAATACAATTTTAACTGCTTTTTTATTAATTTTCATTTTTAAGAGAATTGTTTTTAATACAAAGAATATTAACGAACAGTAGTAATTGGCTGAATGCTAGTATAGTTATCCATGTATTACTTTTGCGGACTGCAGGGTATTGGCAAAAAAAGGTTCAATAAAAAATTTTCTTTTTTATTTTCAGTATCCTAATACTAAACTTCGTGTTAGGCAATTTTGGCCTTTAGAACGCTACGTTCTGCTAAGAACTGCAACATGTCTAATCAAATTGCAGTTCTTAGCAGAACTGAGCTTTGTTTGCAATAATTGTGAGCCACAAAGCTAAAACCAATGATTTTATTGGATTCAAAGTTGCGTTTATTGATTTTAACTTCAAAACCATATTCCAAAGTTACATGAGGAACTGTCGGCCGACGTCATGCTCAGCACTATAGACCATAGATGTCGCGGCAATCAGTTGTTGGTAATGGAAACTTTCTATTGATAATATTTACATATGTTATATTTTTACCTATAGCTAGGTGTGTGTCCAACGCAGCAAGTTGCCTCCATGCTGCGGCTGGTGAGAAACGCGGCATGGATGGCTGTTTCTTAGGTAGTGTGGGCCTCAACCGGAGGGCAATGCCCAGGGAACCATCCGAACCTTCACCTTCGGAAGCGTCGGATGATAAGGCAGACTCCGAAGATACTGTTAACAAAAGTGTCACCAATGGCAGAAATATTCTTCAGTTCTTTCTATTTAAAATACTTAATTTTTTAAATATCCAACAGTAGTTGCCATAATAACGAGTGTTCCGTTTGCTCTTTAGAGCGAGGCCACACGAAGCGTTAACGGTGCGGTGCGGCACCGCATCGTAATGAATTCGAGGTATAGGGTGCCACACGGGTGGTGCGGCACCGCAGCGCAACGCTGTGCGGTGCGGCGCCGCAACGTCAATGACTTAGTGTGTAGGGTCACTTCAGTCTGTTAACGACAATGGTGTGAATTTTCACGTTCGAGAGACAAATAATACGGTGGCGGCGCGTTGTCACTAAGGCGCCGAAGCGCATTACCCCTCTCCGCTTCGTCTCTCAGGTCGCAAGTCCGACGCGGTTGCGGTGCGACGCCGCACGGCGACCTAACGCGTCGTTTGACATGGTATACTGATTTGTATGTAGGATGACGTAGCGGCACCGCTCAGGCACCGCACCGCGCCGTAAACGCATCGTGGGGCCTCGCTCTTATATTTATTATTATTACACTTTGGAACGCGTAAAGAGTAAGAGATTTACTGCAATGAAAAGCAAAGATGTGCTACAGCGATTCAGACAATTAAAAAGTCGGAAGTCTATAAAATTAGACCACTATGCATCGTAGAATTACATAACAGAAGAGGTTTGTTGACTGATGGATAACAGTTTCGAAAGAATAACTTACAATTTTTTATTTTACAGTCTTCTTTAAGTTTGGCATTGAACTTCTCAAACTCAATATCTTCGTTTTCCTGATCATTGTACCCCAAAAGCTTCTTCTCGATGAGGTGAAAATTGCTAATCTCTTCAATAATTGGGCTTCCCAATCCTGGGAAGTCTTTCAGATGGTCCCGTTGCTCGGTTTGTTTGTTCTCAATCATGCCAAAATAAAATTGCTTGGACGGTGCGGCCTTTGATTGCCTGTAAGCATAAAATAACTATTTGCCGACTAGTAACAATATGTGATAAATTTATTCTGGTACTTATTTGAAATGAATTATAATTATTAGTAGTTTCAATTCATATAAAAATCCACCTCGAATAGGTATTGAACATATTTAAATCTAATTTACGCAACTTACTTGTCAGTTTTAGTTTGAGTTGCCGTAATTTCCTTTTTTCTTGTTGGAGAGTGTTCAGGAGTTGACTCTTTACCAGAAGCTTGTCCTCTGTCAGGAATTGATCGACCGCTTTCTTTGCTATTAAACTTATACTTGTTGACTGCTGCATTACTTCTAGCGGTAATGTTAGCTTGTGGGGTTGCTACTTTAGTTTTGGTTTCATTCGATCTATTTAATGGACGTCTATTATTATTAACTATTGCTTTTGTATCTTGCTTGCTTACGGTGCTCTTGGTATCTTGTTTATTGATAATGTTCGTTTTAAGACTAGACTCTTTGACTTTACTCTGGACTGTTGATTTCGTTGGGTTTGGTTTCTGTGCGCTCGATTTATCATTCTGACTAGTTTTATTTTCACTAACATTAATTTTACTGCCTAACTCGTTTCTTATCCTACTAGTAGCCTTTTTGAGTTCAGCTTGGAATTCATCTTTTTCTTCATTATTTTTAATTAATAGTGAAGGAAGAGATTTTCTCAGGGGCTTACTGCTATCTGCTAAAGGGCTGGGTTGACTGCCTCTTAATTGGGCGCCTAAAGCTTTCATTTTATTTTCATGTATGGCTTTGGGAGATTCTCTTTCTTTTTCACTCACTAAAAGTGTATTATCGAAAGTCTTTTCTCTCCTAAGGGACGGTTGTTCGATATCTTCTCGGTTGAATCTTTCAGAATATCTGAAATTTCTATTGAGTAGAGGCGTCTTCCACGCCTCACTCTGTTCATTATTTTTGGATGTTTTCGCTCTACATCCACTTACTCTGTCTATTCTCGTCTTTTTAAAATCTTGCTTCGTTTGTAGTATTCGTTCTTCTCTCTTCAATGAAGCATTGGTTTGCATCATGTCTTTGCTGTCAGGATATTTATAATGTTGGTCTTTATCTTTGCAAGGAGACCTATACCTCCTCTCAAAAGCCTGGTTTTCGTTATAATCTAAAGATCTATATTCTGTGTTCATATTTTTATTTCTGTAGACTGGTAATTTATTCTCTACTTGACCATTTATCTTTTTGGTTTCGTTTCTAGTTTTGAATAGCCTCAGTTTTCTTTGGGGTTCTAATCTCGTGTTTCCTTCGCTGGAATCAGGTGATGAACCCTCGATAATCTGAAACAATTATATAATTAATGATTATGTGCTTGTATTATGTGTATTCGTATTCTGCTAGTGTATTTTAATAAATGAAACTCCCTTAGCGACGGACACTTACTTCATTAATTGGAGGTGGTGGTGCTCTATATTTTTTTCTAAAATGTTTGTTACATTTTGGCTTTTGTTGCTCTTCCTCAATTCTCAGGTCAGGCTCTGATCCAAATCTTTTATTTAAATTGCTATCTGCAATAGGAGAAGCAAATCAATCATCGAGTTCTTTTTAAACACTTGTAATATAAACAAGCGATTTTTATGGATAGTAAAATTTAAAAAATAATTACCCTTGTTATCATTATGCCTAAGGTCGAGGTTTGTATGTGACCGATGTAAGGGATCCCGCTCTCTAGCCCGTAGCTCGCCGTTATCTCCGGCTGCTCCAGCCGACCGAGACCGATACATGTTTGCATGCTGGAAAATGAAGAAATCTTTTAAATATTAGCTAGAAGATACACCGTTCGATTCATTTTTTTCCCATACAATACGGTCTAGTTATGATATTACGAGTACCATGTTTTTGAGTTTTATGTAAAAGTTGGTGTAGTATAGGTAAAACAACTTTAAGCTTTATTTATGTAAAATAATAATATACGTAAAAAACGTAAATGAGAGATTTCTCACAGCCTGCAAACTTACCACGTGTCCATGAGATCCTCTGGAGACATCTTGCAGTGTGGAAACAGGTCGGCGACCGCTGATGGTACCACCAGACTGCAATATAGCGCCATTGTCGGTACTGCGAAGCCGCGGTGACTCCGGTAGAGAAGGCAGTACCTGAAAATTGAAACAAGATAGTTTAATAAAACAATTATAAAAGTTTACATTTCCTTAAATAAAGTGGATGAGGAGATAGTCACTTTTTCTTTTCTGTAGCGTTTTACGTATTTCATCAAGCTATAATGTTTGATATCACACAATTTAAGTAGAAAGAGATTTGATCATCATAAGGAGAAGCAGAAGCAAAACACGTATAGGAATATTGAAAGAGGGAAAAGTGCAATATTAAGTACCTATAACCTTTTATACACAAGACAGTATCGCATTAAATTACACAACGGCAGAGTGATTTAGCTCTAGCACAATAAAATAATAGTAAGTTGTGTATTTGTTACCTTCGGTGCATGCCGTGGCGGTTCATGCGGCAACGTGTGCGCACGTCGTGCTCGCTGCGGCACGGCCGGCGCTGGCTGACTGCCCGCCTGACCCATGCCGGCTTGCTACACCGAACAACCCATCTGTAAAAGAAATTTCTTTTCAATTTATTGAGAAGAGAAACACATCTTGAAAACCTATTTACTACAGGAAAGGGTATGCAGGATTACGTTATAACAATCATCAAAGTGTGCTGTGCATAAAACTTTTATTTTATTCAGAATACGGACACGCTTATCTTTTATCTCACTCGATGTTAAATGATAATAAAGTCACAAATTGACCCGCAATTCACAATGTTTGAACACAAGAATGTTTTTAATCGTTGTTATAACAGCATACATAGATAAAAGTAAGGAAGAGAGTTAGCCAGGCGGATTTAAAATACGCCCTACCATTAAACAAACGTAAATATTCCTTATATAAAAACAAAACTAATGCAAGTTTGATTCAGAGCTACTCGGTAACTTACGACGATATTTCAGGTACAATAATTACACTATGAATGAACAAAGAAAAGAGTTCTTGTTTTTAAAACACATGTGATCAAAATTACACTCAGGACAGAAATAGTGCCAAAAAATACCGAACTCAAACAGGTGAGATGGGGAGCAGCGTTAGAGAACTAGCGGCAACTTTACTTACAATGGAGGAAATACCAGAACAAAAAGCTTTAAAAAACGGTTACAATGGGCGGTGTATTTGGTTAGACAAGATATTTTTAATTCTTTCTACAATTGAGTGGAAGAACCTTTAGTTAATAACAACCTTTACAACTCTTGCGTTTTCGCGTCCACTCATTAAAATCATACATTTACCGCCATCCTTTAAATAAGCTTCCTGAAGAAAGTTAAAGAAATGTCATGATTAAATAAGACATAGAATTAAATGGTTTTGTAAGAATCACTTTGTAATGCAATAAATTTTTGGCACGATTCTTTGTTGTGGCCCAACAGGGTCCATAATGTCAAACATAATTAAATATTAAGATCTCATTTACATTGTGTTCACAATTAAAGCATTTCTCCATTTTCGTCGTAAGAACGTTTTCAAGAGCAGTAAGAGCCTTTTTAAAAACTTTTGGAAGATTTATGAAATAGAATAGTTTAACAGAATTATTGAACAACTAATTAAAAAACGTAATTAGTTATCTAAAACCAGGCAGTAAACGCTGTTTATTACATATAGAAGTTTTTTATGTTAATTTTCTCATAATAACGAGACCCACTAGTGAAATTAATTTTAATAGCCGGTCAGGAGACATATTTCATTATTAATGGACTCAAATTTCCAGATTATCATAAAGATTACGGCCCAGGGTCGAGTTTTAACTTTCTTTAATACAATGAGCTTATCAATATTACTTATGGAAGAAGAGCTTTTAATGTATTATGTGTGTGTTTATAAGTTTTAAGACAAAATAAAATTGAAACATTAGAGAAATTAAAAATATGTAATGTAATCTTAATATGAGTTCTATAAGTATCTAAAGCTATCTATAGGTATCTAGGGTATCTAAAATTACAAATAGAAATTGTTAATACGCAGGCCATTCGTCTATTGCGGCATAACCCATTTCAATCGGAACTCATTTCAATTCCTTGAATGGATTCCGGGCTTGTCTCAAAAATCGAGATTTGGGTGAGATTTCCGGCATGTCTTTAGATTCAACTTAGTTAATAAGGAATACATAGTGTAAGTTTGGACTCCAGTCACCGTTGGGTAGGACGGTGCAGAGTTTAGAGGCCTTAGTGCGACGTCTCGCATTCGCATTAAGGGGCGCTCATACAAAAATTCATAGTCATATTTTTGCAGACAAAGTAAATCAGTCAACGGCTTAATCATCACTTTTTCCTTTTACATTTAACGTCATGGTTTACAATACAAATGATTCAAAAGAACATTTAAATATAGATTCAAAATTAATGTAACTTTCAGAGATTAAATATCTCCACTGAGAGTAATTTAGTGAGATTATGGTCGATTGTATTAGTAATAAATAATATTCTAAAACACAAAAAACTTACAAAAAAAAATAAAGGTTCGGAATTTGAAATTTTAACAGTTGAAATTAGACAGCCGTTCTTTGTTTTAACTGTGGATAGAATCTCGTCTCAAAACTTATGAAAGCAATTATTATGGATATAGTAAGTAATAAATTCTTGGACAAACATCTTTTAATATTAATTCAAGCATTAAAAAGGTTATACATTATATACAGAAAGAATACGTTATATACATAAACTCCCAGAACGAAAACACATAGGAAGTATTCGTAAATCCTAGTGCGAGAAATATTTGGTCTACCTTGGGTAACCATCTTTTTCAATTTTTTTGATACCAGCTCTAATTTCGTTTTTCTCCAGTTTGATGTTATCTTTTCGACAAATTTGACAGAATTTATAAAAATTACACTTAATAAGAAGTTTATAAAATAATCGGCCAGTCTGGGCCAGTCCGTAACAAGATGATTGAAAGAAAGCGAGCACAGGTATGAAATAGTAGATTAAATTAAAATGTTATATAAAGCTCCGATCATGTCAAAAGAACAGCAAGAGAAAAACCCAACACAATTATAGGCAAAACGTTCTTACGCGCCATCGAGTTAATTTAAAAAGGTTGTATGTTCAAAATAAAATATGAAGAATAAAAATCTGGTAACTAACACTGTTCATAAAAACTGAGCCAGGGGCTTATTATGGCATGTCGTCTAAACACTTAAATTTGTCTTCGTGTGCGGCTCGAGCCTATAATTTAAATAATTTAATCGTTCTAATAGTGTTTGAGATTTATGTGAAGGGAAAGCGACGCATGCGCTACCTAATGAAAGATTAAAAATAACCCTCAATTTGTTCGAGACGACGACAACATGGGTTTAAGGCCTTAAGGTTTATGGGCAAAGGAATTTTCTATGGCACTTTACTTTTTAACGATTTAAAACTATTAACTAATGTTAGTTTTCGTCTTTTTTTACAGTATGTTAAGTATTTAAAATAGGCATTTCCCGGTCTTGAAAATCTTAGTTTCAGCAGAAAACAACGTTCAAAAAGTTCTGCGATGTAAATCAATTTATGAAGTTAATCGTATTATGATTTGTAGCGTAAATTTTATTTAAACGGGCTACAGTTATGAAGTTTAGGAGCAATAAGACATTTTCACAAAAAAATAGATAATTAAGAATAATTTGATATGTGCGCGGAAAAGTTACGATAACCTAGCCGTTATTATTTTCCATAAGATACTGGTTAGAATGGTAAAATTATAAAATTATTTATTGATATTAATGCGAAATTTATTGAATTTCTCATAGTAATCATGGCCATTTTTAATCTCGTTTAAGTAAAGTATTATTGCCATTTTTAGTGTTTTGACATTCCTTAACATTAATTCATTATTTTTTGTGATACTAAAATGTAACTAATATGCATTTCCTAAATTTAATGCATTGTGTTAATGTAGTATTAGGTATCCCAAATATTTGCATATCATGTAAAATGATTAAGTAGGTCAAGTCCTATTTTTATTAATTTAGAACACCAAAATTCAATACACTAAATTTCAATACGCTTTCTCTATCGATAATAAAAATATCACAAAAGTGTAACATACATTTCTTTTACTAGATATTAAAAGTTATCTTAGCAGACATAAATACGAATCAATTGCATATAGTCTCCGGCAAATAAGTTGAACATGATTTTGAAATCACGTGACATGCGCAGTAGCAAATTTAGGTACATTATTCACTACTGCGCATGTCACGTGATTTCAAAATCATATTCAACTTATTTGCCGGGACAATACCTCGCAATCAAACGCATCGTAAATAGATGTTTTGTTGAATATTTCTCATTCTACTCATTAAACAGAAAATGACGTTAATAAAATATATAAATTCAGAGGATAAGTCAATCGATAGGTATTCTTTTATGAATAATTTGTATTATTGCGTGCACACACCTATTCTATTGTTGTTAGATCATCGCTAAGCCGGTGGTTTGTTTACACGTGTCGCAACAGTGCGCCAGCGCGGCCTTGACATCGCCGCGAGCGCCTCTACCGGTGCCTGTTGCAATCGAAACAAAGTTCGTACCATAGACCGAGTGATCGATTAAAAGAGAAAAATAGAAATAAAATTCTGAAAAAAAATATCTGTTTTTTAGAATTAATGGAAAGCTATGAATATAGTAATTGAGAGGAACCAAAAACATAATGTTTTGTTTGCGTACTTACGTAAACATAGCAGACGTATTTATAAGTTGATTTTTGAATAATTATTGCTAAGAAAAAATGGGTTTATTATAAGAAAAAACAAAGAAATATAAATATTTAGTGAAACAAAGTGGTTGTTACCTTGTATTATTTCAAAATAATAAAAAAGTGACTACTGAAAAACATAAAAATAAATATACGAACCGTCGGCCAGTCCTAATCAACACGGTTTAAAAAAACTTATATGATGACATAATACTATTTTTATTGGTGATGGGCAACAAATATGTACACAAAACAGGATACGTAACACAAATTGTTTTGCATAAAGCAACAATATTTTTTAAGCCTCTTCTTTACAAGTTTAGATTAATAAATTCTTGTACTTCTTTTACATAACTAAACTCATAAATAAATAATCTTTCAAAAAGTAATACTCTTAATTGACATTAACAGTATTATTTAAAAAATGTTCATATTAATATAAATCTATAAGAATATCTTACGCGAAAAAATTGTCAGAAAAACTTGTCACGACACGCCGTGTTTTAACTCTATGGTCAGTTCACTTGCACAGTTATGCACCCTTGATCTTATCAATTAGGTGAATTATTCAAGAAAATAGTCATTGACTTAGTAGTTATATCGCTGATAAGACGATATAAAAGCAACTTTAACAGCAATTTGGACTTTGGTTGACTAAATTATATTTTGTTATATAATTTTATTGTTGGCCCGGGAAAAAAGAATAGCACTCTTCATTTAAAAGGCAAGGAGGAAATAACCATACTTCTCTTGTTGACCACATTAAGGACAGCAACGTTTTCCGAAATGTAGAGATACCGCCCTGTAATGGACTTCTGAGACGTAGGTTGGAATTATGAGTCATTAACTCAGTAGTACAGATGACTTTATTTGGTCCTGCAATCATGCTTATATAGCTAAAAAGCTTGGTTATATAATTTTAAAAAGGAATAGTATTATTTTTTTTTATATTTTTTTATTCTTGCTTTTTGTGATAAAAGTAAGCTTTTGTTATTTTATATAATACTTGCGTTTTCCAAAGTAAACTTCACGTCTGGCAATCTTTAGGTATGTTGTAGAAAGTCACAAAGTTATCAACAAATTATTGCCATGAAAGTATATTCTTATTTATGAATAAAATTGCCAGTATATGATTAGTCTGTGCAAATGCATTTACTAAGTGTAACCAAATAAAGAGTGAAACTCTATGAGAGTAAAGCTTTGCATTATTATTGTCACACTATTAACCGTAATGCAAATTGCAAGCGGAGAAAATGTACATGAATGCATATTCAATTCAGACAGATGTCCGCAGGTAGTTAAAGTTACAGGGTTGTCAGCCCGGGTTTGGTGAGAGTGGCATGCTTCTTTTTATTACAGTTTTATATTGGGAATAATTGTGGAAATACTTTCAAATTACGAAATTAGCGTACTTTAAAATCTCTCGAACCCAGTGTTGATTAATGTATACTTTAAAAAAAAAAACAATATTTAGGATTGCGCATAATTTATATTTAATTGTGACGTTTCGACTCTTTTACAGGAATCGTAATCACAGGATGACTAAGGCGGTGGTTGTCATATATTTTCTACTACCTTTGCAATATTTTTAATCGGGCACGTTCCTAACTGTTAAAAGTTATATAAATCACAATTTTGATTTCGACACTTCAGGATTAAATATAAATTATTATTTTTATACAAATAAACAAGTTATTTTATTTTTATGTGAAATGTGCGCAGAAGTGTAAGAACTAAATATTTTTTATTTTTTTTTATTTAGTATATTCCTTTTCGTATAGTTCTAATAAGAGTTGTTCTCGTCTTCAAGTTTTACTATTGCAAAGCAGATGTTATACACCGTACAAGTGTTCCCCACTTTTCACGCCTTGGACAACAGACAGTGGACTAGTAGTGACAATCACAGACGGCCCCACATGATGTACCAGATCTTTTTTTATGCATAAAAAAAGCGTGACAAGAATCTCTTCATCTATGGTGCCTATTTCGAAAAATCATTTTCTCGTTAAAATTATAAAATGCTATATGTACTCAAGCATACTCTCTTCAAACCGAACTCTTGATACATTACAAATATTGCGTATTTCACGTATGGACGTTTCTGTAACTAATATTAATCGGTTGGTTAATATGATAATATTATAAGACCAATATTTTTGTTGCATGGCGCTCAGCACGTAACGCTTGACGTCCCTAAGCGTGCGTCTGCAAGTGGTGATGCGCTGGGGCAGCCGGCGCCCACCCACTTTCTTTATGGTAATCCGCGCAGATGAGAAGACACAGTGGCCACATGACGTATGGAAAAGAAGCTGAATCAGGGTGAGCAGAAAAATTACAGGGGTTTAAATAAAAGCAACATAGGGTGTGCAACAACGTCCTATTTAAGTTAGTTTTTTTTATTAATCTACTCGTACTTAATTGAAATAGAGCAAAAGCATTTTTGGTAGGTATAAATTATAAGTGAATATGCTCTCAAAATTGATTTAGTTTACTGTTTCCTCTATGGTTATTTATGCGATATTGAATATTTTATTTCATCCTGAACTTTTTCCCGATAGCTTTTTCAGTTGACTGACGTAGAACCACTTGTAACACAAGCGTTCAGCTCACCATGACGGTTTGTTAGAAGCACTGTTATTTTTTTATTTTCTTTAAATTTAGAATAGGTTTGCTCTTGATCCCAGTCAAGCCCGGGGGCCAAGACAGAATCCACGATGGAATGAGCTAACCCAGAAGGTGTCTATTCATCCTGGCCTTGAAAACGGATGTTTATCTATCATATTTGTTTGAGATAAAAAAATTGATAGACATATTACTTTATTACTATTCATCGCAATATGATACTTGTAGATCACCACCATACAACCAAGACCATTCAAGGTGCATTTATAACTTTCTACTTCACCAAGGATAACGGTACATTGTGCTAACACTACTCGTAATAGAAAACAATACTTTGCTAACATTATTAAAGTAACTTTAGCAATATCGATAATTGATGTTAAGGAATAAGTACACCGCCTATTACGAAGTAAGGCAGAGAAAAACGATGCACTTCTGGACAATTATTGTCTATGATTTATGAAGGTAGCGGGAATGCAATAAATAAGGATTAATGGGGAATATCGGGCTTTGTGTAATTTATGGGAGTCTGGTGAGTCAGCCGGCGGAGCGGACAAGCTGCCCTGATGAGATATTATGCCTTGTTCATGTGAGTGCAGCGTTAGAATGGTATTGGAGTTAGTTGAACAGCAACAAATTAAGTAAATACTTAGTTATATTTTCGGTGAAAAATGGAAAAAGATGACCAGTATAATGTTTAATGGTATTTTATTCACAGTTTATAACAATGATTAGTGGAACAATAGAAAAATATAAGAAGTATTTTGTACACTGTCCGTATTGGTTGAGGTGAAACGAAACGCATTTTTCTGGGCAGTTTCCACTTTAATTTGTATGATCTTATTTATAAATATGATAAACGATTGAATTGCACGTTGTATTTTATTAAATGAAATAGGTTTTAAATATTTTAAAATATTGTTAAAGGATACCCTTCTAAACTACTGGTCTATCTTCTTATTAACATGGATAAAAATTACAGGACTGTATAATATCACATTTGTGTGTATAATATTCTGGGCTCTGATACACACTACACTCTGACAGATTAGAATAATTTGCGATAAGTGATAAGACTAATAGTAGTTAATGTTTGAATTAGTAGAATAGGTATTAGTAGAGAATAATAATAAAATATTTTTCAAGTGTGTCTGTATGTTTTAAGGGTGATTTTTCGGATTGTTAAACTACCGCCAAACTTGTACATGTTCAAAAGCATAATACATAAGTATCTATTCCCAGTATTGTTATGACCTCTTTAGTTATTGATATAAGCGTGTCAGATGGAAACTGTCTGTCAAGTTGACTATGAAATAAAATATGGTAACAAACATTATTATTTATTATTTCTAATGAGATATTAAAGTGGCGACGAGGATTTAAAATGGAAAAACTAAAAAAAAACAGAACTACAATCAAAGGACAAATTATCAAGCTACAAAATACGCTGGAACACATTACAGAAATTTCTGCAAATGAATACAAGGTACGAGAGATTACGATTACTAAACTACATGATAAATACACTGATATCCAGGATAAAATTGATGAAATTGTCACAAGCGATGAATTAGATACCGAAATTGATACTAGGTTTACATTAGAAGAAGAATTTTTGGCACTAAAAGTCAAATTACAGAATCTGATGACACAAAATACGACAAATTCTAGTAAGCCTTCTACACCTACATCATTAAACTACAATATTCCTTTTCAACCAATGCAGGATAACGAGTCGATAAAGAATTTTCGTCGACGTTTTGAATCTTACATGGCATTGAAAGGTGTTGACGGTGTTGACGAAAATAAGACGAGATTAAGAATATTATTTACTCTAATCAGCCCTTCATTACATCAAACTATGTATGATGTATGTTATCCGAACGATCCTATTAACCTCGAGTATTCTGAGGTACTTGAAAAATTAGAAAATTTTCTGGAACCAAAACCTAATACCTGGACACTTCAACATAAATTCATTTCTAGACTACAAGAACAGGAAGAAAATGTTATACAATACGCTACAGAATTAAAGAAAATGACCGAAAATTGTTACTTTAAATGCAAATGTGGGAACTCAGTCGCAGATTTATTTTTAAATTTACAATTTCTAAGAGGAGTTCAAGACATTGAAATTCGTACAAAACTTCTCCAAGAACGCGACCCTTTACCATTCAGCTCTACAATAGAGAAGGCTCTCGCAATAGAATCTGCAAAGAAGGAGAATTTAGAATTTATTACTAACTCAAACCACAAGCTTTCAAAAAACCTTCCAAATAATTCCGGCAGTTATGAAATACAAAAAAAGAACACCATAGTATCACACTTGAAAGGACGTTGTTACAGATGCGGAAATACTACACACAGGGCAGATAAATGTGCTCATCACAAATCAATGTGTACATTTTGCAAAAAAATTGGACATCTTTCTAATGTATGTTTACAGAAAGGACGGGCACAGCAGAGTCATCAAATTTCTAATAACAGTGAACAGGATGATTTCGAACAAGATCCAGAAGAGTCTCCATGTTGCGACATAAATGTAATTACTACGAGTCCTAGCGGAAAATTCATGATTGACGTCAAAATTGAGAATATTCCCTTAAAAATGGAACTAGATACCGGAGCGGCGTTAAGTTCAATTTCTCTACGTCAGTTACACTTATTAGGAATTAGAAAGAAAATTTATAAAACTTCTATACAAATGCGCACGTACACCGGAGAAATTATTAAACCCTATGGCGTTCTTTACACGGAATGCATGTATGAAAACCAGTTATTTTACGGTAAACTGTATATAATTGAAGGAAATGTAGACGCAATATTTGGAAGAGAATGGTTAAGACAAATTCAGTTAAATTTTCACGTTAACAATATTGAAACTGCCACTAATACTGTTTTAAATAAATTGTTGGAAAATTATTCAGACTTATTTTCGGATTCCCTTGAGCCTATTCCAAACTACCGATGCACTCTTTACTTGAAAGATAACGTTCAACCCATATTTATAAAGCCTAGACGATTACCCTATGCATTAGTGGAAAAAGTTGAAAAGGAGCTCGAACGATTAGAACAGTTAAATATAATCACAAAAACAGAAAGATCAGAATGGGGTACGCCCATAGTGCCTGTCCCCAAGCCTAATGGGTCTATCAGATTATGTGCAGATTATAAAGTAACATTAAATAAGTGCATAAAAGATGACAATTATCCAATTCCTGTAATAGATGACATATTTGCACAAATGAATGGCGGTAATCTATTTTGTAAACTCGATATTACCCAGGCCTATTTACACATGGCAATGGACGATGCGAGTGCTTTACTTCAAACTATTAGTACCCACAAGGGCACGTACAAGATTAATAGAATGATGTTTGGAGTGAAGATTGCACCTAATCAGTGGCAAAGATTCATGGATTCTATATTACAGGGCATAGATGGTGTCATTTGCTTCTTTGACGATATCCTGGTTAAAGGTACAGATGTCACGGATATTACGGAGAGACTACAAAAAGTTTTCGAGAGACTGAGGAAAAATAAATTGACGTTGAATAAAGATAAGTGTGAATTCTTAAAAGAAAACATATCGTATTTAGGACATACAATTGACAGAAATGGCCTACATAAGTGTGAAAAGAAAGTTACAGCAATTTCCAAAGCATCAGCACCTACAAACGTTAGCGAATTGAGAACTTTACTGGGAATGATAAACTATTACAACAAATTTGTCCCAAATTTAGCAACTCTTTTACATCCCTTGAACCACCTATTGAAGAAAAATGTGAAATTTCTGTGGAGTGAAGCTTGTCAAAAAAGTCTGGACAACATTAAGCAAATATTAACTAGCGAACGAGTACTGACGCATTTTAATCCATCTCTTCCAATCACGCTTGCTACAGATGCCTCGCCAGTGGGACTGGGAGCAGTTCTCTCCCATAAGATGCCGGATGGTTCTGAAAGACCGATTGCCTTTGCTTCCAGGTCCTTGACGTTTAGTGAACGGAAGTATAGTCAAATAGACAAGGAAGCCACTGCAATTTACTGGGGCCTAAAAAAATTTTTCCAATATTGCTATGGTCGAAAATTTACTCTTATTACTGATCATAAGCCTTTGATATCAATTTTACATCCTCACAAGACCTTACCAACTATGAGTGCAATGCGTATATTCAACTATGCACAGTTTTTATCCGGCTTTGATTATGACATTGTTTACCGAAAGACACAAGACCATTGTAATGCTGACTACTTGTCTCGATTTCCTACGGAGGCAACAGTGGCAAAGAGAGTAGATCAAACATACATTCACCAAAATAATAAAATTAATACATTATCAGTCAATAAGCAATCCATTGCTTCAGAAACGGAAAAGGACACTGATCTAAAAACCATCAAGGACGCCTTAGAAAGAGGAACCCCACTCGAAACAATCGGATACGTAAATACAGAATATACATTACAAGACGGGTGTTTATTAAGAGGAGCGAGAGTTGTCATTCCAAAGGCACTGCGAAAATATGTTCTTAATGAGCTACATACAGGTCATACGGGCATTGTCAAAATGAAAATGTTAGCACGAAATTATTGCTACTGGACAGGAATTGATCGTGACATTGAAAATTTAGCAAAGGGCTGCAGAAGTTGTTGCTTGAAACAGAAAGCACCTCCTAAGGTTGAATTGCATCATTGGGAGACCCCTAATGGTCCATGGCAACGGCTTCATATAGACTTTGCAGGGCCAATCTTAGGAAAGCAATTGTTCATAATTGTGGACGCTTATAGCAAGTGGGTGGAGGTTATACCTACATTGAAAACTACGTCAGATTGGTGCATTACTCAACTTCAAAATTTATTTTGTACATTTGGCCTTCCTTACACGGTAGTTTCTGACAACGGACCTCAGTTTACATCAAGAGTATTTAAGGACTTCTTAAAATCATATAATATAACTCATCGAACGTCAGCACCTTATCATCCAGCGACGAACGGGCAGGCAGAACGCACGGTCCAAACAATTAAGTATGCCCTAAGAGCAGTGGAGAATGAGTCAGGTGACATATACTCTAAATTAAGAAGGATCCTTACACAGCTCCGCAGATTACCGAGCCCGGAGGGGAAGAGTCCATACAGACAAATGTTCAACAGAGATGTAAGAACGAACCTAGACACTATGATACCAAACTTAGAGGCACATAGAAATTTCAACCAACCAAGGGCACGAACATTCTCTGAGGGAGACAATGTACAGTTCATGGTTTTCGCTACGGGTGGTGTTCGGAGTTGGGACTTCGGTAAAATAGTGAAGAGGGTTGGCCAGCTGCATTACATAATCGAGACAGCATCTGGATCATGCTATCGGCGGCATATCGATCAGATTAGGGGAGGAGGACTGTTATGACCTCTTTAGTTATTGATATAAGCGTGTCAGATGGAAACTGTCTGTCAAGTTGACTATGAAATAAAATATGGTAACAAACATTATTATTTATTATTTCTAATGAGATATTAAAAGTATCAATGGTTGTTTCCGCGTGGTTCTATGGGGATAGGTGTGTGTTACCTTCTGACAATTTGAATCAACGGCTTAACATGCTATTCAAAGAATATGGAAAAGTAAGTCTTAAAATATGGATGAGATACGACTTTTGCTTTTAGGTATTAAAAAAACAGTAAGTATGACACGCAATGTAAAAGACTGCGTGTGTATCGTAAAGCACCATGTGTATGTTTTTAAGAAATATTGTGCATCATAGGGCTATGCAGTTATCATGGATTAGTTTAAGTCGCTTTATTTACTATATTTGCACTTTGTAAATCAGTAGTTTACAATCTCTTTTTTGAACTCTGTTGGTTTGCTAACCATTTTTGTGCATGTCGAGGTACCTTTTAATTAATACTTAAAAATGTGTCTCATAATATTATTTACGAGTATAGGCCTATAATGACCTAGTTTAGGTCACCTAAATAATAATAATGGTTGAAAATATCCTCAAAGAAACTTTTTAAAATTGCTTTTCTGAAAATATGTGTTTTCAAGCTAATACCTTGTTCATTTGGACCAAACAAAAACTGTGAAGAAACCCAGAATGACTTTTATATATTTTCTGTGTTGGTACTACTAAAAAAACTGGTACTACTAAAGGAATTAGAGTTAAAAGTAGTCTGGGCGCACGAGAACGCTTGCGTTCTATCGAGACTTGACTAAATATTTTGGAAAAAATGGAGAGAACCCCGGCGATCTTATGAACCTGAATCGGTTAAGGGTTATTTACACCTTCTATACCTCAAACAGTCGAGTTACGAAGATGAATAACTCAGTTTGGAATCATATGGTCTAATAGTGGAAATAAAACAACGAATAACTTCACCACTTTCGTTTTTGCAACGCGTTTCTAAAAACTCATTGAAAACCTGTATCTGACAACTTCATTTTATGAGTTACCCGGTTTCATCTTAATGCTACGTCTGAAATGAAATGAAAGTTTGTTTTTCTACAGTCGGGTCAAAATATATAAAAAAAAATAGATATCTCTTTTGAGTTGGGACAGATGTGGTTTCCTCTTTCAATTTCACGGTAAGTTTTAAATTGGATAGGAGTTACGTATGTTACGTTGTTTAATATATATATTTACGTATATTATTCTAATTTATTTATGATAAAATATTATATTGTTTTAAACTTTCATGGTCACTAACATTATAGTAATATAAGTTATGATCGCTCCGTGATCATGGCACTTGCAACAGTGCCGAAATATCGGAAACTCAAAAACAAGGTACATGGTAGCAATACCGTAAATAACTTATATTACTATAATGATAAAATATTAGTTTATAAAATTCATCATACTAACTGTTTGTCTTTTTAATTCAAGAAATGATTTTTTGGTGGTTGACACAATGGTTATTAGGATATTATTATTTTTATGTTTTGGCTTAGTCTGTTTTTAAATCTTGAATCTGCACCCGAACTCAGCTCTACTGCTGCTCTGTTCGAACACGAAGAAGCTCGAAGCTTCCAACCTCACTTTCAAAATCTTAACAATTTAATATTAACGTGCTTACCTATATATGTTATTTGTAATTTTTACACCAAAATGCTATAAAAATAATCTTTTGTAAACAAATTCAAATTAACTTTTAATTTAATTAACTGCCAGAAAATGTAAAAGTAGAAAGAAATATTAATAAACTCATGCCTTAGACAAAAAAATTCATTCCAAACAATTACATTTTCCAATTCTATCAAAGATTATTTTAAGTAAAAGATATTTTTTTAATGTGTACCCCTCTTTTCCTCATTGCTACGCATTTCGAGGTGCATGTAATAATTAATATTTACATGTTTTATATAGTCACTAAGCAGCATATGACGCAATTTATAAATATATGTATATAAATTTACATTACTATTGGTAATATAATTTAATGTTCTTTACTATAACACCAAAAGTGTTGTCTTTCGCACTTAAACGTATTATAGTCATCGGCCGGCAGCATAGAGAATAGATTCTCATAAAGAGCGCGATCATTCTCGGCGCGCGCCCGCAGCCATTATTAAGCGCGAACAGTTAACTGCGCGCGCACGGACGCGGAAAATTATTCGCGGGGGCTGTGCGCTTGCGCTTCCGCGAGTCAAGACGTTGCGGGAACATCTCGGAGTCTCGCGGTTTCTACGAGCGTTAATAAAATCTCTTGATTCATTGAAACTTACCGCTGAATCGGTTTCAAAGCGGCTTTGTTTTGGTATTGAAACCATGAATTTATCAGCTGCTCTAATACAAGTTATTAATTTCTATTAAGGAATGGTTTTCTAGTGTCCTATATTTAGCTGGAAATCTATTTGTTTGAAATACCAACCAACCAACATTACCAAAAATTACTACTACTCGAAAATGATGTTTATTTTAAACTATCGAAAAGCAGTATTTTACTAAGATCAATGGACAAAGTAAACCCAATATTTTATTTTATATTTGACTAGAATAAATCAACTTTTTCAGGTGTCATAAAGGACTTGTACGCGTAGCCTCTCTTTAGCTGGACGTAAGTAACCGTGTATTACTATTAGTTTAACTCCAACCAATTGTAAAAAGAGAGCGACGAAATATTTTTGAGGAGACGACCATGTGTCAATCTGACGACATATGTCTATATATAGAAGGATTCAGTAGCTTATATTCAGTAAGTAATATTGTACAGTATCTATTGAGAAGCCGATCTTAAGAGCAGATTAGGAGATCGTGTGGAGTAAAATTGCAAATTACGTGGAGGCACGCGAGCTCGTACTATAGGAGTAAGTAATCTAACAGAGACTAGCTTCAAACGACCACATGTATTTGAAAGTATTTTCATTCTTTAATGCAGTCTCCTTCTTTCTAGTACATACCACTAATTATACACTTTAACGTCATGTTTTCCTGTCAAAATTTATAAATTTGTTTGTGGTTGGTTTCTAAATTGAAAATTACACTGGAAATAAATAAAAAACATATTTCTGAGTAATAATTATATGTTTTAACTATATCACTATTTTTCTAAAAACTTTTGCAAGTATTAAACGAACTAATAATTACTCATGTTCATCATACAAGCTACGGTCTTCTATTAATTCCGCTAGATACTGCAGTTTTGGTATGTTTCCAAATTTTTCCCTTTATTCCTGATGAAATAATAAATTGCACAATTTTCGACATTTTTCAAAATATCAATTCTAATAGATTTTTAGAAAAATGTCTAAATTTTCATGAACGAGACACGATGTAATTGCCTATATATTTAATGAGTTTTAGATAGTAATACATTATTTTATTTTTACTAAGAAGTAAATTAATGTAACATATACATATATATATATAAATATATATATACCGCTAGTCAATGAAAATAGAACACCTGTTAAAATGGTGAAAACCATGGGCTTTCAGTATTCAAACACAAAAAGAATTTTCGCGATATCACTCTCCGTTTCGGAGTTATTGCAGTTCAAAGTTTCATAATTAAGTTGCAGTAATTACAATAAAATTATTAAAATCCTATAGAATCAATGATATTTAACAATCAGTAATTGGTATTTTTTTAATTGCTCGTATAATTATGAAAATAAACGTCCAAAACGATACCTTGTTATTGACAAACCGAATTAAACTGCGCCTTAAATCAGCTGGTGCTTGACCCCTCAGCTTGACCCTATACTTACCTACCTCAAGATGTTCAGTGTGTGTGTCACTCACACAATCGCTGACCTAAAAGAACGAGTGACGGGTAAATGCATAGTGAACAATTGAAATGTTTCGATTTCTTGACTCTCTAATCGACTCCTTCAAATTTTATCAAGTCCGCAGAGTTAATAATTTTAGTCAGTCCGAAAGATACTAAGGTCAGAATCACATTTTGATCTTAAATCGAAATCGATCTGACAACAATGATATTCATTAGAGCTGTAAAAGTAACGAAAAAAAGTGTACCCGTATGTATTCGTTACTATAACAATTATTACTATCGTATCGTTACTTCAGTTACCTTATAACATGCTATGTTATGTGTAAGTTAGAGCAACGAATCGAATCGTATTGCGTACGAGTGCAGTATGACGTCGCGGCGTCGCAACATTCGTGATTTATAGAAAACATACTTATACGTTACATACCAAGCTGAGTCAGGTATTTTTTTTTCAGTTTTCTGTATTTTGAACCAGACTTTTGATAAACAGCTTCTGTTATCGAAGAAACAATTTAATATCATTAGACTCATTTAGACACATCTCTTTTAAGATAACAACAAAAAACCGTGATATTCGCGATAATAAAAAACAAAAACATACATATTTTTTATTTGTAAAAAATACATCCTTACCTTGTTTCTGTTACAATCTCAAACTTTGTCTACTTACACAATACAATTTTATAAACAGTAAAAAACTTGGACGACGAATTTCCAAATTATACTTTACTTAATAAACAAACATCGTTCTTTGTAACGTACGTTTATAAATTCACTGAATAAGCGCGCGCATGCGTAAAATATACGATCAGCAAACGTACAAATACACGCATCAACGGACGTTGCGTAAACTGAAATAGTGTAGGTACCCATACTACGAAAAATGCGAGTAACGAAATGCATTTGTGTGTAACGTTTCGTTACTCGGTACTAAATGGCCCACCCGTTACTCAGTACCGAATACATACGATTTGCTACAGCTCTAATATTCATACGAATCAAAAAGTCGATTCTGATACCAATGTCTCGAATTAGTGATTTGATTCACATTTTACGAGTAATTTTTACCAACTCTACACAGGACCGAGCTCCATCCAGGGCCGAACTTAACTGGAATATTATTAAATACATACTTTTGAAATGTCATTAAAATCCTTATGACCATTTTATTGACTCTTTTGTCCATACACGTGATGGTATTCAATTTACCATAACGACCAGCATGTACACATCTTCATCTTTATCGTTTTTAAAAAGTAGATTTCCTAGATAAGTTTTATAATAACAACAGAAAATACTCTAAATCACAAATCTTTACAATACATTAAACGTAACATAATAAATTCAAAAACAGTAGCAACGCAATAAACAAAAACATTTAAACAATCATGGGCGTACTCAGGTTCTGGGCCAGGGGGGGGGCAAATCTTATTTTTATAAGCTAGGTGAGGTGGTTTTTAAAAATAAAAAAACTTAAATTAAAATAGATAAAATCTTTTTATATAAAATCTTCTTATACAATGGCTATTTTAAAAGTAATTTTCGTGGGTCTTCAGCAAAACGATTTAGGATGCCTTCCGTGAAAGAATCACTCATACTTTTAACAAATTATCTGTGCACACTGAGCATACAAAGCCCATTCAATCTATCTTCTGTCATAGTCGATCTTAGCCACGTTTTTACACGTCTAAGTGTACTAAACGACCTTTCAATCGTAGCAGTGGAATACGGCATTGCCAGCAAAATTTCTAGGGCTATCTTGACCTTTGGGTAAAAAGAATCTGCTTCTTGTATTAACTCCGCTATTCCAATATTTTCAAAATCCTGCTGCTGCTTATTTATCCAAAACGTGCGCCAAAGTTCGGCTTCAGACGTGATCCCTTCTAATTCATAAAAATCAGATACTTCCTCCATGCATTTTTGTAATTTAGGAACTGTAATTTTAATTATCTGAGTAGGGTGTAACAATGAAAGTGTAAACGCTGGTGAATGCTGTCTGCTAAATCTCGCCTCTAATGAAGATGACAAAGAATCCAAATAAGGCACGTATAATGAGCGACGAAAATACTCGCTAAGTGAAGCAGCTGGTTGATTTGCCCTATGTTGTTGGCGGCTTGCTGTTCTTGGTAAACGTAGGTCAATCTTTAAAGCCGTAGCAATTTTTTCAGCTGATTTGATTAAATCTTCGCTCCCTTGTTCCGCGGAACGCCGGTGTTCTGCAACTGCAGTAGTTATTGTTTCTATATGTTCTGCACATCTTAATATGTCTAGCGTTTTAGATTGCAATATGTTTGCGACGGGTTGCAGCATAGAATTATATTTGTCTTTAATACATAGAGCAAATATAAATGTAGTTTGGCTGACAGCAGATAGTAACTGAAAAGCTACTTTCCTTGTGGCAGAATTACCTTCCCGAGAAAGTTTTTCTAAACCTTCTGCAATTTGGACAAAATATTTCTTAAACATCGAAATACTTTGGTATTTATGGGACCATCTTGTTTCACACAGCAATGGTATTTTTGGTGCATATCTTTGACGCAGAACCGATTCCCTGAAAAAAATTATCGTATCTTTTACGGTTCCAATGCAGTTGCGGATCTCAGAAACATGATTTAAATCGTTTACCACGAGGTTTAATCTGTGGCAGGCGCAGTGAAAATATAAACCCTTTTTATAAGTTTCTCTCAATATTTTCTGGACTCCACCATCTTTTCCCGCCATAGTAGCACATCCGTCATAGCCTTGTCCCACGCATTTATTAGCGTCAATATTTAACGTATTAATAAATCTATTTATTTCAGCAGCTATCGTTTGGGCATCCATTTTTTCCAACTCTACGAAGCCCATAAATACTTCTTTAACGTTTTTTTCCTTTTGATCGTATTATCGAAGACCTATTGCTAGTTGTTCTTTACCAGATATATCTGCTGATTCATCAGCCAAAATACTGAAAGCACTTGCGGCTCTAATGTTATCGACCAGTTTTTCTCTTATTAGAATACCGCATATGTTAAAAATTTCATTTTGTATCTTCGGAGACGTATATTGAGCATTCTTTTGACCCTTCTCTAAATGTTGCCGCAAAATTTCATCACCAGACTTTATTTTTAATTGAAGCAAATCTTGAAAAACGCCGTCATCCTTTTCTTTTCCTCTCAATGGCAAATCATGTGTTCCACAAAAAACTATTGTACTGATTATAGGTAGCAATGCATTTCTATTGTCTTCAATAATTTTTTCGTGGCCTGTTTGCAATGTAACTTGTACATTTGTTTTAATGTTACTAAAAGAATTGGCAGACGCACTCGACTCTCTATGCCATTGAGTATCTACATGGGCTTTACAATAAATATGTATATCTTTATACTTGGTAAATGGTCGAACAATTAGAGATCCCTGTACACCACGTGCGACTTTCGGCGGGAATAAAACACAAAACAAACAAAATGCACCTTTCAATTTCTTTGAGTATACAAGCCATGGTTTGTACATTTCTAACCAAGAGTGGTTAAATTTGCGTTTTAAATGTGTAGCATCACCAGCAAAATCATAAGTTTCTGAAGGTACCCAGCATCGCTTTAACATTTCCATTCGCTTCTCCGTTGTCAGTACGAAAGACCGTCCAACCCATCGACCGATATCGTTTTCATGAAAATTTTCTCCATCATCCAGAGTAGACGTAGATGTAGATGCTCGAGATTCAGATACTACCTCATTAACAATACTGCAAGAATTTACGGTTTCCGATTCTGAATCTTGCGGGCTAACAAAAGAGTTACACAATTTTTTATTAGCAGAATAAGATTGTGTTATTGGCGCTGAATCCACCTCACTAGACTGCGGCAACTGCTTACTGCAACTGGCATCATCATCCTCTGTGCTTGTAATTTTCCGTTTTTTTGCTGCAAAAATAAAATACGGTATACGGTAATGAAGCTATAAAAAACTTTAAAAAAAAAAATTTAACCGACTCCAAAACTAAAATGTTAAAAATAATTTCTTTGGAGTCGGTACCACTTTGAGCAGTAGACATTATATTGGTACCATTACCACAAAGTGGTACCGACTCCAAAGAAATTATTTTTAACATTTTAGTTTTGGAGTCGGTTAAATTTTTTGTTAAAAAGTTTTTATTTTACCATTTTTAGTGTTTACATAAAATGATTACCTCATAACCATTTTAGGACTAAGCCTACCCTTACCAGTATCACGTTAGCCCTAACTACTATCCTAGTTACCATCGACCAATTGCAATACCTACTGTCCTCTAACTCCTAACCGTTAAGGAGTTCTGTAGCTTCATCATCAGCACAGCAGCATCAGATGTATTTTCAAGCATATCTTACAAGGATAACGTTAGCCCCACCCACTACTAAATAGTTTCTATCAACCAAATGCAGTACTGTCTCCCAACTCCTAATTATTAAAGAGTTCTATAGCTTCATCATCAGCACAGCAGCATCAGATGTTGATACCCGGAAGCAAACACCAGAGTAAAACATGATTACGTAACAAAAGCAATATGCAAGCATACAATTTTCGGTAGATGCCCTCGATTTCTCCAGGATTCCATCATCAGATCATGACATCCTGACAATGGGACCAACTAGAAACCAAACCCTGTCGAATAAAAAAATAATTTTACGAATCGGTTCAGGCGTCTTCGAGTAATCGGGGAACATACCAAAAAAAAAATTAAAAAAAGATTCCCGCCGAATTGAGAACCTCCTCCTTTTTTTGAAGTCTGTTAAAAAATACGTTTATTTCTTCGGCATGACTATAAAAAAAAGTAAAAACCGCCTTCAGACAACCAATAGCCGCGAAAGATCAACCAAGACCACAGGAATTATGTCTTTTCTTTTGACATCTTAAACAATTGTGATTGTCTTGTTTTATTTAAAAAAATAACAGACTTATTAAGTAGGTAAATAAGTAGGTAATAGAAAAAACTTACCAAAAAAGTTCCGAATATACATTTTCATTCAAAGTTTTATTATAGTAAATCAGAATATAAATAGAAATAATACATATAGGTACCTACTTAGGTCCTAATTATATTCAGTAACAAAACCTTATTTATGTCAAAACTCGTGCACTTTGAAAACAATTACTTGTCAAACAAATGCAAGCTGCTCGCTCGTACTCTCTCCCCGCTTTCGCGGCACTGGATGTCGCACGGTACGATTCGGTAATCTTCGTGTCGTGTAGGCGCGCGGGCGGGCTTCGCAGCGCTGCCGTAGTAACTATTAAGTAATCTGTGGCGCTGCGCTGCTAGCGAGCTGTTATGGGTATGGGTAATGAACGCGCCGCGTAATACAGGGCTGTTAAAATATTGTATTAATAATACAAACAAATGGCAAAAAAATGTTTTCTTAATTTTTATCGATAAAAGTACATGATAAGGTACTTAGTAGGGACGTCAACATTATCCAGGGGGGGGCAGCTGCCCCCCCCTGCCCCTACCTGGGTACGCCCATGTAAACAATCTACCCCAATTAAAACATCATACTTTTGAAATTAATTCCTAAGTTCAGCCCGCGAAATGAGTGGCACGTGTAAGGCGGTCGTAGGTACCTTTTATCTTGCCGAAAGGCGAGCTTGCAGTGGTCGTTAAAATTAGGCTGTGGATACATTATATTTTTATCGGAAAAATATTTTGTTGATAGTAGATACCTAGATACCTAGGCGCGTTTTTAACGTAATTTTGTGTTTTTTTGGATTCGGATATTAGAAATAATATCATTTGACGTTGTTTGTAACTACTATTCATAGTTTTGATTTTGCTACTTGGGTGCCTAGGTATGTACTTATTATTAATAAATCGACTCAATCAATTTATTTAACGTTTCTGGTATTAGTTCGCGTTGAAATGAGCCTGAAATTAAAGAGTTTTTACTTTTTATTAGAATTCCGTACATCAAAAGTAAAAACAAACGGACCCTTATGATAACAAGATCCTTTTTCTGAAAATATCTGGATTTTTTGTTGAAATTAACCACTACTAAAATATGTTCTGCTATACGAGAGTATAGCAGAACAGATGTAAGTTGATGGTACCTAAGGGTCATACTTTTAATTTTTGTTTTGAAATTTATTTTCTCAGAAAATAATATAAAAACATGTATTACATTCTACAAATAACAATATTGCATTATTATAACATTGATGGAACAAGTCATTTATTGTTAATGTTTGTAGTAAACGTTATTAATTTTCTTTTATTAAATATTTGTCCAATGTGTGCACACCTTTAGGATGGTAAAGTCCCTACCTTTGTTTAAAATTTCACGCTAGTGTGTGTACGGAAACCAGGGTTCCCAACTTAGAAGTTTTCCCCCTAAATTTAGGGTGTAAATAAGTGAGATGGGATTTTTGGGGGTGTTATATGTTAAGGGGTTATTTTTATGGTTTTTGTGAACCTTCATATTTTTTAATATTTTAATTATCGAGAAAATTAAAGATTTAAAGTATAGGCCCTGGGACAGCCTTAACTAGCTAATTTTTTACCTAGCGACCTCGGACTTAGTGAAATCTAGTGTACTTAAAATCCAAGTACAGTACTTGGAATTTTCAAACGAAATGGTGGATGAATGATCTTGTACAATATTCAACCCATCTCCTAAAATATTAGGCTTATTCAAAGTCAACATGTATGACTTTATAAAATCTGATTCGCCAGAAGAAAATGAAATAATATTTGACGTAATAAATGTAATTTATTTTTATAAATGAAAAATTAACAAAATTATATCATACAATTTATTTTTAGGGGGATTTCCAAGTAATGAGGGCAAATTTAGGGGTTATTTGAATTTAATTTAGGCTAAATATTTTCAAGAGTTGGTAACACTGACGGAAACTAACCACAATTCGCGGACGTGATTTGCTTATTGTGTCGTATGTGCTAGTTTTTTCGTGTGTACTTTTCTGGATAAGTACTACCTATTTTGTGATTAGTGTGGTGTTTATTTACGGATAATTATGCCTAATTTTATCAGTACAGTAATATCCAATACACGGATATGGTTTTGGCTTATGGAATGGGCGTTGGGAACTCTGGTGAAGCATTGCGTTTGTATCTTGACTATTTCGGACACCGCAATAATAACTATGTGCCCTCCCATGGTAGAATATTGTGAACGTAGTTCAGCGTTTAAGAGATCGTGGCAGTTTTTCCAATCGCAACGTGGATTCCGGTACTATAGGTGACGTGGACGTTAGGGATTCAATTCTCGCTCATTTTGATGTACATCCTGAGGACAGTGCAAGAAGTGCCGGTCGACTTTTTGAAGTCTACAATGCCACCGTACACAAAATCCTAAAGATGGATGAACAGCCGCGACATCCATTTAAGTTTACAAAGGTGCAAGCATTATTGGTGGAAGATTACGAGCGCTGCATGGACTATGCACGTGCAAGACTGTGTGTGTCCGTACAGGAAAGGAACTTTGAACATTTAATTTAAAGTGTAAGCGTATTTAGTGCTGTCTGGTGATTGAAGTGGAAATTATATTGATCTCTAATGGAGGTGATAACAACGGCACATTAAAAAGGTAGGTTTTAATTATTTTTTTTTGTACAGTCAACAGCATATCATGCAAAGAGCAGGAAGCACTTTGGTATTTGCACCGGCTTTATTTCGTAGGCGTAAGCGCTAATATCGAGCTGCTTTCATTCACAGTGACGTGCTATTGACCGTACATTGTGGAACTCTGATTAAAGATGGTACTCGTACACACGGTCCATTCTCACTCACCTGAGCGAGAATTTATTAAATTATTTTCAAAAAATTAGGCATCTTTGATAAATAAAAATATTAAATACCTACGCGTGTGACGCGGTCAATGAACGCGGTCAGTGAGCGGTGACCCACGCGTTTAAATTTAAGGCGATGCGCTCATTTCTTTTTTATTTCTTATTTTCAAAACTCTGTTATTTATTAGTTAATTGAAAAACTGATACAACAAATCTGTTACATTTGCGATACATGATAACCCATTAAAGCAGGTGTTCTATTTTCATTTACACCCTGTATAGGTAGGCAATAATAACCATTGATGCGCTGGGCTTAACAAGTTTTTGTCAGCTAATACTGTTGTTTAAAGGTGATTTATAACGTCGTAACTCTTAGAGACTTTATCTCTGCACTATTAATAGCGTCTGTACCAATGCCGAGCGCACATTCCGCGGTAGCATAGAATTGTGATTGCTAAACGAATTCTGTCGAAATTCACGAAAACTATTTCGGCATTTGTATTGGAATAACGACTATACGAAATCGTAGGATTGTTGCCATTCTAGGTATATCCTAATGTAGACTACATAGTTTCCCTATAGACGTATGACGTATTATGTTACAATAACACAATGAGAATCAACTTTAATCTACCACGGATGAAGTCCAGACCAGCGACGTCTCGAAGTACCAAGAGCTTCACTATAATGAAGTTTTATTTACCCTTCCCAACAGGTCAATATGAAAGTGCCATAGAGCTTTTAGAATAAAAATACTCCATATGCAGACATTTTTTACTCTAACTGTCGGTAGTTGGTTGGATAATTTTATTCCTTAATGAGAAGCGGCATCAGTTCGTTCCATCAAGATGTTATTATGGCCGCGTTGATAAGTGGGGTGTCTTCTGAATGGTACCATTATATAATTATTCGTAATTAATTTACAGAACAATGCGATAAGATATTCTGCTAATATAATTTTTTAAACAATACGCAAAACTGGATGTTTACGTTACTCTTAAAAATCGGCATCTGCTGTCTTTTAAAATTACACGAATAACAATTTATGGTTTTCTTAGCAAAATGAAAGAAAGGGAAGGAAAATATTTTACTCCTTGAGTTTTAAGAATTCAGACAAGTTACATTCCTACTGCTATTATAATAATAAAGTTACAGTTTGATTTTGAGCGAGTTTTTTTTTAAATATAGGTACTAATTTTTCTTTAAATTATTAAATTCAAGTTTTTGAAAAAAAAATTAAAGTTAAATAAAATTTTGTAAACTTATTCAAAAGACTTAAAATTAAGATAATTTATGTTGTTCTACAAAATCTGCAACAGAGGAGTTTGCTACATAATTTTAAAAAATTAAAGAGAGTTTACGGTGGTTAATTCATTCGTTGTACATAATCGGAATTATCAAAGAAGATATGGTAAAACCGCGTGCTCATATTTGATAAGCGGTAAGAAGGAAACGAATGTCCGTCTATCCTTTGTGAATAGTGGACATGGCTCATCTACACCTCATTAATCCGATGCTGAGTAAACATCCTGCACGCTTCCGTGTCCCGCGTCCGCAAACCCCAAAGAGTCAGCTTGCCACAGTATATAAAGACAGAGTATATTAACAATAAAAAGTTATTTATCCTAATTATATTATGTCAATACTTTGTGTGTGTGTTTGTTACCATATTGTTAGTAAAGCCTAAGAATAACATTCAAGAAGGCTAGGAACGGTTATATGTGTTGTCGTGAAACCGAAACGTTAGCGCGATTCATTTCGGTACAGCGACATCTAGTAGTAATAATAATATTAGACAACATCACATATATATTGTTCTGAATCCAAGTTAAGTGGCTAAACCTCCACCTCAGAAACCTCAACGGTAACACAACATCCAGATACTAGTTAATATAGAAAATTTTAATAAAAAAAGGAAAGAATAACATTAGAAAAAATATTGGTCATTAAAACTGATGCTTACAAAAATTGATAATCGTTTGCCAAATCTGTACGTACAATATTCTTCCCGAAAATCTGCTCAAAATTAACAACTATTTCACACAGGCACTTTCAATAGAGGTAGTAAATAGTTGGTTTATGTTGACAAGTTTTTATTTCATTGAAGTCTTTTCTGGAAGTTTGTAGTAGGGCATAAAAGTATAGTAAATAGCTATAGGACATAGTTTTTTTGAAAATAAAAATAAAATCCTTACTCAACCATGGAGGTTATCAAATTCCTAATGTCTACATAAAATCATTAGAATAATAGAGTTCGATAAAAATAATAGAGTCTAGCATTCTCTGCATTGTTCGTTACTTTAGAAAATAATAGAGAAAATAGTTTCGTTATACTATATGTCAGTGTTTAGTATCGGATATACAATGATGAATGGATATAATATTTTTAATAAGTGTATCGAAGGTTTAGGTTTAAAAACACTTACTTAAAACCTTAGTGGTTCGCGTTGTGCTTTTGACTTATGATTTATATTAGTAAATAATCTATAATCTAAGATCACAAATTTGTTGTTTGTCTGTCCGTTTCTTTTTCCATTGTATATGCGTTACCATAGCATCGCGTTAATCGCAAGTAGTTCGTCTACCGGACACTAGATGGCGCTAACGGAAAGATATTTAATAATAGAAAAAAATTAAAGAATTTTGTCCAACCGTGCGAAGCCGGGACGGGCCGCTAGTAACATATAAATAACAATAAAAGATAACCAATACAGTTTCGTTTTGTGTTTTTTAAATAGGTACTATTGTTATAGTTCATAGATAAGGAAAAAGTGTATATTTTTTCAATAAAAACATTGTACTTTATATATAGTCATTGGATTTAATAAAATATATGTGAACCTTACCGGGAAGGGTAATTTGAGGTTACCTTCCAGCTTAGCTGGAGGTCTTAAAGGTTATGTGGGTATTATTATAATTATTGCCCGTTTTCCTTATTTTAATATAATTATAGTCAGCTTTAACTTTTTTTTGGTTGTTTTAAGATGCTGTACATACTGTCGAAGCTGTGGCCTGACACCGGCAGTCACGCTTGAGTTGTCGGCAGAGGGTTCAAAGTCGTTTGCCGCCGATGAACCGTGCCGGCAGTCGCGCTCCGCCACGCGTCGCATCAGCTCAAGTTGACTGCCGGTCGAGAAATAATTCTCAACATTTTAAATACTAGATTTTAAACATATCTTGGATTTCTTTATAATTAAATCCAATATCCTGTATTCCATACGTAAGACTGACAAGCGATTGATATTATAATAACAAATTAATTCCACAGATGTTGCCTCAATTTATATTACACTTAAAACCCCAGAACAGATGAGGATAGTGTATAATGACGGATCAAGTCCTAACAACATGTACATAATACACTACAAATAGCGGACTTAATGCCATCAGCGTTCTCTACCAGTTGACCAAAGGGCTGAGTAGAAAAGTAGCAAAAAGCGATGTATACTAGCTAATGTAAATAATTGTGGGCAATCGAATGTAACAAGGCAATAAAACAGAAATATTCTGTAATAAATAGAGAAATATAAGTATATAAGAGCGGATATATGATTTAGTACACCAAATGACGCACTAGCGATTTAAGAAGCATATCTTTTTGTAAAGAAAAGACATCAACGTCGTCCTATGAGAGCTTCGCAATTTCTTAAATGTTTAGTTTTCTTATACGTACAATAACAAAAAAATAATTTTACTACAGTTATCTAAATAGAATTTGCCATTGATAACTGATGAGCTGTAATGACAGAAGTCTTTGTATCCTTATTGACAAGTTCCCTATATTATCTACTTAATCTTACTAATAGCGAGTGGTGTCCAAAATTAGATCTATAACACTTATGCTAAGTACACTGAATGTATTTGAACTAATGCTTATATTGTTACTCTAAATACTTGGCAAAGTCAATGTACGGTCGCTGCTTAATTTCCCTCTTTATGAGAAGGTTCTGCAGGAAACGAATGTGAATAAGAAGCGATCCGGAAGCGAAGGCGCGCATTAACTCAACACTCGCCTACAGCTATGCACACCTGTTCTATAATATGTTGTTGATAAACATTGAAATAAGAATTATCAGCACTTTTCGTCCAGTATTTTGTTAAGAAAGTTGAGAAGGAAATTCTTCACTAATCTGATGAAGATACGTTTATCAATCCACTAGTACGAATTGACGAATATTTTTTAAAGACTTCTTTGTTTATTATAACGGCTATGAAGGATAATGTTTTTTTGGTTTGTTTAAAAAACCTTTTTATCCTAGGACCAGAAGGAAATTATTCGAATTTCATTTGTTTTATGAAAAAAATCAAGATGTTTCATAAAAGAGTTTTGACCTCTATGGTTTCCGATGAAATTTAAAACTGATCATATAAAACCTCTTTGATTCTGACATTTCATATGCGACCATATGCACACGCACGCACGTAGATAATTTCTACGTCGATTTATTAACGTAAGAGTTAGAAAAGAAACTTTTTTGTTCCGTCATTTATGTTAATAAGATATATCTAAAAACCTATCTATTTAATAGATCAAACCCATCAATGATGTTAGTACTGTAAGCAAAACTGTGAACAAAGAGAGAGTGCGAAACCGACAGTCACTGCTACGATTCGAGTCTTGTAATAATAGGTTTGTATTTGTTGCAAAATATATTGTTGCAAATATATTGTTGCAAAACTGTTTACATGTTTATTTATATATGTTTACTAGTTGACCCGGCCACGCGTTGCTGTGCCGACTGCAGCGTCATCTGCCGGACTGATTTGTGAATCTAAACCATTCTCAGATCCCCTTGAACACACACAAAAAAATTCATTCAAATCGGTCCAGCCGTTTAGGAGGAGTTCAGTGACATACACACTCACAGAAGAATTATATATATAAAGATATCGTTTGGTTTGTTTTAATGTTTATTTTTCAAAGTAACAATTTTTAGAGATGTTTATTAGTACTTACAATGGCACTAATAATTATTATTTTTTGGTAGAATAAACTTTGGTTTTACTCATTCATCTTTACCTACATAAGATTTTCAGTCCAGGAGCTCAAAGCCCATTCGGAAAGTGGATCTGACACTGGAAGGATTGTTTCTAGTTGGTTATTCAGAATTTTGACGTCGTCGACGTTCACCCATTCCACATCAGCCCCGATGCGGCACAAAAGTTATTTTTTGTGAAGTTACGCTGCCTTTTTCAACGCAAAGTATTTAAAGCATACTAAACAAATTCTTTCTATGAGCGCATCTTGTATTGATGGACAGTAAAAATGGTAAGGACCGAACAAGTGACGACTAGTCCACAAGCGTGGAGTTCCCGGGAGGCATAGTGCGGGTGGCGCAGGTCCGTTGCCTTGGAAATGGAAATCATTTACCTATAAGCATCCGAGCGAACTTTGGCACTCGCGCGGATCCCGTGCTTTTTATCAAGTATAATTTAAACTTTGCGCATTTTGTGATCTTACGTAAGAACTATCGAGACTCCCTCCCACCCCCTTGTAAGAAAAAATAAGACATGGTTGACCCCCCTCCCTCACTTAATCGTCTTACGTAATAAATGAATGGCCCCTTTGTTAAGTGATAGGGTAAATTATTGGTATATAGTATTTCCCCTCCGACCATAAATATCTGAATTTGAAATTAGTTCTTCAAATTCGTAGAAATTGTATTTCAAGAAAAAATTTCAAAAAATGTTCTTGTAGTAGATTTGCAGCAAGTTGGCATAATCTGATACATGTATATTACAAACATCCATTAACATAAATCTAACCGGTCGCATTCGCACAACAATCAGACCGTGTTAGCTCACAAAACTGTATAGTTTTACTTTTAATTACAAAATGTAAAAGTTAAACTCTATAATGAACTGTATGTGCTGGGCTTTACATTGCAAATTCGTTGAGGGTATTCTAATAGGTTAACCTGCTGTTCACTGTACATCAGTTTACGCACAGACCAACAAACAATACGCAGTTTATCTCGTTAGTAGTTCACCGGGTTAATTATAAGCCATTCGCATTATTATTGTTTTAGAAGCTTTATCAGAATTTTGGTGAATTTGGGACATTTCCGTGGTTTGGTTTTAAAACCGTTTAATTAAGTTTTCACTAGTCTAAATTAGAATGAGGTTGTTGTATCTAATTATATAATAGAAAATGATTGGGTTTGTTTTAAAATGAATTTAAGTTTTTATTCTGTAATTTATTCAGTCTATAGTCATCTCTATGAGAACGTAAAAATAAAGAAAAGAACTGGTGTGAAGTTTGCCACAGGTGACTTTTAACCCTTAACGCACAAAGTGGTATTCTAAAACTTAAAAAACAACAAAATATTTTCATAAATTAAATTAACTTTCACGGACCAAATAGTCCTGAAAAAAGGCCAGGTCAAAAGCATCCATAACTGACGAGCTTGTATGAAAGGTCTGATAATGTATGTCAGGATTGTAGAAGGTGGAAATCTGTGATTTCTGCCTGGGGGATAAAGGCGAAAATAAAGATTGTAACTTAAAACTTCGCACGGGTGGACAAAATTCTTTAAATTTTTTCTATTATTTAATATTTTTCCTTTAGCGGCATCTAGCGTCCGGTAGACGAACTACTTGCGGTTAACGCGTTGCTATGGTAACGTTATTGATACAATGGAAAAAGAGCGGGGAAAAGAGCGGACAGACAAACACACAAACAACTGTGATCTTAGATTATAGATTAAACATTTTAATCTTAAACTGACATAATACTACCAGATTACACTTGTACAATGTAAAAAGCTCCAACAAATAAAAATATTACATTCATAATAGTAGGTATTTGATCTCAGCCAAATGGCTCTATTAGTGTAACACAAGCGATGATGTGCTTATGGTAATTTAAGTTACAGATACGGGATCTGCAATGCTTTAATGTCACAATCAAAATTATGTCGTGTAACGGGAAGCTGGTAAAATAGCAATCAGGAACAAAATATCAATAAACAAAAATAAATTAACTCCCTCCCTGCGTCTGTATTACTGAGAACTTATAACCCGTCCATTTTCAAAGCCAGGGTGAATAGGCATCTTCTGGGTTAGCCCGTTCCATCGTGGATTCTGTCATGGCCCCCGGGCTTGATTGGGATCAAGAGGGAACCCATCCTAAATAACTGAATATCTAAAGAAAGCAGCAAATACGAAATCATATTACAACCTTTAACCTTAAGTTATGACTGTGTTTTATAAAATAAAATTAAAATATATAACCACAAAATCATTACTATTTTCTTCAATCCTAGCGGCGATAATTGATTGTTTAAATCATAAAAAAATGTTAAAATTACACCTATAATCAGGTTACAATGCCAATTCCAGAAGTTAAATTATAAATCATATTCTACCGGTTTCTAGAATTACAGTGAGACTGATCTGTTGGGCACGAAATTATTTATTCTTCTCCATAGGCACCGTTACACTGCGGTCTACTCTAATGACAGTCGGTTTGTGTGTCACAGGGCCGTGCTAATGGAACACGCGGCCGAAATGTTTACCGTGTACCCAGCCCTTTTGATCATCGGTCTAAGTAAAGCTGCTTAATCTACTTTTACGTATTTTAACAATATAGTCAACGACATACTTATCTGCGATTTCCATTGACGGATTTTCAGCTTAAAGTCTGACAAATAAGGTTTAATGTCAGTTTGAAATTTTTTATGTGACCTATGCTACAAGATGTTTATTTTATCTACCTTTTCTACCAAGTAGTAAGTATTAATATGTGATTTTAAAATGTTAAGATAAGGAACATAAGTACAAATAGGCGAGTTGGTTAACCGATTCGTTGCGACATACAATTACCAGAAACGAAGGCTACGAGCTTGATTTACGTGAAAATTTAAGATTTATTTTGTAAGTAAGTTTTATTTTGGGTGGATTTCCCTAAAACTAAATGTGAAGGAGTTATCATTGATTTGAAATTGACACGGCTCCCGTGCCTAACGCCATACGCAAAAAAGTGATGGCACGGCAGACTTGCCATCCGCAACGAATCGGTTAACAACTAAAGTAGTTATTTGACGTACGTATCAAAAGGTAAAATATGTATTAGGGGTTAAAGTATGAAATTGCCGATTTGTACTGAAAATCTATATTGTTTATTTTTTAAATTTTTAACAAATTTATTTAATCAAAATAGTTGCCATTATTATCTATACATTGCTGCCATCTAATGGGAAGGTCATTAATGCCTTTGCGATAGAATTCCGACGATCTAGACTGCACAAACTGTGTGAAAGCATTTTGTACTGCCTCCTGGGAAGAAAACTTCTTGTCACGTAGATAATTGTCCAAATCACGAAAAAAATGGTAGTCCGTTGGAGCAAGGTCTGGTGAATACGGAGGATGACGAATGGTTTCTAACTGCAGTTCCTGAAGGGTCAAAATGGTTTCTCGTGCTGTGTGAGGTCTCGCGTTGTCGTGGAGCAATAATGGTGAAGATCGATTCATGAGTCGGGGCTGTTTTACTGCTAGTTTTGTCAACATGGTTCGGAGTTCGGCACAATAGACATCTGCCGTTATTGCTTGACCAGATCGGAGAAAACTATAGTGAATAACACCATGCTGAGACCACCAAACAGTTACCATTACCTTTTTATTGGTAAGTTTTGCTTTAGGACACTGTTGTGGCATTTGACCTGGGGTCAGCCATTGCATTTTTCTTTTCCGGTTATCATAAAGAATCCACTTTTCATCACATGTTACAATTCGATCCAATATTCCTTCATTTCTGTACCGGTTCAACAAGGCAACACAAGTTTCAACACGCGTTTCTTTCTGCAGATCAGTCAAATCATGAGGCACCCATTTTTCGTATTTTTTTATTTTATTGATTTGACGCAAGTGAGTCAATATTGTGGGTAAGGTAACGTTAAACCATGCCGCTAATTCCTGGGTACTTTGACTAGGATCGGCTTCCACTATCTCTCTTAATTCATCGTTATTTACCTGTGTGGGCGGTCTTCCTCGTGGCTCGTTCTTTAAGTCGAAATTTCCATCACGAAAGCGTTTAAACCAAAATCGCACGGTGCGTTCATTAGTAGACCCCTCTCCAAACGCAGCATTGATATTGCGGGCTGTTTCTGCCGCGTTAGTTCCGCGTCGGAACTCGTATTCAAAAATAACTCGAATTTTCGCAGTATCCATCTTTCTTGTCTAAATTGAATAACAAAAACAATTGAAAGTCGATATTCAAATGTTTTACATTTTTTAAAAAAAGAACATCATAGAAACCATTTAAAAAAAGTTTCATTCGAAAACCTCAAACCATGAAGATTCTATGTCAATTCAAAGAACCTATTGCAATAAAACGGCAATTTCATACTTTAACCCCTATTATTACTGGCATTCATAAAATTTAAATACGACATTGGTACGACATGAAACTTTTGAGCCGTGTAGTGTAAGGCTGAGTAGAATAGAGCCAATACTGCACAATTACGGGTGTCTTAAATGACGACTTATGATATTCGAGGCAATCACCATACATCTCCCGTAGACCACAAAACGGGCAATAGGTTTCCTCGAATAGTCTTTGAGTGTAGTTTCCCTGACGCGCCTGCCAAACTTTATGATGATGGCAAAATTCTCGATTTTTGGGGGCAGTTTCCAACCAGCAATGGAAGTCTTTCGACAAAGGTTCATTGCACATCTATTGGGAAAACCTTTTGCGGTTGTTATGTACTAGAGGTCGCATAACGTACTTATGTTATGCTTTATACTGTCTGCTGCCTTGGGGGGTCTGAACAATGTGTTATACTACTTAATATATTTATAAAAAATATTTGATATTGAAAATAATATACATAATTGCTTCTTTTAGATTCCTCAGAATTGATATTTTGACACTATATAACTTTTAAATACACAATTTTCTCTTAACTTTGTCTGCAAACATGCAAGCGAATTTCGTATCAAATAACCGTGAAAAAATTTAAACCAGTAAAAATCATGTATTTTTTTTTGAAAATATGCATATTTCCGACTAAAACATATTGAGCTAAGAAAGTTGCCTACATTGAAATTTATCAACAGAAAAACTTAGTTATGCCTATATTCTAAGCTAATTCCCGTTAAATGAAAAAAAATCTCCGTCGAAAACTAGTCCATATATCTAGAGTTCTGGGTGCTGTAATTGTAACAGGAAATTGAAATAGGTAGATTTTTTAATATGTTTTTTTCTAGGGCCAAGCTAAGAACCAAAATTAGTAACAATTTTACAAATTAAAAAAAAAATAATCCGTCGATTTAAGGGTTAATTTCGACAATTGTGAATATTTACAGAATACATACAAAGTAGCGGCTTGCTAAAGGATTTAAAGGATGACAGTGATATAGCCTCATCTCACTCACGTCGCTGCTTTTGCATTGCGATGACAGCTGATTCTAAATACCTGACACAAACACAGCACAACTCTCACAACTAGTTTGCGTTATTTGCACGGCGAGTTTCTCTGTTTGTGAACAAACGTAGACCGATCAGCTTTGTAAAGATCTATGGTTTCATATGGCATGGATGCTAACTATGATACGGGTTTTCTATAAATATTGGATGATCGAGTGTAGAGAAAAATCGATATGTTACATTAAATTAAAAATTAAGGCCAGGGTGAATAAGCACATTCTGGATTAGCTCCTTCCATCGTGGATTCTTGACCCCCGGGCTTGATTGGGATCAAGAGTGAACCCAATCTAAATAAAAAAAAATAAAACTATAATAATAAGTTATCGTTGTTCTCAGTAACAATTAGCAGCTTAGTATTTCGTTATATATATTTTTATGATAAATTTCTTTTAGTTAGAAATTTCACGGAACATATTCGGTCATGCGACTTCAAGCTAACCTATTAATAAATAAAATTACACAAGATATAAGTAGAGCTTTAACTATTTATACTAAATAACCAATAAAATAAAATTAAATAAATTGTTATATACAAATTTATAATTTTAACTAATTATATAGCATTTACACAGTTTTGCATATGCTAATAACAGCTATAGGGATCCGAACTGGTCACTGGAGCAAAAGACAGCATCGCTGCTATTGCATCATCAGACTGTCAATTGAATGAAGTTCAAATTGTTAAAGTCCGTTTGGTTTATCGAAAACAATAATTAAATAAATAATAAATACTAAATAATAAGTTTAACTTATTAGTTTCATTTACTGCTCTTATTTTACATTTTTATACACATTATCCTTATTCGAATAACTTATTTTTAAGAGCTGATATTTAATATCGAAACACTAAACAAGTAAATTATTATTTTCCACAAATTATTGTTTATCTATTGACCATTTTAAAGGATATTATGAATAACTCATACTACTTGTTTAAGAATGTCTAATTACGTAGTTTTAGTAATTGCACCAAAATATTGTAGTTTTTCTCTGAAGTTTATAAATAAGAAGCTTATGCTTATATAAGTACAATAGCTGATTTTATTTCAAATAGTATTTCAATAGTGTAAGTTGTTCGCTTTTATAACTTGCTACTGGTAACTTCTGGTTTATACAAATCATAAATTGTTTTTGAAAATTTATTTTAAGTACGACTCTCTTCAATTCATTTTGACATGAGTTTGTTAACCAGTTTGAAAGGGAATAACCCAACCTTCGAAGCCAAACGATACCGGGTTCAAGTTTTGGAAGGAGAAGATATTTGTGTGCATTTGGACCCGATTCATGGTTATTTTTATATTTTAATGAAATTCATCTATTTATGTGTTTAAGATGTATTTCCATGCGTTACCTTGACATCCATAACACAAGCTTTATATTGTTTAATTTGGACTAGGCCTGATTTTTAATCACTATACGCCAGTAAGCCCACTCCTGTAGTATAATTGGACCCATTTTTGCAAACAAGAACCAACCCACAGCAGCTTGGTTTCGAGAAAACGAGACTTTTGTAAACAGAATGTGCAAAATGCATACATAGTATATTAATTAATGAATACTTGTTAACCTCATGTGGAATACTGTAGCCTATCTAGGAATATCAGATTTATAAATGTTATAAATAATTAGTGTTTAGGTACCATGTTGTATAGTTCTCAAACTGTGGGTTGGTTCTTGTTTGCAAAAATGGGTCCAATTATAGAAAGAACGGGAGACAATAAACTAAATGAAGGCCAATATAGATTGACGAACATAATGGTTTTACTTCGAATAAGAAAGTATTTGGATCTCACTGTGAGCAAATTCTCAGAAAATTTACACATAATGTAGTAATAACGGAAAATTCACTCGCCAAATATGGTGAGATGGCGGAAAAAGCGACGCGCGCCGATTTCATTTCCGAACGATTCTCTTTACGAGCAAACTACCAGTTGTAATTAAGGTATAATTAGTAATTACGCAGATATAATAGGGTTTTCGTCGACACATAAGAACATTATTAAACCATTTAATATACTTTTATTTATATTCAGTGAAACTCGGCAAAAATACAAAGTATAAATGTCAGTAATTTGAAGGGTGTCTGTTATGTTCAATGATTAATGGTCTATGTTTAAGTAGAACAACTAGTTTATCAGTAAGTAGGACACACACTCAATAGGGACGTCTACTCCTCACCGATGACAGATTGAGAGTGTGAGCGAAGCGATACCAAATTATAATGGTATGTAACAGTGTCCAAAAGTTATGATTTATTACTAGTAAAGATCACTTCTGATTTGACATAAAAATTAAAACAGCTGACGACTTGTAAGCAACAACAACGTGTTAATCTATAATCTAAGATCAAAGTGGTTTGTGTGTTTGTCTGTCCGTTCTTTGTCCCCACTCTTTTTCCATTGTATCAATAACGTTACCGTAGCAACGCGTTAACCGCAAGTAGTTCGTCTACCGGACGCTAGATGGCGCTAACGGAAAAATATTTAATAATAGAAAAAAATTAAAGAATTTTATCGCTAGTTATAATAAATATTGTTTTAATCCCAAGTTAGGTATGCTATGTTAAGTATGCCAAGTTATGTATTGCTATGAACTAATCGCTAGGTATAAAATAAACAATTATATTTATTTATCAATTTTTGGATATCAATGTTTTTTTTTATTGAAGTTTTAACTACATTCATAAAATTTACCATTACATCAACCTTACAAAAATTTGAAATCAACATTTGCACCAACTTATAACACGAATAACTTAGAGATAAACATCTCACTAAGCATTCGTAATAATTTTGATATAGCTAAACCAGATACATTACGATGGTTACAGGCGTGTGTTAAGTGTTGCAATGAGTAACAATCGAGGTACCCTATAAATTGGTTCAGCGCCCGCAGTTAACTGTGACTGAATAAAACTAAATACAACGCCATCGACGATTCAAATATATTGTTACTGAATGTGATTAACGTACAGCTGTGGTATTGCCATATGATTGATCGAATGATTGGATAATTATATTATATTTTATGATAGCAGAAATAAGCTTTTAAGCAGAGCATGAGGCCGTTAACTAGTAACAATTGACCTATTAGGAGTTTTGCCTTTGGAGTGAGGCTTAAAGTATATGAAAAATTTAGTCCATTTCCAGACACGCAATGTAAAAAAGTCATGAGATATACCATACGTTTAAAGGAAATTAATCGATCGGCAACGATGTTAACCATTTAATAGAACAAAAACTTTACCTAGGTTGGGTTTGATTAGATTATCCAAAAATTAAGAAAAAAAAAAACAACAATTCACCGTCATTTTTAATTTCCTATTAAACAAAAACAACAATAAACCAAAACTATTCCACAAAAAACTGTGTTCAATTGTTATTGTTATTAAACAATTATTTCAATTCCGTGTCTACTTAACTTATTTCGCTGGTTTGCGAGAATATCGACGCTACTCAAAAATTTGTCAAATTGAACTAAATATGCCAAACGATCTTAAATCTTTAATATTTTATCGTGAACAGAGACACACCGCAGATATCACGCCACTGTTCGCTAGAAAGAGATACAATTACATTTTTTGGTATGCGATAAATGATTTATAAGAAATTTAAAAACCTTATTCTATAAAATCAACAGTTTTTAGTTCCGTCGCTATTCTCACCAACCAGCTATTTGTAATTACATATCAATGGAAAGTTAGTTGGTTTTCACACCTACTAATCTAATACTTAAAATTGTAATACGTGTTATATTAAGCTGTATGTTTCCTTTAAACCAATAAAATAAAAATAAATAGTTTTTGTGTATGTTTATGTCAAAAACAATATAATATTTCTCATGCAAGTAGCAATAAACTTGTGTATTAAAAAAAAAAAACACGACATATTTAATGTGTTTATTTGCAATGGTTAGTAATTCTAGCATTTTATGCATGATTTCATAAAAAAGATGAAATTTATAATAACGGAATTACTCACACAAGGAATGTGCGTGTGGTTCAGCGATATTTAGTTAAGTAGGTCTTTAACTGTAATTGCTCATAGAATACGATCTGGACACGTACCACTGAACAAGTTTGGACAACTGACGATAAAAGCTAGCACCCTTAATTGCACGATGTGTGGAAAAATTGAAGAGGTCGAGCATTTGTTGGTTGAGTGTGTCAGGCATCGAGCATTACTTGAAGACTTAGTGGCAAATCTTAAAGTCAACCTGTTTGACACGTGCATTTGCGCTTTCGAAAAGAACTTGGATATTCTGAAGCAGCAGTGTTGATTTACAGGTTCGCAGTAGAAAGCATTAGTCAAAGGTCGAATACCTAATTAATTAGCATACAACTTTAGTGCATAACATTTATATAGTTACGATGGGGCTGACATGTAACTGTGTATAAAACAATATAAAGATAAAAAATAACCCCATACATAACACATAAGTATGGCTCGAATATGATCTTAGATAAAAAAAAATCTTCCTAACCATGAGAAGAACCCAATACTTTAGCTTTGTTTATGGTCTTTTTAAGCCTTATAATTAGTCCCTTAAATATATAGTTACCAACATTATGAAATTAATAATATGTCTAAAACATTTTCATTATTCTACATATTAAAAATAGATACACAGATTATATGACGCAACAGAGAGATGAGTTATTCGAGAGTATAAAAAACAAAGTGCGTGCGACATGAGGCGTGGTACTTATTACGATGGGCATTTGGCCGGTGGCGATACAAAGGCGGTAGAGGCTCAATAATTCAGTAATAAGTACAGGATTGGGCAACTGATGAGCCCAGTTGCCCAATCCTAATCATTACGTACGGAGGTCCCGTGTGAAATCTGGGAGGGGCAATGAGAGCTCGTGATGCGGGATAGAAAGCGATGACAAGGTCGTGGGCATGAGATTTATGGATGTGATTTATGGTACCCGATTTCAAGAATCACAGGAGTGATTACGGATATGTTTAAACGCTTAATTTAATGCCATGTTTGTGACACTGATTCTTCTGCTATCTCTTTTTGATATCGTGTAACTTAATGTATCCCTATTTCTCTGTTTTAACACTTAATTAGTCACGTGTGTAACTAATAGATTATGTTTCATATTTTTTAAATGTATTATACTTTTTACTCGGCAGGGAGAACTTTATGACAACACGAAGAAATATTTCACAGATTTTAGTTTCTTTTTTAATTGTTTTGAGATTTTGGCTCAAAGATATACCAAACCCATAGTATTTTTTTGATATTAACTACAAATTATTACTTTAGAAGCAAAACTAGGTAACAGAGCTTTTTACGGTATCTAAGTTTGCTTCCAATTATTTACTATTTCATTTGTTTACGGAATAGTTTCGACAAAGTATGTTTAAAATATATTAAAACTTATAACGGATACGGTTTAGTTATATTTGTAGGCGGTCGTAGTTCAGCGGTTGAGATGTCAGCTTTAACCCAGACTAAGAGAGTTCGATCCACATCGATTTACTACGGACTTAGATCCCTTCGTAACGCAAGCTAAATAGTTTACCACGAGCGGTTTAACGCATTGTTATTTCACTTTTTAAAAAGCCTTCATAAGTAGTTGACTCTCATTTTGGCTTCTAATACATTATACTAACAGATGTTGGAATACATTACTAGTTGAGATTACAGTTAAGATTGTAGTTTCTCAGGAGGATACCTTAAACCATTCGCCAACAGATCTCCGCTCACCTGAAACAATAAAAAAAATCACAATGAGTTATGCTGATTACCACCTTGACCGTTGCTTTCGCAACAATCTTCGATAATTATTGTGTAATTCGCTTTTCCCTCGCATGAGTAAACGCGATGGTATCGGACAAGAAACAATTAAAGTTTTATAAATTTCCATTACTTCGGGTAAATGATAATATTACTTTTATTAAGTAATTGGCTCTTTTTGTTTTAATCGAGTAGGAATGCTTCGTTTTATCACAATTTACTTACGTAATTATAGTATAAAAGCTGAAATATACTTATATACGTATATTTGCTTTTCTTCATTAAAATCACGAGACAGTTGTTTCACGATCTGTTGCAAAAATTATAAAAATCCTTGTAAAATCACATTTTTATTTCAATCATGACAAATAACTCTAAGTTAATATGCTGTTTTTTTTTTGGGGAGGTATTGCTGTTCAAATATAATATGTAGTTTTCTTCTTCTATTAATAAAATGTATAGCATTTGGAAAAGGAAACTTTTATATTATTTTATTTCTTGTTATTCTCTTTATAGTGTAATGATATTGAAAGTATGCGTTTATAGAGATAAACAGGAAAAGGGCGAAACCGAGTCACCATTATAGCCGCGCCCGTTCTGCCAAGCATGGACTGCGTATATTTCACTAATTTAGCTAAGTACATAAATGACAGCGCATTCATTGTAAAATTCTTACTAACTTCAGGATTAAATATAAAATAAAATATAACATGCGCAAAAATCCGTAAAAAAGTGTTTTATTCTGAAAATTCTTACTGTTTCGATATCATTTACCATTTATAAAATAATAAGAACAAATACATATGTAACAAAATATTGTAAGAAGTTATAAAAAAACTGTGAACAATATGTTATACGCAAATTTACCTCTTAGATGGAACAGTGTCAATATCTAGAGGACATTATATAGAATTTTAATTATAACGTACTAGCTTTCCGCCCGCGGCTTCGCTCGCGTGGAATTCGGTTATATTGCGGTATAAAGCACAACTATAAGAAAACTTGTCATTCCCACAGAAAAATCTAAGAAGCGCGATGTAACGCTGGATACAATTAGTTGTTAAACCAAAACTGAATGGTACACTATATTATATGTTTTCCCTTGTGGAGCAAAAACATGCAGATTTTGGGCACTGGAAACCCGGGAACACGCTACATAGAGCTGACCATGCGAAAAACAATGTTTTTCCAAGCTATCATTCCACTTCTTATGTATTTTAAAAAACACATCGTAACCATGTTTTAAAAAACACCCAGCACCATCTATCGCATACCTCAAGAACGAAATAACGTAACTAATACTTATACCAATTAGTAATTCGTTGACTTTAGTGATTTCAGGATAAGTAGATGTAAAAAAAACAATTTAGACGATAAAACAAATTGTACGTCATCCCTCGGGAATTCCTCATTTTCGGGGATTCATTATCGTATCATTTAGCTTCTAAATTTACATGTTTATATTCGTTAACGACACACAGCGCCATCTACAATCCATCCATCAAGCAAACAATATTTTTGTTTTTCCTCGGGAATATAAATTTTTTCCAGGATAAAAAGTACCCTATTATTTAATCCGGACTTTTATCTTTACGTCTGCAAAATTTCAAAGCAATCGGTTCAGTAGTTACGGCGTGAAAGCGGAACAAACAAACAAACAAACAAACAAACTCACTTTCCGATTTATAATATTAGTAAGGAAGTAAGGATTATAATTTACAATTCAGTCTTTCCGAAATATTTAACACGTCTATGTTACAAAATTTAGAGGAAAGGAGGAATTAAATAAAATTTATTTAATTTGTGTTCTTTGTTGTAATTTATGGCTATATCTATACTAATATTATAAAGAAGTAAAGTTTGTGTGTTTGTATATTTGTTAAATTGTAAGGGGTAATTTCGGGATCTACTGAACCGATTTTAAAAATTGTTTCACCAATAGAAAAGCACATTATTGCTGAGTGTCATAGGCTATATCGAATGCTAGAAAATATTTAAAGAATTTTGTCCACCCGTGCGAAGCCGGGACGGGCCGCTAGTAATATATATACCTAAGCCATAAATTTAAAAAAATTTTTTATTTAAAAACGTGATTTTTTAAATATATATATATAACAAAGTCGAAGGCGAATTCCTTGATTTTCTGGATTTATGGAATTAGGTGGAGTTGTTCGAATTTCAATGTAAATCGTCCTATAGCTCCATTAAAACAGGTTTCGATCTTGACAGATGCGATAACATTCAGTTATCAAGAGTTTGAACGTCTGAGAAAAAGCTTTAAAATATAAAATCCAGAGAACCCATTTTTCATAATATATGCATACCCAATAACAAACTGCTTAATGAACTTATACTCCGCAAAAATACTTGGTTCAAATCCTTTTAGCTTTCGCTGAAAGCCTTCTTGAATGTCACAATGTTAGCGTTCTGCATGTAAACGTTTGTGAATTCGACCGTTGCAGTTATCAATTTCTTTTTGAAGTGAGAAACTTTTTAGGTTATAAGAGTAAAGTCAGTTGGTAGAATGTTGGAGAGGCGAACGACCAACCTGTCGTTTGTGCGCCTGCGTCGGTGGTCGGCGAGCGCAAGGCCGTCCCGAACACGACCGCTGCTAACATTATTTTCCCACACCTTAGAAGAGATACAAATCGTTTGGCTACTTTGGAAGGCAAACTTTAATAAAGGAAACTACTTTGATTGAAAACAATCTTTTGACGATCTAAATTTCCTGGATTTCAATAGAATTGAGTTTATTAGTTAGATTAGTTACAGGCCATTTTATCACATGTATTTTTAATAGTTTTACATTTCTACATGTTTTGATTAGTTGTCTATTAAAGAATAAAAATGAGCTTGTTTTCTTTTGTTTTCTTCTGTAGAAGTTATTTATTTGATTAGATACTAATTTTCGATTGACTAGGATTAATCTATAATCTTAGATCACAGTGGTTTGTGTGTTTGTCTGTCCGCTCTTTTTCCATCGTATATGCGTTATCATAGCAACGCGTTTATCGAAAGTAGTTCGTCTACTGGAGGCTAGATGGCGCTAACGGAATAAATATTTAATAATAGAAACATTTCATGAATTTTGGGCCGGTAGTTAATAATAAATATCGTAGCATTATTTTTGTTTTGTTCTTAAATATGTCAAAAATATTTAGGGGTAAATGGAAACCACCCTCAAAAAATCCTCCTTTTTTAAGGTGGAGAGCGCAGTAAGAGACCACAATTCGGTAAACGCTGGTGCCCGTTTCGTGATCTACGAAAAGTGTATGGTAATTGCTTCCAATATAATTAGTTGCCTTTTAAGAGACTTAAATGTAAAGAGGCTGTGCTATCGTACTCTACTGAACACCACGCGGCACTCTTTAATAAATGTAGTGAAGTTTCCCCGCTCATTAGGTTTTCATTCAGCCATGTTTACGCAAGGTACGCACAGGCGCTTTTGATGCAATTTGGCGTAAACAAATGACAACCGATCAGAATCTCACAGCTAGGCAGAATTCGGGGGGAACAGCCATAGTATCCTGAGTTTATAAATCTTCTGTTATTAAAACTTGGCCAAAGAATATCACTTTTTTAAATTAGTTCTTACATAAAACTTTTTGCTAACATAATTGGATGTATAATTTCAATCAAGTGTGTAAAGTGTAAATAATCTTGGTCCTTTGTAATCTATAGTCAAAGGAGCTGTTTGTACAAATCGTACATACAAATTGATAAAATCCTTTTATGATTTTAAAAATTAGTAAAGCTAAATGCAAAATAATTTTGGGTTTTAGAACCAATGAAAGGACAAGTTTACTTTTTTTAACTTTTTGTTTGCAATTGGCAATAATAATAAATATATAAATATATTATTCTTATTAATGTAGCCGCAACAAGTTTGCTGGCTCAAATACGTGGTAAGCTGAAGCCTGAGGACTTGACTCAGTTAATTCTTATTTAGGTGTAGTGCTACAGATTCCACGGTCCGCTGCGCCGTTTAATTTTCTTTAAAAGCGTCCAGTAGCTTTGTTGCAAACTTTATTAGGGCAAGTCCAGCAAAAGCTTGGTACGTATTTAGTGGTTTTGTTTATAGTCTGAAAGCTTTTAGAATTAAAGCTTTGGAATATCTTTAAGGTAGTAAAATAGATAATGCCTGTTAGTATGTAAACTAGAGACAAATAGTGGGTATAGTGACAAATTGTTAATAGGAATTATTAAATTTTCTGATAAGTAAAAACCAAATATCGCTACTAATATACACAGATTCCTGTAACGATGTAATAATGGTATATTTATAAAATAATAGTACAGAATTTACTTTGAATTGTTTAACTGTAGTTTGTTTGTAGTTGATGATTTAAAAAAATATTTCTTGTTCAAATGATTGAGATTAAGGTGACATATTAAACAACCAATAAATTTTAGTGTTATATAATATTATTTCTTATTCGTAACATTCTCACCTATTAAGATAGCTTTTTTTACAAAAATAAAACATTTTATATAAATCATTAATGCATATACCTACATATTTAACTTATCCCCAATCCTGTGAACACGGCACCAATCACATAAAACATTGCATAGTATCCTAGAAAATATAAAAAATTTGGTTCATCTACATTGACGGCCGGGAATCGAACCCTAGGCCTCGGAGTGACGTTATCAAGACAATCGGTTTGCGAGCCACTCGCCACGGAGGTCATCAAAATGGACAGTCACGTACAAAACACGCTCACTTACGTCAATGTGACGTGACCTGTCATTATCAACTGTCATTGATATGTTATATTTGCATCAGATTTTCTGCACAATGCTATAACACCTGTTACGGAGAGGTCGCGATCATGTATTTAATTATAACCTTACCGTCCGTCTCTCTGTCACGAATACCACGCCCACAGATCTCTATCGCGTGGGACTTTGCTGATTCATACAACGTATTACGCTAAAATGTAAAGGTTAGAATATAATTTTACTTATCAATGAGATAAGCCAATCTTAATGCTTTTAAAACTGATAGCGCTGGGTGTTAATTATATGGCACTTGCCAGATAAATTTGCAATACCTATTCTACTTCGTAACTCTAGGTTTGAAAAAAGATTTTTAAGAGTAATGAATAGCTATTGGCACGAAAACTAACGGTTTTATTAAATAGGTTTTATTATGGTGTGATGAACTTAAAAATAACCTCAATGATTATTGCAATTCACTTTACGATAATTAATTTGACAAAATAATAATTTAAATTTTTCTAAGTAAATTGAATGATTTTTCAAATCACACATGAAAATAACAAGTCATCATAATCAAGAAAGATAAGGCTTTTATATCGTGAAACTGTAATTAGTTATTGATTTATTATTTTTGGTTTTCATCATCATACGATGCAGAAAACTTTCAGATATCTTTCGTAACGATTCATTACACTTTACAATCCTATTTGAGATTAATATTTTTCAACACATTTTTGTAGTTTACTCCTTAAGAATAGATTTCATATAAAATATGACGAGTAAAATTTAGTGATCGAAAAACAGCGTTATGTCTTTTGTGCGCAACTTATCATACATTCATTAATAACTTTAAGTCTTTAGAACTCATTAAAATCCCTGCTCTTGTCGATTATTTATTACTAGATGACTCGGTAAAAAACCTTTATAAACAAGTCTTCAAAACTACACTGAGAAGTATCAGTACGCGTTGCTATGGTAACGTTAATTGCTAGTATAACCCGGCCAAGCGTTGCTATGGTAACGTATAACCCAGCCGCGCGTTGCTGGTATGGTAACAAACAAACCCACTAAGTCCTTCTTTTATATTATGGGTGATTATATAAATATTTTTTAATAGTTCAGTTACGGCTATTCCCACATTTTCTACTTAAACTCGTTACTGTTTTTATTTTTTTTATTTATTTTAGTCCAGCCACATGGCAAACATTAAGACATCCATGTTATAAACCAGTTGAGTGCAGATAAGTTCTGATGAATGCCACAATAACCGCGTACATAACATTCGCAGATAGATATTAAATAAGTACTTTAAGAGAAATATAAGGTATAAAACATGTTCTAAAATCGTATAAATGTAAAACAATTAATTTATAAACGAAAATCCGTTGTATAATTCGTGCTTTAAGTGTGCACACACCCTAAGACATTGCCAGAACAATGTATCGAATATAAGACTTTAAAAATAAGATAAAATCTGCATAACAAAGATTATAAAATGCGATAACTATACAGCACCTTAGAAGCATGACATGTGCCATTAAAGGTAAAATAAGATATCAGTAGAATGTTGACGAAACAATAAAATTAGCTTCCACTCAGTGTGACTAGGTACAAAGCGGGCGGCGGATCAAAGAAATGTCACGAGTTGTCGTCACGCCCCCTATAAAACCTTACGCACAGCAACAGCGATTTTACACAGCGTTTTGCAAAAACTCAAGCAGCTATTTCTAAGAAATATCATGTTGAAAACCGCGGTTGAGCAGTTTTCACAGCTTGTGAGACAAGGGTCAACATTCAGTTCAAAACTGTTGAAATCGACTACACTGCCAATGGTTACTGTACATCTTTCTTTCTTCATAACGTGCAAAAAGTTGAAATCCATCAGAGGGATCATTATGTAACCGTTTTAAAGAAAAAACTTAATGTTTTATGCTCTTGAATGTCTGGTTTTACTTTTTAGGGTTCCGTACCCAAAGGGTAAAAACGGGACCCTATTACTAAGACTTCTCTGTCTGTCCGTCCGTCTGTTTGCCACCAGGCTGTATCTCAAGAACTGCGATAGCTAGACAGTTGAAATTTTCACAAATTATGTATTTCTGTTGCCGCTTTAACAACAAATACTAAAAACAAAATAAAATAAATATTTAAGGGGGCTCCCATACAACAAACGCGATTTTTTTGCCCTTTTTTGTTCAATATTAATAACGGCAACCGGTAGACACTTGAAATATTCACAAAATACTCAGTTGTATTTTTACTTTAATAATAAGTAAAATTTAAATAAAATAAATATTTAAGGATATACAATTAACGTGGTTTTTTTACTTAACTAAAAGTTTGTACGGAATCCTTCGTACGTGAGTCCGACTCAAACATGGCCGGTTTTTTTCAACTCTATGTTGGTTTGCTAATTATTTCTGTGCATGTCGAGGCACCTTTTAATTAATACTTTAAAATGTGTCTTATAAAATATATAAAATAGTTCTCGGTATCCAATTTGTTAGGTATACCTATTATCTTCTAAATTTGATAGATACTAATATATTTCATAAATACCATAATTACATACCCAATGTAAACCCAATTTTCTTTACATCAAAGTAAAGAAAAAGTTACCCGTAATACAAGAAAATACACGGTAATACAAGAACATAAAAACTTAGAAATGATTACCGCAATAAAATCTCTTGCATAATTAAAAGGAACTACAAACATACACTTTCACTTTTCGTACGTTTAAACTTTTAAGTTTTCACAAACGTAACTTGAAAACACATCTTAATTTTAATTAAAAACCAACTCCTCAGCCCTCTTTAAGTGTGCGGGCTTAAATTAATCGATTTGACTTACAATAATTAACACTTATCTTTATACCGGAGCCGCAAAATAAAAGAGCAAGAGCCCGCTGACACGAACCGAGGTGTTTATGGCTCGTGTTTGAGCATACCTCGGCAACTGCTCGCAAAATAGAACAACCTAATGAGACTTAAATGAGAACAGATTTACTTGATATAGTTTCTAGATACAAAACGCACGGCTTAAAAAAGCTAATTGCATTTCGTATTGCTCTCAGTAATGTTGATATTTCTGGAAAAAAGCGAGTAAAACGTATTATTTTATCATTTTATGCGATTTTGTGACACGATTGTAATGAGACTCGGGAATGTAGGGTGTATTATGGTGCGGTCGTTACATGAAGACGTTTTGCGTTGGACGCACATAATCTTTTATAGATTGCCTGGAAATAGAAATCATTTAGATTAGTATAAACATAGATTATAAGAGAACGTAAAGCAATCTTTGGTTTTTTTAGTTAGGTAGATGGTTAAAAATGGCTTTAGAATATACAATTACCATTAATCTGTTATTAATTTACTGTAAAAGTGATATATGATTAGCTTAAAACTGTATTTAATGTATGTAAAATATAAAATTTCATAAACTTCCTCATCTCTTTAACAATAAAAACGAAACTGCTAACAACTTTATCCAGAGCGGGCCGATTTCCTGACTTTTTTTAAACAAAACTAAATTGTTCAGATTAATGATTTGTTTGCGATGCTAGAGCTACAAAATATCATTTCGTTTACTTTTCGTCGGGTGAATATATAAGAATAGACTATAGCTACAAAGGAAGTGACCATTGTTATGCAAATTTTCTATGAGGGTTAAATACAGTTCTGCAACAAAGCCAAAATTATAATGGGTTTTGTGGTATTGACACTACAGACCCGACAGTTGCGCAATATACCCAATCACTAATAGATACTACATTGTACTCCATTATAATGAAATAGAGGTGTTCTCTAAATATTGCTATTTTTATCTAGATATCATACATTCACACCAATTAGCCTAGCCCAAACTAAGCATTGTAAGGCTTGTGTTATGGATACTAAGGTAACGGACAGTAATTTATATAAATAGCCATGACTCAGGTGCTCGAATACATCACACTAACATCTGCCCCTACCCAGGAAAAGAGCAGGATCGCAACCGTTGCACCAAACGGTCGTCATTGTTTACCCCATTAATTCCTTTTTTGCCTATCTGTGCCCCTTTTTTATTAATGTTTGATTAGTTAATCTCGATAAATATTATAATATTCTTTGTTACCAAATAAAAGAAAATTGGTTCTACGTGAAAGCATATTTCATTTTATTATCTCAAAAAGAAAAAACGACCAGAAAAGTAAGACCAAAGAAATTATGTTTTTATGAAATAGCTGTGAAAAGAGTACAGTCAGGTGTATAACATTTAAAAGTAAAATAGCTGTAAAATAAGATCTTTGATAGTTGGATTAAATATGTTTCGATACTTAGTAATGATAAATCTAAGGACGTACTGGTTTGGGGTATTTAAAAAGAGGAAAAAGGCCATCAACTCAACTATAAGACTTAACTGATCGCTTGTTACATTTAAATTTGTTTCGCTGTGTGCTAAACGATAGAAAATTTCACAGCTGAAGTTGCAATTGATTGCAACGTAATGCTATAATAAGCAATAATATTCAATTTTACGTTTAAAAGATGTTCCAAATCGCATCGACATGATTCAGCGCTGTAATTATATCTTGTATGTAATTAAAAATAGAATTTAAGCGAATTTTAGTAAACTTCAAGCATATTTTGAAGTTGTGAAGTAACTATCGCTCCTGTCCAAACGTCGCTATTGCTGAGGTCCTGGGTTCAACGTCCTCCAGATTAGCAAGGAATCGGGAATCTAATTTATCTCCGATTTTCGTTTTTATTTCATTAACACTAGTTCTTTGCTTGCTTAACCCTTAGCTGGTTTCGGGGGTCAATAATTACCCCAGGCGCACACATTTTCAAAGATATCTTTCCTGTTTAAAAACGTATACTCTTGCGCGTCGGTGTAATCTCACTACGTCGCTGGGTGCGGCGGGTGACGGACGCACGTCGCTCTACCATTGCTGGAAGCGGAGGTACGTACACTACAGGGGTCAAAAATTACCCCCGACACCAAAAGTGCTGTTTTTTTTGCGCGCGCATGTAACGGTTTTTTTGTTATTTTAGGAAAATATCGTTGCAATGACGGGGTTTCTGAATGAAAACCAAATTTCACAACTTCTGGAAGATGAGGATGAAGAATCTGATTTAGATTCGGCCCGGGCGACCACAACAGCAGTCTGTGATGATGAGCCGATTAGCGACTGTGAGGTCGCAGAGACCGTCAGCTGTTCCGAAGAAAGTGTTTTGGGCACAGATTCGGAATCTTCAAGTTCCAGCAGTGAGGAAGATGAAGAAACGGTACGAACTCCTGGATACTATAGGGGATGGGGGATATACTTGGATCACTTGTACCAAATGTTAGAATTTTAGGAGTAGATTTTAGACTTTTGATTTGCGTTGTCAGTTTTTTATTTTTTTTTTATTTTAAAAGAAGTTCCTAATTTTTGTTATTAAGATTATATAAGAAAACTATGAGAAAAAAGAAATTTAAGTTATGTTTACGTTTTTATATAATAAATAGTTCCTAAAGTAACAAGTGCCTAACTAAGTACAAAAAAATTAAAATATTTTAAATAAGTAAAAAAAAATGTGATTTATGATTGTAATATACCTTAAAAACTGATTGATCTCTAGATTCAAAGTTGTATTTCTATAAATAAAACAAAAAATTATAAAAAAAATGTTTTTTCATTTTATTTTTTTATATTTTTTTAGTGGGGTCATGTTTCACCCCCGATACCAATAACGTTACTAATTTTAGCGAAACCAGCTAAGGGTTAACATGAGTTAGAAGCAACCTATTGAATTTTTTCTGATGTTTGTTCATATGGCAATACAACGTTTAATAACATGAAGCAATAAAATGTAAACACATAACACATAATCAAAAATACAGAAAACTAAAATAAGTTTTCTGTATTTAAAGCAAGTCACCGTCTTAGCCTCTGACATAACTCGATAAAAGCACCGCTGCTGCGTCGTATTTTCTTACAGCATCTTAAAGAAAAGGCAAACTTCAATTATATATTGTCTATTCAACTGTATTTTAAATAAAAAAGCTGTTAACCAAAAACGATGTCTTAAAAAATTTAAATAATTTTTTGTTTGATATTAAACACTGAAGCTCAAGTCAGCAAAGCAAATAAAAACATTTAAGATTAATGTTTTGACTTTTAAGATGATGACAATCACTTGAAGTGGTCTAAAAATTTCTAAAAATCAATAAAACCGTCATAAGCGCCAACTCCGATGAAGAGCTTGCTCAAATAATAACAGTTACTTTATAGACAACAGTTTCCTTAAATGTAGAATTTAACTTACTTCGGGTTAAATAACTGTTATTGGTTTATCGTTTTTTCTACTTTTTCTGTCGCGCAGTTAGTACTGTATTTATTTTAAATGTATATTTCGATTTTGTATACTTACATACGACTTTGTATATAAATGTATACTTTAATTTGCCTTTTTAATTTTAATCGCGTAGACAGTTATGTTGTATCTGTAAACTGTATGTAAACTATCTCAATTCTGGCACTCTTCTACTTACGGCACTCGTGAGAGTGTGTTTCGGTCTTCGCTATCAAAATTATGCAGTAAAATAATAAGCCGTGTTGCTTCAAATATACTCATTTATTTATTTAATTGTTATGGTAACACTGTTTATTGAAAGAGTTGATTTTAATATTCTATAGGACTTTTTGGCGGGAGCGGGAAGCGTCACGTTGGGGGTTATGTTTCTCTTGTTAAAATTTGTGTTGTTGTGAATATTGGTGCATCATAATAGTGGATTATTAACCACTTAGTGTTTGTGAACATACGAGAATGTTGGCAAGTGAAACAAAGCAGTGGAAGCTGTCTTTTCCTACTCTCTCAAGAAGTCCACGGGGAGGTTTCAGTAAAACCCCACACATTTACTGAAACCTAGGGAAGGGAAAAAAATATTTTACTGTTCATTCATCATCATCATCAAATTAAGAGAAGTAATTACTCAAGAACTGGCGATTGTACTTTTTTGACACTGGCTTAATGCACAAATCGTGCAAGCCAAAAATAAAGAAGAAAAAAATATTAAATTAATTATCTGTTTAACTAGAAAATTATGGTATAATTTCCCTTATTTGATGATTTCTTCAGGCAGTCACCTGATTAATGTTATTTAACTAATACACGTTAAATGTTGCGAGTGTTATAATTAAGTCATAATATTATCTATAAAACTATAAATTTATTCACAATATATTAAAAAAAAAATTAAGAGCCTATTTTCTATTTTATTACAACCTCTTTGGAACCATACACATATTTCAAGAGTTCTGATTGAAAAGGCATTCAAGTTTCATGCAATTCAGTTTACGCCCATACATATACTGCTTAGTTAATCTATTTGGATTATTTTGAATGTCTCGATATTTGTTCTAAGAGACTCTGTTGCACGTGGGCGACGGACGTGGCGTGGACGCGTAAAGAGCTAGTGATATAATTGCATTTTACTTAAACAAAGGTCTACACTTTTGTCTGATTATGTAATGAGCCTTCCAAATGATATTTTCCTCAAGAGTGCAGAAAAATATTACGCCATCAATAAGGCTTAAGGCGATTCTTTGAGTACACACTACAAACAAGACGGCCTTCTCTCTATAGATTGTCCAAATATTGACCAACATAATAATCGTGTGATGTAAGGTTACCAAATAAAATTGTAAACGTATTTTTATGTAATCCTTTTTTAAATTCAGTAAAAATCTTGTTTCCTGAGGTCACTAAATTCTATAATTCAGTCAGATATTTCTATAATATTTCGAACTAAGACGCATTGTATCTTACAATGCTATGACTTTGAGAAGGCTTCGAAGTATTTAATATCTCGATTATTGTAATTGCTGGTATAAAGTCAAGATCAAAATTGGAGTTACATTTTTGTCTTCTTCACGGCTGAGTAATTAGAACGGCGAGCCTCTGAGATATACGTGTACGATTCCCACAGAGGTATAAAAAAAAACCTTATTACTTTGAGCAGATACAACACAAAGTCGTTGCAATTGTTATATCTTCATTGGTATTAATTTTTGTTGCTGTTGTAAGCTAGTCATATGATCTTTGTATCTATACTAATACTAATATTATAAAGCTGCAGAGTTTGTTTGTTTGTTTGTTTATTTGAACGCGCTAATCTCTGGAACTACTGGTCCGATTTAAATAATTCTTTCAGTGTTGGGTAGTCCATTTATCGAGGATGGCTATAGGCTATATTTTTTTTGCAAAATTAGGGATCTGTAATAAAATTGCTATTTTGTAACACAAGGTGTAAAATCGAAAACCTATTTAAGCGTGCGCTGCAAAAACTATTGACAATAGAACAAAATGATGTACTACGGGTTTGTAGATTCCATTAAGACCTACAAAAAAGTCCGCGAGAATATAAATCTAGCTATCATGGTTTAATCACAATAACCGATTTCGTGTTCAAAATAATTATTAAATCGTCTGAAAAAAAAAACTACGTTAAATATGTATTGTAATATTAATCTTTATCGAAATTAAGCATTACGTTATCAAGAGTATTTATGTAGAAGTAAAATACTTTTTGTTTCATCACAATCGTATATTTCGTTTAAAAGTTATCACGTGTGTAAGATGTTAAGAGTTGGTACCTATTAATGAGTTATGGGCCATAGAGTTTTTTATCAACATAAAATCCTGTAATAATCTTTTTCGAAATATATTTGTTGATGATTGTAAGTATAAGATCTTTGAAGAGTATAAGATCTTTATAATAAATACATTTCTAAAATAACTCTGCTAAGGAAATCCACGCGCGCTTGATGCAAGCAAGACAAGACGCATGCAAAAGTGTCGGGATCTCATTGTTATCTACACTAATATTATAAGGAGGAAAGATTTGTATTTTTGTATGTTTGAAATAAACTCAAAAACTACTAAGCCGATTTTAAAAATTCTTTCACCATTGGAAAGCTACATTCACGCTGAGTAACATAGGCTGTATTTAATGCTAGAAAATTTTAAAGAATTTTGTCCACCCGTGCGAAGCCGGGACGGGCCGCTAGTTTTTGATATTTTTCGAATAGGAATAAAACTCTTTTATTGATCAATAAATCTTCTGTGTTCTTTAAATTTTTTTTATATTTTAGTCGTATCCGCATCGTAGATTGTGTGTGGTCGGCTTTATTGCGTCGTCTATTTTGCCTATAGAACGTATGCAGCGAGCTTACTTTGTGCTGCTCGATAATCTGTGATGTCACTTTGATACTTATCAGAAGCCGGTAAAAGCGCAAGCGGCGATCTCACCGCCAAAATGTAAAAGATACTCATTTTTTGTGAATTTGAATTATTTCGTGTCGCATGAGTTTAACAATGGTGTGTCAATTTTCAGAATATTCTTGTAATATGGCCGAGATGCGTATTCGTCCTGACGGTACTATGCCAGGCCCTACCCACCCTCAATTTAGTAAGCGGCGATGTTATCCTCCAACAGGTAGGTATGATTTCCACAAACTTTCTAGGAATGAGATGCTCCATAATATTATGTTTATCTGGCCAAGCAAGCAAGGTTAGGCCCAGGTTCGCGGATAGTGTTCCTTAATGTGTTATGTACGTTAAAGGAGGTATCTGGTAAGGGGCATTGAAGTCCTGTTCTTCCGGTGGTGGCTATCAGCAGAAAGTCTGGGATCCAAGAAGGAAGTCCCTACATCGGGGAGTGTTATTATTCTATGATCAACCTAAAGTTTCTTATAAGTTCTAATCATTAAATGGTATTGCTCATGGCTCAACTTTACTTTTTTTATTTCTCCCATAAAAAACAGTAACAAATTATTTCTTTTAATCATCAGTAAGTTATAGTTCTTAATCGTTTCAAATAGAAATGAATCATGGAAAAGAACCGACAGGAAACATCAACAGTCTACGAAGAAAAATATTACCTCACCAAATTTCACAATTTCCTCGGCAAAATACATCCTCTCTCACCAGACATGTAGCATTGCGTAAATATGAGTAAATATAAATAACCGTCTGACATTCAGATGTCGTTTGTCAACTTAGGTCACGGTAAACATTAATTTACAACTAGATAAAGGTCTGCAAAAAAGGAAGAAATAACTCTATAGTATGTAATAAATCCATTAATTTAAAATAGTAAAGATAATTATATATAAATAAGGCCCAAAACAATAACACGATAGTAATGTTACATTTACAACATACAAAACAAGTACCTTTGTTTTAATGAAATGAATCAAACGACGGAGAGTAAGTGGAATTCAGAGCCAAAGGCCTTATGTTCTTATTGTTTCGTATATTGCTTTAATATTTCCCAGTCACCCACTTTTGGTGTAAACACGGGACAAGTTTTACACGCTCGCTTTCACTGCGCACAGGTGCGCCGTTGATGCGCGCAATGCGTCAGCGCATCGCGGACCCGCGCAGTCTGATAGAACTGCGTATTATTGATTTTGTCTTTGCTATATTGTACTTAGAATAATGTTGTAATGTTTTGTACGTTTACATTTAATATTTATTTCAAACTCAAAACAAAAACTAATTAAAATTTCAAGACTATTTCATGCCAGAGAAAATAAAAAACATTAATTTGGAAAATAATCTTCTTGTCTCAAATAATATCTACTTCTGTAGAAAAGCTATTTTATAACAGATCAAAAATCGTTAAATGTTTAATTTAATTTGCTTTAAAGTCGTAGGTACCTGACTCTATCAATGAATACCCATTACGTTGTTCTAATCTCGGCATCTTTACACCTGTGTGCATTGCAACATAGACAAATCGACTGGTTACGCGCTACAACGCAATGCCGAGTGTTGCTCAAGTTCGATATCCCAGATATCGATAAATACGAACGTTAGCATTCATAACCGAGATAACATCGAGATTATCCTCATAAAGCTTGCGACTATCGACTTTGAATACGCAAGTTAATGGGAGCCTAATAGTTATTTTAAATAACTATTACAATTTATCTATATGGGAAAATTATGCGAACGTAACTTTTCGGATTTTAATATTACTGTAAAAATGCATAATCTGTTTAATTCGAACACATTTTTTAAGTTTTCCAATTTTTTATCTTTAGAGGCAATTATCATAATCGCTCGATAATATCATTTTGAAAATACAAAAAAATAGGTAATCGTAAATCCCTTATAGAATGTTATTATCGTTAAGAAACAGCTGAACTAACAGAGTTAAGCAATACAAACACCCGTAGCTAAGAGCCTTAAATGGACACTTAACCTGAATAGACACTACACACATTGAATTGATGCAAATAAAATCACCAAAAATTCTTGTAATTGTAAACCTCCACCCACAACTGTATCGTCCACCGTGGTCGACATACAATTAACCTGGACAACCAGGAATTCTTACAATATACTCTAAATATACAACTGGAATAATATAGCCCCAATAGAACAAATAGTAATTATTTGATTAGAAAAATACTAGTGAAAAGTCGACTCATAAGTAATTCTCAGGCGAGACATTTCCACATACGATAGCTTTAAAATGCAAAAAAAATATAAAAAAATCATTTGCCAAAACGAAGAGACGTTTTAATTCAAGATTGCTTACATGAAATAATAAAAAACAGTGGCCATAGGATAAACTAGGCGATGCAGTCGCTAAGCATAAAGCTACGCTAGCACCATATATTGGAGCGGAGCGTAACACCTATAAACAATTTTTTTATTGGTTCGATGGCAATATTTGCGAATTTCATAATTCGAGATTTCGATTCGTCACCTGTTGATTCGATTCCATACAAAAAATATTAATATCGGTTAAAAACTCGGGAAGTTATGGCGTAACAGACATTGCGCCATTAAAGCTGATCCATGGGAGCTTCGCTCGCTCCGCTCCAATAAAGTGTTTTTACCATGTATCGATGTTAGTTATATTAATATATAACACCCCCGTGTCAATTGTTTATCGTCATTTATCGATTCCACGCCCAACGTAAAGGAATGTAAATATTTATGTTATTCGTATCACCTTGGCATTTACAGGCAAGGTTTAGCCCAATACGATCTGACTGGTTCCAAGATTGTTCTATATTTCGTCATTATAAATAGATACGGTACTGAATACAATCTCGTTAGTTTTGTTTTCTTCGTAATTGATACTATTGGATGATAATCATAGAGGCCTACCATGTAAAATTATTTCCATAGTTTCAGGCCCCTATTTTTTGACATTTATTTATGTCATTAGCAGTAACTTGAACAAAAAAAAAATTTAGATATGCCTTAAGGACTAGAAATTAATTGGTCTAAGACGGTTATGCATAATTTAAGTAAAACTACTTGAACCTTATTGACGTCGCATTTTTTCTTGTTTCTTATATTTAATCCTGAAGTTTTGTGTGTTGTTGTGTTTACTGAAGCCGTGATTAAATAATGCACTATTATCAAATATGTATCTATAGAATGGCTAATGGCCTATTTATTAAACCGTTTAATATTCAATTTACCGATATAACTCGAAAATCAAGTTTCGCCTACACTTTGTAGTTGTTAAATAAATAGGGAAATCTATGTACCTCCTTTATCGAACTACTCTGGCCGCTGGAATAGAAACTGAAGCATTCTAAAGTTATTGAAAACCGTAATCAGAATTCTCTTAGTCCAAACGTGTTTGAGCCCTAATGCTTCTTTATCCTAAGGCGTTTAGAACTTAAAGGCCGTAATCAGATGGCGATGCATGCATATTTAATGATTAGGCAATATACGATTTAAACTTTGTGTGTAGTCAATTTGTACTAGCATGATTCATTATGGTTAAGACATGGCTATAGATAATTTGACACATACAAAGAGAGAAATGGATGAAAAAATTCGAAAACTCTTATCACAGAAATCATGATGTAAAAAATATTTAAGGTGTGATTGGAACTTACATCTTATTAGTAAGCTGGGTTTACCTAAAGAGTCATCCTCAGTTGCCTAGCAGTTACAGCATTCGCTGGTTTGCGAGAATATCGACGCAACTTAAAAAACTGTGAAATTGAACTAAATAATTATGCCAAGCGATTTTAAATCTTTGATATTTTATCGTGAACAGAGACACAACACCGTTCGTTCGAAAGAGATACAATGACATTTGTATGCGATAAAAGATTTAATAAGAAATTTGAAAATGTTATTCTATAAAATCAAAAGTTTTTAGTTCCGTCGTTAATCTCGCAGACCAGCGATATGGTCATATACCAAAAAAAGTAATTTTTCCAACAATTAATATGAAACATTGACAAACTCTCATCGATATTGTTTTTGACTGAATTTATGTACTAACTGTAAAAATATAATACGCTGATCACCGCGAAATATTATATTCAATAGCCTCTACCTATAATGCTATTTACGTTACATGTGTTTTTACTGCTCTCAGCGAGAGTGGTGTTATCACCAGTGATCGAACGAGTCCAACAATTTGGCCAAGGCGACCCGCCGCCTGGCCCACCATCTGCTCATTCATTAAGCTCACACACGAGCACGAGCAAGTATTTCTTTAATACCTATTACAGAATACATGTTTATTAAGCAAGAGGAAAATGTCATTTAGTTAAATTGGAACACTTTTTAGCAGATTACGAATTTATTTTTTTCAATTTTACAACGAAATCATCTAAACAATTAAAACGGAATTCGTTATAAACCATTGCGTTTTCAAGTGAAGAGTCAGAAGAAGATCTCTTAATTTATTCACTTTTAACTGTTCGATCTTTTTTAGTTTTAATGATATGTGTCTCGTAAGAATTTTTGCATACTATTTTCAAAATCGATATTTATCGGAAACACAGTTCATAGTCAATGCGGGCAAAAGAGATGGGGCGATAGTTTTCAATGGCTAAAATAGTGTAAATGAACTCTTAATAGATCCCCAGAACAGAGTAAGAACCGCGCTCGGAATCAAGTATCTAAACAGTCTAAACGTTTAAAATCTTACCTAACATGGTTTTTAAAGCTTGAAAATAAGGAAGAGCTTTACGAGTGAAAAGTAGAAAGGAAGTTGTTTACGCCCATCGGCTTGAGACGTCGTTAAATTGGATGTGCTTTATGTTAATGTTCGAAGAGAGTCCACTTTATTTACTTTCGACATGTCATGTTGAGATGCCTGAGATGTCAAAAGTTACTACCGTCAGGTGAGACGGTTGAGACCCTGCCTTTAGCACCGATGGTCCTGAGTTGGAGTTGAAGGGGCAAATGTTTGTGTGATGAATACGAGCATCTGTATCTGAGTCATAGGTTTTTATATATATATTCCTATAATTATTACCTACCTATGTATGTCTATTCCTTAGCATAGTATCCATAACACAAGCCTTACAGTACTTACTTTGGGCTAGGCTGATTGATGCGAATGTAAGATATACTTTTTTAATCTATACAAATATATTAACTGTTAAGTAGTGAAATGACAGCCGAATATAACATGGATACGCCGTAATATGTGAGTGTAATAATCGAATGCGGTTGGTTACCCGTAGGCCCGTGGGAAGTTATGGTTTATTAAGGAGAGGTCACTGATTCTAGCAAAAAACATATTTATCTAATCTTAAAGCATTTATTATGCACTACACAGAGAGAATATTTTATGGTTTTAGTAATCAAACTAAAGTTATTAGTCGGGATTTTTTGTGAAGTTGAAATAATAAAAAAAACAGTCTCTCATGACTATATATTTAATATTTATATTTAATATTTTCTCTGGATCTTTGTTTAAGCAATTTCATATATGGCTTATAATAACATATGTATTTCAATTATTCATATTAATTAAAGTAAGTTAAGGCGGGCGTAGCCTTACGGTTGATATGTTATTTTAAACCCAAGCGGACTGAGGCTTTTATCTCATTGTTAATATTCTTTACAAAAAGAAACAGCATTTCCCGATGTCACCGCAGCGTAAGTATATGTTTTAGATACATTCAATCAGAGTATAAGTATCATAGATTTTATTATATTAACAGAACCAAAAAAAAAACATTGTGTGTATTTATGTACGCACGTAAGAAGTTATACTTCTTTATCGTTACTAAACAAAGATAACTAATATAACAATTTTATATAAATTATTGTTGACTCCCATATATAATTTAAAATCACATACACACACATTCATAATTAGCGGCCAACTTCATCCTGTTGGTGAATTCCATGTCGCTTTTGCGGCCAACTTCAACATGATAATTTTGTGTCACATCTTAAAATTTCACTCTCATCATTTTTTCATAACGCGCCTAAACAAGTATAACTTCAAAAATAGATTAAGTTATGTTATAACAATAAAAAAAAATATATTTTGGTTATTCTTAGATTCAGCTGCGATATTGTTGGTTTCCTTGCTTTATCAACTTTGTTTAGAGAATCGTCGCCTTAACACATTAGATTTCGGCGTCCATGACTAACTGAAAAAATCACTTTAATTATAGTCATTTCTTTCGTCGTGATGTTGCAATGTACTAGGCTGCGTAATATATCTGACAACCCAGGTTCCAAATACATTTAAAAAGAGCAATTACTCATCAGTAATCGATTTTAATATTCGAATTATTATACGAGTATTAATAGTCAAATTGTATGATCTGGAAACTATTTAATATTTCATTCGTTTTATTCGATACGTATTTACAGTTTCTCAGTCTAAAATGAAAGGATATTGGGCTAATCCCCTTGGGCGGTAAACTCAAGGCCATCAGTGCTAAAACAATTTGTTTGATAGATGTTAAAGCATATATTTCTACGTCGTTCTTAAGGTCGAATATTTGTTTCTAATTGAATAAACCAAAAGTGCCGACCAAACTAAACACAATGAGATAGAAACGCCATCATGTTAAGAAAATAACAGAAGAATATCACTATCTGTTGTTTTTGTTTTTTAAAATCGACGTTCTTCTTTCCATATTTATATATAGAAAATTGTAAGTTATAGTTAAAAAAATACAAAGCTTAGTACTAAATAGTAAATAAGTACAATGTGTGTTTGATGATGTTATAAAAATTGTATGTGTTATGACATATTTATATGCTATTGTTAACGGATCGACAGATAATGAATGACTTGTTATATATGCCCATTAAATGCAAACAAAGATAATTCTATTATAGTCAACGTAATAGTGCTAATGTGATATACTATTTGTATTTTCCCCAGGATAAGATATTATCATTTATTATATCTATCCATTATAAAATGGATAGATGTAATGGTTTGCATGACAAGAATCGTAAGTATGACACATTTTTGGGAATATTACATTCCCGAATAGATTAATAGAATTATATAATTTTCAGAATTATCTCATGTCTATAATGTGATAGTTTTTAGGCCCTTGGAATAGTAACTGTTATATAAACGGTATTATTTGGTGAATATTTACAGTATACAAATTTTAAAAAATTGAGAGGCCAAACGGATTTCATAATGTGCCTTTATAGGACTACGTCGATGATGGTGTTGATGATGATGATCTTTTAATATTAAAAGCGGTCCGTTAATAAAAAATTAAATCACCATGACACAATTTTTTTTTTAATTTTCTTTTCTGGCTGAATCATGATGTGGTAATCGATGAGTCAATTACATTAGTATCGAGCATTTGTAAGAAAAATTGCGATTAAAACTGCGTCCGTATAATTATTATGCGTAATGTTTCCTGTTAGTAATTTCTCAATGCATTTTCACTTTATAATTTTAATACAAAAATATATGTGTTGGATATATTTCAAAGTAAAAAGAAACCTTCTTGGAAACTTACAACTTCTAATGTGTTTAGTTTTCAAACTATAAATCTGTAAAGCTTTCTTTAAAATCCCGACAAACTCCCACGCCTATCTTCCTCCTTGCTCACCTAATGGTCACTCGTAACCATAGAGATGTTGCGTCTGCGATGAAAGAAGATTGCACGATGAGGTGCGTAGGCGCACGTCATAGGTAATGCATTAATATGACCTTGTTATGGTAATAAAGCCTATGCAACCTTGTTTTATTAAGTTGCGCTGTTTTGTTTTCTCTATCTACACTAATATTATAAAATGAAATTTGTATTTTTGTATGTTTGCAATGAAAAAACTCAAGAACTACTAAGCCGATTTCAAAATTTTTTTCACCATTGGAAAGCTACATTCACGCTGAGTAACATAGGCTATATTTAATGCTAGAAAAAAATTTAAAGAAGTTTGTCCACCCGTGCGAAGCCGGGACGGGCCACTAGTTCGATATAAGAATTAACATTTTAATTTCTGTATTTCAAATACAGGTAGCCTGAGGAGAACTTTTAAGAATCAATACAGGAATATTGGAAAATCGACGTACAAGATAGAAGATTCGAATGAAATTTTAGACAGTCCTCTTTGCACACCCATCTTTTTCTTATATTCTGACTGTGTATTAAAGGAAGACAGTGTTCATTTATTCACTAAAACTTTTAAGAAACTCCATGTTATATGTTTGCCAGGAGGAGAAGAAAGTTCAAGCCGAGTTCGCTTCGACTGCTGATGGATGTTATAATAAAATATCATCTTTAACAATTATAATAACTTTTTACAGTTTGACATTCTTTGTAATTTGTTACTTGAAGTTTTGTGAAGAAATTGTACGTAAGAATACTTACGTACGTACACGTAAGTGCACGTAAAAGTGCTTGTGGAACCAGTTGCATAAACATAAGTAATAATTAAACAAAATACACGAGTAGGACTATGGTACGTATCGCCTACGTAATTTCCAAAACAACAATTTAATACAAGAACCTACTCAGTAGTGTGTAACAGCTTCAATGAAATTTCGACTTCAACTCCAAGACAATAGATTTCAATATTCAATTGTAAAATTTTAATTTTCAGTTAAAGTTTATTAGTATAAAAACAAAGCAAAATGTCTCATTTACACTGAAGCGTTATTAATTCTCTTTATTTAAATCTGCAAGAAATTGAATACCTTTTTTAATAATCTGGGTACTATTATAACAGATTTTTTCCCACTAAATGGTACAATTTAAATAACAATGAGGTGCTCACAAAAGGGGCAATTATTTCAAAATGTCACATAATTTAGGTTCCCGGGAAAAACAGTTTAAAAATACCTCGGTAAGAGTGAACTATAAACTACATTGCTGAAAGATGTATGTATAAAAAGTGATGTATAAAAGATGTACGTGTGAATAGTTTTATTACAAAAATAATAAAGAAAAGTAGGTTTTATAATAAGTTTTTGTTGTTTTGTGGTTGTTTATCCTTATATATGGTTAAGATCTCTACTAAGTTTAATGCGTACTTTTTTCTATTCCAGATTTCTCATTAGAATAAAATGCACTTTATTTATAAGCACTTAAGTTCCTTTACATTAATTCAAATTATGTATTAAATAATTACGTGTAAATTTTTAAATCTGTAACTTAACATTGTTGTATTATGACTTGGTTGAACATAAAATCAGAAATAACTCTTTTAGTTGTTTCTATAACGGTATATAAGTTGTATGTTGTTTGTGTATGGGGATATAAAATGTAAGAGATACTTAGAATAATTTACAAAAGCTTTACAATTTACAATGATATCAATAAAATTAGGGAAGTATGAAATATTTTAATGACATTCGGCGTCTATATTAGTCTATTATTTTTTACAATTTTAAAGGGGGAACGCTGCCAGTATCTTTGGAACCTTGCCTAAAGGGATTCCTTTTAGTAATATATTTTAGGTATAATATTATATTTTTTAAGGTTTTTAGTTTTTAGATTTAGACTTAATAATTTCAACTTAATTATTTCTGTATTATAGTTGTTACGTAGTTATTATTTAGATATGTAAATTTTATCATTAATTTAATATTTTAATTATACATAGAAAGCAGCTGTAATTTTAAACTAAAAATAGACATTTCATATTACAATTAAAATACAAATTTAATATATTTGTAACAAAAACTTTACGTAAATTTCGTCTGTGCATCCTAAAATCTAATTTATCATCTTTTTGTTTGCCTCATCTATATTATGCCTATTCTTTCTAACTTTATATACATTTAAAGTCAAAATGTAATTACCAGAAAAAGTATGAGTGATAGTCAATTAGCCCACAATTCAACCTGCTAAATCATGTTTTTATTGGTATTATCTTGGCTAGAAGAAATCGTCGGTAGGTGGACTGACGATCTGGTAAAGGTCGTATTGATGCCATTGGATAAGGGCATTCCAGAACCGATCGTTGTTGAGAACATTGGGAAAGTCCTATGCCCAGGAGTGGGCATTATTGGCTAATCCGAGGTCATAAACAAATCCTATAAAAGAGCTAGAAACTAAAACAGAACTTTCTGGTCACTTACGTCTCTTGACAGCATACAATCAAGATCTTTTAATAATAATAACACATCAGCGTGTAAGCCTCTATAAATATTCTGTAGCACTGGATTACATTCTGAATATCACAGTACAGAGTAATTATTTGAGCTCATAATTAAAATGATGGGCGATTCTTTTACACAAAGCTTTTGAATCGATTACTCATCGGCATAGCGTTTATTCTTTAAATAAGAAAGTCATTCTCTTTAGAAATCACACCTTTGTTTTGTAAAGGCGCCTTATATCAATAAATATATGTATTTTATGATATTCTCAAACGAATGAGAGTGCAAGTATCGCTAATTATAAATCTGTCTTAAAAGGAAAATTAGTTTAGGATTATTTTTACTTTTTTTATTTTTTGCGTTTTTAATTTATCACCCCGCTTGAAAATAATAGATGTTTACAGAAAATAAAGATGAGTTTTTATGCTACTTTATTGTAACTTATCACTGGATGGAGCTGCAGATCATCAGATTCTATACTTTTCAACGCCATAAAAATGTATTTATGTGGGTGGTTATTTAAGCACGGAGAATACTTTTAGGTTGTCATTTGTTTTAACTACAAATAGCATTGCAGAAAGTTCAAGTGATCATAAAACCATGTCGACAGCATAACGTAATAATTTGTAAGGTAAATAAGTTACAAAGTAAGCTGTTAATGGATATTTTGTTCCTCATTTCGCAACTAAGGTATCGGTTACATTTTATACAAAAAGTTGATATTCCAAGGATGTGTTTCTATTCTAATATTACGAAAAGAGATCAACTTAACATTTTTAGTAGTATTAGTTGTAGCAGGTGCAAAAAAGTATATCTTCTTTGCCAATTTGCCATAAATTCACAATAAGTGGTATAGTTTTGAATGCAGTTAAACGCTTCTCCACAGCTATCATAATGGGCACAGAAAAGGATTGGGACTCCCTCCCTGCGTCTGTATTTTTCCGAGAACATATAACCCGTTCGTTTTCAAGGCCAGGGTGAAAAGGCACCTTCTGGGTTTAACTCGTCCCATCGTGTATTCTGACTTGGCCCCCAGGCTTCATTGGGATAAAGAGAGAATTTAGAATAAAAAGAAAAAAAGGAAAAGAAATAGATGTCCATTAAATATATTCTGCACTTATATCAACTCTACTGAATCAGACTACTTAACACGTTCCGCCGCGGTAACGGCATATAAAGTAAAGGTGGAATTCATATTATGACAGTACGGGTATTGCCGTTTTCACGAAAATTAATCTAAAAATTACTACGGCAACAACCGTCGATTTTACATTAGAGTGTCATAGAGAGCAGTCTTACTGTCATTCGGTAAAGGAGGCTTGTGTTCCTAGTGTCAAAAACACGTGTACACTAAAATACTGTGAAAAACGGTACGGGTATAGGTGTACGAAACATTTGTATGAAGATTGTTAGTGTCATAGTGGACTGGAGTACCGCGTCGGAACGTGTTAAGTAATTTTTACGAAACTTTAGACCGCGCATCCAATCTACACATCTTAAAAATATCCTCTTTACTGTCCATATTCTCTTCAACCATTTTATAGGTGTGTTTACCAAGGTGTTACCAGTTTACCAGGAGTAGGCAGCGGTGACATGTGTCCCTCCACATAAACAATTTTAATGCCTTTTTTGTGATAATTAGGAGTTGAAACAAAGGTCCTTGCGTTTATTTTTTTATGAGTTAATGCTGTTGTGACAGTTGAACAAAACTTGAAAGATAATAGTTTATGAAGGCAGATAATCTGCGGTTGGGAAGAAATACTTATGATGCTTTATTTGATCGAAAATAAAAACTAAGGCAATCTTTTTTGTAATTAAATTAGTGCGTTCCATATTCCACTTACGGTCCAAATCATCGGTTATAAAGAAAAAAATAAAAACAAATAACAATAAAGTTTTGTTTTTAGTAAAATTTTATTTTTTTCTAAATAACTAACACGATCAAAATAATTTTTATTATTTAAGCACTTAACTGTTAGATTATTATATAAAAAATATACTAAAATATTCGACAGATCTTTAAAGATTTCGGTCGCCCGGATAGCGAAAGGATGTGGGTTTATGTACCTGACACCTGAGATGTTTATTTTTGTAATAGTTTCTTTGACTAGAAGATTATTATCAATTTTGTGTTTAATTTGTCGTTATCTAGGTCCGTACAGTAAAAAAGTAACAAAAAGAAAAATTATAAACTAGAAACAATGACTTACATAATGGTCCTATTGTATCAAAGATGTTTATCAATAAATTCAATTATCTATAATGTGTTATTATATTTTTTTGTTTCAATCAATGGTTAGTACATGTTTGGTAACTTAAAATAGGTCTCTCAGTGTGGTCCGAAGTCTTTTTGGCCGTGTCGTCAGCCGGCAGCGCTTGCCGGAAACAATGGATGCAATCTAGCATCTCGCATATTGTCTACCAAACGCTCTAATAGCTAGCCGTTTGGGACAACGAGCAATGAAACTGTGGAGGCGCAAACGCACTAGGTAGCTAAAGAATGAGCGTAGGAGAACTATTTGCTGTGCTTCTACTGTTTTTTCCTACAAATGGTAAAAACAAAAGAAGTCTATATGTACTCTAGATTCGATTTTTGTATGAAATACTAATTAAGTTGCTATAGAATTATGTGGCCAATCTTTAGTGACTTTGTAACGCTTAAAATAAGGCGATGGTCAAGATATATTCAAAGTGATCACAAATATCAAAATAACTTATTCAAATTTATTAAAACATTTTGTCTAGTATATAAAGTCAAAATGTTATTTGATATTTTGTTTTGTATAATAATATTATTTTTTTGTTATACTACTATTAAACTGTAAAGTTTTACGTGTAATGCGTTTTTGGTAGAAATTTCTTCACTTTTAATACATCATCACATACACAACAACGACGGTAACACAAAAAACCTAGATTCGAGCGAGTACCGAAAAGTTCGGTTTCCATATTTACCCAACCGGGGATAGAATCCGAGACATAGAAGTGGCCTCTACCTTAAAAACCGGCATGCGAACTAGTCGACCACGAAGGTCGTTAAAAATAAATATTAAAAATTGAATAAACACGACCTTTGAAATCGACACTTCGACAGCAGACAATAATAAATGAAACTATTTACTTCATAGATTGACATTGTGTTAAAAGGTACTATAATGCCTAGATTTACAATTTCTAAATATTTTTATGATGAACTCAAAAATATAACATTTTTATAACTCGGTACTAAATAAACTCAAAACCAATGTTAACTTTTTAATCAATCAATCCACAGATAACATAGATCTTATCGGCAATTAAAAACCTCAGTAATAAAACTCTATGCTTAGATCATGAAGTCAATTGCCACCTCCTCGATTTCTGCTTCCCAGGCCTACGACTAAAGCCGCGGGCGGCTGGCCCTCGCATTGTTCGGTGGTGCATCCCTATTGTTCATTTTTCGCCACCTCACCACTAGCCCGCGCTTTATACAATTATGTATTACTTCAAGGGTGCGTTAGTGAGATTTATTTGCCATCATACACGTGCATGCACTAGGATTCAAAACATATATACATTTTATTTAGTAAAACAAAATGTATCTATGTTTTGAATCCAATTGTAGCCAATAATATATCGATTATTCAACTATAAACAAGTTAGTTTTATTCAACAAAATGTATCTATAATCTCAAGCGGCGCCTGAGGATAATCTGTGAGCCGAGTCGATTTTTTCTTGAATTTTTGGAGTTTAACTCTTCAAGAATCGTATGAAAAATAGATGGGTAGTAAAATCAACAAAACTGAAGGGTCACATTTCCTCCGTAATATACTCACACATCTTATAGCGCTCCCCGCTGCTCAGTCTCAAGTATGTAGACATTTACTCTCTCTTTCTTTCTTTCTCAGTATAGATGTAAAATATCATAAATAATAACAAAATTAATATAAATAATAATACCATAATTTAAGTAATATATTTTATCAGATTAATATAAATTTATGAATTAATTTACTTCCTTTGCCTATTATGTATATTTTAAGATAATCGTTTTTAAGGAGTAAATTCCAGTCACGCGTCCGAGGTGACACGCACACTTTTTTTTCAATTAAAATGTTTCATATAGCATTAAACAAAACATAAAAATCATAAAAAGTATCAAATAGCATTAATAACTATATCGATAAACTAGTGTCTGATAAAAGGATTTATCCTATAAAAAGTTTTCAATGTGCGATTTTAATTTTACAAGCGATAGTCGCAGATTGGTGTACAATTTAATCGAAATTGTTGCAGCCATTATCGAATATACCAAAAAAGGTTAGAGTTTAATAAGAAGTCAAATGTTTTCTTATAAAATCAAACATAAGCCGCATAATCAATAACTATTCATAATTCTATCATCGGCATCTTAATAAAAGCAAAAATATCACTTCACTATGTAAATACACATAGATTTCAGCTGCGCAGTCGCAACCCAGTCCGTGTGAATCACTAAACCTTATTCTTTTACTATTTCTAACGACTTCATTCCACAGATTTATCTGCAGTAAGCGACAACGCAAACAGACGAGACTGCCAATATTAAAAATACAGGTCCGCACTTAGGTTAATATTAATAAGTAGGTACTTGATAATGTCTTTTACAAAGTTCTTTAGTAGTTGTTTCATAAAAAGTTCTGTTTACAACTAAGTAGTGTGTGTTCGTCGGAACACAATATAAGTTTAATGACACGCAAAACCTCTTGTCCAAAATTTGTATTTACTTAAATTTGTGTTAAAATGTGTATGCAGTCTAGATAGATAGATAGATAGATAATTAGTTTATTTGCATCATAAGACACACACACGTTTACAACAATTAATCTTAACATATACATATAAAATTTTAAAATTAGCGTGCGTGCCGCAACGACGCAAAGGGAAAAAGCTCAGCGATACCTTTGCTCCGGGAGCAAAGCACTGATTTTCAGCTCCTACCCCAGAGAACGCACGGGTCTACATGTAACAGCGCGAACGCGTTAAACTACACAGTAAATATTATAATATAACAAATAAATAATATCATTGTCAAAAGTCTAATAACAACCATAAAGAAAAGACAAATATTATTTCCATTACCATGAAAAATGTTTAGTTATTAAGCACGACGCTAGTGTGCGTGCTATTTATATTACATTTTTATTGTATGGCCAAGTGGCTTCGATACAGCAAGTATATTTAGAGCAATAGCATTATAAAACAATTTAATTATTTATACAATCGTGATCTTAGAAATCGCCATACAAATGTTTTTGACCCTGACATGGACATAACAAATTAAAACCTAATATTACTTTTGCTATATGTGGACCGGTTATTTAAAACATCAGAGACAACAAACATTATATATTACATGTAAACGATAATATTAAATGCATACTGCGTTTTGATGTGATTTTTTTATGGATGTAATCATGGCGATGGCGATCACTCGATGGCGTAATTCTTAAGTAATGCTTTAAGGATCAATATTTCAATTCTTGGATACAGCTTATCAGACAGATAATTTTTTATCCAATCAATGAGAAATACTATTCGCAACATTAAAACAATAACAACTTTTTTGAATTTGTCAATATAAAAGCATATCTGGTGGATAATTTCTGAGTTTTATTGATTATATATATCACACAATGAATTAGTTGCTATTACTGCTTTAGAATATTAATTATATATATTTATGATTTGATTTTCACTGCCTCGATACATATCTGTCGCCATCTTTGGAGATAGTGTTTCAGAGAAATGTGTCCAGATGCGGCGGGCAGCGGCAGGTGCAAGTGATCAATTAACAGGGATCGATGGCGGAGATTAGTGCGCGTGCGCCGCCGTAGACGATTGTAGCCTATGGCGCAAGTGATAAGCGAACGAGGATCAAGGTATTAGGGCGCTTTCAATTTAGACGTTTCGTGTCGGACCGCTGCCGCACTGTTGCCGCACCGCGCGCTGTTTATGAAAACAAACGACCATCCATGTGCAATACGACAAACGCACTGATTCAGTACCGTAGCGGTCCGACACGAAACGTCTAAATTGGAAGCGCCCTTAAGTTCTACATTAAGCCGGCTCTATGCGCCGGAACTAACATTAAGAGGAAACACCTTATAAAATGATGACCGAGAATGGACCTTGAAGCACAGTATTAGTATGGCATTGTCTATAAATTCTAAATCTTGAGGGGTTATGTTATAATGCGTCATAAAGATGCACCTTTGCGGCTCTAACGTTAAAGATATATAACTTGCATACAAGTACAATCAACAGAATATCAACGAATACCACACAGTCAAATTTCCTTATACGATTTTCAGCTCAAAGTACAACATATAAAATTCAATGTCCATTAAGAGAATTTGACAGTTTATGGTAGGTTGATGAGCCGTTCGTCCGTACAAACACAGTCGGTACCAAAACTATGCAAATACTTAATTTATTACCCTGCAAAGCTCATGAAGTTGTTGTAAAAATTCAAAGCCACATAAACCTATGCCTTATTTTCATTTAAGCTATTAAATAATATCCCATTGGTGATGAAATATTAGATCCAAATTAAAATAAATAAAAAATAAATCTCTTATTGCTTATCGTTTGTACCATAATCTCTATTGAAGATAGTTACGAGCGCTCCAATCATTCGATGGTTGAGTGGTGCGATCGTTGCCGATAGCGATGCGCTGTAAATACAAACAGCGAGACACGCAGACGACTGCCATCTGGCGGGACGCCGACCTACCTCGCTCGAGGTATGAAAACTATATATTATGATACCATGATGAGGTATGAACTCTATAGAAAACTATTAGGGTCTGATATAAGTTTATTTTATTTTATTCATTTATTTATTGGACAACCAACAAGACCATCTTGTTGGTTGTCCAACTTATAACAGGCATATACTTATACATCATATTTATAAGACACATTTCAAAGTGACACCTTAATTAAAGGCTGTTTCGACATGCATATAAATGTTTAGCAAGCTGACATATAATCCAAATAACAGATCATAAATCAAATTGAAAGCATTAACGATATAAAACGAATTAACATTGAAAACGCTGTGAACAAAGTGTACTGAACCAATCCATGGCAGCTGCACAGCCCTTCGATGCAGTCATCTTGGGATTGAGCTAACCTCACTAGTGCAACTGTCATGGTCCCACAGCGTACCTACACTCAACTTAAGTGATACAGCCTTAGAAAAAATCCGGGTTTGTCAAATAGGTAATAATAATAATCATAATACATCGCTATGTGATGTTCGATGCGGTAGAATAATTCACACCCTTCACAAAGGGTGTTGGAAATAGCGACTGACGGTAGATACTAGAGCAGAGCAGCAGGTAGATACTAGCAGCGTTTTCTCAATTATGATATTTTACTACGATCTCCAACCTGTATGCCTAGCGCGTAGAATATGGCAAACCCTCAACTCGCGGTTGTGAAAATATGAAATTAGTCAATTCGTTAAATCATTCATTTACGGCCATTCCCAATAGTCTTTTCTCGGTGAGATAGATAGAAGAAGGTCTTATTTGGTTTTGTTACTGGCTAACTACTGTTATTTCCCTTTTTAATAAAAATATCCAGGCAATTACCCTATAGGAGCCATGTTTCTAGGGAGAGATTACTGCATTCGGTCAATTTCGGATTTTTTCAATTCCTTTTCAGGAACTGTCCTAAAGATGAGAGAATAACAATATGCTTTAAATCTATTTGAAAACTAGTAGGTATCTCAAGTTATTCGTAGATGTTTATGTATAAAATTGTTATCTTTTTATGCGCAAATCAAATACTTCCGATTCGTGCTGCTCGCTTTATTAAAAAAAACCCTATCTACTGTTTTTTAATATTTATCAATATGTTCATGCAGATCTTATTAAACTTGAATTTTCGAATTTGATTGAATATTTAAAGATCTTTCAAAGATACATTAACATCAAATTATATAATAAAATAAAAGTGAAATGCAGTAAAAATAAAAACATAACCAAAAAATCAACTTTTATACATATGGATCACGTGCAGATGTTTGATTACCAAAATAACTAGGCACATTATTAATCTGCTACAGACATCCACTCATAAGAACATACAATGCGTTGAGTTTCACCTCGCATTCTGAAATCCAATGTTCTCACGAAGAGCTATTTAGGTTACACTTCAATCTAGATCTAATTGTTTTTTTAGCGATGAAGACAACGCGTTTCGTAAGTTTTCTATTTGCAAGAAACTAATTACGTACATATTTTAGCCGCATATTTTGTCCATAAAATATCATGCCACTATATTCAAGAACTAAATCTCTAAGATAACTAACGACTTTTACCATTTAGATCATAAATTAACACATTATTTGCTGGTCCCGAGTTATTTTTTTTTGTGTGTAATTGATGTTGGTCGCAGATGACCTTAACAACATACCGGGTTTTGGGACGGCGAAATCCTTAAATGGACCTCAAGCCGAGAGTAGCGAGCCACCATAGTGGTTTTCTAGCTGGACGGCATCTCCCATGAGGGAGTCCCCGAGCCAGCATAGAGTCACTACGGCGCACTATGTGGAAGTGCCTAAGAGAGCTTGGCCATAAATACATTTTGTAAAAATCGGCGCAGGTACTTGTATTATACCTCAAACTATAGCTAAGAAGTTGATCTACTATATTATGTATAAATTATGTATGTAACTAGTACTTTTTTATAGTAAAGAGCATCTAAATACGATGATTGAAAAATTATCACCAAAACATCATAATTTGTATTTTTTTCAGGATGATTTTCTAGTAAGCTAGCAATGAAAATTATACAAGTATTATACCATTTTAGAAAGCTTATAATATATACTTTTTTTTGGTATACACAAATATGCTATATATTTATAAATATATTTACTAGAAATATTTATCTCATGACATATCATTTTTGCGTATCTGAAACTTTCAATTAGAGTTTTGACAGTTGCCGAAATTTGCCGAAGGTCTGTAAATGATGTTATTTGATAGGAAATTTAATATTTTTATACAGGAAGAAAAAAAAAGTTGCAACTTCATTGCACAACATAATGCTATCTATCATAACATGTAATAGTAATAATTTCTTAAAAATACGTGGGCGAATCTATTTGTTTTATTAGTTGATATAGGTTACACTTGTGATATATTATTAATTGCGGTTTATGTTTTGATAATGTATCGAGTATTTCTCACCATTTTTAGTTCGCCTACAAAATAAATTATCAATAAAACACATAGGAAACCGAGTAACCACATAATGATAAATAGTTTTTATTCCCATACTTTGCACACGTTTCAAATCAGTTATTTAATATAAAATAGAGCATCTGCATACTGAATAATTACATACTGTTTTTCGTTCGTTATTGTCGTTATTAAAAGTGTATCTAACCACCTACTCTCTCGCAATGAGTGAATTCCAATGTACCAGACGCGACCTATGTCTTGTTTTGATTGAAAGTGACGGGAATTATGTTGTTGCTTTAAAAAGTTATATACGGAATAATTTTATCAACTTTTCTGAGGCAAATATCGCTAAAATTGTCGCGAGTGTACAAAAAAATCTTATTACGAACTTTCGTCAACGCTACACTAAATCTGGCAGAAATAAAGAAATTTTTTTAAATCAGAATAGCATGTGGCTGAATGCCACATTCACAGTAAATCTGGAAGATCCTACTTGTGAATCTGAACCTTCGACATCGACGGGGAAGCGAGGACGCCCTTCTAAAACCTACGAAGACAGTTCCGATAGAACACAAAGACGAAAAAACAAGGAGTTGCTTGAAACATGTGGCCTTGATTTTATACTGAATTCATATCTTCAAGGATTGAGATCTCAAGGGGAAACGGAAGAAGCATTCATTGTCGAAATTTTACGAGTATTACCCATAGATAAAAAAAGTGAAATACGTCAAAATCTTTTAAATGACCCGGCACATTTAACAGCGTACTCTAAAGATGAAGCTCTCAGTATTTTTATAGAGTTGGACCTTAACATGGCACAGTATGAAAACATGAGAAATTGCTTAATTGCGAAGAACTGCGTATTATTTCCGTCATATAAATCAATTCAGGAAGCTACAGGAATGTGCTACCCACCAAGATCAAGCATAGAAATTAATAATATTACAGCAAAAATAAAACTGCAAGATCTGCTGGATCACACTATTGCAAGAATTTTGAAAATCAATGGTGTATACAAAGCTGGCAAAAAACATTTAATGCTGTATTCGAAATGGGGCTGTGATGGCTCAAGCGGACAAAGTGAATACAAGCAAGTCTTAACTGAAGAGGATGAGTTAATTTCTGACACAAATTTATTTATATCTTCATTAGTACCTCTGAAACTTGTTGATATTAATACAAATGAAACTTTGTGGGAAAACCCTGTTCCATCATCAGTAAGATTTTGTAGGCCCATTTTAATAGAATTTTCAAAAGAGACACCAGAGAAAACTACAAGTGTAGTTAATGAAATTATAGCTCAAAGAAACGCTCTCACAACAAGCTTAATCAATAAAAATGGTGAAAGTATTGAAATCAAACACACATTATTTTTGACAATGGTTGACGGGAAAGTGGCTCAAGTTTTGTCAGAAACTTCATCAGGTGCTGTATGTACTATTTGTGGTGCAAGACCTACAGAGATGAACAATTTAGAAAAAGTACAAAATAAACCTGTTGACGAAAATTCTTATCAATATGGGCTTTCGACTTTACATTGCTGGATTAGATTTATGGAACTAATTTTACATATATCTTATAATGTAGGCTTTGAAAAATGGTCTGCTACAACGACAGAAAATAAAGATTTGAAAAAACAAAAGAAGACATATGTACAAAGAAGGTTCAGAGAAGAACTTGGTTTAAATATAGATAAACCGAAGCAAGGTTCTGGTAACAGTAATGACGGTAATACAGCTAGACGATTTTTTCAAAATTATCAGTGCACTGCAGAAATTACCGGTGTGGATGAGGAATTGATAAAACGATTTTATGTTTTACTTCAAGTTATGTCTAGCGGAAAAGTAATTAATGCTACGGAATTTGGACAGTATGCTTTCGATACAGCACAACGATATGTTAGTAAATATATGTGGTATTATATGCCATCATCTGTCCATAAAGTCCTAATTCATGGGGAAAGTGTAATTCGGCATTATTCAGTGTTACCTCTTGGACAGCTCTCCGAAGATGCCCAGGAATCAAGGAACAAAGACTATAAACGATTCAGACTTCATCATGCTAGAAAATGCTCTAGAGTAGCTACAAATGAAGACGTTTTACATACACTTTTATACACTTCAGACCCTTACATAACAAGTTTAAGAAAACCTTCCAATAAAAAGTCTATGGAACTTATAGATGAAGCTGTAGAGCTAGTAGAATAATATAATTCTATGTTATTTTCTTTTTCTTATTATATTTAATTAATAAGAGTAATTTTATGTGTTTATTTTGTATTAATTATAACATTTAGGTCACATTGTTTAAAATTAGTCGTAAATTTATGATAATTTTTCAATATTTCATGTTTTGTATTTTTTTACAATTATTAAATATATTTTTATATGCATAGACTGTATATTATTTTAAAGTACGTTTATCTCAGATAACCTAAAAAAAAAATCAGCTGTATATCTATAAAAACATGGAAGTTATAGATTTATGACCCGAAACCGACTCGATCTCCACATAGTGCGGCGCTCAAGCCGAAAAGGGAGCACAGAAAAAATTTAAAGAATTTTGTCCACCCGTGCGAAGCCGGGACGGGCCGCTAGTAGCTATATAATTTGAAAGTTTCCAAAAAAGTGTTACGGAAACTTCTTTTGAATTTTCATTACGTTCTTTTTTTATTTAGAAGATGAGGTTCAGGTGAATAAGGTTCAACATGTTTTGCGGTGCAATCGTATGCAACATTACAATAATTGTTTTTGTGTTATTAATCCATCGGAAAATAATCAGGTACTAATCTTAATAATTGATGTCGTTGTGGTTAATTTCTTGTAAGTTTAAATTTGTCAAAAACTATGATACAAATTTATAACTCGAAAGATTGATCGAAGGATCGGAAAGAACACACATGAAGGGTAATTAAGGTATCCCTAGTAGTGGATGCTTTACCACTGGACTTCCGCTTGTCCCTATTTTTCTGAAACATCAGTGTATCAGTTGTTGCTTGTCACTGTCTGAAAGAGGAATCTGCCTATTCAGTTGCACGTTCACTAAATATCGTATAATTATTGATAATATTTATTACCAAAATAAATTCATAAATATATTTATATTGTTGCATTAAAAGTAGAGCAAGCATCAACTTAGTGTAAGTTTACAATATTACGATTTGAGATTACCTTAATCAAAGTAAATCACTGTTTTTATATTTTTTTGCTTATTTAAAAAAAATGCTTATTAAATAATGGTAGGTAATGTGTTAAGTAAATAAAATAATGAATGAATTATTATGTGCAATATAAAATTATGGAATTTATTATTTGTTACATATTATACCGCTGTATGTATGTTATCAATGAAGTTTAATAAATATTTAAATTATTAAAAGGATCAAGAAGACTTCAAAAATTCCCCGAAAACCCTTTGAATATAATCAAAATGCAATTTTCAAAATTTCTTTTTAACATTCGGATTAATTTGGTTTGTATAGTCTCCGGCAAATAAGTTGAACATGATTTTAAAATCACGTGACATGCGCAGTAGCAAGTTTAGGTACATTATTCACTACTGCGCATGTCACGTGATTTCAAAATCATGTTCAATTTATTTGCCGGGGACAATAAGTTTTTCGATTGTAACTTACCTTTAGCGAAGTCGATCAAGCGCTTGCTAGCGCCGTTGTTGTAATCCGATATTGCCTGCAATAACAAAAACAATATTTAGATATTTCCTTTTTTGGCTATTTAAGAGAACGTGGCATTCCATTTGCCTCCAAAGACAGGAATGTCCTTACCAGGTAAGCAATAAACCAGACTCAATCTTCCAACGAATCTTTAGCCAAAGGAAAGGCCTGTCCCCACACTGAGGACATTATTAAGATGATAATGATGGTTAAGTTATAACTTACATAGAAAATTTTAAACTCATATGAGTTCCTGCCCACGACCTATAACTGCACGGATTTTTATGTCGCCTTATATCACAGATTTTATTTTCTCTTTATTCATTTGGGGCTTTTTTATTGACATGGATACGTCAACCCTATCGTATCTTCTCAATTACATGCCCTGAGTGCCTTAGAATTAGAATGGAAAAGGTTTATATATACGCAAAGTAATCACTGTTCAGTCAGTTTCACAAGAACGCATATTTTTTTAGCTACATCTGATTTTGGTTCTGCTAAGATATTTTGTACCAAACCTACATTTCGAATATCAAGATGAAACTCTTCAAACATCCTGATATATACGCACAAGCGAATATAAAATTAGATGTTAAAATAAGTGAAAAATCCGATTATCGGTCGTGTAAAGGAACCCTTGTCCACAATGAACAATATTTACGGTTTGACAATGAAATTCCAATAAATTATAATCATTTTCGTTTCTCTACTCCAACCATTAGCTTCAAATATGTACCGTTAAATGTATGTACATATGACACACTCTTTGGAGTAATTTTCTCACATTCACACAGAATTCACTTAAGAACGTATGCAATTATTATAATCGACATCTCCTTGTTATATATGCTGTAGCAACATTGACAAATGACGATCGCCTCAAAATTGCAAATTAACACTGTATTAAAGCCATCGATCAAAGTGACAAATCGTAGGAATGGAGGGAAACTGTCAAAAGTTGACATTTGGGTGCGTCTGAAATGCCAGCACGAAACTGTGATATAACCACCAGGACCGGTTCGGTGTGGGCTTTGTGAAATACGTTTTTGGTGGCAATAAGTATAAGTACAGTCAACAACACATTAAACTATACAAAACTATCAAATATTACCATTCGATTTTCAGTTTAGTATTCCAACACATGACGTTTAATATCAATTGAGAATTTGTGATAGTTTATGCTAAGTTGACGTGCTCTTGTCATTACCACTAATACGAGAAATACTTGTAAAGATTATTTTATTTTTTAAATGAAAAAAAAAGTAGCTAATGTTAGCTATTAATAAAAGGAGAAAAGGATATTCTTTGTGAATAAACATTGGCACTAAGTTCATTAAATTCCTATTATCTCCTTAAAGTGAACATTTTCAAAGACATCACTAATATTTTAAAATATAAATTTATCAACCAATTTTCATACTCTTAATAAACACCAATTTGTATTTAAAATTTCATCTCATATCATCTGTAATCGGTGAAGTAAGTGAGCATTTACGCTATTTGCAAAACATACTTTTTGACCCAGCAGTATCAGTCAGTATTTTTTTTTACATATACAGATATACTTCTTTATAGAAGTTTATTTAATAAGAAGAAATATATCAATATATTCATTGTATGTACTTTTTTTGAAAAAGCGAATACATACTGCAATCTATTTTTATTTTACATGGAACGCTCAGAGCGAAAAGCTACGATCGTACAATCAACCAATTTTAATCCTAACCCACTGTAGAACCACATCAAAATAAGTTTGTACATTTACATAGATAGCTTGTCAAAAAAATTTTACATTGTGATTAAGTCGTTTAACGTAGTAAATTTTCTATCAATTAAAGCGATATGGTTCTAGTAAACCAATTGGTTGACGCGGTTATGTCGACGTTTAAATATCGCGTTCAGAAATAAAATTCTATTTTATATACTTTCAAATCAAAAAATGCTAATACCTATTTTATGTAAAGCAAAACGAAAATATTAAGGTTGATATGATTTGAGTAATTAATCAACTGTAGTATGTACATATGATTGTACATACTACAGTTGATTAGAAATAAATTAAGATTGACGCGAACTTCTTCTACGGGGGAGAAAAGGTAAATCTTAGAGGTACATATGTTGATATAAAATGTAATGAAATCGTTGATAATATATGTTTTCTTGTGAAGTTGATAATTAGGGATAAAAGATAATTTCTAAATGCAGACGAATGTTTTCCTTATTATTTCAAGTAAGTGACGGATACTCCCTTCGAAATTATTGCATGTATAAATTTTAATAATAACTGAAATATACGATACTTTTAAAAAATCTTTTCCGATTGCAAACTTCATAAGTAGTAAGTGTTAATAAGTTTTTGAACTTTGTAATTACGCAATGAAGCTAATACTAAGCTTATAATTATGTTATATTTATGTATATATACTTATTGTCTTTATATACATATACTTAGAATTACTTAGATGTTTCATCATCGTCACATCTCCACAACAATAATATATACAGACAAGAAAAAACGATAAATTTCTTATATGCTTAATTATTGCTTATTTTGCTTGAAATATTACGTAACTATTTAAAAGTTTTGCACGATTTAAATATAAATATCTTAAAATAGTCCAAGAAATAACAGTCATTTGTATAATTATTTAACTGATCGGTCAGTAAAAGTTAGAAATCATAGCGAACTCCAAATCTTATTTTATAAATATCTCATTAGAAATCACTTAATTAAAAACAGTTTGAATTATTTAAAACACTGACTACATATTCGGAACTTTCTGTTTATAATGTATTAATTGATCTGCCGCACTGCGCCTGCGCATCGAAAGTGAAATTCGAACTCGGAACATACACTGCGTAGGTTGTTGACCCTCGTTACGAAACGGCTTGAGGTCACTGTTAATAAAGCCATTTCTACGCGATTGTATCTAAGCGGAATCCTTAACGCTGTTTAGCATATATTACGAACTGCTCATCATAAAGGATGTTAGTTTTTGAAAAACCAAAAAAGATACTTTCTTTTTATTTAAAAAAATCGAAGACCGTTATCGTTATATCATTATAATAAAACATATATTAACATAATAATTTGCAAACAAAAAATCTTTGATAATATAATTGTATTTTGACGTTCATGTCATATTTGTCTATGTTATAAAACTTTGGTTAAGTACCTATGTAACTTAAAATATTTTTAAGTTAATTTGATTTTTATTACATCGCTCGGATAGTAAGGATGGTGATTCTTCGAGACATTAAGTCTGCTTTTGTTTCATTTGTATTATATATGTATATGATATACTAGAGACACGTTTCAATACCGTCAACCGTTTTTTTCACTATACATATTTACATTGAATAAAACAAAGTATGAAAATGAGTTTTTGTTAGTTAGTGTTTTATACGCCACTGTACCTATCTTCATTCAATTGCGATAAAACTAAGCCAAATAAGGGCCTATGCACGCTATATTTTAAATGCAGTGTCGAAGCGTTTTTCATTTTATTCCACAAAGCAATTTTTTGCATGATTAATGCGTTTGTGTCAATACAATACAGATTTAAGCGCGAGACTGAATTCATGCAGGTAGTTATCAAAATTCAACTTTTGATACCTAATAAATTCAGTCCCGCGCTTGATTCGGTATAGACATGATGATAATTCATTAAACATGCAAAAAATTGCTCTGTTAAATAAAAAGAAACCCGCTGCCGCTGACGTGCGTTTGTCCGGCAGCGTGTTTAAAAAACGCAGTGTGCATGAGCCCTTATTGCTTACATTTGCACGTTATAGGCATAGTTGAGAAGGTATAAGGATGGTCAGTTAAAAGGAGTTAGTAAACACGCCGACCATAGGCTAGTGAGTAATAAAATAGATATAAAATCTGATTACTTGGACACCTGACCAGGCTTATCAGGTAAAGTCTGTTTAATTCTATTCCTTAATGTAATGAAATTGCAGAAAAAATAAAATAGTAATACCAAAATTAAATTAACATTATTTAAAAAAAAAGTATACTTTATGGCCATAATAATATTCAACAAGCTTCCAAAGGACCTTTAAGATCTACCATTAGAAAATAACAAATTTAAAAAAAACACTTTTGAAGTAGCTGTTAAAAAAAAATTCTACTCTGTAAGATAATATTTGGCTATGAAGGTTGAAATACGAGAATAGTGACATTAACTTTTATTTAATTGAAATTAGATAAAATCCATTAATTTATGATTTTTTTTATTTATTATTGTTTGACATATTTTATTTTAATCACCATAATAATTTTTTGCATGCCAGAAATTGGAAAAACATGCTGAACATTTTTGTATACGCTTTATCTGTTAATATTTTGCCATGTTTCGAAATAAACATCATTTATCATTAATTAAAGCTATAAATCGAAATAGTATTATCTTCTGTAGTGATACGTTTTCAAATCAAGGGTTTTATAGTGTATTCAATTGTTCAGTTTTAACTCGATTGTTATAACAGTTATTAATATATCTAGTGAAAAGTGTTCTTTATGAAGAAGCGCGGGTATTGATCCACATCATTTAATTTATTTTAACGACAAAGAAACGGTTCAAAAATGTGTTGGTTCTCACTAGCAAATCTTTAAAAAATAATTGTGCATTAGTATACAAAATTAAAGGGACTATACAACTGCCGTAATGTAAGAGTAAAGGCTACTTGGGGAGAGAGCCTTTTGCGCCGACGGTCCTGGGTTCGAATCCCAGTAAAGACAGATGTTTGTATGATGAATTGTACCTGAGTCATGAGTATTTTTATATATTTCTATGATTATTACACATTTAAGTATGTCTATCCGTTACCCTAGTATCAATAACACAAGCCTTACAGTGCTTACACTGGGCTAGGCTAAATGGTATGATAAAAGAAATATTTAAAATAATCTTAAAACGCATAATCATCAAAAGTCTTAATTCGAAATAGCTTGCTGGCTGACAATGGTTATAAAAAAAAATTTACCCAACTAAACCTGCAAAGTACATCATTTTATGAATTTTGTCAAGCGCCTTTATGCTCTCGTTATAACGTCTGTTAATATCTTGAGATAGTACCAGACCAGACAGATTAGATTACCAGTCTTCGCGATAGTGACGATTAATACTTTTCGCCTTATATATTATACCTCCTTTCCCCTAATTACTAACACTAAAGATCATTTTAACTTAAGCAAATTAAAATAGTATAAGAATAACACAGCATTATCTAGTGACGAGAAGTAACTAGAAGTATAAAGCAACAAATATATAAACTTAACTATACTTTAATGTAACTATATGTTGAATCCGGATCTATTTAAGATGCTTATCTCGTTCTCTATTAAATATGCTGTTATTGGTACTAGAACTGTTTCTACGAATCTCTGATGTTAGATGATAAATGATAAAAGGAGTATATCATCAAGTTGCTGGAATGTTAGAGATAGGATTATACCAGTATAATAATCTTGACACTTTAAATGGTCTTTCAAATACATAGTCCTTGATATCAAAATGTAGATTGAAAAAGGAGTTAATTTTTTTTCGATAAATAAACATTAAGTTATAATAAACAATGGAAACCACATTAACTTTTCACTTCATGAAGTGGAAGAGAGATAGATGCGCCACAAGTCGAACGTTTAGGCCGATCATGCCTCTCTATTGCTTGTTCCGCGCTCTCGCTTGCACACTCGGCTCGATTTATAAGACGTTATCACGTCAAAAATAAAATACTGACTGCATCAACACTATTTCGATAGGAGTGTTAAAAATGTAATTGTTTTGAATAAAACTTAGCAGATATAATCAATATAAAAGTAATTTGATTATTCCGCATACTCAGTTTTTTGTTTTGGTCTAAACTTTATATTGTTGCTATTATCTATCTGACATACAAGATATAATGGACATTTTACGAGAAATAAAACCAAAGATTTATGTGTAAACAAAAAATAAATCCTTTATATATTAGATAACCAACTATACCTAAAGAACTATTGTGTCGAGCAATTCGGTAATCAAAGGGATAAACACAAAGAAACCGTTCTAGTGCGTGTTGGACTTCGCATATTTAGGGTTCCGTATCAAATTAGATTTATAAGTATATTGATATTTGTTAGTTAATTATACGTAATAATAAACATCACAAAAATTTATGTTTATAAGTCAAAAGGAAATTCTACGGAACAAAATAAAAAAAATGACTTTTTTGAATTCTCTTTCCTTTGTTTTCAATTTATTAAAAAATATTGTTTGACAATTTCGATGGTTTTGATAAACACTGTAGCTCCAACCGTTTGACTGTAAAACCTGTGTGACAAACGACAGGCTGACGGACACGTGAGTGACAGCAATAGGTCTCCGATGAACCCCAAAAAGAGTTCTGCACACACCACCACACGTTGCAGGACTGTGCATTATATTTAAGCATTTTTTAAATACACTCAAATAAAATAAGTATTTATAAATTATTTTTGCTGATTTTATTCGGTTTCATATATGAAAATCACGTTATTAATTATGTTGCGGCTTGCGGCTTATTTAAAATTGTTCTCTTGTCGAATTCGTCTAATCCACGTTATTATATCTTACATGAAGTTAAATTTATGCATTCATATTTATTTCGAAATATCGCACATACGGTGCTATAACGTCACTTATGTAATTTTAGACAAAACTGAACTGAGTATGAGAAAATACTCCTACCTCTACTCTACCTCTTTACTTTGCTTGCTTTTACTCTAAAATGAAGTTCAAAGTTGTAGCTTAATTATTTTATAGGTTAAGCCGAGAAAAACTATATATTGTAAGGATGTTCAATTTTTAAATGCTCCCCCTGAAATATTACACCATTTGCATAAGTGACGTTATAGCACCGTATGTGCGATATATATAATTGTAGTTCCTGGATTTTTATCTATAATCTAATATAATACAGTTAACACGGTAAAGACACTTAGGTATAATGTAAATGTATGTATTTAACTATTAAATAGTTTCTTGGTTAAACAACAACCGGGTGGTTAATGCTTAATAATTATCTCTCCACTTTCAATGGGCAGTGCGATGACGCCTTTTTTTTCACGTGTGCACAGTTGCGCGCCTAATTGTACGCGGCTCGAACATTCAGTTCAGTCACGAAGTACGCGAATGTATCTACACACTACTTTATTTACGAGCGTACGGTCGGCTTAGAGTTCCGATGCTAATATTAGTAAGATAAATAGGATAATATATTTATTTTATAAAGAATGTTTATCTAATTGATGTTGTTTTTAACAATTCCAGTGCTGGTTGGCGTTAAACTTTCGACTTTTGCCGCATATTATACTAATTTTATAGGGTTTTGATATTTCAATATGACACGTTATTTTGTTAAGAAATATTTTATCATAATAAACATTACATGCCTTACATAATATACATACTCATCCACACATACTTGGTAAGCGAGTCACTTGGATAGGCTTATCGACAAATATCATTTAATTTTCGTTTCTATGGTTTGCATCGTTTCCAGGACCAGTATTTTTTAAAGAAGATTCATAATACATCTAAAAGATTATTTTATTCGTTGCTCTTCTTACATGTGGGCACATGTCCGTAATACATTCGGCGTAATTCAAACTCGATCTGCCTGGTTTAAAAATGATTTCTTTAATTTTAATAACAAAGTTGAAATTCACATAATCTAAAAATACACGGAACCTTTGTAATAAATATAAGTCAAAATGTCATTTTAAGGATGTTACAAAGTAACATGATACCATCAGTTTCACGGAATTGATGTCTTGGGGAGATAATGTGCAGACGTATCATTAATTCATTAACCATGAATTTTGTAATCGGTATCATAGACAACCAGAGTATATACGTGACTTGGCTGTAGTATGTGCTCAATAAAACCTTTTTTTTAGTACAATTATACCAATCATTAAAATCATCAACCTATTAATGTCTCCACTACTAGAAGACAGGCATTTCCTATGAATGAAAAAGGAAACATAATGTCTTAGGGAGAATGGATCATCACACACTATGCAAGTTCATAGCGCATTGGAATGCTAACGATTGCAACATGGTCCAATCACTTACGTGCCTACCGAAGCATGGAGAAGAAGAGATAATTAAAATTTTTGGGTATTTATCCGATGATTGATTCTTGCGACAGTTGCCCCGTGGAGCCATCGATAAACTCAGTGTATACCAATCATATTACATATTCTGTGCTTACAGATAATATATTTTTTTTACGCGTAAGTTCGTTACGTATCTCATTGGTAAACATTGGTATTATAAATTATCAAATCAGTAAACATTAGTCCACAGAATGGACTGAGATTAAAAATATAGTAGTCAAGGGTCGGATTCTTGTTAAGGTTTATTTTTTGTATAGCGTTAATCTAAAATAGATATTTGTTGTTTCTACTTTTCACAGGAGTGATAACGCTATAAGAAATGAGGCTCTAAAAATTTATCAGAAACTAGGCACTATTTCAGTACATTGAATCCTTAAATTGTAATGAATAATTTTATCTTTGGAATACCTGTAAAGGCATTTCAATTGGCTGCTTATAACCAATAGTGTTAGATAATAGTAGTAAATAAACAAATTCGTCAGATTTTGTAAGAATCTTGGTTGTAAGCCCCCGACTAGGTTTGCCATAAGACGTGGATGCGGTTAATTTTTTTAGACACCTAAATAGTTATAAATTTTACCTATACTATTTGTCTTCTACATTTTTGTTAATGTATTTCTACATTACATTTAAGTTTCTTGCTACGCATGTTCCGTTACTGTTCTTAAAATAATCTACTTGAAAATAACTCTCGTAATTACATCGTGCGTCAAAAGATAAATTAATCTTACTTTGGACAATGAGAACTGAAACAACCATTGAATTAGTCACTTTTTGTACATAAAAATTGATAATAATGTTGTTAAGTTTAAGTTAACTGCATATATGATATATTTCCGCTAAGTGTTGTACTTTTAATGTAACTTATTTAGTTGGTAAGCCTTATAAAATTAAAAATAGGCTAATTTTTCTTATAGGATAATACGCCTCTATGTTCTTGTATTTATGACGAAATTTGTATGTGTAATATCACTTTAAGAAAGAGGTTGATGTTTACCAATGATGCGACCTTCTGTATACGTTGTTTACTATGTTATCTTCTTTTGATTGCAATCAATACTTGATTGAAGTTATTATCACCCATTCTTGTTCACAAACTTTCTTATTGTAATAAAGTTTGAATTTGTTTGTGAGAGACAGTGATTTAAATCATTGGTATACTTCTATTACGTTCGGCTCCTGCCTGCTGCTACTATCTATGCAGCAAACATTTTCAATTGAACCAGAAATTACAACAAATAACAAATGAACAAACCACTTGAAACATGTAATGGATACTCGCAGTCACGTCCGCTTTAACTAAAGAATTCCATAAACAAATCTTTTCAAATTCTTCGAGTGTAATAGAATTGTCGATTTAACTTTATTCAAAACGCATCGGCATCACGTTCTGGTTCCTTCACTTTCGTTTACCAGAGAACAGCCTCCGTGTAATGCTGTATGGGGTTGCAGCATAGCAACCAATGAGACGCACGTACATATTACAAAAACATCACGTAACCATCGAATGCAAACATCGAGAAAAAATCGGAGAGAGTGGTTTCGTATTTGAAGGCGATGAAAATGGTTAAATAAAAACTTCTAGAAGTAAGTTTATTGATAAAAACAAAATCAATTTACTAGACGTTGTAAATAAAGATCTTCAAAGAGTATTTAATTCATTGATACTTATTTATCGTGGTTTATTCTTAAACTTAGAAATGATGACTAAAGTCTTTAGCGATATTTTTATTGGGAATATAAATATTTATCATCAAATTTTTACATTAATAAAAGACCTTAATAAGGTGGTACACAGCTGGAAAATGAGCCTGGTTATAATTCAACATCTCAGATGTAAGACATCCTTTACTGGATGGAAGCATCCCCCTAAAATAGAGGGATTTTGCCCTTTTTGGGTATTTTAATTTCCACGCTTTGCAGGCAGGGGGAGATCTCATTAAAAGACTATAGTACTAAAATCGCTGCTGCTCATTTTGTGTGGTGATTGTAACATTTATTTAGTGACTTTATACATTCATTTTACATTAAGGACTACTTACTTATATAATTAAATGTAACAACTTTCTAAAATGAACACCACTTGCATATTAAGAGAAAAGTTATTGTTTAAAAAATCCTAAATGCTCTAGTAGTATCGTGAATGAAGTGCCAAGCCAAGTTCGACTTAGGATTGACTTAAGTTTGGCGAACGAATCGGTATCGAAGTCAATTAAATCACTAGATAAAGTCGAAAGTTGGGTACCTAAGTGCTATTCTACTCTACAGCATACCACACGGCGTAATTATGTTTGTAGTACTTGTTTATATATTTTATAAAATAATACAATAAATATGCTTAAGAAAAATTTACGAGAATGCCTATATAAGCATACTCATATAGCTGACTGATAAGTCATTAAAAAGGCCAGAGATTTATCCCTACCATCAAATGTTAACAAACTTATTCAACAAACAAAAAGCGATCGAAAATTTGTTATGTATTTTTGATTCATTGTTACATTCGGTACAAATATCTATTATTTACATTCAACTTAATAGTTAACCTAAATAACTCGCCGGTTTTGGTTTTAAGTGAACAGTCCACATTTGAACGGCGTATAATATTATTCAGCGAGCGTAATTTCCAACAAAGCGGCATAACTAAGGCATTTAGTTTTGTAACAAAGTGTAGCAGTCCCATGGACGGACAGACAAAAACGAGCGTTCACACGTGCTGGATACCAACAATGTAATGCATATTGCGATAGATTTAGTACATAACATTCTCACTGGTACTTTGTTATTGATGTAGTTGTTAACTCGTAAACTAATATTAATTCTAGAATGTAATTTTATTGACTACTAGCGACCTGCCCCGGTTTAGTACGGGTGCAATGCTCTATTATATTATGCATGTATTATACATATAAATCTTCCTCTTCAATCACTCTATCTATTAAAAAAAACTGCATCAAAATCCGTTGCGTAGTTTTAAAGATTTAAGCATACATAGGGATATAGGGACAGAGAAAGCGACTTTGTTTTATACTATGTAGTGAAGTGTAAATTAACTTGTGAGTCTAGAAATATCGACTGCTCTGTTAATTGCAGAACTCTTGTAAGGTAATATCTCCGGAATATGTTGTAAAAAATTTAAAATTTGATGCATTTCTCCTACAGACAAAATTAATTTAATTTAAAATTTATTGGTTTAAAAATAAATTTGTATGGTAAATCTTTTTTGTTTACCGCAACTAATGCTTTTATACCTGAAAACTTTTTGAATATACAATTTTTCTCTATTGATATACGTAGATAAGAACCGATAAATGTTACTAAGAAAATATTAGTAAAAACACAAACCTTCCCAGAAAAAAATAATTTTTTTTTTCTGGAAAGGTTTATCAGCAATATCGCAGGCAATTATTTAGACGAATACTTAAATGATAAATTATAATAGAAAATTCAATTCAAATACATTTAATGTAATCAATAAATCTCTATGATTAATTATAATTTTATTTAATTGCCTACGGATAATTAAATGCGTTTCCTCTGTTCTCGTTTTCATTCTGTTAAATTACGTGCCCAATAGGTTTCATAACATTGTCCAAATGTTATTGTTAAGTTCCATCTTTTCTACATTATCGATAAGCAATAATAATAAGGAGATAAACACCCAAACTTAACCTATATTATTTCATTGACGTGTTTCATAAATCACATAACAGTTCGCTTGCCCGGAAGAATACAGAATTAAGTCAAAATTTGGCACTAACTGACTTAATGATACAGTTCGAATAAAAAAAAGTACGTTCTACCTTTTAAATAAGGTCGATTGTTCGTTTGCCCCATGAATAAGCCAAATACGAAAGTTACCTTATTCAAAAGGTAGAACGTACTTTTTTCTATTCGAACAGTATCATTAAGTCAGTTAGTGCCAAATTTTGACTTAATACTGTATTCTTCCGGGCAAGCGAGTTGTCATCAGCGAAACCAAGTAAAAAACATAAGGAACCGCCCACAAAAATAATCGTCAATAATTTACTCAAATCAATAACTCGAAGTTATTTAAGTTCTTGCTTATGTAAATTAAACGCGGGCGTTGGAAAATTTATGATCTTATTAAATGTAAGTAACTTATTAAGTAATCAATATGAATCGGTAGTGAAAGGCGAATGAATATCAAATGTTTGCGGCTAGCAAAATGTGTTTATTCCTGAGTTAAGTAAGTATATAAGAACGTTGAACAATATATTAGTTACATAAGTACTAATTTCCAGTTGTGTTCCTTCTTAAGCACTAAAACTATACTGCGTCAATGATATTTATTATTTTGTCGATCTTCGTGGTCGAGTAGGTGTATCTTAGTAGTAGGACAATATAATTGGAGCGGAGCGAGCGAAGCGAGCAAAGCTCCCATGGATCAGCTTCAATGGCGCAATGTCTGTTACGCCATAAATTCCCGAGTTCTTAACCAATTTCAATAGTTTTTGTGTGGAATCGAATCAACAGGTTTAGGACCAGATGGTGACGGAGCCCGAATTTTGAAATTCGCATAATATCCCATCGAACCAAAAATTTTTTTTTTTAGGTATTACACTCCGCTCCAATATATGGTGCTAGCGTAGCTTTATGCTTAGCGACTGCATCGCCTAGTTATACATACATATAATTATATCCATTAACCGATTCGTTGCTGATGGCACGTCTCGCCATCACTTTCTTTTGCGTATGGCGCTAGCAACTGGAGCCGCGTCATTTTTAAATCGATGATAACTCCTTCAAATTCAGTTTTAGGGAAATCTACCCAGAATAAAACTATCTTAATTTTTCTCGTAAATCAAACTCGTAGCCTTTGTTTCTGGTAATAGTATCTAGGAACGAATCGGTTAAGCTCTAGTGGTAGTACATCGACGAGGTTTTAAAACAATACATTTATACCGTTACAAAAAAATGAGTGACTAAAATATAACTAAACTTTATCTTTTACTACAATTAAACGACCCTTTGGTGCAACGGTAGCGAGCCTGCCTTTCGCACCGACGGTTCTGGGTCGAATCCCGGAAATCCCGAAAAAATATTACATATCTACGTATCAAATATGTATGTCTATTCATTACCCTAGTACCCATAACACAAGCCTTACATTACTTACTTTGGGCTAGGCTAATTTGTCTAAATGTAAGAAAAATATAGCTATTATTATTATCTATGAGAAATTCTCTTAATGAGCAATTATTTTAAAATTATGCCTGGAATGATATAATTTCTTAAAGATTTCATAACTTTACGATAGTATTTACGATTTCCCTGCAAAATAACACTAAGCACCATAATTGTTTCCTTACTAAATTCTTTTATCTGTTAAAGACAATTTATTGATAATCGTATAAACCAGAAGTGCTTATTAGAGAGCTTAATTTCCTTATTACTAACAGTTATTTCTAATTCGACAAGCGTTTAATTTCCAATCGTTTCCAATGTTCATCACCAATTAGAGTGATAGCCAATTACAGTCATAGTTTCACGTGTGAACTTATTACTGTTATATAACCGACCGATTGGTTTTTGCTCACGGTAACTTTGTCACGTCATCACGTTACTTAAGTTACGTATGTATTCCTCAAAAAATTATCACGTCATTCCAGTTTACATCATTCATCATGATCACTGTACTTATGTACTGCACAAACGTGTAATAATATTAAGTAACTTCTCGATGATCTTATGACCATTTTAAACCTAATAAGTACTCATGATCTGAAGCTCTGAAGCATCGGTCGTTGTTTTCTCTGAACCTAGTACGTACTTATGTCTCTTCATATCCACCACACAAACCCGGAACAAATTTTTTCTTCTTTTTTCGTAAATAACTCTTTGAAAATAATAACAATAATTCACTTAATTGCAATCATTACAATAACAAGGAAGGACAAATTATAAAAAAGAGAGTTAAACTAATCGGCCTTATTACTGTCTTTGACAGGCAAACTTGGTTGAAAAGTAAAATTGAAGAAAAGGTATAAAATAATAGTGGGTGCATTTAAAGTAAAGAGAGAGTAGGAATAAATGTCAATATATAACATAATACATACATAATCAGGTAAGAAGATATATATATATATATATATATATATATTTACAATTGATATTGGGGACTTGGCAGATGATAATATGATTGGTCTAATTCTGAATCTAAAACATCAAGGGACGAAAAAGAAAAGGAGAAAATCATCAAAATCGTCCCAGCATTTTAGGAATTCAGTGCTAGACACACGTACAGAAGAACTATACAAAGATTAATATAACAGCCTTTCTGGTACCTGCCTTTAGTAAGAGAGTTCCACAAACAGCGAAAAAATGGAAAGTACGAGACCTTTGTAAGATTAGGTAATAAGATGAGCCCAATATACATTGCGAGTTTGAGGTACGGACGGTTAAACAATTTTAAGGTAACATGGAGAAGTAGTCAGCAGTAGTATAAAGTGTTATAGTCTAAATTTCAAGCATCCCGCCTTAAGGCTTATTTTAACATGTTTAATGAAAAGTAAATTATAATAATTCGGTGGTAATTAATAATAAAAAAATAAAAATGATGAAAATCTGACTGAAAACTCTATGAGAGTAGGTAAATTATAACGAAATGTGAAAAAAAAACCACAGTAACGTATTTGCTATATTTGCGAGCAGTTGGTAATTGTAATTTGAGTGCTTTCTTATTAAATAAACACTAATTTCTTAGGTAAATACTATTTGACAAAAAAGAAATATTGATGATTTTTCTTATTTTTTTACGATCTCTGTTTTTCTAGTGAGGAAAATGTGAATCACGTATTATCATTACAATCTTAGGGCTCGAGATAATTTTTAGTATTGTAGTCTAAAAGCGGCTTCCATCATTGAGTCTTAATATATTGATGGGTAAAGTTCCAATATTTAACATAATATTATAGAAACGATACAACAACGCCTGAATATCATTGATCAATAATGCAGATGCATTATTTGCAATATTCACAACTATCTTGTTAAAACATCGCTACTATATATACCATTCATCAAACAAAAGTTTTGTATATATGGATAATATTAAGTACGTAAATATATGCTTTTAAACCATATATGAAATAAGCGACAACAGCACGGCATACGATTTAAAGTAGAACTCAAAAAACCTTTTCATTTTTAACTTAAAGATAAACACTCACAAGCCTGATTGGAATTTTCCAATTATCAGATTCTGGTTTTAAAAGAGAGATTGCGTATCAGTGTCATAAAGTAGTCTTTGCGTGCTGGAAAAAATGTAGTCAATAGAGAAACAGACCACCCAGACAATAATTTATCTTAACATCTTCAGCTTATGAAGGGCGAGTACATATTCAACTTCTGTTACAAACTTGCAACGTGATTTACAGATCAACAACTACAACTTCTGCAGCCACGAGAATATAATCTTTAATTACATTTAAATAAGGCTGTAAACAAAGAAATGTGCATCGGTGTTTCACAATAATACGGGCATCCCATTTAAAGATTGTCCTAAGGCGAAAGCCTAATGAACTATGAGTTATAATTGATATACCTATTTGTGACTTCTTCAAAGAAATTATTACTATTTGACTTCAGGCTACAATCAATAGCGTCATAAGTCAAAAACTACTTAGTTTTGAAATAAATTTCTACTTGTAAAATATTTATCGTCTTGTATTGTACTAATCAGTTTTAAGTAAAATCATTAGTTTTTTTAATTACTTACGGAGGTTTAGTAAGCATTTGTTTTCTAAGGCTGGCTTGTTTATCATTTTAAAACAAGGCAAAACAGACACTGAATATAAACAATTTAAAACAAACAAATGAATAACGTCAAAATACTCAATCGCAATTACTTTACAAACCCCAGATTCAGAGTGACTCATTGCTGTTTATAGAATGGAAGATCTTACATTACATTATTATCCTTACATTAACCTTAATTAACATATAAGTATATAAGATAAAACGCGGTTATCTTTTTGATGACATTGAAAAAAAATAATTTATTATTTCTTTTACACAGAGTATAAGCTATTTTACTTTTCAGGACGACCCTGAATACCCGCGGAAAAACAACAAACAACCAGTTCTGAAACACTAACACTATACAAGTATATAAAGATTACTATATTGTTCTTCTCCCTACTTCTTAGGGTGTTGATCGTTTAGCTACAAATTTAAAAACTTTTTCTGGTTAATGTAGAGACACTGGTATTGCGTTATAGATGGCTTTTAATAGGTCCTCGTGTGTGTTAGATTAGGGACACGCTGGAGTCTCCAATCGAGCATTTTTAAACGGTAGGGGTTTATCTACGAAGCTATTGAGTTTCAGTTCACATCGTGATCAAGAAACGATTCAACTGAAAAAAATCCGAATAGCGGTAACTTCAAACTTTCAGCAAATCTGAATCGAATCTGCACCGTTACCTATCATAAATATCGGAGATTTAATCCAAGGATTTAATATTTAATTTGGTATAATCGATCGATAACAAATCGATAACCTTTTGTTATGACTGCAGTAACGGTCTAGTTCTGACTGACTTGCGTCTCAGCTAGCTGTCAATTCATTAGTGTAGAACTAAATACGTGGTCTACGTACTTTATGGTGAAAATATTGAGTTTTGCTCCAGTCGATAGTGCCTTAGCTTAATTAAGACAACGGTACGCTATGGTTTGGAAGAAGGCACTGCATTCGCATCGCTTCTCTGGGGTCTAACCCCACCGACAAAGATTGTGCTGGCATCGACCAGCCAGAATCCTATGTTTATTAAAAACTTCCAGTTTAGCCGTAACAACTTATGGCTGCGTTGTTTTCGTACATGGTATAATATAAATAACGATTGGCATACTAGAGCAAATAATTTAAAAGATATAAAGATATCTAAGAACACAAATTTGTTGTTTGTGTGTTTGTCTGTCCGCTCTTTTTCCGCGTTACCATAGCAACGCGTTACCGGGTCAGCTAGTTACATAAAAATTCCACGCAAATATATATAAAAAAACTAACGTTAAGTAAAGGTCATCCTTGACTCTAGGTCGCAACACAACATTGAGTAGACAATAGTTTGAGAGTCACTGGTCATAGTTTAGACAATATCGAATAGTAAGGCTGATTGGGGCAAAAACTCGTATAAAAACAGTCAGCTGCTTTGCTACGGAAACGGTTCAGTAGATATTATTTATTTTAAGAAAAAAATACAGATTGTAGTTAAGATATGAAAATTGAATTATATATTGATAAGATGAACTAAAACAGTCTTAAAATCGCAGAAAGATAACTAACAATAAAATTCTTAATATATTTGACGACATTTTGGTGCGACGGTAGCGATCCTGCCTTTCGCACCGACGGTCTTCGGTTCAAATCCCGGAAGAGGCAGATGTCTGTGTAATGAATACAAGCATTTATACCTAAGTCATGGGTGTTTATATATGGGTCGTTCTCCTTTTTTACCGACAATGGTCTGTCCTACGTCTTATTATGGCATCTCGTTGGAGTATTGATATTTACGGTTTTTTAATTCGGTTCGAATAAACGTCCATATTTTTCTTATCTATTAATATTATGTAATTTTTCATTTTCTCCAACCTACATATTTTTTCGTTTGTTTTCCGTAGAATGCCGTGACAGAGTGGTAAACCGAAATGTGGTCTCCACAGAAAAAGGCCACTCTGTCACATATTTAAAAAAAAACCAACATTAAAAAAAAAAAAATGCCGCAAAAGAAACTTTAATTTGTCCTCATGACAACACAGATGCAATTTCTTTAAAATTCCACACAAAACCACAATTATGGATAGTTCAAAAACCAAAAAATCAGAAAAACGTCCTTTCACTGTCGGTTTAAAAGAAGAACTACCCATATACTTCTATGAATATTACATATTTATGTATCATATAGGTATGACTATCCGTTACCCTAGTATCCATAACACAAGCCTTACAGTGCTTACTTTGGGCTAGGCTAATTTGTGTGAATGTAAGAAATATTTATTTATTTATTATAACTTATTTGTGCTTATTACCTCCTCCAATTTTCCCTATCGAGATAACTTAATCGGGGTTAAAATACAGCTTAACTGCTGTCGTAAAGTTGAGCGATATATTTATTGATTTTCTCAGGGATCGATGAGATATAAATAATAATTTTCAGTACTGCTTGTTTTTAATAAATCGATATTGATATTTCTGTCTCTTTTAAACCACTTACATAACCCCAAAGGGTGGTATCCGATTCTAATACGAAAAAATAATTGCTATTATCGGTTCAATGGTCTGTTACCAAAATAGTTTAAGCGCGTCATCCACTTTGTATTTTCAACTTTATCGTAACTTGAATAAGGGTAATTAAATTTAGGAGATTAACATGTATAAACAGTTTCCCGCATGAATGGTTAGATGGCGGTAAAGGTTAAGCTGACGAGACGATTTAAGCAGATGTTTAAACAATTTTAACTGTGATACTCATAGTTTTTTTAAGTATAGATGTTAATCTATCACCAAAAGGTCGGTACAGATAACAGCTGTACCGACCTTTTGGTTTTTTTTTGTTTAAGGTTCTATGCACACTGTGTTTTTTAAACGCGTTCTTTTTTATTCCACAGAACATTTTTTGCATGATTAGTTCTTTTGTGTCCATTCAATCGCGCTTTATCATCACGTTTGTACCGAAACAAGAGAGAATATTGAGTTTATGCAGGTCTTCAAAGGTAAAACTTTTAACACCTACTCGCGTAAGTATCGCGCAAGCTCTTCCCTGCTTCGGAAGGCACTTTAAACGTTTAGTCGAGACTAAGGCGATTCAACCACTAGAGATGCGTCCCGCCGCGGTGCGCGTAGCGACAGAAAACGCGCGCGGGGACGGAGGCGCAGATCTGCCTATCTTAACGGTGTAATCTGCTTCTCCGCGCGGAGTAGCAATACAAGACGACCCCGCGCCTTATACACCGCGGCACGCTCCGTGCTCCCGCGCAGAATCTGCGCGCGGGGCGCCTACCCGCGCTTTGCCGCGTCGGCAGTGTGTTGTCATAGGCGTGATTTTTATATAAATTGAGATTCTTGCATACAATGGTAAAATCTGCGGCCCCGCGGTACGCCACGGGGCGCGGTGCAGTGGGTTAACCGCCTAAGAATCTCCAGTCGTTGGCACTCACTAATCAGCACTGGACCTGCGTGGTGGGCAGCCCGGCCCTTGCGCAGGAAGCACTAATACAATGTTAATGGTGATGATGAATAATCGAAATAAATGATAGAATTTATTTGTTCAAAAGCAATGTATCAATCTGTTATTTCAATATATAAAAATCTCTTAAACGATAAATTATTTAAATAAAAAAATACCAAAAAAATCGACTCGAGAAGTTAAACTCAGGCGGGAACGAACCTGCAACCTTTGGATATTTGGTCCAATGCTCTCCCAATTGAGCTATCAAGCAAGGGTGTTCACACCCTTTATATTATATATGGCACGTTGACTAGTAACTGAACATACATTAATGACGTACTTATAACAACCGTTTTGAACTGATCGGGATTCGGGGATTCGAGTCCTGGAACGGACAAATGTCTGTGTAATGAATACAAGCATTTGTACCTGGGTCATAAGTATCTATATATTATATATCTATGTATCGTTTATATATGTTTATCCTTTACCCAGTGCTTATTTCGGGCTAGGGTAATTGGTGTGAATGTAAGAAATATATTATTCACAGAAGTCACCGTACTGGTTTTGTTTCAAACTCTTTTTCACTTCAGGCTATACGTCTTTGGAATGCATTACCTCCCCATATTCAAAAAGCTCCCTACAAATTTAATTTAAAACGACTGGTTCGCGATCTCCTTTCAAATACTCCGAACCTTTCCACTTAATCTCACTTTTATGTCTAGTAATACTAATATTGGTTTAGCGTATCGATATTTAAGTAGTTTATTATTCTATATATGTTTATTAGTTTATATATGTTTATTTTTTTATTATACATGATGTCAGTATGTATGTTTATGTAGTCTATAGCATTTTCTATTTACCTTTTCAATGCACATCCAATACGCTATCAGTTTCTAACTCTCCGGTTGACTGGTAGAGAATGCCTAATGGCATTAAGTCCGCCATTTGTACATATTTTGTGTGCAACAGAGTTTAAATAAATAAAAATAAAATAAATTATTATTATAAAAAAGAACGTCATAGTAACAAAACACGAGTTTAGTATTAAGCAAGTCTAAATATTTTAAATATATTTTAATACCGCGTACACCAATAAATTAATATCGTGCAACGGTAACGAATGCATCAAACAATCACCTACTTATAATTTATGAATAACTCACGAAAGAAAACAATTTCGCTTCTCGACTCCAGCGCAAGCGGTTATTTCGTAATGCAACTGATTCAATGTCAACAAGACGGACAAGGCAATATTACGGCGAATTTACATAACGACCGACGGACCGGCTATTATAAATTAATATCTAGTTGGCAACACTTTCTCGGCTGGGATGGGCGCAGGTGAGACTGCTTTCACATCATCGCCACGATACGACCGAACGTTTGGTGGAAGTCATTTAATATGTGATAAAAACATTTTAATAACTCGAGATAAATGTGAGTAAACTGTTTCTTATATTAATTACTAGCGACTCACCCCGGCTTCTCACGGATGCAATGCTCTACTACATATATTAGGCATGTATTATACATATAAACCTTCCTCTTGAATTACTCTATCTATTAAAGAAAACCGCATCAAAATCCGTTGCGTACTTTTAGAGATTTAAGCATTCATAGGGATATAGGGACAGAGAAAGAGACTTTGTTTTATACTATGTAGTGATTTCCAAGCTGATTAGGTTAAGTAATTCTTTAATGGGGATCGGATAGAGCGCCTGTACTACAAAACCCAGATTCAAAACAAAAATAAAAAAATGTATTAGTACACTGGAACTCAGAAATAGCAAACCCCAAAACTTTGGAAATTTTATTATGACTGAAGGAATTTTATTCCGGGTAAACTCTTTTTATAGTATTGTCTGTTATTAATATTTATTTATTTATTCAATAGAAGCAAACGGTCACATTCGTTATTTACAAATTACAAGACATCTAGAGCTATAGTAAGACATGAAAAAATATTTTTTATTATGTATATAATATATTTACTAAAAGCTTTGATAGTCAATAGTAATATTTTAGACTCATATTTGTTCAAAACTTGTCGGATGAACGTATTTGTTCAGATCTTTCAAATAGATAAGAATAATATTGATCCATTGATCCCATTCAAACATCTTCAATATCTATACGTATTTTTATTAGTTATTGATAACAAACACTTTAAATCAATATTTATATCGGCGTTTCCAGAACTCGCTGCCCTTATAGATTAGACGGCGTCTTCAAACATAGTTATACTTAACTAATTTACACACTATTGCACTCCATATGTATATTTTAAAGAAAATAACACCCACTCTTTTTCCGTACCAAAGATCGGTGTTTTCGACAAAATCGGTACTACATTGCATTTTGAAAACTCTGCGTTCATTAATAAAATATGTAACAACTAGCTGACCCAGCCACGCGTTGCTGTGTTATAAATTAAAATAAAACCTATCCTATCTTTTAAGTTAGATCAAATAACAGATAGTTACGAAGTTTGATCAAAATCGGTTAAGTAGTTTAGGAGTCCATCGCGGACAAACAACGTGACACGTAACCTCGAATGGTTGTGACCTCGAAGTGGCGCAACCATGAAAAAGCGAACTACTTGACCACGGATGTCGTTAATGGAATAAATAAATTCTAATTTAGCATTTTTTTAACACGGTAACAAAATCTCTCAATGAAGCGCCTGCTGTGATGCTGCATTGCGAATTTGTTAAATATCTGCGTTGCGACGTTGAATTTACGTTTATACATGAAGAATGAGATGCTGCATTTTGCTTCCCAAAATACATTATAAATTTTATCTTATGTAATCTTTTTTGTCTCTGTGCTGTCAATTTAATAATTGGCAACATTATAAAGATTGTTGGTGTCAGAAAGTGTATTACTCTGTCACATAGTATGGTGTTTGTCCAAATAACATTTTAAAACCAAACTAGATTATGTAGGCTAGACAGTTTCTTGATAGATATCTAGGATGAGGTACACTTCCAGTGCTCGCTAACTCTGCTTACCACATGTCACTTATAATTTTATTTCCGTTTGTGAAAATTAATTACCCCATGACTTAATTTCTACTTCATAATTTAAGTACAAAGCTACTAATTCTAGTGCAATACATTTCATTGGAAAGTGTGTTTTGTAGCTGATTATATAAGGCATGTTTTATCAGGTCAACGACCAACTCGTGATATGCCTCTCGAACCTTCACATTTACAATATATCGACTGTCCACGATAAGCCGCGCCTTGGCCGCTTGAATTTCAGTGGTTATTCATGTGTCAATTAAAACCTCTTTTAATATTACTCATTTCTATTAAATACAACTGCCGATTGCTTATTTGGAAGTGTGTTTTGTATTAAACAAGAATTTCTATAAGAAAAGTTAATACATTAATTTCATTTGGATTATTTTGTAACATTGTAAATAACTCTACAAATATTCTTACTAAATAAGTTTTATAACAAACTTTTTCTTTATTTTTAACTCCATTATCACTTCAATGTTATTCGGCAACAATGACAGATTTGGATCTGAGTATTTGTAAATATTTAGTCAGTAAACTAAACACAATAATTTGATCAAACCTATTCACGTAAAGATTTGATTCACTTTGATTCGAAACAAATAGTTCCGCTTATTATTTGTTCTACCCATTCACTTAAGATAAACATCGGTTAAACAGAAATTTGTAGACCAATCCGCTTGTTATAATAGTGAAACGCTCTTAAATAAGAACAGCTATTGATACCAGATATTATTTGTGCAAATGTAACTCTTTAAGTTTCTTATATATTTTCAGAAATATATTCTAATATAGAAATATCTTATATTCGTAAAAGCTAACTTTTAGAATGCATAATATTCGTAATAGCTAGCTTTTAGAATGCATAAATCACTCTTCTTTTGTTACGTAATGATAATAAAAAATGCTAAGCGAATGTTTGATTTCAAGCTTTTAAAGCATTAGCTAAATATTTGTTGCTTTTTCTATTCAAAATTAGCATCGTCATCTCAGTCTAATCTAACGTCATGACTTTACGATACCCTTAAAGGTTTGAGTTGGTGTTACCACACGGTACTTTTTATATTAAGATTCATAAATGCAATGTAACAAATTTCAGTTTTTAGATTACAAGAAGAATCGCTCGAAGTTGGTAAAATAGTTAGGTTTCGGTATTCTTTACCGCTTACATAAGGGTATTTAGAATAATGACCGATACTTGCATATTTCCATTCTCGTAACTTTAGAGCTGTGGATAACTAAGGCGACAATCTTAATATGTTAAACTATCACTTAAGTTATACACACAAATTCGATGAATGCACAAAAAAAATTTCTTAGTCAAAATCACGTAGTAAACTCCTTGCATTCTACCAAGAAGTTAAATTATTATAGACTAGCGGCCCGTCCCAGCTTCGCACGGGTAGACATAATTCTTTAAATTTTTTTAGCATTAAATATAGCCTATGTTACTCAGCGTGAATATAGCTTTCCAATAGTGAAAGAATTTTTGAAATAGGCTTAGTAGTTTTTGAGTTTATTCATTGCAAACATACAAAACATACAAATCTTTCCTCTTTATAATATAAGTGTAGATATTCATCTACATCGCATACGCAACACCAACTGCAAACGTAGCCCTAGAATTATATTTTTCCGTTTGTTCATATCTATGCCTTCCGCAACAAAGGGCGTAACTCCATAATATTATTATCCTTAATTTTTATGGAGTTACCTCTTTTGTTGCGGAAGGCATCGATATATGAAAATCCACGGTGCCTTATCCCTTAAACCTTAAAAAAATATATTTCATAACAATAATGGATTCAACTGACATGTAAATAAACAAGGCCCTTTCGTTCGCTAATGCTGTCATTCGTAGACAACTCAATTCCATTCTTTTCGCTGGAGACATTAACTGTTTCGTGACATAACAATCGCGTCTCAACCAAATATGGCCCTTATTTGCCATTCATATTAGAATGTCAATGGTGTAATATGAGCTTGTTAGGGAAAGCGAATTATATAGAAATATTTGTATTGGTTTGGGACGTACTATTAGCATAGAATTTCACTTTCTAGCAGTTTGTATCGCTGTGGGACTTTGCCTCTGGTGGTATTGCAAACCTGTTTGAACACATTCATGGTGTTGCATATATTACAGCGATTGGAAAAAAACCCTAAGAGATTTATATAAGGAATAAAACATAGCACTTTTTGTACTAATATTATCTTACGAGTACGATTTATTAAGATCTCTAGATAATAGTATAGAGTCCATGTATAGAAAAAGATAAATATTTTTTGGAAATTTGCTCTAAAAACAAAAATTACTACTTCCGGTTTGAAACGAACCGCGATCAGTAATGTAACTCGTTACATATTATAAAAAAGTATTAGTAAAAAACAAAACAAAAAAGATTTTTTTTTTTTGTATATTGATGAAATTGCCTTCTATAAATGGAACTTTAAAAACATCAACAGCAGCAGAAATCGAACCCGTTTCTTCCGCTTATCGGGTGGCTGCGCAAACCTATTTTATAAACCGAGATATAGGTAAGGACGAAATTCTTCAATTGTCGGTACCTTAAGCAACATTTTCTCATTAAATAATCAGAAGTTTTGCGCTCCGAGATATAATGACCAGTAGTTTATAATTACAATAAGATCATTAACAATTGTAATAAACATGCAAAAGACCCCACAAGTTAAAACCTAATCTAAAAAATAAAACAAAAGAGAAAGTTATATTTTTTTTATATATTTTATGCATTTTAAATGCGATCTTATAAGAAAAATTATTATAATAGATAAATACTAGAAAAAATCGATTCCAGCCTGAGAATTCACTTGCGACCCGAGTCGATTTTTTCTAGTATTTTTCTATTATAATAATTTATCAAAAAAAGAAATATTAGAAAAATAATTTAAAAATATAAAACTCAGTCTTTATTGATAATAATATACTAAGAGTTAGTTACGATTTATCTATGATTAATCAAATATAATTCGAGTATTGATATAAACGGAAATATTTTGAATTCACAACTTACAATATGTCTTGAACTTAGTTTGATAATGATCAGATATTTATCATTTCCCTGCGCCATTTAAACCCTTTAGTTTATGTGCGAACATAAACATAGCACAGTTTTGCATAATTTATTGGAATTTATTGATCACAATATATTGCCATCGTTACATTGTGCATGGAATAGGATGAAAGCACCGAACGCATTTGAATTATACATATTCTTAAGACAATACTTCAAGTTTTATAATTAAGCTATGTAATCTGCGCATATGAAGAATTTCCTGTAAACTGATGATTCCAATTAGGAATCAAATAATTAAAATCTTTATACAAGGTAATATTATATACCTATTGGTTGTTTCAATTTTAGTCATCCTGTGAGCACGACTCCCGTAAATATGTCAAATCGTCAGATTTAAATATAAAGAAAAAACTGTAAATCCAGAAAATTGGTTTTATTAAGATTGTTTAATATCATTATTTATGAAAATTCTATTATTTTTTAATAAATAACATGATACACCAATAATACACGCATATAAAAAATTGGTTTTCATAGTCGATGCCCCATGGAAATTTCTTTATGCCAAAGGAAATAACATGTGTAATGAATTTATAATTTAGTTCCAATCATATTCTTTTTCATATATACCAATGAAAGGTTTTTGCGGGGAGTTGTGACAGTAGGAGCCAAACAAAAAAATGGTAAAAAAAATCTTTATTTACATAATATTGATGTGACTATGAAAATTAAAAAAAAATATAATACCACCTTTTGATCGCGACTTAATCTGCGTTGACTTTCGAAAATAATAAGAGGATACGTCCTCAAGGTTGTTTTTGCAAGTGATATTTGATAATAGATCCTATTGTTTTATCCTATGTGTTGATCAAGATGATAACTATCTGTATACCAAATTTTATCCACATACTCTCAGTCGTTTTTGCGTGATTGAGTGAAACCATCCAAAAGTAGTATCATATTTTTTTGTATATTAGACCGATTTAAATTGACTACTTATAATAATACAGTTAAATATGCCTTAAGAGCTTATGATTTATTTGGTTCAAAAAGAAAATTTACGCTTTTCTCTCTGAAAGTTTATAATTATACTGAAATTGAATCATCATCTTATTGTAATATTGTAACAAAGTCATATATCTATTATAATTATATAATATATTTTTTTATATTTACGTTAGTTTAAATATATTTAGATCCATTTTTTATCGCCGCTAAGTCTATCAGTTTCCCCAAAGCAATTAACATTAGGGAAAAATGATAGAATTAAGAGAAAGCTACTAGCAATAATCATTATAAATAGAATGGTAAGTACCCTTTTCTGTTTCATTCAGCCCCGGTCTCCTTCCTCCAGTAGCATTATGCATTCAGATCATATACCGATAATAATATCCAATTGTTACTTCATATTCTACAAACGTTACGGTTTAATTAACTTTTTAACGATTCTAGTCAAGGAACAATAAATACTTCACACTTAATATTCTTATTTGACAACGCAATTATCAAATGGAAGCACTAATATGCATGATGTACTCTATGTTTATAACATAAGGTTCATATTAGTGACGTAAACATAAGGACGTATTACGTTTTATAACATTACGCACTTCCAAAGACGATTACCTATTACATACTGCATAACAAAAGATTATTAGCTAACAAGACTTACGTTGAATGAATTCTATTCATAAAAACAAAAAGTATTTATACCAAATTACATTTATCATCTCCACTTACGTTAATAATCTTAAAGTCATTAATTTTAAAGTCCAAATTGCTTTGCAATATAAATTACTTCGAAGAATAAAGCTGGTCCACATACGCCCATTTGATAAGACACCTGACCACTTTCGAACCTTTCTAATAAGTACTTAAAACTTTCTATGTTTGTAAAAGGTAAGTTCAATAGAGGCTTTTTTGTAGTTTTGTATTAAGTAAAAACTGCCTGTTTACCACTCCCAGTCGTTTAAAGGGTAGATAAGGTATACTCTAGATGTGATAGCCACATGACCAAGCCTCACGGATTAAGAGTACGTCACCGTAGAACCATGTCACACTAAATCAGCCGAAAGTGAAGACAACACTATAGAAAAAAATTATGTAATGTAACAGGTTAATAAATCTTGTAGCTCATGTCTGTATACCGGGCAATTTTGACACAATAACAGCATTATTCATTTGTTATTCAGTAATTTTTGCGAGAGTTCGGTTTAAAGAAATTTATTCATATAAAACCTAATATAGTTCCTTATATTTAATATTACAATATGACGACCTTTTGATGCAACGGTAGCGATCCTGGCTTTTGCACCGACCGACGGTCCTGGGTTTCGAATCCCGGAAGGTTTCAGATTTTTGTGTATTGAATACGAGCATTTTGAGTCATGTGTATTAATATAATTTTTATAAATATTACATATCTATGTATCATATATGTATATCTGTTACCCTAGTGTCCATAACGCAAGCATTAAAGTGCTTACTTTGTGCAAGACTAATTGATTTAAGAAATACTATTATTTTGCCTCTGAAGCCGTACGTATGAAAGATTTATAGTTTACTAGCTTTCCGCCCGCGGCTTCGCCCGCGTGGAATTCGGTTATATTGCGGTATAAAGCACAACTATAAGAAAACTTCTCATTCCCACGGAAAAATCTAAGAAGCGCGATGTAACGCTGGATACAATTAGTTGTTAAACCAAAACTGAATGGTACACTATAATATATGTTTTCCCTTGTGGAGCAAAAACATGCAGATTTTGGGCACTGGAAACCCGGGAACACGCTACATAGAGCACGTATTTTAAAAAACACATCGTTACCATGTTTTAAAAAAACACCCAGCGCCATCTATCGCATACCTCAAGAACTAAATAGCGTAAGCTATCATTCCACATCTTATGGTTTTTGAAAAAACACATCGTTACCATGTTTTAAAAAACACCCAGCGCCATCTATCGCATACCTAAAGAACTAAATAACGTAACTAATACTTATACCAATTAGTAATTCGTTGACTTTAGTGATTTCAGGATAATAAGATGTAAAAAAAACAAATTTAGACGATAAAACAAATTGTACGTCATCTCTCGGGAATTCCTCATTTTCGGGGATTCATTATCGTATCATTTAGCTTCTAAATTTACATGTTATATTCGTTTGCAATATTTCACCTTGTATTAAACGACACACAGCGCCATCTACAATCCATCTATCAAGCAAACAATATTTTTGTGTTTCCTCGGGAATATCAATTTTTCCAGGATAAAAAGTACCCTATTATTTAATCCGGACTTTTATCTTTACGTCTGCAAAATTTCAAAGCAATCGGTTCATTAGTTACGGCGTGAAAGCGGAACAAACAAACAAACAAACTCACTTTCCGATTTATAATATTAGTAAGGATAAGGATATTTTAAACATGCGTCACTTAAGGTTTTGTACAAATACTTGGTCATCGAGTCACAGAACAATTATTAACTAGGGATCCTCTGTGCTTCCAGGATGTTCTGCAGTCGTTAATATGAATAAAAAGTCCACATTGAGTTCGCCCGATGAATTAATTTTGTTACGAGCTATTCTCAATCTCGGTGTTGTTAAATGTAGGAAAAGCCTTTAGTTTAACTGTGGGGATATTAATCGCTCTGGATACTGTACACCCATCACTAGCTCATTTAACAATCGATTATCCAAAATGATCATATCTACCGTTTGGCTGATGTTTGTATGATGAATACGAGCATTTGTACTTGAGTCATGAGTATATATATTTTTATAAATATTAAATATCTATATATTATATATGTTATCTATTCTTTGCATTGGTATCCACAACACAAGTCTTACATTACAGTGCTTACCTTGGGCTAGGCTAATTGGTGTGATTTTGGGAAGGTTAATTGTTATAATTTATGATCGGTCAGTAACTTGATTGGCACTGTTGAAGTTTAATGTCATAAGATTAAATTTAGACAAATACACTAATATATGCAATATGATAAAAAGAAAAAAAATACGATATTGTTTAATTGGATGCCGCATCGGTGTATTATTTTAATATTTTATGAAAGTTTAATTTTAATTTACGTTCAAAATATTACTGCTCCTCACAATAAGCAGGCACTAATATCGTTTATAGTAACATACTTCGCCCACGGTTCCATCGGCGTGGAATTCGGTTATAGTTCTAAATCGTTTGTCCTTCGAGTACAATTTTGTTCTGGATGATAGGTACAAATTATCCTTTTCTGTACCACTCATAACGTGTATTCTAAATTTCATGGTGATCGATTATGTAGTTAATTCGTTACAAGCTTACGAACTCTACGAATGAACTGACATAAATTGCAAAAGCTATAGATTTCAATTTGTAAAAATAAAAAAATATATACACAAACGAAAACTAAGAAATAGCAATTTCCAAGTTCAGTGCGTGTGTAAACGAAATACGATGTATTTTACACTGTTAACTTGATAAAGATGGTAATGTATACTTCAAAGCTGCGTATTACTGTGACTTAATATAGTCATTACGTCGGTCAGTACTACCTGTTCCTGCAGATGGATATGACCTTGGTTACGTAGATTTATCTACTAGCTCATGACCCAGTATGCTCGAAGCAATTTTAATAAGCATTCTTGGGATGAAGGTTGTATTATATTACAGGAATTATGTATAAATATTGTGATTTAGCCTTATGGTGTCTAGTATAGTAAAATTGCACATAAACTTAGCCACTAATGACCCCTAAACCACAAAACGGTCAGCAGAGCTTTCCGAAATATAATATTTTATAGCGCCTGACAGGTGTGGCGATTATGGCGACCCACCTGAAATGAATTTCTTCAACACAATTTTGCGATGCCGGAAAAAATAATATATATTTATAATAAAATGTATTATCATTTAAAATATAAATAAATAAGGTTTTGCATGACTATGTATTAGTTATAAAATTTGTATGTAAAATGTTAGTGATAATAAAGAAACATTATTAATAATGATGTTGTATTACCTATAGAATGATGATTAAAGCACATCATAACAAATGCGAAAAGCGAATAATAGCTTTCAACATAAACTCGGTTACGGCACCCATTAGATAAAGAAAGCCTAAGTTTCTCTGCATGAAGAGTGAACACGAACAGAGACAAAACTTAGGACTGCTCGCTCTATTGCCTTCTTTACACTCATAAAAAAAAAGATCAAAACACTGTCAGTGTTACATGTCTCGTTTCTTATTTAGAATTTCTATTGCGATAAGTAAAACAGTGTTTTCAAAAAAACAAACTTTAAAAATATCAGTATTTTTATATTCGCTTTGTAACGACAAGAATATGGTAAAAGTATTTAGGTTGGTCCTTATCTCACTTCACAGAATTATTTTAATTGAACATTACGATTTCTAGAACCTTCGATATATTATGAAGTGAGAACGATAATAGTATTTCCCAAAAAAAAATATAATGATTTATTAGTTTCATATATATTTATCAAATTTGATCTTAACACGAGCACAATATTAATATTAATTGGAGCGGAGCGAAGCGAAGCTCCCATGGATCAGCTTCAATGGCGTAATGTCTGTTACGCCATAACTTCGCGAGTTCTTAACCGATTTTAATATTTTTATGGAGAATCAAATCAACAGGTTTAGGACCAGATTGTGACGGAGCCCGAATTTTGAAATTCACAAAAAAATTTTTTTCTTTTTTTAGGTATTACGTTCCGCTCCAATATATGGTGCTAGCGTAGCTTTATGCTTAGCGACTGCATCGCCTAGTTGGAGCGAAGCTTCCATAGATCAGCTTCAATGGCGCAATGTCTGTTACGCCATAATTTCCCCAGTTCTTAACCGATTTTAATATTTTTTATATGGAATCGAATCAACAGGTTTAGGACCAGATTGTGACGGATTTTAAAATTTGCAAAAATTCCCATTGAAACAAAAAAAAATAGTTTTTTAGGTATTACGCTCCGCTCCAATATATGGTGCTAGCGTAGCTTTATGCTTAGCGATTGCATCGCCTAGTATATTTTTTACAAAATAAGCACTGTAATGTGTTATGGATACTAGGGTAACAGATCGATATACTAGTATACATAGATATGTATTCAAATAAAAAAATATATAAATACCAACGACTCACCTGAAATGTTTACACAAAATTTACTCCTTCCGGGACACGCACCCAGGGCCGACGGCGCCGGTGCGAAAGCCAGGATACTTACCGTTGCATCAAACAATCGTCAAATTAAATAAACGCAATTGTTTCATTGCCGATCGTTTGAGGGAAGCGAAGAAAGTTTGATAAAATACAATAGCAGTTTAAAATAAAATAGATGTTGTCTCTGTTCGTATGCATATTCAAGTTTTCTCTACAGGAGTAGAAATCGACTAGTCACCCTGGAGAATACCGAGATTCCCCCATTGAAGCATAAAAGCCGTGACTAATTATATTATTCTGTAGAAAACTGCCGAGCTCATTATACGAGTGTTGTTGGAAAGGTAAACTGCTTTGTTGAAAAGATGTGTTATAAAATGCCACATTGTTAGCGAATTTACAAATACAAATTTGATAGATTTAATTTAACTTGTAACCTTCATAACGTCAGCCATTAAACATTTGAAATTAATTTATGAATAATATTTCCCCTATCCCATTATGTTTTATTATTTCAGTTTTTATAACATTTATTATTCTAGGTATATTAAACCTAAATATCCATTATTATCGTCATTTTCCCCTTAAATGAAACGTTGTGGATTTTTGACCATACTATACGATAATCACCAGTGGCATTTGCAAAATCTATATTAATAACACTAATAGATCGAGTTTTATTTCTAGTTAGATTTATAGAAATTGATAACAGAACAATTGAACCATAAAATTTTAGAAAATAATGGAATAGAGGACTGTTTTCACCGATTTCTAGTCGTATGTGGTCAACCACACCAAAGAGTCTAAGGTGCTTAACAAGCCTATTAACAAACAGTTTAACTTAAGTTAAAATATACATTACTAGCGACCCGCCCCGGCTTCGCACGGATGCAATGCTCTACTATATTATGCATGTATTATACATATAAACATTCCTCTTGAATTACTCTATCTATTAAAAAAAACCGCATCAAAATCCGTTGCGTAGTTTTAAAGATTTAAGCATACATAGGGATATAGGGACACAGAAAGCGACTTTGTTTTATACTATGTAGTGATTACAAATTTTGTTTATTAGATTTTCTCTTAGTTGTTAAACGAACAAAATGAAACAATCGAGTTTTTTTTTAATTTAAATGTACATAAAGTTTTATTCTGTTTGACGAACAAACTACGCTCAACTTTAACCGCACAACTAAACGGAAAAGTTTAGAAAAGGGTGACAACAATCGCTAAGATAAGATTTTTGAAAAATTTTACCCTTAAGGAGGTGAAATATAGGATAAACTATGGTATGGACATCTATTATTTTCAAAGTGGTGTGAAAAAAGGTTTTCTTATCCTAAAGGGGTGAACAAATGGGTTGAAACTTTTATACTAATATACCATTTTTAAGTAAGAAGCATGACACGTTAAGTAAGTTATTTTGTTAAATGTAATACGAGATTTCAATACTAACATACACACGAGTTTTTTTTAGACATTTTGCTTTATGTATAAAATAAAAGCTAAAAAAGAAAACTAATTAAAATCATGTATGAGACTCTCACTTATGTACTTTTCCTCTCATGCGACCCAACAGAAAATCTATCAAAGCTTTCAATCGAAGCGGTTGTTTATCAAGTTACGAGCTGAAAGTGAAAAGTGTCATAGAATGGCATAAATGCGAATACATTTGGTGACGTTACAGACATGTAAACCTATATTGTTGTTATAGTTGTAGTAAAAAACCGGCCAAGTGCGAGTCGGACTCGCGCACGAAGGGATCCGTACAAACTTTTAGTTAAGTAAAGAAATGCACGTTTGTTGTATGGGAGCCCCCCTTATATATTAATTTTATTTCCTTTTTAGTATTTGTAGTTAAAGCGGCAACAGAAGTACATATTTTGTGAAAATTGCAACTGTCTAGCTATCGCGGATCTTGAGATACAGCCTGGTGACAGACAGACGGACGGACAGACAGCGAAGTCTTAGTAATAGGGTCCCGTTTTTACCCTTTGGGCACGGAACCCTAAAAAATTAATGTTAGGCAAATATTGTGGAGAGAAAATACAAAATATTGTTAGGAAATATATGTGGTGTCCGTTATTGCTACCTGCTTAGCTCGAAAGTTCACTATATAGAATATTTATAGTCTACAGGTAAGTGTTTTCTGTGGAGATCCCCTGCAACAAATCAATAGTATAAAAAGTACCCACAAATCGCAGCGCATAATTAAGATATAATATATTTTAATAGGTAATTCTTAGAACGAGTTTGGTGAAATTTTCCCATGGTACTACCAACGGAATAATCACGATCACCACGAAACTAAGTAACTAATAAAATCTTCACAACTTGTTACCGAGACTGCTCCGCTGCGGCAGATGTAGAACTGCGACTGCGCATAGGAAGCCATAAATTCTCGCCTACCGCCATCTAGCGGAATGCGACATGCGACGCACGCGATTATTATGAATTAACACACGCCTGACGCAATAGATGTAGATTTCTTGAAGCTATTTATTTTATTGCCACTTCCTCTAACACATTGCTTATTTTAAATTAATATTAATCGATGTAGATATGGCGGCGTTTGTCGCTACAAGGTTCCTCAGGGAAACTACACAAAGTATCATTATCGCATACATTTCTGATTTGCATCTTCTTGCCTGCTATCATATTTTGCTTTCCGTTTATAGACTATCGCGGAGTATAATTAAATAATTGAAGATTAGATTCACACCAAATGTTACTAATAGATAAAACATATCTTAAAAGCATATCACCGCCGTAATTGAGCCAGTTGGAATATCTACTTATTAATTTGTTCTGTTCTATCTGTTAATTATGATTCTTGATGAGATGTCTCTATGTATACAATACAGCATATATCTTACTCTATATATTTATATCACTAAGATACGAAAGGGAAAAAAACAAGGTATGATAAGAAAACAATTCCTAATGAATTAGTTTAAAATATTGTTAATAATTTTTTTTTAACTTATGCTTTAGGCAAATGTTTAAACACATTGGTGTTTAAGCCAGGCCAATTCCAACAAGAGGTTTTTATAACTCATAGAAACTCCGTAGGCGGAAAAAATAGGAAATATAGAAAATGTAAAATTATAGTATTTGACAACCTCAATCTCTCAAAGACATTCACGGAACCAACAATGAAATGTTGACGTAATTTCAATAACGATGAAACGACTATCAATTATTAACAGTTCGTTTTTGATTAAACAAACGCGATATTAAACTAAAATAGAGTGTATCATTCGCTACGTTTGTTCGGCCATCGCTAATTTTCGTCAAATTGTGTTTGACGAACAAAGAAAACGTGTTCAGTGTCGCAGAACAAAACTAACCAAATTCCCGAGTGAGTGTTTCTGGCACTTTAAATTCAGGGCTGGCAATAATTTTGTTTTACAACATCAAACGAGGTACAAATTGTGTCTTTACTCCTTACATTTCAAACATCGCTAACTACATTACTAACAATTCATCAGTGGTAGTCGTAATTTAATGTTAAGTGAAAACTGATTTGGTAAAAACCAAATCTTTCAACCAATTCAAAAATGCAGCCTAATATCTATACTATTAACACAATCTTGGAGACTTCGGAACTTTTCTTAAGTAAATCATATCTTATTTGTATTCATATAGCTCTGACGATCATCAAGTTCCATTGTAATCTATAATCTAAGAACACAAATTTGTTGTTTTTGTGTTTGTCTGTCCGCTCTTTTTCCATTGTATCAAATGAACGTTACCCTAGCAACGCGTTACCATAGCAACGCGTTACCGGGTCAGCTAGTCTATAATCTAAGATCATAAATTTGTTATTTGTCTGTCCGCTCCTTTTCCCGCTCTTTTCCCATTGAATAAGCGTAACCATAGCGTTAACCGCAAGTAGTTCGTCTACCGGACGCTAGATGGCGCTAACGGAAAAATATTTAATAATAGAAAAAAATTAAGGAATTTTGTTCACCCGTGCGAAGCCGGGACTGGCCGCTTGTTATAACAAATAACACTCTGAAATCATAAGTAAACAAAAAAAATACTAGAGGACAATAAGACATAACGCAGAAACAAGAATCCATCGTCTGTTTGCAAAAGCTAGTATGGATAACAATTATGTTAGCTAATTTACGTATGTATATAATCCCTGAATGGATTCGCAGCGTTTACTAATCTTTGGTGGTTTTGTTGTTGAGCTCGCCATACGTGGCAGCCTTACTATTGTTCACGACACATGCTCTGGAGGGAAATGGAGCGAGACGCAGCATCAGTTGCGCGCCGCTACCCCCACACAAGAGGCGGAGAATGCGCGATGAGAAAGGAGGCCATTTTCAAGGAAACCTTGCCGTCGAATGAGTGCGCGTGGTGATCAGTTGGTTACATGGAACGGTAGCTGGTGTGGACTACTGGGTCCCTGAATGTGGGACGGCATTTGAATATGGATGGCTTTGCCAGGGTTGTCAACCGCGTGAGCTCATAAATAGTGTATCATCTGTGGTCAAACTGAGGTAAGATTAATATGGTCTAAATATAATAATATGTTTTTTATGCCTTAAGTGATGTTTATTACCTACATTTTATCGATAATAGAACTATATTAATTTCATATGGGTAAAGCAATGTTACTTAAAGCAAAATAAATATTTTAAGTCATTGTATGATGGACTTTTTTTAAATGCACCTTTTATAAAAATATAAATATTTCGCAAATACAATTCATCATTTGCTTTCATAAGCTTAGTAATTAAAATTTTTGGTGCAGTTACGACTTCGCACGGGTGGACAAAATTCTTAAATTTTTTTCTATTATTAAATATTTTTCCGTTAGCGCCATCTAGCGTCCGGTAGACGAACTACTTGCGGTTAACGCGTTGCTATGGTAACGTTATTGATACAATGGAAAAAGAGCGGACAGACAAACACACAAACCACTGTGATCTTAGATTATAGATTTTCTCAAGTTTGGATTTACATTTTATTTAAAGGTAAAAGAAACATTTTCTATCATTCAAACTGCAAAAATAAATGAATAACGGACGAATTTCGACCACTGGGCAACTACTAGTAATAAATAAATCAATGGGCGCTGCAGCTAGCACCGCTCGCGCTCGTGGGAACGTCTCCATCATGGAATGCGTACGTGATGGCTGTCGCCGATCTCATCAAATGTCTCAGATGCTAGACTAGATGTTATTAGACCTGTATATCTCACGAGTAGGCCAAGGAATGCTGCTCCAAGGTGGCTGGTGGTTGATTAGATTTTCCCTGCAGAGTATTAAAATATACAAATTTCAAAAGAATAATTTATTTCTAACCAGAATACAATTCACGCAGAATTTTTAGAGCATTTTTTACAAATAAAATATCTGTGCCCGCATAGCACTTCCATATCCATATAACATTTTCAGGTTTTTAAAACTTGTCTAATCACTATCTTTCTTGGGTTTGAGTATGTTTGGATGTGGATAAGAATCTAATATTTTGGACTTGATACGCAGTATTTGATCTGTTTCCCGTTGACAGAAAAAGCTAGAACTTTATACCGCATGGACTTAATTGATACAAGTTGTATGCAGTATGGCATTATATCTGTGTTATGCCGAGAAACACATATTGACTGATAGCTAGCTGTCAGATATACCAGTACTTGCGAGTGCTGCCATCTGGAGAGTAAAAAGCGAATATCCCATATAAAATTAAGACGTCATCATTAATTCGTTTAATCTCCAGTGAAATAGAAAAGATTACTTTCGTAGACTGTACCAACGTAAATACAATGTGTTGGTAAATGGTCGGAGTAGGTAATTGTATAATTGGTATCTACCACAAAGAGAAAGATAAAAATAACTCTATACATTAGAGTTTTTCATTTCTGAAACAACATCAATCTGCAATTAAACTTCATTGGCTTGATGACTGTGTATCCGCAATATTGTTGCAGAAAATTAAAGTGAGCCTCAATTCATAGTGATTACTCCAAAACTTTAAAATACTAGGCGATGCAGTCGCTAATCATGAAGCTACGCTAGCACCATATATTGGAGCGGAGCGTAATACCTTAAAAAAGAAAAAAAAAATTGTTTCGATGGGAATTTTTGCGAATTTCAAAATTCGGGCTCCGTCTCAATCTGGTCCTAAACCTGTTTATTCGATTCCACACAAAAAATATTAAAATCGCTTAAGAACTCGGGAAGTTATGGCGTAACAGACATTGCGCCATTGAAGCTGATCCATGGGAGCTTCGCTTCGCTCCGCTCCAACCAATTGATAATTTATGGTTTTAAGTGCAATATAAGAACTGTGCGTTCAGACAATTGAAATACTGTAGCATCTACTATAGTAGTACACTCATATATCTTTGTTATCAATTTATAAGTCGATACCTTATAAATTTTTCTTTTGTTCTAATTTCATGACATGAAAATCTATATAGGTTCATAACGAGAAGTCATTGCGGATTCTGTAAGTATATGATGTTCATCCGTATTTCGCCCAGTGATCTAGTTACCTCAGGTAAATGTTCGCCTCAAGATCAATAATTGACCAGACGTGGAGGCGCGCGAGTCGATGCGTAAGTAATGAAGGGAAACGTGCGCGCGACTTCCGTTGCCCGGGGGATCATTCCGCGCGTATTATCGGAAAAAATCGTCTTCGTTTTGTTCTGAATCGATAGCAACTGGCGTTATTTGAAAAGAAGAAGGTATATTTTAACGAAGTACTTTCTTTGACACATGATCAAAAAAGAAAAATGTTAAACGAGTTCCGTTCTAACAACGTGTAGACAAAATTAGGGATTTCTTGAAATATGTTTCAGTTGACGAAAAGTACGAGTATTTATACATGTGATTATCAAATTGAAATGAAATAGTGTCGTAAATTAATTCTTATAAGATATTAAATAAAAAAAAGTGAACACTTTGTCTATGGATTGAAATAGGAAACTAAATCTAAAGATTTATATATTTTGTTATTTAAGTTAAATAATTTTAAATACAAACACATTAAAATTACAGTATTACATTTTTAATTAAATTTAATCTATATATATAAAAATCCCCTGTCACCGTGTTCGACCGCGATGAACTCGGAAACTACTTAACCGATTTCATGTTTTTCTTTTCATTTTGCTGCATCTGTTCCGAGTTAGGACATAGGATATGTTTTATTTTAATTAATAATACAGCAACGCGTGGCCGAGTCAGCTAGTATGGATATTAGTTTATAGCAGTTAAAATGACAATTATAGAAAATATATCGTTAAATTTGTACCTTATACATATAGTTATAACTATTATGATTACCATTACATTTTGCAGATGATAATAGCAACAGTAAATGCCAGTGAGTTTTTCGTTAGAAATAGATGGTAACACAATTAAATATGGAAACACTTTTTCTATTTGTTTTTATGCAAATGCAACAATGTATCTATGCCAGTGTGGCGCAAAAACTGTATAAACTCGACTTGCCAGCAATATAATCATACACGCGCCGCACCATTTAGCTAATGACATGAATACGGTGTAGTTAGAAACTGTGTTGCTGATGTTTAAATAGAGACGCAGAAATTTTTTACGTTTTATATTGTATGTTTCCACCAGACTAAAAGATTATTATAGTTTTTGTTATTTAAGGATTTATCTGCTAAATTGTCATATCAAAAGAAATTGTTACTATAAATAATTCTACTTATATAATATTTAAAATACGCCTTAAATGACAACTACATCTCCGTAGGATTCGACCTTTCGCTATCCGGGCATGTGCTCTGATCGCTAAGCTACCGAGACACTGGCAGACGTGTCGAAAACAAACTTATTTCAACTTCTAATTTGAGTTAGTATCGTTCCTGAGGGCTGAAAGAATCCTAACTGTATTAAGTTTCTTAGAATGTTGACTAAAATTACCACAGATTGAATATTGAATGCTACTAGGAAGTCCGCCTGTGGTACCGATTTTATATTTATGGTCAATAATGTTTGTTTAATAAAAGAAATAAAATATTGTTCAATGATCCATCTTATACTTATAAAAACTAACTGTCAAAAATCGACAAAAGAATAGTGAGTGTATGCAATATTCCTCAAGATTTTTTACTAACAAAGTTTGGTATAGAAGATACAAGGTTTCCGATAATAGCTGGAAGAGACATTATTGAAGCTTTCTCCAAATACTTACAGGGAACTAATTTTGATAATCCTCACGAACTGACAAACATGAACCTGTAAAAAAAAGAATTAAGTGTTTATATAAATAATTTGCAACATCACATAAAATACATTGTTCTGAACCCAAGTACTTAACGCACTTGTGTTATGGAATCCAGAAAGAACAACGTTAACACAACACCTCGAACCGAGCCAGTAATGAAAACTTCAATTTTTACATCGAGCCCAGGACCTCGGATTGGCTTTACTATGAAAAGTGGTATCTTTAAGTCTATGCAATCTAAATCTGAATTAAAATCTACTACTGACAGGTTTAAATAATTTACAAAGAGAAACAAGGGCGATTTATTTAATAATTGTAGAAAAACTATAGTAAAGCATTATAGTAATATAAGTTATTTACAGGATTGTTACCATGTATCTTGTTTTAGCGAGTTTGTCGAACAATTTGCAACAGTGCCGAAATATCGGAAACTCGCTAAAAGCAAGGTACATGGTAACAATCCCGTAAATAACTTATATTACTATATTGTTAGTGATCATGAAAGTTTTTAAACAATAAACTATAGCATTTTCTTATATAACAAATCTTTACAAACAGACGTAGAGATAAATCTTATGATAAATGCAGTTTCTTAAGAAATATATGCATAACAAAAAACGTTAAATAAACCAATGGCTAATGAAATTTTTTCCTGATTCGCAACATTTAAAGAGATGAATAAACGTTATGTCATACAAAAAAATTATAGCCAACACCAGTTTCTACATAAAATTACCTAATAATCCATTTATAGATACAAATACCTTACTTATTAGCTAATACACGGATATTCATATGTATGTAACAAACACGACAAAATTCGATAACATATACAGATCTTTATCTTGCAATTTTGGTTTAATTTAATTATGTATTTAGAGTAAAAAAATATCGAGTTTTTTGTATCGTGTCGAGCACTGAGAGTACAAATCACAACTACGATATGTAATCTATACATCCTACTTCCTACTATCCTACTAATATTATAAAGGTGAATGTAAGTGTGCTTGTTATGCTTTCACGCAAAAACTACTAAACCGATCACCATGAAACTTCGTACAGATATTCTTGGAGGTATTAAAAGTAACATAGGATACTTTTTATTGAAAAAAAAAATTAAAATGTGGGCGAAGCCGTGGTTAACAGCTAGTATATTATAAATAGGAAAGATTTGTATGTTTGTAATAAATAAACTCAAAAACTACTACGCCGATTTTAAAAATTCTTTCACCATTGGAAAGCTACATTCACGTTGAGTAACATAGGCTATATTTAATGCTAGAAAAAATTTAAAGAATTTAGTCCACCCGTGCGAAGCCGGGACGGGCCGCTAGTTTTCTATATACTCGATGCCGCAATTTTTAATAAGCCTAGTTAAATGTATCACACGTCTGTAACTACGAAATTGATGTATGAAGTAGTATTTTATACAAATAACTACCAGCCAATTGTATGTTTTGTTCTTGGTTAGGACTAGGCGACATAAGCAAAACTTCGGTGAAAGTACGCCACAAGCCACTAATCAAACCAAACACAAAAAAGTATTGTTCTTTAGATATAGTGAAATGAAACAACAGACACACGGTTAACATTACGTCAAGAAAACGACGCTGTGGATAAGTATACGAATTAAATAGTAAATACGATTTATATTTTATATTTGGAAGGAAGTTCCATATGGGACGTTGCGGAGGGGTACCCCAGCCGGGAATAACCGTGCGTAGCGTTAAACAAAAAGCGTAAGATTTTTATGTATAGTCTATGTGGGATGGCTATACAGTGTCTAATATATAGTCTACTTGATGACTGTTATTATATATTTTTAAAAATCATTGTAAATAAAATAAAGGTGTTAAGATAATTTTGTAAAGCAGTTCTTTGCTTTTTATCTATAAAAAACAGAATAAAAAATGTATACCCGAATGATTATTTTCTTTCTACCTCGAATGGAACTCAAAATTAATATTTTTATTATGATTATGACATGATACTCATAGTCATAATTACTCCTATTATTTACCAACCTCTTATGTTATAACATAATTTAGTACCTGCTAAATAATAAACAAGAAATGACATTATGCCTTAAAACCGTCTATAAGAAGATTTGCATTCGCCCACGGCATTCAATAAGTTATAGACATCATAATCTACTTAATATCATAGTAAACATATAACTTGTCATTTAGTCATGCTATTTATGCAGGTACACATTTGCTTGGTCTATATTGCCTTGCGACATTTCATACTTTATTATCAAATAAAAATGTAGGTACTTTGTTTTGATATAAAGAAAATTTTAATTCTTATACTTCCGTGCACTATTAAATTAATCTACTTAAACGGGATTTATTCGTTAATTCTTGTAGTATATTAAATCCTAACGTTTTGTCTCCTCCTTACTTCATTAATTCGAATAAATATTTCTTTTTGTACAAAAATATGTTTTTACTTTTTTGAACATAGATTTATGCATTTATTTGAACAAATTGAGTAGTTCGAAACGTGCCCTTGTGAATTGTTGGAAGGTAAACATATGTGAGAACTATTAGTTTGTCTTAGTCATCCAGTGAATACAGCTCCTGTAAAGGAGTCGAAACTTTAAAATTAAAAAAAAATGAAAGCGTCGTTAATCCAGTTAAAATAGTTTTATTGTAAAAACATTTTAAATTAGAGGACCCGGCAGACGATGTCTTTTGCGATTGCAACACAACCTGCTAGGTCCAATTACGTGTCTAAACAACCCAGGGACAGATACAAAAAGTCATCAAAATGGGTCCAGTTGTTTGTAAAAGTTCAGTGACATACACATGCGTAGAATAATTACATAATAAATATATTCTCCCAACAATATGGTACACAATATCAAATTGGAAAACCATTTTGTTGTTTATGAACAACTAAAAGCCGCAAGAAGAATAATTTTAATGGTTTTTGGAATTTCAACGATCTGTTCAATGTGTTTTTATTTTGATTTTTTGACCCATTCTTTCACAATCAGTATCTTCTTTTAATATGATAACAATAGTCAAAACCTCAAAATTGTTTTGTTTTGTCACTGTTAAAGGAGATGTTCCACGAATGTATGGAGCCCCGGCCTGCACCTTGTACACATATAATTAGGAAAGGACATTAATAAATAAGTGTGTTTTCAATAACTATTTGGCTCATTTTGGCTTAAATATGCCGCAGTAAATCATTTACTACAATTATTACAGGCAACACGCCCCATATTTGTTTTCACTGACATTTGTTTGATTTGACATTTAGACATAATCTTACTCATCTGTGCATTCAACTAACCAAGTTCATTTATTTCTGGTTAATTGTAACTAATTATTTATATTACTTTTACATTTGACATTAGCGAAATCTATAAATTGGGAAATCCAATAAAAGAAGATGAAATAGTAAATAAATAACTGATCACCAATCTATGTCATGTATGGTACGGCAAATATTTAAATCGTATGGTGATGTGTCGTGTGTTGAACTATGTCTAAATCTATCTAAGGATTAAAGCCTTATTGGAGCGCTTAAAATGGCTAAAAGAGAAAAGGCTTTTCTTCCCTAATTTAGCCGCGTCACCCTCATTCAGGCGGTATTAAGGAACTACTGGATAAGAAGAAAAACTTCGATCTCCCACGTCTTCTGCTTGTATCGTGATCAGAGATTGTTATATATGCCCACGGTCACCTCTATATCGATAGAGAATTCATACACTCACTAGGTATATCCAAAATGTTGAATAAGTTTCACCAGGTTGTAAATAAAATGAACTCATTACTGAGGTTGTAATAAACAAACAGATGGAAGGAATTACAGTTTATAAAATAAAAACAACATATCTTTTAAAATGTTTTATTATGATTCATTTTCGATAGCCTGCCTGACCAGAATTCCATCAAGAAATGACGCCGGTGCTTCTATATTATCTTGGTATAGAGCCCAACCTAAATACCACACAATGGTCATCACATGAGCACAGCAACCTACAGTAAGGAGTCCAGCATATTTCTGTTTCTGTAACATGGCCTCCCACAATCCGAATATTTTCTCTTGATCGAGATAAACAGTTGGAACAAACAAGGGCATGCTGTGGCATCTGAAACAATGACATTTTTAAGCTTTGTATTTTTGAGAAAAAAATTAAAACCAGAATATAAAATTCTAAGTAAACAAAGAATGAAGCCCGTACTTCATATCAATACTTCCATACTAACCTGTATCTGTGCATCTGTTCTAATATTATAAAGGTTAGTAGTTTGGTAAAGAATAAACTCAAAAACTATTGAAGCAATTTAAAAAGTGGTCTTTTATTTAGATATACAAAAACTCAACAATTACCTCACTGGGATAAATCCTAGCAGCAACTTCGTCTCTCTCTGGCCCTGACAAAACATGGGTGTTTCTTCGGAACAAAGATATACCACACCCAGAAATCTCTATAGTGGCTGAGATAGGCCTGGCTCTTGTAATTCTTCAACATTTATATTGCTGTTAATGGCATGTTGCACATTTCTACAAGCTGCAACCCAACAGGCATAACATACTAGCCCTCCAAGTGGAATCTGTTAAAAAAATAATTATATTATCATATACCTTCTCATGAAAATATTATTTTGTTTGATTTCAAAGACAAATTGTCTTCAAACAATTGCTACTAGATATTTACCACCATTATCAACCATAGGCTTTGTAGACAGTTAGGACATATAGAGAATTTGAATGTGTGACTGTGTAATAAAAGCTCATTATCTTATTTGGACTTTAGTCCAAAACTACTACAGATTTCAAGTGGAATGTATAATGTTGTAGTTTTAGAAGTTAACATTGCATTCAAAGATTTTCAAAACATTGAGCACATATCAGTCCATCTTCTGCAATCTAAACAAAAATCCTTAAACTGCCTTCTTAGTTGGAGTGATTGAGTGATATTATTGAGTAATTTATTGATTGATCATGGGTGATATCAAAAATTAAAAGGGTAAAAAATGTATTCTATAGTGTACATAATAAAAAAAAATATTGTGAATTCATATTACCGAAAATAATGTTCTATAATATATAATTACCTCATGTTGAAGTTTCTGTTCAGTGATAGTATTTATTTCTGGGCCAATATTACATGTCATGTAATACTGCTCATCCTCAATCATTGCAGACAAGCAAAGCAAACAATGCGCTATGTCTGAAAAAATGAATACAATGAGAATGGGACCCACACTTAAACTAAGCGGTGCACCGTACTATTATGTTTTTGTATTATTGTAATTATTATATTTTACATACCGGAGAAGAGAAATTGAAGAATATTCCAAACGACGAAATCCAAATAGCAGTAGCAAATATCAGGGTCCAAATCACACAGCCAAGTCCAACAAGTATAGAAGAAAGAAAGTTCCAAAAAATAACAAGCCGAGTCAAAAAAAACAGAGTCCACTGTGGTTGTCGTTTTCTGAAGCATTCGCATGTAAAACACGGCATGATGAAAACATTCTTTCTGTGGTCATTTTGGTAGTTTGACGTTTCAATGAGTGTCCGTTCAGAAATCATAACCGAATTAGTAGTAGTAAACATGAAAAAATATATCCAGGAAACTGTGATTTTTATTATGATTAAGTGTATTTTCTTTGGTTATAACCAAATCATGAATTAATCAGTCATTAATTTCTAACAGCATAACTTTTAATTACATTATAAAAATTAATTTCATTTGGAGTTGACATTTAACCGTACACTTTGAATTATGGTTTAGGAACGGATTCATTGTGTCATAATTGTTGCCTGTTATCATAAAAAAATCACTTTAAAATAAAATCGCGAGTAAAATACTGAAAAGATTATAGTTTAGGTATTTTTTTATTGATCTCATGATTTTTTCACGTTTTTTGAATATATGTACAAGGTGCAGGCCAGATTTGAAACATCTCCTTTAACCAGTAAAGATATTAGCAATAAAGTCCTTATTAGAGATTGCTGATTTATGAACGATACATGATCAAAATGATACTACTCTATGTCGTTCCAGATTTGAGAGAATATAAGAACATATCTCGACCCCTTTCATTTTCCCACACTCTCAAGTTCACTAACATTTAATCGTCATAAATCCACCTCATGATGGATTGTATGTACATAAAAATGCCAAATTGCTTTCAACTTTAGGGTTCCGTACATGGAAAGAAAAAACGGAACCCTTACAGGATCACTTTGTTGTCCGTCCTGTCAAGACCATGGAGGTATTAAGCTGGAATTTATATCAAATACTCAGGTCTACTGTCCCTTGGAGCTGTGAAAAAATCAAACTTCTAAGCCAACGCAATCAAAAGATACAGCTGTTTATGCCTCAAATTTCCGCAAATTTTCGACACTAGCAAGGGAATCAAAACCTGCAGGGTCATTACCGTGAACTCAGAATCTTTAAATTTGGTACAAAGCAACATCTTATAGCACAGATAAAGAAAAAATTGCGAAAACCGTAAATTTTTAGTTACATCCTATAATAAAAATATTTTACGGAACCCTCGGTGCGCGAGTCCGACTCGCACTTGGCCGGTTTTTTTTATAACATATTGCTTTACATTTCAACGAAATAAGCCAAAGTTCCCGGTAAATATAAAAAAAAATTGCAAAAAGTCGTGACCATCTCTAATACATATATATTGAAAGTATATACCTTTGCATATTAATATTAAATGACGATGAGGATATGACGCAATTGCATATTCACTCATGACTTGAAGACCCCTAAATTGTAATGTCCACTCTTCCACTGTTTCCATTAACATTATCGTCTCGATTATTACAGTCTACTTCTCACTTACCGTTCATTGTACCGAAAATAATTGCTGGATTTTCCTTATGGCATCATGAATATCATGATCATTGGACGAAAGAGGTCGAAATACTCAGCTAGTGTAGATATTTTTTTTTGTTTTTTTTTTTATTCAGTATGGGTTCGCTCTTGATCCCAATCAAGCCCGGTGGCAAAGACAGAATCCACGATGGAACGACCTAACCCAGAAGGTGCCTATTCATCCTGGCTTTAAAAACAGACGGGTTATAAGTACTCGGAAATACAGACGCAGGGAGGGAGTATATTTTCTTATTATTTATTTAATTTTTTTAGCAACTCTAAATCTTTATGTATGTATGTTATCTAATACATTACAAGAGAAGACTATTAATGTGCAAGAAAGCAACCAAGAAACTAGCAAAAACTTAACATACCAGTTAAACAAATAACTCACACACTCTTCAATGCGAACTGTTGAATATAGGGTCATGTATATGTGTTAGTCAGTTTTTTGTGCGGGCCATTACTTCAGTTGCGCCGCAGTCGGAAATAGGCCCGCATTCCCTCGCAACAATACATCTATCATCACCGACTATGTGAATGGGAATCGGCTGGTGAATATTACAACCGTAAAGCATCGTTAACTCGAAGTCAATGATTTCCAATAGAGGAAGATAAAACATGGGAGATGAGCTCTGAGTTTCGTTTTTTGACAGATGGTTAACTTAAGATATAAAAATCAAATCACGTCGCTTTGCCTGAGAAGTGCTTTTGTGATGTCACAGTAAATTAATTAATATGGACAGAATTTTTATGATTTTGACGTACAATAAAAAGTTAATTCTGTCAATTAAGTTTAATGGGAGATTACTAATTTGACTTGACAGTTGCAGCAATAATCATCTTCAATTTAATGTTCATTTAAGAATTAATATAAAAATCGATTAATATATAATTTAAGTATCAAAGGCAGCATAAGTTCGAGGCTATAATGGAACAGCTGTATAAACATATATAGTGACAAAAATAGCCTCTTATTTTCTCGTTAATATTGTTGTCTAACATATTCTGAGTCATATTAAAACAATTACTTATATTCTCGATTAACCAATTAACACCTTTATATGTTTTATCTCACGCGACAACAGTGTACCACGCTAGTTGTAGTAATGCGTAAACACACGCATGATGCATAAAGACACACCCTTGTGTATTTATTGAGATATCATATGGCTGAATGGTTTTCAAATATGAAAAGGTTGCGTTTGAGTTAAGACATTTAAATTCAGAACTTATTTTCTCAATCATTAGGTACATTATACAAATATTAGGTACAGGGCACAGGCGCCTGTTATATAAATTCTCTTGGCCTTGGATCTCTATATTTACAACTAAGGTTCCGCACAAATGAGGCATCAACCGTGGTCAAAATCCAACCTACCATCTTCGTGAGATTAAACATACATTATCTATTATTAAGTAATAAAAGTCGGTTTTTTTTTTTTTTTTTTTTTTTTTTTTTTTTTTTTTTTTTTTTTTTTTTTTTTTTTGCCTGTAAAGTCGGTTTTACGGGCGAAGATTTTACGTGACAACGTCTTTTTCTCGGTAGAATATTTATTGATATGAATATAATTAAATTGCACAATGCGCGCGGCAGACCGATCATAGTTGAGTGGGAGAGAGACGCAAGGCATTCGGCGGGCCTCTCTCTCGTTCGGTGACTCATCGTAACGTTACCGAGCGTTACACTTTTTCATAAGTGACTCCCAGCCGCAACCAATTTATAAGACGTTATCACGTCAAAAGAAATTTAAGTTCAAAACAAACATTGAATAATAGTACTTACGTTGTTGTGTAACTCTAACTAACATATTCGAATAGCCGAAACATAACTAGTTAGCGTCTTGTGCCGCAATCGCAATTTTCGAGATGGAAAACACTATTGGGCTATGTAAATTACTTTCACTTATAGTAAAGACGAAACGGTAAATATGTGTACGGTTTAAACATCGACATATTGACATTTATTAAATGGGTCTTTTAAAACATGCTTAAGATTATTAAATGAAATGTTTCAAGCTAAACCCATTTCGCTATAGTTATATTATGGCAGAATCCTTTTCCTTCGGGATAAAGAGGAGGCATGTTAAAATACTCTTATAGAATAATGCAAAACTTTTCAATTTTAAAACGAAGACTTTTTTAGTTTTATGAACACAAAAATACTACATCTGTTTGTTTTAAGATTAATGGTAACGTTTTGGTGCTGTTTATGGTAAAACTAACACATACGCATTAAGTTTGTAAAGACGCAAAACTTTATACATTTTCATTTGTTTTTTTTTTGTTACAAGACCAATATTTTCATTTAAGTTTTTTTTTTTTTTCTTACAAGACCATTACCAAAACACTTAATGCATAGCAGAAGTATTACTCCATTTTTCTGTATTTTAAATTTCGAACTTTTGCCTTTTTTTAAAATGAAATTCTGATTACCAGACGCCCTAGTGTAAGTTTACGCTTCGATACTCGATATCGTCTGCGTAAAATATTACTATGGATTTTGTATAAGCACCCCTAGCGGTAACAATCCGGAATTACGAATCTTCATAGAAATATGTAACGCGCTCGATAAAGAGTATCGAATGCGTAAACTTACACTAGGGCCTCTGATAACTTTTTATATGATCTTGTTTTATTTAGAAGAAAGCTGAATAAACACCCTTAATTGTTACAAAAAAAATATCCTTGCAATTTTTAAAGTTATTTACTTACTATGAGTTAGAAAAAAATATGTTTTGTTTCAGAAATCTAATTTCACTGTACAATATCTACTGATTTGAATTAAGTAGGTACGCAAAACAAACTTTTGAATTCCTCAGACATTGATAAGAGAATATATCATATATCATATTAAGAAAGTTATCACGAGATGTGAAATTTTTAAAGTAGCTATCGTCATCTCATAAGTATATTTTTAGTATTTCTTCGTCATACATTAACCTTTAGGTCAAGCGTCGGACATGTTTCTCGACTCCGTTGACAGTTCCTTTGGTTATGTAACCAACCTGTACTAGACTTCTATAAAGCCAATCAACGTTATATCCGTTTAACATTTAGTGAAAGTTGTAAACAAATTTTTATCGCGTATTTATAGTGACTGTAGGTTCCAAATTTTTTTGCTCTTCTGGTCTTGTATTTGAAATACCTGATGTTGCCATCGCACCAGTGATTATTAACCGTGAATTTAATATTTAAAAAATTTAAATCATTTTTAGTTATGTAAACTGATCTAAATGTTCATCGCCTATGTTAGATTGTTTTTGCCTTAGATTGGTATAGCTATTGCTACAATTTTTCATGTTACAACGGCTTTTTCCACCGTCTATGAAAGCTATATTATTTTTTGTCGCTGAACTGAACCTAAGGTTGAACCGCTAGGTAAATTAAACTAAACTTGCAGAATATGACAGTGAAATAACAATTTCAACATTATTTTTACAGTCAGCGAGTACTACGGATGTTCTTATTATCTATTAGTGGAGAAATAGCGTGATTTGCAAAGATCTCGTCATATCTCTATGGCGCCTTGGCTGCTTACCGTCTAACTGTATCTGTACCTATACAAGAACATTGCTATTTTTATAATCATATGTCCAAAAATAAAGGAAACAACAATCAGACATACATTGTACTTAGATGCTTTCTTGATCGTATCTTTTTAAACTTAAAGGCTTTCTATTACGCCTATACGGTATGCTTCTATTATATATAAGCAAAAAGTCATCAGTTCTATTAAATAAACAAAAACCGGCCGTTTGTAATTTTATTATACAATTGCTCACTTAATAGAACCATTTCAAAAATATTGTTCATAAACTACCGAAACCAAATTAAGGCCCATTCCGATAATTATTATATCCTTTATAGTTGCCACTGCTGGGGCTATTAATGGGTGTGAATTTACGAGTGCCCCACTGAGGAGCTCGAAATTTATTTATTTTTTTATTTACTAGCTTTTATTCGCGGTTTCACCCGCGTTAATGTAGGCTACCCATTAAAAGTGATATTTCTATCATTCGAAAACAGCAATTTTTTAAAAGGTAACCTATGTCCTTTTCTATATCCCTGATAAAGCGCATGCAATATTTCATGATGATCAACTATTCAAACTCACTTTGGTATTCATAATATTAGTTAGGATTTTCTCCACACAAACGGGTAAAATATCATCGCTAGTACAGTATAAACAATATTAATACACTATACTATACTATACTATGATTTGTGGAGCTGGTATTTGATGCGGGTTTTTTAAATCTGTATTACAGATCACCGGTCCACCAGTTGTTAATTTCAGTACCAATATAAACTGCTTAAAGGAAAAAAACAGTTGAATTAAAAAGATTAAGAAAGTAAAATAATTTACAGAAAAAGTAATTGAAAATATTTCAGTATTACCTCGTGGAATAGTAGACGTGGAATGTTTTGAAAGTAATATCATAAAGTGAATACGTTAGGTACTGTCTGTTATTTGTAGAAGATTTACAACATATTTTACTTAGATTTAGTGGAGGTTGTATATACTTAATTTACTCGCACACGTTATCGGTCTCTTTAATTGCTTCTTCCTATCAAAATGCGTGTATGTGGAAGGTTATTTGAGGGGATTCGGTTTAGCGACTTGTATGTTGGACGGCGTTGCATCGGTGTCAATGGTGTAAAAATCGTTGTTGTTCCGAATTTCATTCCCACATTAACCAAGCATAAAAAAATCTATACTGTAATTAGATTAAACCTCTAAAAAATAAATGGCTACGTGATTCTCATCTTTATTTTAATTCTCATTTGTAGACGAAATAAATAAATAAATAATGAGAATGCACGAATGCCACTAAAAGGAGTTTAACATTAGTAATAGAATAAAATAGTTGCATAAATGATATTAAAGCTAAGAGATACTTTCATCCCTTACAAAGCTTGATGACTCAAACTGAATCGTGCATGCGTAGGCGAAGATCGGTAGCAATGATGCAACCAGCAGTTTAAACATACATGCTCATAGTTGAGTTCAATTCCAATAGCGAATAACTGGGAACTAAACCGACGCATATAAAATGCTGTTTTAAGACAAGATAGCTGACTAAGTGGCCCATATACAGCTTTATACCTACTATATGTTAATATTCCACTCTATATGTTGGACTAAGATAGTTGCGGAAATTTGACTATTATTTAGATTACTTGTAACTTATATGGACGGATTTTTGTATGTATTAAGTCTACGTTACAGATTATCAAATAGCGTCTAAGACATTTTAGAAGGACTTTTTGGCGGGAACGCAAAGCGTCACTTTAATGGTTTTGGTTTTCTTGTTAAATTTTGTGTTGTGGTTGATATTAGTGTGCAATAATGGTGGGTTATTAACCACTGAGTGTTTCTGAATCATGAGTGTTGGCAAGTGAAACAAAACAGGTTGGATGGTGTCTTTTCGCGCTCTCTCAAGAGGGCCACGAGGGGGTTTCAGTAAAACACTACTTCTTTACTGAAACCTAGGAAATTACTCAAGAACATAGAAGAAAGATTATACTTACTTGACACTGGGTAAATGCACAAATTGTGCAAGCCATAAATAAAGGAAAATAATTAGACATTTTAGAAGTAACTGAATCCTCATAACCATCAGATCGACCGCAGACTGTCTAAGACAAGCAAGAAAGTAATATTCTTCTTGACAGTTAAAAGGCAAGTTTTAAGAGACAAAATAGTCTCATAGAAGAAAACATGGTGCAGTCATGGGTTCAATATTCATAAACATAAGAACAAAAGTTTTATACTAAATCATGTTTATATGCAATAAGAGAAGGTAATTGTTACTTTATGAGTTCATTCATGGATTTTAATGACAAAATTCATAGACCTGTAACTAATTACGTCTCATTAGCTACAGTTATGCCATCTATAATATATTAAAAAAAAATATTTACCGTCATAACTCAATTTTTTTTATTGTGTTATATATATTCGCTAACGAAACATATATATGTCTATTAAGTTTTGAGGAATCAATCTATCACTCTTTGTCTCTCTGGATCCTTAAAGATTTTCAGTCGCGATTAAAACAAACTTGTTACGAAAAGTAGCTAATTGTCCGATTGTGTGGCCCAAGGTGAAACGACACGGTCATTCGGGAGCCGTGGGAGCGTGGTGCAGCGAACAGCGGTAAAGGTCAACGGTAAGTTATACCTCCAAAATTACGTGTAGCATAACAATAGCACATAATTGCAAGCAATTTTGCCCTGTTTATAAAAGCTACAACAGTGAAAAATAACTACATCGTTATTAGCAGATATATGCACAGTACTTAAAATTATTTTGGTTTGACAAGAACGAGACGATGACGATGGCGATCCTGCCTTTCGCACCGACGGTCCTGAGTTCGAATCCCGGAAAGTTCAGCTATTTGTGTGATGAATACAAACATTAGTCATGGTTATTAATATATATTTCAATTAATATTACGTTTTTATGTATCATATATGTATGTGTATCCGTTAGCCTAGTATCCATAACACAAGAATTACAGTGCTTACTTTGGACTTGGCTAATTGGTGTATAAAAAAAGTACTTAATAAAAAAAAAACTTTTAAAAAACCACGTTTTACTACGGGTTATAGATGTACTAAAAAGGAGAAAATAAATTTTTACAAATGGACTAAAAAGATAAAAATAAATTTTTGGTAATAATGAAAATTTACGATACAAATATTCTAAAATTTATTGAATATTATGTATTGTTCTGAACATTCATACGCAGAATTTGAAAAATTTCCAAAAAATTAAAACGTGGTGCGTAATTTAGATCAACAGCGTTATTGATATTATATTAATATTTTCATTATCTTTCCTAAATCCCTTCCTAACTAAACCAATGCAATAGTAATGCTGTGGAAGGCATTGAATAGTTTTTCAAGTATAATGCACACCACGTTTTAATTTTTTGGAAATTTTTCAAATTCTGCGTATGAATGTTCAGAACAATACATAATATTCAATAAATTTTAGAATATTTGTATCGTAAATTTTCATTATTACCAAAAATTTATTTTTATTTTTTTAGTCCATTTGTAAAAATTTATTTTCTCCTTTTTAGTACATCTATAACCCGTAGTAAAACGTGGTTTTTTAAAAGTTTTTTTTTATTAAGTATTTATTTAACTCTTTTTAGTTTTAAATTATCTGAATTGTGCCTACTTAGTTCTTCAATATATACATGTAATATATATTAAATATCCAGACACACCACGTGGAGGTTAATTTAATTAAAGCCTAATTAAGTGGTTTTAGGATGTAAAACTGTAAAATATGAAATTGTTAGGTGAAACAAGCCTGTATACAAAATTTCAGCCAAATCGGATAAGAGGAAGAGGTCGAAATAAGGATCTCAAATTTTGATGACAAACCAACAGACCAAAAGACAGACAAGTGAAGTTAAGTAAAACGTGGTAAAAAAGAGCTAGAATTTGATTATTAGGTAAAAATGGAAGTTTGAAGATTTAAAGAGGCAAGTTGGTAAAACTATACAGATAGAATTTATACAATCAAAGGCCTTCCCAATGGGTAAAAAAACAACAAGAAGAATGAGGCATACTCTACTATGCGGAACCAGTGCGGAAACTCTTACCAGTTAGTACAGTTCAAATCAACAAGAATTACTTTCAGCTGAAAGTAGTTTACAATGGTAAGTGTTTATGTTGAGGCAAAGTCAATGCAAATTTAAATTTTATTTATGGAACAAATTAGTTTCAATGGTATTTATCACACAATGTACTTGAATTCCATTAAGTTCACATTTTTGAGACCACTTTAGGAAATCAACAATAGATTTATTAATGTAATGTATCGTCTTATATTTAAGTAAACTGTAATTCGTAATATTCCGCTTCCTCTTATGCTACGCGCCACAGACTACTTTTACGCAATATGCGCGAGCGCACGCGATATCATTATACCGATTTTTCTTGAAATCTTCACAGCCGTTAAACGGACCATCTGAGAAATAATACCTACGCCAGATGGTCAGATGCAGAGGCCAATTAAAAAAAGATTTATCAATTTCATACATAGTCTATTTAGATAGCGTTTCCCATAATCTTTTATTACAGGTATGGTCGTTATTGTATAATAGTAGGCCTATTATACAAATCTCTCTCATTATAAATTAATAATATTTTTGGAACAGATATATTACATTTTTGAATAAAATACTCTTTTACGGATTTTGCGCATATTTTATTTTATATTCAATCCTGACGTTTCGACTCCTTTATAGGAGTCGTGATCAGGATGATTAAGATAATGGTAATATTCTATTCTATTACACACAATATTTAATCGGGCACGTTCCTAATTGTTAATTTTTTTATATTAAATCTATACCATATAAAAGAAGGACTTTGTGGGTTTGTTACCATATATAGTTAGAATAAGCCTAAGAATAACAGTTTTTATAATCAATTAACGTTACTATAGCAACGCGTGGCCGGGTTATACCAGCAACGCGTGGCCGGGTTATACCAGCAACGCGTGGCCGGGTTATACCAGCAACGCGTGGCCGGGTTAGCTAGTTATACATAATAATTTATATTAAATTATTATACAATTTGATTTATATAAAATTTTCAACAATTATTAACGTGCCCGATTAAAATATTTTGAAGGTAGTATACATGACAATCATTATCTTAGTCATCCTGTGATCAGGACCGTTAAAGGAGTCGAAACGTCAGGATTAAATATAAAATAAAATATGCGCAAAATCCGTAAAAAAGTGTTTTTTTTTTCAATGTGCGCGGAAGTGTAAGAACTTAATAAGATATATTACAAATCAATAATGCCTTGACTTAAGTAAGAAAGCTCCTTTAAATGTTGATACTGTAAGACACGGCAATGAAACAGCGCGGTCGGATGTTGACTGATTTATTGTCTTAACAAGTACTTGCACTACACTATTACAATAAAATAACAAAAGTACCTTTAAAATTCATCTAATTTCTTAATGGATATCTTTCAATATTGTATTCAAGTAATATTGAAATAATTATACAAATATTACAATAAAAATCTTTCCCAGCAATTTTGTCGCTGTGTCGGTCAAATTATCCGGGTCACTGCCCCTTGACTGCTTAAGCCACGGTCACTGCTTAGATTCTTCCTATGAACAAAATGTTTATGTTATGGCCATATTTTTATTACATCCATTATTCAACAACGTTGGGCATGCGATCACTAAAGTTAAGCAACATTCGCAGGGGCCGACTGTTGGATCGGTGACACCTAGTTTTTTATCTCGAGCTCTTCCGTGCGTTGAAGGCGCGTTAAATCTTTGATCCCAGCTGCATCTGAGGTCTATAACTCGCAATATCCACTCTGGACCCACATGTGTGTTTATAGCCCATTCCATGGTAATGAAAATACAAAAAGGTTGACCATGATAATTAAAAAAAAAATCGTATGTCGCTATTGTACTGTGAAGCCTAATATAAAACGACCAACCAACGTCTGTTTATAGCTAAAACGTCGTAGGTAAGTCACAAAATAATTTTTTGAGATAAAAGCGAAAAACGCGTTGGTGTGATCGCTCATATTAAGCCTGTATAGCTTTCCAGGCTAAGGCACCTACTTCAGGTGGTGTTTAGTCAGTATGAGTCTAACATAACCTCTCAGTCAGCCGATGTATCCCTGTAGGATTCATCACCTCCCTCCGCCGAGTCCGGAAGGGAAAAAGAAGTTGATATTTGGAATTGCTAGAACCGTTTCAAAAACTACAAATTATAGAAATATGATTTCGAGACAGATGGAAAGAGATTTTTTGTTTTACATAATTATGCTGAGTGAGATATAAAACTCAAAATCTTATAGGTTTACCTGATGTACGCGGCAAAATATGTGTACACCACAAAATTATGTAACTTTGCATAGCTTAATAAATTATGATAGAGTGCATTGTATCTTTAAATTAATTAAAATTCTTCAAGCACAGATCTGAGTACATATCTTACATAGATTAAAAGAATGTACCCTAGAGCTGTTTTTCACATTGAAAGTTGCACAAAATCTATTTGGAAACCTTCCAGTGTACAGATTAACAAGATACTGAATACAACGTAACTAACGAGCTATCAACGATTTGAAATAGAAATCATTTAATTAATTAAAATTAAAGCAAAAACTTAAAGGTCATTGGCATACCAATCAATGACCTTTAAGATACTATTGTTTTAATGCCGACTTTAAAAGAGATATTTCCACTCAAAACTACAGTTGTGACAAGAATTACTTCTAATCATTGTAATTAATGTTCTAATAGACTTTTAATGAAAACTAGTTAAGGATCTTTTTTCATATATCACATGACAGATAATATCACGTGATAAACGCACGATATATTAAAGAGAAAGAGTATAATTAATTTTTTTAACATTTCATTAAAATAAGTAAATATTTGTTATGTATATGTTGTATTACCCCGAAAAATAAACATTTACCTGTTAACCTTTGGAAATCCGGTCCAATGCTCTCCCAATTGAACTACCGAGCCTTCGATTCCCGCCTGAGAATTCACTTGTGACCCGAGTCGATTTTTTCTAGTATTTGTCTATTATAATAATTTATCTTATAAGATCGCATTGAAAATGCATAAAATATATAAAAATTATAAAATTTACCTGTTTATTTTAAATATAGAAAAAGGACAAATTAGCATTTTTTTTAATAAGTTATTAAATGCGCCTGTTTTAAAGGCAGAATCCTCGATTGTTTTTAAATTACATAAGATAAAATTAAGTTAAGTCAGCAACACTGACTGTTACCCAAATATTGATGGCGCATGTTGTATCCATCTTTTAGTAGTATTGCATGCTCCTAATTATTGTAATTATTTTTTGTTAAGCATAAAAACATATTAAATCTGTTGATAGTCCAAAAAAAAAAAAAAAAACTCAATGTTTTTTAGTAATAAGCGACGGCAAAATGTAGTTGTCAAGTAGGAAGTAGCTTTAAATATTTTCTTAAACCTAGATGGTTGCGTTCCCGTCGTCATCTCTATATGATCGTACGTATATAGTAGAATCGCTTGTGCACCCATAAAATTACCGATTCGTATTAAAAATAAAGTTTTGTTTTTCAGCCTTAAAAATTTATTTTGCATATTAATAATGGTCGTTATATAAGAAAGTATAACAAAAGGTGATAAGAGTTACAAAATGTTACAAAGATTAAAACATCATTTCTGCAATATACTGTTTTAAACTTTCATGGTCACTAACATTATAGTAATATAAGTTATATTCGGGATTTCTACCATGTACCTTGTTGTATATATAAATATTTCTTTTTATATCAATCATAATGAATGGTTGGGTTCTGTACGTTAAAAAATATGTTTTAGTTAAAAAATATACTGAGCTTATGTTACTATTGCCTTACACGAGTTATGCGCATAATATTACGTTTAAAAAACCGTAAATTTCATAAATAAAAACCTAATACAATAGTATTTTATGTATTTCTTTACAAAAAGCTATAGTTCTTGAACCAATGTTGATGCTTATCGTACCAAAATTAGGTCCCAGAACCGTGTTACAATTTTTGCATATATTATTTAATCGTAATCTGATGAGACTTTACAAATACGATGAACCGCCACTAGTTCCTATTAACATTTCCCCATTCGTATACGTAATATTAAAAGTTTTAAATTATTGTTGTATAATCGTTTGTACTTGGGTAACTGTTCAGTGTTACCACAAAGAGGAAAGTTTCCCTAATGCTGAGAAACTCCCAGGTCCGAGTGGACAATGTTTGAGCCGCAGCTAATTAAAACGTTTAGATCACTGAGTCAATGCCGCTAGAAAGCTTATAGAAAATGGCGACGCGTGGGAACATTTTTAAGGGTTTTTTCAATAGTCATTTATGAAAATATGTTTTTATAATCTTCCATTTTCTTTTTGATGCAATAAACTTTATTATTATATAAATAACATCGTTTAAAACAACACAATTTATATCTTGACGTAACTGTGACCTATAAACCTCTTCGATATTAATAAAGGTATTCGTTTACCCGCTATATTTATGGCATTAGGATAAAAACCTAGTAAAACATAATAACATGATTATTATAATTTACTCTTACTCTTTATTCATTACAGCAAGGCCGCTCAACCACAGGCCCGCGGGCCACACAATGGCCCGCCGACGCATTTTGAATGGCCCGCCAAGTTGAAAATATTGAATATGTTTTAAAAGTATGAGTTTTTGACGGATCATTGACGACTTGATTTCATTAGATAAGTGGTTAGTGGCCCGCCAAAACTGTCTGAATCATCCGTTTAGCCCGACTGTTAAATAACTTGAACAGCCTTGCATTACAGCATATTTAATAAATATGCTAAAATAGAATATAACTAATGTTCTAACACACTACATGCATCATTCCACGCTGAAACTGAGTACCTAATATTTATATTATAGCTGACTCGGCCACGCGTTGCTGAGTTCTAAATTAAAATAAAAACTATCCTATCTCTTCAGTTGGACCAAATTACACATAAATACCAACTTTCATCAATATCGGATGAGTTGGTGAAGAGTTCACTGGGAACATACATTGTGACACTGGATTTTTATATATTAAGATAATTCTATGTGAAATTGATATGATATCCTTTTAACGTATAAGTAAGGCGTAAGATTTTGAATCGGACTGTCGTCATTCAGTGACCTTTTTAAACATTTGCAATAAAAACAAAACAAAGAACACAAAATTATTTTGCATGACAACATTCGTTACAATTTCCTTGAAAATTGCATTGGTCAGAATTGCAAAGTCGACTACACTATTAGGCAATATCGTTTATCGAAATTAGCAAAAGCATTCCCTCAAGTGTAACCACGTACTGTGAAGATAAGGCCACTTAGACTGCAACTCTGCAACATTGACACAGAGAAACGCAGAGTCAGGCCAAACGTGACATTCCAATATGAATACATTGAACAGCATTATATTGCAGAGCAAATTGTAGCGCACATACTTATTTTACACATAAACTTCAGACTATTCAATGGCCATAGCAAAATATTTAGAATCTAAATGCACATATATTATTTGCATATGGAATGCTTTAAAAGGTTTTGAATTTTTAATACTACAAGTACGTATAACTTCCAAACAAATGCGCATGGAGCAATACGTCTTTTATTAATTCGTTACATTAACATGCTACAGGGACAGTTATTAAAGTGATGTGATACCTTCTTAATTTGTTCTTTAGTAAAAAATAATTTGTCTAAGTATGTATTAACTAATCCATTATTGAAATATGGTATAAAAAGTCGTTCTTCTGATACAGTTTTTATCTAGAAATTTTAAAAATACTAAAATCTGGAAAAAGGGACACGAATGGTTATTAGTTTCTGAGTCTTTAGTTTTAAATTGAATAAAGTTAAAAAATGCAATTTTTACGAATTGTAGAACCGAAAGCTAACTTTGCAAAAAAAATCTTGGTGTCAAATTCTTTCATCTCTTTGTATATTGTTTATCGACGTTTAATATGCACGAAATGAAATATTCACTCAGTTCACTTGTTAAATGTGATAGTGAATAAGAATTTCTAGGAAAAAACAAAGTGTAAAAAAAATGTTCCTCGATGGCTACAAAAAAAATGTTCTAATCACGGCTTAATTTCGCTTTGCGGAGTGACACAGAAGACGTGGTGAAGTCGGCCTTAATCGAGCAGCTCGGATACAATAACGGCCCGATTGGCCCTCCACTGTGTCAGTTTCAGGTGTCGACGACCGACGGAAGGGGGCAAATGTCTACCAACAGATATGCGATAAGTCTGATTTAAGGGCTAGGAAGAAATTTGATGTAAGCGCTTTATTTATGTATATTTACTCTTTTAATCGGGATAAAATCATCTAATGTAGGTAATTAAATAATTAATTAAATGAAGTCTTTCAATAAATTAAATCATTTTAACGACATTAAATCACAGCAATCAATCATTGCTATTTTCATGCAGTAAATACTAAGGAAAATCTTTTAATAAATACGTTTCGAATCCCAATGCATTGTGTGATTAACTAACTTAATATAATAGCCAAAAAAGTAATAGAAATGATATGTACACTGGTACATACATGATGCATGTATGTACCAGTGTACATACATGCATCAATTTTAAATTATACCTATCTTGCCTAAACTAAATTCGGTGCAATGTGTGAATCGCTTAGCTATCAGCATAACACAGGCCTTAATGAGAACTGTTACGTTCACTGCGACAATCTTTTATAGCAAACACTGCATTCCGTCGATTTAGCTTAATGGAGTTTGTTGAAAATGGATCGAGAACTTGCAAAATACTTATCTCATAAGGCTTGGCATGTATTGCACACAGCCTCTGACACCGAAAATAAAACATAGATTTTAACTTGATACTATAGATTGATACTATAGATTACTTGATACTTGTAATTATATGAGAAAAATTGCGTGGATTTCTTTAGTTTTTATGCTATGATATTCACTCATTGAACAGTCATGCTGTGGACACGGCTCCTTTGTCAGGGTTAAATACAATAAAAAGGCAAAACACAAACAATAAAAAAATTAACAGTTTAGTATTTTATACATAAAAAAAAAGTATTTCTATTCATTACGTAGAGTTGTTTATATCGTACGATCAAGTTGATTACAGAGGATAATTCTCGGTTATAAAATTCCATATAAAATTAAGCAGGGCTTCTACAATCAAAATCAGGTCAGCCTTCACAACAACTACCTATTCTTCTTATTTTTTCTATCTTAAAAGCTTAAAGTTTAAAAAATCTTATATAAATAGAGAACATCAACTTCCATCAAAGGTTAATGACGTTATAATTCTCAATAACGAACCGAATTTGTATTCAAAACTATTCCCATTTCATCGAGCCTGGTGGCCATGAAGACCTCACAAGGGAACGATGAATCGACACTCGAAGACGCCTCGTTAATAGCTGCTAATGAAACTTATTCACGACTGGAATGGAGCAATCATAGACAAATGATTGGTGAAACTAAATTGGAGCAACGCCTTCTATATAATGAGTTTCTAAGCTTGATATGACACAATATTTATTATACTTATATATTATAAAAGGATGTGCAATGTTTAGGCAACACTCACCCATACAATTTTGTAATTAACTAATGTCATTCGATCAGATGTTATGTAGGATTAAATGCAAACAGTCAACGGGATCGAATCGATGAGATATTACCATTTATAATCTGTGATTGATATATTTTACCACCAAAGGAAATTACTCTTTGAATAGATATCAGGTAACTACGTTTTTTATATGTTTTGATTAAAATTGTTTGTATAAAAGTTTATTATTATTATAGCATACAAGGTTACGACGTAATATAAAGTTATAATAATTATATATGTTATGAAGCAGAGCACAAATTGTGAATCAATAATATGTCATCCATAATTTAGGTATACATTAATAGAATTTTTAATAAAGAATTCGGTCACCGATATGAGAATGACATGTAACGGGATGGACCGTTAAAATATGGAAATGAATGAATGAAAAAGAAAATGTTAGTAAAATTGGCCATTTTACAACTAAGGTCTGCGAAAAAACTGTACTTTAACTTTTAAATTTTTACATACTTTCTGTAAAAAAGTACAACTCAAAAAGTTCTATAACAAGTATGTGACGATATATAAGTATGGCTAAAAGTTATATTTATAATTTATTTTCATCTATCATGGAAAATTTAAGTAAGTATTCTTAAATTCTGATGGAGGTTTATACATTTGTTTATCATTGTTAAAACGCTATGTTAATAAAAATTTTGTTTAGATAAGTGGTTTAAATGCTGCGATCGTATTTTTTACAAATAGCGCAGAACGTCTTAGTTTTAATGGCGCCAGACGCATGGTCAGCGTGATTTTACAATTATGTTATTAATGAATAAGTGATATTTTAGATTTGTTACTGTTATTATTTAACTTGTTATTGAAATAGATGTGAATACCGTTTGGTACAACGGTCACAATTCTGCCTTTCGCACCGAAGGTCCTTGGTTCCGGTTTGTATGAGGAATACGTGTTTTAATATGTAAGTAATAGGTAATTATAGATCCTTTTATGATTGGATGAATGGATGTTGAGATGTCTACAGCGTAGATTTAAAAAAAAACATACTGTAATATTTTTTAATATCTTCAATTACATAGAAAACTAACAGCTATAATTCAATAGATTAACGAAAAGGATAACGACGGGCCGCCATTTGCCTATTGGTTCGTAAGTTCTAAGCAGATAGACATCAGAATTACACATAGGATATATAATGGAGACATCAGGAAAAGTGGAGATAACTGGATGTTTAAAAACTATGTACCTGTATCGTTAATATGTCAACAGATGGCGCTGTTAGATAAAAACTGTTTTCTTGATCAATTAAGAAAAGAGTGTTTACCTAATAGCTCCATCTCAGTATCAAGCCAACAAAATTCGCCAGAACTTAGTTTGGTATTTAGTGTTAGGTATAGAGTAGAATAGTACCAACCCTCCACACTGAAGTAAAAAGTAATGTAATGACATTGAAGTTAATTATCATACACCTACATATATACCACAAAATTGTCAACACCGTTTTCCAAATTATTGTCTTTTACCACGATCTCCGACTCATTTGCGAAGCCTGGAGATCCCCCCAAAAGCTTTCTCAATAATAGCAAACCTCCATTTTGGGGAAAGCTTGGTCGACCGTGCTCATATATCACCTTAAACATAAGAGTTAACAGATAAGAATTTAATGTCTTCTAAAAGAAGACACAGGAAAAATAAGGATAATGTCATAAACTATAAATCAACGCGTGTGAAGCCTTGTAGATAAGCTCGTAAATAATAAACTTCTGAAAACTCACGCCAATTGTATAGATTCAAATGAAGCCAAACATGCAACAGATACTAAGCAACGGAACTAAGCTATGTAAGACATATACTCATGAATTAATGCTAAAACAAGTTAAATAAGTAAATGTCAATCAATATCAGGAATCGAAAGCAGGATTTTAGGCGCTTAGTAGCTTCAACACTAAAACCTTCATAAAATTAACGAAATTCACCTAGGTCCCGTAAATTTTTGATCTCTTTGGCCTTTTTTGGGCCCAGTCACACCATATTTGTATTTTTCCCTATTTTACCACGTTTTTCTTATCTCACTTTTCTTATTTGTTTGTCTGTCCGGGCAAAATCTTGCAACTTAAATTTGAGGCACTTTCCGATAAGCTAGAAAGCTGAAACTTTCAGGATAGTTCAGAACCCGATGACAATGCACTCTAAAGCAACTTTCAACTTTCCAGATGCACTTTCAGGTCCACTTTCGGCAACTTTCACTTTTGTATGGGGCTTATCCGATTGTTGCGTAACACATGGTTACTTCGTTGAGTTAATAATTAAAAAGAATAAAATAATTATACTAGATTTAAAAAATCTAAATATCCCACGTTTTTCAATGTCCTAAAAAGAATAAAATAACCCTGCGGGGCAAAGCGAGGGGCCACTCAAAACGTGGGGGCGCATCTTTACAATAATCGGCATCAATGCATGTCATTCATCTCTTTAAAATCTCCTCTTAGTAATATGCGCCCCCACGTTTTGAGTGGCCCCTCGCTTTGCCCCGCAGGGTTATTTTATTCTTTTTAGGACATTGAAAAACGTGGGATTTTTAGATTTTTTAAATCTAGTATAATTATTTTATTTTATATGTGTCTTTCGTTTCTTTTTTTTATGTTGTTTATCCTTTTTTTATTTAAATACATCTTTTGTTGTTGTGGATTTGAGTTTCAAATAAATGTTTTTCTTTCTTTCTAAATTTCTAACACAAATAATATGATGGCATTATGACATCAGTAAAATATATTAATCTGTTGCAAAGTAAACCAACCAACAAGAACATCTTTTAACATCTCTTTTATTGCATTTCAATTGAAAAGTTAAGTAAAAGTCTCATACTTGATACTTATATGCATATAACTAAGTAGATTTACTTATTTTAATTAATCCCACAGCCTTTCGCTACACATCGGCTTGCGGCGGGTCTGTTAAGGTAATTAGGCGCGAAGTCAGCGCCGCTTCACACTTTCATGTGAATTTGTGATTTTGTGACCTTGTTTCCTAAGTATAAAGCATTGAACACGTATATATTTAACGTCGATTAATACTGCAACTGCAACTACATATATGGAAACTTTAAAATTTAAATTTTAAATGTATTGTCACGCTTTGAATCTATGAATACAGTATTTTGAAACCGGTAGAATACCTCTGTATATGTCTAAAATACTTGATTTTCAGTTCCATATAAAGACATTTTATAAATAGGGTTAAGAATAGCCGAAGTGAATGTACCCTTGTATTTTAATAGACTGCCACATAATAGTTTTAAATGTTGCTCTTTTGGAGTTAATAAAAAGGTAGCTAGTATTTTTACCTATTTTTTTTTTAAATTAACAAGTGTCTAAAAATAATCATTTCTAATTTCCAATCGCCATGCTGCTTCTATTTGAGACGTTAAGTACATGATAAATAGTGAATAACAAATTTATGTGTCCGCAAAACTGTCTTCCGGTGTAATAGTAATTAGGTACACCGAATAGAAATCAAATATTACTATCTATTTCAAAAACATAATATTGATGCGATTGGAGTTAACTGTATGATGACGACACAGAAGAATTAGTAATGGTTGTAATTAAGTCTTTGTAAAACAGAAAAAATGTTTCATCATAAAATTTTAAAGTTTTCTTATATTGTCATACCTACATATGGACATGAAATCGATAAGTATATATTTTTAATAAAAATAAGTTTCTTGCTTATGTGTGTTTATAGTTTTTCGAGCACATAGTAAATTAGCCTATTCGTTCAGTCTCGTCTTATTTCGCCTTGAAATAAGGTAATAATTTTAAATCACTAAATAGTCAAAATCCGAGCAAAATTCGTATTGGTTCTTATATTCGTTGCTGAACTAAATGTCTTAATGCAAGATGATACAGTTACCATTAAGTAACAAGGTTATGCAAAACGTTTAATTTCTACACTGCAAGTCACACGGGATGCCGCTGTTACAATGTACTTAACAATCGTGCACAGCAATTACTTATGTTGCACGCTCATCTTCAAAATATTACCAAATAATAGCAAAAAAATAAGCTGAGATAATCTTTATATCTTAATTGTTTGAGCTTTTATAAGTTTATAAGAAAATGTTAACGCCATTTATGTTTTAGATTGTACTAGCGGCCCGTCTCGGCTTCGCACGGGTGGACAAAAACATTTTTTTTTTTTTATTATTAAATATTTTTTCGTTAGCGCCATCTAACGGTTAACGCGTTGCTATGGTAACGTTAATTGATACAATGGAAAAAGAGCGGGAAAAAGAGCGGACAGACAACAAATTTGTGATCTTAGATTATAGATTCATTCTAAAGCACCATGTTAACCTTCATAAATTTTGAATAAAGCAACTTTTAATATTTTTTTGTCTAGAATATAATATGAATTAAAACTTCTAATCACAAAAAATAAATAATATATTGAACAATTCTGTGCCTCCTAAATTTGGAATATACTAATATCTGGAAGGGATTCGAACAGCATTCATGTCTGAGTAACTGTGTTCGTTGTTCCAATTTCTTGATTTGTGTAAATGCCCAGAGTATGTACTCACGTGAGAGAAGGCAAGCAGTCCAAAATCCAATCGAAACAATAACCGAGTCGAGCATCCGAGTTTTCGAACATTGACAGAATCGCTGCAAATCTTGTCATTCAATCAAAAGATAGTATAATAAAGAGGTCGAAAATAGTCTCACTTCGTGCTTGACTGCCGACCTCCTTTTCTAACACTAAACTTTTATCAACCCCAAGGAAGTACATAAAAGAGCTAAGCGTACGAGCTAAATCGTACGACCATCTTATCGCTCATGTCGTTACCCAACTTGTTCTCACGTCGAGCATGCGTATTCGTCGCACGCTCTGCTTTGCGCACAATTACTTAGGTTTAGCGCGCATTGTGCACTTGCACAACTCGCGACAGATAAGTAACCGTTAAGTTCCTGAAGCTTATCTAAGTACAGGAGACCATGGAATGAAGATGGTGGAATATATGTTATCAAATTAGCTACTTCATTTGGTTCAAAATCAGGGAATTATCAATTTTTTAGAAGTACTTCTTACATCTAAAGAATTCACCTATATTATATACCTATGTATATATAAACATTTACTATCCATTGGTTCTAATACGTAAAACCACCTGTAAAAGTCCCCTTGTTTCATTGTAAGTAATCCGGCAAGCTAACGTTGGAGGATCAAATGGGTACCAATTAGCGACTAACACACTACTATTAATATCGGTGACCGGTGATTTTCACAACTGCATCAGTAGTAAATGTCGGCAATTTTCTGCATACAGTCGCACCGATTAAGTGACTGCACAAGGTACATCGCGACAGTCAGAACTGCGCAATAGAACATTTATAGGTATATAAGTAAAACTAGTGTCAGTAAAGCCATGTGATGTGTAACATTATTTTTAATTGGTTTAATTTTAATATTAGATGAAATGTCATTGTAAATAAGATATCGCATATTTGACAGCGCTCTGTCTTCGAACTTTACGCATTTTAGTGACTCCTTTACTACTTTTTTAGTATAATTTTTGGCGTTATCACTACCTATATTGTTATAAGAACATTGTTTGCATATTCTGCTTGTTTAAAAAAACTAGCGTAAATGGTAGCAGTAACTACTACTAGTAAGCGTTAATTATACCTCATTAAGAAGTATCTAAAAAATTAAAAAACATTTTATCCTAATTACTTGTGCCAGTAGTTATACTACAAAACCAGGAACAAACAGGAGCAGCCTTTTAAACACACAAATACTCATATCAGGATGTTACGCTCTTCATATATTTGATAAATTCTTTGAATAATGTAATTCAAAAATATTTCATTTGTAAAGTTAGCAATAATTGACTAAAGCAAATAAATACAGTTTTTAAAACTACCTTAATTGTGAACATAACCCAATTCGTCTCAGATCCATATTCAGTAACGTAAGAGCCGCGTTAAGTGTGTGCCGTGCCTTACAACGGGCACAATTATTATACAATGTCATTAGCCAGTGTAATGACCAATTATTTTATCTTATTTATGATTTTATTTTTCGCTTCCTATTCTTATAACGGTGACACCTGCTGTCTATATCATTCAAAGATAACTTAAGCTAATTCAAAATAATTCTATGTCGTAGCCGGCAGAGTCAAGTAGCAAGAGCACAAAGCCTTTATTCTAAAGTATGCCTTAAAGGAGACTTTTAACCCTTACGCCTTCCGTAGAGTAGAATTGCACAAAAACTGCCAAACAAGAAGTGCTGTCCACAAAAGGAGTGGTAGTGTTTTCCGAATGGTATTTTTCTGCGATCTCCCACCTGCCTGCCAAGCTTGTACATTTTCGGTGAATGTCTTCATTATTTTATTGTCTGCAATTTACGTCATATAATAGAAATACAGTCAATTTCTATTATTATGATTTTTCAATGATGCTTCGCTCCTATTGGTCGCAGCGTTATGTTATATAGCCTAAAGCCTTCCTCGATAAATTGACTATCCAACACAAAAATATTTTTTCAATTCGAACCAGTAGTTCCTGAGATTAGCGCGTTCAAACAAACAAACTCTTCAGCTTTATAATAATAGAATAGATTTCTTATGGATAACAAGATCGATGGTTGTTTTATACGAGTGGGAGTGAACCTACCTTCGAAGCCAAACGGTCCCGGGTGCGAATCCCGTAACGGGCCTATAGTTTTGTGATGAATACGCGCGTTTGTACGTGACTCATGGGTATTTTTATATATCACTCGTTTATATAACCTGGTATCCTTAATACAAGCTTTGCAGGGCTTACTTTGAGCTAAATTTACTGGTGTGAATGTAAGAAATATTATTATTTGTTATTATTCCTATGTGGTCAGATAGGATTTCATTTTCCCATCCAGCCCTGACCGACTGGTAATAAGTAGAGGTTATATAAAAATTCCCCCGAAAAGAAGGGGAGAAAAAGGAATCCTTCCGAAGCAATTTTGCGATCACCCATCCCATGACGTGCTCCTGCGCAAGCTTAACCTTTTTAGTCGCAGGTCATTGATCCTCTATTGATCTTCTCACAAAAAACGGTTGCAGTCGACATTATTGTCTATCTAACAATATCTTTCGGGCTCGTATCGCATTGTTTTAGTAGAAACTCCGCAAAACTGAGAAACGATTTCCAATGCAGTTTTATTGTTGAACATTTTGCTGTTAACGCAATACGGCTTAATATGTGATATGAGAATGACATACTTAAGCGATCGAGCTAAAGTTTGTAAAAGAATGTTTAAAATGTTACTTATTATAACAATTTGTAATTCTTTAGGAGACAACATCACTACATAGTATAAAACAAAGTCGCTTTCTCTGTCCCTATATCCCTATGTATGCTTAAATCTTTAAAACTACACAACGGATTTTGATGCGGTATTTTTTAATAGTTAGAGTAATTCAAAAGGAAGGTTTATATGTATAATACATGTATAATATAGTAGAGCATTGTATCCGTGCGAAGCCGGGGCGGGTCGCTAGTACTTTATATTTGATTAACATATGTAATTTATAATTAATATTGGGTAGCACTGTTACTGGTACAATAACTGCGTTTTACTTGTAGAGAATACCTAGCTGTGTTAATAAAAAGTAATTTATCTTTATAGTATAATAGATTTGAAGTACATAGAATTGGAATGTATAACATATAAAGTCCTGTCTTAAAGTCTCCTCTTAACGCTAGCTAGTTTTGGTTCCAATTTTGTGATACGTACCGCTAAGGAGTGGAACTCTTTGCCTGAGTCTGTGTTTCCTGACAAATACAATTTAGGGGTCTTCAAGTCACGAGTGAATAGGTATCTTCTAGGCAAGCACGTCACATCCTAGATCGCATCGACGCTTACCATCAGGCGAGATAGTGGTCAAGCGCATGCCTATTTTCTATATAAGAAAATAGCTTTTTATTTCTTATAATAACAGAGTTATTTTGTTCTTCTACTCGCATCCAAACAATACCACTACAAGTGCGAAGTCCGCACTAATAGTTCAAGTATTCTTTAGCTATAAAAATAACTTTCAAATCTAATTGAGTATCATAAAATTTTCCAATCAAAAGCCCTTGATATTGAACGCTTAAATAACAGCTCCGTGATCACAGACGCCGTTACTTACTGTAATAAACATTAGCCTGAATACAAAGTAAACTAGCGAGTAGTTCTTACGTTTCAAAAGCAAGCAATCTGTAAGCTATTTATTAAGAGTGAATTAAATTATGATATTTCTTACACTCACACCAATGAGCCTAGCCCAAAGTAAGCACTATCAGTCTTGTGTTATGGATACTAGGGTAACGGGTAGATATACATATATAATACATAGATACGTAATATACATAAAAATATATATAAATACCCATGACTCAGGTACAAATGCTCGCTTTTATCACACAAACATCTGCCCCTTCCGGAATACGAACCCAGGACCGTTGGTGCGAAAGGCAGGCTGGCTACCATTGCACCAAACTGTAGTCTAGATAAATATATAAAGACAGTCTCCCAAAAATTATGAATTAATAACAAGTTATTTGTTAACAAGTTGTTGAAATATATATCACATCATTTTGACATATCTCTACGTGAAAATTTTTTACTTTTCCTTCTTAACGGAGACTTTTTAGAATCCGCCATTTCGAAGCTAGCTGGATGCGCGCGATCGTAGTTTCAAAATTACGGTATCGACTGTCAGTCATGGGGTTGTCACAAATAAATACCAATTATTAATCAGTACGCTACAGTGTTTGCGCAAAAGAATACGAAAGAAGTCCTTTTATTATAAAAGTAACTCAACTCGATTACTTACTTCTATTGCTTCTTCTGAAAAATAAAAACAAGACAGAACGGTATTTTTTATTTCAATCTCTCGTGGGTGGTTATATTTTTTTACGATTGAACCAAATTTTCGTCCAAAGCCAATATGTCAACGATAAGCTGAGGCCACCTAAAACAATTAGTCACTACTTTCTTGACGGTTCACAAACAAAAAAGACCTTTCTTTATCAATCAATGAATTCCTTTGTCCTTTCATAGAAATGTCGTGTATTATATAAAGAGTATTGAAATTATGATTGGTTGGTATGTATTCAATTGTTTTCATTAATACTTGATACTGCCATTTAGAAGACATAAAAGGTACATTCGTTCAGTCTTCAATAATAACATCAATTATAATCAACACTGATTAAAAATTGAATGAGGAGAACTCGTCACTGACAATATCTGATGCAAATATGGTTTACGTATGCCTATTTTATTAGGTTCGTATGAGATCTCGATTATTTTATACAAAACTACAAATAGATAAATATATAAAATAATATTAGAATGGAGTAGCATTTACAGATATTTTTTTAACTTTAATTATGATAAATGTTTGTTATGTATGTATACAGAAAAAGAACAAGCAAGTGTAATCAATTCATGATTTTGTTACTTATTCTAGAAATGTATTTATTTTGCAGGTGCAGCATAAGCCAGTACATACTGCATGAGGTAATTTTCTGCCTGACCGACATTTGCAGTGACTAAAGATTCCAGAAATTCTAGTGATATGAGGTTAGGAATGACAGCACGTAGTTATCAACTATGATATCGCAAGTGCAAAAAGACGACGATTAAAAATAAGGGCTCATACGTTTTTTGACCATCATTGTGAAACAATAGCGCAATAATTACTTATTACTTTAAATTTTACAATACAATTTAACTTTACACTTTGTTGATACCACCACATTGAGGAAAGAAGAAAGATTAAATAAAAAACCTAAAGTCATGGTTACAAAGCGATCTCTCTCCGACTATCTTTAGATTGATAGAATTGGAAGTATGTGACGACGGTGCGAACGAAAATTAGGACATTAAAATTAAATACATCAATATGTTATTCTTTATAAAGCTAAAATGACCCTTGGATTGGGAGATACCAAAGACAATGACCGAGCGAAGAGAAGAAAGAGAGTGCTTTCTTTCGGAATGAGTTACGATAGATGAATCCCTCTGTACTTAAAAATGATAGTTTCTTCCAATTTGTGTGCAATAAAGAATACAATGATCATCTTGCGGTGCTGGCTTGCGGTAAATAGTAACAGGGTTAACACTAGCGACAATGTTGATATTGACATTGATAAAATTGACAAAATAAACCTTTTTAAGTTGCAGTATATAAAGCTTATTTTTCAATAAATTAATAAATTTCGGACAACTCACAACAATGATTTAATCATAAACTAAGCTAAGTTTGTATTATGGGTACTAAATAATGTATAGAATACCTACATATAAGTACATATATAAACGACCTAGCTCGGGAACATATGAAATCGCCCCGTCACCCTGGGTGCGATCGCTTCTACTTTAGAGTTTAAGACTTTAGAGTTTATAGTCTTCCCAGGCTAAGGCATTTTCAGGTGGTGTTTAGTCAGTACGAGTCTGCAGGTTATGTCCATGCAGAATTCACCACCTCCCTTTCCCGAGTCCGGAGGGGAACCAAAAAAAAATGGAAGAAATGCTTGTGTTCGTACTCAAGTACGTTCGTAATCACTAATATCCCAGATATTCGAACCCAGGACCTTTAGCGCAAAGAGTAGGTTCACTACCGTTGCACAAAGCGGCCGTGCAACAAGCAAAATACATAAATGATAGACATTTCTTCCAATTCACCGTAAATTGTAATGTGCAACATGCATAAATAAAGTATTTATTTTGACTATTTTATATGTATCTTTCTTTTTTAAGTTGTTACTCCTTTAATTATATACATTTTGTTGTTGTGTGTTTGAGTCCCAAATAAAAGTTTTGTCTTTCTTTCTTTCTAAAAAGCACAGATTTTGATTCTATTCATTCAAATTTAACTTACCTATCTTTTAATGATATACCAGTCTCTTACTTAACTAACTTTGCGGGTGAATAAGTTTTTTCTAGCAAATATTTTTGTAAGTTGAATGTGAGAACCCTAGCATTAAGTTACTGAGGCGAAACTTAACGCTATCTGCTCTAAGATTAGTAATTACTGCACGGTAACAAATCAGCCGTAGGCAACGCAAAATATTGTTGTTATTCGGATCTATCTGTTCTCTCGAAATTAGCTCAGCTTCCAATAGTTCTGAATCAACTATTTTTACATCATAACTTCCCGTTATTTTAATTGAACTCCGTCGAGATATTACCGAAGCGAACAATACGTAAAACCATATTTTCGAACGAGACAATTAATTTTACAATTTAATGTTTCCGATCTGTTTGAGCTACTGGCTCATAGATTTATATTACCACGTTTTTCTTATCTCACTTTTCTTATTTGTTTGTTTGTCTGTCCGGGCAAAATCTTGCAACTTAAATTTGAGGCACTTTCCGATAAGCTAGAAAGCTGAAACTTTCAGGATAGCTCAGAACCCGATGACAATGCACTCTAAAGCTTTCAACTTTCCAGATGCACTTTCAGGTCCACTTTCGGCAACTTTCACTTTTGTATGGGGCTTATCCGATTGTTGCGTAACACATGGTTACTTCGTTGAGTTAATAATTAAAAAGAATAAAATAATTATACTAGATTTAAAAAATCTAAAAATCCCACGTTTTTCAATGTCCTAAACAGAATAAAATAACCCTGCGGGGCAAAGCGAGGGGCCACTCAAAACGTGGGGGCGCATCTTTACAATAATCGGCATCAATGCATGTCATTCATCTCTTTAAAATCTCCTCTTAGTAATATGCGCCCCCACGTTTTGAGTGGCCCCTCGCTTTGCCCCGCAGGGTTATTTTAGTCTTTTTAGGACATTAAAAAACGTGGGATTTTTAGATTTTTTAAATCTAGTATAATTTTTCTAAAATCGATTTCTTTGTACGGTATTCATTTAAACTAACAACTTGTGGTAGAGTTCCATATCTTTTACACAATTAACATTCGAAATGTTGTAATATTTTTTAAAGTAATAGTTAATAGACCATAAATGTTTTGTAATAGACTGAGAATGTAACATGTTGTATAATTTTTGCTATTAAAACGCTTAAAATATTCTTATATACGTAAAACTTAATTTACATTGGCACTTTTATAATAAATTTCTTTTATTCGCGTCAATTATCGTAAAGTTAGCACCGTTACCAGTACGGTAACGGACAGAAATAGATGCATTATATGATAAATAGATAAGTAATGTTCATAGAATTATCTATGCATACTCATTACTTAGTTATAAATTCTGGTATTCATCACGCAGGCATCTACTCCTACCCAGACTCGAACGCCGAGCAGTTTGGCAACGCAGGTAGTTCTAGTTCGCTAGAGTGGATATATAAACGCTTCTTTATAAATTTATGTATTTTAATTAAATTCCGATAAATTATAGAAATAAATGCTATATTATATTAAATCACTAGCTAACCCGGCCACTCGTTGCTATGGTAACGTTAATTGATTATAAAAACTGTTATTCTTAGGCTTATGGTAACTATATATGGTAACAACCCAAGTCCTTCTTTTATATAGTAGATAGGTCTGATTTTTATTGTTACGTATACAATCATCGTTAACCAGTCATCACAGGAAACTACGTCTTTTTACCTTTAAATCGCTAGTCATCACTCTTAACCCTAAATTGAAATCAGTGAGGCGAGCGGTCAAAACAATTGTAACTGCAGACCGTTTAAGAGCTAAACGTTAACAGGGGCCCACTAAGTTACTGTTACCGGTACAGGAAGTCAGTACGTGCGCTGTTAACCAAACAAAGTCGATGCTACCCAAGAGCTGATCGTCAACAACCTTTTCAATTAGTACAAAGTTGCTGACCGAGTCAGTCGACAAATGTCTCCAGTTTGTTGTTGCATACTGTAACGATTTACGAGAAATACGAAGTGAAACAAAACACAATCGTTTAGATATCTATGGGTATTTTTACAACATTTTTATAACTTCTGTTACTGCTTGGATACTTTACGATATTTATTATCAGATATATTGAATGCAAAATAAGAACAGTTTCTCAAATCGATTTAAGCCCTCTTTTGATTCTGATTATGGTTGTAAGTATTATTTCTTTGCATTACTAGAACACTTACTGATATCAAAGAACAGAATTATAAACAGGATAAAAAAAAGTAAACACTTTTTCAGTATCCATAAAAAATGTTTATTTTTTTTACTTCAAATTAAAAAAAACCATAGTGTCAATAAATACTACGTGGTTAAGACTTATACGTAGATTTTAACAGTATTAATGTCAATAATTTTTCTACTACATTCTTAAAGTTAGTAAACAAAACGACTTCAAAGATTAAAAGATTAAAATTATGCACATATAAGTGAAAATTAGTCATCACGAAATATCTCCTTAAATCTTTCTGATGAATATGAAAGATAATACAACAGTAGGTACATAAGCGAAGCTACAAAGAGCTTGAAATCTAGATAAGTCAATAAGATGAAAAACTGTGCCTAGATAGCATAAAGTATTAAAGGTGCTTTCGTAAATACCATTCGAATAGCATCTGATTTCCTGAACAATAAACAAGAAAAGAAAGATAAAACCTGTGAAACTCTATCTAGAAAACGGCTCGAAACCAAATAAACTTTGCGCGGTTAACGGATTATCGACTAAATATAAAATACATCACTACATAGTATAAAACAAAGTCGCTATCACTATCCCTATATCCCTATGTATGCTTAAATCTTTAAAACTACGCAACGGATTTTGATGCGGTTTTTTTTAATAGATAGAGTAATTCAAGAGTAAGGTTTATATGTATAATACATGCATAATATATTAGAGCATTGCATTCGTGCGAAGCCGGTGCGGGTCGCTAGTACAATAATAAAACAGAAGTCGTGATAAAACCAATTGCATTGACCAAATGCTAAAATACGAAAATACTTATTGTTACAGACAGATTATTAGCCTAAATGAAATAACAATAATGAAAGAACAATACGAGGTGCTACAAAAGGCTGTCTTATCGCTTAGAGCGATAGTGTTTTTATACTGGTTGTCTCTACCAGAGACCTTAGTGCGAGTTTACGTTTCGATGCTCGATATCGTCTGCGTTAAATATTAGTATGGATTTTTGTATAAGCGCCCCTAGCGGTAACCATTAAGAACTACGGATCTTCATACAAATCTGTAACGCGCCCGATAACGAGTATCGAATGCGTAAACTCACACTAAGGCCTCTGGATGGACAGAAAAACGCAATTAGTGACGACGGTGGCATGCCACAGAGAAAGCATGTTCTAATAACAAAACCTATAAACATTGTAAATAAATGAATATTTAGACTAATTAAATTAGAATCAGTTTTTAGTTGTCTTATTAAGCATTTTTTTAGATAGGTCGCCGCATTACATCTGCCACACCTGATGGAGAGCTAGGATGTGACGCGCTTGTGATACCTGACTTTACTCAGGCAGAGTGGAAGATCTAAATAGTTTACATAACCAATTCTTATTAAATATATATTTTATTTAAAATTATAGTTTATCACTCGCTTGTTTGATAACAATGACAATAATTTTAAATTTTAACCATTAATTCAAACATGATTTTTTATCTTATTATTTACTCGAAATATATCCGAACTGAGTCAGAATCGTTCTATAAAACTGTAAGCAAAAATTAAACTTTTTAGCTATCTGTACCTGTGTTGTAATTAGTTCTACAGTTACTCATTTGTAAAGAAGCTCTTATTTCAATTTAGTTTTAATCGTTCACGCCACGGAATTAAAATCAATTTAAAATAATTCCACAATTGATAGAATTAGTTTATATTAAATATGAAACCTATTTATGTTCCGACGCATTTAACTAAAAATCGTGTCGTGCTTCACTACATAGTATAAAACAAATTCGCTTTCTCTGTCGCTATATCCCTATGTATGCTTAAATCTTTAAAACTACGCAACGGATTTTGATGCGGTTTTTTTTAATAGGTAGAGTAATTCAAGAGGAAGGTTTATATGTATAATACATGCATAATATGGTAGAGCATTGCATCCGCGCGAAGCCGGGGCGGGTCGCTAGTAACATACATAATAAACTTCGGTCGCGCCATTATATAATGTACCCCTAAAAAACTATTTGTTTTAATTACCTTCTAACCGGTGAAAAATATACGATCTCATTAATTTTTCACCGATTAGAAATCTCAAAGTCACGTCACTCGGGAAATAAGAGGCGCACGCGACGCCCTGCGATGCCGCTGTTGAATTATTCACTAGGAAAATCTCACGTTCAAAAGCTAATGAACTATAATAATATACACAGTTTTTGCCACATTTAGCTGTTCTATTTTATAAATTTTAATTTACTCAGATGTTATACCGAAACATATGTTTATTGTTTTGCCGTCATAACAAGAAATTACGCACCCGCATAGGTACATAAATAATTTACTATACTGTGAAAAGTGAGTAATATATACCATTTGACTTAAAATTGCCGTATTTAACCATTTTTAATAGGGTTTGTAGTTTTCGCCACTTAATAGAAATTACGTATTAGATCAGTTACGTACTACGTCAACTAGAAATATTTAACCTTAATATCTTCATCGTTTAGGTAAGTTGAAATGCGTAACAGCGTTACAATTTACGATACAATTGTTTATTTTTTTATTTTTAATATATTTTTACTATAGGAATGTCACTTTTTAATGAGAATTGTTCATAAATAAACACCTTTGACCTCTGGTATAGATATTTATATTTAATCTATAATCTAAGATCACAAATTTGTTGTTTGTCTGTCCGCTCTTTTTCCCGCTCTTTTTTCACTGTATACGCGTTACCATATCAACGCGTTAACCGCAAGTAGTTCGTCTACCGGACGCTAGATGGCGCTAACGGAAAAATATTTAATAACAGAAAAAATTTAAAGAATTTTGTCCACCCGTGCGAAGCCGGGAAGGGACCCTAGTTATAATAATAATAATATTTGTTACAATCACACTAATTAGCCTAGCCTAGACAGCGATGTAAGGCTTGTGTTTTGGATAGTAGGCTAACGGATAGACATACATATATGATACATAGATAGGTAATATTCGTAAGAATATATATAAATACTCATGACTCAAGTATAAATGCTCGTTTTCATCACACAAACATCTGCCCGATCCGGGACTCGATCCCATGACCGTCGGTGCGAAAGGCAGGATCGCTATCGTTGCACCAAACGGTCGTCATTATAAAACACACATTTTTCTTATTACTCTAGACACTTTGATTGCGAAATTTTGTATGCTTAATGCAATGAGAAATGCTAATTTGTTTTTTATATCTTACGTAGTCACAAGACATTTTGAACATTCGTTTAAAAATTAAATATCGTATATTTGATTAATCTTAGAATAAATTTAATATTATGGCAAACCTTTTTATTCTTCAATAGTATGCGTGTTGAAAGTTACGGATGACAGAGTGCAAGTCGTGTGCACTCTTTCAAGAACACTATTTAATAGATTGACATGGTTAGATTTTTATGTGACTCTTACAAACATTTCTAATGCCAATACTTAAAATTGTATTCATAATAAATGACTAGAAACTTTTTTATTTATTAATTCATCGAGTAACTATTCTAAAAGTTTCATACACTACCATTATAAATACATATAAGCCATACGAAAGTGTTGCAATGTTATTAAAATAATTTGCAAGACGAAAGCATTTTCTTTTTCTAACCTACTAAGTTGTTAATTAAATTCGTTAATTTTTCGACATTAGCCTTGAATAATATCATAATAATGTTTATGATTATGATCAAAAGCGATGTTTCAGTATGCTCAGGTGCAAATGGTACAATGGACGTCATCTTAATTCCTACATTTCAGCGCCTTATGCACACGTGATAAGATAAAATTTGCTACAAAAGCGTTAATCATGTTTGTGATTGTACAATATTCATGATACAACATTCTATCGGATTCCAATATTTGAACGTCTGTATGTAAATTGCCAGTGTGTATTCATGAATATCAATTAACTATTGATTGTGAGGTAATAGAATAGTACTACACTACTTTAGATACTTTTCAAAAACCCCTTTGCATACTTCTTAAACTTGTAAAACATATAAGGAAATAGTTCTTAATTTTATGAAAAACAAAAAAGCTTAACTGCTAAAATTTTTAGGTATATAAAACTAATCTCCGTTCAATTAACTCCGTAGAACTTTCCGAACTTACAACATACAGTTAAGCGAACGGGAGAATTCGCAATTCCAACTCGGATAATCTGATAATGAAAGCTAGACTAGAAAATAATTAGTGGATTAAAGTTACTGTTATAAGTAAATGCGTAAGCTCACCTGTAAATCAGTTTATCACAAAACACTTGCAACAATAAGCACAACACACACTCGTCACTTCACTCGCGAGTCGGCGCGCTGGCGGCTACGTGCACGCGCGTTGCTTCGTCGCCCCGTTATGTCGAGAGAGCGCTTTGAAAGCGGCTGCGCCGCTCTGCGTGCCAAAGACTCGGCCAGTTCAGAGTGGTCAACAAACATACGAAAATGCTGAAAACTTGTATGTTTTATAAAAATTCCACGGAACTTGTCTCCAGCTCCAGACTATATCATGAACTATAGACGTCCTTTAGAGTCGAGGATATAAGTTATATCATTTTCAATACTTTAATCTCCTTATTATGGGTATTATGTTACTCCGTACAGGGTTACCAACTTAGGGGTTTTCCCCCTAAATTTACGTGGTAAATAAGTTAGATGGGATTTTTTAGGGGTTTTATATGTTTAGAGATATTTTTGGGGTTTTGTGACCCTTCATATTTTTTTCATATTTTATTTATCGAGAATAATAAAGATGTAAAGTTTAGGCCTTGGGACAGTGCTAACTAGCCAATCAAATTTATTTTTTTTGCGCATAATTTATTTTTATTTTATCCTGATGTTACGACTCCTTCACAGGAGCCGTGATCACAGGGTGACTAAGATTATGGTTGTCATATATTTTCTACTACCTTCACAATATTTTAATCGGGCACGTTCCTATTTGTTATTTTTTATATTAATCAAATTGTTTTATTATTACTGTTTATTTGGTTATTAAATTCTCATTACGATTACATTGTATACTACTGAGTCTACTACCAGTTCAGAAGTTGGGAGGCCCTTCCGATAAGAACTGGCGAAAAAAACTCGGGCAGAGGGACCGACCTCCATTATTATTTGCAAAAAGAGCTCACTACATCACCAGGTCTTGCAATGTGTGTCTTTGGGGGTATTAATTTATTAATTATTGGATCGCAATCAGGTGGAAGGCTAACCTTCGTCTCTATCCATATATATTATAAGGTTCATCAAAATAAAATAAATTACAATGTTAAATCAAATAAAAATAAATGTCAAACAAATTCAATGAGGTTGAAAATTATATTTTTTTTATTTTGTAAATTATAATTGAAAAAAAAAAATTTGCAGGCAAAAAGAAGCCTCACCATTTAAAACTGTCTCATCCGCGTCACTGATCTATGACCGGTCAGGTTATCAATGAAGATGGGAGACGTTATCGGCTGTGATCGGGAGCGAAAGTGGACGCGGTAGGTTATGGTCCGAGGCTGCGTGGAGACGTGCACTTGCTAAATAAACACTTGTGTACATTGTAACTTGGTACATTGTAACAATACTAACGATCCTTAGTTCGAATCCTAGAAGGGGCATTTGTTTTACGATGATAATGACTATAAGCATTTATTCCGATTCATCATCATCATCATATCAGCCGTACGACGCCCACTGCTGGACATAGGCCTCCCCCAAGGATCTCCACAACGATCGGTCCTGTGCTGGCCTATCCATAAGATATATTATTCCGATTATATATAAATAAACTTATATATAACGCTTTCTAAGGTAACAATTCTCTTTAAAGCTATATAAATTTCATTTAAAAATTGAAAAAAAAGGATGTAATAAAAATCAAAATAATCGTTGATATGTCAAAACGTTTTAGTTTAAATTTGTGCCTATTTTCAGTTAGTTTAGAGGATTGTTTCAATTGTAAAGAACATCAAACATTATTGACGATGGATTTTATTCGTTTACTGTTTTTACTAATAATTAATTTATCAGATAACAATAATGTAATTTACCTACTTAGACTTTAAATTCCAAGTTACATCAATGAGTCAGTCATTCCATCGTCTCTAAAATGCGCTAACTTTCTTTCGACGCATCCGTAACCACAATTTTATAGGCAGAGCCGTATTCTCAACAAAACTGCGAAATCAACGTACCATGTCGAAACAAGTGTTCCTGCAGAAGAAAGAATTTTTGACCGATTTTTCCGTAAAGTTCTTTAACGTTTTTATCCGATTTTGTAAAAGACGACATGTCGAACACTTCATCTGTATCTCCTGAGAAGTACAAGTCGTGAATATACAGTGAAAACCTGTGCGTTGAGCCAGTTACAAAATCGGTGATAAAAATTTGTGGTTCGTCGCCACAGAACCAACCTAGGTCTCCACAATCCCATTGCTTGCATATGCACAACCATATAATAACATCAGCACGAAAGGTCCTTAATAATAATAATAAATATTTTTAGTCTATCACAATCATATTTTAAGATTATGCTACTGAAACAGTTTCATACAAGCTGATCCTCTTTTATATAGAATAGTTCCAACTTCTTCCATAAAATTAAGTATTAATAATTCATGTTTGTAATTTTTATATTCCGTGTAATTGAATCCTGTGTAAATTTAAAACAGGGCTACATTTATGTAAATTATGGAAATAATCTTTAACTTAATTGTAATTATATGTTATGCTATATGCTAAATAAAAATAGGCATAAAAATCGGTCGAACAGTCTTTCGTGAGCGACAACGCTAAATCTGTCAGTTTCGAGAATTCCGCATTCTAAGCTCACTCTCATCGACCTTGGGACGCACGGCGCATACAAAGTGGAGGGAAGTGGCCGTATCCTGCTGATGTAGATATACGTGAATATTAATGCAAGGTCAGAGAGAAAATAATGCTAATCTGTTAGAAATGTCTCTTCAATGGACACTCTCGAAGAAAGCTTTGTTTGTAGTAAAGATGTATAAATAAATAATAAATATATCTAGGCTTGGAATCAATATGACTGATACAGGCTTATTTGAAAGCATTCTAGCCAATCCTTAGCCTGATAAATTGGGAATTATCTTTAATATGATCGCAATGTACTTAATAATTATAAGATAAATTATTATAATAGAAAAATACTAGAAAAAATCGACTCGGGTCACTGAAATGAATTCTCAGGCGGGATTCGAACCCTCAACCTTTGGAAATCCGGTCTAATGCTCTCCCAATCGAGAGATTGGGAATTCACTTGTGACCCGAGTCGATTTTTTCTAGTATTTTTCTATTATAATCATTTATCTTATAAGATCGCATTGAAAATGCATAAAATATATAAAAATTATAAAATTAATAATTCTATGTAATTTAAGTTTTCTTTGTTTAATATTACATAGGCTGCCTCGATGTGGCTTACATATGCAAAAAAGCATAGATAAAAAGTTTACTTCTTAAATATGTGTAGATGAAGGAGTTACCTATTTTCCTAATATGATATCTTTATGCTTTACAAATGAGATAATAATAACACTATTTTTTTTAAAAAACCGCTTAAGATACTAAAAATAAAAACGACAATGCTGTTATTGTTTGTAATTTGTTCTGTCTTAGTTTTCATGAACCATTTATAGTATTTAATAATATACATATCTAAAATATAGAATACTAAAATATTGGTAAATATATGTAATGTAACATTTTTATTATTTACAAATCATTAGAAATTGGCAACTGAAAAGAAATTACAATATTATGAGTCGTTGAAGTCTTTTCCATAGAGAATCGTTCAAGGAAATAGGAATCGTCTTGTTATTGAAAAATATTTAGAATTCAAATATGTTTTGGATCACGCTTTTGTTTTTACCATTATAAATATTAAAAAGTCTGTGTTATAATATGTTCTCTTTTATACATAAATAGTAATGATGAGAATGGTTAAACTTTTTTGTTTAACAGCGGCCCGACCAGACTATGTTCTGATTTTATAATGTATACATAAGACATTATCCTACCTATTGTCCTACAATACATATGTACAAATGGGATAATTCACTTTTGCAATAGTGAAAGAATTGTTCAAATATATTCGTTACGAAGATAGTTCGCCACATACAAACAAACATACATAATCCGTTCTATCTCTCTCTCTGTCCCTCTTATGATTATAACAATAAATACATAGTCCAAATATGCATAGATGAAGTTTTACAAAAGAGCTAAAAATAGTGTTTTAAGACCTGGTAAAAATTTAAAATAAATAATAAATAAAAGACAACATCACATTACAATGTTCTGTACCCACTTGTGTTATGAAATTGAGAAACAGCGACGGTACCACAATATAGACCCGCCAATATAGAAATATTCGTTTTTATACATTGATCCGACCGGATACCGAACCCGAGATACGAGTCACTTCACCACGGAGTTCGTCAAAAGGAAAGAAAGGAGTTTAAAAAACCTCAGATATTTATTCCAACATTTTGCCCGGTAAACTAAATGTATAATAATTTACTTTTTACTGTCGCATTTTCGTTTCATCGACTTTCAAATGACAACGATGCTAAAGAAGATTTCACTTCAAAGAGTGATAACCGATGTCAAATCTTTTTATTGACAATACATATTAATTTTAGATAATGACCAAGTATATTAGCAAATATGTATACTTATAATGCTAACTATATAACTTATGTTTTTCCACCCACCAATCCACACCCACAGTTATAATAATCGAAAGGACATCTACTTAAAAGGATATCAGTTGAGTCAAATGACATTTAAAAGGTGCTGATATTTTACAAAATAAATTCATAAAAATTACGGTAAACATTTAGAGCAATGCAAATACGCGCAGCCAAGTAATTTAATTTTGTGTTCAGCCCCTAGTAATCCATTGCGTTTAATGCGATGCGTGAACAAAAAACAAAATATGTTTTTAAAAAACAGCTTAAGAATCATTTACTCATGAAGCAAAATTGTAACACAAATATATAAAGACAATAACTATATCGCACGATTCTCACGGTTCATTTTTATTTGGAGAAATAAAAAAATCTATGAAACTAAGATTCCAATCTATGTCACGTGAATTTGTCTCGAGTTCTCTATCCCAACGGTGTATAATATCTATAATTCTGCCATTTACAGGCTGTGGCTGTGGTGGCATTTATAGGCTGATAACTATGAACATTAAAACAAATCTCACATCGCCCTAGCCGGTATTTACCAACGACCGATTAATTTTTATACTATTATAATATCATTGAATTTAATATAGATAAAGCTTGTTACAAATACAACAGTCTGTACGTTGATGAAATAACTGTGTCGTTATTTTTTCCGACGAATTGTTACGTTATCTAAGCAGCTATGCATTTCCGCAATCAATCCCACGGTATTGCAACTTGCATCATTAGGTACACTGCTAATGTTTAGCATAAGTTACCAGTTTCTACATAATAATTCAGCTCTTTAACATTTACGAGTACTAATAAAAAAAGTACTTTATTGTACAGGGAAGAAGTACTGAACCTAATTTATAGAAGTTCCAATACACATTTTATATACATATATATTCATGTTTACAGTGGTGTTTTTATATATTTTATGCATTTTTCAATGCGATCTTATAAGATAAATTATTATAATAGAAAAATACTAGAAAAATCGACCCGCCGCCGCCGACTCGAATTCCCGCCTGAGAATTCACCTGTGACATGAGTCGATTTTTTCTAGTATTTTTCTATTATAATAATTTACCATGTATTATATTCATTTAAAAAGTAATTAGTCATAATGGGTTTGTACTTTACTTTATTTATTGAGGTAAAAAGAATAATTATTAGAATTAGAATTCATATATTATACATTAGATTACATTATAATATAACAAATTTTGAGACCAACATCATTTATTTATAACAACTTAAAAAAGGAGTTTTTATGCTGTATCTTCCCCTCACTTGAAGGTGAAAGGACGTTTATATTTTAAGTCAACTGTTTGCGTTTGCGATGGATAAATAAAAGTCCTGAATTTTACGAGTTACGAGGAGCTACCAATATCACACTAGAAAGGTTCTTAAATATCGCTGTAATGAGCTGAAGGCGTCACTGCGGGCCATGCGATATAGCTCATATGCAAAGTGGTACGTAAATTATATAATCTTATAGTTGTTAAAAATATAATAAATTATAAGTATAGATGTTAACAAATTAAATCAATAATGTATCGATTACAGGACGTATGCTTCATTGCTTGTATGATTTATACCCCATAACAGCGTAACGACCAGGAAGATGTGTGATGAAATCGGCAGTCATTACATTACTTCATTACAACGGTGACGCAACAATCAAACAAATAACAGCAATTATTTGAAATTGCAGCTGCGTCAGTATTAAAGACATGTTGATACTATAAAATTCTGACGATAATTGAAGTTGTTTATCAATCATATGTCGTTAATAATATTATGTGGCTGCTTCAGCATTCTGCTAAAGACATTTCGCCATAGTCTAGGCTTGTCATCCCTAAATTTGAATACTAGGATTATATAATGAAAGTACCAGGACATTTTGGTTTGTAAATCAGGACGCAGTATAATAACAGTAGTGACGCGCAAGAAAAACTGGACCCATGAAACCCAATTACGTATAATTTGTATTTTTAAATTTTTAATAAAATTATATTTAAAAAGTTATAATATAAATAATAACAATTTTTAGTCTTATCCAAAGTTCCTATCTAATGATTTGTTCTTATTTATGAGTAAACTTATATCTTTCAACATTTGTAGTTACAAGAATGCTTTAAAATTCCAGTATGCTACTTCAAAACTATCCAGGGGAGCCAAGGAGATCTCAAAAACCAGGACATATCTTGATAAAACTAAAAGCTTGGCAACTCTACTAGCTACGTAATAAGATTACTCGATAATTACGTACTTTTTCACCAATACAGAGTTCATAAAGGCATTAAAATGCCTTTTACTATTGATAGCAATAAAAAAAATAATTAGTAGACAAGTTTGCTGTTCTTAATAAAGAGAAAAAAAAACATAGCTAAAGCATCTGTCTTATGTTCCAAAATGGCTAACTTGCTAACGGGAGTTGACATTCATTTGTCACTCTCACTCACCAATAGATATATCGAATTATTTGATCGATATGATCGAATCGCATGATCGATTGAGTAGTTAAGACATGAAAGTGTAACAAACAAGTTCACTTTCATATTTATAATATTAAATTAGAGTGTAAGGTTTTAGCGATATCATATATAGCCTATCATTTGCGCCATTACGTGTTCTTACCAGATACAAAATTTCATCGCAGTCTGTCAATCCGTTCTTGAATTATAGAAAGGATATATAGAAAGACAGACAGATAAAAATTTTAAAATAGTAGCATTGGGATCAGTAGGACATAAAACGAATGTATATTAATAAATTGTCAAAAAAAATGTACAGACGGAACCTACATATTTATATAGTAATACAGATAAGTAAATGGTGTTATATATTACGAAATGCATAAATAAACTTTAGGTTAGGAAATTACGCAAGTTATAATATTATATTTAATATGATATCTGCAATTAAGTTAGGAGAATAAAGCAAGAATACAAAGAAAGACGTGCCACTGACGGCAATCAGTTTAAATTTAATTATAATTTAAGACAAAAGATGGACGAAAGGTATTTATATTCACGATAGAACCCGGCCTATAAATATCTGTTGTTAAGTACTGCTAAAGGCATGAAATAAAACAGTATTAAAATTAAAACCTAACATAGCCCCATAGAACCAGCGGCGACGACGACTACCAGAATTCCTTTTGTCTTAAAAATTTCTGTCCTCCCGTATTCATAACTCCGCGTGCCAACAAGGCGTGTTTATGAAAGGGGACGAACAAAGGCTCAGATTATCTCTGTTCCCGTAAACGACCGAATTAAATAGTTAAAACAGACAGGAATCCTATGGACTCCCGGAGGAATGTCTGCTTCGGGAGCGACATCTTTTTATTGCTGACTCCGTATTGGATTCAATTGCATCAATAATTGTGCTAGTGATTGTTGAGCTGTTTTATTATATAATACGTGTTACTTAGTATTATAAAGTTTTAGTTAATTAATTATTTTTATATTCTATTTTTTGTTATTTATACGTATCAAAGCTAGATTTATATTTCTAACGAAAGTATAACAAAAGAAAAAAATCAACTTATCTTAGGTGCACGCGGGAGTCGAATCCATGTCCAAGAGGACATGGATTCGACTCCCATTAGCATGCACGATGCAAGAGCAACCAGCAAGAGCTCACCTTGCGTGGCTCTTCCAATTGAACTAGAATTCCGAAACGAGATTTGACGATTTTTTCTAAGTGTTTTTTTAAACTGAATAAGCGAATATGTTGTTTTAAACTTTCATGGTCACTAACATTATAGTAATATAAGTTATTTACGGAATTGTTACCATGTGCCTTTTTTTTAGCGAGTTTCCAATATTTCGGCACTGTTGCTAAAAACAAGGTACATGGTAACAATCCCGTAAATAACTTATATTACTATAATGAATAAATGAAGAGAAGACGTAAGTATTCTTAGCAAATACTTATAAAAATCAGACTGTCATGGGACTTGCCCAGAATACAAGAGCGTACGCAGTTTTTCATTAAAATGTATAGTTTATCTGTTCTTCGAATAGAAATTCCAATAAATATTCTTTTTTTGTATTCTTCAAACATGAATGATATCCAATCAATCTGCAATAGGTAACAAATGCAAAAAATATAACAAGACGTATAGGTATGTTATTGATTGTAAATAAGAAATAAACTAGTTCTTAAAAATATTTGAGTCAAAGTAATAACCCACCACATTCTTACAAATAAATTAATTCATACATTATAATATTAACATTTACTTAATAATATGAAAAAACAATAAAACTTTCATTTATTGACTAATTAATGTGCATTGTGGTCAATAAGAGAAAAACTTTTATCGACCACAGTGCATATTAAATAATAACAATCTGTGAATTTAGTTACGAAACTATATAAAAGCACCACCGTAAAAGGTATTACAAAATGCTACGATTATTTAAAGAGTTAAAACTACGTATTATATAGAATATTCGTGATTAATTCGACACTTTTGTCGACAATGCGTGTTTGTAGAATTACAGTATATCTCTGATATAGGTATCTATCGCAGTATCCGCACCGCGAGTGTTTCTTCCATAATTTTGCGGTAACTCAGTAGATTGCGCGTTCAGCGACTATCGAGCGATCTCGTGCCATCGTTCCCGTCAGGAATATTCCATCGTGCATGCTAATTGGGAACAGCGATGGCCCTGCATTTTTCGAATAGCCCCCTTCTACATATCTATTATTTATCCCGCGTAGTATGGTGCTAATGATCGCGAATGAGTTGTGTAAGTGTTAATCAGATGCTGCAAGAATTAGATAGTCTTTTGATATTTACTTTATTATCCATTCAATAAAGAACCCAACAGGATTTCAAGTCATCATAAGTATGAATTTCTATTTTATTCGCATTTTGATCATATGTACTATGGACTGTTTATTAATTTATATTGTACTTTATATGTTGGTATTTAAGTTGTTAACTGTTAAATAAATTTTTGGGTACCTATACTATTGGTGACCTTTCATATTATCAATTAAATCAAAATTTAATATACAAATAGCACGAAACAAATTCATGGATAGAGTTTATAGGTAGCCATTACTTTTCAGAAGAGTTAAAAGTAATAACAAAACAGAAAATGTAATCCATCAAACAAATGAAGAATGGAAAAAACAAATCTCAAGGTTTCAGTTATTTTATTTCTTTTTTCATTTTATGAACTGCCTTATACAATTTCAAATAAGACAAAATATTTAATTTCTAATTAATTATTACTATTATAATTGTTCAATAATCGTATAACTCATAATATCTTGATAACTCACTCATCATTGGCATGACAATTAGGATAGGCACACAAATGACTGATTATGTGTGGTTCCATTTTCGCCTGGGGTAGTTTTTTAGGTGTAAGATTTGTTCAACTGTTGGTTTGTCGTTTACCATTAGGCAACATAGCTATCAAACGCTTACCTATTCACGATTAAAAAAAAACTAAACGGAACGAACAGCCTGGTTGATTCTAGAATATAAATAATAATATTTCCTCTTTCATTTCACCAAGAGATAAACAAAAGCCACTATTCACTAGCATTTCCGCCAGCGAAAATAATTTATCTAAAACACCACCATTACTCAGAGAGTACCATTCAGCAGCTTCTAACAAAACATCTATTCTGTGCAGGAGCAACAAAACGCAACCAAAGATTTATGAACCGCGATTTTCTATTAGCCAGCACGGAGTCCGCCAATTTAATTAGACGATCACACGAAAGGATGCAATAACAAAACGCAGCCTTCATGGGAAGCCTCTTTGAAGTTTCACACCACAGCACCTTTTAAACGTATATACAATAAAATATTTATTAGGGGTTAGAATTCTGAATATTCATAATTGAACAGTTTTTCTATATTGCTCGTATATCTTACAATAAAGTGTAGATGTTATAGTTGTTTCTAATATTGTTGTATTTGAACTTTATAAAGGTATTTATGTCCAGCAGTGGGCGTCGTACGGCTGATATGATGAAAGGTATTTATATACAGAACATATTTATTTAAATAATTAAGTCCATGCTAAATTCAGTTCCTTTTAAAATACAAGACTTATAAAGTCTAAATATACTAAAATAGGTATTGATATACGTAATCTTGAAATGAGTTTAAATAAATAAATAAAAATAAATAATTTAATTAGATTAATATTTAGTATTATTTGGTTCAATGGTAAGTATGTTTGCACAGCCTGTTTCTTAGGTTGACCAATATAATAATTAATATTTCTTTCATTCACTCTAATTTACCTAACCTTACTAAGCATTTTTAGATTTAATATATGGATACTTTATGGTTTACGATATTTATGGTTAAGGGATAGACATACATAGGTAATGTCATAAGTAATTTAAATATCTACAAATACCCATAACTCAGGTAAACATGCTAATATTCATCTCACAAACATCTGCTCCTCCCGGGACCCGAACTCAGAACGATCGGTGTGAAAGGCAGGATAGCTTTGCAGATACGTTACCCCAAACAGTAATCCATATGAATAATTAAATTACATCTAATTCAGACATTCTATTAGTATTTACACTAAAAATAAAACAAGATGTATTATTCCCCGACAATGTCTTGGCCTCGAATGAAGACGAATCGGGATGCTCAAATCTTAATAAAGGATAAATCTCAGCTGCTTATCTCTTTCTAATTTCACTAATAGCTAAATTGATTTTCACTTTTTAAAATTCCAAAGTCAGTCACTAGTCAGTACTCTTAATGCCAGGATCTTAAAATGATTAGGGAAAGTCGGCTGTGAACTGCAGCGACGAAGAAATCGCGATCTGATTTTTATGATAAGATCACAATAACATTTTGCAGCAAGCTCCAATAAGGCTGATCTCACACTGACACGTCGTCTCCATCGACGTGCGCGTGATCTGTCATCCCGTGCTTCGTGTCGCGTCGCGTGTGTCATGGCGTGAAGCAGTGTGAGAAAAGCCTAAGCCGTTATGGATACTTTAAACGAGATACGAAATACGATACGTAAATGTTTTTTATGAAAATCCATGATTTGGAAACAAAATGCTTGTGTTTAATCGCTAGGACTTCACGCCAAGCATATAGGCAGAATCGCTACCGTTTCACATAACAGCCGTCAAGCAAATATACCATGAAAAATATGAAAATTTGTACCACACTCACTAACAAACTGAAATCGCTGTTACAAGTTGTATCTGTGGAGAATTAATTGCTGTGGGCTGAGCACGCGCAGATCGCTTATAGATCGCTTAGTGGATTTGTTGGAAACACGGTGTTCCTATCTAGTGTTTATTATATTTGCTTCACTTTGGAGAGGCTAGACACTTACTTAAATACTTTAATACAGGGACCCCTGTGTTCACCGATAGTATTGAGTAAATAGAACTAAATAGTTTATTAAAAATGCTTAGACTTTTTATTTCCTAATAAAGTATATGTATATATACTAGTACTTATGTAGATACTATACTATAAATCTGTAAAAAGGGAAAAAAGTTAAAAAAAATTGATGTGATATTTTGTTGTCTGGTACATGCATCTATAGGTATATTGGTATCATAATTATTTTTTATGAACCTGTGAATTATCACGGATATATTTTATATATATATATATATAAGTAATAATAAAGTTTAGGCCATGTGTGTTAATTCTATCATGAAATTAGTAATGAAAATAGATCCAAAAGTCGATCATGTGAGGGAACGCTAAAGCTGTTGAACTGCGTGAGTGTTTTTTAAAGCGAACATGTACAGATTCCTTTTCAATGACATATATAGTGAAAATGCAAGCTCTAATCAAACTTACGCTCAGTAAGTAAATAGGCCGTGCTAAATTAGTTTTATAAACATCCACTTGTTGATGTTACTTAGTGAGATACGTTTCTTGGTGTTTTTAGAATTTAGAAATATTATATTCCCAAACCATAGCAGCGCAGATAATTTTAAACCTAAATTTATGTCAAAAAATTTTAGAAAGGGTCGATAATTTTAGAAATTGTTTGATTAGCGTACAGTTGGATGCACTTCACACAAGAGAATTTGCGCTAACGACAATGAATAACGAAAATGACATGTGCTTTCTCCCTTACTACTTATCTGTTGTGCAACTTAACAATGGCTCTGTTTAAGTAGGGGATAATCTTCCAAATGATTAAAGTAAACAAAGGTAGATTCAGTATAATAAACTGCGAGTGGGGAATTTTTCGACATATTCTCATTGTCTTGTTGAGCAAGTGGAAGCTCACGAACATATAATTACATAAGATTTAGTTAAAAGTAGCCGTCCTTACATTACATTTCACACGTTCAACCGTACGATGTCCCATCATCGAAACATTGATACTACAACTAGGTCTGCAAAGCATGCTGCTGCTTACAAATACTGAGCGAAGCACTACCTAACCTAACCATATTATCTACTTTGTGCCTAACCTGATACTACATTGATGAAATTTGGCGCCAAATTTCATCAATGTAATCTTAGCGGTTTGGCTGTGATCTGCTATTGAATTTTTCTTTCGGTGATTATTCCTCCATGGTATGTCCGATTTCAAAACTTTTTTTTGCACATTAGTCACAACCAAGATGTGAGTTTAGGCGCCAAATTTCATCAATGGAGTATCAGCGGTTTGGCTGTGATCAGCTTTTGAATTTTTCTTTTGGTGATCCTCCATAGAAGTCTATATTTTTTTTACATAGCCTATGTCCGTCAGTTATAATCATGTATGTTCATGCCAAAATTCGTTCGAATCGGTTGAACCGTTAAGTAGCAGGAGGGAGACAAGCGAAATTTGTGAGTTGTCTAAAAGAGAGCTTCGCTCAATAAATAAAGGACACATTTAAAAAAAATAAAGACTAGAAAAGATCGATTCGTTTGACAAGTTATTCCCGCCCGAGAATAACTTGAGAACCGATTTATTCTTGTAATTTTCTATTAAAACTAGCTAACCCGGTAACGCGTTGCTATGGTAACGCGTTGCTATGGTAACGTTATTGATACATTGAAAAAAGAGCGGACAGACAAACACACAAACAACAAATTTGTGTTTTTAGAGTATAGACTAGAGGCCCGTCCCGGCTTCGCACGGGTGGACAAAATTCTTTAAATTATTTCTATTATTAAATATTTTTCCGTTAGCGCCATCTAGCGTCCGGTAGACGAACTACTTGCGGTTAACGCGTTGCTGCTGACCCGGCCACGCGTTGTTGTGTCTCAGTTATAGATGTCGCTGTACTGAAATGAATCGCGCTTACGTTTCGGTTCTACGACTACATATATAGCTAACCGTTCTTAGCCGTTTTGAATAGTCGCTGCGCCGCCGGGGGTTCCCCCGAGACGGTCGCTTCGATGAAGCCTATACAGCCATCCTAGGCTATGGCAATTAATGGGTGGTGTTTAATCGGTACCAGTCTGACATAACCTCTCGGCCGCCCAATGTATCCATGATGGATTCACCACCTCCCTCCCCCGGTTCCGGAGGGTGCCCAAGTTGCCCGGGGCGCAAAAAAAAAAGGCTTCTTAAATGTTATTCTTAGGCACCATGGCAATGCGTATACAATGGAAAAAGACACGGACAGACATACACACATACACACAACACAAACCACTGTGACCTTAGATTATAGATTTAGGGAATCGGGAATTTGATAAGAGAGACCAAGCTAAGTACCGCCCAACACAGTCGAAGAATGTGGTTTTGTTCTGTGGTCATCCTATTAACATCCCATACCACAACGCTCGCCCTGTGACAGTGAAAATTGGGAGGTCATAACGAGTGCAGATACAGACGCGATCAACGGTTTAATGTTCCCATACACAATCGAATTTTTCATCGTTTGTTTCGGATTGCACATAACTGTGCAAGTTTCATCAAAATCTGTTAAGTAGTTTTTGTGATAGGGATTTAATGTAAATTAGTCATTAAGAAAACATGTAGTTGGCTTAACAGCCTAATTTTAAAACATATTATTATGCATGCTGTAAAGCACTCACTAAACAATCGCGATGAAATTTTCAATAAGTCACTTAGTTTCAATTAGAAATAAAATAAGAAAAAATAATAATAAAAAAAAGTAAAAAGCTTTTTCAAAACTTTAATTAATTTAACAAATAACTAATAGAAAGAGATAAAAATTTAATTGTTTTATAAAATCTAAAGACAAATTTGCCAAAAATTTTTTAGAGCAGTGGCAGCCTAGCAGCCTACCATGTACCAAATGACAACCCTTATTATATTATATTTAGTTTTAGATTTTTAAGTCTACAATCTTTTATATTTCTTTTTTTAATTATCAAATACTACCAATGCCGGATTTACCTCAGACGGGGTTTAATATAAACCCCCCCCCCCCCCCACCCCACCCCGTCACAACTCAATAAAAAACAGATCAATTTTGCAAAATCAATATATTATTTGAACCATCTCCATTACAACTTCTTTCTACTTTTTCAGTCGCAAATTGATTAATAATATCATCAATGTCAAGTTCTCGAAGCTTGTCTTTTTCGATAAACAGTAGGCTTAAATCACTGACTTTTTCTTGGCCCTTCGGAGAATTGAAAATGTCAATGTCATTTTTATTTTACTTCAAAAAATTTTAATATTTTTAATTATTTTTACATTTTCAAATGTTTTAAAAATATTTCAAATTTTGGGGCCCCTCTCCAAGCGGGGCCCCAAGCAATTGCTTCCTTTGCTTCCTAATAAATCCGCCACTGAATACTACACTAGCCACAGTGACAACTGAAGAGTTAAGTTGGTAGGGAACTTTGCATTTTTATTTTTCATACAAAGCATATCGTGGCGAACATTTGGAGCGTGGCTGCAACGAGTACGGTAAATACGATACTATCTAATAATAGTAGATAGTTAGCAATTTCAACTGCCGCTAATGTTATGGAAATGTTATAAATATACCAATTTTAAAGACAATAATTGATTTAAAATTAAGTCTTTTCTTGCAACCTCTGTGGGTTTTTTGGTATAGCCATATCTTCTGAATAACCGCGCATTTAGGTTCGAGTCCCCTTTAAGTAAATGTGAATGACTAACTGTCTCGCCTCCTGCGTTGTATTGTAATACATAAGTTGACATCGAAGTATGTGTGTACACGGAATGGTTGGGTCAATTGTATAGAATATGCTTCTGCAGAGTTTCCTTCGGTTGTATTAATTGTAGGTATATTTTATACAAACATTTTTTGTTATGTATCTAGCTACCCCACGATTTTATACGATAATTTGATTTCACCTTAAATAAAATTGCCTGGGTCAACGTAAGCACTGTAAGTGGTAAGGGATTGACATACATACATATAAGTATGATAAATTAATAAGTAATATTTATAAAACAATATAAATCACCAAGACTCGGGTATAAATGCTCGTGTTCACCACACAAAAATATGCCCATTCCCGGATTCGAACCCTGTACCGTTTGGCTTAGAAAATAGGGTTAATCAATTAATTATCAACTAATCCTTAACTATAATATCTTACTCATATTATTATAATAGTTATACAATACGCAAAAATATAACTTAATATCTAATGTTATACTGTTAAGCGATACTGCTGTTAACTCTCTGTAAAACTCAAGTACGATATTGCATGGAATATTGCAGCTACCTTTGGGATGGCTCAGCAAAATACTGATTTGCTGCACTGGACACATTTCAGTGCAAAGCAGAAAGGGTGATTAGTGACAGCAAATTGGTGAAGAGCAAGCTTTACACCTTAGCTCACCGCCGCATAGTAGCCTGTCTGTTAGTCTTTTACAGACGGAGAGTGTGCTCAGGGGCTGCAAGAGCTCTACCATCCCCTTACTTCCATCGGACATCCAGATGCACAGGGTTAACACCCTACCTTAGTTTGCTATTCGTAACTGTGGCACCAAGTGCTACTCAAAATGTTTTACATAATACGCACAGCAAAGGAGTAGAACTCCCTCCCTGAGCCTGTATTTCCGCCTAGGTATCAGGGGCTGCAAGAGCTCATACTGCCATCCCCTTTCTTCCATCGAACATCCAGATGCACTGCGGGCTAACACCCTACCTTAGTTGCTATTCCTAACTGTGGCAGCAAGTGCTACTCAAAATCTTTTATAGTTATAATACGCACAGCAAAGGAGTGGAACTCCCTCCCTGCGCCTGTATTTCCAACTAGGACTAGGTACGAGTTATAAGTATAACCCGTCCTTCTTCAGAGCCAGAGAGAAAAGGCACCTTCTGAGTTAACTCGCTCTGTCGTAGATCCTGTCTTGGCTCGGGCTTGAATTGAATCAAAAGCAAACCCATTAAAAAAATATATGCTGTACCGGACCGCACTCATTTTGTTAAGGTTAAAGCTCCGAGCTCGGAATCAGCTAAAGATGATGCTCTGTGAACCTTATTTTGCCTTCTCTTCAGAGCTCTTTATTTGGCTTATTGACGGGAGTGGGAAGCATCACTTTAGTAGATTGATTATCATTAAAGATTTTGGGTAAAAATTATGTTATGACGAATATTAGTATCTTATATTGGTGGATCAGTAGCCATCAAGTGTTTGTGAACGTGCACGAGTGTGGGCAAATTAAACAAAATTGAGGAAATTGTCTTTTCAAGCTGTCACAAGAAGTTCCTGGTGGAATCAGTAAATCCCCACATCTTTGTTGAAGCTGGAAGGGGTTATTCCATGAATTATTAATTATTTATTGATTATCCATCATTTATCATCATCAAAAAAAAGTAAAATGACTAAAGATGTGACTGTATAGACTTTGTACCTTTTGCCTTCCCGTAAGCGAAAACACGACAAAAAAATTACCGTTTCTTTTTCATCTTGTAGTTGATTGGTTGATTTGATACCTAAAATGCTTATTTGTAAAATTGACCAATGAAAACTGCTTATCGATGAAGTCGGAACTCTATTCTATCAAACAAACCAATGACAAAAAGCGTCTGAAAAATAATTTTAGTTGTATAGAACTCTGGAATAGTAACAAATAGTGATGAAAGATTTAAAATGATTATTTAGTTCAATAAGTTCTATTATTCATAGAATTATATTTATTAAATAAAAAACTCAATAACTTTTATTGCAATGGACGATATAGAAAAATTGAGTTGTAGTAAGTTTGAACATAACCTCAATTTACCATTCGTTTGTGTACAATATTTTGTGAGAATTCTGACTATTTCTACATGTTTCAGAAGAGGAATTAGAAATTAGTGACATAGAAAATTCAGCAAATGATGATCTCAAGGAACGAGATGAAAAACCAAAGAAAAAGAAACGCAGACGCCGTGAAATCGATATGGTAGGAACGCTTGGATTTTTAATTAAAGCCTTACGATTTGTGTATAAAAAATTGTATATAAAAGCGTGCTCTCATCAAAAATCCGTTAAAACATTTGGTCAACATCAACAAAACTTTTTCAAAATAAACTTTTCTTATTAGATAAAACTATCAGATGATGATGAGACTGATGATGAAGGACTACCGAAAAAACTACTGCGCAGGTTTAGTCCTGGCCCTAACTCCCCGGCATCCCATCGGGAGCCCCGCACTTGCGTTCTTAAGGTCTGTAAATGGTGCTCTAGTGACATTTCCTTTAGTATAGGAACAGATATTCTATCTCACAAAGTCATTTTGGCCTTCGTTTTAGTAACGGAGAGCGAGAGAAGAGAGCATTTACAAATAATGAAACAGTTTAATTTTAATTTACATTTACAGTTTAAAACACATTTTTTTTTGGGTTTCATATTCCATACCAAAACTGGAAACCTTCTAGGATCATTTCATTGTCCATCTGTCAAGACCTCTTTTTCTCAGGAACGTGCAGAGGTATCAAGTTGAAATTAATATCAAATACTTATATCTACAGTTCCTTGGTGGTGTAAGAAAACAAAGCTTTTAAGTCAACACAAAGGATATTACCATTTATGCTGCAAATTTTGACACTCACAAGGGGATCATGACCTATAGGATACTTCCTGTTGACCTAGAATCATGAAATTTAGCATTAATCAAGATCTTATCGCACAAATAAAGGAAAAATTCAAAATTCGTTAATTTGTCATGATAGCACAAAAAATATTTTGTGTGAATGTTAAGTTCAGATTTTGTAACTAGAAAGTTAAGTTTGTCTTTTGGGTTAGAATCAAGAAAATAGTAGATCTAATATTTTCATCATAAGGAACTGCTTCTGCACCAGTGAAACCTGAACTTTTCCAGTATTTTATTCAAAATCAATGTTCTAGTTTTATGTGATTGAATTGATTTTAGATTAGAATTCATGATGTGTTCCATATTTAATCAATAAACTGTTACAATATTTCATTGGTGGATTATTGAAACAAAGAAATTTCTTATTATAAATATTATTTCACTCTGTTCTCCACAAATTGATTTATTTTGCATATCAGCTACTTATTTCAAAATCCATACTTAAAATCATTCAAAATGATTTTAAGTATTGCTTTTAATTGCCAAGCAAATAGCATTCTGCATCGGACACTCATTCTGGTTCAAAACCCTAGTGTTCCACTTTGCAACAATGATGTTTTATCACAGCACTCCCAAGGTTACTAACAACATTTGTAGCCAAACCAACTTTGTGAGATAGAATATCTATAGCATTAATCACAAAAGTTGCACTTAGAATGAATTGAAAAGGCTTTTTCGTTTTTCGCTCCATAATAGTTCCACAATCCATATTTTGGTTTATTTACATAAATATAAACAGTTTTTTTGTTATTTGATTTCTAGAAATTAGTATTTGTTCTATTTACGGCTTATGAAAAAATCTTTCTGTTTTTAAGTTCTTTTAATTGTACTTTATGCTGTTTTGAAATATCTAAGTAGTATGTAGTAGTCTCATCTACATGCCTCTCAAGTAAATAAACTACTAAGCATTCATTAAAGAACAACCTTACCTTAGAGTGGAAATTTCGTTAAAATTGGGCTTAAATAAGGTTAAATGTGCTTTAATAAGCATGCTGCAATAAAATTTAACATCATAACATGCTACGTAAATAAATAGAAAACAAAGTTGTTTTATATCTAAATGCATTGTTATAATAAAGGTATTCTCATTCAATGCATCTAATTAAAACTCGCAATGTGGTTGCATAGTTTATTGCTAGAATATTTTTTTAATTTCGAGTTTGCACATATTTCCATTATGAACTTAATTTGCCATATATGTAATATGACATTGAAAATAAATTTTGCTCTATTTAAATTTGCAGGCTAGTCAAAAACGTCGTCCACTCTCCCGCCTTTTAGAACAATTGCTGCGCAATTTAGAGAAGAGAGATCCAAACCAGTTTTTCGCATGGCCAGTCAATGATAACTTTGCACCAGGATACTCCACTATTATTAAGAGACCTATGGACTTTTCTACTATGAAACAGAAGATTGATGAAAATGAATATAAATCTTTGAATTGTTTCATTGTAAGTTAACACACATTTTATTTTCTAGAATAATTTATACTAAATTTATTCTCAAATTGCTATTCATTTACTTTTTCATTGTTCTAAATGCTAATTATTTCTAAATACAATTAATAGCTTAGTGAAACATAGTGGGTAAACAACTTATCAATAGTTATTGATATATCTTTAAATATATATAATTACAGAGTGATTTCAAATTGATGTGCAATAATGCAATGAAATACAACAAACCTGGCACTGTATATCACAAGGCAGCAAAACGACTACTGCATGCAGGACTCAAGCAGCTAACGCCGCAGAAGCTGAGGCCGCTAGGCAACATGCTCACCTACATGTATGAAATACCAATAAGAGAGCTTGGCTTTGACATCGGGAAGATGGATGTTGTGAGTGTTTCAACAATGTTATTAAATAGATGCATATAAAATTATAATGTTAGTTATATATTAGATGTCACAACTGTGATCAAGAACTGCAGCATATTCAATGAATATTAAAACTATAATCATAAATAGATAGTTGTTTTCACAGTCAATACTTATAAAGTCTGACATAATATACTATATAAATAATATATTTTGATTTCTATCCTGTGGGGTTTATGTTTTATGATTACAAAAACGATGTCTAAATTTTTTTAATATTTTCCTTTTAATATTTTTTAATTTGGGCACAAATGAACTTGCCTTTTTGATGAGTTGAAAAGTATAGAACATTTGACTTGTATTGCTTTTTCAGTAAGTTAAAAATAAGTAAATAATTCAAACAAAATATAAAATTTTTGAGGGTAAATTAGTTATAGTTTTTTTCCAGTCAAATCTTTTCTTAGTGTACCCTCTTTAATCATTCAATTATTTCATATTATAGTGCTAATGAAGTTCTTGCGAATTTTTATAATCACTCTTTTACTAAAGTTTTCAAAAATCACTTTTTACAACGCAGCCACTTAGGACATACGGGCGCAAGGTGAAAATTTACATTATTCATTTAAATAAAGTTTGTTCCGTAGTGGATTGTTAGAAACTAGCCATTTTATTTTGCTTTAAAAATCGATGTTGTTATGTGAAGTTTTGACAACTAGGGGAATCCGTGACATCTAGTGCCCTAGTGTTTGCATGTAAAGTGATTTGAATGAGTACGATCATTGAACAAACCATACTTGTACACAGTCGCCATATATTATAAATAAAATGGACTTTCAAATTATATATTTTTTATATTGTCAAGTTCAATGATCGTACTGTACTGTAGCTAATAGACGCCCTGGCTACCGTGCCAGATGAAAATGAGCCGTCGCCCTACAGCACAAGGTGTTAAAGCGCACGAGCCCGATGAAGAGCGGCGGTTCGGAGGCGGAGACGGTGTCCGACGGTGGACTGGAGCGCCCCGACGGAGACAGCGTCAAAATACAGATGGAAGCCGCAAGAGAGCAGCACAGGAGGAGACTCGCGAAGAAAGGTAAGTTTACCAATTAGTAGGTTAATTCAAATTTTAAATGGAATCACTTTTAATATCAACTATGATAATATATCTTTTGATGGCCATTTTACTGTTATTGTTTTGATGTACTGATTAAAAAACTTGTAAGATTCCTAATAATTTAATGGCGAATTCATGTAATAGTAGTGATCTATGACAGGCATATGTTTTTATGAAGAATATAAGTATTTGTAACCATAGTAAATGTTGGTGTGAATAATGGTCCGTAAACCATAAATCTAATAAAAATATCTCTGTACTGACAACAGCACAGCACCATTCCATAAAGTATTCAATTTGTATGTGTCGAACTTTAGGCTGAGAATAGAATGGGGATATTTGTCATTTTTGTATAGTTTTATGTCTTAATTGTGTGTACAATGGCCCAATCAATCAAGGCTAAGTGCGGAAACAGCACCTTAAAGCTATGTGTTATTTATACTTACTCATATTACCCTCAATGAGATTGAATTATTCCATACACTGTTAATGAACTCTAACCCAGCTGAAGTAAAAGAAACATAATCTAATAATTTACTTTCCTTTCAGCATTTCCACGTATGGATTCCGAAGGAAAAACGACTCTATGTCTAGTGACAAATACAGTGGATGTTTCCTCAGAGGAGAAGCCTATGAGTTTAGGCAGGTTTATTGGAAAGCTGCAACAAGGAACTGGCACATTACACAGTGAGTACTACTCCGTGTTAAAATGAGTTATAACACCAACTAATTTTTTTATAATTATATTTACTTAGTATTAAGAACTATGGAAAAAGTTTAGTTTCTATAAATTGTTAATTGTAATGAAATAGTAATAACGCCAAAAAATATAGTCTATTACCTATATATATATATATTTCATATAATATGTATATCTATAAATTACTTTTGTGTCCATCACATAATTGTTGTGAATGTAATGAATATTATTATTATTACTTAAGCTGGTACAGCTGTTACAATATTTCATAAACATTTCAGTTATTGTTTCATACATTTAATTATACACAGCTTGCAACTGTTACAAATTGAACATATTATTGATAACTTAAACCGCTGTCTGTTGTATACTATATTTTATTTTTAGTTGCAAATGCTATTAACATCTTGTATATTTAAAAAAGAAATAAAAATATAATTTCATATCCCTTTGCAGCGCCACGGGAAGATCGGCGAAATCTCGCAAAGGGCGTAAAGCCGCTGAACTATGGTCCGTTCAGTTCGTACGCGCCCTCCTACGATGGCACCTTTGCCACCCTCACCAAGGAGGAGTCTCATCTCATCTACCACACCATGCGTAAGTCCCAAATATTATTACAGTGCGTTGCAATATTTTTTTTTTAAACTATCCTGGTAATATCTATGCTTTTCAAAAATTTTCATGTGTTCTTCATGTTTAGATGAAACTACCCTGAAGGCACCCTTTTTGTAATAAACCTTTATGGCTAAAAATTTTTACAAATGCTGTTACGTTTGCATCGATATGTTTTTTCATATTTTTATCACTTTGCATAATAACAAAACTAAAAATATATGAGAAAAAAAGAATAAACAAGATACCTTAATAATACAATATTTTATCGTACTCTTCGTTATTTCAATATTCAACTGCTAGATTTCTATGATAATATAATAATTAAAAAAAAAATTACTTAATATTTAATATTAATTTATTTAATACTTAATATTGACATATTCTCTAAAAAATCTCTTTAAATATTTTTTATTTTGTTCCTTAAAATTTTTAATTATTATAATAGAAAAATACTAGAAAAAATCGACTCAGGTAACAAGTGAATTCTCAGGCGGGATTGAATTTTTTTTAATACCAAGGTTTATTTAAATATATTTATAAGTTACAAATGACATTTTGTTATCTAATAGATGCAGAGACGGGTCAGGGCAATGAGGAAATGCTTCGCTTTGCACCGGACTCACCATGGAACCTTTTCTATGATATGGAAGCCATGTTTCCAGACAAGAAGAGCCAATCGGATTCGGCGCAAGCTAAGGATGATTCGGTAAGAATAAGCTTATCACTAGCGTTACGTCTTTTTTAATCATTGATTTTGTGCTTTTCATCCAAGTTGATCGATTTAGTTTTATGGAGATTTTTCACATTAAACATATAAGAAATCTAGTAGTACTTAGATGTTTTATATTATTTCATCATCATCGTCTTGGCTTCCAAAAATGTGGTGATTTTAGTACAACAATATCCTCATTTGTTAATATAATTGACTCGGGAACAAATGTTTATGTTCATCACACAAACATATGCCTCTACCGGGATTCGAACCCGGGACCTTTGGCGCAGAAGTCCGTTGCATCAGGCAGCCGTCAACCTTTATGTGTAAAAGTGTGAATGGTTGATGCTTAACAACTCTGCCGGACACCATGGCTAACTTATCTATTACTTATGACGTACTTAATTTGCCAGGATGTTTCCAAGGTCAAAGTAGATGTGGAGCAGCTCAAGAGCCTATCAGATTTGGGAATAGATGTGGAGTTTTTGAACGAAATGGAAGAGGACATCATGTCGTCCCAACACGACTACGGCATTGGACCTGCGCTGCGGCATACCTATGAGCTGTTGCAGAAATTAGAAAAAGAACAAAGGGACAGGTAAATAGAATTATTGTTTTAACTACTCTATTTATTAATTTATACAAATATGCACCAATTAATGTAGGAAAGTATATGGAAATAACACATATAGCATTATAGCTCCAATAATTATAAAATAATACTATAATAACAATATAATTCACGACCGTTTCGTGCAACAAACATTATTATTATTATTTCTTACATTTTACTATAATAATACTTATACAATATTATTTTATATATTTATTATATATTTCATTTTCACAATTCCGTGAAAGTAACAATTTCGGTGGAGAAGGGGAGACCGTGCGAGTAAGAGAGCAATATAAGAGTGAGAAACGAAGTAAAAATAACTTTATTCAAATGCACTTAAAAAAAAGTTGTTTTGAATGGTCCAACATTTATCTACCATCCATTCAGGACGTCTTTCAATTGACAAGAAGAATGGGCGCAGGAAACTCTTCAGCTTTAACATAAGTAACGACATTTACAATATAATACGTCGTCACCATACATAATCCACAAAAAAAAAAACAAAATTATTCTGTTATTACAATAGTAGTAGTGTTATGACGTCATTATTTCGTCGATAAAAACAAAGTCAACATGTACCTGTTTTAAGAAAATATCCCTCGACATTGCAATAACATACAGGGAATAAACGACATATTTAAGAAAGAATATAGGACTCTATGTTTGACCATTGTCTGTATGCGATCCACAGACTTTCTGCGGTCCCGCCATGGCACTTATCGTTGGCGGCGCGCGCTGGTGGCTCGGAGCGTGAATTGGCGCGCCAAGTGGCCGCCTGTCTGCGGGGCATGGCCGCTCGAGTTCCACCTTCTGCGCTTGCGCCGTTGCCCGCTCTACGACGCGCACTAGGCGTCACGCTCGACCACCTAGGTGAGGCACTCACTTTAAATAATACATACATATCGCACCCTTAAAATTAAAATTACCTATATAATGTGAATTAATAGAAAAAAAGGACAATCGGAATTATATTGATTGAAAAGTATATAAAATGTATTTTATGTATTAAACACATTTGAAAATAAAATATGTATTTCGCATAATATTAACCGATTCGTTGCTACATACAAGTACAGAAACGAAGGCTACGAGCTTGATTTACGTGAAAAATGATAGTTTTATTCTGGGTTGATTTCTCTAAAACTTTGATTTGAAAGATTTATCATCGATTTAAAAATTAAAAACACGCAAAAAAAAGTGATGACACAACAGGCGTGCCATCAGCAACGAATCGGTTAATATTTATTCTAACTTAGTCTAAAAGACCTTACATACTTTTCTGACATATATAAGATGGAAGCAAATTACCGGACCTCGTGGAGTGGTTGGGTCAAGTGTAAAGAATATGCTCAGCAAGGATTTATATGGTAATTTTTTTTTTCGTTTTTTCTATCCATGCGTTTATTTTATAACTTTAATTGCCATTTCTATTACGTAATCCTTTTTTTGGCTCAACTACTAACTACAAAAATCAATCAAACTATCTTCAATTAAAAGTAGGCATAATCGCGCACAGCTGATACGCGCGGTACATCGAACCGTACCGCGGCTAGCGCAGCACGCGCTCCTTTTATTACAACACTTAAAAAAATGTTAAATTCTGAATTGCAGCTTCCTTGAATAACTATTTATACGCTGATAGTTAAAACGGATTACTTAGGTACCTTATTAGGTTCGATTGTAGGCAAGTTCCATGATACTTTGATAATATCTATAAAATAACGCATGAAATGTTGAAGGTATACCTATAATTTTACATATATTTTAGGGTTGCTAATGTTTTATACAGATCACTGTGATAATGTTATAATCATTGCATTACTTGTTTTTTTAATTCAAGTCCGGCCATTCTCACAGATACCCCTATGGCTGTGGACGACTTCGAGTTGGAGCATGAGGCGCGCGATAACACTTCCGATCCTGATTCCCGATCCAGTCACGACAAGTGAACTCGTTTCAAGATTTCAATATACCTTAAATTGGAATTTTAAAATGTTCTCTCATTAAAAACAAGCACACACTAAGAAGAATGTGGAAGTGAATTTAAGAATGGCAACACACTAGAAAGAAAGGGAAAAAAACAATATAATTACTAGTGTGGCTCAGTGTAAAGAGTGTTAAGTGAAAAAAAAACTAAATTAACTAAATAAAAATATTTTATTACTGGCACTGCCTTTCTCACAACAAATGCATGCTTTTCCATGAGATCCGAAAGTGGTAGAAATGTCTCATTTGGAAAAAGGGCAGCAGAAGTTTTTACTCTGTAATTTAGCTTTTTGCTAATAAATTTCATTGTTTGATTGAATCTGCTCATACTTTGTAAAAATTATTGTTTTTATAAGTGATCGATCATGTGAGGACTTTTATAATAATAATAAAATAAATATATTGTAAGAAAAACGATATTATTTTATCTTCTCCCTTTCTCCTATAGTTAGAAGATATTAAATCTTAATATAAGGCAGGTGTATACAGAAGTTTGAGTCCAAACATTTTAACTGCAAGACTGCAATGTCTGTGCAACATAGAGTTGTTCTGATACGTATGTCGTTAAGAAAATGGGTCTCATATTTTGACTACAGAAATTAAATAGCAAGTGATGTACTTGTAGCTATTCTTTGTTCGTTGATTTGGTATTATTTTTACTGTCCAAAAAAGCCTATTTACAATTATATCGATTGTCGATGCTTATGCGAGTAATCCTTACACCACTATAGTAAGATAGATCGGTCACCCTGCCCGAGTTTCTTTTGCCAGTTCTTCTCGGAAAAGCCTCCCAATTTCCGAACTGGTGGTAGACTCAATAGTGTACAATGTAAAAGAATTGAATAACTAAATAAAATGCAAAATAAAAAACAAATTACTGTTCTATTTCAGATATAAAAAACTATAGGCTTATTATTGTGTATTCTATAGCACAAGGTAAATTTTTTGTAATGTTTTTTTCTTGCATCATAATAAGCGAAAGGAAAGTTTTCTAAAGCTATGAAACTGTAGCACGTAGGTACAAGATTCGAAAATAGCCCTTAACCAATTTCTTGTCGCTCTAGGACTTGCGCAGTCGTGACATAGCTCAATGTAAAGAATATTAAATAAAAAATACATTTTGTTCACGGTTTTCATTGTAATTTTGTATTGTTTATAATTATTACTTACGGTTTGAGCTACATATACTTGTGTAGAAAACATTATTTTAAAGGGAGCAGCCATCCTGATTTCAGGTCCAAAAGACATGTACCCTGAGTTAAGACAACATAATATGAATCTCAGCTATTGACTATAGACGGGATTGGTTTGTCTATCAGGTATCAAAATATTAAGACATTTATAAATTGTCTACCGAAAATTGTAAAAAGACGCTTAACCTTATCAAAGAACCAGCAAACACGCAAACGGTAACCCAGCAGAATTTAAAATATATGCATGCTTCAGCAAATATTGGCTGAAGCCAATATTATATGATTAAGTAGCATGTAGATAACATTTCTTTTAATATACCCATTAAAATACAACAATTCTGATTGTGGCAAATAACTAAAAAACTATTAGGCTTGTTGCAGTTGTTGCCAATAGTTAAAAAAGTTTAAAAAATGCAAACAGTTGTAAAAGCTAGACAACTAATCATGTGCTTTGTCTCGTAAACTAAAATGACGTAATCCGATATTTTCTGACTGGGGTAGCGCTCAGGCCGCGCCAGAAACAGTGGAAAGTTTGATTAAATGTTATTACTACCGCCCGCTAGATGGCGATATCATCCTAAGCATATTAGTTATTTATGTAACTGATAGGTGGCACTACAGATGACACAACAGAAGGACAAAATTATAACAAAATGTTATGAATTATGCATGCAGTTACTAAATAACAAAAATAAATCCCTCTTCAAAACAAAAGGCTATAATAACTAGGCGATGCAGTCGCTAAGCATAAAGCTACGCTAGCACCATATATTGGAGCGGAGTGTAACACCTAAAAAAAGAAAAAAAACTTTTCTATGGGAATTTTTGCGAATTTCAAAATTCGTCACAATCTGGTCCTAAACCTGTTGATTCAAAGCACACAAAAAATATTAAAATCGGTTAAGAACTCGGGAAGTTATGGCGTAACAAACATTGCGCCATTGAAGCTGATCCATGGGAGCTTCGCTCACTTCGTTCGCTCCGCTCCAATAATTATTAATACCAAAAAAAGATATTCGAATGCCAAATAAGATTGTCACTGAACCTCAAAAATTATAAATAAATTTTATTATAAGTATAATTAACAGCATAAAACACACTGTTCTAAAGACTACTCTAAGAACCTATAATATTGTTGCTTTTTTTAGTCAGTTAAATAGATATTAAATAAATCTTTTTTAGCTATTTGCTCGTAGGTAATATTTACTAGGCGATGCAGTTGCTAAGCATAAAGCTACGCTAGCACCATATATTGAATCGGAGCGTAATACCTAAAAAAAGAAAAAAAAATTTGTGAATTTTTATATTCGGGCTCCGTCACAATCTGGTCCTAAACCTGTTTATTCGATTCCACACAAAAAATATTAAAATCGGTTAAGAACTCGGGAAGTTATGGCGTAACAGACATTGCGCTATTGAAGCTGATCCATGGGAGCTTCGCTTCGCTCCGCTCCAATAAAGAGTAAGTCCAAAAATCTATTAAATTTTGGAGTCTGGCGAATTTTTAAGCTGACTTACGTCTATAATTTATCTAATATAATTAGACTTCAAGCGTCAGCGTGGTAATGTACAGAGTTTTTGTACCCAGTACAAGTACGAGGGGACGCCAAAAAGTTCGCGGAATGGAGGGGACGGTGGGAGAGGTTCATGTATCCCGATAAATACTAGTTGAACATCTCACCATTAGTATATATTCCAAATTCGAACCTAATCGGGTCATTAACTTTTGAGTTAACAACGTGCAAGCAAGTTAATCGGGAAGTAATCAACAAGTGTGAAGAAAATTGAATATCACGCCTTTATTAAATTCCTCACCAAACAAGGAAAATCCGCTCAGACAATTTTTTAAGGGTTATTAGCGGTTTACGGGGAATCTGCACCTGGTAAAACCATGGTTTATAAGTGTCATGGCCTCTTCAAGCAAGGAAGAGACCCAATTGAAGACGACCCACTTTCTGGACGGCCAATTGAGGCCATCATACCCGAAATCATCGTGAAAGTAGAAAAAATTGTATTGGAAGATTCCCGTCTGAAGAAGAAGCAGCTAGCAGCAATGGTAGGAGTATCTGATACAACCATTTTGAATATCCTACATCATCATCTTGGGATGACAAGGTGCACGATGGGTTCCGAAAATGCTTTCTTCCCTTCAAAAGCGACAATGTGTCGAATGTTCTCGTCAGTTTTTGGAGCTCTGTGGCGGTAACAGGGAAGAAATTATGACTCGGATTGTTACTTCACTATTCACTACCGGATTCACGGTACCGGATTCGGTTGATGCAGTGGCATAAAAATGGCACTCCCCCGCACAAGAAGTACCAAGTCTCACAATCGGCCGGAAAGATGATGGCAAGTATATTTTGGGATATAGAAGGTATTTTACTGATATATTTTGGGATATAGAAGGTATTTTACTGATATATTTTGGGATATAGAAGGTATTTTACTGATCGACTATAAAGAACGCGGTGTTAATATAACGGGACAACGTTTCAATATAAGGAAGAACTCCTTTTGCATTACAATGCACCTGTGCACACGAATCATGTAGCGACGGCTGCTATTCTTCGAACAACTCCACCACCCTCCTTATAGTCCAGACCTGGCCCCCAGTGATTATTATTTATTACCAAATATGAAAAAAAGACCTGCGTGGTAAAAAAAAAATGACGACGATGAAGAGGTAAAGTCGGCAATTTCGGCCTTTTCAGACGCTAAGGACAAATCATTTTCTTATTACGGTATCAACAAATTATTTGAACGATCTGAGAAATGTATTAGAGTTAAGGGGAATACATTGAAAAAAAAATGGTGTTTTATATCAATCTTCTTCCTACCCATTCCGCGAACGTTTTGACCTACCCTCGTATAAACACTGACTGAGTTTGCACTACAGCAAGCTCTGTGTAAATGGGAAGAAAACTACACAGTCTTTTCATAGACTGAAGAATCATTTCATACTTGTGCAATACTTTATGCTTGTGATTAACAGCTTAAAGCAGATGCGAACCCACGCCCACTAAACTATCCATTTTTTTCCTTGATTAAATTTATATAAAATACAACATCACTGTATTCAAATTCAACATTCGGGAGACAGTAATAATACAATAAAGTACTGATACTTTTAAAACAACTACAAAAAAATCTAGATGTATGATATGCATAGATGTTGAGAGTATTTGTAAAGATGCGCCCCCACGTTTTGAGTGGCCCCCTCGCTTGGCCCCGCCGGGTTATTTTATTCTTTTTTGCTCACTGAAAAACGTGGGATTTTTAGATTTTTAAATCTAGTATTATTATTTTATTCTTTTTAATTATTAACTCAACGAAGTAACCATGTGTTACGCAACAATCGGATAAGCCCCATACAAAAGTGAACGTTGCCGAAAGTTGACCTGAAAGTGCACCTAGAAAGTTGAAAGTTGTTTTCGGGTTCTGAGCTACCCTGAAAGTTTCAACTCGCTAGGTGGTCGGGAAGTGCCTCAAAATTGAGATACAAGATTCCAACCGGACAGACAAGACGACAGACAAGCAAACAGACAAGAAAGCGACCTAAGAAAAACGTGGGAAAAACTAACATAATTAGTGGCAAACGTGAATTCATTGCACTTAGTGATGAGCATGTATACAATTTTACACTTTTACGATTTAATTTCATAATGGATTTATGACATTTTTTATTGATGTTAACAAGAAATAACAATGAAATATTGTGTACTCCAATATCGGATTAGGGCTTCCAATCCCGCAACCTATCTGTAATCTCGGTACCTGCGGGACTGAAAATTTTCAATCCCGCCGAATCCCAGTATTTATAAGACCGCATAGATATGAATACTATTTATATGAGGTAAATAAAGCAGCAATATGATAAATATAACTTCACTTTTATAAAGTTTTACTACTTTTCAAAGATCAAACAAATAACTCTTTATAGGAATTAAATCATTAATAAAAGAAAAAAGAACTAAGTAATAACATACGATTAAAAGTAAAACCAAGGTTATTTTTAACTGAATATAGACAAAACTAATTGCTGTCAGCATTCAGTAAAAAATGGTTGCGAAAAAAACATAACATATCTATAGTATCGGCTATACATACTGTAATCTCAATAGCGATTAATAATTTAATTATACGAGAGGATTACTTGCTCCTTACATATACTCGCTTTCTATATAAGCCGTATTATGAATTAATATTAATTTGTCGTAGTCATAGGTAACGCATTGTGCATTGTAATACGAATCAAAAACATGCAATCATGTAATTTACGTGTAAGTTTACTTCTAAATTTTATAACTTGTGTATAAAATATTGTCATAGAAAATTGTATTGCTTAAGTTTTATAGCCCAAAGTAAGCACTGTAAGACTTGCCTTATAGATACTAGGGTAGGCAAGGGGGGACATCATGCCCCGGGCGCTGATCACAAAGGGCGCCAAATGCAAAAAAAAACTGGATATTTTTTATTTTTTTGTAATTAATTTCTGGAAAATGTATTTTAAATTTAGTGATAGTGTAATATAATAAATGTTAATTCATAAATAAAAGGTAAATGTTAATTGGTAAAAAATAACTCGGCCTGCGACTGTCAGCACTTCCTTATCGCATCTAGGCTGTGTGGTTACATAAATTATCTCCTTTCTTGATTAGTTTGATAAAGTAATGCGTTGCAATAAATATTTGCAGTGTACAAAGTACAAAAATTCTTTCCTTCAGAACATTATTTATTTTTATTTCTATGTAGCTTACGTTTGTTATTTTAAAACGATAAAAATAACACTTTTATATACTTATATGTTAACAATAACAAGTAAAGGATCGTCTATTTTTAATAAAGATACTTCTAAGACACACAACAAATACAGCGGTTTGTCGTTTCTAGGAAAAAACACAAATACCGTATATATTGCGTGCCTGAGAAATATGTGTATTAAAAAATAAATGATTCTTTATTTGTGACTCTCCGAATACTTTTTTCCGTAACTGTACATATTTGTGACACTTGCGACAGGTTGTGGAAGTCCGCAACAAATTAGGGAAATACCCGAAATATTAACGTTTAAGTTATTTTCGTGCGTGTATTTTTAGTTTTGCGTCCTTGTCACCGCGCTCTGCTGAAAATAAAAATGGAATGTTATAAAATTTTATATGTAATAAGTTATATGTTAGCTTATATTGTAGTGTATATTTCACTGTGTTACTTACCTTTAAAGTTCAAGGCATTCTTGGTAAGTAATAAAACAAATAAGATTACTTACAAAATCTACTCGACGATTATTTTATTATGATAGCCTATAATTTTATTTATAACAAAGATAACCCTATGATTTTATTATTTCACTTTATGTATTTATTAATTCGTAATTTTAAGTATTAATTTATTTATTAATTAATGTGGTTTTTTAAATGGGGGAGCGGGGCGCTAAAAAGGTATAGTACCCCGGGCGCGAGTTAATTAATTTATTCAAACAATCTGACAAAACTTTGTATTTGGAAACAATACAAAAATAGATATTGCTGTTATTTCTTTTTTTTTTTGAAAAGATCTTGTGCTTTCTATGCTTTGTACAGACTTTGCGGTATATTTTTTTGTTGTTCCTTCAAGTTCGTTGAGTAGAACTAACTAGCTCCGTACGGCTTGACCGTAACACTTCTATAGCTTCTACCTAGTCTGTGGACTTGCTTTCATTGGTTTATATGTCGTACACCCAGATTAAGACTGCCACATGTCCAAAAGTGTCAAACTGAGAAAACCAGAGTTGAAATTTTTAAGTTTTCAATATTTTTTCCAACCTAGAGTGCCATATGTATCTTCCATTTTGTAAACATTCGTTTAAGACTTGTGGCACTTTTTCACCATGTTCAACACATATGGCACTATCAGTTGGCATTTAAAACTAAATATCCCTAATTTTTGACTTGTGGCAGTCTTAATCTGGGTGTACGATGTAAATGATAGATATTTCCACCTCTCCCTGCACCCCACATTCATTTCTAACAATACAACGTCTGCGAACGGCACAAACACAAACGAGTTAGTCAGTCACTAACACAGAGTACATTGTAACATATGTCACTAATAAACAATCACGCTCGCTCACGAATGGTTGAGGTACAAGCTTTCTGCAAACCCGAAATCCCGCGACAGCAAAGTAATAAAAAAAGCGCGGGATATCAGAATACCGGGATTGGAAGCCCTATATTGCCGGCGTATTTTTAATATTAGATATCCAATATTAAATATTAAACTCAATATGGAATATTCAATATTGGAATACACAACAAATAGGAGCATAAATTATCTTGTGATATGGAAGACACGCATTTTGTCTGGATTGCGGGTTTCATTGTTTTGTTTACCTTTTCCGGTATATTGTTCATTTATGGAAAAAGTATTTTCTAGGCAATCAAAACATAACCAATCGATATGTATACCAAATATGTTTAACCGGTATTTGGGGTAGGATCCAATATTACCTACCAATTTATAAGAAAGTGTTAATAAAGTGTTAAGAAAAATCGTTAAATCCTTCAAAATGACACTGTACAGGTAACAGCAGTTTAATCTACCACAATCTGTGATATTATTTTATTCGATAACGAATTCTGTGCGCTGCATCTAAGATTGAAAATCGGTGAGTTTTGTGTCTATGCGGCTCGAGCGGAACTGTAGTCATTGTGACCTGGAAGATCTGTTGTGACTCGCCTCCAAGTTAAGTTTAGTTCTATAATAAATAAATAAATATTTTCTTACATTCACACCAATTAGCCTAGCCCAAAGTAAGCACTGTAAGGCTTGTGTTATGAATACTAGGGTAACGGATAGACATACATATTTGATACATAGATATGTAATATTTATAGAAATATACAAAAACACCCATGACTCAGGTACAAATGTTCGTATTCATCATAAAAACATCTGCCCCTTTTGGGATTTGAACCCAGGACCGTCTGTGCGAAAGGCAGGATCACTACCGTTGCACCAAACGGTCGTCAAACCGTTGGCTTTAACCAAGTCAAAACCTGTATGTGACTTAAAAAAGTACGCATTTCAGTTTAAATAAAACCACTATAAGGAAGCGTTTAATTGTTTTATTTCGACTCCTTTACAGTAGCCGCGATCAAAAAGCACGTTAACGAGTCGTTAACTTGGGTTTTGGCGATAACGCCCAAATGAATCTCGTCCATGACGTTGATTAATTTTTGCACATCACTCTTTCAAACTAACCTCATCAATTACGTTTATTTTTATAGTATTAATTACTATAGTGACTAAAAATAATTTGGTAAGTTTAGATTGGTTCAGTAACCAGCAAAAATAAATCAAAATTTTGGGCAAGTTTGATTTAGGCGATATTAACCCTATTATTGAAATATGTTTTAACTAAGTATGTAAGTATTTCTTCTTAATTTCTTATTTATTAGGTTGGTGTAACTGATTAAATTTTGAGTTTAAAGTTTTTCATGTAAGATTCGTCGTTATACGTATCACATCCAAGGGTCGAGGCAAAGGATACCTCTCGCCTAGAATGCGAATACAAAAAAGAGCGACAGTTCAATAAGAAAGAAAGAGGGCAAGAAGAGAAAGAAACTGGTATGTAAGTATTAAAGTTATTTACTTGAAATTACGAAATTAGGAGAGAGAGTACATTGTTATGCCACCTGCCTATAACTCTGAGATGACTATGAGAAATTCGGCGTATGACTGCGATAGATAAATGCAAATAAATTGCAGAGGTCGATGAGTAATTGGATGAATGACCAAACATTATTATCGCGCGTTACTCCGTGTTTCGGACGACATGTTTGGTATTAGGTCCTTTTCAACTTCAGTCATTGGGAACCGCTCAATAGTAAAAAAAGCAAGTGCCATAGCATTAAGAACATTAGTAAGCTAAAAAAACTCTACTCACTCGATTTCAGCTAATCAATATCATTTAAATAGCTATCAGTAGCCCCCAATACGTCATCGAATCATCGACAACCCCTCAATCAAATATAAAAAAATGCAAATAACCAGTCGCGATTAGGGTCCGATGCGCGCGTGGGAGCGCGTGCGCGGGCGCAATCACACGCGACGAACACGCGCCGTCACCCGCCCGCTATACGAGAGGATCGCTAACAATGAAGTTCTCTTAACACCCCTTGACGATACTTTACTACAAGAAGATGATGGAATGTAATATACAAATTATTGACACTTTTTTCGTTCTCAATCATATAATAAATCGGAACCTTACATTATCGGAACCTGGAAGTTAATACTACCTACCTATACCTGTAACTATGTGAGTTCGTGTAATTGTAATGCAATAATTGCTTTTATTTTGTATATCGCATGCCGTTGTCGCCTCTAATTAAGGTTTCACTTGATCAAGTAGTTATTATGTTTGTATCTGTTTTGTGATTGTATTAGTCCAACCTTGTTGGTGATCCGTTTAATAAATAAATAAATAAAACCGGATAGGCATATTTCTGTTTTCGATATTTCGGTACCTTCTAAGAACAGAATGCCAATTATAATGACCTTGTCTCCATGAATGCGTGCTTATTTACATGGCTGAGCCTTTTTGTTTCTTTGATATTCTATATATAATAAATGCGTTAAATTATTATATACCAACTTAAAATGTTAAAACATACATACCTTATATAATATTATTGGTACTGGTTTATAATCCAGTTTGTGGTATAATTTACCCACACATTAATACAAATTTATATACCTTTATATGACTATCATTCAGCTCTATTGACGATGGTTAACAGCCTTCAACAACACAACCAGTTTACTCGAAAATTACATAGTTTGCCAAATCTAAATCATTTCCTTTGTTAAATATCCATTCGGTTTGACATTTTGTAGTACGTTGATACGATATTTTCTGTATTTCGACCCCATTACATGTCATTAATAGATTATTTTTTATAATAAGTTTATAATAGGAGAATTGCTCGCCCAGCACAATGATATTAACATTTTCTTTGATAAACTAGGATATATCATTAATAAATTCCATTTTTATCTCGATGACGTGCATGTTGACTGACGTATAATAACTGTATTTATTGTAACGTTGATATTTATCTAAATCTTGTGTATGTATAATATTTTGTTTCATTGTTTTGTATTCGTGATTTTGATAAAATTTGATTAATTGATTTTTATTATTGTTAGATTAAGCTTACTGGCGTTTTGGAACATTCTGTCAGCCAGTAAGTATTTTGAATAAATAAATAAAATAAATAAAAGTGTTATTCTATAGCTTCTTAGCATCGTTGTTTATTTGAAAGGTTAAAATAGTTTTTAACTATTTATAGGTATTTTTTAGGTAATTAATGAGGAAATTTTTGGTTTCGGTATGAATTAGTAGTAATTTCTGCTACTATTTTATTCTTGCGACGAATTAACGATTTGCAATGAACCACTTACTTTACGGATGTGTAATTATTAAGAAAACAATGGGTAATTTATTGCTAATAAAAATACCAATTTCCTTGTATGAAATACCGACTTTCCGATTTCTGCTTTAAATTTGCCACAAAGAAAATGCTTTATTTCTTAACCTTTATGAATAACGCCCACACGAATGATGAAAAAAATTGCTTATTCAAAAATCAACATTGTGAATTGCTTAATTTCCCCGCAATTTACATTAAGCTGTGCCATTATTTAACTTTAATCAACCTGCTCAAAAGTGAGTAGGCGTACATCAAACAATCACATAAAAGCATTGTCCCCAAGGCACCCCATCCACCCCGTATTCACACGGGAACGGTGCTTTAACGCTGCTGCTCAAAGAAATTAACATAAAAATTCCAAAACCAACCTTTTAGTAATGAAAATAAAAGCTACAATTCTTTTTGCTATTTGTAAGCTTGATAATAAACTATTGCACAGTGTTTTTTACCTCTAATCGTATTTATTTGGTAACTTTAGATATTGGATCGATTATAATGGTAATACGATAGATAATTTAAAGAACAATCGTTTTTCAAAATATCCGCAATTTAAACAAACTTAACAATGGTTTTTTCACCTCACGCGCTCGGAAAAGTTTAGTTTGTCATTCAATTTCTGCGTGCGTGTTTGGCACGTACCATGTGTGTTTTCTTTGAATAGAAAGGCTATTCAAAGAAAACACACATGGTACGTGCCAAATCATCATAGGGTCAATCCTAGAACCCTTCGTTTGCTCAGGTAAAATCGTTGAGAGGTAACTCGCGGTCAAGTCTCTACTTTCCAGCTTTGCATGACAAAAAACTATTTATATCTAGAAAATTACACGATTTTCTTTATTTTTTTATCGTATATGTAATCCACATGGACCAGTAACTTAATCAATATCACGGACACTCTTTCCGGCATAACAGACACTAATGCAAAGTTGGAAAACGCGTTAAAAATATTTATTTTAATTTGTAATAAAAATATTCTCTGCTAGCTACCATTTATGTGAATACGACCGAAAACAATAATATATTTGCATAGGGCTCGAGACAAGGTCGTATTTGAAAACTCGTTTAGAAATTATTTTTTATATTAATCTTTACATTCTGAATTGATACCAAACCAAACAAAACAATTGAGGGCGAACAAAAATATCAATAAATTATTAAACTAAATAGATTTTCCAATTCACAAAGCAATCACACTTGAATTAAATCTTATGTCTTTTAATTTATTTGTTTTTTGTATTGTAAAGAAGAGCCTTTATTTGTATTTTCAATAAAATAACATGCTTTTTTATGGATATGTATCTGCACTGAATATTCAAGATAGTCAACTAGTTACAAATTTTGTACCTTTTAGAAGTAAAATTAAAACAAATATATGAATTGTGCTAAGAGAAATTAACATTTGAGGGACGGCAAGCATCATTCAAACATATTTATAAATTGCAACGATAATTATATAAGAGCTATGAAATAAAAAAAGGGAAACGCTTGGTTTTTAAATAGAAATAAACTAATAAAATCATTAGTTGCATCAGGATCTTACTTAATAGTGATACAGGTGTATAATAAATCTATCAAAACATATTGTTTTTATTTCTTTTTTGCATTCCCAATGCAATATTTGTATAAGATATAAAATACGTGTGTAGAAAACAACTATGCCTCCGAGCCCTCAGGTGGGATTCGAACCCTAGACCTTTCGCTATTCGGGCGAGGGCTCTGACCGCTGAGCTACCGAGACGCTGGCAAACGTGTCGAAATTTACAAACGTATTTCAACTTGTACTATGAGCTAGTATCGTTCCACCAATGTTGAACGCTAACTACCTTCAACATCGAAAGTAATATTTTAAAAAATATTAAACAATCGATTAAGATTTGGACATGTTACAAATTTATCAAATCGAGTGTTATAATTAATTTACATGTCTAAATATTTAACTGGTAAATTTGATTACAATTTTTTAAAGCCTGTGCATAAACATAGCTAACTTGATGATTATATTTAAGTGAATTTAATATCTAATGTTATTGATTTTTGTTAAGTTTCTTGAAGATAATATATAAATAATTTTGTATGTAATTTTAATTTTTTAACTATAATAGTTTTAAGTACTAAGAATGAGGTACCGATGTTATTTTATGTACTTACGGGGCTAATGTGTATGCACTAAATAGTTCTTTAGATCATTGATGTACCACATGAAATGCATCATTTCAGGCAGATTTTTTTTGTCTCACTGCGAGAAAAGTCTCTTGACAAATGACTCTGACAGTTTTAATTGGGTCTGACGCACCTTATTTACTTTTCTGACTGCGGCAAAGGCAAACATTTATTTTGGCCAAAGATACATAATTTATTGTTCTTTTTAAACATCATGAGATACATTAAAATAGGGGGGGTTAGAAAAATGAAAGAATGTGATCGAGACACATTTAACCTGATTTAGAGTTCTTTACATCTGTCAGTCAAAAGCACTAATAGCCATTAATTTTCATCGAGCTGGTCAATGCTCTTTCTATCTTCGCACATTACAAATTATGCAATAACTTTTTATATATCAGCACTTGCAATAAAAATGAATTATCCATAAAAAACAAGTGAATTGGAGTTATGTTGTTTGAAATCTAAACTTTTGTTAGCCTTTAAATACAAAGGAGACTTTTAATATAAACTCAGAATAAATAAATGTAATGAAGTGAGTAATTAATTTTGTAAAGTTACTTTTATAGAATAGCTTATTTGTAGAAATATCTGAACTAGTATTAGTATAGATACTAGTATTTATTTGGATTAGGTTATTTTAGTGCTTAACGTACGATATGTAGATGGGTCGTTCTTCTTTTTTACCGAAAGTGAAACGACGTTTTTCTGTTTTTTTGGTTTCTGAACTATCCGTAATTGTGGTTTCTGTGTGGAATTTAAAAGTTTCCTTTGCGGTAAATATTAATTCTTTTTTAATGTTGGTTTTTAAAAAAAATATGTGACAGTGGCATTTTTCTGTGGAGACTACATTTCGGTTTACCACTCTGTCACGGCATTCTACGGAAAACAAACGAAAAAATATGTTGGTTGAAGAAAATAAAAAATTACATAATATTAATAGATCAGAAAAATATGGACGTGTATTCGAACCGAATTAAAAAACCGTAAATATCAATACTCCAACGAGATGCCATAATAAGACGAAGGACAGACCATTGTCGGTTAAAAAGAAGAACGACCCAGATATTCTATAGACAAACGGTTACCGCGCAAATCACGGGCCCTATTATTGAAACGTTGCTGTGATTCTCGCAGAGATTGACGTGTCGTCTTTTTTAAGGTTTCAGCATACGTAACGGGTGAATTTCTCGGATGGAAATGCGACGTGCATCGTTCATATCGTGAACGTGATTTCAAAACATATGTACAGTGGCGGTGTTAAACTATAGATCTGCTACTGCTGGACTAAATTTAGCATATTACATGCAATTTTTCTACTGAAAAATAAGCAATGATTGCCATAGATTCCATTAGATGAAAAAGTTATAACAAAAGAGAAGACTATTACATCTTGCATGGAAAAAATGAGAGAAGCAAACCGCATACAATACCCTTAATAAGGAGCTGTTAGGTAAAGAAAACCAATTTATACCTATTTTTCTTCGCTTCTAGACTTCACCGATTTGTATTATACATACCTATATTTTTAACTGTTTTCTCTCCTGGTACCAGAAGTTATAATTTATTTTATATGAATAACTAAATTCATTTATTTTATATGAATAATTTATCACTGCAATCTAGTATCATCTGTCACTATCTACTTAGTATCTAAGTATTTAGGATCCTCGAGGTTGTATAGGACTGGATGCAAGCGAAAAAATTCAATCAGTTTTTTGTTATGCATGATAGCGTCATGGTTGAATTGCGCGCGAAATAACACAATTCACAACAGTACAGCGACAGGGAAGGTAATGCTCATATGTGGCGGGATCAGGGCGTGAAAGACGGAGCAAAATTCACTGTCAACGATTTTATTTCTCGTGCCGTCCCGTCTTGTCCGTTTCTCTCGGTACGTATATATTGTTGCTATATTTTTGCATGCAAGGATTCCAAAAAATCGTCCGGTTCCTTCCGGCACGAGAAAAAACACGTCACATATGGTAGGACTTTTATTCCGTGTATCGGCAGAAAGAGACGTCATGCGCTCCTCGCATGCAAACCGGGTTTGAGTGTATCAAAAATAATGCGGTTATATCGCTATTACTAGACACGGAAACAAATACTTAAAAAACTGTTTTTTTGATTCTAGAGTCGTTATTTAACTATATCAATTTCTCAGCAATATTATATAAGTAAGTAAGTTATTTTGTTGTCAATCTACAAGATGCCAAAAAACCGCTGTAAGACTCTTTTAAAGGGTTGGTTGCAAAAATAAAGCTACAGGTTAACTGAAGACTTACTTTAATCCTTTAAAAGAATATGGTTTTAGTAAATTAATAAAATGAATAAAAAAAACTATTACATTAACACAAACACACATACACACACGTGAACGCGTTCACGCACGCGCACACACACACACACACAAATGCACACGCACGCACACACACACACACATGTTTTAAACAAGTTTTAAATAAGCACACAAACAAGTTTTAAATAAGCTCAATAAAAATATGGTTAAAGGTTTTTGTTGTCTAAACTAATCCGTGGGGCGGGGACCTGGTGATTTGTACTACAGGTTATTCCCATATCAAACACCAGCTCCTCACATACCAACCACTATTTAGTGTAAATCTGTTACTGATTGTAGTTTCTTTGTGAGGAGAAATTAAATAAAAGTTATTATTATTATTATATTTTGAGAGTCTCTCGAAACAGTGTAAAAAGTTTTGCAAATTATATTCTAAATGTCAAATGATTTTCATGTATTTAAAACCGCTCCTCAAGCTCTAGTAAATGAACTGTAGTTAAGTATTCTGTTCAACAAATTACACAAGATGGCCTGAAAATTGTGAAGTGACGAGTTAGCACGGCCGCTATAAGGCGCCCAGTTTGAGGGCTCTTAAGTTTCGAAACCTCCCACTATACCAAGGTACTTGAGCGCTCGGAATATTAAATACGGGGAAGGCTGACTCAGTTATTCACTTTTTGCCTTCGCCCTACGTAACTTCATTTTGTAAGAGTCTAACATTTTTGAATGCCTATTTCTCGTCATGAATATAATAAAACCATAGCACTTAAATATTGAGAGATATCAGACGAGTTCTACTAAGTTTGTTAACAGTCGATAAATATAATTTTATTATTAAATATTCTCGCGTAAGTCATTGCGCACAGTTCGTGATGTTTGTTTTAGCTAATAAAGCGTTAATAGATTAAGTAATTAAATATTTATTATTAGAATAAAACACTTTTTTCGGATTTTTTCCCATGTTTTATTTTATATTTAATCCTGACGTTTCGACTCCTTTACAGGAGCCGTGAACACAGGATGACTAAGATGATGGTTGTCATGTATTTTCTACTACCTTCACAATATTTTAATGGGACACGTTCCTAATTATTAAAATTATTCTACATAAATCAAATTGTCTATTTTTACATATTATTTAGTTATTAAATTCTCACTACGATTACATTGTATACTACTGAGTCTACTACCAGTTCGGAAATTGGGAGGCCCTTCCGATAAGAACTGGCGAAGACCTCCATCTAACTGTTATTATTTGCAAAAAGAGCTAACTACATCATCACATCATCATCATCTTAGTCATCCTGTGATCACGCCTCCTGTAAAGGAGTCGAAACGTCAGGATTAAATATAAAATAAAACATGCGCAAAAATCCGTAAAAAAGTGTTTTATTGTAATGTGTAAAGTGCGCGGAAGTGTAAGAACTAAATAAATTAAATATTTAGTTCCATAAACACTGTCCGTTTTTAGAATTCGCTACAAGAAGTTATTAGACATCCTTATGTCAGGATCATCTCATAGATCCTTTTGCGACAGAGTTAGAAGTTATTTCTTTTCCTCCAATCCTCATTGACTGTTATGGTATCTTTATTTCTTTATTTTATATCCACCATTAACTATAACAAATTATATATCTTTACTCCCTTTCTGTATGCGCACCCACTCCCCCATTATATTTTTATCTTTATTGTGTAGTTACAGTAACTTATATGACTAGTACACTTATGTCGAGCAGTCACGCTCTGAATTTAACCAAGCTTCTGAAAAGGAGTCGGAATATCAGCATTATTTAGAACCTTGAACATAAACGCATTTTCGGTACAGGCGAAATATGTTTCATTCAATAAGTGAGTAAACATTCTTTGCTACTTTCTTTAACTCAAGTTTCTTTGTTTCAGCGATAAGTATTCTCTTGCCTGGGATAAAACAGTCCTAAGATTAAGCCGTGTGGTCAACAAATTATTATTTATTGTTTCGATTCCACATCATATTTATATTTGAAGTCATAAAAAATATAACTTTACAAAAGCTAACAAATCTCGACAACGTAATAATTATACTAGATTTAAAAAATCTAAAAATCCCACGTTTTTCAATGTCCTAAAAAGAATAAAATAACCCTGCGGGGCAAAGCGAGGGGCCACTCAAAACGTGGGGGCGCATATTACTAAGAGGAGATTTTAAAGAGATGAATGACATGCATTGATGCCGATTATTGTAAAGATGCGCCCCCGCTCCGATTTTTAGGACATTGAAAAACGTGGGATTTTTAGATTTTTTAAATCTAGTATAATTATTTTATTCTTTTTAATTATTAACTCAACGAAGTAACCATGTGTTACGCAACAATCGGATAAGCCCCATACAAAAGTGAAAGTTGCCGAAAGTGGACCTGAAAGTGCATCTGGAAAGTTGAAAGTTGCTTTAGAGTGCATTGTCATCGGGTTCTGAACTATCCTGAAAGTTTCAGCTTTCTAGCTTATCGGAAAGTGCCTCAAATTTAAGTTGCAAGATTTTGCCCGGACAGACAAACAAATAAGAAAAGTGAGATAAGAAAAACGTGGTAAAAATGACGTATGAAGGCCGCCTTTTTGTTTACCTTTCTTTGTTATGCTTGTAATTTTACCTTTAAATATATAATCTAAGATCACAGTGGTTTGTGCGTTTGCCTGTCCACTCTTTTTCCATTGTATCAATAACATTCCCGCTACGCGTTAACCGCAAGTAGTTCGTCTACCGGACGCTAGATGGCGCTAACGGAAAATATTTAATAATAGAAAAATTTAAAGAAATTTGTCCACCCGTGCGAAGCCGGGACGGCACGCTAGTTATGTCTATAAACAAATATCCTTCGCTAAATCAATCTGAAGTGTTCTTGTTGTTTAGCCTATATTTATTTCCACTTATCAATCACACGAATGAACTATCATATTTTTAACTGCAGTAACCACTGCAGCGCGCGCCTTACTTTATGATTATAGAGTTAAGCAACTATCGGAAGAGCCGATCCTAGGAGTTCGTCGCGGCACTAACCCACACTGGCAAGGCTGGTAAGATACGGAAGGCTCGTGCTTAGCAAAGAAGACATAAAAAGGCTGATAATGATTACGGTATGAAGAGGACACGTTGTGAATACCTATTATGAAACAATTTATTAGTTTTCATACTTGGTTGTTTTATATCAACTAAGCGCAAATAAATATCCTCAAGAAGCATAAATGTACTTACTACTCAAGTCTAGTTAATTTATCACAATGAAAATGATAATGAAAATAACTTTATTCCAATTTCCCTTAAAATAAGTTGTTTTGAATCGTCCCAACATTTTTACCTACCACTCATTATTCAACTATTTTTGTTATGACAGTAATTGTAGTGTTATGATATCATTATTTCGTTGATTACAACAAATTCAACAAGTATCTGTTTTAAGTATATAAAAGCTAAATGTTCGAAATGTAATGAAATAAAAATATATTTATTAAAATGCACTGCCACCCATTCAGGACGTTTTTTAACTGACAAGAAGAACGAACGCAAGAAACTCGTCAGCTTCAACAGGGTATCGTTATTTACAATATTATAGTAATCTACTATACTATAATATAAATATAATATTATACAACATATTATTACCATACATAATCCACAAACATAGTTATTCGTTATGCAAGGCTGAAAAGTTGAGTTTTGGCCGCGAGTTACCTCTGTTGAAAGCTGAGCAAGCGAAGCATTCTAGGATTGAACCACGAGCGTAGCGTAAGGAGAGTTTCAAAGGTACGAGATGCTAAAAACTTTGCTGTCGAGCTAAACACAAAATTTTTCACCTCACTACAGCGCGGAAAAAATTTACGTGCATGAAAAACAGCTTTAATCAATGGTAAATTGGTTTATTTAAATTATAAATTTAAAGTGTAATTGCAACAATAACTAATGTAAAATGTAATATTTCTTGAATTGTTTTTTTCTTATAAATGTGAAAATTATTTATTTATTTATTTAATTATTAATTGACTAAGAAGACATTTTTTTTTGCATTATACACTGACTGTTCTTTTTCGGGTGCGGTCCGAAATCCAATCATAATTTTATAAAATCTCACTCACCATACATTTATACACTTAACAAATAGTATATACTAAATATTATTTATTCTTGTACCAAAACGGAGTATTATAGTATAAATTTAAATAAGATAAAATGTAAGTTATAAAGACTATAATGGCGATTCGGAACGTACCATGTGTGTTTTTCTTTGAATAGAAAGATTCTAATTTTATAACGCTTTTCCACCCAAGCGGATAAAACGCAGTTTTGCATGCGGAAATTTAATGACAAACCAAACTTTTCCAAGTGTGTGAGATGAAAACAATATTCTAATATCACAATAATAGTAGCATTATGGTTGCATTACAACAAAGTCAACGAGTATAGGTTTTATATAAGTGAACTTAAACATTACAATGTACGGTGTAAATGACAAATTTAAGAAAGAATTATTACTAGACGAAAAAATGTCTTACATTTGGTTGTCAACGCTATCCGGGCTAACAATTTATCAATTGAGCTTCCGAATCCTTGTCAAACCTGTAGATTTTTCTGAAGTTACCAGCTTTTATCTAAGTATAAAAGTAACCCAAAATGTGTTCTTAAATCCTAAAGGAAAACATTTCATAGTAAATTGAGAATCAATATTCGCATTTTTCATTCTGTCTATTTCCACCTCCGGCCGTAAATCACAAATGCAAACAAAAATATTGACTCCGACCCACAAACAACTCCCGATAGCTAATCAAACTCGCATAAACCTCAATCACCTTCTTTTAAAACTTTTTATGCCACAGACGAGAACGACAATGTTACCTATGCACATGCCAAACAAAGGCTTATTGAACATCTTCAGGATTTTGTAGTGAAATTACGTCCTTGTCGTGTGCAAATATAAGTTTGTAGTAGCCGATACAATGCGTACACAATAAATGAATGAATTTGGCACCTGCCCAAAAGTCCCACCAAAAGTTCTCACGCCCTCCAGAAAAAAACGGGTTACATTTTTGAGAAAGAATAAGTTATGTGTAAATAAGTATGAAATATTTTTTCTGATTTTCTTGGTTTCATATTTTTGCTTAAATCGTTAAAAAACTATGTCTATATACTTATTTGTATGTTTTATTAGTTTATATTTTTAAAAACACATCAAAGTGTAAGAGGAAAATATATTTACAAATTCTTATTTATTAGAGGATTTATTTTAGATATTTATTTATTATTAGCTAACACGCATTGCTGTGGCTCAATTATTAGTTAGTTTGCAATATTTTTTTATAAAAAAAATTTAATGAAACCTGTCCTATATCCTAAGTCGAAACAAATCCAGTAGAATGAAAAAAAAAACACAAAAATTGGTTGAGTAGTTTCGGGGTTCATCACGGTCAAACTAGGGAATTTTAATAGTTATATATAAAGATAGATATATCTTTTTATGATTCATATAACTGGTCGATTTAATAGAACAATATATTTACAATACACTTTTTATAAATGAAGATAACCTTTAAGTGGTTAACTATACTTTACAGGTGGGTATTTTATATTCGTGTTCTTTCTTTATTGTTCTTTTGTCACTATTCTTTAAAGAAAAAGCATAAGAGATTAATCTGATCTGCTGTGTTCCACAATAGGTACCTAACATGATCCTGATACGAACAAAAAACTGTCTGCGACAGTCAACAAAATCACAATAGTTTTATTCACTTTTTGAACCTTGAAATCTTTTAAAATGCTTCTAGGATAGAAAATGGATTACGTGCTGAACAATGTCCACGAGTGGAATTGAAGGCAACCCTGATGGGATTAAAGAAGAATACACACGACACCTTTGTTAAAAACCATTTAAAAAAAACATTGCAAAAAGTTTAGTCGAGTACGATCGTATGCCCGCAACTAAAGAGTTTGTCAAACAGACCGATTTATCAGCAACTACGATGGGTGACCCAAAAATTTATTATATTGAGTTCCTCCGTCTTTCGGAAGGTCCATAACGCCTTTGATCCCGGGCCGGAATAAATCCGGCTGCGTCTAGAGTTATCAGATTGGTGTGCGCTAACCAATCTACGAGTATACTATGCCTCCGTGATAGATTACTGGCAACACATATATATGAAGATAGCAAATTACTGGCAACACCTATATATACCGCCGAACATAACATCGCTCAAACACGAAACAACATTGACACTTTGAGTCACAGATGGCTTTAACTCCAAGAAAGCGCATTAGTATGGAAACCTACATCGCACTTTAAGTATTATTGTAGTATGTTTTAGATAATTTATGAATTTTTCAAGTAATTATTCCATTATACATTTTTTTTGACATTCAATAATTTAATTTGGGATCTAATTAATAATATAATAATTTTAAATTTTGTGATTCAATATAATTTTTCATGCTATTTGTATGTGGCTAAATAAGAAGAATTTAATGTTATCTGGTCATTTTCTATGTATCTTGTTTTAATGCAAATAAACAATAATTAAATAAGTTTCCAAGGCATATCAACATTATATACAGACCACGGTCCCCGGACACAGATCAACAAGCCCGGAAGGTCTTGTCTTCTCAACCCCGCTGCGGTGTTTACATCAGTTGGAAACGGCTGAGCTCCCGTCCCAGCATTGGGGACACGCAATAGACTAGTATAATTATGATAAGGAATAGGCTCAAGGACGCAAAAAACAATGTCAGTATTCGCAAATAGGATGCTCCCAAATCAAAGCTTAATTAAAATGCGGTCATCTGCGCCACATCCATTATTCATGAATATTTGATACGTGATTGTAAAACCACTAGCGCGATTGAAAGTGCTAATAAAAAGATTCTAAATATTGTTCTTAAATTAATATTCGCACGAGTGCCACGCCATAATCGTATCATGGCAACGGTGATTCTAGCCTCGTATGTTGAAATTAATTTATATCCAGCGACGCGGCCGCGGGCACCCTCTCAGGCACTCTAGTGTCCTGCACGTACATTTTATGAACAGGATTGCGCCCGCTTATATCTTTATTAATATTATAAATACGAAAATGGGTATGTTTATATGTTACACTTCAGGCCTTAACTTCTCAACCGATCATCATCAAATAGTACGTACACTTATCAGGGGTACAGAAAAGGATATAGGATACCTTTCATCCTGAAAAAAGTCTACAGGAACGCAAACGAGCGAAAAACTAGTTGTCTTTACTTTCATAGTAAATGGTCTACCTATATCGTCTAAATTAAACCTTTATTCTTTTGTTTACTATGTTAGCTATCTTTACCAATACCTACCGCTTATTTTTATAGTATTTTATTACTATAATGACTAAAAGTAACTTTACCTATACTTACTGTAACCAGCAAAAGTAAATTTAAATTTTTCAGCGACATTTACTCTTAATTTTACGTTAAAAAATTGAAGTAATTAAAAAATAAAAAATGTAATAAAACACTTTTCTGTTTGATCTCTGGAAAGCGCCTCTGGCAGAATGCTGTTTTCATTTAAGGATAACTAAGTCGCTGAAACAAAGAACCTGGTTTCTTTGTTTAGTATTAAGCAGCAATGAAATACGTTTAATTTGCACTTCGCACCATTAAAAACGTCTACATTTTCATGTTTTTAATTAGTCCTAGTGTTTCAGCTTTTTCAAGGTAAATAATGATGATAATAATTACGAGTATACCTAACAATTTCTGAACTAGTATAGTGGTAGACTGTGTAGTTTTTAATAATGTCAAGATTTATAAAATAACAAAATTCCATATAAAACAAATGCTACTCTTTAAAATTAAATTTTAATAACTTTAGTAATTAGCGTTAATTGTAGTTACAGATAAGTTACACTTATGACGAATAATACCTAGTCGTCCTGTGAACCGAACTAAGCTCTAGAAAAGGAGTCGGATTTTCAGGATTATTTATAAACTAAACTCGGCGTCAAAAAAATCGCACCTTATAAAAATCTTATTCAAAAATTCCTAAACCTTATATAGAGGATAGTGTTAGGTATCATTAGAAAGGTAACAAAAAGGAGCATCAAACAACAATTAAGTGCAATCTTTTTTTTAATTAAAATTATACAAAAAGCATAAAAATTTGAAAAATAATAAAAAATCTTAATTAAGTCCTAATTAATAATCGATAATTTACAAAAAAAATGTACAAAAAGTGTCTTAAAATTAACTCAAAATCTAGTGTTACCCCCCCTTGCCCTGATGACGGCTTCCATACGGTCCCTCATAGACCTCACCAACTTCAGGAGCTCTTCTTGAGGGATAAGACCCCATTCTTCAATCACCGCGGTTTGGAGTTCCTCTAGAGTCGAAGGAGCCGGATCCCGAGATCGAACCTTACGTTTAAGATGGTCCCAGAGGTGCTCTATCGGATTCAGATCAGGACTTCTCGCTGGCCACTGCATCACAGGAATTTGGGACCTCCGCAGGAAGTCGTTCACGATGGCTGCAGTGTGTGCGCGAGCGTTGTCGTGCATTAATGTGAACCCCTCGCCAAAAGATTCGGCAAAAGGGACCACATGCACATCCAGGATCTCTGTGATATAGCGGCGCGCAGTCAGCGACCCTTGTCCGCGAGCACCTCCGGTCCGGGAGACGCAGACCAGGTCGGTTTTGCCGGCAGCCGACATACCGCCCCAGAACATGCAGGATCCGCCTCCATATTCCACCGTCTCCTGGATGCAGGCTTGAGCGAAACGTTCACCCTGCCTCCGGTATACTCTTCTTCGTCGGTCGTTGCAGAAAAGACACACTCGTGTCTCGTCTGAGAAGAGAACAGCTCCCCACTGCTCAATGGTCCAATCGACGTGGTCGCGAGCAAACTGCAAGCGGGCTCGTCGGTGCGCTGCAGTCAATTTTGGACCTGTAGCAGCTCTGCGGGCTGCTATGTTCTTCTCCTTCAGTCTTCTTCTAACCGTGGATACACTCACGGTGCGTCTGCGAACTGCCTGGAGCTCCTGTTGCAGCTGAACAGCGTTTGAGAAGCGATTTCTCAAAGAGTACGACACAACGAACCGGTCGTCTCTTTCCGAAGTGCAGCGACGTCTACCGGACCCATGTCGCCGGATATAGCCACCGGTCTCTAAAAAGCGCTGGTAGACTCTACGAACCGAAAAACGGCTCAGATTCAGTTGCCGGGCGACATCACACTGCCGCACCCCTGCTTGCAGTAGTGCAACCACTTGAGCGGCCTCATCAGCTGTAGTGTCCATTTTCCAGATGTTCTTTCTTCAGTAAAATCAGTGCGTGTGTCCCCTTCAACGGTTTAATAGCGAATGACCCACATTGAACCCGTGTTGACCTCTTTATACCCACAAAGTTAGCGCAACTCGCGACTCTCCCGAGCAGCAAAATTTCCTTAGAATTTTTGTGACCCTTTATTTGTTGCTTTAGGTTTTATTTGATAATGAAAAATAATGTTTTTTTATTAAGTTAATTAAGTAACCTTTTAAATAAAATTATAATTAATACGACTGCATGTGCATATCCAGAGTTAATGCCATTTGAACGTGATTTTCTTAGAGGTGCGATTTTTTTGACGCCGAGTGTAGCTAACCTGGCCACGCGTTGCTGGTATGGTAACAAACACACAAAGTATTGTCATAATAGACCCGGCCACGCGTTGCTATGGTAACGTCAATTCATTTTAAAAACTGTTATTCTTAGGTTTATGGTAACTATGGTAACTATATATGGTAACAAACACACAAAGTATTATCATAATATAATGTACTGATTTTGAAAATAAACGCAAAAGTGTTTCATACAATGTGTGGATAGACATATCTTTTATTGCTAATCAACACAAGAGTTTAATTGTTTTCAGTAGTCTAAGGCAAAATCAGGAGATCGTTTTGGTATTTTCCCAGGATACAACAAGCTTTGAGATTCCATTGTGTGATCATTGATCAACAATAATTCAACTGACTTTTCTTATTGTTTAAATTAAACATTATTTTTTTAGATTCATGAAAATTTTAATGTTTACAAAAGCAAACAAATCTGATACACAGTAAAAAATAATCAAGACTGATATCAAGTAATCCACAAAGTAAATTAACATAACAATGAAAACTAAAAAGTTATAAACAGGATATCAGGATACTGCGTCGTTAGTTTATTTCTACACAAACTTTTCATGTTATCTTATAACAGAATCTTTGTTTTAATTCGCCGATATGATAATAACTTGTCCAAGTTTAGAGATAAATGACACCTGTGGAAAGACAAATTTTACTGCTTTTCACATATGATTACCGAGTAACTATGTACTGGGTAGTATTATCTTATAATTCTTGGAATAAAATGACACGATTTAGAAGATTATCACGACATTAATTTTGGATTTCTCGACTGAATCACATAAGATCATGATTACGTTATAAATAAGATAATAAAGATTTATTGGGAATTAATATTTAATGTAATCCTAACTAGAATTCTGAGAAAAAGAACTATAATATTTGTGTATTATCATATAATGCCACTCAATTTACAGAAAATTGCGGTCGCTGGTCCCTCATCGTTCATAAATGTCCTTACTACATATAATATAGATAAGGTTATGATTTTACCTTAATGTAACCAATTGACCTCTAAGAATTGAATGATTATTATGGTAGGTAACTATTTTATTAATAATGTAATAAACATTTTTATACTATACTAACGACTTTTTGAGTTTATTCATTGCAAACATACAAAAATACAAATCTTTCCTCTTTATAATATTAGTGTAGACTAGCTGACCCGGTAACGCGTTGCTATGGTAACGCGTATACAATGAAAAAATGAGCGGACAGACAAACACACAAACAAATTTGTGTTCTTAGAGTATATACTAGCGGCCCGTCTCGGCTTCGAACGGCTGGACAAAATTTTTTCTATTATCAAATATTTTTCCGTTTGTGCCTTCTAGCGTCCGGTAGATGAACTACTTACGGTAAAAGCGTTGCTATGGGAATGTTATTGATACAATGGAAAAAGAGCGGGAAAAAGAGCGGAGAGACAAACTCACAAACCACTGTGATCTTAGATTATAGATTTATATTCTTCTTTTTCCATTCTTTTATATTAACAATCAAAGTAAAAAATGTGGGAATAACTTTTTTAACGCGCTTATCTATAAAACCACCAGTCGATTTAGTAAACTGTTTTTTATTTGACAGCCCAATATTTGATGACGTTCAAAATCTATATTTATGTATATACAATATTTAATCCGAGCGATGTCAAGGCGAACCTCTCCTGCAGGAGCGCAGATGGCTGAAGAGGTTGTTACCATCGAGTATCTTGTTCGAGTATCTATAAGCCCAAAAAGTATTATACTTCCTTTGTCTTCACTGTCGTTTTACATTTGATAAAATCAAGCATTGTTTCTGTCTCCAACGTCCATTCCAAAATTTCTACAAACGCCAACGCTTACACAAAACCATTAAATATGCCCATTAATTTTGTTTAATTATGAAGGCGATAAACTGTTCAATCTCATACAATAAATTGATGTTTGTAATTGGCATAAGCTTCTGACACGTAATTTAATCGTTAATTGCTTATTTTTAACTTTAAAGTGAGCCTTAACCCTTTAACTAATATAGAAATTGTCAGTGTATATAAAAACTCGTTTTGTCTTTTAGATAAACAAGTATGAATCTATACTTATATTATATGAGTTTTTAAGTTTGAATGTAGGCGGTAGTCCTCGAAACTATTCATCCAATTGCAAACATTCTTTTACCGATATTAAAAGTATGGCCTTTCAGTACATAGGCTATATATTATCGCGTTACAGTATAAGGGCATTTTGTGATGAGATTTAGAAATCATTAAGTTTCATAAAAAAGTCCGCAACGGTTTATATATTTCTTGCAAATCACATTACAAAAAAGGTGTAACATTCAATAAGGTCTACATGTACACTGTTTATCATACCTTATTATTTTTAACTTATAAATTATACATAGACATTATATATAGGTATCTTGTTTTAAGTTTCTTACACAAATTTATAAAATATGAGAAAAAGTAATATTTAAATTTATGATTCATCTGTAACGTAGAGTTCCAGTAGGTTATCTCAGATTCTTATCAAAATATATATATATATATTTCCTTATCATCAAGGAAATTTTATGTAGATAAAAATCACCTTTCACACTATATTGTTTGCACAAGTAGTTTATTTAGACTTGACGATCTTTTGGTCATGAGGAAAGCGAGGACAAGGACAGCTGCTTAGCCGGTAGCTGCGATTTATTAATTATGTAATTTTTTAATAAATATATTTGGTGATATTTTTATTTATTATTGATATTCATATACTCTCAAAACAATAAAATAATAAATAAAAATACCAATAACATTAAAAATCAATTTTCATGTATATTAAGTTTTATGTGATTTACAATTAGCAAAGTTTTTTGACCTCGACCATATATCGCATCCCAACATAGGAATTAAATGACAAGAATTCAATTTCTTCTACAAAATGGAAAAACAAAAACAAACTTGTCAAAAACAAAAATCTAAGCATGCGATATAGCGGGCAAACTCGTATACAATTAAATATCAACAAAATGATTTATTCCAGTATTGGACTCACAATTGCAACCAAAATACTTCGAATAGATAGAAGTAAGAATAGCTCTTTAAATGAAATACTAGTTGACTCAATAAAGAAGAGAAATGACGTAATCTCATTCAATTTTGTCCCTAATATATGCGTGTTAATAATATCTTTCACTCCTATTGTTAAGCGATATGGTCGACTCTCGTAACAAAATTGTATGCTCGGGTAAGAATCCAATTATTCGTTAAACGGCTATGAATATTCAGATCACGTTTGCAGTATCAATCAATTAAGTCTTACTGCGTCTAATGAACTAGCTCTTGACGCCGCAGTTTTAATTAACTAAAATATTAATTTTTAAAGCTAAACGATTACTGAATACCTATACCTCCTTGCTTTTATTTTAATTTAGTAATACAAAAACGTAACAGTCAAAAATGTCAATATCACAAATATCCTTAGATTTTAAACTAAATAGAAACAGCTATTCGGTCACGTAGTTTAAATAGTAAGTATTAATAAAAATAAATTTGGAACAACTGACACCAGTGCACTCTTTGCAGAGCATAATTTTTATTATTGTAGCGGCTGAATGCACACACTTCCACTAAATACTGAATGTGAGATCTCACCAAGCAGGTGCATAAAATTGGACGTCTCTTGCAGGGGAACGAAGTACACAGCCTTCCATAACGCCCAGTAATTGCTGCAATTTTAACATGAAGTATTCAATATGTTTCGTCCTAGTTCATTTATGGTCTATGCAATATTTTAATATTTATTCCCAGAACTAAGTTTCATGCTAACTGGAGGTTGTACTACGTATGAATACTAAATATTCATCCAGTTTAATGTTGATTGACAACCGATTGGTCTTAGTTTGTTGTTAAATCTAGACTTGGAAAAGCGTGCGTGTACGTTAATCAAAAGGTAAAAAATATGACATTAAGGGAACGTATAAACCTATTATCTTGGTTTATGTTAGTTTTAGTAGAACTCTCTTGTTAATTTTTTAGTTATACTAATACAACGATTATCATATTTAAGTCTAAATCAACCTGCTGTCAAACAAATACGCTGAAATAATAAGTTTATTTATGCCTCTCTTCCACCAACTGCTATCGGACTAAATATCACCGTAGGCCTATGGAGCATCTTTTGAAAGGTTCGGCACTTAGGAAAAACCAGAAAATGCTTTAACATCTAACTTATAGGGACTAAAACCAAAATTTTCTTTAGTGAAAATATGTTGTTTAGTTAAAGCTATGAGACGCCTCGCACAATTTCGAGCCTTCTATCTTTTCATGTGAATATTTATTTATGAATATTTAAAATAAATAAATAAATACTCCATAAAAACCAACCTTTTTTTATTAAGTATTTTTTCCGTGAAGTTTTTAAAAGCGGACAAGTGAAAAGCGACAATTTAAAGGTAATTGAAAATATAATCGAACAAATATAATTTGACAAGTTTGTAATGTTTATTGATCAGAATACAGATTAAGAATGTGTTGTTTATATTTTTTTACAACTCTACCATATTTTGTCCAGTCGTCACTCGACTCCATTCAATGATGCGCACGCGCCGCCGACCACGACCACACGTGTGCCGGGTGGTTGTCACTCATTGATTTTATAATATATTGTTAATTATGAAGCGACATGTTAAGTGGCCATAGTAAAAATGAGGTGGAAGCTATGAGGTTTTGACTTTGTGATATGGAGTTAAGTTGGTTGTAATTCTCCTTCGTAGAAGTACATATTTTCAAACTTTTTCCCTTAATTTGTTTTAACACATATTTTAATATTTATTTTTACGTTCTTACTCTACCAAAATAACAAAAATAGTAGTTATCATTAATCTATATGTAACTTACGCAGCCCGTGCTATCACGATCGGCCGGCCTCACATCTCGCGTGGAATGTAGTGATTTACTCCCTTTCTTACATGCGTCTCCACTGACATATGCTGCCCTGGTACTCACACATATATATACACATTATATATATTTACTTAGAATTTTATTATAAACTGCTGATCCAATAAACGTGGTCAGGCTCAAATTTAATTTTGGACCTAGGTGAACACAGAATACTACAACACAACAACAGAAAAAACAGCTATTGCACAATTTTCTGCGGCTTCTTCTCTGTACAAGGTCTCCGTAAATACTTTCGAAGCCATGATATAATTGTTAACTTTCAATGAAAGTATTGTGACTACTCACATTGAATAAAAAGCACTTTATCATTATCTAATCTTTATACCATCACATACCATAATAAAAACTATCAGATTTCCGGAAATTAACAAATGTAACTTTACATTTTGACTACAATATATTGACGGTGAAGTGGCAATAACTCCTAACTGCTAAATTTAAAATAATACAAAAGGTGAATAAAATGTTTAATTTCTTGACAAGTTAAAAATTGGTTGAAAAATTTGTTTATTTATTTTTTAACTTGACGCGCTTGCGACTGAAAATACGCTTAGGAAATTTCATTAAAACATGCAAATAACGAATTTTAATTCGAAATGACAAAAAAGTGAATTTCTCGACGAATTCCAGTTAGGAGGTCTTGGCACTTCGCCGTCGATATGGTGTTGTGCGGTGCTATGTGTTACTTGGGCTTTTTGTGTTACAGTGTTGTCTCTTTCACTCATACTCGTAGAAAAGTTTTAATGAAATAGACAAAGATTGTCATAAGAGAAGCTCATTTGATTGAACTCAACAAATACGTAATCAACCAGTATATAAGGAACCTGTTGCTAATATTTACTACTTGTTGCTCCGACGTCACGCGGTGCTCAGCGGGCAACTAACAACATCATTGGGGATATATTGGACCGTCTACTTACGAAATATAAATACGATCTCCTTTTTGCTATTAAGGTCAATTATTACTAAATAGCATTACGAATATATCAGCAATATTTGAGCTTTGTTTAACATGTTGTGATAAAGAAAGAGGTTTATAAAACAAAAAAGGTTAAAGTAGTTTTTATTTTACAAGTGTCAATACGTGTTTAACTTAAAAAGTAAAAGAGGATTTAATATTAGATGAAATTTATTTTAATTTTGTAGTAGTAAAACAATCAAGGCGTCGCATAAGGAAAAATAGTTAACACTACATATTTGTTAAAAATACTGGTGTTATTATTACACGGCGGACATTTTTCTGCACTATCGCAGTGCTATCTACTGGATTCAATTACGAATCAAAACCATCCAGGGTTTAACTTTAGGGGAAATTCAGTGGCATATATTTGACAAAAATATTTTTGGCAAGATAAAATAATGTTAAAAAAACATTTTTGTAATTTTATCGATGTCATTGATCATCAGTTTATTGCTGGGGCACAAACTTTCTCTACGGCTGATATAGACGTTTGTGCCTTAGAGATTTAATTTAAGGAATTAATGTTTAATTAGATTTTCTTTAAAGTTAATTTTTGTAGAAACATATAGTAACGGTCTGTAACAGTCAGTAGAGGTATATAATAATATAACCGTAGATAACTTGTTGATGTTGAACTCTAGGCAACATATCAATCCAAATGAACAAAAGCAAATGAAAAAAAAAACCTGCAGTTATCTTTTGTTTTAGCCATTTAAATGACATGAACATTCTTCGTCGTATGAAGGCATGCAATTACTTTCATTATTTTATCAAAGAAAACGTGCATTGCAAATGCAACTCACTACGGTAGAAATACATATAGGTGTATTTAATGTTTCACTTAATTTATATTCCGAATGATCGTTCTTTTTAAGTAAAACACTTGAACTTTAATTAGAAAATCAAATAAGAAAACGTTTGAGACGTAATGTATCAAGCTCGACGAATACAAACAATTTTCACAGCCTAAGATTTAGCAGAAAGGTGATCACGACTCCTGTAAAGGAGTCGAAACGTCAGGATTAAATATAAAATAAAATAAAACATGCGCAAAAATCCGTAAAAAAGTGTTTTATTCTGATTTAGCAGAAAGGTAAGGAAATGGTTGGTGTTCCTACTGACACTATGACCTAGAAAAACCATGGTAATTTGTAACCCGTCTCTAATTATCAGTATCATCTTTATAACTGCGTACGTGTGTCGGGCCACCCGCCCGGCAGCTGACGCGCGTGCCGACCGCCCGCCCAAGAACAGAATTCTTTTACTTATTATTCAATTGATAGAGCATTAGTAACAAATTTACGGTGTATCAGATTGTTCTTAAGCCTAGATGGACCAACAGTTTTATTTGAGCGAAAATTCGTCTGATATATATGCACAAGTGTATTTAATAATTTTTACAAAAAGTAAGTTATTTTTATAATTATAATATTAATAGCTATCATGTACTGTATTATAAAAGCACTTTAGAAACTTTCGAAGTATATATACATAGAGATAAGCCTGGCTAATATTTCCATTTAACGTGGAAAATCATAAGGGGTGGGCACAATAGCCGACTTAAATTTCTATATAATCTATGCCCATGTACTTGTACCGTCCCACGGTCGGACCCCCGTCTAAAAACATTCACACCAATAGTTCGCGAATGGAATTGCATTTCCTAATTGCTCCTCAGTTTCCCACCGTGCGCCTGACACGCGGCTCTCCGAACCACCCAAATTGCTACAGTCCAAGCAAAACTGAACTCTATTTGTGAATAATAAACATCTATTCTTACTGTACATTTTTTGTAAACTAATAATCGCGCTGTTTGATATGCAGCTTAACTATTTGATGCACCACGAATGACTCTTGTGGACCTGTGATAGGAACTGTTATACGTTAATATGGTTAGAAATACTTTTTTGTTATAAAATATCAGTAACCAATTTTAAATTCTTATGATGTAATCTTTTGCGTTTAGGATTAAAGTGCATTTTGGGGTGTCTGGATGTAGTAAGTAAATGGTGAATGTTTAGCGCTGTGGGTATAGGGTAAGCACGGCCTAGGGTGATGGCACACGGGGCGGCACGCGGCGCGCACTTCGCGTCCGGCCGTCCACGCGCACGCACGTGGCGAGTGTGCACCTCGCTTTACCGCGATCGTCACGTGTCTGACAAAGTTTCTTAAGTGATAACATCGAAAATTTTCGTGAACTTTAGCAATTTCATGCAAGACAATAGTTTGAAAACTTTGTGTTTGGATCGAGTTTTAGTGTTTTGCCAGTGATATGGAATACCATCACCGCCACATGGAGCAGCCTGTTTTGCAGAGTCAGCAGCCCTCCCAGTGGGGGTATGGCTGGGGTCCACCGGCTGCTCCCCAGCCTCCCCCTGCGCCAGCGCAGAGGAATAAAAGAACCCACTCTGAAAGCGAAGACGATGCTTTTTCTGAAGAAAGCAGTAATAAAGATGCACAGTACGCACCATTTCTTTTTGCTTTATAACTTCAAACAATGATTATAAACCTTAAAATATATTTTATTTAAGGGTTTTGACACGGTCGGCTAACTTGAAATAAATAGATTAACGTAAATTAAAGACTTACCATAACGAAATAAATACCATGTTATCATATTCTAATAGTAATAGTTATAGCCTGACACAATCCTGCAAAACAATATTTTGTTTACTTCCAAACTTCATAGAACTTGATATGTTGGAAACACCAAAGAAAAAATATGCCTTAATAATCTCTCATCCACAATGCCGGCCCAAAATACATCAGATATATTTTTTATATATCCCATTTCCAAACGACTGGAATAACTTCTTATTCATAACATAAATCATATGCCGATTATTTCATATAACATAACATGTAAACTCAGCCTTCGTAGCATCTACGACGTAGACGTACTACGAATATTTATAATGCAACCTATATACAAATATTAGTAGAGTTTGCGGATATTTTCTAACTTCAGTCGCCTTATAAAATAAAATAAATTGCATTTCGTTAGTTTAGAAAAAGTTTTTTATTTTATTAATAATGTTTTTTTTATTTTAATATATACCTTAGGTTTTTCAAACAAAATACAACCACTACGTAGAAGTAACAACTTTAGCTTACTAGTTTATCAAGAATTTGATGATTAATAACAAGTATATTATCGTATTACAGTAGTTTCCAAGTATAAGCTATTTATCAATCTATTTATATAACTAAACAGAACTAGAACATTCTATCTGAAAAACATCTTAAGTAATAATATAGACACGAAAATGACGTTAAATACTCAACCGATCATTATGAAATTTTGCATACCCATTGTCGGAGGTACAGAAAAGGACATAGGGTACCTTTCATAAAAAAGTGCTATTCCCGCGGAAAAAATAATTTAATCGGTAGTCTCATTAACGCAAGTGAAGCCGCGGGTATAAGCTATTAACTTATTATTAAATACACATATGTTTCGCTTGAAGTAATCTATAACTTAATTTTAATTTTTTACACAATCTTGCTATATACACTTTGGTAGTTTTATTATACTATTTACCCGGCGATCCCACAGGATCGTACTACTATGAGACTGGCATGCTACAGTAAAGTGTGGCTGTTTTATTTTATATTTTATGCGCTCTACTTAAATATAAATAGTAAATATTGTATGAACTTTAATACTACTAAAATAAGGTCTAAATTTACAATTTCATTTCAAACGCGATCGAAACGTAGGCTTATTTATATAGTATTTTAAACTGAAACGTATTATCTCGCATTTCGGCGTAAGTTGTATGGCAAGTTATGTACGATCGTAACAAACAATTATACTCAGTAATCCACACAGCTCTCGTGTGGCTTATATGGCTAGATATTTGAGAAGATTACATTTTCAAGGCGAAAATAGCTTGTGGTTTTTGTTTTTCAGTACTTTCTTTTCGTACGGACTTTAATCCTCATCGCATTACAAACTTGCTGTATTTATTTATTTATTTTATTTTCGGAAGACCAACAGCTAAATCACTAACAATAGTTAAAAAATTAACATCTGAAAGCCAATTACAAGCCTCACCCATAAATTTTGTTTTTTGTCATAGTCATTTGGAAATTTTTCTATTAGTAATTAATTGGATGTAAGTTTAATTCCAACTATATGTAATATCTTGTTACTTGAAATAGTATAATTTTATAAAGCCTTAATATATAAAAAATATAAATTAGCGCTATTTGGATGAGTGTTTGAAAAATCTTCCAACATAGTTATTTTTTTTATTAGTATTTCGTATATGAAATAGTATTTTTTAAGTTTTCCAATGGTATGTAATAACTTATAATTTGTGTCTTAGATCTCCAGGCGGTGACTCCTGCCAATTGATGACGCGTAAGAGACGACGAGGGGTCATCGAGAAGAAACGTCGTGACCGCATCAACACCTCGCTCACAGAACTAAAGAGGCTGGTACCTGCTGCCTGTGAAAAGCAGGGCAGCGCTAAGCTGGAAAAGGCCGAGATCCTTCAGCTCACAGTCGACCACCTGAAAATGTTGCATGCTAAAGGTAATATAAGAGTTTTTACTCAGTTATTGATGCTTTAAATATAATCCCCGGCATTTAAGTTGAACATGATTTTGAAATCACGTGACATGCGCAGTAGCAAGTTTAGGTACATTATTCACTACTGCGCATGTCACGTAATTTTAAAATCATGTTCAACTTAAATGCTGGGAACTATACTATTGTTGTTTGGAAATATGTAGGATAATGTTAGGATGCCATCAACACATCGTGGAAATAAATGAGCAAGCCATACAAATAAGACAAGCTTTCACAAAAGAGCAAAACTGGAAATCGTATAACAAATATCACCAAAATAAAAATTTACTGAAGATAGCAATAGCAGATCAGACGGTTACATTTCCGTTAAATATTCCAATCGAAACGAAAAAAAATTACTTTAAATCACACAAGGATCTTGATTTAAACAAAAGTTTGAAAAAAATGCTACAGGAAGTAACAGATTGTAACCTTTAATTTTACACTTTCCTTGAATTGTCGAATCATTCCCGTTACGTTCGAATAAAACCTGTCATTCATACTGCCAACAACTTACTTCCTCTGCCAATAAATCCAAAATAATAAAAAAGCAACCTAACGGCAAACAAAAATGCTATAACGGGATCGATAAAAAGTAAAATGTTCCCATCCGATTTACTTTTCCCATCTTTTGCAATCGGATAACTTTTTTAGCCGACACTTACTTTTAGAGGTTTTACTTTCCAATCGACTTCCTGAGGGTGAATATTTTTGTGATCCACGTTCATTTAAATGTTTATTTGCGAAGGAATGAGTTTTTAGAACACAAAACCTCAATATCGCTTCGCATTATGTCTAACTTTTCCTATACTTTTCTTCTTCTTCCTTTTCTGTTCATCGTAGAGTCATAGTTGAAACGACTGTATTTAAGGTGCGATCTACGACAGGAAATAAAGATTTAAGGATTATTTGACAATTTTCAGTGAAACTTAATATTTAAATGGCATTATGTATCATAATATTTTTTTATTTGCTGAAAAATATATTTCGATCTGAGGCTAGACTAAATTCCAATATATCATTATATCGTTAAATTGATATGCGAAAATTCAAAATTATGCTAGCCCGAAAACTTGCTTAATTAAGTTAGAGTTAGTTTCAATAATTCCATTTAAAATTCAATTAATCACTACTTTATAAAATTTTTACCAGCTCGAATACTATATTAAACCTAGAAGTTAAATAGGTAACAATACAACCAAAATAATAAGTAATTATTAATCAATCTTCAATAATTTCATACCCTTATCAAGTGGATCATGAGATTAATAAATTCTAGTACACATATGCTCCCCACTCGGTAGAGATTAAATGCGTATGCGGGTGGATACGATACGTGCGCCCGCGCAGTCGACCCGTTCCGAGTTCTCGGTAGTTCCGAATGGTTCCCACGACATTTCCGGGTGCAGCGACAGGTGGACCATGAGTTTTTGTCTAGTAGGCCAATAGATCTGTAGAGCTCATATTTTTTTTGAAGTTTTTTTTTATTTCGCTGTCGGATATGACAGCAACAGTTGTGCATTCAGAAATCAATTAAAATCAAATTATTATATTTAAAAACAAATACAACATAAAAAACTTTAAAGTAATTACTAAATACAATTGATTTAATATAATTTGTTTGTTTTTTCTATTTTATAAAGAGTTGTAAAGAGAGTATAATTCTTAAAATAAGAATAAATTATTTTTTTCTTTAAATCTATTTTGAATGGATATATTGCATGACATTTGAAAATGTCGTTGAATATTTTAACACTAATTATTCTTCCTTCCGCTAATAGAAATGAAATGCGGTTTAGGTCCGCATACAAATTGGCTGCGGTTAGTTTAATATGGTTCGAGAGCTGAAATAATTACTTCCGAAGACTTTTAGAAATTGAACTACTCAGTAAAAAGGGAGCTGGTCAGAGTCACATGATAACCAGCCATAAGTTATGTAGTAATCATCTCTTGATATCATCTCTCTTATGCGTTTTATAAAAACCCTGAAGTTTTTGAAAAGAAATGAAAATAAATGCTTTTTTCGTAAGGTTAGGTTAGGTTAGGTTAGACTTGCGACTTTAAGTAGTTGAATTGAATAAATGATTTGATATACAGAATAATAAAAACTCGGCCACAACAACCTGGCGCACGTATTTATACCAACTTTGTTCCACTTTTAAAATCATTCATAGCGTTGTATTAAAATCACATTCGGACCACAATGAAGCCACATTGGGTCGCCATCTGACCGGCATCAGTTACCAGGTAGTATCGGACACCTGGCGCCGACAAAAACTATACAGGAAGATACCGAGATATCATTCAATGGACGCCGTCAGCGCCGACTATTTTTTTATTACACATTTACATGGTTTTAATTAAAATTAGTTTTTATCAGTACTTCACAAGTTTTTGTTACTTATTTTGCAGAAAATAATAGGCTGAGAGTAAAAAAATAAGAAAATATACTGGATTTTAAACAAGCTAGACTTGTAAGCATTTAAATGAACTTTTTATAATTGTAATGTACTGATATCGTTCTTTACTTGGAAAAGTACAAAATCTGCTTAAATTGTTGCTAAATAACAGTTTGATAGAAATTATTCTTATTTTTAAAGAAAATGCACTATTTATTGCTAGAAACCTGATTCAAATAATTGCAAATGCTATCCACATTTTAATTTTTCCCTGTATGCTTATTTTAAGCAGTAGTACAAGTAAATACGTCTTTCTAATTCCTAACCGACTTATCAACTTTTTTAGGATTCCGTACCCAAAGGGTAAAACGGGACCCTATTACTAAGACTCCGCTGTCCGTCCGTCCGACCGTCTATCTGTCCGTCTATCTGTGTGTCTTTCTGACACCAGGCTTTATCTCATAAACCGTGATAGACAGTTGAAATTTTTACAGATGATGTGTGTCTGTTGCCACTATAACGTCAAATACTAAAAAATAGAATAAATATTTGGGCTCCCATACAACAAACGTGACTTTTTTTGATCGTTTTTGCTTAAATTTATAACGGCAACGGGTTGACGCCTGAAATATTCACAGAATATCTAGTTATATATTCACTTTAAAAATAAATAAAACAAATATTCAAGGTGGCTCCTATACAACAAACGTGATATCGGGAAAAGGTAGACGCTTGAAATATTCATAGAATATTGAGCAATATTATTTACTTTAAAAATAAATGATTTAATGAAACTAAAATTAATATTTAAGGGGTGCTCCCATACAACAAACGTGATTTTTGCCAATCTTTTTATTTTCGTGATGAACTAACTATACTTATACTTAACTAAAAGTTTGTACGGAACCCTCAGTCCGCGAGTCCGACTCGCATTTGGCCCGTTTTTTTAACTTAATGTAAATGCTAGTTTAATAATAAAACAACTCTCCCACCTTTTGTACGCCTAACTAGCAATCTAAGCTTACTTCTTAAATCAAATATCTGATTTAAATTTATTTTTGTTTATCATACAAATAAAGGGACCAGTAATACTATATCCCTAGCCACAGACGCAAGATAACAATTATCAGCGGGTCAGTCCGAGGGGGCGTGTGGGAACGGCGGTAGCGCACGGTCCCACTCGCCCCTCCGGGAGCGAACGGGCAGAGGGATGGCGCCCTCCACATACACATTAATTCGGAGCTTGTATTCGGCAATATTTACCACATTAAGAGCCGTGGGAAGATATTTCATAAGATTTCCTAACATTTAGGGAGTTCAATAAGTCATTTTTTAAATAAATAAAATAAATGTTTTATTTGTACTGGTAAATAATATAAAAATAAAATGAACAAAGTGGAAGGCAGAACTATTATTTTACCAATCATTCGATACATAAACATCTACAAACATCTTGAGAAAGTGACTTTCTAACGTAAGTAAGCTCTCAATGGTTAAAATAACAAACTTAAAATAATAATAAAACACACTTCACTGCACACACAGATGCGATGCAGAAAAAGTCAAGTACAACCAAGAAAAGTATACAAATAGGTGGGCTCGTTGCAATCTCTTCCAGGTAACCTTGGGGGAAAAATAATAAAGATAAAAGGATAATAGGGGAGTGGGTGCGCGTATTGGACAAGTGTAAATACATAATTTGTAATTAGCTAATGGTGGATATAAAAATAATTAGACAGTAGAGAAATAATAACACCGTATTAAATTTTCTTCCTATAAATAACACGTCGCAGAGTTGATGTTATTAACTTATTTGCTAAAGCTAATGAAAAGCTCAAGTTTATTACGGCAAATGTTAAATATAAACATTGATGGAACAGGAAATTTTCTCTTAAATGTTAAATAAACAGTTTTAAGGTACTACATAATATCGATATATGCAAACAAATGAAAGTCACTGGTTCCGTATTCTTTATTTTATTTTATTTTATTTGCATTTACAATGCAATATTTCTACAAGGTATAAAAAATATCCCACCTGAGGGCTCAGAGGCGCAGTTATTCTTTACGGACGTATTTCATATCTTCTAGTCAATTGTTCTGTAATCTTCTGTCGGACAGTGTACATCACTATTGAACAATTCTGTCATTTACTGTATATTTCTTTAAAAAAGTCATTTTTGCTTAAATAATAGAGATAACAAAACAAATTTACCTACGCTTCACAAATCACCAAAAGTAAATAAAAAAAACACAATAAAAAACGGATTTACATTACACGCAATCTACTTTTGCGTTTCAAAAGTACAGTGACAAGCGGAAGCGGATCAAGACGCTTAGAAGAAGGGTTGTCACACCTGCATAGAAAAAAATAGAACAACACATAACAACCGGAAGGAAGGGAGGCCCGCCATTGTAAGAATCGTACAAGTATAAGTGGTTCACGTTTGATATTGAAATACCTATGAAACACAAAGGAATTCTTTAATTTTTTTAGATCCATCCACAAATAACATCAAAAAGACTTAATTTGTACGTCACTTCAAGGGTACATAGAAAATGAATTAATTGATATATTTTGGTTTACGTCCCTTAATTGTTATGTCGTTTTTTATTAATGTTTCATTTATAAAGATATATAAATCTGAAAACTATCATAAGTAGATTAAAAATTGTAACTCATTTCGTAATAAGTAGTTTGTACTTCGAAATATCCGAAAAACTGTTTTTAACAGCAAAAATATACTTTGTTCTTTTGAGTAATATAATTCTCATATACTTACATATAATTATATAACTAAACCATAAACGTTGCAATAAACAAAAGGTTTCAAACATTGTTAACCCAAAAATAAAATAAAAAATATAAAGTTTGAAAATTTACCTCTTTTTATTCGTGAATACCGCAATGTTCCGGTGGCCCAGTTCACCATTTAACCCAGTTCCTTCGACCTTTCTCGTGCATTTGCGGAAGGGGATACCGGCCCATCTTTTTTGCCAACCCTTCGAAGACGCACGACTTGGGGTGCCGTTACACATGCCGGCAGCTCTCTCACTCACACTGTACGTGTATCATTACCCATCTCTGTCTTCTTAATTTATTGCGTAAGCGTTCTTACAAGGGGCGCCATGAATGGAGTCAAGCTGCTTTGTTTTCCTTAGACGTGCATCTGGTCCACGTAGGGTGATTTGCATCATTTAAAACACGACGCCTATTTATTGAAATTAAATCTTATTTATAAGAGAACAAGGATAAGCTTCAAATGACTTGACATTAAAATAATAATTTACTGTCTTGTTGCAGGACTGGACACTTTCGCTTACGATCCTCAAAGGTATGCTATGGATTACCATAGCATAGGCTTCAGAGAGTGTGCTGCAGAAGTAGCGAGATACCTCGTCAGTTGCGAAGGGCTCGACATTCAAGACCCGCTTCGGTTAAGGCTCATGAGTCATCTCCAATGCTTTGCAGCACAGCGAGAGTTAGCAGCTAAGTCAGCGAATTGGGGTTACCCTCAATATCCATCAACGCCAGTCCCCCCGCAACCGCAGCATAGTTATACTGAGCTGGGACATAGACAAGAGCCGGCGACATCAACAGCAGTAACAGCAGTATCGGGACCAACGATAGCTCCCCTCTCTGCACCCCCCAGCTATCCCCACTATCCTCCGGGCCCACCAGCACCCCCAGCGCCACCTGGGCCTCACGCCGCCCCGCCTGCACCCCACTATCCAGCGCCTTATCCCCATCACCCACCTCATCACCAGTACTCACAGAACAGCTCCAAACCCTATAGACCTTGGGGCGCAGAGTTGGCTTATTAGCTGTAGATAATTCAGTGACTCCATTAAAAATGATAGGACAAGAATCTTTTCACAATATTTAAAAAGGAAGAAATATAAAAGTCTGATTGTCGACTTAGCTCTCTTTTTAAATAAAGAATAAGATGATTTTATAATAAAATGATATTGTTAATTGGAGTCACCCAAAGCCACTGTTGTGATAGATCTCAGAGTTTTATGGGAAATAGCTAAATTATAAAATATTTTTGGAGATTTTACTGTTGTAAAGATGTACAAGTTTATAAATGATACGTAAGTTGTGTGATAGCAATATAGTATATGAATTAAGTTTATTAATATTAGTCACTAGTGTTTAGGACCAAAAAATTAAGCTTTAACGTTTTTACTTAATTTGGACTATATCGCATTTACACAAAAGACTAGATGGATTTTACCAAAGACTGACGTAATGTAGAAAAGTAGCTCAAAATAACGTTATAGATTGCTAGAGAAGAAAGTTATAAAACAATAATTATTGTATTCCTGAATGGTTGTGAAATAATGTTATTTGTTTATACAGTAAGTTTATACAGTATAAAGTAAGTTTAATTTACATTTATATCAATGTCGGATTGTAAAATTATACTGTATTCACAATTAGCACGCTACGCTATGTCCACGTTTAGAGTGTTGATTGTATTCTACAATATTCATATTCTTTCAAAAGTTTTGTGTAGTAAAATCAATTTATTTATATAATTATGGCGTCAAATAATAACAATGACAATTCTGACTCACTTTTTTTACTTTTCTGACACAGACAAATGCCTAAAGATCGTATTATTTTATTTTGTTAAAAATACACTTTCTTTGGCACTTTCGTGAAAATTCTGCTACATCCTCTCCAGACATAATTTTAGTTATTTCACTTTTTTCACTGTATATTTTTTTTTGTTAATGCTCTATAAAAATTAAAACTATAGAAAAATCCATAAGTAAATCTGTTTTCTATCTTTTTGCATACAAAAATGCACTTTTTTGCACTGTGTGATGTTTGAAAGTTTTTTATGACAAAATGTCAATATTGTAAATGTGTAAATACTTTTGAAAACATAGACGATTTTGAAACCATACACAAGTTCATCTAAAAAGAAATTAAATTATTTTATGAAATCTTTCCTATGCCTTTTTTTGTCCTAATAAATATATCTCAATAAATGGGATTATTGCTCCATTCCATTTCAAACAGAATATTTTTTGTTAAGAAAATATACTTTAATAATTTGACAAGGATCAAATTGCACTGTCATCTTGAGATCGCAAATCCAAGAAAAGAATAATATTCAATAGGCCTATATTATTTTGTATATTTCTTTATTATATTTTTAATTATTTCTTTTTTCTAAAGTGTTTTTCCAAAATTACTTGCTTTTACAATTAGTTCTTTTGCTCTCATAGTATTACAGTTAACAAATATGATCAAAGCTACGATATAGAAAAAGTTCTGACAGATATCTCTACATATACAAAACTAACCCAAAAACAGCAAATTTCAAAAGGAAAATAAAAGAGACATTAAAATGCCGCAACTGCTTTTTCTAACGAAATAGATGTATAACACCTGTGACCATAAAGGTATCGGTAGACTGACCATAACGACCCCGCCATTTGCTACACTTATTAAAGCGATTAAAATTGCACAGGTGGCTATCATACATTCGATTAATGCAATTAAAACAGTAACTTTGACCCAACAAAGAACCGCAATAATCCAACGAAGGGTCGTACTAAACAAATTCAATACTTCATGGCCGTGCCACTTCAATGATCGTATGGGATATCGCCACCCCTGTGGTTCCCACGCGTTCCGTCTCTGTCACTCCGGTGTTAGTTCTGCGCTGTTCTGTCGTACTTCCGTAGGAAGCGCGAGCGCAGGGTGCAAAAACGCGGTTGTTTTTGTATGTTCGTGTGTGCGCCCTGTGGCGGCGTGTGGTGTTTGACTTGTTAAGTGTGTGGTGCCCTTTATGGAATAATTTGACAGTGAAGGCAGACACGTTAAATCGTAAAAAATAATGGTTTTACCTTATTAATTATCAATTATGGTCAAACAAATGTATATGATATTATTTTTACTCGAATTTTATTTGAGAAGTTTAACATTCTATATTAATTGAAAAGCTTTGACACTTTACTGATATGCTAGTGGATTGTTGGCCTTACAATGACTAAATGACGATAAGCATTATAACCGTAAAATTGAGATTTAATAACAGAAAAAAAGGATCGTAAGGAACATTCATAGAATTAACGAAATTCTAACTAAACATATGTCAAAGTATATACAGCCTTACTAATATTATAAATCGGAAAGTAAGTTTGTTTGTTTGTTTTTTTTCCGCTTTCACGCCGTAACTACTGAACTGATTGCTTTGAAATTTTGCAGACGTAAAGATAAAAGTCCGGATTAAATAATAGGGTACTTTTTATCCTGGAAAAAATTGATATTCCCGAAGAAAAACAAAAATATTGTTTACTTGATGGATGGATTGTAGATGGCGCTGTGTGTCGTTTAAAACAAGGTAAAATATTGCAAACGAATATAAACATGTAAATTTAGAAGCTAAGTGATACGATAATGAATCCCCGAAAATGAGGAATTCCCGAGGCATGACGTACAATTTGTTTTATCGTCTAAACTGTTTTTTTTACATCTACTTATATGTTGCAAACGAATATGAAAATGTAAATTTTGAAGCTAAACGATTCACTAAATGACTCATTCCTCGGATTCCAACAGACCTCCCATTTCAATTTTAAAGACTACAATTTCCTATAACGGTTTCATTTGCAATGACCATTAATAAAGCACAAGGCCAAACTCTAAGGGTTGCTGGAGTACACTTGGAAAAACATTGTTTTTCGCATCGTCAGCTCTATGTAGCGTGTTTCCAGTGCCCAAAATCTGCATGTTTTTGCTCCACGAGGGAAAACATATAATATAGTTTTGGTTTAACAACTAATTGTATCCAGCGTTAAATCGCGCTTCTTAGATTTTTCCGTGGGAATGAGAAGTTTTCTTATAGTTGTGCTTTATACCGCAATATAACCGAATTCCACGCGGGCGAAGCCGCGGGCGGAAAGCTAGTTATAAATATTCAATACATATAAATACATTTAGCTTATGCTTACGAACTTATGAAAGCTAATGAACTAAATGAGACACACTATAAAAAATAATGTTCACACTACGTGAATGTTAGAAATCTATGCTTTTGGAAAGAAAAGGCAATTTTTTAAATGTGTACCAGGGGAGTCGTACTGCCTGCAGTTTCAGATAACACTGGTAAAATAAGAAAAAGTGGCAAGAGATTATTTGCTAGCTAACGAAAAAAAAATTCAGTGGTACACATAATAAATATTAGATATAGTCTCAAATCTCGACGTTAATGAATTTATTGTTTATCAGCGAGAAAATAACAAGAGTATAAAAAACTACACTCACGAATCAAATTAAACACTACACTTTTATTACCTACCTGCAGCAATTCATTATTTACGCAATTTTAAGACAATAATTTAAAGATGTTTGTAAGAAAAACCTTTTTGATCTTAGTTCACTGCACATTTTATAAATCAATTTAATATATTATGCCATATATGATTATCTTATACATATATGAATATCAATTTCTTGCAATAAAATCTTGATTAACAGTGCCACCAACTCAAATGTTAAGACCGCCAAGTCTTGGTTTAAAAACGTGGTGATCGGTATCAGAAAATAATGATGTTATAAGTATTTTATTTAAAAAAGAAAACATGCAAATAGTCGCATATCAATTATAAACAGCCCAAAAGTAGAAAGATAGGACGGTCAAATACGCGTATTAACATATTTTAATTTTAAAATAAAATCATTATAACCGGATAAACGACGCGACAATAGTGCGAAATTTACAGGAGCCGTAATCACTGGATGGTGATGAAGATGATGATCATCCTGTGATCACGGCTCCTTGAAAGAAGTCCAAACGTCAGGATTGATTTAAATGAACGATTGTGTAAGAACTAAATTTATTGTGATATATTAAATTGTGACGAATCAAAAAATAAATATTTTTCCTATAACTCAAATTCTTTGCTTTATAAACCAAATTGAGTTCTGCGGAAATTAATTTTGCGAGAATCGTAGTGAGGGAAGCGATTGTAACAGAATACAATACAAAATTCGCGCTTTGTTAGTTTTGATGATGATAAATAGTAAATTTTATTGCGAACATAGATTTATTGAGCCAGCAATTATTAAATTAATATCAGGTTCCTCCTTACTTCGCTTTGTAAAGGTACGTTATGCCCAGCTCCATCTGTAGTGGTTGGCACCCACAAATCTTACGTTACGGCCGTTCTTCCTAAGGTGTTTTCATTCAATATTGCCTTTCCAGTCGCCAGTACTGGGTTCGAATCCTGGAAGGGGCAGATGTTTGTATGATGAATACGAGCATTTCTATCTGAGACATGGGTATTTATATATATTTCTATGAATATTACATATATATATATGTATGTCTATGTGTCACTTTACTATCCGTAACACAAGTCTTATAGTGCTTACTTTGAGCTAGGCTAATTGTAACTGTAAGACTTATTATTATGGTAAACTATCAAATCAATTCGACTTTTACTTAATCAAAATTAAGTTTGTGTTGGTGACTTGAATTATACTTGCATATCTACACTAATATTATTATATTTTGTATGTTTGCAATAAATAAATTCAAAAAGTACTAAGCACATTTCAACAATTCTTTCACCTTTGGAAAGCTACATTCACGCTGAGTAACATAGGCTAGTATATTTAATGCTAGAAAAATTTAAAGAATTTTGTCCACCAGTGCGAAGACTGGACGGGCCGCTATAACTCATATTAGAAAATTGTTTTAAAAAATTTTCCCCTTAGGTATATTTATTAAAAAACGCAAATATATAGTAATAATTACCCATTAACTCCTGTGTGGTTTATTTGTTGACAAAGATCACTCTTCAGTATACGCAAAAAAAAAAACATCTTTTTCTATTATCTATAACAAGTTGTGCCAAGCGTAAGGTAAACTCTTTTTTGCAGGTATTTTTTTGCAGATCCTACAATAAAGATACCAATAACATTCCTGCCAGTGAAAGTCAAAAATTGGTAAATTCAAAAGACTTCGAAAAGCGAAAGATAGTCGAGATTAGCTGTAACAAAAATATGATACAAAAAGAAACACTATTTATTTATTTTCATTTCGTAGAACGGCTCGATATTGTCCTTATGGACGTCTGTACTTAACTGCTATCGTTACTTGAGTCAACAAACCATTAGATTATTGTAATAAACCGTCTGACTACTCAGGCAGTATAATACCATTGATCCCCACTTAATGATCCAAGATTAGTAATGAGGCGATTTTGCCAAAATAAAGCTCAAAGAACTATCTCCTAATAAATGTTCATTAATTTTTTTGATAAACAACCTTGCTAATACCAATAATGTAGATATTTTTCCTGACTTTTTCCCCGCTTCAAATCATTTTAATATCAATCATCTATACTAATATTATAAAGAAGTAAAGTTTGTGTGTTTGTATATTTGTTAAATTGTAAGGGGTAATCTCGGGATCTACTGAACCGATTTTAAAAATTCTTTCACCAATAGAAAGGCACATTATTGCTGAGTGTCATAGGCTATATTGAATATATTTTTATATATATATATATAAAAATTAAAGAATTTTGTCCGCCCGTGCGAAGCCGGGACGGGCTGCTAGTTAATAATAATTATAACACGTATGTTTTGTTTCTTGTATTGCTGTTTTTCTTTGTTTTTTTTTTAAGTCGATTGTAAATAAAGCAATAAATTAATGATTGTACCTACTTTTATAAACTGGCGTACACATCAGATAAAAGAACTGTTGTTGTGTGTTTACAATATGTGTCAAATGTGTATGCTATTGGTGTTTCATAAATAAATAACAACAACATTCTACAATGTTACGGAAGAGATAAAATATTTATTATATTCAAATACACTTTAAAAGGGCACATTTTGGTTCCGTTTTATCAGTGGTTTCAACACCTACAAATCAATATGAGGACCACTTCGTAGGCCATAGTCCGCTTTTTTCATGAAATTCCATACACAAGGAACAAAATTATTTTTTTATCTTTATTTATGGCTTGCACGATTTGTGCATTTAGCCAGTGTCAAGTAAGTATAATTGTCAGTTATATATTTACTAGCTTTCCGCCCGCGGCTTCGCCCGCGTGGAATTCGGTTATATTGCGGTATAAAGCACAACTATAAGAAAACTTCTCAATCCCACGGAAAAATCTATGAAGCGCGATGTAACGCTGGATACAAAATTCATATAATTCATTTATCTTCTGTACTTTTCTTCTTACGTATCTTAAAAAAACACTTCGTTACCACGTTTTAAAAAACACCCAGCGCCATCTATCGCATACCTCAAGAACTAAATAGCGTAAGCTATAAGTCCACTTCTTATGTATTTTAAAAAACACATCGTTACCATGTTTTAAAAAACACCCAGCGCCATCTATCGCATACCTCAAGAACTAAATAACGTAACTAATACTTATACCAATTAGTAATTCGTTGACTTTAGTGATTTCAGGATAAGTAGATGTAAAAAAAAAATTTAGACGATAAAACAAATTGTACGTCATCCCTCGGGAATTCCTCATTTTCGAGGATTCATTTTCGTATCATTTAGCTTCAAAATTTATATGTTCATATTCGTTTGCAACATATAAGTAGATGTAAAAAACAGTTTAGACGATAAAACAAATTGTACGTCATCCCTCGGGAATTCCTCATTTTCGGGGATTCATTATCGTATCATTTAGCTTCTAAATTTACATGTTTATATTCGTTTGCAATATTTTACGTTGTTTTAAACGACACACAGCGCCATCTACAATCCATCCATCAAGCAAACAATGTTTTTGTTTTCCCTCGGGAATATCAATTTTTCCAGGATAAAAAGTACCCTATTATTTAATCCGGACTTTTATCTTTACGTCTGCAAAATTTCAAAGCAATCGGTTCAGTAGTTACGGCGTGAAAGCGGAACAAACAAACAAACAAACAAACAAACAAACTCACTTTCCCATTTATAATATTAGTAAGGATTGATAGGTTTCAGTAAATGTGTGGGGTTTTACTGAAACCTCCCCGTGGACTACTTGATAGAGCAGGAAAAGACAACTTCCGCTGCTTTGTTACACTTGCAAACACTCATGTATGTTTACAAACACTTAGTGGTTAACAATCCACCATTTTTACGCACTAATATCCACCACAACACAAATTTCAACAAGAGAAACAAAACCACCAACGTGATTTTTCCCGCTCCCGCCAAAAACTCCCTAACAAGATAATTATCACATAATAGGATCTAATCATCATCATCATCATATCAGCCGTACGACGCCCACTGCTGGACATAGGCCTCCCCCAAGGATCTCCACAACGATCGGTCCTGTGCTGCTAGCATCCAGCGTTTTCCCGCGACCTTGACCAGATCGTCGGTCCACCTCGTAGCGGGCCTACCCACTGAGAGTCGTCCGGCACGCGGTCGCCATTCGAGAACTTTTCCGCCCCAACGGCCATCAGTTCTCCTTGCTATGTGTCCTGCCCATTGCAACTTCAGCTTCGCAATTCTTTGAGCTATGTCGACGGTTTTTGTTCTCCTACGGATCTCCTCATTTCTGATTCGGATCTAATAATGAATATTAATCAATAAATATTAATATATCAATGTTAGACAACATCACATATATTTTTCTGAACCCAAATTAAGTAGCTAAACACGCAACCATATACAAAAAATAAATTAAAAAAATTGTATCTAACTGCATGTACTTGTAATTATAACTAGTTATACCATCTGATATTTGTTACTTTAATTCTGTTGATTGTACCATCACAACTAAATTCGATTTTAATTGTCTCGGATTTCCAAGATGGTGGAAGACTGATGAAGTCTCACACAAACTTAGCCTAAGTTTAGTAACGTTAAGTATTGAAGTAAGAGTTTGTGTTGAGAAAATAACGATTTCATTTATTTATTTAAACACTTGTGCTTTGGAATTTAAAGACATTATCATAACACCCTAACCCAAACCAATATAGACAAGTTCGTTTTGACCCGGCCGGGGATTGAATCCGGTACCTCGGAGTGGTGATATCATGTAAACCGGTATGCAAGCCACACGACCATAGTATCAAAGTTGATGGGATTTTTTTACTATTGTTGCGGGTTTTTTTTCATAGTAATCATTGGTCGACTCGTCGACAGTTGCCTGCAAAATTTTCCATTTTTTAATTGTCTTGATACCTTCGGTAATTGTAATAGTCTTTCCATGAACATTTAATTTTTTTTTCAAGATACACAAGTAAGAAATCATTCATCATATGAGCCTATGAATGTCCCCACTAATGGGACACAGAACTCCATTATGAATGATAAAACCTCAGGTAGAATGGGTTATTATAAACCATCACCACTAAGCCCTAGAATTATATTTTCCTCAAACAAAAAAATGTTAGACAACTCAAAACAATTATTTAGTCCGAAGCCAATCAGAACTTCTACAATAGGTACTTAAGAACCTATAGAATACATAAATAACTAGAAGACCATGTCTCGAGAGCAAATGCGTATGCTCATCACACAACAAAATGCCCCAACCAGGATTCGAACCTGGTACATTTGGCGCAGAAGGTAGCATCACAACCATTGCACCAGGTGGCTCTTAAATGACCTCGAACTCTTTTCTACGTGACAACTAGCGTGGTTGCGTGTATTTAGATCTAGTATTATCATTTACGACTCACAAACATACAAAAGCGTCACTGTCTAGACTTTATTATCGTTGTTAAAATTTTAAGACGTATAATTATAAAGCAGTTGCTATTTAATTGCTTTCGTCATAATAAAAAAATAAACACACAGTCTGTACTATAGCATTTTTTTCTTTAGTTTGTGACAGCGAAATATTTGAATGGACCTTGAAAACGCAATAGCAAGACATCCTGTTGTTTTCTTCATTGATAAGATAAATTATTATAATAGAAAAATACTAAAAAAAATCGACTCGGGTCACAAGTGAATTATCAGGCGGGAAACGAACCCGCAACCTTTGGAAATCCAATGCTCTCCCAATTGAGCTACCGAGCCTTGTGAACACTCGTCGAAATTTTCTAGTACCTTACTGATTTTACGCTGTAGGCCAGCGTTGTTTCATCAATGAGAGGAACATCCTCCCGAATTCGAAAGGAACATTTTTTAAAAAAGTTTGGGCAATCGATTAAGATGAAACAGCCATTTAATTTTAAAATTTTATATATTTTATGCATTTTTCAATGCGATCTTATAAGATAAGATGCGATATTATAATAGAAAAATACTAGAAAAAATAGACTCCTGAGGATTCATTTATAACCCCAGTCGATTTTTTCTAGTATTTTCCTATTATAATAATTTATCTTATAAGATCGCATTGAAAAATGCATAAAATATATAAAAATTATAAAATTCTTCATTGATGGTATGTATCTCCTGGAGGTACTATAGGTATCTCCAAGCCGTAATCAAATTTCAGCCATCCTCTAGCTTGCAGGTTCATGTGATGCCTTGATTCGATTATGCTATACACGTCAGGTCGTGGAGGAGAGTTTAAAATAAAGCACTCCGTATTATTCGTAAGGGTTTTATAATATTAGTTTAGTAATTTCTGAAATTACAACCAATTCGTATTTAACATCAACTATATTATTTTGACAATATAATGAATTGATTATTGTTTTGTAAAATTACTGTGTATATTTCGCACTTAAATATAATGTACTTCTAATTTCTATCCACTAACTGAACACTAAAATGTGTAAATTAAAAATAAAATTTATAATAAATTAAAGTTTTCTTATCTGTAGATTTAGAATATTGTCAACGAAAATTTCTTTTGTCCTGTAAAATAGGTACTTAAAAAAATGTAAGTATGTACGCAAACTAATAAGATCACCTTCCCCATCATTATTACTTAATGATCATTATAAACTGGTATCAGGTATGTTATATTTACTTTGGTATATGGTACTCAATTATGCGCAGGCGACGCCACACGCGCTTTCATGTACAAAAGCTTAACGAGCTGCAGCACGTGCCTATGTATAAACAAAAGACGACCACACAATACTCAATAATACTTTTACAATACTTACCACTAACCTATATAACAACAAATATTTTTACTTACTTTGCAACCAAATCCGCAAAACCAGCTTAACTAGTTTCGCGATTGAAACGAGTTCCTATTGTGAAACTGTTTGAGTCTTTTTCACAAATAAAAAACTGCTTGGTAGTATTCCTACTTTTATATGTTACACGATAATGCGTTTTAACTCTATGTAAATAGACATCACTCTCGATTAATATAAAATAATCTGTATTCTTTTTTTTGGACTACTATTGGACCTCGATAGTTCTGAAAACGTTTAGTTCCGAATCATTAATGGCGAATCGTCTCAGCGAATCGTAGATTGAGCGTATAATAAACTGAAGCTTTATCGGTAAAGGAATCGGGAGGGATTTTATTAGAAAATAAAACTTTTACTGTATAATAAATATACTTTAAAAGAATAGTAATCCTAATTATTAGCCAAAGACTAATGACACTTTCAATAATTAAACGACGACCGTTTGGTGCAACGGTAGCGATCCTGCCTTTCGCACCGACGGTCCTGGGTTCAAATCCCGGTAGTAGTATGATGAATACGAACATTTGTACCTGATTCATGGGTGTATATATATATTTCTATGAATATTACATCATCGGTATCATATATGTATGTCTATCCGTTACCCTAGTATCCATAACACAAGCCTTACAGTGCTTACTTTGGGCTAGGCTAATTGGTGTGAATGTAAGAAATATTTATTATCATTATTATTTATGTAATATAAGTTTTATTATTTTATTTGAAACTAGCTGATCCAGCCACGCGTTGCTGTGGCAAAGTAATTTTAAAGATTTTTTCTAAAATAAAGTAGTCTAAGTTACTCTTTATTACAGCAGTTACCTGCCAATAAAAGTCCCGTCAAAATCGGTCGCCGGTTAGCCGGTTAGCCGGAACAAACAGACAGACAGACAAACAAAAATTGTGAAAAAAGTTATTTTAGTGTATGTACCGTATATATATTCATATGCATGTAGTAAAAAACGGTTATTTTAATATTACAAACAGACACTCCAATTTTATTTATATGTATAGATAACCACTCAAATCATTATTAGATTTGAGTGGTTATTTCGAGTAGATTTTTAAATTTGTTGTTTTACGTAATTTTCTTCAAAAGTAGTTAATTTTTACACGATAATTTCCACGTTTTGTAATTTCCAAGCTTTGAAGCTCATTAAATTATGCATAAAACATATCTTGACACAAAAGTCTCACGCCGGGGACTTTTTCTTATTTCTCGTTGTCACCTGAGTGATTTTGAAAGGAAACCTGTTCGCTCACTGTGTATTGAATACGGGCCTTTCAGCCCCAAATGCCATTGTTGCGAACAACACTAATATAATAATTGCAATACGCTCAATGTGTAACCGGTTAGTGCTTTTTATGGGTAAAAATTATTTTGTAAAAATGAGAATATCCGTATGGCATGGATATTAATAGCTTTTGTAGACCAAAAATTAAATTCATCGCTCAAAAATAAATTTATTTAGACAACGAGGAAATAATTACACTTTTAACATAGCGCAATAAATACTTAAATCTTGAAATAAAACCTTTTTTACTATGTAAGTTCCTGCCAATATCATTCAACAATAAGGTTATTTACCTTAACCCACCTTATAGTGGTATAAATGTAAACGTGGTGTAAGTGGTTGTTATTAAAAAAAACAGTTTATTTATTTAAAATAAGTTTTAGTAGCACACATTTAAGTTGGCAATAATGACCAGTTCTTTTAATGTATTTCATTTTAAAGTGATAATACTTGTGACATGAAAATATTTTAACCAATTTATCAGATTCTATAAGCGTGAACAACGCGTTTATTGCATATAATCTTATATTATACTTAACGAGTTGACTTATTTTTAAGGTTCCGTACCTCGAAAGGAAAAAGGGAACCCTTATAAGATCACTTTGTTGTCCGTCCGTCCGTCTGTCTGTCTGCCAAGACCCATTTTCTCAGGAACGCGTGGATGTATCAAACTGGAATTTATATCAAATACTCAGGTCTACTGTCCCTTGGAGCTGAACTCAGAATATTGAAAATTGGTACGAAGCAACGTCTTATAGCACAGATAAGAAAATTGCGAAAACCGTAAACTTTAAGTTACATCATATAAAAAAAAAATTTTTAATAATTGACTTTTACTTATATACCTACAGGTTTGTACAGAACCCTCGATGCGCTAGTCCGACTCACACTTGGCCGGTTTTTTTTTAAATCGTACTCACAAAATGACTATTCTTGTAAGATGTCAGAAATAAAACGAAAATTCGATCAAGCTAATTAACAAATTCAACAGTCGATTGATTGAATTGTATAAGAAGAAGACAACTGTAATAACTGTTTTTTTTTAATTTAAATTATCAACTATATAATATTCACAAACGCTGTTAAACAATATTTAATAGATTTAAATGGATTTTTAATCCAATTATAAATACATTTTTGAGTGGCTGGATATAGTATCAGTATTGCTCGTATTTTTATGTATATATTTTGGTAAAAACGTGCTGAATTACAGTACGTATGTATATAGTAGCGGCTATATTGTTACAAAGAAAAATCTTGTAGGCATATCATTTGATAAGTATAAAAATTATAGCTCACACGATTTTTTCATAAAAAAGCCGTCTGTCAAATTTTTTTCTACAAACTCTCGTATTTTTACGTCTGATATTAATAGCAATCAGATGATAGTTTTAAAACTGGAGCTAGACAAGCTTGCGGGACTAAGTTAGACTGTACATCTACGACTGCATATAGTAAGAAACGTTTACAAAAGTCGATCAGCAAGTGGATAGCCATTTGCAAAGAGCGCTTCCCCTTTTTTATAAGATAATTAAGTCATTGGTCCAAGCTGTATTTGTAGATATTGATATCTACCAATATGGCAGCAGCATGGCTTTACAGACTTTTAGTGATGAAGACTTCCGTAAGAAGTGTTCTATTTCGTCTATCTTTTAACAGGGTACAAATAAAAAACGCAAATAAAATAAGATATTTTACTTATCATTCTTATTAAATATCAATGGTTATTACAAACTTAAAGCTATTTAGTAATACTAAATATTTAAATTATAACAACGTGCCACGTGTACTTTTAAATTTTTTTAAGTAATATTATTTCATGGCAATTATAATGATTCCCAACAGAAAATTATATCGTCCATTACAGATAGTGGCGGCAATTATAACTGAAATAAATTTCTTACAGAATAAATGATAAAAAATCGAGTTCTTAAAATTAATGATTATTTCTTACAATAAATTACATTACTTTCATATTTTCTATTACATTCTAAGTTCATGAGCTTTGATACATTTTCATTCCACGATTTCATTCATCGGCAGACTGTTATTCTTTGAACATGTTAAGCTTTTTAAAAGTATAAGTAATGATATATTTTTAGTAATATGTTTATAAGCTCATATGTACCTACCATAAATTGTCAAACTCTAAGACTTCGATTAATGACATAATTTTTTAATATTCATGTTTTATCATTAATTTAAAAATATTTTATGAGCCTGGTGCCGCATGGTACTATAACTGCTAGACTACTGATATCTGATCCCATCTGAGGATCAATTTTTAAATAAATTGTTTATGTTGACAACGAGAAATACAGGTGTTTTTACCCAAATTGTTTCAAGTATAAACACATCTTTAAAAACATCACTGTACACGAAGATCATTCATGAAAACACGGACCTATGTAATTAATACTTACACGCTAATAAAATTCATTTGTTTGAGATCAACGGACATAAACATCTAACTATACTAACTCTTATAAATACAGTCGCTTTTTATTATCACATACACTTTGGTACACCTATTACGCGTCCTTTGGTAAGAGATTTACAATGTTTTTTTTATTCATAGACACAATATTATCTTGCACAAAAAAAAACTTCACATTTTTCAGACTTGTAGGAATCCAGAAAGCTATTGCTTTGAGTCTAACAATTTTTTAAGGACAAAAATTACATTTTTACTGGAACATTTAGGCACATATTGTTAGAACATCTATAATGAAATATGAAAGTTATCGGGAATTACCGTAAATCCTCAACAAAGTTCGCGAAACCTTCCTCTTTTATTGTTCCTCTATAAACCAGTTCATAAAGTACTGACGAGTTCGATGCTTTCATTGATCATGTTTTGCGTTAATTCGTCATGCTCAGCATCTGCTTCATAATCAAGTAACGTGTATTCCGTTCTGATGCTGCTGCTATCCTCGCTGTCGTTGACGTTAAAATACGTGACGGTAGCGTAGCAAACAGGCGCTCTTTGATGCGACGGACTGCTCCTAGCGGAGTCGTACGCTGAATCGGAACGAGCGCCGTCGAAATTTGACTCATTTTCTGATTCATTTCGGGAACTGTAGCTGTTGTATCCACTGTGATAAGATCCAGAATCGCAGTCAGGTGCGAGGCGTAGAGGTGGAAGAGAAGCACGGCAAGCGCAAAAGCGCTGCAGGTCTATCTCTGAACGAGCATCGACAGTTCCACTGTAAGATGGTGAGCGAACCAATGCCGGAGAGATGCGATTTCTAGAGCTCTTGCGCGATCGACTGCGCTTGAACAGCTTGAATGCCTGTAACAATGAAATTTGCAATTAATAATAATCAACAAAAGCACATTTCAAAACATAATATAGAATGCTCAGAATCAGAAGTAGATTTACACTTTAGTAGGGACAACAGCACGTGAAACTATTGATTTTGAACTCCAGTGGGGAGTGTATATTAAGCAGAAATTGCAAAGAAGACATGTGACAATGTAATAAAGGTTGACGTACTGTTGACTGTACTGCCACACAAACTATTGCGATACAATCATGCTCAATGTCCGCAGTAGTTAATGTGACATAGGACTCAAGAAAACAACTTCTGAGTATTTAGTTCTTACACTTCCGCGCACAATACACATCAGAATAAAACACTTTTATACGGATTTTTGCGCATGTTTTATTTTATTTTATATTTAATCCTGACGTTTCGACTCCTTTACAGGAGTCGTGATCACGTAAAACATGCGCAAAAATCCGTAAAAAAAGTGTTTTATTCTGACAACTTCTGAGGTTGACTGTATCAAATAGAACCGCAGTTTCCACAACCGGCACCATATTATGTGCATAAACGTATAGTTGACGACGACACTACAAAATAGAATGGAGATTGACACAATGCATGTGCTGCCGGGGTCAACGGCTAAAAGTGCTTTATGAACTCTATTATACATTCTTTGGTCACCTATTCAATAACTCGTCTTTGCTAAGGTTGCTTTATCTGTACAATCGCAAGCTGAACGCACTAACTATACTATACACAATTATACAAAAATACTCTGCCTTTCTCCGACGATGTGTTAGCTCCATACATACCGTTTATTTATAAGACAAAAACGTTGGTATTTACGTCTAATAAGACTAACAAATTAAATTAATTACTAACAGACGCTATAATTAAGTACTTGAAAAGTAAACGAACGCTAAAACATTTTGTAAACTCCTTACGTAGATAAGTGGATACTGTTTACGCGATCGGAAGCTAATGGAATCCATTGAAAATTTGCCAACGCTTAAACGTGAAACTTCGGCACCCTCGTTAATAACTAAACTAACACTTCAATACCTGGTTTGGGGATTTTATAAGTAGTGTTTATCATTTAATAATCTGTTTGTATAGCAATTCATTACATAAATATTGATTGAACATGATTAAGTGCAGAAGAAATATCGCAACACGATGTGAAATGTAAGAAAAAATATTTTACAGTGCGTAATAATACGCGGTTTCATCGCAGCAATCTCGATCGGACCTTTGGACCTTTGGATGGGAGAAAATTATTTAATAAATAAGGGTGCAATAAAATAATGACATAAACCCTTGAAACAAAAGCAAAACATTACGTAAAAACTAAGAACCTACCTAAAATAAAGGGATTATTATTCATTTTTAAATTAAACCAGACGTTTGTGCTTAATCATAGATTATGAAACAGGCACTAAAATTACTAATTGTAAGTTATATCTAAACGATTTCGAGTATATATCATAAATACATATATTTATAGTGACCAAGGCCAATGTGTCCTTTAAAATCAAGGGCAACCTATCCTTGATGTTATTAAAGTTGAGTTAACTTTAATCTTGACAGATAATCGGATTACCCACCCCATACTGCCTGCTGGAAAACTCGAACGTCATTAAAATTAAAGATTACTCACAAAGTAGAGAACTCATTTGTTATTTCAAATTGATTCTAATTTCTTCTTTCACGGAATTCTCTTAATTTACAGATTGGAATCCGGCGCCACGGTAGCGCTGTTGAAATATTACTGTGTGCGCTTGCTGAGGTACATTTTGGTATAGGTATATTCACTTATAATGACCAACTTTTTTTATTGAGTGAATGCTCTTCACCACTATAGCGCTACCAAGAAGTGGGGCTCCAAATTCCTTGGATGGAACACAGAGGTTCTCTCGACGATCGTGTCATCATATCTTCCACCCGACAGATTCACTAATGCGAGCCTGCCAGGGAAAACACGGAGTTTTAAAATCTGGCTATGGCCCTTGCAACTCATACTTTATTTATAACCAAATTGTCTTACTAAATGGTTATAAGTTTACACTCTCATTAATTGATTTTTATTTACATATTCATTAAGTACAAAGGAAGCTTAATTACACTCAATAAAGTGTTGGAGTAATATTGTTACCTACTAAATTTAATATAAATAACAGAATCGGGGCTATCACAGAACCAGGCAATAAATATTCATGTTATGTCGTATCGAGTGACAGATAATATGAATATGCATTGCTATTATCTGTGACATGTCACTGTGATAAAGTACTTCATTTGAGACTGCGTGTCTACGCCCTCTGTGGAATTGTTTAGGTCAGTTTCAAAGACTGCTAAATGTCCCGTGGAGATAAGTGGTAGGTTAACAAGGGTGTGGTTGAGAATATCACACTGACTGGCCGTCTGATAATCTTTGAAAGCATCCTAACTTTATTTTTTCATTACACAGTGAGTTTCAGGCGAAATTTAGTTTTAAGTATAGAAGAAAATGGTTCAATATTCAGTAACCTTTCTTCAATAACCCTAATCACTTTGGATAATTAATTTTACTTAATTAATTAACCCTGGAACGATTCTTACATGTCATGGCACACTTTAATTTTAAAGGTTGTGCCATCGTCATCGACGATACCAGAAAAGATAATTTTATCTAGAAATTTTATCTCTTTTATTCTGAAGAAACTGGGTACGAAGATATATACATAGAAAGCTCTTACTTAAGCGTTTTTTATCTTCTTGGTATAAACATATTTAGATTCTTTCTAAAAACAAAATCGTTATTTTATGTTCACCAAACTTTTACTTATATTATCTGTTTAAAGCAATTAGTTCATACGTAATGTATGCACTAATACTTAAAATACGTTATGACATAATTTTATAAGGTTATATACTTCTTTATAAGGTTATTTCCATCTGTGGAAAGTACCGTTCACTAGTGAAAGATATAACACCTGTGGGATTACTCATCGATAAGCAGACGGAAATAAATCTATGCTATGGGCTAAATTGTGGCCATATCTACAATGTTATGGGCTAAATTATGTAAATATTAGGAAAAATATCACTGTATTTCAACGACTAGTTAACGCAACAGCGATTCTGCTTTGAAGCAGCGGTCCTGGGTTTAAATCCTGGTAGGGGCATATGTTTGCGTGATAAGTATAAGGTTTTGTTTCCAAATCATGGTTGTTATCTATCTACATTATATTATGACAATACTTTGTGTGTGTGTGTGTGTGTGTGTTTGTTACCATACCAGCAACGCGTGGCCGGGTTATACCAGCAACGCGTGGCCGGGTTATACCAGCAACGCGTGGCCGGGTTAGCTAGTATATTTAAATATGAATTCTATCAAATCTTTACTTTCAATATTTAGTCTTAATAGTTAAGAGTAAAGAGTTACTTTATATTTAGACAAAATACAGGATCCGATATTGAGTTTTCTAAAATTTATTTATTCAACTAATTAAAAATTTAACCCGAAATCGTTATTATGTTCGCAATTAACTATTTGACATTACAAGTATTTGACAAATGAACTAAAACAAAAGTAAAATTTACGATAACAGTGACAGTTCAATGGCCTATGATTACATTAATACGAGGTTTTTCAACATTTTCGCAAGGAAAACATAAATGTATGTTTTGTTATTTCACTTTTATTCTTTTCGTTCACTGAACGGAGACATTCCTAAGCTATGTATAGAACCATTTTATTTTTTTCTATTCAAGCATAAAACTATGTCAACCTTACATATAATATGATAAATACTTTTGTATTATACCAACTGCTATGATAAAGTAAGTTATCATTACAGTTAAATGGTGTTAAAAAAATTATTTAAATAATTCAAATTCAAAATAACAAAACTAATATCACATAACATCATCCAAAACTCCCCTTTAACGATGAGATTAAATGCTATTGCTAATTTAGTTTTACACTGAATATTTACTATATTTTCTCTGTGTTGAGCTGTCGCCTATATATTGATTACTGCGTACGATAGTATAAAGCAATAAATACGTGAGTTTAATTTTAAATAAACACATTTATTATCACTTCTGTCTTAATTCGGTACGCGATTTGAATAGACGAAGTGATCTTTACAAACACCATATTCAAATACGTAGTTCTCTCAAAATATACTTACGATTCATAAGATAAGAAAAATATTAAGATAAGATTATATTTCTTTTGATCAAATAATATACATAGCTTATCAGTCTAATTTAGTACAGTACTAACTGCGAAATGTGCGAAAAATTATTTGTTGTTAGTCCAATTAAAATTAACGTCCCTTAAGACTTGTACGACCTTCGACATGTCGACTGATATTAGGCATACGATTATAATTATTAATTCAATTTCAAATTAATTAATTCAAGTAATATAGTGTATACAAAAACACACTGAATATAAAAAAATGAACTCTACTGGGTGCAAAAAGATCTTTAGCGAAGTCATAAAGGAAACATGAAATCAAATAAGATTACTAAAAATAATGGGCTCTTATTTGTATGTATTACAAAGCGATTTCATGTATGCTTCGCATTGAAATTTTTATTAATTAAAATGTTCAGAACGTTTTTTGTGAACTTTTATATAAAAAATACTTCACACTAATAAGAAAAATATGTGTATTGTTCTTTAATCACTTGTCAGTCCGCTACTGCGCGCCCAACTCCTCTCAACAGTCCCAATGCTGCGCGAATTGTGAAAAAAACGTCGGGCTCGTAGATAAAAATGCCATTTTTCGCTTAATAATGAAGCTAGGTCCAAACAAAAAATACTACCGTAAAGTCGATTAAATTAAGAATCCACCACAGAATATTTGGATCTATGTAACTCAAAAACTGATCGTAAATAAAAAAAAAAACAACAAGCCACGTGGAAATTTGTATATGGTAGTAATTGCTACCATGGACTGACATGACTGACCCTTTACCGTGGTAAAGGGTCACACCTTGAATTGATAACTAATTTTGCTATCAGTACCAATAAACGAAAACCATTCACTAATATAACACTTGTCAAATAAATCTCTCTTCTGATACTTCTTATTAAAATTATCATCTCATCAAAATTCATAAACTAAAACTTTAAATTCAGTGTAAAATCGTCACTAACTAAAAATAACTCAAAACATTGTTTCACACTGAAGAAACTTATTCAACACCTTTCCATTTTAGAGCATTAAAACTTCTCAAAAGTAATTAAATTAAACAAGTTTTACGAAAGTTTAATAGTTTTAGAAAATTTGCAACAGACATTGATAAATAGATATATATAAATTTTTGCTTTTGTCTGTTTGAAGCGAGGTTCAACCGATCTAATCGATCCGATAAAACGAGCAAACTTGAGTTCTGAAAGTTTTATCTGGCGCATAAAGATTACAAAATAAAGTGCAATAATTACCACACCATTAAAGGATGTACAAAAGCAAGCACTTTTATTAATGTGCAGCAGAAATGGTTGCAACCAGTATTTGTCATGGCATGTTATGTAGCTGGTTGTCAGTTGAACCAGTAGAAAATGGAGTAACAACATTTGAACGTCCCTTTCTTAATATTTTATTAAGACTAAGCAAAACACCAATAAGACGATAATTACCAATCCTTTACTAAAAATAAAAGGATAAATAACCTCTATCAATAATGTAAAATTATTATTACGTTAAGTATTATTACAGTAAGTAAAAACCAGAAAAACTTTGTTTTTATTTTACAGGAATATGAAAAAAGTAAATTATTTTATTTATCCGGCCACTACTTTAAACTGTTATGCTAATACAATACTTTTTTTTCTAAACAATTCTTACAGTTTTATCTCCTTATAGATATTTTTATCATTAATATAGAACGATAATTGTTTATATATTTAAGATTTTTTTTCTATTTATTACTTTATCAATATTCATACATACAAGATATGTTTGGGACTGAACCAAAGTATTAGTGTTTTTTTTATTTAATCTTTTGCATTCACAATACAATATTCCTTATAAGATATGAAATACGCGTGTAAAAAACAACTACGCCTCAAAGCCATCCCACCTGAGGGCTCGGAGGAGTTAGTTGTTTTTGACACGCGTATTTCATATCTTATAAATTATTGGTGTGCAGTCACCTTTGACAGTATTTATTTTAGTCAATTTATTTCAAAATAAAACAACAGATCTTACGTTCTCTCAAGCTTTACGATCGAAGGTTCTGAACGGTTGGAATGCGATATGCTTTCTATCTCCAATTAGTCGGAATGTTATATGAGAACAAACGCTACTTTATAACAAGATGACGCGCGAATGGTTTTCTTCAGGACTTCAAGACGACAAAAGCGTGGATATTATTTATAGAGCAAAATTATTTTCGAGGCAAAATTGGGATATTGAAGTTGAAATGAAAAGCTGCTGTTCGAGCCTCGTTGAACCCGTGACGTCATTTCAGCTCTTTATTTAGGTCTCCCGAAGGACCCTTCAAAGTCTCAACAATAATGATCGAAAATGGTAAATATTAAAATATTGTAATCTCAAATTTTTCATGCAAAAAATATTTTTATCCATCCCTGTAATAAAACTTCTCCATCGCCGAACTCTTTGTAAGAAGCACTTCAGATCCATAAATAATGAATCCGTAATATAAAATATAAGTATTTTCTAAATACATTTCTTGTAATTGGTAACGAAATCATTTTTAAAAATAGTCTAACCTTAATATATATCAAACACTAACTTAAAATAATTCCTTATTGATTATTAGTATTGAGAAGCATTTTTTGCATTTAAACCAGAATATCTTTAATGTAATTTGATTTCGTTATGAACCGTTATTTAAGTTTGCGTCCAAAAGATCATGGGGACATTTATAAGCTGATAATAATTAGACTTCTTGAGCTCAATCAAATTTCTGTTTGTTTTAATGGTTAATTCATGAATATCCTGCTTCCAAAAAAAACCACTAACCGGATTTACTGCGAGTTTAATCTTGTTAAATGTATATTACAGTTAAACTTAAATTTAATAAAATTCAATAGGCACCGTCGGTGCCTAGCAGAGTAGAATAACACCAACCATTCACAATTAAGGGTGTCGTATAAGGCTTCTAAAAGTGGGCATTGACGATCAGTTTTTTGCGTCAGTCCAGACAAAAAACTGTGGCGTCACTGCCAACTCGATTTCCGCATTCACAGGCGTCACGTGTTCAGTTTTCGATCGGCCGATCTGTTAGGAAGTGTACTACCTGTTTGTGTTAGATTGACGATCACTCACTCACGATCACTTTGGATTTATAGCCGAGTTGGATTTATGATAGTCACGGAAATACGTGGCGCGTCGTCATTTAAAACTCTGGAGTGATGATTCGACACTCAAGATGAAATTTTGGATGGCCGTCAGTTCAACTGATGCGAAAAACTAATCGTCAATTCGCAGCTTTATGATACTGGAGGTAGCAACCATAAACCTCGCCCGCACACAAAACAGCGTTTTCTTTAACCACTTGTCAGTCCGCTACCGCACGCCGACCCCTCTCAACAGTTCCAAAGCTGAGCGAATTGTGAATAGTAATGTCGGACTCTTAGATAAAAATGCCATTTTCACGCTAAATAATGAAGCTAGGTCCAAACAAAAAAAAAATACTGTAAAGCTGATTGAATAAAGAATCTACCACATAATTTGGATCTCTGTTACTCAAAAATTAATAGTAATTTTAAAAAAACAGAAGGCCACGCAAAAATTTGAATATCAATAGTAGTAGCAATTGCTACCAGGGATTGACGAGGGGTGTTGGCTATCGGTAGCAATTGCTAGCGTAGAATGACGAGTGGTTAACTGCCATTGGCAAGCGTGAAAATGTGGCAAAACCCCCATTTTAAGGAGAGGTTTCCATCCAGCAGTGAAGGCTAAAAAAATAAAGCAATCCGTTTTTTTCAAACGCACCATTAATGTATTTTAGCACCATAGAGCAGCCTAACATTACAATTTCGATTTCGTTTATTACTATTTTATATATTATATGTTGTTTTATTAAACATTAGAATAATTTACTTTTATACATAGAAAACTAGCTTCCACTTTGACTTTAGAAATTTCAAGTGGATAGGTACTGTATGTCGTTTATTGAGAATCCCATAGGATAACCTAATATTTTTTTGCAAATTAAAGTATCTTATGTTTTAATTTAGGTAAACAATTATCTATGTAGGCTATCTTTATGCGATCGAGTAACGATCATCTAAACATACAATTCACTTTTATAATACTTGTATTTTAAATATAATATTAAGAATTATATTTATAACTTAATTGTTATAGATAGTTATATTAACTATTTTTAAGGGGAACTTTATAATAATTATAAATCAATCAATGTCACAATCGCACAACACGCGTTACTCGCCTCGACGTTTTAGCTTCTTAGTAAAATGTATTCACGCGCTCATGCAATAAACTCCATCCTACGTCAAATTATGAGCTCACTAAGAGAAAGCACGTGTTACATTTATGAAGCTTCTTTACGTACTTTTATTTATAATATGACGTCTCAGCGTTTCGCATAAAAATTGCGAGGTAATTTGATATAAAAACATTTTCAGGTCTATCGCAAAGTTTTTTTTTAATAAAAGCTATGTAGCAGTGAGGGATTTCACCTTAAGGACAAAGTAAAATATTCACCAAGATTAAATTAGCTTGCAATAAAGAACACGAAAAGAATTTTAAAATTTTAATATCGTTAAGTGGAATTTTTACAAGATATTAATAAGTAAAAATATGGCGATTTTACGAACTAAAGAGCACGATGTTCAGTAGTCAGTCATTGCGGAGGTTACGAGATGGTTGGTATTTGGATATGTGACCAAAAAAATTTCGTGGCCTAACATATTTTGGGTACCCCCGTCGGCACCCTTCATTGAGCACTTTAGGTATAGCATACTCAACCCTGAGACAGTCATATCAACAATTTTAGATGATACAAGATCTAAAAGTGGCTCATTCTAAATATATCTTTATTGTAAAAGCAGTTGTTTACTCTTGATTAGGCTCTTTTCCACGAGGAAATGCAGTCAAATAACGATCGTCGTTTGTCTTCCGTTTCGGTTGATTTTGGCGCTCCGTCCACTATGTTTCATTCAAAGGAAACACCTAGGACTAACAGTGGGGACACAAAAGCTGAGCTAAGAGGGCAACGCAATTCAACTTCTGGGCAGAATCGGGATAAAAGATGAACAATATATAAATAAATAGACAGACAACATCACAAACTGTTGCCACACCTGACTGTTGCCACAACTGTTGCAACAACTGAAGCCGAGTTAAAAAGCCAAAGTATTTGTGTTATAATATAATTAGGGACTTTTTGGCGGGAGTTCGAAGCGTCACTTTAATGGTTTTGGTTTTCTTGTTAAATTTTGTATTATGGTTCATATTAGTGTGTAATAATGGTGGGTTATTAACCGCTGAGTGTTTCTGAATATGCATGAGTGTTGGCAAGTGAAACAAAACAGTTGAAGATGTCTCTCTTAACAAAGGCCACGAGGTGGTTCCAGTAAAACCCCACATCTTTACTGAAACCTAAGAAACTACTCAAGAACTGACAATAATACTTACTTGATACTGGCTATATGCACAAATCATGCAAGCCATAAATAATAAAAACAAAAATAATGATATTTAGAAATAAAAACATTAGATATCACAATATTCATGCCAGAGCCGAGTAACGCTACCAAGAAAACCAGTACACGAGCCACACGATCACGGAGGTCATTAGACCATGTTATGATAGCATGTTACAAGTAGGTAACAAATATAGACTGACGATGATTACGGTCTAATAGCAGAGTCTGCGTTAATAGTTAATTTTAATTGTGTTAGTCGTCAAGTAATAATTCAAACTGGATCCAATTCGGCCCGAACTCCTTAACCTCAGAGACAAATGTGAGACCTTTTGTTATCGAGCCCCAGATTTGTAATCAGCGGGCATTATTCATGTTTTAATCAAGACCGATCAAGAATTGTACCAATTGAATTTCGATCATTTATTATGAACTAACTGTGTCTAGCCTGCTTTTGCTCTATTTAGCTATTTTTTGTGCCGATTAGACATAATTTTTCGAGAATAGCGACATAACTAAAAACTTTTGTATTTATAGAAAAAGGTTTTCAAATTTCATATTAAATCTTTTATCGCATACCAAAAAATTTGATTGTATCTCGAGCGAGCAGTAGCGCGATATCTGCGTTCGGTCTCTGTTCACTACAAATATCAAAGATTTAAGATCGTTTGGCATATTTAGTTCAATTTGACAGATTTTTGAGTTGCGTCGATATTCTCGCAAACCAGCGATATAATAATTTATCAAAGTTTCATAGCAATCAATCGACTTCTTTCTGAGACTAATGCACTGCAATTGATTTATATATATAATAAGTGGTAGTAATTGAGCGAAGCTCTCTTTTAGGCAACTCACAAATTTCGCTTGTCTCCCTACCATGGAGGAATAATCACCGAAAGAAAAATTCAAAAGCTGATCACAGCCAAACCGCTGATACTACATTGATGAAATTTGGCGCCAAAACTCACATCGTGGTCGTGACTAATGTGCAAAAAAAAGTTTTGAAATCGGACATACCATCGAGGAATAATCACCCTTCAAAAATCTAATTGCTTCGCTCAGTATTTGCAAACAACAGCATGTATTGCAGACCTAGTATATAAATATACAGAACGAGGTGACATGGGGTAAGGTACTTTACAACCACCTTGTTAATAAAAAGTAATTATTGATATGTAGAATTTCTATTTGCTATTTATATGGTATAACATAGGTCGATATTAACTACCTACTTCGATATATCGATCGTAACTGTGGGTTCCTTTAGAGACAAGTTCCTTTGTTTATGACGTAAAATAAATATTACTGTTAACATTAATAACTAATTTTCTAGTAAAGATGTTGCCACCATACAGTATGTTATTTATTACTATTATCGTATGAAATTTGGTGCGCGCTTACCCTCTTAAAACGATGTAAAAAACATGTTTACGTCATTTCAACTAATAAAGCATTTGCTTCTTACATATTTTGTAATAAACATTATCATTATTCAAAAATTATAATAAATATATTCTTCCTATTCAAGAGAGCCTCTAACCAAATACAAAAACAGGTTAATTTATATATATTTGGAAAAGAAATGTTTTTATAACTGTCGAATTAATATTTTTCCCATCAATTGAATGAATCTAATAATAATCATTCTGAATAACTATTTCATTATTTCTTACCTTGACTACCCATGTTTCTTTCGCTTCCCGATAAACATGTAAATCTTTTAACATCTCATCAATTTTAGCTTTCATCATATTCTTTAAACTAAATACATGTTTAAGATACTACAGTACCAGACATTTTGCGTTTAAGTTTTATTTACCACTAGCTAACCCAGCCACGCGTTGCTATGGCAGTAATATTATTTTTCTAAAATAAAAGATTGATTCTAAAATAAAAGTAGCCTAAGTTACTCCTTATTACATCAGCTACCTGCCAATAAAAGTCCCGTCAAAATCGGTCCAGCTATTTCAGAGATTAGCCGGAACAAACAGACAGACAGACAGACAAAAATTGTAAAACATGTTCTTTTGGTGTATGTACCGTATATAAATATTCATATGCATGTAGTAAAAAACGGTTATTTCAATATTACAAACAGACACTCCAATTTTATTTATATGTATAGATATGAATAAAACTTATAAATATGTGAAGAAATAACATTTAGTCTCTATTTAACCTCTGACTGTTTTTGAAACTTCATCTCAATAATCTATAATCTAAGAACACAAATTTGTTGTTTGTGTGTTTGTCTGTCCGCGATTTTTCCATTGTAAACGCATTACCATAGCAGCTAGTTATTATTAAAATGATAACGTCTTTTCATTATACATCAGATATTTGTTCTGATAATTTGAGCAATAATGGATTCGTGTGAGGAGTCTAGTATTTCATCAAATAAAATAAAAAATAAATAAAACACAATATTAATGTTCTTTTACTATAGTTTTGTGGCTATAATAGTGTTCTATGTATATATAGACGTAAATAAGATTAGTTAACAAATGGTAAACATCAATAATACTTACATCTGAAACTATATCATAAAAGATATTTCATGAATCAACATTACAAATAATTATAATGAACGACTCTATCTACCTCAAATCCGATTAACAATACCTACACGTATGAGATGGTATATAATTTAATATAAGGGTTGCTGTTATATTACGATAGAATGTGGAGTAAACTATGATTACAATACCGCCAAGAATTTGAGGTTGGTTGAACGAAATTTTAACGAGCTACGTAGATATTCAATGGCGTTTAATACAGAATGTCGGTTATCTAATATAATTAATTACAATAATTTGTCAGTTTAATAAAGAAATTATATATATTTAATATATAAATAAAATACCACCAAAACTGGAATTAAATACTAAGGGTTAATCATTAATGTAGCTTTAGAAACTCTTTAGTAATTTATATATTTGGGAAAAAAGTTTTTTGTTTGATTACTCATTTGCTTCTAATCTGTGGTAATAGATAATATTTTGATTTCATCGCCACCATAAGCTTGTATCTTAATTCATAATCAGAACCATAATAGTACCGTTGCCGCAATTCTACCATCGAGTTTTAAGTAGGTACCGCATGGTAGAGGCACGTAGGTAGATTTATTTTGTTACCTATTTTTAACATGCTTGTTACGCTACGTCACCATTTTTTTCCTCGTCACCCCGTTATTGTGTAAAGGAAAACGAAGAGTTGATTGGCAAAGGAATTGTTTGACCCTTGTCACCCCTACCTTAAAACACCAAAGGTAACGTTGAGGCATTTATTAGACTTCTAAATCAAGTAAGTAACGTACTTATTCTTTTTTTGAAAAAAATGGAACGTATACTTGGCCCATGAAAAAGTATTAATATTACGATATAATAGATATCGAATTGAACTCTTCTTATTATAACCAACAATTTTAACTCAAAACTAATTGTTTTAAATAACATATATCTAGTTTATTTAATAAACTTTACAGCCCATCATGGGTACAAATAAAAACTAGCTAAAATTACAATTTTAAAGCGTTAGCAGATGGCTTGCACGATAATAACGCATATATAAGTTTTATGCAAATATAAGATGGCGGTTTCAAAGTTGAGTGTCAAGCACAATCATTTCCTGTCAATACAATACACGACATAATATATTATATGTTAAATATTGTAGTACAACACAATACAATGCAGTCCCTTCTCGTAACGTTATTGTCTGATAACTTATCGTTCGAAATACATTGAACTACATACATCGTGACTTATTACTAGTAAATTCTATAAACGCGTATACAATTAGTGTTTATTGGTAGATTTAAGTGTTTTCAAAGTGATAAAATAATTTTTATTGTTGAAAATATTTAAATAAATATTCCAGTTTACAATCTCAATGAACACAATGTTTTAAAATTTCAAATTCCAATTCAATTATGCACAGTTTTAAAAATATATTTTCCATTTAAAGTTCTACAAATAATTCATAGACAGACAGTCAACTCGTTTGAACAACCCCTTGAAAAAAAAATCCATTTATCTCCGAGAACGTTCTCGTATAATAACGACCTCACTGATGCTTTAGTGTTTAAAATTCAGTGCTTGTAACACATCCATTAACAATTGGAAAAAAAATGTTCTCACCACGAAAATTCTAAAGCTTTTTATTGCACGTAATTTTGTATACATTCACACTTTTCCTTTGCGTAGGACTAAAAAAAACCCAATTCAAATTTCCACGACTACAAGAACTCATGAATAACAATCAGTCTCCACGTTATTCTTGAAATATACAGATAGTATAATATAGTATATCATATATCTATATACCTATATATACATTTTCCTGTTACAGTCTTTGACCGCGATGAACTCCGTAACTACTCAACCAATTTTGATGACTTTTTCTTCATTTTGCTGAATTTGTTTATACTTAGGACATAGGATAGATTTCATTAATTATACAGCAACGCGTGGCCGGGTCAGCTAGTATATATGTGTGTATGTGTGTGTTCCCTGTCACAGCAGTGTATGACCGCGATTAACTCCGATACTACACAACCGATATTAATGATTTTTTTTTCATTTTGCTGCCTTTTTTCTGACTCAGGTCATAGGATGGGTTTCATTTACAACACAGCAACGCGTGGTCAGCTAGTAGTATTATAATTTTTAGATCACCCATTCCAGTAATAATATAGGATATACAAGGTTACAGCAAAGAAAAGCCAACTTCTAACTCTAAGTTTGATATCGTATCTTAATTGCATTTTATAAAATAATAAGATGGCGTAAAACAATATTTATCCTTGCATGATAGTTTGATAACCGTCTCACAGACTCTGTTTTTAATACATAATAAAACGAACATATAACGCACTGACGCGAGATAACATCAATGACGTTTCAAACTAAATGTTTCGGAATTACAATGAGTGTATTGACACATGACAAGCCTTATATTTCACAACTTCTATTGTTGGGGCAATAGACAAACATCACCGGCTGCCAGCGTCATCGGATCCTCGGTCCATTCTGTCATACAATCCGCGAGACGCTACGAAATAGCAGAAATCACGCGCCAGAGTGAGGCAACTATTAAGAAACCAGCGGCTTCAGGGCTGTCACATAATGTATTAACACTCCCATAGACAAATAAAATAGTTTCCTTAAGCAAATAGGTACTAACAAAAATACTTTATTTTAATAGACTTTAATCATAATCAACCTCCTTTTCAAGAAGACAAATTTTCGAATTTTATCTACAATAATATTTTTTGAGACATTTTTCACTGTAAGAGGTAAACGCATTTTAATGCAATACTATAGCAAGCAATAAAGACTTGTTTCTAAATACAGCAGTCATTTTTAAAAAGTGAATTTTGCGTCGAATAAATAATTTTCTGCAAAATACGACAATTTTGAATTGTCTTATTCATTTTAATAATATATATATTTCCTATTTAATTTTTATATTGAGCTATTCGTTACCAACAGTACAAAATAATTATTTTAAAAATGAACCCTATTGAAGTTAAAATAAAGTGTTATATTTCTTTTGAAATTTACAACGTTGTGACGTGATTTTGTGCTACGTATTACTTAAGCGCGTTGACATTATGCCAACTAGGTTGACCAAACAAGATTTCACGTCGAGTCTCGTCTTGGCTAAAGAAAAATAGTTTCAAATTGATGAAAGGTTGATAAATATAAAGTTCTTAGTACATATCATATTGTGAAGTGTGCCTGCTGAGCCTGTTCCACGATTTATAATTAAGCACTAACTTTTGATTAATTTAAAAATGGAACATAATTTAGGTATATGAAATTTATTGTCAAGGATATTAATTTTAACATAATCGGACTTTGTGAAACAGGCTCTTTAGTCTTGTGAATTTTCGTGTACCATAAAGAAAAGAGAAGTGTTTTGGTATTTTAAATTAAAAAAAAACAAAATTTCAATGTAATTTAAAAAAAAGCTTAACAATAATGTATTCCATATATGTATATGTTATTGTTAATTTTAGTAAACTTAATTTATGGAAATGAAGAATAAGCCAGTCCATTACACTTATTAAGCTGTATTTAAAAGAGCTCTATTATAGTCAGGAATGTTAGATTATTGATATCTACACTATTAGTTATTGAATATTATACAACCCTTTGGGGCTAGGTGATGACCACGTGACACTGGCTCACGTGCAGTTAGCCACAATCGCGCCCTCATTTCCTACTAATAAATACTAATTAATACTGTAGCCTGTTCTCATGCATCTATCTGCCATTATACCAAAGCAATGGTGATTAGTGATTAACGAGTTACTATTCTTAGATAATCGATAGTCAGCTGATAATCGCCATTGAATCGCATTTCGAAACATAGAACCGAATAATGAAAAGTAAAATGTGTCTTGATAATAATTAAGAAAATTGCCTCAAAAAATTTAATGAGGATTTAAGCATCTTAAGCTTGATTAGGATTTTTATAACGACTAGCTAACCCGGCCACGCGTTGCTGGTATAACCCGGCCACGCGTTGCTATGGTAACGTTAATTGATTATAAAAATTGTTAGTAACCAAAGTCCTTCTTTTATATAGGACAAATTATAAAATTGTAACAATTTTTAATAACAGTACTGCACTGTATTACGAAGACATTCTGTTAAACCTCCTTAAGCTAACACTTTTGTAATGAGTCGATTGACTGTCGTAGTCACAGACAATATAAGTGCATCCCTTCCGGCGAAAATCATAGAGTGGGCTTTCGCAGTGAACTTGGAATCAAAATTATTATTATGAATGGTTAAGGCAAATCCGCACTGTAACGACAGAGTGAGATGTACCTCCTGATCCCTATAATGATTCTGAGTTTTTAATATAACAAAACACATGTAGTCATCCGAAAAAGCTGTAGCCCTTTACTTAATGGTTAGTTGTTTTTTTGAACGCCCACAATGCTAAAAGCCTGTAAAGGCCTTAACCTTTTAAATTACTCTTTTCCTAACTTGGTTAAAGTTTTAAAGGCTTTATACGTTGAAGCATAAAGAGTAGTAAAACCAAATAAATAAAGGGCCTTACGCTCTGTTATGTTTTATTGAAGCATAAAACTTGAATACGAATTAAAAATAACTTTAAGTTTTATAAAGTCTGTGGTAAAATGCTCGCTTTTATGGAAGAGTGGAGTCTCCTGACACAGGCCTATGAGCTTAAAAGGGGATTCCAATTCATAGCATTCTTGTAACTTGTTTTTTGAATAATATAAAATATTTTGTATTTTTCTGTGGTAAATGCTTCTAGTAAAAAAATTTAGCTATAAATATCTAACAGTTAACCGCTTAAATAACATTAAATATATTAAAAACCATAAAAGGCCACAGGCTTTTTAGTGGCTGCAAACCCATTGAAGGCATTTTCATTATATAATGTGTTTGTGTGTTGCAAAAACTTGAAAAGTAGTCGATGGATTGGAGTAAGAAGTTGCCATGCCAGATTAGGCTTAATAATTTTAATTATTTGCACCTTATTGCAAACACAGAAAAAGTCAAGTAAAACACATAAAATTATACAAACAGGCCGCTTTTTTGCTAAACAACAACTCTCCCAGGTAACCTTTGTCGTCTAAAGAAAGAACAAATAAAGATAAAAGCATATTAGGGGAGTGGGTGCGCATATTGAAAGAACATGTTTCGTTACAGCTAATGGTGGATATAAAATAATAATAAAAGAGAAATAAAGATACAATAAAAATAAAAGAGGATTTGAGAAAATAAAATAACTTCTAACTCTGTTGCTATAGGATCTAAGAGTTTAAGCCTTTCTCGTGTACTCGATAGTAAGTTCCATAAACAGACAGCGTGAACTATAAAGAAACAAGAAAAGAGGTCGATAAAGTGCCGTTTATACAACTCGGTTACTATATCTGTGGACCTCGCTGGAATGTCAAGCCCCCTCCCCGTTCTCTTGAAAAAGAATAAAAAAATAAAATAATAAAAGAGTAAAAGTATAATATATTTTATTTATAGTTCATAATTATTATTGTTTACAACACTATCCCCATGATGCTTGTTTTGTGCACCGTACCTAAGCGCTGACGTGACGTCATCAGGTCCACAGATATTGTAACCGGGTTGTAAGTGAGGCGTATGGCCAACAAAAAAAAGTAAACAAAAAAAGAGCGTTGAAAATCACGTCGGCACAGCTAACAACTAATGTTATTTACTTATATAGTAATTGTTGTACAAGATGAATACGTCATGAACATCATTGTTCTGTGATTACATAAGCTTAACGTGAATTCTGTTTATTAACATACCGTCTGTCAATATTGTGGAAGTAGCTATGCTAATATTGTGCCATTATCGACGTCACTACTGATCAAATTTGTGAGATTTCAACTGAATGTGCGTGTACCAATATCCTTACCGAAGCCAGTGTACACGAAACTAAGTAAGATTAAAATAGAATAAACCACTTTTAAGTATATTTATTTATTAAAGCAACAACATTATGGACACGCAATTTATCGCTCGTAACTGTTTATGCATAGTAGATTACCCACGCGTGTTACATAGATTATATCAATAAGGAGGTTTCAAGTATTAGTTTTTGAAAAAAGTGTTATAACTTTTCTATGATCTCTGATAAATGAATAAAGGAATTTTCTTCTTAAATAAATTTGTTATAATGAGAAGAATGGTTAGCTTAAGTTTAATAATAAAGCTCTTTTCACAACACGTAAATTTAGTCACTAAATATCGACTATGGTGTAGTTTCAACGGATTTAAATGACAAAAATCATTTTTTTTAGAATGGGTTAGCTCTTGATCCCAATCAAGCCCGAGGGCCAAGACAGAATCCACGATGGAACGAGCTAACCTAGAAGGTGCCTATTCACCCTGGCTTTAAAAAATAGACGGGTTATAATTTACATAATAAGAAAAACAAACGTTAATTTCGAAAGCAACTTTTAGTTTGATTTATCTTTTTTACGTTTACACGAAAGGAATGTTTAGTATACTACCGAATATATTGAAAATACGCTCCAGATTATATTAGAAATCACGTCTGGTGTCCGTTACCGCTAAAATGGAGCCTCGTTTTCTTACTTTCTTCATTTTATTTTAGTGCCTTATAGCAGTATTTATGGGTATTCTGAATAAATTATTTTATTTATAACATTACTTGGTAAAAGTTTTATGAAGATATACTTATTTTGATTTTAAGGAACCTATAGTTGAAAATATAACTTTATTCTCCTAATGATGACTTTTAGTATATTTATAATATTGTTATTGTATAGGTCAGTTTAATTACGATGCTACTTGAAATATTGCAATAAGTAACTGTCTATCAAGTGATTGATATATGAAACTATAGTGCGATAATGAGAATAATAATTAATATGTATTTGTTGTATGTGTACAGGCAAGATGTAGGTGATAAAAAGTGAGAAGTATTTTGAAGTATACTACATAAAGTACTGAATAAAACTATACTAGCTGACTCCATATCATGTCAGAATGAGACAGTGTTTGAAGTTCATATAGAAATGTCATAGAAAATACCACAGTTTTTAGATTTTAACAATTTTCCACCTTTCCTAACCCTTCTTCCCATAACAACCTTTCCACGAGATGTTTTATAAAATATCTTGAATTTTTAAAACTCTTTCTCTGTTAAAATGATGTCTAAAAACTAAAACTATTAACTTTTTTTTTTGGCTAACTAACTTCTTTATTACAATTATATACTAGATTTTCATATTCAAAGAAATTATTATAAGAAAAAACTCAACTTGTCTCATGGCTTTAGACTTATGATATTGCGAAACATAAATTTACAAAAAAGTCATAGAAAAACAAATTAAAATATGTTATAACATAGAGCCACAGTAGCCTCATTTTATCAATAGATATCAAGCCATGCAAAATAAATTGGCAATTGCTTTAATACCTTGATCTGCTCCATTACTTGATAAAAATATCTCTCATTCAATTCAGACCCAACATCCGTTTCTTTTGAAGCAAACATGTCCGACCGTCTACAGCGCAGAATAAATAAAAATACATTGATATACTACGCGTAGTAGCTGTACTCTCACAACTCGAGCTATTTTGATGGTTCTCTAAGGTCGACGATCCATACTGTATCTTTATGTTAAACGAATAATAATGATAAAGTTAAATCAACTATAGATTAAGGTACGGCCCCGCTCCATTTAGTTATCCGAGTCACCATCAAAAACAATGAATTTGAATGTCAGCATCGTTCAGAAGTTTCAGAAAGCGCATGGAAATTGATTTCGACTTTTTGCAGTTTAAAAAGTTTAGTAAACGTAACGAGCGCAACACCAAGAAAGTTTGTTTTTTTTGCTACTTTTAATTAATTAAAATGAAATAGACGAGTTGTAATTTTATATTGCATAGAATATTTTTTTCCTAACTTGAACCCGAAGTCTAGGTTACGTGAATAAAGTATCCGAATTAATTTTTATTTCATATCGACAAGCACTATCCGATACCCATTACGGGATTCTAATAACGCAACCTAGTTTAATAACTATGTAACAAAACTTTTTTTTAATATAACAACCAATAAACGATTCTCACCTTAAGCCACCGTCTCCTGGTTTCCGTCAAGAAATCGGCAAGCACCATGTTACGAGTTTCACCAAGTTTTCACAAAATCGCGAGAAAGGTATAGCGTGCGTGACGCGTGCGATTCCCTCACGAGCTACTACCGGAGTGCCGTTAGGATATGGGAGGGTCGCACGCTTTGTTTTACCCCACCCCCGCACTCCTACAACCCCAAGACCTCTGCTCCCTACCGTCGGGAATAGGGTTGAATAGAGACATCGTGTTGAAATTAAACGTTAATTAAGTGCGAACTGCACACGTAGTTAAGTTTATGGTTTCAAGGAAGGAAAAGAATCACTTCTCACGTATTCGCTTTTGATAACCTGTGAAGGTTATCTGTCGATTTCGTTTTTTTTGTTACTTTTTTTTATAGTATCAGAAAAAAAGCTTTATCGAAATTATTCTTAGAAACAGAAAAACTCAGTGTCCCAATTAAGTTAATAGTCTTAAACTTTTTTTTAATCCTTTTCGTAGTTAACATTTTTTCGTAAACATCAATATTTAGTCTTATAATTGCTGAATATTTTATTCCTTTTTGATACTCCATTAAACAAAAATCTTTGTCAGTATAATGTGATATTATAATATATTTAATATATTATAATATAACGCAATTAACATAATAAATAAAATTACTTTTCCCTCATAAAGCAGCGTGGGGCGGACTGCCGATAACGTAGCAGGGGTAGCATCTGGGTCAAGTGATCTACTCCTGCGCTTTTATTAATATATTTTCAGGATATCATTACATTTTTATGCTATCTGAAAGTTTTCTGACATCAGTTGTCGTGATAAGTGACATACTAGAGTTAATATTATTATAACGTAGTATTTGTTTACTCTGTTTTATTATTTATATATATGACTAGTAAGCGAATTATCAATTGTATTTCCAGGTATATTACTCAAAATTTGTAAACACAATAACAGTGTTGCGTAAGTAAATAACTCCGTTAAATATTTTTACAATACATAAAAATATATTTATCGGCTGCTTTTCTCGTACAGCATTTTTTAATAGTAAATAGGTAGGCGCTTGACCGCCATTTCGCCTGAGGGTAAGCGATGATGCGATCTAGGACACGCTTGCCGAGAAGATACCTATTCACTGGTAAATTGAAGACCTCTAAATTATATTTGTCAGGAAACTCAGACTCAGGCAAACAGTTCCATGTTTTAGAAATAAAATTGCAACCAAAACGCTTAGTGCGACTCTTTGTTATATCAACCATAATGTTAGCGCCTATTTGTAAGTCTGGTTGCCCGATGAAAAATGGGGAAGCTAGAACAATGCTGTGCAATTCTGTTGCACACTGCACTTGCAAAGGAAATACTAACTACCTTCCGTTTATGCTTAAAGGTTTTGAGCTTATTACAAAAAATATTGACATTGCCGATGAGCTTCTTGGCCCTTCTTTCAATGGAGTCAAATGTAACGAACACCTTTATGTAAATAGTCTAAACAACGCTAAAATAGCATAAAGTAATTATTATATGACAACATGATGATGATATTAGAGGTAATCAATATACACCTCCCGTGTACCACGAAATGGACAGCAGTGTCTTCGAAATGATGGTTCGGTTTCCTACCCGCCTGTCAAGCGTGCAGATTAAGGCAAAATGCCCCATTTTCCGGAGACTCTTCCGTCCAGCAATGGATAATTATAATATTAATATATCTTACATTCACATCAATTAACCTAGCCCAAAGTAAGGCTTGTGTTATGAATACTAGGGTAACAGATAAACATACATGTGAGATACATATATATGTAATATTTATAGAAATATGTATTACCCATGACTTAGGTACAAATGCTCGTATTCTTCACACAAACATCTACCCCTTTCGAGATTCGAACCCTAGACCGTCGGTGCGAAAGGCAGGATCGCTACCGTTGCTTGATAGATATTGGTCAGCATACGTTTGAGGAGAAGGAATAGCACAGCGCGTTCGGCTTGCAATTGCAGAGTGTGAGTTACCAAAATCACTAACGAGCTATTTTGTGCTTCGAAAAAATATGTATTTTGCTAAGCCGCACTAACTATATTTTTATATGGATCACTAACAGTGTTACATTATCACACTTATGAAATAAAGACGTACTTTTATCTTAATTAAATGCCAAATACTTAGAAGTGAACACAGCATGAATTTTTATGTTACATTACAGTTCAAGCATAAGCATAAGCTCGAGTGTGTATTTATGAATCAAATTGTATGTCAGTGTGTGTGTGTGTTAGTTAGTTGGTATATGTATCGTATGAGAGAAAAATATGATAGATAATATTGATTGATTGATTGATTGATTGATTGAATGTAACATACGACGTTAAGGTGTAGATTGGTATGCTTTGTGTATTAGAAGGGCTAGCTTTCGCGGCGCTTCTTCTGTTTCCACGAACAAATAGTATCAAATTATATAAACAAACTTTTAAGTTACACGGTATTGGATTGCGCGATACGCGATAAACTTGAGCCATTAGCGAGCGTGTGTTTTTTTTGTATTAATAACAAGTTGGAGTCAAATTCTGTATCGTCGTCGTGACCTATCCAGGATAGTGAGTACCGATACATTATGCGCACTTATGATGGATCTACATATAATAATATGACAAACAGACGAACTGCTTACGATGTAACGTAATGGGTGATTGTTAAGTACAAGTTGTATGGTTTACTATAATAAAGAAACTATCTTTTGCCGCAACCTACTCTCAAGCTATGTCTGACTTTGTTGATCCCTCAGGAGGTGTAGTTTTTTTTTATTCTAGGTGCAAGGTACCGTACGTCCTTTCATCCTTCATCCTGTTTGTCCTTCATCCCTGATTACGTGTACGAAAAATTTCACAATCTCTTGAATGGTTTGAATGTGAGAGCGTAACACAAAAACAAACTCACTTTTGTATTTACAACATATTATTAGAATATAACGTATTCTGAGCTTACCTTAAATCCTTAAGGTAATACTAATCCACGGGACGAGGATAAGATCATGTGTATTTACATATTTCAGATCTGGTAACAAAATTATCCACTAAATGATGGAAAACGCAGCTTTTTTATCAATACAATATAGAATATTAAAAAATATATTTTATTAATTATATAAAAAAATCTTGGATTGATACAGTAAAACATGAAAATAAACACAACATAAATATGAAAGCGTTTAAAATTGTTTCTTTTTAATTATTGCCGTCTAATATTCTATCGAACATGCTCCAAATAACTCACTTAATTTATAGAAAATCAAATTTGGGATATAATGAGATTCTGATTTCTGCTTCAATCAAAACATTTAATTTTCTTACATCTATTTTATTGAATTCAAAATAAGAGTAAAACATAAGTGATACTTTTTATATTTTAAATTTTGTTCTTTCTTTTTATTATTTGAAGATTTTTATGAAAAATCACTTTTTCTCCTTTATTCATTCAGATAAACATCACTTTCAATTCTGACCGATCTATTTTATTTCTCTGAGAGAAACAAAGGCAAAACGTGATTCTGCCTGAAAATCCTTAATTAATTTTATTTAAAATTAAAATGGTCGTCAAAATATCATTGCATAGCATATCATTAAAAATTTTTTTTTCTTAATATAAATCTGAATCAATATAAGTTTCTTAGCAGAAGCACAGATAATTTCACATTATATCTATAGTAGTTATAAAAAGCTGTTCTTGTAACATTATGTAAGTAAATAAAAAATAATAAATATCTTATATATCTTTACGCGCGGCCTCCGTTCGGACTCCGTTACTTTACGTAATCGGCCTGACCCTGTTTGTCATCAGATTTTCGACGCGATGACGTCAATTACGGGTACGTATTCATAACTATATGTTTTAAGTAAGTTACATAATGGGTAGAGATTTTTTTTTTTTATTTGTTTAAAAAAACAACTTAAATTTCGCTCTCGTGTAAAGTGTGATCTTCAACTTCTTTAACTGGTTTTGCCTCTACTTTAAACAGAAGTAAAACTTCTTTAGGCTTACTTCTATAATACTGGTAGGTATTATAGTCGCCAATTTTCAGACGCGACTTGAGCCCAACTTATATAATTCGTGGACCAATGTAACGGTCAGTCGGTAGTCTATATTTGGAGTTCGTAAGTTATTCTTGTTAAAAAAGTTAATGAATAATACAAAAATGTCTAGCAACTGGTCTTAAGTATTAAATCGGTTAAACAAACTTTTTCCCAATAATATATTTAATGTTAGTCACCGCTTCAACCAATTAGGTCAAGAGTTACATCAAAGTTTTAGGAAAAATCGTTATTTTACAAAAAATGCGACTATGTAGATACACTTTAAAAGCAAAACGGTATCTAAAATTCAAAATATAACATCCAAATCGTGAGAACCCTTTCCGAGACTCGCATTATTAATATTCGAGAATCGTTAGCAAAAAATAAGATAATATAGTTTATTTATATATAATTATTTATTATCAATTTTTTTTATTATTTCTATATTTCGTTGAAGAGGTTTTTTCGAGATATGTAAAAAAAATAAAACCTAGGTGGTTAAAATAACTACCATTGTTATATTTGGAAAGATAAGAAGTATTAACGGAATGGCTGACTTGTATTGTTTTTTGTTTTGAGCTATTTTGAATATTCGCTATTTCATTTTGAATGTTATTAAGAGACACTATAATAGATGCGTCTATTTTATTTGGCTCTTTTCCTGTTACATTGTATTGTGTTCTGTCAAGTCAAGTCAAGTTGTGTAGACATTGTTTTCTCCGTCTCTATCAGTACAATTAGAAGCGGAAATTTAGCTTTTCTGTGAAATCGCAAGAAAATTGAAGATACCTTGGAAAATAGGCGTAGAGAATGACGATTTATAGTAGTCATAAGTAACCAAAGTCTCAAAAATAAAAAGTAAATTTAAACAGTGAAGTACTTATCAACTTTCTTTATTTACACCTCAATCATATTAATTATTATACACATTTTAAGTATCTTTTTAATAACAAATGACTCATTCCTGCTACATAATTGGCAATTATTTGTTGCAAAAACAAACGGTATTGCTTGTATAATTATTTTATTGCTAATTTCCGCGTAATTCAAAATCAAACATTTCAATTTCCTGATATAAAAAAATATTTATCTTTAAAAAAATAATGTACAAATGTGAAGAAGAATTAAAATTTTAAATGGGTTCTATGTTAACAGATGGAAGGGAAGGAAATATTTGTAAAACGACTAGAAAAGAAGTCATAAAAAAAACCCAAATTTAAAGTTCTCCATCACTCTTCAAACAGATCAGTTGTCCGATATTCTTCAAGCAGTTCTAGAAAACGCAGTGAACAATTTGGTTAAAGGAATATCAATAGTCAATTGATTTTTTTAAAGAAAAATTAAATCTAATTATGAAACCAGACAATCAACAACGAGATTTGAAACAATTATTATTGCAGTTATTTAAAAAAAACAGTAAAATTTGTTTCTAATTTTATATATCATAAACTTGTACTTATACATTTAAATTATGATGGTAGTTACAAAAAATCTATTAAAGCGATATTCTAGATTATAAGGATTTATTTTTAATTCAATTTTGTATAACTTTGACCGATGGGCGATCACTAGTTATTTTATAATGTGTACAATTTATTACAATCAAACACATATAATAAAATAATGTGCATTTTCTTACTTAAAAGGAAATAATTATATATAACCTGTCACCATATTTAAAAATACTTCATTTCGATATTCTTTAAAAAATTGTGAAAAAAAAAACATTTTATATATAACAAATTCCAACCTAAATTCAGATAATGACATTTAATTTATTAAATTTTATTATTAATACTTTGAATACTACCTACAATCGGAAACTGATATTACTTCATAACTGAAGCATTAATAACGTCAATTTTGGTTGACCAAGAAACGTCAGCATCTACTTAATATCTTCACCACAAGCAAATATTTATGCAAATTCCAGTAATGACGTCAATGATAATGAAAGGGCAGCAATATTTTTTCGATGCTGTAAATGTGTTCGCAATACGCGCTGCTTTTAAAATAGTAAGTTGTACCATGCAATACGCGGTAACCGAAAAAAAGTAAAAGATTTTAATTCAGTTTTTCATAACTTTAGTTATTTTTACAAATATTCTTTTATAAACATAATTAAATGTCTCTCTCTCTCTCTTTAAATGACTCTCTTTAAATATTTCATTTATTTAGTTTTGAATTCTTTTAATACATTGTAAAATGACATACGAAATTGCTAAACTGGCATAGTTGAATCATAATCAAAGTTACTAAAAGAGACCTTTCTTTTCGGGCCAAAAATGTACCTTGGTACAAGTTATTTGAAAATATTCATAATAATGTACAAACATTTATTTCATATATAATATACCCATAAATTAGATTTTTATAAAGATAATAAAACACAATAAGTTATACACTAAATCACAACTGCGTAGAACGAAACGCTAATGTGGCACTTGTGTGTGACAGTCGGTTAGATTTTAATAAGTTTTTCGCGGCTCTGGAACACGGTATTTTAGTAAAGTCCGTAGGCTGATAAAATAACTAAACGCTTACAATGATATCTATTTTTGCTCTTGATCCTACTGTATATATTAAAAACAGAAGAATTCATAAAGCAGTATGTCGCTGATAAACTTGTATACATTTTATGTTTAAGACTGAATATCGAAAAATGTTAATATAACTTTAAGCTACAAAACGCTTTAAAATCATAACAATTGTGCTTGCCAGCTAAAAAAAACATTTGTTGCAAGTAATGTATATTTTTGAATGATTTTTTTAGTGGTACAAATGTATTTAAAAATAAACAAGTATTTTTTTCGGAATATACAATTTCTTTGCTATTTTTTGGTATCTTTGAATCTTAGGTACATGTTTAGCCTTAGTTATATGGAAGAAAGAAAGGCTCCTTTAGACTGAAAATTAAGTGCAAGTCAGTTCAGATCAGGCACCGTTCATGACTAACTTAATAGAAATAAATTAAAGGTATCACTTAGCACTATTCGATGTTTTTATAAAAGAGTTTTTATCTACGAAAGTTCAGTGACTTTATCTCATCTTTCCATTAGTACGATAATAATAATTTCAATAGAGAGAATATCTGATTTATAATAGGGAAAAAGTAAAATACGACGACGATACAATCGACAGTGCATGGAAAAAAGAAATATTTTAGTGATTTTAACGACCGTTTGGTGCAACGGTAGCGATCCTGCCTTTCGCACCGATCAGTACTGGGTTCGAATCCCAGAAGGGGCACATGTTTGTGTGATGATTACGAGCATTTGTACTTGGTCATGGGTGTTTATATATATTTCTATGAATCCCTACTAATATTATAAATGCGAAAGTAACTCTGTCTGTCTGTCTGTCTGCTACGCTTTCCCGCTTAAACCTCTCAACCGATTTTGATGAAATTTGGCACAGACAATTTTTAGTCCCTGAGAAAGAACATAGGCTACCTCTTATTGCGAAAAAAAGGGATGAAGACGTTGAAATAGGGGTTGAAAGTTTGTATGGGATTTCTTAATTTTAAAAGATAAAACCATGAAACTTTATATTTAAGCACTTGATAAGATATAATTAAACATTTATTCTAGCGTTTTTGAAATTTCGACCAGTGAGGGGGTGAACTAAGGGTTGAAAGTTTGTATGGGATTTTGTCATTTTTGGGGATAAAACTATGAAACTTTATATTTAGGAACTTGATAAGACATAAAAAAACAATTTGTTGTAGCGTTTTTGAAATTTCGACCTGTGAGGGGATGCAATAGGGGTTGAAAGTTTGTATGAAGTTCGTCATTTTGAAGATGATAAAAACATTACATTTTGTATTTAGGCACTAAATAAGAAACAAAAATCGTTTGTTCTAGCATTTTGAAATTTTTACCACTGTGGGGGTGAAATTCTACAAACGGAATTCCCGAAATTCGAACGGAACGGATCAAACACTTAAAGTAGCAGGTATCCATTTAGAGAAAAACTGTTTTTCGCATGGCCAACTGTACGTGGCCTGCTCGCGAGTGTCGAGTCCAAACAATCTCCACATTTTAACAAATAATAACAAAACAGCAAACATTGTGTACAAAAATGTTTTAAATTATGTAACAAAACGTGATGCTGGCCCCTGTAAAGTGTCTCTTGGACATAAAGGACCAATAAATTTTCCTAGGTACTTTCTGCCACTTAATGGAATACATAGGTACCTTATACCTACTGTAAACAGATATTTTTTAATTTTTTTAAACATACCTACTCTCTTTTAATCAAATGCTATACCCAAATCTATACCGTTCTTTTAATATAATCATTAATATTCAAATTAATTTACTGTCACTGTGTAAATATTTGTGTTACGGCTAATTTTCTGAGCCGTTTGTTACAAAATTGGATATGGATAGTCTGAAATCTGAAAAAGAACATAAGTTACTTTTTATCAAAACACCACGCGGGCGAAGCCGCGGGCGGAAGCTAGTATTAAATATCTATGTATCATATATGTATGTCCATCCGTTACCCTAGTATCCATAACACAAGCCTTACTGTGCTTACTATGGGCTAGGCTAATTGGTGTGAATGTAAGAAATATTTATATTTATTATTTTTCTATAAAAATAAATGGTATGTCAATTCAAAATAACAGCTTTTTCATTATATTTAAAAATGAAAATATTTGTTACATAACATCAATTAGTATAGCTCAAAGTAGGACTGTAAGGCTTGTGTGATGGATATAAGGGTAACGGATAAACATACATATATAATATATATAGACATATAATATTAAAAGAAATACATATTAATACCCATTATTCAGGTACAAATTCTCGTATTCCTCACACAAACATCTGCACCTCCCGCGAATCAAACTTAGGGCCGTCGGTGTCAAAGGCAGAATCACTACCGCTACCCTAGATGGTGGTCAAAAGGAATCGTCGTGTGATAAATGCATATGAAATTTATACACGATACTAATCACAAAATCTTTTTTTTTAATTTTGTATGTCTACTATTTGGAGTATTCTCATGTGCTCTGATTACAAGCAAATTCTCACAGAAAAAATCGTCTCTTTTTTCATGACAGTGTCGCAAAAAACCGCTTCCACAAATGAGAGTAAACAAAAGCTTGCGAAAGACAATTATCCGTGGGTCTTTTTTAACCGTTACCGATAAATTCTGGATTACATTACATTTAATCCTTAGCTCACAACTATTTGATCGCTTCGTGTACCAATTTATAGCTATGGATACTATTTCCAGAATTTATACTTAAGCGGTAATTACATACAGGTGTATTGATGATCAAAGAAGTTTTGGCTCCATCTGCATTTTTAATTTATGAGGCTTTCAGGAACCAATTAGAAGATATCCTAAAAAAAGTCTGGTCAAAACCACCTACGAGCTTGTATAAAAGATCTGATGAGAGTTTAAGAAGCGAGAGATGTATGTCAGGTTGTTGGAAAGTTGAAATATGTAATCTCTGCCTGCTTATACACGAAATATATACATATACATATATATATATATATATATGTATATTATTTCCAACTATACTACAGTTGTTTTGTAAACAGTCTGCCAGGAATAATATTGCACAAAATAGTCCTTTAAGAAGAATGTGTTCATTTTATAATGAAATTTGCTCTGAGGTTGATATATTTAATTGTAGCATCAGTTGTTTTCGTAAATCACTTTTACCAAAATTGCAACCTCACACTTAGGCTGCTTGGCATGCTGTTTTGTGGGTTTTTCATTGATTTTTTCTTCTTCGTTAGTGTTTTTCTTAAGTTGTCCTGTGATTTTATTGTTTAATGTATTATTGTATTATTTATTGTATTGTTTAAAGTTTTATTGTATGGTCTAAAATAATTGTAATTTTATTTTAAAAGTGCTGTGCACAATTGTAATTGGGCGCAGACACGCTCGATGTTAATTGTAAGTGTTTTTATTGTGCATTTTGTCTGTTGTCTGTTATTGTGCCTTTTTAATAATAAATAAATACTGATAATATCGATCCACCGTCACTTCGTATAATCATCGTCATACAATCCTAATCTGGGGCACAGATCTTTCCATGAATGAAAGCTCCGTAGGGATAAGATCGATAAGATACAGTGTTAACGACTACAGACGCTGCCGGAACCATTCGGCTAACGTGCCTTCCGAACCACCAAGGAGATTTAGCTTTACCCTTTTTTGTTTTATTTTTTTAACCAGTGGAATGGGTTGTCGGCGGGGATATGTACATAGTACTCTCCCAAAGAGTAAGGTAGACCCACGAAGCGTAGGCGGGGCATACCCAAGAAATACTAACCGCTGGAGCGTACCTTCTTGCTGCCGAAATTCATTCGATCCGTTTGGGGCAATCGCCACTAAGGAGCTTAAGCTTATCTTAAGTCGCTACAGCACCGCTATCACAAAACTTGGTACATCATGGAAAAAAGATTTCGAATTTTGCTTAACTTCCGTTGTTAAATATTCAAAGATCGATCTTAATCTGAATATTAAAGCTTTCAGTCTATATTTAGAAACGCTGATTCAATTATTTCCACCATTTTTGCATTCCTTGCGGCATGGCATATAAATTAAATTTAAAAGGTTACTACGTATATTTTTTTCCCTTTCATTATCATTGACGTCATTACGGAAATTTACACATATATTTGCTTGTTATGAAGATATTATATAAAGTAGACGCTGACACTTCTTGGATAAAAATGGGGCCAACATTCATATTATTCATGCTTCACTTATGAATGAACATTAATAATTTATTTTTAGTCTTAAAGGGTAAGTATGTATGTAGTATGTACAAACTTTTACTTTTTTTTTACTATTATTAACTACATGCCACGTGGTAAATATTAAAACAATGCTATGCACCAAAACAACTGCGTTTATTACACTTGCATTACATTAATAACGTGCCGAATTATAAATACTACATGCATGCAGGTGCTTCTTTAATGATGGATAATTCCGTTTTTATTATTTTTTATTGTACCATTGTTTAAATCGCTAAAATTAACTTAATTTAAGCTCACTTTAGAAATAACTACACGAACTCTAGCGGTGTGTATCTTTTATTAGCTTTTTAATTTATATAGCTTGTAAGTATACAATATTGTATTTATATTTCTTTGTCATTTTGCTGGATTTGTTCCGACTTAGAACAGCAACGCGTGGCCAGGTCAGCTAGTATAATATCAATACGATATGCTATTCATTGGGTGCAAGGGAGGGCCTTTTGTATCTTCTAAGGCAAAAGGGTTCTTCATACGGTATTTAACGTTTAGTTTAGTACACTTTGGGCGTTGCAGATGAAAAATATATATTTATATACCTACTGTTATTTTTAACCAAAATAGAAGATAACATTGTACGTTTTCCTACAACTACTATATTAATGATCATATTTCATCTATATTTCGAAAGGTCGAAAGTCACCTTCTTAATTTGTGTTAGAAATGGCTGTGAATGGTTGAAGTGGAAAAATTACTAACTTTTTCTATTAACATAAATAACTAGTTGTGATTTAAGGTTTCTTTAACATTTAGAAATTAAGTAAATGTATGTTTATGTGAAATATTACCTACCACTATAGCTAACCTAAAATATTACTTTGATTTGATTTATCTGACATGAACATCACCATGGTGAGGAATTAGGAACAAGTATCCTATGTTCACTTTGGGATATAATCACCTAGTCCGTGAGAACAATTCATGATTACTATTTCGGTTCATAACAAAAAATCATGTACCCAGTCGCTACATATTCCAAATAAAGTAAATATTTCAGAAAATATCCAAATAAATCGTGTTTTTATAGGTAACCCTAATATAATACTATATAATACCTAATAATAATAATCATTAATCATTTAATCGCCTGAAAGTATAGTTGTATAGCTCTTAAGTATACTTATATATAATATTTTAATTGTATAAAATATTTCGATACGTTTTATAAAGACATTAAAACAAAAGACATTAGAAAAAATATATGTCAAAATGTATAAACCCAACAATCAGCGTCCTCATTTGCGTTGTTGAAGGTTATATCAGATAAAACTGTGCAAACACTTCAACTCATTTGTACAAAAATTGTTCCTGATATAATGTATTGTAAAGTGATCGTCATAACAAGTAAATAGAAAGATAACATGATATTTTATTCAAAAGTAAGTAATATTATAATTTAAATAAGCGGTTATGTAAAGCAGTTTACATTCATCTTCTTAAATACCTGCTGTATATTTTTACACAGTGATTCGGTGATATTTGGAAAACAAAGTTTCATACGGATATTGAAAATAGGAGAAAAAATATTTTAACGGATATGAAGTTGAAACAAATTACAATTTTACGGTGATATTTACATTTTTCGGTAATCCTTTAGTCAATCCTAATTTAAGGCAGTTTGCAAAGCTTAAGGTTTACATTATGATAGTTTTCAATTAAAATTTGCGAAACTTTTGGATGGGCTTAGTATAAACGGATCCATCAAAACAAACTTTTAAATCCCCACTAAGTCACAAATATTCGCTTGCTACAATTAATTAATATATTTTTTATTATTTTATATATTTTTTGCATTTTTTCTATGCTATATTATTTTAATAGAAAAATACTAGAAAAAATCGACTCAGCTCAAAAGTGAATTCCCCCAAGTCCATATTAGTGATGTGCCGGATATCCGTATCCGTATCTGCATCCGCGGATATCCGAGGCAGAAGAAAGATCCGTATCCGTGTCCGTATGCATTACTTTTTGGCGGATTTTTTACGGATCTATTTACCTTATTAATTTTAAATTTATAGGTAAAATTCTTTAAGCGATTCTTTTACTTGAAACAAAACATTGTATCATCCAAAGACTTCAGCATTTTTATTAATTCTTAAATTAAAATCCAGTCATCATTTATTATTACAAAATAATTCAAAACTACACTACCAAACTTCTTTGTAGACATTTTTTTAAACTCAATTACCAATACCAAACACAAGCGTTATCTATGCTGCCCAGTGCCACATTAAACCAAAACAAAAGAAAGACCCGCCGCGCAATGTAAGTCGAGACATGTCTCAACTCAACTCAACTCAAGATCACGTGCACTGACACCGATTGTGCAAGAAAGTTAAGATCCGTATCCGTATCTGCGGAGCTTGACACCAAATATCCGTATTTAGATCCGTATTCGCGGATCTACATTTTTGACGAACCGGTACATCACTAGTCCATATCCATTAGTAGAACAAAAATAAGTAGCTTACTACTGCAAAAAAATTGAGCAAGCCGAAAAAATAAATTCCCAGAACAGAGTCTTGTGTTAACATTAGTACATGGACCTTAACATTAAGAAAATAATGTCTGAATTTAAAGTTTTAGGATGACGAGACAGTAACGTCTGCACATTTAAAAAATTACCTCTTGCTTTTGAGTGATAGTTTTTAATTGAAACATTTGCTAATTTTAAATGTTTTTAAATGAGCAAATGTTTCAACCGCGCATGAGTTAATAATTGTATGACGTATAGTCTCGGGCAAATAACTTGAACATGATTTTGAAATCACGTGACACGCGCAGTAGCAAGTTTAGGTACATTATTCACTACTGCGCATGTCACGTGATTTCAAAATCATGTTCATCTTATTTGCCGGGGACAATATTTAAAACTGCGAAGAGAAATTTTAAATTTTAAAACTGTAGTAAGTTTAGTTTGCTAATGATCTTAAAATCTTAAACCTTAATGTATAAAGTTTTGCTACAAACAAAATCTAGTTCTTTAAAAGTTATTGATATTGAAAAATATTATATTTATACGGCTTCTTTTGGGTTTTGTCAAAATTGATTCTTAGTAACTTTAAATTAGATTTTTTTTTTATACTTTATACGTGCCTTAATGTCAAACAATAAAACGTTCAAAATTCTGTAACTAAAGATTGTCCATCCTATCCTCCCATAATTAACTAAATGTTCGTAAGAGAAATCAGACTTTTCAGAAAATATCTATTCGATATGTTCAAATTCTTCATTACATATGAAATACAGGCTAGAAGATGTGAGCTATAAATATATCTTTTATCAAACACTTTTTATTTATAACACACGCCCATTATACCACGAATAATGCATAATATAACATACTTTATACGCCACAATGAAATAAGAAAATTCCTGTGGCATACTTACCGTGTTTCCTCCTTCAAGCCTGAATGAAGGAATGCCAAGAATTGGCACATGAAGCGACACTAAATCGATGGTTCCACGAATTCTCGCTTACCAAAATATGTTTTTGCTAAGAGCGATTACATATTGTGACTTTTGTCAAATAGGAACGCTTCTTTATTGCGATGTCATAGATTAAAAAATATACTACGTCCGATAGTTCTGCTTTCTTGACCGTTAATAAATGTTTGAATTTAGACTGTTCTAAAATTGGGAGAATCACCTAACTATAGGGTGACTGGATTACATATGGGGATTGGTATAAGCCAAAGCAAAAAAATACATCAAAAAGAATTATGAATAATCTTATGATTCAGAATGGCTGCTTATTTTTATCACAAACAAGTAACTTAAGACGCATGAGGACTACAAAAACATTGAAATTTTACAGTGAATTAGCCAAAATATGGCTCAGAAGAGCTTAAGAAAGCATTAGAAAAGATGTCACTGGGATAATTGGTAATTTAATGGCCACGATATAATTATAATTTTTTTTATTTCTGTTTTAATAGTTAAACAGAAAGAAACTGTAACACTTTGAATCTGTTTTAGAAAATACCGGTTCATAAGTCAATAAGGTTCACATTGGCATAACTATGCGACAGCTCACTAATGATTTGGGTACTTTGAAATGCGTATGTTGGTGTACTGTGTATATACATAAATAGTTAAACGTAAAACAGTTTCTAACAGATTGGTAACAAAAAACATTATATCTGTTACACTTTTATAAGTGTTCGACGCAAAACAGGTTCAAAACACCCAAATAAGTGATACAGGAATAATTCTGTAACAGATTCAATGTGTAACCCTTATGAAAGTGTATCCTTATAAAGGTGTTTTTGAATCCCTGTCGTCAAAACCTTAAGAAACGATGTTGTTGTCAAAAATTGTCGTCACTTTAAGAAGTATCTTTGTTGACTTTGTGTAACAATATATTTTGCTATAAATAGAGATTGCAAATAAAGTCACTAATAAGATTTCCACTTACTAAAATTCGCTGACATAACCAAGCCTTAGGAGTTAGACCTCTCCCGAGAGAGGAAAGGTTAATTAATATTTTAATTGACTGAAAATGCTGACACAGATGATACCCTATAAATTCAAAACACTGACATTAAATAGTAACATAGAAATTGTAACCAATCAAGCTCCATTTCAAGAATTTGGAGATAGAATAACCTATTTTTCTCTTTTGCCGCCATGGATTTTACGATTTGTTTGTAAAACTAAATACGTTTTAATTTAAATATTTACTCATTACTTTGATGTGCTCCAAGGCTTCCTAGCCTGGAAGAACATAATGTTATGATTCAAAATCCTACACCAGTATTATAAATGTTAAAGTTTGTAAACTTAGTATAGAGATGTTGCGATGTTTGATACTCAATCAGCAAAAATGGCTGAATGGATACGGAGGAAATTTAACAGACAAATAATTTAAAACCTAGATTCAAACATTTATCTCCGCTTATACTTTTTATCCCCGCGATAAAGACTTTCTATGAGAAAACAAACACACAAATCGCGAGCCAAAGCTAGTACTATATAAAACTGAATAATAGATTTTCAAACAATATATTTTAATTTACACAGTTTAAACATTATAGTCCAGTATAGCATCTTATAGTGACGCATATCAATATTAATTTTTTTTATTGTTTTATATAAATATATTGACTCGGCCATCGCATGAAAACACGTGTAAATTAAATTATTTAGTGCGATGGCCGAGTCAATATATTTATATAAAACAATAAAGATTTTTAATATTGATATGCGTCACTATAAGATGCTGTTAATTATTACGTAACAACTTAATGCTTCGAGTACGGAGATTCCAGACACAATTGATTTTCAATTGTTATGGACCACGATCGTGGTCTTAGGGACTGGACGTATTAAGACAGAAATTCGCTTAAGTAGGGACTGAATAAATTAATAACCGACTTGGTATTACATGGATCTCACAACTTTTTACCGTAGAACAACTGAGTTGCGAGACTTGGTTTTTTTGACAAGTATTGTTTTTGATGGGATCTCATTGCTTTTTGTATTTTGTAGACAGTCTACTTTTTTCCTTTTCGGTACCTTCTACTTATTGTATATATGTATGTATATCTACCAGCAACGAATTTTCTTAAAGCCCTCTCTCTGACTTATCAATTTTTCTTATTTTTGAAGGTTTTTTTAGTTTTTCCTTGATTCATACACCAAACACTATTTATATTCCAAATTTGAAGCTTCTAGGTTTGCTAGAAGTGTCTTAGAATTTTGATGATCGGTGAGTCAGTGAGTGACAAAATTAAGAAATTTGACCCGTTATAATTCTTAAACTACTAGTTCAAATTGAATGAAATTTGAAATATACCGTGTCTTTACAATGCCTGCATGGTTACTTAAAATTCAGTCTTCTAGTTTTATCCACAACGAAGTTACAGGGGGTCGAAAATGGCCTGAATTGCTTCGAGAAAAGGATGGTACGTCCGTGCCGCTTTTTTGCTTGACTTGGCGGGGGCACTGCCGTGCCCCCAGATAACCATTGCTTTAGTCATCCTATGATCACGGCTCCTGTAAAGGAGTCGAAACGTTAGGACTATATATAAATTAAAAAAAAACCCTAAATAAGATTTTATTGCATTCAATCAAGATAAATATAATTTTCTGATCACCTATGTGCCAATTTTCTTTTAATTTTTCGATTGGCATTCCTATTACTCGGACATAAACATTTTTACTAAATATCAATTTTTCACTGCGGAGAAAACAATACACATTCATATCTTTTTTGTGTGTCATGTTAACACTTGAATAGTCATTCATAATCAGTATTTAATTAATTATTCAAACTCACAAGAAAAACAAACGAAAGTAATTTGTGTGTTACTAATAATATCGCTTAAGAGATTTGCCCGTGTCACTAATGTTGTTTTATCTGGCAAGCTAAAGCTAATAACGTTATTATTATTTATAATTAGCATCGTTAGGCGCTGCCAAGTCGCCACCGCCGCGTGCTAACGGGATACCCGTACGTTATCGAAAAAGTAAATAATGACAACGTCTATACGTCACGTCTACTATAGACGGGAGATGACCGATGTCACGTCTGAAGAGTCCTTATCCTATCCTATATTCCGCCATTTCGAGGTGACGAAACGATCGTGTATGTCTATGGCAAATTTTGCCGCAAATTAGGCCGCCGGCAAAATTAATGAAAATAAATATCATTCAATCTTTATCCAATCGCTTCCTATGCGTTGACATTGTCGAAGTTTCTGTTCAAATATGGAACCACAAATTAAATTAAAAAAGGATGTAGGTGTCCATCGAAATTAAAAGTGTTCAAGACACGGGCGTAGCCAAGTTTTAGTTTCGGGGGGGGTTCAAGAAAATAAAACTACTGAAAGTGCATGCAACCTTTATATTATATGAAAAATATGTAAAAAAAAGAAACAGAAGGTTTATTTGATTACATATTAACAGAAATAATCTTCTGTTTTTCTTTTTGAATATATCCACTACTTTATTTGCATCAATTTCTATCCCATAGTGAATATTCATGAGAGCCAAGACGTTCAGTCTGTTTTCACTCGTTGTGTTCCGCAAGTAGTTTTTAAGTCTTCGTAGGCTTGAAAAAGTCCTTCCTGGCGTAGCAGTGGAAACAAGTATGGACCATACCGTACCGTATGGTAGCCAATATTTGTAACAACGTGTTAATATTTGGATATAATTTTTGATCGCACCCAAAGCAGATTTTGGAGTAGGGGAGGTGATAGTCATAGCTGCTTAACACACTTCAAGATCTGCTTTGACGACAGATGTACTACTCTGTCAAGAAAGTACCGGGAAAAGATCAATAATATACAAAATATTTGTTATTCATCCATATTTATTTTATCACCTTCAAAGTATGCTCCCTCAGTAACGATATACTTACGCCAACGAATAATCCATTCTTCTTCGTCTTCTACCGATTGAAAACGGGTGCCACGAAGTGGTAATTTGAGTTTATAAAAAAGAAAGAAGTCAGCTGGAGCCTTATGGTGGTCGCTGGATGGTATTTGTTGAGTGTTTGGTCAAAAATTCGTTCTCAATGATGGCCTAGTGCGAAGGTGCATTATCGTGGTGAAAAACCAAGAACTTTCTTTTCACAAATCTGGCCTTTTTCGTGGAATTTGCTTTCTTTAATGCCGCATAACGCTCAAATAATGTTCTTTATTTACCGTTTGACCTTCCGGCAAGAATTCTGAGTGCACAACACCGCGATAGTCAAAGAAAACAATCAACATGTCTTTGACTTTTGATCGACTTTGGCGTGGTTTTTTCGATTTCGGTTCAGTTGGAAGGCGCCACTCCGAAGTTTGTTGACTAGTTTGCATGTCAACCTCGTAAACCCACGTCTCGTCACCAGTAACAACGCGTTTCATGAATGTTGGGTTGGAATTGACTCGTTCTAGCATGACCTCAGCGACTCTCATGCGATTGAGTTTTTGGAGAAAATTCAGGTCTTGGGGACTAGCCGAGCGGTAACATGTTTCATACCTAAATGATTATTTAAAATGGTACGCATCGACTCGTGAGATACAAAAAGTTCGGCGGCTATCTCTCTTAAAGTTAAATGATTATTTTCAGTCACTATTTCCTTCACTTTTGCGATGTTAACTTCAGTTGCAGACGTTGATGGCCTACCAGAGCAAGGCAAATCTTCCATCACATCTCGACCGCTTTTGAACACTTTGTTCCACTCATAAGCACGTGTTTTTGATAAAGTTGATTCACCGTAAGCTTTCTGTAACGTTTTTAGTGACTCCGAATACGAAATTCCATTGGTGATGCAAAATTTCAGACAAACTCTTTGTTCGATATTTTTGTCCATTATGAAATTCGCAATATACACTCATCATCATCATATCAGCCGTACGACGCCCACTGCTGGACATAGGCCTCCCCCAAGGATCTCCACAACGATCGGTCCTGTGCTGCCCGCATCCAGCGTTTTCCCGCGACCTTAACCAGATCATCGGTCCACCTCATAGCGGGCCTACCCACTGAGCGACGGCGACGTCCGGCACGCGGTCGCTATTCGAGAACCTTTCCGGCCCAACGGCCATCAGTTCTCCTTGCTATGTGTCCTGCCCATTCACGCTTCGATACTCCACGACATCAATATACACTAGATGTGATATAACTAAAAACAGCACTGTATTTCATATTAATAACAGATGCAACTCAAACTCCGCGCCAAAATGGAAAACAGTTGTGCAAATCTAACGACAACAAAAAAAACAAAAATTTGAATTCGGAACCATAAACAAATCATCCATTCCCGATACTTTTTTGACTCAATGTACTTCTTTCGGGTAGCACTGTCGAATACAAAATAATTGCGTCTTCAATTACGGAACTGACCGCAAAATTTAAAGGTCATACACCAGATAATGTCCCAGGCCACGTCGGACGCCGGAGCAATGCCTGCGGCGTGTACCCGCGCAAGGTTTAGCGTAAGCCCTAAATGACGACGGGCGGCGGCGAGTGGTAGAAAGCGAATCCAAAATACACTATTAGTGTAATAATAAGTAATAAAATAAGTTACGCCGCTGGCCTCTCCTTATTTTGATATTATTGATGTTGATATCTTAACATTTCGGGGGGGGTTTGAACCCCCAAAACCCTCCCCCTGGCTACGCCCGTGGTTCAAGAGGCAAACAAAATTTTCTTGTCTTCTTATCTGTTAAGGTATTTTTAATCCTAGAAACAGAATTATTTACTTAGTAAATAATGTTTTCAAATCTTATTGTGTCAAACTATTACATTTAATTCATAAACAGTGTCTTGTAAAATTTACATTAAAGAGGTCTAACAAAATTGTTTTAAGTAAAAAAAATAGTAACATAATAATGCCATTTGCATGCAATGTTAAAAGCAATTATATCATTGCATGTATAATTATTATACAGCAAATGGTAACCATTGGAGATTTGGGGTTCTAGTCGGTAAAATGTAACCTTCATATCTCATAATTAGTACGACATCCAGAGCAATGGGATTATAGTTCAGGAACATTAGAGATGTGATAAAATACTTATTTACAATAGGGTAGTGTAAATTATTTTGTAATATTGCAGTGTTGTGTGAAATCCACATTATGCTACACACTACAAACAGCTAATGCTTGGGACGTGTACACAAACACCTTAGCACCTCTCTTTCTCTACAAAAATAAAACTCAACTACCCTAAAGTCCCTACAAGATTTTTTACTACTTTAAGATGAATCCTTTAGCAATGCGCAGAGACCTATTAGGTATCTCTATAAATTAGCGAGAGGTAAAATAGACAATAATATCAGAGCTCTTAACCATTTCCGACATCTCGTCCTATCGAGAAATTCACGTAGTGTTATTCCACCTTAATATCATCCTCGGTGCAGAATAGTGTTAAGTCAAAATTTTCCAGTAGCAAGACTGTAAAACTTTGAATTCCTGTAATTGGTTGGTTGATTTACATTTTAATTTATTATTAAAGTCTTACACACTTTTCCTTAATTATCTACAGTCAGTATATCAATCTGTTTAGTTTTACAATCATAATTATAATTATGATTATGATGTAGGACAAAGCTTGTGTCTGTTAAAATTTTACAATTAGTAAAAAAAGAACAAATTTTGTCGTCAAAAGGCGATGACTGGCCTATAATAGTTTATTTTTAAATAAATTATGTCCCAAACTATTAACTACATTTCATAAACAGTGGCCTTGAAAATTTCTCGTCTGAAAATCTCTTCGTTTTCTTTAATAATCTAACTACTAACTAATAAGCTTATTATTTTCTATTTACAACATTTTCATTGTTATACACCAAAAATAATCACCTGTAGTGAGAGTTCTTAAGCGTTAAAAGTGGCGGCGGTCATATTCCTTAATTGGTACTAAGGATGATACAGAATGCCTGAAAAGCTAAAAATCGTATAATACCTACAAGCTTAAATATCGTCTATATTACTACTACAAGTTATAAAAAAGTTTTGATTTAATTCTCATTAATAAACTGTTGAGCAATTTCAAAGCCGCAATGGATATCGTGGATTGTGAAAGAAGTAATCAGGCTTCGCAAAGCCTTGTTGTCGGATGAATCATCAATAGTGATTATCTCTATGCTTTACCCGCCAACGGTGACCTATATGTCTGTGAGACCGGGGTTTTACAAAGACAACATTATTTTTCTTATTTTCATGTGATTTTTGCTATGATTCTAGTAGCTGCCTGATTGGGAATGGTCTTTCGACAATTAGTCGTATGAAAATATGGAGGCTTATGTTCCGGAGTTTCGGTGATACGCAGTCGTTGATGAGCGTGCGTCACCGATGATGTATTTTATAATTTGCCATTTTTGTCTTTAAATTTACTCATACTTAATATTTTCCTAATCGTTCTTGATGTCTTGGCATCACTTAGGACTTCGTTAGCTTGATTTAATTGTGAAACATTCTAAATAATATTTTAAATTTCATGTTAAAAAGTAAGCTTTTTAATGGCTTGTGTGTTATCTTTGGTATTAATAATAATGTATTTTTAGATATGTTTATGTTTTATCATTTAGAAAATGTACATTTTTTTATTAAATCAGCAGAATATAATAAACTGTTTGTTAAATTAAGATAAATTTTATTTGAAAAACCTTGTCTGTGAGACAAGGGTCACCAACCATGAAATTTATTTTACGTCACCACTGGCGGGTTAAGAAGATATCGTTACAAATCTTATGGATAACTGTAATGAATATAGTGTGATCTCCTGTTTTTATATTAAGTCCTAACACTTCCGCGCCTATTGTACATTTTAATAAAACCAATGGATTCAGGACGCGTTTTATTTTGTTTTTTTAATATATTAATCCTAAGGTTTTGACTCCTTTACAAGAGCCGTGATTACAGGATGTTAGGATGATTCAGTCACCATATCATTGTCACCGGATTTACAATGTTTATTTACATCTCCCACTTTACAAGTTATGCTAAGTTTAGAATGTAAATTTATGTTATTTACCTATCTATACTATACTAGCTGACCCGGCCACGTGTTGCTGTGTAATAAATTAAAATGAAACCTATCCTATGTCCTAAGTCGGAAGAAATCCAGTAAAATAAAAAAAAATCATCCAAATCGGTTGAGTAGTTTCGGAGTTCATCGCATAAACAAACACTGTGACAGGGATTTTTATATATACCTGGGTCCGGCCATAAGTTCTGTTACAAATAAAATAGCGTTTTTTTATGAAGTAATATTACTAACCCTTATATGAACATATTTATTAGGGTCTCGACAAAAAATAAAAAATATTCTGTTCGAAATGGCCAACTTTGGCTTTTAATATGTCTGGCCACGAATCTATGGATTTACTCACTGTTTCCGTGAGAAATTTCGCCACTGCTTGCTCCACAGATTCTTTAGGAGACTCGATGTCGCCGTGTCGTTTAGAGCAGGCCATGTCCTCTAAAACTGACCATAAGTTGTAGTCTTAAGGGTTGAGGTCTGGGCTAGATGAGGGCCAGTCTCCAGCTTTTACAAAGTCCGGAATGTTGGTTTTCAGCCAGGCTTGTGTAGTTCGTGTCTTGTGAACAGGTGCAGAGTCTTGCTGGAAAGTCCACGGTACATTTTAAGAAAGTGTATTGCTGAGAGGTTTCACAACACGATCCAAGACTGTCTCTTAATGCCTTTTGGCTGAAGTTTTCACTCCTTTATCACAAAATTGTAGCTTTGTGACGCCTTGATTTAGCACATGTCCTGTATACCGACGATAAGCACCGAGCTTCAGATCGTGTTTTATAATACGCGACAGAGTTTTTGCTTCCTAATGGGGTTTCGATGAATTCTGGCTTTAACAGCCTATCTTTTATGGTCTTCGACAGAGGAAATGTTGTTGTATCTGTTGATAGTACGATATACGAACATACGGCTGATACCAAGCTTTGAAGTGTCGGAAATATGACCGACAGCTCCATACCAATTTTGTGCAAGGCGATTACTGCAATCCTATTTTCTTTAACACTCCATTCCATATTGTAATTTGATAGTGAACACGAAATAATATGTGAAATGGCGCGAAATAGAAAAAGTTTTTGAACGTTATTCGAAATAATTATTATGAAATGAAAAAAAGGAAACTCTTTATGTAACAGTATTTATGGCAAGACGATAGAAGATATAACACATAAGAACCTATCGAAATCTGTCGATATGCGATTCATGGAATCCGTTAAACGTTTGCGTGGCTTTTTTTTTAATTTTAGACGTTTCAAAATTACATAATTATCTACTTACTTATCTTCTGAAAATATATTTGAAATAAGACATTCCCAATGTCTCTGCCACGTGACTAAAGGGGAAGGTATCATAGGAACACACCGTCTGCCCCGTGATTGTTCTTAGTTAAAACAATATGCTGGATGTGAAATATATTTCCAAAAATTTATATTAACTTTAAAAAAAAATCCATTAAACTGAAGAAGTGGCCATTACTAAATTCTGAGCAGACCTATTATGGTCACAGTACTGAATATACGATATGCGATCCGATAAATATACATACTAATTATCAGGTTTTTTATATACTTAGATGTCACTTGCTGGAATTCCGTGCATATCTATAAAAAAGTGTCTATAAGAATCTGAAGGTGCAAGCGTGCAGGTGTCTGCTGTATCTGCATTTATTTGCAGGCGGGCGGCGGACGGTGTATTTTGCTAATTTTTTTACAGGAGTAAGCTATATAGTTTTGTTTTTATAAACATTTTATTTACACTCTCAAAAATTAGTAATAAGCGTATTATTTTGATTTAATCCCACTAAGTAAATTCCCATTAAGTTTTTAAGTATTAAAAATAAGAAAAAATATTGGTCATTTCAAACTCAATTCCCCAAATAAACTCGTGTTTTTAAAGCGGACTTAGCGATATAGATCTACCAGTCAACCAGAGAGCTGGAAAGAGCGTGCTGAAGGTATACTTGAAAGGAGAAATAGAAAATCAGAAATATTAATTACATAAACATGCATTTAAATTTTTTAAATGTCAAATATATTATATAATGATTAAATACTTAACTACACACACAAAACTAAATAAACCTACTATAAGAGTCAAATTAAGTGGACAAGGTTACCGCTTAAAGGAGACCGCGAAACAATTTGAGAATCCAGTTTGTTAAAAGCTTTTTGAATATGGGATAGTAATGCATTCGAGTGTCGTACATACTGAAGACTCCGAGCTCTCAGGTGGAATCTGAGTCCCACCTGAGACCTCGGAGGCGTAGTTGTTTTTTACACAAGTATTTTATATCTTATACAAATATTGCATTGTGAATGCAAAAAATTAAATAAAAAGATAATAATAGCAATTTAGTAATAACATGATATGTAGTAATATTTCTTACAAGCACTTGAAATATCCTAGCACAAAGCAAACATTTTTAAGCACTTTACTTATAACATGAGGCTTCACAGAAAATACTATATAACTAAAGCAGTAAGGTAAGTGACAAATGTACAATCGAAATGGATGCACGCACACAGTCGTACGCCTCAACAAAAGCCCTGTCAGTTGCGGGTGCCTCGTATCGAGCCGAGTGGTCACGTTTGTGTATCTTCGTGACTATTAGTTAGAATAAGGATTTTGGTATAACATCAAATAATAAAGCCTTTCGAACGTGTCGTAGCAGAAAGTATTTTTCAGATACCATTTGTGAAAGAAACAAAGAAATTCTTAAAATGTTGATTTTTGTAATAACTCAATTTTATTTATTCTAATTATATTATGACAATACTTTGTGTGTGTGTTTGTTACCATATTGTGTCGGTATCCTAACAATGCAAAATTAAACTTGCCCTTACGTACTCTCGCAAAAACAATACGATAGCATGTTTCTACGCGCTACAGCGCCATCTAGTAAAGTATTATGTATAAAATTGAGAATATTATTATATATGAAGTTGAATAAAGTCTATATTTATAAGTTTATGTATTGATGAAAAAAAAGGAAATTGCATCGATTGGCGATATCATATAATCGGCCTGAGAAACTGTATCGACAGTCAGTGATGTTTCCTAACAAAATCAAATAGATTCATTATATAGCTCTCTGATTTTCCCAATGATAAATTGCGTTCAAAATGTTGGTCTGTTTAAGGTCTTTTCGTATTTAGAATGGGTTCACTCTTGATCCTCATCAAGCCCGGGAGCCGAGACAGGATCGACGATGGAACGAGCTAACCCAGAAGGTGCCTATTCACCCTGGCTTTGAGTGTATGTTATTAAATGTATGAGTGTATGTTATTAAATGTACAAATGTTACTATCGCGTTTAAGTTAATATTTGTATGATAGAGCTTAACACCTTCACACTAAGCAAATAAGGACTAAATTTAAAATCTTCACTCTATAGCTCTGTTAAAGATTCCTTATTATTAAATCGACTCCAGTTGCGCAATTACAAATTTTAAAACCGGACACAACTTCTTGTAATTATTTCAACTGAACAAATCACTAAGCAAAATACGAGGGTGGATTGAAAAGTTCACGACTTATTCCACGTCATTGTCTTTTCCCCCAAGTTTTTAATTTCTCCATAATATTTATTATTTCGCAAAATGAGGAAAATATCGCAATTTGCAAACAGTAGGCAACGACTTTCCTTAACAACGACGACGCAAAGCCTTCATGACGTATGTACTATTGACGGATAAATTTTGTTTGCAGAAATACCTTAAAAATATTATCTGCATTCCAAATTAAACACACAAACTGCAGTTAAGTTTACAAGAAAATTTTCATTTGGGTGTTTTCATAGACAAGGTCCTTATATAATAAGTAATGAATTATTCACGACAACAGGCGAACAATTTGCAAAAAACAGTACTGTGTGTGAGATATTGTTTCTATCTATTTTTATCCAAATATTATAGTTTTTGGGACTTGTGTGCCTTGATCGTAGTTGAATTCGAAGAACAGAATCATCTTCATGATGTATGTAAAGAGTGTGCACTTATGTGCTCTTTCTCGTCTTCGTAGTGTCATCAGTAGTACTTGTTGAAGCAACTCTTGTCATTATGGTAGAAGTACTTTGATTTTTAGACCGAATCCAATTATATGCATATGATCTGCATTTAGAACACTGTTTAGAACCAGTCTGCAGATCACAGTTTTAGAACTTCTAAGTAATATTGATATAATTTTTCTATTCGCACAGACACGAAAATCACTACTTTTTTTCTGCCATGATTTGCATCAATCAGACTGGCTACCAAGCATTATTAGGTTTTTCAAAAAACAGCCACAACGACCTCCAAACACAATTTAACACAACGCAAATAATTTTTGAGTCACGGCAAGACAGGTATAAAACACTTTTTTCGATCGCGGTACAAGCGATAATTTTCCTGGTTCCTGAGACGCGCCCAGTGAACCAAAAAAAATTAGCACTCACATAAAAGTTTATTAAGAACAGTATCATTGTGCGTCAAAATGAATATGGTTCATGGAGCACATGATTAAGAAATAAAAAGTTAAATCTTAAAAAATCGACAAAAATGTGTAAAACAGATCAAACACTCTCTGTTTGGGGAATAATTTCTTTGACTTAATATATCATTTATTCCGTAAATGTCTCTAAATAAAAAAAATATCTTTAACTATAGAAATCCATTTAAAAATTATCGGAACGAGACACTTTTTTTAGGGAGAAAAATGCCTCTTATCAAACTATGTAGGTATATTGTTATACATATTATTATACTATGTATATTGAAGGGACTAGCGGCCCGTCCCGGCTTCGCACGGGTGGAAAAAATTCTTTAATTTTATTCTATTATTAAATATTTTTCGTTAGCGCCATCTAGTGTTCCGTAGACGAACTACTTGCAGTTAACGCATTGCTGTGGTAACGTTATTGATACAATGGAAAAAGAGCGGGGAAAATATCGGACAGACACACAAACCACTGTGATCTTAGATTATAGATTTACAGATACAGTTCAGTATACCAATTTTAGTTATGCCTTTTACGTTAATTCTAAAGAAATATTATTTTTTCACTTCCAGCAATTCCCAGCTAAGGCGCGTATCTTAGACACAACAACGTCAAACCCGCAACGCAGCAGGGAGCAGTTGACGTATAACCCAGGGGAAAGCTACTCGAACTGCTTACAAGATATAGCTATTCGTTACGCAACATCCAGCCAGCAAAATAATAGGAATAGAAATATTTTACTTGAGAGTTTTAAAAAACAAACTCGCTATGCCATCAATATTTCTCTTTTTATTCAAATACAAAAACTTTAACAAAATTATAATGAAAGGAAAAATATGTAGAAGCAAACAGAAAGGTAGAGTGACCAAAAATAGATAAGGTACATCGTCAAATATAGAGAAAGAATAATGTGGTATCCTATAAGGAGGTTAAGATAAAGACTTGCCATCGACTTCGGTGGAGATAGCTAAGGACTTTTCTTAAGCTCTTATTAATGTATTCTCCAGGTTATCCTCTGATAACGTATAAAAAAAACAAAGCAAGACAAAAATTTGTGAAACTTAAAGAGATGAGAAAGATTCGCTGGAATCGCGTCAAGTAGCTAAGTAAAAGTGGAAAATCGTTAATAAAAAAAATTGTTTTCATTTATATGAAATGGATAAGGATGATGGATTATTTTTTTCACATACAAGCTTTATAGCACAACCAAAGATGAAGGGCGAAAGAGTTTTAGTTCATTTTTCTGAACCCTCCACCTCTCATAACGTAATCAGAGCGGGTCTAACTTCCTACCTCTAACTATTCACTTAATTAATGAAAATAATGTATTATGTTTGTTTTTGTTTGTTATTTAAGTATTTAACTGCTGGTATTATTTCTAAACAAGTTATTACTAGAAAAAAAATTACTTGTCTTGTCTGTCTTAAGTTGAAGTAGGTGCATTTTTACACATTCACAATCCTTAATCAACATTCGTAAAGTATTAACCAAAATCAAACTTCAGATTATTCTTTCGAAAGCACAATATTTTTAGACGAACTTTTAATAACATAGCAATTTATTAATAAATATAATCTCATTTAGCAAAATATCAGATATACCTAGGTATAACCGGCACCGCTTCTACGAAAAAGGGATATGGATTCACATGTTGTGAAAAAGGAATATCTAATTTAGGAATTCTGAATTATAAAAGGGTCGCAAATATTTCTAAGAAAAAGACATCATAAGACCTAATAATAAAGGTACCGAGATACATTTCAGAATTCAGGTGCTATGCGCGTTTTCAGCAGAGAATTTGTTTTGTTTTCTCATAATGCTTAGTTATCTGAAAAAGTATGTACTTTTCTAAAATTTTTAGTTTACTTCAAATTATGTCAGTGGAATTTAAGCCATACTTAGAATGGCTGTTATTCTAAGGAGACGTATAAGAAGCTATACATATTTTAATATTAAAATGCTATTGTCATTACAAAACAAAATGTAATATTTTGTAAGTTATTAATAATAAGAAATATATTTGTTATAAGTATTCTTCCATATTCTAACTGAACGATTCGATAAATACGCAATTTCCAACAAAAAAGATTTGGTTGGTGTATACGAAATTGAAATATGATACACTCCAAAAAATCCGGTGCCTCTAGCGATTTGCTCAAATAAGAATAGAGAGTTGTTTACGTAATAATGTAAGGAACATTATGACCTTTGACCGACTGAATATATTTTAGCAAAATATTGAAGCGACTCCGTAATTTACATATCCAAATTATCTTAATATTCTATATATAACATTCTTAATATAATTTTCTCGAATGGATTAATCAGATTTATTGAATGGATGATTCTGTCTGTTTTAAATATCGATTAAAACTATACGTAAAGGTTATATTTAATCTTTTTAAACAATGGTTACAAAAAAAATCGAATACCGACACTTAAAAATAAGTAATGGTCATACGTTTTTTTGAGAAGAAATTGATAAACTTGTGAAAAAAAACGTTTATGAATAATTTGTCGTAAAATAATCCTTAGTCTAAATCAAATAAGTTATGTTGTCATATAGGTACTGCAAATATCTTAAAAGCTTATAACCGTGCTCAACGATTGAAGATGATATTATGAAAATATTTTGTAGATACAAAATGTACGGTTGACAACATATTAAGTTTTAATATGGTGTGAGGAAAAATAGGTGATGATACAGCTGTGTTATGAACTGTGCAACCACAATCCATAGATGAATCAAAAATAAAAGTATTTTTGATTTCGACAGCAAACAAACTATTATTAATTAGTACATTGCAAATTAAAAAAATAGAAAGAGTACATCTTTAAATATTCCGATTTCCCATAAAGCCAGTGTTATTCTCATGTCTATCTGCGAGAACCTATAATGGTAACCCGTCATTACCTTTTTCGTTAATTTTTTAAAGCTGTTGCTCCTCTATGTAACTGAATAAATTAATTTATATTCCTACAGTAAAGTTTAATCCAAATTCGTTTGTGATTGTCCAAATCAATAGTGCAAGCATATAAATCCTCACTAACTTTTGCTCTTTTAATATAAGTGGGACAAGTATCAGTAAAAAAATATAATTTACAAAATTGTTATTACTCTATAAGGAATTTATAAAAAAATAGTTAAAATTTCAATGTTGAAACTTTTACATTTACATGAAAATTTATTTTTTTTTATTTTTCGTACATAAAATCAAAATAAAAAATTAACTATTGCATTCATGTGGTGTAAGATAACATGTTAAAATATTTTTCTGTACCAGCACATGCACCCCAATATATACTATTAAAGAAAATAATGAGAAAAATCATTCAAAAATATTAAACATAATTAAAATGAAATTTAAACGACCGTTTGATGCAACGGTAGCGATCCTGCCTTTCGCATCGACGGTCCTGGGTTCGAATCCAGGAAGGGGCAGATGTTTGTGTGATGAATACGGGAATTTGTAGCTGAGTCATGGGTATTTATATATATTTCTATTAATATTACTTATTTATGTATGATATATGTATATATCCGTTACCCTAGTATTCATAACACAAGCCTTAGTGCTTACTTTGTGTGATTGTAAGAAATATTATTTATTATTATTATTAATTAAAAAAACGTCTATGAAAAAATTTATGAGACATGTCAAACTGTACAATATTTAAAATTAAAATAACCAAAATAAAATTAACATTATTTAATGGAACAAATCAATGACGCCATCAGTGCTTATTTACAGTGAAAAATATCTAGTAGCTCTTTATAATTACGAATATTCCTTTAATAAGTGTTTAAATTTATTTATGTTATTTTCTGATTTTTATATGGTCGGGTATTTTTATACATTTTGACAGCCATTGCAAAAGGACCTGAATGACATACCTTTGTGACTATAAAAATATCAATATGAAATAAAATATATCACTAAGTATCTATATTTTCTTTATATATTTTTTTAAATTACGCCTACAACGCGCCCTATCCCACACCTTACTTACCACCAAAACACGTTCGTAAGTGTGTAAAAGCCATGTCTAATCTACTTTAAATTTCCTCGATGATATGCAAATTTATATTGATAAGTATCATAGATTACCAAATTAAAATTCACGTGAAAGATTAAAAATAAATTTAAACAAAATTTTTAGTCATATTTTATTAATTAATACATTATCCATCATCGTTAGTTAATCGTTCGTATAAAAATGTATCGCTCGACTATTCTTTCGTCGACTTTAGGTGTAAACGAAAGTCACAGAAAGCCCTTTTATTAAATAATATAAAAAACTATAATATATAACCTTAGCTCGCCCTGAATGACTATTCTGAATATTATTTAGACTGCATGCTCACAATAATATTATGAATATTTTCGATAGTAAATAAAAGCCTACTTGCTCCGCAAATTGTATTTTCTTTGCCAAACCAAATACTATATTGATTTGAAAAAAAAAGAAATACAAAATATTTTATTTTCAAAAAACAAGTTACAAGAATGCTATGAATTGGAATCCCCTTAAAAAGCTCTTATAAAATAACTTAACAACAAAAAAAAACTCAGTTAAACCAAACAACTTATTTGTTCCATTCTCAGGTCACATTCGCGTGTCCGTCGTCCTACCAAATAAACCCTCGCTGCCCAAATCCACCTAGTATAGACAAACGCAATCAGAACGATTGGTGGGTAAACATGACAACCACACACGTTAGCTGATTCACCTTTTCGGCTGGAAGATAACAAATATCTAGCTAACTGTGTACACATCAAAATGGGCTTTACCTTACCACGTAGACGACATCAACAGGAAAGAACAATTACCTAATTATGTCATGTCACAATTAACCGATTCGTTGCTGATGGCACGCCTGTCGTGTCATCAATTTTTTTGCGTGTGGCGTTAGCCACTGAAACCGTGTCATTTTTAAATCACTGATAACTCCTTCAAATCAAGTTTTAGAGAAATCAACACAGAATAAAACTATCTTCAATTTTTCACGTAAATCAAGTAGCCTCGTAGCCTTCGTTTCTGTAATTGTATGTAGCAACGAATCGGTTAAAACATGTTACAAGCGACATTTTCGAACAACAAACCTATTTATGAATTAACGTATTAAATCTCTATAACAATATTCAACAACTGCAACAATGACAGCCGTTTTGGTGCAACGGTAACGACCCTGCATTTCGCACCAACAGTCCTGGGTTCGAATCCCAGAAGGAGTAGATGTTTGTGTGATGAATACGAGCATTTGTACTTGAGTCATGGGTATTGTATATATATGACTATAAATATTCCATATCTATGTATCATATTTGTATGTCTACCCGTTACCCTAGTACCCATAACACAAGCATAATAGTATTTTACTTTGGGCTAGACTCATTGGTGTGAATGTAAGAAATACTATTTTTATTACTGCATTGAATATTTCACGTTTGAAATATAAATAAATTATACGAAATTGTACTTATTTACGTCAGTGCCTATATTGTTGTTTGTTTTTGTGATAATTAAGACTGAGGTACTAGTATCAACTTCCGTTGGCTACCAAACTTTACTTACGAAATATAGTCGAACAGCGGTCCTCGAAAAGAAACTCTTAATTCGAAGGAAATACTCCCTGTTATAGAGTGCTTTCGATTTTATAACAACTATACATTTGTGACCATATAATATAAATCTTTTATTAAAAGATAAAATTCTTTGTAAGCAATGAAGCATAGTATAATACATATATTTACTTATATATATCATATATATATATATATATATATATTACATATATTGCAAAAAAGATTCTATAATTTTTATAAATATAATTTCAAGTAACAACACTTTGTCACTTTTGCGTAATTTTGGTGTATTTTCTAAAATATACTAAAATCAAGTAGAACAAAAGTAAATTGAAAAAAGCATCAAAATACAAGTTGCGACTGACCCATAAAGTATCTAATCATAGCAATAATTTTTTTTTTCATTCACACCAATTAGCCTAGCCCAAAGTCAACACTGTAGGCTTGTTTGATACTAGCAAACGTACTTATATGATACATAGATATGTAATATTCCTAGAAATAGAGTACAGATACTTTAATGCGTCACACAGTAATTTACGTCTTCCGGGACTCGAACCCAAGACAGTCGATGCGAAAGGCACGTGGAAATCATTGCACCAATTAGTCGTCAAGACTTCGTGAGAAGATATAAACATAGCAGATCATGTGGAATGCTTAAAAACGATGCTTTTCAATGCTGTGAAGCGTTTTAACATGTATCAAATCGCTTGAAATTTCCCGCGCGTGCCTAGAGAGAGGAGACATCTTGTCGTGACGAGAAAAGCACGATAGACATTTAGCAAGATATTTTTGGGAAACATCCCCTCATAAATCTTGGCACCCACCATTCGAAGGCGTGTTAGAAGTGAAGTTGTTTCACAATAAATGTTAATTAATTATTACGTTAATAAAGTAAATCATTAATTGTGGAACAAACATCGTTAATTACAGATAAACATAATAGGGTTGATAGATATTATATTCTTATAAAATAGATACATAACAATTTTTAATGAACGTGGTGTCGATATCATTAAAATTATACATAACAATCTTTTCAACAAGCTAATGCTAGTTGGAAATACATATATCTATGTTGTTAAAGTAGATGTCATAAGTGTAAGTTATTCGAGCCATTAGGGAACGTTCATTGACAGACAGACAGACATTGCGTCATAGGTAAGCCAACAGTGGAAAAAAATATTTTGTCTGATGAAACTAAAATAAACAGAGTGTGTTCAGACAACGAGTAATATGTACGACACCCTTCCAAAAAGAGTTCGACCCTAAGTTTATAAAAGTAACGAAAGTGACGTGTGAAAATAAGGGAATGCTTTTCTTGTCACGAAGTCAGAACATTTAGGTTTATAGAAGAAAAAATCCAGTAAAGAAATATATTTAAAAATGTGTTTCTTTTTATAAAAACTGCAAAGTGCCAACCCTAGACCGAGATGGTGTATTGTTATTGACCATAATTGAAATATATTATTGAAAATAATAGTTCATCTAAGCTTAGGGTTGTAATATTGTTGCTTTCCTTCCAATATAAAAAAATCTATATTTGAATCGTGCGGTGGTTTATAATCATTTTCTTCAATATCCTGAGGGTAGTATTCAGAATATTACCCCGTTTACCATATTCATTCGGGATTATATTAATTACCAAACATTCTGTATATTGAATTTCGAAGCCATGCAAATCTTTGTTATACTTTAAGCAGTTTGTTAATAATTACTGAGAACTTTACAAATTCTTGTTATTAATGAAATTCCTTCGTTGTTAAAATACGTCGACCTCGTTGATCTTTGAATATTCCATTCAAAACTTTCAGCGTAACTTAAATCTCTATTAATTTTATTCATACTAGTATTTTCCCGCTAATTCGTTCCCTGGAATTTGGCCATATCGAGCTTTCATTAATTTCGTATTCCGAAAGGACATATGATTTATTCCCGTTTGCAAAGAAACGGTAATTCTTACCCTTCAATCATTAAACCAAATCTGATTAGTTCAGCTGTTCCTCCGTGAAAACGTTACAGACACATAGATAGACAGAGTTACTTTCGAATTAAGTAATGCAATTTTAGTATGGAATGTCATGTATACTTACGATTAAATTTGTTTACGTACTCATTTTAAATAAGTAATGAAATCAATGTATTCGCAGAAGCAACTTTACAAATAAAATTGTAAATAACTGGTATGTGTACCTACATGCACTCAATAAATTAAAAAGTCAATAATAACCTAATTTGGCCTCAGCAATGGCTCATGCGTCATGCTCGGGAACATTTTTTTTCTTATCTTTTATATTTATCCTCTATATATATCATGGCCATGTATGAGTATACCGATGTAATACAGATGCTTGTTGACTTTTGTAATCAACAATGAAATGGACACTGTTTTTAACACAACAATTGTTGTTATTGTAATATTAGAATAATATTGTTTCGTATTAGTTATGTAAAATTCGATACTCGTGTTAAAGCCATTGTGTTTCTTTTTGTCAGTTAAAAGCCGTCTTATTGTAGGCAAAAATTTTTGGACGATACAAAAGACATTATTTTAAATAATTTAATATCAAATGAATAAAGTTACATACTTTCAATTAATTTGATTTTTCGGAATAAATATTTTCCCAGTATTTTGGACTTCATTACAATTTAGATTTTGGAGTTAAAATCTAATGACTACTATAGATACGAGTAGATAACCCATACCTAAAATACAGACTTTTTTTGTAAAGGGCATATTACTCTACTGAACTTTTTACAGCGATTTTTTCTTCAGCAAAGTTACTCTTTAATACAAAGAAGCCAAAATTTAAATTCTAATTTAACTATGTTCATTTTGCAGACATACATAAAAATAAACAAGAGTATTTCGATAGGTAAAAAATACCAAACATTTTATAAATCTTAACACTATAAAAATATGGAATTAATTAAAAATCTTAACTCACACGCTATAGTACCTAACTTTAGCTTGACAACTAACAGCCCTCAGCACGTCAGCTTACTTATTACAAATTGTCAATAATCCTTAATTGATCTTGTAGGTATTTTAAAAAGTCTTTAAGTAGAAAATCGAATGGAGAAATTTGACAGTTTTGTGTGGGTTAATGAACTTTTGACAGTACATGTAAGTTATATTATAAGAGAAAGATCCAAATAATACATAATTTTTAATCTTCATAATATTTTAACAATACTTTTAATTTGATTATTTTTTTTCAATATCAAGATTTAATTTGGTAAGAATAGTTTGGGGTGTTTCCCTAAAATTGTTCTGACGACAGTCGCTAATAGATAAAATTCTTAACGAAAAAGTTTAAAATAAAAACATGCTTTTACGCATGTAAATAAAATTATCATCTTTCATGTTTTCTACCTAGTCAAATAAGCAAGCAGCTTAGTATAGCAGGCATTAATAGGTATGTACTAACTAAATAATAATATGTAAACCATATTTTATACTTCAATCTGGTTGTATAAAACATTGACAGAGTCCTTAATGACAAAAGACCCTTAATGAATATGATATCAAATTAGTGCAGCAAAAATCTAGGACAGTGACAGGCATCTAGAGCTTTTGGTATCCCATTATTTATTATGTGCGTTGTCGTGAGAATGCACCCTGAATACGGTCCCACGCGGCGAGCACGTGCCGATAATCGCTGCAAAACGACCTGAGTACAACCCCTACATTATGCGTGGTTTTATAAAAACGTTCTTAATTTTTTAGATATAAAGCATCATTTTGAATAATTATTTAAGATCGGTAGTTTTTCTATCATGACATGTCTCCATGATATTAAAACTTCACTGTTTCAGGCACAATTCCATGTCTGTAATATTGTGAAATATTGCTGGAAACGTGTCAAAAAGATGGCATTATGCCTAGAACGAGACTAGCATGAGATTAGAGTTACAATTTTAAGTAGAAAAGAGGATGACTTAAATAAAGCAAGTACAATGTGTGGCATACCCAAAGCTATCCCCTAAAACGAAGGTTTGATAAGAAAGAAAAATTTTCAAAGAATCAGTGTTATTTATATTAATAGACTGATTTCTTTGGATAGATACACTTAAATATTTTATTAACAAACAATTGTAAGAAACTGTCTTTCTTTTATATTTTTTAATATAACCTTGTCCAATTATAGCAACTGAGTAAATCATTCAAAATAACATTGGCCAAAATAAGGCAACTAAAACAAAAAAAACATCCGTATTTTGTGACTAAATACCTTATTTTCAAAAATCTAAAGTAGCAGCTGTGGATAGCTATTAATAAGGATTATTCATTATACCTTCTTCATCTTATTTATTACTAGCTGATCCGGCCACGTGTTGCTATGGTAACGTTAATTGATTATAAAAACTGTTATTCTTAATTAGACTTATGGTAACAAAGACACAAAGTATTATCATAATATAATGTACTGATATATTTATAACACTTTTCAACCTAACGCCTGTCAATTATTAAGTGGTCCAAGGAGGCAACTTTACCATACTTATTGTGAACTATCTAGTAGGTAGATTCGTAACAGATCAAAAATAATCTTTCGGACTTGTGTAAACGGGATAAAAAAACTATACCTGTATTCTTAGATGATATAGTAATCAACAGTACTCATTTTTAAATGTTAACGTAATAAAAAAGATTAATCCGTATTTTAAGTGTTATTTTTTACAGTATTTTGACTTTTTTTTTAATTGAGAAAAAAATTCCTTAGCCTCTGTCAAAAAAGTTAAAAATATCTACCTTCATTTTCGTTACATGAGACAAGAGAAACAGAGTGATTATGTTTATACTCGCAAATATGAAAACAAAATATCTTACAATTAAAAAGAAATTAATCGAAAATATGTGTATCTAAAATAAATATTCATTATTTTTCTTAAAATCGGTCTACAAAAATAAATTGGAAAAATTACATGATTAAACGGCAGATTTTATCAAGTAATTGGGTTTATTGGATAATGTCGATTTCTCTTACTTCAGACAAAAAACAACTAAGACAAAATAAGATAAACAAACAATTAAAACACTTAAGAAAATCTTACTTAATTATATAATTCGACGAAAGAGATTATCCTTAGTAGGCTAATCGCTTTTCAGTTTTAGATTAGATTATTTAGACATCTTTTTAAAGTTTTTTGACAAACAAAAAATAAAAAAAAATGGACGTAAGCATATAGTGATGAATGTCATGTTCATCATTCCAGTTAACAAGTCATATCGAGAACAATAGCTTCAAAGCAATTAACCATTATTGCTCATTAAACAAAAAACTAATTCAAATACACGATTTAATACTCGCGTTGACGGACGCTGCCACGTGTTGGGCACGCGTCGGCTCACTCCATGACTCATATAGTTCTATGGGAGCGGCATCTTATTTAAAATATAATAATAATACATCTAACTAACACAAACGTGAACTTAATTACTTTATTTATAGTAAAAGCAAAAGCCCAATATATTAAGCAATATCGAATTATATTACAAAAAACTAAACGCTAATCAAATTAAGTTGAAAAATTTTAGGTATAATAAATAAAACAACCGAAAGTAAAACTAAAAATACCTAAAAAAACAAAAATAACTAAAAAAAACAAAATAACAGGTCCCACCGAGATTTGAACTCGGATCGCTGGATTCAGAGTCCAGAGTGCTAACCATTACACCATGGGACCGTTGTAGTCTGTGATGAAATTATGAATGAAAACCTACATAAGAAAAAGTTTTTGTTTAATATATTTAAAAGTTTAATTCAATAATGATTGTACTATATGAATAATCTTGTGGAAGTTTATTTTTATCACTTTCATGCGAAGTAATATCTATGTATTATAAAGTGAGAATAAGAATTATGTTTTGTTGAAAAGTTATTTTTCATTATAAATAGGTAATGTGATCTTGTTTTGTTTTTCTTATAATATCACCTACGTAGTATTTATTTACTCTATAATATAGGTATGTGATTTTTTTTTAAGTAATGACCTTGAAGTACCTACATAGGTAACTATTCATAATTAAAATAATAATAAAAACATTTAATGCAAATAATATTTACTAACAAAAATTAATAAAAAGATTTTTTCATAAATAATACCAAGTATTTATGTACAGTATGTAGTATGTAAAGAGAAAACGGTAGAACGACCAGTGTTAGTTCGTAAAGGTAATTTATACAGGGCAATTATAGTGTCGTTCTTATAAAGAAATGTGGGTATCGGGGATAATCGAGTTACTTCAGTCGATTAGTTATCATCAATCATAAACGACATGAAGAGTTGAACATGTGCAGATGATAGAACGTCGATTTTTATTCAATTAATTTCAAACAGTCGTCAACTCATCAGTGAATTTAATAATTTACCCCAACGCTTTACTTCTGCTCTGTTTTATTATGTTTTGTTTGTTCATTTCCTTTTGTTGTTCAATTTTCTTAATTAAAATAATATTTTTTCCTATTTTTATTAATAAATTATTTCATTCTTATATTCCATTTACGAACAACGGTGCGTCAACTTACCACAATATTGAACTCTATATCTTGAACTTAAAGCTCAGTAGAATTAAAGCTCAGTAGAATAGAGAAATATTATAGTTTTCTGGAGGTTGATGTTCTGTTGATTGCACTACTTCCATCCATCTAAGCAAATAGCGTATATCTATTTGCTTTCACTTTTTATATCTAAATACAGCCAGAAAGTAATTTCACGGTAACAAACCTCAACCCACCAAGTTTTCGTTTAGTGAATAGAATGATGGCGCCACTTTCTTCGTGATTCTTATTTTTGTTGTCACGAGAACATATTACCTACTTAGATAATGTAAGGGATTGTAAAATTCTGGTATCTATCTATCTATATAAATAAACCCTGTCACAGTCACTGTTTGACCGCGATGAACTCTGAAACTACTCAACTGACTTTGTTGACCTTTTTTAATTTTGCTGGATTTGTTCCAACTTAGGACATAAAAGGACATTTTAATTAATAATTTGCAACATGTATAATATATTACAAATTATAATAATTGAGCAAGAGCAACGCGTGACCGGGACAGCTAGATTAATAAATTATACAATCTTTAAAAAAATCCTAACTTCATTTGTTATTATTTTTAATCAGACCGTATATTTGAGATAATATTTAGATAAATCTATTTGACAAAATCACAGTTAAAGTACCTATATAAATAAATTTTACTATTCTTTTATACAAAAAATGTTATACTTATTAACATAGTTTCATACACACATACCCCGCGAATTACGCATGCGACATTTCGCATGGGTCATTGAGCCCGTGAGTTATGGTCGAAAACATTTTGAATATCGAACACTGTTTTTATTGCTATTCAATATTGCTGTCAAGTTATCATCTGCACCGGACAACAACGACCCGAGCGCCCTGCATATAATATAAGCTGTGTGATATTGCCACACAGATAGCTTGTGAATTGTAAACAGTACATTATAAATATTCCTATTAGGTTTATAAGATACTTTTTTATTTATACTTTTTAAGGCATTATTAATAACGTGTTCACCTTCAGGTGCATTTAAAAAAATATTTAGATTAATTAAGATATCACAGGGCTCAAAACAAACTTGTTTTACCTTACCTAACCAGGTAAGTAAGTCTTTTGATTCGATAAAGGAATTAAATGATTTACGTTTAATATTTGTATTTTACCTAGTTGTATACAATGTAACAAGTTAAACTCACTCAACCAAAGGCACTTCCAATTATTATTCAATAAAGGAAATTGCGTCAAAGGATCCCTTTCAATAATCGTACGGGTGACCATACCGCTTTATTGCTTAGCAATTAGTTTCAGAAGTTGATTACTGTGTTTGCAATTTGGAAACCTAAGTAAAAACAGTTAGATTTACTTTGCAGTGACACGTTTATAAATGTCAATAAGGGTGCATGCGCACAATGCAACTGTCCACGCAACTGACCAACGCAAAAACAAGTGGGCAAAGACAACAAAAATTAAGACCATCCACTGAAGTGTTATGAACTAGGTAGTTTATATTTCGTGCTGGACATGTGCACCATTCAATAAATAAATATTTGCATAAGTAAGTACTTATACAAAATCGGGCTTGAGTACTTAGGATAAAGTTACATTCAGAAAAGCAGGTCAAATAAAACTAAGGTTTCTCCGGCTCCTCCGTGCTTTGAAAGGCACAAAGCCGTTAGTCTGGTTTGTATTAACATTCATCACATCACCATAGATAAATTATTCTAGGTATAATCTATCCATGCACCCAATCAATGAAACCAATCGATGTTGAGCCTGCGTGGTAGATTTACCCCTGTGCTATTTTCATCCATAACAAAGACCCAAAGGCCAATAAATTATACTAATAAAAAATCCATCTACATAAAGTTTTACCCAAAAATATACATCTAGGTAAAATTTCTGGGAGCATGTTTGCATAATTTAATAGTTTATGACATGTTTTTGGAAACACTTTCTATAATTTCCAAACTTAAACATAACGATTTCCGAACTTAAAATATCTTGGCAATTAATATCAAAACATAGTTTCATAGCAAGAAATTGAATCCCACTTTTACAAAGCCCTTGTGTTAACAAGCATGATCGATTTTAATAGGTTTAAACACGTTAGAATTTATCTTTATTTACTACCAAGCTTAATCTCTCTCCAATTTCAATCGTAAATAATGTAACCGTAATCAAATCGTAAATCTGTAATATCATGCGTTCTATAATTTAACAGAATTTATAACAGTCAACATCTCGTAAATTTATAATTGAATTAATTGCAACCGAGTCGAGTTAATCGAATTGGGTTTGTGCGATGAATGGCATCTAATGATATCGCGTGCCGCGACCATTACAATGAACACCACCCCGTCCCTAGCCTTCCATTATTCCGAATTCAAAATTTCAAAGTTTCTTTTATTTGTGGAATTGTCACCCACCTACAATCCTGCGTCACTGTAGTTTACTTATATTGGCTTTTCCGCTTATGATTAATCATATTTATATTTACAAATCAGAGTTTGAGACTTTTGTCTACAAACGTAGAATTTTCAGTAGAATGAATACCTATTATGGATCAAGTAGGTGAATCATTTCTTGGAGAGAAAGGAGAACGTGCCCTAATGATCCATTTCACTAACAATTTTCTACATATAAAGTTGATACCAAAAATCTAGAGTTAAATTTGTTCTTCTGACTCAGAGTCGAGCTCTACATCCGTTCTGCGGACTCTACTTGGAGAGGCAATCCTCTCAACAGTAACAATAATTATGCAAAATAGCCAACATTGCCAGGTCTATCATAATTACTCTTATTTTTTATTCGTGTTTGGAAAACTAATAATATTTTCGAGATCACAGTCAACGTCGACATTGGCCAATGTTAAAACTTAATGTTTTATCAATTAAATTTACAAACCATTATAAAGACGACAAGCGGTAAAACCAAACAGCGATATTATTTTCAGCCTGAAAAAAAAATCGGCTTTTTTAAAATGGCGCCCCAACCTGAATGCAAAGAGTTTGAAAAGTAACTTTTGACAAGCGTCACTAACATTTGAAGCAGTTTTAATTGCATTTAAATTGTAATATTTTATTGTTCAAGTCTTGATATGTGTCGACGTCTATGACGAATGAATATTAATTTTAATATTTAATGTAACATACATCTCACTTTATAAATACTATTGTCCTGGCAATCTAAATAATAGTTTGAAAATATATTGAAAAGTGGAATGGACAAAACAAAGTCAACCTACCACAAACTATTATTTCTGTTGATATTTAATACTATGTCTTAGATTTTGAATTGATAGTCAAATGAGGAAACTTTACAGCTTTATTTCAGTTGATGTGTATGTACACTACATAAGATAAATCACAAACTTTGTCTTTCCGCTTTGACATTTCTTATATTTAGTAATGCAACTAGGTACTATTTCTAATAGACGTATTTTATGACATTGAATAGGTTGGCATATAAAAATATTATTAACTGGACTACGCAGACTTTCACTGATTTGTTGTAACACATGGAAAACCACTGTTTTTATCTATTACGAAGACTGAATTTTATTCAAATTTACTTATATATTTAAAGTAGGATTATTCTTCCTTGATTCTGAACGTAATCAGGGTACAAAAAGGTATCTAATTTTAGTATACCCTTTTTACTTCCTGCCCGAATTTAAGCGGTTGTAATTTATAAGAAAACACCTTGGAAAGTCCATTAACTCATCTGCGCTGTTCCCGCTCCCGCCAAAAATCAAGTTATTCTTTAATATGAAATTTGAATGGCGAAAAGACCTTACGTATATACATTATGCATCGCCCCACAACCAATAGCAAAATAACTTTGCTGGTTATAAATTACAAATATACCCATGAAAGCAGTGTTTATTGACGGACGAGTAGTAAAATAGTTTTATTTTAATAAAATAGAAGGATTTTGACCTTTTGTTTTATAAGAATTTACATTTAAATTATATAGAAAAACAAGTTAATTAATCCCTTCGACCTATTTATTAGGTGAGCAGTTATTTTAAAAAATAACAAGTTCTAAAAGGTATGTGTTAATCTTTCTGTATCGCGATACTAGGGCGACACCTGTTCTCCTACCATACTCGTCCCATAGTGATGTCGTAAAATAGATGTCGCTTTATGCACTATTACCGTTTTTTCTCTTCCAGTTTAGTATCATACTGTATACAAATTATTACATCTTAATTATTATCTTAGAAATAATTTGTAATAAACATTCTTTAATACCACTTTGCAAAATAAATGCAATAATCTTCATTAATCTAGTTTGTCAAAGATGGCGACAACTCTAGTGAAAAATGTTTGAGTACGTTTAAATATTTTATAACGGACGGCTTATCTGTTTGAAATTGATATTAAATAAGTAATAAACTAATTTATTCAAAGAATTATGATGGATGTCAATTACTTGCTGGTTCGGGTGCGATTTTCGATGATGTTCTTAACAGTTTCTTTTAATTTGATGTGCTATTGACTGTACGTCTTAGTTCCACACACGGTCGTATCATAATAATAATTAACACCTTTGTGGTTCCACCATAAAACAATAGTTAGATATTCGTGGTACCTAGTATATATAAACAATCATTTGTATAAGACATCTCGTAGTTATTGTAAAATGTTAACTATAATATACAGGGTACAGAGTAAAATAATAGTATGTACCTATTGTAATCTTGTCCTAAATTTTCAAATTAAAATAAATATTTTTCCTTTGTAACTTTAGGCGATGCTACTGCCATCTAGTTAAAAAGCATAAGTACTAGACAAGTGAGCATTTCACCAGCTAAAGAATGTTGAATTATTATTTAACTGTATGAGATAATTAGCTCTCCGTGCAGCTTCTGTGAATATTATTATTTTTTGTGCTGATAGTTTTTTTTAATTATATCACAAATCAGTTTCTGCTTGGGTAATGTTAACAAAACCAAAAGTTTTGTTATATTCAAGATCCAACTAGTGTGACGTTTACGTCTTTGATAACATACTCTTTGGTTTTACCCACAACACCAAAGACTGCGGAGTGCTCGTAAAGAACACAGATAGCGAACTGAGTTCGATAGATGGCGCAATGATAAAACTATTAAAAATAGAATGTTTCCTCTGATTTGTATCTTCTTCGGTGTTTTCACGGAATAGACATATCGCCAATGTCGCTTCATATGTTATAAGGCCGTATTATTGTTAAATTATATCAGTAGCCGTATATTTGCCTTTTAATGATGGAATTCACAAATGAAACGCACGAATCAGTCATTGCCATTGTGACACTTGACACATAACGTTACGTCTTTCTTTTTTTTTATAAGGGGTTTTGGCTTGGTTACAAAGATCTTTGAGCCATTTCTTCATATTATGTCCATTCTTATTTAAAGAGTTGATATATAAATGATATGAATAATAGATTATCAATGGATGACTCAGAGTAAACAGGACTGGAGTAGCCATTAGTCAATTTCTCGTACATGTTTTTCTGCCATTTTTTGCGGGGGGTGAGGTTACTACTACACTCAATGCAAGCACACAGGAACAAAAACTTTTTGCGTGTTTACAAACGCACACATGCATTATACGACAAACATATTTAAAATTCACGCACATGTGCTTAAAATAGTGTGTTAACGTTCTATTCAAACACACGAATGTCATTGTGTGAAAAGTGACATGACTTAGCACGAGAATATCGATATCGATAAATCAGTTTCGTTCAATGAATGAATGTATTAACTTTGCGTTAGTATTCCTACATTATGTATTAAAAATTAAATGATGATATAACACGCTACAACAGTCAGTTTCGAAGGCCATATCTATAAAATACAAATTGAAACTTAATAGTTAATTTGCAGTTGCATGTAGTTGCATTTAAAAGGTATTTACAATAGGTGTTATTATATATATAAAGAATTTACTGTGGACCCTTTCGCGTATAATCATAATGGAAAGGAGGAACACTGAAACATTATTTTTTACAAAGCGATAGTGAATATAGTTAGTTTTCTCGTATGATATTGGGAAGAAGTAAAGATTTTTACGAAATCCGAAATCAAATGAGTGAAACTTAATAGATAAACAAATTTATTATTTCAGAACACATCAACATATCCAATATACATGTATAACACACATATATTTATTAAATAATTCACAATCAATATTAAAAGATAGGCATTATGTATTTATTAAACACAGCAGTTTTGTAAATTTGAAAATGTATTTTTCAATAATAATACGCAAAACATCCAAATCCAAAACGTATACGTCCTGGATGTGCGTTATGATGCTGCCTGAGGGCATGTCCGTAAATTTCTCCCATTTGGGGTGAGTTGTACCTAGAATCCGTAGTCGCTTTCTGCCTAGTGCATTACATTGTAGTGATATGGATATGGATAAATTATTATAATAGAAAAATACTAGAAAAAATCGACTCGGGTCACAAGTGAATCTCAGGCGGGAATCGAACCCGCAACCTTTGGAAATCCGGTCCAATGCTCTCCCAATTGAGCTACCGAGCCTTGCGAACACTCGTCGAAATTTTCTAGTACATTCCTGATTTTACGCTGTAGGCCAGCGTTGTTTCATCAATGAGAGGAAACATCCTCTCGTATTCGAAAGAAACATTTTTACAAATGTTTGGCAATCGATTAAGATGAAACAGCCATGTTAGATTTATAATTTTTATATATTTTATGCATTTTCAATGCGATCTTATAAGATAAATTATTATAATAGAAAAATACTAGAAAAAATCGACTCGGGTCACAAGTGAATCTCAGGCGGGAATCGAACCCGCAACCTTTGGAAATCCGGTCCAATGCTCTCCCAATTGAGCTACCGAGGCTTGCGAACACTCGTCGAAATTTTCTAGTACATTCCTGATTTTACGCTGTAGGCCAGCGTTGTTTCATCAATGAGAGGAAACATCCTCTCGTATTCGAAAGAAACATTTTTACAAATGTTTGGCAATCGATTAAGATGAAACAGCCATGTTAGATTTATAATTTTTATATATTTTATGCATTTTCAATGCGATCTTATAAGATAAATTATTATAATAGAAAAATACTAGAAAAAATCGACTCGGGTCACAAGTGAATCTCAGGCGGGAATCGAACCCGCAACCTTTGGAAATCCGGTCCAATGCTCTCCCAATTGAGCTACCGAGCCTTGCGAACACTCGTCGAAATTTTCTAGTACATTCCTGATTTTACGCTGTAGGCCAGCGTTGTTTCATCAATGAGAGGAAACATCCTCTCGTATTCGAAAGAAACATTTTTACAAATGTTTGGCAATCGATTAAGATGAAACAGCCATGTTAGATTTATAATTTTTTTATATATTTTATGCATTTTCAATGCGATCTTATAAGATAAATTATTATAATAGAAAAATACTAGAAAAAATCGACTCGGGTCACAAGTGAATCTCAGGCGGGAATCGAACCCGCAACCTTTGGAAATCCGGTCCAATGCTCTCCCAATTGAGCTACCGAGCCTTGCGAACACTCGTCGAAATTTTCTAGTACATTCCTGATTTTACGCTGTAGGCCAGCGTTGTTTCATCAATGAGAGGAAACATCCTCTCGTATTCGAAAGAAACATTTTTACAAATGTTTGGCAATCGATTAAGATGAAACAGCCATGTTAGATTTATAATTTTTATATATTTTATGCATTTTCAATGCGATCTTATAAGATAAATTATTATAATAGAAAAATACTAGAAAAAATCGACTCGGGTCACAAGTGAATCTCAGGCGGGAATCGAACCCGCAACCTTTGGAAATCCGGTCCAATGCTCTCCCAATTGAGCTACCGAGCCTTGCGAACACTCGTCGAAATTTTCTAGTACATTCCTGATTTTACGCTGTAGGCCAGCGTTGTTTCATCAATGAGAGGAAACATCCTCTCGTATTCGAAAGAAACATTTTTACAAATGTTTGGCAATCGATTAAGATGAAACAGCCATGTTAGATTTATAATTTTTATATATTTTATGCATTTTCAATGCGATCTTATAAGATAAATTATTATAATAGAAAAATACTAGAAAAAATCGACTCGGGTCACAAGTGAATCTCAGGCGGGAATCGAACCCGCAACCTTTGGAAATCCGGTCCAATGCTCTCCCAATTGAGCTACCGAGCCTTGCGAACACTCGTCGAAATTTTCTAGTACATTCCTGATTTTACGCTGTAGGCCAGCGTTGTTTCATCAATGAGAGGAAACATCCTCTCGTATTCGAAAGAAACATTTTTACAAATGTTTGGCAATCGATTAAGATGAAACAGCCATGTTAGATTTATAATTTTTATATATTTTATGCATTTTCAATGCGATCTTATAAGATAAATTATTATAATAGAAAAATACTAGAAAAAGTCGACTCGGGTCACAAGTGAATCTCAGGCGGGAATCGAACCCGCAACCTTTGGAAATCCGGTCCAATGCTCTCCCAATTGAGCTACCGAGCCTTGCGAACACTCGTCGAAATTTTCTAGTACATTCCTGATTTTACGCTGTAGGCCAGCGTTGTTTCATCAATGAGAGGAAACATCCTCTCGTATTCGAAAGAAACATTTTTACAAATGTTTGGCAATCGATTAAGATGAAACAGCCATGTTAGATTTATAATTTTTATATATTTTATGCATTTTCAATGCGATCTTATAAGATAAATTATTATAATAGAAAAATACTAGAAAAAATCGACTCGGGTCACAAGTGAATCTCAGGCGGGAATCGAACCCGCAACCTTTGGAAATCCGGTCCAATGCTCTCCCAATTGAGCTACCGAGCCTTGCGAACACTCGTCGAAATTTTCTAGTACATTCCTGATTTTACGCTGTAGGCCAGCGTTGTTTCATCAATGAGAGGAAACATCCTCTCGTATTCGAAAGAAACATTTTTACAAATGTTTGGCAATCGATTAAGATGAAACAGCCATGTTAGATTTATAATTTTTATATATTTTATGCATTTTCAATGCGATCTTATAAGATAAATTATTATAATAGAAAAATACTAGAAAAAATCGACTCGGGTCACAAGTGAATCTCAGGCGGGAATCGAACCCGCAACCTTTGGAAATCCGGTCCAATGCTCTCCCAATTGAGCTACCGAGCCTTGCGAACAACGCTGGCCTACAGCGTAAAATCAGGAATGTACTAGAAAATTTCGACGAGTGTTCGCAAGGCTCGGTAGCTCAATTGGGAGAGCATTGGACCGGATTTCCAAAGGTTGCGGGTTCGATTCCCGCCTGAGATTCACTTGTGACCCGAGTCGATTTTTTCTAGTATTTTTCTATTATAATAATTTATCTTATAAGATCGCATTGAAAATGCATAAAATATATAAAAATTATAAATCTAACATGGCTGTTTCATCTTAATCGATTGCCAAACATTTGTAAAAATGTTTCTTTCGAATACGAGAGGATGTTTCCTCTCATTGATGAAACAACGCTGGCCTACAGCGTAAAATCAGGAATGTACTAGAAAATTTCGACGAGTGTTCGCAAGGCTCGGTAGCTCAATTGGGAGAGCATTGGACCGGATTTCCAAAGGTTGCGGGTTCGATTCCCGCCTGAGATTCACTTGTGACCCGAGTCGATTTTTTCTAGTATTTTTCTATTATAATAATTTATCTTATAAGATTGCATTGAAAATGCATAAAATATATAAAAATTATAAATCTAACATGGCTGTTTCATCTTAATCGATTGCCAAACATTTGTAAAAATGTTTCTTTCGAATACGAGAGGATGTTTCCTCTCATTGATGAAACAACGCTGGCCTACAGCGTAAAATCAGGAATGTACTAGAAAATTTCGACGAGTGTTCGCAAGGCTCGGTAGCTCAATTGGGAGAGCATTGGACCGGATTTCCAAAGGTTGCGGGTTCGATTCCCGCCTGAGATTCACTTGTGACCCGAGTCGATTTTTTCTAGTATTTTTCTATTATAATAATTTATCTTATAAGATCGCATTGAAAATGCATAAAATATATAAAAATTATAAATCTAACATGGCTGTTTCATCTTAATCTATTGCCAAACATTTGTAAAAATGTTTCTTTCGAATACGAGAGGATGTTTCCTCTCATTGATGAAACAACGCTGGCCTACAGCGTAAAATCAGGAATGTACTAGAAAATTTCGACGAGTGTTCGCAAGGCTCGGTAGCTCAATTGGGAGAGCATTGGACCGGATTTCCAAAGGTTGCGGGTTCGATTCCCGCCTGAGATTCACTTGTGACCCGAGTCGATTTTTTCTAGTATTTTTCTATTATAATAATTTATCTTATAAGATTGCATTGAAAATGCATAAAATATATAAAAATTATAAATCTAACATGGCTGTTTCATCTTAATCGATTGCCAAACATTTGTAAAAATGTTTCTTTCGAATACGAGAGGATGTTTCCTCTCATTGATGAAACAACGCTGGCCTACAGCGTAAAATCAGGAATGTACTAGAAAATTTCGACGAGTGTTCGCAAGGCTCGGTAGCTCAATTGGGAGAGCATTGGTCCGGATTTCCAAAGGTTGCGGGTTCGATTCCCGCCTGAGATTCACTTGTGACCCGAGTCGATTTTTTCTAGTATTTTTCTATTATAATAATTTATCTTATAAGATCGCATTGAAAATGCATAAAATATATAAAAATTATAAATCTAACATGGCTGTTTCATCTTAATCGATTGCCAAACATTTGTAAAAATGTTTCTTTCGAATACGAGAGGATGTTTCCTCTCATTGATGAAACAACGCTGGCCTACAGCGTAAAATCAGGAATGTACTAGAAAATTTCGACGAGTGTTCGCAAGGCTCGGTAGCTCAATTGGGAGAGCATTGGACCGGATTTCCAAAGGTTGCGGGTTCGATTCCCGCCTGAGATTCACTTGTGACCCGAGTCGATTTTTTCTAGTATTTTTCTATTATAATAATTTATCTTATAAGATCGCATTGAAAATGCATAAAATATATAAAAATTATAAATCTAACATGGCTGTTTCATCTTAATCGATTGCCAAACATTTGTAAAAATGTTTCTTTCGAATACGAGAGGATGTTTCCTCTCATTGATGAAACAACGCTGGCCTACAGCGTAAAATCAGGAATGTACTAGAAAATTTCAACGAGTGTTCGCAAGGCTCGGTAGCTCAATTGGGAGAGCATTGGACCGGATTTCCAAAGGTTGCGGGTTCGATTCCCGCCTGAGATTCACTTGTGACCCGAGTCGATTTTTTCTAGTATTTTTCTATTATAATAATTTATCTTATAAGATCGCATTGAAAATGCATAAAATATATAAAAATTATAAATCTAACATGGCTGTTTCATCTTAATCGATTGCCAAACATTTGTAAAAATGTTTCTTTCGAATACGAGAGGATGTTTCCTCTCATTGATGAAACAACGCTGGCCTACAGCGTAAAATCAGGAATGTACTAGAAAATTTCGACGAGTGTTCGCAAGGCTCGGTAGCTCAATTGGGAGAGCATTGGACCGGATTTCCAAAGGTTGCGGGTTCGATTCCCGCCTGAGATTCACTTGTGACCCGAGTCGATTTTTTCTAGTATTTTTCTATTATAATAATTTATCTTATAAGATCGCATTGAAAATGCATAAAATATATAAAAATTATAAATATGGATATGGGTTAGGGATGTTGCGGATGCATTTTTTTTCACATCCGCGGATGCGGATGCGGATTCGGATTCGGATGCGGATTCGGATGCGGATTTTAAGAGGCTCACATCCGCGGAAGCGGATGCGGATGCGGATCTGTACAAAAAATTGAAGTGTTGGTTTGGTAGGGTAAAAATAAAAAGCAGTAATATTTATCCTTTCTTTATCTATAAATAAAAATAAAATTGGAGTGTCGGTTTGTTATATTGAAATAACCGTTTTTTACTACATGCATTTGAATATATATACGGTACATGCACCAAAATAACATGTTTTACAATTTTTGTCTGTCTGTCTGTCTGTCTGTGTCTCACTGCAACGTGTGGACGGGTCAGCTAGTTTAATAATAAAGTAGTGAGTGAATTACTATTACTGATTAATTGTTTTAGTAATGAAAAATAAATATTGCAGCATTATATTTAATGAAAAGTAGAATGGCCGCCTTTTCGGACTCCAGTCTGTTTCGCAAGGGTTCGTGTATTAATCCTGTGCTACTAAATAACTGTTCACTTGGAACACTGGCTGGTGGCGCTGATAAGAATTTGCGTGCTTTTTTAGGTAACAGTTTGAACTCACTTTGATTAACACTCCACCATTTAAGAGGACTCTTATTTAAATTAATTCACTTTTTATTACGGAAAGTAAGTAACTCCTTCTTGTGAATTGTATCAGGGCTGATAATTTCTGGTGTTTCCTGACTCTCCTCAACATCACTTGATAAATCGAGCATCATGGTAAGATCACTAAATAAACAGAACTGACGTCCTGTAACCTGAGGTCTCTAGTCGTTCCGATCTGTTACCATGAAATCTGTCAATCTCATTTTCTTCGCTTTTCGGTACTTGGAGATATTGTTCGAGAAGTCAAGTAATTTATCTAAGCTGTGTTTTATTATCGTTATAAGAAAAAGAACTAAGAATAGGGTATATGTTTTTTTTAAACTGATGACGCCGTATGTAAACTGCTGAATTATACAATTTCCCTGCGACATATAGATTTAAATCATAATACCACACCTACGGTGCTATAACGTCACTTATGTAATTTCAGACAAAACTGAACTGAGTATGAGAAAATACTCCTGCCTCTACTCTACCTCTTTACTTTGCTTGCTTTTACTCTAAAATGAAGTTCAAAGTTGTAGCTTAATTATTTTATTTGTTTAGCCGAGAAAAACTATATGTTGTAAGGATGTTCAATTTTTAAATGCTCCCCCTGAAATATTACACCATTTGCATAAGTGTCGTTATAGCACCGTATGTGCGATACATATTTTCAATTTAAGTATGCTACTTGCATTCATTCATTCATTCATTACTCACTCGTAAAATCACAATATCGATGAAGTTGACATCACTATTGTGCAAATAAATATTGTAAAAATTAATAAGGGTTGCTGATTACAAAAAAATTACAAATTTGTCCTGTGGCTCGAAAAAAAATGTTGGTTTCTCAGAAATGATCGGGTGTGCTGGTTAGGCAAGGGTACCCTTTTAACCGTGCTTTTTATGAAGTCAGGGACGCTGTAAGTACATACAGAATTATTACTAATGAGCGTCGCCCAGCATGAATAAAAGGGCAAATAGTTTGATTAATATTTTAATTGATTATTTTATTTATTATTTTATATTTCCATGTTGTGTGGCAAACAATAGGCTTCAAGCAGCCGCAAGTGTATGTATGTACTTAATACTAAACTAAAAATAAACACGCACCGTACATTGTCAAAACGAAATTATAATTGGTAATTAATTAATACAAAATTACAGTTATTTATTACCAACAAACTTTATCTCATTTTTGTCTTAATTAATTGAAATGCGATAATGGTCAACCCTGGGTAGTCTCGTGGGGAGTGCGGCCGTGACGTCATCAAACAAACTTTGAGCGCGAAATTTGAAATTGTAGTCTGCTAAAACATGAAATTATGAATTAAATAATAATCAAATCTTAAAAATTATACTTACAAATGAAAGGTGACGCCATCTTTTTGCATACTAGATGTTTTCAAGTTTTTTTACAGTAGAAAACAGCACAGGCAGGCATTTTCGTGGGAGCTCTGCACGGTAAGACGTTCTGATTATTGTGGTTTTAAAATGGCGGCTCAACTAGTTTTATATAACGCACAGGCATCCGATGCTTGTGCATTTGGCAGAGGGGTAATGTTAGGCAAAGGCTACTCCAGTCCTGTTTACTCTGAGATGGATGATGAATGAAAAGTCGTTACGTCTTTCATTTCTCTTTGACATTAGGCATGCGATTCACTTTATAAAATATTCAAAACGAGTATTCGACTCTCGATAAAATCGGGAATAAGACGACCTATATTTGATTAACCTAGACTTCTGCAAATATGCTTAATATACACGATTAATGATAATGTATTTGCATACAAGTACTTGTATAGAAATATTATATACGACCTATATTTCCCCGAAGAAATAAGCGATATGTGTAGTACTCTTGGTTATGTTATACGTCCTATATAATAAAGGGGAAGTGGATTGCCAAATCTTGACCCGTTGATGGGAACTTAAAGTAAAAAAAAACCATTAATACTCTCTCCGACCTGGAGATGAAACCCAGACAGTGCTGCCACCTTAGCCCTTTTCTAACTAGTTCTACCCCTTTTTTCGGTGTTGAACCCGAAGAAGGGAATGTAGCGCCATTTTGAAAATCTTGTCTTTTCTTTCTTTTACTTACTAAATTGATTTTATGTATAATTTTTGTCGTATAAACTAACGAAAACTTGAACGTCAGTTAGCCTCTGAACTCTGAAAGAATATTGTAGTCTTGTTGTAGAGATCGAATATCGCGTATTAACGATTTTTTTGTTAACAAAATATTAACCGTTTTTACACACATTTGAATTTTTTGGCTCTTTCTAGCTCTTTTTTTGTAAAACTCGATTAATGCAAATCAGGCCCTTTTCACCCTCGTAGTTAGCCCTTATACAAAAAGTCAAACGGGAGCACTGAACCCAGATCCTCTCGCTTAGCAGTCTTTCTTGGGACCACTAATCCGACGTAGCGGTCTAAGTCTTTAGTCTAAACTATGTATCGCTTTTAAATTAATTAAAAAAAAAATTCCAGTGTTTTAATTCCAGTAATAAAAAAAATCAAATCGCTCAGGATCTTAAAGAGCAAGGTTGCTCACAACAGAAAGAAGCCTTTCACAAAGAACAGTTGTGGCAATGTTGGCAATTAGCATTATTGAGCTATATTCACTCAATTTGAATAGCAGAGCTTGGACAATTTTACAAAGCAGCTACAAATTTAGTTAGGCTGTAGATGCCGGCGCCAAGACCTTCATTCTACAGGTTAAATTAGAAATGACAATATGTATTTTGATTAGTAAGTAACATAAGTCACGTATTATTTGGATGCGTACATAAATGTTTATCCTATGCGTTTAAATTATCGACCAAGTACGAACAACTGTTTTTCATCCGACAACAATAAAAAAAGCATGTGTGTAATTCACACGTGGTGGAAGTGAACCTTCAAAAATAATACGTACACGTATACAAAATCCCACGGTTGTTGTAATGCCTTCTCCCAAGCTTTGTACTACACATGTGCTCACAAACACGTATTAACACATGTACATAATGCTTCCTATCTCATTTTCTCCTACGTTAAATCTTTTGATTTTGTGTCTGTCTCTTTTTACTGTCGCTTTTTCGTTTCAAAAAGACACTGTGTAATGCTTCCTATCTCATTTTCTCCTACATAAAATCTTATGAATTTATGTGTTTGTCTCTTTTTCGTTTCATCGACTTTCAAATCACAACGATGCTAAAGAAGAATCACTTCAATAATAAAAAAATAAGATACCGCATTCAGTTTAGAAACTGTCGCTAATTCAATTTATTGTAAAGATGTAACATTCAAAATTGATTCGGAAATGTTCGATTATTTAACTTTAAATTATCGATTTTTCGATTAATCGATTTCAGATCGGTATGACTATTTGACATGACATGACGACACAACGCGATTGACAGTTGACGAGTTGTTGTCGAGTGAGCGTGTAGTGTAAACAAGGATTATAACATTTGTATTGATTTCTGCTGTATTCGGCAAACCATCTAAAACTTGACTTTTCTATTGCTAATCAATGTCTTCTTACTGAAAACTACGACTATCGCTCTTAATCCATTTTGACCATCGCTAAATGTCTACACAGTCAAAAACAATGCCTAAATTGGATCTGAATGTGTATATCCGAGTTGTTGCTGCAGTTTTCTCTGTAAGTAAACACGGTTCGATTTCACTGTTTACTACTCCGCGAAGCTGAAGAGCGGTAATTAGCCTGTTCAACACTGCTTGGTGAATGAAAAGCGGAATTAAAGTTGTACCAACCAGTTACTATGGAAAATTCTTTGTCGTTTTACATAATTTTGCAAATTGAATAGTTTTAATATATGTATAATCGTTTTCAAAGTGTTTATTGTGAAAACCATTACGCTATGTAATATAATAATCAAATAACAATTTTCTTATCAGCCAAGTAAATAACATGCAGTTTGCTCAGAGACATAATTACTTATCATAGCTGTCATTTTAAACTAATTAACAACTCATGATTTGAAAACAAAATATTAGTAAAGTTTACAAAAATTTTACAACTACCCTGTTCTCTAACAAAATTAATTTCAGATTTCATCAACTACAGCATTTGTGTTGGCTTTATTACGTTTACTGAATCCTGAATTCTTCTATTTGGATCCTTTAGAAGGGTCTGATTTGGGTAAGTTTTGTTTAATACTATACAATTTATGAATACAGTGTGAGCCTGCACATCTAGAGCTGTGCTTTCCATCCGGCCGAGGTAGATCCAATTGGCAATTGACTTGGGACTAGTAGTGTGGTATTGTTTGCATTGAGTTGATCATGAAATTGGTGAAAAAAAGACCATGTTTTAAATTTTACATAAAATTGGTCATGTGAAATCTTGAAATCCTAATCCTTTCTTTTAACAACATTTGTTGGTATGTATATAATAACATAACATATTTTTTCAGTTGTGCATTACTTTATATCTGGTCTGATGGTAGTCACCAGTGCTATTGGTTTCCTAAACTCCTGTGTGGTGATGAACAGGAGCTCTGCCCAAAATACTGGCAGGAATGTGACAACATGGCTACTGCTGGACTCACTGTTTGAGACCAGTAGAGTTGTTTATGTGTTTGTCTGTGAGATTGTACTCAAGGGAAAGGGACCTGTACAAATGTATGAACTATTAATTAGTGGAGGACAGTACCGTGAGTAATATTTATTCTTTCATTCATGGTAAATAATATTCTCTTTACACACATTGGCAACTGAGTTTCGCAACAGTATCAAAAAGGTATAAAATAATCTTGCTTAACCAGTTGCAGAAATTCTTCTCCCACAACTATGTGCCAACTAAGAATTTGTCTGATTTATGGTTACTTAAGTACTATGTCATAGTTATATTTATTCCATGGGTCTACTAAGGTGCCTGTAGCTTAATTGGAAGAGCACTTTACTTCACAGTAGGTTTCAGTCCAAATTGACATCAGAGACGATTTTTGTTCTAGAAGAAACCCATACATCTACACTCTGGTCATGTGGTGCACAATGTTTGTATGGCCCATTTCTTGCATAATGTTTATCCATATGGTAGGGCTGTCCTTTTTAATAAGCAGCTAATGATGTCAAAATGATTTCAATTGTTTCAGCCTTTTGTAAACTTAAAAAAAATTGACCTGACTATTGAACATAGAATATAAATTATGAAATGTTTATCATTCTTATGTTTTTCTTCTTTTTCAGTGCTGGACAGCTTCCTTTACTGTCAAATGATACTCAGGCACTAGTACAAGCCTAATATTTTAATTTCCTTAGCAGTCATTCCATAGGATAGCATACTTTTCTTCTCTAAGATTATATCAAGACTTTTATTATGAAGCATTTTATTTGTTCTCAAAGATTATGAAATTAGTTATAGGAAAAATAGTTTGTAGTGTTGATGAAATCATATTTTCGTATTATAAAACGAATTTATGATAACACAGGAATATGATAACAATCACATTCCATGTTAACTGTGATTAATTAGGGTTACTATTTAAATACAGGTGATATTTATTGATTGTCAGTCGATCTTGATTGTACCCAAAGAAAACTCTATGGGATATTTTTTAGTTAAACAACTTTTAAAAGTTAATCGAATTCAAAAGCCTAATGAGCAAAGACAATATAATCTTTGTAAATTGTAAGTCAATATTGAACATCTCAATATCTAAGTAGATATAGTTGTATGTAGTTGTTGATCTATTATTTAAAAAATATTAGAATGTAGTTTGAGGCTTTTAAAAGCCAAAACAAGATTATCTTCGTTTGTAAGCCTACATTTTTTCCTAGGACTAATTATGCTGGTTTTACATGCTTATATTTCTCCTTCATAATTATAATAACTTTCAATTGTATTTTTGGATTTTATTATATTTTTATCTCATAGTTTAAATGTACCAGCTTAGAGTTCTTTGCAATAAACATTTTGATTTAAGAAATGTTGAAATATTTAAATCTTAATTTAAACTCTTACATGTATATTTACATACTTGTGATAAGTATGCAAATCATATATAGAGTCATATTGATATTACACGAGAACTATTGTACTCCTTGACAAAACAACAGTTTAGGATGAAGAAATATATGTAACATCAACTTTTGTGTTGCAATCATGCTAGATGTATGTATTAGTTAATATCACATAATACAAGTGTCTATTTAGTGTAGTACATTATATAATCTACTTCTGAAGCTGATTGTACATAAAAAAGAATAATTGCTGCTAGAAGAAAATTTAGGAGCGAAATATAATTGTATCGTTTTAAATGTTTGGACGTTAGATTAGTAGGTATTCATTAAAATGGCGTTATTTCCATACATTTTATTTTTGTGCTTCCGAAATTTCGGCGCAGCTGCATGTACCATCATCACGGAAGAACTTTGGTGACGACGGTGTAAGCAACTGCGTCGAAAAATAAAATACATGGTATAGTCCCCAGCAAATAAGTTGAACATAATTTTGAAATCACGTGACATGCGCAGTAGTGACTAATGTACCTAAACTTGCTACTGCGCATGTCACGTGATTTCAAAATCATGTTCAACTTATTTGCCGGAGACTATAACCCTTTTCAATTAATACAAAATATAACTGTTTATAATTAGTGGTCAAATGATTTTACTAAATTTTCTAATATAAAAAACTTTGTTGGTTCTGTCCTAAAAAATACTCCTATTGTTAAAAACAAACTTAGCTTATTTTTTTTATGAAGTCCAAACCTTATAGGGTTTAAATTCCTTTTAGTGATAATGAACTATATTTATATACGGCAGTATTAAAATGTTTCTAATTTAAAACAGGGTTGCGTTGGTTAATTATCGTGATAATTACGAGTAACTGTTATTGTACAATACGAAATAATAGTACGTTGTTGTCGAGGCGCGGAAAACCAGCAATTGCTGGTCGAGTAGAGTTTGAAGTCAAAAATTTCAATAATTAAGTCGTACACATATCAAAATTAATAGTTTTTTTAACAAAAGTAGTCTGACTCTCAGGTAAAAGTAATGTCTAAAAACAGAAAAAATCTTTCATTTATATATATGTTGTTGTTATTTGATAGTTGGATTATTATCAGATATTTAACGGATAATTATCAGAGAAAATAATTATCTTGATAATTTGCAACCCTGATTTAAAATCACACGAGAGATAAACTAAAGGCGACTTTTACCAATAGCCACTGATACGATTAGTTCCGATTAGAAACATCATTCTGTCTCTTACAACTTCAAATATATGATAGAAATGCAATGACATTTTAAAGTTTAGTGTAACATATTTATAATACACTCGCGAGCAACCAAATCGACTCAAGCCCTAACTCTGAGTATAGACTCTGTTTTCAAGAAAGTTATAGGAGATATTTTTAAAAACTATATATCATCTGAAAGCTCCAAACTGCAGCTTTAATAAGATATCACCATTATCAATATCCGTTCATTATCTTTGTAATTAATGATATCTAAACATAAATACAGGAAAAACAGGAATTTGTGAGAAGATGTTGTGGTTGGGTATTTTAGAAATAAAAGAAAATTGATTAAGAAAATACATAACAATTTAATAAATCAATACTTGGTATTCCCCCCCCTAGCCCTAATCACCGCTTGAAGTCGATTCTTCATTGATCTGATCAACTTTTTGACGTCCTCTTGAGGTATGTTAACCCACTCTTCCAACAATGCTGCCTTCAACTCTTCCACCGTCGAAGGGGCTTGATTTCTGGCTCGTACTCTTCGTTTTAACTGGTCCCATAAATGCTCGATCGGATTCAAGTCTGGACTGAGCGCAGGCCAGTCCATTGTACGCATCTGGACTTCATCCAAAAACTGCTGGGTAATGCGCGCTGTATGACAACGAGCATTGTCGTGCATTAAGACGAAGTCCTCGCCGACAAATCCTTCATAGGGAACAACGTGTTCCAGGAGAATATCGGTGATGTACCGATCAGCTGTAAGCCCGCCTCCTCGGCCTCCACCAGGCACGAAAACGAGCTCCGTCTTTCCCTCTAAAGAGATGCCGGCCCACATCATACAGGAACCACCGCCATATGCTACTGTTTCAGCGAAACAGCATTGGGCAAATCGTTCGCCCGGACGCCTGTAGACTCGGCCTCTTCTGTCGTTGCCATGCAGACACATTCTGCACTCGTCAGTAAAGAGAACCGACTGCCATTGGGCAATGGTCCAATTGACATGCTCTCGAGCAAACTGAAGACGCGCTTGTCGGTGGGCTGCAGTCAATTTGGGCCCCGTCGCAGCCCTTTTTGGAGTGAGATTGGCTGCTCTCAGTCGTCTTCTTATTGTCCACTCGCTTACAGCTACACCACGAACGTGCCTGAGTTCTTGTTGAACATCAACACTCGTCAGATGGCGATTGCGCAGCGATGTTGAGACAATGAAACGGTCGTCTCTGTCAGAAGTACACCGGTGGCGGCTGGTTCTTGGTCTTCGATTGAAGGCACCGGTCTCTCGAAATCGTCTGTACACCCGGGACACAGCAGACTGGCTCAAGCGAAGCTGGGCAGCGACTACTCGCTGGCTAAGTCCTTGTTCCAACAAGGCAACAACTTGAGCGGCTTCTTCAGGTGTGGTATCCATGGTAACGTGGAAAAAATGATTGCAATTCTCGGAGATGTGTACATGTCAACTTGTGATAAGCGACTGATAAGGTGTGCCGGTTGCGAGAGCTTTTATAGGGGTGGCAGTTAGCGCAAGTCGCGGATAGCGTAATGAGCAAAACGACTCATAGTGCTATTGATGTAAAAATGAATGCTTAAGATTTAAAAAAAAAAAACAATATTAGTGTTTTATGAAAGCTTGTATATTGAGCTTTCTAATGACAGTCTTTTTTTATAAATACCTTGTATACTTTACGTAAAAACAAAGTTTGTAAGCAGAATGAGGGCTTGAGTCGATTTGGTTGCTCGCGAGTGTAGTTGCTGTTGGTTAAAGGCACAGTGACATTCAATTGTCATAATTAATTTTTTAATTTGTGTTGTGGCAAAAAAGCCTAGATATCGCATTATAGCGATTAGATACATACCTAAGTTTGTGTTTCTAATGGTTATTATATTCAAGTCATCTCGTGACTACTAGTATCATTGTTAGTATACAGTAATACGCCCCACCGAATTTACTATCTCCACTATTAAGTTTCTCTTATTTCTAAGTTAAAAGTCTGTGATTTTTTATTACTTTTATCTTTATCAAGTTTATATTTTGTATTGTGATTATATTTTTTTAGCTATACTTCGCATGTGATCTAAAATTTATCATGAACTTGGTTTCCTATTTTAAAAATTATACTAGTCATTACGTCCCGTTGGGATTTTTTTAATTTCAAATATACTCCTTTGAATTTTTCATATGCGTTATTAAGAAGTATGAATATAATGGTTGAGATAAAAAAAAGGTTACATTTGTTTATGATCTGATCAATGTATGTGTGAAATGTATATGGTTTCAAAATATAAGTCAGTGAATGTTTAAAAGTTGAAAAGACTAAACAATAGAGTTTATATGAGACATATTGTTTGGATGAGGTATGGTGCTATTATATTTCTCCAATATAAAAAAATCATGGCCAATAATAATAAGCACTTTATTTGTTTAGGTTACTATCCCCTGAGATACTTGGGGAGTTTACTCTAATAGTTTGCATGTATTGACGGGTTAGGGCCAGCGCAGACGACGACTTCAGTCTCCAGAAACGCTAGAAACCTTTCGATCGCATTTTCGGACGACAATAAGTCGTCTTCTACGTTGGCTCTTATAAATGAGAAAATTGTATATTGATTTATATTTTTAATCAGTGATTTGTCTGTCCAAAAATATAATACATACTCAGCTATCAACACTTCAACAGGCTACAGATTTACAAAGTGCACTTCAATCACTCTACAACAAACTGTACACGGCGCAGACTCATTACCGTATAAATTTAATTTCAATAAGTTGAACCATGTATTTTATTTGACAATGAGCAAAAGCGTATACTTTTATTTTTATGAAAAAAAAAACGGTTCTAAAGAGCACTATGAACGCATGAGCCAAAACGCTTCACGTCCACTACGCTTGCACCCTCCAACAACTAATTGAGAGCGCGTAAACAGCCCTCAACTAATTGTATCGATTCATACCTTATAACAAACACACAAGGTACAATTTGATAACTTAAAACCAGCTATTAATAGATATTGCTATGTCCATTAATTGAAAGGCATTTCCCGATTTCACTGACCAAATAACTCATTTTTATGATACACAGATAATATCAATTGATCTAATATTTACCTACATGAAGCTACTGTAACAGGTTTTATTGAAGGACGATCAAATATTTTTAGCAGCAATGCGGCCAAGCATTTCAAAAATATATGTACATACTATATAATTTACCCTGTACATTTTTCAAAGAGAAATCCTTTTATTCACACGCATGAGTACGCCTAATCAAATGTTGTATTATGTTTTACGAAACAAAACTATAATTTATAGACTCATGGTTATATAGAGCATCTATTCACACGAAACTGAATCTTATATAATTACTGCTAACTCTCAAATATTTGTTAATAAGTTTTATAAAATATTTGTTACAATAAATATGGCTTCATAAAATGACCATGTGTTTTATTTTGGTAATAATTTTAAGAAAATATTTGCTGCATCAATCAATATCGCGCCAAAACCGTACAGCATCGTACATCAATGGCACTAAAAAGTTTTATACACAATCACTGATCTTTTGTCTCTCTTCTAAATGACCGCAAGATATATTTTAAATGTCTATTATGAGAAGTAAGAAAATACTATATTTAATTACTAATGGCACTTCTAAATATTGCATCATATTTATTTATTTACATCAAAAGAAATTTGAGCCATTTTTAAAGGAAAATTCTGTGGGTGTTACTATTTCTGCAACAGTACGACAATTTCGTCAAAATCCTAATTTATTTATTTATTGACATTCAAACAATATCCTTTAGAATGCAAACTTTTCATGCTATAAACAACTTCTTTCAATGACACCAGAGTCACATGTATGTATGAGTGCTATTATTCTATAGTTTAAATCAGAAGCTGGTTTTTCGGTAAAATACCAGCAAACAAAAACTCTGTTATCTTACTTAGCTATGTAACCACACATACAAAGTATATAATTAAAAATGCAATATTAAACACGACAATAGTATTGCTACAAAACAACACGTTACAATCTATGGTTCATAAATTCATTCTCACAACCTGCTACCGAATTCAAAATGTACAATGAGTCGATATGAATGATCTTACATTACATAGATAAGTATATCATTATAATACAATTTGCGAGATAAATTGAGATCTAAAATAGAAGGAACTAAATTAATTCGTATTCTGAAACGCACGAGTACTAAGTATAACAAAATAAATCATTCCTATTATGTTAAGCAAATCATTAAAGAAAACACTACATTTTCAACCCTATCTACAAACAATGCATGAAATGTTATAGAATACATTAGAGGCCGAATTATTTTTAATTTTCTGTGAAAGCACCAAAACTAGACTTATCTATTTCAAAAAAATCTAAATCTACATAAAAAACATATTTTAATATTTGCTCTATTTCGCTCTAGTTGAGCAGTGATTTATCGAATAATATAAATAGTGAAAAATAAAAGAAATACAATATTACAACTGTTCGCTGTGCAGGCCGTTATTATTGCGTCCCGTATACCAACAGTTCTTTGTGAAGTGACAATAATTGTAAAATAATACTTGTCCATATGGCTAGCATTGATCGATCAAAATAAATTAATCGATGCGTATAAATTTGTTCAATTATTTATAAGTTTCACTTACATTTAGTCTTACATCTATGATTACAAAATATTTTTGCAACACTAAATATCAGTCAATTACGCAACAGTAAAATTATTACGCATTAGAATTTCTTTTTGTGAACAGATTGACTAACATCTGAAAAGATGTTATCATTAGATAAATAAACAAGTCCTTTAAATCCAGGTTGTTATAAGAGAAGTAAATTGATACACGCAATTGGTGGTGTATCATAAGAATCTGGCTTTTAAGCTGGCATTGGCAACTAAAACTCCAATAAATAAATTCAAGAGTTCATTATTAATTATAGTCAACAGCTCATACCATATAAGAAGTCATATTTCCTCAATCTATGTTGTTTTTATTAGTTTGTTCTTTTAGAAGGCTGTTCTGAACCCTCCGGTCGATATACCAATATCATCCCATAGCTAACAACACCGCGTAAGTCATATTACCAACTCCATCTAAAAGCATTGAAATGTGAAATCGACTTAAGCGGTGTTGAAAGCTAAGGGACGATATGTCAGATTGTCCATGGTGGTTGGTCATTGGTTGTAGATTGGATATTACTCCAGATTCTAAAATAGACCATTAACCAAAAAGTACAAGTGACAGAATGTTCATAAGATCGTATATAAAAATGTTAAATAAAAAAGATTCAAGAACTAGTTACAGAGTTATGCTGGAATTAGTGCTCCAAGATCGGAGATTATGCTTGATAAATAAAATCAAACCTTTGAAATTTCTTTTAACTTTTTGATAGTTAAGCATTGTCACAATTAGGCCAATACACCCCGAAAGAATTGAGAATATGCACTATTATTATAAAGAGATAAAGTTTGGAAATTTGTTTGTGGGAAGTAATCTCTGGAACTCCTGAACCAATTTTGAAAATTCAACAGTAGGAAACTACATTACATATTATTTTGTGATTAAATATGTTTGATGTTCAGTGAGGTGAGCACAGATCAGCTAGTATTAATATGAAAATCTAGACATATGTTTATTTTTATCATACATAAAACGAAATATCAAAGGCGAAAGAAAAACTGGTCAGAGCACTAGTTGGGAAAAATAGTAGTTTTAAAGTAAATTCCGCCACCGACGGAAGGGGGTTCCTTCCACTACTGCCAACATATCCTATTTTTTACGGCTACTTACAAATCTTGCTGACCGATTCGCGATCAAATCACAGGCACACAGCGAACAGTGACAGCAGCTACGGATATGTTTTGGCGGCGTCACCACTACTCCGCTACTCAACAACCTACCTAAATATCAACATTTTACTACAACTAGAAGCCCAACATTCCTTTCCTTTCACACTGTGTTGTTAAATGTCATTCTTCTAAATGAGCACGCAGCCATTTTAACAACTTAAAGTTTATGCAGACGCTGACTTATCCCATTTAGTCCGCGTCATAATGCTTATCAAGAAGAGAATAAGGTTTAACTTTTCTGTGCGATTAATATATTTTAGATAATGTCGCGGACTGGATAAGATTCCAAACATTTATGTGAGAATTATTTTTTTTTTCTTTACACATAGCTTTGAAACCATTAAACCATGGCACTAATTATTTGGCTGACTATGTAAAAAGACATGAGAAAAATATTAGGCCAATTTGGATTAGTAACAAGTCGCGATTGTAATGCGACGATAGGAACTCATTTGATGTTTTGGCACCTTATTGTACAGCACCTTGAGTGCGCTATACACGATTTCAATTTCGATCCAATGGTTGTCTGGTAGAATTGCTTTAATTAAGCGATAACACCTGGCTTTACAATAAGAAAAACGTTAAAGAATTCGATGTTAGCACTCTCGGGTATACTAATGACACGTAACTGCTCAGTCAACGTCAGCTTTGGTATTTAATTTGAGAAAGATTTTTCAAAGGGATAAGGAAAGAAAATAGTTCTGCGACATATAATATAGAGATCAACCCATTAAGAACGTGCAGGCTAAAAACAAAATAAAAGAAGAAATAAAATAATTTAACAATGGCACAGTATACGCCTCAGTGTTGCCATCTGGTTTCAGTTTTAGATGTTAACTCCATAACTGTATCTGCATTCCAAATATTAGGCGTCGACTAAAACTTGCTCATGTAGACTCGCAGGCGCGAACTTATGCAATATTAAACCTATAGACAATGTTTCTATTGCCCTAACGAGTCTTAACATAGTAACAAAGTATGTGACGGGTGTGATATAACATAAGAAACTACTCACGTCGATACGTACTATCGAGGTCTCTCGCGCCTTACCACTTTGTAGAAATATTCGTTTGAACTGATCGCATCGGACACGCCCACACGACCCATTCCTATCCCTAATTGGCTTCGTATTTTACTACGATTCATACTACGGCCAATCATAAACAACTAGTTTTAAAATCGCCCTCGATGTCACTACTGTCAACTGTCAATCTGCTCTCACTTGCTTGTTTGCGCACGCGCGCCATTGTTGAATAAATGAAAGGGGCGTAGCCTGAAGCGATAGGCATCGTGCAGTGTGCAAGTGAGTTTCGACTTAGGGCTAATAAGGCGCCAGAGGCCTCGATAGTACATGTATTGTTAACAACAAAATTGATAACTTGTTATGAACAAGAAAGGGACTCTTAATATTTTTAAACTTCCTATGTAAACTTTGAAACTACGGCTACATATGTATACAATCTTAACAGTTGTGAATTTTTGAACTGTCAAAAATGTCTTTAAAACTTCAGTAACTTTTACTGTTAAAATCCTCATCATGAAATGCTTCGTAACTTAGACAGATATCCTTAATCCAGCATAACCAGTTGTGCAGGGTTGAAAAGGTGTGGGCTAGAAGTTCTGTTGACGTTTTCGCTTGAGATGTATAGCGTCAAGTATGGGCTGCCGCTTACGCGTATACCTCGCTCGAAGTTGTTCGATCTCCGCCTCCATTTCCGCGTCGAGTCGCGACACGCGGGCTTCTAACTCGCCGACAGGCAAACACGACAACTATGCAACAAAGAATAATATGTAAGGGCCAGTGGACACGGCGAAAACGCAAAAGACCTCTCTTTCACTCTTGTGACAAAGAAGTGTCTGTTTCGGGGCCCCTTTCCCACAGCGCAGATATATCGGCTTTGACACAATATTAGTTGCAACAATGTTTATTTAAAGGAATTTACTTTTTACCAAAAAATCCTGTATCCATCAAATTACAAGATTAACTGTCTAAGTTGTATAGATATTAACATCACCAGTGCCAGTTGGTATTCAATAGATATTTTTCTATTGCAATATGGCGAGAACAAGCCAAAATGGTTTTAATCGATATATATCGATTCTGATCTACGTTGTGATAATGAGTTCCCTGATATGTTGCATCAATACGTAAAAGTCGATCTATATAATTCAATAAGCAGTTATTATTTTATTTTATAAACATATAATTTAAAGAAGTATAAGTTTTTATAGAAATAATATTATGGAAAACTGTGTTGAAAAAATCATTCCGTATGGGACTGAAACCAATGTCTTCAAGTATACCAGACCAGGCAGAGTAAATAGAGATTACGTACAAAAATAACACTCTATACTGCTTGTAATGTAGCAGTTTGACTACCGGTGTTATAATAGTAGTTACTAAAATTCTTGTTTATAATATTTTAGTTCATATTATATTATTAATTGTAATTAATTTATCGTAATGGCGTGTTTTATTTCTCCGCATATACTTCGATGTAGAAAAGTTTTAATGATCAAACTAAATTAATTTTCTCCTCAAAGCAATAACGAGACGAACTATTAAAATTAAGTTTAGATTATTAAACACAGAATTTTAATTTCCTTATTTTAAAAAACTGAATAAAAAAACATTGTTAATAAGCAGATGATCGGAAACGAATTGTCATTCTACAATAAAGTCCTCTCTTTCGAATTGTGTAGTAACTTACTTGTATGTGATCGCCACATTACTTTCACTATACAGTCTCAAAAGTCACAACGCTTCTAATATTGATAATTATTCCCCAGCAATAGTGCTGTAATTTTTTCCCTATTTTTTCCTTTGTCCTGCGCTATGCTCTAATATTCACTTTAACTCAAACTACGAACCGCTTATAAATTATATTATCTCATAACAATAATCTCGTAAAATTATATGTTGAAGAATTGAAGATACTATATTTCTAAGTCGCCATTCTCTTTAGTATTGCAGATAGCGGTATCATATCGTTCTATACTACACAAAATAATCAAATTTTTAGAGAAAAAGCAAAAAATTAATAACCGCTTTGCTCTCTTCCTACAATAATGCTTTCAAATTTGTAACCTATGGTCTCTTGTTTTTTAAAACATCTTCAGTATTATTAAGTTTGAAAACAAAAACAAACTAGTTATAACACATTATAAAACATTCATTTAAAATAAGCCGTCATGCATTTAGTCCGTTCTTGGCATTGCTACTGGAAATGTATAAAGTTAGTAATCGTGTATGTCTGTTAACTTTTTGGGCACGATTTCAGAACATTCAATGATCAATGGGCAGTAAACTTATACACATCATGAATTTATGTATATTGTAAAGAACAGTATTTTATTTTACTAGATCTGATAACAAGTTTATAAGAAGTGTTTAATTTAGATTACCCTAAAAATAATAAATCCTATCAATCAGAGATTATAAAACATAGATTGAAATTTAATTTTGTAAAAGCTAATATTGCCCCTTTTATTAGCAAACGAAAAGGCAGAAAGCATCCGTTTTAAATCAGGTCTATTTTCTAAAACACTTGACATCTTGCATGTATGAAGCAAATTCTATGATTTTTGGAAGGAGGATTTTGGTCTCAGCCTTAATTGGACTTTATTGGTTACTTGTATAAATGACTAAAAGGTAAGTTAAAATTTTTATTTTCCAAGATAAGCTTTCTTTTAACCATAAAATTGTTTATAAACGTTCGAATATTTCAAAGAACATAAAACGGCTGTAGTTTGATACTGCAAATCGAATAATATTTATAATGTTACATTTGTTTGGTTTAATCTAAAGTCACCTCTATACCTCTCTGAATATGTATCAATATTTACTGCCCGTATAGAATGAACGATGCCTACAAAGCCAGGGTCGGTTGACGCCCACGCAAGGGAGGGGTTGCATGCGTGGGCGACTTACGCGAACGCTAGTGACTAGCAAGTCGTTCGGCTACCGTAGACTTGTAGCTAGCGTAGCCATGCCGGCTATCGTAGCTAGCCTGCTACAGCGGCAACAGCGCGACCACGTGAAGTTGACTTACGAATTCGAAGTTTCCTTCTTCGACCAGCGCTCGAACTAGGGTGCCGCCGTCTTCCTCGCTGCAACAATATATCTTAATAGACAGGGGAATAATAAAACGATCAAATAAAAAAAACTTGCGACTGATGATGAGATACTATTTTAATAACTTGAGCGGTATGAATTTGAACGATATATTTGCTAAACTGAAGACTGAGCTTACAAAAAGTGGGTTGTGAATAATCCATTTTGGATATTAAAATTTTAAGCGTGCGACTTAATTACTACGTGAGCGACTAGAAATACAGAGATAGGTTAGGTTTTCTTTTTCACAAGAAAATTTTGAAAAAAGGTGAGACAAAGTATCTCTAGTCATCGAAGTATTGGTAAGTGGTTTTTGGATTCGAAACACTTCATTTAAGATAAAATGTCGCTCACTATAAATAATATGTCAAATATTGAAAAAATGCCGGACGTAACGTTGATACTCAAACAAATATTAAGTCGCCCAAATATTATGAAGCTTCTCATTTTGTATTTTCAGTAACTCGAATGAATGTTTGTAAGTTACTGTTCTCTACTAAATACTACCCTAATAGAAATAAGCGTTTAATATTTCCTTCAGAAGAGGAAGAAGCACGGTCTATGTCCGTGTTCGTAACAGTCACCTCAGAATATTAAATATCCAAATCGAAATATATAATTGTGTCGTCAGGTGAATTAGTGCTAACCACAAAATATCAAAGCCCCGTACTGGGGCTCTCAGTACCAGCTACGGCATCACTACAGGACTAAGTCAGTCCAACCATAAGGTTGGTAAGCAGATAACTGCTGCACCACTGTCACTGCGTATCTTCGTGTTCCCACCGAAAGCCAGGTTAGTACCCTAACTCTTAAACCTGATTCAGTGTGTGAAACCCATGAACCCCTTTTGTAGAACTTGAATGCCAATTAACCCCTCTCTATCGGGGAAAAAATATCATTCAATCAAAAAGAACCATTACCAAAGCCGTAATAAGGATTAAATCACTTTGTGCGCTATAGAGCTGATATGATATGATGCTCTCGGGTTTTAAGGGGTTAACCTATTATGATAAATGATTGTTATTGATAAAATGTCGTTTATTTTGGCACACTATACAAATGTGTATTTTTGTAAAAAAACTAGTAAGTATTCGGAATTCAAAACAGTAAAATCTTACTGGATAATAAGCAATGTCCAGTAAATTTTCGGACTTCCCCGATCTGGCTTTGTGTTTGTGTACGCATTTGAAGTGAAGTTAGCTTACTTACGTGGCCCGTATTGTACAGACCTGTCGTTGAGCGGCGGTGGTGGTGGATGCGGAGGTGCTCCGTTGGCGGCTGCGAGGCCGAGATGATTCACCTCCTTCTTCTCAAAGTGCTCCAGGAAGAGCGGCCGGTATTTTGGACGGTTCGTGTCCATAGGATCCGTATCGTGGCCTGGTTTTATCATAGATGGTTCTTATCATAGCTTGAAGCATGTATTATTTTAAAAATATCAAAGTAAAATGAAATGAATTGTTTATGGACTGCATTGCATAAAAACAATTTTTTTCGACTTTGTCAAACTCCAAAAGGTATGTTTGTTATTATTTTACAATGCAGCTTCTCGTCTGATTTGGCCACCATTCTCACCTTATTCTTTTCTTAATCTAGCATATACTACCGATTTTAATACCTTTGAAAGAACATAGCAAACTTAATTTAGTTTGTAGAGAGAAACTAATGAAGCAAAAGTTATTCCTTAATTTTTTTATGAAAAACTCAACACCTTTTTCTTCAATATTAAATATGAAATAAAACAGTCAATAAATTATTCTCAAGGAATTAAATATGAATTAGACCCTTGAAAATCATTTACCACTAAGGGTATGAATACTTAATTACTTTTATTATATTTGCAAATAAAAACAATAAATCTAGTATCAAAATCAATTCATAAATTTTTTTTTAGCAATTTTATTATCATCTTTGTGAAAGTAATGTATTGGGTGAAGGTATAGGTATGTCTACTAAACTAATAGTATTATTCTGGTACTTTCTATCATATAAGTAATTTGATTTTTAACTGGTATAATGAGTAATTAGTATTTAATGATCTATCATTATCTTTATATAAGTATATAATTCTATTGTACGTGTGCATGTCACTGAACGGCTGGACCGATTTGAATGAATTTTTTTTAGGCGCCACCCAAAGCACCCTGGATGGTTTAGATTCACAATTCAGCCCGGCAGATGGCGCGGCACAGCAACGCGTGGCCGGTTCAGCTAGTTTAGGCATTTATTATTATATTAACATACTATTTATTATGAATAATATGATACATACGCTTCATAGTGGCGAGGTCGGCATCAGGTTCGTTGATGACCATTGTACCGAGGTCTGCTGCCAGCTCCGTTGAGCCAGTGCGTCGCGCTACCAGAGTTCCATCCGAACGTTGCTTCATCGTCTCTTCGTCGTATCCCTCGCCCTACAATCCGAATAAACAATCAAAATTTATCACTTTTGTTTACATTAAAGCCTTAATTGCACTTATCTATCCAAATTGTCATGATTGAAATGACAGCTCAAACAACGTAAGAATAAGAAGATTGATTGAACATTGCAGTCAATTCATTAATTTTTTTTATTTAATTTCTATCTCAGCATAGTACAATTTTAAGTCGTAGGTATTAAAGACTACAGAGCTGTAGATAATCATCACTAATACAAAATTATATGATATTTATTTATTATAAATTAATAAGATAAACGAATTTGGTTGGTAGATATTATATTAGTTTTATTAAATCCTAACTTAACTAACATAATTATAGTATTATTTGTTCCGCACATGTCACTCGCTCATATATTTTTTTATTAAAGGTATTATTAAATGTAGTTCAATAATTTTATATTGCTAAAAAAGACATTACAGGGTATTTTTTACCTTTTGTACGATTCTATTAGAGGATAACTTTTTAGAGCTTTCTGATACAGTTTGGAAATAATTATACAGCATACTATAAAATCACATAGCCTATATATCGCCGAAAAATAGTTATGGTGGATATAATATAGCCTATCTTATAGGCAAGTAGTGAGTGAATACTTACCGCAGTGAAGGTCTTAGCGTTATTGGGGTGTTGCGCGTTGCGAAATGCCTGGGACTCACGTATCTCACGGGCCTCTGCTATCATAGTGCTTAGAATACTCGGGTGCTTCGCGTTGCCTGTAATGTTATTATTATACTAATGGAGATGTATATCAGACGCATAGAAACATTTTTAATTATTTAATTTTTTATATATTTTATGCATTTTCAATGCGATCTTATAAGACAAATTATTTTAATAGAAAAATACTAGAAAAAATCGACTCGGGTCACAAGTGAATTCTTAGGCGGGAATCGAACCCGCAACCTTTGGAAATGCGGTCGAATGCTCTCCCAATTGAGCTACCGAGCCTTGTGAACACTCGTCGAAATTTTTCTAGTACCTTCCTGATTTTACGCTGTAGGCCAGCGTTGTTTCATCAATGAGAGGAACACCCTCTCGTATTCGAAAGAAACATTTTTACAAATGTTTGGTCAATCGATTAAGATGAAACAGCCATTTTAGTTTTATAAGTTTATAAGTTCGATTCCCGCCTGAGAATTCACTTGTGACCCCAGTCGATTTTTTCTAGTATTTTTCTATTATAATAATTTAACATTTTTAATTTACTTATTATGGCAACTTTGTGCCAGATGCCAACATCTTTATTGTTCTATTTATAATCTGTGTATAGTACTCGTCCAAACTTTGTGGTATCTATGAAAATTGCAACGATTTCTTTTTTGCCAACAAAGAAAGCATTTTTGGATATCGATAATCACATTTATATAAAATCCTCAAAGTGGATGTTTTCCTTTCTATGGCAATTTTATTGCGCCATTTGACGTTGTCTGCATTACAGAATATCACAAAGTCTATAATAGTTTACAGATTATAAAATTGCATTAATTACCTTTTTAATAAACAATATGTTAAGATAATTACCTTAAGATAAAATATTTTCAAATTACTCTAAAATGATTGCACAATTTTATTAGCTATGTATTAGGTAAACTACAAATAAAAAACTTTTTTAAAAATGAAGCATTGTCTTTGAATATTACCTATGAACTCATGATTTAACAGGAATTCTGCAGTAGCCCTCTCTTCCGGATTCTTAATAAGGCACTGACTTACAAAGTCTATGAACTCTGACGACCACTGGTCCGGCTCTCTACAAAGAATAAACAAATACAGTTTTTAAGTATGATGTATAGTAAAAAATGACCAATATTTTATGTCATTTAATTCAACTATTACTTTGACATTTGACAAACATTAAAATATGGCACTTGAATACCAAAATATAATTAACAATTACATAGCATTCCTGCCGAGAATAAAAAGAGATGAAATATATTAACTGGTAAAAAATCTTTTTTTATTAACTAAACCAACTGCTGCTCAAAACGCTTTAAATGGTGGTGATGGTGGTTAGCTTGGGGTTTAGGGATTAAAAGCTATAGTAGCTTTGTTTCGATTGACTTATTCGAAAGGGGCGGAGTTTTCGTTTGAAGCTTTACGAGTCTCAGTTGTGATTTCTTAAAACTTTTTCTATGAACTACATGTCTTCATTAAAGACCATAGCTCAATTTGACGATACGACGTTAATCAGGTCGAAACTGTTAAGTATATAAGCGAAATTATTTTTTTCCCACGTTTTTCTCAGGTCGCTTTCTTGTTTGTCTGTCTGTCTGTCTGTGCAGTTGGATTCTTGCAACTGAATTTTGAGGCACTTCCCGACCACTTAGCGAGTTGAAACTTTCAGGGTAGCTCAGAACCCGATGACAATGCACGCTTAAACAACTTTCAACTTTCTAGGTGCACTTTCAGGTCAACTTTCGGCAACTTTCACTTTTGTATGGGGCTTATCCGATTGTTGCGTAACACATGGTTACTTCAATGAGTTAATAATTAAAGAGAATAAAATAATAATACTAGATTTAAAAATCTAAAAATCCCACATTTTTCAGTGACCAAAAAAGAATAAAATAACCCGGCGGGGCCAAGCGAGGGGCCACTCAAAACGTGGGGGCGCATGTTACTTATGGAGATGTAATGAGATGTATGATATGCATAGATGTTGAGAGTATTTGTTATACCGCCGGGTTATTTTATTCTTTTTTGGTCACTGAAAAATGTGGGATTTTTAGATTTTTAAATCTAGTATTATTTTCTACAATTTGCTGTCTTCGCCTTTGAGTACCTAAGGAAAAATTACATGCCCAGACATTTATTTATATAACAATTTGCCAATTCTTTAAAACATATTTTTCTAAGTCGGTATCACATGTTGTCAGTATGCTTTAAGACTGCATCGGGCTGTGCAGCTGCCGTGGATGAATTCAAGACACTTGTTTACAATATTTGCACTTACTAAATCAGCCTCTTTATTAGCTTGCTTACCATTTTTGTGCATGTCTAGGCAGCCTTTAATTAAGGCTTCACTTTAAAATGTGAATCATATATGTATATGCTTGTAATAAGTGAAGGACTTATCAGTTGACCAATAAGTTAATTAGTACCTGAACGAGGGCGGCGGCTTGGTGGGTATCATGAAGATGGCTCGCATAGGATGTATGTCACCATATGGCGGCTTCCCTTCCGCCATTTCCAGCGCGGTGATGCCCAATGACCAAATATCCGCCACACAGTCGTAGCCAATCTCCTGGATAACCTCGGGTGCCATCCAGAAAGGAGTGCCGATAACCGTGTTACGTTTCGCCATTGTGTCCTAAAAACAAGTGTATATTATATTATAGATTTAATAGCGACAATACGGAGAATGCATCTTTCTGGCTTCTCTAGTAAAGAAACATCAATGGATCTAAATAACAAGTTTACAATAACCAAGATATCAAACATATGCTGTACTGTAGTAGGGTCTTATGATGTCTTTACTACAGCAAAAAGGAGACTTGTCTATAATGTAATAAATTAAATTGAATTATTTAATATCAACTATAACTTTTAAGACTAATGATTAGTAGTTTGTAATAAAAAATCATCCGAATCCAAATAATTCAAAAGTAACGTCATCCAATTATTAAAACAATTGATGTTGTTTGGACAAACAGTAGAAGAAATTACACGTTAGTACAAATTGACCATATTTAATGTAGCGAAAGAAACTAGTTGATAGGATGGCCTATATCACACTGAATGCAAAATATGGAGCACGACGCTCGTGGCACTCGACCGATTTATTTGCCTCTGGCAGTTATCGGCAGCTTGTGTGTAGGTGTATTTGTAACTAAATTACAAAGTAGACTAAGCCCACCATTAAGTAAAATTATACGTTATGGTATGTCAGTAATATGAATCATAATTTATAGAAGATGATGTCATTAAAACCTTTCAGCAGGATGTATAATTATCGAGTTGTCAAAGCTAATCATAATTTGGGTTTATTGAATAAAAAAACAACTGTTTATTCAAGAGAGTTTTATGATTTTGTAAGGAAAATGGCCGGGCCATGACTGGTTTTCTATAGGGAAATCTATTTATGTTATATATAACATTTACTCACAGTGAGTTGTCCTGCTACTCCAAAATCCGCTAATTTCGCGTGTCCCTCCGTATTGAGCAGTATGTTTCCCGCCTTTATATCTCTATGGATCTTCCTTCTCCTATGCAGGTATTCTAAACCTTTTAACGTATCGCACAGTATCGTAGCGATCTCGTCTTCTGATAGTGTTTTCTTTCGTAACCTCATTATGTCTGATACTGATCCAGCGCCACAATATTCCATAACAATCTGTGGGCAGAAATATTACAATTTAAGGACATATGAAACAAAAATAGATATTGCTCGTTAAGGGATTAGTGTTTGGTACAGTGGCGGAATGAAGAGGTTGTCTTTTTTTAAAGTTATTAATTTTGTGAGTGACTGATGCTGTCTAACTAATTAACAAAGCTTTACGTTAAATTTTACTCGTCCATGGTCGAATCAACCTAGGATATGGATTACTAATTTCTTGTCAAAACCTCTTGCGTTATGCAGTTACTATTCTTCACTTGCGACTACGTTAACTAGAAATATGGCTGCTGTACTCGAAATAATCCTTAAATGAAACTTTATTATGGGTGTTAATCAAAGGCAATCCATGTAAATAGATTTTTCAGTCAGTTAAATTATTAATATCAGAAACCGTTTTCAGGTAAAACCATTAAGATTTTAAATGCAAAAGATTCTTATTTGTCAGTATATCTTATGGCAAATTTGAAGTTTTATGCATTCGCGGAAATATGTTATTAACTTAATCGTATACAAAATATCTTTAATTTTATTCGGTAGCTATTTATAGGAATTAAGTCAGTAAAGCGATGATCAACCTTTTCATTCCTCGACTGTACATGAAGCAATTCCTTACCCAGGCGATAGTCTGCTCCAAGTGTCATCTGTTAAACCCCCAACTCACCCAGAGGTCTGTGTTCTTGAAGTAGCTGCCGTAGTACTTGACCACGTAGGGGCTGTCGCACTGCTGCATAATGGAGATCTCCTTGATGATCTCCTGGAGGTCTGTATCGACGGGCACCTGCTTGATAGCAAGCACCTGTCCGCTCTCCTTGTGCAGCGCCTGTGGCATACAAAAATATGGTATTTACCTTATAAAAGGCAACTAACCGTCCCTATTTGTCATTTTATCATCATTTCTGTAATTATAAGCGACATCATTTACATTTACAATAAACCACAAGGTTGGAGCAAATTAACTTCGACTGTTTTTTTTTTTTAATAGTTTGTGTGTATTGTAGTGCCACGGTAGACCAGAATAGCACCAATTACGGGGGGGGGGTCCAAGAGTAATGAATGTAATTACCCATGGACCCCCTGTTAGAAAATGGACAGTCTACTGGTGGACTAAAGCCTCCACCAAAATGCAAAGAGGGGTTTTGTTAGAATCACCACGCTTGATAGGTGGGTTGAAGATCGCAGTGTAAGGTTAGTGGTTGACAAGAGGTATGAGATGTTTACCTCAGGACCCATTATCATTAGTCGCCTTTTACAACACACTGTGGATGATTGGACCTTTTCTGCTCTTGTAAGCACATTTAAGTATATTTAATAGTATTCACCTAAAAGCGCCATCTGCTAACATGTATGGATAAATGGAGCTTTTAAACGTTCCGCTTTTCTACAGGGCGCAAATAAAAGAAAAACCAAATTTTCCTGCTTTCCTCTTATAGCCTATTTGTTATTTTGATGTCTATCTGCGAGGCTTGCTAGGAGCTTTTAGCTGTTTACATTTCCGTGTAACTGAATAAATTAACAAATATTAGTGTTTTAGATTTCCTTAAGTCTCATTTTACACCTTGTTTGTATTTGTATTTTTCGGATTTCATGGTGGAAAATTTATCATCATTACCACGGCAAAAAACGATAACCACATACCAACAGTAACGAACGCAACCTCATATCGTTATTATGTAATACAGTAGTGGTAGCGCCATTAAATCACAATGATTTTTTTTCATTCGTTCGACCGCGTCATAACAAAAGCGACGGGGTTCTAACTCATTCATCACGCAAGAGGGGTGGGGTAACTACTAAACTACCTATGCGTTCCAATTTTGACGTACCTATTCCGTAACATGGCTAAAGGGAAATCCAATATTTTAAGACTTGTAAAGCCAGCGTGAAAAGATTAATCTACTTAAAGTAAAAAGAAAAGATCAAATATTACCTCATCATTATAATGTATTTATTTACATAAAGTACACCAACAGCATAATATACATAACATTTTAGTTTTATAGACTATTCAGGTATTGTTCTTGTATATAAGTCAATTATAGGTATACACAACATTGGCATTACTTAACTACAACACATTATTTAACTATATGCATGATGCTTTGCAGATATCCTTTCGATACCTTTAGAAGATATCCTTTGCAGATTTTGAAAACGGGTTCAAATTTCATATTTTAATTTAATCCTGCTTGTCGAATCTTAATGTCGAGCTCCTATAGTTCGTATGTTTCATATCTGTCAAATATATAAAAGTAATCATATAATAGTGGCCAATAATGGATATTTCATTATTGTCAAATTGTATATTACGTTTATTTAAAATTAAACTAATACTAATACCAGATAAACGTAGCTTGATTCTTTTTTTTTTCTTCTAATATTTAACCCTAACATTTCGACACCTTAAAAAGAACGGTTTTCTTACGTAAAAAGTATTTCATTTCACTGAGTGGACGTCAAAGTAAGATTATTCAAGATAATTCAGTTCACAGACCAATAATTAAAAAAATACGTAATATCTACTTAACGACCCTGCAGTGAAAGCAAACGGAAACGAATGAATATAGGTACCACTCAAAGTAAACAAACCAACCGCCTGGTTTTTAATTTGAGTTTAACGGGCTAGACTGTTTCTAAATTCAAATTGATTCTCAAACTAAAGGATGCACATACATTACGAGAGTAACTACGTAATTTATTAAAAACTTTTTAATTACGTTTGAGTAAAATTGTTAAGGCACAATGAAGGCTATATTTTACAGGAAACCTTAAGTGTGATAGAATTCATTTATGATCAAGCTATAAAACTATTTTTATTATCACCTGTCTAGCCCTAAATACTGTTACATAAAACCTTTTCTTTTCTTTTTAATTATTTTGAATTTGGAACTATATCTCAGTGTTGTGAATGTTATTCTTAGGCTTTTACTGACAGTATTGTAACAAACACACACAAAGTATTGTCATAATATAATTAGGATAGGATTAGATAGGGTTAAAAATACATATTTAACTCAATAGTGGGTTGGCGTCGGTCGTCACAACACTGCGAATTTATGCAGGTGACGAAAACTTAATTTTCCATTGCCATCAATTTATGATGCAATGAAATGAAAATACGAATACAAAAGGTTTTTTTTAAGTCCAATTTAAGCGACTGCGCATTGAAATGTTCTTAGACACCTGTGAACACGGTTTCTGCATAGGAGTAGAAACTTCACAGTTAAAAAAAGCCTCTACAATAATCACTTTGCAATTTAATGTGAAAGATGATTATTTAACCATAAGATAGGCTGGTCTACTAAAAGACGCTAGACAATTAGTACATACACCATAGTAAACTTGAGGAGACAATTCCTCAAAAGTATTCACAGCAATTGTTACCTTATATACGCTGCCATAGGACCCCTCGCCTAGCTTGCAGATGATATCGAACACCTCCTCTGGCTGGCGCGTAAGACTCTCCTCAGAGAGTTTCTTTAACTCGCTGGAAAAATACAAAATAATAATGTTAAAAACATTTTATCGGATCTCCCATGGATCAGCTTCAATGACGCTATGTCTGTTACGCCATAACTTCCGTATTCGCGCATTCTCCGCCATAAGTTCTTAACCGATTTTAATATTTTTTGTGTCAATTCTAATCAACACATTTAGGACCAGATTGAGACGGAGGCCGAATTTAAAAATTCACAAAAATAAAAAAAAATGAACAAACGAGGCTCTATGGGATTTCCCATTGCCCAACGCGCGCCTACTTGAAAGATTTCTTATATTTTTTATTTATTTTTTTAGTATTACGCTCCGCTCCAATATATATTGCTAGAGAAGCTTTATGCTTAGCGACTACATCGCCTAGTATAATTTCCTTTTAACTGAGTTAGTAAGGAGGCAAACATTCACTACGGTGTTTTATTCATTTAATAAGTCACAACACAAATAGTTGTAGTTAAAGTACGTATCGATTATTTAATTCGATTTTTTATTGATATATTGAATACGTAAATGCCGCCAGCTGGTAAGCTCCCACGAGTTATCATATCAGTCCGACACAACTACGACAAAAGTTCAATAAACAAGTTTGCCGTGTCAGCGACCCTTTATCGCGATCCGTGGATACGCACCCCAACTAACCTAATACCGTAAACATAAATAGAATTTTATAACGAACAAGTTCGTGTTATCATTAAGAAGTTTATTTATTTAAACCAACAGCGGTTACAATGAATATATTGTGTTTACATACTTAATGAAGGTAAGGCTAATGACAGGTCTCTCTGAATTTACAAATAATAAGTCAAACAGTGACAGCTTCATTAAATTTATCAATAGAACTGTATATTTAAAGTGTTCTATATTTTATTTTTAATCATATATTTATTTAATAATCATTATTAACATCGCAGCACAAATGTTTAGGATAGTATTTTTTTTTAATTGAAATAAGTATGTTAGAAGAGCCTGTCGCATATCTTTTTAAGATTCAGCCAAAACAAAACTCTGGGTCTTTGGAAAGTTAAGAAACTTCTTTGAAACAAGTATAATAGAAACTTCATTAGAGACCGATTAGACAAATTTCTTAAAACAACTTTAGCATAGGTACATAATTTGAATCTAGTTCGTAAATATGGATAACTCAGCACCAATACCCTACGTACGTACTCTGTGGGTTTATTTTTCAAATACCCAAATAAAAGGGTTATACCGATAAACCAACAAGTTGTTATTTGATATCGTCCTTCAGTTATGGGTGTTATCCCTTTAATAATTTATATGTCTGGTAAATTCTATATTTTTAATAAGTAATAAATATAGGCGAAAAGGTACTTAAGATGTCTACTGAGCCGACAATTCAATATACTTCTTCTGAGAAGTACAACCAATAATTTTTGTATTTTTTAATATTCATTCACTTAATACATTTCAGACTATAATACTGATATTTAGAACGTTTTGCTTAGTTGCAAAACTAAAAATCGGGAACAACTTAAGATTTTTTATCGTTAGCATAAATGCATCTTCATCTCGTACTCGATAAGCAGTTTCACTTGACTGTTCATAAATTCACAAAGGATATCGCATTATATAAATTTTATAAACTTTATCTCGTTTAATCAACTGACAAAGTTGATACCTTAAAAGTGACACCTTTCGTCGGCACTACATGGCGAGTGCGATATTATTGAAGTTGTTTAAAAACTATAATGTCAAAAATATTGTTTACACCTTTCATTGTCACTAACATTAATTCTCATTAACACGGGAAAAACATACTAAAAATCTCGTAATAATGTCAAATGATATGCAATATTTAAAACGCATTAACAGTACATTAAATGTGCCTTAAAAAGTTTCTTAATTAAAATGTTCCCACAAAGAAGAAAAACCCTTTTTTAATCTGTTATATTTGAACATGAAGTTTTAAACAGATCTACGTTATCTAGGGTATCTACGAGGACCGTTTACGACGTCTGAAACCGGGGTTGTTCGGAACAATCGCTCATAAAGTACAATTCTTAAGGAGATAACATGGAGGTGCATTCCCACTTAAATACCTACGCACTGTGGCAACATGATTTTTTTAGCAAGACTGCGCTTATCACATGGAAGACAATACGCGCGGCGTCCTAGAAAAGCAAAAACGAATACGAGTTTTACAAAAAAGTTTTTGAATCGGCGAAGGATGCATAAAAATTTAAAGGTTCATATTCTGGACGTAGAGTGGGACCTATGAGGAAACTTCGTGGCAATTTAGACCAATATACCATACAAGGAGATATTAGAGGAAACTATGCTTCCCTATACTGAAACTCTTCCTGTATATGAATATTTCAGCGTGAAAACGACTCAGAACTACCTATTTATTACTCACTCAAACTACTTCGTCCTGCTAAAAGGAACGTCAAATCATTTTAGCTCTATAATCTAGTGATATTATAATCACGCAGATTAATAGGTTGTAATAACAGGAGTCTATGACTTATATAATTAAGTATAATAACTTAAAGGATTGTATAACTCGGTTACAATATCTGTGGATCTCGCTGGAATGTCAAGCCCCCTCCCCGTTCTCTTGTCACCTCCCCGCGCTTTTGTTTTGCGCACCGTACCTAAGCGCTGACGTGACGTCATCAGGTCCACAGATATTGTAACCGGGTTGTAATAGAAAATCGTGTTATATGTAGTAGTAGGCATTCAATAATCCTATAAATGTGAATGTAAGTTTGTTATGCCTTCACGCAAAAACTACTAAACCGATCATCATGAAACTTGGTACATATATTCTTAGAGATATTAGGAGTAGGGATGTTGCGGATGTCATTTTTTTCACATCCGCGGATGCGGATGCGGATGCGGATTTTAGGAGGCTCACATCCGCGGAAGCGGATGCGGATGCGGAACTGTACAAAAAACTTATTTGTTGGTTTGGTAGGGTAACAAGCAGTAATATTTATCCTTTCTTTATCTATACATATAAATAAAATTGGTGTCGATTTGTAATATTGAAATAACCGTTTTTTACTACATGCATATGAATATATATACGGTACATACACCAAAATAACATGTTTTACAATTTTTGTCTGTCTGTTTGTTCGGGCTAAACTCTAAAATAGCTGGACCGGTTTTGACGGGACTTTTATTGGCAGGTAGCTGATGTAATAAGGAAGTAAGTTAGGCTACTTTTATTAAAAAAAAAAATAGAAAAATAAAGTAATATTGCCATGTCCAAGTACTGTCCAGTACCGCCCGCAACTCACGCACATGCCACCACTGTGCCGTCACGTGCCTCCCACCACTTCTCCCACCAATGAAACAATATCACAAAGGCTGCCTATTGCACGGGTTCAGAACGCGCGAGCGGGCTATTGCTGATTTTTAATAAAAACAAATTATAATAACTGAGCCACGGCAACGTGTGGCCGGGTCTCGAATTTTATGTTTAGTTCTTGGGAATAAATAAAATTCGCAGGGCGGCAGGTCAGGACTGTATGGTGGATGACTCATTATCTCGACACCTGCCATAGTCAAATATTCAACAGTCCGTTCTGCGGAGTGCGCTGAAGCATTGTCGTGGTGAAGGAGGATCCTGCTTCGAGGGCGCTGCTGTCGATTTTTTTCTAAAACAACAGGCAAACAGCGATTGACATACCAGTCTGCAGTAACTGTCCTTCCATCTTCTAACACAACTGTCGCGAAATGACCCTTCCGACCAAAGAATGAGGCAATCATCTTTTTTCCTTGACTTCTACCTTTCTTTACCATAGTTGGCAGATCCTCGAAAGGAAACACCCACTGAGCTGATTGTCTTTTGGTTTTGGGTTCATAGCAATATATCCAGCTTTGATCACCTGTTACGATATCAAATACAGCATTTGAGTCACCGCCGTTGAACTTATCTAACATTTGCCGACACCAGTCCATGCGAAGGTGTTTCTGGCCGTCGGTTAAAGTATGGGGAATCCATATGGTACAAAGCTTCTTGACGCCTAAATGTTCGTGTAATATTTTTTGAACTTGACTCATACCAATGCCTAGGCTTGCCCGTATCTGCTGATAGGTCACTCTCTTATCATCCTCTATCATGCGTCGCACAGTACTGATGTTATCTTCAGTAGTCGCTGTTAAAGGACGTCCTTCACGCGGATCATCCTTGAGATTGATACGTCCACGCTTAAACTCGTTAAACCAATTGTAAATAGTGGCACGAGATGGGGCTTCATTAAAAAATGCTATTCGCAACCTATCATGGCTTTGTTATTGAGTTAGCCCATAACGAAAGTCATAATAAATTATTGAACGAAAGTTTTCTCGCGTTAGGTTAATTTTCATTTGTAACAAGAGTGTTAGATTTGCCGCCAATTCACAAAAACAAATGACAAATGAATGCAATACACTACATTAGATTACCAGAGTTTTAAAATTTAAATTCGAATAACAGTTTTCATTAGCAATGTTTCTAACTGGTCAGTTCTAAACATTTTCAGTGGTATCCACGTATCATCTTCAATCTTTTACTCGGTCGACACGTGCCACTCGCCGGCCCCTCCTCTTTCTTTCTTGTCGCATCCGCATCCGCATCAGCTCCGCATCGATTTATGCGGATGCGGATGCAGATGCGGATGTCTAAATCGATGCGGAAGTTCCGCATATGCGGATGCGGATGCGAATATTCGCAACATCCCTGATTAGGAGTAACATAGGATATTTTTTATTGAAAAAAAATGTGGGTGAAGCCGCGAGTAAAAGCTAGTACGACATAAATAAAATAATGTTTTACCGAATTACGAAATGCATTTATTTTCTATTCTAGATTTTATTTAATCTCGAATCTTCTGACTAAGAGTTTAGCTTCTCATGTATATCTTTATTTTAATTTGAATAGAACTACGTTAAGTCAGATTTTTAATGTTATCTATGTAATGATACGATCATAACGCGAACTAAATGGCAACATATATGTCAATATTACGAACCCAATAAGCCAGCTTCAGCGAATTACTATCGCATTGGTCACACGATATTTATTAGAGCGCGAGTTATCTGGAATTTCACACTATCAGTAACAAATCAACGCCTTCGCTAATATTTTGTTACATATCGTATAGCAATTATGTATATGGAATAGATCAAGAGGTATAAATGTGGAAAATGAAAAGGGTAATATTTTTTTTTGTGCAATAACTCATTAACACAGCTTGTTTAAATCAAATCATAGCTCTCCCCTTTGTACAAGAAAAATACTTAAACTTAGATTTTATCCGCAAATTAATGCCCCTGTTTGATTCCTTAATTTCTAGGAGCGCAAAGTTAAGTAATTAAAAAGAACTGTTTTTTTACATTTATTTTATGTCATTATTATCGTTTTATTAGGCTTTGGCATCAACAAAGTTCAGAACTATTTGACGCTTGTTTTTTTTTTCGAAATAAATTTCTACCGAAACATGTCTGCGCCGGATATTGAGTCATGCATTTTACTAAGCACCATTACGCCTAATCAAAAATCTGATTAGCGATCAATTCTTTTATATTAACAAATCAACAGGGGTGTGACATAGAATCGTAATTATTCCGTCCAGTACCTAAGTATTTATTGACACTACAAAGCTGTCTGCAGATAACACACCGGAAAACGACATCATTGGGCGACATGGCCATTCCGGAATATGATAAGAGTGTATCAGCTTGTCACCGTTAAAAATCAAGAGCTGCAATTAAAATGACAATAAAATACACTGCCAAAATGTTGATTTATTAAAATTATTTTAGTCACAGTTATGACTCTAAAAGCTAATAATGGTTTAGTTTACGATGCTGTGCCGACAAATTTAATAACCAACCACAACCCCAGGAGAGTTCATCTATATAAAATGTAACTATTACTCTCGTATTAAACCAGTTGAATGTTTATTGAAATGAAAATATATATAGGTAATTATTTTATCTTAAGGAGTAGAAGAGATTTGTGTAGCAAGATTATTATTTGTGCCTCGCTTGAAATAAGTTCAATATATTTTAATACTTCCAATAAAATTAGGGCAAATACGCCTATAATATTTAAACTTAACCGCACACGAATGTGTATGCTGTAGAAATATTTCCACAGGAAATAACATATTATTTCAACAGTTGGTGATCTAACTCTAACGAAAACTTGCATTTTATAATAATATTTCTTTAATTTACACCAATGAGCCTTGCCCAAAATGAGCACTGAGTCTTGTATTATGAATACTGGAGACTACTATGTAGTACACATATACGTTACATAGATAAGTTATTTTCATAGAAATATATTAAAATACACGTGACTCATGACTCTGGTAGAAATGGTCGTAAGTTCATTACACAAACATGTGCCCCTTCCAGAATTCGATTCCGGCACCGCTTGGCTTCGAAGGCAGGGTCAGTCTTCGACCAAACTGACCGTTATAACGTCGACACACTAGCGATTCTGATCTCACTCTTACATAAATAATGATATTAAATATCTGATTGTCAGCCTTGTGAATATGGCATGTGAGTGAGAAATTAACACAATAATTGAATATAAACATTCTTACATACCACTATGTATTTTTTTAATATTCATCCTGTTGTTTCTGACAGAAATATTATTTATTTCAATATCACTGGAACTTTTATGCCGAATAACAACATACGCGCTTTATTTTTAAGTCCTAATCTTAAAAGCACTAGACTCATTTTGGCATAGCTCGCTAGACGGACTTAACGAATCAGAATATATTCGTTTTGAATTTTTTTATTCTAGTTTTCGAAGACCTGACTTAGAAACCTGTGTTTTAGGAATTCATTTTGTGTTTATTTCTTCTTAGCAAATAAATTACAAGAAGATTTAGGCTCTAAGTTTTAACTCAAACTACCCAAAATTTTGTCTTGTCTTGATAATAAAGATTAATAATAATAAAGGTTAGATGATAAATGTATAATATAGTCTATTCAATAAAAAAAATGCGATAGTTAATAATCAAATCGTTGAGATACAACGAAAAACAGAATGACGCACCACACGCGTCGACGAAATGGCACGTGCTATGATTGTCTGGCATAGGTACTAAATAGTTTATTATTGAAGAGCATTTTTGTATTTAAATGAAAGAAAATCAAATCAATGTAATTATGTAACAAAGTCAGTAAACACATTGATCTCTGCGTCCGAGAATGCACTACACATCTCATTTGCCAGCCACATGTGTCTCGTTATTATTACATTGTAAGGCATTGGTTAACGATCCGATTTCATGTGTCGTTAAAGAAATATAAAATATTTTCGCCTTTTGTTCCATTGTCAATAGTATTAACAATAACAGGCAAATGGAATTTCGCTGCTTGAAGAGTAACACATATTGATAAGCATACGCTACGAGGAAAATAATATAATATTACTTACATTTTACGGATTAAAACTAAACATATGAGGTTTAGCTAAAGGATATTATGAAAATTTAATTTTTCAGTTTTTCTCCTTTAATTTTTGTGTTGCTACTAGAAATAAAGTCTTTTGTACTAAACCTAACCAACATTTCATTTTTTTGTGGAAATATTAATGAGGCGGTTCTAAAACGCACCCTTGAGGACGCTCGTTGTCAGTCATCCTTTCAGCACGACGCTTCTTACAGGTATTACAATTGAGGGTGGGAGCTTCTATTTCCCACACTCCACTCTTCCAAAACACAAGGCGCCCTTCACTATCCATGAGGATCAAACATTGTCATTACAGAACACCAACAAACACGGCTCAAATCACTAATAAGCTGAACAACCACTTTAATAATCACAAAGCTTTACTGGAATTTAAAACTTTTATTCAGCAACTTTGGGCCGAAACACTCAAGCAATTACGATTGACTCGTAAAAATCAAATAAGTAGTAATTACCAAACTGTTCCTAATTTTATAAAAAATAAAGCTATAGCTACATTAACGGCAGATAGTTTTTTGAAAAAAGATTGGACATAAACGAAACATTTACGTAACCAAGTTTAAAAGTCATCCAAAAATGAGCAACAAGAATTCGATCTCGAAATAGCCCCGTAGCCTTTGCGAGATATAATAACCGGTCCGCAGTACTATCTGCGCGTGCGTGCAACTCTACGTCTCTCACAAGACTGGCTTTGATCCTAGGATCAAGTTTAAAACTCTAGACACCCAGTTCTCAAGTTCAGTTTTAACTCGAATCTAGGACGTAGCTGTCTGTGGCATGGCCGCTTTGAGAAACGAGAAACTTTGATTTCTTACTAAATGTAACTATTTTACCAATAGACATTTGTTACTGCTGTTTTATTTTATACACAACACACACACAACCTCAAAAAATATTTACTAAGAATTATACAGGAATAACTTGCGTTTTAACACAATAATTGAATATAATCATGATCATTGATCCCTAATGTTTCAATTAAAAAAAATCCCCAGCTGAAAGAATATTGTGGTTAAAATGTCGACATACTGTCGTTGCCATTATAAGTGATATATATATAAAAATAATATAAAGAAAATAAAGCATAAAACACTCCATTCTAAGGTGCTTTAAAAAGGCAATATCATGATGGCAGCGCATTGCCGGTAGGTGGCCATAGATAAATAAAACCGCGTGTTGGTCCGTCTATAAATAATACACGGATTCTACTAGTTACATTCAGTGTGACCTTTCCATTAGGTACAAAATTAGTTCAATTAGTCACACATGATGAGCTTTGAAGTAATAACAGCGATTTCATTTAAATTCTATCGTGAACTGAAATACTTTACTACTCCGCTAGATGGCAATGCACTAAAGAAAAAAAATGTTGGTTTAATGCAAAGATAACTCCTTAAGGAAAAGACCTCGATAATTCAGCCACACTTAGCTGTTGGGATTATTTATTCCGCATATTTTAATGAAGCGTTTCCTGAGATGTCCACCGCATTCCTTTTGTGTTGGCACACTCGTGTTTCCGTTCTTATATTTTCGCGTGGGCCATCTGGCGTACAATGAACTGAAGACACACTGTCTGCCGTCATCCCCCGCAGTATCTATGCGTACGTGCAGCAACAATGTTCCACAAATAATCTCAGTGTTGCATTCCAAACATTTTGAATGCAAGGGGAGAGATCGCGGAGAAAACAAAGCTGTTGTCATAATATGGGCATTATACACGTGCGAAATATGCGGGTAGCATCGGAGCGAAGGGTCAGCTAAGATCGACGACCCAGAAACGAATAAACGGAGCCGTGATCCAGCTTGTCAATAGTCCCACGCTATGACGCGACTATTTGCACATTGAGTTTCACTAAAGCGGAGCAATCACATCTCTTCATGTTGTTTTAATTAGTAGCGATTTCTCTAGTACAAAAAAGACTGCTCATCTCCATACTTATAATTTTAACATCAACATGGCTTTGTCTGAAACTAGCAGAATACCTAAAAAATCTTCAGCTTCATTATACAATCACAATCCAATTAGAAAACTAATTCGAAGCCAACGTGGCGCATGAGGATAAATAATAACCATTGTCGTTTGTTATACCTTTATTTCCTCTAATGAAATGATGGCTTTACATAGACATTTCCCTACCAATCTACCATAAGAGTAGCACCTGACTACATTTGATGCGAGGAACGTACAAACCAACCCGGTGCGGTGGGGAGAATTCATTCAGTGTTACTCACTCACTTCAAATTGAAACAAAAATAAAGTTATAGACAAAAACGCTATGCTTCATACGTAATTAAAAGCATAAAATAAATTAATATGTAAACATCGACAAACGAAGGAGGTAACACTTGATTAGGTGTGACCTTTAAATTATTAACAAAGGAAATTACGCAAGAGCTTTAAGACACAATCAATCTGAACTAATATAACCACTACTATAAGATTATCAACAAAACTAAATATTTTAAACATACTAAACAGTTGCTATCGGGTGTCGGGATCGATTTCAGTCCAAGAAGTAGGTATGACAAACTGCGATATTGTAACACAATTATCTACGAACGATACTACGTCTACACGACATAGAAATAAAGTAACATTTAGACCATCCTATTTAAAAAACAAGTCGGTTTCGGTTCGGTCCGTAAGACACGATTTCAACTTCTACCTTAAGCTGTGCCGAAAGCCGAAACTAGCAGGATGCACGTCGGCAGACCATTTTTTCGATCTACAATGTCGCTAGTTACTCTAACAATAGAACTTTTCATCTACAAATAGACCACAACCATCTTGCCGTGTTCTTCTCTGGCAACAAGATTAACACTGAAAAGGTACTTACAACAAGGGAATGCACGAAGTTCAAGCCAATTAGAAGCTAGATAACCTTTACCAGATAGATTAAAACCATTATTACAAAGGTCAGTTTGCCAATTAAACAGACCCCAAGTAAACAATGGCCAGGTATGTAGGATACGTGAACACCTTAACGGCATAGCATCCTCTGTGATTCACGGTTCGCATTCAATCCTTCTGGCGTTGTTAACAATAAATGCGCCGACCATAAAACAAATCGAGCTACTACTGTCAATAAATTGATTTAAATAACACTATGAAGTATGCAAGTCAAAAACCAACTGCCAAGTCATAAAAAAACATGTAACGAGAGTGAATTTTTCTGGCGTAGTTTCTATGATGTACCGATGTATTTGTCGGTCTACTTCATTGTAATGCTATAAATTGTGTTAAAGTAATAAATAGGTAATAAATGGGTTGGATTTCTATTTAGACAAATCAGAAGCAGTTGTCGTTTAGGGTAATACATTAAACATATTTGGTAAATATGCAATTTTACGAATGACGTAATCCTTTTAAAAGAGTAGATTCACATCAGCAGATTGGACGTTTTAATTACTAAGAACAAAGCATTGGATTTACAATGCGTAACCATTTAGCCAGTAAAAAATGCCGAACAATAGAAATGGGAGGATTGGAGAAAAATATCAAGGATTCAATTTTTTGCCATTTTAGACTACGAGAATTTAAAAAAACCATAGAATAAGTCATAATTTCGAAGTATTAATTTAATTACTTTGGAAATCGGTTAATAAGAGGAGCTTATTCATTTTGGTACAGAACTAACAAAGCTCGAATTCTAGTAGCTTTTGCCTTTATCTACAGCTTCCTAGGTAAATGTGAAGCTCATTTACAAACAAAGGAAATATGTCAAATAATAGAAATTAATAAACTTTAATCATAAAATACATACATATACACGCTAACAAAGACAGGGTACCATGACGATTTTTAGCTTTAACTAAATTTTGAACTTATGACTCACAAAAAGCGCCATCACACAGACTATAAAACCTGGAATTTATAATCACTGCTAAACAGGTTTCGGTCGTAATATGGACAGGCAGGGCAAAGGGAAAGTAAACGAGTTGCAAGTACGAAAATATTTTGCATGAAATTGATTTTCTTATTTGAAGAACAAACAGCTATATTGCGCATTTTGATTTGCAGACATTAATGGAATATTCGTTTATATAGTCAAAAATAAATTAACAATTACATCTTTTTATTAGCCCCAAGAATCTAAAGATTAATCATCATAAATGCTGAACAGCTGGACAGTATTATTATAAGTCGACAAATGATTGATTATAGAAATGACTACATTGTCTAAATTCTAAAAATATGCAATTCTGTGAATGAGAGATTCTATAAATGGCCGATTCCAAATGCGGTTCTTTACATGACTGATTTTATATTTTTTGTCACGTTATTTCCGAGGTAAAATCCATAAAAACAAACTCGAAAATTGTGTTGACATTTTTAATAAATCCACCACAATTTATTAAAATTGCGGCAGCGGTTCGAGAACTATCGTAAAGAATATGATATACATATGTACTTACATAAATACGATTTCGTTCAAATAATGAGAATTACTTAATTTTTAAATCAATAATATAAGATATATAATTATATTATACTCATTTCAATAGAATTATGTGTTTTTTAAAGTAATTCATTCTAATTTAAATTTTTAAATGAAGTGGCGAATAGCGTTATATTACTAGCTGTTACTCGCGACTTGTTTGCGTGAAAATTAAGATGTGTGCCTATAATTACGAGAAAATTGCCCACTCGATCTTACGGCAACCGTATATTGTATCAGTGTAATCTCCCTATATGCCGAATCCGATTAAAATCGTTCACCCATTGTGACGTGATTAATTTACAAACATGATAACAATCTAACTTTTGGCCATAGTGGCATCCGGACATAAATTTATTTTTCCAAACAATTGCTTGCAGCTTTTTCTTATAATTCACAACTGCCTGTCTGTTGACCTCAAGATGATATTGGGCATATTTTTCAGTAGCTGCTCGATTCACCTCTGAATGATTAGGGGCATATTTTTTAGCAGCTGCCCGGTTCACTTCGTGATGATCATGGGCATATTTTTAGTAGCTGCTTAATTCATTTGAGTATGATTATGGGATTAATTTTTAGCTGCAGTTTTTATTTGTTTTCTATGAATATTGTCTATGAATATTGTCTGTGAATCTGTTCTGCCTTGTTCTGCCCTCTAGAAACAGTTGGAATTTTCTTCCTTTTTTTTTTTTTTTTTGACAATTAGTTTGACAATTATACAACCTACTCATATTGGCTAGATAAAGACGTTTTGTACCATAAGGAGTCCCAGATCGGTCCATTGTAAAACACTTAAGGCTTTGAAAATTGTTAGCCAAGTGGCTTAATATACAGGGTGGGCCAAGAATTCGTTAACATTTAAACCTAACATCCCGCGCTAATACAAGCCGCGCGGGGAGCGGGGAGGGAACTGACCACTAGCTCGCTTCTCGGAAATTTAGTCGCAATGGATCACTTCACGGGGCCGCAGCGCGCTTATTGTGTGAAACAATTTTATCTAAACAACAGTTCGCTCATTACTGTGAGACGCTTATTTCGCGTTGAATACGATTTACACGATTTAAATCATGATCATCATCAACCATTAATAAAGAAATGGGTTAAGAAGTTCGAAGAGACGGGATCTACACTAAACGTGAAGCAAACCGGCGGCCCACGGACTTCTCGGAGCGAAGAGAACGTGCAGCGAGTTTCCGCATCAGTTCGACGTGATCCACATTTATCGACGCGCAAACGTTCGGCTGAATTAGGATTATCCCGTACATCACTGCGCCGAATTTTGAAATTAGATTTGAATTTACATCCATATAAGATCCAGTTAGTGCAGGAATTAAAACCTAATGATTTAAATTTGCGCAAGTCGTATGCCGAAACAATGTTAGATCGATTCAATAATTTTGACAACCTCTTATTTTCCGACGAAGCGCATTTCCATCTAAACGGACACGTAAATAAACAGAATTGCAGATATTGGAGCAGCGAAAATCCCAAATCTAAACACGAGAGGCCACTTCATTCTCCCAAGGTTACGGTATGGGCTGCAATTTCAGCAAAAGGAATCATTGGGCCCTACTTTTTCGAAGACTCTCGCGGCCGTTCGGTTACTGTGAATTCTGCTGAGTATGTGAAAATGTTACGGGAGTTCTTGGCACCGAAGCTACTGGAATTTGCTGGCTACAATAGTAACACATGGTTTCAGCAAGATGGAGCCACTTGTCACACATCTAACGAGTCCCTGCCGGTGGTCAAAGAAATGTTTCCGGAAAAGCTGATTTCCAGACGAGGCGACATCCCATGGCCACCCAGGAGTCCGGATTTAACCCCAGCAGACTTCTTTTTATGGGGTTATTTGAAGAGTCGTGTTTACATCCATAAACCAAAAACACTAGGTGAATTAAAGGAAAAAATTAGAGAGGAAATGTCGGCAATCACGCGGTCTCTTTGTCGGCGAGTATTCGAAAACTTCGGTGCTCGCTTAGAAGAGTGCAAAAATCGAAACGGTGGTCATTTAGATAATGTTATTTTTAAAAAATAAATTCCAAATCATTAACTTTCTTATCAATAAACAATTTAAAAAATATGTCAAATGGTTTTTTTTATATGATTTTTTAAATTGTTAACTAATTCATGGCCCACCCTGTATAAGCTCGAAACGAGTAGCCATTGAAATAATGTCATAAATAAATAAATATGACAGAGACGAAAATAAACATGCTCCATCGCCAGGTATTTCTACCACTCTGCATCAGATTTTTAATCTTCAAACAACTTTTATAAATTTTCCATCCATTTTTCAAATGTAAATTTAATTAACACCCAAAAATACAACTAATTAATTGAAATTAAACTTTGAAATAAATTTGAAAAGTATCTAAATAAATAAGTAGGTATTTAATTATTTATAGGGTGTCAGAATTTCTAACAAAAAATTCAAATAAATATTTAAATGCACAGAAATAAGTAATCTGAATAGTTGAACATCAATGAACCAGCATAAAGCTACGTACGACAACGACGACTGCCCTCACGTGACTACCTGTTCGGGTAACCATACCTAATGATGGGTGCTGCCTCTTCTAAAGAAATTAAAGTTTCACAGTTTTGCCTTTGTTAAATCTTAATTGTCACTCATTTCTTTCTGTTCTAGTCTTAAGAGATAGCATTTCTGAATTTTATGGATAATAAAGATTTTGTATGCAGGTTATCAAATAATTATCTATAATTTTACAGAAAATTATGATTAATATTGGAATAAAAATAATTGGCATTAAAATTTTTAACAAAAAACCGACTTCAATATTAATCTTTGTACCTCTTTAGAAGGCACAGGCCTGATTTTAGTTATGTGATTGCATAAACAATGCATATTTATGGGACAATAGCAATCAGGGTTAAATTTCTGTCATTTTTTTTAAAGAGTTTCGTTGTCTGTCTTTACAATTTATGATGAAATTAAAAAGGGACTACTTTTGAATAACTCCTTTTAAGAAAAGCAGAATTTTGCAAATCTGTCTATACATGTCAAAGATATGCCCGAAGACACATTAAAACAAATAAACATCCGAATTGATAACCTCCTCATTTTTGAAGCCAGTTTATAATGAACAACATTTTAATTTCTTTAGATAATGAGTATTTTGTATTAATTTGGAAATTTACAATTAAAACTATAGAGTTTTCATACAAACTTAGCCATCCCGTGTTACTCCCTTAGGGAGTTGAATTTCGCAAAATCCTGTCTTAGTGAGCACCTACGTCCTAAAAGCAACTCCCATGCAAATTATGAGACTCCTAGCACTTGCAGTTTCTCAGATTTCGTGATGAGATTGTGTTTCACTTTTATATAATACTAGCGGCCCGTCCCGGCTTCGCACGGGTGGACAAAATTCTTTAAATTTTTTCTATCATTCCATATAGCCTATGACACTCAGCAATAATGTGCCTTTCTAATGGTGAAAGAATTTTTAAAATCGGATCAGTAGATCCCGAGATTACCCCTTACAATTTAACAAATATACACCACACAAACTTTACTTCTTTATAATATTAGTATAGATATAGATGGGTAAATCACAATTAAACATGGTGTATATCACTGATCCCAGGAAACAGAACCTAAGAGTACTCAAGTTTTTATATTATAGAGGCTCGATCCAAGTTTATCTTGCTTGACTTTATTGGAACGGCCTGTTAGGTACAACTTGACAATAAGGATCATAGCATGTGGCAGATTCCATTTTACTTTGGCCAATAAAACTTTGTGCCAGACTCAAACTAAGGCCAGTTGTATGTCAAGCAAAAGACATAGAGAGAGAGAGAGACAGTCTTTGGACGTAATACAAAGCAAATTTGTTTATTGAGTTTTTTAGAGTTTTCTAAATTTCCTTCAGATGTTTGTTGAATATGGATTTGAAACAAATGCAAATTAATTCTAAGTTGATCCTTTTACAGAATCTGATAGAAATTTTATTTAATACTTATATACTTGTGCTGTAGAGTTTTGGTCTACACTATTGCCTGGATGAGATTGAAGAGAAATAAAATATGGTGATGATTTTTATTATGCAGTTGCAAGATAAGTAATTAGACCTACATTGATTTAGGTACAAAACAAATGACAAAAACTATTTGAATATAATTTTAATAATTTTATGAATAATTAAAACAGCATATTGTAAGGTAATGCTAATTTATTATTTATTTATGAATTAAACTTTGGTAAAAAATTCCTAACAAATCTATGGAATGTTTTATATTTTATGTTCTTTAAACGGTTAAAATTTCCAATATGGACCGTCGATTTAAATGCCCATATTTTTTTTGTAGATAGTACTCACTAAAAGAAAGCGTTTTGCAAAGTATTAGGTTACGAAAATTTACGGTTCATGAGATATATTTTTTTAAACTTTTCGTACAAATTGGCAAATAACACGATATGGACCGTCAATATATGAGGTTTGAGGGGTGGGAGGAGGGAGGGGGGGTTAGGGCTATCCCACCGTGTCAACCCCACCCTGCGGAACCCCATGGTTATTGAGATATTCATGGTTAAAGTTTTAAGGTTAGAATAGCGCTATTTGGTTTTAACCGTACCTAAACCAATAACTATAGGACCGATTCGGTTCTGGCACTTCGCCGGCCGCTGCCGCGGCACGCTCGCTTCGCTCGCTCGGCTCGTGCGTTGTGGTCACAGTTCTAACCTAACCTAACCAAACCAAAATTAATGTATATAATACTGATTACTATTCTAGTATTATGTATGTATACAAAGTTTGAGATTTTAACAGAAACAAGGTAAGAAAGTAATTTTTACAAATTAGAAATATGTTTTTTTTTATTATCGCGTATTATCACGGTTTTTTCGTTCTTATCTTAAAAGAGATGTGTCTAAATGAGCTCTAATGAGATTAAATTGTTTCTTGGTTAACAAAAGCTGTTAATTATTAAAAGTCTGGTTCAAAATAAAGTAAAGTGAAAAAAAATATCTGACGCAGCTGGGTATGTAATGTATAAGTATGTTTTCTACAAATCACGAATGTTGGAACGCCGCGACGTCATACTGTACGCGTACGCAGTACGTTGTTCTAATATACATAACATAGCATGTTATAAGATACTCAGTAACTGAAGTAACGAGTAACAATATGATAGTAACGAGAACTAATTGTCATAGTAATGAATACATACTAGTACGTGAAGTGATTGACGTTTGACATCTATTATTTGTCAAATTAATTGTGTAATTGCGTGTTATTTGCCAATTTGTATGAAAAGTTTAAAAAAATATATCTCATGAACCATAAGTTTTCGTAACCTAATACTTTGCAAAACGCTTTCTTTTAGTGAGTACTAACTACAAAAAAAATATGGGCATTTAAATCAACGGTCCATATTGGAAATTTTAGCCCTTTAAACTTTAAATGCTAGATATTTAAATGCTTTTATAGCTAATCTAATAATTTTTGAACTTTTCACAGATAATGGAAAAATATTTGGCTTAATACAATTAGAAAACAAAATTTTTGGAAAAATGGCAGACATGGCATTATAGGCAGTGCAGACAAAATTTTAAAGAAAGACTATGATTAAAGAGATCAAACGAAATGAGCGGAAAGAATAAGAAGGCAACCAATGAAGGCAACACATTATCACGAGTTCTAATTTTAAAATAGTTGAGGTTAGATGACAGTTTAAAATTCGGTATTTGCAAGAATTCAATGTTATTAAATATTTTCGGTATTTAGACACATTTTTAAAATCACAACAATATTTTCAATAATCGAAAATATAGTCGAAATTGCTAATGACAAGATAATATTGATATTATTTTAACAAAGCCAAATGATGTTTTCATATACAAATTGACGCGGTCAATATAACTTAACCTCAACTCCGACCGACTGCGTGTATCCTCATCAATAAGTTTCTATCAGGTACATTATATTTTCATTACATTTACCCATAAGAATAGAAAAACAGCACTCACTTTTTCGATGACGTTTCCGTCATTTTCACTAACAAATTCTTCGATCAAGCGGGAGTCAGAAACACACAAAGTCCCATTCTATTCGTGTTTCCAAATAAATTCACGAACCACTTGTAAGTAAACAACAATAGAGAATACAGAAATATTTATAAATTTAAATCGGATCAGTACTCTGCACATGCATCACTTGCCGACTACCAAAGAGTATATAAATATTTAATCAACCGACCCGACCGACATCTGTCATGGTAACGGCAAGTACATACTCTGAGGTATATATTTTTTAAAGTTTCCCTTAAGAGAAAGCAAAGAGTATATATCCCATATAGCCTTATCTTCAGTTATTTCTTTTCCTAAATAGCTGATCATCCGTTATTTCTTTTCTTAATTAGATCATAAAGAATGATGATGAAAGTTAATTTATAAATAATGATCGATGGATGAATATTGACATAAATATTTTCCCTAGGTTTTAGTAAAGGTGTGGGCTTTTACTTCCTTGTGGACTTTTTAAGAGAGCGTGAAAAAACACTTTCTACCGTTTTGTTTCACTGGTCAGCACTCGTACACGTTTACAAATACTTAGTGGTTAATTAGCCATCATTACTACACACTGATATCCACAACTACATAGAAACAACAAGAAAACCAAAACCACTAAAGTGATTCTTCCCGCTCCCGCTAAAAAGGCTACTCTGAGAAATTATAAATTGTCCACAAAACATCCATTATCTCAAATCTATAAAATCAGTTGTCTGCACAGAGTAGGTACGGACAAGAGCACGTAAACCTACCACATATGTGGCAAATTCAATTGATATTGTTCTTTAAAGTTACAATTTCCGTAGTTTGATAGTTTTGTAGACGTTGATGTACAGTTGAGTATGCCATGATTATCCGCTATACTTTCGTTGTTATATAGGAGTGTTATGTAATTACATACATAGTAGATTTGAAGTTTGTTAAAAATTATAAACACGACATTTTTATAGCATCTCATCAGGGAAAAATTAACACCATTCTTTTTCACATGTTTTTATTTATTATCATGTTAGTATTTAGCTCTAGAAAATGTATGCAAAATAAAGTTCTATAACTTTCACATTCTTCACGTTAGTATGAATATAATTATCTACTTATTATAAAACACTACCTTCGTAATACTTTTAATTAAGTGGTACTGAATAATGATTAATTTTTGTTTAAAGTTAGGATAGATATTTATGATCACTGACAGTTATCCTTTTTGGGGTAGCGCCATAAATTCCACATTTAGTACCAATACCACTGCAAACTATGACACTGCTCACAAAAGGCTTATTACAATAAGTTTTATAATATGCTTATAATAATTCACTACGTGCAGCTTAGAAAAATATTTACATACTACTTATTGATTAAGCTTTATTCTTAAATAGTTATTTGGTCTTGGTTTTGAAATTTTGCCAATGTTGCGTTGTTTGCCAGGAAAATTCAGAATGGAGAAGTTTCATGATGTTGCCAATAGATACAAAATTAAAATATACATCAAAGCTATTAAATCACTATAAAAATTTAATTTTTAAATTACTATGCAAAGTATGCAAAGTTTCAAGTAAAAAAGAGTTAGAAACTTGCTACTGCGTCAGTAAGTGTCACTAGACGATTTCGACACTCTTAAAGTTTGGGTGACAAATAATTAGTAGGACCCATTTTTAACTTTACGTATATCAATTGGTACACGAAAGATCCTTTAGTTTGGTTTTTGTAGGTGTATTTTTAATATCTGTCATCGTATTACAAACAGTATCGTAAATAGATCAATTGCCGCCCGGGGCAGTTTACCAATTTTGTCGCCACTGTCAGAGGGCTGCGCCGCCCCTTGGAACTTTTTTCCGGTGGGTACCGTGTCCCTTATCTTTTTACCGTAAACGTTCCACCACGTTGCCGCCCGGGGCATTTGCACCCTCTGCCCCCCCTATTTACGCCACTGATTACAAACAAAACATGCCACGAATACAAGCCGCGTCGTCTAGGTCAAGTAACGTCACACGATGGAGCGTTGCATGTAACGAAATTATGTATTTTTGCAAGCGCATCTTTATAGTCTCATTCATAGCTTTTTCATTCTTAGAAATATTTTAATATTACACAAGCGTTTCTCCAGCGCAGCGTAGCGTTTATAACACATCAACACACTGTAGATGCAGTATTAATGCCATGCATATTCCGCTTTACCACGTTACTGGCGTACATGACGAGGTGTTAACGCGCAACCTATGTTGATAAAACGCTAGCGTGAGACAAAACGTAGTGATTACATACTCTTTGGCGTGAAAAGCTAAAAATGCCTATCTACGTACAACAGACGTTTGTTTTCCGCATGTAAGTACGTAGCATAGCATAATTAGTATTTATATTCTCTATGGTAGAAGGAACCTGAGTTCGCAGACAAAAGAACGTGTAATTTCCAACATCCTCATCAAAAAGTAACACAGCAACATTATACAAACAACTTTAACAAATAAAAAGCAAAATTATTTTTAACCTGCTTCGTATTTTTTTTTAAATAATTACTTTATATTATAGTTACAGCAGGCGTAACTCAACTGCATATTGTGTTAGTAATGAAAATTAAATAAATCAATCTAAAATAATAACATAAATAAATCTAAAATAATAACATACTTTAATTAAATATTTGGAGCAATTAAATTAGCTCGATTGCTAAACTCACTTAAATAGTCATGAATGAATGATAATGAATAAATCTGTCATTGAATACTCCATAGAATGATAAATTGTGAAATGAAACGTGAAATGTACTTTTTTTATGTTGCTATGGTAACCCTGTATTGATAACAAAACGCATGGCCAATGGCCGCGTTCAAAATTCTTGTTGTGTTTACTGTCATTCTGTCATGTTGCAATGCAACCGCTAAAGATATTTTTTATTGATTAAACTTTTTAGTTTTCGTGTGTTAAATGTAAGGAGTACACAGTAGATAGGGGTGATATAGAAAAAATGTTCAAGAACACGTTTCAGTCAGGTTTCCTGTCAATTCTTTACAGTATAGGCAGCAAACCTTTGCAAATTTGGGACAAAAAAGTACGTAATGGGCACATAAAGAGGATAACGGATAATGATATACAAAGCTTAGTGCTTGAAATTGTTGGCACCAATGTTAGCACCACGTACATTACTTGTCCGGCGGATCCGAAGAAGACCCTTGGAATCAAATTGCCCTTTTTGGTTATGATCATAAAAAACCTCAAAAAGTACTTCACTTTCGAAGTTCAGGTGAGTTGTATCGATACTTGTATAGAAAAGTGATCTAGTGTTTATTTCTTGCACTGATATCAAACTACATAACCTAATATGGGATTACAGGTTTTAGATGACAAAAATGTTCGACGAAGGTTTAGAGCCAGCAATTATCAATCAACAACGCGGGTGAAACCATTCATTTGCACAATGCCTATGCGCTTAGATGAAGGGTGGAATCAAATACAGTTCAATTTGGCTGATTTTACACGAAGGGCTTATGGCACTAACTATGTTGAAACTCTGAGAGTACAAATACATGCAAACTGTCGGATCAGAAGGGTTTACTTCTCTGATAGATTATATTCTGAAGATGAATTACCAGCAGAGTTTAAACTATTTTTGCCTATCCAGAATAAAACTAAGACTGCTGTTGCTACATAAAACTACCTGAGGAAGTAAAATGTGTTGTCATTAATATAGTAAATGTAACGTTTAAGTTGATATTTGTTTTTTTTTTATGTTATTTTATGTATCTTTCTATACACCCCTGAATAATTTGATTTTATTGTATTTTTATTTAATAATAAACATGCACAAAAATTATTTGCATTTCACATTTCAATAAACAAATCATAGAAAACAATCTAAAAAAAGTTGAATTTTCATAATAATCTTCATCTTTAACTTAGCTATTCATGGCTATTAGTCCAAATTCATTTATGGAAATTAAATATTTTTAGTATGAAAAATATATTGTGTATAACCACATTTTTCCCAATGATAATGGAATTTGTAGATTATGGTTTTGTTTATATTAAACAAATTGCAATTTTTGAATAAAACTATACAGGTAGCCCCAGTAGTGGTATAAGCTGAAGCCCTGAGTTGAACACTCCTAGATAGCCTCGAAAAATCACAAGTATGATTCTGTGATTTTTCGACAAGTTATGATTTTATTTTCTTTACTTTTCCAACCTTTTTGTGTACAGTGATGATGGTAGCATAAAATTTCCGGAAAATATTAAAGTATTCTATGGCATAGATAATGTTTTGAGTTTTTTCTTACATAATTGGATACATGACTAGACAAATATTAACTTTGCACTTTTTGAAAAAACACATCGGAATTTTTCTTTACCTATTTTAAAATCATGTCTGTACTGTACCATCATCTCTACCGAAAATTTCATAAGCTGTCTGTCACTTAATTTTATAAAAAAAAAAAAATAGTTTAGATTTGAGGCTCAGGGCTACTATATCACAAATAGGTAAAGATGCGTTTGAGCGACCTTTGCAGTTGCGTCGCGCACTCTCGACACTGCTCGACACAGCGGAAATGTGATATTCGCAAATACGAATAGGGATCTGCAAAAAGTATCTATACCTGAGTATACTCGATTCTTTGGTTACGATACCAAGTAATTTAGTATTCGATACTTTTTAATACGATACTGAGGAAGAATCGATACTTTTCATGGTACTCGATACTTTTTTCGTCGTATTCATTCCTATTACAGTTCTAGTTTGATTTTACTTCTATAGACTCTATGACCAGAGGAAGTCTCCGTCATAAAAGAGAAAAGATGTCATGCACTGCATGAGCCTTATGACCTAGAAAATAAACGTTATGATTTTTCGCCTTCATTCATTTAATTGTTTGATTCATTCCTTATTCGTTCGCGTATAAATCGTATCGTATATCCATTTAAGTTCTTATTAGTCAAATAATTATTTCTTGTGGTTTCTATGTAAAGTTGAATTATAAAATCATTTGGGGACATCCCAAATGATATGAAGAAGCCCCCAGAAATGCACGGAAGGTAAAGGATTGCAATACCAGAATCACCGAGGCACCATTTAAATCTAGTTATTCCCACTGCCCTCTATGCACAGGACGCACGGTAGTGTAAAAAACAGCCACCCGTCTTAATGTAATGTGAAGGAGTGGCCAACTATCGGGCGAAATATCTCGGGTCGCTAGCAGGGCAGTCTCCGGGAAGTTTTCACTAAAGTGATGGCACTTTTTTAAGTGCGTTTATTGATTTGGGGTTAAGTGTCGGTATGTATTTGTTTTATATGTTTATAATATAAATTATTATTGTTTTTGCGTTATTATGGGTTAAACAGTTTAATTTAATGGTTTTTGATATAATACTTGATTCCTAATACAGATATATAGAAAATCTATTAATCTTTTGATGCTTCTTACTGATCACTATATAATTTATAAATTTATCTTTCTTTTCACAAATAAAGAATACTAGCACACGGGAGGAAATTTTTAGTTATCTTTTTTTAGTTATGCTAAAGAAGTATAACTACTTACGTGCTTACATAAGTACACACAACACGGTTTTTTTTCATACTGAATGTTAAACAAAAAGTACTCGATACCCGAGTAACTCTACCCTTTTGATGCAAGTACGATACCGGTATCGATTACCTTTCTTGCCATTGTACTCATGAGTATAGTATCGATACTTTGGTTTCGATACCATATCCCTAAATACGAAAAGAAGCTACGGCTATTATTTTCGGTGATCTTACAGTTTGCGAAATTTAATTTCATCAGTACTTGTATGAGCAAACAAATTTCAAGCCTATAAATCTTCGCTTTCAAATATAAAGGAATACCAGATGTATCAGCAAACAAGCCACAAAATACATACGTTTTTAAGCGCTTATAACTATAACATGAAATACTTAGGTACGGAACGCGAATAATAGTGCTGATTTTTTGTCATGTGCTAGTAAGAGAGCGAAAGAGACAAACAATGGGTTCGATGTACCCGCAGCCACTGCTGCCGCGCCTTGTTCTTATACAGAGCATCGTATATTAACCTTGCTTTAGATGGTAGCTTGCCGTCGTCACCATTCTGGGATCTCAATTAACACAGTGCCCTTAAGGCAATCCATTATAAATTGAGTATTTTAAATAACAATCATCGTCTTTGATTAGTGCCACTTGATCTTATAAACAAACAAAGCATTTCACGCAATAAATCAATACACTGCAAATAATATTAACATTATAATATTCCCAGTAATGAAGCCCCCCTCCGGGAGTGTCGTTACTAAACCTGGATCTATAAATAGCCATGAGACTGAGTAGCGGAGTGGAATTAAAAAAATATTTATTAATTATATATGATTTAGATGGATGAATTTCATCCTCAATCCCACAACTTATTCGCCTCCCGCTTCGAGCGAAGGTTCACTTGGTCTATCGTAGATCATATAATATATGTATATACAGTGACTCTGGTCGTGGACTAGCGATATTCTAAAGTTTGTTAGAACAACTATTCTAATACACAAATACACTAATAATTAGTTTATTTTACAATAATTAGTTTATTTTCATATATTTTTTAAATATTTAACATGAAATTCAATTATTTTTTCAAATTATGAACTTAACAACTCCCTGTTTCAATACGATAGACTAGAGTTTTGCGCTTCGAATAAGCCTATTTTTATACCATTAACGCCTACACTTTGAGAGAAATCTTTTTTTTTGTGTCCAAGTAGAGAATATTTCAAGAAAAAAAAACAAAATGGCTGCCACATAGCTGATAAGTAGTTTGGACTTAACTATGTAGCGTATTTGTGTATTAGAATAGTTGTTTTAATAGACTTTAGAATATCGCTAGTCCATAACCAGACACACTGTATATGTTAACGGAAATGTATGTAATCCGTCATTGTATACAATTCCTAGGAAATGAATGTAATTCCTAAAATCACACGGAAATGTGTGAAATAAATTATATTATACACATTTCCTAGGAAATCTATATATTTCCTAAATAGCAATCGGAAATGTAAAACATTTGAGATATTGATGAGTACGCGGGGACAGCGGGACGAGGGGAGGGTATTGCTTTAGGTTAGGTTAGGTTAGGTTATAAGAATAATATAAGTTGATTTTGTGATACGTTAAAAGTTAATAGATAGTTGATTTTTGAAGCATTAATTAGTAAGATAATATGAACATATTATATTTTACGGTATGACTGTCACCCGATTGTCTCAAGGAGTGCTATAATAAAAATTATTATTCTCATTTTTAACAACGTGTTTTATTACAGAAAGCATTTATTTTATAAATTTCCTAATAAGATTTAGGAATTATATTCAATTCCGAGGAAATTTACACATTTCCTAGGATATCTATGCATTAAATAGTTTTTCAAACAATATTTTATACATTTCCTAAATAATATAGGAATTGTACACATTTCCTGGGATTTGTATACAATTCCTTGATTTCATACATTTCCGGTAACATATATATATAAGATATATTTGTAATATTTATAGGTATTACAAATATATATAATTAAAAAATATATTTTTAATTCCACTCCGCTACTGAAACTTGACTAGCTAGCTAACCCGGCCACGCGTTGCTGGTATAACCCGGCCACGCGTTGCTGGTATAACCCAGCCAGGCGTTCCTATGGTAACGTTAATTGATTATAAAAACTGTTATTCTTAGGCTTATGGTAAATATACATAAAGTTAAAAACCATGGGGTACCATTTCATACAAAAGATTTTTGATTCTAAAAAACCGCAATAGATGTCACTACCATTAACATTTGTAAATTATAACATTTCACATGTTTAGAAATAAGACGAATTAAGTAAAAATATTGAGATTAAAATAAAGACTAGCATATTTTATATATACAACTTCACATCAACCTTAATTCGACTCCTAAATTTGAAGATAAGAAACACCGTAAATAATCAATTGAGAATACGAAAGTATAGGCTACATGTGACTACTTTTCAGCTATGAGGCTTACGAAGTGTTTTGCAATTGTAACGCTAGATGGCGGGTTTTATGGAAACAAAATAATTTACACCTTAAGGTTTTTGCATAAATCGATTATTTATACCCTAATAAAGGCAAGAGTTCAATTTCCAAATCACTTTTTTCAGTAAAAAACTATATGAAGTAGTAAAGTTTTTAAAATTTGCGCATATAAAAAAATAACAATTTAATTTCTTCAAACGACTTCCATTTCTCTTCTATCCAAAAAGGTTCCATATCTGTCCATGAGATATTTGCCACTTGATAATGAATTATTGAAGGCATAATGTCGCAATTTTATTTTATTCATAAGTGTCCTACTTTCTGAGTAATACGTATTTTTTTAAATTTTGATTTTATTTTTTTTTCTCCAAAAATCGGCAAAAGTGGAACTTGGATTTAGTATAGAAAGGTTCTATAAACAAAATCCCACTTTTGCGGTTTTAAGAAGTTATGATAGAATTTACATAAAGGTCAACTTTCATGTTCTGGGGTTGTCACAAAGATCAACTATGTGTTAAATGAAAATTTTTCATTTTGTTTGTTAATTGATACCGTCAATGAATTGAATAAATTAACAACACTTATAGACGAATACAATATACTTACATATACTACCTACCTAATGTAGATGTGGTAATGTAGGAATACTTTATGTATGTTCGACCACATCTTTAATTTTGTACCTTACACGCCAAATGGTCGAAAAAATAAACTATGTTGATTGAAATAATTTAACACATATACACACATCCTATAATTTAAACGAGCAATTCTTGCATGTACCTATATAAATATGTTGGAATGTAATTGGTTTCTTGGAAACGGGTCTAACGATTGTGATGAAATTTTAGATTTAGAAATTCATTCACATTTAAAATCGATCTAGGTAAATCTCATCACCTGCCGGCACCTTTTTAGTGCACCACGTCTACTTTAACTTGACGCCAGAATTTATTTCAGGACTCAGTCGCCTTGTAATGAGGGATAGGCTGGGTATCCTCTCCTATTAAGATCTGCCCTTATTTGTTTACATGTCACTTAACTGTCTATCTATTATCATATTAAGAGCTTCTTTAGGCGTATAAGGTTGTGGCTTTGCCGCTTTAGAAGTAGGGTTATTGTGCCTTTCTACATCGCTCGAAAAAATACTAGTGGCGAAGGCTTTAATAATTTTACCAGTGGCTGAGATGGGCCCGGTGAGGTATAGTCTTTGGCTATGGCTCTCAGTAGGTTGGGTAAGCCCCTGCTGAGGCAATACGGTGCCATGGATCTGTGACCCCGCGAAAAAGTAACTTCTCATACAAATCAATCTAATCAGTTGATCGCATCTTTAAAAAAAATTGCATTCGATCAGAAAATAAAAGCATAGTACAAAGTCGTGGGCATAAATCGGTTAACAGGTATGTACCTATTTTTGTAACAAAAAACCTTAGAAGCAAGCAGGCATGAACTTGTGTCTAATTGGGTCTCCGAAACACACAAAACAAACAATTAACAGTTAACACCCAGACCCGAAAACGAACATCGATGTTCTCGTTCAATAATAATACACATATTAATATTTAAAAAAATTTTCGTCGAGATCAAGTTCGGTGACAACCCTAGCATAAAAATTTTAAAATGAATATCTTCTAATCGCCGCAATAGTGGGACGTGGCTCATTTATGTATATTTCTATTTAAGTTGTAGGTTCCACTTTTTCGTTTTTAGGGAGAGAAAATAATAAATACGAAATAAAAAAAATGCTGCTCCCAAACCAATGGATTTTTAAGCTAAAGAAACGCGTTTATATGCGTGTGATTATGTCCGATTCACTCATCACTATCACTACATAGTATAAAACAAAGTCGCTTTCTCTGTCCCTATATCCCTTTGTATGAATCTTTAAAACAACGCAACGGATTTTGATGCGGTTTTTTTTAATATATAGAGTAATTCAAGAGGAAGGTTTATATGTATAATACATGCATAATATAGTAGAGCATTGCATCCGTGCGAAGCCGGGGCGGGTCGCTAGTATTTATTAAAATATATATTCTTTTATCTACTCTCACATCGTAAAATTCAAAATATTAAACTCAAAACGAGTTTATATTGACGAACTTTACAAATAGTATATCGTAATGAAATTAAAAAAAATAATACAACACTATTTGTCTAACAAAATAATGTTATAATAATTTTTTTTTCATTACGTTTTGATTACAGACCATTGATATAATACTGCGCCAATTCGTATAGCACTGTTTCATTTTTTTCATTTTTTATCTGTGGCTTAGCACGCTTTGGCGCATGCGCGCTGATATCGGAAATTTTGGCGCCATAATACGTTTTCTTGCAATTCTTTGTTGTGTTTCGCTGGTAATTATTATTGTTTATTAAAATATCTGATACTGAAAGTGAAGAAAATTTAACGCAGCCCGACATTTTAGAGACTGCGGCAGCAGTCACTCTTAATCTACTAACAGTAAAGTCATTGTAATATACAAAATGTTAACACTTACAATAACCAATAAATAAACTGTAACAATCTCTATCTTTTATTTGATATATTCAATGTATGAGATTAGATAAAGTATTGTATGAAACTGCACATAACTAGGTTTTACACCCCTCATTATGTACCAATTTCATAAACTACTATTCTATTCACTTTCTATTCATTTTATAAAAAATATTTTAGATTTCATAGGTCAAAGGTCACGATAAGTTCATGATTTTTTTTCTCAAAAAGTATTGGAGTTATACTTCTGGGAATTGAACTCATGCTTTTTTAGGGTATAAATAATATATTTATGTAAAAACCTCAATTTGTATTGTGTAAATTTTTTTGGTTCCATAAAACACTGTGCTATGTTAGACCAATCGGAAGTACATTAGTAGGCCCAATCATGAAATCCTGAAACCCTTTAAGATGGTCGACATTTTATCGACGAATAAAATAACTCTCAGTCACTGAAAAGTAGGTACGTACATGTGATAGTGACAAATGTTTTGTCCGTCAATAAAATGCAACCATACCTATTACGGCCACGGGTGTTTTCAGTAACAACTGCACCAGTTACTATTTAAAATACCTAAATCTCGATAGGTGTGGCTCTAATGAAAATGAAAATGAAAATGAAAATAACTTTATTCAAATGCACTTAAAAATAAGTAGTTTTGAATCGTCCAACATTTTTTCCTACCACCCATTCAGGACGTCTTTTAACTGACAAGAAGAATGGGCGCAAGAAACTCGTCAGCTTTAACAGAAGTAACGACATTTACAATATAATACGTCGTCACCATATACAATCCACAAAAAAAAAAAAACAAAATTATTTTGTTATGACAATACTAATTGTGTTATGATATCATTATTTCGTTGTTTCGTTGATTACAACAAAGTCAACAAGTATCTGTACTTACTTAAAGTAAGTATCCCAAAACATTGCAATAACATACAGGGAATAAACGACAAATTTAAGAAAACAACAAGATTTATGTTTAGTTTTAGCCAATACTGAATACTGAAGGTTAGAGCAGACCCATTTCCCAAGGCAGCACCCGTTCACGAGCATGACGCATGATACAGCCATCGCTTCGCTCAACCATATCTTAGGGAACGTAACGATCCGCACCACATGCCACCACCCAAGAAATGTATTAAGAGAGCATGTCATACTCTTATCTACCAGTAATAAATTAGTTTTAAAAAATTAAAAAATGCTAATGCTGTATGTTACAACCTGTAATAAATAGTGTCATGTTGAAACGACACATATTACTTCCATGCATCGCGATCTATTAAATAGTCGTTGACCTTGTAATAACCTTTGGACATGAGCTTATTTGTAACATACATTTTAAACTTATGATAAGGCAAATCTACTATACTTTGTGGAACTTTATTAAACAGTGCTATACCTTTCCCCAAGAAAGAGCCTCCTGTCTTTTGAAGTCTAAATCTTGGAACGGCAAGTCTATTCTTATTTCTGGTGTTAAAGCAATGTACGTCGCTATTTTTGACAAAAGTATTGTAGTGTTTTCGTACATAAATTATATTCTCATAAATGTACTGTCCCGCCACAGTAAGAATATTAATTTCCTTAAAAAAATCTCTGAGAGAATACCGAGGCCGAAGGCTGTATATTGCACGGACAGCTCTTTTCTGTAATACAAAAATGCTTTCAATATTAGCAGCTGAGCCCCACAACAACAACCCATAAGACATTACACTATGAAAATAACTAAAATAAATTAACCTTGCCGTTTCAACATTAGTTAAAAGCCTTATTTTTTTTACAGCATATGCCGCAGAACTGAGTCTACTTGACAAGGCCTCAATGTGAGGGTCCCATTGTAGTCGTGAATCTAATGTTATACCCAGAAATTTTGTCTTTTCAACAAATTCGACTACTTCATCATTCAACTTTACATGTAGGTCAACCCTCCTTACATTCGGTAACGTAAATTGTATGCACTTTGTTTTCTTTGAATTTAGTGATAAATTGTTACTGGTGAACCATTGTAAAACTTTTGATAGCGTACTATTTACATCGTCAGAGCAATCATCGTGTCGAGAGACTTTAAAAACTAAGGAAGTGTCATCTGCAAATAGTACTGTCTCACAAAGATTTTTAACATAGTAAGGAAGGTCATTAATATAGATCAAAAAAAGTAAAGGCCCTAATATTGATCCTTGGGGCACGCCCATAGTTATGGGGGCTCCAGCAGACTCACTCTTATTAATGACAACTTTATGAATTCTATTTGACAAATACGACTGTATTAGGCTTTTTGACATATCAGAGACACCATAATGTTCCAACTTTTTTAATAGCGTGCGGTAATCAACGCAATCGAACGCCTTAGAAAGGTCACAAAAGATGCCAATTACATCTTGCTTGCCCTCCCAAGCATCAAGTATGTGTTTAATAAGTGCAACTCCAGCATCAGTAGTACTTTTACCTTTAGAAAAACCGAATTGATTTTTATGAAAAATTTTAGTATCGGTAAAGTGAGCCAATAACTGTATATAGATAATTTTTTCAAAAATTTTACTGAACACTGGTAATATAGATATAGGTCGAAAGTTAGCGGGATCATTTTTTTCTCCCGATTTGAAAAGGGGAACTAATTTACTATGTTTCATTAAGCGTGGGAATACCCCCTCGTCAACACTATTATTAAAAATATAAGCTAAGTAAGGCGCAATTATGTCAATTATTGATTTAATATTATTAGTTGACATACCCCATAAATCTTCTGTTTTTTTGATACGAATACTTTTGAATGCTTTAATAATATCTTCTGTATTAATATGTGTAAAATTAAATTTTACATTGCACCTATCAACACTCGATTCTAGTAGGGCAGCAGCAACATTAGGACACGAACGTAGGGAACTTGTAGTTTCTAATGGTAATCTAGAAAAAAAATCCTCAAAAACACCAGCAACAACTTTGTCAGAATTTACAATATTTTTGTTAATTTCTAGTGAAAAAGATTGTATTTGAGATTTGCTTTTGCCTGTTTCTTTATTAATTATATTCCACGTAGTCTTTATTTTGTTCTCTGATAACTTAATTTTGTTAGCTATGTACATAGATTTAGCAAGAGAACATACTTTTTTAAATGTTTTAGAATATTTCTTAACATATTCAATAAAGCTAGTATCACTGGAGGTAGATTTTAAAGCATAAAGTTCATATAATTTCCTTCTGCTTTTATAAATTCCAGGTGTAGCCCAATCACTAAATTTCTTTTTTACATTATCTTTTTTAAATACCCTTTGTCTAAATATATTGCTAAATTCATTATTAATTATATTAAACAAATGATTATAAAGACTATTAGTTTCAAAGTTGGAGACCGGTAGAGTTGCAAGTTTGTTACTTACATTGTATCTGAATTTATCTATACAATGTTTAGATAATGGTCTACAAGTTATTTCGCGTTTCGAAGGAACGTGATGGTACTCAATAGAGGCAAATTGGCCGCTGTGGTCGGATTTAATACAGTTAATTATTGATATTTTAAGTATTTTATTATTACAAAAAATATTGTCCAAACAAGTGGCGCATGTGGGAGTAATTCGGGTCGGTTCATTAAATACATTAAATAAATTAAAAGATTTAAATAAATTTAGGAACCCACCCGACAGATGTGTTGAATCAAGAATATTTATATTGAAATCTCCACATACAATCACTTTTTTATTTTTGTTGAAAGTTATTCTTAGTACTTCCTCCATAGCGGCCTCAAACTGTGGGTATGAACTCTTGGGAGGTCTATATACACATACAATAACTATTTTGTCTAGTTCCACACATGCTATCTCAATAATACGTTCTATTGATTTGGATACTATATCTTTGCGTTCCTTACATTGTATTGACTCATGTAAAATTATCATAGAGCCACCTCTTTTGGCTGATTTTCTAGTAAACGAGCTTACAATTTTATAATTATCTATGTTAGTCATCAATTCGTAATTCTTTAGCCAATGCTCAGTTACACATAACACATCAATATTTTCATAATTTAAATAGAGACTTAATTCTAAATCCTTGCCAGAGAAGCCTTGTATATTTTGATGAACAATATTCAAATAGGAAGACTTTTCTTTTGTCACTATAGGGCCAGAGGACTCCTCTATTGTCTCATAAATTAATTTAAAATATTATCTTTAGATTTTAATAAACAATTATTTGGAACTAATTCCAAAGTCGAATAATTAATGTCAATATTATACTGCTCAATAGAAGCAGCAGTTTTACTAGCCAAGTTATTGGCTAATTGTTTAAAAAAATAAGATAGCGATATAGCTATTTGTCTCTTATAATAAGTAGGCAGATAGTATTTATCCTTTGTCATATAAAATTTCTTTATAAATTTATTAATATCAATTATATGAAATTGGCTATTATAATGTGCCATAGTAGTTAATGATACATTTAAATGATATCTATAATTATTTTCCGCTTGTGGCAGACTGCTGCTATAGGGGAATGTAAACATTACAATTTTTTTGATATTTAGGGTACCCAGTATATTACAATATTTCAGCAAATTTTCTTTGTTTACATTACCCCTATTTCCAATTAAAATTATTAAATTAGTGTTTTGATTGTATTTATGTTTGACAGCTTTTTTCATTATTTCATTTAAAGTTAATCCTGGCATACAATAGTTAATAATGCTTTCCTGGGATTGGTTCCTAATTAATTGGCCTAAATTCTTCCCAATTTCATCACAGTAAATAACAGTTTTATAACAATTGTTATCTGTAGAGGAATTATTTTCACTTGTGCCTATCATATCATTACAGTAACTGGAGATTAAAGGCTCACATGCTGGCTGGGTTATATATTCCTCCGGGGCAGCTAGGCCTGAAGCCTCAGAGTTAAATGGATTATTGGTTTCCTGCTCTGAAATTGACACATTTGTTAAATGTTGTAAGGCCAGTATGTATTCCCCTATCTCGTTTTTTGAGGCCTCATAGTTGCGAGTCATACTATTTAACGACTCATGCAATTTAATGATTTTGCTATTTAGTCTCTCGACATTACATTCATAAATTGTTCTATTTTCCTGAATAATGGATGAGCATACATTCAGCTGTTCTATCAATTGTAGCCGCTCTTTAGCATTTTTTGAGTTGTTAAAAGTTTTTTTTTGTTTCTTAACCAATTTATTTGTTTTCTGAAGAAATTTATTAATTTTAATGTATTTTTTCAACTTCTTTCTACTGCATTTAATAGATCCCTTTACACTTTTGCAGGAACAAATCTTATCATTTGATAGGTCTATTGATGTAGCAGGATTGATATTAAATGGAGCAGAAACCATGTCAGGAGCGCTACCAACCAATTCATCAAATAGACTTTGGTTCTGCGAGGAATATATTTCTGATTTTTCTGATTCTAAACTTGTTATATGTTTATTTGCCTCATAAAGTTGCTTCTCCAATCCAGTGATGAGCCTGAGGGCCTGCTCATATTCATCCCTGCATTGGTCGAACCCGTCTATTTGCAATTGGAGTTTATCTCGATCCTCATTAAGAGTTAAATTTAAAGTGTGTAATTCAGACATTTCTCTTTTTAATATACTATTTTTTTTCAACACATCCAATAATTCCTTTTCATTTCAATATTTTATTTCCCTCAATTTCTCCAGGATCACGTCACCTGGCCCTGACCTGATAACAAAGGAATAAACTAGAAAGTTTTTTTTTTAGTTTCATTTGAAACAAAAAAACAATTTTCCAAATAGGTATAATACGCGACACGTTCGTAAACCTGAGCCAAACATGAGTAAAAAATACATAGTTAGAATAGCTAAGAAAGTGGTTTCCTAAAATCGTTCGCAATGTTCCGTCAATACAGTAAAAGTTCCCCATTCACGGTTTCCTTATCCGAGAGATAAAAAATTGCAACACAGTTCCTGTATTCGCGGCTAAAAATTTCATTATTCGAGGATGAAAACAGTAAATAGAAAGAGATTCAGTCTTTTATTAAAGTAGCGGCATTATTTGAGTTCTGGTATATGCCCAGGCGGCTTTCATGAAAGATTTGACCAAGTGGACTAATGTCAATTAAAACAAACCTTACCGACACAATACAAAAGCAAGTTAAAGAAAGAATATTACCCCTCGTGGTAATAGAGTAGTTCTACGTTCGTAGTACATCGACGAGGATCGAACTACTCATAGGTCCGCTTGGTAAGGAATACCTACATTAAATTTAAAAAGTCTGAGTGAAGGTTTATACGCAAATTAACTTTGTGATCATGAAAGCTGATCGATCTATGGAAAGGAGCCTTACTCTTAAAAGGTAAATTTATAATGCTACAGCTCAAATTGATTTTATTTTTATAAATATTCGTTTTATTTTGTAACTTGTAACGCATCCCCTATGATTCCATACTAATTACCATTCCATATTCACAGTTTCTATATTCGCGGCATATTTTTGGAACGTTAAGCCCCGCGACCGTGAATAAAGATATTTTAATGTAGGTACTGTTACTGACATACGAAACTTCGATTGATTACGCATCCACCAACGTCTGTGAGTAGGCTATAACGAAGCGCCATCTAACAACAACAAGCGATAACCGTATTCTTAGTGTCTCACTAGATGGCAATACGTATCGTGTTATTTGTGTTCTCACTAGTGTCATCTATCGTAAAATAGAAGGAAAGCAATATAGCCAGTTGAATAACCAGTTTTAGGGTGTAACCATTTTCTTGTACTAAGTGGTGTCTCTGTATATTATCTACTTTGTGTTAAAAACCAAACCCCACAAGGTCCTTCTTTTATATAGTAGAGATTATACTCATCTCATGGACCCCTTACATCAGTCCAGGAATTAAATATGCAGCATCTTTTAATAAACACATCCCCTATCGTGGAAAAAAAATACAATGTAAAGGGAATGGCGTCCTTAACATATGTTAGTGGATTCATTTTAAAAACGTGTAAACAAAAAATATTTTAAAATTGTAGTAATTGTAATGATATTCTAATGAATAAAAATAAAGATGCTGAATATCTGAGATGCAGAGAATATAGTGGACGTGGTTGGTTATGTTATCCAAATGAAAATTTTATTAATTATATATCACAAATACAAGAAATTTTCGCTATAATAATGCAAACAAACGCTTCAAAAAATTTAAGGGAATATATAAAAACAATTTTATATTTAATTATTGATACAAAGTGTATCACCACTTGTGATGAACACAAAAATATTATACAATTTTTGTATAATTAGGCAGTGAAATTTATTTATAACAGCATATTGCAATAACGTAAATAAATTTTTATGTGGAAAAAGAAAAAAAGATAGTCATAATGTTCTTCAGTACTCTGAAGATATATATTTTCATAAATCTTACAAAATTAAAAAGAAATGAACATACCAATGTTCCTCCCGCCTAAGATTCACTTGTGACCCGAGTCGATTTTTTCTAGTATTTTTCTATTATAATAATTTATCTTATAAGATCGCATTGAAAATGCATAAAATATTTAAAAATTATAAATATACCAATGTTGTTTTTTCCCAATCATTTGGAATAATGTAATTCAAACATCTAAATATTCTGTAACAAATTTCGTATGATTTTCAAAAGTTATATTGGATACTCATATCATTATAATTTCAGTAATTCTAATTTTTATATATTTTATGCATTTTCAATGCGATCTTATAAGATAAATTATTATAATAGAAAAATACTAGAAAAAATCGACTCGGGTCACAAGTGAATCTCAGGCGGGAATCGAACCCGCAACCTTTGGAAATCCGGTCCAATGCTCTCCCAATTGAGCTACCGAGCCTTGCAAACACTCGTCGAAATTTTCTAGTACATTCCTGATTTTACGCTGTAGGCCAGCGTTGTTTCATCAATGAGAGGAAACATCCTCTCGTATTCGAAAGAAACATTTTTACAAATGTTTGGCAATCGATTAAGATGAAACAGCCATGTTAGATTTATAATTTTTATATATTTTATGCATTTTCAATGCGATCTTATAAGATAAATTATTATAATAGAAAAATACTAGAAAAAATCGACTCGGGTCACAAGTGAATCTCAGGCGGGAATCGAACCCGCAACCTTTGGAAATCCGGTCCAATGCTCTCCCAATTGAGCTACCGAGCCTTGCGAACACTCGTCGAAATTTTCTAGTACATTCCTGATTTTACGCTGTAGGCCAGCGTTGTTTCATCAATGAGAGGAAACATCCTCTCGTATTCGAAAGAAACATTTTTACAAATGTTTGGCAATCGATTAAGATGAAACAGCCATGTTAGATTTATAATTTTTATATATTTTATGCATTTTCAATGCGATCTTATAAGATAAATTATTATAATAGAAAAATACTAGAAAAAATCGACTCGGGTCACAAGTGAATCTCAGGCGGGAATCGAACCCGCAACCTTTGGAAATCCGGTCCAATGCTCTCCCAATTGCAGTCGATTTTACGAATGTAGTTTAGTATTTTCAACGCAGATGGCGCTTTTTTGATCTGTTATCACCCAACTCTCCCTAGATGGCTCTCTTTAAAAAAGTACTTTTTGATTAGCCCCTTACCTATTTTCTAGTCTGTGATACTCACCCTACTCACCTACGTCGAGGCTACAGCTATGATAGGTGTCATTGCAAAATTTATTAATTTATTGTTAATTTTACTATACTATTGTGAAAATGCGAATGCAAATGATATTTTAGGATGTGGCGGATTCGTCAAAAGTCATGTCGCTTTGGATTTTTCAAAAATTGAGATTGGCTTGTAAGTTAACCTAAAAAATAGTTTTAATTGGATTTCCCAGTTTAATTCTGTATAAAACTTTGCATGTATTATGCTCAAATTGATAAAATAATTGTTCTCAGATACACCAAAGGAGGAAGCTTGAAAGAGAAAACCGAATGCGCTCCTACCAATGGATACTACTTTCTTCCTCTCTATGAGAAAGGAGAATATACAGTCAAAGTCCATCCTCCAGCAGGTTGGAGTTTCGAACCTTCACAAGTGAACTTGAATGTCGATGGGTCAACAGACCAGTGTTCCATAGGGCAAGATATAAACTTTGCCTTCAATGGATTTGGTATTACTGGGAGAGTTATAACTGCAGGCCAAAAGCAAGGTCCGAGTGGAATAAATGTTCAACTTGTAAACGATAAAGGAGAAACAAGGGACACAGTTACTACTGCAGGTGGCGACTTTCACTTCACACCTGTGATACCTGGGAAGTACACTTTAAAAGCTTCTCATCCTAGGTAGTATTTTATTATATTGTATCAAAACTTACATTACATAGCAAAAAGAATAATAACAATGCAATAAATACATCAATATTCCCATGATCACTGGGAAATCAGATTGATGGGTGCTGATGACTAAATATACTTCTAATGTTTAGTCATTCTTTTTGTCACCTGTCTGCTGGCCAGCCCATAAGAAATTAAGCTGGATTCCTTAATTAATGGGCCTTCAAGACCCTCTACCTCTTACATTAAATTCACACTTTATTTATGAAATGATCAATGCAAAACAATAATACTGTCTTTATGTAGATGTTTCAAAACTAAATTCTTATAAATATCGAAAAGATAAAAGTTCTAATTTATTTTATATTAAGTATTGTATACATTTATATTCCAGATGGAAACTGGAACCATCGCAAGCTGTGGTACAGGTGAAGGAAGGTAACACAGTACTCCCAGTTGGAGTTCTGGCTGTGAGAGGTTATGATGTAAGGGGTTCAGTTACGTCATTCGGAGCTCCATTTAGTGGATTACATGTTCTTCTTTATTCCAAGGAGGTATACAACAAGGAAGAAAACTTGATATATGTTTTTATTATGCAAATTGAGACCTAATTAACTAGTATTCATTGATATTATCTACTTAAAAAATATATATTTTTATAGAGTCATCAGCAGTTTCGTGTTGAAGGTTGTAAGACAGCCCTTTTACAAGGAGTTCCCGACTCTCCAATCTGCTACTCTATTACTGACAACAATGGAGAGTTTAGTTTTGGTTTGGTTCCTGCTGGTCAGTATAAACTCTTGGCACTCTCAGCGTCTCCTGGACAAGCTTCTATCAGTTACAATGTGAAGCCAGAATCTGTCACTTTTGATGTTCAGCATGACAGTCTTTTTATAAAGAATGCTTTTGAGGTAAATATTTTTCAATATTAATTAAACTATCTATTTATCATGGGGGTTAACCCACATCTGTCAGCATTGATACCCAATTTCATGCTTTATTCTTAGGCGGCGTCCATTAATTACGTGAGCTTTTTTTCGATCAGTTTAGACTCCTCCCCCCCTTAGGTGAGATTTAGTGAGATTTGCCTGGACCCCCCCTCCCCTTACTTGAGATTGGAGCTAAAAATATTTTCAACAAAATTTAGGCAAAATGAACACTTAAAATATATTTTTTTTAATATCTGTAGTATTTTATATTTTTTAAAGTTGACGTGAGGTTTTCGATTATCCCCCCTGCGGTTTAAATGAGATTTGGTAATAAGATTTTACAGGAACCCCCCCCCCCCCCCATTCTGAGCTCACGTAAATAATGGATGCCCCCTTACTGTTGATAAAGAGCGTCATTTAATTGTTAGAATAAGATAGATAATGAACAAATGGAGTTGCTCCACATCAAATGTGGAAAAATGAAATGTTTATTTATTATAAGTAACAGTGACTCAAATTTGTTAGTAAGTCTTACTAGACTAGACTGTTTAGTTATTTCAGGCTCAAATTACCTTTTATGCAAATACATTATAAACAAAGATGCTCTTAAAAGAGAGAAAATTTGTGATCTTGGTTCCTCTTGCAGGTGAATGGTTTTACAGTAATTGGTACCGTTTCCAAGTCAGTGGGCGGTGATGGGCTATCAAAGGCTAGAGTCCTTCTCAATAAACGTGCAATTGGCAACACCGATAGTAATGGCAAGTTTACAATGCCCCACTTGCAACCTGGGACCTACACAATCGATTTCCAACATGGTAAATACATGAAGACTTTATAATCAACATCTCTGAGTATAAGGTATTATTCAAATACAATTACACTGAAATGTGGCTTTGTAAAGGAATAATTATAATTACCGTTCGCTATTCTATTAAAAGTGAAGAATATTACAGAATGCTGTGAATCAATAAGCAATGATATCCAAAAACAATAACCTTTTACAGTTACAAATTTTATAATTAACAGAAATAAAAAGTTTTCATTTTCTAAATTTTGGTTTCAAATAAAACTATTTTGTTATGTAAAAGCACTGTTGATGATACAAAATTTTTCTTCCAGAACAATGTGAGGTTGATCCGATACAGTTGCAAGTGTCAGAGAGTGGAGCGCGCGGACCAGTGGCCGTGGCAGTGCGCTGGCGTGTCTGCGGTGTGGTAGCACCACCTGGTGCTCGCCGCCTCACTATAAAACCTGACAGGGGCGGCGGCGCTCCCGTCACAGTGCATGTGTCTCCGGAAAGTGGAGGTATGTAAACACAGTTGATTGTGGACTACATTGTGTCATAGAGGTGATGCCGATAGTATGGTCTTATATATATCTCATTATACTTCTATAAGCCATGGCTAAATTTTAATTAATACATTGTAAGTACTCATATTGAATAGAAAGTATTTTATATGTTATCTTACTCTAGTAGGAACTGGGTTAAATCTCTTGATGTTAAATCTCCGGGCTGTCACAGATATGGACAAAATTGCTTGCATAAATAAGTATGATACAGAAGAAATGCGTTATGTTTAGGGAACTAGGTCACAACAAGCAACAGTCTGGATCTTAGCTGTCGCTAAATATATTTTGCTGATTGGAATTATTGATGTAAAAAAGAGTTTTTCGCATTATTAGTAATAATATAGAGTTATGTTTGTTTTAGGAAAATGGTGCACCTTCCTACCTCCAGGATTGTATTCCGCAAATGTTGATTTATCTGAACAGGAGCAAAGAGATGGATTACAGTAAGTTGTTTAGAAATCATCCTCTTACAGGAAGTTAGAAAACATCAAACAAATTAATTGCTTAAAATTCTCACAGTTCATTACTTCTTTGCTTTACATGATTCTGCACCAGTAGAACGGGAATTTTATTCAATTTATGTCTGACAAATGGAGCTGACAAACTTTTATATATTGGCTTTCACACCTACTCATACTCCATGAAGCGTTGATTCCATCTTGCCTATTACCAAGTTTATTTGTAAGTCCTAAGGCTTGCAGATTTATTCTGACAACAGCCATCTAATTAAATTTAGAATTAATCAATTTTTTGTTATATGGTCATATGTGGTCATATATAGCATTAAATAATATACTGTACAAAGGTAAAAAACACACATCTGAAAACATTGTACTTGTTTGAGAAAAGTTAACCTTAAAATATCCATTAGATACACTTTTGATTGATACATTAAATGCACCTTCAATTCAAGGAGATAATATTGACTTTTGTTAAATGGATACATATTTTTGATACTTTGGTTGTGCACATATTTTTATTAATGGCCGTATCTCTAAAATTGAAATAACTAGAATTTGCTGTCATCCTAGATCTTTCTTCATATGTGGGCTAATAAATAAGACCTTCCCTGCAAGAGTGGCATTATAAGGTCTTATAGCCTGATTTAGTGACACCATTGACAGGATTGTCGTGAGCAATATATGGTTCTGTTTTGTGCATTGAGCTTCAGTATTTCTGACTAAGAACGCTTTACGTCATGCGCGCCATAATTTCAAGTGAAACTATCAGAAGTTCATTACAATTCCGTTTTGAATTCTTATCGCACAAGATCTCTGATTGTAAAGGCGCAATGGTACGAACGCATTACGTATAACGCGCCATAATGGAAAGTGTAAAGGCGCATTTTACCGAAATTGTTGGCAACTTCAATGTATCCAACTGTTTACAACTCTCCAGAAAATTGAGAACTTTTGTTTTCATTGTATTTACACAGAGTTGCCAACAATTTGAGAAACAGTTTAGTTGACAATAAGCTGTTTCCACCAGTGCTTCGAAGCAGGCAGTTGTAATATTTATAATTTTATACAAAAACAAGTAAAAGCATAATTACCAAGCCTGAAAGGAAAAGTACATGGAGTGATTTTAGTGTTTCCAACTAAAGTTACCAACAAGCGTGTCTACAGAGCAACAAGCGTTTTCTTAGATGTTTACCGCCAAAAAAGAAACATGGCCCCCAAGATTTGTTTAAAATTTTTGTTGCCAACACAAGAAAATTACAAAACTTTTGTCATCAAGCTCAGAAGTTACAATAAAATTCCGTTTCAGGTTCTACCCTCTCTCGCACAAGATCTCTGTTGGTAACGGTGCAGTGGATGGCATATCTTTTTCCCAGCTGAAGGGCACAGTGAGTGGGCGCGTGCGTTGTAAACGGCCTGTAGATTGCGTTGCGTTGCCCATCCGTTTACGCGCTCTGTCGCCAGATGGCGCGTACCTTGGCCGCGCTCGTGATGCTACGGCTGTGGGTGTGTATATATTATAAAAATAAATTGAGACAAAACTTTTTGAAGTTGTAGTAAGCAAAGGCTAGAAAAGGTTTCTGTTTAGGCGGCAAAAAAAGGTTAGCAAAATAGAGCGTTTCAAAGCCCGCTAAGCACAGCTAGTATATTACAAAATTGCTATTTGTTTATCCATCATGATTTTAATGGATTTCATTATTTAAATTTTCCTAAGGTATATAAATAATGCGTGAATAAAATTATTTATATTCCCATTTACCTCGCATATCATACATTGGTTTATCAACTCAACCATAAGCCTAATACTTTTTTGTTGGTTGGGTGATATGTAATCAATTATCAGTTCTCAATCGATATTGAACTCTGTGTTGAAAATTGAAAAACTAATTGAGTCGACAGCTTTGTATAGACCTATGTGTTGTTGAAATTTATTTATTTACTGTACTTACAGATGGAGAGTACAAGTTCGCTGAAGTAGCTGCGGGCAGCGCAGAAGTATCAGTGGGTGGAACTCGTCTTTGTTGGCGCGAGCGATCTCACAACGTTCCCGTAGCTGGAGACGTGGTCCAAGCGGCAGACTTCGTGCAAACCGGCTATGTACTCCGCTTGAGGGCTTCCCACGCCATACAGGTGCAGTATTTGTAGCTTATTGTGAATAATAGTAAAATTTAAAAAAAGTTAATTGAAAATTATTTTTTTTCGATAAATTAACACTAAATTGTTGTAATAAACGATGGAAACCACATTAACTTTTCACTTCATGAAGTGGATGAGAGATAGATGCGCCACAAGTCGAACGCATAGGCCGATCGTCGCTTGTTCCGCGCTCTCATTTGCACGCCCGGCTCAGGTGGAAGGTTACACTTTTTCGTGCGTGCAGCCGGCGTTCATCGATTTACAAGACGGTATCACGTCAAAAGGTAACGGTATATATATTAACAAAAAAAAATGTGTTTGGGCAAGAAGTTATGTGTGGCTTCAAATTAAAGGCTTCTTCAAATAGATTTCCAAATTTTAATATATTTGTATCAATATATAGCGGAGCGCGTTGTCGCGTAGTGAGTCGTGAAGTTGGGAGTGAGTGAATATAAAACTTATTGCGGACACCCGCATTTACGTTGCTTATTAAAAAGGGAGGAAATGAAACGGAACGGATCACATCCAATCGCGTTCACGGGCGCGAACATCCTGCCCCCCGTTGAAGGACCAAGTTCTTCAACTCTTCAAGTCTTCAGCTGCTGGAAGACGACAAAGTCGGACTAGAGGCCGGCGTATGCAACCTTTCGTAGTTAATATATCGGCCACTCTGGGAATACCATCTGGCCCAGGAAAAAGCTGCGAGACTCTTCCCATCCGCCAGTTTAGAGGTGGATTATTCTCCTCGTGAATCAGCACCAAATCTCCAATGTTCAGCGTGGCCTTTGAAGATTTCCACTTTCTGCGTTGCTGCATTTCAGAGACATACTCTTTCTGCCATCTTCGCCATAAGTGTTGACGGATCTGTTCTAAACGAGCGTATCTATTCAAAGAGGTCTCCTTCTGGTCTTCCAGTGAAGCTGCGGGTAATGCGTTCAATGGTCTTCCTATCAGAAAGTGCCCGGGGGATAAGGCGGACAGGTCATTGGGTGAGGACGAAATAGGACAAAGGGGACGGCTATTTAAAATTGCCTCAACTTGTGTTAATAAAGTAGTAAACTCTTCAAACGAGAGATGTGTATTTCCCATTACACGTTTTATGTGATATTTGGCTGATTTAACCCCGGCCTCCCATATTCCACCAAAATGCGGAGCGTAAGCCGGAATAAAGTTAAACTTAATTTCGTCCCTAGCTGCAAACTCAGATAGGGTATTACTATTTTGTTTTAAAAAATTAGACAATTCTTTAGCTGCCGCCACAAAATTTCGGCCATTATCAGAATATACCTCCGCTGGCCTGCCGCGACGTGACACAAATCTACGGAGAGTCATTATGTAACATTCTTTTGATAAATCAGATACTGCTTCTAAATGTACGCATTTGAAACGTAAACAAATGAAAATACATAAATAGCATTTAATCAATTTAGCACCTCTACCCTTCCTATTTAAGATAAAAAAAGGTCCAGCGTAATCAACTCCAACTGACTTAAATGGAAAATCAACAGACACGCGATAAGCTGGCAAACCACCCATTTTAGGCAAGAGCGTCTGACCACGAACACGAGAGCATTTAGCACAATCCCTCACCACACTTCTAGAGAGCTTTCTGCCGTTGATAGGCCAAACTGTTTCTCTAAGGCTCGCTAGTAGGAGCTGGGGACCAGTCCGTGTGCAGTTGCTAGTCTGCCATCGGACGCGTCCTCCGGGTGGCGGATTGGGGAACGGCCTCCAGATTTGGGGGTTACCGGTTTACCGGCGCGGACCAAAACTAGCAACGGGGGGAGCTCGGCTGGCGTCCTGGGTATCCCGGGTAGCGGTAGCCGAGCTAGGAGGGTTTGAGATGATTCCAGTTCTGTCTGGCGTTGTCATAGGAGCTCGTAACCCTGTACGTAGTGCAGGGCCGAGGGCCGCTACCTTCGGGTGGGGGCCGCGGGGAAGACAACCCCTCTAAAAAATCACCCGTGGGGGCCTTCGGGCCCAGCTCGCAGCAGCGAGCAAGTCGGGGCGGTGTCTGGTCCTAGTACCAGCTCCGGCCAACCCGCAACCCTGTACGTGATGCAGGGAGTGGGGGCCGCCACTTAGGTGGGGGCTGCGTGGAGATAACCACTTTAAAAAATCCTCGAAGGCGCGGCACTGGAGTAACGCGGTGTCGAGCGCCCGTGCGCGGGTGGTTGATGGAGTGCATCAACCCGCGAGCGACCCCCTCGAGTACCTCCCGTCCCTCGAGGTGTAGTAGGGTTGCCCAGGTATCGCGGGATCTCTGCCTGGGTGGACCGTTAGATCTCCCGCACTCGTGGGTCTATTATGAAGTCTGATAAAAACAAAACTAAGAGTAAAAAAGGAGGGAGTAAGGTGAAGGACGAAGCACTGTGTCCGACCAAAAACAGTTGCGAAAACATGTTGACAGAGGTGATGGAAGAGTCCGGAAGAGACATGGCGCAAGGATCGTCAGCAGATACCGTTGAACTATCCCGAGAACGCAAGCGCCAAAGATTGGATGCGATACAAGAAGAGCGTCGGCCCTGCATGCAGACTCGTATGACGCTGAGGTTCCCGATTGAGACCAGGCCGAAGAGCGGCGAAGATGAGGACGAAACAGACGATGATTCCTCTACCGCTAACATCCGCCAGATTAGCGATGATCAGGTCGCCGAACTAAAGCGGTACCGCGCAAAGGCGAGGGAAACCTATGAGAGGTTGAAGGTCGAATTGGAGACCTCTGGATTATCGGGGGACTCAAGACGGAAAATCACAGAAATAGGCCGGGAACAAGTGGCTCTGTTGAGTGACTTCAGGGCATTCACCGCCCAAGCCCTCGAGGACGATCCAGAGTTTTTTGAGCTTCGGGAGGAGAACGGTCGCTTAAAAGATGCAGTCCGTAAACTCAAAGATGAGGTAGCCGGCTTAAAGGCGGAGGTAGTGAAGATGAAAGCCGAAATGAAGCCAAGAGGAGAGCTGCCGACAAGGGAGGACCTGCGGCAGATGATACAGCAGGCAATGGACGAACGATTTGAGGTGATGGCGGAACGTCTGGCCATGCCCTCAAAGCCTAAGGAGACTCTCCATACAAAATTGACGACTGGAAAAGGGGCAGTACAACGCCTCAACTCCGAAAAAAAGGTGAAGAATGCACCGCCCCCTGCCCTCCTCCAGGATGATGCCTGGGAGGTGGCAGGAAGCAGAAAAAAGAAACGCAGTGGGAGGACACGCGCCACTGAAGAGACAGCCAAGGCTGTGGCGCCGATATCGGCAGGCGGCCAGAGTGGCACGAAGAGGAAGAAGCGTGGAAGACTCATCCCGCCACGAACGACGGCCGTGACCATCACAATCCGGCCGGAAGCAGAGGAGTGTGGTGAAACTTATGCCCATATTATCAAGAGAGCCAGGACGTTGGTGGCCCTCTCTGAGGTAGGCATCAACTCCGGTGTAATGGTGAGGAGCACAGCGACGGGGGCGCGCATTATAAAGGTGCCAGAGGTGGACGGCGCAAAAGCGGATGCTCTCGCCGAAATTTTGAAGAGACGGCTCGGGGATGTCGCCATGATAGGCAGGCCTGAGAGAACAGCAGACGTGCGAGTCTCAGGTCTGGATGACTCCGTCGAGATGCAAGAGGTTGTCGAAGCGGTGATGGCAAGGTCAGGCTGTGCCAGGAGCGCCATCAAGGCGCAACCGATTAGAAACGCCCCAAGCGGAATGGGGCACGTAATGATGAGGCTGCCGATCGCTGCGGCGAAAGTATTAGCCGATAGCGGAGAGAAGCTCCGCGTAGGTTGGAGCATGGCAGAGGTCAGGGTACTCGCCCCCCGACCTCTGCGGTGCTACAGGTGTATGGGGGTCGGGCACACGAAGCCCAAGTGCCCGGCGAAGGAGGACAGGAGCGGCTTGTGCTTCAGGTGCGGAGCACCAGGTCACATAGCCGCTACCTGCAAGCAAGACCCGGCGTGCTCGGTGTGCGCCGCCTTCGAGCGGCCGGCCGACCACGTCATGGGCAGTCGCGGGTGCGACCCGCCGGCAATGAAGGGGATATCCCCTGAGCCGGCGGACCGCACCAGCGACTCCGCAGGAGAGGCGCGAGCGCGGGAGGCGCGAGTCCAGGCGCCAGAGGGGGAGGGGATGTCCGAGTAGTCGGCATCCCCGAAGGTAGGGAGCGCTCCCGCCCCCCTCTCAGCTGAGAGGGAGACGGGATGCGCTCAGATTCGGGAGTGCGGCTGCGGGAGCCCCTCGGGAACATTTTTTCCCGGAGGACTCCCGCAGGCGCAAAGGTCCCATGACGGCTGGACGTGGGGGAATTTTTCCCCCATCTTCACCCGTGGAGGCCAGCGGGTGCTGGGTTTGGGAGACCAGCACCCGCATTGCACCGGTCTCCGCGCGATGCGGGGCACCCAGGGTGTCACGGGGTGCTCCGCAGCTCCGTGCCTCACGGAGCAGAGAAGGGTCCGCTTAGGGCGGATGCACACTGGTGGGGATCGTGGAAAGCATCCTAACACGATCACATAATCCCCACCAAGGTGTTAGAGGGACACCGCGGTGGTTTAGTGGGTAGGCCCCTGCGCACCAACCTGACGACATTTTATCGTCAAGTAGGTCCGCAGGGGAGAGTCCCACATAACGTGTTCGCCGTTCTCCCAAACGGCGGCGTATGCGTAACGCATTCCCCGCGACAAAAAAAAAAAAAAAAAGGAGCTGGGGACCAGCGTGTAGATTTTTAATATTTTCACGTTCAAATAATAACCTTGTCACATAGTGAGAAGAATCAAGCAAGATGGGGTGCTTCTTATCAAATGGATAATTTGATGAATCTATTCGTCCACCAACTCTTAAAACTTGCTGTTCATCCATAAACGGTGACAGTGATAAAATTTTAGATTTAGGGCTTAAAGGAATTCCCTTAAGAAGTTTTTTATATTCGCCGTTAAAGCTTTCGATTTGACTAATTTTACAAATTAAGTTAAATGAATTTTGTAATTCGTCACATTTTAGAAAATTTTTGTATACTTTATCTTTGTTTTTAGGGTTTATATTATGTAAAAAGCGTAAAACGTAAGCAAGAATTCTTTGTATTTTATCGAAACTAGAGTACCTTTTCAATTCATTCAATGGTGTTTCGGTAATTAAGGTAGTTAGTGTTTTAATTTCTGGTAAGTCTTCACTATTTGGTTTTCTAATTAATTTTGGCCACTCAGATTCACCTTGAGATAGATACTGAGGACCTGACCACCATAAATTAATTTTAGTAAGCTGACTACCCTTGACACCACGAGATATCAAATCTGCAGGGTTGCAATCAGTTGGAACATATCGCCACGACGTAGGATTTGTTAACTCTAAAATTTCTCCAATCCTATTAGCCACAAATTGTTTTAATTTACTAGGACTGCTATGAATCCATCCCAAGACCACACTTGAATCACACCAATGAAAGACACGATCGGGAATCATTCGTAGGGAATCTAGGACACTTTTAGATAACCTAGCTGCTAATAACGCAGCACAAAGTTCTAAACGTGGTATGGTACATGGTTTTAATGGTGCTACCTTTGACTTTGAACACAACAATTTTACAGTTACCTGCCGGTCGCAATCTATAGATCTTAAATATACACAAGCACCGTAAGCACTTTGAGAGGCATCACTAAAGGTATGCAACTCAACAGATACTGGAGAATCACAGAGAACTCTTCGAGGAATATTGAGATAAGAAAGATTATATAAATTAGTGGACATTTCGAACCATTTTGTTTCAATATCAGAAGGAACAGGTTCGTCCCATCCTATGCCTTGTAACCATAATTTTTGTAACAACATTTTAGCTTGGATTATGCATGGACTTAACAAGCCGAGAGGATCGTAAATTGAAAAGGAATGCGATAGAATAACTCTTTTAGTAACGACTTCAACTTTAGGTAACGTTTTTACAGGAAAATTAAAACTATCCTTGAATGGGTCCCAACCAAGACCAAGAGTGCTCGACGACTCACTGAATGTTAATTTATCTTTAGAATTTAGATTTGAACTTTCGAATAATAAAACTGAATTGGTTTTGAATTTACGTAAAGGAAAACAGGCTGCATTCAGAGCGCGTGTCACTGATACCAGTATATGACGCAACATAATTTCATCATCACAGCCAGTAATTAAATCATCAATATAAAAATCATTTTGTAATATTTCTTTAATATACGGATCTTTGAATTCTTCCCCGACCTGTCTAAGGCATCTCGTACTCAAATAGCTAGCACTTGCGGTACCGTAAGTTATAGTATTGAGACGAAATGTTTTGATGGGTTCATTCTCATCTTCTCTCCATATTATTAATTGCAAGTCCCTATCCTTTACATCGACATTTATTTGACGGTACATTTTAGCGATGTCACCGGTCAAAAGAAACTTGTGTTGACGAGCTCTTACCAATATAGAGAAGAGAGACTGTTGTACATTAGGACCCACCAACAAAATATCGTTGAGGGAGTATCCAGAAGTTGTAGGAGCAGAGCCGTCAAAAACAATTCGAATCTTGGTTGATTCACTTTTCTCTTTGAAAACTGCGTGATGACATAAATAATATGATGGATTTGAAATTTGTATAGGTGATTCGGACATATGACCTAACTCATGATATTCACGCATAAAATTAATGTATTGTATTTTTAGATCAGGATGCTTTCGAAAACGTTTCTCTAGATTAAGAAGCCTTTTTTTAGCGAGGTTATAAGAATTTCCGAGGCAGTCGGGAGTGTCCTTTAGAGGTAACTTCACACAAAATCTGCCATCAGAGGAACGTGTTGTATGCATTGCAAAATGTTTTTCACAAACAATTTCATTTGAGCTGAGAACTGTCTTTTGAGGCAATTCTTCAAGCTCCCAAAATTTTGTCACTAGATTGTCAACTTTAGAGGTTGCATTGTTGGAGTTAAGTGTTGCATGATTGCAATGAATTTCGCTGTGATAAAATGAATTGGTGGGGCCAGCCACAATCCACCCGAATTTAGAACTATGTAATTTTAGATTAGTATTAGAATTGAGAGACCTTTGCTCACAACCTAGGATGTCCCAGAACAGATCTGCACCAATCAAAACATGAACAGGCGCAGGCTGGGCGAAATTTGGATCGGCAAGTTTAATGGATTTAGGTATGTTTAAGTTATGAATATTAACAGGTGTCTTTGGTAACATTCCTGTTAATTGGTCAAGGACATATAGCGATAAAGTGGTTTGGTAAGGATTATTTATTGACTGGATTTTAGCATCACATCTTTCTACTACCTTATTATTGCAATTGTTTCCTATACCAATAACATTGATAGCATTTAGAGATTTAGAATTAAGTGATAATTTTTGTAGTAATGATTTACTAATAAACGACGACTGACTGCCACAGTCAAGTAAAGCGCGCACTCTTTCTACCGCACCGTTTTCCGGATTAATGATGTCTATTAATGCCGTAGAGAGAAGCACGTGGTTGGAATGATGTCCATTAGAAAATGTCACTACTGATTCGTGTTCATTGCAAATCTCAACTACCTCAGACATAGTGCAACCAGCAACTACATCCGGATCATGCAACAAGGTATTATGCCTTTTGTTGCATTGGCGACAAGCGCCCATACGACATTCATTTAAAGGATGCCCTTGTCGCAAACAGTTTTGACACAACTTATATTTAGCAATAAGTGCATATTTGTCCTTTAAATTTTTTGATTTGAATTGCGGACAATCATAAATTCTGTGATTACTGTTACAAATAATACACACAAACGATGAACTGTTTTTATACGATTTAATAGAACTGAATGCATTAACATTTTTATTACTATCATGTTTTGTAGTAAACGAGTTATTATTGTTACTGTGCTGAAAAGAACGCGAATAATTTTGATGTTCAATATTCGAGTTTGACGTGAATCTAATATTGCTGCCCTTATTTGCCAACTTATTGCGATTTAATGACTCGAGGACATCCGCACGATCAACTAAAAATTTGTTAAATTGTTCTAATGTAGGTATATTATCTAAAGTATTGCGAAATTCCTCAAACTTCGTGTTTGTCTCACTATCTAATTTTGCTGACAACATGAAAATAATTAAAACATCCCAGTGGTTACTGGGAAGCCCAAGACTGTTAAGTGCGCGCAGATTTTTAGTTACGTGGTCAACTAAGAACCGTAATGATTTTTCTGATTCACGAGTTATGGGTTGAATTTTGAATAATGCATCTAAATGATAATTTATGAGAATTCTTTTATTATTATAGCGCGCACATAGCAGTTGCCAGGCCTCCTTGTAATTATTAGATGACACTTCTAAATTGGCAATAATGCGCGCTGCATCGCCTTCGAGGTACGAGACCAAATAGTGAAACTTATGTACATCCGAAATATTTGTTTTGTTATGAATTAAATTCGTAAATGTGTCACGAAACTCAAGCCAGCGGTAATATGATCCATCAAACTTAGAAATAAGTATTTGTGGCAATTTTATACCAAGGTCAATGTCAGGGCACTCATGAACTGATTTATTAATCACTAAGTCATTTTGTTTGATTATAGCTTTAGCTGCTGCAATGCACTGAATAAATGAGTTTTCAATTGACTCCCTCTCATCAACCTCAAACAATAAATTTTGAGAATTTAAAACTTCTATCTCAGTTTGCAAGTCATCAAACCTGGTTGATAAACATTCTATTTTATTTAATTTTAAATTTAATTCAGCTAGTTCCAAGTCACTTTTGTCTTCGATGCTACTATTAAATTTTTCTAAATAATTTCTGAATTTTGTAATTTGTCCCTTTATTGAACTTCTTTTAGTATACAGTGTCTTTAAACTAGACGAAATCTCAAACTGCGGAGTCATATTCAATACAGATGGATTAGGCGAAAGAGGTGTTGTCATTATTTAAATTCGAATTCAATCCAAATTTATGAAATATGCACCTTAAACAAGCTAAAACTTTAATTTTAATTACAAGTCAACAAGGTTTAACGATATGACGACCTTGAACTATTCCTTTGCTTTAATTGCTTAAAACCAATTTCAAAAAACTGCTTAAGTAAAAAAAAAAACACTAAGGGCTTATCTGCCTTTCCGATGTTGGTGGAATTAACACTCGCTCGAATCGCCGCCGTGCAGTGCGGCTCGCAGACCGGCCTCAAGGTCACGGTCACTGCATACGAATTGACGTAGCTGGAATGTTCAGTTAAATCGGGTTAGATAAGGCAAAACAATTATAGTGATCACAAAGTCCTCTTCGGATAACACTTAATTGCAAAAATTAGAATAATATTATGAGAATTAGATTTAGAATAATATTATTACTTCATGATATTTAGAATGAGTTGCTTAGTAAAAACCACTACGCGCTCAAATTTATCAATTTATGTAACGAAATTTATTATAAAAACCTTATTATATTTAACGCAAATGGGAAATAAATTGAATTTACGAAATGATAATAAAAAATAACGAGAAATTGCGATCTTTGACTAAATTAAGTAAAATGAAGGTAGGAAATGTACTCACGAATTTGCGTTGATTTTCTCGAATTATCTAATTAAGATTAATGTTTTAGAACACGTTATAATTCTACACCAGTTTACACAATTTATATATTAAGATGTATTTGGAATGAAAGTTGGATATTTTTATATGGAACAAAGGATGGCACTTAACTTGTTCGGAGAACCTTTCCAAAGTTGCAGTCCTGTCACGGTCGCCAAAAAAATTTTCTTGTTTGGGCAAGAAGTTGATGTGTGGCTTCAAATTAAAGGCTTCTTCAAATAGATTTCCAAATTTTAATATATTTGTATCAATATATAGCGGAGCGCGTTGTCGCGTAGTGAGTCGTGAAGTTGGGAGTGAGTGAATATAAAACTTATTGCGGACACCCGCATTTACGTTGCTTATTAAAAAGGGAGGAAATGAAACGGAACGGATCACATCCAATCGCGTTCACGGGCGCGAACAAAATGCAATATTTAATGCCGCGTGATATCCAGTAAAGTAGAATAGCACCAACCCATTACACTTAAGGCTGTATCATGATAAGACTAACAGTGAGCAACTGCTAGAGTAAGGCCACACGATGCGTTAACGGTGCGGTGCGGTGCAAGTTATACCGCAAGCGCGCCGGACTTGCGACCTGAGAGATGAAGCGGGGTGAGATAATGCACTGCCGCGCCGGAGTGACAACGCGCCGCCACCGCAGTATTGTTTGTGTCGAGTGTCGTGAAAATTCGCTCCATTGTCTGTAGTGACCCTACACACTGAGTAATTGCATCGTTGCGGCGCCGCACCACCCGTATGGCACTCTATACCTCGAATTCATTACGATGCGGTGCCGCACCGCACCGTTAACGCATCGTGTGTCATCGCTCTTACGTAACTTTGTTGCTAACATTTCTCGTTTGAAATCAATGAAATTGTTACTTTTCTTATACAACTAGTATTTGTAATGAAATAACCAAGGGGAAATAATAAGTCGTCAGTCTAAATTGTTATAGCGTGTCTAATTTTATGATCTTCTTTGGAACCACCTAAATACGAATTTAGAGTGTTCTCTCACGTAAGATGTAACATCTGCGTTATCAAAAAATTATTTTCTTTCGTCAGGTGGAATACAGCGGACCAGATGGAATAACAGGCACGATCTCAGTGCCTGAGGGCGCGAGCGAACAGTGCGTACCTAAAGCGGGTACTTACACATTAACACCGCGATCTTGTCACAAATTTTCGCCGCCTACCGCTCAAGCTACTACACCAGAATCTGATGCAGAAGCTCCAGTGGTAAGTAATCTATTAATGTCTACGTAGCCTGGTATAGTAACGGCCTTGCCTATGAATAAAGACATCGTAATCGTAGGGCTTTAAGTTATTAAATTTTATGGTCTCTCATCAGGTGATTGGCCAAATGCTTTAACCACAGCACTGTAATTACTGAAAATTTTCTCAAAAAAGTTAAAAAAATCGTTCTATTTACCGACTAAAAAAAGTTTGAAATAATTTTTATTTGTGTGATCTATACTATTTGCATTTTTTATACTAGAAAGAATCTACTCTGCTCATAACTTAGAGTATTGGATGATCCATGTTTAAATGAACAATTCTGGATGTGTGTTTTGTTTTTAATCAAAAGTATTAGAGAAATTTAAAATGCAATCGCTTTTCCAACCAATTTAAGAGGTTCATAATAATTAGTCAATGAGAAAAGAATGTTTCTGTTTTATAATTATATTTTTATGTACCTATTTAAATTTTATATAGACTGTTTACTTCGTGGCGGTGGCTCATGAAGTTACAGTGCGTGTATTATCTCCGGAAGCTGCTACGGATCTGACGCTGCTGATTGGTTCTGAAAGTCGCGGCGCTATGCCAGTGGGACCGCTCAAACCGAAGCCGCACCCAGATGGCGGCTTCGTCTATGAACATACTATGTATATGGCTGATGTGAGTATTTCATTTATTTAGTAGTTCTTTTGCTTATAAAAAATTACAACATTTGTTTTTAAATTAAAATAGGATTCGAAATCTACTTGAGATTATGTAATATAAAAATTTCTCAGATTTTTAATTATCTACATTATATTATGACAATACTTTGTGTGTCTGTTACCATACCAGCAACGCGTGGCCGGGTTATACCAGCAACGCGTGGCCGGGTTATACCAGCAACGCGTGGCCGGGTTATACCAGCAATGCGTGGCCGGGGTAGCCAGTTAAAATAATTGTAAACTATGTCACAAATAGGTGTTAAAAATAGCCAGTTACAGTAATAAATGTTGTCAATACATTAAATGGTATTTTATAAGTTTTTATGTGTTAAAAGTTATATCTGACCACCTTAATGACATTACTAAATAAAAAAATTCAAGAAAATCTGTTTATAAATAGAAAAAACAAACAACAGAAAACATGCTTATGTACATTGTAATTATGACGTAATAAGTGCTTAAATGTTTTTATTTATATTTAGGGCGAAGTGTCCTTGGTGTCGGCGAGCTCATCTTCTCTATTGTTCGAGCCTCACCAACCACAACAGGTATGGGGTCGTGGGTCGTGCCAACCCAACGCGCTCACGTTCCGAGCGCGTCGCGCCCTAACGTTGAACGGAGCGTTGAAGCCACCCGTGCCCGGAGCACTCATCACGCTCACAGCCGGTAATTACTTTTTTTAAGTTTTTGTAATCAAGGAAAGGCAAAGGATACGACGTTCCTTACAGCCTTTCATTTTTAAAGATGAGAACTAATTTCAAAAGATATTTGATCAATTAATGATAAATGCAAAAATAAATTATCATAAAAAATAATTTTAAAAACCACGTTTTTCTCTTGTTACAAATGCACTAAAAAGGGTAAAATAAGTTTTTTTTATCTAGGCTATGTGAATCCGTAAATATGTTTAGTTTAAAATAAATGTTTAAAGAACTTTTAAGTCATGTTGAATGGTTCGTTTTAAAATACGCCCCACGTTTTTAATTGTATAATTTTACAGTTAGTTTAAACTAAACATATTTACGGATCCACATAGCCTAGAGAAAAAAAAACTTATTTTACCCTTTTTAGTGAATTTGTAACAAGAGAAAAACGTGTTTTTTTTAAATATTTTTTATGATAATTTATTTAACACTTTTTAGTCTTAAACCTTTAAAATATTGTATTGTCATCGTAAGCAAGGCTATATAAAAAATGTCAGCTCAATTGAATGTCTGAAAGTGGTCGAAAAATCGATCGCAAGATTTGACCCAAACAAACATACAAGAAAGCAAGTCAAGAAAAACGTGGTAAAAAACGTCACGTTTTCCAACGTTACACCAAAGATATAGTGGGGATATACTGCAATTTCGAGTAATTTTTGAGAGATATAAAAAGTTACTTTTCGCTATTTTGCTTCATTTCTTATCACGAATGCTTGATGGTTGGGTTCCTTTTATCCCACAAAACGTAAATTTTAATAAGAAAGTCATAATTATGTAATACTTTATGCTCCCGACAAAAAGTCCCGGTAACATAAATATTTTTACTGTCACAGATGGTGTGCAACACACCATGATAACAACCGAAGATGGAAAGTACAGCTTCGGACCCCTAGATGCGTCTAAAAAGTACACAGTAACGGCCGAATTAGAGTCTTACGTATTCGGTGAGCCTGACGATGACGGAATAATCTCTGCTCGGAAGTTAGCTGAAATCACAGTACAGTTGTTAGATCGCGCTGACAAGACGCCATTGCAGGTAAGGGAAAAGATTATATAGTTTTATAATTTTGATTTTAATATTTATGGAGCTAAATTTGGAGATATACGATTTGAAAAAATATTTTACTTAAACTAATTAATTTATGGCCGTGTGGTGCCGGCCTAGAATAGCACTACTCCCCTCTCATCCCGTGGGTGTCGTAAGAACCGACTAAGGGAAACCTCACCTAAGGAGATGGGCAGCAGCATCTCTTTATGCGTACGGGTCATACTGCGATCGCCAACCCGCCTGCCAAGCGTGGCGATTATGGCAAAACCCCTTATGGATAGGCAAACAAAGAAACGGCCCCTAGTCCCCGGCAGCCAAACCATTCCTAGCTACGGTAGCGGCTACGGTAACGGTGCGGCAGGGGGTGCGAAGAATCCCCGGGTAGGTTGCGGCTACCAACACCGACGACTGGACCTGGCAACATATAACACGCGCACATTGAGGACCGACGCGAAAATTACAGAGTTGGAAGAAGTTATCGGCAAGTTACACTGGGACGTCATCGGGTTGTCTGAAGTCCGAAGAGAGGGAGAGGACACGATAATTATGGACTCCGGTAACTTGCTGTACTTCCGGAAGGGCGACCAACTGTCTGTGGGTGGTGTCGGGTTTATCGTCCACAAGTCCCTCGTCAACAACGAGGGTGGGGCAATTTGGATTTGGGGAACGGAACGACAGAGGCCGGATGCTGGCGGACTTTATGGAGAGGGAGAACCTCTATATGATGAACTCCTTCTTCAGGAAGCCCGTAACTCGCAAATGGACCTGGATAAGTCCCGACGGCAAGGTCAAAAATGAGATCGATTTTATCATGTCAACGAGGAAGCAAATATTCAATGACATCTCTGTGATCAACGCTGTTAAGACAGGGAGCGATCACCGACTGGTAAGAGGCACATTGAATATCAACGTGAAGCTTGAAAGATCGCGACTGATAAAATCTACGCTCCGACCAGTGCCGACCCAAATTCAAAACCCCGAGCGCTTTCAGCTCGAGCTCCAGAACCGCTTCGAGACCCTTGATAACAGCATAGATGTGGACGATCTGAACGACCTGGTGGTGGATGCTGTCCGTACGGTAGGGTCAAAATACTTCAAAACCCACCGTCCCAAATTGAAGAAACTCTCCGCACATACTCTCGAACTCATGGATAAGAGACATGAAATGAGACTGCAAGACTCAGCGGATGCCCTACGTTATAGACAGCTTAATAGACAGATCTCGAAGTCGCTGACGAGCGACCTTCGTCAATTTAATACCGAGCGTATTAAAGAGGCCATCGAGCGGAACAAAGGCTCCAAAGTGTTCGGTAGAGATCTGTCTATTGGGCAAAGTCAACTGACGAGGCTGAAAACTGAGGACGGCAGTATCATTTCATCGACTCCTGAAATCCTGAGAGAGATTGAGAGTTTCTATAGGCAGCTGTATTCCAGTATCACACCAGGCCAAAGCAGAGCTCGAGATCCTAGAGCCAAGCTTACCCGACACTATACCGAAGATATCCCGGACGTCAGCCTGTACGAAATTAGAATGGCCCTCAAACAGCTAAAGAACAACAAGGCGGCGGGAGATGACGGAATTACAACAGAGCTTCTGAGAGCGGGCGGCACGCCGGTACTTAAAGTCCTCCAGACGCTCTTCAATTCTGTCATCGTCCAGGGCAAAACGCCGAAGGCATGGAGCAGAAGCGAGGTGATTTTGTTCTTCAAAAAGGGCGATAAAACCCTACTGAAGAACTACAGACCCATCTCGCTTCTGAGCCATGTCTACAAGCTGTTTTCGAGGGTCATTACGAATCGTCTTGCTCGCAGGTTTGACGACTTCCAACCTCCCGAACAAGCCGGTTTCCGAAAAGGCTTTAGCACCATAGACCACATTCATACGCTGCGGCAGGTTATACAGAAGACCGAAGAGTATAATCGGCCACTTTGCTTGGCGTTTGTGGACTATGAGAAGGCCTTTGATTCGATCGAGACTTGGGCGGTGCTGCAGTCTCTCCAGAGGTGCCAAGTGGACTACAGGTATATCGAAGTGTTAAGGTGCCTGTACCAAAACGCCACTATGTCGGTCCGAGTACAGAGCCAGAGCTCTAATCCTATTCAACTACAGCGAGGAGTGAGACAGGGAGACGTTATCTCTCCGAAACTGTTCACTGCTGCGTTGGAGGATATCTTTAAGCTTCTGGACTGGAATGGACTTGGCATCAACATCAACGGCGAGTACCTGACGCATCTTCGGTTTGCCGATGATGTTGTCCTAATGGCTGAGACCTTGGAAGACCTGATCACCATGCTCGAAGATCTCAGTAACGCATCCCAACGAGTGGGTCTTAAGATGAACATGGACAAGACGAAAATTATGTCCAACGCCCATGTTACACCCGCTCCAGTAAATGTTGGGAACGTTACACTCGAAGTTGTTGACCACTATGTTTACCTAGGACATACAATACAGTTAGGTAAGTCCAACTTCGAGAAAGAGATCTCTCGTCGAATCCAACTCGGGTGGGCAGCGTTCGGGAAGCTGCGATACATTTTCGCGTCCAAAATACCTCAGTGCCTTAAGACGAAAGTCTTTAACCAGTGTGTGTTGCCAGTGATGACTTATGGCAGTGAAACGTGGTCGTTCACTATGGGTCTTGTTGGAAGGCTCAAGGTTGCTCAGCGGGCAATGGAGAGAGCTATGCTTGGTGTTTCCCTACGCGATCGAATCAGAAATGAGGAGATCCGTAGGAGAACAAAAACCGCCGACATAGCTCAAAGAATTGCGAAGCTGAAATGGCAATGGGCAGGACACATAGCAAGGAGAACCGATGGCCGTTGGGGCGGAAAGGTTCTCGAATGGCGACCGCGTGCCGGATGACGCTCAGTGGGTAGGCCCGCTACGAGGTGGACCGACGATCTGGTTAAGGTCGCGGGAAAACGCTGGATGCGGGCAGCACAGGACCGATCGTTGTGGAGATCCTTGGGGGAGGCCTATGTCCAGCAGTGGGCGTCGTACGGCTGATATGATGATGATGATGAATTAATTTATGTGTATATTACATATTTGACAAATTTACAATCTGGAACGCGGTTGCCATTTATCGTATTATTTCTGCATTAACAGTAAATTTACTAAGTTAATATATTAAATGTAACATATGCAAAAGTTTAATTTTGATAAATTGAAGAAACTTCGAAAGACCAATTTTCGGTTTTGCGTGCTGCTATTTTTTTTATTTCGGTTCCCCATTAATTTGACATTAAGAAATCTTATGAACAACTTAATAATATAATTAAATGTAACAATCTTTTAAGCATAACACCATTTACATATAAAAAAATCCATAAAAGCTTCATAGTCCAATAGTTTTTATACTTTGTCCAATGTAGGGTGACACTTTTGACAGGTGTCACTTCCTTATTGCTACGTACTAAGGCGTTTGTTTCCTTATGTTTGGCTTGACATTGCAATAGCAACTTTATACTCTCTATATAGGTGTCAACTGTCAAAAGTATCATCCTACATTGGAATAGTATAATGTATTAATATAAATATAATATGAACAGGGTGGATTAGTATCTGTTAGTGGTGGTTCATACCGTCGTACAGCTTTAACGGACGGTAACGGCAGACTACGGTTCGCGGCTCTCGCCCCCGATCAGTACTATGTGAAGCCGAACATGAAGGAATACCGCTTCCATCCACCACACACTATTGTACCGTTGCCTGATGGTGAAGCAAGACATTTGGAGCTGACGTAAGTTTTATACTTATAATGGGTCCCCGTATCAAGTCGAAAAATGCTTATATTATCTATATAATGCTGTTCCTTTAACTCGTTTAGGTACGATACTTTTTAAATCATTGAAATCGGTCCATCGGTTGCGAAGATATTACACATTTTGTACAAGCCGACCGCGGGGCGGCTGAATAACTTATGTGACGTCACGATTACCTTTCCGCCCGCGCGCGCACTCTCCGCAATTCATTTATTAAGATTCCCTCGATCTGCGCGGGTGATGTTGTGGTTTTGCAGTTTTTAAGTGAAAATATGCCGGATTATAAGTACTGTATAATACCGAAATGTACTAATACTTCAATTAGTACACCTGAAAAACTGTTTTTCAATGTGCCAAAGGACTCAAAAGTACGCAAAAAATGGTGTACTGTCATGAAGAGGTATGACAAAATTCCGCTTTCGTGCCAAGCTTCAAGATTTTGTTGCGAGGATTATTTTGATGTAAATACCTCCCTACCAACCATTACCTTGTATACAACACAACAATTGTATACCAACTTTTATCATCATTACTCGTGTGGTAAACAAGTGGGTAGGTAACTTAGTTACAACTTGTTTACGAATGTTAAAAAAAATACAGGGTTGTATTATGTATATTTCAATGAGTAAATTAATGATAAAAAGTGTAAGTAGTGAAGTTTCTAATAACCCTTCCTCAGGTAAAAACCAGGGTCTTACTAAGGTCTAACTACAATAAAATTGAAGTTCCCCGGAACATAGGGGAATATTCCCGCCTTAGGGAATAAATATATATCTATCTATACATGTAATTAAACTGTAGCCAAAGTGAATTCTGTACATTGAATATTTTTTTGAATAATCGCGTTAGGAGGGCTCCATACACGCAATAGAAACCAAAAACATTGTCATTGAATTTCTTGTCTGTCTGTCTGTTGTATGCTTTCCATGTAAAAACAGTTAGACGTATTTAAATAAAACTTTTTGCATTCGAGTGTCCTTCTGCCTCTTAAACATAATTTTGTACAATAATCACGCCTTGACCCCAAGGGACTAGGAAGACCACAAGTGAAGTTTGTATGGAGAAGTAAGTTTTCTTGCTGCTATTACCACGAAACTTGCTGTAAATATAGTAGGTACTAAGATTATAATAAATAAACCGGATTTAAGAAAGTAGTACCTACCTAGAAACAATACTAGGACTTAACAAAGCGATTTCGTTTATTCATAGCTCAAAATTACGTGTCCAAAGAACGTAGGTACATTCCTGTCAAATGAAGTATTTAACTCTAATTTTATTTATTGTATACATTTCTACATACTCATCTACATAACAATGTTAAAATAACGGCGTAGGTAATCACAACAACAAACACAACTGCCCTGGCTGACTAACCTAAACCTTTTGGGTATTTTATAGGCTAGTCCAAGTACGTGTACCTACCTACTTATTATCCTGCTGTTCTGATTAGGTTGATAATGAGATTTGCCTACCTCTGAGTTTCCAACCACGAATTTCAGAGCTTGTCTAGTTTAAATGATTACTAAGATAATCAAATACCATGAAGGTATCCACTTAAGGTAGATTATCGGATTGCGCTTGCTCAAAACCGATATCTACCTTATTTCACTCATTTGTTATATTATAATAACAACCTAATATTAAACAAATAAAATCAGTTATTAATCGATTGGGTATAAACTGGTGACGTTACGCTCCCTGTTGGACGAATATCGCAAACAGAATAAAACCGCGCAGTGGTTCGGCGGCATGCGCTGGGTCATTGTGACGTCATCGCATGCATTCGCGCGGTCTGTGAACCTCGTTCGGTATTTTGCTCATAACTTTGTCAATTTTGGTCGTAGAACAAAAATTTTTGCACTTTATGTTTTAGTTTCTCAATGTCTATAGAACTGCATTCATAACATAAAACGTGACTGGTCCCCATTAGAACTACTGTTATTATTCTTTATTTAAACTAGCTAACCCGGCCCCGCGTTGCTGGTATAACCCGGCCGGCTTATGGTAACTATATATGGTAACAAACCCACAAAGTTCTTCTTTTATATAGTAGAGAAAGAATTTTTAAATGTGCAATAGAAATTATTTTTAAATTTATACCAAATACTCTTTTTGATTAATTGACCAAAATTATTTCTGCTTATTATGGGAAAATATGCTTGAATATTTAAAGTCAGTGATTTAAATTAAATAATTTTGAACTATTTGTTGTCACATAATCTTATTTTTTCCATGGATACCTCTGTGTCATATTTGTCATTATAGGTTGTACTGGGTTCTTCTGCTCTTGATATAGGTACCACTAGTTACATTTATAAAATTGTACTGAATTTTTTTGTACAAAAAATTATATGTATTCAAAGTAAAGTACATTTAAATAAAGTACAACTAATAAAAATTTTCAACCATTTTGCAATAGGATAGTTGATGCATCTTAAAATCAGTTTTAAATAATTAATTGATTCTTTTACAATTAAAAATATCATTGAATTTTTTGAGACCTAAAAAGCTTTTTATAATTTTTTATATATTTTATGCATTTTCAATGCGATCTTATAAGATAAATTATTATAATAGAAAAATACTAGAAAAAATCGACTCGGGTCACAAGTGAATCTCAGGCGGGAATCGAACCCGCAACCTTTGGAAATCCGGTCCAATGCTCTCCCAATTGAGCTACCGAGCCTTGCGAACACTCGTCGAAATTTTCTAGTACATTCCCGATTTTACGCTGTAGGCCAGCGTTGTTTCATCAATGAGAGGAACATCCTCTCGTATTCGAAAGAAACATTTTTACAAATGTTTGGTCAATCGATTAAGATGAAACAGCCATGTTAGATTTTATATTTTTTTTTATATATTTTATGCATTTTCAATGCGATCTTATAAGATAAATTATTATAATAGAAAAATACTAGAAAAAATCGACTCGGGTCACAAGTGAATCTCAGGCGGGAATCGAACCCGCAACCTTTGGAAATCCGGTCCAATGCTCTCTCAATTGAGCTACCGAGCCTTGCAAACACTCGTCGAAATTTTCTAGTACATTCCCGATTTTACGCTGTAGGCCAGCGTTGTTTCATCAATGAGAGGAACATCCTCTCGTATTCGAAAGAAACATTTTTACAAATGTTTGGTCAATCGATTAAGATGAAACAGCCATGTTAGATTTTATAATTTTTTTATATATTTTATGCATTTTCAATGCGATCTTATAAGATAAATTATTATAATAGAAAAATACTAGAAAAAATCGACTCGGGTCACAAGTGAATCTCAGGCGGGAATCGAACCCGCAACCTTTGGAAATCCGGTCCAATGCTCTCCCAATTGAGCTACCGAGCCTTGCTCAATTGGGAGAGCATTGGACCGGATTTCTGCATGCGATCTGCATTGAAAATGCATAAAATATATAAAAAAATTATAAAATCTAACATGGCTGTTTCATCTTAATCGATTGACCAAACATTTGTAAAAATGTTTCTTTCGAATACGAGAGGATGTTCCTTTCATTGATGAAACAACGCTGGCGAACAGCGTAAAATCGGGAATGTACTAGAAAATTTCGATGAGTGTTCGCAAGGCTCGGTAGCTCAATTGGGAGAGCATTGGACCGGATTTCCAAAGGTTGCGGGTTCGATTCCCGCCTGAGATTCACTTGTGACCCGAGTCGATTTTTTCTACCTAAAAAGCTGTTTTTATTTCGTTTATATTATTTGGTATGATGTATGTATTGTTGTATTCCTTATTATATTTCCGTTATCCTCTCGTGGTAAGCTGAACGCTTGTTACGAGGGGTGGACATACGCAGTAAACCAGTTAAGTTTGAAATCTGTCATCCTGGTTTTGTATTTAATTTTCAATAATTTAGGATGATTTATTAATTTGTTGTGAAATTCCAGCGGTGAACGCGTAGCGTGGTCGTGCCTTGGACGAGTTGTTTCGCTCGGCGGAGTGGGTTGGGCAGGTGCAGTCATAGCAGCCGTTCCCAAACCAGGATCACCTGCTAGCTGTTTACCCGAGGAAGCCACTACGGAGCCAAGCGGTGCTTTCAGGTTAATTTATTTATATTTAGGTATTATAAGTTCATTCAAACTGTTCGCTCTACCGAAAACTATAACTATGTTAGCAGTTTCTCCGATAATTTTTGATATAGGAAATAGACTGATTAAAAGTGAGTTTTAGCTTTAATGTCTAGATTTATGATTTATCGATTTGTTCAGTAAAGATTCTGATTAGCTTTAGAAACACCTTTTTTGGGATTTATTTTAGTATTGGTAACGAATTCAGTTTAATTTTTTGATGTGGCAATATTTATGTCATAGGGCGCTTACTGGCAACATGATACAAAAAGGTTTTGTTCTTTGATGCTTGTATGGGCTAATGAGTATTATCTCAGTAGAATTCATCTTTTGTATATCTAATTTGTGTTTAATTTTTTTAATGCAGGATACGAGGTTTATCGCCCGGCTGTGTATACACAATCCAACTAAAGGAGTCCAACGTTCTTGAATTGGCCGGGCTAAAGCTGGCTAAAGCTCCTTCTGCGTTAGAGGTTAGTGATTACAACATATCTTGATTGTCTACAATTCTACATATTTAAAAAAAAATATTTGCATACATCGTAGTTCATAGTTTGTTCAACAGTGGGTGGAGTATGGCTGTTGATTGAGCTAAAACGAACAAACATAAAAAAGCTAATAAATCAAGTTTCATTGCATCCCTATGATCGTTAAGCGAACGAACCAGAGGTTAAATCACGTTTCCCAGTGGGGTGACAGTAACCTCACGCCTGTCTGTCGGTCTACTACAGACTGTATTTTGGAAAGTGTGCTCAGGAGCTGCATATCCTCATACCGTCATCTCGTTTTTCCCATCAGACATGGGACGCATTGCGGCTACCACCCTTTCTTAGTTGCTAGTCCTACCTGTCGCACCAAGCGCTTCTCAACATCATTTATAATGCGCACAGCAAAGGAGTGCAACTCTCTCCCTGCGTCTGTATTTCCGATTACTTATAATCCGTCCGTTTTTAAAGCCAGGGTGAATAAGCACCTTCTGGGTTAGCTAATTCCATCGTGAATCCTGTCCTGGCCCTGTCTTGGTCTAAGAAAAAAAATGGCTACAATGGCGAAAAATAATATGGGCAATGTCCTATAATGCAGGTCCAGTGTCGACTGTAAGCCAAATCCCACCGTTTAACGTGTCTTCCGAAGCACAAACGGGTCCAACATAATACAAATTTTGGTAACCCGCCATATTCTTAATCGGCTATGTTATGTGTTTGTACATGAAATGATAAACAATTCATTTATGACGACTATTTGGTGCAACGATTGCAATCCTCCTTTTGCCTTTCCTGGGTGCAAGTCCCAGAAGAGGCAGATGTTAGCGTAATGAATACTAGTATTTATACTTGAGTCATGGGTATTTATATGAATTTTTGATAACTAAGTATTATATATGTAAAGTCTGTTCATTCTAACTTGTCCTATTTTGTAAAAAATCTTGGCACAACTTTTTAACAAAATCACCAATTCAAAAATAAAATAATAACAAAGTCAATAATTTATTACAATAAATCGTTATTATAGACTGAAACCTATTGAATCTAATTATCAGTTGATTTTTAATGCTGCATTTTCAATAAAAAGTAACGCAAAGATTGTTTACCAAATAGGACAAGTTAGGATGAATAGACTGTATGTCTATCCGTTACCCTAGTATCCATAACACAAGGCTTACAGTGCTTACTTTTAGCTAGACTAATTGGTTCGAACTCCAGAAATATTATTGTTTATCCACAGGTGAAAAATAACAAAGACATCGAAAACGTCATTCTCATAGCCGTCCAGCCACGTCAGCTTACAGACGGAAGCGTTTTAGTCCACGCATCGCCAGCGCACTACAAATTCTTACGCCTCACTCTAGCCACAGATAAAGCGCCGCACACCCATCTCTATGCGTCCAAGTTAGAATCGCCTCCAGGACAAGATAATCCGGGAGTCATGATGGTATTACCGAGACTGCCAGCGGACAATGCCACTTATATACTTCAGCTGGAATCGACATTGTCGAAAACTACTCATACTTATGAAGACATTGTCATTTATTTCGAGTCTGATGGGAATTACAAGACTTTTGACATCGAGTTCAGTCCGAAGGTTGGTATTTTCAGCATTAATATGTTATGGTATAATATCTTGTATAAGCAAATCATTCCAACGATAAAAAAATTCTCCTATTTTTCGGTTAAACCGGAGTAGGCACTTGAGTCAATTAAGCTATTTTAAACAGATGTCAAAATGAAATACTTTAACATTCAGAAAAAAACAATTAATTATTGCAGTGGAATCAACTGATTATTGATCTTGCATGTATTTAAATAATAACTAGGTTGTCGTACATGAGAATAGGGTATCTTTTTTTGGAATTAATCTAATCAATCCTTTAGTAAAATAAAAAAAATATGTACCTTACTTCCGCAAAACTCAAGCAGTGTGTACCGAAGCAAATGCAGAAACCGCAGACACCGGCACCTTCACCAACTACTCTATTTTTTTATTTCATTTTACTAATGGATATGGACTTCCGACTACTCTACTTTTTATTTTATTTTACTAATGGATATGGACTTCCGACTACTCTGATTATTATTTTATTTTACTAACGGATATGGACTTCCGACTAATCTACTTTTTATTTTATTTTACTAATGAATATGGACTTCCGACTACTCTGATTTTAATTAATTTTACTAATGGATATGGACTTCCGACTAGTCTACTTTTTATTTTATTTTTCTAATGGATATGGACTTCCGCCAAGTAACGCTTAATTCTATCAAATACTAATCAATTCTATCTGGTATGAACATTCATGTTGGTTAAAATATAGATCGAGTGCCTAATTTCTAAATCTTATGCCCTTATCAACAATAAATAAAAAATAAAATAAGCTGCAAAATATAATTAATATTAGACAACATTATTCATAACCCAAATAAAGTGTTATGGAATTCAGAAACAAGCGTACCACAACACTCAGAACCGATCCAATATTGAAAAGTTCGCTTTCTACGTTAAACCTGGCGGAAATCGAATCCTGGACCTCGGAGTGGCGTTACCATATACCGTATGCGTCGCCGTCAAAGGAGGAGATATAACATTCAAAATTATTGTTATCACCTTTCAGGTTAAAGCATCCGAACAAGAACTTCGCCAAACATCCTTCCTAGTCGTTCCGTTGTTAGGTATCCTAGCGTTAGCTTACTTCCACCGAGACGCGTTGATGCAGCAACTGACGACACTAGCCGCGGGGGTGGGGACGGGGGCAGGGGTGGGGGTGAGAGGGGGGCCGAGGGGGGCGACCAGGCCAGACGTTCTGGACGCCGCCAGTATCGAGCATATCGTCAGTGCAGTCAACGCGGCCGGCAAACGGACTTCTAAGAAGAAGACCCAGTAGACTGATTATTCTAGTAGAATCTTTTTATGGTGGTTGATATAATAATCAAAAAATGTTTAATTTACAGATCATTTCGTAATATATACGCTGATTCATTTTACTACGAATCATAAACTGAGCCACAAAATTTAAGTAAAATTTTAATGGATACTTCCGCATACTTTATATTTAATTCTGAGATGCCGACACCTTTACCGGGGCTGTGATAAGGGTCGTCATACATGCGCAATATTTTCATCGGGCACGTTCCCTACTCTTAAATTTATATACATCAAAATTGTTAGGAACATGCTGGTTTAAAATATTGTGAAGGACATGTATGAAGACCATAAACTTAGATATCCTGTGATCACGATTCCTGTAAATGAGTCGAAACGTCAGGACTAAATATAACGTATGCACAAGTACCCGTTAAAAATAGTTTTGGAAAAATGGCCAAAAATTCTGACAAGTTCACAAATATCTACGGATTTTTAAAGAAAGTTCAAAGATATAGAAAATTATCTTTGTAACTATGAATAATCACCAGAAATTTTCAAAGCAAATAGTCATTTTTGAAATATGTAATAAAATTGAAATGTATTTAAATTCAGTCAAAAGTGATTATTTAAGTTATATTCTAAGTTTGTCGAAGAATGTTAGAGTATGAAAGCATTTCTTTTTTTTATTATGTGTAAATGATATTTATAAACTTATGATTTATTAATTATAATGAATCATAATACTGTGGTCTGCATACGAAACCATTGGTATTATTTTATAGTAAAGAGCAGTGTTGACATTCCAAAAAATTTATCAACGTCAATTTATTTACAGTCAAAGGCAGTCAACCTGCACAAAAAGTTAAATTTAAGTTAAATTTTCAACTGCTTCTCAACTGAATTTAATCCGGCTACAGTGAACAACAGAAGTGTATGTTTGTCAGCATGATATAAAAAGAAAAAATAGTTTATATACCTACCATTGTAGTTTAAATTAAATTTTATTTAATTGGTTTTAAAGTGTAGTGTAATTTTTGACCTATTAAAACTTTATGAACATTTTATCAATAACGTCGATGGTTTGTAAAATAGGCAATATCTGGATATTGTAAAAAAAATGTTAAGAACCCCTGAAACATTTTTTTTCTGGTAATAACAAAATGAGCGAGAGTTACCTCTTATTTCCACTATAAGTATTTTTAACTGTATAATTTTATCTGCGCAGAATGCTATTTATTATTTAAATTATGTTGTTTTATTATGATTGCATTTAATTGTTTTGATGTGGTTGGGAATAGTTCCTTAAGTGGCAAAGTGAAATAAAAGGAATTGTTAATAAAATTCGTTTTAATAAATAATTTGGGATCAATTAGTACAATTATTAATATAACATAATCTTAACACAATATTATGAGTAGAAATAAAGTGTTAAAAGATAGTTTCCAAGTTGTTAGTTACAATGGCGTAAACAGTCTGAATAAACTCAGATGCTTTGTTTAGATGCTGACTATATTTGAGATATATCGATTCGATTATACCACATCAATAATTGGTCCCTTGACTAGATCCTTAACACTTTCCTTACAGTTATGAATAAAGTTCAAGTAAATTAACTTCAGTCACTACAGCACAGCTGGAAAGCAGTGTTGTGATTTAAAACGTTCTTTTTATTTTTCGTAGCAGCTGTAACGTTGTTCGCAGTCTCGTTGCGAATGCGCCTGATGGTCCCATAGTCTGGCGTTTTCTCTGCTGTTGGAAGAAATAAATCATTTAGGCACATGTGTTCTCATTTTTGTGATTCCCATTTTTTTTTTGGAATTTGGACAAGTTTATTTCTAAGAAAATTACTAGTAATTATATTCTTCACAAAATAAAATGCTTCAAAATGCTTTTTAATTCCAAGTACTCAAATAAATTAAGGCGATGTTGTTATTAATTTTATGCAACTGCTATATATTTTTGTAATTTTGTGCTTTATACTTACTTGACAAAATAGAGTTCAAAAGCTGCAAAGAAACTGTGTCGGGAGCGTGCGTGTAGTTTACACAGCTCAAGTTTTTCACATTCGTCTTCTTCACTGTAAAAGTATGAATTATATTACCTTGGATGTAAGCAGTTATAAACGTATAAAGTTATATTATTTTGGGCGCACCAAGGTTTTGACTTCGGGGGTAAATCTTAACCAACTCTGATTCAATTTTTATCGCCATCAATATCGACCTCGTCTAACACTTATGAATTGGAACTCCCTAGTGTTTCTAGTGAGAGTCATAATACCAGTATCACTAGACGTTGTCACTGGCAAATGGCAAATGGCTTTCGAACTTTGGTATCATTTCAAAAACAAATATTGTCAATCTGAATTGACTTAACTTTTAGGCCTCACCCTCTTTTAGATGAGTTGCAAACTATCTATTCCTTTCAATGCAGACTTAATGTAAAAAAAAACAAACCAACTTTTACATCACATTACATATATCCACTAGCGCAGAACATAAAAAGGTCATTAGATTTTAATAGACAAATTATACACAATATTATTGTCGCATTAATTACGTTATTGTGTTTCCGTTACATTATTTAAGCAGAACAAATCAAAGTTGACTTTTGAAACGACACTGAAATTCATTAAACATTTGTAGATTCTCATTTTAACTAAATGAGGCAATTCTATATACCTATAATGTTTTGATTAATAATACACGGAGTGCGAACTAATGGCTAGTAGTGTCAGGTGGTATAATAAAATCCTTAGTAAGATGTATGAGAAAATCAAACTGGTATGAAAACATTAACACAAAAATGAAACAAACATATTCCCCGGGAAAAACGTAATGACGTGAAAGATATATATGTAGCTTCGCAATATGAGAGGAGTGGACTAGTTTATCCAATCTATCGAAAAGAAATTTAGACTTACAAGCTTCTCACAAGTGACAAAAAACATCTAGCTACTAGATCGTTGATGAGACAAATTGAACACATTCTTGTGGATTTAAAGCGACAATTGAATGAAATTACAAATGGGTAATTACCTTCTTTTCGTTCGCAAATGTTTGAAGTCATTATCATCAAAAGCGCCCGACGTTAAAGCAGTGTTAATAAACCGTTTTTGAATGTTATGTTCCTGTACTTCTTGTGTGTCTATACCTGGAACAAATATTGTATATTAAATCTACACGTCGCTATGAAAATCAGCCTTAGCAAGGACTCGAACGTTTGGTGTCTTCTGCGAACCGGAGCTTTAAGTTCCACTATAGCAATTTTATTACATAATTTAATGCATAATTAAATCAAGAAACTTACTTTGATGTTCTTCTATTTCTATTGGCTTGCTAGAAGCAACACAAAATATTCCCATTAAGATTATTATTCTAATATTTTCCATGTTTCTACACGTTTTATAAAGTTAATTTAGTGTCTATACTTGCCGCTTTGAATTTACTGAAGAAGAGAACGTTTGGTTCGTCGTTTTATGGGCATTTAAAGTTGCCTTCCCCCTCCTGAAACATGCTACGGAGTCGTGAGCATGTTCTGACGCGGTTGTATGTTAATGCATATTATAAATAAGAGTAAGTCTGAACCGCTTTGCTGGATCAGTGTGCAAATAATTGCTCATACAATTCCTTACAAGTACAACATTATAAATGCCTTATTTCAATATTTCAAATCAAAATCTACAAAAGGATTTTTGTACGTATTTGGGTATATATCGCCCACATCGAAATCTTCCAATATTTAGATTCACTTTTGCTCGTTACAGTTCTAGTCTAATCTTAATAAGTTATTTTTAGTCATTATTGAAGCGGAGCGAGCGATGCTCCCATGGATCAGTATCAATGACGCAATGTCTGTTACGCCATAACTTCCCGAGTTCTTAACCGATTTATTTTTTGTGTGGAATCGAATCAACAGGTTTAGGACCAGATTATGACGGAGCCCGAATTTTGAAAAAATATCAAAATTTTGGGCGATATCTACCCAAATAATGCATTTCAATCATACAACAATGTTAATCAAAATTATATATTTTCTTTAGAATCAATGAAGAAATATTGTAGAATGCGCAATTATAGATTATTATTATTAAAACAATTCTATTGTATTTAAACTCAGCGCGCAAAAGTTTACGCTCGGGGACAGCTTTATAACCGGCCAAGTTCGTGTCAAGCCATGCTCTGTTAGGATTCCGTGGTTGCCCGTCACATTGTGACCCTACTAGGGGACTTTTTGTTTGCAACTATGATTAGATATATTAGGTGACAGATTATATAAATTTTCCTTTTTCTTTCCAAGTAGTTAAGATTGTATATGTTAGTTGACTTCGACTGTAACTCGTAACTTGGCGAAAGACGGCTATTGCTGGATCAAAGCCAAAAAAGAGATGTTTTTATCATATCTCTATGCTCGGCAGTTCATTGGAAAACTCCGCTGTCCATTTTGTCACGGTAATGGCAACTATGCAATATTGTGACTCGACCGTGTTTTGAAATTATTTACCTACAGTCGCCCGGTACGTCAACACGCGATAGGGCTACCCGCCTAAAGTATTTTTATTTCATCTAGCTGAGTTTCTTTTTAGTTTTGTATTTATTTTCAGGATCCATGTAGGGTCTACCACGTCACCTAATAAAATATATTTTTAAGCAATGTTGGGTTTACAAAATTAATTGGGATATGGTGCCTAAAATAGTTCAATATAATAATTAGTGATAAATGTACAAATATTTTTCATTTTTTTCATTTACTCATTTCATTTCTCATTTACTAGCAAAACAAATTAAATGAAGCAAAGAACGTGTCAAGTCTAAAACATTATGTTGCTTCAGTAATATTAGGTTACCAGGTAAAAAACAGGTACCTACCTGTCGATGCTATTTATTTGCACAAATCTGCTTGCTTAATAAATTATAGCATGACACAAATTTATACAACAAGCAAATTATGATAGTTTGGTAAATTAACAAGCTAAATAAGCGTGAAGGGTTGGCACTGTTTTACTCTGCCAAACGCTACACAGATCCCTAAAAGAAAATTATGTTCACACAGTCGCAATATTTGGAACGACCTATCCAGTGACATCCTACACTTTCGACTAGATGAAAAAATTCAGTTAGCTCGATTTGAACTCATTAGTTTGTGAGTTTTCCTTCCCAGGGCCGTCTTTAACCTATTGGAGGCCCTGGACATATAAGAATAATGGGGCCCCTATGACTTTGACAGAACACTTTTTTGTTACTAGAATAGACAATAAAAGTAGATAAACAAGGTTTCAGATTTCTTTTATTGACAGTCAATAGATGTATAGATAATCTTTAATTTAAATGGGGCTATTCTCACATATTTAAAATTATCTAAGCATGCTGAAATAAGATAGCCTTGTTTTGGGCGAGAGTAGAGTAGCTTGGCGCAGGCGAAACTAATAAGCAAGTCGATAATATAGTCCCTAATTGAAGTTCGATTTATTCTTTATAAATAAGTTTTTAAAGTAAGAAATGTCGGTATTGGTTTAGTGATCTGGCAGGAAATAGGGGGCCCCTATCAATCGCGGGGCCCTGGGCATTTGCCAAGAGTGCCCAGTGGGAAACAGGGGTCTGTTCCTTCCAGTGACTGTACCTACTTCCCTGTAAAAAAACAAAGATTGTAAATTTGTGGACGGTGGTGACGAGTTGAAATGGTAACATCGATGATATTTTTATGTGTACATATTAACAATATCTGGTCTGAACCACTGTTCAATGACGCATTGCGCGTAACGAATCGCTAACACTCGCTAACAACTTAATAAACATTATTTTTATTACAGATGATGAATTATTTGTTGTGCCCAATACGACGGCTAAATGTAGAGCAAGAACCGTCAGGTTCTGGGTTCGAATACTATTAGCTTAGCGTAAACAAATATAATGTTTGTGTAATGAAATGAATGAACGGATATATTTCTTTCTGATTTCTTCTTATTTGTGTTTTTTTTTTGTATGTGGGTACAAGCTCTACCAAAGATTACAATATTAATAATCGGGTGTGAGGTGTCCGGAATATATTATCATTATTATTACTAATGATTACATTTTAATAAAGGAAAAGTGTTTTGAAAAATATACTTATATTGATTATTTTATGCTGTCGTGGCTTGATAGGCACGTGAAACCCTTACAAAAGAGTAGGATCAAAAGAATTATTGTTAAAATAAATTGTTCTTAAATATGTAGTATTTTCTACTATTCTTTGTTCCGAACATTTCTCTCTTTTGGATCAGTAAATAGCATACCTATGTATCATTGTATTTTTCTAGAAATAAAAAGGAATGTGAAAAACAAGCAGCGATAAGTTGAATATTTAAGGAACTAGTAGATACCTACGGTCCAAATAAATAAATAAATACCTAGGTAGGTAGCTGTTTAGGTGATGAAAGTTGCACACTGCCATATACAATGGTATGTTTTACATTGTGATGATATAAATATTAAAACATCACATTAAATCCAATCCCACATAATACTTCGTATGCGAAGGCTACACGAATAACCAAAAAAATAGAACTTTGTAATAAATTTAGTTAAAGAAATCATTGCAATAATTTTAGTGAATTATTACTATTATAAGTCTTAAAAACTGAAATGTTATTAACGTTATGTTAATAAAATTACAGTCATTCTATTGATTCTGTTTTTTTTATTTGAGTATAGTAGACTAAACCCGTAACTTTCAAAATAATCAACAAAGAAATCAAAAATTCATAAGTCTTTCTTCATAAAGTAAGCTTTCAGAAATTACTTAACAACATAATGTGATAGGCCTTTTTTGTTTTATAAACGTTTCGCGATACTGAGAAAACACGCAACATTATCCATCGATGTCGCTTTAATAGTCGAGGCGCTGAATATTTTTCTTCCCGTTTCGAATAAAGACTATTTTCTCGAAAATTCTCGCCTCGAAAATTCTATATCTACCTAAAGCAATTTATTTTAGTTATTGCATCAGATAGTCAGGTACATTGAATCACATATTGCATAACAATAAATCTCACTATTTCGATTTGTTAAATCTTGTTATTCTATATTTGAACTAGAAAACTGTATTGTTTTTATTAAAAAATTGTTTCTATTATTAGTAGTTCTGATGAGTAAACATTTTCTCGTCCTTGACGAACATGTTGTAAACAAGATAAACGAGCTCTATTTTGATACTAAATAAAGCTTAATACTACGCCTCCAAATTATTTTTGAAACAGTGTCATCTAATGGTGTAAATATCCAACGTTCACAAGGTTTCAAGAAAAGGAAAAAGCACAGAAAGCAACTTTGTACTTTTCCTTTTGTAGAAACGAAAACCTATTGAACCAAAATTTCGTATTATAATATGATACACCAATTCAAAATTATCACATTAAAAGTAATTTTATATAATATAACTTTTAATTTCACTTTTATAGTAGAGAAAATAGCAAATAATATTTAAGATCTTGTATTATCAGCTAAGAAGTATGACTATTCTACGCTAGATGGCGTTTATTCGTCATAATGTATAGAAAGTTACAGATTCGCTGGAATATTCTCGATATCTCTTGTACGTTCTCGTCGCTAGAGAGCGGTTATCGCATTAGTATATAAAAGCCGAAGAGCGCGGTCGATGCATCAGTTTGAATTTTCATAGCGAAGCAATAACAAAGTGAAGAAATTAGTAAACAACGAAAATGTCTTTGATGCCGTATTGGTTGCGTCATCTGAGAAATTTAGCGTACCGAGACCCTATCACACGGGTTTTGGAGGATCCATTCGCTGTCTTCGCAAAAGACCCGTTCTTCCGCGACCCATTGAAATATATGAAGCAAGTGACAGCGCCTTTGGAAGATCATCATGGGATTGAAGGCATTTATTCCGACTCCGAAGTGAAGATCGATGGAAAGAAAGTGGAGGTACATTTGGATGTTCAGAACTTCAGTCCAGAGCAGATTCAAGTGAAGACAGTCGGAAACGAGATTATGGTTGAGGGGAAAAAGGAAATTAAGCGCGAAGATGGTTGGACCAGGAGCCACTTTGAACGGAGATTCCTCTTACCCGAAGGTTTCCCCCCAGAGCGAGTGGAGTGCCACTTAGATAAAGGAAAGTTGAAGCTGGTCGCGTTCAGGTCGGAACCTTTGTCAGAAAGGAGCATCCCTATCCAGGATAAGTCGGCCGATGATAAGTCTACTGAGAATAAGTCATAGATTTGCATTTTTATAATATTGTGTGAGACTGATTATAGTTGTTTAATTTTAGGATTTCAAAAATAAAGATTCATATTCAGTTTTGCGTTTTATTTATTACCATAGTGAACTCTATACTTAATATACTGGGTAATACGTATAAACCTCTGATTTCGTATCAATAACATTAGTAAAAAATATAACTATAGTCTTGTGGAAGACAACGTATTACTTTTTTCTGTATTTATCTTAAACAATTGTAATGTTTTCGCTTATTTTGAGAACTTGACAATGTCGCGCGATGGTCTTAATTACAGCCACAGATGAATTAGTAGTGAAGTATGTATACAATCACAGTGCCATCTGTTGAATAAGTAACTGGTTAGCCCCATCTATAGGTCGCGTTTTGAATCACTGAACGTTTATAACTTCAGAGGCTTATCGTGAGCGTCAAGATGGCGGGATCAAGTCCCCAATTTGAAATGTATCACATTAAAATGTTTGTGCTACATATGTTCTATTTGTACCCCGAACCAGACATTTGTACCTCTAAAGGTAAATGAAGTATGTAAAGATCTCCCTGATCCCGCCAATTTGACGTCAAAGTGGCGGGACCTTCTGAAAGCTCTACTCAGAGGCAGGCAATTCACACCCGAAAACTTAGTACTACATATGTACTTGTATATACGCAGTATTCAACACAGTTGTAAGTGCCAAATTAAAGTAATGTGATTAAAACATTGGTCCCGCCAATTTGATGCTTCATGTTATCGCTGAATTTCTATGAACATTGTTACAACTCGCGCAAAATCAAATGTGGAAACTTAGTACGGCCTAAGTACATGAACTTGTGTAATTTTCATGTTCATAATTTAAGTACATCAAAAGTTATCTGTCATTCATCGTTATCTCTGAAATGGACACATTTATGCAGAAATGAAACAACAACAACAAAATAATTATAAGTTTTGCCTTTAGTGTTCTAATGAGAAAAGTTACATAAAAAATAAAAATAAAGTTTATAACAACTTATTTTTGCCCATATATTAAACAATTAGGCACTATGTACGTTTGACTATTCGTAACTTTCGTCTTTAAGTCATCGTAGCACTCCCACTTACCAAATATTCGAGAAATGAGCTCGATAATGCCCGATACCGCTAGATGTAGGTCGAGCTATAAACTCTATAGCACATAATATATAATAGCATTTCCCTTTAAAGACAATTTGTCTCGGAATTTCAAAAATATTAATCATCTTCAGATCATTAATTTCAAAAAATATAGTAGATGATAGTGAACATAATGTGGTTTTGATTCCATTACATCCAGATGCACTGCATGATAACATTTGATTTTGACCTACCCTCAAACTCAATAATATTTTCTCATAACTTGTAAAACATGGTTAGATAATAATTATCTCGTTAAATACAAACTACGTTAAATAATTAGGGTTTCCATTGATAACCAAAAAAATATTTGTTTCATTACTGCATATATCTGTCCAATTCTATAAAAATATAGTCTCCGGCAAATAAGTTGAACATGATTTTGTAATCACGTGACATGCGCAGTAGCAAGTTTAGGTACATCATTCACTAAGTACTGCGCATGTCATGTGATTTCAAAATCATGTTCAACTTATTTGCCGGGGACAATACTAGGTACGAAAATTAATAACGATGAATGACAGATAACTTTTGATGTACTTAAATTATGAACATGAAAATTACACAAGTTCATGTACTTAGGCCGTACTAAGTTTCCACATTTGATTTTGCGCGAGTTGTAACAATGTTCATATAAATTCAGCGATAACATGAATCATCAAATTGGCGGGACCAATGTTTTAATCACATTACTTTAATTTGGCACTTACAACTGTGTTGAATACTGAGTATATACAAGTACATATGTAGTACTAAGTTTTCGGGTGTGAATTGCCTGCCTCTGAGTAGAGCTTTCAGAAGGTCCCGCCACTTTGATGTCAAATTGGCGGGATCAGGGAGATCTTTACATACTTCATTTACCTTTAGAGGTACAAATGTCTGGTTCGGGGTACAAATAGAACATATGTAGCACAAACATTTTAATGTGATACATTTCAAATTGGGGACTTGATCCCGCCATCTTGACGCTCACGGCTTATTTATTTCCATTTACATATTTGTATACTGGAGAAATCTTAGAACAATAAGGTGATTGCATGGTACTTTTGAGTCCGACGTTAGTCTTTTTCTTTAACTATTTCAGTATTCATAGGTTTAAGCATTTAACTATAATATTCATTTGTAGACTATTTCCGAATTTTCATTATTTTATTATTATTTTATATTTTAAATACAAAGACTAAATATTGATTGAAGTATTTTCTGCAACAAGATCATCAAACAGCAATATTTTTTCCTTTTAAAAATCTGTAAATCAAATATTCCGGCAAATTCGAATAGTAAGAGATTTGAGTTTTGGGTAGGTTAGGTTATTATTTAAGTTATTTTTGTACTTATCATATTTAGGTATATGTTTTTTGTACTTCTGTTTAATTTAATACACCAGTTATAAATAGGGTTGCCATCTCTAAAATTTGGAAAACAGGACAAGACGCGTGAAAACCCCGGATTTTAGAGTCCGAAACCCGGACATGTCAACAAGATCTCTTAAACATATTCAATGTAATAAAAAACAGTTGAAAATGACAATTTTAACAAAACAGAATCATATTACAATTTGTTTATAAAAATCAGCTTTTTTAATTCTTGAAATAAGAAAACTAAACCTTATTAAAATATTAAACAAAAACATATATTTAATGAATTAAAATCTTAAAAGTACCTACTTAGACCATTCTAGTAATCAGTCTTACAATTTTTGAGGTAACTCTTTTAGCTATAGTTCTATAATTATTACCTGCTTTACTTTTTATCAGCAGTCATTTATATAACAAAATTTACCTATTTTTGCAGAATATAAACTTAATTCAGTCTTCTTAAATATTAAACATCAAAACAGAACATTTTTAAAGTTTAGACCTACAGCAATGTTAGTTACATTATTATAATTTTAAAACAAAATAATCAATCCTAGACTCATTTTCATCAACTTAAAGTTTTGATCAACAACCATATTTTAAATAGTTTTTACTCAATGAAAACAATCATAACTTTAACTACAAAAATAAAAAGCAATTATTGCACTCATAATTAGGTACACGATTTGTCTATCTAGCTATTAAAGCGTTTTCCTCAGCCTCTTGCCTTTTTACTTCTCAGTTTTTTTTGTATTTATCATTTTTTCCGACAGCTTCTAGAATATCTTCCCTTTTTAAAAGTAATTTATAAAAATCAGTGCAGCTGTATTCTTGGAAATTGAATTTAATTTTAATTATTGAAGAAATTGTTTCTACGCTTAGTAAATATCTTTCGTCCATTGTTGTGTAATTAATGAGAATACCCCCTCCACGTTGGCATTATGCGCCGGAATGCAAAAAATATTGCGCAATTTACAGCAATTCCGAATATAAATTCGCATTTGGCGTTTTAAAAATTGTACCCAAAGTTGATTGGTATTTAAAAGCTTATCTTGTTCAGTTAAGTTTTGGCAAAAAGCCTTTAAATTCACCCACTCGTCAATATTTTACCGTCGTCAATGTCTATGTTTTTATCTTTTAAATAGAGGACAATGTCTTCAATAACAGTCCACTCTGTGTTGTTATTAATTTTTGGCAAAAACATCTAATCAAATTTCTCAAATTGTTTTAAAGGTTTCATCCATTCTTCAATATATCTTTTATTTCATTGTAGAAGTCATGTGTGCATATTTTAAACTCTTGTTTCCTCTTTTTTACTTCTTTATTATAATACTCTGAACGTTCAGTGGCACAAAATTTTCCTTAATTCAGTCATCTAAACTTTTTGTTATGGAAGCAAGTATGCTTTTTGTTTCAAGAATTGAATTATCGCCTTACTCTTATTATTATGTCTGTATTTTTGTATGAATGGTGTGCATAATTGAGTGTATAAGGAACAGGTATGCTTCCGAGAAAGGATTTTCGAAAAACTGCTTAATTAAAACAGGTGACCTTTCTTTGCTTTCAAAATAATTAAGTAAAGGACGGTAGAGCTTCAGAATTCGCTCGATAGCTGGAAACAGGCTTAGCCAACGCATTGGTTCGTCGGTTGATCATGGTGTGCGAGCATAGTGCGTGTCTCGCGGGCGGCCCAAATTTTTTTTTTTTTTTTTTTTTTTTTTAAATCCGGTCTATAAATGAAACCTTCCCCGGACGCTCCCCGGATGCCCTCTAAACTAGGACAAATCCGGGGAAACCCGGACGGATGGCAACCCTAGTTATAAATAGACGTTTATAATTACGACTGATATAATTGTAATTTTGTTAAAATAGTGCAATAGAGTTTGTTTATAAATTTGGAAATTTTGAAAGCTGAACGCATATTTGGGTTTTGTTCCTGTTAAGATTTATTTTGCTATATAATTCAAACGTGGGTTTGAATTCAAATATTCCTATGTTTCCTTCTCAATAACTCACGGTTAAAACATCGGTGTACAAATTGCGTTGAAATAAATAATAGGCGTTTAAAATGTTATTAGTAAACTAGGCGATGCAGTCACTAAGCATAAAGCTATGCTAGCACCATATATTGGAGCGGAGCGTAATACCTAAAAAAATATTTTTTTTTGTTTCGATGGGAATTTTTGCGATATTCAAAATTCGGTCACTATCTGGTCCTAAACCTGTTGATTCGATTCCACACAAAAATTATTAAAATCGGTTAAGAACTTGGGGAGTTACGGCGTAATAGACATTGCGCCATTGAAGCTGATCCAAGGGAGTTTCGGTGGCTCCAATTATACTCCGGTCCAATATCGTAATTAAGGCAAAGAATTTTTATTTTTATGAGAAACATTCATAACTTCACATATTTATATCAACACAATGTTTTGTAATGATGAAACTTCTCTGTAGCACTAAGATTTATGCATATTTATGAAAAAATATATATTACATCTTTATTTTGCGTATGTAAGGTTATTTACTCGACTGTACATACCTTCCATACGATGGAATGAACGATGTTAAGTATAAATTTATAAATAGCGCTATATAAAAGTCCCAAAGCCAACTTTTTTAAACGTTGACTTTCAGTCTTCGTCAATTCAAGTCTACTTATCGACAACGTATAAAAAGATAAATAAAAAAATAGTATTAAAGATAAATGAAAAATATATAAAGACCCGCTTTATACGTGTCAATTTTTTTTAGTAAAATAATTTTATTGCTTTGCGATGTTTTCCTTTACTTCATCCATCGTCGTTCATGTGGATCAGTCGCCAAACGAGTTTGGCGCTGTCTGCCCGCCTCCACAAACTGCGTTTATAAACGAAGTTATTATAAGGAAAATAACTGTTTAAAACTCTATAATTATGAGTAAAATACTCATCCATTTTAAATATTGAATAAACCTATCGATAAGTATTTTCACGTGGTATTATATAGTTCTATTATATAATATTTGTGATAATTATGCCTTCTAGGATGATAAGACAGTGAATTTAAGTGATCAAAATGAACGTAAAAGTAACTTCATTGGGTAAGTACACAAAAAATAACGAAACAGTGTCTAATACTAAACACGAATCAAATAGACAGATATTCTAATGTGTTAGAGATACCTACTTAAGTAAGTAAACGCCATAAAATGATGGCCGAATTTAAATGTATTTTTATGTATAAAAGATAATTAAATATACATTACGTAAACATAAAGTTATTTTTGATCTCTACACGGCTATATTTACGTTCGATGCTCTTTATTTTGTAGCCCTATTAGTTAGCATAGCAAATATTTTACGTAGCTTTTATTCGTTTGGTCTATTATCATTTCTTCCAAATATTTACCGCAGAATTTTAATATCCCTAAATCTACGTTATGCGGAATAATAAAGGATTCAAATTTTTAAAATTTGCACTCGTACAATGTGACAAAGCTCACGTGTATAACTCCTTCTAAATGAAGCTTAGCAAAAAAACTTTACAAAGAAATTGCGATTTATTTGTTGCAGTTTATTTTGATTACGACCACAGTCTAAATAACAAATATCCCGTTTTTGTTGTTTCCTAGCCCGTCATTCTCTTTTCAATCCTTTTCAATCCGGCTTCCGTTCAGGACACAGCACTACGACTACTTTGCTTAAAATTACAGACGACATTCGTTCTGGAATGGAAGCTGGTCATATCACGGTTTTAACACTATTGGACTTTAGTAATGCTTTTAATACTGTCAATTTTGATATTCTTTTGGCATTACTGCGCTCTCTTAACATATCTCCATCGGCAACTGAATGGTTCCACAGTTATCTTAGCGGACGCAAGCAGCGGGTTCGTCTGGAGGAGAGTATCTCTTCCTGGAGTCCCACGACTGCTGGTGTTCCGCAGGGCGGTGTCCTTTCTCCACTTCTCTTTGCTATTTTTATCAACTCTATCTCAAATAATTTATCTTCTTCCTATCACCTGTATGCAGACGACCTTCAAATTTACTGTCAGGCTCCTGTCACTGAATTGCATAATGCAGTCCGTGCTATAAACAATGATCTCTGTCGAATTGCAGAGTGGAGCAAATCCTATGGCCTCGATGTTAATCCCAACAAAAGTACCGCAATTATCGTGGGAAGTTCCAGGATGATTGCTAGAGTGGACTGGCAATTGCTGCCAAATATAAACTTTGCTGGCACCGATATTCCTTTTAGCTCGTCAGTGAAAAACTTGGGATTAATTTTTGATAATAATTTGAGTTGGCGACCTCAGTTAGAGGCCGTCAGTCGTAAATTATATGCTTCAGCAGCTGCGCTGAGAAGACTGCGTAATTTTTTACCCACTTCCACCAAAATTGCACTAACGCAATCTCTGTTGCTCCCTATTCTAGACTATGCCGACGTCTGCTATCTTGACATCACGGAGGAACAGCTTAATAAGCTTGAGCGTCTTCAAAATTTTTGTGTTCGATTCATATTTGGCCTACGCAAATATGATCACATATCTCAGTTTCGTTCTCAGCTCAAATGGCTTCCCATTCGTCTTCGCCGGAATACTCACATACTTACTCTGCTCTACAACATACTATTTAATCCTTCAGCCCCTCACTATCTTAAAGAACGTTTTAAGTTTCTTCATACATCATCAGTGGTCGGAGTAGGTATATTGATTTTAGATACTTGCGTCATGATATCATAACATGGACATGCATTTCTTCCGGAATGTACCGGAGTTTCCAAAAATTTGGTAAATAGAGTAATAAAATAAAAAACCATATGTAAGCAAACAAAATTGTTTATTGTGAATACAAATAATCATTATTACAGTTTTATTAAAAACAATTATTTTTAATCCTCATCGGTTACAATTTCTACATTTTGATTTTCTGTCTCTATACAATTAAAATAAATAACTATAATTTTTTCAATATTTTCGATTTTTAAGCTATTTCTTTTAACATCTAAGATCCATTTGTAAGTGGAAAATGATCGTTCAACATCTGTAGATGTCAATGGAGCGAATTTGAAATAAAGTTTCTGATTATTTGCTACGCTTTTTTCAATACTCTCGCTGTATTCTCTAATTGTATCTAAATCTGGATTTCGTTCCATAACTGATTCTATTTTATTTTTTATATTCTCATTATTGCACTCGTTAAGCGTAGCCCTTACTTGATCAAATACTAAAAGTGAATCAGCTAGAGATAAATTTTGTTTTTGTAACTCTTTTAGGGCTAGTAGTATAATAGAGTAATTTTCTTCGATATATTTTAAATCATTTTCTAAATTTTGTTTTTCCAAAATGTTTTTTGCGTTTCGTATGGCTATAGCATCAGAACTGCTCAAGCAGGATAAAACTTCTTTTATTTTATCTAAATGTTGAGCGTAGTAAGATGTTGCCTGTAACCAAGTACCCCATCTGGTAATGACTGGTTGCGGAGGCAACGGTAAGTCAGGATATTTTTCTTTTAAAATGTTTACCCTACTAGGAGCCTTTAAAAATACTTTTTTAACATTTGATATAAGAATATCAATATCGTTGTATTCTGACCTTATCTGCTCACTTACACGATGAAGAGCGTGCGCCAAACATGTCACATGCTTCATTTCAGGTAAGTAATGTTTTAAATTTCGCCCTGCAGATAGCATGTACGCGACACTGTCAGTGCAAAGCATTAAAATATTGTCAACTTTCGCTTCAAAAGTGTTTTGCCATAAATTTTCTAGACATTGCAGTACAAATTGTGTTATTGTTTGTCCATTTACTGCTGTTAGCATTTTACAAGCAATCAAATAAGGCCGGCCTGCACTATTACTAGGATGCAATGGTTTTATTAGGAAATTGACTATGTATCGACCAAAAATGTCTGTTGTCTCATCCAGCGATATCCATAGTTTCTCATTTTTATTAATTTCATAAATCGAATTGATTTTATTCCTATAAAACTTCTCCAAATAAACTTTTCGTAACTGTGATTCGTCAACCACTTTACGATTGGTACAAACGCAACAACAAGTACTGCACATATATTTCTGAAAAAACTCTTTGAACGCTGGATTTTTCATTTGCGACCAAGGAATATTGCATAGAATCAGGAACTTAATGAGGTCGAAGTAAAATTCCTCTTGCGGTCTCTTAAATTTTCCTTGATGTACAGCGCCTTCAATGTGTTTGGTAATGTTGCCTCTATTCACAGCTTTCAAATGACTTTCACACTTTGTACAGTATATAGTGCCACTAGCGTTATCGTAAAGTAGCTCAGGATAGTGCAATAACCACTTTAGCACTGTTTCAGCCTTGACCTTTGCCATATTTATTTATATGTCACCTAAAACAATGATTTAAATTTACAATATATACATACACAACTGTAAAGTCGATAATGAAATTCTGTTTCATATAAAGTGATTTTTTTAACTGAAGCGGTGATAGCCCTGCGGTGTGCGTACCGGACTCTCATGCGCTATGATGATTGCTATAAAGTGATATTTTAACTGTTTCCAAGTTCTAAAACCTTCTTAAATAGTGAAAATAATTAAAACTTACCCGTACAAAAACAACTTCAAATGGGCCCAATCCAAGAGTAATAAATCGATGTCCGTAGTTATAAGCCAAATTCGTCGTTTTAAGTAGATTTCAGAAGACAGTACACAAGCCAGGGTCAAGTCAAGATATTCACAACACATAAAATAAGCGCACTCCACGAACCGAAATAAGTGAGTGAGCCACTTGGTCTGGATGTCGGTGCGAGCATTGTTTTCGAACAAACAGTCAATGAGTCATCCAGGATACTTGATTCTAATTGGTCAGATGCGTTGAGCATAGACATAAGAGGACAAAAGACCCTGTTTGCCGGATGTCGTGTGTTGAAATGAATATTATTATTATATCATTTTATAAATGAGAGCGAGTGAGAGGCACGCGTCCCTTCCACTCGGGCATGGTTAGCCCGCCTAAGAGCGAGAGAGACAGAGCGAGAGAGAGAGTGAGAGAGATAGGCATACACACCGGTTCATGTCTTGCGCTTCTATTTCGCTTAGGCGGTGATATATGAAATTCAGTGCGAGATTCTTTGTATAAATTAATGTTTTAAATATAATTCTTTGTATAAATAAATGTTTTAAATTGTTACTATTATTTCATCCTTCTTCCTACTATACGAATGAATATTCACATTAAAATTATTTTACCACTCAAAGTCGTTGTCACGTAAAACTTTCGCCCGTATATCGACTTTACAGGCAACCAATTTTTTTTACTATTAAATTCTGGCCATCTACGCCACTAGCAGCATAGCGTTGAGAGTATTGATACATTTTTAACTAGTTTCATGTAATAATTTCGATGTTTCGGTATTTTTATCATAATAATCCGGAAACTCGGAGGCGTATCCATATTAACATATACGTTTGATGTCAGTGACCTTAATTCAATATACCTACTCCGACCACTGTACATCATATACGTTTTCCTTGAGGTCATCAGATAATCTTGGCCTTTATATTCCCGCACATAGTTCCACGTTCTATAACTCTTCCTTTACTGTTCAAGCAGCTCGTCTTTGGAACTCCCTCCCGGTTTCTATAAGGCGTGCACAATCCATTGGCGTCTTTAAGAATCTCGTAAGGGAATATTTTCTGTCAATTTAGGCGAGCAACGTATGGATGATGTATCCTACTAACTAGACGTTATGTATGTGTATTATATACGTATGTATGTATTTTTAATTTAGGTATATGTGTTTGTATGCTATGTATTTATGTGTATGTGTGTATATGTATGTATGTATATGTATGTATGTATATGTGAATATATATTTATCGTTTACACCGCCGCCTCTTACGCTTCCTTCCAGTCCTATCCATCCAAAGGTTGTCTGGAAGAGATCGCTCTGAGCGATAAGACCGCCCATTGTAACACTATTTTAAGTTTTCTCTTGTTATCTTATTATTTCAATGTGGTGTTATCAATAAAGTGTTTTGTATTGTGTATTGTATCCCTTTTAGTTTTTAAGCTGTGCTATAACTAAGATGTACCTAATAATATTCCTTTCCATAAAAATCAATTACGGTCTCTAATTCTCGTAAAATTGTCAAAAACTTGTGAAATAGTCAATTGCGATAAAACTTACGATAACGATAGTTTTTTTGTCTGAAAAGCAAAAGTATTTTGTATTTGAAGCATGCAAGCGCTTGCAAATAAGCATGCACCCAAAATTATAAAGCTTCGCCAGCTGCTATCCTGGTAAGCTCAGTTTGCTATCATGGCTTGCAATTTGTTTTGGTTATTTTTTAACTTCATTCAACTTGAACTAAAGGTAGTTTATAAGTTCTTTTTTGTAAGGCTGACGGCTGCTTGGTCGCTACACTTTGAGTGCTGCTCATAAATCCAACCTTACCTAATTTGACTTGGAGAGGAAGATTTAACGAATGATGGAAGTTTTAAAGTTGGAGATTCATATCATTTAGCAATTTATAAAGGTCTATTTAGTTCTTACACTTCCGCGCACATTACACATCAGAATAAAACACTTTTTTACGGATTTTTGCGCATGTTTTATTTTATTTTATATTTAATCCTGACGTTTCGACTCCTTTACAGGAGCCGTGATCACAGGATGATGTCATCCTGTGATCACGGCTCCTGTAAAGGAGACATGCGCAAAAATCCGTAAAAAAGTGTTTTATTCTGATTTATAAAGGTCTGTCAGGTATGCGATATCATTCTTTGATGTGATGAGGTTGTCGCGCAATTCTGTGTCTTTGTTTTCCAAGAACTCTATGACAGAGTAAAACAGATTGTAAAATCGAGTCAGACTATTTCCTTTTAATAGCCAACGCACTTCTGTGTGAAACATCAATCTGTAGAAATCTTCATTAGGAACACAAAGCTGATTTAATAATGTCATTTAAAGAGTTGTTTCGGATGTTATTGACTGCTCCGTGAGTGCTCCGTTAACATATTGCAATGATTGAAACACCACGCCAACGCCACCCATTTTTTTCTGGATCCCATAACGCCCCCTCTAGGTCTCCAACGCCCACAAGGGGGCGTTATCACCTTATACTTTGAGAAAGACTGCTCTACTTGATGGCCAGAAGGATATTGTTATTGGATATTGTCCAAATAACAATAAAAAAATCTTATATTATTCGTATAAAAAGTAATTTTGCCGCACCTAGCGGTTCTATATTTTGTTTTATAATTTAATTTACCGTAATCATATTATGAGAGAAAAGTTTAAGAACTGGAAATTTGGACAATTTTCACACGTCAAAAATTTTATTCTTTTAGTACAGAAGAGTAGACATATTTATTTATCATTCATTGATTTCTGTATAATCGACATATATACCCCGAAGCTATATATAGTGCAGTGGTTAGCGTAATTCAGTCTGCAATTGCAGCTGAGAATTTTTCGCAAAAGCCAGTCATTGGATGATCAACTGCTGCAAGTACTTTCTGAGTTTCTACGTGGTTCGGAATGCACGTTAAACTGTTGCTTCTGACTGTACCTGAAGTCTTTAATAACCATTAATTGACACTGTACCTGCATGATGGGTTATGTGTTCTTTCTCCCTACAGTTTTTTCGGTCACAGGAAATGCCTGTGCTTAGTAGTGAGACGTCAGACGAATGACAATGACAATGATTATAAAACAAAACAAACTTTACACATTCACGTACTTTCTTTAGGTTGAATATCGCAGACCAAAGTTGGCCTAAAAAAGTAAATTAGTACTACTACGAGTAAGTATTTCAACTAAAACATATATTGAGAAAACTCAAGTTTAATAAATGGTAACTAGGTTAGCATCAAAAATGTATTGGTATCATTTTAAGCAAAAAATATTTTTAAATTCCGAAATGATTCTGTAAAAAAACCTCGGTATTCTCATTGACAAACACTTGTCTTGGACGTCTCAGTTAGAATAAGTCATTCGTAAATTATTCGCAACAGCAGCTTAATAACTAAGATTGCGATTTTGTACTCGCAGAAAAATTCGTTCGTTTAAGAATTTTTATTTATAATAATATTATTCCTTACATTCACACCAAATAGTCTAGCCCAAAGTAAGCGTAAACCGTATGTTATGGATACTAGGTAATGTTAAGACATACTTATATGATACATGGATATTAAATAATCATATAAATTTATATGAGTAGAATCAGGTACAAATTCTCGTATTCATCATGTAAACATCTGCCCCTTCCGGGACTAGAGCCCGGGACCGTCAGTGCGAAAGGCAGTTCCACTAAACAGTAGTCGTTGCTGTGTTAATAAATAAATAATCGATTGTTATTTATAAATACGAGGATGAGTTTTTGTATCTTTTTTTATCTTTCAGGCATTAATCAGCTCGTGACACTAGATAGTGTGTGCGTTCGACAGAAGGGTGCTTTTTCAGGCAACAAGTATCTAGTGACTGACACAAATGGGCAGCCTTTGTTTCACGCTAAAGAGAAAGGCGGCACCGGCTCTCTTGGTGGCAAAGACCGATCGTTCAACATCGTCCTTAAAGACAACCAGAATAAAGAGGTAGGCAAAACACTATAATGGCAGCACCATTAGTCATGCTTTTCTTAATTGTCCTTAATTTCAGGTACAAATTAAATGTTAATTAATTAATTTCATGATTTCAAAAACAATGGTGACAATGGTAATAACTAATCTATCTAGACGCAAAGACGCGGTGCAGTGGGTGAACCGCCTTAGATTCTTGCATACAATGAAAATATTTGCGGCCCCGCGCTACGCGACGGGGCGCGGTGCAGTGTGTTAACCGCCTTAGCTGTTAGGTTAGCTGCGAATTGACGATCAGTTTTTCGTATCAGTTGATCTGACGTCAATCCAAAATTTGATTGTGAGTGTCGAATCATCACTTCAGAGTTTTAACTGACGACGCGCCACGTATTTCCGAGACTACCATAAATCCTATTCGGCGCGTCGCGCCAAACTGATCGTGAGTGTGTGATCGTCAATCCAATGGCGTCCGTTCGCTCGCAGCGCCCACGGTGATTGAGCGTGTTGTTGTATACAGGGTGTCCCAAAAAATAGTGTCAAGCGTAAGTCCAGAGTTAGAGCACCTCTTGGAGTACCCGAATCACCCCCATGTATGTTCCGCGATTATTTGTAGTTTTCGAGTAATATTTTTTTTTCTGACTTTTTGAAAATTTTGATCCAAAGAACTTAAAAATTTTAAATAAAAAAAAGTAGAACATATTTTAATGTTTTTCTTTTTGCCACTGAATCATCTTTAGTGCTTCTTTTATGTCTAAAATAATCACCTTTGTAACTTTAGTGGAAATTTAGAAAACAGTAGTGTAAAGTCAAAATTTGAATGTTAGTGAATAATTACTTAAAAATTCATCTTTAAATTAAAAATCTAAAAAGGCGAATTCATGGTTTCTGAGTATGTGTAAAAACTTCTCTAGACTCTCTGCTTTCATAATAATTAAAAAAAAAGTACTTAATAGGGCTACTTTTGCTTAAATTGGCCATCAAAGACAGCAAGGTGAAAATTTCATAATTTTTTTTTAATTCCAATTATTTATTAATAAACCAAAAATGATTGTAGAAAAGCTAAAACTTTATTATATGAAGGTCAAAAATAACTGTTCCTGCTGCCATCTTTAATAACCTTTGAAGGTTTATTATAACTTAATAAATGAAACAAAACATTATTTTCAAAGTATTTATTATTCGATCGCTTAAAGAAAGTTTTCAATATGACGACCTTCGTGCTCAATACATATTCTGCATCGTCTAAAAAAGTTTTCTTTTAAATTTATAAATGCAATTCTGTTGTTTTTTATTGTTTCTTCCGCTTGTCTTAATTTTGTTCTTAACACTGTGACGTTTGTAATGTCCTTGGCGTATACTAATTCCTTGTAGTATCCCCAGACGAAAAAATCTATGGAGTTCAAGTCGGGGGACCGTGGCGGCCACGCAATGGGCCCTCCACGACCGATCCATCTGCCTGGAAATGTTTCAGACAAATGTTGTCTAACATTTCTAGCAAAATTGGCATGGAGCGCCGTCGTTTTGAAAAATCATATTTCTCCGCGTTAATAGGTCTACATCTTCTAATAAGACGCCGAGATCACGTCGTAGAAATTGCAAGTAGGCCTCGCTGTTCAGTCGGTCCGGTAGTTCGAACGGACAAATCAGCTGTCCGTTTAGGATGCCTGACCACAAATTGATACTAAATTGTTCTTGGAAATTAGATTCCCTTGTGAGGTGTGGATTTTTAATACTCCAAGAATGGTAGTTATGCGCATTAAACACCCCACATCGCTTAAAATGTGATTCATCAGTCCATAGAATATTTTTAAAGAAATTTTCGTTTTCAGCTTGTCTCCGTAACATTTCCTGACAAAATGCCACCCTTCTCGGGTAGTCTGCGGGCTTGAGCTGCTGAACTTTCTGGATGTGATATGGGTGAAAACGCTCTTGATGAAGTATTCGATGTGCTTGTGATTTCGGAATTCCGATTCGACGTTCTATTGTTCTTACATTAACTGATGGATCTCTCACCACTTCTTCGACCACTGATTGGACAGTATCTGGGTCACTCATTTCAGATGGGCACCCCGATCTTCTACCTGGTAGGCGTCCTTCCATGTAAGAGTTATGTACTCTTAAAATCATGCGATGATCAGGCCAAGTTTTAGGCTGAGGTCCACCTCCATTTTGTACTTGCTGCCGGAACAACCTGGCTGCTTCAGAAGCATTTCCTCTTGCATATCCATAAAAGTAATGCATAAGAGCATATTCTTGCGATGAAAAAGACATTACAAAATGAAGAGCTTGAAAAGTCCGTTAAGAATGCCAAATTTGTCAAAATCCCGTATTCACACAAAACTAAATCGTAATCGCACTCAAGGTCCGTAAAGAAAGCAAAGTTCGTCAAATAATCACAAATGAGCGTATCGTACGTAAGGCGCAAACAAAAGCAGGCAAACGACTGGCGCCAGAACACAATAGGCGCTCGGACTACACCCCCCGCCTCATCCCCTTGTCACAAAGAATAGCATTCCTCAGTTACAGTTATCCATTTCGCCAATGAGAGTGAGAGAGATAGCAATAATGCGGTCTCTTTCATATCCTCTCACTCGGGTAAGTACTGCGTTACATCCAACACTACAACCGATGTGATCCGCGGGAAAAATATTTAAATATGGGTTTCATGTAGTTAATTTTTGCTAAATTGTAATTTATCTGAACCTTAGAAATTATAAAAAGACCAGATATTTTTTTTTATCATCTGATAGGAATTTGGTAAATTTTATGAATTTTTCACCTCGCTGTCTTTGATGGCCGATTTAAGCCAAAGTAGCCCTATTAAGTACTTTTTTTTTAATTATTATGAAAGCAGAGAGTCTAGAGAAGTTTTTACACATACTTAGAAACCATGAATTCGCCTGTTTAGATTTTTAATTTAAAGATGAATTTTTAAGTAATTATTCACTAACATTCAAATTTTGACTTTACACTACTGTTTTCTAAATTTCCACTAAAGTTACGAAGGTGATTATTTTAGACATAAAAGAAGCACTAAAGATGATTCAGTGGCAAAAAGAAAAACATAAAAATATGTTTTACTTTTTTTTATTTAAAATTTTTTAGTTTTTTGGATCAAAATTTTCAAGTCAGAAAAAAAAATATTACTCAAAAACTACGAATAATCGCGGAACATACATGGGGGTGATTCGGGTACCTACTCCAAGAGGTGCTCTAACTCTGGACTTACGCTTGACACTATTTTTTGGGACACCCTGTATATATTTATCCCTTAATTTTCTATATTCCTTATAGAACAGAATTTTTTCTCCATTTAATAATTTGTTTGTATATTATCATCGGTCATTGATAAATCTGAAATTTTTGGGCTATTCATTAAAAAGTTTTATATTGGATTGGTAACTATTTTTTATATACATGAGTTTTCATTTCGAGACGAGAACTTTGCTTCTCTACATACCCGTAATTTTTTTCTTGTCTGAATGTTCTTATTAAAATATCTTGACATTCACAAGTAGATGGAGTCAGCTTAAACGTAGATATTTTCGTAATTTCCAGGTGATCACACTGCGTCGGCCGTATAATTTCGGGTCAGGCAAGATGAAAGTGACTATGTGCGGGCACCTGGTCAGCGTGGTGCGCAAAGAGGCCACCTTCTTCAAGCCTGTGCTGAATATCAACAATCCCCAAGATAACCTCGTTCTAAAGGTCAAAGGGCCAGCAAATACTTTCGGAGAAAGTGACTTTAAGGTGTGTTTCGTTACCCATTCTTGTGTTCCCTAAGGAATTGAAGTTCGATGCTAGTAAATACTTGGTTAGACTAGAGCGTAGCCGAAAAGTTGACCATACGCCAAATTGCGAATTTTATGGAGCATTCATTCGAAAAAAGCACTCATTCCCACGCCGCTGTAATTGCTTCCGATACAGAATAGCCATTCTTATGTGACACTCCTTGATGCCAGACGTCCCGATTTTGAAATCAAAATTAATCGCTTTTCGAGAATAACTCGGCCGAAGGATAACTCGCAGACTATTGTTTAAAACACCACATTTTTGTCTTTGATTTTGTTTTTATTATTTTTTATTCAGAAGACGATAATGGCTATTTTTGCTATCTATCATTATGTTAACATAATAAAAACTCAAATAAAAAGATAATTATCAACAAACATCTGATTTTATACTTCTTTTCGAAAGAAAGAATGCCGCTTTCACTGAAAAAGTTTCAAAATCCCGACTTGCCAAAAAAAATCTGGCAACGCTGATTCCAGATGTGATACGGTTTTGTATAATTTAAAAGGTTTTATTATTGTAAAGATTGATTATGTTCAATCATATTTGTCTTAAAACATTGTTGGATCCAGCAGTTGGAGGAATTTCTCAGTTGTAAAAAAAACTGTTAACACTTGTATTGAAATATGTACTGTATGCAACAATCACAATTAGGAATCAGAACAATATAAATATCATTAATGTTTACTTTTACCTGGTTATAGATCTTCTGCCCCAACAAGCAGTGCATTGGAGTCATTCGCAAGGTCTGGGGCAGCATGATGCGGGAGATGTTTACCAATAGAGATAGTTTCCAAATCAGCTTCCCTGTTGACCTGGACGTCCGCTACAAGGCTACGATCATAGGGACCTGCATCCTCATTGTGAGTATCATATGTTTATTACTAGATGAAGAGTTGGAGACTTGACATAACTCATTATATTATAATTAGCAGCATTTTAAGCGTGAAAGACAGATAGTGAATTTTATACGTTTAAAATGGAAAAAACCTATTACCATTTAAAAAAGTACTTTTCTAAAGAAGAGAATAAACTTGTAAGTAATATAACAACAACACACAACACTATAAAAATAAACATTTCCAAGAAGGCGTCGAGCCTTCTGGAGAGAATACTGGATATATTTTAACTGGAATATCTATAACGAAAGAAAAAAAATTGCGATTTTTTTTATTGTTTCAGGACTTCCTCTATTACGACGCTTAGATAGAACATCTTCAGAATAATGATGGATTTGACCCGCTTCTGCAGTACGTCAGAGTTGTTTGCGGAGTTTTAGACTGATGAGTTGGATGTCCCTGATCCATAGAACACGGGACAATCCCAATTTTTCTTTTTTTTTTAATTTTTACTGTCCCCGTTTAGTGTTTTAGTCTGCCAAATTTGATTTTGTCACTCAGGGCATAAGACCCGGCCCCTGTTAACAGGCGTTACATAACATTGGTTAAATTAAAACGTGTAACGGTCATATTATAAATAACTTCCTAACATACTAATGAAATGATCTAGAATACAGGTTACACAATACAATACGTACAAGGCGACGTCCGCCCATAGTGGCGGAGCTACATCCGAAAGGGACCATTAATTCGCAAAATAATCAACAAAGAAATAAAACATTTAAAGGTCTTTCTTCATATATTAAGCTTTCAGAAATTACTTAACAGCATAAGCTGAGAGGCGTTTTCTTGTTTAATAAACGTTTCCCGATACTGAGACAACACGTTCATTATCCGTCGATGTTTGCTTAATAGTCAATTTGCTTAGATTTTTCTTCCAGTTTTGAGTATAGACTAATTTCTCGAGAATTCTCACATCGAAAATTCTATATCTAACTATAGCAGTTTATTTAAGTTATTGCATCAGATAGTCCAGTACAATTGTACATTCAATTACATCGCATAACAATAAATCTCTCTATTTCGATTTGTTAAATCTTTATATTCTATATTTGAACTAAAAAACTGTATTGTTTTTGTTAAATAATTGTTTCTATTATTAGTAGTTTTGATGAGTAAACAGTTTTTCGTCCTTGACGAATATGTCGTAAACAGTCAGTAAACAGTCTTTTCCATATATTCCCTAATTATATAATGACCCATTGTAAGGGGAAATTCGAACCCAAATTTTCCATCCTTTTAACAATTTAACTATCATATTATAGTCTCAGTTTATTTTTATAATTTTCCAACTCACATTTGTTGATCTTCTATGTAACGGTAGAGCTTAATGACTCTGTGAATTCTTACGCTATATAATACAGTCATTAAGCAGTAATATAGCGTATGTATCAATTCTAATACGTTGTTCTGTTGACTCCTCGGAGGAGAGTTTATATTACAAAATTAAACGTAAGTACGCTCGACAGAGAATAACGGTTATACATTCTAAAATTAAAATGATCTTTATTACAATGGCATAAAGTAGGTTAAACCGTAAAAGCGTATAGCATGATGTAATGTCTACTTCAAAGTTTGCTTTTGTAAGTAATCTATACTAAAAAAATATATTTCAGGCGAGAATACAATCTGGGATTCAAGCATGAGATAAACCAGATAAACAAATATTCCTCGATTTAGGTGGCTAACGAGTGTATTATATTTATTAAGTCGAGAATAAATTTAAATGTTTTGCATTTTTTACAAATATCCTGTAGAAGTTTCGGGTTCGATTCCCGTCAAGAAGAAACGAATGTTAATATTTCATTGACTTTATTGAAGTAATTTTTTAAAATAAATAATATTAGCCATGTGTTTGACGCAATATTGATCTCGTTAATCTTCGTGTTAAGTCTTATGTGTAGGTCCACATTTATAGTACATCGGCGAGGACTGAACTTGGACCTTATTTCAAAGCATTGATATCACAACCAATGAACTACGGCTGCCTTACCAGATACATATCGACGGCGAAGTGCTTACTGAAGTTTGTCGAGAATTTTTCTTTTTTATCGTTTTGAATTAAAAGCGTTAATTGCATGTATTTAATGATGTTTCCTAAATTTTCAGATGCATCCCATCCTTACTAATATTATAAATCGGAAAGTGAGTTTGTTTGTTTGTTCCGCTTTCACGCCGTAACTACTGAACCGATTGCTTTGAAATTTTGCAGACGTAAAGATAAAAGTCCGGATTAAATAATAGGGTACTATTTATCCTGGAAAAAAATTGATATTCCCGAGGAAAAACAAAAATATTGTTTGCTTGTAAATGGATTGTAGATGGCGCTGTGTGTCGTTTAAAACAAGGTAAAATATTGCAAACGAATATAAACATGTAAATTTAAAAGCTAAATGATACGATAATGTATCCCCGAAAATAAGGAATTCCCGAGGGATGACGTACAATTTGTTTTATCGTCTAAACTGTTTTTTTTTACATCTACTTATATGTTGCAAACGAATATGAACATGTAAATTTTGAAGCTAAATGATACGAAAATGAATCCTCGAAAATGAGGAATTCTCGAGGGATGGCGTACAATTTGTTTTATCGTCTAAATTGTTTTTTTTTCATCTACTTATCCTGAAATCACTAAAGTCAACGAATTACTAATTGGTATAAGTATTAGTTACGTTATTTAGTTCTTGAGGTATGCGATAGATGGCGCTGGGTGTTTTTTAAAACATGGTAACGATGTGTTTTTTGAAATACATAAGAAGTGGAATGATAGCTTGGAAAAACATTGTTTTTCGCATGGTCAGCTCTATGTAGCGTGTTCCCGGGTTTCCAGTGCCCAAAATCTGCATGTTTTTGCTCCACAAGGGAAAACATATAATATAGTGTACCATTCAGTTTTGGTTTAACAACTAATTGTATCCAGCGTTACATTACAGCGATTTTTCCGTGGGAATGAGAAGTTTTCTTATAGTTGTGCTTTATACCGCAATATAACCGAATTCCACGCGGGCGAAGCCGCGGGCGGAAAGCTAGTTAAAAAATAAATAAACAAATTTGCTTACAAATTTTTTACTTGCCAAGAAATGTATCGTTTTTTTCGCTTGTGTATAATTTTTAATTTAGCAGTTAGGTGTTATTGGCACCGCCGTCGATATATGATTTTAAGGGTTTGTAGAGTTAAGAATGTAGTCAATGGAAGTCTTCTTATCGTAAACACATAAAATGTTCTCAATTTTCTCTCGTAGCGTTTCGGTTGCTCAGCAGTCAGAGCACTCACCCAGATAGCAAAAGTTCGTAGGTTCGAATCCTACCTGAGGACAGTCGTGGTCGTTTTGTGACATGCGCATTTTAATATCACATAAAAAGAATTAACTATATATAAGACCCGCTTTATAACAATCAATTTTTAGTAGGGTAATTTAAGTGTTTTACGATGTTTTCCTTTACTCCACCGAACGTCCTTCATGTGGATCAGTCGCGAAACGAGTCTGACGCCGTCTGCTTGCCTCTACAAATTGCGTTTATAAATGATATTATTATTAAGAAAAAACAACTGAAAACTTCATAATTTTGTGTAAAATAGGTACTCATTTATTATAAATATTAAATAAATCTATTGACAAGTTATTAACGTGTTATATTTATAATTTTGTGTTTTAAAATGATAAAACAGTGCACTTAAGTGATCAAAATGAGCGTAAAAGGAACTTCTTTAGGTAAGTACACAAAAAATTATAAAATAACATAATTAACAATGAAAGTGTCTAAAAATAAACACAAAGACAAGTAGACAGATATGTTATTTATATAGATAAGTAAGTAAACGCAAAAAAAATTTGGCCTAATTTAAATGTATTTTTTATATATAAAGGATAATTAAATATTATATTACGCTAAAATAAAGTTATGTTTGATTTTTACGCTGCTATAATTAAGTTCAATGGTCTTTATTTTGAAGCCCTATTAGTTAACATAGAAAATGGTTTTATTGCTAATTTTTACGTATATTTAATGCGCCTAGCCTTTTTGCACTTCTTCCAAATATTTACTGCAGTATTATTACATCCATAAATCTATATTATATTCCGCATAATGAATCTTAAATTATTAAAATTTGCACTCGTACAATGTGACAAAGCTCACTTGTGTAACGCCTACAAAATAAAGCTTAGCAAAATAACTTCACGAAGAAATTGCAATTTATTTGTTGTTGTTTAGTTTTATTACATCCACAGTCTAAAAGCCAAATAACCCCTTTTAGTTTTTAAGCTGTGTTGTAACTAAGATAAATAAATAATCTTATGTATAAAAATCAATTACCGTTTGTAACTCTCGGAAAAATTACTTAAATAGTCAATGTATTGCGACGAAACTTTGGCAAAAAAGCACTTCGGGCCCAGTTAGTTGATAGCAAAAGTGTTAACGTAATGCTGACGTTTTTTGTTTTATATTATAAAAGCAATAGTTATTTGTTATTCAAGGCTGCAAAGTTGAGATTTACACGAGGTAACTCTATTGAAATCTGAGCCAGCGAAAGATTCTAGGAGCGTAGCGACGGTTACATAGCGAGACGCTAAATACTTTGCTGCCGAGCGAAAGACAAAATTTTTCACCTCATTACAGCGAGGAAAATTTTAAGGTGCAAGAAAAACAGCTGAAATAAAATAGGAAATTGGTTAATTTAAACTATAAATTAAAAGTACAATTGCTACAATTAGTAACGCTAAATATTATTTTTTAATTGGTTTCTATTAAATATGATTTGACTAAGAAAACCATAATCACTTTGACAGTTCTTTTTTGGGTGCGGTCCGAAATCCAATCATATGTTATGAAATCTCACCCACCATACATATCAAAATTCTTATTAAAAATATTATATTCTAAATAATATTTATTCTTGTTGATATTATAATTTAATGAACTAAAATAATTTAATAAAATCAAAACGGAGTATTATAGTATTAATTTAAATTAAATTAAATGTAACTTATAAAGACTATAATGACGATTCCGAACGTAGGTACCATGTGTGTTTTTATTTGAATAGAAAGGTTCTAATTTTAAAATTAATTTTCCACGCTAGCGGGTAAAATGCAATTTTCCACGCAGAAATTGAATGACAAACCAAAATTTTCCGAGCATGTGAGGTGAAAAGGTATTTTGTATTTAAAGCGTGCAAGCGTTTGTAAATAAGCATGCATTCGAAATTATAAATCTTCGCCAGCTGCTATCCGCTTACTTATGGTACGCTTACTTTGCTATCTTGGCTCACAATTTGTCTTGTTAACTTTTTAATCTGATTCATCTATTGGTAGTTTAAAAGTTCTTTTTGCAAGGCTGACGGCTGCTTGACTGCTATACTTTAAGTGCTGCTCATAATATCTAATCCTACCTAATTAATTTGACTTAGAAAGGAAGACTTAACCTACATTTATTGTCTATCCTTACATATCACTACACTCAAACAAGTACGTATGCAAGCATAGGTACTTGCCTTAATTTAGTTAGGTGTACTTAGACATCGTTATTAGTCGAACCATTATCCATAATTATGTTATTTGATAAGATTATAGTTTCATGGCTTGGATAATAACGAAATATATTTTATTGGTTATATATGGGTTAAGATAAGGTATACATTTTAATCAGAAATATAAATCTCATACAAAATAGTTTATTAATAAATGAATACATTTACTTGATGGCCAGAAGGATATTGTTATTGGCTATTGTCCAAATTTCAATAAAATTTTTCTTATATCAAGCCGCATCTAGCGGTTCTCTATTTTATTTCATTTTTTTTTCCATAATCATATTGTGACAGAAAAGTTTGAGTAGTGAAGATGATTAGAATATTCAAAGATAATAATTATGTTCGGACAATTTTAGAAAAAAAATGGAGAACATCCGCCGCGCCGTAGCGTGTCGAATTCGTTTAATCGTATCTCTGTTCATATTATAGAATTTGCGCTATCCGTCCCGGCTTGTTGTGCTAGCACTTCACATGGCGGTAGGTACGCAAATGTTTGCCTAATTTGTCAAATGTCACCCATGTGTAGACACTCATATTTGCCAATTTGGTATAATTTGGCAAACTTAACATATGCCGAATGTTGCTTTCATCGCAAGTCGGTTTTCCGTCGCACATCAAAGGTGGTCAACTAACCAAATGTTTGTGTCATGTGTTCACACTTGGACCTAAGCGGTAGTACAAAGAGCATGTAATCACTATGTTTTCGCACGCGCTGTCGACCTGTACAGACGTATTCTACTATCGAGAAAAAATAGAGTGGAGAGTTTATCGAGCTTTATAAAATGCATAGTTGTATTTAGAATCCGCAAGACAAATTCCATTATATTTGCCCTCGCGTCTCACACCCATGGAATCAAATAAAAATGTACTTGGACAATAATTCGATAACAGTGGCAAAATTTAAAAAAAAGAGTATTTAATAAGAGGACATGTTTTTTGTAATAAATATTTAAATTGAGTGTCATTCGACAAAGGTTATAAAATTCTCCTCAAGCTTCTGCCAATATCTCTATAAACGTTTTCTTTATAGTTTCTCTGGAAAGAAATATTTTCATTTTATTGCATACTTTATAATAATAATAATACTTACATGATACATACATAAAAAAATATTCATAAATATTTATATAAATACCCATGACTCACGTATAAATGCTCGTATTCATCACACAAACATCTGCCCCTTCCGGGACTCGAATGCAGGATCCTCGGTGCGAAAGGCAGTTGCACTAAACAGTAGTCGTTGATGTGTTAATAAATAACTAAATAGTCGCTTGTCATTTATATATTCGAAAATGAGATTTTGTATTTTTTTTGATCTTTCAGGCATTAATCAGCTCGTGACACTAGATAGGGTGTGCGTTCGACAGAAGGGTGCTGCTTTTTCAGGCAACAAGTATCTAGTGACTGACACAAATGGGCAGCCTTTGTTTCACGCTAAAGAGAAAGGCGGCATCAGCGTTCTTGGTGGCAAAGACCGATCGTTCAACATCATCGTTACAGACAACCAGAATAATCAGGTAGGTAAAATACTATAATGGCAGCATCTTTAGTATTTCTATTCTTAATTGTCCTATGTCAATGGATAGGTACTAGTTTTAATCCATTTTTGATTCCAGAAATAATGCTGGTAATCAATCTACGTAACGTAAGTTGGAAAAGTATAAAAAATTAACTACTTTTGAGTATGGATTTATATCTTAGAGTCTTTGCACACCACGATTTTTAAACGCACCGTGACGCTCGCTTGTATCCATACAAACGCGATATTCACGCGAGTCAAATGCAGTTTGATTATGAATTTAGGTAGGTGTTCAATATCTACCTTTGAATTCAGTCTCGCCTTTGAATTGGTACAGACGTGATGATAACGTGCTTTTGTATCGATACAAACGCATTAGACATGGAAAAAATTGCTATGTGAAATGAAAAGAAGCGCTGTACGGTGGTCCCGCGTCCAAGGGAGAGCGGTCAAAACCTTCCAAAATTGTATTTAACCATTATTTCTCATTGGGAATGAAGTAGAATATTAAAAATAGACGTTTTTGATTAAATACAAACAAATTTATTGAAATAAAAACTAAAGCTAAATGTATAATTCTAATGTATAAAAAAACGATTATAATAATTATTAATTTAATTATAAAATTAAACAGAAAATTGTGCAATAACTTGACATTACCAATCAAAGTAAACAATATTAAGAGCTTACCAAATTAAGTGTTAAAACGAACATGCAGCTTGAAACTTCAATAAATCTGTAACTTCCTTAGACAGAAGGCTCTTTTTCTTTCGAGGAAGTTTCTGAAGACCAGTTATAAAGGGGTCTGAACTCAGTAATAGTCGGTTAATTTTCTCCCTAAAATGCTCTTCCTCTTCCTTAGATACTGTAGAACTTTCTTTCAAAAATTGGAAACGAATAGGCCTACAGTATCTGGTAGAGTAAGGGCGAGGGCTTTTCCACAAAACAATATGGTTTGAAGAATTCGGTTCTGTTTTAATTGCTAATTGAAGTGTAACATAAGAGGTCACAAATAAACTACTTTCATCTTGTAATGTTGAATCCGAAAAGCTTTGCTTGTACTCGCTATGACCCGTGCTACCGTCAAATCCACATTTACCGGTCAAAACTAATGCATTCGAATCGTTTGAAACACTATCTAAAACTCAAATATTCGAGAAACAGTATGATCTGATAAATTTTGTAACTCTATTTCGCAAGTACGTTCTGAGACTAATTATGTTCACTGGGGGGTTACCCAGCTTCTTCTTTTCTTTTGAGCAATTAAAACGCTTTGGTATGACGGTTAAATATAACACGAAGTTGCAGTGTTCACAAGATTTTTAATCAATAAATATTGGTGCTTAGTGAGCTTAGTTTCAACAATAAGCGATCTTGCTTTGTCAGCGCTTATGTTATAGCTATATCTGAATTACTACTAGATTAACCCGAAGAGTTAAGCAGTGCGTTTACAACAGAGGGATCTACTTCTGACAATTCTGTTAATCGTCTACTTCTTGACCGCGAAATAAGATCAGAAAAACATTTTTTTGGGCCGCCCGCCTACGTTGTGGGACGGCCCCGGTTATTCCTGCTGTAAATGGCACTGTTCAACACGTCTAGTCATTTCTACATATTCAATTACATCAAACCAATTAGAATAATTAGTTAAAAGTCTACTTTTAGTACGTGCTGACTTAATCCTGAAACTGTCAAGAGTTTTACATAAATTAACAGTTCGACAGGATAAATGCTATTTTAATACTCCTAATAATGTTGAAAATCTCTACATTTTCAACATTATTAGGAGATGTTAAAATAGTTTAAAATATATTTTTTACGATCTAACAGTTTTTGCGAACACCACAGCTAAAAAAAATGCCTCCTCGAAAAGTAACATTTTATTATTGTACCTGAAATGAAAAATATATAATAAATATCAATTTCGTAGCAAATGCTACGAAACGTCTTCGACATCGTAGCAGGCACGTTACGGACGCGCGGGCAAATCTGGGCAAAAAAAAAATATGTTCCTCATAAAATACACATATGTATGTACCTACATTTTATACTACATCAGATCCACTGCAAATGGATGCAAAATTTTGTAGGTCTCGATAAAGTTGCAGTAACGGAAAAATAAACTTCTAAAAAGGGTTGTCGTAGCACCCACATAAAATAAAAAGTATAATATATAGATGAGTAAAACTTAATAATTTACAAAACACTTACCCTGTTGTTAAAATTCCATCATACACAAACAACAAAACAATTAGCGTTTTTTAGAAATCACCAAAACAAATACCAATTGGATGAGTCAGCGATAAACAGTGAACAACAACAATGAAATGCGTTAACTTCAGAGGTCAATTAATAAGTGATAGCGGGGGAATTGGCCCTGATATTGATACCCCTAGGTAGGGAGGACCCTTGACATCACATAGGGCTACCTGTATTGGCAATATTCGACAGTGGTTTTGGCCTATGGCGGTACCACCGCTGCCAACGCGTGTTTCTATCTAATACGGGCATCTGTAGGGCGTTTAAAAAACGCAGTGTGCATGGGCCCTTAGTGCCTTTTTACTCACGATATTTAAATAATAATAAAAAACTATAATTGTAATAATCCTAAACTTGAGACAGTATCAAAGAAAAAAGTATGAATCTAAACTAAAACATCAGCAAGAGAAAAGAAACGTAAGGAAAAGTGGCTGTCAGAATTTCCTTGTTAAAAGACAATTATTATATTATATATAACATTATAATTGTATATAATATCACAATAAAAAACAATTAATAGATAATTCGGTCAACTAAATAGTTCGAAACTGAAATAAAACATCCATAACAAACACACTTAATCATCATTTCATAAGCAAACACTGTAACAGTTATCCCTTGAAAAGTGTATAGTATACATTTTGTGATGGCAATAGGTAAGTTTCCATCGACATGTGTTGAAAGAAATTATTCTATCAGACTGTTTCATACGATTTACGAGGTAGGGCGGGTGTAGTTTGCTAATGGTCTGAGGGCCGCCTACGTTTATCGAGTTTTGTATAGGTAATATACCTACTACATCGTAGTAATTATGTGTGCCAATTTGGCATTTTATGTACAAAGGTCAAGTGGCGACTACGAACTGGGTAACGCAGAGTAAAGATCGATGACAATTTTTTTTTGAGTGGATAATACGTTACGCGCATATTATTTTGCTCGATATGGCTCGTGCTGCCTCCGTCTCGGGATAGCGGTGGCACTCGGTCGGGCGCTCGCTAAAGCAAGACCTCTATTTCCTCCATGCCAGGTGATTTCACACAACCCCCTGATAGATCTGATGAAAGTTGTAGGAAGCTGATTCTTGCATATTGCTAACAGTTCCTCCTTGTGGTGCTTAAAAGAAGTGACGAATGTCCAGCAGAGGACTAGTAAAGGCTGATGATCATGTATACGTACAACGTAATTATTGCAGTTGCAGTCAACTGAAGACAGTCCTTGTATTTGGCAGAAAAAAAGCACTTACGAGCGCTTGTAAGAAAAATGGCGATCGCTGAGCGATAATAAGCAAAATGGCGGATTGTGTCAGCGCAACTGAAGTTAGCAAACGTGTCCTGGCCGAGAACTGTATAGTTTTTTTTTCAGCGCTGGTAAGCGCTTTTTTCTGCCAAACAAGGATTATTACTATTTGACTATACATAAATAAGCTAATGATAGATAAGCTTATATGTCCACAAAAGAAGTGAATTCATAATTGAGATGATTGCTATTGAGAGATAATTATAGTTGATCGCTTTCGTTTCATTTTCGGTAGAAGACCCTTTTTAACTGGATTACCTTATTGAATAAAAACTCTTTCCTCTTTTTAATTTACTCCCTTTAAGTTTTTACAGTGGCAATTTCAAAGTTGTGTCCTGGCATTTGCACCTACTTTATCAATCACGATACTTTAAATTGGTGAAATTTTCCTCTATAACAAAATAATAGTTCCGTGATTTTGGCTTTTTTGACGGAAGAACGATGATTTACCGATTACCGATAAGGTTGCTGTTTAAAGCCTGAGCCAAAGAATAGCACTTTTTCTTGATTACTTTATAACTACTTCTAGAAGTGAGCGAGATCTCAATCAAAGCTTGAGCGGCTTTTCCATCTAGATTTCTTTTACTTTTCATCTTGGATATTTATTTGAGTATAATTATACATACTGCATTAACATAGCCGAAATGAAAAAAAAAACCGGCCATGTGCGATAAGGACTCGCGCACCAAGGGTTCCGTACAAACCTGTAAATATAAAAGTAAAAGTCAATTATTAAAAATATTTTTATTATATGATGTAACTAAAATTTTACGGTTTTCGCAATTTTTGCTTTATCTGTGCTATAAGATTTTTACCAAATTTCAAGATTCTGAGTAACCTGTAGGTTTTGATTCCCTTGCGAGTGTCGAAAATTTGCGGCATAAACGGCTGTCTGTATCTTTTGATTGCGTTGGCTTAGAAGTTTGATTTTTCCAGCTCCAAGGGGCAGTAGACCTCTGAGTATTTGATAAAAATTCCAGCTTGATACCGTAACGCGTTCCTGAGAAAAAGAGTCTTGACAGACAAACAGACGGACGGACGGACGGACAACAAAGTGATCCTATAAGGGTTCCGTTTTTTCTTTTCGAGGTATGGAACCCTAAGAACAGTCATCGAAATATCTACCCTATCTACCGACCCATTCCAAGTGATTTAAACTAATTGGTACTTTCTATTCGATGACTTCGTCCTAAATATAGCCGTGCTTGTGTGTTTTCTACTTTTACAAGGGTGAATAAAGGTGATTTTGGGACGGGTTTTTGTCTAGTATATTGTGAGTATACCATAACATGTGGGAGGCTCAGTCTTGTTAAGAATTTCTCTTGAGGTTGAAGGGGTCATGATTGTGAGCATGTACCTAATTGGTTTGTCTATGTGTATATGTCTCTGTAGGCAGTCTTTTGTTATAGTATTAACCATAAATAGTACATTCTAAATAATTCTGTTTACGCAGAGTTGAATTTCAGCATTGAAATAAAAAAAATGAGTAGAATTTAGTGTAAGAAAATAGCGAAGGCATTTAACACGGACATTTCAAAATTGGTACCCGTATTATTAATGTAAATATTTTAATTGTGTTAAACAAAATAGACATTTGAAAGCGTAGAATAAGTGCGATTTACACAAACTAACATCTCATATCGATATTTTTTTCAAATAGCAAAAAATAAGCACTGTAATGCTTGTGTTATGGATGCAAGGGTAACCGATACACGTACATATATGATACATAAATATGTAATATTCATAGAAATGTAAATAAAATTTCTATGGCTCCGGTACAAATGCTCGTATTCATCACAGGAACATCTGCCCCATCCGGGACTCGAACTCCGGACCGTCGGTGCAAAGGCAGGAACGCTACCATTGCGCCAAACGGTTGATAAGTTTTTAAATGTACAAATGATACTGTCGCGTTTGAATTCATAATTGTACTAGCTTTTTCCCACGGCTTCGCCCGCTATTTTTTTATTCAATAAAAAGTATCCTATGTTACTTCTAATACCACTAAGAATATTATGTAAGAAGTTTAATGATGATCGATTTAGTAGTTTTTGCGTGAAAGCATAACAAACAAACTTACATTCACACTTATAATATTAGTAGGGATGATAGATCTTAACATGGGGAAAGAAGGTTTGAATTTCAAATCTTAACTCAAACATAAACATCAGCTAATTACATCCCTACTGCTAAGGCATAAACCTTCCCTAAGGATGAAAACACCGTAGGAAGAATACGCCAAACCTGCCACAATTAATTAAGCACATACCACAAAGCTACCTTGTGCCTCAGGCTTAGGTGTGACGGCGTTTCTGATTAGATTTGCATTAAATATGCAGTTATTTCAGATCTAATAAAGAAAATAGGGAAAATAAATATTATGACAAAATATTATTCGACACAGAAAAATAAACTAATCTATCGGTATTTGGTAACGTAAAGCGATTAATGTTTCATTAGAGGTAAATTATACAACACGCAATACTATTTTAACATGTAAAGACGTAATTTTTCAGTCATATAATTTACGCTGCTAATAAAAAATAAGCTTAAGCATTTATGGTTAATCATTGCTTATTTTTTATGTCTGAAAACCAATGTCTTTAGAGTTGAACCATATATGTTTTGGTTTGTATTCCATTGGCATGTCTTAGGTAAATAAATTAATAAATGTAAATTATTAGGGAAATAGTTTTACGTCTTTCGTTAAATACTACTTGTCTTCTTTGAATTTTACATATAGTTTATTAAGCCAAGTTTTCGGCTGACAATTATTTTCATTTATGAAATAACCTTTAGTTCATTACTATTCCTAATGAAAATGAACCAATTAAGTAGTCAATGGCTAGCTAAAAAAATGCTCTACCAAATTGTAAAGGGTCACGGGAAGTTCTTAACACGATATTTGCGTGACTAACGTATATTATAACTAGTCTCGCCGTAAATACTTATATACATAAAACCTATTCTTTTTTTTTCATTTTTTTAGTTATTTTGAATTTGAAACGCGTTTAGTATTTTATAAACTTCTTTCGATTTTGCGCCATTTTACATAATTTTTGAGCAGCACTTGCGCTATCCGAAAAACCTCCATGATGTGTCTTGATTTTCCGTTGTTTTCTAATTATTAATTTTCTTGTTTAACAATTAAAATAAAGTGTGTTAACTATTTGTTTAGTAGAAAAAAATCACAAGAGAGTATTAGTACAATAAATAAAAAGTTAAAGTAAATATTTGTATCATAGTTAATAATTTTTGGATTTAATAGGTTTTCATGACCATATTTATTATTACACAAATAATAATAAGATCTAGTTATTTGTTTGTGAGTTTTGGGTTCAAATTAAAGACTATTACTATAAACAAACATGATAATTAAGTGAGTCTAACGAACGAAGTTGGAACGAAAAGTATGCTATATGATATGCATTGTTTTATCAAACAAAAAATATTCATGTGTCTTGTTTTGCGCGTCAATCGATGCCTTTCGAAGTGAAATCAAGTAAAACAGTTTATTTGAATAAAATACAATTTATAATTTAATGTTGAAAGTAGGAAAAAGTTTCTTTATTTGTTCAATTATAAGTCAACAGCACTGTAGTTAACCAACCCAAAAATATTTGAATTCTCAGAACAATGTATCCTTTACAAAGTTCTCTATCAAATCAGGTAATTGATACTTTGTCGTAGTCTGGTGTGCTGTCTGTACTATCGACAGCACATTCCGCTATACACTTTAAAGTTTGGACCTACCTTATGCCATTATAGTAAAGCTTATTTTATTTAGGTATATACAACTTGATGTGCTGTTGACATACACACATACTAGCATATAAAATATACACAACACATGTTAAGTCAGCAATGGCAAGTCAAGAACGATTTAATTCAATAGAAAAAATGTCAAATTAAAATTCATAATTTTGTGATATCCTTGTATGAGTTATGTGTCTATATTTTGAGCTGTTTTTTGAACTAAAAAGTCAATAATATTTATCATATCAGCGAAAAGACATCCATTGCTGGAACCTCTCCCGAAAAGTTTGAAAGGGAGCTTAGAGTTTGTAGTTAAACACCATAATATGGAAAACGCTGCTGCCACGTTTTTGATCTACTGGAGGTTTGATTATAAATACATACAATCCCGCAGGAATAGGCAGATTTTCACTTACCATGATCCTGACATACATATCTCGCTTCTTCAACTCCCATCAGCCTTTTCATTAATCATCAAAACTTGTCGGTTAAGGGCACTCTGGCCATTTTTCAGGACATTCTCTATTTGGTTCACCTTGGTCTGCCGTTACCGACTTGCCCATGCATATTATGGGCATTTTGTGATTATCTCCAGTATAATTAGTCGCCTTTCGAGATTCCCTTGAGTGTGAAGGGTTATTAACCTAATCAGATCTGTAGGAAAGCTCACGGCTATATTTTTAAATATAAACAGATCCCTTAATTTTCGATATTTTTATAGAACAGATTTTTTTCGCCATTTGATAATATGTTTGTATATTATTATCGGTCTTTGATAAATGTTTGAGATTTTGGAGCATTTAATTTAAAAGTTTGTATTGCATTTGTAACTATAATTTCATACATTTTAGGTTTCATTTTGAGATAAAAACTTTGTTTCTCTTCCTTTTTTTTCTTAAATGTTCTTAATAAAATATCTTGACAATTACAAGTATTCAGTTTAAATGTAGATTAATTTAACATAGTCTAATTTCCTTAACAATGGTTTCAATGAAATTTCCAGGTGATCACACTGCGTCGGCCGTATTCTGTCGGGTCAGACAAGATGGAAGTGACTGTGTGCGGGCACCTGGTCAGCGTGGTGCGAAAAGAGGCCACTTTCTTCAAGCCTGTGCTGAATATCAACAATCCTCAAGATAACCTTATTCTAAGGGTCAAAGGACCAGCAAATATTTCTGCAGAAAGTGACTTTGAGGTATGTATGTTTATGTAGGTATGTTTCGTTTCCCATTGTTGTGTTTCCTAACGAATTGAAGTTCGATCAGTAAATATTTGGTTAGACTAGAGCGTAGCCGAATAGTTGACTATACGCCAAATTGCGAATTTTATGGAGCATTCCGGCCGAATAGTCGAATATTTGGAAAAGCACTTATTCTGACACCGTTATAATTGCTGCCCGATCGAGAATAACTATTTATATGTGACCATCCTGGATTCAAGATGTGATTTAGTTTTTTATAATATTCATTATTGTAAAGATTGATTATGTTCGATCTTATTTGTGCTGTCGCCATAACAACGTTTTAAAATATTGTTGGATCCAGCAGTTAGAGGAACTTCTAAGTTGTAAAAATGAAACTATAAAAACTTGTATTTAAAAATGTTCTGTATGCAAAAATTTCAAGTTTCGTTTTACCTGGTTAAATAGATCTTCAGCCCCAACAAGCAGTGCATAGGAGTCATTCGCAAGGTCTGGGGCGGAATGCTGCGGGAGATGTTTTCCAATAAAGATAATTTCCAAATCAGCTTTCCTGTTGACATGGACGTCCGCTACAAGGCTACTATTATAGGAACCTGCATCCTCATTGTGAGTATCATACTCTAACTAGGTCTGCAATGCTGCTGCTGTTTGCAAATACTGAACGAAGCACTACCTTACCTAACCTCACCTATATTTCATCAATGTAGTCTCAGCGGTTTGGCTGTGATCAGCTTTTGAATTTTTCTTTAGGTGATTATTCCACCATGGTATGTCCGATTTCGAAACTTTTTTTGCACATCAGTCACGACCACGATGTGAGTTTTGGCGCCAAATTTCATCAATGTGGTATTAGCGGTTTGGCTGTGATCAGCTTTTGAATTTTTCTTACGGTGATTATTCCTACATGGTAAAGTCTATATTTTTTACATAGCCTATTTCCGTCAGGTTATAATCATGTATGTTCGTGCTAAAATTCGTTCGAATCGGTTGAACCGTTAATTAGCAGGAGGGAGACAAGCGAAATTTGTGAGTTGCCTAAAAGAGAGCTTCGCTCAATTACTGGATTACGAACTGAAAACTTGCTAGAGTAGAGATTCCGTGAACATTTACCAGAAACCTATTGATGTCACAATGTTTCGGTGCAGGTCTTTCCTTAGGTTCAAAATACCGTAGAGACAATAGAATCGTAATAGTCTAATTTAGTTTAATTAGCAGCTTTTTTAAACGTTGGTTTTTATAAAGATTTCTGTTAACCAATTTCTCTATGCGCTATTATTTGGTAACCTTAAAGACAGTGGATTTTATAAGTTTGTTAATATGGGAAGGATAATATCCAATACCATTGAATGAAAAAAAAATACCATTTAAAAAACACATTACGCACATACGGTGCTATAACGTCACTTATGTAATTTTTGACAATACTGAACTGAGTATGAGAAAATACTCCTACCTCTACTCTGCCTCTTTACTTTGTTTGCTTTTACTTTAAAATGAAGTTCAAAGTTGTAGCTTAATTATTTTATTTGTTTAGCCGAGAAGAACTATACTTTGTAAGGATGTTCAATTTTCAAATGCTCGCCCTGAAATATTACACCACTTGCTTAAGTGACTTTATAGCACCGTATGTGCGATATATTTACAGAATGTAAAAATACTTTTTTTACAAAACTATAAAAATATTTTTTCCAAGAAGGCTTGTAAAGCTGTCAGATAGACAGGTACTAAAGTAACAAATCTATAATAAACTTTAACTGGAGCTGGACAAAATTAAAAGAAAAAAAATATTTCTTACATTCACACTAATTAGTCTTGCCCAAAGTAAGCACTGTAAAGCTTGTGTTATGGATACTAGGATAACGGATATTAATATATGATACAAAAATATAAGCGATTATTGTTTTTATTTGTTTCAGGACTTCCTCTATTACGACGCTTAGATAGAACAATTGGGAGTAAACGGAAAAAATCACACATTAAATAAGATGAGAATTTCAGTAATTGTTATGGTTCGCTTTTCTTACTGAACTGTAAATACTCATATTGAAGAAAAAAGCGTTTTATATTTTATCTTAGTACATGTCTGAATGATCAAATCGACATATTAGTGCGCATAAGGAAACCAGTTTAAAGTGTTAATGTGCCTTTATAAAAATATGCCTGTCAGGCTCACTTTCTGAACTGTTATGCACAAATTTTTCGGCGACAAAAGAGTATTTAAAACTTTTTATCTACTCTGATACAATAATACAAAGATTCTAAAACTGAAAACAAAATGCTTATGACAAACATTACGTACAGGTCAAAAATAATAAAAAAAAAGTTTAATTACGATACAGGTCTTGTATGGACACCTGTAACATAATATAAATTTTTAATCATAACGATACACCTATACAACCTCCAGCTGGACCAAGGAGGTTGAACCTCTACTTTAAAAAGGTTTCAATGAACGGGTCCGCGAAGACGCAACACGCATGCGCAATCGATGTTTGCACCGCCAACATTTGACATTTTAATAAATTTGTTGTTTTTTCAGCGTTTTATTTGCAATATTGTTTTACGTATTATAGTATGAGAGTAGATAAAGTAGTGTATTACATTGTACATAACTTGGTCTTATAACATGAATGTGTTTTAAAAAAACGAGCCGTAGGCGAGAACCCTTATTATGCAACAGTATCATAAACTATTATTTTTTCATAAAAACTTCTGTTGACTAGTCTGTCAATGCACTGTCATATTTGTACTTAAACTACTTATAAAGGCAGTGGATTTTAAAACTTTGTTAATATGTGGGGGGTAATTAACAAAATCATTGAATCTAATAAAAAAAATCTATTATTATCATTAATTAGGTCGATGCAGTCGCTAAGCATAAAGCTTCGGTAGCATCTACACTGTTTCTACTATTGCACAATAAGGCGAAATAGCAATAAAATAAAGCTGTATACAAAGGAATTGCGAATAAAAGGGAAAAAAGGCAATTTAAGCTACAATAATCTGAGTGCCGTCTATGTCAAACCATCGTTCTGTCTCAAAATGTTCAGGAAATAAATATTTATAATTAATTATTAAAGTCAACAGCAAATCAACAACACGGTTTTTTTTTAATGAAATAAGTCGATTAATACAGGTGAGTGCAGTTGTCAATTGTTTATATTTATTAACTAATTACACTAATAAACTAGATACCTAGCTAAGAAATTGAAGATTTACACAGATATTTTCTGAAAGTATTCTTTACCTTACTAACACTCTTTGATTATATACCTGTCTAGATAGATCAATCCAAACAAACAACACGCAAAACAGCGGCAACAAATTCGCTTTATGTGTGAGTACACTCATGTTCTTATTGTGCTCAAACTGTCAATGTGTGCGTGTTTAGGGATGTCCATTCTAAATTATTTACTTACCCTTCAATATTTTAGGTATAAGTATGAAGAAGACTAAATTAAACTAACGCTTCTTCTTAAATGTTTTATTTCCTTATTATAAAAGTACAAAAAAATCAGTAGATTCAATAAATGAATCAAAACCCGTCTCTTTGAGTTTGAGAGAATTTTCTTCTGATAAAGCTATAAGCACGTGGTGACAGAAAGTGCATTGTTAAGCTAAATTTTCTATATTCAGGAGAGTATTTAGCAGGTCGTTTACCTTGACCTTTTATTTTCTTGGTCATTTGAGTGAACAAATTCGAGGCCAATAGATTTCTTTCCAAAACGTTATGCATATCTTCATTAATTAATCGTTCTCTAGTTTCTTCTCTTAGAAAGAAACTTGACTTCTGGATAGAATGTGTTGAACAAAAACAGTACCAATGTTTTACTCTTTTAAACGAGGTTTTGGAAAAAAATGAGTTGCAAGTAACCTCAGATATTGAAAAATGCATTTACGAACATTTGATGGCCTCAAAAAATCTCTGGAAGAGTATTTTCCTGAAAAAACCCTGCAGGACGTTGAGTGGGTACAAAATCTATTCATAGTTCACAGGAAACCGTCGACTCTTACAGCAACAGAGTACGAGGCTTTGATAGATATCAAATGTTCTTCTTCCTTACAACAAAAGTTCAATTTAGAAAAAACTAATCTGGATGAGCTTTGGATTGGACTTAAAAACGAATATCCAGAAATCGTCGAGAAGGCTATCACAGTTTTGTTTCCGTTTGTGACCACTTACCGCTGTGAAACTGGTTTTTCGGCTTACGCTTACATAAAAAACAAATACACAAACAGACTGGATGCAGCTTCAGATCTTCGTATTCAGCTGTTTGACATAAAGCCTGATTTCAATGCTATTTTAACAAAAAATGTAAAAAGATATCACTCTTCACATTAAAGTAAGTTTTACACAAAACTTTTGATTTTTCTTTTCAAGGTAAACAAGAAAGTATTCAAACCACAAGTTTATCTTTTTCATAAAAAAATAGGGTTCCGCCTAGAAAAGTATAATCAATAAGGGTTCCAGGGCGAAAAAAAATTAGGAAACGCTGATCTAGACAGGTATATAATCAAAGCTAACACTATTAAAATTTTCTGAGTAACTTTGTGACTCTTCGTTACGTATTTAAGGTCTATTAACTTTATTTAAACGCGTTTTGTAAGAGTAAATAATGATGAAAAACGGTGTATTTAAAAGTTAACAAAGTTGCAAAAAGCTATAATTCTGCATAAACAAAATAAGTCATATCTATCAAATTTGAATAACTGGGTTGTGTTTGTTTGTATTTATTAAATATATAATTATGAGTATGGTAGAGATTCTAAATCAATTATGTAAACTAAAGTTGATATTGCATAATTGAAGTTGCGTGCATAACAGTGTGTAAAAAAAATCTTTTGACCTAATATGTTGAATGGACTGATCACTGATATTTAGATGTTTAGTGTCTACGTTGGCAGCTCATTGCAACGTAGGAATATAAGTTTTGTTCCAATAATAACTTTCAATTGTAGTATATGAGCAAGAAGTGTTGCATCCTCTTTTGTTTTTTCTGGGAGTTTAAGCCCTGTTGTACTAAAATAATCAAACGATTGTGAACAATAAAATATAATACTGATACCTCTTCCACAGATGTCGGAATCGAGTTGTAGATATGTAACTTGTGTTACATAACATTGCTTGTTGCCATATTTCATGATTCTAAGTCAACGGGAAGTACCCTTTTGATTCCCCGGTGAGTTGCAGAATATACAGCGGCGGAGCGGTCGGGCAGACAGTGTAGAAACGGCCGCTTTTTTCATTGCGTGGCGTTTTTTCGAGGACAAATGCTTTTCTTATAAGATACTGAACTCTAAGAATAGAATACTTTTACACTGAGACATACGTTTACAGTTGCTCTTTGATAGCTAACCTAGCAATCCATGCAAAAATAAACAAAAGTAAAAAACATTACTGATACAAAAATTAATATTAAATAAACAAAACAACATAATATTGTGTTCGACGCAAAGTACCGCACTATAATCTGTGTTAAGTTAAGTGTTAAGTGTTCTATAAGCTGTGTTAATTCAATTACATTACAGTATTGTTAGTTATTTTTGTTGCTATTATTTCATAAAGACCTATATTGTGTTGGATTATAATGATTACATTATCTTAGCTTTAATATCAGTTTTATATAAAATTTGTTAAGGTATGCAGCAATTGGTATTATGAATAGTACTGTAAGATACAATTTTGCCATACCCTTTTAGGCATGTAAGTTTGTTTAAGGTATATTCTTATAACTATGTATGTAATAATAATAAATAAAAACATTAATTAGCAGGCGCTTCTTTAATGGTGAATAATTCCCTTTTTTATTGTACTATTGTTTTACAATAATGAAAATTAACTTAATTTAAGCTCACTTTAGAAATAGCTGCACCAACTCTAGCTGTGTGAATCTTATATTGGATTTTTAAGTTATATAGTTTGTAATTATACAATATTGTAAAGCTGATGATTCACTGAAAACTAAATAAATAAATCTTCCTAAATCTAAGCCTCCAGATTAAAATTCATTAAAATTAGACAGATTGACCTATCAACTCACATTTGGATTGCATGGTGAGTTATGACCCAATTTCCTTACCGTGTTTTCATTCAAAAGTGAATCCCGTGTCCCTGTAGTGGGGTATTGATAGGCATTATTGGTTACGCTTTTTAAATGTAATGCATAAAAACTTGGAAATCATTTGTTTGCGTTGACTCTAATTTTTTAAAGGCATAAATTTTGTCTTAAATTTGAAAGGCATAATTAGGTACGTTTTGAATGTTATACTTATTGAACATAAAAATAGATAATTTTATATAGTTTAAGTGTATGTGTAAATATGAAGATTTATTATTTACGTTTCCATTTGGATTAATTTCCCGATCCAAGCGATTTCAGTAGTATAATATAAGAGTATTCTTTATTTTATATATCTTTATGCATTTTTCAATGCTATCTTATACGATAAATTATTTAAATAGAAAGAAATAAATACTAGAAAAAAAACGATAAGGTCACAAGTTATGGAAATAGCCTGACAACAGCTTTTGAGGAGAGCCAATGATTTCCAATATTTTTCTATTGAAATATTTTTTCATACTATAAAAGTTTTGTCATCGAATGTGGCACACTCATATGTTGTATATATAATTTCAGGAAAAAAGGTGTTAGTGTTATAAAAGAAATAAACGTTAGTATCGGCATCTAACAGTTTTCTTAAATATCACATACATTACGTATTTACGTTACGGTACCTATTTACAGGACAGCTTCATTGCTATTCCACCCCTTTCTGATGAATTTTGTGTTTTCCGTAAGATGGCGCTTTTTCGTAAAAACAGCTTTAGTCCAAATAAATTGAGATTTTGTAATGAGGTGACATTACTTTGTATTCAAACTACTTTGAAAGAAGTTTGAATAGAAATTCAGAAACTTAGAAAAAGTGCTTTAAGGACGTCACCAATAACATAGCGACGAAGTAATTGTGTTAATCTTAATTCTGTGTCTTAATTGTAGCTCACTGTTGCCATGGGCTACCAGGTTTTATTTCGACACTTTTATAACAAAAATATTAAAATAAGAAATTGCGAAATTAATTTATTAGTGTCAATAACTTAATTGGTATTGAAGACTGCGTTCAATACCAATTAAGTTATTTTAGGTTAAGGTAACATTCAGTTTAAAATAAATAATGATGATAGATAATCGATGCGCTTTCAACTCGTTATTTATGCTTGTGAAATGTTTAAAATGAATGCCTTTTTTATAATATTGCGAGTAATAAATAACTACTTAGCTACTCTAATATACCAAGTGAAGCCTCAAAGGGTACTTTATCTGCATTTTAATCAGTGGATTCAAAATCAGAGGTCTTCGTCGAATCTACCCGGTACTTGCAACTTCCACTCACCCGCTTCTAAATTAACCTGCAAGCTATTTCTTAAGAAAATCTTAGCGTAGATAAAAATCTGAGGAAAATCAATCTGACCATAAGAAATCGTGTTTAAAATCTAAAGATGTTTTCGTTTTATTAAAAATGTATTTATAAGTCCTTATAAATGGAGTTTTCTTTTATGTTTAGCCAATGCCATATTATATCCATAAGATGTCCCACCTGAGGCTCGGAGGCGTGGTCGTTTTTTTACAAACGTATTTTATGTCTTATAAAAGGTCTTATGAATTAAAAAAAAAGATAAAATACATTGTTAGTAATTGGTCCATAAAACATCAATTTCTAATCTTTAAAAATTTCTTTATTACAATGTAAAAGTGTTTAATTTTATGTGCACACTACTATTACATCAGATTCCAAGTGTTCTTAAATTATGCTTTTAAATTAACAGACCAAAATGTTTCTTCTATACATATAAGGGACTAAGGTTAGGTTAAATAATATCAACTTACTTTGTCTGTTCTTAAAGAAATGTTAAAGGAGAAAGGCCATTATGGACCAAGCTGAAAGAAGACATTATATTTTATTTAAAAGCTTATTTTATATTATTGTGGAATATAAAAAAATGTTCAATTCGCAAAATAATTTCTATATAGATACATTAATATTAGAAGTAACAATAATCGATATAATAAAACACTACGTAATAAAAATTGATTACACTGTTACCTTGGAAGTTTAATTGTCAGTGAACACAAAATTCTAAAGGTTTATTAGTTCATTAAGACTGTGGTTATGTTCTATTTTAATGTAAATCAAATACTTTTAAAAGATATAAGGACACACTTAAACAAAACCAAACATCTAAGGCCGGGGACAGACGAACGACGACGTCACTGACTGCCGGTGACCAAGGTTTGTGTGAGAGACTGGCAAATAGTCAAGCGACCAGACGTATTTTGCTATTATAGCATAGCATTTCGGCAGAGTAAAGGATTGCTATGAGTATAAGTAAATCAACAACATTTACTGTATTACTAAAATATCTATTTCATTACTGCATTACTAAAATGCGTGAAGCTACACGACGATCTTCATGGTAACAGCATGTACAATCACAAGCAATGAAATTTATACGTTGCCAAATTTTCTTAATCATAATTATTATCACTATAATTATATCTTAAAGAGAAGTATACAAAATTCCAGATAGCATCTGAAATATGTATACATTTTAATCAATTCGTTGTCCGCAGGCCAGTAATAAGATATAAGTGTACATTGGTCACACTATATAAGTAACCATGCACATTTCCAAAATAAATACAATATATGCAACATAGTTTCATTAAATTGTAAACAATAGCTATATATTTCTTACATTTACACCAATTAGTCTAGCCTAAAGTAAGTACTATAAGGCTTGTGTGAAACTAGGTTAACTGATAGACACACATATATGATACGTAGATAAGTAATATTTATAGAAATATATATATAAATACCTATGACTCGGGTACAAATGTTCCTATTCATCACACAAACATCTAACCTTTCCGGGACTCGAACCCAGGATAGTCGGTGCGAAAGGCAGGATCGCTACCGTTACATCAAACGACCGTTATTGAGATTTTTATTTCATGTTTATCTCAAAAATTCATAAAGAAAAAAAAATGTGTAAAACATTTATTCTGTTACGTATAAACTCACTTATTCGTGTTCTTATTATAGAAAGTACTTATAAAACTGGCAGACTGCTGGCATTTTGTGGTGTTTAATCTATTTTTCCCTCAAAATCAGCTTGTGTTGCGAATATATAAGATCTTTTTCTTTTTAAATCTTTTTGTGTACCCTTAATTACAATATCCATTTTAAAGAAGAATTGTTGTTTTCTCTGGTGTTTTCTCACCATCAAAGAAAATGGAAACGATGCCCTGTTCTAGTGTTATAAATAATTAAAACAACTTTGTTCTGAACTTCAGCTTATGAATTGATTTTTTTCAAGTGTTGTTTTATATTCTGAATCATGTACGACTTTTGCTCACATTTACACCCAAACATTACTTTCAATGATTTTTTACTGTACTTTTTACATTTACTAAATACATTCGTATTTGTATTAAAGTCACCTATTTCGTCAGACAGTTTCTTAAATTAAATATGTGCGGTTTCTCGGACTATATCGTCGACTAAAAAGAGCATGCGTGATCCTCTGTAATTGTATCATTAGACGATGTCGTCGACCTTAGGCGACGACGCAGTCGGCTGTGTCGTCGATCGAGTGTCGTTCGTCTGTTAGCGGCCTACAGGAAAATGATTAATCGAGAATGCCAAGGCCAAGAAAATACTTTGACAGTAGCAGCAGAAAAATGTCTATTTCGTTTGTTTCACTTTGTGGGTTTGCATGTTGTTTATTAAATGTAGATACGAGCTTTTGCTAGTGACAAAAAGAATAAGTTTTTTAAATGTACGACTTTGTGTTAGGGACAAAAAAATAAGCTATTACTGCATAAAGTACCTAAACGACCATATGTAGATTTACTTAAGCCTTTTAAGATTCTAGATTTAAATTTGAGACCTATTCAATTGGAGGTTATGCTGTCCTTTGATTTATGTTATTACAATTATAATTGTAATGAAACTCATGAATTGTTTTATAATGCATCATGTCGAACTAATGCAAGGATTCGTTGTCCTATTAATAGAATGTTAAAATCTCAAAATAAGCTTTTCAGTCAATTAGATATATTTGCTTCTAATGCTCGTAGCTATAAAAAATGTTAATGAAGACTAAAGGATCTGTGATCTATAAAAACACCACTGCATATTCACTGTACGTATAGAGGTCCTTAACACAATGTTACATTAATCATTTGTGATCAGTGATGTCGGGTTTGAAATTAGCAATTAATGTATGTTACAATTAATTTTAATAATATAATGTTAACTTGTTTGTGGTCCATATCAATAAATAATAAAGTTTGTGTGTGTGTGTCAGCTCCTTGATTTATTAATAAAAAACGTACAGAAATTGTTAATACAAAATAATAGTGAAAGGTGCGCGCGATAGGTTGCGCACAAAAATGTAACGCTGTCATTCGATCACTTAATTTTACTTTTCGTATCTTTTTTCATACTGGGTGCCTTATATTAAAATCAATTCTTAAAGAGTAAAACTTCTTTTTTATAATTTTTTATTTCTCAATTGTGAGATATATTGCCCAAATCTACCAAATTTTCAGGAACAACTTACTATCGTACTACCTCTCAAATAATATTTTTTTTGTAACAAATACAGTCAAAAATATTTGGATTTCGTTACCTCTCCTTTATCATGTTCATCCATTATAAAAAACAAACATATGCAATTCATCGTTAGACCATTTTTGTCCCCACTCTGGTGCACAGGCGGCTCTATGGATGAAAATACTGGGAGGAGCATGGAGAACACCGACTACGCTGCTTAACACGCATTCAACCTTTTGAAACAAGCACAACATTGCGTCCCCATAAACGAGCGTACGTAAAAATGTCCAAAACCGCGCCCACATAATTAAAAATAAATGAAATCGCGTTATGTCGACATTTGGCAAACAAAGCGACCCTAGATAGGTGCCTGGCCGGTTTCATGATTAAGGCCGAAATATAACTCGCGAATCGCCCGCATGCTATAAATTCATGGGAATTAGGTTGGAATGAGAGATAACTGCGCAAACCGCTTTTTTGCGCACCAATACAAAATTTCATTAGGACTTCTGTGCTGTAATAGGCGGAAGCGGGTTAACATACTTTTTTCAAAGCCGCTTTTAACCATTACAGCGTATCAATGCTTTTATTCAATATGTATGAGAATTCAATGTGTAGCTACGATGGATTCGTAAGCCTTAGTCTGGAGATCTTGCACCGAGAAAAAACGGTACAAAGTTCTATTTTGCTCCTTTAATGATGTATTAAATTCCACAGTTATAAAAAGAATATCGCACTACTAAGACATTAAGAAAAAAATGCTATTACAATTTAATGGCTTTTATAAAATACTGTCATAAAAGATACATAAATATAGACAAGGAAATTAACTCCACGCATTCTTGTATTTTATATGATCACTGATAATTCTTTGTTCACTAAAATATTTTCTACAACATATGAAGCCTGAATCTTAGAACAGGAAGTTTATTTGTTTCTTTTATTAATTTTATGAACATATTTAATCGTTACATTTTAATATATCTACGAAAACATTATTTTCATGGCTATATCTGAATATAAAAACCAAAGCCGGATTAGTATCACCTTTTAAAACTCAACAATGGCTTTACCATTTTTTATTATCTTTAATTTATTGTATTTGTCTCTACCCCTAATAGCAGAATACCTGAAAAAACATATGACGAAAACTAAATTTCTCATACTTTTTGTATGAAACGGTTTTTTGGCTTGGTGTCGACACAAAAATTCATCGTCTCGTTTTCTTTATACATGACAGAGAAACAAAACACGGGCAAAAATATAAATGGCGTTATATATGGCTGGCTATGGTAAAACCAGTAGATGGCGTTATGTGCATTATCCTTTGACAGCTGATTCAGTTGCGCGATGAAGGTGTGTACTGCTTTTTATAATCATACTAGTTGACCCGGCCACGCGTTGCTGTGCCGACTGCAGCGTCATCTGCCGGACTGATTTGTGAATCTAAACCATTCTCAGATCCCCTTGAACACACACAAAAAAAATCATTCAAATCGGTCCAGCCGTTTAGGAGGAGTTCAGTGACATACACACTCACAGAAGAATTATATATATAACTAGTTTGATCATACCACAGTACTAATCAGAAGGTCGCCATTTATTCATAAAACTGGCTTAGACAGAATTTCTTACACTTTTGCTTAAAATAATTAAAATACCTTTTACGTTATTGTAAACACGTTTTACATTTTTTGACAATACTTTCTAAATTATATATATAAAGATTAGAGACTAGCTGACCCGGTAACGCGTTGCTATGGTAACGCTATTGATACAATGGAAAAAGAGCGGGAAAAAGAGCGGACAGACAAACACACAGACAACAAATTTGTGTTCTTAGATTATAGATTTAACTAGTTTCATTCATTTTCGACGGTTATTACCTATATTCAAATTTGATTTTTTAATTTAAATGTTATAACGTTTTTTTCACAACGAAAAGTGATTCCAATGAGGTGAGTTCAGTTCGATGAAGTTATGAAAGCTTATAAGGTTTGTCATAGTGCGCGCATCGACGATCAATCCTATCGGTAATTTTGGACTGTGTGTTGGATTTTTCAACCGGAGTCGTTTATAATGCGGTGGAATTAAATCATGTTCCTTGTTGGTTGATTGCGATGCTTTTATTTGTTCGCTTTGGCCATAAAAAATCTTCGTAATGAAAAAACAATTCTACGATTTTTTTTATTTTTTCCGATTTTTAGTAGTTATTCTGCTTATCGTTGTGAAGATAAATCCTACAAAAATAAGGTTCAAAAAAATGGCGTAACTAACTAAATTTAAAAAAATATATATATACAATGCGTTAGCACATTATTAATATTCCCGTCAACTTCTTGTGGTAAGCTGAACGTTTATTATACGAGTTTGTCCATGTTCATAATACATCGGCGAGGATCGAACTCTCATCGAACTTTGTTTTGTACTTCTAAATTACTCCATGGGCAATTTGGATAAGCAACTTGATCAGCATCGAACAATGAAAAGAGCAGTTCTTAATGGTCTGCAGCAATTTCTTCATGAATATCTTGTATTGGTTTGTTTGTTATTTAATTCAGATAATAGATTGACACAACATTTATTATTTCTGGTGGTATAAAGTTCATTGTGTTAGTTAGATATATAGTGAAATTTATATTCATGGTTTTAATTTTATCTAAAGAAATTTCTGGATCGCAAGTTGAATATAGCGTGCACTAATTTTTTGGATAATAAATATATTATCAACATTGCCAACAGACTTTCATAACAACAGCACATAAGTTAAGTGTTTAAGTTAAACCATTCTTACTGTTTCAATATCAATTAAAAGCCTTATCTATTTATCTTGAAAGTATGAGCTGTGGAGCTTGGTCTGCACTATAGCCATCGATTTCAGGATCCCATTGCAGCCTGAAACATAGTGGATTTGACAAATTCGACTGTTTTGCTGTTCACAGTTATTGGTGTCTTTCATTGTTGCAATATTTTACATTTCAAATTCGAAATTCATATCGATTTTTTTTTGCGGTATCAAACTTGTTATTATAATGTTCGATATTAAATGGATCTTTTTGTGACTAATTGTAATTCCGCGCCCGCATTCTACTATAGTAGCAGCCGAATCGGCTCAAAGCGAAAGTGTTGAATATTATGAATGCGGTCAGTTTTTACGGCGTAAGATGTTAAGGTCATGCCCGAATCGTTTTTCCACTCTCGTGCTTTTTGCGTTATCCCAACTTTTATCTACGGGTTTCATGCCCTTTTAAATTAATTTTCATGTAATAAATTTGTTGTTAGTGTCTGAAATAGATAGAATTTTTAAGACTAGAGTTTTCTATGTATCTTGTTATTTATGTAAAATTTTTGACCCTTGGTTAAATAGCTCAATATATTTCAGTCGTCTAACTTGAAGTTCAAGAAGGCGATAGTTTGAATTCCGCATGAAGTGATTTTTATATCTTTCTTTTTATTTATAAAAGGAGTTATTTTACTTTTATTGGGAAATATATAATAATACTAGCTGACCCGGCAAACGTTATTTTGCCATGTATATTATTTCTAGGAAAAGTTTTTAATTAATAAATCAAAATTAGGGGTTGATCGTAGAGGGGTGAAAGTTTAGGGTTCTATGTATTTCTGTATGATGTATCATAAAAAAATAAAAACAAAAAAAATTGTACAAAAAAAATTATGGGTTAAACCACCCTTAAAATTTAGGGGGATGAAAAATAGATGTTGTCCGATTTTCCACCCTAGCCGATATGCACGCTAAGATTCATGAAAATCGGTCGAACCGTTTCGGAGTAGTTTAATTACGCACAACGTGACACGAGAATTTTATATATTAGATTAGATAATTTATTGATTGTCATATAAAGGTTTCTTCCGTCTTTAATTTCTTATCGGCCACTTTATTTTCCATTCAAGAGGAATAAATTCAATTGATGATTTAAAATTGTATTATAGCGTTCTATAAAAAGCTACTTTCATTAAAAGCCTAGTTTTACCACCAGTTCTCGAATTAAAAGAACTTACACAGGACCGGTAGTCATTTTGCAGTTATAAAAATAACAAAAAGAGAGCACACACACACTTTACTCCTTAAGCACGATTGTCTTTGAACAGTCACAGAAAATAAAAAACTTCCAAACAAAAATAAAAGGTGTGCACAAAAAAACATAACGCTGTCATTCGATCACAAAATTTTACTTTTCTTAAAATCAAATCTTACGGGGTAAACTCTAATCATTTTGTACCGTAGTAATTCTATACACTTGGTCTATTTCAACAATCGTCATGATGATTAATCTCTTGTTTCAGGTAATTCCTTGTCGATGGTCCAAATTCCAGCAGAAAATCCACTAAACTCTACCTTTTGTAGTAGTTTACATCAGACCTTTCCACCAAAGCGGCACCCGTTCACGAGTATGGCGCATAAACCATCCATTGCTTAGCACAATATTTTAGGGAAATTATCGACCCACCTCACATACCTTTTCTTCAGATTTTTTAAGCGTAATGAATCATAATGTCCTATCATCGTAGCAATCTTCTAAGTACATAAAATAACAACAGCTACACCTTCTTTGAAAAAAGCAGAAATTTCCACTCGCTTAAGATGTTTTTTTGTAATGAGATAGGCAAAGCATTTAATTTTAACGTATAATTAATATGTCATGCCTATATCACTAGACAGCAGCTTTGAATTTTATCTTTATAGTTTTGCCTTAATGGAATAAGACATAAAATATGATTCATAAAATTTTTCCGCAAACCTGAAATAAAGTGTACATCAAAATCATAAACAAACTCCGTCTTATGTTGTTTGTTTTCTGAATATATAATTATACGGTGGATTTGTTTTATGGCAGAAAAAAGCATAAAAAGCTGTTTTTTATTTATATCCTTTTATCATTTATGAGCACAGCGCACCCTAATTTTAATATCAGATGTCGAAGTAGATAGGACGTCGTTCAGAGATCATATATTTCATATCAGATTAGAAAATATACAGCTTCCAGATATCAACGCGGAATATATCATTCAAGCTGAGGCTGTAAGCCAAGATTTTTTTTAGATTCCTCATTTGCACTTTAAATTAAAATACGTATTATTCCATAATTTTGTATTGATCCAGTATCAGTCTTTTTATGTCCCACTGTTGGGGTAGAAGGCTTCCTTATTAAAAAACCTTAGGGAAAATAGGTCATAAACTACCACTGAGCCCGTGTGGTCGCAATGTTATTATGAGTTTGTTTTATTTAATAATTTTAAGTACATTCATTCAAAACTCGATTGTCGATCTATACCAATTAGAGAGTGGTTTGGAATGTACATCATTTAGCCGAAAAATGACCAATGGTGGATGGAAGCCTCAAACGAAAACAGAGGGTTTTGTTTTTTGTTAGTTTTCTTCTACTCTTTACCCTACACCACACGGTACATAAAGTTTATAAGATAAATTATTATAATAGAAAAATACTAGAAAAATATATAAAAATTATAAAACTAAAATGGCTGTTTCATCTTAATCGATTGACAAAACATTTGTAAAAATGTTTCTTTCGAATACGAGAGGATGTTCCTCTCATTGATGAAACAACGCTGGCCTACAGCGTAAAATCAGGAAGGTACTAGAAAATTTCGACGAGTGTTCGCAAGGCTCGGTAGCTCAATTGGGAGAGCATTGGACCGGATTTCCAAAGGTTGCGGGTTCGATTCCCGCCTGAGAATTCACTTGTGACCCGAGTCGATTTTTTCTAGTATTTTTCTATTATAATATTTTATCTTATAAGATCGCATTTAAAATAATAATAATAATAATAAATAATAAATATTTCCTACATTCACACCAATTAGCCTAGCCCAAAGTAAGCACAGTAAGGCTTGTGTTATGGATACTAGGGTAACGGATAGACATACATATATGATACATAGATATGTAATATTCATAGAAATATATATAAACACCCATGACTCAGGTACAAATCTCGTATTCATCATATAAACATCTGCCCCTACCGGGATTTGAACCCAGGACCATCGGTGTGAAAGGCGGGATCGCTACCGTTGCACCAAACGGTCGTCAAAATGCATAAAATATATATAAAAATTATAAAAATAAAGTTTATATATTCTTGTAAACGCTTTTAAGAAAACAGAATTTACTTAAAAGCGCCATGTTGATACGTTTACGATAGTACATAGTTATGAAACATTTCGTTTTCCCCACTTTTTCCGTTTTCGCTTATGTGTTACTCTGATGTTTACCTGCGAGGACTTTTATCAAATTGTAAACATATGATATTTAGAAATATTTTTAATTATAGATTAAATATAATTATAATATTTCTAAAATATAATATGTAGGTATGTTATTATCCCCGCTAGCTATCCCGCCAACAAAACCATTCAAGGTGTCTCGTACCTGATACCTGCCTCGGTCTCGAGATAGCGGTATCATTTACCAGATCCAAGGCATTCTTACTTTAAAAACCTTAGTAGTGGTGTGCAAAATACTTTTTTCCATAATTATGTTTTATAAATGGGTTAATAAAAAAAGGCGGGATGGAACTTGCAGATACTTCTTCTTCTTGTCCCTTTCCAATTAATGAAGGTTGGTCACTAGCCTTGAAAATCTCACTTCATCCCTGGCGAGGTGAAACACTTCCGCGGCGCTCTTGACTCCGGTCCACTCGCGGATGTTTCGAAGCCACGACTTTTTCCGACGGCTTACTCGACGTTTCCCCGCAATTTTGCCCATCATAATCAGTTGCAGTAGATCGTATCTCTCGTGTATGAAGATACGACCGAGGTACGCATCTTTTCTTGTTTTGATGGTCTGCATCAACTTGCGAGTTTGACCGACACGTCTTAGAAGCTCAACATTGGAAATTTTATGGGTCCTGCTGATGGAGAACATGCGTCGGTGATGGATGATGCAGCCGGGTCCAATTACTTACAGTGCATTCTGAAACACGGAGGAGGGCGACATGATAAATTTTTGACCACCTATTCAATGACCGGCTCTTGCCAAACATAGTTTAGCATCCGAAATCCTATGGGAGTTTTTCTTTTCCTTTCTTTTAATTTCTTTAAATCGTTATTGCCATGGACATAATAAAATTGAATTTGAAAAATAATTTCTATAATTCCTTTTAAATAATTCCTTTAAGAGATTACACAGTTACAAGATGACTGTCATCTTGTAACTGTAATCTCTTAAAGGTTAAAAAAAACAGTAATGAAAATAAAGCCTGTAAACCGACACACATATAGATGTACAAGTAATTTATATACACAAGAAACTAATTTATTTTAACGGTATAAATCGAAATAAAGACTTTTTATAAATATATTTTATTTATTTTTCTATACTTTCAAATAAAGCATGTTACAAAATCTTTTTCTCTCTCTTGTTGTTAAAATGTAATACATTTTTATTTCAATCTCGAGAGAATAAAAGCTTGTTGTGCAGTTTTGTGATTTACTTTTTTATTAATTATCCTAGTTATGTATTTATTTTCGTACCAACTTCTTACCAACTTAATCATCAGATCCTAAAACCAGAGTACTCGTCAAGACGAATCAAACGGTTCGGCGGTTTGCGTTATTTCGTTACAGAGTTGCCGTGATCTTCTTCCTGCTCCAGCATCAGAGCAACTCCATATCATGATGTCCATGTAATAAAAATTACTGTTATTACATGTTCTAGAGCAAGTTGTTTTGAATCAAGCAGTGACTTATGACAGGAAGAAACTCGTCGGTTTATTCATAAAAAATATTATTCTATTAACACAACAATAGAGTGCTTTGATTTCATTACATCGTTGATTACAACAAAATCAACAAGTATTGGTGTTAAATAGGCATATTTAAACATAAACAATATTGCATTATCATCCAATTTACATATGTATGCAAAATTTCAGTTCGATCGAAAATCGGAAACTGGATCAAATTATATTTGCAAAATTTTATTACAGATATCGGGACAGGTGAAGCTAAATGAAAGCTTGTAATAAGATAAGAAGGCACGGTTTCTTAACTTTAAGGAAGAGATGGTATTTAAGAAGTTTATAATCAAGGGTCCGATGTAATTGAAGACAGAAAAATATATTTATTTCCCAACGGGCCCCTATCGTTAGTCTCACGACCTCATAATGAGGATCCAATAAAAAAAGCGCTTTCGGGCAGGGCATTTTAAGATACGGGCTTTTATTGATGCCTGAAAACTTAGAATAAGACCTTTAGAACTTAGATATTAATAAACTGATTCAGTTGTTTAGACTATGCTGGATTAAACGGTCGTATAGAATAGTATGTCATTTTATAGCATATTATATGTGCAGAAAAACAAACACTGATAATATGTTTTGCGTTTGATCATGCGCGGTTCCGTATTTACGATTGCAAATTATTTGATACTAGCTTTCCGCCCGCGGCTTCGCCCGCGTGGAATTCAGCACTTTCGTATTTTAAACCACTTCTTACATATTTTAAAAAACACATCGTTACCATGTTTTTAAAAACACCCAGCGCTATCTATCGCATACCTCAAGAACTAAATAGCGTAAGCTATCATTCCATTTCTTATGTATTTTAAAAAACACATCGTTACCATATTAAAAAATAACACCCAGCGCCATCTATCGCATACCTCAAGAACTTAATAACGTAACCATATACCAATTAGTAATTCGTTGACTTTAGTGATTTCACGATAAGTAGATGTAAAAAAACAATTTAGACGATAAAACAAATTGTACGTCATCCCTCGAGAATTCCTCATTTTCGAGGATTCATTTTCGTATCATTTAGCTTCAAAATTTACATGTTCATATTCGTTTGCAACATATAAGTAGATGTAAAAAAAACAGTTTAGACGATAAAACAAATTGTACGGCATCCCTCGGGAATTCCTCATTTTCGGGGATTCATTATCTATATAACATATTTACATGTTTATATTCGTTTGCAATATCCATCTACAATCCATCCATCAAGCAAACAATATTTTTGTTTTTCCTCGGAAATATCAATTTTTTTCCAGGATAAAAAGTACCCTATTATTTAATCCGGACTTTTATCTTTACGTCTGCAAAATTTCAAAGCAATCGGTTCAGTAGTTACGGCGTGAAAGCGGAACAAACAAACAAACAAACAAACAAACTCACTTTCCCATTTATAATATTAGTAAGGATTTTTCATTAGAGTTAAATAATGCGAACATATCTAAGGCTAGACTTGTCTGCTGACTGTTTTGCTGCCGAAGTTCTTCAGTTGCTTTTACACCAGCCATCAGCCATATAAGGTGGCGTGAGTCGAGAGTAGAAAACGTCAGAAAATTAGTGGACTTTGGTTCTTTATATCTACCCAAATGGTTCACAATACAAAAAATATTAATTAAAAATAACATCTAATTATATAATTTTAACCTAAACATCTTTATAATTATCTTATTTTTACTAGTAAATGAATTTAATACTAAGTTATAAGCGACTCTCTTTTGTAGTTTATTGGTAAAGAGCATTTTTATAGAAAACGCTATAAAAATTCCATTCGGAGATAATAATAATGAATTTTGAAATCTTTGAGCCGTTTTATGTTCTCGTTGGTTAGCACATAAAAATAATCTTACACCGACAGACCTTCTAGTGTTATAAATATTGAGTGAAAATAAATGTTTTGAGAAATCAAAACATATTCTCTTATACGACCAAAGCATACGACTTGTAATATTGGTGATTTCAGTTTTACGACTGCATTGAGAGAGGTAGATTTTTGGAGTCTACTCATTAAGAATTGATTTTTATATAAGGCGCCCAGTATGAAATAAATTTGTATGTGTCCACCACACAACACTGGAGTTTACTCTTTAAGAACGATTGTCTTTGAACAGGCACAAAAAATAATAGAACAAAACTTCTAAATAAAAGTTAAAATACGCACGACACGTTGCGCACAAAAAACGTAACGCTGTCATTCGATCACTTACTTTTCATATTTTTTATGCTGGGCGCCTTATATGAAATTCTTAAGGAGTAAACTCCAAATTTGCAAAACTTGCAGAGTAAAATTTCGTGCGCACATTTCACTTTTATTTTGAAGTTTTAATTTATTATTTTCTGTACTTGTTCAAAGGCAACCGTTCTTAAGCTATGCATTGACGATCAGTTTTTCACGTCAGTCCAGACGCAAAACTGTGTCGTGACTCCAAATCGATTAGACCAACTCTATTTCCGCATTCACTGCCGTCACTCCGGCTTTTCAGTTTTCAATCTAGTATTATTATATTTTTTCTAGTATTTTTCTATTATAATAATTTGACATATTTGAAGCTTTTAGAACATTGTTAAACAGGATACTGATATGAGAGAACCTATTTGCCGCCATGAGAGATTGACTGCCACTCTTCCTCCTTAGCATCGGAGTTACAATTAACTCCACTGTTATACAACAACATGCTCATTCACCGCGGGCGCTGCGAGCGAACTGACACCATTGGGTTGACGATCACACACTCACGATCAGTTTAGCGCGACGCACCGAGTTGGATTTATGGTAGTCTCGGAAATATGTGGCGCGTCGTCACTTAAAACTCTGGAGTGATGATTCGACACTCACGATCAAATTTTGGATGGGCGTCAGTTTAACTGACGCGAAAAACTGATCGTCAATGCGCAGCTTTAAAGAGTACACTCCAGTCATGCGTGGGAGCTGACACACAAATTTTTCAGTAGTGTTTTGTAGTTCAATTTTACAGACATGTTTAGGAGCAATATAGTCAAGTTAAAGTTAACAATTGGATTTGTGTTAGGGACAAGGTGAATTGAATAACTTCTTACGAAAAAACATCATTTATTTACATAAATAATTAAATTAAAGAAAAACTCAACCAAAGAAGAAAAGAGAACATTTATGTTTTATTTTATAATGTTCATTATTGAATAACAATCGTACAAAGTTTGTAGTCGTGTATATGTGAGAATGATCACTAGATTTATACCCATAATGCGTTTATATCCCTACCGCTAACAAAAGAGCTGATGGCCTTAAATAGGTTGAATCGATTTAGATAAAACAGGTTTATAAACATCTCTAGGTATCCTGCTTTCCAATAAAAAAAACCGCATTCAAATTAGTTCAGCCGTGTAAGAGCTACGGTGCCACAGACAGATACTCAGACACTCACACATACTGGGGTAATCTTTTTCGTCAGGAGTTACCAAAATACAGGTGTGCTACAGTTTTTTTTACTATTCGGCTTTAACAAATCCCTAATCAGAAATTAATTCTGTACCTACTTAACTTGTGAAACCAGAACAAAGACTTTCAGTCAAAAAAGAACTAATAAAATTGCCATTACAATCAAATTAGTATACTGTAAGCAAAACCTATCATAAGAAGAGATTGCCCCATTTTCTTAGGTTTTGTAGCTTTTTCCCTATTTGTTGGCAAGAACAACATATAATTATGGTTAAAAAAAAAAAATTATTCTCTAAAAGAAATATGTTATTTTGCTTATACGTATAATTACAGTTAAAGGAAAATTCCTTTAACAGATCATTAATTTTGATCGTGTTATATTTAATACTCTCTGCTAATACAAACAAAATGCCCACACGGGTGGAAATTATTGAGCACTGTGTCCATGTACATTAAACAGCATATTAGCCATTATGCTCTAATTATGAAATGCTCTTTGTTATGAAGGAATAAGGTAGGTCTAAATCCTTTAAGGAAAGCGCTCGATAAGCTGCTGACTGTACAATCAGTAAAGATTACCTATTGAAACTCGTAATATTAAATTTTACGATATATCATGATTTATGACATACTTTTACCACCTCAAATTTTAAATACCCATTAGAATTAATAGTTATACTTATGGTCAATTAACATGTTCGCGGCATATGAGTGGCACGAAGACTACTCCCTCTCATCTTAACCTATCATTAGACTAACGTGTCCAATTATAATATCGACAGAGGCATTATGAAAAACAACATTTATGACTTACTAATATTATGAAATTTATTTATTAATTCTTTATTGCACATAACAGTACAAACGGCAGACTTAATGCCTTCAGGCATTCTCTACCAGTCAACCAGAGAGCTGAGTACAGAAAAAGTAAAAGGCGGTACTTACTTGTTTAATTTAGATTATTAAAGTAACCGAATTTTAGAGTAACCGAGAAAAACTCAATACTGCAAACAGATATATACTTGTCCAAATAGGAAATTTTATATAACTACAGCGATATATATATATATATATAATATTCTTTGAATTTATATATGAATTCTTTAACACCAGCTGAAAAATATGAAAATAAAATGCCAGTTATAAGGTTAGGATACAGGGGGAGAGTCCAAGAAGAAGTTACGAACCAATCGCTTAAAAATTAATTTATTGGGGGCTTTTTGAATCTGAGCGGTGATCACGACTATGGGAAGCACCCAAACATTGAAATTTACATTTTAAATATCCAGGCGCACACTTATATTAAGAATAGAGTAAAGCCTCAAGAGGATCCTAAGATCCCGTCGCTGGCGAATTGTGAGCCATCTTAATTTATTGCGATAAAAATATGATAAAAAAGTGATGTAATCATATTTACGGAGCGGAACGGAAAAATATGACTAATAAGATATGACAACGTACATTATGAATGAAAACTTTACGTGAATTGAGAGATGTCTTTTATTATATTAATATACATAAGTGCTTACGTCTTTTAATATCATTACCTAACTACCTTCAAGTACTTAGTAGATTAATGTATCAATTTTAACATTCGCAATTAGTTATTCCTAACTAAACGGTTCTTCACATAAAGTCGAGAAGTCGAATATGTTAATATTAATACTTAAAAGATAACGAGGCAGACGTATATAAGATCTGCTGAGGGATATTAATTTTGTTGCCTATAATTAATCGTTAATTAGTTGCCGTGTAGATTTTACGAGCTCGAATTTCATATTGATCCTTATCATAAATTAAAACAGGTTTAATTGGGGGTGTTAAGAGATATTTATAGTTTTCAAGAGAATCCGTTTTATTCTTTGGTTCAATGGACAATTTTCTGCTTCAATATTGAAGTTTTATCACACTCAATTGGTTATGGAAAATTGTTTGGAGTAGAAAATTACACGATTCCTTTCAGTTCATAATTATTCATACTTATTTTATTTTAAAACGTGTCAGAACTTGCATTTATTGTTAATGTTAGGATGTGATTACTTGTAAGGGCCTTATTTTATTGCATATTTTATAGTCGTAAATCGAGTGTACAATGTTTTGTATATGTGTTTTGTTCCAATACAATTTCTTTGATTGAGTTTTTTGTGGCTGGCTGGTTAAAAAGGTGAGGTTTAATATAATACCATCAACTGTTTTTTTCTGTTTTACTTAACTTCTGTCAAAATTTTACGATTATCTATATTTTTGCATTTTTTGATGCTACTTTATTTAGATCTTTGGCCCATTTGGTTTAATGATTGCTGATTTATTACCGTTCATGGTTTTAATGGTTTAAGATCTTAAAGATTAAGGCATTAGTATACCATAACCATTTTGCAAAAGCGATTATACCATTACATTGAAGTTGCATATTAAACACGGAACTATTCAAGTTATCTTTCAAACAATGGACTTTGCATACAAAACAGTTTAAAATTATCAAAGCACGCATTTCATACGTTATTTGATGTTAGTTTCCATGGCAACGTCCTAATTACTTATCTTGGCAAACTACTGAATTGTTTAGATAGAAGTTACGCGAATTTCATAACTTAAATGAAACACATAGAGGAAGGTTGGGTTTGAGCAAAATTTAAACCATAATGACTCTACGGATAACCTGTTTAATAGACGGTAGGATACAGAGATAGATAGTACGTAAATACTTACAAACAAAAGTACCACAACGGTGGGTACGACCAAATATTTAAACGTTCGTTTACTTCATTGAGCCGGCCGGGGATACCGGGCACGGGACCTCAGAGTGTCGCTACTATAAAAGCCAGTATTTAAGCCACTTGACCACAGTGGTCATCAATCTGTGCAGTACAGTTAACATCACGAATTTTAAGTACCTGCAAATATATAAAAAAGCTCTCAAAATGGTCTTTGTAAGCCAAGCGTGACCTAGGCGCTGCGCCATCCTGTACATTGCTAAGTCGCTACTGCAATGTCAGAAAATGACATCCAAATGAAATGCCTTATAAGAAACAGTATAAATAAAAGAATATGTAGCGAGTTCATTGCGATTTAACAAAATTCAGTAACATCGCCTCGAACATTTCATATATTACGTATCTTTTTGTACAGCAAAACGCCCATTATGCGCGCAGTGTACAGTCACGAGTAATAAGATGTTTTTTACCGTAGAACTATGTTATATTACATTAATAATTATTTCTATACTGTTGCCTCTTTGCTTTCGGTCGATTTAGTGTGACATGGTTGCTCGTGACTGTGCAGTGCTATTCTGAAAGAATTAAAACTTGCACTATTGAATCTCTACGGTAATAATATATTCAAAGTGGCATATACCCATAGCTTGAGATGATAGCTAAAACCCAAACATACCAATATTCAGCCTAGTTGATGTACTTTGGACCCAATCGTGACACAAGCCTTAGCTTACCACAAGGAGTTAACGGGAATATTAATGGCGCATTCTTAAAAAAATAAACAAAAGCAGGTCTTTGAAAATGTTGTTAGTACCGACGATTTTATCTGGGTTTCGCAAGAAAATCCCATATCACTTAGATACGATAATTAAAGAGTTTGGTTCCTACGTAATGGAAACGCTATGGTTTTTCTTACAGGTATAAATACTAAGTTCGTTGTTGTTTCACCCGATATTAATCATCATAGGTAGCTTTAAACGTGCATTGCTGATATTATATCCGTGTCCTTTTGGGATACCCGTTAAACGTGAAAAATAATTACACTTCGTATTTGGTTAATGTTGTAAAATATCCTCTAAGGCTCCCATAAAATGAGCCACCGATATAAGTCAGCTATCGCGAGCAACTTTGGTACCGCACAACGAAAGAGAAGAAGTCGCAAGTGTAGTAAAATGATTATATTGTATTCTTGGAAATAAAATAAAAAACTTTAAATCAACCTTATTTTTGAAACGCGTATATTTTAATTATGTTTTTCTAGAAGTTTCTTAAACTTCCGTTTATTCCGTCGTAACTTGCCCGCTACTCAATTAGTAATGCACTTGATTATCGTGTAAATAATATATGTTGATTAGTAACATATTGAAGAGATGCTTATTGGTTGCAACTAATTTCATAGAATGGTCATTTTAATTTAAATGTTTTATTACTTATTTATGTAAAAGCTAATTATTTTTGTATACAAATATGGTTAAAAAAAAGTAATGATTTCAAAAACTATTTACTGTAATAAAATTGTAATGCAAACGATAAATATATTAAAGGATTAGAAGGCACGTGTTAGTGGTTTTTATTCAATATAACATTGAAACCAATTTTTGTACGAAGATAGCTTTGGAAGCATGATATAAACATAGCAAAATGTTGTATTTGTTACAGTTTTTCTAAAGATCCATACTTAAAAGAAAAGTAGATTGATTTACTTCTTCCCGGTACAAGGTCTCTCGAGCGACGTAGGACTAACGAATCCATTGCGTAGCTTTGACGTTTAATACACGCATTGTAAATGATCATATTTAATAAAAATAATTTTATCTTTTAGGTAATAATAACCTATGTTATTTTCATTCAAATCTTAAACTTACTCGATAATATCAATATTTATATTGCTTGCAACACTGGTAATGTGTTCAACTTGAAACGCCTTCTAGCGTGTGGTTGCAGTGTACATTATGCTTAAAGTAGTGCTGCTAATAGCATAACTAAAACGCCATCTTGTACACAAAAGCGGTACTAGAATAAAGAAGTAAGCTGTAGTTTATTATGGACCATAATAACATGAAAAAAGGGTAAAATATGAAATGATTCATTTTGTGATATATGCTCTAACGTTTTAAGTTTTTTTAACCAATCGGAATATTATCGCGATTGAAACATGTGTGAGTTAGGTAACGCAGGTTTTCTTGAAAAAAGAGTCTCGTTTACCATTAGTCACGACTAACAACTAGTTGGTGTAACCGTAGAAGTTATGTTTCCTTGGTTCGAATCCTGGTAGTAGCATAAGTTTGTGTAATTAAGCATATGCATGTCCATGTACTTATTAACGTAGTCTAACAATTAGTAAGTCTCTTTATCAGAAGCTCTGTTTAGTTTAAAAACTAAATAATGGGTGTGAGTTGGTCTGACACTGGTCAGTCGCTCGTTTGTGCGGTGTATTAGAAGCGGTAGGACTATAATTTGGCAATGTTTAACAGTCGAATTGGACCGCCTAAGGCGAGGGCGGGTGGAGCCAACCTTTAACGTAATTAGAGGGGCAAATAAATTTCGCCGAGGATTGTTTTCGTTTATCTAAACCTTTTCACGGCTCCCCTGATTTAGCGCAAGGCTGGCTTGACGATTTTCGCAACGCTATGGAAACCAAAGTCGTGGATTTATGGACCTTGGGAAAACAAATGGAAATTAACAATTTTCATTTGTTCCTACTTTTAGGTTGGCTGAATAGGAATTTATGAATTTTGTGTTTTTATTACAGAGAAGGTATTTACAGTTAGCTTTTGAGTTGTTTGTTTATAAGTAATTTAAAAGTAGATATACTTTAAACGATATCAAATATTTCTAACTTTTTAAGGTTCCGTTCCTCGAAAGGAAAAAACGGAACCCTTATAGGATCACTTTGTTGTCCATCCGTCCGTCTGTCAAGACCCTTTTTCTCAGGAACACGTAGACGTATCAAGCTGAAATTTATATCAAATACTCAGGTCTACTGTCCATTGGAGCTGTGAAAAACTCAAACTTCTAAGCCAACGGAATCAAAAGATACAGCCGTTTAAGCCGCAAAATTCCGCAAATTTTCGACACTCGCAAGGGAATCAAAACCTACAGGGTACTTCCCGTGAACTCAGAATCTTGAAATTTGGTACAAAGCTACGTCTTACAGCACAGATAAAGGAAAAATTGCGAAAACCGTAAATTTTTAGTTACATCATATAATAAAAATATTTTACGGAACCCTCGGTGCGCGAGTCCGACTCGCACTTGGCCAATTTTTTTAAGATTATTAGGACAACCAAAAGTTGTTAAATTTCATGCATAAATAAAAAATTACTTTTAACTTATTTTATATTTTTTAATATTCAATTTTAATTATTTATATAACAAAGCAATATTGCAGTTCAAACATTTACCTTTAATTAATTTTTTGTATGCACATGTGTGTGTGTGTGTGTGATTGAGTGAGTGTGAGTGTATGTGTGTGTGTGTTTGTGTGTGTGTGTGTGTGTTTGTATTACTAACTGTCATTTAAAAGGAATAATCATGTCTAAATAGCTTGCCTTGAATCAAAAAATCTGAATTGTTCTAAAGAGATTATCTTCTCGCTATCCGGGCGAATAGTCTTGCAATTGAGTTATTGAAACCTCGAAAGGTCTCGAAATTATTCTCAATCTGAATTTATTTCTGTAAACAATTCTTTAGATACAAATTCTAGCGGTTAAATGATTAATACACAAATATATAAACTATAAAAATAGAATTGTTATCTGGCCATCGCGATTGTCAATTAACCATTACGTTCACCATTAATTCACCATTAAGTTTTAACCTCGATAATATTTTCAAAAGAATTCACTAACATTAAACTTTTGGTATTTGTTTTGATTTTTAATTTTATAAATTATTATAATAGAAAAATATTAAAAAAAATCGACTCGGGGTCACAAGTGAACTTTCAGGCGGGCATTGAAAAATGCATAAAATATGTAAAATTATAAAACTAAATGGCTGTTTCATCTTAATCGATTGCTTAAACATTTGTAAAAATGTTTCTTTCGAATACGAGAGGATGTTCCTCTCATTGATGAAACAACGCTGGCCTACAGCGTAAAATAAGAGAGGTACTAGAAAATTTCGACGAGTGTTCGGTAGCTCAACTGGGAGAGCTTCGGACCGGATTTCCAAAGGTTGCAGGTTCGTTTCCCGCCTGAGAATTCACATGTGACCCGAGTCGTTTTTTTCAAGTATTTTTCTATTATAATAGTTTATCTTATAAGATCGCATTGAAAAATGCATAAAAAAGGTTAAAATTATAAAAATAATTTACATTAAAAATAAAGGTATATGTTCACGAAAGGGGCCTAAAAATAGCCTCAAACTACCTTTTATACGTGAATGTAAAGCTTTGTCATGAGACACACAAATAAAAAACATGTTAAGCTCTCGTGGTATAAGCTAAATGTTTGTATCTTTGTACCTTTCTTTGAAAGAATTTTATAATTTAACTAGCTGACCCGGCCACGCGTTGCTGTGCCGACTGCAGCGCCATCTTCCGGGCTGATTTGTCCATCCGGGCTGATCTAAACCATCCAGGGCGCCATCCAAACGCATACAAAGAAAATCATTCAAATCAGTCCAGTTTTGGAGGAGTTCAGTGACATACACACGTACAGTAAAATTATATTTATAAAGATTAGGAAATATAAAACTAGTGGTGATACATAAGTTGCCAGTTATTCGCTTTCATTTAATGTAATTGACGACATTCTTTAATGTAAAGGATTGGTGCTGTTCTAATCTGATGGACACCATAAGGCTTTACAAATGCCACTATCTGGTTCTCTAGAGAAAATAACTGTTTTGCAACGATTAACAGATTTAGAAGATAAAAGAAGCTTATAGAAGCTTCTAGTAATAATAATCCCACCAAAAACATTCTGTAAAAACTAGCCAAGTCTCGATGGAGCTGCTTGTTTATCTCTAAAAAGTATTGAAATCTAGACAAAGTCGTGCCAAGCCCAAGCTGCCTTACTGCGATTTCTTTATTATTATAGTTAATGTTGTGTGACTTGGCCGTTGAACATTCTTTATACATTAGTGGCTATAAGTAAATTTTGTTTACACGGAATGTTATATCTGTTGTAACTACCTATGTTTGTTCAGCGAGATAATAGCCCATACTGGTATTGGTAATTGGACGCTAGACTTATAGAATCATATCGTGTGAAACAAAACAGTGGAAGGTGTTTTTTCTTCTAGAATCATATACGTCTATTTTATGTTAGATCGATGGTAGATTTGACGCTCCAAAAAGAAGAGAGCAGAAGTCAGCATTGTCAATGCTGAATGCATGTGTTGCACAATCAACAACAGCCTAAAATGTGACACTAGCGTCCAATTACCAATACCAGAGGCCCTACCATCACGTCTTATAGCGATTCAAGTTTAGCTGTTAAAAAGAGACGCCGCTATAGACCGCGTATAGCGGTGTCTCACTTTGACAATAGAAACTGAATCGCGCTAAGAGATGATGGTAGGCCCTCAGTATGGGCTTTTGTCTCGCTTAACAAACATAGGGAGTAACAACAGATATAATATTACGTGTAAACAAAATTTACTTATAGCCACTAATGTATAAAGAATGTTCAACGGCCAAGTCACACAACATTAACTATAATAATAAAGAAATCGCAGTAAGGCACCTTGGGCTTGGCACGACTTTGTCTAGATTTCATTACTTTTTAGAGATAAACAAGCAGCTCCATCGAGACTTGGCTAGTTTTTACAGTATGTTTGGTGGGATTTCACTTCTTTTTGTAGAAACGTGGGCATATTGATTTATTTTATTAGATTTTCTTTTTTGACACATTTTTTTTATTTTAGGAGTAGTTTTGTAATTATAACAAATCTTTCCTTTCTTTATTTCCGGTTCTGATTCTTGTACAGTAGCAACAGTTTTTCGTATTGCCCATTCGCGTTCATTATTTATTCATTTAGACGGTTTAGATGGTTTAATTTCTGAAAGATCGGCGCGGTATTTACGACTTCGACTATTTCTTCTCGTAAACTTATAAGTATAAGCATAAAAGCCACTCTAGTCTTATTTTCCTTTAATTTTATTTTTATACCTATTAAAAGCAAAAGGGGAGGCATTCGCCCAGCAGTGGGACGCTTTAGGGTAGAAAAAAATAGAAGATGTGTCCCACTACGCTGGATTTTTGCAATGACAGTCGATTTTTGTATGTACCAATAGTAGAAGGGGGCATTACCATATCTCTAATACAGCTGAGACCAGCTGAGGGTTCTTCATCGGATGCTTCAGACCTTCGATTTCTGACATCAAATGAAGTGGCCCCCCAAGTTGAATACTTTTTGTAAAGGCGGTATGTCGATCTCTAATAGTTTGGTTGGGCTCTTGTGTTTTCTGATCAGGGTCACCAGGTACTCCAGATCTTCGATTATCCTAGTTTTGATAGTTTTCCCTTTATGTGGCCATTAAACCCTAACTCTGTACCAAATTTCAGCTCTCTGAGTTTATGGAAAGTACTAGTTCTATTTTGATAATCATAAGTGAGTGTCGTAAATGCGAAACTTTGCTTTCGTTTAACTTCGGAACTAAATGACCTACAGACTTGAAATTTTGGATTTTAAGTATGTGATTATAGCTGACTAGATGACGAAAATTTCTGCTTTTTAATCTTATCTAGAGGTTCTCAAATAGGGGCCTGAAAATGCGGCGAAATGGTTCGAGTAAAGGATGGTACGGCAGTGTTTGCTTCGCGCTTGACTTGGCGGGGGCACTATAATAATAACATTTCTAACAATCACTCCAATTAGCCTAGCCCAAAGTAAGCACTATAAAGACTTGTGTTATGGATACTAGGGTAACGGATAGACATAATATGTCTATCCGTTATACTTTGTTCAAAAGTAATATTTATAGAAATATATATAAATAGCCATGACTCAGGTTTTTTCACTTAAAAATCTACCCCTTCGGGGATTCGAACCCAGGACCATCAGTGCGAAAGGCAGGATCGCTACCGTTGCACCAAACGGTCGTCTATTGACATGATAGTTATTGTATGTGATGTTCAAAGTGGACTTAATAATTTTACAAATCTTTAAATGAATCAGGATATTGTATACGAATGTCCTAATTTTTCCATATGTATCCTGTCTTTTACTATAGTAATTTTTTTAATGACATCCAAATTTAAAAAGATATTGATTGTTTTATATTTTTACTGTTTTATAGTATTAGAATTAAAGTTAGTCAGCACATTGCTAACTTTAGTAACATATTCTGCAATTAGGATGATTATTAAAAAAAAGGACTTCATTATTTGAACGTTTGATTTTTCTGCCTAAAAACCTAATATGGAGAATTTATCAGAAATCAAAGTAATAATTAACAAATTATATTAAAAAACTACTTGATTCAGTGACGAATAAACTCTGATGATGAGTTCACAATAAATCCCTTAAACTTGCCGATTGATGCGGCGAACCGTAACTAATCGATTGTAAAAAGAAATTGTAAATTGTGCGGAAAACACACACTAATTGGAGCAGTAAATTGCTTCGGCTAAATAATGAAGGCGGCTGTGGCCCATCTTTTGAGATGTCAGGTCTGAACCTAGCAGGCCGAGTTCAAAGCGCATCTATATATACTGCGGACGAGGATCCACTCTAAAAACAAGCGTTTATTTACCACAAGGGTGGTAGAAATATAAATTACGTGTTTAACGTATTATTAAGATATTTTTACAAGCACTTAGAGATCTAATTTCAATAGAGCTTATGCAAATAGATTGCCTCACCTTAGCTTCCTCAATCCTTTGACGTATTAAGGTAGGAGAAGGAAGGTCATGGTGAATATTATAAGAACAAATAATGGATCTTATTTCCGGTTATAACGATTATGCATCATATATTATACCCACAAAAGACGTGAACAATAGTGTAAGAAGCTAGTCAACATCTCAAGTTACAGTTTTTGGTGAAAATAGGTCGGATTCGTTCTCCCCATTATATTCATCTACCTTTTGCCCTTATCAAGTACCAAATAAATTATTTAGGAAAAATATCTACAAAGTTACTAGTTTTACATAAAATTGCCCAAAATATATGTTGAGGTTTTCGTGGATTCTGTTTTGGCCCCCAGGCTTGATTGGGATCAAGAGCGAACCCATCCTAAGTAAATAAAAAAAATAGGTTCTGGATTTGATAAATACGTAATAAGTGCTTCGGATTTGATAAGTGAGTCGTAGGTGCCAACCAATTTACTTTATACCCCCGTGATGGAGAATGGCTCATTTTCCCTACGATATTTTCAAATATATGCAGACTTGCGTCCCTTCAATAGGGACGTTATTGTCGTTGTCGTTTATCAAAATTCCAAATATTTGAGGATTGATTCCTACACTTCATAGTTATTCAGGCGGATATATCCCATCGGTTATTCGAACCTCGATGTATTCCGGACGTAGGCCAACTCAAGACGTCATTGTATGCTACGAGAAAAAAATATAGTTGTCCATAATATTTACTATAATTGGATTTATGACGTAATAAATGAAAATGAAAATAACTTTATTCAAATGCACTTAAAAATGAGTTGTTTTGAATCATCCAACATTTTTACCTACCATCCATTCAGGACGTCTTTTAACTGAAAAGAAGAATGGGCGCAAGAAAGTCGTCAGCTTTAACAGAAGTAACGACATTTACAACATAATACGTCGTCACCATACATAATCCATAAAAAAGAAAACAAAATTATTTTATTTTGTCAATACTAATAGTATTATGATATCCTTATTTCGTTGATTACAACAAAGTCATCAAGTATCTGTACTTACTTAAAGAAAGTATCCCTGAACATTTTGCAATAACATACAGGGAATAAACGACAAAAAAGAAATGTTATTTTTCAGATTGCGCTTAAGACATATTGTGACCTAGTTTTGGTTCAATTAGTTGTGCGATCAGTTATTTTGTCGACAGAAGTTTTTCATACACTCATATCCGAGTCTCCGCAACTTCATCTTGGAGCACTCTATTACGATTGAAGATATACAATTGTATTCAGTTCGTTCGTTGTTTTTTTTTGCTGGCCATTATGTAACCTTCGCGCAAGAACAGGAAATATGTTACCAAGTTTTATCGCAATCGGATGAACGATACGTGGCACGTTTAATATAAATAAAAATTGATTTTTTATGTATAAACATATATTCTCTCAAAGTAACCAACTCAAAGAAACCATAAAATTAATTTATGGTTTCTTTGAGCACCTTTACCATGACCATACTAAAGCAAACAACAGACTGAAAGACGTTACAGACTTTAATCGATAAATGTTTTTTTTTAATTGATATTATCTCAATTAAAGAGTATTCAAATTAGTTTTCTTACAAACTTAGTAAGATATATATAGTTGGCAAATAATACCGAAGTTTTCTTTTGCCTTTCTGTCATTTAAGTGACTACACGACTGATTTACATTAAGAAATAAAATGTGTTTCTATGTGTTTACAAAATAAATGCTATTTCATTCTTTAAACTGCTTTTTATAATAAACCGCCAAATGGAGCGTTATTAAAAAAAGTTTTCTCTGTATTTTATTTTGGACAGGCTCCTATCAGCTCAACGAAATTTAACGAAAATTTTATGCATCTGATTTGATGATGATGAGTTACATGTATGTTCCATTTTGACATCTTACAGGGGTTAGAATATATAAATATAAAGAAAAACTATGCCTACTACTGTCATAGTTATATGTGTCATAGTTATGTTATATGCCTACATGTCATACTGTAGGAAAATCAAATTGTCAGGGATAGTCACCATAGTTTTTTTGGACCTATGGCGCTGCTGTCGTGTGAAGCTCTTATAGCCGGAGACCTGTTCAAATTTTGAGATTGATTCTATTTCAATTTTAATACTATAAATCGTAAAGAATACTGAGACGAATTCCATTCAATTAGCATTCCATGGAGTCATGGTGCTAGTGCCGGATCCATCGTGTGACAGAGAGCGACAATCCGAGCAGATCCCGATCAGATCAACACTCACTTCACTATTCATGTTGCTCTCCCTGTCCAGCTTAATCTGGTTTCAATCTGCTAATCTAAACTTAATATTATAAAGCTGCAGAGTTTGTTTGTTTATTTGAACGCGCTAATCTCTGGAACTACTGGTCCGATTTGAATGATTCTTTCAGTGTTGGGTAGTCCATTTATGGAGGAAGGCTATAGGCTATTTTTTTTTTCAAAATTAGGGATCCGTAATAAAATTGCTATTTTGTAACACAAGGTGTAAAATCGAAAACCTATTTTTGCGTGCGCTGCAAAAACTATTGACAATAGAACAAAATGATAGACTACGGGTTTGTAGATCCCAAAAGACCTACAAAAAAAGTTCGCGAGAACATATATTTAGTTATCATGGTTTAATCACAATAACCGATTTTGTGTTCAAAATAATTATTAAATCGTCTGAAGGAAAAAAAAGCTACGTTAAATATGTATCGTAATATTAATCTTTATCGAAATTAAGCATTACGTTATCAAGAGTATTTATGTAGAAGTAAAATACTTTTTGTTTCATCTCAATCGGATATTTCGTTTAAAAGTTATCACGTGTGTAAGATGTTAAGAGTTGGTACCTATTAATGAGTTATGGGCCATAGAGTTTTTTACCAAAATATAATCCTGTAATAATCTTTTTCGAAATATATTTGTTGATGATTGTAAGTATAAGATCTTTGAAGAGTATAATAAATACATTTCTAAAATAACTCTGCTAAGGAAATCCACGCGCGCTTGATGCAAGCAAGACAAGACGCATGCAAAAGTGTCGGGATCTCATTGTTATCTACACTAATGTTATACGGAGGAAAGATTTGTATTTTTGTATGTTTGAAATAAACTCAAAAACTACTAAGCCGGTTTTAAAAATTCTTTCACCATTGGAAAGCTACATTCACGCTGAGTAACATAGGCTATATTTAATGCTAGAAAAATTTAAAGAATTTTGTCCACCCGTGCAAGGCCGGGACGGGCCGCTAGTGCATGATAAATTTGGTGCTGCAAATCTGTGCTTTGCTGGCAGACCAAAGGCATCGCTGAGCTTTTTCCCTTTGCGGCGTTGCGGCACGCACGCTTAAATTTTAAATTATATATATGTTCAGATTAATTGTTGTAAACGTGTGTATGTATTATATGATGCAAATAAACTAATTAACTATCTAAATAAATAAATAGATTGTAAGACACAAATAATTTTCCGGTATTCAATAGAATATTTAAACTTAAAATCAGTGTGATAACATTACCGAATCATTATTTCTAAATGTTATATTATGTAAAATCGAGGGTCGATCGGCGAATTTTAAAATAGTCCTCCCTAAAGTAAAACTTCCAAGTCCTTTGTCTCGGTCGTTCATTTGGCCTAGGGTCCCGCGTGTCCATTTTTTCGTGTAAAAGCACAAATAATGCCAATCGCACGCTTCGTTAGCGGACCCAATTTGGTATTTTTTGTTAGTTGTTCGATAAAAGTCGTTCGTTTCCAACATTTTGCGGCGAACACAAACTTATGTTTGATTTTCCACTGGAAATTTGGAATTCGAAAACTAACATTGAATTTTGTGGCACTTTGGCAAGTTTGCAGGACAGAACCTTATGCCAACGAATATTTGGTTGTGATAACTGTTTTTCTTAGTTATTAGTTCTTCGGTTAGAATATGGTTTTTGTAGCTAATATTTCTACCTAATATGTTGGTGCTGATATTTTTATTTAAAGAAAGTAACATAGAATTTGGCCATTACACGTTAATTTATACAATTTTAATTGAAATTAACAAATTCATTTAAAATTAGTTTGCAGTCCAAACTGCGTAACCATGATGATTATTGGTATATCCGACAGAACTGCAAGATATACACTCATAAAATTAAATGACCTGTATTACAATGAAATAAGGTTGGTCTAAACATGGAAGTGTACAACTTGATATGCTTTCGATTGTACAAATCCCGAAGGGAAAAATATTTCTTTAAGCCATATTTCTTTAGGTCGTTTATTTTTCTGCCAGTTATTTAACAAACAAATTTGCTTAGCTTGGAATTGTTATTTGATATGCGTTATACGAAAATTCACATTTATTTAAATTCACTATTAATTTAATATTTATTTATGTAAAGTTATACAATGAGACACATAGTATATATATTTTTTCAATCTTTCCGACTTGGTATTGTACTCTCATTGCAACTTATGTATGTACGTACGTGATTGTAAAACTGAAGTAAACCGGCAATGCAAATGAAGTTGCTATCTTTAGCCTAGTTTTTTTTATGAGTCGGCTATTTTGGTTCTAACCCTTGTATCGCGTGTTGTCGGGGCCCGCCCCTTCCGAGCCCGTTCAACGGGGCCCCGATTTATACTGGATCCGATAACTCGATGCACTGATAACTACGTGTTTATTGGGTCGCGCTCACTGCAATTCAACTATGTTTCCTTTCTTCTAAGCTCCTCTATCGAGAAAACATGGACTTATATGTGTAAATATTGAATTAAATTTCGAATATGTTAATATTACACAAATAATCACGTATGTTTAAATAAAACACACTTTTACCCGATTGAGAACGCGTTTATTCTTGTTTTTTAGGGTTCCGTTCTTAGAAAGGAAAAGAACCCTTATAGGATCACTTTGTTGTCCGTCCGTCCGTCTGTCTGTCAAGACCCTTTTTCTCAGGAAATAGTGGAGGTATCAAGCTGGAATTTATATCAAATACTCAAGTCTACTGTCCCTTAGAGCTACAGCCGTAGCCGTAAAGATACAGCCGTTTATGTCACAAAATTCCGCAAATTTTCGACACGCAAGGGAATCAAAACCTACAGGGTACTTCCCGTGAACTCAGAATCTTGAAATTTGGTACGAACGTCTTAAAGTACCGATAAAGGAAAAATTTACAAATGTGATGTAAATATTAGTTGCATCACATAATAAAAATATTATATGGAACCCTCGGTGCGCGAGTCCGACTCGCACTTGCCCGGTTTTTTATAAATAATCCTGATGGTATGTATGTGTAAATAATCGTGATTACGGGATGACTAAGTAACTTAGTCATACAAGCATATAATCCGGTAAAAGTGAATAGGCACGGAAGTGTGAGACCGGAAGTGTAAAAACGTTTATTTTGTACTTAATATTTTAAAATAAATTAATATTAAGTTATCGCAACTAAAATGGTTAATTCTTGTGTGTATAATCTGGCATTTATTACTAGCTCCACGGGACTAGGAAACACACTTAGTGACTCATCACAAATTCTTGATTCTCATTTTAAGATGAGATTTAACAATAATGGCAATCTGTGTCGGTGAAATTAAGAATAATAAAACGAAATAGTGTTCTCTGCAACCTTATTTTTAAAATTGTAATAAACATTCACGTTATCAGTTTTATGTAGACATTGAATTATCTAAATATAAAAAAGGCTTTGTTGTGGGTAGCATTTCGTTTGATATTTTCGTCGAAGAATTTCTTTGTTTTTTCCAGAAACAATGCAACTCCTAGTTATTATTTTTTTAATGAGAATATATAGCAAGTATGCTAGTGGGGACAGAACAACGTTTCCCCGGGTTTGATAGTATTATTATAAAGATATATTTCCCAACCCAACTCCTTTGTGTGCTTTTTATATTTTGTATTTTTAATACTACTAACTGAACCGGCCACGCGTTGCTATGGTAACGTTAATTGTTGACCCGGCCACGCGTTGCTATGGTAATTAATTGATGACCCGGCCACGCGTTGCTAAGGTAACATTAAATGATTACAAAAACTGTTATTCTTAGGCTTATGCTAACTATGGTAACTATTCTGCGCTTTCGCACCGGTGGTCTTGAATTTGAGTCCTCGAAGGAGCAGGCCTTTGCATGATGAATTGTATTTATACCTGATTTATGGGTATCTATGTATCATATAAGCGTTACCCTAGTATCCATATCACAAGCCTTACAGAGCTTACTTTGGGCAAGACTGTTGCGATTGTAAATAATATTATTTTATTTTATAGTTTCAAAGGAGTTGATGCTGTTATCTCTTTTATAGTATTTTCATTGATCTTATCTCATTATCGTATTACATAATGTGTAGCTTGAAAATGGCTCTGTAAGCTGATCCATCAAATATATTATTCTAACGTCGCTAAAATCAGTTTTTTATAGTAAAAGTGAAGAGCAAAATAGAATCTTTAGTTGCCATCAGAAACACAAATAAAGTATTTTTGAATCCAATCTTCTGAAAGGATAAAGATACGAGGTCATTAAAGGCACTTTAAATGTCAATAAAAAGTATTATGAGAAAGAGTACAAGTTTAGTAGAAATCGCTTTGAGTTTCGGAGTAGTTCCTGACAGCGAAAAAAAATTTGAGGTCTTACAGACGTTAAGTTCTTTTACAATTTATTTCCAAACTCTACTAAGTATTAATTGAAACAAGAGTATTACCAAATATCGGATAATATTGTTGTAATTTAGAAAAAGTACATAAAAAGCCCATTAATGACACTAATAAGGGGGTCCAGGCCTACCATAAGAGTGTAATGAAAACGCTTTTGCAGGAAATGTACCATCATAAGCACCACGCGACTTTAGGGCAGATAAATAGGTGACAACGACTGCAAATGCAACAGAGACCAACGTCTTAACGTTCTTTCCAGAACTTCTCCTTGTTTTGCACTCTATTTTTTTGGTCACCCATCCGATGCTCAGCAGCTGCTAAAGTTGCTTAATCTTTGTAATAACAGGCTGAACACGCGCTGATTGAACTGGTCAAATTCCTGAATGAGTAATTTTACTTTTGTAGGTGTGGTGTAAATGTTGCGGAGATTCACACCCAGACAACAAAACGCATGGGGCGAACTGGTCGCGTGCGTTTCACTCCCTCCCATTTCCGAGTCCGATCAACAGCGGGAACTGTCTAATTTATACATCAGCCCTTATCGCACTACGGTTTATGTACCACTTAATCACAATAAATTGGCTAAAGAATTCGGAATAGAATAATATCATAATGTATCAGGATTTATTCGGTAAAATAACTTTTAACCGGATTAACTGTGCGTTTATTAATGGTTTTATTTGTCATCCTGACGTTTCCACTTCTTTAAAATAACCATGTTTAAAGCAGGATTTTATGTTATTCCGTTTCCAGATGATTTTTGAAACGCGCGAAAGTGTATGAGCTAAATATGTATGAAGAATTAGTTCCAAATTTTGGCTGCTGATTAAAACCAGTCATTCACCCATCGTTTATGAAAAAAATTTTTTTGAAGTTATTCTTTAGACGCGTTATGAAAAAATGATGACAGTGAAATTTTAAGATGCGCGCGCATCACTGTGACACAAAATTATCATGTTGAAGTTGGCCGCTAATTGGCTCAATGTAGTTACTCAAATATTTATGAATGTTTCTGTGTGTGTGTGTGATTTTAATTGTATGTCCATCACACATAACAATAATTTATATTATATTATAATAATAATTTCATTCAATTCAATTTCATAATAACAATTTTGTATTATATCATAACATTATAGAAAATTTATTTAAAAGTGGTTTTTTATATAATAAACTTTTTTAAGTGCGTTTACTGATTTGAGTTAACTGTATTATTATTCTTTTTATTTGTTTACTAGCTTTCCGCCCGCGGCTTCGCCCGCGTGGAATTCGATTATATTGCGGTATAAAGCACAACTATAAGAATACTTCTCATTCCCACGGAAAAATCTAAGAAGCACGATGTAACGCTGGATGCAATTAGTTGTTAAACCAAAACTGAATGGTACACTATATTATATGTTTTCCCTTGTGGAGCAAAAACATGCAGATTTTGGACACCCAGCGCCATCTATCACATACCTCAAGAACTAAATAGCGTAAGCTATCATTCCACTTCTTATGTATTTTAAAAAACAAATCGTTACCATGTTTTAAAAAACACCCAGCGCCATCAATTGCATACCTCAAGAACTAAATAACGTAACTAATACTTATACCAATTAGTAATTCGTTGACTTTAGTGATTTCAGGATAAGTAGATGTAAAAAAAACAGTTTAGACGATAAAACAAATTGTACGTCATCCCTCGGGAATTCCTCATTTTCGGGGATTCATTATCGTATCATTTAGCTTCTAAATTTACATGTTTATATTCGTTTGCAATATTTTACGTTGTTTTAAACGACACACAGCGCCATCTACAATCCATCCATCAAGCAAACAATATTTTTGTTGTTCCTCGGGAATATCAATTTTTCCAGGATAAAAAGTACCCTATTATTTAATCCGGACTTTTATCTTTACGTCTGCAAAATTTCAAAGCAATCGGTTCAGTAGTTACGGCGTGAAAGCGGAACAAACAAACAAACAAACAAACAAACAAACTCACTTTCCGATTTATAATATTAGTAAGGATAAAATAATTTTTTATGATTTTTACATTATTATTGGTAAAACTGTTTATTTTATATATTTCTTAATTCTGTATACAGATATATAGGAAATTTATTAATCTTCTGATGCTTCTTACTGATCACTATATAATTTATAAATCTTGCCTAAAGGGACTCCTCTTAGTAATATATTTTAGATATTATATTATATTTTTAAAGGTTTTTAGTTTTTAAGTTTAGACATAGTAGTTTTAACTTAATTATTTCTTTATTATAGTTTTTATTAATAAGAATTAATTTCACATAGTTAAATGAATTATTGTTTAATGTATTGACGTATTCTGCTATCGATTTATAAATCTATCTTTCCTTTCACTAACAAAGAGTACTCGCACACGGGCGAATTTTTTTTTATTCAACAAAGTTGTGCATATGACCTAGCTTGTATTGGTTACCTACTAGAAGCTAGGTCATATGAACAGTGAGGAGTGAACGCTATAAAGTTGGCACAGAAAAAAGAAAAGCTAGACGTTTAAAAAATTAACATTAAATGTGAAATGCTTTTTCAAAAGCCTTGCTCGTAAAGCAGCTCTTATATCACCACTTTTTACTTCAGAATCTAACATAATAAATACGCGTGCTTTTTATCGTAGCAGTGAGGAATTATTCATTTTCTTTAAACCTAACTGTGAGATTAGAGAGTTATAGACGTAATTTATTTTTAATTTAAAGAAATTGCATAAAGTAGGCATATATAATTGTGAAAGGAATATTTGTATTACATATATTATTGATTTTATTAATTTTGAATTTATATATGGGTGTTATTTTCATTATGGGTATTTTGTGTGAATGTTATTTCTAATTGAAAAGAAAACTAGCATAAATCATTAATTAATTAATGTTGTAAATTATTATATTTTCTGTTATTAAGGCATTTCACTGTTAGATTTTTATACCTAATGAAATTATTACAAGGAATAAATCACTATATCTCAGAAATCAGGCAAGACTCGAATTCACATCCCTTGCTATTCGAGCGTGTACTCCTCTAACTGAGCTACCGAGTTTTAGTTCCGTCTGATTTTTTTTTTTATTTATGAGAGGGATAACAAACAATTGTACAATGTATTTTACACATTATAGAATTATAAAGTATCTTATTGATAATTATACAACCAGCAACGTTATCCGCAGATTACTATAAGAGAGTAATGTTTTATTATGGCAACATACAGTGGATCCCCGGTAATCCGGCCCCTGTCTAATACGACGCTCTCTGTAATCCGACACGCCTATCACTGTTGAATGTAGTATAAGGAATTAATATTTAAATGATTTATTTTAGCACATTAATTATATATTTAAGTAACTACTACTAAGTTTCGTAGTTATCGTTGGTTTAATAATCGATTGTTCAATCGATTATTGACGTTAGTAGTAACTATTAAAGTGGCTAGTCTTTGGCTGTCAATTAATACTCTGACTTTTCATACCTCTTTGTCGCTGGTGGCATTCACTCGGGCAACGCGGTATTGTACCACGTAGTGATTACATACTCTTTGTATTGTACGGTTGTCTGGCCTTTTACTAAACGGTTACAATCTTCGAAAAGCTAATAGAATACCAAACTGCTGAAGTAAGTAGCATTGGCTGATTATTTTATATTACTATGAGTAAGTGAAGTGCATGAAAAGGGTTAGGAATAGTTATACTCTGATAAAACATGAAAACGATGTAAAATAAACGTTGTCAAGAAGTTAATTTTTGTATTATTTCACGGTCTCTAATAGTAGGTAGGTACACAAACATAATTTTGGCAAATCTTCACGAATATAGGTAATGCATGATTCAATAGATTGTACGCGCTTGTAATTCTGATTGCTCAGCTCAGTTTGAATTTGACTACATAATATATGATAGGGGATCGGAACAGAGAAAATATTTTCATTTTGATCTGTAATTTGTCAGATTACAAGGAACTCTGTTTCAAAAAAATCCTGATTATAGGGGATCTATTGCAGTACTTTATAATCCGAAAAATTCGATAGTCCGACACTGCCTTGCAAAACGTTTGTTGGAGTACCGGGGGTCCACTGTATTGTAACAAGAAGTAACAGCAAAATAAATTAAATTAATTTTAACAATAACAAAAATATCGCATATTGGCGTAGGGCAGTTCAAGAACTTAATGCGACAATAATTCGTAGATTTTTGTCTCGAAAGGGGCCGTCGGGTTGAAAAGACATCAATCTCGTGGGAACCCAAATGTTCATTAAAAGTGTTCATAATTCTGTTCAGCGGGGCACGTAGACCTGCATTTGTATTGACGTGGTCGGGGCAAAATGGGATATGCGGATACATTTCCCGGATGCGCTGTGAGCTACTGGGTATTTTGAATTTAACATTACTGGTCAATCTTTACGTATTTATGGTGTATAATATGATGTAAGCAAAATATATCGAAGTGTGTTCTCCGCAACTCCAATCGTGGTAATGAATTTTTTTTCAAAAGGCAATCATAAGATGGTCTTGCTCGAATTTGAGACGAATTGTATTTTTTAGTGTAAAATTTCTTAAGTTTACAAATGATTATTATTTTTCCTTGCAAGTTTTTTGAAGACACAATCATTTGGCACTGCAGTCACAGTAACTTCCATCTCTTTTATTTCTTCAGAGGGTAAGTATTTAAAAAAAAAATCATACATTAAGCGTTGTTCCTACCTCAATAATTTGGTGATTTTGATTTCAATTTGATTTCAGCGCAACTCACCGGATTTAATGTAAATCTTAATTATGCAGGGGTCCCTGTACTACACACACAAGAAATATCATTCAAATCGGTACTACATACGTCCTGAGGCCTGAGTTAAGAATATTTAAATGTGCAAACTAAAAAATATTTGTCTGTCTATCACATACCTTAATACCATCTCAATAAGTACACAAATTAAAATCCTAAGTCAAAGTAATAGTGACGTTTTTCTATTTGACAACTTACACTTATCCCTCAGAATACATAAATCTTACGTCGAAAGACGATTTCTCAAGACAAGAATGTCAGGCAAAAATTTCCTGCAGATTTCTTGAACCCTGAAAAGGATTTAGGTATCTTAACCTACGGGAAGAATTATACCCTCCATCGGGAAAACTAAGCGCGATTTTACCTAATTCCATGTAAACGAAATCATAGGGAACCTATATTTATGTGATAAAAGCCAAATCCACGCGGACGAAGTCAAAGGCAACGCTTAGTTTGGGAATCCGTTATTGTTTTTTCCATATTTTAAGTATTTCATTCTGATAGTGATTATTTCATTTTCCACAATTTAGTTTGCAAAATAATCCTCAAGTAAATTTTCAATCACCAAAATTTCTGTAAAGCAAAGATACGACTTTCATGTTTACTAGTTCTTGTTTACAAAAATTAATAATTGCTTACATGCTTGCACATGTATGTACCTGCTTGCATGAACCAAAAATATCCCTAAAAACTCACAGAGTATAATTCTGTCACTAAACGAGTATGAAAAATATAGCAAAATCTGTGTGTGTATGCTGCCAAGTGACTCGTTGTCCTTTTTCTTAGCGTATTTCCTGGCATCCTGCGTTACTATTGTTTGTGAATAAGTTATGACTTTAGTTCTCTAAAAATAATATTCCCTTGCTTACATTGGCGACGGAAAAATCGTTATTAGAGGGAACATATCTGAGCTAAGTTATCTAGTTTATGTATACGAATCGATCGGTATGCCATTGGTAGCATTAGGATCTCCGTGTAGTGGCTGGTGTGTTCAGAAAAGATGAAACTTGATCAACTTTGTTCTATGGCAGACTTTTACAAAAGTTTGCTATAGGATGAGGGTAATTACATTTCGTTACGAATCCCTCGCTTTGAAGATAATCTGATACGGATTGCTATAGTTACCTATACAATCCTAATGTTATTAAATATAACGGCTTTAATTCTATGTTTGTTTATTTAAATAATGATATATGTACTTAATTTTATTAAAAAGCAAAAAAGTTTTTATCAGACACCTTCCAGTTCCGTCATTAGGTCCTCGTTTTTAGGTGCGATGAAAAACTATTGTCATGAAGAATCTAATGAATTCAAACTTGATGGGGTATAGTATCTCAGTGTCTTATTTCCCATGTTTGAGCTCCATCATCAGTATTGTATTAGTCTCTTAACTACACATACATGCCAAGTTACCTGAAAATATATGAAAATGAAGTGGGCAAAGTTTAGATTTTTTTTTACAAAGTTTTTTAGTTACTTCATCTCCAGCTCCATCTAAAAAAGCGTTTCTTAAAAATTCATATATTTATTTTAAACATTTACCAGGATTATTTATTTGTTTCAAAATATTTTGGTAACTGCCACATTTAATTTTAACGGCAATCATCTTTTTTGGGCACTGTGGCTTAGAAATTGTCTAGAAAAGTTTATGTAATTCAGGAGACTAATTGTTGTATAAAAACAGTGTGTGCACATGATCTACCTATCACAAACTTTTAAGGGCTACCTTTAAAGGAACCATTGTTGAATTCGTTCATGATTATTATTATAATGGTACAGTTTTTAGAGGATTAATGAAGATACTCAAATTCAGAACAAATAACATTTATTGAACCAAACTGCTAACAAACTTTACAATAAGGTAAACCTTACCCTATCACACGTCTGCCGGCTAAGCTCAGTCAACAAATGGGTTTGGGTGACCCGAGATATAAGATTAGAAGGAAGCATATGTAATTCCATATATTGTGTTATTTAAATCCTACTTATTTAAATGGGCGCCTCCGAAGGTCGACCACCAAGCGGATACGAGTGTGATCAATAGAAAATAAGACTCCTCGAGGTAAAGAACATTCGATTAGTATTCCACATTTCTTGCAGACTGTCACCATTGGGATAAAAAGTATCAATAGCCTCGGTAAAAGCTTCTGAAGGCGAGTACAATACATAAGAAAATACAATACACTATGGGCTTAAGAGATAAACCTACCCGTGAGGCAAACTATTCTTGTAACAATCTCTACTGGAAGATAATGACAATAACGCCACCGCATAATCGGAGAATCAACAATTTCAATTCAAGGATAAATATTATTAAATAATCTTGTTTAAAGGGAAGAGCGACGAAATACAGACTGGCAACCCACGTGATCAATCACAATAGAGCGCGGTAACTCTAAAAATCAACATCTCATTGGGACACAAACTGTTGCTACAACAAGAAATATTACGAATTTACTCAAATGACTCGGTAAGTGATTATCGAAGAGCAGATATAAATCTATAATCTGAGATCACAAATTTGTTGTTTGTTGTTGTTTTTACCGCTCTTTTTCCATTGTGTACGCGTTACCATAGCAACGCGTTAACCGCAAGTAGTTCATCTACCGGACGCTAGATGGCGCTAACGGAAAAATATTTAATAATAGAAAAAATATAAAGAATTTTGTCCACCCGTGTGAAGCCGGGACGGGCTGGCTAAGGACACAAATTTGTTGTTTGTGTGTTTGTCTGTCCGCTCTTTTTCCCGCTCTTTTTCCATTGTATACGCGTTATCATAGCAACGCGTTACCGGGTCAGCTAGTATATACTCTAAGAACACAAATTTGTTGTTTGTGTGTTTGTCTGTCCGCTTTTTTATTTTGTATCAATTAACGTTACCATAGCAACTCGTTGCTATCGAGCAATGCGTTACCGGGTCAGCTAGATAATTATTACATTTTCTCGGCTTCCGAGAAGTGTCAAAATGACAAACGCGTTGACATTAGCATTTCCTTTTGTTTTGAAACGCAACGATGATAGCCTCAATGTGCATTCTTAAACGGTGATAGATTAAAGCGGACCATAAACACTTTACACTACGTTACAAACAATATGTGAAATTTGGAGTAATGCAGATCATGGTATGCTCAAAAGAACTGTAGTCACTGCGACCTGGAAAACTAGTCTCCAAGTTTGAGAGACTTTGTTACGAGGATAAGGTTACTGTTTTCTCAATACTGCGCACAAGATGTGGTCAATATCATAATTATGTATATGTCGCCGTCATCTGATTGAATCTGCTATTTGATTGAATGACTAGCACGTTGAGTGACGTTTGTTCAATCAACGTTTGGCCTAGTCATTCAATTAAATGTCGTCATTCAATGAACGCAATAGTCATTCAATCAAATAGCAGATTCAATCAGATGACTGCGACATATACATACAATTACAATACACCGTACCGATGACGCAGGAGCACAAGAAAAATCTTCGTAATAAGGTAGATCTGCGACTTGTCGTTCCGCATGTCGTTCGTCGCCCTAACTCCGCACGGAATAGCAGTCTAATGTTTAAGATTCACCATATTCCGAAGTACAGACAATCGATTTGATTCCTAGGCCGCTTTTAAACTGTGGCTGCGTAACTGTTTGAGCATTATACATCGCTCAAATTGTACAATTGTACATGTCACTATTGTCAAATTTATTGTGATTAAGTTACAGAGTGGAATAAGAATCGATTTGGTTGAATTTAGATCTTTAGATTTTTAAATATGTAAATAATTAATGCAATTATATATTAAAATGTTTTAAAAATACCTTTGACGCAAACGAAAACCATGTGTTCCTCCCACCATTACATCAATATTTATGCGTGAGATCGTATTTAATAAATTAGACAGTTATGAGTTATTAAAGGTCAAATCGTACATTTCTTTCACCCCTTATCTCGTTAATTACGATCGTTATCTTATGGTTTCCTTAAGACCTTTTAACACTCACTACCTCATTATGTAACGATTTGAAGTAAAATGTTTTACTATGTGGACATAGACAGAAACAAATGCATTAATGTAATTGCTATAAATATTTAACTAACAAATTTTTACTGAAGGTTTACTGATAGCAACGATCAATAAAGTTTAATTAAATGAAATTGCGAACGGGATGTTTTAACTTGACAAATGGAAATAAATAAAACTCTTTAGCTGATTGCGCCAATGCAAATATCCATAACAGGTGCGGCATTTAATCGGTAGAAAATATTTTTTACTTAAACACTCTAGTACCTACAAAAGAACCTTTTTATAAAAGTGAAATATAATGATTTGTAAAAACAAAATACAAAAAAGAATTTGTAGTAAAAGCAGTTAATTTAATTTACTAGAAGAAACTACTGTTACTCTGAATTGAAGTTGGTTTCAAATGTCTTATTGTCCATAAATTGGGAGCAAAACGTTCGAATATTTTTATCTAATTAGAAGATACATAAATGTAAAAGAACTAAATTTGCATTTGAAAGATTTCCCTTTTTGAGTAAATTATTTAAACTACGTAATTTACAAAGTGCAGCTATGATAATAATTCCTAGCATAGTCATATACCATATGTTGATACGTATGATTGAGAACAATTATTGGTCTACAAGAGCTATATGGCTCTTGTGCCAAAAACATTATGATAAAACCAAGAGATTATAATAATACCATTATAATAAAAAAGCAGCTCAAGTGCTTGTGAGAATATCGACATTCAATGCTTTAATTAATAATAAATTAATGTGACTAATTTTATTTATACGACGAAATAGGCGTTAGTCATCTGGTCGTCCAAAGAGAAAGAGCTCAAGAAGGCTCAACAAATGTTGTGTGTCAATATTAATAAATTTCTTAATAATCGTTTTGAAAATTGTTATTCAAGCATTTAATTGCTTGAATTTTAATAAGAATTTAAATAAGAATATCTAAAGTAATAATGTCAGGCGGGATTGTCTGTTTGAATTTTTTCTTGTGATAATTTTTTTAGATATAAAAATCTAGCAGTAAATGCTTATATAAGAAAAAACATAATACTTATATAGTTGTTACCCCTTTGTCGATTGTTCGATACTTGTATTACACTAGATATTGTAGGTACTAATACCTAGAACATAAAGAGACCGTGTTGGTCTCAGTTTAAGAAATACTTAAAAAATCGAGGCGTCGATCAAGGTCTTCCTAGCTTAATTGGAAGAGCATTCGCCCGCATAACGAGGGATATGGAAAAGAGTTCAGCCGGACACTTGAGAAAATTTTGTACTTATCTTCTAACAATTTCCTTCTGAGATTGGTAATGTGTAGACAAAATAAAAACAAGTACAAATTTTCTTTTATGAATAACTTACACAGATTTTTTTTTAGTTGTGTTCATAAGTTGTTATATAAAATTAATGACCGACAATTGCGAGTGGTTCGAGTTCAGACGCCTGTTGATGCTGCCCGTGACTGATACGGGTCTCATCTGTTGCCTGTACATCGTTGCCTATATTGGAATGTAAGATTATTTTTCATAAGAGAAAATTGGTAAGTATTCCAGGTTACGTTGCGCTCAAAGGACAGTTCAAACTGAAAATATGTGTTTTATTTGCCATTAGTAGAAAAAGTTAATTACGAAATGGCTAATTCGTAAAAGGATTAATTGACTACCAGAGCGAACTTACGTTTTGATCCCCATTTAATGGTCCTTATTCTATTTTATCCAAAAGCTATTGAGAGAACCACAAACATATAAAAAAATATCTGAATATATGAATGAAATTTTATTTAGTACTCTTACATGAAATATACAACAAAATATATAAGATACATAAGCTAATAACAAAAAGAAGGAAGGAAAATCTAGAGGCATCTGATCAGTTTAACCCGTGACAATCACATGCTGACTCTGGCACTGGTTTCTGCAGATGCCTTATTTAAGAGATGAGGCGCGTGGCACTAAGCAAATAACCTCAACATAAGTACATAAATTAACGTAAAACACTTATTTTTCTACTTATAACTAACCTAATTAATATTATTCCATTTATATAAATCTACAATTATTAATATTTATTTATACAACATTTCACAAACAAACACAAAAAAATAAAATAAAAGAAGAAAACAAGTATCTGAACTGTAGTCGTTTCAAGTTTCAGCAGACGTTCTCAATGCATTTTTTTTTCTTCTCCAATCCAATTCTTATTTTTGGAAGCGTTTTCAGTGTGTCCGCTTAGATTAACTTAGACATGTGAGAACTTGTTCCGGATGATTATTGCTCTTCTCTCTCCACTTTCCTATCCTCTATACATTAACTCCGTCGCTAAGATAACTTAATAAGTATCTTATATAAGTATGTATTTATATCCTTACTTTTATCAATCTATCTATTTATTTGAATTGTCCAGAGGTGCATACGAATTGCCATTTTTTTACGTTTTTCATAGAAAGAAAAAATGTGAAGATGAAAAAAGCTTATGTAATTCTTCTATTTTGCAAATGTTTGTGTGATGTTCTTGTGTGTACAAAATATAGAAATGATAACTTGATCCAAATATTTTAACTACTATAATAGCAATACTTAAAATATTAAACTTGACAATACATATCATAATCTACAACTGGATTTAATACAATAATTTAACAATTAGTGTGTTTAATTTTTGACTTCTAATTTAGAGTTTCTTTTAATCATATATTATATAAGCTCCCTTAAATTTTCTATGCTCGAGAAGACCGATTAAGTTAAAGTATTAACATTTCAAATATGTATACTTCATACATTTTTGTATAATAAATAAAAGGAGCCTATTTATTTAAATAAATAAGTAGTTTTAAAGTGTTTATCTACTCTGAAGGTGTTTGTACGAGCGACCGTTGTTTAAAAATATTTTTTTTCCATCAGTTAGGCTGTGTTTTTATACCCTAAGCGGTAAACAAAACACGTTTAAATATAATGCAACAAAAAAACGTTTAATATTATTTTGGCGTCATTGGCATGCAAAAGGCTCGTCTGAGTTATTCTATTGAATTAATCAACAGCAGTAAATAAAATTGAAGAGGCTGCCTGCGATTTCAAATAACTGACAAAATTTATATGCTGCCTAATCGTAAATAAACGTTTTTAGAATTTTCATTTGGTCATCTGCCTGAAAGTTTGTTTCGAATAGATTTCCAGACGGTTTAACGGGTTTCATTAAAACAAAACAGGAATTTAAATAATTATATCTTTTGTTATTTAAGCATTTCATTCGCTAGAATTGCTTCTTTATAATCAAATAAATTATTACTAGAGAAAATTAAATTTTTCTTCACTGTTATATCTGTGTATTTTCTTTATTGATTTTTGAATACTTGTGAAGTATTACTAGAACATAAAGAGGAAGTGGTGTCAGCTTAAGAAATATCTGAATAAATTCGAGGGGTCCATAAAGGAAAAGAAATTTTAATGTTATCTTTAGTTTTTGCTCTATTTCTATAATTTGCAGGATCATAAGATATGTATATCTAAAATAAGGTTTGTTTCAGGCATTTTAAATACCTGGCATCTGCGGGTATCATTAATGCCTGAATATAAATATTAGAATTAGTAAGACCTATACTCAGCCAACTTTACAGACGTTTAATGCTATATGCATTAAGCGGCTGTAAAGAACTATGAAACACGCCATAGCAATAGCTTGTAGCACTAAAGATATAGGTATTTCTATGAAAACGTTTAGTTGTTTGAGATCAAGATTCCTGAAATATTTTGTTATCCCTTGTCTACATCACAAAAGAAACTTCTCTACAAATCAGCTTTATAGGCTTAATGGTTAAGGTTGGGCTTTGATAAGCGAATGAATAAATATGAACATTTGCTTATGCATATGTATGTTCTGAAATTGGTAATGTCTGTCAGTAAAGGTACATTTAGAGATAGAAATATTAGTAAACTAGGTCTGCAATGCATGCTGCTGTTTGCAAATACTGAGCGAAGCACTACCTCACCTAACCTCACCGCCTGACCTTACCTAACCTAACCTTTCAGGTCGCGCCGTGAGCGACCTTCGGCCGCTTACGAACTCTCTGTAAACGACTACGATGTGAGTTTTGGCGCCAAATTTCATCAATGTGGTCTCAGCGGTTTGGCTGTGATCAGTTTTTGAATTTTTCTTTCGGTGATTATTCCTCCATGGTATGTCCGATTTCAAAACTTTTTTTGCACATTAGTCACGACAACGATTTTAGTTTTGGCGCCAAATTTCATCATTGTAGTATCAGCGGTTTGGCTGTGATCAGCTTTTGAATTTTTCTTTCGGTGATTATTCCTCCATGGTAAAGTCTATATTCTTTTTACATAGCCTATGTCCGTCAGGTTATAATCATGTATGTTCATGCCAAAATTCGTTGAAATCGGCTGAACCGTTAAGTAGCAGGAGGGAGACAAGCGAAAGTTGTGAGTTGCCTAAAAGAGAGCTTCACTCTTTCAGAGCTTCGCTCAACAACGCCTCCATTTTTTTAAATATTTTGTTCATGTTAGTACATCATTTGACAGGTTACTGACATTCCTGGACAAAGACATTTAGAAAACCAGTCATATTGGGAAAGCGTGATTTTGGATTCTTTTTCAATATATTAGATTATTTTGATTTCAGAAACAGACAAAACAGAAGCTAAATTTATACTTGCTCGGTGTCGTTTGGATCTTTATTCAATGTTTTTAGACTCAACGCTCCTTTCCTATAAAACCGTCCTTTGAAGAAAATTGGTTTTAGCAGAGTTTGTTTACAAAAAGTTTATCGTCTTCTTTTTCGGATTACACATCAGGCAGGCGCCGAAACGGTCGCAGATTACATTTCACAAATAGGATCACCTCAATGAAATATTTATCTTAACGTACCATGTAAAAATTTATGTTTTTCTGAATAATGAGATAATCTGTGTAACTTTCAATGATTTATGATGTGATGTTATCTATACTTATACGATAAGATGGAATTTTGAAGTCTTTCTTCGTTAAGTCAATCAGAGATCTTGGAATGTAGGATTTTTTTATATATTGGCCCCGCTCTGGGTGTCATTGTTGTGCCTCATCTCCATAAAACAAGTGCCCATTCACATTTGCCTCATAAATCTGTATTGTTAATTTTATTCAGTACATCCTCTCTACCTACATGTGTTGATTACATGTCCAAAACCATATAAGCATCCTCTTTTCTATCTTTGTCACTACATATAAAAATGTTGATTGACTTACAATTTAGCTCAACGTAATGCTCTTTGATATTTAACTTTAAAGGAACTGTTTACTAAATGTAGTTATAAGTTCTATGTATAAGGGGATATCTGATAAACCAATTTTCATTTAAATTGGATTTGGGTGCTATGTGAAATTCTTTTATTTATTTTAAAGAAAAAAAGTAGCTACAGTTCAGACGAGTCAATATTTATTGCAACTTTTTGATAAAAGAAAGAATTTTCACATTTGTTTAAAGTTCTCGACGGTCCTATAAAGATTACAGAAACAAACAGTTTTAGATCACTATTACTGAACAAATATCTAGATATTCCGAACAAAAAGCGTAGAAAGAAATAGTCAGTTTTACCACACAGGCCTAATACGGATTAGTGGGAGCTAATGATTGTAGATGCAGATGGGATGCCTTCCGAAGTTCGAAAAAAGATTTTTTTTTTGATTACCCACCGATAGCCCTTACGAAAATATGATTGGCTAGGACTTTTTACATATAACAATAAGTTGTTATGAAAGGTGTGATACAATATATTTTTGTAATTTGAATAATATGATACGTACTATTTTTATTTATATGCACTTTTTTCTCTAGATATTCTATCACTACTAAAAACAGGAACTCAACAATACCATAAAATTACTTTAAATATAAATCGGAATCAAGAAATTATTCCATTCAATTCTTTAGGATATTTTTATGTATTTGCTTTAAGCGAAATTAATAATAAACTTCCAAAGTTGGAAACTATTCAAGATTACACAACTGTGTAATTTGAATTAGAATAATCTTAAGCGGTTGTGGAATCATCGATCTTCGCATTTACTGTTCCTTCCGTGAACAGAGCTGTATTTAGGTTTGAAAGTATAGAGCAAGATCATATACTGATGCTTTTATATATGAAACGCAGGATAAAGACACAGGATTAAAGGATAATTTTATGTTAATTAGAATAACGGCTGTAATTTACACAATGTTAAAACTATTGCAAGAGTAAAATGTAATAATATACAGTTTGAATTCAAAATGTTTTATCACTTCTTTTTGGAATCGTTATCAAAATATTATTGATTTGTTATTTACATAAATTACAGTATAAAACAGTCAGCACATTATAGTGTTTTAGATAAGGTTCAACTAAAACCTTTTAGTGTCCTAATGATAAACAGGTTAGACTATATTGAAGGAAGAGCATCCTTTTATACCCAAAAGTGTAAGCTAAAATATTTTTTATTGATATCAACTACATTTTTAAATCCAACAGGAAATCATGCAGACCTAGGTTACAAAATATTAAAAAAAATGTATAAAAAAGTATGAATTATTCCTTAAAAGAATCTAAGTAAGTAAACAAATATTCTACAATACACAGAGATGCTAATTCTTAATAAGATAAATCTTTGGAATACAATATTAAAAAAGAAGAAAGTTCCGTTGGGTGTTCGAACCTACAACTAACTTAATTTCTAAAACCAAGAAAAGATGATTTATTTAATGATTAAGTTTTATGTTCTACTTTAGAAGCCCAAGGGTAACCCCCAATATCCCCGTAGGGTCAACAATATCCCCGTACCTATTAATTTGAAATTAAGTTTAAATTACAAACTCCATTAATAATAGAGAATGGGAAAAACTGTTGAAGAGAAGAGAAAAAATTCTTAAGTGGTTATTAGATTACGTGGTGACTAGTACCTACTTAATTTCCAAATTATGAATAAATTAGCTTTGTAAAGTTATGTAAGTGATTTTTACCATGTACCTTGTTTTTGTTTTTATTGAGTTTCAGATATTTTGGCACTGTTGCAAACGCCATGATCCGTGATCATGAACTTATATTACTATAATGATAGTGACCATGAAAGTTTAAAACAATATATTACCTTTGTAAAGTTCGAATGGCCAATTGCGGCTCTGTCTACACCCACGGAACCCGTAGCTAGCAATGCGTCGGAAGTTTAATTTCCCGAAGCAAACAGAGGTGGTATCGATTCGTTTAATTACTGGGAGCCCAACAGCACTCGATCGCTTCCATCAGGGATTAACCGGCTAAGCTATCACCGTTACATGATTTCACTATAAAAAACCATTTAACACAATTTAAAGATTGTTAAAGTAACTAGAATGTATAACATTTCAACGGCATTTATAGCGCCAATTGAAATTTTTGTTTCATCACCACATTGTTAGATGTTTCTCAAAAACAAGGATTTTGGTCTAATAAATGGACAAAAAGTGGTATAAAGTAATATGATTTAAAATAAATAAAAAAATAGTCATAAAGTAATAGTATATCGGGTGTTTGCTTTGGCTAGATTTTATGATAGTAATATTATTATTACAAGATAAAAATACTTATAATATGTATATTTATTTATTTATTACTAGCTGACCCAGTCACGCGTTGCTGTGGCACAGTAATTTTATTATTCCAAAATAAAAGACTTTTTAAAAATAAATGTAGCCTAAGTTACTCCTTATTATATCAGCTATCTGCCAATAAAAGACCCGTCAAAATCGGTCCAGCCATTTCAGAGATTAGCCGGAACAAACAGACAGACAGACAAAAATTGTAAAAAATATTATTTTGGTGTCTGTATCGTATATATTCATATGCATGTAGTAAAAAACGGTTATTTCAATATTACAAACAGACACTCCAATTTTATTTATATGTATAGATGTATAGATGAACTTTAATTTATGAATATCAAAGATATCATTATCTTTTTCGTGACTCTGTTACTTAGGGTTCTACTCAAAATATTTTCTCATTTATGAAGAAACTATCATCTTTCTCTCTGAATTGACAATTTTAACTTTTTACAGAAGTCTGGTTAATGAAATGACAAGTTTAATTTTTTATAAACATATTTATTATCGGCTTATAAATGTGTTCACACTGTGGTACAAATCTTCCTTATGAACGGGAAAAGAATAGGTACAATAGACACTAGCTTAATACGAATTAATGAGCGATTACAACTGCTAACGTACTTAAACACTGCTTATTTTGCTTTTCACTGAGGGGGTTGATACGATTTCGTGCATTAAAAAAATACATTTACCCATCCGATCCCGGTCCCTGTAGTAGTTGCTTCACTCATGTGATCGCATACAGAACGCTTTAATATCTGCCATCGAGCTTTTCTCGCATTCCATTGTGATTTGAAGTGCCACTTACCCGAATAAGTAGGGGCATGATATTTGTGGAGACATGCCAAGTTCATTTGAGCGAACGGTATTGCTTCGAGCTATTGGAAATGATACCAAACACTTGAGCCACGGATGCAAATGACAAAGGAAGCGTCGTGTAAAGTTAGGCTTAAATAAATTGAAAATTTTATATATATGCACAGAGTATAGTTAGAAGTATGTTAAGCTAATATTAAAAGAAGATCGCCAATTTCCGAAGTGTCGGGTCTCTGTAAGTGGCATGTGCTTCTTAGTTGTAAAGGATCTTTCACAACAAGCCGGTGCGGAATACACTCAGTTCGTTCGTTTTCCAGCTAAGGTATGAAAGGAAAATAGACAATTTCGCTATTGTGTCAAGTTCTGTATTTGATTTATTATTAGCACTAGCCTATTTAAATAACCGCTTCGGTACAGACTCCCTTTGGATACAACATAGTAGGATATATATAGAATAGGCCCTGGGCCATAATTTTACACGCGGATGTGTGAATTCTAAGGACTGCAGATACTTCCGGAACTAACGATTTATCGTGCGTTTCAGAAGGCATGATGAACAATTATATTTGGTCACCCTTCCGTCACGCAATCTCCAGGACGGATAGACTAACTACAAGGTCATTGTCCTTTAAACACTAAAAAATATAAACAACATTTTTTCCAATGCACAAAAAGTATTTTTTTGTGTTCAGTCACATACGGTATCGTAGTTGTCTTTTATGTCATTTTTTATCACATTAAACGGTACGTCTTTTTATTCGTTACGATTAATCTTGCTAGTATTGGTGTGAACAATCGCTGAAACCTAAACGTACCTCCGTAGAGAGGTGCCAAGATCAGTTTCTCCGTGTAATGATATCTCGACTCGTTCGGCTTTTCACTCTGAATCCTATTTCCTTGTGGGAAACAAGAAAGTGAGTAACTCATTTATATGTCAAGGTTTCGTGTCTGATGTTAGCAATGCTAAAATGCGTAGTTCACTTTTCCTATTGTTCAAAATATTCATTCTGTATCAGCAATTGAGACAGTGAAATAAAAATGCTTTCTGATTAATCACAATAAAACTTGTTGAACCTGATGAGTCAGTTTTGCATTAACAATTTAAAATGTTTACATAGTTATCTATTTATGTAGACTGATTGTTTTATTTTAAATAGTAAATGTGTAGCTACTTTATTGCTGGAAACTACACGGTACTTGAAGTATACAATTTCTCTTATAATTTAAATTAGTTGCTTTTTCTCATCATGCTAGAGAAGATTACACTCGTGGTTTGATCCAAATCCAATTACTTGTATATTAACTTATATCCTGTAACCTGATGTGTCTTAAGAAATCACTTAAACAATATAAATAATCGAAACTGATAAAATTTGTTATGAATATTGCTTGAGCCCTGGGAAAGGAAGTAGGCTTCTTTATTCGCGGGTAGAATTACACGTTTGCTCGGAAATTTCGGGTAAGCGCGATTACATGCGAACGAAGTCGCGGGCAAACATTAGTAACTAAATAATTAAGTATTTCGTTACCCCCATAGGCAAAACAATAAAGTTGAACATGCAAAAATACGTAACAGCGACTTTGTTCATTTGAAATCCTTTTAATTTAGTATGAATCATATATTTTGGGCTAATTCAGTCTCTTTTACTCAGTAATTTCTAAGTAATCTCACTGTGTACCTAAAAAGCCAAATGATAACGTTATTTTCTCACAAAGAACCTGCAAGCACACTGTAATACTCAAGTCGCAAACACTTTTTCAATTAAAAACTATTTAAAAAGTTTTATTTAGTGCAGCTCAGCGTAGTCCGAATAATTAAGAATACAACAGAGACAGGAAAAAGGAGGATAAGTTTTAATTTTACATTAAACAAATAAATGAGATTTCCTTCTGTTAAGGCTTCGCGCGTCGCTTTCTGTTTCCATGACAACAATTATTCCTTTGCTTTGTAGTTGGGTTTTAAAGAATAAATAATTTGCTTTGTAATCGGTTTCTTCTATAATGTCATTGTTCTCAGTCTTTGTAAAGTCCTTACTCAATGAAGACTAAAACCGTGATCTATACATATAAATAAAATTGGAGTGTCTGTTTGTAATATTGACATAACCGTTTTTTACTACATGCATATGAATATATATATATGGACCATACACCAAAATCACAATTTTGTCTGTCTGTTTGTTCCGGCTAATCTCTGAAATAGCTGGACGCATTTTGACGGGACTTTTTTTGGCAGGTAGCTGGTGAAATAAGGAGTAACTTAGGCTACTTTTATTTTAGAAAAATAATGTTGCAATATTCCACGCGGACGAAGTCGCGGGCGGCCGCTAGTCTTCAATAAAGACGGCACCTTAATCTTGTTTGGAGTGACTGCTTGGAGGTACGTTGGTTTGAAAAGTCGCTAACTCCGATGTTCTGTGTTCCGATTTAAGGTAAGAAGTGTTTAGATTCTGGCTAACTATTCAACCGACTTTTTTTCTGATTTAGTTAACTTAAGAGTTTCATCTATATGAATCTAGTGTGATGTTTATTTATAGGAAGGTGGGGTAATACGGACTATGAAAACGGTCAAGATAACTGATATTCCAAAGTCAATCTGTTGTTTGGTCTTTATGAACGGGCTTCGAATGGTTTCCCATAGCACTGTTCGAAAAAAGTGTATTTTTAAATCAAAACTGTGTTTTGTTTGATTCTTACCTATGTAATTAAACTAAATATTCAATCTTATAAAGCTAACACACAATCTTATTAGATCTTATCTTTTCGATTTTATATTCAAAATAGGTTGAGTGACATTGATGATTTTTGAACTGATTAAATTTACCAGCAAAAACGGAATATTTATTCTTCTACAAGACAAAGTTTACTCAAGCAATAAGTTGAAATGAAGAGAGTTCGGGGCATAATAATTAACTTTAATATAGTAAGGAAAAACACAAAGAGGCCATATAACGGCATTTTTCATTATGAATTAAATTTGATAACAGATTTTGTTTGTAAAAATACTTTAAATACCTATGACTTGGATTTTAAATTAATAACGATAACTGCAGTTACCATTACTATTTCTAAAATGTAAATCATAAGCTAAAGAGAATCACAATCAATGTATTAGATTTTGTGACACCAAATAGGTGGGATGTTAATGTGATTATTTGATATTTAACAGAGAAATACTAGAAAAAATCGACTCGGCTCATAAGTAAAACTAATTTATCATATAAGACAGCATTGAAAAATTGCAAAAAATATTTAAAAATCATTAAAAACTGTGACCAGTTCCTTTACTTGGTGATTCCTTTCGGATGTATAGAGCGACAAGCAGTTTTTTACATGTTATGGTTGAATTGAGGTATCAAAATTATACAATAGATAACAAATAGTATATAACTTTAATGTAGATAGGTTTGAAATCCAAGACATGGTTGCTATATTTTGTAGATCAAAAAGTTAGCAGCGTTACAATAACTATGCTTTTCAGGTTGAGTATATGATTTTAAGAAGACTTGTATAGAAGATATTTTGCCTAATTAAAGCAACCGCCTCCATGGTTTAAAAACGACTTTCAAAAGGCTGTGCCTTAACGAGCCCCTGATACTAATTAACTGTGGCATAGTGAAATTACAGGAGTACGAGGTAGGCAAACGAACTGTTTCATTCATAGTACACATATAACACAAATAATATTTCAACACACAATTATCTAGAGAAATCATTGTCCGTATTATACTTACGAATGATTCTTTAGTTAAGCATAATATAAGTGTAATATTTACATTCGTGAAATCTTTATTGATCAAAATATAACATTGGTACAATAGGTAGACTTAATGCTTAATGCATTCTCTACTAGTCTACCTTAGGGAAACATTCTTGCGGGAAAATATATAATAAATAATGAAATACATAAATTTATTAGTTCATATATAAGATAAACACAAACATAATAATTGTAAAATTACATAGACACATTACACACTAATAAAACAGTGATAAATAACGATTAACGCATTGATATAGACACGCGGTAGCGTGTCAAGCCAAGTTTAAGTTTTACAGCTGATATTTGAGAATGGAACTATGTTTTTGAAAGCGTAATTATTATTACATTTTTTGATGGATTCGGAAAAGTTGTTCTAGATACGAATAGCGAAGTAAAGGAATTGGCCATAAAGCCAGAACTGTGCGGTGTAGTGGAGAGTGAATATTATAGAGGTATTGGAATCAATATTTTCAAGTATCTAGGAGAGTGGGGGCTTGAGACGATAGAGAAAAATGTGCTAGCAGTCTCAGCTGCCTGCGCTGACGAATTGGGAGTAATTAAGCTAGAACCGATACGGAGAGGCATGATCAAATTTAACAAAACGAAAACAATTAATTTATTAAAATGTCAGTCCAAATCATGAAAACATTAATGAGATTCAAATCACTATTACATTCATCAGCATAATCAATGAGTGGAAATATCAAGGAAGTGACAAGTTAAGCCTTAGTCTTAAAAGGCAGAAAGTTTTTGATGCGACTTAAGGAACTCAATAATGATATAACTCGACGACTATCCTCAGCAACCTGCATGGTCCAACTCAATGTGAAATCAAAATAGATGCCAAGGTTTTAAAAGTAATCTCTGAGAGATATGAGAGAATTCTCAAACCTGACAGGCAAGAGCGATTGTCTAATTGCGAATGTCTGTCTGGAGCTCCCAAGATTATTGCATTACATTATAAAGGATTGATATTCTGAAGATTGCGGTTCAGTAATGCTGATAATAATAATTGCTGAGTTGATTTCATCAGCATTAGTCTGCACATCAATCTGCAGGTTATACGCATAATAATCTTAAGAACAGTTAAACGAAATATAAAGTAAATTAATAAAAAGGCAAAACAACAATGAAGAATGAGTTCTACCCTGCTCCGCTTGCTGACGATCATGGAAATAGGAAGCGAACCAGTTCAGAGAAGGAAAGGGATTTCAGGATTGCAGGTACGATGCTGTGGTCCTCCATATTAAAGGTACTCGTATTGGAAAAGTCTATAAGCACAATGCTAATGACCTGTTGTTTTTGCATACCGGTATCTATACCGGTACTATTTGACTTTCAGAAGATCCGTGGATGTACTGTGTGTAGGACGAAACCCGGACTGCAAAGTAAAAGTAGGTACCTGCTTGTGTTCAGTCAATGCAAGGATTTGGAGAGGAAGGGAAAAATGGATATAAGTCTAAAATTATTCAGTTGTTGAGACGAGGGGTCTTTGGCAAAGGAAGTATTGGGCTTTTTGCCAGAAATGAAGAAATTTACCCATCAGGAAAGTAGAGTTAATGATGTTATAATAGTGTATAATGACAGAAAGTATTCTTTCCACTTGGTTAGCTGGTTCCATCGTGGATTCTGTCTTGGCTCACGGGCTTGAATGGAATCAGGAGCGAACCCTTATATTAAATAAAAAAAGTATTGATAATATTTACTCTGCTCATATCATCATAACCTACAACCTTTGACTTGATGAAATAAGTGCTTTGACGTTTTTCATAAATTATCATTAAAGAAATAGAAAAGCAATATATTCGAGAGATAGTTTTGGGAGGCAATATATTTAATAGTTTTATCTTTAGTTCCACGATCTTGAAGAGAGATAGAGAGTTAAAGTAAAATGATTAATAAAATCATAAAGAGAGAAGGTAGGAAAGGTATTTTTGCCCAGTCCAAGAGAACGAAGAAACTTTCAAATGTTGGCTGAAGAGCAATCAGAGACGTCATCGTAAAAGTACTGTCGCTTTGCTGACTGTACCGTTTAATTGCACTGGGTACGTGCAGTCTTATACAAAGCCTAATTCACCTCAGACCTGCTGTGCTTGAAAACCCGAAACATTTCGTCACTTCATGTTCATCCACTGGCCTTTGTCTTAGAAGGGATTAGGTGGTAGCTTCACTTTTACAACTTTTTGTGAAACCAGGGCATGATACAGTTGAAATAAAGTTAGAAAATTATATTTATAGATATATATAGTTTATTAAGGTTGAATAAATACTTACATACCTTCTCTAACGGTTTACTGTGTTAAGTGAATAGAAAAAAAAAGAACAGATTAACAACAAACTTAGTTTCGAAGCGTATTAATTAGTTGAATATAAATTAGTTTACGTAACTTATAAAATATATACGAAAAGACATTTTTCATTTCCATTTCTTTTCTTTGATGAAGCAAATAAGTTTCATTTTAAAATTGGAATCTTGTATCTGTATATAGAACGAACTAAAACACAAACGAGTATCCGTAGTCAAAAGATATTAATTTAAAATAAAGTGTAAAATTCTTACTCTACATATTAAATTCTTCATGATATTCTTTGGTTAAAACCGAGTTTCATATTAAAATATTGAAAATCATAAAAAAGTGTTTCTTCACAGGTACATTAGTCAAACATTGCGTTTGTTAGTATGCTTAAAAGTTAATTAAATTATTAGACATTGGAATTCTTTATACGGATACCAAATATGCGTTTTTTACGAGTATATGAATCTATCACACGTTATTACAACAGTTATATCCTTCTTTTTGCAAGTAGCTTGACGACCGTTCGGTGTAACGGTAGATTTCATGCCTTTCGCACTCCCGGTCCTGGGTCCGAAGAGTCAGATATTTGTTTGATGAATACGAGCATTTGTACTTGAATCATGGATATTTGGAGGATCCCATGAATCAGCTTCAATGGCGCAATGACTGTTACGCCATAACTTCCCGAGTTCTTAACAGATTTTAATATTTTTGTGTGGAATCGAATCAACAGCTTTAGGACCAGATGGTGACGGAGTGGTGACCCGAATTTTGAAATTCGCAAAAATTCCTATCGAAACAAAAAAAAAAATTTTCTTTATTTAGGTATTACACTCCGCCCCAATATATGGTGCTAGCGTAGCTTTATGCTTAGCGACTGCATCGCTTAGTTATATATATATTTCTATAATTATAACATTTTTATGTGTCATATATTTATGTCTATCCGTTACCCTAGTATCCATAACACAAGTCTTATAGTGCATTTTAGGCTAGGCTAATTGGTGTAAATGTAAGATATATCATTGTTACTAAGAACTATTGTTTCATGTCAAACAAGTATTGCCTGATTTTACTCTCAAACAGTGTCTTGAATTGAAACTAATAAAATAAAATCAATAGTAAGTAGACAGATCTGTTTACTGTGGGTTTTCAGGAGTCTAGTGATTTTACCGGCAGTATCACGGTGTGCAAATTTGTCTCATGTCGCTTGGCAATAAAATAGACAAACTCGACAAACACCGTACAATCTAGACGACCTTGAACAACATTATTACGATAAATCCTGTTTAACTCATTTATAACCTAAGTCATGGGTGTTTATATATATTTCTATGAATATTACATATCTATGTATCATATATGTATGTCTATCCTTTAGCCTAGTATCCATAACACAAGCCCCACTGTGCTTACTTTGGGCTAGGCTAATTGGTGTGAATGTAAGAAATATTGATTTATTTATTTATTTTGTAAAAAAAAACTACGTATCATTTTAATAATTGTAATTTCACTAAATGTTTCAATAATTAAAAATTAAAAAAATATAAAATGTTATTTTTCTGTTTCCTCGCAAATGTGTTATAAAACGTCGTAATGTAATTATAATGGTAATGTATTCGTTATCGTAATGTACTATAAATAATCTTATTTTCAGTATCTCTAAAAAGTGTTTCTTTGTAATAAGTAACTGTGAAAGCTTAAATCTAATAACTTTTTAAGTCATTAGTTTTCTTACGACGGTTATCTGTTAATTAAATTTGCTATATGAGATTGGTGTCGCATTTTTAGGTAGGTATTTCAAATAAAGAAAAAAATTGTCACCGATTTATTTTCCACTTAGCATTACAGTGTATAATGGTTACCCTACCAATTGAAATTATACTCTAGGGTATACTGTAACTAAGCTCACATACACAGTTGATACGTGCGGTGTGTACACAGCCTTATCAGTGACCACAGTTTAGGCTTTAAACCGTAATGTGTTAGTTACTTAATTTAGTTTTACGGGGCATTTTCCGCACTAAGCCTCTTGATTGGGAATTGTACGTGATTAAGTTTTCTTCTTTTATTCCAGCCATCCTAGTTCATCCCAGAAGGCGAGTAGCCTTTTCAGGTTACTACAAGCTTCCGGTGATTTTAGACACTGGAGAAAGCGTGGTGTAATCAGCCACGCTCCTGCACTCCAAGAGCGCGTGATGTGGCGTTTCTTCCGCCTCCATGCAGCCTCTGCATAGAGGGGCTGTCTGTCACACCTATGGTAAATAGATGTTTATTCAAAGGACAGTGTCCGTTTATAGTGGTACCACCTAGTACTAAGCCGAAGCCTGTTTCGAAGCCACCGGAATGGCATTCTATGTTTGCCTGCAGTGTAATGTGTTATTTTATATTATATTTCAAAAGTAAAATATAATAAGGTAGATTTTCTTAAACTTTTAATTTTAATGTGACTAGGAATACTAAAAATATATATGTATGAAAAACATTACATACATAATCACCGATTTAGACCAATACAGTGAAATAGTTGTGATTATCAAACAGCTTTCAAGTAATTTTGTTAATTGATTCGAACAAACGTCTTGGTCACTCTTAAGTGATTACAAGTCGATTTTGAATATAAAATAAAATACTACCATTCAATATAAACATTCATATTGCATATATTGGCTGCGACAATACCAATATCTTTGTTTAAAGGCCTACCTCGTTAGAAAAAAGTAAATAATTTCATAATTTACGTTTGCTTTTCTTCTACGTATAATTTCTTGTACGTATATACGCAATCAATTAAATTATGAAATTACATAATAATGTTTCTGTAGTCTGTCTAACTGCAAATTATCATATATTATCTAAAATAACATAGAAACGCTTATATTTAGTCTTTTAAGTAATAATTAACCACAAAATAATTCAGCTTATGAATGTATTTTTAATGACTGTTTATGTAGTTCAGTGAACGAATATATGTTACCAAATTCCATTTAACTATCCGAATAAATAAATAATAACTATAAATAAATAAATATTTCGTACACTCACACCAATTAGCCTAGCCCAAAGTAAGGATTGTAAGGCTTGTGTTATGGATACTAGGGTAACGGACAGACATACATATATGATACATTGATATGTTATATTCATAGAAATATATATAAACACCCATGACTCAGGTACTCGTACTCATCATATAAAAATCTGCCTTTTCCGGGATTCGAACCCAGGACCGACGGTGCGAATTCGCAGGAGCGCTACCATTGTACCAAACGGTCGTCAATAATTTATATATTAAAAAAAATACTTTTTTCGTTTTTCTTTGGTACTTTTAAATAAGTTTGGTATTTGTCAATCTAGATTCTAAATTGTTATCATTTTTATATTTTTTGTATTTTGCGTTAATAATGTGAAAACTCTTATGTAGATAAAAAAATGTTGAAAATATTTTCTTCAGATTTCATTTGAGTCTACCGTTATATATGGCCACTGCGGCATTCGGCATCGCGTGTGGAGTTTAAACAATCAAAGTTTGTACGAGCTCATAACAGTGAGATTGCTCGCACGCTATTTAAATTATACGAACGAATTTAAGTTGTGGACTTATAAGTTTTCAATCTAAATATAATTAAAGTATGCTTTGTTGGATAAAACAGTAGTATTTGAGTGATTTTTTTATAATTTTGTTTTAAAACTCGCTGACCGCTATGTTTATAAACAAGATTAAATAAACTTTATGGAAAGTATTCGCTTTTGTGCGTACTTTGTAAGATGTATAGCTGAACACCTTATGCATCTTTCATGGGGCAAGCCTTTAAAGGGGAAAATTGGAATACCTTTTCCTCATTAGCCGAGCAGTTTGGAGAACCTGGTTTTTACCTTTTCTATCTACTAATAAATGAAATAAAAAAGCTTTATTCAAATAGACTTAAAATATATATTTTTTTAATCAGCCGCCGACGCACTTTAAATGAAAAGAAAAACGGGAGCAGGAAACGTGTCAGCTTTAGCATAGGTAACGACACTTTGAATATTACATATTAAATACAAAAATACAATATTATTTTATACTTATCTTAGTCGTAGTGATAAAATCGTTGATTACAAAAAAGTCAACCAAGTATCGGTTTTAAATAAATATACTCAAACATAGCTTTAAAACACAGGGGTTAGAATAGATAACTTTAAAAGAGCATCACAAAGATCTAACATCTTAGGTAAAGGTAATTGGAGATAACATTAGAAGTTTAGAGAACTAACTCTATCTAGCCTATAGACGTACCTACTTATGGCTAAACCATCTAGTTTTCTAAGAAACTAAATATTAAAAGAAGAAATGCTTGGAAAAATTCAAAATTTCGAGATAGTCTCGTGGCTCAATTTGAAGAGCACTCGCCTGGATAGCAACGGATAGAGAGGCTGTGTGTTCGAGTCTCGCCTGAGGAAATCAACATTAACTTTACCTAAGGTGTCTGAGGCCTGAGACAAGATGAATTAAGTCTGAAAAATATTCTTAACATATTGAATTGTTTTACACAACTTTCTATTTTAAAAGCTTTTAAATTGATTATGATATCAACCAACAAAATGTTTACAAGAAAAGTAATTATACACATACAAGGACTAGTTATAACTGTATAACTTTTTAGACAGACTAATTCATATTAACGTCGGATGTTATTAAGTTAATCCAACAATTTTGTTATTAAGATAAAGAAAATCTTCTTTTAGGTGCGATATTTTTAACTATAAAACCAAGTTACTATTAAGTATTCTTTTTAAGGCTAAAATTTAAAGAAATAAAAAAGACTGGGCAGCGACGAAAACATACCATTTTCACGAAAAAAATGTACTTTACGAGACACCAGACTGTCTGTGTTTTATTGATAATTATCTTCTCAATGGTAAACTAATGACAGTCATAATTGTTTTATTGAGGCTACAGTGCTTTCATAATTTGCATAAAAATATTATGCTACGGAAAATTGGGAAAATTGATATTGTGCAAGGGGAAATATTCGATTTTAAAATTTCTCGTTTCTCTTTGATTAAAAAAGCATGATGTTTTTTTTAATGTTTCCCTTTTTTTTTAAAAAAAAGGTTTTTGTCGTATAACCGTTTCTATTTTCATAAAAAAGAAAGAAAATTTATTACCATATGGGGTAAGCTTTTTTGGAGGGAAAATTATAAGTTAGAGGATCTGCGTGGTGTCTCAGGCACGTTCTTATGATTGCGGAAGTTAAGCGATTGTCGCAATGGCTGGTGATCGGATGTGTGATCAAAAATCTATAATGCCGAATTCTTTCGTGTTTCTGTAAGACATTGAGTTACATCAATCTGCACCAGGGTTTAGTGTTGTAACTTAAGCGTTGAGCCTAAAGCATTGCCCTTAAGCATTGAAGACCGTTGAGCTTGAGCGATAAACGTTCAAGCGTGTATGACTCACAAGCGTCAGAAGTTCGAATTATAATGCTCGAGTCGCACGCTCAAGCACCGCAGGGTTTTATTTTTGAATGAGGGTATACATAGGTGATGTGAATACTAAATAATACAATAGAATACAAAAATACTTTATTGTATACACACCAAAAACAAAAGGATGTGTATCCTTTTGTTTTTGTGACACAGACAATTGCTTAAAAGTAATGTGTACCAATATATATATATATATAATTGAGAGATTGTGCTCGTCTCCTTCTTACGTCTTATAGAAACTGGGGGAGAATTCCAAAGGCGAAAAACGTGGACCGCGTAGGAACGGCCATAAAAGGTAGTATCGTGAGCGGGAATTTAGAGCGCCAGATTTTCTGATGAGCTCAAGGATAATGTGTTTGTACTATGAAGAAAATTAAATCATTCTTTAAGATAGGGCGTGGACAAAGGATAGGAGAAGTTTTTTAGACTAAAATACCTATATATCCCATGTTACCCTTATGCTTGACGTTCACGACGCTCAAGTTTGAGTCGAGACTTTTACGAAAACACTTAAGCTAGTGCTCGAGTATTTATAACCGAACGAGTTGCGATTCAAGCGTTTGCAAACTGCTCAAACGTCGACTCAAGCGTTTCAGCGCCGACTTGAGCTTTTTTACAACACTACCGGGGTCGCGTTTATGGCCTGTTCTTTCTGCTGCACTTTCATCCACATGCAAGTCCCAGTGACCCATTAATGTGATCCGACATTAATACGAACTAAATAAAGTGTAAATTAAATATTGAGTTAAATTTTATATCTTTAACACCCTTGTCCTTCACGCGGTTTCCTAGTGGTCACTGTCAAAACCCCTTGTCTGTCAAACGCCTAATAGATGCCACTGTGACCGATCCCATTTAAAGTTCAATTTTAGTCTGTTGATCCTATAAAGATCCTTTTCTTATTTGAATAGAATTTAGGGAAAATAACATGGAGGGAAATAAACGTCACAGGTGCGTCGAACAAGTTAACACCACCAAGATATCGATTTTTCTACGTTCAGTTATATGCTATCACATTCGTCGACTATTGTTTAATTTTATGGAAGCATTGACATAACGCGTGAAATGCCTTAAGTAAAATAAATTAGGTTGGTAAAAGGAGTATTTAAGTCTTTAAAAAAAATTGTAGAAGAAACGGAATAAAGTACATTGTTTTGAATCAAGGAAACTTTACTAGTGCTTGCAAAAATACAGTACAAAAATTAACTTTACAAAATAAAAATAAGCAGTATACTTATACGTAAAGACCATTAGCTCCACGCCTTTTGTCCTTCAAATAATCATTTAGCCTTTGCACATAAGTTTTTTTAACAACTAACACTGTTAGCTCAGACTGCATCAGTTGCTGCAAATAAATTCCATAATTCAAGTACTTTTGCTACTTAACTTGGATTCAAAACAATGTATGCAATATCGTTTTCTATCGCTGCCCCAGACTCTGTGTCACTGGGATATAATTAGGCGGACTTTATCATTTTACGCAAGATTTTGTAACAATAATATTTTAAATATTCATCCTTTAGGTTGATTTTAAATAAAATACACCCATATAATATTAATATACAATTTTATACATGATTTTTTATAAAGTGTCACTTTTGAAGCAGAAGTTGACTTCTGTATCTTCATACTGTAGACCTGCCAAATTAATTTTGTATCTACATATTAACTAATAAATAAATAAATAAATAAATATTTCTTACATTCACACCAATTAGCCTAGCCCAAAGTAAGCACTGTAAGGCTTGTGTTATGGATACTAGGGTAACGGATTGACATACATATATTATACATAAATATGTGATATTCATAGAAATATATAAAAACACCCATGACTTAGGTACAAATGCTCGTATTCATCATACAAACATTTGCCCCTTCCGGGATTTGAACCCGGGACCGTCGGTGCGAAAGGCAGGATCACTACCGTTGCACCAAACGGTCGTCAAAGTACTATCACTAATATACCCACTAGTATCAAATAAACTCTTCCAATGTATTTAAAATATAGTTTGAGTTCGTATATAATTTCATAAAAGAAAAAAGTAATGAACTAAGAAATAATTAAAAACAGTTTCGGTTTTATCCTGTATTACGTGAACGCACTTTTAATAAAAAGTGTTGAATAACAACAAAAAAATAACAAATGAAAATCATGAATAAGAAAAAAACGACCATTGTCTTTTTATGTAACTCACAAAGGAACTCCAGTTAGGGTTTTTTAAAAATCCAATTCATCATTCAATGTGTTTGATTTTGCTGATCATGATGTTTGGTGGACAATCCCGGGTTTTTATAAGATATTAGATTTTGCTCAATCCCAAATGTTCTACGGGTCGAAATTAATGTCTGAACTGGATCAAAAATCTAAATTCATACTTATAAACCAATTATTTGTTTTTTTTTTTCTTACACTTTCTCATTTTATTATCAAAATTAATCAACCTTACACACTTAAAAATGTTTCAAATATGTTAATCAATTAAAGATAATTATTTGATATTATTGTTCAACTTCCCGACTTGAATCCATGGTGATGCAGTGTCTAAGTTATCGACTTTTAAATAACGCTACAATATAAAAAAGCGACAGTCAGACGAAACAACCTGCTAAAGTATTCCATTTTTAAATATCGTAATTATTTTTTAAAACATTGTTTATATATGTTTCCAGTTCCCTAAACGTCACAGGAACAAAATATAAATATTTGTTGACAAGCGAAACCATATTAACAGATTATAATTCTTCAAAATAACGGTGAAAATCTCAATAGAATTCTCCAAAAAATCGCCATCAAGATTGATCTTAATCTGTCGACAGGCGCTTTCGGCTTAATTCACCGAGTAAGACGATTCACGAAAGCCGGTCAGCCTAAAGGAAAAACTGAATTCTTGGCTGCCGTTCGAGCCCGTTGCGGATTGACGACTGACATTGAACCCAGATGGATCAGCGAAACCAAAATTTATAAGTGATCATTTAACACCCCAGAATAAAATGCTGTTATGATAATGTATGAAATAACGCAAAGAATCGGATTTCAACTTACTTAGCGCAGAGCCACGTCTAAAGCAATTTTTATAAGCAGCAAAAAAAAAAATGAAATATGTGAAACGTTTATTTACAAGGCAATATTTTATTCGTTAAAATCGAAAGATCCGTATAATGAACCTTTTTTATTATCTGTCGCCTAAAAGCAAATAAAATTAAACAATGATGTGTTTTGAAGTAGATTATTATTATTATTATTTCTATTATTTTTGTAGATTCTATAGACTGGGATGTCGCTTTTTTAGAATACGATCACATAGATTAGAAACTAGTAGTTTTTTATTTTAAAAGACTTTATTAAAAAATACGTGCTATTTCAATGCCAAATCAATATCCATAAATTTAAACCTTGGTTTTTACATTAATAGAATGGAATAATTAATAAAATGTAACAGGAAATGATATACCTATAAGAATTAGACTGATTATAGATTTTTATAATTTCTACGGTTTCGTTTACGTAATTTAGAAGCTGAGACAATTAAAACCTTGACAAATTAAATGCATTGCGTTTTCAAGGTAAAACACAATGAAAATCCTAATTATTTCTGGACATACATTAAATCAAAGGGAGAGAGCGACCAGATCTCACTCCCAAATAAGTGGCGAGCTTTAGTTTTAGTTATTTTATAAACGTCTTTTATCTCGGCCACTTTTCCAAGCGTATGAAACAATTATTACACCTATACAAAAAACAAATGGTATTATACGGTACCGCCCTTTTTTTCAAGTACTGAGTTTTAGACACATTGGAACAAAAGAAACCGTTGTTCATTATCTATCCTGCCTTATCGCTACTTAATCTCTGAGAATCAGCATAATATTATGACAGTATGCAGTGTCAATGTTTGTTTTATTTTTAATGTCACACGATACACCGATTTTCCCAAGGCATTTGATAAAAATTTGCTGCCCTATACTAGTACACAAACTTTGGAGACTTGATGTGTATGGGACCTTGCTTAGGTGGTTTGAATATTATAAAAGAAATCAAAGCTAAGCAGTCAGTCTAAAAGGTTTCTATTCTGCGTATTTGCCCACAGTTTCCGAATTACCCAAGGGCTGCTATCTTGGTCATGGAGGAGCCGTGATCACAGGATGACAAAGGCCTTAGTCATCCTGTGATCACGGCTCCTGTAAAGGAGTCGAAAAGTCAGATTTAAATATAAAATTAATTATGCACAAAATCCGTAAAAAAGTTGTTTGATTCAAATGTGTAATCTGTGCGGAAGTGTAAGAACTAAATAATACAAATATGGTTGATAAAAGTCTAGTAAAATATGAACTAAAATGTTTTTATTATTCAACGCTATCTCCGTCTAGCTCTATACTTTTCTTTCACCTGCATTTCAAAGCTTTTATGTCGGTCGGAAAAAGATTCCTCGAGTTATTAAAAAAGTGTTTTGACCTCTTCATACGATTTTTTTAAAGTTTGGAAATAGGCGAAAATCCCAAGGTGCCAAATCAGGAGAATCAGCTGGATAAGGCAGTAATTTGTAACCTTTTAAAAACCTAAGATTTGTAATTTCAGTCAGCTTATGATCAACAAAAGTGTGATCGCTGGCATTCGATGAAACAATCCCTTCTTTCTGACAAATGCGAGGCATATCACTATGATTTCTTCACGCAAACGACATAAAAGAGTGCAATAGTACTACAAGTTTACTGGTTAGTCTTTTGTAAGGTAGTCCACTATGGCGACATCCTTAGCATCCCTAAAACCTGACGCCATCTTTTTCTAGCCGACAAAAATATCTTTCCTTTTTTTGGTGTTGGTTCGACCTCTTTTCCATTGCTTAGATTAGAGAGTATAGTAATGAATCCATGTATTATCCATTGTCACTAATCTGTGAAAAAACTTAGCATTATATAATTCCAAATTGAGAGAAAACGTGAGCCGTATTCATTTTTGTTCTCTAAGAGCAGGGTGCCCACTGAGCAGAAACCCTAGAAAATCCAAGTTCATTGACTATGACGTTTTGTGTTCGTTCATACAAGATACCTCTTATGTCAGTTATCTCTCCGGTAGTCAATTTCCGGCCGGCCATTATGATATCACACACTTTGCCGATGTTTTCGTTAGTCGTACAATTTGTAGCGAGCGAGGGTCCTCTTCGATGTTCTCTTGTCTTTGTTTAAATTCTGTAACCAACTTTTTTATTGTTGTATCTAACGGAACAGTTTTCCCTAATGTTATTTTCATGTCATCGTGAATATTTTTCGTTTTTAGTTAGTTTTATTTAAACAATTTCCGTTATTTTCTCAAAATGTTGCTCTGAATCTGAAAAAACATGTAATATGTATCATGAAAAGACAGTAACAGGAGTTAGATTTAATGCAATACAAAACGTCTTTTTAATCCACCTTACTTTTATTAATTACATTTGTCGTTTGTTGAAAAGGTTGCTAGCAATTCTTTAATATCTCAGAGTTTAATATCTTACAAAACCTTATTAACAACGTCAAATCAATAAAGATTTCTTTTTGCGTTTAAGTACATGACCATTTTAAATTAGTTATAAGAAAATGTGCACATATTATAATATTTCAAATTGTAAAAAGGGATTGATTTTTTCACAGTAACAAGCTTTTAAAATATCACATTGGCTGTGAGCACTCAGAGCACATACTGTCACGCTGAGTAATGGGTACTGAATCGATCACTGCTGCGAGGTCTTAATTCAGACTTTAATACTATCAGCCCTGTACGCCACATAGCCCACGTCAATTTTGAAAAAAAAATGGAAGTGCATTCGTCCTGTAGGTGGTTTTTTTTAATCCCACAGGAACTTAACATTTTTCAAGACTAAAAAGTATCCTATTTAAGCTAATAAACTTTGTGCCAAGTTTAATTCAAATCTATTTGGCTTTTTGCGTAATTTTATAATAATCATCCCAACATTTCACTTTTATAATGTTAATAATATTACTTATCACTTTAGTTTGACGTTCTTTGTAAGTAGCTTTACACATAAACATATTATAACGAATATATGATTTTGTATACCTAAATAAAACGTATACTGTACATGGATACGTAATATTGAAGTTATACTTTTTATGGCGCGTTATGAAAAATGTTGAGAGTGAAATTTTACGATGCGCGCGCATCACTGCACTTCAAAAGTTACAGTGTGAAATTGGCCGCAAAAGCGACATAGAATAAACCAGCAGGATGAAGTTGGCCACTAATTATGAATGTGTGGGTGTGTGTGTGATTTTGAATAATATATGTTAGTTAAAATAATTTATATAAAATTATAATAAAAATTTTATATTATTTAATAACAATATAACAATTTTATTAAAAAGTGGTTTTATTTTATAAACTTTTTTAAGTGCGTTTATTGATTTGAGGTTAACTGTCGGTATGTATTCTTTTTATTTGTTTGTAATATAAATTATTATTATTTTTACATTACTATTGGTTAAACAGTTTATGTTAATGGTTTTTGATATATTACTTGATTCTGTATACAGATATAAAGGAAATCTGTTAATCTTTTGACGCTTCTTACTGGTCACTATATAATATAAAAATTTATCTTTTTTTTTCACATACAAAGAATACGAGCACACGGGGGGAAATTTTTATAAAAAATATATCTTTGTTTAGTAACGATAAAGAAGTACAACTTTTTACGTGCGTACATAAGTACACACAACGGTTTTTTTATTGCACAGAATTAAGAAAAAAATATGTTTATTTTACAAACTTTTAATTTATAATGTAACATACATTCGTAAATATCTACAACAATGTCGGGAGGTAGAAAAAGCCGTTGCCAGTACAACAAAAAAAATACCAAGATTTCAATGTGGTCATTTTATAGATACCAATTAACAAATAATTCGTTAAATTTAATATATTGACTTAATTCAACATTTTTTTATAAATATACATCCTACAATAAAATAAAGATACGTAAAAAATATAAAGTCAAGTCAGCTTCGTTCTATTAGGTCTTGAGCAGGGTAGAGTTTGAAAAAACAAAAACCTTTTGTGGCATTAAAATAAAGCTTTTGCACATAATTACTTAAAGGTATTTATTTCTCTTAAATTAACTTTTCTTAGCAATGCTTATGAAGGGCTGACAAGTAAAATTATACGCTGGGTTAGGTTGAGACTGATGCGTTAGATCTTTTTAAATTAAGGACTAGTTCTTATACGTAATACCTAGTTATTGCGTGCCAAACAAGAAGATGATGAGTAAAGAAAGAAAATCGCAATGTAGCGTTACAAAAATTATCTCTTGAAGACAACGAATTCCATACACATCGCTACCGTAGCTGTACTACTCAAAATATCATTTACCGATTTGGTACTTTTTTGTATTCTTAATCTATAATCTAAGATCACAGTGGTTTGTATGTTTGTCTGTCCGCTCTTTTTCCCTCTCTTTATCCATTGTATATGCGTTACCATAGCAACGCGGTAATCGTAAGTAGTTCGTCTACCGGACGCTAGATGGCGCTAGCGGAAAATATTTAATAATAGAAAAAATTTAAAGAATTTTGTACACCTGTGCGAAGCCGGGACGGGCCACTAGTACTAAAAAAATGTGAATTTATTGACCAAAGATCCAATTTTGAGGAGTGCTGGTTTTTTGTAATCATTCTATATAATCACATACATATGATATATTATTAGTATACTTTATACATTTGGTTTTATCTCAAAGTCTAGCGCAGTTTTAAATAACTCAACGTCATACATTGAAGAAAAGACTATGTTTCAGTGGTTCTTCCAATCTTTGATTTGAAAACCATTTTAAAAACTATCATCAGACTACAAAATAATTTCTGGTTAAATCGTCACAACTTTGTACTACTAAATATATATTTCCGTCTTATTTTTATATTAATTAAGTCTATCTTTTCTAATTAATAGATTAAATACAATAAGCATAACGCTGGTTTAATGCCAAGCCAATCCTTATTGTTATATCACAGTATTCACATCTGTTCTATAGGACTATAGGAGTACATATACGGCTCGTTAGCCAAAATGTTTATCGAAACAATGTTTCATTAGTACAGAAATAATAAACGCGTATGTTTCGCGTCGTGGCACGCATTACAATAATGTTGTGGCTGTGGTCATCGCTGGATTATGAAGGTTTTACTTGTTTCATTTCCCAAACTCTGTCCTTAAAACTATTACGATAGAAGCTACTAGATCGTGGATGATAAGACTGTATTGCGTTGGTATTCATGACTTGGACCCATTTTGGCAAACAGAACCAACCCACCGCAGGTTGGTTTTGAGAAAACTAGACTTTTGTATACAGAATATGGAAAATGCATACATAGTATATTAATGAATGAATACTTGTTAACCTTATGTGGAATACTGTAGCCTATCTAGGAATATAAGATTTATAAATATTATAAATAATAAGTGTTTTGTATACGTACCATTTTGTATAGTTCTCAAACTGTGGGTTGGTTCTTGTTTGCAAAAATGGGTCCAATTGAAAGTTCCACAGAGCCTCCTATTATTATATTTTAATACTAGTGGACCCGACAGACGTTGTCCTGCCTGTTATTTTTGCAGTATAGATAAATAACCTAGATACCGTCTGCAGCGCCATCTGCCGGGCTGATTTGTGAATCTAAACCATTCTCAGATCCCCTTGAACACACACAAAAAATTTCATTCAAATCGGTCCAGCCGTTTAGGAGGAGTTCAGTGACATACACACTCACAGAAGAATTATATTTATAAAGATAAAGTAAAATTATGTTAGTTTTGTGTCAGGTGTGCTGCAAAGTCAATTCTAGGTGTGTTTTTCTATAGATCAGGCTGATCTAAAGTGATTGCACTGCACTTTTCGCCGAAAGCACGTTTAGCAGAATAACTTTATTTTGTTTTTCAATATTTCTCATAGATCGACTCTCACTATTCTTCATAGATTTGCCTTGAAATGAAATGGACTAGATATAGGTTAAACTTAATACGGGAATGTTAAATATAGTCACAAATGTTTCGGTGAAATGGCATCGGGAATCAGGGAATCGCAATCGTAGTTTATATGGTTAATGCGCTGGGTGTACATTTGTGGTGTCTTTGTATTCTTAACTTTAAGTTCATTTAAGGATTTCGCTTAGACCTACACCAGTCACATATCACGAGAGAAAAAGAGTTTAATATTGTTTTCCAGTATTATTTAAAGATAATTCTCTGTCAGGTTTCTTCTTTTATTAGTTTCACTGATATTAATCTTCAAAATATTTTCGACAAAGCAAAATATAAAGATCGAACCATCTAAGAGTTAAAGCTACGTTTTACTACTTGACACACTAAAGGTTATTTTTCTTTTAAGCGAAGCAAATATTTGTTCAAATACATCAAAATATGTATTTTCAGCGGTTCGAGAGTGTTTGTTCGATCCGAACGTCGAGCGATAGCCGCGTGACTCAGCGGACAAATAGGCAGTAAGCTGACGCATGTTCGGACATCTATTTACTTTTTGCTTCACAATTTGTTTTAGATTGGAGATTGGTCAGGTATTTCACTGGTGATATTTTTGGACAGATTTTACGAGTTTCATTTATGCTTGTCGAGAGCGCCGTAATGCTGTTCAAAAATTTAAACCGTGTTTGCGGGGTAGCGGTTGAATGTAAATACTGTTTGGGATTTGGAGAATTCATCATATCCGAATTCTTTATTGATTATGGATCTGTTTTTTTTGGGTTTTTTGCTTAAGCAAACTAAACTTGAGATTAAAGTGATCAGCTTTGTTAATGTAGATAATAAATTTACACAGGCCTACATGGTAAAAATGAAAAGAATAATATTATTTTAATATATTGTTTTAAACTTTCATGGCTGTTTGTTTTAAACATTATAGTAATAACAAGGTACATGGAAACAATCCCGTAAATAACTTATATTACTATAATATTATTTTAGTGTTGTTTACGACCGTTTGGTGTTACGTTAGCGATCCTGCCTTTCGCACCGTCCCGGGTTCGAGTCAGATCTTTATGTGAGCAATACGAGCATTTGTACATCAGTCATGGGCCATCATCATTCCTTTGAATATTACATATCTTCGTCTAGAGTAACGGACCCTAGTATCCATAACACAAGACTTAATTTGTTTACTTTTGGCTAGGCTAATTGGTGTGAATATATAAATATTATATTATTATTATATTTAATTATTATACTTAATATGAAATTAATTTTCGAAGGAAACAAAAAAAGGAAATTAAAGGTAGAATTCGAAGGCGTAATAGTTAAGGCACGCGGCTTCCTTTGCAGGGATTAAAGCAATTTACTGAAATGCCGGTTATATAAATAAGTGGTCCAAATACATACTTTACTTCATATATAATCCATTTGCATTTGCGTCACCACCAAACAATGACATTCAGATCCATGTGTTGGGTTAATAATTAGGGAGAACACTCCTTAAAACTCCATTTAGACATAGGCTGTTGACAATGAGGATGTTTACAAATTTGACTAAAAGTATCCAAAATTAAGATATTTCCAAATTATAAACGCTTTAACAATTTTTGTCTCAAAAGGTTGAGGATGTTGTCGTAGAGGAGTGTATCTAAGTAAGAAGCATAAGGTTAGGTTAGTTATGAGGGTGGGTTAGATTATGTTTTATCTATTACCAGGCTGAAAGCTTTAACAAATTATGCCTTATGTGTTTTGAATTTATGTCTATCAATAGGTAAACAATAATTTCCCTTAAAATGGATAATGCATCTCCTATCGAGGCAATTCCTTGCAATTGATAATTTTGAATTGTAGTGTGAAAATTATTCCATCAATCTATAGGCATAATTATTAGGTAAGGTAACCGAATACTAGGCGATGCAGTCGCTAAGCGTAAAGCTTTGCTAGCACCATAAATTGGAGCGGCTTGTAAAAATAAAAAAAAAATCAATAATATTTAGTAAATTTTAAAATTATATAATAATGAAAATTTTCAAAAAGCGCGCGCTTTTTGTTTCGATGGGAAATCCCATAGAAAAAATGTTTTTTGGTCATAACTTTTTTATTATTGTGAATTTCAAAATTCTCTCCGTCACAATCTGGTCCTAAACCTGTTGATTCGATTCCACACAAAATATATTAAAATCGGTTAAGAACTCGGGAAGTTATGTCTCGCTTCACTCGCTCCGCTCCATTAATACATAGTTAAACTTTAAACCAGAAGAATTCAGAACTACATCTGTGAGCTAAGCAGTTATATTTGTATCGACACCCTTTCTTATATAAAGTTAAGTATTAGCGTAGTAAAAAAGATTATGAAAAAATAAGTTTAAAACTTAACCAGGACCAAAAAAAGGTTCCGATAGTTTTTCGTAAACACAGCATACCACTAAACCCTCTTCACTTCGCGACATGCAGTCGCCATTTTTGTTAAATAAAACGACAACGAAATAATCCTGCAAGTTGGACCAGAGGAAACGTTGACAATTTTTAGAGCTGATGGAAGCGAAAATAATCTCCGTTAAAACAGTTCGGTATTGTCCTATGTACGTGAAAGAGGATTACCAGGAAAAACGAGTAAGAAAGTTTGTCTAATAGAAGAAAACTTAGATAAGTAAAAATATCGATAGGTTTTCTTTTAACTGGTCTTAGCAAATTACACCCAGTAGCTGTAGTAATTTGATATATTTCGAGAGCATTTGCTTATTTTTGGAGGAATCGATTCATATTTTTAAATACCGGACGCTTTATATGAAATAAGGCGCCGGTAATTAAAAATATGAATAGTAAAATTTAGTGATCGAATGATAACGTAACGGTTTTGTTTGACCTTTCACTTTTATTTTTGAGTTTTGTTTTATTATATTATGTTCCTGTACAAAGATAATAGCTTTTTTCCTCTTTAGTGGCTACTGATTCTGTTTTAAATCACAACCAGCTTTACATCAGAATATGTATGACGGCATTGAGCCCATCATTTTCTTAATAGTTCTTGCAATAGTTGTAATTATGTAATATGTACAATTAAATTACAACGAACCTTTGCTCTTAATCTATCGAAATTTCAGTTTAATACAATATAAAAAGTTTATCTTGTACAAAGTTTTATTTGATAATATGTGCAAATTAAGATATATCACTAGAAATTTCATTCCACTTTAATTTGTGTCACAAACTTGCTATTTCTGAGACATCACAGTAATTTCCTAATTATTAATATGTACACAACTAAAACAAATTATGATATTAATATTATAAATATTTTGTACCAAATTCTATCTGGTACTTCTAGTATGAGCACTTAAGAAGCTTAATAATAAACGTGTATTTTAGCAAGAACGCTGTATTCGCAGAGTCCCAACTTGAGCTCAAGTTGGTATAAATAAATAATCGAAGTAATTTACACGAAATTCTATTTTGAAGTCAGTTTGCGCCCTCCCTGAATGATGTATTAGTGAGTTGCTGTCTAGTGTCAATAATTAGGAGGCTATGAATAGAGAAGTTTGTGACCAAAATAAGGCGTGTTGCTCTTCTGAAAATTTTAACACTTAACCAAAGTGTTATTTAGCTTTTGCTAGTTGTTATGAGTTGCCGGGTAATCAAGCTCCTACTCTGATGGATTTACAGCGTTTGTTTGCGATGCAAATACGCGAGAATGCCTCATGTGAGTAGTTTGTAATTGTGTAGTGCGGTGCGCAGGAAATTTCAGCGGAACGAATTTGCTCGTTAATAAATCGCAAGCTATACAAGTGAAGAATTCAGTCAAGCTTGTGGGTAACAATCAAGAAAAAGCTCAGATTAGAGGCAGGAATATATCCGCACATACTTAGTATATTAAAAAGATTATTCAGTGGGATGTAAGTAGGTTATATTGAAATAAAAGGGTGAAAAACTTTCTTCAAAGTATATATAAGTTTTGGGATTTCAATTGCTGTATCATGATAAATGAAATAGTCGATTGATTTCCAACTGCCGACTTTACGCATTTCTGAAATATTTTAAAGAATGATAGTTTAATATAATCCTGGACATATTACTATTTTTTTACGGACTTTGTCACATCGGTGGCAGTTCAACTCGGTATATTTTATTTAAAGCTGGTATCCCAATCGATGAGCGACAGCCTCTTTTTATCTTTTAAGTCGCTTTGGGCCAACGACGAGTAACTGAGTTTGGCTGTGCATTATAAAATTGCAGCAAATGCTGGGAAATGTGAAATGTGTTACTGTTAGCCTGTGTGACAAATCAAAGATAGATACAGAGGCAAATACTCGAAACCAGTCTCTTACTTTTCTTCTGCAATACCTTCTAAATCGCGTGGCATCAAGTTCTCATCCTGAAACCTTCGATTGTTTAAATGCTTAATAACAAAAAGTACTGCAACTTAGTTATTACATCATGATCATATCAACTGCTTCTCGCTGGTTCTATATTTATTGATGTTAGTATACTAACCGTACTTTAACTTACTTTACTTGAACGTTTTGCTGAAGTAAGGTGGACAATTTTGATTTCTAATAGATATGGACTTCTACCAAGTAACATCTGGAACTTTACAGAGTTATGAAAAAAAAAATTAGCCATTGGTCCAGTCTATTGGCCATCCCATGGTTATTAGCTATTCTCTATACTGTGTTTTCGTCCATAGAAAAAGGCCCATGTTCCAGCTGTGAGAACAGTAATTGGCTGATGATTAAATTTTCTTTTATAATCTGATTAAAAGACGAAATTATAATTAAAGTATTTATCTAAAGAATATTTTTCTATAAATAATTCAACTTGACTGAGGGGTAAGGTGAAACTCAAATTTATGACCAAGAGGTTCAATTAAACTATCGTGACTTTGACAAACGTGTTGAATATTTTCCAGTCCTAGCGCCATCTCTTTATGTTTTAGGCAACTACTGCCACTACATTGAATATAATACTTTTACTATGTATTGCTAAGCTTTTATTTATTTTTTGTTTTTAGCCTTTTATCTACTAGATTATTATATCTAGAGAAATAATTATCATCAAGAAAAAATTAATTATCTCAGTAGTCGAGTGGGCGTAGTCCTTTTTGTCTTTAAAACATTCCTCTAGATATAATCAATCGAAGAAATCATGCACTCAAATGTTTTTAAAACAAAAACAAAAAATATATAAACTATGTAAAACGCTCGAAAACTTATTAAAACAAGTCATTTAAATAAGGTGATTAAACCCATACAAATGCAAATAATTTAAAATACATAATTAATTATAACAGAATAAAAATTGTATCAAATCAAATTCTTATTAAAATAAAAATATAATGAAATAAAAAAATAAATTAGCAAATAAAATAACAAATTATTACAATTTAATTATACAAATTAATTTAATTAACCAATTTATATGGATAAAATATTTTTATTAAATCGTTTCAAAGAACTCTTCGCTAGCCTGTATACAGAGTTTCATGCTTCGGAACTAATTTATGAAACAATTTTTCCAGTCTGGCGCAGACACCTTTTCTACAGACTTCTCGAACGCTGTTAGCGCATCTTTCGGCGATAAAAACTGTTTTCCTTGTAGTTAGTTTTTGTAGTTAGAATAAAATGAAGTTATCAGTTCTAAATCATTACCGTGGGAAAAGTGACCTAAGGCTTTGATTGGTGTGCTGTCCAGGAATTTCTTAATCATGTCACGGCACCATTCCACATGGTTTTACATCTGAACAGCAAAGCTATTTTTGTCATGCTAAAGTGAAGGATTCCCATTCCAATTTGCAATATAACTATAATTAGTTTTTTTATTCTTTTATGGTAACAGTCATCGACGAACTTAGAAGGGCTTTCTTCCATAAATGCTGTTTGAAGTCGATCAAATGACTCGTCCGGTTTAAGACCACATTCGAAATCATAAAATATCATCGCTCCAAAATGTTCAATGTCCAGATAAATTTTTCCATGAGACATGATTATTCAAGTTAGCTCTCAAAAATGTGGAGGATTTTAGCAATTATCTGACGGTGACTGTACCTTCACTAGCTTAAATCGGCCAGGGCCTTATATAACAACCCTTTTTCGCAAAACTTACTGAGTGGCCTGATTATTATTTTGTCTATTACGGTCTTCAATTTGTATTTATTTTATAGAAGTTACTAAAACCTCACATCGATACCCAATTGTTTTCAAGAAATACTGTGATAGATAAACAAGTAATGTTTGCGAATGCAAACAGTTCGAAGTGGTATGATACTTTATAGACGATTGTCCAAGTATTTACGTTGCAGAATTGGAACTGTTTCGATCAAAGATAATAATACCTGGTACACTATTGTGCTCTGTATGTACGAGGGGTCAGTCGCTTTAGAAGGACGAGCGGATTTAATTTTAGAATCTGCAGCAGATACCCTTTATGTAAGATATAGTGGTTGAGTGGCTGGCAAACTGAATTGAGCGTAGCTATAATTTCTGTGTTCCTTTCTATTAGCACAGGACAACATTTTTTTTTTAATATTATAATAGATTAGAATTTGGTAAAATATTGATTGAACACAAATTGAGAACTGGCTTTCAAAAAATAAATAAGAGGTTTTCATCTAATTAAACTGTATTTTGTTTAAAGGTTGATTCAATTGAGAAAAATCAAAGACATAATATCGGCCCTCTTATTTTAAAAAATGTGTTTTACGAACGTTTGATTGATGATGATTCAGTTTTACGAACAATTATTACAAGATTCTTAAAGGTTTTGTAATAGTAAATTCTCGATTAACACTAATACTCCAATGAAGTTTCAACTATACGTTCGACAGTGTATCAACCTATACACTCTAATAAAATGATTTCTATTACAAAAGTAAGTTTTAACGTCCCAGTGTATATCTCGACGCGGTGTCGACTATAAGTTACCATAATAGCAAAGTAGATAGTTAAGCCAATAGAGCTACTTTACATCAGTAGCTGTCAAAATGGATTTAAATATTCCATCAAGTAAATTGGCTTACTATAAGTTGCTATACGATATAATAGAAAATCTTTTATTCCCAATATTTATATATTTGTTTCATCATTATTATCTTGCATATAATGGAAATGAACTTTTTACTAGCTGACCCGGTAACGCGTTGCTATGGTAACGCGTTGCTATGGTAACGTTAATTGATACAGTGGAAAAAGAGCGGGAAAAAGAGCGGACAGACAAACACACAAACAACAAATTTGTGTTCTTAAAGTATATACTAGCTGACCCGGTAGCGTGTTGCTTTGGTAACGCGTTGCTACGGTAACGCGTATACAATGGAAAAAGAGCAGGAAAAAGAGCGGACAGACAAACACACAAGCAACAAATTTGTGTTCTTAGATTATAGATTAGACATCATCACATGAACCCAGGTCAGGTAGCCAATGCACTAATGTTATGGTATTCAGATATAACGACGTAGCTATAACATCCAGGCCGGCGCCATTACAGAAAAATTAATTTTCTCTCAGCCGGGAATCGAATTACGGAATAGCTTTACCATAAACACCGGTATGCGAGCTACTCGACTACGGAGGTCGTGAAATGCAGTTAAAATAAGTTCTTTTGACTCGTTTTTCCTACTCTCACTTGCTGTTGCTATGAAAAAATTGTAAGGATTGATGAACTCGACGTATATGGTGCCACACGGGTAGTGCGGCGCCGCACCGCACCGCGGTGAACAGCGTTGTGCTTTACCCCTCCTCGCTTCGTCTCTCAGGTGCCAAGTCCGGTGCGCTGCGGTGCGACGCCACACGGTGTAATAACGCGTCGTGTGACATGGTATAGTGATTTGTATCGCACCGCACCGTTAACGCATCGTGCGGCCTCGCACTTATAGGAATTTGTACCCCTACGTGGGCTGAGTGCATATTGATAGGTACTATTGTCTGCAGAGGTAGTAACGATACAGTAACTTAACATGACTTCCAAATCACAAGGAAACAAGATAATAAATAGTCTTTGGTGACTAACCACCATCAAGCGTGTTACATTTTATACCTTTTAAGCTTCAGATTTCAAACTTGAATGTCAAGAGTTTAGATGCATTTACCACATTATTATAGGCTGTGGTAGTTAGTCACCCAAATAAAACTGGTCCACAATTGAAATTGTTTTAACTGGTTCCAGTACCAAACCTAACAGTTAATTTTATTTTTGTAGCGTTTTGTTAGTATTGTCACGTAAAATATATTTGTAAGAATAGGTTAACACTGTGACCTATAAAAATAAAATAATTATTGTAGGCGAGTTTTTAGCGACTTTCCACCTAACTTTTATTATTACAAAACAGGATATACAGATAACCTTGTCTTAAAACCGAAACTGTCGCTTTTATTTGCAAAGAGGAATACAAAGACATTATAAGTTTTAAACCAGATCTTACTTAAGACTTGAGACCTGAGCGTAAGTTTTTAAACATGCGCGTCTCATTATCGCGTTTTAGATTTATGCAATACCTTAATAATACGAAAAGTGCTTATTTTAAATCTTTATGAAATGCGTTAGTAACGTTTGCATATTTCTAAACTAACACTTAAACCTCAAGTATAAAACTCTTGCTGTCTCTTTCGGTCGCATCATATCAGTTGAGCCAAACCTTTTGTTTGACTATAGAGATTTTGTATCGAACAAAGACACAATACCATTGATTTGGTTAAGTTACCAGACATACGTTCACCTATTATATATTCTATTAATAATCAGTTCGTCTAGATGTCATATAGGTCATATAGAAGACAAAAATGCCACTTTTATAGGAATAAAGTTTACTAAGTAATTCAGTGTTTATACCTTGGTTTTATTTATTTACACTAGTACCAACCCCATGCTTGCACCTCAGCTACTATGTATTAACCACCCGTTTAATCCATCACATGACATGCACTTGTGTTGCTGTGGTTATTTCTAACCACAGGCTGAACGTTAACGCATTAAGCACGGTTACGTTTAATTTATAAATAAATTCCTATTACCGCTTTGTTCTGATTATTTTTCGATTAGTTAAATTACTTCGCGTTCATACTTTTGGCGAGGGGTTTATTGCTTGAGGGATGAATAAATAAAAGTTCGTAATATCTGGGATCTGCGCAATTTTTTAGGGTAGTAACTTATTTATTTAGCAAAGTGCTGCCTCGTCATATTTATACATATAAAAGTTTTAACATCAATTGATTCAGTTTATATAGCTAATATGTTCGTATCACAATTAGAGCTTAGTAAATTATTGGGGCCATAACAAATTAAGTTACTCAGATTGTATACCAACATAAAAATAAAATTAATGCCAAGCAATTTGAAGGTATAACAACGGAAAACAAAGAATTATTAGTTATTTCAACTTACACTATATAGAAGTTTGCAGGATAACAACCTTGTGGTCCGGTTAGAAAGTTTACTACACCAGCTTACTACTTGTAATAAGTACAAGTCAGGCTCCGCTATTAGAGTTACTAATGTTCAGTAAGGGCAGCAATTCACAGCAAAATATGGACCACTTCGAATGCAATTCTTAAACTGCAGCCAAAAAGCTGGTTGTCCTAAACAAGGTCAAGCGATAGTTTACCTTGGGACAGCTTTTAACTCTCTATTAAGCTCATTCCGACCTTGCATAGAATACTGCAGCAACCTCTGGGACGGTTCAGCAAGATACAAACATGGTGAACCGGATACGATTCAGCACAGAATTGAGAGGCTTATTAATGACAGCAATTTGTCCTAGAGCAAGCTTCATACTTTGGGTCACCGCCGCAAAGTTGCCTCTCTGTCGGTATTTTCAGATTTTACTTAACAGACTATACTTTGGAGAGTGTGCTCAGGGGCTGCTTTTTCCCTTCTTCCAATCAGACATTCAAACGTACTGTGAGCTACCACTCTTTTTGGTTGCTAGTCTTAACTGTCGCACCAAGCGCTACTCAATATCTTTGGAGCAGAGCATTGCAGTGCGTCTGTATTTCCGAGCACTTATAATCCGTCAGTTTTCAAAACCAGGGTTAATAGGCTCCTTCTGGGTTAGTTCGCTCCACCGTGCATCCTTGTCTGTTTTCGCTCCCAGGCTTGATTGGGATCAAGAGTGAACCTATTAAAACACAAAAGATACTATTTACTTATGATATCTTTATGTTTCAATTTTATATTCATTTAAAAATTTATTATTTCAGTATTAAATATTTGGCCCAATATCATCAGTCTTAACTTATAGTTGAAATTTTTGCCATTTTACAGCATCAGGCCTGTAATAACTGTCGATTGAGAAATTCAGACAAGGAAGAACTAGTTCGAATGCCTTCACATATTTCTCAATATCTCAGTTCTTTTCCAAAATATTTTTTTTTCTTAAAGGCGCGTATTATAAGCTCGATTAAATAAACTGAAGCTTTAACTGAATTATGTCAGAAACTTTTAGAATGTGACACCTTTCCTTTTTCGTTAAAATGAGGAACTCGGATAAGCTTTCTCTAGTAAAGCTGCTCGGCAATTGTACAGAGTAAGAGAGTGTCTTAGTATAGTTGCTTTGTAGATTGAGTAGTAGATCTTAGACAACTTAAAGTAAAATGGTTGTGATATATGTGTAGTCATCCAAGTATATATGCTTTAGAGTGATAGTTGGATTCAATCGCTACAAAATGTTATTACTATCAGAAAGCACTAATATTTTAATATGAATATATTTTAGTATCACTCTCAAGAATGTGGTTTCTGCTAAATTTAATGATTTTATTTCGAATAACATCAAAATATTTAGTTCTTACCCTTCCTTTCATCAGCAATTGTTCTTGTTGTTTTATATTTAATCCTGACGTTTGACTCGCGCCTGTGATCATGGCTCCTGTGAGGGAGGCAAAATCTCGTGAATTCGTAAAAGTGGTTAAATTAGCACGGAAATATATAACAGGAATTAATTTGAAATTAGTATCTTTAAGAAGTAGTTAGGGTTTCACATATTTAATTCAGGTGACGCTGCCGGTGGGGAAGCCTGGACTAGTCGCCGGTCAACCCTGCCAGTCAATCTTATCAGTGAAAATTAATACATGAATTTCCCGTCAAAAAGGCATGAATTTGAAACACCCAGTATATAATGGTGGATGATTTATCACTGATTATGTGTATTTTGTTTAACAAGTTTGTTAATTTAGAAGACTGTTTTTTTTGTTTAATCTTTTAACTGCTAGTTTTATATGAAAAGACATTATTAGTAGAAGAAACTCAACTTATTGCAGGTGCCAGAAGGGTGTCGTACCCACTTATTCACTTTCCGGGCGAGTACTCTTCAACTGAGCTACCGTAACCTTAACAGACCCTTCGAATTTTCTCAAGAATTTCCCAAGAATCTTTTCATGTTCTAGGTATTGTAGAGTTCGTCCGGGATATGACTTCCTTTCGGGGCTCAGGGCTGGTAGGCTGTGTGAGGTATTTGTACTCGATAACTGGAAAAAACCACTTATATTTCTGTATACTTTATTTATTTGAGACTCGAAGATAATCAATACATTCACAAAGTTCGCACACGGCAGGCTCTTCTCAACTTTTTCTTACAAATCAAATAAAATTCTGACAAATTTCAAATATTAAATATTTATATTCTTTAACTTTACTTTTAAATGGAACCAAAAAGTTCTTAATAGTACACGGGATCTACAGTACCACACATACCACATCGAAAATTTATATATTTTTTAAGTACTTATCCAATTAGCTAATGTGTGTTCCACTTTTTTAGTAATAATTTCTTTAGATATGGAAAACCTTTTTTAAACTTGTTACATCTCATCTATTAGAAACGTGTTGTGTGGTGTCCTGCAGAGTAGAATAACACGCACTCTTCAGACTTGAGGCGACTAATGATACTAGCGGCAATCACCATACACATTGGTTTACATTTGTCCGTTTTGTGCAATCCTGTCTTTTGCACCGACGGTCCTGGGTTCGAATCCCGGAAGGGGCAGATTTTGTGTGATGAATACGAACATTTGTACCGGAGTCATGGGTATATAAATATATTTCTATTAATATTATTCATTTATGTATGACTAGCTTTTAACCGCGGCTTCGCCCGCATTTTTTTATTTTTTTTTAATAAAAAAATTCTATATTACTTCTAATACCTCCAAGAATATATGTACAAAGTTCCATGATGATCGGTTTAGTAGTTTTTGCAAGAAAGCATAACAAACAAACTGACATTTACTTTTATAATATAAGTAGGATATATATATATATATATATATCTATCCGTTATCCTAGTATCCATAACCCAAGCCTTATAGTGCTTACTTTGGGCTAGGCTGATTGGTGAGAATGTAAGAAATATTATTATTATAAGTAAGGGTAAGGGTGTAAGGGTTTTACTTTTTAATATTTCGGTGAATCCACGGCTTAATACAACTTATATGTAGAATAAAATATTAAAAACAAGCTAGTAACAGATTCCTACAATAAAATGGCTTTGAATATTCTCAAAGTTATAAAGAAACAAGCAAGATATATGGTTGCACAAAGAAATTCAATTATTGTAGCATCTATTTACAATGAGGTCATAAAACAGAGCCGTGCTCAATCGCCAACAAAAAAGTTGTTACCGATAATCTTAAATTAATAACACCAATAAAGTCAAGTGTTAATGATATGTTAAATATATCAAGGTTGACACTGTGACTCGTTGAATTGTTTAGTTGCTCTAAATACACAATTAGTATCGTAATATTATAGTTGGAAATTCGACAAATCACTATATTAGAATAGTGCCGGCATAATATACTAATTTCAAAGTATTCGCTAATGTAATCGCTTGAAATACCAAAAAAACATTAAGCATAACAAACATTAAAGAGAACGTTAGTATTTGTGATAGATAGATAGATTGATAGATAGATAGATAGATATGTTAATTCCGGTTGTACACACATTATACATTGCCATTATATAACCAAAGAAAATAACAAAATAATTTCATTACACAACCAGCTTTGGCAGGTACCTGAAACAACGCGAGTCAGTGTCATATATGTGCAATTAAAATGTCAAAGAGAGTGGAGTTAGAAAAAAAAGGAGATAAAATAGAAATTGCTCGAGAAAATTAGATAATAACAATAATTCAATTAATAGGTACATAATGTCAAAAAAAAACAATAAAAAAATAGTACCTAATGTCAGTGAGAGGTAATATAAATGTAAATAAAACAATATATTATTTGTGGTAATAATTCAGTTGTTTTTACGGAATTAAGCGAAGATATCGAGTTACATATGGGGCACACTGTAATACTCGGTTCAGTACTTTATATTGCAATGTTCGAAATTGTGTCATAGATTACAATCATTCACTGATAGAATTTCATCTGAACTGTTGCATTACACAAGAATGCTTTTAGTGAATAGCTATCGGTATATATTGTTTAATACGTAGGTATATGATACTATGTATCGTGTTGGTAATTGAATGTAGTGGTATATCTGGTATTTAAAAAAATATTTACTTAAAACAACAATATATTCCAATTAAGAGATTATTATAAACTTGTATAAACATAACAACGTATTGAACCGTTTTGTTGTTGAATAACAAATTATAACCTAAAAGCGTCACTTGAAATAATAATATTATTGGATCCTATTGAATAAAGCAACGACGGGCGATGGCTCTAATGAGAAGGCCCATTCTTAATTACTTTTCAATTATTCGATGATTGATTACCTACAATTCTACTAATGAATCTTTGTTCAATGTCACATGCCGCTCGCCAGCCTTCCAATCTCTTAGGGATGACGCTACTGTAAAATTTTGAAATGTGTTAACTTATCACTTGTGTGGCGATGACACCTATGCACACAGCCGACTATAGAATTGCATCCAACACGAAGCAAAAAGATTGACACTTCGCATAACAGATGGCGCTAGCTTCGAAAATGTGCATTACTATGGGGACCTTCATCGTGCTTTAATGTTTTCTATTGCATATCTACAATATATGCAACGTTCGACCTATTTTGGTTAGACTGCGGTCATCACACATCACTTAGCTTGGTGGAAGATCTTTCCGTTGATTTCCATCACTTGTACCCTATTTTTATTTTCAGATTCTCTTAGGGGTGCTTGTGTAGTGTTATATAAGTACAACACCATAGTAAAAAGGCAGCAAAAAAGGTAGCTTATTGGGAATTGTATCAACAGTTAAACAATCTATTGGTAACCTATAAAAAAAAAAATGTTTTTCCAAAGTGAAAAATAATTAGTACAAATCAAAGTGTTGCAGCAATTTATCTTTCAGAGATATAGCTCGGATTCTGAGCAAAAGCGTCATGTAGCCTGGACAAATTCTTTCGAGTGGTTCATGCAAACCAAGGTTGGTTAGATGACGAAGAATACTGGAAATCATGACAATAGTGTCTTGAGTAAATTATACGGGATTTTTAACTGAACCGATTATAACAGTTCAGTGCAATTAATTGCATTGTATATAATGTTAATGATTAATGTGCAGAATAAAGTAACTTTATAAGTATTTATTTTATTGCAGTGTTTTATTAAGACTGCAAACATTTTTGACACTTTAACTTAAACATAATATATTGTATACATTAAAAACAAAGCGCTAAATACAATTACAGGCAAACACAACTTGAAATTAAATTGAAATAGTCTTAACAATCAGTAAGCACCTATGTTATATTTCAGACATTTTCAAGCTGTTTTGATTAGGTATCATCATCGTCCGTAACGTCCTTGCTGCTAGAACGGAGATTTTCCCCTGTACAAGAAAACAGCATAGAAAGGATAAGCTTAACCATTTACACTGTTTCGTTGTGGATTGCTCAACGAACGACTGGAGATGCGGTTTGGACTAATTTATTTATATAAATGAAGAGAGTTCAGCCTAGAGCAACAATGCGTTCTTCTTACAAGTATTAATAGAACTAATATAACTGCTTTAATAAGCATATAAACTTAATAGCACATTAATTTATTTCAAAGTTATTTGGAAATTACATATGTTGTTTACCATTTAACAACAGATAAAATGCATATTCAATGCGTACAGTGGTTTTGAACAAGTTTTGAATATTACACCACATTTTAAATAACTACTAGCGCACCACGTAAACGTATTGTGTGTGATTCGTGAGTCTGGGGAATGAGAGAGGGAAAGAAACTAATGGCTTACTGTTCCTTTCAAAGTACAGAGCTGTAGATAATAAAATTTCGGTCATGCATTCTATGATTGACCCTTGCAAAAGTTGCTTAGTTTCCGCAATCATTTGTCAAAATCGCTAACCACTGCGGCATCGACTTAATCGTTAATTGATTATATGGTTTTATAATTATATAACTCTTAACTTTTTTGTATAGAATGGATTCGCTCTTGATCCCAATCAAACCCAGGGGCAAAGACAGAATCCACGATGGATAGAGCTAACCCAGAAGGTGCCTATTCACCCTGGCTTTAAAAACAGACGGGTTAAAAGTACTCGGAAATACAGACGCAGGGAGGGAGTTCCACTCCTTTGATGTGCGCATTATTAAAGAAGTTGAGAAGCGCTTGGTGCGACAGCTAGGAATAGCAACCAAGAAAGAATGGTAACCCGCAGTGCGCCTGGATGTCCATATAATTAATTCTGTTTTTTACTACAATCGACAGAAATTGATTTATCGACTTACCTTATTGTAATAGAGATCAGTTTATTTAAGAGTGTTGAGTTTGATATACTGTCGACCACACTTACTGTAACTGATTTGTCTGACTTCTGCGTCATTGAAATACATCATTTTTTACCGTTTTTAAGCTTTTATTTTCATTTCCTTATTTAATTTGTCTGTGAGGAAATTTCTTTTCCCAGAATTTTGTGGAGGTATAAAATTGTTATTTATTATAAATATTTAGGCCTACTGCCTTCTGGATTTGTAAAATATCAAACTTCAACCCAGCGCGATTAATATAATACGGCAAATATACCCAAGCAAAACTAAAGATAAAATCAGTAGGTATAATATACATAGGAGCATCCTGTTGATATAGAATCTTAAATTCAGCAAAAAGGCAGGTCTCCGAGCAGACTTAATTCGAAAATCCTTAATATGCATATATCTACGTCATTTTTGTTGGTGATTACAAATTTACATTTTGCAAGTCGAGAATTCACCATTATGTAAGTATATCGATCTATAAGAGATTTTTTTTCCAAAGTTAAGTTTGTTTTTCATCCGACGGCTTTATTTGTGCATTAAGAAAGTTTTTGGTATTTATTTTTATTCGGGTGTAGTCTTAATGTTTAGTGACTCTTGCCATGACAACACGGACATTGTTGTTTGTTATATTACGGGTACTGTTTTTGGGGGGTAACTCAACATACATAAGGGAAAATATATTCGACACTAATTTTACAACAATGTCACATTAACCATTGTGTGTATATTTAGGAGATACATAGTGTTATAATGCAATAACGTATTTGGGTCGTTCTTCTTTTATACCGACAATGGTCTGTCCTTCGTCTTATTATGGCATCTCGTTGGAGTATTGATATTTTCCTTTTTTTAATTCGGTTCGAATAAACGTCCATATTTTTCTTATCTATTAATATTATGTAATTTTTCATTTTCTCCAACTAACATATTTTTTCGTTTGTTTTCCGTAGAATGCCGTGACAGGGTGGTAAACCGAAATGTGGTCTCCACAGAAAAAGGCCACTTTGTCACATTTTTTTTTAAAACCAACATTAAAAAAGAATTAATATTTGCCGCAAAGGAAACTTTAATTAGCCCTAATGACAACATAGATGCAATTTGTTTTAAATTCCTCACAGAAACCACAATTACGGATAGTTCAAAAACCAAAAAAGCAGAAAAACGTCGTTTTACTGTCGGTAGAAAAGAAGAACGACCCATTTAATGACCGTACATTCCATGATTTGTACGGAACTTCGTTGAGCGTATCAGATTTGCACTTAACAAGTTTTTCTTTAAAAACTGGTATAATCTAGCTGTGTTAGTGTGTTAAGTGTAAAAATCACGTTTTAACTTAATTTAAGCATTACGTAACATTTTGAAAAGTACGTTGTTTTAGTCGGCCCCATAACGTGTTCGATGTGATTTCTCTGTAACCGACCAACAGACATGGGAATTCCCGGGGGGTTCCTGTCGCCCGTCCAATCTAAACTTTAGACAACCCTAGCTCCTTTAGATTAGATGGTACCCGAGATAAGATTTTCAAATAAAGGCTTTATTGTAACAAGTAACACAAAGATAGTATGAGGCTAATATAGTTGTATGTCTTTTTCTAGTTTTGACTTGGGAAAAAGTAATAAAAAATTAGGTGAGTGGAATCTTTAAGCGCGTTTAAAGTAAACCTAATTTAAAGTGATTATGACACTTATTCGTTTTAGTGATATTTGAAAGATATTTTACTTCAAAAAATTTTCGTTGGCTGGTATTTCTTTTCAATATATTAAAGAAAAACTGACTTATAAGTATGGGATAAACGTCAATAAAATTTTGATTGAATATATTGGATTAAGAAATTTATTCATGAGTTATCTTTTCCATTTGTAAAGTACATTAAAAGAATCAAACACTTAGCTACACTTAAATTACACGATTACATGTAATAAAAGATTGATAACTAATAAGAGCGTATTGCGATGAACGTAAGTTCTTGATAGAAATCAAAGATGATACCTAATATCAGATGCAATGTGTTGTGCTTGTTGTGCTTTAGTTTTTTTCCTTCATTTTTATTTAGTAATTATTTTTTTAGTTATTACTTAATACATGCCATAATGATGAGTCTGTTTTATAATAAAACTAGCTGTCCCGGCCACGCGTTGCTGTGCCGACTGCAGTGCCATCTGCCGGACTGATTTGTGAATCTAAACCATTCTCGGATCCCCTTTGAACACACACAAAAAAATTCATTCAAATCGGTCCAGCCGTTTAGGAGGAGTTCAGTGACATACACACTCACAGAAGAATTATATATATAAAGATAAAGAGAAAAAATTATAACACAAAAAATAACAGGTACGCAATCTATTTAAAAATTACCGGATATTTTTCAGAAATATTTTGAAAATACGGTCTGGATTCCAAATTAATTACACAAACTGGAGTAAGCACAGTCACACAAGAGTTATGCATATATTAAGGTATAGGACACAATCGTCAATTTCGTAAGTAGTTTAGGTACTAATATACAAAATTAGTTTTTTTTCATTGATATTACATATTGAGACACCAAGATCATCTTTTTCTTGTTAAAATTTAGAGGTTTTTCTATAGTAGTAAAAGGTTACTTATTAACTCAAGTAGTTCAGTACTTTCCGTATAAAATTTTCTATTGCAACATACTAATCAGCTTCGTAACCGCATGCAAGTGATAGTTGAGGGGTTACGATCCGTTTCCGAGTTGATAAGTGTGCTATAAACATTTAAACGATGTACTTACAAAATTTCGAGCTAGCACTTCGTATTATTTACATCACACCAGCGTTGACCGATCAACGCTAAAGAGTTGAATTACTTTAAACCAGAAAGACTGTTCCTTCTTAATTAAAAGGTAAATAACATACAAATTATAAATATCTTTGCCGCTAACAGTAGTAATATGCGTATAAGACAACAATTATTCAGTAGTAAACTAAGTGAAGCTTGAATTATAAATAAACAACTTAGGAACAAAAGACTACATCCATAATAAATTAAAACTAAGAATAATTTATTGATTGTAATCGTTCATAAAAGTCACAAAACAAAGGGAGACCTTTTACTGAGAAAAACCGGCAAAATACTTAGTAAAAGCTATTTTATTCTCCTTTTTTGTTTCACACTAGGTCGTCCGTTGAAAGGTGACCTTAGTGTGTGACCTGAGTGTACATACGCTGTAAGGTCAGCTTTCAGGACAAGCAACATTCAATTAGTTAATTTAAAAATGTTGAAAAATTAATATTTCAAACAGTACCTGACGGATCGAGCTTCGTTAACTATAACTTAAACCGACCAAGTACGTGTTGGGATATGCCCAGTAGGTTCCGAAGTAGCTCGATCCTAATTACATTATGATAATACCATGTGTGTGTGTGTGTTTGTTACCATATTGTCAGTAATAAGAATAAATTTAAAAATAGATTTTCCACGCTTTCGCATTTCTACGAAAACAAAACACTATCCGCAATTGCTACACTCCTGATGTGAGTGGCAAATTAGCATCGGTTGATGTTCCATATCGCATTACGGGGCTCGGGGCGCGCGTCGGGCTAGAAATAATAAAAGTATATATACAAACCAACAAGAAACTATGATTGCGTGATTGACAGGCGTATAGTGATATCTAGTATATAATAAAAAAAACTGTTTTACACTGTTTTATGTTACAAATTACTGTCTGCTTTAGATATTTAAATAAAACAACTTTTATATTTAACCCTGACGTTTTGACATCTTTACAGGAGCCGCGGTCACAGGATTACAGAGGCAATGGTCGTCATACCTGCTGTACTACCTTCACAATATTTAAATCAGGCACTTTCCTAACTGTTAAAATTGATACAAATAACAATTGTTTTATTTTGTATTTTATTTAGTTTTTTAATTATCACTACGATTACTGTAAACTACTGAGTCTACCTCCAGTTCTGAAAGTGGGAGGAGGAACTGGCTAAAGAAACTCGGGTAGGGGGCCGACATCTACCTTTCATTATTTGCTTAAGATAGTGGGTGTGAACCTAAAACAAAGACATTTAATTTATAAAGAGTTAAATAGACAAAATTGAAGGCCATGGAATTACAACAATGAAAGTTTGCTGCCTACTTAGTCAAATAAGAGTTTAATTAACGGTGCGATGCCTTCAAAAGGTCCTGACGCGATTATGATAATTACATCAAGAGAGGTGTACAACTCTGTAAGAAAATTACTTTATCACTTCCTCACTTTCACTTGAAAGAGTCCATTTAAGTTTCAATATTCATAGCTGAGCTTTTTAGTTATGAATTTCTTTAATATTTGAATTCATCGTGGAATTATGAAATCTAATAATATTCCCTGTATAAGGTTATTTCCATTGCGAGTCTTTTCCAATCAAACTTAAAATAAGTATTGGCAAATAAGCGACCTTAACAACTTAAGTGCCAAGCTGGTCGTATATTGCAGCGGAGACGATATTATTACATGTGGTGAGTCGGCATATCCGTAAAGACTAAAACAATAATATTTCATACATACACACCAGTTAGCCTAGCCCAAAGTAAGCACTATAAGGCGTGTGTTATGGATACTAGGGTAACGGATAGACATACATATATGATACATAAATACGTAATATTTATAGAAATGTATATAAATAAATACCCATGACTCAGACACAAATGCATTCGTCACATAAACATCTGCCTCTTCCGCCACTCGAAACTAGGACCGTAGTTGGGAAAGGCTTTGGTTAATGTGTTGTTGTCCGTACTAAATGATCCGAACGACTTTGTCCTGTATAAATGTAAACAGAAAGGGCTTTTGCAGTTTTTCCCTAACCTCAAAAACTCTTGATGCGTACTATTTTAAATATTAAAAATACACTAGTTAGGGCGATCCTAAGTTATTATACATATATGTATATGTTGTCAATAATGTATGATCACATGATATCATTGATATAATATATGTAAAATTTTAGACTGTACTCTTTTCAAAACATATATTGTTACTATTATTTTTCCTTCAAGGCAATTAGGCCTTTTTCGCAAGTATATTTTTCGCTTTTTCGCAAACATATAAGTTTTACATAGAAAATGGATAGATAACTTATAACCCGTAAATAATTTGCAGAGCAATAAATAAACAAATAGTTCGACAATGTGCTATGGGTAATAAAATCGCCCCTTCTGCATGATAAGATCAGTTTGGCACTGAATTTCTAACAGACATTTATTTTTCCATATTTTATTAGAAGTTTGTTTGGAAAAGTCTCGTAATGTAAATTGCCTATGAGAAGTCAACTTTATCTCGGAATACTATAACATCATTGCTTTTCATAAACGATAGTTTTAATCATTACTTCATAACATCCCAAGTCAGCCGTACATTTGAGCTAACCTATAAAACGACTTTGAAATCGAGTTTACATTATCGCTCAGTAAGGTGCAATTGAATAATAATACTAGGCGATGCAGTCGCTAAGCATAAAGCTACGCTAGCACCATATATGGGAGCGGAGCGTAATACCTAAAAAAAGATTTTTTTTTGTTTCGATGGGAATTTTTGCGAATTTCAAAGTTCTCCGTCACAATCTGGTCCTAAACCTGTTGATTAGATTCCACAAAAAAAAATCAGTTAAGAGCTCGGGAAGTTATGGCGTAACAGACATTGCGCCATTGAAGCTGATCCATGGGAGCTTCGCTTGCTCCGCTCCAATAATTCAAGCTAATACATTATGGAGCAGTTTAATTAAATATCGATAAAGGTTCTTGTCAAGATATTAGTAAAGATAATACTATCGATAAGATACTGTCATTTGATATAATTTAAATTTCGAAATATCAATCTGACATTAATATAAATATAGCAGGAGTATTTAAAACAGTGCTGTGGTTTTGACGCGCTTTGTCGTGAATCACTCGTTAATTAAGCTGGGAATATCATTACATTTGATTATCGTTATTTTGGCTCATTCAAACGGAGCCTTTGTGCTAGTAAAATGATTTCAACACGTGTTTCTCGCGTTTACTTTATAATTGAAACACTTAATCATGCCCTTGGAACACCCTTAGCGAGTTCTATAAAAGTCGCCTTGGCCCTATAATTGGCTATAGATCCGAGTTGAATACATGCTTCATTAAGCAAAGGGAAAGCAAGTTATGAATATAATGGCAGATGTTATCTTAACTATATAATCTTGTAGTTGTAACCTTATATAAAAGTTCTATATCATAGAAACAAAATGTAGGCAACATTTTGTATGGAGCGTGAGAAAAATAATAATTTCGTGATATTTCATAGAAAACTGGTTCGACCTTTACTCGTTAGGTAGCAACAATCATGTTTACAGACCTTTTATTAAGTGTAAACATTTTATTTAGGTTTACTGAACCCTGAAAAATATCAAAAGGCAAGTAATTATGAAAGCAAAGGTTTTTTGAAGTGAAAACTTCTTTAGTGGCGTTGTGCACCTTGTTGGATGGGTAAAACATGTTAAACTCGTGTCAGGACACGTGACCTTATCAAAAATTCGTAAGACGGAGGGAGAGTAGACCGCCGGCGCGGCGTAGGGGAGGAAGTTATATCCCCCTATCTTTCTACCGCACGGCGAAAATGTATGCCAGCTGCGGGCACAGGGCGCTTGCGCGAGTATGCGTTTATGTTTGTTGTCATGTTTGTGTACGACATCGCAATAAATGAATATTGTATTATACCACACAAATGATAGGACTTTTGTACTGATAATTAAAGCAATTCATACGAAATTATTCCCTAACCATTCCAAAATATCAAAAATTCACAATGTTTATGTTCATGTTTTCACTTCTGCCGGCACTCCCGGAGTGCAACCTGTTGTTTTTTTTAAGAAATTGACAATAAACAAGGGTTGTGTACGGGTTTGAACATGAAATCTTTATATATAGCTATACACGCAAAATTGAGTTTGCTAGTTACGCTTTAATATTTTAACTACTCAACCGATCATCATGAAATTTTGCATACACAAAACAGAAACGTACGTATAGAAACGTACATGGAGTACTTTTTTAAAGTTGCGGTTATCTTCGCGAGAAAAGCAGCAGGTAAAAGCTAGTTAACCCTTTCCGGACCAGCTACGAAAATACTATTTAAGCAATTAACATGTATTTTTATTCCTAATGCCAAACTCTAAAAATCCGATCTTACTTGTAGTGCCAAGAAATATTTTTTTGTATAGGATGTCAAAAAAATCTACGAGCATACTCTTAGGTACGATTCAGACCGACCGGCCCGTATCGGCTCGGCCCGGAACGGATGCGGACGGAGCCGTACGGCTGCCGCGACTGCCATATGCGTGCTGCGACAGCCGATAGCGCCCGTGGCATGCGTAAAACCCTGAGCGCCCAGAAGTGCTGCTTGCATTACGCTGTGTAGACGCCATAGAATTATAATAGTACGAACTAACGTATTGTGTTGTTATTTTAGCACGGCTTCTATAGCTTTAGTTATTGTTCTGAGCGTTCGACAGCCGCACGGCTCTGAATTGACCCGTCGCATACCGATGGAGCTCTCGCGGTCGCGGTATCCGTCGGGAGCCGCTCTTATCCGAACGGCGCCGACAGGAGCCGACCGGAGCTGACGGGCCGTCGCGGAATGTATATGTGGCAGAAATATGAACTGTAATTTCTTGTAAGAAGTTTCAATTTCCTTTACCGCATTGTGAAATGCCTTCCGGGCCGGGCCGATCGGTCGAGCCGGTCGGTCTGAATCGTACCTTAGTTGGCACCATGTTACAGTACCGCACTACGAGTATTCTCGTTGCTGGCACGGAAAGGGTTAACTTTAAAAATGTACTAAATATTTCTCGTACATACATACAATCACGCCTTTTTGCCGCAGCAGAGACAACAAATTTCCACTTTCAACGATCCTGACATACATCTTTCACTTCATCAGACCTTTCATACAAGCTTGTCGGTTATTTCTCGTATGTACAATAATTTATGCTATTTATTTATATAGTTTTTAAAATACATAAAAAAGAATCATCAAAATCGGTTCATAAACGACGAAGTTATCGGCGAACAAACATAAAAAAACATATATACGGTCTAATTGAGAAACCTCTTCCTTTTTGAAGTCGATCAAAAAGTATGATCAGAATAAACTTTGTCATAAAAATAAGTTGAAAGTAATCTTGTTATTTCCCTTTTCATTTGTATAACTTAAATGAACGGTTTGAAGCTTCAAAACATATTTGAATTTGTTTGTTACGAGGAAAGTTGTGACATTGTTACCGTCTTAAGGCTTATCAGATAAGTAGGAGGCAAATACAGGGCCATTAATTGTTACGCAACGAGTTGTCGGTCGATTGTCGCTCATTATCGGGGTCCGTAATCGCAGCAATATGGATGTACTTGCAGTTGTAAAGTTATACTTGATTAAAATAAGCACAGTTAATTTTATCCATTATTTTTGCTTTTTGTTCCGGTTTTTATGGGGTTCTTTGGGTTTAGAACAATACTCGTATGTGTGATGTATTCTAATATTTATTCATTCATACTATATTCTTAAAATTTAATGACGAGTGAGAATATAATGTAAAATGTGTAATGGGCCAAATTTGCGTTACGCGCGTAAGTGTTAACACGTGTGCATACGAGGGCGGGTCAAAAAGTTCGCGGAATGAGGGGCATGGAGGGGGAAAGGTGACTTTTTACTACCTGCACTAGTTGTGACACTCATTAAGAGTATAAATACTAAGTTTAAAAAAAATAGGTCATAATTACCTGAGCTACACATCAATCAACAAGTCACTCCGGAAGAAAATTTGCATCATGGAGAAAATTGCGTTTCTCAGAAAATTAGTGCTGTTCACAGAGTGGGCTTCAAAATCTTGGAACATCCTCCCCATAGTCCAGATTTAGCCCCAAGTGATTATTATTTGTTCCCAAAAATGAAAAAAGAGCTTCGAGGGAAGAAATTTTCCAGCGATGAACAAGTGAAGAGCGCAATTTCGGCCTATTTTGACGACACAGAGAAATCATTTTTTTTCGAAGGTATTAATAAATTAATTGATAGTTCTAATATATGTATTAGAGTTAAGGAGGAATACATTGAAAAGGAAAAATAATTTTGTGATTTATTTCTTACCTTTTACTCTCCATTCCGCGAACTTTTTGACCCACCCTCGTACATATGTGTATTTGTGTGCACACAACATGTGTGCATACATGTGGGTATTTGAACACATTCATGTATGCACACACATACACACATTCTCACGTACGCAGAAATATTTATACATACAGACGGAGATACACACGCACACGCTCACGCACATACCGGCATATGTACGGACACACGCAAATACATCTCAAATAATCTCAAAACATTCTTCAAAGAATGTTGATATTTTCTATCATTTAGTTAAAGAACTTCCATAAGCATGAACTTGTTAGTACATGTGCCTTTGATCCTGTGTTTCGGTTGTTAAACCATCCAGGAATCACTGACCCCGATAATACAGTACAACTAGTTTCGGGGTCAGGGGTCGATCATCTCTTATTCACATTATCTAAAACTCTAGATTTAATCTGTGTCATTGTACTTATTAAATCCGTAAATGTTGGGCTGTAAGTAAATGATTTATTATGTAATAAAAGCATCAATGCAATATATGAATATGATAGGAGAAGTAAGATGATAAAAATCGAAGATCACAAATTTGTTGTTTGTCTGTCCGCTCTTTTTTCATTGTATATGCGTTACCATAGCAACGCGTTAACCGCAAGTAGTTCGTCTACCGGACGCTAGATGGCGCTAACGGAAAAAATATTTAATAATAGAAAAAAATTAAAGAATTTTGTCCACCCGTGCGTAGCCGGGACGGCCGCTAGTTTTACATAAACATTAATAAGTCTGTGAATAGCTGGAGCTCGATGGTGACAAAAAAATCATCACTTGCTCATCCGTATTTCGGATGAAGCTGTTGGCCCCTACTGTATCTGCACATACCAACCTATATTTGATAGAATCAGCAGTCACTTCGCGGACGTACAAAACAAGCAAACTTTTTTGTGGAAGCAAGGTAGATAGGTAGATATATTTTTGTTTTTATAAATTAATCTGTATTTGGCCCACGTGTTGGGTTATTGTCCTCTTTTCTCTGCGGCAATTTTCAGTTTTAGAGGAGGCTTGTGTCCATTATTGGGGATATTAATAGACTAACGATGATTATCTTGAGATTTTTCTCATCAGAAAATAATCAATTTGTCTCAGGAGACTTGATCTCCATACTAACCCTATCCGGGCAAGTGCTTTTCCAAAAGATAATTTTATGTATACAATTTTAGCCTTTGTACTGTTTATCTCTATATATAAAAAAAACCAGGCACAGAGTTTGACCTCGGTGAACTCCGAAACTCCCCAATCGATTTTGATGCTATTTTTCATTTTGCTGGATTTGTTCTGACTTAGGACATAGGAGAGATCTCATTTTAATTTATAACACAGCAACGCGTGGCCTGGTCAGCTAGTTTTACTATTTATTATCGATGATATTGCTATTGTGTAACACCTATTTCAGTTCTTAAACTTTCTTCTTTCTATAAACAAGGCTCCTGAAAGTTAATCAAACGGTTAATCATAATGTTATCATATGAATGATAATGAACTTATTACCGGCATCCGTAAAAAGTGTAACATACCCATTGCGGGTGATCACATTCAATATTATTTCAAATCACTGGAATGGCGTCGAGCCGGTACGGAATCCCTCTCAATATCCGGAAGATTCTCATCTTCATTATACCCGGTACTTTATTGTCGACGTGGAAATATAAGGTCTGTGAGAATATACCGATAGCTGATTTTCGTACAACACCAATTTCTGTCAGCAAAGCGGACAATGTTAATCAAAGAGTGATTATGAAGGGGTGGATGAACAAGCTCCTAATCAAATTAAGTATCAATCAATATGTGCTTATTTAAATTAAACTGATACAACATTTTAGCTGTGGAAGTGTTCTTTCATCTTTAGCCGAATAATATTACGGTGGAAATAATTATAAAAATAACGTTTTAGTATTTCATTTAGTAATTAAGTTTTTGTAAACGGAAATGAAACACATTGACCATCGTACAGATACTAATTTGACATAAATTATTTTATAAATACTGTCTGATTTTTCAAAAGGCATATATTCAATCTGTGCTTGATGAAAAAATATCAACACATTTTGGTAATATTGTTAATACCAAAATCTGTGGATGAAATTATTTTTGTGTATTTATAAATTCTTTAAAAATACTACAAATTAAGCAAATTGTATTTTGAACAGTGATGAAACTATAATATAACACGATAAGATTTGATTCAAAATATGAAAATGTATTACAACCCGATATCGGTTCTTGCAAAAGTTGATTAATATGCGCAATATACGCTACAGCGTTGCGTCATCGTTCTTCTCAATGCAAAATAAATAGTTCCATGTTAACCCGTGCGTAACTTTATCTCTATTCATTAATTTCGAAGCAGCGAACGACGCCCAGACTCTTTTTCATATGCCATCAATTAGCTTGCGACCTATCTGATTTATCAAACGCCAATCACAGTCCTTTAGGTTTTTCCAAAGAACTATTAGTTTCATTATGGGCCTTCTTTTAAAAGGGATCCGAAAAAAGTGTCGCCTTCAGTAGGATACTGAACAACCGTTGATAATTGAACTGTCACCGTTGAATGATTTGTAGGAGAAAATTGAGAAAGTGTCAGACACCTAAGTTGTATTGTCGCGAAGACGAAGTTTATAGCTTTTGTAATAAGTTATTTTGAAAGTATTTTCTATAAAGAAAATATCGGGGAACACATTATTAAGAACAATGTGGTCCATGTTGGTGCTACATCGAGGTTGGAATTCAGTCCGTTTGGTTTAAAACTCATCTTATAATTATAATGTGCTACGGCTGCCTTATTAACCATGAAATCGCTTTAATTGCATAATAGTAATTAAAATTTTGAGTCAGTCGCTTCCCGGCCGTAGGCGAGTGCGCAAGTTTCTTGTGTTACGTATGCTATAAATCTATCTGAGCGACAGAAAGTGTGTGTTCTATTGGCTTCTGAGTCACTATGCATGTCAATAATATAATTAGTATCAAGTATTTAATGAAGTATGTATTTAATATCATAAAAGTTAAAATGTAGTTTATTGGGCATGGAGTTTTTATTAGCTTACTATATATTTCATAACGAATATAACTTTATTCGTATGCACTTATAATAAGTTGTTTTGAATCGTACAACATTTTCACCTACCAGCTATTCAGGACGTCTTTTCATGACATCATCACCATACATAATTCACAGAAATTAGTAGTATTATGGTTTTATTACATCGTTTATTACATTAAAGTCGACAAGTATCTGTTTTAAATAAGTGACATAATATTGTATGTAAAGTAATTGTCGATAAATACTTGTGATTGAATTATTTATGATTGTGCTATTGCTATATCCTTATATCTAATGATGTCCACGTTATTCTCTATGGTTGTAGGCGTTTTCATGTTTAATATTGGCGTGATGCCGCTTCCTTTCTCTCCTAATATAGGTAGATATGACATTGAGCTACCATCTTTTGTCTCTATAACTATTTAAACACATGATATCTTTTAAAGTTGCAATTTCATATTTGTTTATATTTATATCTTACTTGGGCGAGTATAAGCGTTATCTTATAAAGAAGAATATTTAATACACATTCACTTATTGGATCGAAGCTTCGATGGATCAGCTTCAATGACGCAATGTCTGTTACTCCGTTACTTCCCGAGTTCTTAACCGATTTCAATATTTTTTGTGTGGAATCGAATCAACAGGCTTAGGACTTGATCGTCACGGACCCAAATTTTGAAATTGGCAAAAATGCAAAAGTTACGACCAAAGAACTTTGACTGTATGGGATTTCCCATTAAAAGTTTTCGTTCTTATGGAACTTAAAATTTACTAAACATTATTGTTTTTTTTTTGTTTTATGCTTCGCTCTAATATATAGTGCTAGCAAAGCTTTATGCTTAGCGACTTAATCAAAGAATGAAGACTATCTTGGTCCGTGCCTCGACGTGTTCCATCTAATGGAGACCTAACAGTTTACTATTATAATTTTTGTCTGTGAACAACATGAATGTGTGCTCACTCTATTTATGTTACCTGTGCTGATCAAGAAGTATTCTAAATATGTATGAAAAAGAGGTAATGCTCAAAATATAGTGAAATATCCTATATCGGAGCAATCACATTTTAAGATACACATAATAACAGCAGCGGAGGTTATTGATGCTATGATAAAAATAGGAAGGAGGAAGGAGGCTTTGTTACGAAGGATTATTCTGTGATCAGATAAAAAATAATTAAACAAGGTCACTTTCTTTTTAAAACCGTCGAATAAAGATAATAAATAGAGAGTACTCAAACACCCACGTGCTTTGAAGACGACTTTAATCTACCGGTGTCTGTATCGTTTAGTCAATAATGAAAAAAAAAATAATCAAGTCTTGAGGCTGTACTTAAGAAAATTAAAAATGGTAATTACTCTTTCCGGCGCTACTACTTAACCATGATTTCACAGTTTAGCCTAGCGTTAATAATATAATTACTATTTGGTACAAATTGTTCTTGAAGCGGCAACTAATCTTACATTAAGAAACTTCTCTTAACCTGAGACCTTAGTGCGAGTTTACGCATTAGAAACTCATTATCGAGCGCGTAACAGATTTCTATGAAGACTAGCAGTTCCTGATGGTTACCGCTAGGGGCGCTCATCAAAAATCCATAGTAATATTTTACGCAGACTGTATCGAGTCTCGACGCGTAAACTCGCACTAGGGTCTCTGTTTCTACTACACCATCGAGCTCTCATCTGGCACGCGTTAGTATGGACACCACAGTCACTTTATACTGTGGTATCGTTTAATGTATAAATAGATAACCAACGTACAACCAACGGTGTTGTGGCTCAACTGCCTTAAAGCTAGAAGCAAATAAATAATAATAATTATAACACCTAAAAAGTACGCTTATGGGTCGTTCTTCTTATTTACCGACAATGGTCTGTCCTTCGTCTTTATTATGACATCTCGTTGGAGTATTGATATTTACGGTTTTTTAATTCGGTTCGAATAAACATCCATATTCTTATTATCTATTAATATTATGTAATTTTTCATTTCCTCCAACCAACATATTTTTTCGTTTGTTTTCCGTAGAATGCCGTGACAGAGTGGTAAACCGAAATGTGGTCTCCACAGAAAAAGGCCACTCTGCCACATATTTTTTTAAAAAACAAACATAAAAAGAGAATAAATATTTGCCGCAAAGGAAACTTTAATTAGTCCTAATGACAACACAGATGCAATTTCTTTTAAATTCCACACAGAAACCACAATTATGGATTGTTCAAAAACCAAAAAAACAGAAAAACGTCGTTTCACTGTCAGTAAAAAAGAAGAACGACCCTTTTACCTAACTATAATAAAAAAACAGAAACCTACCTTCCTTTCAGTTACATCTTCAAATCCCTATCATCAGGTGTAACTAATAACTATTACGACTAATCTAATAAGCTTAACTCGATGGATTTCTGGGAAATCTTCCTAGGTTTTCATCTCTTATTATGATAATGTCACTATAGATTTTATGCCAAGTTTCGTAACAGTATATGAACCAAAAGTCGGCAATATTAGTATTCTTATATTTGATTATATTATGTATTTACTTAGTATATTTTTTACTTACAGGTCGACCTAATAAAAGCGCCAATAATAAGTTTGATTGTAGGATTTCTTGAGTGTAGTAGCTGATTGTTATTGCTAAAGGAAGCATATAGGTACATGCCAAATGTGGGATTAAAAAATAAGCAACATTTTATACATTACATAAATACAGACCCCTCTTTCCCACTGGGCACTCTGGGCAAATGCCCAGGGTCCCGCGATCGATAGGGGCCTCCTACCTACCAATACCGACATTTATCACTAAAAATCTTTTTTAGTTAGAGTTAATCGAACCTCAATTAGGGACTATATTATCGACTTGCTAATTAGCTTTTGCATGCGCGAAGCTACTCTACTCTCGCCCAAAATAAGGCTATCGAATTTCAGCATGCTTAGATAATTTTAAATATGTGAGAATCGCCTCATTTAAATTAAAGATGACGTATTCATCTATTGACTGTCAATAGAAAATCTGAAACCTTGTTTTTCCACTATCATGAATTATTTTAGTAATAAAAAAGTATTCAGTCAAAGTTATAGGGGCCCTATTATTCTTATATGCCCAACGCCTCCAATGGGTTAAAGACGGCCCTGCATAAGTAAAATAACTTCCCTCATTTATTATATTCCATACTGCGTATAAATTGACAAAAAATATTAAGATTAGATGAATTTAGAAACTAGAAAGAAAAAGGTATACATGTTAAGCTTACGTGGCATGAAAATTTGATGTACGTGTTTGAAGTTATACTTTTTTAGGCGTGCTATGAAAAAATGACGAGAGTGAAATTTTCAGATGTGTGCGCATCACTATAACATAAAAGTAACGGGTTGAAGTTGCCCGCAAAAGCGACATGGAATAAACCAGCAGAATGAAATTGGCCGCTAATTGACTCAAGTTTTCGTGAGAACTGATAACTATATTCAAGGTAGTTACTCAAATATTTATGAATATGTGTGTGTGATTTTAAATTATATATATGAATACAATAATTTATATAATATTATAATAACATTTTTTTATATAATAACATTAAAACAATTTTATTTAAAAGTGGTTTTTATTTTATAATCTCTTCAAGTGCGTTTGATGATTTGAGGTCAACTGTCGGTATGTATTCTTTTTATTTGTTTATAATATAAATTATGATTATTTCTACATTATAATTGGTTAAACAGTTTATTTCAATGGTTTTTGATATATTTCTTGATTCTGTGTAATATAAAAATCTATTAATCTTTTGATGCTTCTTACTGATCACTATATAATTTATTCTTTTCACAAATAAAGAGTACTGGCACACGGGAAAAAAATGTTTAGCTATCTTTGTTTAGTTACGCTAAAGAAGTATAACTTCTTACGTGCGTACATAAGTACACACAACGGTTTTATATCTGTTTTTAACGGCCACTTTACGATATCTAACCATGTCAGCCCAATCACATTCTAAGAACTAACATCAAAAAGAACGTTTAAAATTATATTTATACTACCACAAAAGCAACTATACTAAAAACAATCGCATCTCATCCGACAATGGAATAAGTCTGTCTCAGTAATATTGATCAAATCCTAGATTAACCGATCAATCTTTTGGTTTCGTTCCAGAGTCACTCTTAATAATAGGATTTGTACATTCTTAACATTTGGTACACTTAACCAGCCGGGAGATTAGTTTTTTTATTAAACACTTAATTTTTCAGTGTGTTTGTGAATGTGTTCAGAGCGTAGCTAATGCGCTGTGAATCTAACAACAAACTTAGTAGTCATAATGTTCTGTTAGATGAAGAAATTATATTAAACGACATTTATTTGTTTGTAGATTTACGACACCTGTTATGTTACATTGTCTGAGAGATATGCGAAAACAGTCTCCAAATTAGCTATTTATGATGAAAAAGTGCTATTTGATGTAAACAAAAAGATTGCGGGGACTTCTTCAGACTTATTAGATAATAAATATACAAAAGGATATGAAAAGCCTAGTTCTCAGCAGACAAGATACGTAGCAACAAGATGAATGACGCCGTATGATAACGAAAGCCGAGCTCGTTTAGCGGGAAAAGGCGGGGTTAAAGAAAGTAGAAGAAACATTAATTGCAATACTATGATATTTAATGCCATCATTCTCATCCACTCAACCTTCAAAAATAACTAGGTCTGCAATGCTGCTGCTGTTTGCAAATACTGAGCGAAGCACTACGTTACCTAACCTCACCTAATTTTCATTAATATAGTCTCAGCGGTTTGGCTGTGATCAGATTTTGAATTTTTCTTTAGGTAATTATTCCTTCCTGTATGTCCGATTTCAAAACTTTTTTTGCACATCAGTCACGACCACGATGTGAGTTTTGGCGCCAAATTCCATCAATGTAGTATTAGCGGTTTGGGTGTGATCAGCTTTTGAATTTTTCTTTCGGTGATTATTCCTCCATGGTAGAGTCTATATTTTTTTTACCTATGTCCGTCAGGTCATTATCATGTATATTCATGCCAAAATTCGTTCGAATCGGTTGAACCGTTAAGTAGCAGGAGGGAGACAAGCGAAATTTGTGAGTTGCCTAAAAGAGAGCTTCGCTCAATAATATTATTTTTGGTACATTTTTTTGCATTTCCACTAATTAGGTTAGCACAAATTAAGCACAGGTAAGGCCTGTGTTATGGATGCCTAAGTATACGTATAAATATTGTCTGCTTCCGAATCGGTATTCTAAAGTGCGTTCGCCTGGAAAAAGGTTTCTCAATGTTTCATTTAATCTTAAAATTCTCTATATTTTTAACAAATCGATTGTGGTTGATTTTTTAATTGACTACAATATTCATAATCCACACGTTTTTTATAAAAAAATCGATGCCTTTCCTAATCATATGCCGAGCTTTATTTTTTGTAAGGTTTTAAGTAGATAATTTATGGATAAAAAATATTCAGATAAGTCGGTCCGGTGGTTAGAGCTTTATATTTTATTGAATTGCTCTAGTATTTATTATGCACCGTTTTATTTTTAATGACTTGTTTTTAATATATTGTTAATGAAATTCTATTTATATTAATTAATCCGAATGTTTCAATATTTGTTTCAAAGTTATTGGACTATGATGAAGCGTAGGTATAATACGCCAACGCATTAATTATTCTCATAATAACATGGCTCTTGAAAGGAAGTAAAAATGTCAAAATAAAAAAGAATATAAAATGATGTTAAGTAAACCTAAGTGACAGTAAGGAATCGATACCTTTGTAGTGTGGATATTAGGTACTAATGTTTGGTATAAAACATTCAAAGATTCATTTTACTGATGTAATTGTGACAGGTAATAGCAAAAGATCGATTGTAACCCGATGCAAGCAGTTTGCATATATCATTTCTTTTGTCTCATATCAAATATCAGAAGAAGTCTTAAGAGTGTTAATAAGCATGACCTTCGACACAAATTGTAAAGTTCAAATACATTGAAGTAAGGAAATTGATTCCAAAACAATTTTCCACACTTAAGGAAGAGCTATAAGTCTAAAAAATAAATAGATTTTTTTAGAAAAGTTTAATGTAAAAAGATTTTAAACAAATTTAATTTAAAGTTTGATAATCTTATCAATAAAGTAGACTAAAAAAGACTTATTTAGCTTCCCTTGCTATATAAAATTTTATATGAATCACTTCCCTTGATTAAAAGTGTTTGGACTTGAAAGTTTGTATGAAACGTGATGCGGTGTTAGCACACTTAAAGCTATGAGTGATGGCGCCCTCGACACTACACTAGCCATCTTCAAAGTAAACGATTTTTTTTCTTTTGTTGCTTATTTTATCAGAAAATACTTTATTTCTGACCGAAAACATTTGATCAACACTATGTAAAATAACTGAAACCATTTACAAAGTTTATAAATTTTCTTAGAACTCATATAAATTCTTCTAAATATTGTACAATATATTAGCGCCAAAGAGAAAAAATGAATACAAACTTTTATAAATTCATTTTTATATATTGATATATCAAAATGAGTAGTAAGATAATATAAATAAAATATTTTCTAGAATATTTAGAATTTAGGGTTCCGTACCCAAAGGGTAAAACGGGACCCTATTGCTAAGACTTCGCTGTCTGTCCGTCCGTCTGTCTGTCACTAGGCTGTATCTCTGGAATCGCGATAGCTAGACAGTGGAAATTTTCAAAAATTATGTATTTCTGTTGCCGTTATAACAACAAATACTGTATTTATGTATGGGGGCTCCCATACAACAAACGCGATTTTTTGCCCTTTTTTGCTCGATATCAATAATGGCAACAGGTAGGTATTTGAAATATTCACAAAGTACTCAGTTGTATTTTTACTTTAATAATAAATAATATGAAATTTGTGTACTTACTGTTCTTTACCAAGTTAATGGTATGGAACCCTTCGTGCACGAGTCCGACTCGCACTTGGCCGCACTTTAATTGCGGAATACTCATGCCAATTATTTAGATAAATAAGAGCTTGTATTGTACACAGAAAACAAGGGATATAAGTAGTACAGGAATAAATTACGTGGCAACAAAGACTTGGAAAAGAAAATTAATTTCATCGTACAAACAAAAGCCTGTACCAGAAATTCAAACCTAATTCTTTCGGCATATTAAGTACTTTTTATTACTTCATTATACGCTTAAAATTATTAAATACAATGTGTGTGAGTAGACAGAATCAACTCATACCTTACTCAAAATATAAGTTTCACATAATTAAATTGATATATTTTTCGATTCGCAGAAATTCTGTTTATTACTGAGTAATCAGTAAAAAAATCATACTGGAGTATTTATTATAAAATAATAACTGCCTATTCACTGTTATTTTAATAATTAACGAATACAGTTTCTTAGGCAAAAATTATGGATATTATGGAAGTAATGTAATGTTACTTTTTATGCATAGATTCTGTTTTGAATTTTTATATGATATTAAAATGCCAGTAAAATTATAGTGTCAGCCTAAGCCAGCTATTTTCTAGACGTAAGTATTTTTAATGCAACGCGCCACACTAAACAACGAGAAAACGCTGCCCAGCCTTTTAGGCACCTTTCTCAAACAAGAACGGTGAATTTTTTAATTTTTTTTTTTACAATATTTCATTTATCTTACTTATTCTTTAGATTGGGTTCATATTTGCTTCTTTTTGGCAAATGAACGCAAATATAGGAGAATATAGTAAAAACAAACAACACAAAAAAAGAAAAAATGCTTTATATTTTCAAGAAACACCATATAAACAAAAAAATAAAAATATATCTTAGTTAACATACACCTCCTCTCCTATCTGTCAATGTAAAAATTACGACCGTTTGGTGTAACGGTGGCGATCCGGCCTTTCGCTCCGACCGACGGTCCCGGTTTTGATTCTCGGAAGGGGCAGATGTTTGAGTGATGAATATATACGAGCATTTGTAGCTGAGTTATGATACTCATATTTTTATAAATATTACATTGGTAAAATGTATATTTAAGATTTTGATAAGTTATTGATAAAACAATATTACATATCTATGTATAATATATGTATGTCTATCCGTTACCCTAGTATCCATAACACGAGCCTTATAGTGCTTACTTTGGGCTAGGATAATTGGCGTGAATATAATATTTCTTATATTGGCTGCTTCACACTCGTGAACAGCATAACGCTTAAATAAACTATAAATATTATCGATAACTACATAATATACATATTTTCGTTGCTTTTTTAAACTGGACTTTTCTCTCCACTCCTCTCTGTAATAGTAATAAATATTTAATTATACTTATTAAGAACAGATATTTGTTGCAATCGACGATATAATAGTTATTTTAACTATCATAATACACATTGTGCAATAGCAGCGTTCACATATATTTACCACCTTTACACCTTTATCTACTATTGAAAGTGAACCAAAATATTTTGTTTTAAGTGTAGCGTCCCAGGAAAACAAAACATGCATCACGAATATAAATGTTACAAAAAGGTATTCTTAATGGCGACTATGTCCGGATACTGGTCGAAACATTTAACTACCTAACTACAATTTCCTATTTTTGTTTAAAAATGAAATGCATGAGGTAAAATTATAGAAGGTAAATGCTTCTTTATTTTTATTTATTTTCAACAAATATCCACTTATAAAACACATATAAACTTATGATTGTATCAAATAAACGAAAAGACATGAAAAAGTCGCAACGGGTCTCATTTAATCTTAAATTTGAGAGACAGTTACTGACCGGTTCTCATAAAGCATATCTATCTTTATCTACATCTGTCTTGATATAATCCATTTCAGCTTCAGAATCATAAAATCTAAACCACAGGTTATCAACGACATCTTTACTGTTCTGTAATTTATATACTGTAATCAATTCAAAAAAAATGTATTTATGTATAAAGTTCCTTATATTTTAGTATCGAGCCACTTTAGTACACTGAAGGTATTTTATGTAGAACGTCAGCGTTACCATAAATTTCCATTTTTTATTCACTCAGATACGTCACAGAACAGTTAATAAACATCAAAAGTCACAAGTTCAATAACGTTATTAACTGTCAAATGTTTTCACAATTTTTGAAGCAAGAATTATGAAACTGCACGTTATATAAAATAAACATGCATGCATGCATGATTAAATAGTTGAAAAAAAACTTTTAACTCTGTAATTTTTAAGTAAGAAGCATGAAAGTTGATGTGTATCAAATTTCATGCCCTACATTCTACTTTTGGTAAGCAATGAATGGACTTTAGCTTTTTTTTATTAAATGGGTGAAAATTGGATGCTATGTTGTAAAAAAAGTCCACCAGTTTTGAAGCGACTTAAACTTTTGATGGAAAATAAACATACACATTATCATTGTTGGGAATTTGGGATATCCTTGTTCCATTAATTATTTATTTACCAATTTGTTTTGGCATAACTAGTTAGGCACAATGTGTTAGGCATTCTGTTATAAATATGATTGTGTTTGGTATACTATTTTAACGATTTATTTAATAATTAGTTTTCTTAAATCTGAAACTGCTTACTAAACTGTAGTGTAAACGAGTTTTTTTACGTATGAAAATTAATTCATTAAAAGCAAATACCATACCTTTTGTCTTAGTACTTTTCGTTTATGATTGTGGCTAAGTATTTATTTTACTGTTGGTTATCTGTATATATTTTATTTTTATTTATTTATTTATTTATATAAGGCTTACCAACTAAACACATACATGGCATTAGTAAATATAAAAAAAACAAACAATAATTATATATATGCGTTTAAATTAAAGGTATGCACAGCATTTCAAATTTAAAACCCATTAAACAAAACAAAAGAAATTAAATACAAAAAATTGAAAAATAATTAAAGATTCGGAGAAACTACAGTTATTAATTTATTATTTACTTAAATGATCACTATTAACAAAAACCTAAATAAACATATCTAATTAACTATTATATAGTACTTGTGTAAAAAGACAGTATTTTTCAGACTATCACAAAAAACATCAATGTCACAGTTTGCCGACAGTTCATTGTAACTTTTCATTATACTACAAAGAGGAGAATGGCTACCAAAATTCCTTCTTCTGTAACTGATACTGAATGGTCTAAAATTACACAATCTCGCCGAGACCCTGGGTATCTTCAGATTAATTTGAAACAGGAGAGACGGACAATCCACTTGACCATTCAATAGCTTATGTAAAAAGCATATTTCTAGTTGATTTTTACGCTGCTCCAATGGCAAAAGCCCGAAATAGATCAACCTATCAGCGTAGCTTCGAATTCTACCGTGAACCCCACCAACATATGAAATGTTATTTAAAAACCTCTTCTGGATTCTTTCCATACGCTGGATATTGTTTTGGTAGGTCGGATACCACACAAGGCTACAGTAGTCCACATGACTACGCACCAAGGCAAAATATAGAACTTTTAATGCTAGAACGGACTTAAAATCTTTGGTGTTTCTAATGATAAAAGCTAACATTCTTAATGACTTATTTAAAGTTTTATTAACGTGGTTGGTAAAACGCATTTCAGAGTCAATAACAATTCCCAAATCCTTCACTTCATCAACGTTTGTTAAAACTACTCCATTAATTTTGTAACTGCTTTGAAACTTGTTATGCTTACGGGAAAACTTTATATGATAGCATTTATTGGTATTAAGAAACATAGCATCGTGTTGGCACCATTTGGCGATTCTGTCTATATCATCCTGAAGTTGTATTTGATCATGTTTTTTGATCATATAGTTCAAAATCTGAGTTACGAATACAATATTTTATGTCGTCAATAAACATGATAAAAAGTAGTGGACCAAGATGCGAACCCTGCGGCACTCCAGAAGTGGGTATGACTTCCCTGGAAACAAAACCGCTAACTGATACTCTTTGTGTTCGATTACTTAGGTATGAAACAAACCAATCCAACAAACTCCCATGGATGCCAAATAATTTGTCAAGTTTCTTTATTAAAATTGAGTGATCTACTGTATCGAACGCTTTACTAAAGTCATTATAAATAGCATCCACTTCATCCCCTGAACTCATTCTGGTTAATGTTCTATCAACAAATGTAATAAGGTTAGATGAAGTGGAACGCTTTTTGAAAAAACCGTGTTGTTGATCTGCTATGATCTGTTTTATATGCCAAGTCAAAAATGGACAAAGAAGCAATTCGAATACTTTACCCAAAACTGGAAGTATACTTATCGGTCTGTAATTTCGAACATTGCTTTTATCGCCAGATTTATGCAAGGGAAAAAAAAAAAAAAAAAATAGCGTCCTTCCAAAGTTTAGGGAATACACCCTCTGCCAACGATCTATTAAAAAGTATGTGTAACGGTTCTGTTAGCACTGACGCACATTCCTTCAAAAAGACAGGATGGACTCCATCACTTCCCGCACCCTTACTAATGTCTAAAGCTTTTAAGGACTTCTCAATGCTATCTCTAGATATATTAATATTTTCCATGGGAATTGCGGGTATCGGCGAATCAACAATAACGAAAGGTGAGTTATTAATGGGATTGTAAACCGATTCAAAATTTTCCGCAAACAGATCCGAAATGTTTTCACCATTATTAGCTTCTTTATCTCCAAATTTCATATTACACGGAATGCAACATTTATTTTTGCGTTTATTATTAATATAAGTCCAAAAAAATTTTGGATTTTGAATAACACTATGAACAACACTTTGAATATATCTATCATAACATTTATCAGTAATTTAGTCCTATCCTTTAAAATATTGTATTCGAACTCGTCCAGTCCATTCTTAAACTTTTTCATTTTTTGGCGAGCTTTTTCTTTTTCCCGTAACAGCTTTATAAGATTAGATGAATACCATGGAGGATAAGGATCTCTATTTACTCTGTGACACGGTACATAATTAGTTATTATTTGCTTTAGAATTAAATAGAATTTAGAAACTGCATCATCAACAGAAGAACAATTTTTTTTATTAAAAAAATTGTTCTTCTGTTTTCTTTAAATTCGGAGGTCCAATTGAATACAGATAAACGTGCTCGTATGGTATCATAATTCGCTAAAAAGTATTTATATTTAGTTGTTGGCTTAGAATGTAGCATTTTTGTTCTATTTAAAGCTAATTCTACTTCTATAGGGGGATGATAATTATCTACTCGAGACATTATATTGTTTGATTTTCTAACAGAAATATCGCAGGTTGTGGTGTTGCTCAGCACAAGATCTAGAATTCGGTCCTGGTTGTTTTATTACTTGATTATATTGCTTCAGATCATAGCTAGAGAAAAAGTCAATAAGTTCACAACTGATTAAATCACCATAGTTACTAGGTTCAAGATTAGAATGGATGCAAGATGGTGTCCATATAATATCTCGTTGGTTGAAATCACCCAGTATTAGAATATCACCGTTAGTATTAGCCATTATTTTACCAGTGTTATCTGTAAAATGTTTAACATGCATGTGCTTAAGAGGAGAACGCAAATATACTGAGCAAATTTGTAATTTATAACTACCCAGATCTAAGGTTACCCATAGATCCTCACAGCGTGATTCGAGACTGCAGTCTCTGTAAGCATTAAATGTCTTTTTCACAGCTATAGCAACCATCAAAAGTGTTGGATGATCTGTCCCTCCTAAACACCTGATACCTGTTATCAAAAATTTCGTTATCGTGTATACCGTCATTAAGCCAAGTCTCTGTAAATACTATTAAATCAAAATCATTAGAAGTAATTTCAGAAAAAACATTCATTAACTTTGTCCGCAAGCCGCGTATGTTCTGATAATAAATAGAGAGAGTGAATTTTAAAAATAAAAAGTAATATTCATTTAAAGAAATCTAGAAACTAAGCTAAGGTCTTTAAAGTATCTCGATGAAGTATCACCCTAGCTGGATGTTCATCATCCTTTCTAATAAAGATTTTGCCGTTTCTCACCCACACGTATTTGAACTGTTTCTCCTTGGCCCAGATTCTTGTAGCAGCGTGAAGTGATTTGTTGGCTTGGGTGAGATGCTCACTTACGTAGACAGGTGATCCCTTATCGCCAATTCCTAGGAGTTTGGTGTTCAATTTTTCATTGGGGTGAAATTTGTTACACTTGTATACAGCTGCTAGGAAGTTGTCGCGTTTCAATTTACTTACAAATCTGCATACTACCGCCTTGGGGAATTTCGAGGCCTGATTTTGTTTTTGTACTCGATTACAGGCCACAATATCAGTTTCCGCTATTGGAAAGCTGACAACCTTACTAATCTGCGTTAGTGTGTTAACGAGATTCTCATGTCGATGCTCCGGGAGACAGTGGATTTCTACATTATTTTGTCTTGAATCCTGCTCTATTATTGTTATCCTTGATTCTAGTTCTTTGACTTTAAGTTGCAAAGAGTTGTTTTCCAACTGGATTTGTTTATTTAATTTCGTGCAAGCTTCAACATTATTTTTCATATCTTCAAATTGGGCGTTTAAGAAATTCACTGTCTCTTCAAAATTGCGCAACTCTTTTCCCAAAGTATGAAACTCAGCCCTGATGGCCTCTCTCACAATTTCATGAAGTTCTTCACACAATATAGTTTTGATGCTCGAACGTAAACTGGCACTTTCCTCATCGGTGACATTATAAACGATATTCCCTCGAGTAACAGTTACATTTCGACTTATATCTGGCGATTCTTCATTAGCAGGGGTGGAACTTATATGGGGTGTATTTTCCTTGTTTTTACTTTTCCGAATAGATAAAATTTCCAAAGCGCAATCCGGGCACTTCCAACTCAACTGCTTTTTAAAGTTAGTACTAGTCAGATTCACGCAAAAGTAATGAAACTGTTTGTTGCAGTTAATCTTAGAACAGGAGATCTTCTCGCTAGTTTTCAGTGGCTTATTACATCCACTACTACAAGTATTCATCTTTTTAAACATTTGAGGTTCTATTTTAAAATGAAAGTCAAGAACAAAAAAAAAAAAAAAAAAAATTATCCTTCCTTTCAACTCGACCACTTGAATGAGGCACGGCAACTTTCCAGTAGCGGGACAGCGACTAAACGCGGCACGGCGACACGCAACGTTTACTGGATGCCACTTGTCAGCGTTCGTAGGTATTCGTTGAATCTTCAAATTGTCTTAGCTTATATCTTCCGATCAAAGTTGAATACACTTCTCTGACTTCACAAACTAAAAGGTCGTTTCATTACCTTATTAAATATTATAATCACAGACTAAAACAACGAAATATTAACCAGATTTTAGAATTAAATTCGCGGAGCAAAAATAAACAGGTCTGTTTCATAAACTACGGGATAGAAGGGGTAGTAAATATATATACTTATATTTACTACCCCTTCCTAACTCCACGAGTACAAAGTCGTGGGCAGAACCTAGTGTTATGATAAATGTTACATTAAAGGTTTATACAGATGACTTATAGATGAGATTGTTATTTAAACAATTAGATGTAGAGCAGAAATAGTTTCAGCTCTAACGGCATGCGGCATTCGGCATAGTTTCCTTAGGAATTCGTCATCCTTTCTATAAATTCAATATACTCACTGTTTATAGCTATTATTATTTAGCATTTAAAAATAGATTCATCATTTTATCTAAAACAAAAATCCGGTTTTTTATAAAATTAAAGTTGATACATTTTGTGATTAGGAACGCGCTCGATATAATATTACGCTATAATAATACCCTTATCGCAACCATTTTCTTAGTAATACTTTGAATACGGCATTTACAAAGAAATCAAAAATAAAGGTAAAATAAATATATGAAAATTAACGCGTATTCGGCATTGTATACACTCGAAAATGATTGAACTGAAAATTACTGCTGTAATCTTTTTTTCGTTATGAAAGGAATTCTGTTTGATACTGAAATAATATGGACTTAGGCATACAGCACCAACTAATTTAAAATAATCGAATTTCTTTAATAAATTTTCAACTTAAAGCTCTATACCAAATTAAGAAAGTTGGGATTTACTTTGGGCAAGCCGTGATTTTGTTTTTCTAAGAGCTAAAGAATCAACATCTTAATTGAAACGAAATAACTATCTGGATTTTATTTTGAGATAGTAAACAGCCTAATGATTCCTTCCTTCTTTCTTTATTAAGCTATTAAAGAGCTTAATAAATCTTTTAAAAGGTGAGTTACAAATTAGTAATATACTCTATTTCTGATTGGAAAACGCTTTTAAGAAGTTTGGGTTCATAGAGCCTGCTTTTTTGTGAGATTTAATAAAAACATAATCATGAAACCTCTATAGGCATGGTTCTGATTGAATGTCATTTTTCCAAGAAGTTTTTGTGTGTTTTCTTTTTTTCATTTACTGAGGCCAACGAAAATCTTGAGGGTGCGAGGGGAGGGGAGAATGGGGGCCATCGCGCCGTCTCCGGCAGTCTTGCGCGCCGCTCGTCGATGGCGTGTTGTGTACGATCGCTTTTACGGTAATTCGAATTTATGTAGTGATTGTGATAGTGCACCACGTGCTTTGTACCGTGCTTTCAATATGTGATGATTGCCAAATGTGTTGTGTTGTGAATATCTGGGATATACTGTGTTCCGCTAAGAAGTAGTAAAGGAGGTTGTGTAGCATCCTATTGACCCGTCGATAACGTAACAGGAAGAAATTTAGATTACCTAGAACATGATCCTATTTGAATGATACTAGGGGAAAAAATACCGGCACGCGTTTCTGTTGTTTTGGTAAATAGTTTGGAGTAGTATTAAAGATATATTGAGTTGGTGATAGAAAATTGATATCGCCAAATTTTCAAAACTTTCAGTACTTGAAATCTCGTCTAAAGATTTTTTACTACATACTAACGTCTTATTTTTTAACTGTATTTTAGCGTACAATGATCCACTTATTGAGTTTTCTGAAAATAAAAACGTGTCAATGCTTTGGTGACAGCACAAATTTGTCCTTAACTTTTTCAATCTGACATTAATCCGTTAAACCCAATTAAGTGTAGTGAAATTCCTTTTAATTCTGTACTTATGTACAGACAAACCTGTAAATAAACATTTCAGATATAGGTATAAATGATAGGTTTGCGTGATTTAGGGCCAATTAACGTCTAAACTTTATGCTTTAGGGTTGCCCAATTCTATGATCAAAACGAAATTTTTAACAACCCTTTTTTACGGGGTGACTTTGATATCATTATTTTTTGCCATTTCCTGTTGGCTCGTCACGTTTTTTTTCGAGAAGGAGATGATTTTAATTTCATGTTGTTACCGACGTTCCTCGAAATCATTGTTCCTGAAAATTTTAAAACTTCAGTTTAATAATTTCTGTTGACAAGGAATATATTTTTCGTCATTACTTGAAAATGAAAAACATCCAATAATTGTAAGGGTAACTGTTTTCCTTAGCGACCTGTTTTGTAAAGTGGGTTGCATACTGGCATTATCGGTTTCACTTTGAGGTCTCGGATTCGATCCTCGGCAATCTAATGTATAAAAAGAACTTTTCCATATACTCGCGTAGTGCTACCGTTGTTATTTCTAATTTCCACACCATAAGTGCTTTTGCTACTTTGTTGGGTCGAGAATAATATATGTTGTCTAATACTTATATATATATGTATGTTACTTTTTTGTTAACCAATGTGTGAAGTGCTCACAAAAAACCTTTCAAAATCAACTGTAAAGGGAAAACTCATACTTTTATTTTGTCGTAACTTGGCTGTTGAGTTTTAAATATCTATATGATAATGTTTAGGCGTCTTAAAAAGGTAAATTCTTAATTTTATGATAGCTTTTAAAGCACAAAAGTCAAATAAATTTAATTTTAAGTGATCAGTGTAGTAAGAACCACAATGATCAAGTAAATTCATGTATAATGATGTATTTTTTTATATATTTCTTACACGGATAGTAAAAGAAAGAGAGGTTTAAGATTAAGAGTGTATTGTAGTTTCACAGATCTGGTAGCAGCTAAAACTATTTTATTTCTTTTCGATTTACAGTTAATTAGTGTAAATCACAACAATTAAAAATATAATTATTACGAAGAAATATTTAATGATACAGTATTTAATAATTATTTTAAATAAACGATTACGGCATTGTTTCTTTTTAATAAAAAAACTGAAAGTGTTATTAATGTTTTTAACTATAGTAGTATTATGTGAAACTTAAAAAATATACCCTTTACAAACGATAACAGTGAAGATCTGGTTAGACTGTTAAAAGTTTATTATTACGATTTCATAATACTGGAATAGTATGAATAAATATGTGATAAAAATATTTAAATAAGATGTTCATAATCTCAACACTCATTATCTCCCAGGCAACTAAATGAAAGAAAAAATTACTTCAACTTTATTTAGCTTCTCGACTGGATATATGTTCATAGGATCATGAGAACACGAATCTTAAAATAGAGTGAAAACGTCATGAATTCTTATTTTCGATATCCGTAAGAGTATTGCTTAAATATAAATTTCCATCATAATGCAGAGAGGTCCAAATTATTCAGTAATAGCAGAACAATATATTCAAATTAAGCCATAAAAATTTTAGAGTTCCTAAACCCTGGAGTCGATTTGCCACTGATTGATCAACCTTTGACAGTACCTGGTATTGGCTGGTACGGAGTCTGACTTGCCACTTTGTATATCTATTTTCTCAGACAACCTTGTGACAGGATATAGTCTAAAATTAATCTTGTTACAGATAAAGATAATGGTTAAGTTGTTATTTATACTTTCTTAAGAGTTTTAAATTTATCTTATGTTTTGAAAAGTTTTTTTTTTAATATAATAGTTATTTTCGCTACAGACATAAAATAAATTATAAAAATTATGTAACATTTTAGTTAGAAAGTCGTTAATGGTTTTTATATTAATATTGTTAGTATTGTTTATGGAAAAGAATTTAATGAATATTTTAGAGGTATAAATTTGACCTCTATAAAATTACTATAAAGACAAAATTATTTTTCTTCGCATGTTTTGCTTTGTTCGGAAACCACTTTAAGTCCGTAGAAAGAAATAGCAATGAAACGGAAAGAAACTTCAGCTCAAATATGTGTTCCGTATCTGGAATGTTGCGTTCTCAAACAGCAATTTCATGATGAGTTACAGAAAGTTGCAAAGTATACAAGTTATATTGCGCTATGAATCGAATTGCAATAACTTCCAAATATTAATTTTTTATGTACATTTCACACCCATATCCCCTGAATTTTGTGAACTATTAAAATGTGCGGCGACAGAAAATAAGCCGCTTAGCAAGTCTTTCAAGTTTATCACAGGCAATGTTATAGCACACGTAACCGACGTTTAGATGATTTATGTCGTCGTGTGTCGTGTTTTGACAACTCTATGTTCGGAGGCGTCATCAGATCAGGCGGGTCTGAAGTCATAAGCTTTTTTTTTTTAATGTCAGTGCTTTGTAATTGTTATACAATTATTAAATATTCTAATAGCAATGCAATAGACTTTCTTGGAATGTAGCTTTTGTCTTACACACTTTGATTTTTCTCTCTTTCCGCCTCTGTTACCATTTCTAATTCAAGTTTTAAAGTAATTACTATAATAATGATCAATATTTAAAATTTTGAATATGTAAAGACAAGGTGAAAGATGAATAAGTTTGATGAGAGTATTACAACTATCTACCCAAGAATTATTAACCTCATACTTTTTTTCTCCCTAAAATAGCATCAGTGAGTTTAGTCGTTGTGATAGACTTCGGTACTCACTGCGAGGTGGAATATTGAATCTAATAGTGATGACTGATTTATAGGCACTTTTTGCGTTCAGATACTATAACTGAGTTTTTGGAGGACGGATTCAGTTTCATCCACGTAAATAACGATTAGAATAAAATTAAGAGAGTAATATTAAATCAATGACTAGAATATCGCAAATTTGGAATAAGAAAGAGTGAAAGTGTGAATGGATTGCTATTTCAGTTTCATCGACATGTATGCTCTTTCATAAAGATAGCCATTTCTGAACGATATCGTTTAGATATAAGCTTACGCATGGGGTTTTAGCTAAAATCTATAACAGCTATGTGTCTTTATAGGAATAAATCTGTCTAATAATCACTGCAATTAAACCTTAAGGAAGGCTATGAAATATAATTAAGGCATTAGGATGTTATTAATAAACTGACTTCGATTTGAAAAACAATTGTTTCAAATGTTTACACATAATTTTTATTCTATACAAAATTAGATATTTAATTGTTAGAAAATATTATTATTTTTTAGATTATATAGAAAAAAAACAAACAAAAACTACAAAATTATTTTATATAAGTATTTTAATGTATCCTAAATTATAAGAGTCTATTGTTAATTAGCCTTACCTTTGAACATTGGAAGTTCTTCGACCTATTCCATTGAATTTATAAGATTTGGTGGTTATTTTAAAATAAAAGATATAATGTAACAAACACAAACATGATATTTATAATTTACTCTAATTTCAGTAGGTTCTTTGTTGAGGCAAGCAAATTTTCAATAATCATTAAATTCGGTGTAATCAATTTTTAACGTTAAATGTTTTCTTAAAAAATATATTTTCATAGTTATTATCATCATTGAAAGGTTTCAATAAACATTTTCTTAAACCTCACATATAGAAACAGTATTGATAAGCAGCTATAAAGATTCTAATTACAGCAGGCAATATAGATAGAATTGTAAAGATAAACTAAAATTTTGGTTATAACGTCACGCACACCTGACGTTTTTAAAATCTATAATAAAAAATCCTTACAATTAATTTACCTAAAATGTATTATCCAATATTATTAATTCGATTCAATTTTCAAAAATTACTGTTTCAAAAAACATGCTTTTATGGTAAATCAAACTAATAAGTATTATTTTTAAAATAACAGTTAAGTAATTAACGAGAAAATTAATGTCTTTGTAAGAAAAGCGTGGGGTGCTCGATATCAATGGTATTTTTTTTATTTGTTCATTTTTTAAAGAAATACCTTACTATTTTTATTTAGAAAAACAGAGTTAGTTTAAAAAGAATACCGTACAATCACTCTACGCTTTTATTACAATGATATTAATGTTCTCGCTAATAACTTAATTGTAGCATTGAAATTATTTTTTTAACTTTTAAACATACAAATAAACAAACATAATATTTGATCGTCAATAATTGAGTTTTACGGCTGTTTTACAGGGACTATCAATTTTCTAGGAGTTATCTCTGACAAAACAATTTCGGAATGATGAGAGAAAGCCACAAAGGCATTAATTTGATTATTGATCGTTTTATATCTTGAATAACAAATATATATATGTTTGTACATTAAATAGTTAACAATATCGTCAGCATAATGTTAATACATTTTGCTTTACACTGGATTTGCTTATTTAGCAGACATATAAATAAAAGTTCCTTATTTTATAAAGTTGCCAAGGAACTCTATGATGTCTGTCTATTAATAGAATTTTGTTATTCATCTTAATAAATAATATGCTCTTATATCTTTGAATCTAGTTTCTTGAGTTTCAGCTGTGGTTGAGATCGCGGCTATTGTGACTGAAATGGCTTTTGTCTGGGCTTTAAGCAAGATGCGCTTGAATATTTGTTAGTTTTAAACAATGTTGAATTTGAATTCAACACAGTTTGAACTTCTCACTAAAGGATTTCATAAACAGTTTGAATTTATCACAAATGGATTTCATGAAGTAACAAATCTTGTTTTATTATTAAGACTACTAAGCCGTTTAGGATTTAAGTTACTATCTAGGTATATTAAATGATTTATTGACCATATTATAATTTGCTCAGCTAGGTGCAAATTATAAGAAGGTATTTGTGTGTATTTAAGTGTGTATATGTAATTAAAAGTTAGATTTTGAACCTACCTTTTGCCATTATGCTGTCGACTGTACGATGAATCACATAATTAAAGTACTTAATCTTATAAAAAAATTGCTTCTGCATACAAAAAAAATTAGATTCATGAAATAAGCAGGCACCATTATCATTGAAGTATACTTGAGTATATTTAAGCTCTTGAAAAGGACAGAAAAAGTTTTGAGATGTTCTTATCATACTAATAAGTTTGCTCATGATTTGTACTTAGAATAACATTTGTAAAGACAAAAAGCGTTGGCGCGGTAAATATTCGGCCCTTATATTTATGAGTGTTTTGCTCTCTAGGATACCATCTTTCTTCTTTTTTTAATGGAGGATCAAAATACATTTTCACTAGTATACAGCAGATTATACTTTTCATAAATCATATACTTATTAACCTGGAACTTTGAGGGTATCTTGGGTAGGTGTGGGAGTGACATCTCACATCATTTATTTAGTAGTTAGACTATGAATACTAAAATAAATAGGTATAATACAAAAATTAGCTACTATGACTAGAAAACTAATGCCTCTACTTAATTCCTTATTTGTTTTTATAACTATTTTAATAAGATTAATAATATCTGATGAGCTTTCGAAGCTTAACGGTCCCGGGTTCCGGTAGCGGCAGATTTTTGTGTGATGAATAAGATCATTTGTACTTAATTGATGGGTATTTAGAAATATTTCGTTGAATATTATATGTGCCATATATTAACATCTATCAGTTATACTATCCGTATTACAAACCTTACAGATCTTACCTTGGGCTAGGCTAATCGGTGTGAATGTAAGAAATATTATGATAATTTGATTATTGTAAAAAAGGCTTTTCACAATTAATTATCGTACGATTCATGTCGCTTAACGTTGGTTTCTCGCGTTGCCCAATTGTAAATTTAACCAATATATATTACAATAAAATAATAATTGTAGATATTTTGTTCAAACACTTTCGTAATAGGTCATTAAAATGAAATACTTTTTGAAACATCCGAATCGAATAAATAAAACATGAACATGTTAATAAACGCGTTCGTTACTCTGTGAGTATGATGATATGTGAATATGAAACTGTGAATATTGTCATTGAAAAGGTTCAATGACAATATTTGAAAAAATATCATGAATTGTGGTAACTTTTATTGTTTAATACTTGTTCTAAATTTTTTTGTAGTGTGTACTTTGACGACCGTTTGGTGCAACGGTAGCGATCCTGCCTTACGCACTGACGGTCCTCAGTTCGAATCCCGGAAGGGACAGATAATTGTATGATGAATACGAGCATTTGTACCTGAGTCATGGGTGTTTATATATATTTCTATGAATATTACATATCTATGTAAGTGTATTCGTTACCCTAGTATCCATAAAACAAGCCTTATAGTGTTTACTTTGGGCTAGGCTAATTGGTGTGAATGTAATAATAAGGAAATAAATATTTCGAAAAGTTTCGAAAAAAAGAAAGTCATAGAAAATCGATAACTTGTTTCATAATTCTTTGCAGCATATGAAGAGACCTATTTGGTTTAACGTCATCATTTACGTTTTTCACGGGATTATTTTTACTCGTAAAACATCATATATCGTTTGTGTATCGCTTCTCATGAAGCGCTATTTATAATATGTGTTTCGTATCACTTTGTATCGCGTTTTGGCAACTCTTAGGTTTATTTGCGCTGAAAAAATAATCTTCAAAGTACAATTTGGACTGTGCTACTATCTATCCGAAAGAATACATGCAATACCAAATACAGAAGAATATTTATTTATTTTATCGATAACTTTCCTTAGATTTAACTTCTAAAGTATATATTGTTTGTTTATTGAATCGCTTTAATCTTTGAAACAGCAATACTTGGAATCAGTTTTCCAAACGGCCCGAAGCTGTTTTGTTTTATTATATTTATTGGTAATATTTCAGATTTCGTTTCAATACTTTCAAGATTGAAAATATTTGTTAAGATTTCGTTCAAAAATAACAGATCTATGTAAATGTAAAGATTTTTTCCTTATGTTTATTTACCATTTCCCTATAAAAATGTTATTACAAGCGAAAAATGAAAATTAATATGTTCAGTTTTATCAACTGATGCTCTACCATCACGTCATATGGCGATTCAAATTGAGATGTTAAAAAGAGACGCCACTATAGACCGCGTATAGCGGTGTCTCACTTTGATAATCTAACTTGCATCGCGCTAACGGATCATGGTAGACCCTCATATATACGAAGGGTGTGCATAAGACGTAGGAGTTACTAAAGGAAATTGCTCTTTGCAGATCAAGGAACATTACAAAGGAGTCGTAGACATTAATAGATTAGACGAATTGGTCAAGCTAATACATTATATACTTAACATAACTTATACAAATCCACTTTCAACTCGAAAAAGATTCTATCTTTTCCTATTTTTTTATTAAAAGTATATAAATTTATATTCAAGTTAATGAGTTTGGCAAAGGTATCATTAGCACCTAGTCCATGGACATAAGTAAAATTTTATTTTCTGTGTCCACCTAAGTTAGTGAATATAAATATATCTATTATTCAAACCTTTTTTAATTAGTGCTCGCCTAGAAGTCGATGTTCAGACCGTGATTCATTGAATTCAATACTGTTTCCAAATAGTTTTTTTTATATTACTAAAGTTCGCCAAAGGACCTTGACAAAAGTGGTATTAAATGATTTATTATTACCAATTTATATATAAATTAAAATAACGCTTATCATTTCATCTCACTACGAAAAGTTGGGCTCTTTCATAAAATAAAACATCTGTAATAGCTGAAGTTTCTATCACGTGTCTGTGCATAATTAAGCCGAGTGGAGGGCAAGTAGATATCAGGGTGGGACAATATATCCAGATAAGTCGAACTTCAGCATTCGATTTTCAACTTAAAGGCTATTACATAGAGACCAACATCAAGTGAAAATATTTGTCACTCCGTGGTAGGTTGACTGTACCTCGTCACAACGAGCGTACAGCCCTCTAACCACTCTACATCGTTAGACTAACAATAGAACATTTGACAGGTTGAAAAGTGACTTAATTAACTTTTTATGTACCGCTGACGCGGGTTTAAGGTATTAAAGAGCAGGATAAAGGTTTGTTTCTATTGAATTGAAACTATTGAAAGAAATATATTTTAAGAACATAATTAATCTTTAGATGATATCGTGAATTTGACGCGCGTTCATTTTAGATTGAAAATGACCTCTCGTATCTAAACGAATCTAAAAATATATAGATATATAAACGAAACAAAGTGTATTAATAAAGTAAACAAAAGGAAATATATTTGATTCAGCTTTAATGATTTATTTGTGAGTTCTTACATTCACACCAATTAACCTAGCCCAAAGTAAGCACTGTAAGACTTGTGTTATACTAGGTTATCGGATAGACATACATATATGATACTTAGATATATAATATTTATAAAAATATGTATAAAAACCCATGACTCAAGTACAACTGCTCGTATTCATTACACAAATGTTTGCCCCTCGAGCATCAGTGCGGAAGGCAGGATCGCTACCGTTGCACCAAACCAACAGTCACTTATGTTAAGCACTAAATACGGCATTTCTGTCAATTGCTTGAAGAGGTATATGTCGTTCTTACTAAATAACAATATTTATAAATGAAAATTAAACAGGATGAATCAATATCCTAAATAAAAATCTTCACCCGAAATGCCCTAACATCATTATTTTGCCATATTAAGAAATTTAACTAGCTTTTAAAATGACTGCATTTCTATTATGTAGGTCCAAAATATAGACCTATATAGATAGACCTAAATGTTATCGTCAATTACTTAATTATTACATTTTAATTTATTTTTACTTTTTAGTTCGGTTTACAATAAAACTGTGTTTTCAGTTTTTTTCAACAATTTTTTTTATGTTGATAGCAAGTCTTGCCTTTTTACAAGCTTGTATATAGTTTCACCTTGACCGATCCCGGTATGTCTGTCTGTAATCGAATATTGAGAGTTATATTTGACCCACTTCCCGGTTTCCGATTGACCTGAAATTTTATATGCATATTTAAATCGAATGAAATTGTAGTATTATTATATGATATCGAGTTGATCTGATGATGGAGTCTGAAGGTGGCCAAGGAGTTCTGTAATAAAACAAATATTGTGGTCCTAAATTACGACGACCGTTTGGTGCAACGGTAGTGATCCTGCCTTTCGCACCGACGGTCCCGGGTTCAAATCCCGGAAGGGGCAAATGTTTGTATGATGAATACGAGCATTTGTACCTAAGTCATGGGTGTTTTAATATATTTCTATGAATATTGCATTTATATATGTATAATATATGTATGTCTATCCGTTACCATATCCGTTTTTTTTATCCATAACACAAGCCTTACAGTGCTTACTTTGGGCTAGGCTAATTGGTGTGAATGTAAGAAATATTTATTTATTTATTTATTTAAATTAGGATCTGATGATCGAGCTATTAAGTGGCCATAGAGCTCTGAAATAAAACGACGCGAGTACAATTACTCTGTTTCTAGTCGATATCCAGGGTCTGATTCATTTATATTTTTTTATATTAACATTTAATAAAAGCTTGATTTTTAATCGTTGCCTTTCAAGGTTTTAATATAAATTAGTCGTTTATAGTGCTTATAGTAACGTAAGTGCTCTTTAGTCTAATTGTTTTAAGTGATGCTCTTAATTTTAACTATTACCTCGGCGATTCAAATTGAATTAATTTGTTCATCCTTAAGTATTTATGTAATCATTTGTGGAATAGGTACACCAAGAGTACATAATTATATATCATTGTGAAAAATATAAAATATATTATTTAAATTATACTTATTATCGATATTGATAACATCAAAGGTAAGGTTAAATCTTGTTTACCATCGGTTCAATGTATAACCACAAAACTTATTATTGAAACATTATTAACCTTCAGCTATTTGCCGCTAGGGAGTTAAGGCTCGTTAATAAACTAGAATGAAGTTGTAAAAAACTCTAAAGGCTTTTAGTCTTTCAGCTTTGCATAAAAAAGAACTTTATGTGTATTGAGTTCAATGACTCATAATTCGCCTGTTAGAATAATTTGTCATGAATCTTCTGGAACTCCAAAAGAATAGGAACAAATAAGCTATATGTCTGTTCAAAATGTAGCTCTTTAAATATTTTGTTTTCTATTAAACTTGTAAAATGCTTCGATGTCAATCTCCTGGCCAAAGCATTGGTTGATTTACTTTTTAATTGATATTATTAAATTCTAGAACGTATTCGTTTTCTGAAATTATACTCTATTCAGTATATCATTGGGAAAGAAGTAGTAATTAATTTTTCTTAGAAGTTAATTGAACTGAAAACAGATCATTCACCCAACTTGCCACGTTCATGCATAATCTCTAAAGAGAAACCCGTAATGGGCTAGACGCAACCTTTGTAAAATCAATCTCGTAGCAGGCAGCGCATAATGTCGTAGACGATCGATGGTTACGGCGTAGCTGTAGCACTCGTAGTTCGTAGATTATGGTGCTCCAACCTTACTCTACTTTATTTTTATTAGACTTTTTTGTACTGATGTTGATATGTGTCGTAACTGAAGCTAACACTACAAATAAATTCCCGGGAGAAATTATTATTGATATAAATAGTAACCCATATGCCAAAATAGGATGTGTGGCTGTCTGCTGGATTTCGTTTAAATCTATTTATTTGATAAGTTATGAATTCACACTCTTACATATAATAAATGTGTAACGTTTTTGAGAAAATATATGTCAATTTAAAATTAATAATAATTAATCAAGTTTATTTCATAGGTCAAAATAACATGAAAAAGCGACAATGCTGCGTAATTAGTGAATTCAGATGTCGTAACGTGGATACCAAGGATTTTGTTCGATAATTGTAGCCCGCGATGATGTGGCTCAAATTAAATGGTGGTATTTACGAGTATATATTATATAGGTACGTTGGAAATCCAAGACATGGTTTCTCCATTTTGATGGTCACGGATATTTCCTAATTAAATTAGAAGATTGCTCGCAGGTAAGAGCTAGCTCAATAGACCTCGTTAGACACGCGCTAATACCGACAAGCAAGTTATTTTAGGGTGCGAAGGTTCATCAGCTTACTATCGCTTTTATGTGAGAAAGTATTAAGTGTTCAAAGGAATAAATAGATAGACAAATAAATTCTTACGCCAGTTCCTTTTGGCATTGTGAAAGATTTAGTATGATCCGATAAAAGAGTTCATTCACCTCTTGTAAAGGATAAAAAAGCAACAGTACTACTTTTAAGTCAAATCAAATTATTAATTGCGAAACACAGGTAAGTAAAGTTGTTGCAAAAATTATATAATAGTTAGCTGGTTTCTGCTATTGTGGCACACAATTAAATTAAATTTCAATTCTTTAATTCAGTTTAGCAATTACCATTATAGAGCACCCAAGAGCTAACCATTGGTTATCTTTGTATGATCTGTGAATCCGCAAGTTAGCAATCGCAGACTGAACTGAACGCGCTATCCATTGCGCCGAGTTAGTGTTACCAGCCTTCTTTTGCTGGTTTGCGCGTACCGCGACGAGCGATGCGGACACGATAAATCCTCCAAACTGTTCCCCTCCCACCCCCTTTTCCTCTCCTTTACTATAGGGTTGGCAAGTTGATAAAAAATATAAGAAACAGGGGCTAATTTAAATTACCCCGTTGATGACTACTAATTTAAAAAAAAAAATCTGTATACACTAAATTATAGTCATTTACTCTACTAAATTAGCGGAATAAATTACTATAATTCAGTGTAAATTTAGTTAAATGTGGCATATTACATTGGATTAACGAAAGCCACACTTTTTGTATAACTTAAACTTCCTTCTTAAGGTTCCGCAACATACAACATACATAAGGTTCTACATGTACTAAATCTCGGGCATAATCAAGATATATTTTTTTAGTTTATTACCAATATAAAACTAAATTAAAGTTTAATAAAACATGAGCATTGCAAATAGAAGTTTTAAGATAACGTAATCATGATTCATAGTAGAATAATAAGCACCACAAATAAACTACAATGTAAAGATGATAAATAGCTTGGACATGAAAAGTATATCATGTATATATTATATTACAAGTGTAAAGACCAAAGCGTCACCAAAATGGCACGTACGAGTTGGCCCTAAAACATCAGTTTAGGGTTAACACGACTCAGTCATTCGTCATATTTTGTATTAAGTGTGGTTTTGTTATTGCTGATCGTAAGAATAGCTAGTTGTGTAGTCAAAGGCTTCAAAATAACAAAACAAAAGTTAAAAAGGAGCATTGTATAATATCATATCATCGGTAAGTGATTTAATATTAAATTAACAATTAAATAGACCAGTTCAAAAAGCGAATTTTGTATTAAAACCAGTGTAACCAAACTAACCCTTGTCAGGGCATCATTTTCATATACTGGAGTACCTCGGATTTTTTATTAAAAATAAATCATTTATACGACGATGATCGGTTGGTGCAATACTAGCGCTTTTGCCTTTCTCACCGAACGGTCCTGGATTCGAGTCCTTAAATATGTTTGTGTGATGTATACAAGCATATGCACCTCAGTATCAGTATATATACTTCATATATACTTCTATCAATATTTCTTTGTATACATCATACCGCAAACCTTAAAGTGCTTATATTGGATTAGACATCATGTAAATGTAAGGTATATAATATTAATTATTACATATACGTACGCACAAGGATACCTCGTAGTTCAAATCGACGCAGCGCTCACGTAATTCTTAAAGTTGTTACATATGGTACTACTTTTCTTTCTATGCAAAAAGTTTCTGTAAACTGTTCACGTGGGCATGTTACCTTACGATAACAATATATAAGTTAATAAGTGTATCAAACTTCTTGTTCTATCAACTCAGGCAGAAGAGGTTCACTACTGGGCGAAAGAAAGTCTTTTCCAAATAAAGGGGTTTTTAGCCATATTCCCCAAACTCGATAGGTGGGTTTGATGGGTTTATATCGTTTTATTACAGAGCTCCTTAGCCGCTTTCCGGCTCCATCATCAGCAAAAGATCCCAATTCAGAAAACGCTGCCACCCCTCATGATTGATGGGAAGTATTCTTTTCTAACGGATTACATTTGTTCTATGTAGGAGCATAATTGTCATCGACTCATTAGGTATGTATGAAAAAACATTCTTCTCCCACCAATCCCCACTAATCTGCATTTCTATTCCTTCGATGTTTTTATCCTAAAAGAGGAGGAGAGTCTATACCTTCGAAAGCGACCAACCATTCCTATAGCTTCAAAGAACTAATTTCGAAATTACAAAAAAAAAACTTGACCCGCTCGTTGTTTCATTTACACTTTCTTGCGTCGCTTCAATGTTAATAAAATTAAACAGTTTTAGTAACATTGAAACGACAGATTTTAATTAAATCCTGTGAACACGTTCTTGATAAGGACTTATTTAACTGACTAAGAAGTATGATTAAAAATATATATTATTTTAAGAATTATGTAATCTTGGAAGAGTTGTATTTGTTGATCCTGTGTCTTGACACAGGATCAACACCTAGAGATCCTTGGATCCCACCCAGAGACCCTTGGGTCTTTATGATACATACTTATTTCTGTAAGTGTTATATCTGTTATTTAGTATCTATGGTAGAAGCTTGGCGTTATTACTTTGAAATTTATAAAATTGATTTGTTTGATGCGGCAACCCTAGACTCCAAACGACTGGCAACTTCCCGCGCCTCTTGTTTGTCGCCTCACGTTTTTGATTTAACTTTTTCCAAAGGATCCGCGGGTCGTGCCCGTTAACGTCACTTTTTTCCCCGATAATCCCCGGCACAAACCTGCCCCCTATTTGTTTTATTTTTCGGGAAAAATTCCCATAACCATTAATCATAAACTCAAGCATAAAGCGTAGTTGTTTTTACATAATTTGCAACTTCGCGAGGCCGGTGACCCGGGTCGATCGCTTGTCACCAATTGAAACAAACGATTTTATCCAATCGAATCAAATTTACGCTAAATCCGTCTATTTTACCCGGACATAAAAATGTTAATCCCTGATCGAACAAGACGTACACGGGAAAATGAAATAAGGAAATAACTCGACTCGCCCGACTCCCGACTGAACTTCGGAGTAGATTAAAAAATATCCGGGAACGACTCGGTCCTGATCGCATTTTGCATAAAAACTCACAAATAAAATATGGCAGAGCATTCATTGAATATTCAGCAATGAAGCTATACCGGACTAAAATAATATTTTATGACGGACGGCCAGGAAATTAAATCTTTTTATTGTTTTTTATCATGCCGCGCCGAGATACCGTCATTACAGTCTCGCGATGACCTTGGGAAGAGGTCCCTGTTATCAGCAATTTTAATTCGGTGAGGCCATTATCCATTCTTCCTTAGTAATTGTCTGCCTCACAGTGGGAAGAAAATGGGTAACAGCGTTATCCTTCCTTATCTCGCCCTCTTATATTACGCTGATATTTTAAATATCACGTTTCTCAAATTGACTTTTGAAAGGCAATTCTTCGAGCTCCCATTACGGTCTCAAGTTGAAATAGAACTTGCTCTAACAAAGGTCGAGGTGAAATAAAGCTGTCGTGGAGTGTTTTAAAAATGCTGGGACTGTCAAATAAAAGTAGGAGCTGCTACACCTTTCAGGAAATTATGATCTATTCTTTTTGAGGTTTAAGTTTAACCAATGCATTCTTTCAGTTTGGAGTAAAACGAGTGAACGTAATTAGTAACTTTATTTTAATATAGACAGCGGTGTGTTTCCATTTACTTTTAATATGATTATGATGTCGTCAGTCATGCTGATAATAACGAATATATTTTTGTCAAAGAAATATTTTGATTCAAATTATTTCTTTTATGTTTCTTTTGCAAGTAATGCTTTTTAAGTGCACTGATGTAAATTTAATAAGTTCTTCTTATTATTTAAATATCTCATGTAAAAAAGACATTTTCGACGGCACAAATGACTAAGCTGTTAGTCACTGAGGGTTTTTTATTCCAGCACACTTTGATACGATATGTTGGTCGTGATACTCGCTAGATGGCAGTAATAGGCTTAGAAAATATTTGTATTCAAATATATGTATCTTCTGATATCGCAAACACTTAAATAAAAATTCCGATGTTTTTAGGGTTCCATACCTAGAAAGAAAAAAAACGGAACCCTTATAGGATCACTTTGTTGTCTATCCGTCCGTCCGTGCGTGCATCTGTCAAGTCCCTTTTTTTCAGGAACGCGTGGAGGTATCAAGCTGGAATTTATATCAAATACTCAAGTTACTGTCCCTGTGAGCAGTGAAAAAATCAGACTTCTAAGCCAATGCAATCAAAAGATACAGATAATACAAATTTTCGACACTCGCAAGGGAATCAAAACCTACGGGGTACTTCCCGTGAACTCAAAATCTTGAAATGTGGTACGAAGCATCGCCTTATCGGAAAAATTGCGAAATCCGTAAATTTGTAGTTACATCATATAATAAAAAAAGAAATATTGATTTTTACTTATATACCTACAGGCTTGTACGGCACCCTCGATTCGCGAGTCCTACTCGCACTTAGCCGGTTTTTGTTTATAAAATTCTTAGGCTACGCTGAAATCTGTCGCGGCGTACTTTTAGACAGAGAAAAATTCTGAAAACGATTTAATTAAGCATCGTAAAAATAAAGTTTTTAACTTAAATATCAATTTTAAAATTACAAGCAGACACCGATTAAATTCGGTTCGTAACAGTAACTTTTATCAACCAATGTAATTTATGTTACCACATAATGCTTAAAACATCATGGTATTTAGAAAAATAATAAGTTATATAACAATTGGTCACTTTCATTACTTTACATCCATTTGAAACTAAACAATTGGTAGAATATTTATGGATATGATATGATTTTTAAATTTAAAATGATATGATAGTATTAATTTCTTTTTACTCAACCATTTTTATATAGACTATGTAACTCGTGGGCTAGAACATGTATTAACTTCTATACATTACATACGTTTTTATGACTAAAACACAGTTTCAAATAAGGTATGAGTGGACATTTTTTTATTTCTGAAGGTAATTAATTGCATTAGTATTGACGTTGTAAAGCCTACTTAAACAAGTAAGAACCTATGATATACAATAGTGGGTTCAAGATAAACTGGTCATCACTACATATGAGGAACTAGGAAGGATCGTTAGAGGGTTGTAAGAAAGGGCGTAGGCCGGAACATACGGCCATTGTTTATGATAGACCTAATTAGGAGTGCCCATTTGCCTAAGTCATCTAGTTAGTAATTAGATTGAGTCTAAATTTGGGTAAAGTTAGTAAAATGCATTGTCATTTTGTTCTAATAAGCCAGTTACTATTATTTTATTAAATTTAATATCGATGAAACAAATCCTTACAACTAGCAAAAGTAATATTAGTGGTCAAGTAATATCAAATGTTTACTCGTATTTATTATCATTAAACATAAAATACCAACTAAAATAAACATTAAAACTGTCTAGTTTAATGGAAGAAGTGAATTTTAAAGTAGTTGATAAGAACAAGATTTTGACGCCTGAGCCGAGCGTGCAAGTGAGTGAGCGCGGAACAAGCGATTCGAGAGGCACGATCGGTCTAAGCGTTGGACTTGTGGCGCGAAAAGTTAATGTGATTTCCATTGTTTATTACAACAACTTAATGTTAATTTACCGAAAAAAAAATCAATTAACTCCTTCTTTGTGTTACAAAATTCAATTCAATTCATAAAAGTATGCAATTTTTTATCAATGTTTTCTTATGACACTATCACGTAAAATTATCGTCCGTAAACTGACTTTACAGACAACCATTTTTTTATGTAAATAATTTTTAAGTAAAAATTTAGATATTAAAAAGTTCTAAATATATAAATTAGACTTGATATATGTATTGCATTGTATGTGTTGCAAAACTTATTTATGTGATGTTTTGTATGGACTAATTTCTCTATTAAATGTCAGTAAACAGATGCTAGTTCATTCTCTTGTATTCTAAAGAAGATAATAAGCCTAAGCCATTAATGATATTTGAATTTTAGATCATGCTTATATTATCCACTGCTCAGTGGTATATTTGAATATTTCAGGTCATATTTCCGACGACCTAGATCGGCTGAGTCGTCACAGTAGTACCTGCATTCGAGGTCGGGGTAAAATTGCAGTTTTTGGGAGTTTTGTTTGTGAAAGAGAGTAGTTTGTTTGTCGCTTTTTGTGGGGTCTCATATGAGCTACAATGTAAAGTAAAAACCGACACGTCAATCTGAAAAAATACGGGCTATTTCGTGTTCTTATATTTTTAATTGGTGATACATGATACACACGCAGGGCTGTGTACCTATATCATTCGAAAAACACCTTCCTTTGAACTAAGAACGATTGATAAAATTATCGGTTTATTCGAGATATAATTCAAAGCATTGTATCAATCTTTAAATTAATCTATTACATATAAAAAATGAATATAAAAGAAGAAAGAATGAATGTTTTAAGAATCTTTTATTAAATATTATTAATTTGAATATATATGTATGTCTATCCATTAACTTGGTATCCATAATACAAGCCTTACAGTGCTTACTTTAGGCTAACCTAATTATAATTTCAGTTTATTGGAAAGTTTTTATCTTATAAAGTATTTGGAATATCAAAGTTAAATACTAGATTTAAAAAATCTAAAAATCCCACGTTTTTCAATGTCCTAAAAAGAATAAAATAACCCTGCGGGGCAAAGCGAGGGGCCACTCAAAACGTGGGGGCGCATATTACTAAGAGGAGATTTTAAAGAGATGAATGACATGCATTGATGCCGATTATTGTAAAGATGCGCCCCCACGTTTTGAGTGGCCCCTCGCTTTGCCCCGCAGGGTTATTTTATTCTTTTTAGGACATTGAAAAACGTGGGATTTTTAGATTTTTTAAATCTAGTATAATTATTTTATTCTTTTTAATTATTAACTCAACGAAGTAACCATGTGTTACGCAACAATCGGATAAGCCCCATACAAAAGTGAAAGTTGCCGAAAGTGGACCTGAAAGTGCATCTGGAAAGTTGAAAGTTGCTTTAGAGTGCATTGTCATCAGGTTCTGAACTATCCTGAAAGTTTCAGCTTTCTAGCTTATCGGAAAGTGCCTCAAATTTAAGTTGCAAGATTTTGCCCGGACAGACAAACAAATAAGAAAAGTGAGATAAGAAAAACGTGGTAAAAACGTGGTAATTTAGTATTCAATATTTCGAACAGAGGTGTATCCAATTTGTTACTCTTTATACAAAGGGAAGGTATCGGTGCATCTTCAAGTATATTCACCATTCCCATGATCATCACGTATCTAATTTGCGGGTGGCGGTTTCTATTGAGTGCGTTCATTGTTTACGGCGGAGTCCCATTACGCGTCAGGTTTGTATCAGGAAAGTGGCACGAGACGCTGGAATTTCAATATTCCCGATTGTCCCACAGAAGGATCAAATAAATATAAGTCCCGTTATTGGCCAAGCAAGGACGTATAACGTGTAATCTTGTAGCTCCGAATTCCCTTAGCGCTCTTACTTGAAATAGGATATTTTCAGGCATAAACAACAAGTTTTTTTCGTTGGAAATTGAATTTTGCATGATGATATTGTGTTATTTTGACATTCGTAAATAGATTTTCGTTTATTGAAATGTATATTTGCTTTAGCAATATCACATTCGCTAGTGACAAGAGAATACTCAGCTATTATGAAACAAATTTATTGAGAAATGTTTTTCTATATTCTCAATGGATTAATATGATGGTGAAATAAGATTACTTTGTGAATATTAAAGACATAAATGGAAGATCTCAATTATTATCCCTATATATACATGATTTACAAAGATACGTGTGCGAGTCTTGCGCGGAGCGGGATGGATATATTTTTTCTAAATATTTGCAAATTAGTTGTTTGATTTCGTCATGGATCTCAATAAAATCTCGTGTTGTGTAAATATAATTATTTGCAAGTAATAAAACAATGGGATGGTAGTATTTTCCATTATTCTAATGTCTTATTTAATTAATGTCATGAATCCTCGTCTTTATCCTTATTCGTGGTCGTCTTTATGTACTAATTACAAGTAATTCTTGGTCCATGTCCAAATCTCTTGGGTTAAAAACCACACTGAAATTTTGCAGCAGTTTCTGAAGCTGGCAACATACGTTCGTTCCCAACGACCTGCTTCCACGCTGCGACCGTTATTTGTGTAAAGACGATGAAACGCGTCTCAAGCAAAGAAAGCGCCCACACCCCTCTCTTTGTGTTTTAGGCTTGAAAGTTACTAATCAACCAATTTGACACATTTTATACGCGTAATACCTGTAAAACAAATGTAACCTCGTTTCGTGTAGTTTATTAAGAAACTAGAAAGTATTTTAAGATATTTCTACAAACAAAACCCAATAAAACCAAATTGATAAATATTGAAAAAAAATATGTCTCCTTTTTGGTTTTGCAGATATTATGGTACTTTACTACATTTAAAGAAACAGTCTGTTTCTTAAGTTTCTTTTTCTCTAAAAACGCTAAATTTTTATACAATTACTAAGATAATATAAAATAAATGTTAAAACCAACATTTACAGAAATCGTCCATAAAAATAGATTAATAAAGTTTTCAACAAGTAAAAGATAACAGCTTTTATTACAAAATATAACAAGTGTGGTAAGAAGAAGTTAAATTACCTAAATTTATGTTGGGCTTGGTGTTTGTTTTAGTCGCAACAAAAAGCGAATAAAATGAAATTTCCAAAGTCAGTACAATATTATTGTAAGTTGTTCTCAATCAATGTCAATCTCATGACATAAAACTTGATAGACTGTTAATTATTGGATAGTAATTTCAGTTAGTGGAGTTATTGAATAGTAGGTAATAAATCAGCTGTTCAAAACAAGTAATATCAATATAAACTAAAAAAATACTTACCAGTGAAAGAAAAGTAATCACGTTCCACAAAGAAGTATAATTTGTCATAAAAAGATTTAAACAAAAGATTCTTGATATATATTTTAATGGTAATATACTAGAAAAGATGAGAAAAAGACGGCTCACAAGTAAATTATAAGGTGGGAACCGAACCCGCAACCTTTGTATGTTCGGTCCAATTCTCTCCTAATTTTGAGAGTTTACTTGCCGAGTCGATTATTGCTACTATTTTCTTTTAAAATAATTAAACATAAATTTTGCTTAAAAAAGAATAGAAGTGAAACCTTCAAAAATAATACCTACACGTATACAAAATATCACGTTTGTTGTGATACCCTCTTTCAAGCTTTGTACTACGCAAGCGCACACAAACACGTATTTACACACGTACATAATGCTTCCTATCTCATTTTCTCCTACGTTAAATCTTATGAATTTGTGTCTGTCTCTTTTTACTGTCGCTTTTTCGCTTCATCGACTTTCAAATCACAACGATGCTAAAGAAGTTTTCACTTCAAAAATTATAAAACAAAATATTCAAGCTCAAATGTAAACTATTTAACAAAAATATATTACAACCCGGATATTAATGATTTTATTAAATGCACAGGAACATATTGTTGGACACCAATTTCAATTCAACCGAAAAGATATTAATATAGAAAAACCGAATTACATATTCTGCGTACAGTTTCACATGCCAACAGAATTTATTTATTACCATTTATTATGAGTACAGCTGCAAGTTCTAGAACGCTACCGTTACGAAGCAAGGTATTCCTAACATTCGTCCACAATAAGTAGTGCCTCCAGTTGCCGTAGAGTTGCCCGATTTGTGGGAAATAGAAACTGTTCTGTGTATCAGTTGGTGATAATAAAATAAAAGCGGCACACCAGAAAGGTTGTTCATAATAAAAAAAAAAAACTTACGGCCATGTAAGAAACCGAGCTCGAACCGGTCGTAGGTGCGTCGAAATCAAATTTATGTAAATATATGCTGCGGAAAATAAAAAATAAATCTCGACGTGTCCATCTGATAAGATTGACAGCTACACCGAACTGAACCTTTGTGTAGTTCGAACTCACATCGTAATTATTGTGCTGCTACATAAAATAAAATCTTATAGAAATATTGCATTGTGAATGCAAAAAATTAAATAAAAAACATAATTACAGCTGGTTCCATCTTAATCGATTGTTTAATATTTGTAAAAATATTACTTTCGATGTTGAAGGTAGTTAGCGTTCAACATTGGTGGAACGATACTAGCTCATAGTAGAAGTTGAAATACGTTTGTAAAATTCGACACGTTTGCCAGCGTCTCGGTAGCTCAGCGGTCAGAGCAGTCGCCCGGATAGCGAAAGGTCGTGGGTTCGAATCCCATTTGAGGGCTCGGAGGCGTAGTGTGTTTTTTACACACGTATTTTATACCTTATAGAAATATTGCATTGTGAATGCAAAAAATTAAATTAAAAACAAAATAAAATCATTCGATACAAGAACGCTATTTTGTGCCTACCAAACCAATTTGAGTAGCTGCAAGCCAAGTTCCCGTTAGGTTTATTAAGATACTGTTTATTTAAATTCAGTGATTACAATAGAGATTATTGCAATAATACCCTTGAAAAAGTAGTGAGGTTCATTGTAAATCTGGAAAATAAGTAAAATTTTTACAAGAGAGAAATTAGGCGGTATCGGTACCTAAACTGAATACCGGATTAAATAATATCTAGTATAAATTTATTTAGACATTAGCTGCATCTAGAATGCATTGCAAATCTCATTTTTATTGAATAGAACTCAACCATGGTATGCATACAACAAGTTTACAAAATTTTATCACATAGTTTCGTAACACATAGGGAACAAACATTGATTTTTATTATACTTTGTCCAATGTAGGATGATACTTTTGACAGGTGTCACTTCCTTATTGCTACGTGCTAAGGTTGCGTTTGTTTCCTTGTTTGGCTTGACATTGCAATAGCAACTTTATACCCTCTATATAGGTGTCAACAGTCAAAAGTATTATCCTACATTGGACAAAGTATAATATAGATAGGTAAAAGTCTAGAAGCTCAATGTTTAATCACCAAAAATATACTCAAAATATGAACTCTTTAAGTGAATATGGCTGCGTTTTCGTAATTATGTTTAGTCAAAAGACATTGTTTTGTTATTAACTAAATTTCAAAAAGAATATAATTTGAAAAATGTAATTCGAAAATGACCTAGTATTCGGTAAGTTTAAGAAAATAACCAAAAAAATCTGAAACCTTACCTTCGCTACACTGAATTAGAGAGCGGTTTTCTTAAGTATATACTTTTATCAGTACCGATACTGTCACTGTGATTCGCCTATCACTCCGAAACTCGACGCTCGAAAATCTTGGCGCGGTTGATTCTTCGCTTCGAAATGGATATGCTTAGCAAAACGGTAAATATTTACAAACGGGAACTCACTGTCCCGAAATCTTATATTCGATACGCAAGAAATTTTGTCATGTTAGAATTTCAGTTTCTTTGCGACAGGAAGCCGACTGCTTTTATTCAATATTGTTGCATATAATTGGAAAAAATCTAAACCATGTTTTGCAAAAAAATGTTGGCAAGTCTAATTTCAGTAGTGCTAGGTATGATAATTTATTCACAACTTACGCAAACGTGGGTTACTATGGATGCCGTGAAACAAAGGAATGTGATAAGTAAGTTTTGAAGTGAAAACTTCTTTAGCATCGTTGTGATTTGAAAGTCGATGAAACGAAAAAGCGACAGTAAAAAGAGACAGACACAAATTCATAAGATTTAACGTAGGAGAAAATGCGATAGGAAACATCATGTACGTGTGTTAATACGTGTTTGTGTGCGCATGCGTAGTACAAAGCTTGAGAGAAGGCAGCACAACAATCGTTATATTTTGTATACGTGTACGTTTTATTCGTATTATTGGAAGGTTTCACTTCTACCACGTGTGAATTGCACACATGCCTTCTTTCTTTATGCTATACTGAATAGTTTTATTTAAAATGTATTGCTTTACGGATAACAAAATTTCCCAAATCAACATTTGGGAGTCCAAATAATATACCGACTTCTTTATCAGACACTTTATTTTGTAGTTGGCTATTTTTAAAATTGGCCCTTCCATTCATAGTCTTAAACAGATGGTTCTAACAGACAAACAGTCTAGCATGACTAGATTTTTGTGTTATTTTGTTGTCAAAGTCACAGTTATTGCAGAGATACGTGTAAATATAGATGTATTACTATTCGCACGCTGCTTTAAACATACTGCCCGTTATTTGTGTTATACATAATTTTATATTGTTAATTCTGAAATTGATATATTTTTCCTGCACACTATATTATGCGTTAGTTCATGTAAGGCGATAGTGATTGGTTTGTGTATTTGACGTTTATACCCCACGGATGTTTGCACGAATACTAAATAAAAGCAAAGTACTCCCAACATTCCAAATTTGAGATGTAACAATTATTATTTTCTATGTCAATCAATAAACAAACGATCATTAGTACTTAAATTTTTGATTAGCTTTTTTCCTGATTTATTTCGAATCGCATACTACACGCACTTCGGAAACTTGGAGTTATTATATTGATTAATGGTTTGTGTCAGGCGTTTAACTAAATTGTAATTGATGATTCGTTTGACGAAGAAACGGAGAACGAAACAAAGGCGGGAATGTTTTTTTTAGCTTCGATTCGAGACCGGTCGTAAGCACTGGCAATATTTTTGTAGAGGCTGTTGAATATTAAGTGATAGTGTTAAAAAGAGTATTGAATACTAGAAGATTGTTGTAACTTTATTAACATCAACTTACTTGAGTCCTTATTAGAGGCATATTTAAAAGCGAAGAGCATGGATTTTTTTTAATTAAGAATGAGTTCGTTCGTGATCCCAATCGAGCCCGGGGGCCAAGAAAGGATCCACGATGGAACGAGCTAACCCAGGAGGTGCCTGGTTGCCCTGGCTATAAAACAGAAGGGTTATAAGTACTCGGAAATCTGTACTTGTAAATACGGAGACCGCGAATTGTTGCTTACAGTTGAAAATAATATGTGCTGAAGGAAGGTGAGTTTGCAAAGAAGTATCAGGAATTAACTTGTAATGACATGACAAAATTTTGTCACATATCCACACAAATGTGGTGAACGATTTACGGCCATGTTTTTTTCTGTATACGTTTCTCCACGTCGTCTGTGATACGGTTTAGAAACAGCAGAAATATTATTAAAGAACTGAAGTTAATCTATCGGCTTTTTGTGCATTAAGTATTAATAATAATAATAAAATTTCTTACATTCACACCAATTAGTCCAAATAATCTCTGTAAGGCTTGTGTTATGGAAATAGGGTTTCAGATGTAAGTATAAATATGATACATAAATATTTAGTATGGTGTTTTATATAATTATGATATATAAAAACCCATGAGTTAGGTACAAATACTCATATTCATCATAAAAACATCTGCCCATTACGAGACTTGAATCCAGGACCGTCGTATTCACATCAGTTAATAAAATGATGATGGTAGCGGCTTCGAATCTTATTTGTTTCCAACTTGTGGTTATAATATATTAATTACAGTTATTAATGTCTTACCTCCGTTCATTAGTAGTTTTCAGTCTGACTTACTTCAATTTATCATTTGCTTATTTTATGAGAATATTCAGTGGTAACTCTTCTTCTTCCAACTACTATAGCTGTCTGTGATGGACCATCCTTTTTTTACTACATGCATACACCAAAATAACATTTTTCGAATTTTTGTCTGTCTGTTTGTTCCGGCTAATCTCTTAAATGGCTGGACCGATTTTGACGGGACTTTTATTGCCAGGTAGCTGATGTAATACAGAGTAATTTAGGCTACTTTTTATAATAACTGAGCGAATTATAATAACTGAGCCACGGCAACGTGTGGCCGGGTCAGCAAGTGTTATGTAAAATCAAAAAGAGCCATATTAATACGACGCTTGTATGACAGGTTTGATGAGAATTGACTAAGCAGATTACAATTACCAGACCTGAGAACTAATGACTACAAAAATAATAATTAAACATAACAAGGAAAAAGGATTAATAATATCCAATCTTCTTCTTTTTCCTCTTTGTCTTGTCCTTATCCCATATTAGGCGAGGTCGGCTCTCCTTATCTTACGGCGCCAGGACAGTCTGTCCTAGGTTGCCGGGTGGCGTAGTTGGGCTTTTTCTATTACCTTTGTCGTACTAGTCCACCACTTTCTGGAGAGTTAGTGTTTTCTGAACGACGTGGTCATTGCTCTTCCGCATAACATGGCCATACCATCAAAGACGAGTTTCTTTTAGTTTTTCCGGGATCGGAGCTACTTTGAAGCTACCTCAGACGTTTTAATAAACTAACGGTTCGGTCCTTGTTAATAGACTACGGACTGGACCACTGGTAACAGAAGCTTTTAGCTCACCACAAAGTTTTAAGTGAAATGTAAATAATGTGTTTGACTCATTGTCAATATTTTTTTTTAATGAAAGAACAAAAATGTTATCTCGACAGTTGAAACTCTGTGAAATAACACAAACTCAGAGTAAACAGGACTGGAGTAGCCTTTGCCTAACATTACCCCTCTGCCAAATGCACAAGCATCGGAATCCTGTGCGTTATATAAAACTAGTTGAGCCGCCATTTTAAAACCACAATAATCAGAACGTCTTACCGTGCAGAGCTCCCACGAAAATGCCTGCCTGTGCTGTTTTCTACTGTAAAAAAAATTCGAAAATATCTAGTATGCAAAAAGATGGTGTCACCTTTTATTTGTAAGCATAATTTTTAGGTTTTGATTATTATTTAATTCATAATTTCATGTTTTAGCAGACTACAATTTCAAATTTCGCGCTCAAAGTTCGTTTGATGACGTCACGGCTGCACGAGACTACCTAGGGTTGACCATTATCGCATTTCAATTAATTAAGACAAAAATTAGAAAAAGTTTGTTGGTAATAAATAACCTTAATTTTGTATTAATTAATTACCAATTATAATTTCGTTTTAACAATGTACGTTGCGTGTTTATTTTTAGTTTAGTATTAAGTACATACCTACACTTTTGCGGCTGCTTGAAGCCTATTCTTTGCCACACAACATGGAAATATAAAATAATAAATAAAATAATTAATTAAAATAATAATCAAACTATTTGTCCTTTTATTCATGCTGGGCGGCGCTCATAAACATTAAGAGTACTAATGCTGTATATACTTCCAGTGTCCCTGACTTCATAAAAAAGACACGGTTAAAAGGGTACCATCGTCTAACCAGCACACCCGATCATTTCCGAGAAACCAAAATTTTTTTTCGAGCCACAGGACAAATTGTTTTTATTTTGTAATCAGCAACCCTTATTAATTTGTACAATATTAATTTGCACAATAGTGATGTCAACTTCATCGATATTGTGATTTTACGAGTGAGTAATGAATGAATGAATGCAAGTAACATACTTAAATTGGAAATATGTATTTTTAATTTAAATCTGTATGTCGCAGGGAAATTGTATAATTCCGCAGTTTACATTCGGCGTCATCAGTTTAAAAAACACATACCCTTTTCTTAGTTCTTTTTCTTAACGATAATAAAACACAGCTTAGATAAATTACAGTTTGTTTCAGTAATTATTACCAGGTATTAATGATGATTTCAAATAAGAATAAGGTATGTGATTTTGAACTGATGACGCCGTATGTAAAGTGCGGAATTATACTATTTACCTGCGATATTATACATACGAGAATAAAACTGTAAAGATATAGAATAAAACAGGTCAAGTCCACCCTAAACCAAATGGCTAGTAATGAGAGTAGAGGAAGCGAAATCACTAATTTTTGAACATTTTGTCTGTCTGTATGTATGTTTGAGCACGCATCACCCAAAAACTACGCGACGGATTTTGATGACATTTTAGTATGGTAATAGCTAAATGTCATCGTCAACATTTAAGTTAAGTTTTTTATTAATATTGTAGCATTTATAGCTCCTTGTCCAACTGCAATACTTCAAGATACTAGGAGTAAGGTATGTGGTACCAAAAGTCATTTGTACATAAATGAAAGCTATTGAAAGATAGTATTGCAGTATTAAAATTAGAAATGATCGGTATGTGTAGTTCAGGCAAATATACTCTGCCCCTAGGCGGTATACTAATTGTTGGTATTTATACTTTAAGCTTTGATATGCCCGGAAACATCTAATTTTTCATATTCAGTTTTCCTAAAGAATACAGCATACGAAAAAAATGGATTCATGCTTGTAATAGGTAATAGGGCATCTTGGGCATCTTCAAGAACAAGTACTATATGTTCCATACATATTGAGCCGTCTCAGTTTCAAAAATTATCTAACAATAGAAGAAGATTAGTTGCCCATGCTGTGCCAACGTTATTCTTGAATGATCCTCTTAGTTTATTATATAACTAGTTATGCTTCAAATAGATATTAACATGTAATATTATAACAGTTTTAGTTTATTACATTTAAATGTATTAATTTTAGGTTAAAAAATAAGTTGAAAAGGAAATACCTGCAAAAAGTGATGTAAGCAAATCGCAAAAAAATACAAATAATCAATCGGTCAAAGTAAAAATCTGAGAAATATAACTATATTCACTATCGCTTTGTTAAAAATAATGTTTCAGAGTTCCTCCTTTCGATTATGGGTATACGCAAAAAGGTCCACAGTGAATTCTACATATATAATAACACCTATTGTAAATATCTTTTAAATGCAATAAACTATCAAGTTTCAATTTGTATTTGTAGGAATACTAACGCAAAGTTAATAAATTCATTCATTGAACGAAACTGATTTATCGATATCGATATTCTCGTGCTATGTCATGTCACTTCTCACACAATGACATTCGTGTGTTTGAATAGAACGTTAACAAACTATTTTAAGCACGTGTGCGTGTATTTTAAATATGTTTGTCGTATTATGCATGTGTGCGTTTGTAAACACGCAAAAGTTTTTGTTCCTGTGTGCTGGCATTGAATGTAGTAGTAACCTCACCCCCCGCAAAAAATGGCAGAAAAATATGTACGAGATATTGACTAATGGCTACTCCAGTCCTGTTTACTCTGAGAACACAAATCATATCGAAACGCTCAGCAGTCAACGAGTAATTAGCATCACGCGCAGTGTATTTGGAAATCAATTCCAGCGCCTCGGTTAATCTCGTTCGATATGGATGTATGGGGTACTGTAAGAAGCCTTAAGGGCGCTTTCAATTTAGACGTTCCGTGTTGGACTGCTGCGGTACCGAATCGGTGCGTTTGTCGTATTACACATTGACGGTCTTTTGTTTTCATACAAAGTACGTGGTGCGGCAACAGTGCGGCGTCGGTACCGCGAATGCTCGACAACACGTGTTCATTTCGCACCGTAGCTATCTTTTTTTATTAATTCATTCGGCGACTACGTGTCGCCATCAAGAAAACTATATACTTTTTAATTTTTACAATTTAGGTGACAATCTAAAAGTGACCTTATTACAAAGTCACTAAATATAACTATAACTTAAATTAAAATTACAGATACTCATAGATATATGTATAATAAAAAAAAACACGTTATTTAAAATTTATACTATTATAAAAAGAAGTTGAAATGTCGTAGTAAAAAAATTAAAAACCTTCTATATAAATATCAATAGCAAATACACAACTTTAGACGATCATCGTGATCGCGTTGCTTTCATTACGGTTTTCGTGATGAACTCTGAGGTCCCGGTTTCGATTTCCAGCTGGGTCAACGTAAACTATTAAATTTTCTATATTGTTTAGGGTCAGGGTGTTATGGTATAGTCGTTTATCAAAAGACAAGTGCTTTAGCTATCTAACTTAAGATCAGAGCAATGTATGTAACATTATCTGTTATTTATTTTGTTTAGATAATTGTTTTGTGGGGGGTAAAACTACTTTCGTGTTCCATGAAAACATTTTCATTGCATTTTATTGAAGAAAAATTGCACGCTGTTACGTTCTATTATCACGAATGTTCGACATAGTAACAGTTACATGGAATACGACACAGTTATAATTGCTTCAATTCAAAGTTTTCATTGCTAGTAGCGTAATGTGTACTGACTTAAACTTGTTTATGATGGTACTAGAAGTAGTGTAATGGGCGCTGTACTAGTTTTATTAGTGTCATAAAATAACTATGTACTCAATAATTTTATCTAAAGTAAGAAATAAAACGTTTATAATTTCCATTTGACTTTATTTTGTTAGATTAGAAATTCTAGAGATCGAAGATTGTAATGTTTTTGTAATCTTTAATTACTGTTTAGTAAAATAATTACATAGTTTAATAGAAATCGAAAACAGTATCAATAATATCGTAATAACACGATATTTTTATTACTTTATAAATATCATTTTTCTACATCACTCGTTCATAAATCGATCCTGGGACCACAGAGATAGCAATGCTTGAAAAAGGCGCGTACTAACTACTGGACCATAGAGAAAACAGTATATATTAATAATCCATCAACTGACATTTTTTTAAAATAAGACTACAACGGACACAAATCTATAATCTAAGATCACAAATTTGTTGTTTGTGTGTTTGTCTGTCCGCTCTTTTTCCATTATATCAATAACTTTACCATAGCAATAACGTTACCATAGCAACGCGTTACCGGGTCAGCTAGTACACATAAATAATGTGTAAATTGATTTAACTTGAAAAATATAGTAAGTTTGAAATGTAATCGGTCAATAACGTTCATGTTCTTATCAGTTAAAATATATTTTTAGGTAGTTTCTGCTAAAAAATCATTAAAGTACATAAAAGTTAAATAATTTCGCGGAACTGTATATAAGTATATTAGCTTCAAATATTGGTACTAGCACAATTCAATAAAAAATGGTAAGTATTTATTATTAAAGCTGTTGTATTTTGGAACAAACATTTGATTATAAAAAATCAATAAACTGTGGATAAAATATTTATTATACTTTTTCCTTTATAAAGTTTTTAACAGCCGACGCAAAAAAAGGGCTGTGATAAGTTTTACCGCCATGTGATATAAATTCGACGAGGTTTTTTTTTATTCGAAACCATATTTTCAATCGTCTAAAGTCTAAGCCAATTAGTCTAACAACCACTTGTTAGACTTATGTTATCAAAATCGATTCAGCCGTTTTAAGGTCATCAACTGTTTGGTGCTAGGGAAACAATCGTTCTCGCTAATACACTATTACACATTATGTATGATTGCTTGACTTTAAAAGATTTTTAGGGGGATTTTAAAATTCTTATTATTTTTCTCATCACGCTTACTTTTCTGACACATACATTATAATTATATTTGTTTTCGGTTCTCATAATGGTAACTTATTTTTTTGTTGTCATAGTTTAAAATTGTATATGGGTAACATTTGCGGTTTTTAAGTTATAGGGAGTAAAGTGAGATCAGGTGCACCGTTTTTAAAAAATGGGTATAATTGAGCAAATTATTCAGGATGACATGGAAACAACAGAAAGGGAATCTGCTCCATCGAATATAATGGTGAAAAATTGAGTTGTAGAATCCATACGAGGACGAGAGATCATTGAAGCTCCTCTCTTCGGCTGGTCTACAACTTGTACAACTAAAAAAACATCGGAAAAGTGTGTGATCTTATAATACCAGACTGGAGATTGACTATCAGGGATATCGCTGAAATTACAGGCATCTGGTGTGAATGAGTACAAAACATCATAGTTAATGAACTTGGATTTTCTATAGTTTCTGTTCGGCGGGTTCTCAGGTTGATTGATTACTTGATTCTTAAGCAAAAACGAATGCGGCTCGCAACTGTTTGGCGTTGTTTGAGGCTGATCCGCAAGATTTTTTTTCACAGATTTGCGTCAATGAAATTTAATGAAACCTGGGTTTATCTCTATACCCCAGAATGTAAGCAAAGAAAAGAATGAACCAAAACCAATGAAAGCGAAAACAATTTTGTCGACTGGGAAGGTGATGTCGTCAGTTTTTTTGGATGTTATGGATGTGATCATAATGGACTACCTTGAAAAATGGAAAACAATAAACTCGAAGTAAAACGTCGTTTACGTGAAGAAATCAAAGAGAAACGGCCTAAATTACTCAGAAAAAAAGTATTGTTTCATCGCGATAATGCTTGTGTTCACACGGGTGTTGGGTCCATGGCTCATATTTATGATTGTGTAAATAACTGTGTTTGAAGACCGGTAAAGTAGCTGTAGAATGCAACATATTTAAAGTTAAGATTTTAATTTGTTTTCTTAACATGGTTGTAAACTTCTCAATCCACCCTCGCGTTAGAGGCGGTAAATTGTTAAAATAATCAGTTATAGAGAATGAAAAAAAAAATACCTCGTTACTTTGAGGTCATTGTGCACTAAGTAACATATTTAATAAAATATTAATAACTCAAGTAAAACTAAATAACGTACTTATCGATTACAATACCATCGCGTATAATAACGTTTCGCATTAAAAAATCTATATTTAAATTTCATTTACCTACTACATATTTCAACGTCGATCATGGTTTGTTAATGTGGCTGTCCGTCAGATTCCTGTTTTATTTTTTAAGAACGGTATGTAACTTCTAATCAAATAAAACCTGAGTCATCTTTAGTGTATTTTTAAAAACGCCCACCTCCTCTCCCTTGTGTAAGTGCTACAGATAGTCATTCCAAGAAATATATAAAAAGACATTGAACTGACATCCATCAACGTCAAGCCGTAAGAACAATAATGGCCGAAATCTCGAGTCTCTTGTGACAAGAATGCTCGTTAAAACGATTTTATGAGAACGATGAATTTTACTGAGTTCACCCATCTAGAAACTGATTCTAGAAACCTGATTAACCTTTGCAATGTAATACTTAATACAGCTTAACTTTCTAACAACGGTAAAATGCTGTTTCCATTTTGAAATTGTCCCCAACTTGAAATTGCTCATAGCCGTCGTTTATGACAACGAATTGTGACCACAATTTCGTTTCCCAAAACAACTAAAGCGGATATTCCAGCAAACAAATTAGTCAGAATATAATGACATTCGACTACTGCAACTTTCACTATAATGTGCACAGTTGCAGTCGAGGGTCGATGTAACAAAGTCTTTTCTGCAGTTGCTTTGAAATTTTCATTGTCTTCATTAACTGGTTCTTATGACTTTAGGTGGTGATTCTGAGCCTTATATCTTTGAAATAGAGTTGGTTGTGCAATCGTTGTGTAACAATTAAAACGAATGAGGATTGCGAATGACTCGTGCTCCGTTAGTTAGGTGTGAAAAACTGTAAATTCAGACATGTAGCTTTTAAAACACCAAATGTTTGAAATCTACAACAGATGTTATTGATTAATGATGGGTCCTGTTATTTCATTACGCATTGAAAAGCTTAAATTTATTGCACTAACTTTTATTCTATTTAAAAGATGTACCTTTTCTATTCCGGTGATGGTTATTAAAAAAGGTGAAGAGAAAATGTTCCTTTAAATATTGCAAGATATTAATAATAATAATAATAATCATTTATTTCAGAATTAATGTCCATATTTGTTAGTAACAATATGCTTACGAACTATGTTAGTACAAAAATAATATTAATTTCAATAGCCATGTCATCATAATAAAATTAATAACAGTAAGTCATTTCGTGGCACGATTGTAAGGCACTACATGCGCCGCGATCCAGTGTCTGAGTATTGGGCCGTCCACTCTTTGAGCTATGCCTACCAGGAGTCCATTGGTACCGCCACGCACGCGTTGCATCAGAGAAGCGACTCTCTTTCGCAATATGGCAGCAAAGCCATCTGTGCGCTCCTCTGTAAACATTGCTGATGCACTGCAGTAGCGCGGCAGACCCAAAAGCATCCTGAAGGCATTGTTGTACTGCACGCGTAGTGCACTGTATACCCTTTGAGTATAGTTAATCCACAGGCTGCAAGTGTAAAAAGTTTGGCAGTATGCTTTAAATAAAGTAAGTTTAACATCCTTAGTACACCCGGCAAACCTACGGATCAACATGTTACTCCTCACAGCCAGCGCCCTACGCTCCCTCTCTATATCCATGTCATCATTTAGTGATGCGGTAACCCAGTGTCCCAGATACTTAAACTCTGAAACAATTTTTAATGGAGTGCCACAGAGTGTGACCGTGGGTATATGGGTGTAGTACTTGGTTCCAGCTTTGAAGGCTAGTAGCTCACTATTGAAGCTATTGTATCTTAGACCATGGGCCTCCACATACCTTTCACAGTCATTAATCAGTCTTCTCAATGCACTGATTGATGGACTCAACAATACCATGTCATCAGCATAGCTTATATTATTGATGATATTTCCATCAATGGAACAGCCAATCTTGGTACTGTTGTGCTCACCAATCAGTTTGTTAACATACAAATTAAACAATCGAGGTGATGAAAGCCCCCCCTGTCTTACCCCGAACTCTAAGCTGTATGCTGCAGATAAAGAGCCTGCCCACTTAATCATATTAAACTGATGTCCATACCAATATTTCATTAATTCAATAAGTTCCACGGGTAATGTCGTGTCGTCATATAAGACACCAAATCGAAGGCCTTCGAGAGATCAAGAAAGCAGGCATACACTGGTGTTTTTCGATCAGTATAATACCGTACAATGTGCTTCAGACAGAGAACTGCTGTTTCAGTGGATAGTCCAGATCTAAAACCAAATTGTGAATCATGAATAACAACATGTTCTTCTAGCTGTTTATCAAGCACACTGTCCAGCACCTTTGCTACAACCGTGGCCAACGATATGGGTCTATAATTATCTATATTGTTCCACTAACTTATTTACTGTTTGGTTTAGTTTTGGTTCTTTTCGGACTATCATACTCACTATTTTTGTTACAGAAATCACTAATTACTATATTATTTAATTGCAATTATAGAAAACTTTCATATTACATCGTATTTATTTCGCAATGACTTATTATCCATGATTTTTTGTTGGTTTGATGGTGATGTTTGTGTAGTAGAGACAAAACAGCATTTTTGGTACACATGTAGAGTTGTACCTATAGAACGTAGGAGACGTGATTTAATTGCTAGCTAAACAATAATTGTGGGTTTCCTGCTTCGTGTGTTTCCAGGTTCATAATAGTTTCTTCCTCCAGTATTCCTACTATATATACTTGTTGTTTAGTTTAGTAAGAGTTACACGCACAGAAAGTTAAGAATAAACATTTTATTCAATCATCGTTACTCGTGTTATATTTTTACAACAAGTCCGTAATAATGTTTAATGATTATGTATGTGTATGTGTGTACCTTGGTCGGGAAATAAAGACAAAAATAAAATATACTAACTCAATCAGCTTTCGTTAGATCAGCGACCTGTGCCATTTCCCACTGACAAAGATATTTAAATAAAAAATATTCGGAAATTGTAATAAGGAAACTGATTCTAATGAAATTTTATACGCTTTTAAGGAAAATACATAAGTATAAAAAGTTTGTTATTCAAAATGAAATTTTCTATTACTATGGGAATTTAAAATTGATCGAAACTAAACTAAAGATTGCGCACCTTACGCAGTAGCGTATGTATATATGTTTTGTATGAAATTAAAATGGAAAATGGATAGTTAAGAAGTTATTCAATAGATCAACTATTTTATTTATATTTATAAATGAAATTAATTAAAAAATCCTTTTAATGAATGGGTACTAAGGCTTCTAAGCACACATGCATTCCTTTTGCTAGTAGCAGCCAAGCATTGCGTTAATACGTCATTTTGACTTTTAAATACATAGAAATAAAGTCGTATTTCGTATATTAAAATTGGTAATCTTTGTTACTTATATGTATAACTAGCGGCCGCCCGCGACTTCGTCCGCGTGGAACATTGCAACATTACTTTATTTTTCTAAAATAAAAGATTTTTTTTCTAAAATAAAAGTAGCTTAAGTTACTCTTTATTACATCAGCTACCTGCCAATAAAAGTCCCGTCAAAATTGGTCCAGCCATTTCCGAGATTAGCTGGAACAAACAGACAGATAGACAGACATAAAAAATTGTAAAAAATGTTATTTTGGTGTATGTACCGTATATATATTCATATGCATGTAGTAAAAAACGGCTATTTTAATATTACAAACAGACACTCCTATTTTATTTATACGTATAGATAAACTACTAACAATAAAACAGTTACAATATGTCAACTTCATCGATAAAATAAATCTTTAACCCTTTATAACTCAACAACATATATTTTCTTAAATACTTGTTTTGATGGTAGGTAAAAATAAATAAAAAATACGTATTTTTTTGTTTCGCTTTTTTATTAGATCTGTAGAAAATCATAAAAAAGGGAGTGTTACAGATATGTTACATTGTACTATGCTGTTCCTCTAGGATGTATGAAATGTCTTGAAACAATTGTTCAACTTATTATAGCATAATGCTACGCCACAGTTTCCAAAAACAGTTGTGTAGTTTTTTTTATAATTTAATTTGTATTTTGCAAATTTAACTCACGAACGAATGTCACAAATTGGCGCGAAGTGAATTCCGTACGAGTTTTGACACAACTAAAGCCATCTAGTTCATGACTATTGCACTAAAATGCATAGACAAGTATGTTACAATACGATTCTTAGGAATTATTTGATTTGATCAGTAATGTCACACGGGTAAAGGGTTAAATTTTAGTATAATCATGCAATTATATAACACTGGTAGATAAACAAAATAAACATATCTATTTAATACATAAAGCTATTCCAAATACCAATAATCAACACGTTATATGAAAAACAACCAAAATATACAATTTAAGAGGAGATCAAAAGAATATAGAAAATGAATTACGTCAACGGTGACATAGCACTATGGAGTGCCTATAGTAGCTCCACAACAGGTGTCAATCCTAAACAACTGAACAGCAGCCTAAGTATTATCGATATACCAAATACACTTACATTTTACTCCTGAAAGCTACAATATTAAATACACATGTCGTATAGTCCAAAAATTTACCGGGTTTCAATCACTTTACTCTTTTTTGTATTCTCAAACCTGAATATACACTTGATTGAGACCCGTGTAACATTAATGTCAGGCTTTATTCCCCGAAAAACCTGAGAAAGTAAATAAAATAAAATGATAATATTTTCCACTTTCACACCAATTAACCCAGTCCAAATTAAGCACTGAAGGATTTGTGCTGTGGATACACGGGTAAAAAATTTTAGATACATACATAAGTAATATTCATTGAAATATATAAAAATCGTACACGTTTCAGGTACAAATCATAATTGATAATCATCACATGACTGTTGGCCTGGAAGGTATAGTACTCGTAGGTTTATTCCCGCTCGACCAAATCGGTTGTCATTCATAAGTCGAGGGCTTTTTCACACACAGGAGGTATTGTAGCCAAAGCCATTAAAATTATTGTGATATCTTATGATATTAACTTCTGTTCTTAATTTTTTATAATATCATCTTAACTTATGTTGTTATAACAGGCCTATGTTTTCAATTTAAACTATTTTATTCACTTTGATTATGCTATAAAATGGTCTAAAAATATCGCACCGTAAAATCCTTACTAATATTATAAATGCAAAAGTAACTCTGTCTGTACCTATGTTACGCAATCACGCTTAAACTGCTGAACCGATTTAAATGAAATTAGCACGATATATCAGTGATCAGTTTTAAAGCCCCAGAAAGTACATAGGCTATTTTTAATGCGAAAAAAGGGAAATTATTTTATAGAAATGACATTTGATATAGTGTATTTATAAGAATGTTAACACGAAACTTCATTATACCAAACGTTGGTTGTTGGTAATTTTTGGTAACTAGTGTAATCTAGAAGTCATTCAACTGCTACTACAGTGCTGCATTTAAGTCGATAAGTACTTTTGATATTGCCTTGATTCTTTTAACTTGATGATTGTCAAAGGTGTTATAAATATAACAGTTTTAATTACAAAAAATACACGTTTTTATCTATACTCAACTAACCAGAAAACAAAAAAGGCTTGTTACAACGAATCTAATAACCTCAAATTTATCGGGTTTCCTGGAAAGCATCCAAGGGTTCCAATGTCCTACCTTCGAGCTCCATCATTTGATCAGTAGTACCATATTATTGTATTGTCATCTAGATGACATATCCATGCCAAGCTTCGTGATGAAACAAACACTAGAAGTGCGCAACATTCAGCCTCTTAGATTTTATAACAAAGTATTTTTATAACAGGTCGGCCTATTAAAAACGACTTAAAAATGATCAGTTCAGATTTTACTGACTAGTGACAGTAATATAGTATAAAAGTAATTTATGAAAGGGGTAGTATTTTCGAAAAAACTATTAAGCTTTGTGTTCTAGGCATTAGTTTATTATATAACATATCGATATGCCTATTTTAGCTCTGGCAACGTCACAAAAGAAGCAAATACTTTTTTCATATACCACGAAGACATAACGAAGTGAAAGATAATATGAGGCCTGTGTATGAGGCAGAGCATATGGATAAAATTCATAGTGCTGAAACCTTTTCGGATTCGGCTTGTTTGGAGATTGGAATACATCAAAGCTGAAAACAAAAAATAATTTTAAACAACGGAATATTTTTTTTTCAATTGTCAGTAAATTTCTCAAAATAAAATTTATTGTGGAAAAAAATTATTGCAAACAGTACACAGTTATAGTGATATTTAGCTCACAACTTGATGCTAAGCAAACAGCAGCTTAAATATCTGACTCCACGCGATCAAAGTTTTTACTATCGGAGTGTTTTGTGAGGAAGTGCCATAACTCAAGAATGAAATATGGCGACACACGCCAACGAAGTCGGAAACGACCACTTTGACCCAGTGCGTTCTCGACTCAGGTGACCAGAAATTTTAATTCAGGAATTTCTTAAAAAAACTCATACAAATGGCAAGAAAATAATGTATATTTTATTCATTATAAAAATTATTATAGCTATATAAGGCAGTGTAAAAACAGAAAAGAAAGCACTGCACAAAATTTTCGTCCTTATTATTCATAGCACCAAAATTTTTGTCTTTATTGTGATTTATACAATGAGTAATAACAATGAGTGTCTATTTTTAAAAGTAGGAATTAACAGTGGATTATAGTAACAGATCTGAGGTAGTTTTTAGTTGTAACATTATGGTCAGCAACTATAGACCTTAATAAAAGAAGTAAAATAACACATCACTTTTCTAGTACGTCCCATTAGGGATTTAATTTTCGTTTAACAATAGTTGGAAATGTCATTTGAAACACTGATTATTACATTGTAATTTAACTTATTGACAGAAAAAATATTAAATATATTTTTTATTATGATATATAGTTATGTATGATATGATACTGAGATTTAAACATTGGGTCATTTCGCTTATGGTTTAATTTATTGCTTGATTATTGTTTCGTGATATTAGGTTATGTAACGTTTTCTAGTATATTATGTTACATATAGGTAGCGCACATAAATTTATGGAAAAGCAGTAGATCATATTGTGGATGAAAATAATATTTTGGGTAAAATGGTTATAATCAGGAATTAAAAAGAAATTAAATTGTTTTATTCATAAACGTGTTTATTCCTGGCGTTATTTTTCCAAAAACCGGAAATATATCCGTTTTTTATGTAATCGTGGTTGCCCTAAAGGCAGCCCTGATTTGTGGTTGGGAAGCGGTGCAATCAAAGCTTCATCGTCTTGAGAATTTAGTTATATTTTTCTTTAACATGCTCAAGTTATCGCGAACTCAAAACTTCTGTTCCTCATAACTTAAGTTTTCTTATAAAGAAACTTATTACACAACCTAAAAAGAATTCTGAACTAACGTAAATCATTTCTTTAGTATGAAAGCATTATTTACTATTCTAATACACACAACTTGTCTAAAACCATGATACAATAATAATAAGCCTAGCCCAAAGTAAGCACTTGTGTTATAGAACATCTGCCTCTTTCGGGATTCGAACCCATGACCGTCGGTACCAAAGGCACGATCGCTACCGTTGTACCAAACGGTCGGATATATTCATCCTTTTTGCCATGAGGTCCAATCTTCGGTCGCAATAATGTTTGATTATAGTATTATTGAACAGTGCTGAATTTACATTTGCCGCCCCTACTGACCTCTAAAATTAGATTCACTGTTCACAATAACGTTAATTCCTTTTTTAGGAAATAATCTAGTTTCAAGATTATTTTTACAACTTTTTGGGTATATTTTTAAGCTAAGAAAAGAAAAGCTTTGTTTTAACTGCACTATTACTATTTTTTTTCTGTACCAATTTCGGGGCCAATTTTGCCGCCCCCTAATTTTGCCACCCTAAGCTTCAGCTTTTTCAGCTTCTATGGTAAATCCGGCACTGTTATTGAAAAAGTACAGGTTTTTGATAAACAAACAGCACATCAACCTATTACATTCTGTCACATTCTCTTTTAATATTGAACTATATATTTTGTTGGTTTTTGAGACAGAAAATAAATCTGAAATACTTAATACTCTTGTATTAGTAAACTGTATAAACGAAACCATAAAAATTTTATTAAATAGATCTAGCCAGGATGATGAACAAGAGCTCGAGTGCCTTACATATTTCAACTTCGGTTTATATTAAAGGAAGGGAGAGCAAAAGTAATATACATGGCAGGTAGGTTATATCAATCTATTATTTCACTAACAAACTTGACAGACGTTGTCTGATATCTACAATTATTAAGTTTTGCGCAGTACACTATTACTAAACTTAACTTAAGACCAGTTAACGTCATCAGCACATTATATTATGATAATACTTTGTGGGTTTGTTATCATATATAGTTACCATAAGCCTAAGAATAACAGTTTTTATAATCAATTAACGTTACCATAGCAACGCGTGGCCGGGTTATACCAGCAACGCGTGGCCGGGTTATATCAGCAATGCGTGGCCGGGTTATAGCAGCAACACTTGGCCTGGTTAGCTAGTATCATAATAATTAGAAACATAATAGGATCTTTTTCACTAATATATCGTATTCCCTTTGAGAGAAGTTCCATGAAGTAATAAATTTAGGTAATTTGATATTTGAATTCATCGGAATGCTTGTAAATTGTATCCACGTTTGTTCTATTAAAAAATAATTGAATATGTGCAGTGTATCCTACCTATTCGTGGTTATATTTGTACGTTGTCTATTATAATCTAATGCTTTGTTTAATTTGCAACTTATTTGATCCCAGTTGTTTCGAAATTGTCACTATAATATCAACTAGCACAAAAGTAGCTCAAACTGTAACTAAGTTTGACATCTTTGATGTTCATTCCGTCTTACCTTTCAAGGACCAGTTAACAAATTACCGAGTTTGGAATTTTGGATGATTATTTGTTACTTTACTCGTTAGTAAGTTTCAAGCGTTGCTTTTATGTTCTGGATATGTATTACAGCGGGATCATTTGTAATATTTCAATTGACGAAACTTAAGTGATGATCTACTTGTATGTTACACAAAATAATGAGAAGCAACGGACACTTCTAGAAAATTTAACTTCCAGTTTTAATGGTTTGTCATTGTTTTATTATTTTGAATTTGAAATAAAATAAAAATTTATTTTTGTACTATTATGTAGGTACTTAGTATGTCTATTAGTACGCTCTTAGAGTATCATGATATATAAACGATATACAATGTGTCCCGTTACCAGTGTCGGAGTCCTTAATTGTGTTGAAATATGGCATTTTTATCGACAAATTGCCCCTCAAATTGGTTTTACTCAAAAAGAAAATAATTAAAAAATACACAAAACATAATCTTTTTGTTTTGTCTTGTGACAATTGAAACATGATGGCTGTGCAACTGTTGTCTACATGTTTAGCTATCAAATGACACCTTTTTAATGTTGATAGGACATTTACATGATAAGTGGTGGTCGAATTAGTATATGAGCCCAGGTCTTGGTTACCAAGAAACCAAAATGGCGGCCGTAAGAGAAAAACAAAATTTGAGGGGCAATTATCGATGTAGAAAGCCATATTTCACACCATTAAAGGCTCCGACACTGGTGACGGGACACATTGTATAAATGTAATAAAAATCCAGTAAATTGGCGAAAACAGACAATATAGTAATATTTTTACATTACATTTGACCAGCCAGATTTCTGGAATGGTACAATAAGGCGTATCTGAAGCAGACGACGCATAGTTGAATGCAACGATTTGTTATATAATATTTTCCAAGAAAATAATTAAGGATATGTTTAAAATCTTCAACCTTCCAACCTGATTTTCAGTGGTCATCTGATAACAATGAGATGATAGTACCGAAGTAGATTTACTCGAAATATAATAATAATGTTATTTATCCGACAGTATAAAACGAAATAGAAGGCTGTACCGAAACATCCTAGTATTAAATTAAAGGACTCTGAATTTAATTTAGAAGTTTAAGGAAATGTCAGAAAATGGCGGACTGAATCCCAAGATATATCTCTACAAATTATAATTAATTGGATCCACTGGAGAATTAAAAACAAAGTTATAGCTTACGGGGTGTGCATAGAAGAGAGAAATAAGATTGCTAGATTTTTATGTACAGCATAATTACATCAATACATGCAGGTACATAAAAAGTTTTTTAAAGATCTTTAGTATGAACGTAGCTATAATTAAAATATATAGGTTTACTAGCTGACTCGGCCACGCGTTGCTGTGTTATAAATTAAAATAAAACCTATCCTATCTTTTAAGTTAGATCAAATAACAGATAGTTACGAAGTTTGATCAAAATCGGTTAAGTAGTTTAGGAGTCGCGGACAATCAAAGTGACACGTAATTTATATATATTAAGATTTATTTTTATCCCGATTGCATAAATAAAAAGAAGCGAACGTAGAAATGGGACATACTCGTACGTACAGCGTGATGACAAAATGTAATGACACTGAATACATGGGTAGAACCACGTGTGAAATATAAAACTGTTGAGTATTTGACAAACACCGCTACTAAAAATATACAGTCAGCCGTTAATAAAGGCTGACTGTATATTTTTAGTAGTTGAGCTCGGTCCAATGCTCGCTCAATTGGGAGAGCATTGGACCGGATTTCCAAAGGTTGCGTGTTCGATTCCCGCCTGAGATTCACTTGTGACCCGAGTCGATTTTTTCTAGTATTTTTCTATTATAATAATTTAAATTATTTCATCTTTATTATGTTCCAAATAGACATGGGTTATATTTTATGTTAACATTATATTTAACATGGGCAAAGTGGACCTGTAAACTTGGATAACATTGATGTTACTGGTATAAGAACAGATCCCAAATATGCCTAAGCACATCCCGTCTCATTTAGTAGAAAAAACAAAAAGTATTTAGCATGTAATTCTATTATTATTTAACAATGCGTTACATATAAATCAAGTATAACGTAACCTGTGGATCTTAATAAACGTATCCATTTCCATATCCTTATAATCAAAGACACGAAAAAATCAGGAAAAAATATTTATCGAGAAATGACATCATTCAATAATAACATGAAAATAACACGTTTTCTGTATACAAAACAATATTTCATTATAATGAGTGGATGCGAATGTGTAAGAATTTAATTCGAGCAAATTAAAAATAAGTCTGTACGCGTTTAAATTGGCAAGTATTTGATTTCGTAAAAGCGACGAGCGACAAAACAGGAATGGTCAATTTATAGACTGGAACAAATTTAGTCAAATTGCATAGCAACAAGGAATAACTTGTTTATAAAACACGGCTATTAATGTTTCACAGCAATGCTAGTGCTATGCTCATTACAATAAATTTAATGCGTGTGAATGTGTGTCTATTTATATAGTAATTACGATGCGGCCGCGACTCAAATGAAGTGCTCTGGACGGGTCCCGATTTAACGCCGCCAGCGCATACATCGTCGCCAGGAAGCAATTATACAGCTGAAAAACTGTAATATTGGGGTTTTTTTATTATACTAGCTGACCCGGTAACGCGTTGCCATGGTAACGTTATTGATACAATAGAAAAGAGCGGGAAAAAGAGCGGACAGACAAAAATACAAACAACAAATTTGTGTTCTTAGATTATAGATTAATACAGGTTTCTGGGCTGCTATACGTATCTAGATGCGAAAAAATTCGAATGAGGTTTGTGAAGAAGATACGTTTATGGTGCACAAAAACGATTACGTAGCAAAGTTAATCTGTGTATAAATAACCAATATTTTTATTATTAAGGTCTCTTCTGTTTTTAACTCTTCCACTAGTATTAGATGTAGTCGTTAAGTTTCAATGTTGATACAGACAACAGTCAATAAACTTGTTATAAACTGCTAATTTTCGCAATTGATATTGAATTCTATGAGTATGAGTTGAAAATTCTATACGTAATAATAAATTTTAAAGTAGGTTGATGTACTGTTGATTGTAAGTAGGACGCACCCTTTTAGTTATGTGCAAACAGAATAAAGTGCCTTACCCAAAGTAAGAGAAATGGGTGATGGGTGTTTAATTATATTATCTAATATTGATTCTGCTGTAGGCGATGCAAAAATTGGTGTTATATTATTCAGCTTCAATATTTCTGACATTTAAAAAAATGTTATAAAATAAAAACTTTGTCTCCATTTTTATTCTATCTATACATATAAATAAAATTGGAGTGTCTGTTTGTAATATTGAAATAACCATTTTTTACTACATGCATATGAATATATATACGGTACATACAGCAAAATATTTTTTTTTACAATTTTTGTCTGTCTGTTTGTTTCGGCTATTCTCTGAAATGGCTGGATCGATTTTGACGGGACTTGTATTGGCAGGTAGCTAATGTAATAAGGAGTAACTTAAGCTACTTTATATTAGAAAAATTAATTTATTTTAATAAATAAAAGTATTTTGTTTCGTGAAAATTGTAATAACTGAGCCACAGCGACGCGTGGCCGGGTCAGTTAGTTATACCTAAGTTAATTGGCAAATAAAAGTTATTGGAATAAATGCGACTTGTAGTGAATACGATATTAGACTTTATTTGAACGTACATTAGGTAGGAAAGTTAATTAGTGTACGGAAACCATTGTTGGTTAAGTTTACTCATTACTTCTTGTAACAAACTACTAGGTAGACGCAGGAAAAGTAACCATTAATGTCGTCAATTTCCCAAAGAACGTTAAAAAAGAGAACAAGGAGACCGCAAACAAAAGAAATTTTCAAACACCAAGCAATAAAAGAGTGCTTTTTAACAAAATAACGTTACCGCGAAAGCAGCGTAAGGGAAAAACAAACAACACAATAGTTGGGTATTTAGGTCGAACAGCGAAACAACAATACTCGTAGAGATGTGCCTGAGATGCCAGAACAGAGAAGGTTCGGCCACGACCTTGAGTGATTAACGAGGCTTAAGATCAATGCGACTAGCGGTGTTATAAAAGCCATTTAATGCATGTAGTATTATAGATGACACGATATCAATTTTCTAATGTTCCTATTGCTGAACAGATTGTCCTTAGAACGTATTAGGCCCAAAAGACGCAATGCAGAATAGTAAAAAATATCTTTAACTTCTTTTTATTCGATGAATTTATGAAAATTGTAATCGTATTTCATATTTAAATTAGAAGAGGAAGTAAAAGCAAATTTTTCGGACTTCAGACGACATAACGAACGAGAAACATGTACGAAATTGGAACTTGAATCGGTGAAAGCGGTCATAATGCCGACCTAAAAAAAATATGTATTACTAATAGAGCATTCAGAAAATTTACAATAATTGCTCTATTTAAAAAATAAATGTTCGGTAGGCGTATTAATATATTAATACTGCTTGTTGGGTTTGGTGTGTTACACAAAGACTTATATACAAAGTTGAGATTTATACGAGGTTTTAAAATTATTTTCTTAAATACATTTAGTAGTCATAAAGAGGATGTTTACTTAAAGCCAAAAATATGTAAAACTTGCGTTTTTATAGTTAACTTAGTAACTTTCTGTTTTTATCCGTTCCGTTGTGAACTCTTCAACAACCCTGCTCCACTGGCAGCACTGACTTGAAAGCGTTTTCTTCAAAACCTTACTATTTTCCGCACCGCTTACCATAACGCTATTCGCTTTCACTAAAATTGTGGCCCATCTTACTTAGACAATAACCTGGTCTAACAAAGGACAGCTTCTCCTCAGATGGATTGAGAAACAAAAATGGTTTTATCTTGGGACCCCAAAGTCAGAACCAATTAAGTTTTACTAAGTTCCAGATTGTAGTTACCTTTGTGTCAGCCCGTCCAGTTTCATTAAATGTCTGAGAGACTCGAAAACTGTTAGCATTACTTTTACTGATCAGTCTAAATATTCAGTTTACGAGAAAATGAAGTGACTTATTATTTTCGCGGTAATGTGGTTTGACAGACCACGCCAGGGGTTTAATTTCGAATATGTTTGTACTTGTTAAGTGATGATATTGTTACTTTTAATTGGTGTATTGTTTTATGATATTCGAACGGCTCTATATATCAGTTGAGTCCCGCAGGAAAAAGTCGACCGGCTTGTATTCGCTTTAAACAAGCTTTAATGAATAAACTACAGTGATATTTGATACAATGTTCCAATGTAGGTTATGAAAAATTAATTTAGGACAACTCATAATTATGTAGTACTATAGTAAGCAGCACCTGTCCTATTTACCAAATAACGGATATAAAAAACGGGAACCGGGTAAAAAAAAGGGAAATACGAACTCACAAGTACATTCTTATTAATATATGCTTTTAATTACAAATAGAATAACTGTATGTTCTTAATAAGTTAAGAATTTTACACAATACTCACATTTGATATCGAAGGTTTTCCGCGTAAATCTTGTTTCCTTCCCAAATCGAAATTTATAATTACATCAGTCTTGTTTACATTTTATGGTTCCTCGTCTTAAAGACTTGGAAAATAATCCTCGGCGCGATGAAAGTAACAAGAGGACTATGTTTTAGCTTTTCAGTGATAGCTATTGTTGGAGATCATTAGCTTTCTAAAAATAGGGCGGTTATGGCTTCGTCCTCACCAGTTAGCTATATTAATCAGACTGCATGTCCGTCCGTCACAGGCGTCTGTTTGATTTATACCGCTCATTACGCCGCTACCACGAAGGGTGACCGAAGCACGTGGGAGTATAATAATAATTAATCAACAGTATCAAATATGTAAGTAATTAAGGGTGGTCGGGAAATATGGAATATTTCACTTACATTTGAAGGGGATTTTAGGGATTCGTGTAAAAATTTAATTAAGGAAATGAGCTATTACCATTTAAAATACTGGATATGAAGAGTAATAGATAATTAACTTAAGTGGAAAGTGATACCAGTCAAACTTGTTATTATCTAAATTTTCTATACACAGTCACAATTTTAAACTTATAAATAAATTATTTAAATGATGATACTTACAAAAAATTATAATTGCGAAAATGGGAAGAATTTAACCATTAGTTCGTGTTAAGGGTTAACACCTTATATAAATAAAATAATACATGATAAATGAAGCCAAACAAAAATTAAATGAAAAATAAAGCATTTTATCCACGATTGTGATGAACGATTTTCATATTTTGCATCTTGCTTTCTAATATAATTTTAATTGATTCCTTAACACGAACCACCGAAGTTTGTATAGTAGCGAGATTTGTATTTAAACGAAACGTAAACAGTAAAGTTTAAGAAATATTTAAAACAGAGCGCCCTCATAATTAATAATTTTGATTATAAATAGGAGGCTTAAAGCGACAACGAATACTAAGGCTACGAATCCCATAATTACAAAGTTTTTTTTTGTAAAGAGCTTTTTCTAAACAGTTCAACGTAACCGAGTTTAAAGTGTTATTTAGTACTTAACATTTAAAAAGATAACGCGCAGTTTATTAACATGTAAATTACATCTCATGTCATATATATAGTGTGTTTTCGACAAAAAAAATATTAACCTTCCATTTTTATGATTCTTTATGGTTTTATGATATGTTAAATTGTGACTTCGTTAAAACTTTTTAGTATAAATCTTCTAAATCCATAATCGATAAAATGTTTCATTTATCGTAAGAGAGAGAACTTTTGAAAAAGACCGGATAATTAAATATTCTAAGCTAAGTTTAAGACAATAGTAATTGAATACAAAACTTCTCAAATTAGGTAAAAGCTTCAGTATCTGAAATGTGAAATGAAGGGCAAGAAACGTGACGGCGATTAGTCCAAGTGAAGTCTAATTTTTAGTAATGAAATGACAGAAATCAAATTATAAACAATGCTAACAGAATTCATTTGTGCCTTTACAAATAATTTGTTGGGAGATGTATCGGGAAATTTGGAGATTCGCCAAAATAGTATTTAATTTCTGATATGAACGTCTCGAGTAGGTTATTAACACTTTTAATAATGATGAAACCTGTGAATATAAATAAAAATGATAATTTCATTTTAAAGGAATTATTATAAATGACAATTATAATTCTTATCAAGATCTTTGTGTGATGAATACGAGCTCTTTACCTGAGTCATGGGTATTTATATGTTTCTATAAATATAACATATCTATATACTAGGCGATGCAGTCGCTAAGCATTAAGCTACGCTAGCGCCATATATTGGAGCGGAAAAAAAAGAAAAAAAATGTTTTGATGGAATTTTTTGTAGATTTCAAAATTTGGGCTCCGTCACAATCTGGACCTAAACCTGATGATTCGATTCCATACAAAAAATATTAAAATCGGTTAAGAACTCGGGAAGTTATGGCGTAACAGACATTGCGCCATTGGAGCTGAGCTTCGCTCACTTTGCTCACTCCGCTCTAATCATATATGTCTATCCGTTATCCTAGTATCCATAATACAAGCTTTAAAGTGCTCACTTTGGATTAGTCTTATTGGTGTGAATGTAAGAAATATTACTATTATAGTTCTGATAATGTATTTTAAACGAATTTCATAAAGAACAATCAATCAATTCAGATAGTTTTCTCGGGCCATAATATATATTAACAATATTGTATTGAAATACAATTATTATTTTGAAAGTCATGTACATAGTACTTTTTAAATTTAGTTTTAGGTAGACGCTTAATTTATTTATATAATGCAATATATGTTTCAAAATATATGTAATATAATTTAAGCCGGTTTTTTTTATTATGCTTAATCTGGCCAGGACAATTACGATTATATTACAAATTTGAAAGTTATTATGATATATGAAGTGTTTAGGCAGCATCACTCATAATCAATAAATATTTAAGCTATATTTGTAAGTAACTATTATGACTTTATATGTTAGGACACTTTCTGTGTTCATAAACTTTCATATCCAATAACTTAAACCTTTTAAACTTTGCGCAGGTTCTTAAAGGATGATAACGTGTCGTAACTTCGAGATTGAATCAAAATATGCAAATAAACTTATTTTTGGCATTCATTAGACTTTAAAAAAAGTTGTAAAGTGTAATGACAAAAAAAATCTGGTACACCTTTGTATAAATCTGTTCTGTTACTAATTGTATTGATGTAGAAATCACATTAAATCCTATTCGAGTAATCCGTTTCAACAAAGGGCTTAATGGGAAGACAAATCAATTGCACATTTTTTTAATCAAATTAGTATGTAATTTATTTTGCTTAGTAAATTTATTTCTTCATTGTTATTTTCATATATTTTATTGTAATGTTTAAACGAAATAAATTTATTGAGTTTATTCAGAGGTTTATTGAATCTATAATCTAAGATCACAGTGGTTTGTGTGTTTGTCTGTCCGCTCTTTTCCCCGCTCTTTTACCATTGTATATGCGTTACCAAAGCAACGCGTTAACCGCAAGTAGTTCGTCTACCGGACGCTAGATGGCGCTAACGGAAAAATATTTATAATAGAAAAAAATTAAAGAATTTTGTCCACCCGTGCGAATACAAATTTGTTGTTTGTGTGTTTGTCTGTCCGCTCTTTTTCCATTGTATTAATAACATTACCATAGCAACGCGTTACCTGGTCAGTTAGTTAATATAAAACCCTTAGTTACAAGTTAGATAACATAAGTTACTAGTGATGAATAGATTACATAATATAGTCTTATATTATATTTACTAAGTAATTCCGCCATACAACGTCTATATAAACATCAGAGCCACAGTTTTTTTTTCTTGGTCAGTAGACCAACGTGAACTTATATCTCGACGCAGAGTCAACCGAACTCAATAATGGTCAGTAGAAATCATTTGGAATTGTCATCATAGAAAATACTATTCCGAATCATGAATAATTCACAACAAATATACATATCATATCGTCATAGGCATACAAGACACAACTGTTTGGTTCCAAACGTGTACTAAATCACCGTACTGATAAACTATTGCTCCAGATACTACGTTACTAATAGACCGGCTGTATGTAAAGTATGTATTGAGCTTATAAAAGTAATATGAAACCTTTCTAACCGCGTTATATGTGCGTTTATTATTATTTTTTTTACTTAATTAAGACGTTTTAACAATATAAGTATGCCACCTTCTAAACATTTTAATCGGACATATTTCTAACTATTCAATTTAATGAAATATATTTTCTAAAACAGTTATAGCTGTGACAAACTTGGAGAAGAGGACAGACCTCCATTTTACAATAATAGAAATGAAAAATGATTTACTGTATTAATCTCGACCTCCATCCTGCTTTTCACAAAGTTAAACTCTTTAAAAGTTGAATTGAACAGAATACAAGGACCGTAAAGGATTATTTTGGAATTGGGATCGCAGCCCAGGGTCCTTGTCCTTCGCATACGAATGATCGCAGCTGTTTAAATAGAAACTTTCTGCGTAGTTAATTCGAAACAGTTGTGATTTCAAACTTTCCGCTAAGTATACGAAGAAGACTTTAGTCGCGGATTGAATGAGTTCCTACTCTTAACAGCGAGTGATCTGGATGTAGATAAATCTGGATTAATCGTATTATAAATGGTTTTTCGTGTTATACAAGTTTTTGTGCTCACTAAACTTTAAAGACGTAAGGCTTTTGTACAATTAATCATGAAAGTAGGTATACAATCTAATCAAACCTTTTTACAGGTCAGTAAAAGGATTAAAAATAATTGCTTCCTACAAGGGAGTAGTATCTACTGTTACTGTAGGTAATATCTAGTATGAAGGTTACAGTAGATCTACATTATATTGTGACAATACTTTGTGTGTGTGTGTGTGTGTGTGTTTGTTACCATACCAGCAATGCATGGCCGGGTTATACTAGCAACGCGTGGCCGGGTTAGCTAGTTGCATAAAGGTGATTTTGAAACAGCTTTTTTTAGTTTTAATAAAAACTTATGGATAATTGAACTTTATTCAATTCATTTCAAAAAGTGTTATCCTGTTTTGTTTAATGTGTTTCGAATGAATTACTATGATATGCTTTTAAATAGATGATAAAATGAAAGAGACATTTAATTCATGTCTCCCGACGTATTTGATTTTAAAGACATCATGGAACATAACGTAAAGAAACTGATTTAAAAACTGCAGTAACCACAAAAATATATATTAAACTAAAATAAAATAATTTGTTTGAACCACATTAAAAATACAGCATTTATTTTATGTAAAAAAAAAACAAAACAACATTATAATTCCCGATATATGACCGCTCTTATGTGGTCGTTCGTGCGCTAACGATGTTAGATTTCCTACATCACTTGTTCACAGAAACCTCAAGGTAAAAAAAAATGTGAACGTTATGATATTATGCGGTAAAGAACGCCCGTTGTCTACAAATAAACGATACGAGCGTAAAACAGTAAGTATACAATTTTAAAATACAAAATAGCTATCTAACATATCGATGTCAGGTGCCATGCCTTACTCTAGGCAGCACATAAACTCTTAAAAATTTACTATTGCTGCATACTTTACCTATACCATTTGGCCAATATATATGAAGAAGTGATGTTCAAAAATAGTTTAATTACAAAAAATCAAAAATTGAGATAAAGATGGGTTATTGTTCAGGTAACTGAATGCTGCAACCTCATAATTTTCCTATGAAAAAAATTAAAACATCATAATTTTCCTATGAAATTCTTATGCTTGTAATAAAATGAAGGTAAGATTTATTTATTTATTTAAAGAAACCAACAGCGTCACCAATATTAAATTAAATATTACAAGTTAGTTACATTGAAAGGCCAATAACAGGTTTCTATTATAGATCAAAAGTAATCCCAACAAATCTGTCGAAATCTTAATATAGGACCTAACACTAAGCAAAAATTTTGATTGTAATAATAATATACTTCATACAAACACATTTCCTTTTACGATACCTACCTAATTGGATAAGTATAGCTAACTATAACATAATATTGCTCATCTGTGTTATATATTACAGAAACAGTTTTTTTCTTATACTGAAAATTTCTAGGCTTGTGATTAAACTCTTTTTGAACGTCACCTCCTCATATGTTAATGCTTACATTTTTGTACTGACAAAGGGTCTACTCGGTGTCAGTAAAAGATGTTACATATAAAAATTACGTCTACATTTAAGAAAACTGCTTAAAACATTTTGATATAAATAAAGCGATGTTATTAAGACTTCGAGTTGCCAAAGCAGACAAAAATATTGAAACAAAATAAGTCAAAGATTTATAGGCATTAACGTTATTAAGAAACTTTCCTTATTTTTATTCAACTTGTTTTTCGATGTTGAATCAACTTAGCAAGCTGGGAGATAATAAATTACTTTTTTAATTAAGCCGAACTTTCATCAAGATGTCAAGTAGTTGAGACAACATGTCTGTACGTGCTCATTTAGTAGCTTAAGAGAAGAAGGAAATCTTTAACGAACTTTTCTTTCACTTTTTTGAACTTTCTCTTGAAAGACGTCGAAAAATCGAATGAAAAAATCTGAAACGATAAAAAATATTTACTATTACCAGTGTAGATCAAAATTTTGTGTAGTGCGCACTCATTTGAATACTTTTAACGATTAATCATGTAGGGTTATGTAAAGTCACGGCTTCGGTGAACGCAAGCGCGTGTCTTTTTACCCAAGGTTTATGTAAATATTGTTAATTATTCTGCATTCAAATCTGCTCATTGTACTGGACATGTTAGTTGCAAAGGAATGTTATCAAAGCTCGTTTTTTTATTAAGGCTTAGCCATTATTAAATAAACGCACTTAATAAAAGGAACCTTTAGAATTTTAGAATATTCATTAAGATAGCAGAATTCTAAGTAACTATGTCATATAATAAAGCATTTTTGGAGCAGTCATAGTTCTCAGTCATAATTTTTGAACCAACTTGAACTTCATTACTGCAAGTTATTTTTAAATGTTATACTACTATTGGCGCATTGAGGATGAAATTTCTCATGCGACGGACGTTGCACACGCAGCATGCAACGAAAAAGCGACACCATGAAGTTAGCTGTTAAAATGAATAGGGTAACTTCAAGAAATCTCATTTTAAAATCTAATAAAAACTATAACTTCTGCCGCGCGTACATAAGTACACACACGCTATTTTATGTGTTAGCTGGAAAACATTTCTTTAGCTAGCAGATTCCGTAGAAATAAACCAGTTAGGTTAGTTCGGGTTTTAGATTATAGTCAGATATTTAAAGCACAGTTGAAGTGATAAGATCCAAAAATTAAAGGTGTCACTCAAAAACTGTAAGAACTATATCATAAAACAGTGTGCAAGCTGAAATACCGTGTCTTCAGCTTGTACAGCTGTATTTTCGTTACTTTTCAAGATACTACTATGTCATTTACCTTTAATTAAGGTCATATCATTATTTTAAAATATCGTTAATAGTGTTAATTATTTTAGAATCAAAGTTATAACTGAATGTGAAACATATTAAATGGTAAAGTCAGCATTTATTTACATAGAAACATAGATAGTAATATTTGTTTGATAAAAAATAATTTTAGCGCTGAAGCAATACCAATTATTGACCCAGCTTATAATTGCTATCGCTTCGTAGTAGTAGGGTAACTTTGCGGTGTAGAATATTAGTTATATATCATTTTCAATATTGACACAATCCACATTATTTACGACATTGTTCTTAATTATATATCAAAGTTTTGATTTTTTATAGATCTCTTTCGTTGGCTTCGTTGTGAAAATAGTCTGAATCTATGTATAATCTATAATATTTGTGTGTTTGTCTGTTCGCTCTTTTTCCCGTTCTTTTTCCATTGTATCAATAACGTTACCATAGCAACGCGTTAACCACAAGTAGTTCGTCTACCGGACGCTAGATGGCGCTAACGGAAATATATTTAATAATAGACAAAATTTAACGAATTTTGTCGACCCGCGCGAAGCCGGGCCGGACCGCTAGTATGTAATCTAAGCACACAAATTGGTTGTTTGTGTGTTTGTCTGTCCGCAGTTTTTCCCACGCTTTTTAATACCAATGCGTTACCATAGCAATGCGTTACCATTTCAGCTAGTTATAATTTAATAATAATAAAATTAGATATTTTTCTAAACCAATCGATTCAAGTAATTTTATCGCATCTTCGGTGAAACAAGGGCATTTTTTCAAGAATTCAAAATAATTGTTAAATATGACACAACGATATGAAACAGTGTAATATACATAAATAACAAAATAATTACATTACGAAACAGACTCAATGTCGGGATTGTAACTTGTTTATCGTAATTATGTATCGAAAATTTTCCTTAAGTTTTTCTTGTAACTGATTGACAAGCAAAACCAATTGACAAGAATAATTAGTCGAAACTATTGGTGATATTATCTTATAAATCTTGTACTTTTTTTAAACAACTGAGCGATAGAAAACATATGGGAATATTTTCTCGAATTTGGAAATACGAAAATTTTATTTGTGGAGTTCTTTATAATTTCAAAGCATTCCAACGGTTTTATTTTGATTATTATAGTGAGATATTATGATTTTGATAATAAAATAAATTTTGTTTCTAATTTTTCCAGTTATGTTGCTAGTTTTACGCAGCCGTAGTTCCCTATTAATAATATACACAGCTTTTCCTGCTTAACTTAGATTATATTACTACCATTATTGTAAGCAGTGATGCTAAGTGGTTTCTTGAGTGTTAATATTTTTTTATTCTGTATTCTTCTAATTTTCTTTCTAAGTATTTATTTTTCAAGTAGCAATATTCTCATTACTAACATATGTTAAACGTATATTAGTAAGTTTGTATTTATTGACGCACCGTCGACTTTCTGTGCAATGAAAGCGGCCATAAACTCATATTTTTACAGAGCCGTTTTATGAGATCGTTTATGTGGCAAGATCAACAGGCAAACCCTGCTTCAGTTGGCTCCACGGAACCACTCTCGGGTTTATTTGCAACGACCGCTGCCTTTTATTGCTTTTACCACTTCTTATTAACCAGAAGTTTATGCAGACAGTTAGGATGCGCGTGTTATTGTAAACTGAGGTTTTTTTTTACTAGCAGCAAAGATCAACTTCCTTATTAAAAAGCATCGATACGTGATAGTTAACACTGCCGGTGGTGAGTAATTCCGAATCAGTGTCAAACAATTGGTATTTTTTATTTAACATTTTGTTACTTTTGAGTTAAATTTAAATGCAGTTAATTCTGCATGAAAGTTATTAAGGTAATGAGTTATACAATAAACTGTTTTTACACAGTAATGTCAATTAATTTCAATATGACCAATTCCCTAGATTGAGTAAATATTGATGGGAAAAATAATCGGTTTGATCTTTTGTGTATATTAGGGTTCAAAACTATAACAGTGGACAAAATTCTCAAATAATAGACGTTCATCGCTGGATGGAAGTTTCTCCCAAAAAATGGGGCAGTTTTGTCATAATCTTCTCGTTTGGCTGGCATATTGAAGATCGCAGTAATAGATTATAATTTGACCAGTCAACTTAATGCCGGCCTGAAGTCCGAGTTGTATATAATCCGGTATAGTGTGCGAACAGAGGGACCATAGTTACGTTTCTTTCGTTTTATAATTGTTTATAATTTTACGTTCCTATAGTCTATAAAAACAGGTGGTATCTCATTGCACACATACATAAAAATATGCAGAAATATTAATAGTTAATATTTAAGTCCTTTGCAATATTTTTTTTTATTAATCATTAAAGAGTAATGCATTTTTTCATGTATACAGCTTAATGCATTTTTCGTATAATACACGGTGATTTTAAAAACTCTTATGCACCCTAATATTTCCCTAAGTTATGTGGCATAAATAAATCCCATTAAAATTATCGAAAGTTCATCAGTTACAACACAAAGTTTTAAGTTAAAAAGTTGTTGGCACAATTATTACAGATTTCGATTTAGAAAGTTCCAGAAATATTTGGGGCTTCTAATTCTTTTGCGATTGTTAGAAACTGTTCGGCAGACTCGTCAATCACGCGACGGGCTTAAAAATGGCGAGAGTCATGAGTTTTAGTTTGAAAGTAGAGCAAACAACGTGAGATTAGGAAGCGGAAGACCGAGAGCAAAGATTCTTATAATATTTTAACAAAAGATTAAAGTGTCATGGCTGTAATAAAAAATGCGATTTTAACAGTGATGATGGAGGGATGTTTACAATAACATTATTGGCACTTAATTTTATTATTTTAGGGAAATTATTCCAGACTCATCTCACTAACATTTTTTGTGCTTTTGCTTATACATTTATTAACAGATTCATTATTTATTTACCAAAGGTTTTTATAAGTAGATTTATAATTGGAACAAAGTTGAGATAATAAATTTTGATTTTCCTTCTTTTCGGCTTTGCAGATTTGGACATTTTTGTTAACAATTGGACATAATGCATATATTTTGGACTTTTGTAACAAAAAAGACTATTAGAAATGTCTTTATGTTAAAGAATTAAAAATGCGAAAACTCGAATGAAAATATGAGTTTAAAAATAATCTCAGGGGGATTTTAATAGATGGCTTCTTTAAAAATCGGACGTAACCGCTAGGTTTCTATAACTGTCACCTATTTAAGTGTGTCTCATCGATAATATCTACAAAACGTTATCTGACATTGTGTAAACAAGGTTTTGAAATGGAATATAAACATCGTGACATCGAGTATTCGTTATTTCAATATTCGTTATTTCATTATTTCAATAAGTGGATGCCAAAGTTTATAAACTAAATATGATAGTAACTTAATTCTCATATTGTAACTTTACCATAGGACACCGTAGATATAGCTTCTCTCGGTGAGTTCACTCGTCCATTAGGCGCACAGTTCCCGAAGAGAGCAAATATTTTTCGCGAGTGGCTACACGGCACCCACCGCTGACGATCCATCGCAGTAGGGCCACCATGATAAGAGTTACATCCAGACTTTCTATAATATTGTTTCTTGTGTTTTGACGAACGCAAAGACAATATTGAAGACGTCGTAGGTCAAAGAAACTTATTTCATTATTATATTTTATTTTAATAAAAAGACAGGCAAATTACTCCGATTCACTGGAGACTAAAGGAAGCCTTCATTAGCAGAAACTGCTAGTTAAAAAACAAGGAGTGCTAGATCGTTTATTAACAAGAGTTCTGAGAGTTGTTCGCTAAGGCAGAAAAAGGTTAGAAAATGTGAATTGTTTTATTTTTTGATAGTGAAATTTGTTTTGTCACGGGCAGTTGTTTTTATATAAAATTAAAATATTTTACTTTATTATTTTATAATTAAAATGATTGCATTCTAAGTCTTTTAGTGATTATGTGTCTTCTGCTACTAAATCGAATAAAGGGTTTTTTCTGTTAGTATATTTGTTTCGGTCTTTTGTGTATTTTTTATTTGTAGTAGTTCTTTAAACATTTCAAGGATACAATCTTTTACTTTTTGAAATTTTGCAAAAGTCTTCACTGTTGCTTACTACCGAAGCCCATGCTGTTTCTCATTACAGCTTGTATTGGGTTTAGAGTTCTATTTCACTGTTATTTCTGTAAGATATTAATACAGAGAGCATTTTTTACAATTCATAAGTAGGTTTTTCCTTTTTTTTTATCGAGCCAGCCAAATGCACGTGGTCACCGTACCCAGTGCCGGTAGAAGGGAGTAATGTTTGGAGAGGTTTTAGAAAGCGAAGTTGCGCGGCAATAAGTTCCTTGGGACTCATCCAAGCCAGTAAATCGGCATTTTTATTCAACTTGACCATGCATGAATTTGTTTGTCAAATCGTAAAGACATTTATGATTTCTTCGCATAATTACAACTTAATTCACTAGTCACCATCGTTTTGCTGGCAAAAAGCTTATCATGTCTCTAAGATATCATAATAAGACCGACAATCAAACACATTAGAGTGCTTTAAATAGGTCCTATTTCTTTAATTACAATTATCATGCTCATCTCTTTTACTTCAATGGGCAAGTCCTATTAATTTTGTAATGCCAATTTGAAAAATTAGTCTGTAGACTTAATTTTTCTATTTCATTGTCTTGCACAGACTATAAGGCGCTGCCTATTAATACTATTCAGCACTAGCTCGCGCTCCTGAACCGCTAATCTTTTGTGTGTATAGTGCGATAAACTCATTTGATCCTGTGATTAAGAACTAAAATGTACTATAACACTAAACAAATTAGTTTTCTGGGGAATTTGTGGATGCCAAAATCCGCTACGAGACCATTCTTGTCAGCCAGCAAGCCAATTGATCTTTTCTGTACTCCCGAGTCAAGGACGTAGCACAGAACAATTAATTGAATTCGTATACGAACAACAGAGGCTTTAGCTTTTGTTAGAGGTATTTAAGAAACTTTTAAGATAGAAATTTCAATTAAAAAATGTTTAATAATGGTTTTGTTGTATTTTTTACGAATCCATATCGTATCTTAAATAATTTATAATCATTTTTATAATATGTTTAAATAATTAAAATTACATTATTAATAAGTTTTAGTAACTCAAAAGTTTTGTCTTAATTACACAAAAAATACTATTTTTAATAGTCTTCATTTTGTTTTGAACAGTTTATTATCACAAAGTAAACAATTTGCAGTTCTTCAAACTTATACATACTCATACAAACTGTCTTTCTTTTGCGGATGTCTTCTTTTGGTACTGTAAGTGAATGAAAATATGCTTTGTCATATATCCAATGGAGGAACTGGAAGCGTGTTATTTTATAATATAAGCGTAAATATGAGAAGCTTATGGTTGTTGGTAAAAGTTAGAGTACATGCGAAAGCTTTTTAGGTAACATATTATAAAAAGGTACCATCAATAAAATACATGAAAAGCGATCGCAACTTACAACATTAGACATCAGAGTGAAAAGTGTAGACTTTTATTGTTAGAAATTTATACTAGAAAAATTACATCTTGTCTAGGACTGAGGCAGGACTTGAAACCACAGTCTCTTACTATTCGAGTACACTTTGAATTTTACGTGTATTAAGTTTTTTGGAATGAGTAATTAGAACATTCATATATCTGTCATCACGAAAGATATAAAAATTCAAACTATAATACAATCACTACTTTTAATGTATTAGTTTGTGGGTATGTTATAGTTTCCTAGACAGGTTTTACCGTATCCTTTTCATCTGGCCTAATCTCAAAGTCATTTATAAATATCTTTTAATTTTAATCATTAAATGAATAAGTCATATAAGACACTTTTAAAAGACAAAGAAAGAGAGTGTGTCAAAAAATGGAAAAAATTATGATATTTTGGAAAAGACAGATTTGAATACCGTAACCACCAGATCACCTACTTTTTAATAGATTTGGTTACTTTATTTCACAGTACCTGTTGTCTTTACCTTGTTAAAGTGAGCCTTATTTTATTAAAATAAAAAAGAAACCATTTTATTAATACAGGCATCCGCCTGACCTTATTTCTTGGGTACACTGTATATATTTTTATTGAATAGTCATAATTAGCGTTAGGTTATCTGCTATTAACGAGCCATCATTTTTTTAATCAAATTTAATTTAGCAGCATTAATTTCTCTAAAGTATCACGTGTAAGAAGAATACAGGAATTACGGAAAGAACCACCGGTAAAAATTATGCTAAAATAGCTGTCATCACAACACATCTCACAATGTATTTTTACGAGTCTTAACTTAACTATTTTGAGATCAAATTCGAAGCTTAAGATTGTTGTTACATATCTGTACAAGGGATTGTCGTGAACCAGGTTTTATTAAATCATCCAATGAATGTCAAAGGCGCTGCCGGACACAATGCCGAGACCAGTTTACCAGGGGTACACAAGAAATTTTGAATGTAATCAATTCGCTTTGAAGATGGAACCACTGATTGCGACATCTGGTTTAGTTTCCGAACCAATGACAATATAATCTTCAGAAATTTATATACCGGCTTAATTTCTTTTATTGGTGATACGACGGCTTTAAAGATTACGGAATCGAAAATTGGAAATGGTTACGGGTTATAGATTAAAGTAGGGTTTCGTATACCGTATCAGATATGAATTTATTGCATTTTTATGTGGTAATATTTCAGAAATAGATGAGAACTAGACTTTCCTATAACAACAGTGGGAAGCCAATAACCGACTGCGTTTCTGTGTAATTTGGAAATAATAAAACCCTAAGACAAGAAAGTCGTCATATCCGATTGCATTTAACTTAAGAATCGCCAAAGTTGCTAAGGCGATGCTTTTAAGCGTCAAATCCATACAAAAAGTACCAGTTTACACTAAACTTCTTAAAGCGTCTAAAGACTATTATGTAAGGTCTAAATTGATATTTATTGTATGGATTTGACGCTCATAAGCATCGCCTTAGCAACTTGTATAACAATGTTTGTTAACCGTATACGTATTAAAAAAACACATCTTAGTAAAAAACGATATAGAGGGAAAAACGCTTACCGTTTCTTGAACATGCATCACAACAAAGAAAACCAACTTTTTCGGTTATAAATGTATATTCAACGTTACTCATGTTTTGCTTTCATTTTCATTTTGATACGAACAATATATCGTGATTCGAAATTATTTGTATACAAAGAAATGTTTTCCTTTTCGAGGAATTATATTAAGAAATTTATTCTTATCCTGAAAGCTTAAAACTTAGTTATGAATATCTAAATAAAACGATTATTTTTAGAAGTTTTTATAAATGTTTTTAGAACTTACAAATATATTATTACTTATCAAGGTATTATGAGTGCCAAAGACCATAACATCAGCCAAATTATGCTAGGCAACTGCTCTTCCAAATGTGGGGAGGTTTGGCCTCAATCACTAAGCTCAGTAATCTGGTCGTCTCCTGTTGTGCTTCCTTAGTAACCTTTTACGATACCTGTGGAATGAGCACTAAAAATAAATATTAAAAATCTTTGGTCCATGTGATGGTTAATCCATTGCGGTGGTTTATTTGATGACGCATTCATCATGCTAGAATCTTTTATAGGACAACACAGTGGTGTATTCAAGAGGCATTGTGCTAGCTCGTCGGTTTCTAGAAGCTTCTATCAGTTTTTTATCGAAACAATATAAAAGAAATTGATGTTAGCTAATGCTTAAAATACATAAAATTAGCATACGCATATACAGATATCCATAATTTGGGTTATCTCTTTTAAAGATATTATGTCTTTTCTCATTTTCTGTATCTAGTTCGGTGACAAAATAAATGAGTTTTGGGGGTGAACTTCTCAAGAATGAAAGAATTTAATTTACTATTTTGAATTATGTTTCTTAAATTTTGCATTTCAGTCATGGTTAAAATGTCTACGAGTATACTTTATTTGTAGGGTATCAATCATTTGGTTGACCTTGAGTCAATAAGTAGCAGTAGAGTTAATATAAATTACTTGTGCACTTAGAGTACTCACTTGTCAAAACACAGTTTATTATTTGAAAATGCTCTACGGACTTAATTATCTCAATAATAATTTGAATTCAAATAAAGTTTCATTATTACTAACTCCTTTGATATCTTAATATTGTTTGTTCGACCGCAAGATGAATGGTCGTTACTTTTATTGGTGATCATAATAATAATAATATTTTATTTGACCATAAAATATTACATTTCTTACTCAACTTTCTTCTAGCTTATAAAGATAATACATTAACAAATGTAGCATCTGTTACCGAACTAGGTAATACATAACCTGCATTTCAGCATACAGCGCCTCTTGCCGATATGTAGGACACATTAATTTGTAAGATACAATAACAATTTTCTCTTATACTAAATACTACTTCTGATTACTTTTTATTGAAGAAATGGAATGATAGTCCTCTCGGTGTGTAAAATGTCATTTAAATACAATATTTAAAATCTTCAGAAAATAAAAACCGTTGTGATAAAAACTAGCTAAATATTTCTATTTGATTTAGACTTTTTCTTCTAAATGTAAACCTTCACTAGAAAACAGCCACTTCTTTGTACAAATTCTTTATTCAATACACTGACATGCTAAGTCACCAACACAATTTCCCGCCTTCCAAACCCCCAGCAATTAAATCCCCCCGTTTTATATTATCTCCATAAACTAACAGAACAATAGCACTGCTTCTGCAATAGTACTGGTTTTAAAAAAATATTATTTGGTTCAGATTTTACTGAATATTTCTGAGAAATTAATAAAACTAATTTACATAACTATAGTATAAGTTTTAAAATATAATAAAAATAATCCAATTGAAAGTTGTACAATCGAATTGAATCGATACTCAAACCACACAAAAAATGTCGATTACAAAAATAAACAAACACATTTTAATAATTAAATTATAAACCTTACATAACCATACGGAACATTTTAAGGTTGATTATTTACATGAAAATTATTCTATACGAAATTGCCTGTTTCTTTGTAAGAAATTTGTAGAAAAATATGAAGAAAAGAAGAACAACGACTTATCATCGCTATGTCAGCTACGTCCGCGATAATATTCTTGGTAAAATTACATTTGTTTTCAACTGTGCAAAAAAATACGCAACGAATTTTTTATACACTATTAAGAGTTACACTCGCCCGCAAGGAAATATTTGTGTGGAATTTTATTGTTATTTTAATTTAGTATCAACGAGTGGTTCCGACACAAATTGTCATAATAATTTACGTAATATTTCTTAAATGTTGATAAAGAGCTAAGTCTTAGTTCTTTGTTAGGAGACTAATACCAAGAAGTTATTGTAAAAGAATTGCTATGGGTTGTGGAAGGTAGGCAAATAATAATTGTAAAGTGAGATGTCAAATGAAGGGAATAAACCAGTGTTTGCACGGAAGCCGTCTTTGATTGACTTGCCCATACTAACACATGGCGCAGCCGGTAGCTAGTTAAAAGTGGTTTTTAATATCGATTAATACGACGTATTTAGTAAAATTTTAAAGATGGAAAGTGTGTTGTCTCCTCCTGCACCGTTCCATTTCGATAATAATTCTATTGACATTACTGCCGGTAACGTCAGCGATAGTTGGTTGAAATGGAAGAATAGTTATGAAATATACTGTAAAGCGTGTGAAATTAACAAAAAATCTGCGGAAATTCAATTAAATATACTTTTACACATCATCGGTGAACAGTGTCGGGATATTTTGGATCAACTGCCTACGAAAGTTACAACACTTGAAGGTATATGGAACAAATTGGATGAACACTTTAAAATAACCAAAAATGTTACTGTTGAGCGTCACAAGTTTTTTATGAGAAATCAACAAGAAAACGAAACAATAGAACAATATGCGTTTGAATTACGTCGTTTGTCTCAATCATGCAACTTTGGCACGTTAAATGACGAGTTGATAAAAGATAGACTGGTATGTGGCATAAATAGTGCGGCTATCCGTGAGCGCTTATTACGTGAAGATGAGTTGACATTAAAAAAGGCGTTAGAGATATGCCGGGCAGCGGTCGTCTCAAGAATATACTCAGAAAACATAAAACAAGAAAATGAAACAGTACAGGAAATCTGCAGAAAGGATCAAGTTTGTAGTGACGTATGGGCTATTCGTCGAGGAAGTGTTACGTCATTTAGAGGTCAAGGTAACTTAACGCGTCGGGGCGTCGGTGGTGTGTCTGGCTGGAGACTCGACCCCGCGCGCGGCTGGGCTGGCGGGCAGCGCGCGCACGCTTCGGGGCCGACTCCTGCTTCGCGGATGACGGCGGCGAGGGCCAGAGCACACGCTTCTCGCGCGCGGCTTGCAGTCGGCCAATGTGGACATTGCGGAGGTGTTCACAAGAGATACGAGTGTCCGGCTTACGGAAAACAATGCGTACGGTGTTTGAAAATGAACCACTTTGCACGTGTTTGTGGTGTGTTCTATATGGAGGAAGCGGAGGATCAGCAGGTAAATTCTTTGAATTACCACTTAGTTACTTGCCAAAGATAGGAGTTGTGAAAGAGGATTTGTTACCAACGAATACTAGAATTAGTGGTTATACTGGGTCACGGATAAATGTAGTAGGGAAAATAAATTTAAGAGTAATTTATAAAGGTAAATGTTTTATTGTAGAATTTAAAATTGCAGATGTACAGTCAGTTCCAATTTTGGGTCGTTTTGCTTGTACCGAGCTGGATGTAGTGAGACGTGTCATGTCAATCGACATGGATAAAAAAGGTTTCTCATTATTAATAAATAATTTTGAAGACGTATTTCGTGGAATAGGATGTTTGCCTGGAAAGTACAGAATTAATCTAAAAGATGATGCTATACCTGTTATTCACGCCCCGAGAAAACTACCGTTTGCAATTAAGGAAAAAGTAAAAAATAAATTAGATGACATGGAAACTCAAAAAATCATTGCTAAGGTTGAAGGTCCTTCGGACTGGGTGAGCAGCATAACAGTGGTCATGAAACGAAATGGTGAGTTACGTGTATGCTTGGATCCGAAAGAATTAAATAACGCAATAAAACGAGAACACTTTAGACTACCTACACTTGATGAGATTGTGTCTAGGTTGTCAGGAGCTAGGTATTTTAGCACACTAGATGCCTCGTGTGGATTTTGGAATGTTTGCTTAGATGAAACTAGTTCGCTCTGCACTTTCAATACACCGTTTGGTCGTTATAAGTTTTTAAGGTTGCCGTACGGTATTTGTTCAGCATCTGAAGTGTTTCATAAAAAAATATATGAAAATTTTGATGACCTTGAGGGAGTGTGTATGTACATTGATGATTTATTAGTTTTTGGTTCTACAAAATGTGAGCATGATGAAAGGTTACAAAAAGTCTTGGAAAGATGTAGAAAAATCAATTTAAAACTTAATAAAAACAAATGTAAATTTGGTTTGAAGGAAATAAGTTACTTAGGGCATCGAATAACAAAGGATGGCTTACGTCCGGATGATGCACATTTGACAGCTGTAACAAATATGCCTACTCCATTAAATAAAAAAGATGTAGAACGACTGTTAGGGTTGATTACATACGGTAGGAACATTTGTTCCGAATTTATCGGACAAAACATTACCTCTGAGAGAATTATTGAGAAAAGAAGTAGAATGGCATTGGGACGAAAAACATGACAAGTGTTTTAGTGACATAAAAAAATTATTGTCAAGTCGTCCAATATTGCAATATTATAACATGAAAAAACCGATAACAATATCCGTCGATGCAAGTAAAAGCGGGCTGGGAGCATGTCTCATGCAAAATAATTTACCAGTGTGCTATGCCTCTAAGTCACTAAACAAATCTGAACAACAGTATGCACAGATTGAGAAGGAGTTATATGCGTGTGTTTTTGCATGCGAGCGGTTTTATGCGTACATATACGGCAGGTCAGATGTTACAATAGAAACGGACCATAAGCCATTGATCACTATTATAAAAAAGCCTATTGTAGATGCACCCGCGCGATTACAAAGAATGTTGCTCAGACTACAGCGTTATTCTTTTAATTTGGTGTATAAACCGGGAAAACATCTTTATATAGCAGACACGTTATCGCGTGCATACGAGCCGGTGGCGTCCGTAGAACATTGTGCCGCTGATTCACTGCATGATGAGGTATGTGCTGTCACGCAGAATGTGGCCACAGTTGCTACGCAACAGTTTACAGACTTACTAATTACCAAATTACAAAAGTGTACGGAAAATGATGATGAAATGAAAGCATTAAAACAGTATGTAATGAATGGTTGGCCAGCGGAAAAAACTCAGGTAGACGATATAGTAAAACCTTATTTTAATTATAAAGAGAATATCACAATGGCTTATGGATTGTTATGGAAGGCTCAAAGAATAATAATACCTAAGTTATTAAGACGTGATATCTTAAACAAAATACATATAGGACACATGGGGTTGGAAAAAAGCAAATTAAGGGCGAGAGAAACTGTGTTTTGGCCAGGCATAAATAACGATTTACAAAACATTATTTCTAATTGTAACACATGTTTAATATTCAGGCGTAAAAACCCAAAAGAAAAACTAATATCGCATGATATTCCAGATCGACCTTGGGCTAAAATCGGTGTAGACTTATTTCAAATTAAACGTGAGAACTATTTAGTACTAGTTGATTATTACAGCAAATTCTTTGAGGTCGTGAAGTTACAGTCAACAAGTTCGGCGTACGTAGTGACATGCATGAAGAACATTTTTAGTCGACAAGGTATCCCTATAGTAGTTATGTCAGATTGTGGACCACAGTTCTCATCAAGTGTATTCAAACAGTTTGCACATGAATGGAACTTCAGGCATATTACGTCCTCACCGCACTATGCTCAGTCCAACGGACAAGTAGAAAGGACTGTACAGACAGTAAAAAATCTTATACTTAAATCAACAGAAAGTCGGGCAGATTACAGGCTGGCTTTACTTGAATACCTAAACACCCCTATAAGTGATGTTATACCCTCACCAGCAGAGTTATTACAGAGTAGGAAACTAAGAAGTATTTTACCTACTTCCGATGAACAATTACAGCCTAGAATACAAAAAAATGTTCATACAAAGTTAAAAGAAAGACAGTTAAAACAAAAATATTACTATGATCAAAATGCAAAAAATTTAGAAAAATTAAGTGTAGGTCAAAAAGTTAAAGCATTAAATATGTATAATAAAAAAAACCTGGATTTCAGGTACAATATCACGTGTACTTCCATTTCGGTCTTATGAGATACTGCTTTTTACGGGCAATAAAGTGGTCAGAAACCGGAGACATATTATAAAAGACTCCCCGAATCGACAAGACATGTCACACTACGATCTGGCATAGGATGATATTGATACCACAAATGTATGTGTAGATCCTAGGAATATTGAGTCAAATAATATTTGCAATAATAACCGAGTCACTCGTTCTGGCAGGATTCACCAATTCTGCATGAAGATTAAGATAAATATTTTTACTAACTTGTGTTACAAATTCTTATGAAGTACTTTACAACTATATTAAAATAAATTTTAGAGTATCAACTATGTATGTGTTTAATATATATTTTTATTTTTAGAACTGTCAAATTTTAAAAGAAGTAAATTATTTTTATGTATTAAAAAAAAACTTGAAATTGTATTACTGTAGCTATTTTATTTAATCCCGGATAATGATTTTTAATTAATTGAATTAAATTTCAAGTTATACCACTATAACTTAATATTAAATTGTGTATTTATGATGAAGAAATCAATGCTGTTATTGTTACATTATATATATATATTTTTTTGTGTGTGATGATTTAAATGTTTTCTTTAACTGGGTGCCTATGATATTTGGTGCTTGTACTTAATAATGTTGGTCGATTCCCTTTCTTTTAAAAGTCATTTGGTTTTTGAGACCGTTCATAAGCCTTATTTTTAATAGTGTATAAATAAAATTGTAATCAGTTGTAATAAACCTTCGTAGATTATAAGGAAATATTTTGTAAACGCATGTTAATATATATATAGGTGTTTTCTGATTTACTTTGCTCATTTATTAAATAAAATGAAAGAGGGAGGATGTGGAAGGTAGGCAAATAATAATTGTAAAGTGAGATGTCAAATGAAGGGAATAAACCAGTGTTTGCACGGAAGCCGTCTTTGATTGACTTGCCCATACTAACACATGGGTGGTATTTTCCGATTCCGAAATCATGTTTAAGATTTGTTTTATAATCAAAATTTCTCTTATTGTATTATATTACTAAGAAGTATATAAGACTTCCTTTTTTTTCTGGGTTTTGATGAAGTAGCAATCATCACTAATCATCATAATATGTTTCTATGGTAATTATGAATCAATACTTCATTTTAAGTAGAAATCTATTAAAGTCCTCTTTCTCAAATACTATTTTTTACAGCAGTATTGCCTTTGTGAGAAACCACTAAAATGTTTTATTATATAAGGTCTTCTTAACGATAATGTTTTCAGGCGGCCATGACGACGACACTGTGTAATCTGTGGATATGATAGGATTTTTCTCTAGTTCTAGCTTTTGATAGATGAAGTGGTGTACACATCCTTTTTTCTTAATAAGATTGTATGGTCTGGATACGTGTCCTTTAAGCCACGTCTTCATATACAGTTATTTTTTTCTTAATTAGACGAAGATGAGAGCCGATTTATGAATAACAGATGATAAATAAACTATGAATGAACAATAAAATATCTTTCTCTCTAGTAAACTTCTGTTTTATTGAAACCTCGCGGTGAACTTTTTGAGAGGGCGCGAAAAGACGACTCCCACTGCTTTGTTTCACTTCCTAACACTCATGCATGTTTACAAATTTAAGTGGTCATTAATTCACCATTATAACGCACTGATATCCGCCACAACATAAATTGTAACAGGAAAACTAAAACCACTAAGGTGTAGCTTCCTACTCCCGCAAAAAAGTCTGGTGTACACATCTCGAGATTTTTAAGCAAAGAATAAGCAAACTACTAGACTCGCCCACCCACCTTTGTATGGATGTAGTGAATGTAACTTTTAATGACATACACTATAATTTGCGTGTTAGATCCGTGATTCTTTTTGTTAAGCAACTTTCGCAAAGATTGGCTATCAGATAGGTTGAAAAAACATTAACTATCCAAAAAAATTAAGTAGCTGGTGTCAGCTACTTCGGTAGACGTTTACACCCACAAAACCGTACAAAGCCCGCGTAATGAGTCAATTTCAAACAGTTTAATATTTAATACTTAGATGATAAGAGACATAAGTGTTCGAGTGTCTGATTAAAACATGATTTCTCTCTCTTTTTTTCCAAATAAAATGTACATTTGATTAAAAAAATCTACCCTTATTTTATAAAAAAGGCAAGTAATGTTTATAAGATTGAAAGCGTGGAGGTAAGAGGTAGTCTAAGACCATTTTTTTAAGCAATGTATATGTATACAGATTTTTAAATGGATTCTTTTCAATGGAATATCATATTTAATAATAAAAAAGTAATCTATAGATCTATAATATTTAAAACAGTCTGTAAAAACTTACTACATCTTCGAGGGTTCAGAGAGTCGTGAATGCAAAATAAATATAAATGATTTATTTGGATAACAATTTATTCATTATCGTTCCAAGGTACGAAAAACGCTAGAATTTTTATTAACTTTTTGAACATAAAAAGTAGTTAGAGTGACAAAACTAAATAAAGTTGGATTTGTGATATGGCGAGGCTTTTGATAGATATTGATGTGATTGCTAAAACTGTATTAAATACATAATTTTGTTCTGTCATCAATAGTTTTCGCTGCTAGGACATTTATATTTTTTATTATATAGTTAGAATTTTCTTAGGGAACTTTAATTTTTAAAATAAAATATCCACGCTGAAAATCTATTTAAATATTAGTGAACCTCTCATAATAAGTAAAAAAAAGGAATATTGTAATTAAGGCACAGAAAAGAATAAATGCTTACTTTTTTGTTATCTAGAGGTAATACCATTCTAGTGCAAACTGAGTTAATACTTAGTCAATAGAGAGAAACGAATAACCCAGTACTATATTAAGTGGTGAATTCTTGATTTCAGCACACAAATCTCTGAAACAAAACCCATTCCTATCGGTTGTTTGCTGAACACTTGCGCAGTGTAGCACTCTTCTTCCGCAGCACTCGCTGATTAAACAATTTCACGGTGCTGCCCGAAAATAAAGTTTTTAATCTTTGACCGGACGTCGAAATGGGTCGTACACTTTGAATTCATCTGCGGTGGTATTGCTCAGGAAATAGTGTTTTGGTTTAGTGTTCTATTTTCATTATGAAATTGGTGTGAACAGAAATTATTAAAAACTAACGGGGGGGTAAAGGAAATGTGGTTTGAGGAGGTTGGGATAGTTTTATTTTTAGTGGGAATTGTTTTTTTATACTTCTTAATTATCCTGAATAACCTTTTTGATGACCAATCTTAAGATTGGGACTTACGAATATTTTAATCATATCTGTAGTGGATGTTATGACACATGAGTCATGTGAGAATCACAAAATCCTGAATCTTTTATAAAAAGACAGTTAATCAAATTTATAAAAGATAATGTGGTTGGAATCTAATATAATTTATTATCTTTATTAACAAAGACTTAGATTTTTCCGTCATCTGCATACATACCTGAAACATCTCCAGTTTTGATTTTATCTTATTGATATTTATCGAAACTCCCGAAAGACGACTCTTGCAACATAAATTTAAATTGATAGATCTATTTCATGTAAACCAATAAATATATTCTATACCACACTCAGTGGACGTGAGTGCAGAAACATCTTCTGGAATTTCATTACAAAGTTAACTCCTAACTGAACCGTAACTAATTAGTTCTTCTTTGTTATTTATTTTGGGAAGCTTGCCCTGTAATTATGTCTTGCCTTAGAGATATTTACGTTAAAAATTTTGCGAGCCTTTCCCGATAGTTAAAGGCTTCTAAGCGCTCTGTTTGAAGTTTCCTTCCTTATAACTTTAGTTGATTAATTGAGTTGTTCAAAGAAAGTGTATTATTGTTTCATTTGAATATTTAGACGGTTTCCATTAAGCTTTTGGTGATATATAACTATTACAAAAGGTAAAGTCTAAATGATATTGAATTACGAGCAACATAAAAGATAGGTAAACATTTTCTTTTGGCTTTTGAATTGTGAGAATTCACTTATAGGAAGGCTAAAGGAAAAATATGCCTCCAAGCTAAAGGATGGGAATCGAATTTCTTCCTAAGTATGTACTTTGTTCCTAAAACTTGCATGATTTCAAAATTGCTGTCGTACAATGCATAATAATGGTTAATTAATTAATTTGCGGTTATTTTTATATACGAATAAAACAAAACCTCAGCAATTATTTTACTGTGAGATGTTAAAATCGCTTTCAGATTTTTGATGGTGAATAGTAGAGAAGTTACAATGACAAGCGCCTTCAATAGAGAATCGTATCCACAGATATTTTTTATTCCAAAAGATTTTAATTTTTTTAAGTGCTTTCTAGTAAAATTACTTATGATTAAAAAAACTGTTAATGGTATACTTTGTATTAAGGTTTGATAATATTGAACGTCGGGATTTTAAATTAGTTCGAAAAATATCGTGGGTCAAATTGCTACACTTAATTTTATATACACCCCTTCTTTACCACATTCAATACAGTATGGCAATCATCGCAGCTATATTATCATGTAGAATACAAATAAACAATTATGTACTCATCAAGGACTTTCGTCGGACACTATTAAAATACAAAAAGTATTATGAGCAGTCTAATTTCCGGGCTTCCAACACAAAAATTTAAAATGCTTTTAAACTGATTTGAGAACAGCGAACTTGGATATTTTAAGTCGGTTGACTGCTTCTTGTTGAGTCCTTCATTGAAATCGGCTTATCAAACGACCGTCCTCTTATATAATATTATTAAATATATTATTGTATATTAAATTCGAAAGCCTAAATTAAATGACAAATGGAATAAACTTAAACATAACTAATCTTCGAGAACAAACTGTTGTCCTAATTCTTATTTTTTGTTACAGGTTCTTCTCATTAATCCAGAAACAGAACAGTGAAAAGTGATAGTGTGTAGTGTTTCTCGCATTGTGATGTCACTGTGTATTTGGTTCAGCTCGTCTGTTACATGTTGCAATCTTTGACTGCAAAATTGTAAAAAAGTGTGCTAACTAATTCAATTGTAAAAACAACCTTTCATGTGTGCACTATATTTTTAATTAAATATGGCCAAGCAATTTTAGATTTACTTTGAATTGTGTGACAGATTTTATCAAACTCAGTAGTCAATACAGAAGTTTACGTGTTCAGGTGTATCTTTGCTCGGTTACGGTCGGTGTCGCTCGGTCGTGCTTGGTTTCGGTCGTGCTTGGTTTCGGTCGTGCTTGGTTTTGGGCGGGCTTGGTTTCGGTCGGTCGTTGTCGGTTGCGGGGCATGCGGGTAGCGAGCGGGGGCACGCGGGGCCCGCCCCGCTAGCGGTAGCGCCATGGTCCGCGCGGGGGGCGCGGCGTTGCAATTCGCCCTGCTCGTGTTAGCGCACCTGCCACCTTTGGGTAAGTTATTTTTCCTTTTTATATTATATATACAATTACATTATTATATTATATTTAAAATTATCATGGTCGCTTACGTTAGTATAAATTAAAACGGCATAATCGCCAAATATCGGTGCCCTAAAATAAAGAAAAAACATAGTAATGATCCCATTTTAATGAATAGTTATACATTATACTATATAAAATATATAGAATTTGTTTCTTTTGGCTTTTCATATAGGGAGAATTTAATAAAAAAGGGTGAAGCATTCCAAATTATACACGGTAAACGAATTCGCAACATAGATACTATTTTATATAAAGTTAATCTGATGCTGTCTAAATACGTCCTTATTAAAAAAAAACCTCCTAAATATATTAGGGGTTAAAGTATGAAATTGCCGATTTGTACTGAAAATCTATATTGTTTATTTTTTAAATTTTTAACAAATTTATTTAATCAAAATAGTTGCCATTATTATCTATACATTGCTGCCATCTAATGGGAAGGTCATTAATGCCTTTGCGATAGAATTCCGACGATCTAGACTGCACAAACTGTGTGAAAGCATTTTGTACTGCCTCCTGGGAAGAAAACTTCTTGTCACGTAGATAATTGTCCAAATCACGAAAAAAATGGTAGTCCGTTGGAGCAAGGTCTGGTGAATACGGAGGATGACGAATGGTTTCTAACTGCAGTTCCTGAAGGGTCAAAATGGTTTCTCGTGCTGTGTGAGGTCTCGCGTTGTCGTGGAGCAATAATGGTGAAGATCGATTCATGAGTCGGGGCTGTTTTACTGCTAGTTTTGTCAACATGGTTCGGAGTTCGGCACAATAGACATCTGCCGTTATTGCTTGACCAGATCGGAGAAAACTATAGTGAATAACACCATGCTGAGACCACCAAACAGTTACCATTACCTTTTTATTGGTAAGTTTTGCTTTAGGACACTGTTGTGGCATTTGACCTGGGGTCAGCCATTGCATTTTTCTTTTCCGGTTATCATAAAGAATCCACTTTTCATCACATGTTACAATTCGATCCAATATTCCTTCATTTCTGTACCGGTTCAACAAGGCAACACAAGTTTCAACACGCGTTTCTTTCTGCAGATCAGTCAAATCATGAGGCACCCATTTTTCGTATTTTTTTATTTTATTGATTTGACGCAAGTGAGTCAATATTGTGGGTAAGGTAACGTTAAACCATGCCGCTAATTCCTGGGTACTTTGACTAGGATCGGCTTCCACTATCTCTCTTAATTCATCGTTATTTACCTGTGTGGGCGGTCTTCCTCGTGGCTCGTTCTTTAAGTCGAAATTTCCATCACGAAAGCGTTTAAACCAAAATCGCACGGTGCGTTCATTAGTAGACCCCTCTCCAAACGCAGCATTGATATTGCGGGCTGTTTCTGCCGCGTTAGTTCCGCGTCGGAACTCGTATTCAAAAATAACTCGAATTTTCGCAGTATCCATCTTTCTTGTCTAAATTGAATAACAAAAACAATTGAAAGTCGATATTCAAATGTTTTACATTTTTTAAAAAAAGAACATCATAGAAACCATTTAAAAAAAGTTTCATTCGAAAACCTCAAACCATGAAGATTCTATGTCAATTCAAAGAACCTATTGCAATAAAACGGCAATTTCATACTTTAACCCCTATTATTATGTATTGCGGCTTTTATTATTATTAAAAGGTTCACACAATTTGGAATAAATTTATGTCATAGATCTTTATAAACTCGAGCTTCTCCGTGCGTTTTATCTTGCGATAAAGAATGCAAATCGAGCTAAAGAGGATATAATTGGCTTCATAGAGCGTAGTTTCTGTTGCTTTTGCCACTGAGCTTGGCATCTGTACTCGGAGATTACAGTCCAACTATTCTGCGGTGATAACATGTCATTACGTCACAACTTCCCACTTAACATTCATACTTTCCCATGCAGCCATTTATCATGAGCAAATTTGAATGGGTGAAACATTAAAGCTCTCGATCTATCATGTCTCGGTAGAAATACTGCATAATTCTATGTATTAACACACACTTATGAAATGCATAAAAATGTAGCCTTTTAGCTTAATAGCAATCTCTTCCTGGTTTATTCTTTTTGTAATACAAACTTCAAAAATAAATAAGCATGTAAAGTACCTATATTGTTATAATAATAAAATAATAAAAATAATTATCTATATATATATATATATATATAAATAAAATTGGAGTGTCCGTTTGTAATATTGAAATAACCGTTTTTAACTACATGCATATGAATATATATACGGTACATACACCAAAATAACATTTTTTACAATTTTTGTCTGTCTGTCTGTTTGTTCCGGCTAATCTCTGAAATGGCTGGACCGATTTTGACGGGACTTTTATTGGCAGGTAGCTGATGTAATAAGGAGTAACTTAGGCTACTTTTACTTTAGAAAAATTCTTTAAAATTACTGTACCACAGCAACACGTGGCTGGGTCAGCTAGTAATAAATAATCATATTTAGTAAATGATTAAAATAATGTTTATTGTCATTATTTTTAAAGATGAAAAACTTAAAACTGTTTCAATACGTCTTTAGTAGAAGTTGTAATAACGTGACTTCCTAGTTGACTTCTGAAGTTTAAAATGGAACCGATACAAAATCTGCCATTCGCGATGGATCCTTCAAACGAATACAAAGTATGCCGGCGCTCTCAACTCCTTCGTTATAAATTGGAAAAGTTATAATAAAAACACAAGTCCTGAGCTAACAGTGATCGAGCGTTCCATTCCAATCGACTACTTGGAAGTCGAATTCTGATAGTGCTTTAAAAGATTTTTTATAATTATTATTAACAATAAATTAATAAATACTAAGGCAAATTTTAGACCACTATATTACCATCACTAATTTTATAATCTATTTAACAATTCATAATTGAAACGGTAACAAAAAACCTTAAAGAATACATAATCTTCCAAATAAGGCATCTGCAGAATACCAGTGCCGTGATGACTTACATTGTCACGGCTTATACTGAGCAGAGGGCTATTTAGCACAATATCTATGTTTTGATTTTTAATGTTTTTATTGTTAATACCTTTGTCTTGTGTTGTAACTGCGTTGTATATTGTGCCAAATAAACTTTCATTCATTCAAATCATAAGTAAAATTGTCTTGTAATTTAATTTCTTTATACATATAGATAAATGAGAAACAGATTCGAAGACATGGTAGAAACTACAAATTTAATTATAGGGACAGATTCAATTTAATATCTGAAGACAAATGTGTTATCAGTCCGCTTAGTTTAAAGCTGATATGACACAAACAAAATGACGCACAAACTCATCAAAAACAGATATACACATTTCATAGAGTAAAAGAAAATACATACCTCGAGAAAGTCCAAGTTTTAAGTGCAATTTTTGTTTCCTATTTTCCGAATGTAACTTTGTGTTGGTGATTTCTAATTTTATAACATATTTATGTACAAATCAAAAATATAGTTTCATAGCAAGAAATACTTCTTTCAGCTTTTATTTTAGCGGCTGACAACCATCACAATTGTTTGCTGATTAAATTAGCAACGTCCTTCATTTAAATGTACAACAGTTGTTCAAGCCCTATTATGCTATAAACAAATATATATATTTATGATTATATAAAGTTATATAAATTATAAGTTGTAAATTTAAAGTAAACTAAAATGTGCTTACCAATATTAGTTCTTAACTTTGTCGAAAGACGGCGCTGCACGTTTCTAAATCACGCTATCGAGTTGGTTGGCGAAATATGTATAGTGTTGTTTGTATTTTTTAGACTATAACAAGGAGCGGCCTTATGCAGCTCGATCCCATTTTACACGGTCCCCACCCACTCGGGGTGGGGGACGCTTTCTCGCGCATGCGCTAGTTTGTAACTAGTGCGGCGCTGCGCCGCCGGAGCCTCGCCGAGGCGGTCGCTTAGATGAAACCTTTTACAGCTCTCCGTCTAAAGGTACTTGCATACTACCTAGGTAGGGCGTGGTTTTAGTCAGTCTAGCCTGACATAACACCTTAGATGTGCAGCTAGCCATAGAAGGGTTTCCACGTTAAAACAAAAAAAAAAAAAACTATTGGTGTCTTCGTTCAAGATGAATGCAGTTTATATTCTGCTTGACTTTTATATGTTTCACACCTGCGGACCCAAACTTGTTCAACAGTAGAGATGAGCGGTTTGGTTATCTTTTGAAAACCGTTACGTAACGGTTTTGAAGTTTCCATAACGTTATTAAAAACCGTTTTCAGTTTTGGTTATCACTACCGCGGTTGTCGAGATGGTTTGGCTACTGCAAAACGAATGAAAACGAAAACGCTGTTAGCTAACGTAACGCAAGTTTTTGTTTTAGTTTTACGTAATTATGGTTATGACGATATCCCTTCGTGCTTTTACTAGGCTTAGGACTAGTTTGTTAAAATTTAATATATGAATTAGTAATTTTTAATGTAATGGGAACTTAAAAGCTTTTCTGGCGCATCTAAAAATCGACGTTACGACGTTTCAATATAACGTTTCGGTATGAAATTCAAAACGGTTTTTAGTTACGTTTTGGTATAACGTTCTCATGCCTATTCAACAGTGACCAACTTGAAATTGTTGACCCCATCTAAGGGATTTTTAATTTCATGTCTAATGTATTTTTATTATATTAATTTTCTACTGGTATTATCTTGTATGACCAATCAATTTAATTTAAAGAAAATCTGTTATCAATAAGCAATGAATCTGTAACTTGACTAGGGGACGACATAGCTTCTGAATACCTATTATTAGGAAGCCACGACTTGATCTTGCTTTGATTCATTCATATTCTGTTCAAGAACCGGTTAAGACGGTCTTATTTCCAGAAAATTACACGTTTCCGTGTTTCACGACTTCAAAGGTTACAGTCGAATTGTCATACCAAGTGGTTCCAGTTAGCTGAATGGAATATCGCTCGAATAATTTTGGAACAAGTTTAGACTTTTATTCAAGCGAAATTTGTTTGTTGTTGATTCTTTATGCCTGGCTAAGCGTTTAATTATGCTAAATTAATGTGTATTTAATATCACTTTAAGGATATATTGTCGTTGCACGTGAAAGAGTCGCTATGTGTTTTTTACTTACTTTACAGGAAACGCAATGAACTGATTTTCACGAAAATTATCCAGAGTATTCTAATATTCGTAAGTCTTTAAAAATTTCACTTATTACATAGCTGTTTTTACAGTATGTGTGCATTGAAATAAAGAACAACACTGCATAAAAATCCGAAAATAGCTTAATAACACATAGCGATTTTTGCGCGCGCAAAGACGATATGCGATTTTTACTCCATTCCAGCTGTTTAAAGATGACCGTTGATACTTTAGCTTCCAAAGATAATATTGATGGGTTCACCATTTTAAATAAAACAAGTGGTTGTGTTTTTGACAAGTCCGTGCGAACCTACAAAATCTAACGTTCGTAATCCTTCTAAGGTTTAATTTGTTGTTGGACAACTAGTGATTGTTTCTGATAGTTATAATTTAAGGTGCACGGAAACCTTTCAAAAGCATAAATCATACCAATGAAATTACCACAGTTTATATCATTTTAAAATACATCCTACTTATCTAGTTGATAACTATCCAAGTTAGATAGCTTAAGCACTTGTGTTATGGAATTCAGAAACAGCGACGCTACCACAATACCCAGACTCTAGCCAATATAGAAAAGTGTGATTTTTCCAGCCGGGAATCGAACTCGGGACCTTGGATTGGCATTATCATAAAAACCGATATGCGAGTTACATGACCATATAGGTCGTTTATTATAAATATATACTTTACATGCTTATTTATTTTTTACATTTGTACTAGACTAGATGGCGCTGTAGCGCGTAGAAACACACTATTGTATTGTTTTTACACACACACACCCAAACACACACACTATATAGGATATACATATAAAAAGAAGAATAAACCAGAAAGATATTGCTATTTAGCGAAAAGGTGAGTTCTATTTCTAAAATATCAATACCTTCGTAAATAAAAATATTTAATTTTAAATTGTCACTATGTTCACACAGCTTCTCTGTATAACCTGGACGTCACAAGAGCAGTAATGTGATTATGATTTATGATAGAGTTTATTCGTCACAATAGACCCAAAAAGGTCTTTTGTCCGCTCTTTGTGGCGTCTTCACGCGCTGCCGTAAAAAATGGTTTTATAATAAGGGTTTGAGACATTCTACTTGTAGGAGGTCATTTGACACTCGACGTATTTGCGTGTGAAAAAAAATTTCCCCATGAAGGGAATTTTATGGTTGTTGGGAAATGTGAATAAAATTGTGACAAGGTGGTGTGTTTAAATCAACCCTTACATAATTAAATTTCCGTGAGTGAATAGTGAGAACGAGTTTAGAATCGATGTTATTTGGGATTACGACTACATAATAGTTTACCTCAATACCCACGATAAATTTAAAATGCTTATAGATCTGAGTGTGGTGCGAAACACGTGTAAAGTAGTTGGTGAAGGTACATGCGATAGTTTTTTTATCGTGAATAGGGAAGCGCTTGACCTTGTATGGCTTGTAAGCGACGATGCGATCTAGGATGTAACGCGCTTGCCTAGAAGATCTCGTCGTTACTTGAAGACTAAATTTTTTTTATCAGGAAACAAAGACTCAGGCAAAAAGTTCCACTCTATAGCGGTACGGATTAAAAAATTGGAACCAAAACGCTTAGTGCAACTCTTTGCTATTTCATAATTTTGATATTTGCAGTTGTTTGCATTAATTTTTAGTTTATGCCTGTGGATTTATTTGCGAATGGGCAGTGCGCCTTGCATATTTTGCAGAAGCAAATTTTTATATTTTTTTATAAATGATATGGACCGCCGAATTACGCCTTCAATCTAGTTATCAGATGATCTAGTATAAATTCACTAAAACATTTTAGAAATTTCGTTTTGTTGTTTAAAAAAAAAACAATATTTTTTTAAACTTTAAATTATTAAAAAACTGAAATGTAAGAAAAACACAATACTTTTCTATTGTCATACAAAATGAAAAAAATACGTTATAACATCAAAAGTATAGTAGCAAGCTTGCGTAAAGGCTAGTCACAATCCCGCCTCATCTATATGCCTTTACGGTACTGGTGACAAAACCTACAACGTGACGGGTGTTGGTATGCTCGTTGGGCCTGTGGATGTGACTAGATTTGAATTATTATAAATATTATATACATAATATCTATGTACATATATTATATAAAAAACGAAACGACATTATATAATATAATGACGTTTAACCGCTTTATTGCCATTTCCAGCAGAGCAGTCCATGATTTAACGACATAGTCTTTGGACTGATGGTTCCGTCCTGGTCTGTGTACTTCTTTCCGCTCCTATCACTTGCTTTATAATGTGCTGAAAGGAAATTATTATACGGTTTGTCGGGTAGTATTATTGCCATTGTCACTTATTGTCCAAAGAGCGAACAAATTATCTTAAATTGTTTGCGTTAACTCACACTTTACTGTAGAAACGTTTGACCTTTTAATAATTTTCTGGGATATTGCGTTACAGATGTTACTCTTATTACCCTTCTACTATATTTAGATAGACATTTACTATGGTGTCGTGTTGCGCGCATCGCCTAGCGAGAGTGTATTTGAGCAGGTCGTATTTATTTTATTTTATTTATTACTAAACGATTAGGTTTCATTTGTTTTATGTGTTTTGTCAATGCTAAAATGAATTTGCCCAACGCCATATAATCAAAGTATGAGTTTTTGGCGATTTTGTGATTTATTTTGTTAGAAAACAAAATTGTTTAAAATCTTAACTTAACATTTTGTGACCTACGGGAGACGTGTTAATCAGCTCCAGTACCATTAAAAGAATTTTATGACACCCTTGGTTTATATTGTACTCTGCTGGCCTCAGCTAATGCTATAGTCGTATGGTAGGTCGTGTCATATGTATATATATAAAAGGTTGCTCATAATTAAACAGTTTAAGCTATAAGATTTATTAAAGTTCGCTAGTAATCTGTTCTGAGTTCACTCTCATAACTTTTCAGTCGTGTTCATTAATGTCTAGAATAGTTCGGCTTCCAAAAAGGAGAAGTCTTGTTTGCCAAATTTACACATATAAAGTTACAACACGTAGTTAACACTTGCTAACATACTGTAAGATAATAATTAAACTGATATGATTTGAAATGAGATTTTATTTCGCCATCAAATATTCGAAAGTGTCAGAGATTTTCGCAAAATATGTTTAACACTTTCATTGTAGGTATAATTTTCTCTTCAAATGGAAGGTTAGGGTACTACAACTGTCCAACGTTATAACAACCTTATCGTCTCGTATTCACAGGTTCTATAAATGTATGGAACTAATATATGCCAATTATCATTGTAGCATTCGTGTACAGAACGCTTACCACCTATGGAAGTGTCTTCGTGCAACGCAAATAACAATTGATTCGTAACTAAATATATATATTGTATATGACCGTTTTACCATACAATGCATTCAAATGGATACAGATACGGTGGTATGTTTGAAGAGCTATCGCTTCGCTCAAAAGCAGTCGCAAATAGTGACATCACTGCTTATCAAGGTTTCCGCAAGATGTAAAACAAAGGCAAATTTTATTGCCTATGCGTTAATATCATAGTGAATGTTGTTACGTTGATGTAGACAAAATTCAAATATATATTTTTTTTAAAAAAGGTATCCCTGTTAGAAACGAATTGCTAATATATTATTTTATGAGAATTAAAAAAAAAGAACATTTACCTTGAATCACGACATGACATTGCAGATGGTTTATGTGGATTGTCATTGATCGCTTCTGTCTTTTCAAGAATTAATTCTAATTAATCGTATGTATCGTGCAGCTCTAGTCTGTTCATCGGTCTATTTATTAACCACACGTTTCGTCATCATTTACTTTAAGTATAATTTTAACAGACAATCGTATATGCTGCAATGATGTCAAATTTTACATGCCTCTGAAACTATGATTTTTTCCTTGCCTTCTTAATGAATTTACATAACATTACTGAATGTTAATAGATTATGAGAGGATATGAGGTTGTTACTGCTATTTTTCTGCGATTGAGATGTGTAATCAAATTTCTCTATGGTCAAACATTTAATAAGTGATCTATAGATTTATAAACTCGAAAGCCTTTGTGCTTCGGAAGCTACTGCAATTGGTCTGTATGGTACGTTTGGCTTATTTTAATTAAAGAGTTTGTATGTCAGGAGAGGTCTATATGGTGTACAGATGTTGGACTGACGCTGCAAACCGATTTCAATTGAAAATCTTACAGTAGTATAACATCATTATCTTGACTTAATTGAATCGAGTCGAGTAGTTCGAATTATTGTAAGAACAATACCAAGAAACAACCACTGAACAAAAACCACGAAACCTGTTAAACAAATACACAATACATTTATTAGTTTGTCAGTTCGACACGCCTAATTGTTCAGTCCCGCGAGGGGTCAAATCAGGGACATTCTGCGAAGAACAAAGGGTAACACTGAGCTAAAGTGACAGCCAGACTGATGGTACAACACTACATAAATAGTTTCCCCTTGTATCGCTAAAAAAGTTGCGACGTCCGTTCCGATTAGGCACACTTTGGTTAATTTTGACTTGGAGTTTGGAGATCCATGGGATTCTATCGAATTAACTTCAAAAAAATATGCCAATATAGCCGTTGAAATGGTATTTAAATTTAATTATAATTTATTTAAGCAATGACTTAAATTTAATATTTATGGGGTTAAAAAATATTGTTTGTAAATATTCTAAGAAGCAATTTTTCCGTTTTCCTTATATATTTTACGAAATTTTCTTTGATTTAAATTTCTATAGTGATTGATCTGAAGGATCACCAATGTATACGAAATAAAAGAAATACGTTCGTAATTGTATTTTTTTTCCTTTTACAATCTTCCTTACGGTAAAAAGTAAATTTTTACTTATGTTTGAAAAATATGTCGTTTATACGCTTTATTTAATCATTAAAACATAACATATTATTTAATATTTATTTATTATTAAAAATGATTTCAATGTAGGCCTATAAGAACATACAATAATAACATAAAATTGAAGCCAAACTATGTTCAATTCAATATTTAGTCTTAATGAGTTTTACTAACTGTCTATAAAATAAATGCCAGTTGCTATGGAATCCGAAGGTGCAGTAAGAAACTGAGCGAACACATTTTATGGAGCATGATAAGTATTGTTGTAAGTTTAAGAACGTATAAGTATTTTAAAAATTTCAATATTTTTTTTTAATTGTATCATAAATTTGAATAATTCTTTTGTTTTTCAAATTGTTACTCCTTTTGATATAAAGCTTCCCATATATATATAAAGCATTTTTTAAAATTAAGGATCGGTTGACTCTTGATCCCAATCAAGCCCGGGGGCCAGACAGAATCCACGATGGAACGAGCTAACCCAGAAGGAGCCTGTTTACACTGGCTTGGAAAATGGACGGTTTATAAGTTTTTACGACGGTTCTACAATACCCTGACTCAAGCCAATATAGACAAGTTCGTTTTCTACATTAAACCGGTACAAGTAACCGGGACCTCGGAATGGCGTGACCTTGTAAACCGCTACGCGATCCACTTGACCACTGAGGTAATAAAAAAATTATTTACAGCGATTATTTAGCGAGCAGAGCGTATATTGAATATATTTCCAATGTATAACGGATAGAATACAGATATTATGTTCATCACTCAAACATTTGCCCTTCTTTTGCACTCAATTCCAAGACGTCAATTCCATAAAAAGTATTCATTGTATTGGTTCTTGGGACATGTCTAGCGTATTTCTGGGCTCATCTTAGTATATTGATACTAAAAGTCTCACCTTTATTCGTCCTTATAGGCTATATGTATTCATATGGAGCGTGAAACTTTCCTTTGCGTACTTTTCCATAAAATCGACAGCAAAAGTTTTGCTTAATACAGTTTTAGTATACTAACTAGTTGGTTACATTCCCTTATGGAAAATCACCATCAAAAACGATATTCTTGTTCACTTTGCGGCCATTGTTAGTGGAGTTTATACATGTCGATATAAAAAATGGTGGTCCGTTGGTCGGAGGGGGGTGGTTGACAACGTAATTTAGTTTGGGACGCGTTCTGAACTGTGTGGGTTTTGGAGCGGGCCTTGACGCTTCATCGGTATGTGTTAGGGACAGGGTACAATATTGACAAAACGATTAGGTACGAAGTGTGTTTTACATTCGGGAACGGGTATGATTTACAATTGATTCCACATATTATGCTAGTTTAATATTCGAAAATTCTACTGTCTCTACTGTATTCATATATGGAAACTAAAAATTAATATGATTTTAATCTTCTTTTGTAGTTTGTCATTCACTTAGATCGTTTCGGGTATAATATTTGCTGTTTTGTAGTTCAAAAAGTATCTGTATTTTGCAATGTATTGAGACCATTAAAAAATAACTGTAAAAAAATTGGCTTTGAATTGAATATGCACATAAATGCGCAAGATGCTTCCTGTGCCCTAGAATACTTTCTGGGAGAGAGGAGAGGAGGGAGAATATTCAACAAACTATAATAACACAACAATTTTGAATTTTTGTTGTTAGTTGGCTTTTCCTTCTTATTTTACTTTGTCTATTCGCATAGCTTTTCGAAAATTCACAAATCAATGACAAATACATTAAATGCATAGTATTTTTCAGGTAATCTTGTCAATAATAAAGTACAAGGACAGCTTTTTTTTTAAAATTTGCCACATCTTACCTACTTCGTCTATTGTCTTACTAAACCTGTGGATCTTATAGTTACAGGAATTAGTTTTAGGTACTATCGAGGTCTCTCGCGCCTTACCACTTTGTAGAAATATTCGTTTGAACTGATCGCATCTGACACGCCCACACGACCCCTAATTGGCTTCGTATTTTTACTTATACTACGGCCAATCATAAACAACTAGTTTTAAAATCGCCCTTGATGTCAGTACTGTCAACTGTCCATATGCTCTCACTTGCTTGTTTGCGCACGCGCGCCATTGTTGAATGAATGGAGTCGTGGCCTGAAGCGATAGGCATCGTGCAGTGTGCTAGCGACTTTCGACTTAGGACTGATAAGGCGCCAGAGACTTCGATAGTACATATTAATTCATTGTGGTCGAACGTAGTCGATCCAATTGAAAAGTTTTATTGATTATACACTTGATTTGTTTTAAAATTGTAATTTTATTTTTAAAATAAAATTATTATGTTATTTTTGAAACCATGTTATCTATGTTTTCCTCTGTGGGCAAAGTTGTCAGTTACATGATTAGCACTTTTTTTCACTAATCGCCAAAGCTTTTTGCTCCAATGGAATAAATTACGATAATAGTTAGGAATGACTGAAATCTATCTGCCATTTCCGATAAATACAATAGGAGCTTATGTTCATTTCAACTGTTAACTACTTTTATCTGACATAAGTCTTTCTCAATATCGAACTAAAGAAATTATAAACAATATTGAACTCTCGCTCTCGGCCTAAATTCACCCAGAAAATTTCACGGCGCGTGTGTAATGTTGCAGGTTTGAAGTGTTCATTATATTCGGCTGAGTGGCGGCCATTCCTGAGCTTTTTGGGGTTCTCTAGCTACCTTGCCTTTTAACTTATTACCGCCTTTAAATTTCATCAGTGTTAAGAAAGTTTTATTCGTTATTGAAAGTAGCGTAGTTACGTCGGTAAAAAAACGTTGTTTTTGAGTTTTTTTTTGTGTTATCAATCAATATCTCTTATTTTGAAACTAATCCTAGAAAATTGCGTTTTTGAGTATTGAAGTACATTGCAATAAACTTCTTTAATACTCGGGAATATATTTTAGATCTGCTTGTAAAGTCCATTTTTAAATAATCAAAAGTGCGATACTCTAAGATTGGTTGCAATATATTTATAATACTTTACTGTTCACACGAACATACAAACATTAAACAAAAGACATACAAACCACGGCTTTTTCGCTAAAATCGACCTCTTCCAGGTAACATGTTAATATAATTATAGATAAGATTATTACTTGATAAATAAATAAATTAGTAAATCTCTTTTCGACTTTGTCTGATAAAAATATCTTATTAAATGAATAATGATGCCATCATTAATTTGATTGCCCGTATATCTAAGCGAATTGATTACATTGAAATACTAATAGCTGCGGAAGGACTTTAAAGTAATCTAGTACCGCCAGTTATTATACTATTAAAAAACTAAAAAATGCACAATATTTGCTAACTAAACCATAACAACTAATAACATAGAAACTTACCTTGGGTGTACTTTCTATGGGTTTTGGTCCACTCTCCTATATTTATCTTATTTATTATTTATTAGCGGATCCGGCAGACGTTTTTCTGACCGAACGTTTAAATTACCCACTTAATATTTTCATTAAAAAAAAGAAAAACACGTGAACTGATCGCAACCCAGCCTACCTATGTTTATGTTTTATTTATTTTTTCATCGAACTTTTAGTTAAATTTCATGCTATTTATTTCAGTTTCACTTCACATATTAGCCAGTGTTTTAAACTTGCTTTAAATACCCCGTCAAAAGTTCATTTTATAAGTTCAGCTGTTTAGGGTCGGCATTGTCTATCAGTTAGTCACTCAATTATTCACTTAGGACACGGCCTTATATGTGCGGGCCCTTCGATTCACCTAAAATAAATTTGTTCCTAATTTCATTTCAAACACTAATTGTCATAATTTGGTATACATTGTAGGCAAGGTTGGGTAAGATATTTTTTTATCCGTTTAAAGCCAGCAAGCTTTTTTGATTGTGCCAAAATTTTGTACCAAATGTCAAATGATGCAAAACAATTAAGCGGTCTAATATGTATTCCTTTTATATAGATTTATCAATGTCAAAGACCAACATCTCTATACTCCAAGAACTCGGAATTAAACAACGTCTGTTGGTGGTTGTGCAAAGTAGTAATTTAAAAATTTTTAGACACATTTCTCGACGCGACAACGACTCCACCAGACGGCGAGGGAGGTCGCCCATGAGATGGACTGACCAAGTGAAGTCTGCTGTGGGTGGCTCCCTGAACAGCAGAACAGCAGGATGTCCGCCAGCAGAGAGAAATGGCGAATGATCGTGAGGCGAGTAACATCTGCCTTGGCTGAAGACACGACCACGACCGCTCTGAGAAGAGTGTCACGACGAAGAAGAAGATCAGGATACCGCTAGTTTGGCCGGTTACGGTCTGTTTCTATAACACAGTAACAAAAATCTGCTGTTAAAAAGTTCCTTAAAGTATTAACTCTTTTGTCTGCTCCAGTAAAAGTTAAATACTTCTCTCATAATAATTCAAAGTATACATGTATAAGCAGCATTAATTATCAATTTAATTAGGCCTGCCCTTAATTGCAAGAACTTTGAAAATGAAAATAAGTTCGAAGGGAAAAAGTGTCGAAAGTTCTGGCGTTCAGTCTCCTCAGAATGTTGGCTCGGCTTTTCATGTTGCTAAGGTTTTTAATTAAGGGGATTTTTTAACAAGCCCAGGTTTGTTTATACCCTTGGTTTGTAGGAATCAACAAAGGTTCGCTCGCAGATATCATTAGCGTATTCAAATCGTTTTTAGTTAATATTTAACCGCTCCTATGCAAAATCTTTTATGGGTCCGTGTATTAAAAATTCACATGTTTGTTAGTTATACTGAGAAGTTGTTGGTTAAGTTGTTTCGCTGATGAACCAATCCAATTAAATTAAATTCTCCTTTGAATATGAACGTTGTGGTAGCAGTTGCCTGTACTCAGTTTTAAACGCATTGGCATCAGCGTCTTAATAGGTTTTACATTTCTTCATCGATCAGTTTGTACCGGCAACCATCGGTTGACAGAAATCAAAAACAGGTCAAGACTGGATCTGGATTTTCACAAGATCAAGTTGGTTTCTACTGTGTGTCAACGTAGAAAAATTTCCGCATATGGTTTTCAATCTTGATATTAATTAATAAAAAATTAAAGACAAACTAATAACTTCAGTGAAAACTTAAATAAAATCTTAAATCTCATTTTAAGTCAAAATCAGGTTTTCATCAGTCGAACAATATAACTACAGAAGGTACTCTTGTATGTTTACATAACCTCACACCTATGTTCGAATAGGGAAATAGAGGATTTTCATTTTATATATGGTCCGGTTGGATGTACTACCTTCACTTCCTTTATTTTCACAACCCTTTTCATAACCACATATATCACGGGTACTTTGCCTTAACCTTTCTTAAGTATAAACCTATTCCAAATGGTCGTAGTACATCTATTTTAGCATTTACACGCTCACAAAGATATTTGTCATATCTATTCATGCTGTTGAGATATACTAATGGATTTTGGAGACACAATGGTAAAGAATTGGTAGTGGGCCTAGGTCTCTGAAGTAGGGATGTTGCGGATGCATTTTTTTTCACATCCGCGGATGCGGATGCGGATTTTAAGAGGTTCACATCCGCGGACGCGGAAGCGGCTCTGTACAAAAAACATAAGTGTTGGTTTGGTAGGGAAAAACACACAGTAATATTTATCCTTTCTTTATTTAATAATAAAGTAGTGAGTGAATTACTATTACTGATTAATTATTTTAGTAATTTAATTTAAATATTGGAGGATTATAATTAAATGAAAAGTATAATGGCCGCGTTTTCGGACTCCAGTCTGTTTCGCAAAGGTTCGAAAATTAATCCTGCGCTACTAAATAACTTCACTTGGAACACTGGCTGGTGGCGCTCTGATAAGAATTTTCGTTCTATTTTAGATAACACTCTCTCATTTAAATTAATTCACTTTTTATTGCGGAAAGTAAGTAACTCCTTCTTGAGAATTGCGTCAGGGCTGACTATTTCTGGTGTTTCCTGGCTCTCCTCATCGTCACTTGATGAATCCGCATCAGCTCTGTATCGATGTACACTGACGCGGATGCAGATGCGGATGTCTAAATCAATGCGGATGTTCCGTATATGCGGATGCGGACGCGAATATTCGCAACATCCCCACTCTGAAGATAAAGGGATTATTTCGTAAATTTTTATTATGATTAAAATTAAACATCCTTGTCTTTATTATAGTGACACAACGTCATAATCTTTAACAGCGCCTCGTCGTACGGTTGCACAGTTGGTTACTTAAAAATAAAAATACCACATTTATACAAAATAAATTTATTATCAAACAAACAGCGGTCAATATCATCAACCAAATTTTTTTTTCTGCATTAGATCGATGATCTGTTGTCCTGAGACATACCCGTAGATAAAAACTTATTGCCTGATTTTAAGGTTGACATTTCTATGAACCTTTGGTTATATATAATTATTTAAAGAAAAGGTTAATTTTACAAAGGCAGTTCAGGGACATTGTAATATAAATATATGTCGAAAAGTTTAAGAGTATTCACCAAAAGGACCTTGCACCGAATCCTTTTGTTACAAGAAAAGGTTAAGCTTAAAATAAAAATGTGACCAGTTTTTAATTTAATTAGATACCGTTAAGATTAAACTGTAGCTATAAACGCCAGAAATTTAAAAAAATGATGAAACGGTGAACAGTGTTTACTACTACTATTCGGAGTTCGTAGAAGCGCGTTAATCTAGAAATTAATATAGCAAATTCGCGTCTGTAATTACGATACGATATAGGTAAGGATGCTTAAGTGCTTATCTAACTTAAATGAACATAGTGAGCCTACTTTCGTAATTGCGATATTGATAATATGCTTAAGTACTTCTTAACCGCCGATTAAGGTGATGATGGTGCTTCTCCATTCGAAAAACACGTTTATTAACTATAAGATATAAAATACGTGTGTAAAAAACAACCACGTCTCCGAGCCCTCAGATGGGCTCGGAGACGTGGTTGTTTTTTACACACGTATTTTATATCTTATAGAAATATTGCATTGTGAATGCAAAAAATTAAATAAAAACACGTTTATTAACTCCACTCCAGATGCTTTAAACACGGATACTCTTAAAATAAACAAAATTCACCAACAATACTTTAATAGGGGATTTTTGCAATTACGGCGATATTTATTTGTAATTATTTGTTAGTAAGACATTGGGAGTATTAAACGTCAGCAGCTATGATTTCGCATCGCATTTCAACATCGAGAAACTAGTTTTTATACATAAATAAAATGTCAAGAATGCTTCAAACATACATACGCACTTTTCTCTCAAAAAGTTCATTCAACGCATCTTGTTTGCTACTACGAATTCGAGAATATCTAATCTATAATCTAAGATCTCAAATTTGTTGTTTGTCTGTCCGCTCTTTTTCCATTGTATACGCGTTACCATAGCAACGCGTTAACCGCAAGTAGTTCGTCTACCGGACGCTAGATGGCGCTAACGGAAAAATATTTGATAATAGAAAAAATTAAAAGATACCATGTACCTAATCATGATAAGCCATTAAAGAAGTTTGATTTATTTTTAAAGTTAACTCCACATGGCATATATAATATGTAAGAATTTTATTTAAGAAGACTAAATAAATTTCTATTTGAAAACTCTACCCAAGCATTTAGAAATATAATTAGTGATTATATGTCACCAAAAACAATGATATCCAATTTTTGGGCTTAACACACCAGTGTTTGTTGGCACATATGATAATATTGGGCTGAATGCGTATAAACAAAACAGAACCTTCTTCAACATCAACAGTTCAAAACATATTTAATTAAATTCTTTGTTGAACACTTCCATCGCTGTATAAGGTATAAAACATACCTACTGTTTCGTTTTCACTACCCGCATTCATTAACGGAACTCATTCGGGATGAAATGCTGAGTCGTTTCGCGAACTTCAGCAGTAAAATTAAGCATTTTAGTAACATCGAGGGGGTAAACTTTTACGGCCCCATCTAACATATAATTAAGCAACAGCAATAAATGGTTCCTAAGCAAACGTGAGTGTTGCCGCTGCTATTTGCCGACCTATTTTTGAACTCTGCAAGAATTATTTGCACTTAATATATGGTGAACTGAGGCCCTACCATCACGTCTTATAGCGATTCAAGTTTAGCTGTTAAAAAGAGACGTCACTATAGACCGCGTATAGCGGTGTCTTACTTTGACAATCGAACTTGAATCGCGCTGAAAGCTGATGGTAGGCCCTCTGTTCTAAATATCTAAAATGCAGTGGAGCGCAGCTAACCTGATATTTATAAATATTTAACATTGTTCAGATATGAATCATTTTTCAAAGACATTCTGCTTAAGATGTATCGTTGTAGTACATGAAAAATACATATTTAATTGCAAAGAAAATTTTAGAAAAATGTAACGAAACATAAAATGCCGAAAATAAACTTAAAAATAAATATTAATAAGACAAAATACATAAATTGTAAAACTTATGACACCTGACAGTATATTATAAGTTTGCGCTCTTAACATAATAAGGAATGTAGCTTCTGGAGAATCAGCTCTGATGGTACCTATATTACAGCCCTGTCACCAATATTATGCTTTAACATGGTTCTATAGGGAAATTCTGTCAACGTGTGCTGAGTTTGTAGGGTTCAACCAAACAATTTTAATTAACAAATAATCAAACCTTATAAAAGACAAGAAAAAAAAATCGCATTATACGACCGCTATATGAAGTCAAAAATAAAGCTGCCTGTTCCTCAATATGTTTAAGTAAAGCTAGTTTAGCAACGAAAAGTTTTGTTGAATACTTGTTTTACATTCTTAAATTTTTATTGAACCCCGTTTAAATCGTTTCTGACCCTATTTCAGACAAAGGAACATTGAAATTTCTTTAGAAATCACAGAAAACAATTCATTTTTACTTATTACTATTAATAATTACCTAGAACGGAAACAAAAACAGTAACAAAAAATCTGAAAAGCAAAAGTCCTGAAAGCAAGTTATATATTCCCGTAAAAATGTTTTATTTCTTTTCTAGAAATTTTCTATGGCTTTGCTACATAAATAGGTCATACTGAAAGTTTCCAAAACCAGCCACTAAGATAAAGTAATTATAATATTTGGAAATGGAACACTTACTCGCTCAAATAGTTTTGTTGGCAACATATTAAATTTCATATTGTGGGTAGATCTTACTCGAGAAAGTTTTTATAATTTAATATTCTACAATTTAGTGTCATTTCACAACTCAGCAGACCCTCGTTGCGCTTCAAACTGCCATTGGCGATAAATAATCATGCAACGACTATTTATAGCTAATTTGCAGAATTCAAGCGCGGGCATGTCAATTTCAGTTATGACTTTCATTATGCTCGCCCGATTACCGCTGTGAACAACAAAAACATGGACGCTGTTCGCCATACGATAGAAACCGACAGGCAAGTGAACATTCGAGCTTCCTTAGACATAGGCATCAGTCAAAATATAATCAATCCTACACAAAATTTACACACGTTGGATCCACAATTCTAATCTCAAAAAACTAGATCGCGTCACTTGATGCAATACCATGCTAACTTGTTCAAAGAAGAGTCTTTGGTGTGAGAATAGAAACAGTTGACGAAACATTATCCGCAAAAGTGCGATCTCAAATCAAATCAGCCCACAATCAAGCGTATAGGTATTTCAAGATAAACCGAAACCAACCGAAGTTGACGTGCGTGCAAAGTGCCTTTCAGCGGATAATTACTTCTTCCTTAATAAAACTAGGCACGAGGCTACTGTTGCTTTGAAGAATCCTGGCACCATACACGTACGTACAGTACGTATCATATTATGTATGCTAGCACAATTAGTACCTAAAATTCTATTCATAATTTATATTCAGCCAATCAACGCATATATTTAAAAAAAATATGTTTGAAGCATTCTTGACATTTTATTTATGTATAAAAACTAGTTTCTCGATGTTGAAATGCGATGCGAAATCATAGCTGCTGACGTTTAATACTCCCAATGTCTTACTAACAAATAATTACAAACAACCACGTCTCCGAGCCCATCTGAGGGCTCGGAGACGTGGTTGTTTTTTACACACGTATTTTATATCTTATAGAAATATTGCATTGTGAATGCAAAAAATTAAATAAAAACACGTTTATTAACTCCACTCCAGATGCTTTAAACACGGATACTCTTAAAATAAACAAAATTCACCAACAATACTTTAATAGGGGATTTTTGCAATTACGGCGATATTTATTTGTAATTATTTGTTAGTAAGACATTGGGAGTATTAAACGTCAGCAGCTATGATTTCGCATCGCATTTCAACATCGAGAAACTAGTTTTTATACATAAATAAAATGTCAAGAATGCTTCAAACATATTTTTTTTAAATATATGCGTTGATTGGCTGAATATAAATTATGAATAGAATTTTAGGTACTAATTGTGCTAGCATACATAATATGATACGTACTGTACGTACGTGTATGGTGCCAGGATTCTTCAAAGCAACAGTAGCCTCGTGCCTAGTTTTATTAAGGAAGAAGTAATTATCCGCTGAAAGGCACTTTGCACGCACGTCAACTTCGGTTGGTTTCGGTTTATCTTGAAATACCTATACGCTTGATTGTGGGCTGATTTGATTTGAGATCGCACTTTTGCGGATAATGTTTCGTCAACTGTTTCTATTCTCACACCAAAGACTCTTCTTTGAACAAGTTAGCATGGTATTGCATCAAGTGACGCGATCTAGTTTTTTGAGATTAGAATTGTGGATCCAACGTGTGTAAATTTTGTGTAGGATTGATTATATTTTGACTGATGCCTATGTCTAAGGAAGCTCGAATGTTCACTTGCCTGTCGGTTTCTATCGTATGGCGAACAGCGTCCATGTTTTTGTTGTTCACAGCGGTAATCGGGCGAGCATAATGAAAGTCATAACTGAAATTGACATGCCCGCGCTTGAATTCTGCAAATTAGCTATAAATAGTCGTTGCATGATTATTTATCGCCAATGGCAGTTTGAAGCGCAACGAGGGTCTGCTGAGTTGTGAAATGACACTAAATTGTAGAATATTAAATTATAAAAACTTTCTCGAGTAAGATCTACCCACAATATGAAATTTAATATGTTGCCAACAAAACTATTTGAGCGAGTAAGTGTTCCATTTCCAAATATTATAATTACTTTATCTTAGTGGCTGGTTTTGGAAACTTTCAGTATGACCTATTTATGTAGCAAAGCCATAGAAAATTTCTAGAAAAGAAATAAAACATTTTTACGGGAATATATAACTTGCTTTCAGGACTTTTGCTTTTCAGATTTTTTGTTACTGTTTTTGTTTCCGTTCTAGGTAATTATTAATAGTAATAAGTAAAAATGAATTGTTTTCTGTGATTTCTAAAGAAATTTCAATGTTCCTTTGTCTGAAATAGGGTCAGAAACGATTTAAACGGGGTTCAATAAAAATTTAAGAATGTAAAACAAGTATTCAACAAAACTTTTCGTTGCTAAACTAGCTTTACTTAAACATATTGAGGAACAGGCAGCTTTATTTTTGACTTCATATAGCGGTCGTATAATGCGATTTTTTTTTCTTGTCTTTTATAAGGTTTGATTATTTGTTAATTAAAATTGTTTGGTTGAACCCTACAAACTCAGCACACGTTGACAGAATTTCCCTATAGAACCATGTTAAAGCATAATATTGGTGACAGGGCTGTAATATAGGTACCATCAGAGCTGATTCTCCAGAAGCTACATTCCTTATTATGTTAAGAGCGCAAACTTATAATATACTGTCAGGTGTCATAAGTTTTACAATTTATGTATTTTGTCTTATTAATATTTATTTTTAAGTTTATTTTCGGCATTTTATGTTTCGTTACATTTTTCTAAAATTTTCTTTGCAATTAAATATGTATTTTTCATGTACTACAACGATACATCTTAAGCAGAATGTCTTTGAAAAATGATTCATATCTGAACAATGTTAAATATTTATAAATATCAGGTTAGCTGCGCTCCACTGCATTTTAGATATTTAGAACAGAGGGCCTACCATCAGCTTTCAGCGCGATTCAAGTTCGATTGTCAAAGTAAGACACCGCTATACGCGGTCTATAGTGACGTCTCTTTTTAACAGCTAAACTTGAATCGCTATAAGACGTGATGGTAGGGCCTCAGTTCACCATATATTAAGTGCAAATAATTCTTGCAGAGTTCAAAAATAGGTCGGCAAATAGCAGCGGCAACACTCACGTTTGCTTAGGAACCATTTATTGCTGTTGCTTAATTATATGTTAGATGGGGCCGTAAAAGTTTACCCCCTCGATGTTACTAAAATGCTTAATTTTACTGCTGAAGTTCGCGAAACGACTCAGCATTTCATCCCGAATGAGTTCCGTTAATGAATGCGGGTAGTGAAAACGAAACAGTAGGTATGTTTTATACCTTATACAGCGATGGAAGTGTTCAACAAAGAATTTAATTAAATATGTTTTGAACTGTTGATGTTGAAGAAGGTTCTGTTTTGTTTATACGCATTCAGCCCAATATTATCATATGTGCCAACAAACACTGGTGTGTTAAGCCCAAAAATTGGATATCATTGTTTTTGGTGACATATAATCACTAATTATATTTCTAAATGCTTGGGTAGAGTTTTCAAATAGAAATTTATTTAGTCTTCTTAAATAAAATTCTTACATATTATATATGCCATGTGGAGTTAACTTTAAAAATAAATCAAACTTCTTTAATGGCTTATCATGATTAGGTACATGGTATCTTTTAATTTTTTCTATTATCAAATATTTTTCCGTTAGCGCCATCTAGCGTCCGGTAGACGAACTACTTGCGGTTAACGCGTTGCTATGGTAACGCGTATACAATGGAAAAAGAGCGGACAGACAAACAACAAATTTGAGATCTTAGATTATAGATTAGATATTCTCGAATTCGTAGTAGCAAACAAGATGCGTTGAATGAACTTTTTGAGAGAAAAGTGCGTATGTATGGGTAGCGAAGGAGAGAAAGAGATATTAAGGGCACGTGCTACCGCGCAGCTATGTAAGCAGGACAGAGGCCCTACCATTACGTCTTATAGCGATTCAAGTTCAGCTGTTGATGAGAGACACCACTATAGATCGCGTATAGCGGTGTCTCACTTTGACAATCGAACTTGCATCTCGATAAGAGAACATGGTAGGCCTTCTGATCGCGATCATGTATCGAGGCTTATATGAACTCAGCGCGGCAAATTTGAAACTTTCGCGACTGTGTGGTCATGCTACAGCACATCCCTACTAATGTTATAAATGTGAATGTAAGTTTGTTTGTTATGCTTTCACGCAAAAACTACTAAACCGATCAACATGAAACTTCGTACACATATTCTTGGAGGTATTAGAAGTAACATACGATACTTTTTATTGAAAAAAAGATTGCGGGCGAAGCCGCGGCTAAAAGCTAGTATGTATATAAAGCAGAGTGCAACCGCGTAAACTAATGTTTCTAATTATGAACAGCGATCAAAGCGATTTGAAACCTCAGCGTGTATATGTGGAATCAATCTGTAGCGTGGAATCAAGCGACCGTGATTTATGCTGAAATTTTTTGACTGAAAAGTGGTAGCAATAATCTAGGACTAGGGTGTATTAGTAGTTTAGACTAGTTTACATTAATTTTGACTGATTTACTGTTATATATTTTTTCTTATTATTATTGTTGATTTGTGATTGTTTTGTAGTATTTTTAAAATTGTTTAATTAATTTCATGACATTGTTTATAATAGTATTTTTTTTTGTATAAGAATTTCGACATTTTTCTTGACATATTTTAGTTAGGTACTTTAAATTTGTATGCCTGTTTATGGCCAGACATAGTGATACGATGTAATTGTCACCATCTGTTTTAATACCTGTGTCTACAAATAAATGATTTGATTGATTGATTGATTGATTGATTGATTGCTTGCGATTGGGAGATATTCCGCGATATCTTATGACTATGGCAAGTTTATTGGAAACCTGAGTAAATAAGCGGATTTGTTTAAGAACTCTTATGTTAAGATTTTCAGCTAATAAATAAATCTCGGATTAAATTAATTATTGGAATTTTGACTATCCAATATCCACAAAATGTGACAGCATATAGCCTAGATCTTGTAATTCATTTATGCCATTTAATAAAGCTACAAATACACATTCAGTAAAGCGTATTATTAAGCTCTTCATATTTAAGGAATGTAATTATTATTTACATAAATGATTTTAACTTATGTGAATAAACAACGGTATTTAATCTTAAACAGAAGAAAGCAATTTCGCAGATCTGGTGAGTCAATAATTAATTTTAAATGGATTAATTAATCTTCAAAATTCTTGCTCTAGAAAGTAAATAATGAAATAAATGAATTTTAGAACCATATGTCAATCTGGATTGGTTTACCACAGACGTGAGTTCAAATCCCACTTGAAGTTCATTTGTTTCCTTTATATTTTTTACCTTAATTTTCAAATAAACAAATATTGTATACTTGAAAATAAGTTATGAATATTTACTTGACGTGTTGACGAAGCTCATTCTAATTAACCTTGATGTCCGCAACTGAAAAAGAATGTATATATTAAAATCAAATCTGTAAGCCAAGTCAAATTTATATTATATATTGACGAGAAATTGATTGAATCAGTGTTTGTTGTTTACCCGGTATCATTTGATACGCGTCTGATCACAGTTTTTATTAAGCAAATCTATTAGTAATGTTAGTGCTGAAAGTGAGTAAGGTGTTGTACACCGTACATTGCTGTGTCACATTTTAGAAACAACACTTGTAATAAAAATAAATACGAGTATACTGCTTTTGAATTTCATGAATACAGCCCCCAATAGTAGTAGCTTGTAGTAACGATATTCTGGACACACTTTAAATGAATACCAAAAATGTCAAGTTTCATATTTTTAAGCATAAATAACATGAAATAAATAACCGGTGTGGTATCTGGCAGAGTACCAATAATTTACATTTAAGGGTGTCATAAAAGATGATCATTATACTGGAGATAATCTGGAGGTACCTTCCGTAGTCCACAAAATAGGTAGCAGCCTCTTTCACTGTAGTTGTAAAAACCGCTTGCTAAGTGTGAAGATACCCGCTTAATTGGCATAAATGCATTAATGATTTTGTCCGGCAGAGACGTATTTTGATTGATGATGAAAATCATGGAATTAAAAAAGTTTCCGGTATCCGTAAAAAATGTTTCATTTAAACTAGTGAAAAATCTAAGTACGAAAAACCTGGGTTATGTTTCAACTTGCTCTAAATGCGAATTTTCTCAGGTGAATACACCCCTTCTGTACGAAAACTCTGGCAACATTTTCTTTATTAAGAGCCGACGGTTGGCGATCAGCCATAAAACCTTTATTGAAATCTTTTCAGTTACTTTGTTCTACAATGCGATCGCGGCGTGAAGTGATTTAGTGCCAAGCGTTGCAACGATTCAAAACGTAAAATGAATGTTATTCTTATTATTGAAAGGAAATCCAGATTTATTTCCTGCTTTGTAAGAATTTATGAAGTAGTAGCTGCCCGAGTCGGTGACTTTGTTAGACGTATCTTTTAGAGCGCGTTTCCACGAACGCGTTTTTAATCGACGCTCTGTGCCACCAAGGGATTGGCGCGTCTGAGAGATTAGGGCAATTTGGGTTTAATGCTAAATTAGATATAGCCGATTTTGAAATAGCGTGGGCGCAGAGCAAAGACTGTGCGGGCTTGACGCTGCGCCGTTGTAGAAATAAACTCATTTCTAAATATTTATCTTTGTAACTGTTACTGCAGTGTCGTTTATACTTTTATTCTCTTACATCTTGATTACTCTATAATTCACTACGCTATTAACACCTAACCTTTATTTATTACTAGCAATTTTTTTTTAAAATAAAAAGTATCCTATGTTACTTCTGATACCTCCAAGATTATATGTATGAAGTTTCATGATGATCTGTTTAGTAGTTTTTTCATAAAATCATAACAAACAAAGTTACATTCACATTTATAATATTATTAGGGATTACTATTGTTCGATGGCACAATAGTTAATGCCTTCGGGCTGAGAATGCGGAAATTAGGAAATGTCTGTAAGGACCCGACATCGAATCGGTGACAATGTGTCCTCTCGAGCTTCTTGTACATAATTATAAAATAAATTATTAGGTTGATATTGGATTTATTATCAAAAAGTTTTACACTAACTTTATGATGAAAGTAAATATGATGTACTAATAAGATTTACATACAAAACCTATTTTAATAAAACACTGGAATAATGCAATACATTTCTTCTGACTTTACTATTTCTTTCTCTCTTCAACTTCTCTTTTCGCTATTGACATTTTTAAATGTTTTGAGTTAAGCAATTTTTCTTCTAAGGGTGCGTCTTATTATATTCATAGAAGTTAAGAATTTTATTAAGTTTTGAAATTGTTCAACCATTTATCATTCATCAAGATTTAGAAATTCTTGAGATGAAATATCGCCATATTTTTTCTAGTGATTATATTAAAAGAAAATGATGCGTGAAATGTTTGCGGCTGTCCGCTCAACTTGTTGCTTTACGTTCCAAACTTTTTAATAATTCATTTGAAATTAATTTTTGGCAAGTTGCTCATAATGATATAAGTATTTAATACGAATTTTTAAGCGACATTTTTGTCCGAGACTCAAATTAAACAAAAATGATTAATTCAGATACGGCCATAAGAGGTTCCACGTGTTTAATAAACATTGTTGTTTATATTATTATGTTACTTATATTTTAGATAAAAGGCGTTAAACAATAAATTATTTAACTATATTACGAAAATATAATCAACGCCTTTCGGTAGCTGAATAAAGTGCTACCTGAATGGTAATTTGTTTGTGTGAAATTATTTAAGCAAGGATTGATTTTTATTAGTCTAATAGAAAATTTTACTTGTAAAGGATGTATTGTGTAAATTAAGCGTATTATCGATAACTTTATCATCAATACACTGTAGGGAGAACAATTAGCAACTACCAGCAACTTCAATATTCAAATGAAAGTCATTTAATCGGTTTTATACGTACAACGTGAACATATAATAAACAGAAATAAACTTAACTGCTGATACCTGTATCTTTTTACGAAGACGACGTATATCTATCAAATTTACTTCATCTCTAAGAATAATCTGTGATGCCGTACAGCGCGTCGTAGAAAATCCCAAACACAATAGATTGAAAATAAGATATGCAAATAATTTAATATCAATTCCTTCTAGAATCAATAATGGCCTTACGAATATTGAATTAGTAGGCGTGAGAATATACAGGGTGTCTCAGAAAGTAGTGTCAAACGCATGTCAAGAAGTAGTTTATCAGCAAGAATAAATACCCTATATTTGTATGTCCAGTGATGTATTATAGTTGTTGAGTTTTTTTCAATTTTTTTTGACATAAATTTATTTGCAAGATGTGATTGGTCACAGAGACATCTGTTATTGCGATAAGTACTTGATTTTTTGTAAGTTAAAAATGTATTAATGCATAAATAAAACCAATTAGGATTAAGTTGGATACCATTATTTTAAAGATATGAAACAAGTAAAAATACAAATTTTTAAAGAATGGTTTAATAAAGTCCTAGGGGATATTTCTTTTAAAGCTATTTAAACATAATCTAAATTTTATCTGCTATTTGCTCTGTTAAGTTATAGAGCTATCTTTACGACATCAAACTTATATTAATTTGATTTAAAGCATATTAGTCTGAAAACTTATTGAGAAAGTTGAGTTAAAATAAAACGAAATTATGATCGTATCTTTTGTATATTGTGTTATCTCAGAAAGTTTTCGAATTGCTGACATTGGTGCTCAATACAAAGTCTATCTTTCACAAGATGAAAAAGTTTTATTTGACCTCTATGAATGCGAATTTATTGTTTTTTTAATACTTACTTCGGATTATCTTAATTTCATTCGCAATTCTCATTTGTTTATTTCTTTTACATAAACGAATTTTTAGTAGTAAGCCCCGCCAAACTTTTTATTTAAATGTTTTTGGCGATTCTGATATAGTGGCTAGAAGCACCACCGTTTTGAAATATCATGTTTCGTCGCGTTAACAAGTACACATTTATTAATAATTGGTTTAAATCTTTACTAAAAAATAGCAAGTATGTCCCTAAACAGGTCAATGTTTGTTATTAGGTGGGTTTTATTAAATTATGCTCCTACTATCTTGTTAGTTGAGGCTTGTCTTAAGTTTAACTGTGTGCCATTTGCTTTCTCTAACTTTCGAAGTTTAAAGATGCATTTGAAATAATTTTCGACTTAAGACGCTTTAGGTAGAATTTAATAAAGAGTGGTTTCATCTGGTACAGGTGGTAAACACTTAATAGAAAGAACCCACCTAGGTTAATAACTATAACACTTGGTAATGAAATATTGTTATTTTTTTTAAATAATCAGTAGTATATAACTTTCGGTAAATGTATTAATTAATTCTATTTTTGAGAAATAAAGTTCTTAAACTATTTTTACACCTAAATATTTATTATTTTTATATATTTTATGTATTTTTCAATGCGATCTTATACGATAAATTATAACAATAGAAAAATACTAGAAAAAATCGACTCGGGTCACAAATTAATTTCTTTCGAATAGGAGAGGATGTTCCTCTCATTAATGAAACACGCTGGCCTACAGCGTAAAATCTGAAAGGTACTAGAAAATTTCGACGAGTGTTCACAAGGCTCTGTAGCTCAATTGGGAGAGCCTTGGACCTGACCAAAGGTTGCGGGTTCGATTCCCGCCTGAGAATTCATTTGTGACCCGAGTCGATTTTTTCTAGTACTTTTCTATTATAATAATTTACCTAAATATATGTATTGTTTAAGTAGAAAAGACGTAACCGATTAAATTATTCTTCTTTTTAATCTGTCAATAAGCTTTTTTCCTTATGAGGGCAACGCAGCGTTCACTTGTTAGGAGAAGCAATAAAATACGACGTTCATTTTGATGGTAATAAGGCGTTAATTTTCTGGAAAACGGATAACTTTTTTCATAAATTTTAATCAGTGTTGGGTTAATTTTGTTTAAGGTTCTTCTGTGGGTCAAATAACAAAGATTTTGCAGTGACCCGAGTTATTACTTCATTTGGTGACGACTGTTTGGTGCAGCGGTAGCGATCTTGCCTTGCCTGATCGCTACCGCTGGCCTGGGTTCGAATCCCGGAAGGGACAGATGTTTGTATGATGGATACGAGCATTTGTACCTGAGTCATGGATGTTTGTATATATTTCTATGCATATTACTTATTTATGTATGATATATGTATGTCTATCCGTTATCCTAGTATCCATAACACAAGCCTTAAAGTGCTTACTTTGGCCTAGGTTAATTGGTGTGAATGTAGGAAATATTTATTTATTATATTGTTGAGGATTTTATAGTTTATGTTATCAATTATCATAGTTATTATTGATCTCTACAGCTGTCTGTGCTTCTTGAGCCCAGTATACGTTCTAGGCTATAGATAAACGATTTTTTGGGTTACAATTTAACGACTGGTTTTCATCGCAATCCTAGTTAAATAAGTGGATATCTGTTTTTTTCATAGTTTTTGTGCATTGCGCAGTTTCTTGAAAATATGAGTTACTAAAATGAAAAACGACCGGCGCACCTAGGTCAAATGTTCTGTAGAAACTTGTGTGTAAGGTTTTTGCCCGTACGGTAATATTTTCCTAGTTTCCCTTTACTTGTACCCTTAACATGATATTGATTTTTGAAAAATTTCATGACTTTTGAAGTTCATCTAACAGAAACGGGAAGTACACTATAAGTTGGAAGTCAATGGAATTATCTTTTAATTGCCTTAACTTGAGTCTGATTTTTTCAGTGCTCAGAGGGATTGCTGATCTAAGTATTTGATACAAATTTCAACAAGATAACTCTACACATTTCTGAGACATAGGGTCTTGACGAACAGAGGGATCACGAAAAGTGATTTTATAAGGGTTCCGTTTTTCTTTTGAGGTAAGGAACATTAAAAATATTTTCTCTTGTAATATAAAAACAAATCGACGGTTTTCGGATTCCGACTTGTGCTTCATGACATTGCTTCTTGCTATAATTCATAATTCCAGGTCAATGAAAACGAAATTTCCTTCCGAGTGTCAAAATATACGCATTAAAAGAGGCATAAACGGCAATATTTTTTATTACATAGACTAAGAAGTTTGATTTTATTCTACTCCAAGGTATTGCATATATAAGTATTTGATATTACTTCAAACTGATACCTAACACGTGCTAAAGAAAAAGAATTTTGACACATATACTATAAAGGTTCTATATTTTCCCTTGAGGTAACTAAGGAATCCTAAAAAGAGAAATAAATCAATTTTTTATGCCGTTTTATTATTTTAAATATCTTTGCTCTTGCTGTTCATATATAAGTTAGGGAATCCAGCGAAAATATTTAAAACTATTTTTGTTTTTAATGGGCTTAAAACATATAACTGTTTTGAACTAGATAAATTAGTTTTGAACAAGCTCAATCCACAAGCAATCAACAAAACCATTGGCTTAATTTGCCGGTGCGCGGTGTAACCCGTAATAACTCCATCACAGTCAAACCTCCAGCGATTGGCCTCGGCCGCCCGCCCTGCCGCTGGGGAACACCTCACGCCTCACACGAATAGTAACTTGTTACGAAATAGTAAACTTTGTTTTAATAGTGACTCGATTTGTCAAAGGTAACTTTGAAGCTTATATTTATTTCGTGTATTACAATTCGATGCTATGTTAAGTCAAATAGGTACTTGAGTTTTTCATACAAATGTTTTTTCAATAATATATGGTCAAATAATAAACATGCAAATGCTGGCGTGACTGCATATTTATCACAAATTCTGTTTCATCTTAATCGATTGCAAACATTTGTGAAAATGTTTCTTTCGAATACAAGAGGATGTTCCTCTCATTGATAAAACAACGCTGGCCTACAGCGTAAAATCAGAAAGGTATTAGAAAGTTTCGATGAGTGTTCACAAGGCGCGGTAGCTCAATTGGGAGTTGGATTTCCAAAGGTTCGATTCCTGCCTGAGAATTCACTTGTGACCCGAGTCGATTTTTTCTAGTATTTTTCTATTATAATAATTTAACAAATGCATTATTTAAAAAAAAAACAGAAGTACAAGTGGTAAAGAATAAGATGTCATAACTTATATCTTCATATCTATTTCTTCTCCACATACCTATCTACACTAATATTGTAAAGAGGAAAGATTTGTATTTTTGTATGTTTGCAATGAATAAACTCAAAAACTACTAAGCCGATTTCAAAAATTATTTCACCATAGGAAAGCTACATTCACGCTGAGTAACAAAGGCTATATTTAATGATAGAATTTTTTTTTAAATTTGTCCACCCGTGCGAAGCCGGGACGGGCCGCTAGTTATTAATAAAAATATGATAAAAACAAATAACAAACGAGACTTCTGAGTTCCAACACATATCAATATATGTGTGACCAGCTGTCAAAGAGATTCTTAGTTCGAGAGTGGCACTTTAGTATCTAAAACTGCTACAGGGATTATCATTTTCTTTCTGCTATTTTGTACTCAAAAAACCATAAACCTAGACTTAAATGGATTAAAAAACAATTTAATTGCTAGTCTACATTTTTAAGATCTACTTTATTTTCCAAACAACCTCGTAAATTTTGCGAATTATGTGCCGTATTTTAAATATTGAATCTTGACCTTTTACCTACCAATCCACATATTTCAAGAATTTTATCTACCTTCTTGGTCAAGTGGCTCGCATACCGAATTTCATGGTAATGCCACTCTGAGATCCCCGGCGAAGTCAATGTAGAAAATGGACTATTCCGTATTGTTTCGGGTCTGGGTGTTGTAGTATCATCATTGTTACCATTATACAAGCACTTTAGTTACCGAACTTTGGTTCAGAACAATGTATTTAATGTGGTCTAATGGTGGGTTATAATTATTTCTCTACGGTAGGAAAATATAAAGTAGAAAAAGCACAGAACAGTCTTTCAGCTGCATATGAAAAAGTTTTTTTTTTACATTTAAGCATTTGACGAGATTTTTATTCATTCTTCATTGAAAGAAAACTTCTTGCTATCTGGGTTTAAGTCCAACTTGACGTCTGTGACCACGTCTGTGTTTTTATTGTAAAATTTGCTTTTGATTAAAGAATTACATTTTTTTTAAACCTTTCTTCTTTATCGACTGTGCCAGAGCATAAAGACGACATTTCTTTCGACTTATTCAGTTAAAAAATCACTTTTAACTGAATAAGCCTATCAAGGCCTGGGTAGCTCATTTAGAAGATAAGGACCCGTATAGCGAAAAGTTATGGAGTCGAGTCTCACTTGACGCCAAGATATGTTAAATATCTATTTTGGATAAATTGTTATATAAAAAATTTGGATAAAAAATCTTTCGATTTGGCTCAGTTATACAGTACATACACGCCAGTTTGTCCAAGCTCAACATGTGAAGAATCAAGCTCGTTTGTAATCGAACTGAATCGTTTACTGTCGGTGTGACACGTGGTCGATTGTTGCCGCCCAGTCGTATCGCTGTGTGAATGGACGGTTTTATTTGACTACCCGCTTGATTGGACAGTGAAAAATAAATGTGTGCCCGGAACGAGTTAATTGCGATGAGAATTCACTTTTAATTTTCCTTTGCTTTCTTATACACAAAAGACAGAAAAATGAATGTTTCCGTATATCAACTACCTTTGTTTCTTTTGTAAAAATGATTGCGTTGCTTGTGATATTTATAGACTGTCTACAAAATTAAACCTTGTGGAAATGTAACTTCTCGAAATATATTTCGGATGGTACCATATGTTTCTGGTGTTTACGCATCCGCTGCTCCATATTTATTTTTAATTTTAAACTTCTATTTGCAATTCATATTTTAATTACGTGATTCCTCTCACAATCGCGCTCACAGCTTTTTCCTTTGTATACTTAGCTTGGGTTTAATATTTACCTAGGTCTAAATTTTATCCATTAATTATTCTCCTCTCAACCAAGAAATGTTCGCTAATGAATGGAAGCCTCAATTTAAATGGGGAGTTTTATGATAAACTTCACGCTTGGCAGTTTGGTTGAAGATTTCAGTAAAAGACTATAGGACGAAAAACACCGCTGCCCGTTTTGTGGTCTACGCGAGGTGTATGGTGCATATTAAGCATATACCCTTAAGTCATAAAGGTTGGTAATATTCTTCTTTGCCGTTATATATATCTTTGATGCATTTTTTCCTTGAAGAGTTAGTCATTGACTAGAAAAAGAATTTATTTTATGTTTTTACATCCTTATGTTGTACATACATATAAATATAAACGCACATACACACACACACACACACACACACACATACTTATATATATTGTAGTATACTGCGTAGTAGTATATATAGTGCACCATAAGAGATTCGTCTTTAAACCGATAATATCATGAAATAAATTTGCAATAATTTAAACCAGTAGGTAGCACATACAATTCGAAAGTTTTGGATTTTGGTATTGTCTTTTCTGTATTTACCTACTATTGTTCTTATCTGTTTATCGAACGCTTCAGCTGTTCAGCAGATTGCATACATTAAGCACGACTCAAAAATGCACTCAATTTCGATATATTTTAACAGTATTTTTAAACAGCCTAATTACTCGGAAACACGTAAATTCTGTTTGTTACTACTAATTAGGGTGTTTTTAACAACAGAAGTGATTAATAGAATGGTTTATTTTGAAAATAGTAGTCGTTAGAGCTATAAAAAAGCAACTGATCTGTATCAGGCATTTGAAATGGACGTTAATTGTTTTTTCGTAGTTTGTACAGGTTTGACTCATAAGGTTACATTTTGCCCTCTTTAAGTAATTTGACTTAAGTGGATGTAATTCTATTATTCATAATTAAAAGAAATCAATGTTACCATGTGAATGGCGATAAATATGTACCCTAATAGGATTGTTTTTGCCGCTTCTATTCTCTTTCATTTATGCAAAGAAAAACAATACGTCGAATGCGATTATTTTGAACATAACTTAAAATGTTTGTTTAAAAATAAACTTCTTATTTCAAACCAGGCATTTATTTTATAAAAGGATTGATAAAACAATTACATATAAAATTGTGTTATGTTTTGGCATGGAAAATTCGTGCAAGATTTTATGACTATATTATTTACGTAAAACAATACGAGATTTATCGTTTTAATTGTATTTTAGAATAGAAACGAATATCGTAACTGAAGGCTAAAGTCTTAGTGTTAAATGTGTAAACTTTACTATTCCATTTGAGTTAAGATTTCCAATTACGACCTAATTTTTTTAGCATTAGGGTTTATCATATAAATATTAACTCATACGCGATAATAACGTTTGCACATTTGAATACTTGCACTCGAGTCTCTGATCTTTAATTTAAGTCTCACCATTCTTGAATTAACGAAAATGATGTTATGTTACGTGATCATCAGTTAAAATAGTGATCGTAGACATCATAGTTGCAATAATGTTGTTAAATCACCAAAATTGTACGAGATGACTCGTACAGTTCTGTCATGTAAGCAATTTACGCTACATTCGTTAATTTATGCCATTTTACAGTTAGTTCGTCATCGGTAATCAATCACGCTGCGCGTACTCATATCAATTATCGTATCATTTATAAGTAAGTAGTTATTAAACTAATTCGGTTAAATATATCATTTATATCATATCTTTTATTATTTATTACAAAAAGGTGCACAAACCGTACAAAAATCAATTAAGAAAACTAAAAGTTTACGGTAAGTTGATGTATAGTTAATTGTTAATAGCATAATGTGCCATTAACTTTTAGTTAGTTAAGTTTGTCATGTTAAAGTATAATTCCTTACTGTTTTTGATTAATGTCAATTAAACCAGTATTACTCAGTACTTGGCACGCGATGCTTATAACTGTGGAGGTTATTATTTCTCTAAACAACTTTTTCACGGTATTTTTGTGACTTTTAAAGCCTGTTTTTTGTAATATTACGTAAGTCAAAGCTATAAGTCTGTATTTAGGTATCATAAAACAGGGCAAGTCTTTTCACAATACTCAATTCTCTTTTTAAGTTTTGTTAAGACATATTTTTAAAATCAGCCGTGGTCGCGAGGTAACCATTTATTTATTACGCCTAGTGGTATTGTTTTTCATTCACAATAACTGAAATTAAAATAAATATGAGTCACGTATAACTAAAGGAGAAAGGTCGAAAATTGCATTTTTGTCGTATCTTTGAAATTATTCAACATTAAGATCAGATTTATACGTCTCATGATACTGTGACGTATAAATCTGATCTTGACTGTGATTAAGGTATCGTGTAATTAACATAAATAAAACGTAAAATAAATGATGTTTTGAAGAGATTTTCTTTTGCTTTTAAAGTCATCTTAATCTCTACTCCGTACTTTGGGCTAGAATTAAAGGCTCTGAAGTAAGTATTAACATTATGTTATAGGAAAAGGAAAAATATATGAATGACGTTATTTTTTATAAATGAAATAACAATCAATGGAGGACATTTTCTCCTATGAATTGGTATTACAAAATATCTAAACATAATTATAAACGAAAACTAATAATTCTTTAAACTTTTGTCGTACCTCTTTAAATGACAAATACATTGAAAATCTATATTTTCAACGTTTTAGCATTTTTTATTAATAATAATTCGACTTACATAGTCAATCAGCCTTCGGTCACGAATCAAGTCATGATAGATGAGGAACAAGCGACACCTATTTACGAAAATTACCGATTTAAGCGAATTAGTTTTTGTGTAATGTAAATTCTTTAAACTTATATATCATAAATGATTTTTTTATATAATTGACAAATATAAATAGTAGCGCTACTTCAACTGGTGGCTTCATGGCTTTGTATAGCTAACCTGGGATTTCTCTTCACGAAATTAGGAAACCAGTCATTACTCTTTACATCTATAGGCAGTAACCCAAATTAATATAAGCAGACTTAAGCAATTACTCTCCCATAATTGCTATTTCAGCATTAAACCCTAAGCGGGTTCTTGAAAGCTACTGCTGGTAGACTTGCTTCCGAAAGTTGAAGAGTGTAACGTGAAACGAATCTCTATAATGTATATTTTTCTCTCATTTCTCTCGCAGCCTATTCTAAGATCTCTAAGAATTCACTTCCTGGAGTAGTTTTCCTTTTAATCATAATTATCGTATATATGTATTACGTAATAAAATGTAACAAAAATAACATAATATTATCATATCTTGTAAATACGAGCTTTCGTATCTTGGGTAGGTATTAACAATACATTACTAACCCCGTCGGCGCCGGTTTCTTGATTTTAGGTTGAAACAATTTTATTATTTTTAAATAATTTAAAAATGTATAAGTTAAAAAGATAGTCAATAGAGCTTTGTTAAGAAGTATGAAGTATGAAAAAACAAAAACCGAAAACAAAAAATAGAACGCCGTTTATTTTCAGTAGAGCTAAAAAAAAGTAAAATTATTATTATAGAAAAATACTAGAAAAAGTCGACTCGGGTCTCAGAGGCGGGAATGTTCACAAGGCGAGTGTTCACAAGGCTCGGTAGCTCAATTGGAAGAGCATTGGACCGGATTTCCAGAGATTGCGGGTTCGTTTCCGCCTGAGAATTCACTTGTGACCCGAGTCGATTTTTCCTAGTATTTTTCTATTATAATAATTTATCTTATAAGATCGCATTGAAAAATGCATAAAATATGTAAAAATTATTAAAAAAAAAGTTTTATTTGTTCGCTTTCTGCGTAATGAAGTGGTCCGTTACATAGTCCAGTATAAATAGTTTTAGAGAAATTAGCTTGTAAATACTTACCCCTTGTTAATTTGTTAATTGTAGCCCCGGCCTCCTAACAATACACATATTAATAGACAAGTGCTGACGCACTTAATTAAAACTAAGAAATACCCATTTCCACCATAGAAATGACCAGTCGTATAAGGTTCCAGGGGAAATTATTGGATAAGTTTGTGGTGGCGACATATACACACCGCCGCAAATAACACCGCTATACCAAACAAGTATCACATTTTAAATACAAAAGCGCATTAGTATAGAAACTCGCATGGGGCATTCGCAGTTTTTATGGCATTCTGATTGCATCGTGGTCACCGTTCTAAGTTCACTTAACCCAAAGTGAGTTCCTCGCTTGCCCAATAAAAATCGTATATTCACTTAAGAAGAACTGTAAGGCTTGAGTTATGGATACTAGGGTTGCCGATAGACATACATATAGGTATGATGCATAGATATGTAATGTTCAAAGAAAAATATATATTAATACCCATGATTTAGATACAACTCAGTATTCATCACATAAACATCTCCCAGGACAGTTTCTGTGCGACAGACAAGATCGCTATCAGTGTTCCAAACTGTCATGGACAGTGGTTTCATTAATGTTTATATCAGAAATCCAAATGGAAAGATTTAAAACAAGGTATAATATATTCAAGAATAAATCAGAACGTGCTCAGAAAGATAGAGAAATGAAAAATGAAATTATAATTTAAATAGTGCACTCACTTATCTTAAGGGAATTCAAAGAACATTTTCTTTGCAATCTGATATTATTTTATTTAAACATGTATGTCATAGAAATTGAGTTTTGAATTTGTTTATATGAAATGGCTAACATATGCTTGTGAAGAATAATAAAAAAAAAAATGGAAAAGGTAACACTTCTGAAATACATACTAAATTACATTCTGAAATAAATACAAAATATACCATTAAATGTTATTCTTTAAAAAGTTAAAGTTCGTATAAACCATGTGGACGTCGAGCCGTTCACAGGTGTCCTTTAAAGCGACTAACAATCATCATATACTTTCCGTTGACCCCAAAATGGGCAGCAACGATCTCCAATCCGCCTGTAAAGTGCAAACACTTAAGCTGCGAATTGACGATCCGTTTTTCGCATCAGTTGAACTAACGTCCTTCCAAAATTTGATCCTGCGTTTCGAATCATCACTCCAGAGTTTTAACTGACAATGCGCCACGTATTTCCGAGACTATCATAAATCCAACTCGGCGCGTCGCGCCAAACTGATCGTGAGTACATGATCGTCAATCCAACACAAACAGATTTTTTCGTGTAGGTTGTACACTTCCTAACAGCCCGGCTGATTGCAAACTGAAGAACCGAAGTGACGCCAGTGAACGCGAAAATCGAGTTGGCCTAAAATCATTTGGAGTGACGCCACAGTTTTACGTCACAGTTTTACGAAAAACTGATCGTCAATACCCACTATTATAACACAGAAATGGGCGTCTTTCAGCTAAGATATAACGTAAGTCACGAATCCGTATGGGGGCCTGCGTTCTGAAGCGAGATGGTATTATCACTATAGACAAGGTGCTGCCCATTTTGATGCTGCTGTGGTATGCAGATGAATCTTTTATTTATTCCACTTGTCCCGGTGTACGTCTGTCTTTAATCATATCTTGCAACATAAATTTGACCCACTACTAGGTTCCAGTCCAACTGTGTTCAAATTTATCATGCATATGTAAATAGGATAACAATGCAACATTATAATGACAGAAAGCTGATTTTATGACGATGCTGGAAAGTGGCAATGGAAGTCGTGTAATAAAGCCATGCAACTTCATTGGTTTTAGGTTCGTGTGATTTATCTTGACAAGTATTCTTAATCTAAATCCATATCCAGAGGCTGAAATTTTTAGTTAAATGTTATATTAACATATAGCAAAAGTTTGTTTTATAAATATCGTTAAATTCTTGTTTTTGTTATGCAGTTTTTATTTGACATTGTCACTTCAGTATACTGCCAATATCCGATTTCAGTCCAATAATTCTATCATACAATGTTTTATTTATAAATTTTATATCTTTAACTTATTAAATGTTTAAGTAACACATAGGGATTATTAACAAATCATATTATTGTGCAAAATACGTAAACTTTAGAGTCTATTTTCTATTTTATTAGAATCAAGTGATTGCTTTTAAGGTAGTAGTTAGTGGAGGAGGGGGCTCTAATAGATTGAGGAAGTCTTGATCGCCGTTAATCACCGTTATGGCCTGTTAAAGCCTAATTAGCGATAGACGGGCGCCATGTTAGCATAACTTGAACTATAATTGGTTATGCCGAAAACATTGATGTCACTGCTTGTCACTTGATTAGATGTCCTGAGGATAAGATTTTATTGCTTGTTATGTTCAAAGCGTAGCTAAAGTAATTGTTTTCTTCGAACATATAAAAAGTTGTCCCTTTTTTATGTGAAAGAAAAAATGAAATAAAAGACAAGTTTTGATAACGTTTTTACGTTTGCACTTTGTATATCTAGCATGTAATTCTATTAATAAAATAATATTCTGTGACTAGTTGGTTTGACGGGAGCGGTCATAAGTTTCTGAGCCGAATATCCCTGTAGTTTTATTGAGTAATTTCTCACAATAGAGATTATCAGCGTTTACATATTCTGTATCATATACTTATTTTAAATTGGTAATCTTGACTTCAATGACAGTTTCGTCAATTTAAAAATAGCGATAAAAACAATTATGGTTATTATTCCAATGTATATTGATACAAATTATTAAATTCAATTTACCATTTTAATATGGTAACTTTTTAGCTTGACAGAGTTTTTGAAGTTTTGGACATATCAATTATATTAAATTTACTTTTGTACAATCATGGCAATTTTGACAAGACCATAGTGCATTCGCGTCATCACTAAATAAACGTTTGACTGTGTACAAAATAATTGAGTATTTCACTCTATGTTGTGTAAAATTTTATACCAGATAAAAGTTCATTGTTTTTAGAGTTTAAACAGTTCGTTTAAATGATTATTATCCGCGTAATCGAATAAGTGTTAAACTCCCACATAGTTGGGTTTAAACGATGTTGAATATTTTCAATCCGAATTAAGTGAGTTTTGAAGAAGAGTGACTAAATACTACTCCCGTATTTTAGCACGTTTCTAACATAACAAAGTAAAATCGCTTTGGAAAAATTATTGTCTTTAAAAGGACCATTTATACGCAAAAAAAGCCAGATTCCGATAAGCGTTAACAATAATTGTGTCGATATGGCGAGTCAGCTGCATTTTACAGTCAAACAGTGTGCTAAGATATCTATTCTCTTCGACCTTTCCAAATGTAGATCCGCTAAAGTAAGTCAAATTGAAGTCACTTTTAATTATCTTACAAGATTGCACCATTGAACTTGTATTGTCTGAGAAAATCTTCTTGGAGTAGAATGTGAGTATTCTTAATAATAGTATTGATAGAAATATAAATTTTCATATCATCGGCGATATAAACAAAGGAGCATTTTTATTAAGCAGGTGGGTGTGTGTTACGTATATAAGCGTTTTACAAGAGAGGGCCGTAGTGAAAGCCTTGCGGCACCCCACAAGGTATTTCTATTCACTCCGACTTGTATCATAAAGAATGCTTGAGATCTTTTAGGTAAATAGATTTTAACCAGAGGAGAACATATTTGTGTAATGCATTGGCCTAAGGTAAATACTAAAAGATTCGCGAGCAACTGTCACGTGATCTACGCGATCGAATGCATTTATTATTGCATACTTACTTCACCAAAAATTTCGAAGTAGAAGTGACATTTATAATTATTATAAGACAATAACAAAAACACACATCACATGTAGAAATAAAATGAGACTTTTTTGTATATCAATAACTATGAAACGATACCTTTTAACAAAAATGAATTTGTCTCTACAAATACTAGATCATAATAACATCTAAATGCGCGCTAGACCATTGTTGGACATGACCATTTTTAGGCGGGCCAAGGGTTCATATTCAAGTGGTCATCCTCCAATATATTTTTTTCAAGAAATCGCCACGGCAAATAAACGTGTAAGTAACAATCATAAACTTCACTAGGAAATACAAAATCGTAGTTCAATAACTAGAACTGATTTTATATGGTTTCAGCATTTTAGTTGAATCAGGGCTGATTAAGATTGCTGAGCTTGTATTATTCTTAGTATTTCTTTTTGTTGATAACGAAGTCTCTGAAGTTGATAACAAACAATTTATCCCAAACTTAAGTTTTTTTTTTTGTATATTATTGCAAAATGTTGTACAAATAAATGTAATTATTGCTGATTTTCTAAGACGTTTTCTCCTTTCTCTTCAACGTGACGGTGAGATAGAGATAAGACATATTGAATTATAAAAATTATAACTGTTTCACAAAGATATGAAATAAATGAGATTCTGAAAATGAATATTTTTATTTGTAGCCATTTAATGCATAAAGATTAAAAAGTCAATTTAATTATTATCATCATCATCTTAGTCGAAGACTCACCGTTGGACGGAAGCCACCCTAAAAATGGAGTAGTTTTAATAATCCCCAATAATCTTCACATTTGAAAGACGGGTTTCATCACATCCTTAATTGAAATAAACATGAAATCTTGCAAGGGCAAAGCGACTAATTTTGAAATATCTTTTAACTAATTAAAATTGTGGCCTCCACTTCTGAACATTTTTAATTTAAATGTAATAGTTTGGTGATATTTTTCTCCGATGGACGCTACACGGCATAATTTAATGCTTAAGGCATATACTACTAGTCAATGTAAGGGTGAGGCAATAAACATAGCGGGGTGTAAGTACTGCGTCACAGAAAAGCTTCTTTTCGTAATATTTTTATTTCTTTCTTTTTATATTCTTGTTATCAATTTATTAATTACATACCTATATAAAATTACCAAAGAGACTGAGACAGTCTATCAAAGAGACGAATTGGGATAAGTGGCTTAACTTTGAAAGCGTAAATATATAGTCGTGTTGTCACCATTATTCCAAATTAGAAACAGCTGTTCTTATCGGAGTCCTTTTGAAAACTTGTCCAATTTCATGGTGGTGAACTCCTTCAATTTGCGGTTAAATTAAAATTTCATCAAGTACCCGATCGGGTTAAAGTTTGAATTAGACCAACGTTACAAATTTTGTATTTCATTTAATGATTTATATATCGCTTCTTACTTAGAAAATCTTATTACCTTTTTATATTGTAACAATTCCACTCACAATTTATCTTATGTTTACTTGAAACGAAAAAGCAACACATCCATCAGTCTAGTCTATTTAGTATCGAAAGAAAAAGAAAAATATAATCTTCGTTGTAAATGGATTATCTCATTAACTAAGTTGACATAGTTATATAATCGGTACAATAACAGAGTTTATCGTCATTTTAGCCAAAAGGTGGGGGTTTTTCCACAGTCTCCTCGCTTGGAATGTACATTAGACATCATTAGTAGGCCATAATTCGAAACACGCTGCTCATTTTGTGGATAATGGGAGGTATATGATAATGGCTTCCATGTAAAATAAGTTAACTTTTTCAATACTTTAAGTGCTATGGGACACACCGAACTCTACAGGGCACCACACGCTATAAGGGCAAGGCAATATAAAAACTGGTTGGTTGCCTGTAAAGTCGGTATACGGGCGAAAGTTTTACGTGACAACGACTTTGAGTGGTAAAATAATTTTAATGTGAATATGCATTCGTATAGTAGGAAGAAGGATGAAATAATAGTAACAATTTAAAACATTTATTTATACAAAGAATTATATTTAAAACATTAATTTATAGGCACGCGTCCCTTCCACTTTTTATGTCTGTCTCTCTCGCTCTTAGGCGGGCTAACCATGCCCGAGTGGAAGGGACGCGTGCCTCTCACTCGCTCTCATTGTAAGCGCATAACGTGAGCGGAGCGTAACGCAGTTTCTTGAAGTGTCACCCGGCAAACCAATTTATAAGACGTTGTCACGTCAAAAAGCTTATAGCTTTCATATCATCTGTGTAGATAGGTATATAAAATGAGTTCGTGAAATACAAATATTACTTGCATTGTTAGCAATCATGGATAGAAGTAGAATTATGTTAATATGGAATAGAAAATGGACCAATATTTCTGGCCTCAGAAATTATGGGAAGTTGCATTTGCAATGACGGTTTGGAAGTATTTACCGCGGGAGGGTAATTCTTTCGCCCGTTAGCATATGTATGCAAAACTAACTGTTAAAAAAAAACATACAAATGAAAATATCCTGCGTCCATACATCGTTCGCTCCAGAAACAAAAGCAATGGAAATTTATTTTGCGAGTGCTAACCAATGAAATTAGAATTTGTTTAGAGGTTAACTTTCACATAACATAGAAAGTAACAACACAGATAATAGTGTCTTAATTCCCTTAATTACTTGTTATTCTTTTATTAACAAGACAGTTATTATTCATGAAATAACAAGTATGAAAATAGGTTTTGGGAAAGGCCATATCATAAGTAAAGTCTTGATATTCCCTTGGCTCATTTAGAGCGACATTTGTTGCCCTGGTGTAGGACGTCTCGTCCTGTGGTAGATGTCATAGAACTGTTTTTGTATTTTTCACCTTCTCTCTAGTCTTTGACTTTTATATATGTCGGGGTGTCGTCAGGAATTTGGGCCGAACCTTCTGATATCATATAATTAGTTAGAAATCGTGCACTGAGAAGATACATATATTAATTTTCAACACAGTATTAAGAACCACGTAGCTCGTAGCAAACTTCTTGTAATAAGGCACTTAGCGAAACGTAGGACTGTTCTGTGACTACGTCTACTATTGATGGCGACTCGGTCGTAAGTGAATTGGGTCTTGCACGTTGAAAACGTCTCGACTCTGTCGAAGCGCGGGAAATCGTAGTTTCTCATGTTCGCCGGCTAGATGGCGCGCTTGCGTTTCGTTTAGTGTCCGTACTCATGACCGGATGCGACATATTTGTTATTATGTAGAAACAATGTCTGATATATCGCACATACGGTGCTATAACGTCACTTATGCAAATGGTGTAATATTTCAGGGGGAGCATTTAAAAATTGAACATCCTTACAACATATAGTTTTTCTCGGCTAAACAAATAAAATAATTAAGCTACAACTTTTAACTTCATTTTAGAGTAAAAGCAAGCAAAGTAAAGAGGTAGAGTAGAGGTAGGAGTATTTTCTCATACTCAGTTCAGTTTTGTCTAAAATTACATAAGTGACGTTATAGCACCGTAGGTGCGATATTTTACAAAATCACTGCAAAGGTGATTAAATATGATTATCTATAGTAACTAATCTCAGTTGTATTGAAAATGTTTTTTTGGACTTTTAAATGATTAATTTAAAAATTATTTAAGATGAAGTGTCCATATGGAGCAGATATTCGCAATTTATATTTATAATGTATCAGATAATTGTTGGTCCTGGGGCGATTTCGACAATGTCTGATTTATGAAAGGTTCCCCTACACCTTTTATAAATAACATTTATTGTATAAGTTAGATATTTATTTATATTACTTCAATAACTACATGTCAATATTGAACACTAATTGGTAGTTATCTTTATGTGTGTGATGCCTACAAAATGACGATAGCAGGCGTGAAATTCTAGTTGTAAAAAATAATAACATGAGAAGTAAAAAGATATTGTTTAAGTTTTGATTATCTAGGATATTTTGAATACGCAATGCGTATTCAAAATATTATGCGTATTACGCATAATATTCACGCACGTGTTAGAGGATTAAAAATAATAACTATCATTTATCTTATCGATAACTTTGCATTGTATGTAATTAAATAAATTAATAAGTAAAACCTTAAAACAACTACCCTACTAAATGTTAAAACCACGTGTTCACGTCAGGTGATATTAGTCACGTCATCACGTGTTGTTTGTCAGTTCGAACTATGTGGGTGGGGATGCTTTATAAAAGCAGAGCGGTCGGTCGCACGGGCAGTGTGCACCCAGACGTCAACGACGAATGATTTCTGCGAAACTAAGTAAGGAGTCGTTATATACACACCGCACGGACCTAAGCTAAGTATACAATTATTTAGTATATGTCAGGAAGACATACTATGTACCGCTTGTGTGTTGGTATATAGGTACAATATGTTCTTATTATCGAACCCTGAATTAAATTAGTAAAGTGTATACCTTGCTTTGTTACTTGATATTGAAAAATGTTTTAATAAGGTTATTTTGGATAGCTCCACACTATTTTACTAAATATTTTACTAAATGAAGTTATTTTGGATAGTTTTATGTTCAACTAAATTATGTTGATAAATGTTTAAATAAATGTTATTCCATGACATTCTTCTTATTTGCTTAAATCATTCTATGATTATTTGTTAAATGAGATTAAAATACTTTTTTTTAGTATTCTGCCCTATTTCTTTTTCTTTTCTCTATTTTTTTTAACTTAATCTCACACACGCATGATATTCAAGAATGTATTGGCTATATTTAAATAATTATTATATAAACGATATTTTAGTAATTTTATCGACTTAATTTTAAGACAATTTGACGTAAATTTATTAAAATTTTTGACATAACATTGTTTATAATATTAAATACTATTGCCAAGTTTATTATATCGTTATCAAATTAAAATTAATTTTAAGCAATGTATTGTATATCAGTTTCCAAGACAATTGTAATTGTTTAAGGAAATAAACAAACAACTAAATAAATACCGATTGTACCGGCTACCTGGCGTATTATCAATTTTAATTCCTTGTTTTATGGTCTTTTTTTGTCTTTGTGTGACGGTATACATACATAAAATCACGGCTTATTCCCGTAGGGGTAGGCAGGGATCACAGATTTCCAAGATCCTGCTTTGCATCTCTCGTTTCTTCAATTCTCATCAGCCTTTTCATACAAGCTCGTCGGTTAAGGGTACTATTGACCTGGCCTTATTTCAGGACATCCTGTATTTGGTCCCCGAAAGTTCTCCTTGGTCTGCCGTTACCGACTTGACCATGCACATTTGCCTTATATATTTCTCTTGATAATATTCTCTCGTGCATCCTCTCTACATATCCAAATAATCTATGGTTTACCATTCTAATAATCTATCTTTTACCATTCTTGATATAGTCTGGCCGACATCCTTTTTTCTGTATTTTTTGTATTTTTGGGTTGATTTCTGTCGTTGATTTAGTCTTGTCATTGCTGCTTGGTCTTGAAGAAGTAAGTAAGAATCTTGCTTCTAGTTTCTGCTTACTGGTACATGCGTTCATACTGCAGTTCACAAATTACTCTTTAATAGCTATTCTTATTAATTGATTTTGTTTTCTTAATAACAAAACTAATTCTACAAATCCTTAAGGTAAATTTATCTATATCTTAATATCAGTGAAATTTTTAGTCTTACATTGAAATTATATTGTCTATTTTTTATAATGTATATTTATTATCTTTATCTATGTAATTTTATTTGTTATCTTTTCATTCCATTAATAATTACAAGAATTATTGCAAGAATTGTAAAGACTCATTAAAAACATATTTAGAGTAGAACAAGAAAGTTTGCAGGATTTATTTTTTTATTATTACTGTTCTCGTAAACCCTTCATAGCAAGCTAAAGGTTTACATTCACGAGGTTCGAATTCTTTCATAACAAATACTGAAATATACGTTTTGGGAAAGGCAATATCATAACTACAGTCATCATAATCACTTGGTTTAGATTTAATTATGGCTTATTATCTATATTATTATGTAGAAATCATATATAATATGTTCTTACATCACGTTCTTAGTCAATTTTACTATTAATGTATCCGTTAACCCTTTGTGGCAAGATAAATGCTTGTCCTTACAACGGGTAGAGTACATTGGCGAGGTTCGAACTCCGCTTCGTTCAAAGCTGATATCTCAACCGAAGGGCTGCAGCCGCCTAAGAGAGATTAGATAAAGTTACTACACATAGACTCCTCGTACACAGAAATGGACGTATGACATAAAAAATGTAGTAACAAAAACACATAGTAACGTCACAGGCAGCTACATAATTCATGAAGAGAGTGGTCATAAAGTTTTTCGTGACCGTTCTAAGAATACAACTGAATAAAAAGTTTACTATCTTCATTCGGATATAACCTTTTAATAGTACTAGCGGTTTTTGGAATACTGGAGACACCGGTAAGCCGTAGTAAATTTTTCTGTTCTATTTTGATGTAGAAGAATATGGTCTTATAGATTTTGTATTTGATATACGTATACGCCAAGGGGGGGTTTAAAGAATTGAAATATTTTTCTCATTTTTATGTGATTTGGGCTATGATTCCGTGAAGCTACTTGATCGGGAATCACCCTTCGATAATTAGTCGAAAGTTATGAAAATATGGAGACTTATAGTTTCAGTAATATCCGGTCGATAATGACCGTGTGTATTTTCTAATTTGTTATTTTTGTCTATAAATTTACTAATATTTAATTTATTTCTAATCGTTCTTTGTGTCTAGGTATCACTCAGATCTTCGTTAACTTGATTTATTGTGAAAACATTTTCAGTAATATTATAAATTACATTCATAAAAAAATAGTTTTTTATGGCTTGCATATTTTGTATCTTTGCTAGTAATAAACATGTTATAATTTTAGATATTTTTATGTTTTCTTATTTAGAAAAAGAATATTTTTTTATTAAATCAGTAAAATGTAATAAAAGGGTTGTTAGATTAAGATAAATTTGATTTAAAAATCCTGGTCTGTAAGATCGGGGTCACCAACTATAAAAGTTAATATCACGTCACCACTGGTGGGTTAACAAAAACAAAGTTCTCACACGCTTATTTGATTAGAATAATATTCATAATTACGCCTTATTCCACAAGATCTCACTTTTCCTGATTTTTCTCGTCGGGATAATTCAAAAAATAAACTTTATGTTTATATGCTGACTTGCCGTCACCCGCCTGCTTTGCTGGGCGTAAATTTTTGCAAAAAATTTAGAAATGAAAAGAAATGATTATTAGCCGAGCGAAGCGGGCGGGTGACTGCTAGTCTCTATATAAAACGATTTTATTTGTATTGAAACGAAACACTTTTTAATGTACCTTATTAACCCATTTATTACAGATGATAATTTGTAACATGACTTTCTAAAATGTTAAAGCTAAATAAGATATTCAAAGAAGAAACGCTATAGGAGTTAACTCGCAAACTCGCGTGTAAAATTTGCTAGTGATGATCTAGCATTTATGTTTTGATTATCATATGGCACGATAAGAATAGTGCCGAAGTTGCCCAAAGCGATGTAAGTAATAGGTATTAGAAATTATAAGACTGACTGATAATATTTCGCCTTCTTTGTTTCTTTGGTCGGGCAGTAAATAAAATCTACCAGCTTGTATTTTATACTGAAAAGCCGTCGAAGAAATTTCTCGTTGTTGTATACGAGTAAGTAGATGTACCTATTGCTCACTGTACATCAAGTCAGCTTAGGTAGTGTCCTATCCAAAATGCCCAGAAACCTAATATATGAAACGAAATATGATCGGTTAATGCTGTCAGCACTATTGCAAAATAACATATAATAATTTAATTAGTTAGAAAACTGTATCGATAGATATAAGTTGTGACTCACGTAATAAATTCAAGTGAAAAATCATTCGAGTTATAATTTCAAGAATCTTTAATAAAAAGTTTGTATGGTAGCAAGAAACCATACAGATTGTTTAGAGAGATAATAAAATATCTAACTGCTCTAATCTTTATGAGATCTTTTAACGACTGATGTGTATAATAAATATGCATATATAGAGGGAACATTATGTATATTGTTTTGTCGCTGTATTTAATTATTCAACAAGTTGGTAGTAACTTCCATCTAACTGAAGTAAATAGCAACAAGTTTTTATAATGATTCGACTATAAACATATATAATATAGCGAAGCTTTATAGACCTTAAAACAAATACTTAAAGACGGTCTCCCATTGTCAAGCCAGATAAACACACACAATTTAAGTCAGCACCGCTGTGTTTATCACCAGAGTACAATGTAAGTCAACATAAAACAAAAATACGAAGGTGTGTGTAAGTTTCCGTCTTAATTTGTTTACGACTAACCTTAATTTGTTTACAAGCCAAGACGGACGGACGTTGTTATTGGTTGGACGAGTTGTTTTATTAGAAGAGTGAACTTTTGAAACTCGTGTTTTTCAGATTCAAGACGTTTGAATCTGTGATTTCACAAATTGGTAACTTAAATTAAGAATTTTACCTTTTTCTCTTTAAGAAGGTAGAAAAAATGGTTGAATCTAACTTGATCCTAAGTACCAGTCGAAATTTTCTAGTACCTTTCTATTTCTCGCTGCATTGTCTCATCAATGAGAGGAACATCCTCTTGTATTCGAAAGAAACACTTTATAAATGTTTGGGATATCGATTTACATTCACGGGTGTTCATAAGGGTTGGTAGCTCAATTGGGAGATCATTGATCATTGATTTATTAAAATCCATCAAAAGTGTAATAAACGGGTCTTTTAATAGCATTTTAACCATAGAAAATGCATATGAACGTAAAATTTAGAACAAATACGCTTAATGTACCTACCTCATTCTCAATTATCTTAAACTTTTATTTACTCGCTTTTAATTAGTTTTTTCCATAAATTTTTGGAAAACTTTACAAAAAGTTAGTTTTATTTCAACAATATTTCGCGATAAAATATTATGGTAGATTTTCAAACTGAAACCTGGAGAGCAGTAAGTTACGGTAATGTATCTGTCATGTACTTGGCGGGGTGAAACGAGGGGCTGGAGGGGGGTTACTAAACGTTTTTAAAAGTAAACACTTCTGGCTGCATGCCAGCACTGCCGCTTTTTGGGAAAAGAGCTTCGGCAAAATTTATATCTGAAAAATTCAACGGGCAATTGATTTTCACGGTGGGACATTCTAAAAATAGAGTCATGAGAATAGTACATCTAATATTTGGGTAAAAAATGTGTTTACCTCCAAATACAGAAATCACATCACTATTAATGAGGTATAAACACAATTTTTAATATTACAATAATAATGAAATGCTCTCGCTGAATATTTATGATGTGACGCACTTGCCTAGAAGATCCACTCGCGACTTGAAGACTCCTAAATTGTATTGATCAGGAAACACAGACTTAGGCAAAGAGTTCTACTCTTTAACGGTACGTATTACAAAATTAGAACCAAAACGCTTTGTGCGACTCTTTGACATATCAACCATATAACGGTGGCGTCTACTTGTTAGTCTGGTTGTCCGATGAAAAAATGGGGACGGAGGAACAAGGATGTGCAATTCTGCTGCACACTCATATAAAAAACGGATAGGCTAGCCACCTTCCGTCTATGTTGAAAGGCTTTTCAGCTTGCTATATGTATATCATAGCGCATATCATATAAAGATAATCTCTCTTATTACACAGACACATCAGACCTTCTTTACAGCAGGAACGCCATAAGGAGATCTCGCCATAACTAGTGGGCACCGCACTAGTGAGTGCAGATGGGTATATTCTAACGACTGTAGATGCAACAACAAAAAAGCTTCAAAAACAAATAAAAACACTGGTCACCTATCCGACGTGTGTAGCTTATGTGAAAGTAGTTTAGACTTTGAAAAAACAATCACTGCACTTTCGAATTCCTTAAATTCTTACTTATACTTGATATTGTTTCAAGTACTTAACAATTAAAAAGGAGATTCATTAATACTAAGTAACAAAAATATTATAAGTATTTCAGATTATTTTACACGCGTGGATTATTTCACAGCGCCCTGTAATAAAAGATATTTACAATTACAGCAAAGTTTGTATATAATGTTGTATTAGGAACCTCACAAATAGGACGTATTACGATATTTCAATATTTTCAAAGTTTGTTTTAACTTCAAAGTGTTTGTTTAAAGGATCATCCGAAACGGGAGAGCGATCGATCCGATGTGAAGTTCTACAGCTTAATCTCTCCTTGGAAGTTCTGTTATTATCTTAGATCGGGCTCTAGCCCAAGTTTTTATTATCATAAACTTAAGTGAGCTTCAAGTTAATTAAAGCAAATGATTAGATTATGTGAGAAAAGACTTAAGAAGAACACTTGATTAAAACGCAAGTAATAAAATGGAATATTGGAAATTTAATTTTTAATTTTTTGATTATATAGTTTGGGTACCTATCTTATTTTCGTCAATGAGTTTTGAAATATTGCCTTAGTTAAGTTTCTAAATATACGTTATAGGTCAGCATTCGTAAAATACTAGTTAGGTTCATATATTTAGTTTACGTTCACTTCAACTTCTGATCCCAATTATTAATAAGAAAAGGTAAATAACTCGATAAAAGGTATTATTCATATATAAATCCACAAGACTAATCAAAAAATCAAAAATCAAAATAACTTTATTTCATAGGCCCTTGCGGGCACTTAAAATCGTCAATTTTACATAGAAGAATCAAGATAATATTCTTTTATAATAAAGATAGCCCGTGCGCTAGCGGCAAGTACATCCGCGGAGTTGATGCCGCGCATGTAATCGCCACGAGCGACCCGATTCCGAACGTAGGGGCTAACATGAGAAGAATCGGGCAAGAAACTCATGTGCCAAAACTCTTATAAAATCGCCAAATGTCTTACAAATTGTGCATATTACAAAACGATTCAGAGAACGAGCAATTCATTTCTTTTAGGTCCACGCTGCCTTATCATTCAAAAAATCTTTAACACTATAATAAGCCTTTTTGCATAACTGAGTTTTAATTAAAAATTTAAATTTATTCATTGACAAGTCATGCATGTTACATGGCAGCGTGTTGTACATTCGTATACAGTGACCTGCAAAGGAGTTGCTTATTTTATGGAGCCTATACCTGGGCATTGCTAGCTTATCTTTATTTCTTAAATTGTAATTATGATTGTCACTATTTTTTCTGAATTTAATATCTTTACACTTATGCGCATACAGTAGGTTTTCATAAATATATTGTGAATGTACAGTCATAATACCAATTTCTTTAAATTTTTCTCTTAAAGACTCTCGGGAGCCCATCCTATAGATCGCCCGAACAGCCCTCTTCTGCAGCACAAAAATGCAGCCAATATCGGCGGCATTTCCCCACAGTAGTATCCCGTACGACATAATACTGTGGAAGTAGCTAATATAGACTAAGCGTGCAGTTTTTACGTCTGTTAACTGACGAATCATTTTTACGGCGTATGCTGCAGAACTGAGTCTGCTCGATAGGCATTCAATATGAGGACCCCATTGTAACTTAGAATCTAAAGTTATACCCAGAAATACAGTTTGATTGGCCAGCTCTATTTCCTCATCCCTAACCCGGACTTTGGCTGTAGCTAATTGAACATTTGGCATAGTGAATCTAATGCATTTTGTTTTATTTTCATTTAACAACAAATTATTGGCGCCAAACCAGTGAACGACCTTGGAGAGTGCAATGTTTACTTCGTCAATATTAATTTGTCCACGTTTAACTTTAAATATTAAAGACGTGTCATCTGCAAACAAGAATATCTCATGGTCGCGTCTTACAAGGTGAGGGAGGTCATTAATATATACCAGAAATAGAAATGGACCCAATATTGAGCCCTGCGGCACCCCCATTGTTACAAATGATCCAGGCGACTGCTCTCCATTGATGACCACCTTTTGAATCCTGTCACTTAGGTAAGAAGTGAGAAAATCCAAAGCGGTACCACGGATACCGTAATAGTGTAATTTCCTGATTAACGTCTGATGTTGGACACAGTCAAAAGCCTTTGATAAGTCACAAAAAACACCATAGGCATCCTGCGACTCCTCCCAGGCCTCATAAATGCATTCTAACAATTTTATTCCAGCATCAGTCGTGGACCGTCCGCGGGTAAAACCAAATTGTTTAATGTGTAGTAAGTTATTATTACTAAAATATTTCTGTAATTGCTTAAGCGCGGTTTTTTCAAAAATTTTACTGAATGTTGATAGTACGGATATTGGACGAAAGTTAGAGGGATCTGAAGTACTACCAGATTTAAACAATGGAGTTATTTTGCTAAGTTTCATCAAATCAGGAAACACACCACTATCAATACAGTTGTTGAAAACTAAGGCTAAATGTGTAGCAACTATTTCAACAACATTCTTTACCATATATACAGATATTCCCCAAAGATCGGCAGTTTTTTTAATGTTCAACGATTTAAAAGTGTCTATGATGTCCCGTTTAGTAACATAATTAAATTTAAATACAGTATTACAACAAGGAACATTTTCTTTCAACAAGGATTCTGCAATGGGGGTGGAGAGCCTAAAGTGCTTGTCAAATCTACTGGAATTCGAGTAAAAAATTTTTCAAATTCATTCGCAACATCTGAGTCCGAGCTAATAAATTTACCATCAATTTTAAGTTTATAATTATTTGCTAAAGCTTTTGTTCGGCCAGTCTCTGCATTTATAATTTTCCAAGTAGATTTGACTTTGTCAGTACTGTTATAAATTTGAGAACTAATATATTTAATTTTTGCAGTTTGACAAACCTGCTTAAAAATTTTTGAGTATGACTTGACATAATTTTGAAAAGATTCCGTTCTATTAAACTGTCTTTCTGAGTACAGCTCATACAATTTTTGCCTACTTTTGTGTATTCCTGCAGTGGCCCATTCGCTAAACATTGGATTAACAGTAACGGTGATCTCTTTGGTTTTGAAAATTTTATTAAATTGGTTACAAAATGACTCAAAAAATAAATTATACATATCATTTGGTGGCATATCAGGTGATAAAAAAGGAAGTTTCCAACATAATTCAATTCCTATACGTTTCAATCTGTCAGCAGTTACTGGTCGACATATAATTTTACGTTTACTGACTTGTTCTGTGACAATTTTGAAGCAAGCTATTTGCCCGCAATGGTCTGAATCTAAGTTTGCAATAACTTTCTTACTTACAGGTACCAGATTACTATATATATTGTCTAGACAGGTTGCCGTTGTTTTACAGAATCTAGTAGGCTCCATAAATAAGTTGAAAAGATTGTGTGATTTAAATAAATTTAAGATTCTATAGGTTTCACTGTTCTTTGTTAGAAGATCAATATTAATATCTCCACACACAATCAAGTATTTTTTTGACCGACTCAATTTGTTCAAGGCTTCATCCATGATTTCCTCAAATCTATCATAAGCTGAGGAACCAGGTTTGTATACACATACCACAATGAGTTGCTCAAGTTCTATACATGATAGTTCTATAATGCATTCTACAGAGAGAGACACAATATCTTTCCGTTCTTTAAATTTTAAACTTTTATTTAAAAGAATCAGTGACCCCCCATGTACTGTGTTGACTCTGCAGAATGAACTACCAACCTGGTGATTATTGAAACTAAACATGAGTTCACATCCCTCAAGCCAATGTTCTGTAATACACAAAATGTCAATTTGTTTTGAATTCATGAATAATTCCATCTCTAATTGTTTGCCCTATGATAGTCCATTACTATTTTGATGCACCAGGTTAATATTTTTTAATTTATTTAAATTACATTTATTTTGAGGGCATTTCTGAACACAATTTTTTTTATTTGACTCTAATGGTAATGTTATAAGAGGCATGTTAAAATCATTATTTATGTATTTATATTTGCAAGAGGATACCTCTTTTGTCTCTATATCTAATTTAAATAGCTTGGAACCTCAGAGTAAACAGGACTGGAGTAGCAGGCGGAAACACATTATTAAAACGCGACGCGACGCAACGTGTCGACACCCGATATACACCGTGCACATTACCAACACGCGACGCCACGACATACTAGCAATTTCTGAATACAGTTAGCTAACAGCAGTGGAAGTGTATGGTCATGTACTATGGATTAACATAATTTATTATCTCTTGAAAACCGTAGGATGATGTGCGATCTAGTTTTTCTCTTTAAATTATTAAATAATAAGATAGATTGTCCAGTTCTTCTATCACAGATCAACCTTATAGTCAAGGCACGAGTACCCGCACGCTCCTCACGCCCCATAAAAATATTCGTACCACCACAATATCGCAAGAATTAGACTCGCAATAGCTATTTTGCTCGCTGTATGAAAACATATAACGAACAATTCTACAAATTACACCTGTTTTGTAACACATTGACTGGTATCAAGTCAGACATTTTCAATATATTTAAGTAAAATGCTAATAATGTTCGTTTTAATAATTTTTAAGTAAATTAATACTTATTTTGTTGTGTTGTTGCCTTAATCATAGATATTTAATAATAAGCTAATTCGTATTTTAATGTACTTTTATATTTTGATTTAAACTAGTTTCTGTTCCTACATTTATGTACCTAATTAATATTGGGCACTCATTATTCTACAATTGATGTCAAAATCTTGTGTACTTTATTATTTCTAATGACTGTTTCGTGCCAGAATAAATAAAGAAAAAATTAATACAATAAATGCAAAATATAATAATAAATTGACATAAATTCTGTTTGATAGTTTGAAGAATAGGGATGGGTCAACGAATTCGTATTCGCTCTGTGACAGTTCTCAAACGACTGACGCGTGGCATCGGGTGTTGTCTAGAAACATACTACGCGCGCCGCGTCGGATGGCGTGTTTACCCCCACCATGGACAACACACCGACCTGGCCCGTCTGGATCGGGTGGCGTGTGAGCGCATGGCGTCGCGTCGGATGTTCATAGTATGATTCTGGTCCATAGAAAACAATACATTTGATTCGACTCAACACGCATCGCGTTTCATCGGGTCGCGTCGCGTGTTAATAATGTGTTTCCGCCTTTAGTCAATTTCTCGTACATATTTTTCTGCCATTTTTTGCGGGGGGTGAGGTTACTACTACATTCAATGCCAGCACACAGGAACAAAAACTCTTTGCGTGTTTACAAACGCACACATGCATAATACGACAAACATATTTAAAATTCACGCACACGTGCTTAAAATAGTGTGTTAACGTTCTATTCAAACACATGAATGTCATTGTGTGGAAAGTGACATGACATAGCACGAGAATATCGATATCGATAAATCAGTTTCGTTCAATGAATGAATGTATTAATTTTGCATTAGTATTCTTACATTATGTATTAAAAATTATATGATGATATTACCACGCTACAACAGTTAGTTTCGAAGGCTATATCAATAAAATACAAATTTAAACTTAATAGTTTATTGCATTTAAAAGGTATTTACAATAGGTGTTATTATATATATATATATATATATATATATATATAGAATTCACTGTGGAACCTTTCACGTATAACCATAATGGAAAGGATGAACACTAAATATTATTTTTAACAAGGCAATAGTGAATATAGTAAGTATTCTCGTATGATGTTGGGAAGTTTCAGATTTTTGAAACTTAATAGGTAAACAAATTTATTATTTCAGAACACATCAACATATCCAGTATACATGTATTTCACACATATATTTGTTAAAAAGTTCACAATCAAAATTAATAGGTAGGCATTATGTATTTATTAAACACAGCAGTTTTGTAAATTTGAAAATGTAATTTACAATAATCATATGCAAAAGATCTAAATCCAAAACGTATACGTCCTGGATGAGCGTTATGTTGCTGGCTGAGGGCATGTCCATAAATTTCTCCCATTTGGGCTGAGTCGTACCTAGAATCCGTAGTCGCTTTCTGCCTAGTGCATTACATTGTAGTGATATGGATATGAATGTGTAGTGATGTGGACCGCATTCAGTACTAGTTTGGAATTAATTTTATAGGTTGTTAAGGCCTTGAGTGCCGCGTGGCTGCCGCTAAGAATATATATGTTCATCCTTCTAACGTTCATTTCTATGTTCTTCTGAACGTAGGCAATAATTGCATAATCTTTCCGTTTGGTAAACTGTTGCATACCTGCCCACGCTTCGGTAATATTTGTACCTTTTGGCAAAAATTCCTGCCCCTGTACCACTCTTTATCTTGGATCCATTCCGTAATATATAAAACTGTCCTCTTTCATGAAACGGGAATAGTTTTGGGAGTTTTAGCCCTCTTTTCCACCCACTTTTCCACTTAAAAATAAGTTGTTTTGAATCTTCCAACATTTTTACCTACCACCCATTCAGGACGTCTTTTAACTGACAAGAAAAATGGGCGCAAGAAACTCGTCAGATTTAACAGAAGTAACGACATTTACAATATAATACGTCGTCACCATACACAATTCACAAAAATAAAACATAATTATTTGTTATGACAATACTAATAGTGTTATGATATCATTATTTCGTTGAGTACATCAAAGTCAACAAGTATCTGTGCTTACTTAAAGTAAGTATCCCTGAACATTGCAATAACATACAGGGAATAAACGACAAATTTAAGAAAGCAACGAGATGTATTAGCCAATAATACTGAAGGTTAAAGCAGGCCTATTTCCCAAGGCAGCACCCGTTCACGAGCATGACGCATCATACAGCCATCGCTTTGCTCAACCATATCTTAGGGAACGTAACGACCCGCACCACATGCCATCACCCAAAAAATGTATTAAGAGAGCATGTCATACTCTAACTACCAGTAATAAATTAGTTTCAAAAAATTAACAAATGCTAATGTTGTATGACACAACCTGTAATAAATAGTGTCATGTTGAAACAACACATATTACTTCCATGCATCGCGTTCTATTAAATAGTCGTTGACCTTGTAATGACCTTTGGAAATGAGCTTATTTTTTACATAAGTTTTAAATTTATGATAAGGCAAATCTACTATACTTTGTGGAACTTTATTAAACAGTGCTATACCTTAACCCAAGAAAGAGCCTCCTGCCTTTTGAAGTCTAAATTTTGGAACGGCAAGTCTATTCTTATTTCTGGTGTTAAAGCAATGTACGTCGCTATGTTTGACAAAAGTATTGTAGTGTTTTCGTACATAAATTATATTATCATAAATGTACTGTCCCGCCACAGTAAGAATATTAATTTCCTTAAAAAAGTCTCTGAAAGAATACTGAGGCCGAAGGCTGTATATTGCGCGGACAGCTCTTTTCTGTAACACATAAATGCTTTCAATATTAACAGCTGAGCCCCACAACAACAACCCATAAGACATTACACTATGAAAAAAACTAAAATAAATTAACCTTGCCGTTTTAATATTAGTTTAAAGCCTTATTTTTTTACAGCATATGCCGCAGAACTGAGTCTACTTGACAAGGCCTCAATGTGAGGGTCCCATTGTAGTCGTGAATCTAATGTAATACCCAGAAATTTTGTCTTTTCAATAAATTCGACTACTTCATTATTCAACTTTTTATGTAGGTCAACTCCTCTTTACATTACATTCGGTAACGTAAATTGTATGCACTTGGTTTTCTTTGAATTTAGTGATAAATTGTTACTGGTGAACCAATGTAAAACTTCTAGTAGCGTACTATTTACATCGTCAGAGCAATCATCGCGTCGAGAGACTTTAAAAACTAAGGAAGTGTCATCTGCAAATAGCACTGTCTCACATAGATTTTTAGCATAGTAAGGAAGGTCATTAATATAGATTAAAAAAAGTGAAGGCCCTAATATTGATCCTCCCAGTACGTGGTCGCTACTTGAGAACCTTACCGCCCTCACAGACGTCAGTTCTACCAGCAGTGTGCCCTATTCCACTACATAAAACAAGTTAGGCCCACAAATAAGTTTAATTTCTTTCTTATTTGTTTTCTATTCTATTTGCCTCTTAAGGCTCCCAATTTTTTTACCTGTGTCGGAGACCTTACTTTTCCTGTGGATCTCCTGATTTCTTCGCTGAGTAACTCCAAGCATAGCCCTTTTTTATTTATTAGTGATCTTGAGCCTTCTTGTGAGTTCGATTGTAAATCACAGCAAAAGGACTGGCTGTTCCCTTACGAGAAAACCGATCACGCTGGTCGAGAAGTGCGAAAGCTAGCCTTGACACTTGATCTCACCCAACTTGTCCAGGAAGCCACTAGAGTGCCGGACTCTGATGGACACACAGCTAATTGCTTGGACCTTCTGCTGACGTCAAATCCCGAAAGTTACTCGGTGTCGGTTACGCCACCCCTTGGCAGTTCTGACCATTGTGTGGTGGAATCTATGTCGGTGTACTCTCCGACCGACCCAAGCCCTAAAGGCTCCCGGCGGATTTGGCGTTTTAAATCAGCAGATTGGGATGGGATGCGTTGTTTTTTTGCATCTTATCCTTGGCGGCAGGTTTGCTTTTCCTTCAGCGACCCCTCAGTTTGCGCGGATCCTGTGACCAATGTGCTTCGTCAGGGTATGGAGTATTTTATTCCCTTCTCTGATATATCACTTGCCAGAATTGCCGGCAACGTGATGCGGTGGCATCAAAACACAAAGCATATTTGGCCTGGGTTGAAGCTCGATCCCGCAAAGCTAGTGATACGGGCGAAAAGAAGAAAGCCTTTAACAAAGCCGCCAAGTCCTGCAAAAAGGTTGTAAAGAGCGCTCGCTTCGATCACATAGGCCGCATTGGGAAGAAGCATGCTTCTTACCCTTCGGGTAGTAAAGCGTTTTGGACCCTGGCTAAGTCGATCAAGGGTAACTTCTGCCGTACCTCACTGCCTCCCTTGCTGAAACCTGACGGATCATTGGCACACACGGCGAAGGAAAAGGCCGATTTATTTGCCGAAAGTTCGCGTTTGGATCCTGGCAATGCTGTACCTTCCGTTTTGTCAAGATGTGGGACTTTTATGTCTAAAATTCGTATAAGACAAACCGAAGTCAGTAAGGCATTGCGGGAACTGGACGTGAATAAAGCCAGTGGTCCGGATGGTATACCAGCTATAGTACTAAGGCCTTGCACTCCTGAGTTAGCTCCGATATTGACACGCCTATATCGTTTATCTATGGCTAAAGGACAAGTGCCAAAGTCCTGGAAGCTGGCCAACGTGCAACCTGTGCCTAAAGAGGGCAGTCGTGCTGATCCTATCAATTACAGCCCCATCTCGGTCACGTCCATTCTCTGCAAGATAATGGAACGTGTACTGAACCACAAGCTCCTGTCTTATCTAGAAGAAAATGACCTCCTTAGTAACCGGCAATATGGGTTTCGCCGGAACCGGTCTACTGGAGATCTTCTAGCATACGCCACTTACATATGGAGCGTAGCCATCGAGAGGCACGGTGAGGCGCTTGCCGTCTCTCTTGATATCTCGAAGGCTTTTGATAGGGTGTGGCATGAGGGCCTTATTAGCAAGCTTCCAGCATATGGTCTTCCCACTGGTTTGTGTGTCTGGATATCGGACTTTCTGAGAGATCGGTCAAAACGAGTTGTCACTGACGGTAGCTCGTCTGACCATTTGGCTATCAGTGCCGGCGTCCTTCAGGGTTCCATTCTCTCTGCAACACTTTTTCTGCTGCATATAAATGACCTGCTGTTGCCCGGTATTTTGGGGTACGCAGATGACAGCACTGTTGTAGAGACCTATATGTCTGATGCACGAGCCAGTGCTGAACAGATCCAGTGTCATAGAGAGGCGATGGTGAGCCGCATGAACTTATCTCTGCAGGCTGTCTCCGAATAGGGCGATGCCAATCTAGTAAGGTATCCGTGCCGATCACTGACCATCTTGAGCTTCTAGGTATGTCTTTGTCACCAATTCTCAATTTTGGCTCTTCCATTGAGAGCAAGGCTCAAGTGGCTTCAAAAAAACTTGGCATTCTGGCGAAGGTGAGAAAATACTTCACACCGGAGAAGGTGCTCATCCTTTACCAAGCACAAGTTCGATCGTGTATGGAGTATTGTTCTCATCTTTGGGACGGTTCCGCCCGATACCAGCTCCAGACGCTTGAGTCCACTGAGAGGAGGGCCAAGAGGCTCATCGGCAATGAAGATCTTTTCTATAAAAAGCTCAAAAGCCTTGAGCATAGACAGAAGGTAGCAAGCCTATCCGTATTTTATAGGACACATTTCGGAGAGAGTGCAGCTGAATTGTACAATCTTCTTCCGCCGTCCCCATATTACCGTCGGACAACCAGACTTACAAATTGGCAACACCGATATATGGTGGATATACCAAAGAGTCGCACTAAGTGTTTTGGTTCCAATTTTGTGATACGTACCGCTAAGGAGTGGAACTCTTTGCCAGAGTCTGTGTTTCCTGAGAAATACAATTTAAGGGTCTTCAAGTCACGAGTAAATAGGTACCTTCTAGGCAAGCGCGTCACATCCTAGATCACATCAGGCGAGATAGTGGTCAAGCGCATACCTATTTTCTATAAAAAAATGACGATGTTTCAGTACCATAAGGCAACACGCACACATTGAAGGTTTTGCTGTAACTCCATCATCACCCGATGCCTTGTTTTTACTTAACTATTTGAAAGCTAAATATCGTACCGGGATATCTTGACTAAGGCCTAATCACCCTAACATAGAGTAGGCTCGAACCACTCGGTGGGGACGTATATGAGCTGTGATGATGATGATGATGATGATATCTTCGGCATAGTGTCGGGTTCAGGGATACTTGATTTATTACTTTGTGAGTAGATAACTGGATTATTACTGATTTTTAAAATGGATTAATTTCGAATAAATATGCCTAACGCATTTTTGTGGATCGGATTTCTTCATCAAGAAACGTAACCTAGTATCACAATACTTTTCCATAACAGCTCTAGCCAGTTCAATGCTGTGACAGAGAAACAAATCCGGGTCATGCGAGGTAATGTTCGGAAAAACAGGCTGACCAATCAATTTATTGGAAGCTTTTGTAACGATGAACTTTGTCGTGTATTCCTTTTTCAGCTTTGTTCCCTGTTCTAACCCTTGCCTGATTATTACCTCACATATACGACATAACTGTAATACTTCGTTGGATGCGTACATAAGATAACCTTTGGATTTATAATATATCAAACTTCTTTCACTGCATTGTCCCAGTAGCCCTTTGACACACGCGTTGCATTTTATTTTTTTAGAAAGTGCAAAGGTAACGTATCCCGCAATATACTCTATCACCTTTTCACCAAAAGGTGAGAGAAAAATTTGACATTCAATGTCATTTTGTATATTCGTTTCCGAATAAGCATCGACACTCAAATTTTCTTCACACACGTTACTAGTAGTCGTATTTATTTTTTTTACTGAGGAAGCACAGTTAAGGATGCTTATTTTTTCTAAAGGTATACAATTAGTGCCTCTTTCTGTAGTAATCAGTTGAGTGTGAACAAGCAGTTTTTTGTAAATAGCTTGAAATTGCTCAGCCGTTGGGTTATCAGAACAACCTCCATGACTTCTAACATGTGAAAAAAAAATTTCTATGTGGTCCTGACTAGTTTTATGTAGTGGAAGGAAACTCATGCCTTTATCCTGTTGCAATATTAACTCTTCAAAAAGAGATTTTGCACTTTCTATGCAAACACAGAACCCTAAAAACCCAGTGAAACGAGGGCTGTGCATAACATTTACTCTTTTTACTGCGGTATTGCTACGGGTTTTGAGATCAATGTTTAAATTTATTAAAAATAATTTAGTTTTATTTAAAATGTTGCAATATATTTGGTAGTTATCAACAGACATTGCCTTTTTGAGACCGTAGCTGTATGTCTTTGAGTCGAGAATATCAAAGGTATCGTTCATTAATGCTAGAAATTGAGCGGTTGGTTCAACATCTTGAAATTCTGGGATTTTGAGTTCAGTTTTACAAAAAAGCAAGGCTTCTGAAACGCTTTTGCTGAATAGTTGAGCTGCCAGACGAACATTCATGACTTTAGTTTTAAAATATATGTGATTGGCTCTTAATTTGTTGGCTAAGTAAAAAAGTTCTTTTTCTTGTAACGCGTGAAGAAGGAGAATGTGGTTCCATCTAATTTTGTTACCTGAATTATCTGAAAAATATTGATAATATTCAAAACTATTGCGAACTAGTTTTAACATATGGCAAACATCTAAAAAAAAATGAATTTTCTGGCCAGAAACCGGATCAAGGAAACTAGTTTGTAATTTATTTGGATCCAAACAGCAACCCAACTCTTCCGCCATTCCAATATTAACTTTAGGGCCATCACAAGTTAGAGTTTTGACTTCAATTCCCGTTTCATGGATCAGTTCTAAGGCTTTAGACACCAAAGATGCTTTTTGTACGGCATTGATCCCATGTATAAGAAAGAAACCTATGGGAACTTTCCAGGTAGTATTAATACCGACCAAAAAAAACACTAATGCATCTGTGGCTTCTTCACTATTGTCAGGAGACGACCCAAAACCCATATCAACATAGCCGTAAAACCTTTGTGCCTTAACATTCCAACTAGTAACCGATTTGATTGTCATTTCATCAAATATTAAGGCTCCAAAAATTTTTTTATCAGGATTATTATCTTTTATTAATTTCAAAGCATTTAATGCTTCTTTTGAAAAGCCTGGATGACCATCTAATTTACTGTACCACTTCGTCAAGGTACGAGGGTGAGGTAGAGTAGTGCCAAAAGTCTTCCGAACATATATGTAAGCTTTTGGAGAATAGTATTGCAGTGTTAATGCGAAACATCTTAGCTCTGCAGAAAATTTTTTTCGAGACGGTTTTCCTGTTTTACATTGGGCTACCTGACGTTTAATTAATTCTTTGTTTTCTATTCCAATCTTTTCTAGTAATAAAGAATCCTCCGTGCTTATCAGGGACTTTTTTTTTAAATGTTTTAAAATATCTTCTAAAGACGCGACTTTCTTTTTCAAATAACGAAGTTTTGACTGAAGTTTTTTGATTTTTTGAGCTTTCGCATTTATACACGTTACCAATTTTTTTTTCCTAGGCTTCAAATCAGTATCATTAGAAGCTGATGTTGCAGTTGGCCGAGGTGATACATTTCTGGTAGGCAGATTTGCATTTGACGCAGCTACTAAAACATTTTGTGAAACCGACTGATTATTTTTGCTTACATGAATTTTTGCAGGTATTTCCTTTTCATCTTGTTCTTTAACCTTAAATTAATACATTTAAATGTAATAAACTAAGACTGTAATAATATAACATGTTCATATCTATTTGAAACATAACTAGTTATATAATAAACTTACAGGATCATTCAAGAATAACGTTGGCACAGCATGGGCAACTAATCTTCTTCTATTGTTTGATAATTTTTGAAACTGAGACGGCTCAAAATGTACAGAACATATAGAACTTGTTCTTGTAGATGCCCAAGAGACGTGCCTATTACAAGCATCAACCCATTTTTTTCGTATGCTGTATTCTTTAGGAAAACTGAAAATTAAAAAATTAGATGTTTCGGGCATGTCAAAGCTTACAGTATAAATACCAGCAATTAGTATACCGCCTAGGGACAGAGTATATTTGCCTAAACTACACACACCGATCATTTCTGATTTTAATACTGCAATACTATTTTCCAAAAGCTTTCATTTATGTACGGAAGACTTTTGGCACCACATACCTCACTCCTAGTACCTTGAAGTATTGCAGTTGGACAAACCGGTTTTTAAAAGGAGCAATAAATGCTACAATATTAATAAAAAAAAGTTAACTTGAATGTTGACAATGACATTTAGCTATCACTATATCAAATGTCATCAAAATCCGTCGCGTAGTTTTTGCGTGATGCGTGCTCAAACATACATACAGACAGACAAAATGATCGCAAATTGGTGATTTCGCTTCCTCTACTCTCATTTCTAACTTCATTCAGGCCATTTGGTTTAAGGTGGACTTGACCTACTTTATTCTATATCTTTACAGTTTTATTCTATGCATAATATCGCAGGTAAATAGTATAATTCCGAACTTTACATACGGCGTCATCAGTTTAAAATTACATACCTTATTCTTATTTGAAATCATCATTAATACCTGGTAATAATTACCGAAACAAACTGTAATTTATCTAAGCTGTGTTTTATTATCGTCAAGAAAAAGAACTAAGAATAGGGTAGGTGTTTTTTAAACTGATGACGCCGTATGTAAACTGCGGAATTATACAATTTACCTGCGACATATAGCTTTAAATCATAATACATATTTTCAATTTAAGTATGTTACTATCATTCATTCATTCATTACTCACTCGTAAAATCACAATATCGATGAAGTTGACATCACTATTGTGCAAATCAAAATTTTACAAATCAATTAGGGTTGCTGATTACAAAAAAAAAACAATTTGTCCTGTGGGTCGAAAAAAATTTGGTTTCTTAGAAATGATCGGGTTTGCTGGTTAGGCGATGGTACTCTTTTACCCGTGCTTATTAAGTCACGGACGCTGTAATGATATGCTATAATGTTTATGAGCGAGTTTTTTTTACAATAAAAAACAGCACAGGTAGGCATTTTCGTGGGAGCTCTGCACGGTAAGACGTTCTGATTAATATGATTTCAAAATGGCCGCTCAACTAGTTTTATATAACGCACAGGATTCCGATGCTTGTGCGTTTGGCAGAGGGGTAATGTTAGGCAAAGGCTACTCCAGTCCTGTTTACTCTGAGCTTGGAACGGATTCCAATGTCATAATATTATTATACTGCTCAATAGAGTCAGTTTGTTTAGCCAAGTTCTTGGCTGAAGTTAATAAAAAATATGATAGTGAATTCACTATCTGTCTCTTATAATACTGAGGCAGGTAATATCTACCATTAGTAAAAGTATATACATTTTTACTAACAATACTGTTAGAGTCAATTACATTAAAATTATTATTATACTGACTGAATAAATTCAGAGTCATATTTAAATTAAATCTATAATTATTTTCCGCATCTGACAAATTTTTTATGTAGGGGAATGAAAACATTACAATTTTTTTAAGATTTAATTGTTTTAATTTTTCAAAGTAAGAGATTAATTTTTTTTTGTTGACATTACCCCTATTTCCGATAAATATAATTATTTCATCATTCTTACTAAATGTGTAGTTGAATATTTTGTGCATAATTTCATGTAAACTAGCACAAGGAAAACAATTATTTATAATCGACTGCTCCGGTGAATTTAACTTTAAGCGCAAATTTGAGCCCATATCCTTACCAATATTATAGCTGAACATTATTATATTTTGAGAGGAACTGACGTCATGTATACTGTCACACAATGATGATGGAAGTAAAGGAGAGACCTGGGACTCCGAGATTACCGAAGTGCCTTGCCTATCTGGTGACTGTGGAAGACTGCCGTTGTTACAAATACAACACTGATTATTAACCAGTGAGTCACAGCGCTCAGAATTATCTTTGGATAAATTTAAAGTGTCATCCACTGCCATAGAATACTCCTTCATAGACTTTTCAGACAATTCATATTTCTTTGTAAGATTTTTTAATTCATTTTGTAAAATTTGTATTTTTGACTCTAAGTGTTGTGTGTCAGTTTCATGTTTTTTCAAGTTATTTTCTAGTTTAAAAGTACATGATTGAAGTTGATTTCTTAATTCAAGATTTTTCTTTATTGTTTTAATATTTTTAGTTGATGATTTAAGTTATAAACGCTCGTATTCGTCACATAAAAATCTTTCCCTTTCGGTAGTTAAATCCAGGATCGTTTGATTTCGAAGTGTTACTTCCGCGTGGCCAAACCGATTGTTAATAAGTCATATAAGTAATTGGAATCTTAGCAAGTATTGTCAGAAAAGGTTACTTTACTGATTATGCTATTCTATCTGGAAGACAGGGTTATGAAAACATTTTATTATTATGTTTCTTGTGACGTTTACAGCTAATAACATTACATTTTAACTTGTTTGTATAGCTTTATATCCGTTTGTAAGTGGGTGTTATTGTTTAGATTGCTTATTTACACATTAATGGTTAAGATTTTTTTTTTAGATTCAGAGCTCTTTATAAACTATATTATTCATTATTATTGAATATTATATCTTATTGCAAAGAACAAAAAATAGTTTAATAAAGATAATATAACGCTGAAATAATGCGAACTAATTGTCGAGAGCACGCCACACTAATTGCTAGACCAAGTCAAATATTCCCGTAGAAAACAATCCTGAATGTTTTGTAAACAAACCTAAACTAAGACACAACCTATTATAGTGTCAACATAACGAATTCCTTCGTACATCCAATTACTTGTACACTCGCGTTCGCAACCCGAAAGCAATTGAAATTTAGATCTGTGCTATCTCGGCATGCGGAGGCGTGCTAATACAAGATTACGGCCGGATTCTATTGTAGACAACTATTCGGAGATTGCGAATAAGTGGCCCGGGAATGGTTGGTAGGTGTGCAATTCTCAAGTGCCTGCAAAGGCTGAGTCTAGGGATGCTAAAATTTCTAGGCTATTGGCCTTTCCTTATTCAAAATGGACGTCAATTTCTTTTTAAGGAATTCTTTGGTCAGAAATTTCGTAATTAGGGAAGCCAGATTATTGCGGCCATTGATTCTTTGTGTTTTTATACTGATAAGAAATTGGGACTTTAACCTAATTTTTTTTTAAGTTTCGGTGTTTTGATTTAACTATGGGATACTGGTTTGAAATTGTATTTAATAAAATAACAATACACTTTTATTTTTAATTTTATTAATTTCAACTTTATTAATTAAATACATTTTTATAGTATTTAATAAATATAAAAAGTAAGGCTGACGATTAAAAATGTTTTGTTGAGGCTTTTGTCGTCGATTGGATAAAAAATTGTTATATTACAATTTTTCCTTTCATTTTAGTTACAGGATGTCGAATGATTCATCTCGCTCCGAGCGATGCTATTTCTTACTCCAAGAAATATGTAATCTGATATTGACATCAAAAAATACTCAATTTGTGAACCGGTTATTGTTTTTATTGTCCCGGAAATTATTACTGCTGTGAACCCCGAAGGAGGCAGGGGAGGCGTCATATTCAGGATATTAAACCAAAACTGTGCTAGGAGATTTATTATGCTACAAACTAATATTTACCTGTGTGTATACATATGGATTGTTTCGCAAGTTTCTCGATGTAATTTCACGTAGTGCTCTGCGATGATTTGGGTTTTAATTACTCTGTGTTTACGTCTTAGCCACTAATTGACAGCGGATTTATTAATTGGAGTGCTCAAATGATAGGCGGTTTTGTAATTGGAACGCTTGGGTAACTACAACATTATTGATTAACAGATTTCGATTGAGATTGGAAATATTTCCACGGACTTTTTAATGGTTGTGATGTTTGTATTTTCCCGACAAAATATTTGGTAAGTTGTTTACTTACTGTACTTGTTTAATTAATAAAATTCAATTATTCGAAGGAGTAATTAAATGTTGACGTTTCTTTACAAACGAACCATGAGTTCGAAGAAGTTCTCTTAGCGAGACGTAAATGGTAGCTCCAGGAAAATTCTATTCATTTATGTAACAATGTTTAGCTGTTGGAAGCTTAATCGTTTAAATGATAGAGTCTCTGACGGTTTATGTACATATTTTTATTATTGTGATAAATCTTAAAGTAGAAAATGAGCAAATGATCAGTGGAGCGTGTTTTACATTTGCACGATAATACAAAGCCTAATAGCCAAGATAAAGCTTTGTTGTTGTGAACAAGAGGTGAACATAAGAGTAACCATCTTCTAACTTTACATTTGCTGGTAGATACTGGGTATTTTAACAAAACTCAAGACCATCGCACTAAATAAATCAACCCAACAATTATTAAACTTATCTAAACAACAAACCATGCCATGCGGTGGTACGTGGCATTACGTGGCAAAATTTGACTTCCGACTCCAGTAATGGCGCAGACTTGTGTCACTAAACAAGGCATCACTGGATAGAGTCTCTATTCTCCCGTCACACGCTGTTCACAGAGTATGATTAACTTTTTATTAACACGTTATGTCTTTTGTTTCTGTTTGTAAATTCTTTTGTTACTTCTTTTGTGTCCTTTTAACGTATTTATATATTTTTTATATTGTGTGGTAGTTTGTGTTTATAAAAGTGATTGCTGTTGTGTGTGTAATTATTTTGTTTGTAAAAGTTCATTTTTTATTTTGTATTGCGTTTACTCTAGGGCCCTGTCAGAACAACAACGTCTATGTGTTCGTTCTTTCCATCTCCGAACGATGCAGAGGCTTTTATGCTGAAACAGGTCCTTTTGGCCTCAAACTCATTATATTAGTTTTTTTATATATATGTTTTATTTTCTTTTTTTATGTATATGTTATATTTTATGAAAATTATAATAGAAATTTATATTGTTTATATCTTTCATATTTGTATCCTTTTTATTTGATATTCATCTTTGTTGTTGCGTGTTGTAGTACAAATAAATGTTTCTTTCTTTCTTTATTAGACTTGAATATAATGCTTGGATTTGCTCGTCTCCTATAGACTTGATCTTAGTGATTTGGAATATTATTTAAAAACTATTTTACATGACAAGACCTGTTCAAAATCTAATCGAAACAGTGTGTTGCGAAATATACATTTGTGGTTCGTGAGGCCCCAGATAGATGGTAAGGAAGTTGGGAAGCCCCCACACGAAACATCATCAGGAGTTATTAGACCGTAAACTATACAGAACCGAAACTCGGTGAAGGCGAAACACATGTAGTTTAGTTGGTGAAACTGTGAGTTTGTCACCCTCTGGGTATATGCAGGTATTTGGATTTATTAGAGTTTATGCATGTGTATTTATTCGCGGGTGGGCAAATTGTGCATCGTGCAAGTATTGCAGAAATTGGCTGGTTATTTTGCTTTTTGGATGTATTCCACTGAGGTGGAGCTGGATGATGCGGAGTTTAGCGTTGCATGAATTGATCAATGATAATCTCTGCTCCATTTCAAAGGAAACATTACGACTATTGTGATTGGTCAATTCGGGAACAGCTAAGCTGTATTTCACCTAGCCTTGCCTCAATTCTGTCGAATTATTTAACTTCTTAAAATAACCTACATAGCATAACGTGTAAAATGCAGACTTTTTATAATGTCACTTTATTTTTTTCTTTTCAAAAGGCATATTTATGTCAAGGACATAACATATGATGTGTGATGACTTCCCGTATTTTTTAATCCAATTAAAAAAAAACTCCTACTATTATTCCATTTACTGTACTCAAAACGTTTTATTCTAAACGCCTTTTAAAGACATTAAGGAAATAAACAAACCCAACAGAAAAACCAAATCACTGAAAAGCAATTCCCAGTTATCCACTGTTTTTTATCAGTTCGGCTTCAACGTCGCATCTGTTTTGTATCATCCGTCCGCGATGACGCGTGCGCCATCAGTAGCAGGCGCCCACGCGTCATTATCTCGTGTCTAACACGCAACGTGGAGTCTGTTCCATGTTCCCTGGTGTTGCGCTTAACACTCAATTAGGACGAAATGTGCCGTGATAACGACTTTATTTGTAAAACATCTGGTTCTTTTTTCGAGGATTCGACTCGAGTGAAAATATTGATCACTGTTTTATTTGTAGAATTTGAGGAGAGTTACTTTAACATTAAGTAAATTAAAACTTGGGGTGTTTTTGTAGACTGCGGTAATGTTGAATACTTTTTCAGTGTCTGCGAAAGATTAGCTTATAGCCGAAAAATTTTAAGTTGTATAGTTTCAGAGGGCCAGTTGTTTTAATTTGAATTATTTTTTTTATAAATAAATTCCTGACAACTCACAACAATTTATCTAGTCCTAAACTAAGCTAAGCTTCTACTTTGGATACTAAATAATGTATAGAATAGATGAATGAGTATTTTAACGACTATGATTCGGGAACAAATGTTTAAGTTCATCACTAAAATGCCCCTACCGGGATTTGAACCCGGGACCTTTGACGCAGAATGTATGAGCTTTACTGTTACACCAAGCGGCCGTCCTTAATAATAGATTAGTTTAAGAAACTGTGGATGAGTAAGGATGGGTAACGAGCGTAAGATATCGGCAATGATATATCTGTAGAATCATATAATTAATTTGACGGTAGGAAACTTAAATTATATTTCAGATTTTCCCTTTTTTATGGGATTCTAAATAACGTTGAATATGTGTTAAAATACACAATAATACCTTTTCTAAACATAGAGTAAAGTATGTTTATTTAAAAACTAGCAAATATTTTATAGCAAGTTTACTCAAAGGCCTATTATAGTAGGACGAGTACTTCAGCCCAACTATAGATCAATAAATCGATGATATAAATATATTTGTTTGGTATCTAAATGTAATATCACACATATTTATGCACATGCAATTTGACGTCTCCTAGTATTGTGCCGTTACATCATTTCACATTTAAGTTAGGTATAATGTTAGTAGGTGCATTTAAGCATAGCAGTTTGTGTTACTACATTACATTCCTTATATTTGTATCGTAATGTAAAAATGTATTGATTTTTGCTAGCTAAAATACTGAATCATCTGTGCTTCTCATATTTATTATCGATGACGAGGGAATCGTTAATTGACGATCATGATAACTGACTTATCGTCACTTTACACTTTCAAATACTGGGTCTGTAGGTAATGTCGATCTTATTCTATCGTTTATTTAAAGCCAACTTACATCCTTAAATGGGCTAAAAATTTGCAAATATTTTTAGTAAGCGTAGTTTTAATAACTAATGATATTTATTATATGTTAACAAATACAAGACGAATGCAATTTAGGGGTCTTCAAGTCCCGAGTGAATAGGTATCATCTAGGCAAGCGCGTTACGTCCTAGATAATATCGTCGCTTACCATCAGGCGAGATAGTGGCTGGCCTATTGAGTATACAAAAAAACTTACAGTATTACTGACCACTCATACAAATATAATAATAAGAACTTAAAATATTAATACTAACATTTAATTTGCATTACTTACACGATACTGTAACATTACAAAATACATTAACTATCGCTTACATGGTATGTAACAGATAAGCAATGACAACTACCCTCCGCACTAGTTTTAAGGTTGTTTTGCGGCAGTGCAGTATCACCGCGACCAATAACCACTTTAACTTGACATACGGACAGTAGCTCAGCCTTCAGCTCAAATACACTGGTCGTATGCCAGTGACGTTGGATTTACAGAAATATGGAAAAAACTTACAGTATTACTGACTACTCATACAAATATGTATTTCCACTTTTAACGGATTACTAGAGAGACGGTACATTCAATTTAGTGATAAAATTCTTTCGTCCCGAATATTTAATAAAGGTAGCTACCCTACCAACCACTCTAACAATATTTTTCCTGTCAACCTAACTGCATAAACTTCCCAACTTTTTAATAAAAAAAAAATATACATTCCAAATACGCTCACTTCAGTTCTACTGTTTTAATTAATTCTGAAGTCTTAACTCTATCAGAAGTTGGTCTAATTTTAACTGACTCATTTTATTTTCGCATAAACTTATTTTAGATGTAATAGCATCGTTTAACTGTAAATATATGACAATAAAAGTGTCGTGGTCGATAATAAAATGAAAATGGTAAATTGATGCACAAGTTATCCATTCAAATCCATTAAAATAACAGTGACCCCCATTTTTTATTGCATAGCAGGAGATTTTGTTAAGATTATGAGGTTATATAATTGTGATATGGCTTGCTTTAAAACATCTTGCACCCCTCGTTTCGTCCAGAAATAGACAATTTATTAGACATGAATACATTCCCACTCAAGTTTGTAATTATCATGTGGGGAAGGAACTACAACAGCTGTTTTTTCATAGTCCAGTAAAATATTATATAAAATACTAGCTGACTCAGCCACGCGTTGGTGTGTCATAAATGGAAATAAAACCTATCCTATCTTTTAAGTTAGATCAAATAACAGATAGTTACGAAGTTTGATCAAAATCGGTTAAGTAGTTTAGGAGTCCATCGCGGACAAACAACGTGACGTATTTATATATATTAAGATGATTTTAATATTATATACATTCTACTAATTGTAAAAACTGTTTAAATATGGAAATGCAGATTTTTTGATTACTTATCTATTGCCATTCTTATTGTTGATTTCTTTCTTTTCTTATTATTAATATTTTAAATGATATAGTCGTTTAAAGTTAGATGTTGCACTTTGAATTTAATGTAGATTATAGATTATAGTATATTTAGTGATAAAGTTTTGAAATAATTATAAAATGAATTATGATAATGGCATACCAACGATCTTACCAACTAACTACAATCTGCAGTTTGCGAGATGTAACGTTGCTTTTGCTAGTAATGGCCGAGTATATATGAGGAAGCTCATTACACGTAATAAACAAATTACAGAAATAACGACTTTATTATGTATGATTATAGATATAATAATGATTTTATCACCGAAAATCATATATTTTAAATATTTCGACACTGACTCTGGGATTTAAAAGTCATGATATCGTCGCTGCGTATGCGAATTCATTTAGGTATAGTACCGATTATCTACTTTTATTTTTAAGCTTATATAAAGCTTAAAACGTATAAAATGTAATCTGACCGAATTGGAGTGATACTTTTATGTTGATACATATAACTTACCAATTCCTTTTATAAAATCTTTTTTACTCAGCGACAAAATAGATGTGCTCGTAGATTTTCAAAGGAATTATTGATTCTTAATTTTATGTCGTTCCGAGAATTAAGTTGCGTCAACCATGCTTTAAGTGGTATCATTGACAGTTTTATGCTTCACTGTAGCTATTTGTAATTCAGGTGTGAAATGAAAAATGTTACTTCTTTTAAAGATAAGTTTAATATAAATACGGTTGTTGAATGTAACTACTTAAATAATGTTTGATGAGACTAAAGCGGATACCAACTCAAAATAACCTCAAAGTCAAACCTATCACTTATAAATAAACACAATGTTCTAACATATTGATAGACTGCTGGCTCATGCATCGTGCTCGTAAACCAACCGTGTTGCCGATGGAGAAGGGTTTAATTTTGACTAATGTTATTTAAGTTAACGTAAGGTTTTTTTTTCTTTTAACTAAATTAAATCATAATGTGACAGCATATTAAATTTGGCTAATTGATGTTTTTCCATTCAGTCAACAGCTCTTTATAAAATAAAATAGTGTGAAAAAAAATTTTCTTGCCGGTTATTCCCAGCACAAACTCTCCCGCTGATTGGGTACTAATGGCACAGCTTCTTCAGCTCCATAAGCGTTTAAAATTAGCCCAAACTAATGAAATGGTATTATCGATAATGAAAATTATTTACTAGATGGATTGGATGAGCATTGGATCAACTTAATTTAATTTTTAGGTGTTTTTTATGGAATAAAGTGTTTGAATTCTCCCATACTTATAATCATAGAAAAAACCGGTTAAGAGCGCGTTGGACTTGCGCACGAAGGGTTCCGTACAAACTTTTAGTTAAGTAAAAAAATCACGTTTGTTGCATGGGATTAGATATTTATTTATTTTAATTTTATTATTTATTATTGAAGTAAAAATACAATTGAGTATTTTGTGAATATTTCAAGTGTCTACATGTTGCCATTATTGATATCGAGCAAAAAATCGTGTTTGTTGTATTAGAGCGCCCCCTAAAAAAATAATTATTTTATTTTGTTTTTAGTATTTGTTGTTAAAGCAGCAACAGAAATACATAATTTGTGAACATTTCAACGGTCTAGCTATCGCGGTTCTTGAGATACAGCCTGGTTACAGACAGACGGACGGACAAAGAGCGAAGTCTTAGTAATAGGGTCCCATTTTTACCCTTTGGGTACGGAACCCTAAAAAAGAGTAGTTAATTTTTATCAAGCACAGCAAAATGCAATCAGAATCGAAGTTTCTATGTAGAAATCCAAAATTACCTTACCCTTAGGAGCTATCCAAATATAGACTTGCAAATTACACTTGTAAATTCTTATTTTAATGATAGAGATTTAAATCGAAAAAAAAATCATAATTATGATAATTGCTGATTTACTCCTGTCATACATATACCGTAGCTATATTTATCGTATAAATAAATTAATATTTTACTGTAAATGATTATAAAATTGCTGTGATATATCTCAGTGTACAGTGCTTAGGAGGGACACCTTAAGATTTTGCTCCCTTTTACATCTGCACTGGTTAGTATGCTGGTGATGATGATGTAATATATACTGCTTTCTTTCTTATATAATAAATTATCTTTACTAATATGTTTAGAAATAATTTTCAAGGGCAGAATATCATCTTTTACGTAATACAGTGCTCTGAAGAAGCCGTGGTGTAATCTCTGAAATTCAATTATGTCACTGAATACCACCGTGAACCTCCCTGATTGCTGCCCGTACCATTTTGCCGAATATTCGATTATAAACGCCGAAGTTTTCGTCATAAAGTTGACATTAGTTTGTATTTTAGCAAAAATTGTGTTCGTCAAAACTTAGGTGTTGTGTTTTTTACTTCGGTAAGCTGTTTAGAAGTGACGCTTATTGGTGTTTGAGTTTGGAGTGTTATTTTATTCGAGGGTTTTTTTGTTGGTAGTCGACAATGTATCTTTAAGGAAATCTGAAGTATTTATTTAAACTTTCTTAAAAATCATGGTACAGATATTAACCATAAGAAGTACCACTTAAAGAAAAATATCTACTTTATCAGCGGATGTGCGCTTTATTTTAAGCTGACGTAGCTTGTTGCGTGATTTTGTAATGTAATTTAAAGTCTTAAAGTTTTTTTTGGCTTGTCAGCGTCCCTAACTACTGGATACTACTAACTTTTTCGGGTAGGGCCTCCAGGGATTTCAAGTCTGCCTTTTTAGATCATTTTTCCTCCTCGCCTCTCATATACTGAGCTCTCGGTAACATACGTTGTTTTCCGAATCACGTCATTACGTCTTCTTAACTTCAAAAAAGTCACGGGTATGATCTGCTTCATTGTTTGCTGAGCGATTTTAAATTTTAACGTTAACGCTCATAGTCAGAGTCTAAGTTTCTGCGTAGTATTTGTTTTGTATCAAATTTCTATAAATATTGCTTTAACCACCGTGATTCTCAATTCTAATTGGTATACTAAATATTATAATATTATGGACAACTTAATCTCAAATTAACAAAAGCTTATACTGTACATGGCTGTAAAAGCTGCACATGAAAGCTACATAACGTAAATAATATTTAAAAGAATATTCATTTTAAATCTGACGCGTTATTTTTGGTATGTTGTTGTAATTTTGATTAGTTTAGTCGACATTCCTAGCCTCACCTCCATTTACTCTATTTCTCTTTCATACATACCTTGTCTCGCATATTGAAGAGCACGCCATCTATTGGTGGAAAATCATACCGTAATGTGGCCAACATGCAGGCAAAAAGAAATAGACTACTGATGGCCAATCGCGCGTGTGCACCGAGTTTCGCATTTTTAAATTGAACTAGTGGCCTATCCGCAAACTGCCACAATAAACTGTAGTTTTATGTGGTGGTGCCTATATGACAATGCCTAATAAGGAACAGCAAATCCCAGGGACGTCCCCGGCAGCACTAGCATCTCACACCACGTGGTGGTCAAGGTATCGTGCCTCCTTCATCTTCCTCTCACATTGTTGTCGATATAAATTTTCTTATATCGCAATACAGTTCACTAATTTCAAATCGCCCGCACAACACATAATTATATAAAAGCAGTAATATTTTAATAGTAAAAAACAGAGGAGTTATTAAATTATTCAAAATATTAGTTTGTTCACTTTATAGCGGTATAACTGTCTCTCATCTCCATTCGTATGCAAATAAAGTAATAGCGCGGAAGTGAATAAAAATTAAAAAAAAAACTTTCTTTGCTACCGTTTCCTTCGGAAGAGTAATTAATTGAAATTGATTAAAACTTTCCCCGTTTGTTTGCGGTAAGTAATGTGCATAAAAAATGCAGTTGAACTGTCAAATAGAATTACAGTACTTTGTACTGTCTTTTAAACCCAGTTGTACAGGTAGACTTCGATTGTGCTTTGTACTCGGTTGCGAAAGTTGAATTAGATTCTCGTATTGATTCGTATTCAACTTGGAAAGTTAAACCAAAGTTATTTTTCTAGGACCATCAACTATTTTGTTATTATGAAGAATAATAAAATATTTGCTCAAAGATAAATGCTGATATTTTCTTGAGGATTAGCGTCATTACTGTAAGTCCATTGCCAATTACGAACATATGTATATATTAGTATATATAGTGTTTTTATAAATGTGAAAGCTAAGTGGCAGTCATAAAAAAGAGTATTTAGTTTGTCAGTTTTAGTCAACAGTGATTAAATTTGGTAAAACAACTTCTAAAGTATTGAAGTTTTTAGATGACGGCCGCTTTATGAAATGTTAGCGATCCTACCTACTTCGACAAATATCCCGGGATCGAAACCTGATTTAAAAAACATATTTTGTTCTCGAGATTTGGTCGTCTTTATACTTTTGTATTCTATATTTTAATAAGAACTCATTTTTCAAGCTCTACTTGAAAGTAGTTTGAGATTGAATAACTGTTATGAGTTGTTCGAAATTTATACTATTTATTTTATTTACGTAATTGATACATTGATTAAAATAAAATAGTTTCCTTTAAGGTATTGAGATCAGTCGATTCTAAATAACTAGCGGTATATTGTGTTAAAACGTGTTTTAGTATATCCATCATCGTTAGATTATTAATGTGTTTACTGCGAGTGCGCAGGTCTTCTATATGGGTAAAAATAACATATGAAATAAATCACCACCCGCATCCAGAGCGAATGACTGCTGACCCAAGAGGATTAATAGCTTACCTTTTTTTTCGAAGAACAGAAGGAGCTTGAGACGTAAATTATAATATGATCACCCAAATAGTGACCTTACCATTAGAAAGTTGTTTTAACTCCGCAATCATAGGTCAAAATCACCATTGCTCCCATTGTTGAGAATATATTTTATACTAGGTATGTAGGAGATAAACTGCAGGCATAGTCATTAAAATACTAGTAATTTATTGTCGTTTGCACACATATTTATCGCCATACATTTTTAGACAATCTTAATTTTATTCTAAGACAATGTCAGTCCTATAGTGTCAATCTGTGTCTATGTCTAGCTGGCCAGCCTAAGCATCAAAAAGCCCATAACAAGGTACATGGTATTTTATTATTTGGTTCGATCATTAACAATTTCTGATCCAGCAAGCCAATAAAGTAACAAGCAATTATTCGGTAACAGGTTGTTATAAAATTAGTTTTCCTAAAAAAATCTACTCGTCACAGAAGCCAGGCATCTTTATCCCGTACTCAATACACGATCTTGTCAACATAGAAAATCAGTCGAAGTTGTCAATAATTAAACAGACAACAGCACGTCAAGCTGCCCCAAAGTTACAAATTTCTCATATGTTATTCAACATTATGTATTATACTTTCGAAATTTGAGAGAGGTTGATGTGATATTGACTTTCCAATTGTGCTACAGTCAGTAACTGTTTCTAATTTTGATTACGTAAGAGCTATGTCTTTTTATTTTGGAATTGAAGTAACGGAGCTATAACACTGAACAAGTCTGCAGTTTCTCGTGAAGAGCCACTACACTACACATTATTCTAAATGAAGTATTACGTAATATTTGAATACCATAACAAATGTGGAGTTTTGTTGTGACTATATTTATTTTATAATTACAGAAAGAAAATATTACTTACCAAAATGAATACTTGTAAAATTATAGCAGTGCGGCTCGTATCAGGAAAAGTATTCTCATTTAGTTGAAGTAATCTATGTATACAAAATGGAAGATTTTCTTCAATTTTTATTGACCCACTATTAATCGCTGGATTTGAATTTTTTTTAAGGAAAAGTCACAGGTTATTTAACCTCCATTAGTAGCCCAGCAAAAAGAAAAAAAAATACAAAACAGGTATGTTACATTTAGGCGATGAGATACGACACGGTCGGGCCAAGGTGGTCTCTTGATAACAAACCGATTATTACCAAGAAGAGCTGAACTTTTATTGTATGATAAAACCGAATTCCATGTGGATGAAGCCGAAGGCACCAGCTTGTATAGAATTAAATAAATCATAACCATGTTTTTCTTTACTTGCCTGTAGTACCTAAGTACGTTTAGAAATACACATTAAATTAAGTTGTTGCGAGACAGTACAATATTAATGGAATGACATCGTCAATTGTACCACGAAATACATAATAGGACCACAGTCTTAAATAAACCTTTTCAGTTATTACGCCATGATAATACTACGAATTTGTACTCTACACTGCTTACTAACAATATTCTATAAATAAATATAGGTAATATTTTGACCGGAAAAATGAGAAGAAAAACATATAAGTAATTGTTAATATTTTTTTTGTTAATAACAGCGATATTGATATTGTACACGCATGAGCTATATCTGGAAAAACAACATCAATCTGTGAGACTAGGATTGCAAAAAAATTACGTATCAAGCGACTTAATCAATCGCACATCAATACCCTATAGTGATGAATATCCCTTTAATTAACGAAACAGTATAAGAAAGACCTCGTTGACGGAAAATAATGTCTATTCCTTTTATATTATAGGCTTTGGGAATGAGATCTTGCCCTTATCCAAACACAAAGTTCAAAAATAGCTTTTGTACGATATATTTATAAGACTCACATTCGGGAAATAAGTGAATTGGTTTTGTGAGTCGATTACGAGGCTACGAGAGGACAGGAGTGACAAAGTGACCGCAGGCTCTGCTGGTGGCATTGACGACGGACGATGAACAAATGAAAACTTACATACATCTGACATGATAAAAAGGCACTTGTTTGGGTTCGGAATTAGCAGAATTTGTTTGATAAGTAAATATTTGTAAAACTCAAATGCTTGCTGTTTATCACATTAATATGGGGTTGGACACGCAACGATTCGCTCCTAATTCGGTATAGACTTTTCAATACTTATGTGACGGTCGCTATTGTATATTTAAAGCCAACTGTTTGATCAGCAAAGGAATTATTTAAATGAAGTTTTTATCTGGTATGGAGCATTTGGCGGCCGTAGCCCGTTGGTCGAAATGTCACAATGGAACAAAGTGGACAGAGTACGAATGTTTGTTTTTACCCCAAGTAGCTTATAATGTGTAAACAATTTGACAAAGTACTTAAGCAGCATAAAATGGAAGAATTTTATTAGTAAAATAAATAAATATTTCCTACATTCACACCAATTAGCCTAGCCCAAAGTAAGCACTGCAAGGCTTGTGTTATGGATACTAGGGTAACGGATAGACATACATATATGATACATAGATATGTAATATTCATAGAAATGTATATACACCCATGACTCAGGTACAAATGTTCGTATTCATCATAAAAACATGTGCGCCTACCGGGATTCGAACCCAGGACCGTCGATGCGAAAGGCAGTATCGCTACCGTTGCACCAAACGGTCGTCAATTATGTAAATTATGTGCTTATTGTCTTTTTACTTAGGAAAATGCACCTTAAGCATATTGAGCCGCCGGACGTTATGTGGGACTTTCTTCCACCCCCCGGCCTAATGCTTGATGAAGGATTTGGAGGCATACCCACTAAAAACCTTAGTAAGCATCCACACCCTGCCCTCAGTTCAGCGGGGCCGTGGTTAGCCACCACGTAGGTCCAAGTTGATCAAAATATTTTGATGTTTATATATGTAGATATATATATATATAGAAATGAGTTTAGATATTGTTAATTCCAATAAAACATAAAAGCATGTTTATAAGGAGCTTTTAAATTAAAAATTATGAAAATGGTTTGATTTCGTTCATTTGCTACAAACACTCACAGAGGATTTATATTCAAAGGGGCTTGAAATTTTTAATTAAACGGAATTGAAATACCGTTCATTTGCATGTGTTAATAATTAATAATACGACGAAGAATTACATTCCATTTAAATATTGTGGTAAAGCCGGTTATTAAAACGAGTATTTTTTTTTTCAAACTCTGATACTCAAATTATATATACGGGCCGATTGGTGCAAAGAAAGCGAAATTGTATGGACGAAAGGTTTGTTGTTGTTCGTGCGATAGAAAAGAAGTCGGAAAGTGTCGGAAACCTTTCGTAACATATAATTTTGATTGTCATAGTCACTTAGCATACTAACAAAAGGGTATAAATTGATATACATTGCAGGTTAAGTTATATATTTCCTTTATTCATTACCAGAAATCAGGGTAAATCAAATTAAAAGTCTTCCAAAATTATGAAAAATAAATTTTATTGCTGTAATAAGGTAATCAACAAGAAAACATAAGCTTGACACTGATAAGAGCCACTGCTTGATTAGGCCTGTATAATTCAGTGAACATTCCCTTACTTCATTCAATTGTTAAATAGTTTTTTTATATACGTTAATCTACATATCGACTTCGAACACCCTATACTTTCAATCTTCAGATTTGACTATATTGTAGATAAAAGAAATTGGTTAACCGTCAACTTTATATAAAAACTTGTTTTTCGTTAAAGACAAAATAGAAAATTATCAAAGTAAGGTCGTGACTTTCAACTAGTACACTTCTGCACTTTGATTCTTATTAGGAACATGATGATGAGATGGTACCCATTTAGTCGGTGCTGATCTGTAGATGGGTTGATACGACTGGAGTTCCAACAGTTCCAACTTCTGTGACACTTCTATTGTATAAAAACTGAATTTTTGTGGAATTTACAACACGAGCCTCGAGGACGTAGTCTGTTGCATTAGTAGGTATAAACTATAACGGGACTATTACCATGTTTTTCTGTTTCGAGATCTGATACTGTAAGCTTCGTGTGTCGTGATAAGTGAGTTTACAGACAAGGTACCGGTATCGAGTGTAATGAAAGAGTAAGACGGAGAGCAGACCGATACATTTATACATAATATCGACTCGCAAAAAACTTCAGTTCTTCCATGACTGTGGCGTACGGCGCGGAAATATCGGAGCCCCAAATAAAAAAATAAAGTCAGGGTGATAGGCAACTTCTGGGCTAGTTCTCACCATTTTGTGTCCTGTCTTGGCCCCCGGGCTTAATAGGGATCAAGAGCAAATCCAATAAAAAACTATGGTAATCATCCTGTTGAAATTATTAAATAAGTGACCATGAAAGTTTCATATAATTGTCTCGCGTGTTAGGCTGATGAAACCACCAATATCCATGGTGAGTATTCATCCAAAGGGGATACCCGAGCCCCATGGAGGGACATTAATAGGAAGATGACAGTAACAAAACTTCTATATGAATTCTGACAACTGTAATAATGTGACATTTCTTTACAGGTTTATGTGACGTGGCGGGTGGAGCGGGGTCAGTGAACTCTCTACCAGGGGGAGGGGGTACGCGATTAGCGCCCTCGTTCGATGCGGCAACACCGCGTAACGTCACTGCCTTGGTGGGCAAGTCGGCATACCTGAGCTGCCGCGTGCGCAATTTGGGAAACAGAACGGTAAGTAATTTTCTGTTTTCTAGATCTACTATTTGTTTGTATCTGTGGTGTATTTGTATCATAGGGGTAATACGATATATGCAAAGATTTATTCATATTACTAAGATACTTTACCAAATTACAGACAATGTTAAAAAGGACGCCTTATTTTTGGATAGCTAACTCATAATTTACAAAAAGGTTCCATATTGTCACTTAATCGTTCGTAGAGAAGTTAAAAAAAGTTTACACACTAATGAGGATTTAAAATTATACAGTTGATGATTTTTTATAGTACAACAGTGCATAAAGTTAATAGTATTTTTAACTATAGTAATAATAAAAGAAAAAGAAACACTATAAATACATAACAATAAGAGAGAGAAAAAACAGTTCTTACAGAGTTTATTGCGGCTTCTTCTCGGTACAAGTTCTCTCAACGCCAAACTAAGGCATAGGTATAGGCATAGGTATAGTCTTTCTATTATCGTATTGTAAAGGCTCGAATTAGAAAAAATAAGCACTACAATTCCTTAATAATAAATCAGTAAAAACATTTTGCGTTATTTTCCGCGTAAAGCAGGATTTTATTTCTTGCTGCTCTATGATATTCGTCTTGATATGAATATTTATTACAGACAAAATACAGGACAATAACAACTGTTATATATGAACATGATTTTTTTCCACCACTGGTATTCTGAATATACAGAGCTAAACAAAGGCAAGTTGCGACGTTTCCGCCGCGGTCCGGCGCAGTTTAATTGCTTGTGATAATTACGTGAGGAGCGACCGCTTTCCGCTCCACTCCGCTCGTCTACCGTTCGACAGTGATAGCATAGAGAAATGTATGGAGAAGCCAATCGTAAAGTTTTGGGGGTAACTGCAACTTGAGATATATTTTTTTTATTAACAGTTTCTAGTTTAAAAAACTACTAGTTCTTAATCTATAATCTAAGATCACAGTGGTTTGCGTGTTTGTCTGTCCGCTCTTTTCCCACTCTTTTTCCATTGTATCAATAACGTTACCATAGCAACGCGTTAACCGCAAGAAGTTCGTTTACCGGACGCTAGATGGCGCTAATGGAAAAATATTTAATAATAGAAAAAATTTAAAGAATTTTGTCCACCCGTGCGAAGACGGGACGGGCCGCTAGTGTAAAAAAAAAAATTACAAGAAAAATTTACTTGTCTTGGATGTAGGGTGGCACTTCAAAACACATCCCCTCGCTAAATAGGCGATACTTCTCCAATTAAGCTATCGAGAACTTGACAAACTAGTCAAATATTTCTATGCATTTCTTAATGTGACACCAGCGCCATCTTTTCAGGTCCTAGATACTATTATCCACAACATCGATTATATGATACTTTTAAAAGTATCGAACAATCGATTCAGAAGAAACAAGTCTCGGTAGCAAGGCCTTATACCTGAGATAGATTGAATTCTAGAAACTTTCTTTGGATGTAAAATTCTAGCAGTTATATGCTTCTATAAGAAAAAATTATACATACTAGTTTTTTTTTGTGCTGGTTTATTTTATATTAGTGGCAATCCATCGAGTGGCTAAGGAAAAGGGACATTTAAAAAAAAACAATTTGACTGTAATAGTTGTTACCAATGATATGATAATCAATTCTCCATTATTACTACTTTATACCAAAATGCTAAAGGTGGACAGAAAATATGACTTACATGATGAAATGAAAGTCACATATACGATAAATGTATCCATTTATCATATATTATGACACAAAGGCACTGTATATAGGTACAGATCTAATCACCAGGGAGGAAAAACTTAATGATGTTAGTAATATTTCTGTCAGTAAAGAAATGTGTGAGACAAGCGTATCTATGCGTCCCTTTTCCTGGTCATCTGCGGAAGTTGGGATCATATCTTTCGCTGAGAGATTATGCCGAGGCTGCTTCAGTCTTATATAAAAGTCGGTGCTTTTGTTTTTATACGACCAAACAATGCGTGGGTGTTATTTTTAAAAGAGTCTTTCAATTTATGAGTGTTTGAAAGGGAATTTCCACAATAAAATCTATGCATTTTTAATGTATCACACTCACGTACCCAAAGCCCCTAGTATAATTTTAATGTAAATAATCTATAAATAAATTAAAAAAAAAATTATTATATCATTGAGTTCGAACCTGGCATCTGTATGTGTTCGCAGACAGATATCTATGTGTGTGTGTGTGTACAGTCAGCGGCACACATATAGGCTGACACGCAAATAGTGTGAGTGATGAGATGATATGGTATAGCTTAGCACTTCTAGCAATATGCTAGTGTAAATATCTAGCAATATCTTGGACACCTTGTGACCTTTGAACTGAAAGATGATATTGACATCGAAGGGAGCTCAGAACACTCTGTTATAGCTTACATGATCGCCCGTAAGTGCGCTTGCTGTCCGAGGAAACCCTTTTGCGTCAGATTTGCACTTGTCCCAATTTTGTCATAACTCTTACCAGTTAGGCTGTGATGTCAGTTGCAGTGTCACAACCTTCTGAAGCTGCGTCCTTGTATTCCAACCGACAGGTACTGTTTGTTCATGGTAATGACTCATGAATATTCACAGCTTACCCTATTTAATGCAGTAAATACTGCCCTTCCGACTCCGCTGGCTCAGCTCTGAAAGTTGGACCAAGTAGATGTTCTTAATAATTTTCATTTTAGCTGTTTCAATACTGACTAAATTATCATCAATAAAAAAATATTAAATGAAACTGTATTTGTAAATTTTCCTTATTTTATTCCTAAACAAATCAGTTTTATCAATTTTAGACAATCTCTTTGATTTAAGTTCCTACAGTTCTGCATCTTTTCCACATTTAAATAAATCCTGTGAGCACAGCTCCTATAAATAAATCAAAACATCAGTATTATAATATATAAAAAGCACAAGATTGTATATGCAGTAAAATCGGTTTAAGTTTTAATTTAAACATTTATGTTTGTTCTCAAGTAACCTTTTATTGCTTTGAAGTATTCATAACTCTTGCAATAGAATGACTTATTTAGGTATTTCAAAAAGGCTGACACTTACGGTCCTTTAATATGAGTAATATTACAATTAAAAGCATTCATTACTCAACTTATATTCCTTTTATAATTGGTGGCTAATGGGTGATCCAGCATATGCGTCAAAATTCCCAGATAATTTAATTCCCTAAAGAGCCTACTTATTTATATTTTTATCTATTATTTATAATCCATTATTTAAACTTTTTATATCAGAAGAGAGATAAGTTATAGTTTCAATTATACACTCGAGAGCAATGAATCCGGGTCACTTAAAGAATGTTAAAAATCTCGGAAACTAAAAATGATAGGTTAATGCAATAAATTGTATTTAATAGACAATGTAATACTCCTTAAATGAAAGTAAAAAAAATATGAGTCACCATACATTTTATTAACACAAAATTACATAACGAAAAAAACTGCTGATCTCTCCTTAAAACAAAAATAGGAAACATGAAATGTTTGAACTTTATTACGATTTTCTTGAATTTTAATACTTCGTATTGCCTCCTCGTGCTTCCATTACTGCGTTTACGCGGTTTGGCATGCTGTACACCAAGTTCCTTATACGATTTTGGGGAATATTCTCCCATTCCTCTGTGAGAGCAATTTTGAGCTCACGAAGCGTGATTGGGGGAGGGTTTCGTTGTTTTACGCATCTGCCTAGCTCGTCCCAAGCATGCTCGATCGGGTTGATATCCGGGCTGCGCGCTGGTCACTCCATACGAGTAATGTTCATCTCTTGAAGGTAGTCATTCACAATCCTACCTGTATGAGGTCGGGCATTGTCATGCATAAATATAGCATCCTCACCTAAATTGACCATAAATGGACCAACGTGATCATTGAGGATTTCTTCCACATATCTTACGCTAGTTAAAGAGCCGTTTTCTATGATCACCAGCTCTGTGCGACTTTCAGAAGAAATTCCGGCCCACATAAGTACAGACCCACCACCGTAGGCTACTTTTTCTTCGATGCATGCTTGCTTGAATCTTTCCCCTGGTCTTCGATACACTCTGTGTCTTCCATCGTGCTTGTAGAGCATAAATTTTGATTCGTCGGAGAACATAACTTTTGACCAATCTTCAATACTCCAATTTACGTGGCTCTGGGCATATCTTAGTCTTGAAATACGATGCCCACGCTCCAGTTTAGGGCCGTTTGCAGGTCTAAGGGGTTTTAAGTTAGATTCAGCAAGCCGACGTCTTACTGTCCATGCACTTGGGTTACTTCCTCCGAGGCGTCGAAACTGATTGGTGAGTTCAGTTCCTGTGAGAAAGCGATTTCGAAGCATGGTGTTCACCAAGTATCGGTCTTCTCGTGCTGTGGTACACCTGGTTCTGCCCGTTCCTGGTCTGCGTAGGTTAGAACCAGTTTCTTCGTAACGTCGGAGAACTCTTTGTACTGTTGACAGCGACACACCGACAGTCCTGGCTGTATCGCGCTGACTCCGGCCGGTTTCCAGCATTGTAAGTATTCTGGTGCATTCTTCAGGCGTAAGCGACATAATTTCAGCTTGAATAATGAATATAGAGCACTATCAACATGGTTTATGTACCAACATAAATGACAGATTACAAACAAAAGCAAAACCAAATGCTGTAATTTCGTAGTTCCATCTTCGAAAGTGGCCCTTTTTCAAATTTGATTTTTTTATGATATAACTTTACAATAACTAAGAAGTTTTAATACCTTATTTTAAGGAGTATTACATTGTCTATTAAATACAATTTATTGCATTAACCTAGCATTTTTAGTTTCCGAGATTTTTAGGATTCTTTAAGTGACCCGGATTCATTGCTCTCGAGTGTATTTAAACAATTTCTTATTATCTTTTTATTGCTTTCATCAAATAATAAATTAAAACATTTGTGATAAGTTTGTCATAGTTTACATGTGGAGTTATTTCGGCAATTAAGCTTAAAAAATAAATATACTAAGATTTAAAGTTAGTTAAAATGGAAAGGAAATGTGGTGATTAATTCATTCAACAGGCATAATTGCCCTTAGAATTAAACTGAATGTCGTAAAACTTAACAATATTCTACTAACCGTAGTCTTATGGAAATGGATACGGATACACGAGCAGTAGAAAATCTCCGGAAATACAGAATCGAAGATATGTAAAAATGTTAAAAGGCAACCGAAAATAAACCTTAATCACGATATGGTCGTTATTACATCTATTTGGATATCTATTTAATACACACAAGCGTGTTAGGAACTTACTTTAGGCTCTTAAAAATCAAATTAATATGCATGTATGTACAAAATGCAAAGAAGACAGTGAAATATCAAAAGGACTAAAGCTGGTGAGGAGGGGTTTACTCATAACCATGATACAGTCGAATATTTATATGACACGCCATAAGTCCTGAGGGAGGGCTATATTTCCTCGGATTAGCGGTGACATGGGATTTGTTGTACAATTATGGAATTAAAATCGTGAGTCTCATATCATATAAGTTTCATTAAATTATAATTGCTAGCGAAGCGTTAGTTGTAGACCACCTTTGTGATAATAGACTTTATGACTACGCATTACAACCGAACAACGAATGAAACTTTACAGAACTTTATATTGGTCGTTACTTATTACAGCGTAGATGGCTCTCAACCTCCTCTCAACTCAATATTACAATTAATATTTGATGAATGACATATTTATTTGTACTATTATTTATATTTACACACATTATTTTTATCGTCCTTTCAATGCAACCAATGTACTGTGCTTATTGTGATAACAAAATATTAAAATATTGTTGCATTTGATTATACGTTCTTTAAGATTATGGTACGGTCAATGGTGGATGAAAACTGCATACAACCGAGCGTTTCCGTCTAAAGAGGCTAATAGTCAATCAAATAGTTAAAACACAAGTGAGCTTTCCTATATCGAGAAACCCAAGTTGAGCAAAAATTGAAGTATTAACTTTTTAAAAACTACCACTAAATAGTTATAGTAGACCAAATTGCGGTTATTATTACAGTACGTACGTTTTACCTATACTGAAAAAGCAAGGACCTTAATAGTACAGTGGCTAGTGCGTTCATCCTATAATTGCTGAGACTACGTATTTTTCATAGCGGCCGCTCAACAAAGTGGTGATCGCTCTACTTCAACAACGTTAATGTTCAAACATTAACTTTGGCACCGTTTAACCAAACCCATACAAAATGAGTACAGTCATACGAGTTATTAAGGAACAATAATGTTGTTTAACTATCCACTTTGTTATGTTTGGAATCCATGTTGCCATATAAATTGTTATGCATAGTATTTAGCATTCAAACATGGAGACTAACGTTAACAACTTAGTTCTAACTTGTCGAGGACAAAACATATGTATAAAAGGAGGAGGTTTCTCAATTCAACCGTATATATGTTTTGTTTTATGTTTGTTCGCGGATAACTTTGTCTTTTATGAACCGATTTTGTTAATACTTTTTTTGTTGGAAAGAGGATATGCCAAAGGTGGTCCCGTGATAAGGAAATCAGGGTTTGACGATGCCATACCAGAGAAATCGAGGGAAACTTTCAAAAATCGTAGGGGCGACGAGTGCGTTTTTTTCATTAATAAAAAGTTTTTTTTTTATTTTATTCTGTTGTGAGTAATAAAAATGTTATTCTTGCCCTTTCTTCTACTTTTTAAAATGACCTCAACTAACTGAAACTTTATATCAATAGCTATGAGTCCCTTAAAATAAGCTTTATATCTGCATTATATATTGAGTGTTTTTCTGACCTCATTTGAAAATAAATTTAAATATACATAAGGGTAGTAATACTTATCCAGGAAATTGGTTCAAGTCGAATTGGACAAAGATCTTGAACGCATATTAGATGGTTCCATCTAATATAGTACGAACTCTCAACTTTAATCAAAGATTGGCGTTCTAGATTTAAGATTCAAGTTATTATATTTTTGTTTTCTGAATGGCATCCAACTCCCAAATGGTTTTATGCTATTGTCAATTGTGCTCGTGTTATAGGCATCACTCGTATGATGGTGCGGAGATAAATTAGCTTTGAAATTAAACAAAGCCATTTAGTAAAAAAGGCGAGCTTAAAATAAAAATGTATATGAACTATTTTCTCATGGGTTTCTATTCTAAAAAATAAAAATCGATTGCCTATCGTAACAACAGACAGACCCTGACACAGACTTCAAAAAGAAACCGAAGAAAGTGCCATTAATGTATCAATCATTAATAACTCAAAGCCAACAAAAAATTATTTATTGCATAAGTGGCATGGGCTCCCGTTAAATAACTTGGATGTGAATTTGGACAAAGATGGAATCAATTTTTGGATAAAAATTAGATAATAAACTAATTTATTTTTATAATTTCATTGTCATGAAGGGGGCATACTAATCAAAAGGCTTAAATTGATATGCATTGCAGGTTCTATCATAATAAGGTATTTGTTAGAGCAACAAGCTGTATCAAATTATGCCTTATTATTTTAATTTAGCATTAATTTAGCACGCAATTAAAAAGTAATGGGGTGTACTTTAGATTGTAGACTTCAGACACCAAAAGTACACAAATAAAACTAGGCGATGCAGCCGCTAAGCATAAAGCTACGCTAGTACCATATATAGGAGGGGAGCGTAATACCTAAAAAAAAAAATATCGATGGGAATTTTTGCGAATTTCATTCGAATTTCAATTCGGGATCAATCAATCCCACAATCTGGTCCTAAACCTGTTGACTTGATTCCACACAAAAAATATTAAAATCGGTTAAGAACTCGGGAAGTTATGGCGTAACAGACATTGCGCCATTGAAGCTGATCCATGGGAGCTTCGCTCGCTCCGCTTCAATTAAAGTGTCTATTTATAATGTTAAAATAACAGCGCTTTGGTAAATGAATGATGATGATGACGTATTGCTAGGAAAGTATGTATATATGGTAACTTAAAGCTTAATCTCCATAGTGGCTGTTTCCATTTAGACTGAAGTTTGAAGGAGTAAAAGAAATTTAAATTTAGAAAAGAATTGGATTCGATCAAAAATTTAAACCCATGAAATTATGAACAAAATCCGCTTCAAATAGAGAAGTATATGTAAGCGTGCCAGAGAAGGATTACATATATAACTAGCTGTCCCGGCCACGCGTTGCTGTGCCGACTGCAGTGCCATCTGCCGGACTGATTTGTGAATCTAAACCATTCTCAGATCCCCTTGAACACACACAAAAAAATTCATTCAAATCGGTCCAGCCGTTTAGGAGGAGTTCAGTGACATACACACTCACAGAAGAATTATATATATAAAGATAAGCAAAAAAGCGAAACAAAGCAAGCCGGGCACTGCTAGTCAAAAAATAACTTTATCTAATACTACCATAGACAAAAATCCTTTTTATCTATCCCTCGTGATCATGCTGAGTAAACGGATCAGTGACATCAGGCGAACCCTTCATCACAACTGATTTAAAAAATAACATGAAGGAATTATGGCGCGACGCTTATCCCAAGCCAGTGCGTAGAATGCACCCGAATCGGCTTATAGCCGCTTTACCGAATCACAGACGAGTCGATGTTGAAACCTCCGATATTCGCATCGAAACAATGCACACGAGTTTGGATTACTTCTGATCGCTCGATTCCGCTGCTGTGTAAGCCGTTTTGAAGTCTACTTTGTCAAAAGTTAGGTCTCGTTTGAAGTATTTGAGGAGCTTGACAGCGAGTTCGAGTTGCTAGTGAGTTCAGCCTACTATCATTATTAATGAAAAATAATCAACTTTTGCTAAGGCCAGTCATCGGATGGGTGACCGATAATTTACTATCTCGAACTCCGAAGCTTCGAAAGGCACGTTAAGTCGACAACCGTTGGTTTCTGTAGCATCTGCAGCCATTAGTGTGTTGAGTTACGTAAAGCTCATCTTCTTACGGCATCCATAGCTTATGTCCGTGGCTCGGCATTGTGGACATTAATATGTTGATGATGAAGACATGCTGATTCCAATGTAAGTTTTTTGGTTTAGGACTGCAAAAAGGTTTTAATATCACCGAAGTTTTAAACATTGTCACTTATTATAATTATTAATATTACACGAGTACCGCTCCATAATAAATAATTATTATGTAGGCGTAATTTTAATCAATTTGTGTGTAAAGATATTTATTTTTATTTTGTCACACTGCCGCCCACGTCAAAAAGTCTATGACATTTAACACTGCAAACACTAGTAATAAAGCGACCACATTACGATAATACTTTTGTTGTGAGCACAACACTACTTTTATGTATTTTAATCTGATTTTTAATTGCTCCCAATTATTTTGGCTTCTTTTTGAAAAGCAATTATTGCCCTAGTCTAATAATTGAATTGGTTCCTATTCAATTACCTTTTAGATTTCTTGTTTTTTATTTATAATATGTTTTTTTTCATCAAAACTGAGGCCACGAAATCATTCCATAATTTTTTTACATGAGATAAAGTTCAAAAAGATTTATCTTTAATCATTTTTATTTAAATTTAGTTTATGAACTTTTGTGCTTTTCTAATTAATTAACAGTCTTTACGTGAAATTTACACGTGTAGTCTGTTATTAACAACGATTACGTGTTACACATCATGATTGACGTAAAGACAAGTAAAGACGTTTCCCCTCAGTTATTATCGGTAATCTTACTTACGTTATTAATCGTAATGGGATTTTTACAATCATTGATACTGGGAACGATGTCCTTAACGAGTGTAATAAAAGACTAAGACGGAAGGTAGATCGATACGTGTGCTTATAACATCCACCCGCAAAAAACATAATTTCTTTCGTGACAAAGGCGCATGCAAGTGTGCCGAAATTGCAGAGCCTTAACAGTAAAAAAAACAAACAGTAAAATTCTCGTTATGAGTAAGTGACTATGAAAGGTTAAAACAAACTTAATTATTCGATTCATACACAGTAGCATGATGTACAAAAAGAAGAGTTTTTTTTTTTTTTTAAAAGAAAGGTTATTTAATCTGTCGTATCTACCACTTCTTCTCACCTTGAGTTTCCAAAGAATCCTGTAATAAGCAATCATGAAATAGTAGGATAGTCCATTGCTTTTGTTAATGCCAAGCTTATATTATGTCTTTCAGTTACCAAGAAATGTTAGGAACACGTCCAATTAAATGATCTCAGATCAGTAAGCATTAAATGAGGAAGAAGACGTTATTCACAAAACATTTGGCAGGATACTGTTATTGCCTCATTATTACGTAATAAGGCTGTGACGCTACCTATTTAGGTATCGGGTGTCTGCTATTGTATTCTCACATCACACGCGAAATCACAGTATATACTTCTAATTGAACAAACGAAAACGTTTGTAAAAAAATATTTATATTACAGCTTACAAGTAGAGAGAATAAATTGTTCTATAGATTACAATAAATTTTAAAAGGTGGAATTTTAAGATTTTTGAAACCATAAAATATTCTTTGAAATTATGTCATCGATTATTCGGTAAAAAAGACTTTATCTTAAAAAAATCTGCTTTAATAAGCGATTGAAAATATAAATAAAATCAGTTATTTATACAAACAACTGTTACGGTAAGTCTAATAATCGAATGAGTAATCAAAATCGTATCTTCCTCTTCGAATCTCTTGGGTTAATGAAAATGAAAATAAAATGAAAATAACTTTATTCAAATGCACTTAAAAATAAGTAGTTTTGAATCGTCCAACATTTTTACCTACCACCCATTCAGGACGTCTTTTAACTGACAAGAAGAATGGGCGCAAGAAACTCGTCAGCTTTAACAGAAGTAACGACATTTACAATATAATACGTCGTCACCATACACAATCCACAAAAAAAAACAAAATTATTTTGTTATGACAATACTAATAGTTATAGTAATATAAGTTATTAACGGGATTGCTACCATGTACCTTGTTTTTGAGTTTCCGATATTTCGGCACTGTTGCAAGTGCCATGATCACGGAGCGACTGATCGCTCCGTGATCTCAAAAACAAGGTACATGGTAGCAATCCCGTTAATAACTTATATTACTATAATGTTAGTGACCATGAAAGTTTAAAACAATATAATACTAATAGTGTTATGATATCATTATTTCGTTGATTACAACAAAGTCAACAAGTATCTGTACTTACTTAAAGTAAGTATACCTGAACATTGCAATAACATACAGGGAATTAAAACTGAGTAAATCTTATTTTAGGAGAAAATGTGTTAAAAAATATTTAAATAAGGGATATTCTATTTTACTTTAAAACATCTGATTTTTATGATAACAATGGTATCAATGATTGAAGGCGGAAAAGTAATTTTGTTTGACAAGTTCAAGTGAGTGGTTCAAATGCAGACAAAGCATTTAATTATCATGAACTCCTTTGTACTTTGCCAAACTGAACTTCGACAGTTTGTTATGATGGCTTTTGGTTTGTACTTTGTGATGTTTTCGTCCATAAAGAGTATGATGAAGATGACGGTTAAATATAAAAAAATACTTACATAAATACCGATAGATTAGTCAATAAGTAATTGTGGTTTTTGCCTTTTAAGCTGAGAGATCAGATAATCTACACTAATATTATAAAGAGGAAAGATTTGTATTTTTGAATTTTTGAAGTTTTGTATGTTTACAATAAATAAACTCAAAAACTACTAAGCCGATTTCAAAAATTATTTCACCATTGGAAAGCTATATTCACTTTGAGTAATATAGGCTATATTTAATGCAAGAAAAATTAAAAGAATTTTGTCCACCCGTGCGAAGCTGGGACGTGCCGCTAGTATTATATCATGACACGAGGTTTTAATAAAGAATAGTGAATCCCTAAGCTCAACGAAATTCAGAAAAAACAAAAACAACAATGATCCTTTATTTAAAAAAAATATATGATTTCAGTTGATTAAATCATTCTATGGTTGTGCTTTTGCTTTTATAAATATGGACGCGAAATCAACGATTGCTGAAAGCATTGTAATCATGTCATTATGGGTGAATACGTTTTAATATACAGATCCAGTGACCAGATAAATGTTAATGATTAAAAATAAAACGTTATTCGTTTTCGGGAATCATTTGAGCATTGTAGTATTTCAAATATTGAGTTAAACTTGTACAAAGTATAATAAATCTGTTAGTCACACGAAATCATATGTTTTCCCATATACAGTGTCAATTTCGTCAACAACATTCCTCACTAGACCCCATTTTAGTTTTGATCCGTTCGCACCGTACGTAGTCGGGAAATTAATACGGTAGGTATAATTATTAAAGATGATAGTTTCTGTAATGATGTATCACAAAAAAACAAAAATACGGGATCTGGATTAGTTTAATTTTTAATTATTACTGTACGTATTCAGACTGTGCGATATTTTGTCATTCATAGTCTTAAGATAAATAGAAGCCTTTCCCTAAAAATCGGGTATTTCGCCATAATGTCCATGCTTGGCATTGATGTTGGAGATCACAGTAAAAATCATTATTCCTAAAACGCTGCTGCCCATTTTGTAGTTTATAGTGACTACTTCCATTTTCATAGCCACCTTTTACGAAACCCTCAAGAGTGAAGGTTTAGTGATATTTTACTCTGCCGGACATAAAATCGCCACAGAGATTTTAGTATTGATATTGATTGTAGATAGATAAAACCTTTAATTCCGATTGCAACATACAATACACCTTAATTTATCGCCGCAAAGTTGCCTGTCAGTCAGTCTTCTACAGACTGTACTTTGGAGAGTGTGCTCAAGAGCTGCATTTACTCATACCGCCATCTCCTTTTTTCTATCGGACATCCAGACGCACTGCGTGCTACCGCCCTGTCTTGGTTGCTATTGCTTTTGCGCACCAAGCGCTTCTCAACATCCTTCATAATGCGTATAGCAAAGGAGTGGAATTCCCTCCCTGCGTCTTTATTTCCGAGAACTTATAACCCGTCCATTTTCAAAGCCAGGGTAGCCACCTTCTGGGTTAGCTCGTTCCATCGTGGATTTTGTCTTGGCCCCTGAGCTTGATTGGGATCAAAAGCGAACCCATCCTAAATAAAAAAAAGATACATTAAATTATATATAAAAATTACATATGAGAAACAAAGTAAAAAAACAATGAAACAATGCTATACCGTGTGCCGCAAGTATATGATCAAGGCTTGGTGCAAAACTGTCACCCGGGAGACGGATGAAATACTGATTTCCAGCCATTACCCGAGCTATAACTATTAATATGAGCATTGGGTGAATTCTATCAGTTCATAAATTATATTTTAAATTAATAAAAGGGCAGGGCTTAAGATAAAACGAGAGAACAGAATACTATATATATAATTGTTATCCGGAAATCACTGTGATTATTTTTTTATGTAAATTAATTGTCTCCCGCTTCCATTACAAAGTAATCCTCAGTTTACGAAAGCCTTATATTATCGCCTTTTGAGTTTAAGGTAATTTCATAATATTTTTTATTATTAATGCTATTGTGCCCGATTGAAATGCCGGTTAAAAATGAAAGATACTTTATTTATTTTAATATAAAAACAATAATATTTGTAACAATCACATCAATTGCCTAATATTGAGTCAATATTGTGAACCTTATGTAATCGATACTAAGGATACTGTACTTAGATATTTGGTACCTAAAAATATAAATAAAAGAAATATATTTAAATGCCCATGGCTCAGGTACAAATGTTTGTATTCATCATACAAACAAACGCCTTACCAAGAATCGAACCCGTTTGACTTTGAAGGTTAAACACTCCTTCCCGGGTCACGGTAAGCAATTTGAATCACAGATATAATATGTTCTAGAATGTCTTTTTAGAGTCTGATGACGCAAATGTTTTCAAACATTTTTAAATAAAGCAAAGCTTATAATGTCATCCCAAATCCTAAAATCACAGCAATTAAACAACTTAAGCTCGAAACAATTCTTTGTAAATAGACTAGCATTTTCAAATGGGTAGCCAGGCACTTCAATTTATTGCCTAGATCAGCATATTTCATTGGCTACGCTTTGTGTGAGGTTGTAAAAAAACTAGACAAAAGATACATTTGCATTAGCACGATTGAAACACAAACAGTTCATGGGTTAAAGTAACGTAAGAGATGTAATCAAATATTTTAAAATTTCTTTAAGTAAAACTTTAATCATATTTTGTATATAAAGCTATATTTTATACCAGTAGTAAATAACGTAAACTAAAACTACGTATTAATAGTAAGATACATGCATATAATCAATTTTCATATTATTAATTTTATTTATATTCTAAAATAAATATAATTGTCAGTAAATATAAATTCGTAAAAAAAAACTAGTTTTATATGTACTGAAATGCTCTGACGTATCAATTATGCATTTACAGTTGCGCTATCTCGCTTTCGGATATATATCATCGGATTCTCTGTCGTATTGGGTTGATAAAATAATATTTTTTTATATATAAAAGGTTGCATTCTGATATATAAAATAATATTGTTACAAGCATGTTATTTATTATACTATATTATGTTATTTATACTTAGCTTTTTGTATGTTATGCGGGATTTAAATTATCCACATTTTACCGTATAAACCAAACAAAAAATACTAATTTTATATAACATGTAGTGACAATGATAACTAAGAATATTGTAACTACGAGCATGAGACAACAAAAAGAAAACTCTCAAGTAGTTGTAAAACTTTCAACCACAAACGAAACGTCTAGGTTGACATATAGTAAGTTCGGGCAACTAAAATCTATTGAAAACTAGGAGTGCCTTGGATCTTAGGTACCAGTCAGTGAATCCCACTTGAAACTGCACAGCCGACAACTTTTAAAATATAAGAACAAAATATGTACAAGATTCATTTTATGACTAACAGACAAACCTGTACTAAAATTTGAAATAGAAAAATTCAAAGAGATGGTGCGAAAATCGCATAAATAAGCTGTCTTGGGATACCAAACACTATATGAACAGTAAATCAATTAATCCTACTTCTTATAGTTACATTTTAAGATTCATTTTATTACTAACTGAGAAATAAGTGTAGAAATTTGAAATAGAAAAATTCAAAGAGATTTTGCTAAAATCTCATAAATAAGCTGTCATCTGATTCCGAACACTGTATGGACGGTAAATCAATCATTCTATTTCTAAGAACATAATAACAAATAATAGTGAAAGAACTCGCAGTTAAGTTATTTAAGATTGCACCCGAATATAGTAAACAAACCAAGTTGTCTGGAATTATCTATTTTTGCACACACTCACATACACACACAATAACATACACAAACAAAGACACATAAACACATATACACATTCACGCAAACTTAAATGCACATACACACATGAGCGCAAACACACACACATGAGCACGAACGCACAAACACGCGTACATACACATAAACACACTTATTTTTTTACTTTCGATTCTTCTCAATTTAAGTTAAAATAATATATGAACTAATGAAAAATGTCATATTTATCTATCAAATGGAAGAGAACACTGAGTTTCATACTACAGGCATTTGCCTATTTTGAAATACAGGGGAATCAAGCACAAATTGTATCACGTTGCTGTCAATTAAGCATTATTATTATTATTATTCATTTTATTAATAACAGACAAATGTGTATTGAAATTTGATACTAAAACATATTATAGAAAAAGATTTTGCGTAAGCTGATATGAGATTTCGAACACATTATGTACAGTAAATCAATTAATTCAATCGTTAAACTGTAGCTATATTAAGCTGCAGGGCTACTCTTTTTAATATATTGTTTTTATTATAATTTGAGTATACTGAATCAGTGTTGTTTTGCAAATAAAACAGTTGGAGGTTTTCTAATATTAAATTAAGCAAAGCATTTGCCTATAAATCATTGCCTATTTTTATATTGTGTTCAGAAGATTCCTTGAAGATCTGAGTATATACTTAAGGCCTTAAGGGATGAATGTTTGCAGACGGGTAAGACGTTAACAAAAAAGCAATAGAAGTAAGTAAAGGAAAAATACAATATAAACTGACAATCAACTTGAGAATATCCAGCAACAGAAGCTGACGAGTATACTAGATGGAGTAACTTTAACAAAAATATATTGTTGAACGAATGGGGTCGATTCCCGCTTCTGAAGCTGCCGAAATGTGTAGCGGTGCGAGATCAAAGGCGCCGCCGTGGACCCTTTGTTTCCTTTACGTAAACACACGCGAGCTTGCGGTTGGAGGTTAAGCGCCACATACACAGAGTTGTTTTTAAAAATAAACTTTTGTGACGAAATAAATACTCACTGGGGAAATAGTCATAAAAAGGATGAGTGTAGCTGGAAAATCGCTGCGAAGAAAAATAATTCTGAAATGTATTAATTATCTTCTAAATATACCAGTAACGACCTATTAAATTTCTCGGTAACTAGCATTAAAACTTTAACATTATCTTCAACAAAATTAACGCTTAATTTTATTAAGTAAAATTTTATTCCTTTATTAATATTAATGAGTAGAAGAAAAAAGATATCTACTAACTCGCGATTAAGACTCATGAACGCCGCACGCTTAGCTTACAATAATTGAGGTGCTTACTAAACCGTATTTTTAAAGGAAATGATAGATTTAAAAGCGACAATTCTTGTTCACAGTAAAGAATAGCTTTGTTGGGTCTCTAGCGTGTTTGCAATTACTCAAACATAGAATTATTAGCTGATTTTGTCTTTCGCAAGCACAAGAAAGCCAAGCGAAGTTATCTCTTGATCTCTAAAATAATCGAAGTGTATAATAAAAACATTTAGAACTGTTTTGCGTCTATCTTTATTGCTAAGAATAAAGATGCTTGCTCGCTTTTCTATTACAGTTTAACTTGTACTGTTTATTGATCGATCCTATTTCGTATTTCGAGAATGATATTATATTCGTAACAATTGTTATTCTATTATAACACTATATTTCATAGAATATGCTCAAGTTCCTCTAGGCCTCACAGTGTTATTTTTATTAAAACGTTCAAGCCGCGGCTCTAATTTTTTAAAACTGACTTTAGTCTTTATCGATTGTTCCTTATTTTTTTAACCTACTTAGTCAAGTTTTATAAAGTTTTAAGGACAACTAAAACAATATTTAAATTCGTACCCATTAAGCAATCAAAGTTGTAATTTTTTACTTTTTCAAACGTTAACAAAACTCGTAATTTTATACGTTCTAGAAAAGTTACGAAAAGAATTACTAATTATTAATAAGCGTTATTTAATTTGGGTGAGTATTAATTGCTATATTTAAGTTTAATAGGAATCTAAATTAGTTCGTTTATGAACAATAATATGAATTTACATTTAAAACAAAAAATAAAACAATAAGGCTTCTCCAAGAAAAAGAAAAAGTGTTCGTAAATGACTTTCAGAAGTCTAAAAAGAATTTAAGAAGTTTTAGCTTTCGGTATTATCGAGATTTTCTCACTGTTTTAGGGCTGATGTCGTATTTATTTCAGAACCTAAATGTAGGTCACAGTCTTAACATTTTAAGTAGTATAAAAAGACTGAAATGGATTTAGCAGGTAAACAAAAGAGGATGAAGATTTATATACCGCTCGAGTATTGTTTCCGAGGTTGAAAATAAATATAGATTATGGTACGCAATATAGCGTAGAAGAAAATAAGATTATTTTGCATGATTAGTCAATTACAACGGAAGTGCACAAATAATCACGTAGGGCCAGTGCAAATGCAGCCAGCGCCTGTGTTCCAAAACACGAAAGAGTTAGTAATAATAAATATTTTGGTTATTCCTTCGACAACGATGCTTACGAAAGTTGGTTAGCAATTGCAGGTCAGTTCAGCACGTTTGTTTACCTCTGCCCAAATTCATCATTGCTACCTTCAATTTAAAACATGTCAAAAAGTTTTTGGGACAATCCGAAATTGTTAACTTAGTGGGACATTCTGGATTTGTTAACTCAGTTTCGAAAGTTTTGACAATTCTGTCTTTGTAGTACTGGAGATGCGATCCATAATAAATCTCTGTTTACTACAGTTAAATCGATTAAAATAGAATTTAATTTATAACAATACAAATTAAAATAAGATAACATCGTAGTGTATAAATTTATATATTACGAGTATAATAATATATTTTATGTGTTTGTATCAATGAATAGCAATTTTGTTACGTTCAGTTTTCCCGGCACTCGTGGTTGAGGAGTTTGCATGCCGGTTTCATGGGATCGTTGTCATTACGATCGATCAATTCCTAACCCTTTTATTTAATGTTTTGTTCATTGTAGCATATTCCTTATTGTGCTGTGTTTACGACATAATATGATCTCTTTTTTGTACCGGTATTTCGTTATCTCACCTTTTTCGTTTCTTAACGCATCGTTTGTCGCCGAACGTTATACATATCTTTGAACAGACGAATAGTTAACCCTATTTTTTATTTAGATACTTGGTTTGCATTACCGAGCATTGATATTTTTTTAGATTAACCATTAAGCCATTAGCTTAATGGCGTAGAGGTCTGCGCAGCCGCTCGGATAGTGAAAGCTGTTTTTTGGAATGTTAATTTTAAATGACGCTTGTTTATGATTTGAAGACACGTTATGAGTAAATGTATACATACCTAAGTAAAAAATAATTAATATCTTTATCTACTCTGATACTATAATACAAAGATTCTAAAACTGAAAACAAAATGCTTATGACAAACATTACGTACAGGCCAAAAATAATAAAAAAAAAGTTTAATTACGATACAGGTCTTGTATGGACACCTGTACTATAATATAACTTTTTAATCATAACGATACACCTATACAACCTCCAGCTGGACCAAGGAGGTTGAACCTCTACTTTAAAAAGGTTTCAATGAACGAGTCCGCGACGACGCAACACGCATTCACAATCGATGTTTGCACCTTGGCGCCAACATTTGACATTTAAAAAATCTTTTCAATATTTAAACAAAGTTTGGTTTTGTTTGCAACATTGTTTTACGTAATATAGTATGAGAGTAGATAAAGTAGTGTATGACACTGTACATAACTTGGTCTTATAACACTCGTGTGATACTATAAAAAAACTCGCCTACGGCTCGTTTTTTTAAAACACACTCATGTTATAAGAACCCTTATTATGCAACAGTATCATAAACTACTATTAAAATACTACGATAATACTAAAACTTACATACACTATGTAATAAGACTCCACAACTTAGACAAGTCTACTGAAATAGTTTTTCTGTCATAGATAAATATGGAAATCTGATTATCTTAACTTGGCAATAAATGCTAACAAAGGGGGTTGGTGTGGTTCCACATTCCACTTCCTGTAAAATAAGTAAAATATATTTTCTTCAACCGCTTTATTAATACGAGTGTAATGCTTACGACGTCTAAACAGAATGTAATCCTTCACGAATGGTATTAAGCGAGATAAAACTCATTAATTTGTTACAGCTAAGAGCTTTACCCAAAACCTCTTTATCGGGCACTAACCCCCAAAAATGAACACTGAAACCACTTAGCTGAGCCGAAACGTGTCTCCAGAAGCCACTCAATAATCGTCCTATTCATTTAAAATTCACAAAGGGTTTGTCGGTTTCAATTCGACAATCCATCAGCGAGAACTAAATACGTTTTATTTTAACACGTGGCAAATAATATATTGGGGAAAACTACGTGCCCTTTCATGTGTAATTGGGCCCTTATAAGAGCTCCTTTTATGTATTGAAGGGACTTATTTAGTAGGTTTTCTGGGTTACGTTAAATTACTTCTTACTATTTCTTTCGGTAGGTGCGAATATGTGGATAGAATTGACTTGCCAATATCGACATTGGAAGTGATGTATACCAGTATATTTTCATACAGTACAAGAAATAATGTAAATGTAATGTGAATGGATGTTAGGAAAAGGAAAGTGTCAAATATATCTTTACAATATTTGTATGTTTTTGGTATAATGTACCTCGTTTTTTCAAATAAATTACGTCCACTGTTGGAAATGAAAACATGTTCATTGTTTGGTGTAGACCAAACAATGAACATGTTTTTAGGATTATGACGGTTTCTAATATCATTATAATAAAATATTTCAGAAGAGTACTACAACAATTTATGCTTCCTTCACTCAATACAACTCTCCGCAACTTGGTAAATTTCAGACTCGACCGGCCTCGTTCGATGTCAGGAAAAAGGTGAAGTCACAATCAACGACAAACATTACAATGGCGCGAGGTTTAGTGTTGCCAGGTGAAAATAATAATTTTGCACCATAAACTAGGGCACTTAATATACTTTAATATGTTCTATTTTTGATATATGCTAACAATTAGTTGTTTTTTATGAGATACTTTAGCGTAAAGGGTTGGTACTATTCTACTTTGCCGGAAACCACACGACGTCATCAATTTCATCTATATCGCCTCTTTGGTAATCATAGTTAAATTTTCAAGTAAGAGCAAACATCCATAAAAATATATAAAAATATGTCTACGTTACTTCAGACGTAGAAACAGACACATTTTGTTTCCAGTTGCTTCTACTGGAATACTATATTTACAGATATCGAAGGTTTACCTGAATACTAAGATTTTGAGTAGAAAATATAATTAATAAAAGTACAATTTGATTACAAACTACACAATCAGCTATAAAAATATTAAAACGTGATGGCGACACCTATATACCGCAGCACAACTACGGCTACTCGAACACTTCGTATTACACATGTCGCTATCGTCAAATGTGCGAATTAGGATGGAATCGCTACAACGCGCATTTGCTGTTTTTAACGCATAATAACAATATTACAATGTTTGACATACGTCAGTTGGACCACGGTTCCCAGGCAAAGATCACTAAGCCGGAAAAAAGATATCCGCCTATAGTGGTTTCCTAAAAACACTCCAGTACATTTTCAAAAAATCTTTTGGAGAGCAACGATACTAAACGTAAGCAATATGAGATGGTACTTAAGTACTAATCCACTCGGGGATGGACTGAACTTCACTGGTGTTTTTTAGTGTCTTTGTAATAAAAGGTATTTATGTTTGCGTTAAGGTTTACTACTATTTTTCAACATCATCATCTGATTTATGTCGCTATTTATGGGGAAAATGCATTCTCCGTAAAGAGAGTACAAGAAAAATGGGACAATTTTTTTTGTTAGGTGCTAACAACTGCACATAAATTCGGGATCAATGGCTGAACGTAACCTCTGAAGGAAAAAAGTTTTGGCCACCATCTGATTACCAATTTTTGTAAAAGTAATTTAGCCTCAGTAATGGTAGGCATTTTTTTTATTAAAGACGTCGTCGATATTTGATCACAGCGAATGGATTTACGCCGAACACGATTGTCCTTTGTGATCCTGTCACGTACGTTTGTCAAGTAAATTGCTTTTAGATCCATTTGTTGTGATCTCATAGATGAAAAATGAACTATCTATACGATATTCAAATCCACGTCATCTGGAAAGCCGGGCAAGTCACCATATAACCACTAGAATACAGATAGAGGGTCTCACTGACCCTGTCAAATTTAAACGAGGCTATGTAACAACGCTTTCTGTGTATTGTCAAAATGTTTTGTATACCGCTAGTAAATAACGTCAAGCAATGAAAGTAATTATTTATCTTATACAGGATGTTCCAAAAAATAGGGTCAAGCGAAAGTCCAAAGGTAGAGCATTACTACGGCTACCCGAATCGCCTCATGTATGTTCCGCGATGTATCATAGTTTTCGAGTTATAAACATTATTCATAATTTTTGACATACCTTGATTAACAAAAAAATATTGGTCTTCGAAACATCAATTATTAAAATAAGCAACTGTTTTTTTAATCTAAACTAGCTGACCGGGTAACGCGTTGCTATGGTAACGCCTTGCTATGGTTACGTTATTGATGCAAAAAGAGCGGGAAAAAGTCTGCCCGCTCTTTTTCACACACGAACAACAAATTTGTGTTCTTAGATTATAGACTAGCTGACCCAGCCACGCGTTGTTGTGTCTCAGTTATAGATGTCGCTGTACCGAAATGAATCGCGCTAACGTTGCGGTTCTACGACTACACATATAGCTAACCATTCTTAGCCTTCTTGAATTTTATTCTTAGGCACTGTGGTAACCCGTATACAATGGAAAAAGAGCGAGAAAAAGAGCGGACAGACAAACACATAAACAACTCTGATCTTAGATTATATTATAGATTAGGTAAATTATTTGCCTTGCATAAACAAATATGGTTAAGTTGGTTATCATTGCGCCACAAAAAATAATAATCATAAAAGATCAATAATATTATTATATTAAAGTTACAATTTAAATAATTAATAACTGTTTTTTTATTAACTAATAAAGCTAGTTACAATTTCAACGCTATACCATCATTCCCTTAGAATGGAGTTGCATAGAATGATAAGATTGAAAGTCATGGCGCCGCCCGGCGTTGTCAAATAAGTGTGATGTTTCATTAATCACCGCTATTGATTAATTGATGGCTGGTGAAACTAAAAGTCTTTAGGTTAGTTGATATAGACTTTATCATTGCTTTCCTTTCAAATTTCTTCCGGCATTTTAATTATATTATATTTTTAAAATAGTTCTAGATTTTTTTTAATCTAGAATTAAAAAAAAAAACTATAAATAAAGTACTACAACTATTGTGGTATTATGCTATCCAACTGAACTATAACTGTTAAGTTTATGAAAGTTATAATATTCACCTACAGAAAAAAAAATCTCTCTGACTGATAATCTCATGAAAATCAAGGTTTCTGAAAAAACATTAAAATAAATCCAAAATTATGAAAACTCGGGGAATGTCTATAGGTAAATTTGGGTAACCCAAGTGCGACTTTCTTTCTGGACTTCCAGTTGACCCTATTGTTTGGAATACCATTATATAAAAAAACTTAAAAATTATCTTGCAAAACCTGAAGAAAACGATAACCCACCGTTTTCTTCAGGTTAGATGGCATGCCAAAGAAGTTTATATATAGTCAGCAAAATAAGATTGCAACAAAATAACAAGCACACAGGGTACAATTAATATTAAATAAATTCTCTAAAATGTGTAGCCTAACGGTTACGTATCTGTCCCGGCTTTCTCCGGCTAAGTAAATTTGATTGTATTAATAGGAACAAAAACCATATAATTACTTAGTGTTATATATGTACGTATATAAAAAGAGGCTTCTAGTAGCGAGTACTGTGATAATGAAGTACTACCTAAAACGCATGTTCGAAATAAAAAACAGGTTATCGTAAATGACATTTAACAATGTAAAAGAACATCAGAGCAATATTTTTTAAATTATATTATCACTTTTACCTTAATAAAACCTTTTCTTCTCTCTTAAGGAAACCAATCTATTTTGCAGACCATATTTTTTGATCGTCATACGTAAACTATCTTGACTAAGTCTATAACCTTCCCGCAAATGCAAGAAATAAGTTGGCAAAGTTTTATCGCAATCGGATGAACGGTATGGCAGCGAATAAAATACGAAGAAAGTTATATTCTTTCTTATATATTCGATTTCGTTATGATTAGTATTATTATAGTAAACATAGATATATATATATATATATTTTACTTACAATTTGATTGTTTTGTTTTGGGAGAAAATTATTCTTAGGTTATGAATAAGAAGGAAATGTTTAAGACTATTTATTGTTTTCTATTCTGAAATTAGTTCGTCAATTCAATTGAAAATAATTTATGTGGTATGCTCATGTCAACAAATATTTTCAATATTACGTACGTGTATCTATCAAAAAGAACAATTTTGCTGCAGGATACCAAGTGCCAGAATCTATTTCACACATGACCGCTTTTCATATGATGAAAAGAAAAGGTTCGATTTCTGCGATAAAGATATGAAGATCCTTTGCTGAAGAAATAGAAAATTATTTATCTCCAATATACCTATGTTTGATTTTTCGATTATTAACACAAGAAAAATTATTAGAATCTTATTAAGGGAATAGAAATATTTTTAAGGGAGTGTGTGTTAGAAGTGTAAATCAACATATTTGTTATATATGTTTTTACACTAATACCTGATATATTTGAATATAAAAAGGTGTTCGATAAAGGTGCTACCCAAACCGTAAAGAAGGGTAAGATTACCTCCTGGGGATGTGCTATAAAAATTGTGACAAGTTAAAAATGTCAGCGATGCTTCAGGATGTATATATATTTAATGATTATATAATTATTCCACTTTTTAATGCTATTTTATATGATAAATGATTTTAAAAGAAAAATTTGTATATTGATTTCGATTATTCGCTTGAGCTGATATAACAACAACGGTTAACAAAATGTTGTTTTTAAAAATATTGTCCCGTTTCGAAATATTATTGAAAGTTACTTTCATCCTCTCAACTATTTCGGGAACTACTCCTGTCCGCGTTTTTTTCGGGGTTGTGATTTATTGCGCATTAACCGCGATAAAAACTTAAATGATTTATCTAATCCACCTAGGTTATGAATTACACGTCAAAAAAACAAGAATGAAAAATCCGTTCTTTCATATTAGTAGTAAACATTCTCGTGAAAAAGTATTTCAAAAATTACTATAATGCAAGAAGTGCTAGACTATTCCAGCAATTTCGAAACTTATTGTATAATTGACTAAAACTGTGCCGATTGAAACAGACACTACTATTTTTCCTGTTTTAAACAAAATCATTTGCAAACTATAATATTTATATTGTGTTCGACTTCACATGGCTTAGAAATGTTACCAGAAAAAACTATTTTGGTTGGTTATATAGCCCTTTTTGGCTTTTTAATTACTTACGTGACAACTAAGCGTCATAACCACATGAAAAGCTATTTTCGTAGGCCATATACACTGACCACATGAGTAGCACAGCACACGCATCACTGCGCCCATAATGAGTACTTCTAAATGAAAATATTGGTTTATTTATTAGTCTACCAAACGTTATAAATATTTAAATAAGTCTACAGTTATTTTATTCTAACTATAATAGACTGAAGATAAAGATTCAAAGACTGCAGTGTGTTATAAAAGATGTATCAAATGATTCAGTGAATGTCGAGAAATCTTATTTTCTTAGCACTCCAGACTATCTCGATCACAAACACTTAAGATTTCTATCTAGCTTGTATCAACAGACAAGAAAGATGATTTTATCATAGTGACTTCATCGTATATCCGAGTCTATTGATGTTGTATAACGATAAAAAATCACTATTACTACGAGTAACATCTATATATATAAAAAATCCCTGTCACAGTGTTTGACCGTGATGAACTCCGAAACTAATCAACCGATTTCGATGATATTTTCTTCATTTCGCTGGATTTGTTCCGACCTAGGACATAAGATAGGTTTAAATTTAATTCCTAATTAGCCCTTTCAGCGCCAGAATATTTTAATATTTTTTTGCCGTATGCCGTCATACATATAATCAGCTACGAGATAAATCGTAAATGCTAGGTACGATTTATTCCATTAAAAGTCTGATCTTTGATTTTATCATGTGTTTTCTTTGCTAATGCCAAAAGTTCAAAATCCGACCTTGCCTGTAGTGCCAACAAATAAATTTTTGTATAGGAGGTCCAACTAAATCTACGAATATATTCGTGGTCGGCACCATGCTAAAGACCCGCACTACGAGTTTTCTCGTAGCTTGCACGCAAAGGGTTAAAAGAAAATATTGCAAATAACAATAATTGACGAAATAACGGGTCAGCTAGTAGTAATAAAACATGTGAAATATTGAAAAGTGATGTGTAAAATAACAAAAATACATAGTAAGTCTGCTAAACAACTTAGTAGGAAATCTCTTGCTTCTTACAACTAACAATCATCTTTTCTTTCGCAAATAAAGAGAGCACAATAAATTCCTCCCTAAAATGATACAACAATGGGTCACCATACCACGTCAATAAGTGACAAGTAAATACCACTTACGGCTAGTTTCCATTATATTCACATCTACGCCTGTTGTCGCATGGTTGAAAACACGAAAATCACATACTGTTCGCATCTTTCGCAGCTTTGGATAGTGTCCAGCCCTCATCCCCACTATCACGATCGATAGTACCATCGCAAGACACTCTATCGCTGAATTATCGCCTTCTCCCCTTCGTTCGCACGGCTGCTTTTGCTACTCGGGATTACTTTGTTCCTGCTTTATGTCAATGTAACGAACGTAAAGTGGTATACAACTCCTGTGAGTTGATGACATATTATCTTATGGTTATTGTTATGTAGCTCAAGCAATATTTGAGTTGTGTGGAATTTTTCCAAGTGCTTTTTAAGTAATCCGGTTTCTTGAAACTATGCTTTCTATTATATAAAGATGATTTTATTAGTTTTATTTACACAAATCGTATATATAAAAAACGATTTGAATGAATTTTATATGACATATCAAATAATAAACACTACAAACAAGAGGAAAATAAAACAAAACATCGGTATTATGTTTTATTTTCCTTATTTTTATACTATTCAACATCTTAATTTTATACTAGCTTCCATTCGTTGTTTCACCCGCATGGTGTTCAGTGTGTTACGGAAAGTCTTTATCGCGCTTCACCGGGGAACGTGGGAATTTTAGGTTATTCAAAAACATATGATATCAGTATTTAGGAAAATAAACGAAATACAAGTATGTTTATTTTTGATCAGAAGGCTTACTAATTAATTAAATACTTATCACTTCAAAACTGGTGGACCGTTATACAATATTTCAACCGTATTTTCACCCCTGCAAACGTACAAATCTCTAAAATGCTGAGCATCAGTCCAGCTATTTGTTACTAGGAGTATTGAATTTCATGCTTCTTATTTAGAAAACACTGGGTATACATAAAATATATTATTCACTTATAGGCGACAGTATTTAGAAAAAGCATAAAATGTGTATTTATTTATTTTTGATCAAAAATCTTTATTATTTTCTTTTTGTTATTTAAGCATAATGATTTGATTTTGATATTCTTTTACTAGTATTAATTTCTTTGGATATAAAAAATTTAGCAGCTGCATGCTTTGGTAACAAAAAATAAAATAGCGACATAGCTGTTTCTTCTTCTTACGATGTTGATACGTGTAAAAGTATTGCATTCGATGTTGTAGGTAGTAGTTCCATGAACAAATAGAGATGGCGGTAGCGTCAATTTGTGACCGGTGACCTTCTCATAAAATATTTTATTTCCTTTTTCACCTCTTTAAAGGTATAATTTTCAAAAATGCTAAAGAACGTTTCCATTTATTTGGTACCAGCGATCTGTGCACCGAATTTTATGCTTCCTTTTTTAAAGAGACGGTCTTATTAAAACTACTTTTTTCCCCTATTTCACACACGTTTCACGAGGTAAAGTTAATACTTTTATATTTATCGAAAGCCTCAATACTAAGTTTAACTCTCTAACCTTAAAAATGGCGAAATTTTTATACAAAATTTCAACCCCTCTTTCAACCCTTTTAGGGTAGAATTTTCATATTCCTATGTACCCTTTTTATATTTCATCCCTTAGGGATTCCATTTTTCTATATCCTTATTTAGTGAACTTTTTCTTTTTTTTATAAACACACTGTCCAAATTTCAAGTCACTATGTTCAGTTGTTTAAGTCTATGCGTTGTCCGTCAGTCAGTATAACACCTTTTAAAATATACAGATTGTCAGAGAACTTTATTTAAAACTGTATTAATTTTCCGTTTTGAATTTCAACCGAAATTTTTTTGAATGAAGATTTACTTAGAAATTTGAAGTTGTATTTTCTTGCCAATAAAGCTTCTTTCAAAGCAACCAATCGTCATGAATTAATCATAGGAATTGCGACTCATCGATTTTGCGGACGTCAGTTTGTAACTTCATAATCTGGGACAAACTCCACCAGGAAGTGTCGGGTTACATCCCACTGCTTGTTTCCGCCGTCTGTAATTGTTTGTTTGTTAATTTGATTGCATAGGGAGGCGGAATCAGGGCTGCATATTTGAATACATCATCTCGGCGCCAGCTCAAACAAAGGTATATAAAGTTTCAAGACGGGAGGGTGACGTAAGCGTTTGTTTGGAATCACAGACTGTACAGTATGATTAAAAAGGACGTTTATCTACTCAATATAAATTAAGTAATCTAACATCCGCACCTTTTACCTATTGAAATAAAACACTGTAGAAAGACACATTTATGCACCTTACAGCGTTTACATTTGTTGATGTATATGCAAAAAATACACCAGAGACGACATCAATTATAATTCAATTTTTTGGCGTGATAACGTCTTTTATAAATCGATAAACGCCGGCTGCATGTAGGAAAACGCATGACTCATTGTCACGTTCCACCTGAGCCGAGCGTGCAAGCAAGAGCGCGGAACAAGCGATAGAGAGGCACGATCGGCCTATGCATTCGCCTTGTGACGCATCTATCTCTGTTCCACTCTATCGGCCGATGCGTCTGAGTAAAAAAGAGACAGCGGCAGCACAGAACCTACACACACGTGAACTGTTTTGTCAACTGTTTATAAAGTGAATGTGGTTTTCATTGTTTATTACAACAATTGCGACAAATAAGGTAATTAATAATTGCATTTTAATAATTTGATTGGCGATATAATCTCATATATTAGTTCTCTGATTATTAAAAAAGTAGCATCGGTCGGCGAGTGCAGTAACAATAGGTTATGTTACAATTTTGACTAAAAAATTATTATGACTCATATAAACGATCGTATAAAAAGTCAACTGCTTTTATTTAGTATTTAATCAAAATTTTTCGTCAATGTTTTCCAATGACGTTATCACCTAATATTATCGTCCGTTAATCGACTTTATAGACAACCAATTTTTTGTAATAATGATGTAGCCTGTAAGGCGTAGGTATACAGCACTTCTAAAAATTAAAGTATTGCCACAAAGTAAATTATAACGTAAAAGTTTTACTGCGTAATCATTCACTCATTTTATGTTAAGCTGGTTAACTTTTAATGAGTAGAATGTAGCAGTAGCACAACATAATTGTCTTTTGACGTTTGAAAATGACGATCGCTTGGTGCAACGGTAGCGATCCTGCCTTTCGCAGCAACGGTCCTGGGTTTGAATCCCGGAAGGGGCAGATGTTTGTATGATGAATACGAGAATTTATGCCTGAGTCATGAATGTTCGTTTATATTTCTATGAATATTACTTATTTATGTATGATATATTTATGTCTATCCGTTACCCTAGTATCTATCATACAAGCCTTAAAGTGCTTAGTTTGGGCTAGGTTAATTGGTGTGAATGTAGGAAATTCTGATGAATATTAAATCAACAAATACGAAAAACTATTAATCTATAAACCATACCGGCCCCACTGATCTTAGCTAATATTTTTATTAATTTAAATAATGGAAATTAAAGTCGTCGTTCTTTAAAAACAAGTACGCTTTTTAATTTCCATAGCGTCGTAATAAAAATTTTCATCAAAATTCCTCTTATAGCCTTTTTTAAACTTGATTAAGTATTTCAAATCAGTTATAAAAAGCCTCGAGCATCCGTAATTTAATGATGAAAGTTAAGTAAAGAGCGCGCTGTTTAAAAAAAATTGCAAAAAAAATGTTGATTTGTTTAGGATCGGAATATATTGGCATTCATGCATTGCAGGAATTTATGCGTGCAATATCAGTCCCAATAATAGTACTTTGGGATTTCAAATTAACAATATGTGTATAAGAAACAAGGTCAGTCGGTACAGTAAAATCATTTAGATCAACTAGCGGCCCGTCCTGGCTTCGCACGGGTGGACAAAATTCTTTAAATTTTTTCTATTATTAAATAATTTTCCGTTAGCGCCATCTAGCGTCCGGTAGATGAACTACTTACGGTGAACGCGTTGCCATGGTAACGCATATACAATGGAAAAAGAGCGGACAGACAAACAACAAATTTGTTATCTTAGATTATAGATTTCCAAGTTTATGAAGTTACCGTGTAGGTGAAGTTTGATTAGCATTAAGGAAATTTTATATTTATTGGCAAGCCTTATGTGGTAGGCAACAGGCCTAAACGTGATTTGGTTTTCTATATTGGAGCAAGGAATGTATTGTAGTGTGCGCAGAAGACTTTATTTAGACGATTTGATTTCGCATAAACTTGCGTAATAAAACCACGTGATTTGGTAACTGCTAACAAAATCATCGATGCCGATAAACAACATTGAGGGATTTGTCTGTGATTTCAAATTTCAAAATGAATACAAATTTTATAATTATATTTACACAACTAATTTTGAAGTAAAGTTGAAAGTTTGTGATTAATCCATCAAATTAAATCAACGGATTCTAGATAAAATAAAACGAACTTTATCTTAAAGTTTCTTGAGTGAAGTAGATATATGGATAAAAATATTTGTTAAATCTATCACTGCTATCTAGTGGGTATCATGACAGACAGGTTAAAAATAAATTGGAGCAATTTCTTAAGAACCGATTTTTAGTAAACGATATGAGTAGGTAAATAAGTACTCTGATTTAATTTGAAAAATGATGTATTAGTACATCATTAGTACAGGGTGTTTTTCGGCCACCAGCCAAGATAAGAGACAAGGACAGAAAATCCTTGTCTTTCATCTTGGCTGATGTTAAGTAACGACAGGGTCGAAAGATAGCAACAACGGAGAAATTCGATATCTCACCTAAATTACTGGAACACAGTAATCGTTATGAAGAATTTATTTTTCAAGAAGATTGTGAAGTTATTCAGTCTTAGACAAATATTATTATTGATTATTACTTCTATTACGTTTGCAATGGAAAAAAATAACATCGCATCGTTCACAACAAAGTCTTCGATGAAATAGTTATTGATCAATATTGTCGAAATGCTTTCATAACATACTAAGAAGAACCCTTCCGTGAACCGCTGTCGCCCTTTGTTTATGCTAATGATTCGTTGTTGTTACTAGTCCCAATTATTAGTTCGGGACTATTTAAGAGGGGGTTGTAATATTGTTATTGTAGCCCCGCTATTAGTGGGGTTGGGAGGCCTTCTTGATTGCTAATCTGTTCGGGAATTTCGGTTCTTTTATTGTTTTGCATTATCCAAGAGATGGTTTAGTTTAACTTTGCTTCAGCTCGGAGGAAGCTAAACTGAAGTTTATCTGTTGACTATTGATTTGAGCCCTTAGGAATTTACTGGTAAAGTTACGAGAATGATTTTATAATACGTTGACCTCGTAAAGTAGATGTAAGAAATATGCTTAGAAAATTTCATGTCTGTCGTGATGCTCGCATTGCGTTTGAGAGTGTGTTTGTGCAAGAAGTTCTTATATTGTTTAAAGTTTCATAATGTATTGAATGTGTTGTTTTCTGTTTGTATCTTTGTTAATGTTTAGTTGTATGTGCGCTGCGCCAAATTATTGTTATAATTGTACTTTTTTCCTAATCTCATTTTAAGCGAACATTATGTTTTTATGAGAATAAATGTCTTTAAACCCTTATGCTTCTTAGTTATTTTATCAAAGCATTGTTCAGATTAGTTTCAGTTTGTTTTATCTGCAAGTTATATGTTTTGGTCGGAAGACATCAACGTTGTTATATAAGAGTATCTGTATTAATCTTAATTAATCTTATATTCGTGGTTACTTATATTATAATTTAAAAAAAGTCGATTTATTTAAAACTTTCACTGATTAAAATGCTTACCTGGAAGTTGACACTAGATTTTAAATGTTGATTAAACGCATACTACTTTTAATTTCAGATTTGGCATAATCGGTTATACCAGCAACGATGTTTTAGGTTCCTTTTTGTAAAGATTTGTGAAAAAATAAGATCTTTTAGTTCAACTGACTTTTGAAATGGGTCTTATGTAATGGAAAGTAACAAAAAACAAACGATGGTATTTTGCCAAATGAAGAAGAGGAGCAGAAGCTTATGTACCTACTGTTAATTATTGAAGTTCCAAATATACAGGATACAATCTCTAAAGATATTTTTTCGCATTCAATTTAACAATCACAAACTAATAATCTACCCGTAATAGAGCTCCTACTCATTTAATTTCCTTTTTCCCGGTTATATTTTTACAAGGCGCTACATTAATTTTACGTTGATTTCGATATGATTTATTTTCGAAAGTTACGCAAGAGATCGTGAAAAGAGGAGAATTTTATGCTGGTACACGAACATTCATTTTGGCACACGCCACCTTGTCGCCAGGTGTTATGGCCTATTTTCGAATGGACTACGGAGAATGCGAGTGGTTGTCAGCACGTTGTCGTATATTTCCTGCAGCCATAATTCAATTGGTGCGGCGCCCGTTGGCCGCCTGCAAGGCTTTTGCTCTTTGACAAGAAATGTAATTAGAAAAGTATACAAAATCCCTAACGGTCATTGATGAGATAAGCGTGTTATTGAAGATAAAACGTTTCAAGAGTGTTAAGGGGATAAACCACTTTACTGTTTATTTTTACTAAAAATGTTATTGGCATTCGATTGTTTTTTATTATTTTATATTATGAAAACGACATCTGATTATTAAAATATCTACCATATCATACTAATAATTAAAATGATAATAATATTAAATAATAAAGTTTTTTCTTCTCTTCCCTATTCAGCGCAGACGAAAGTAAGCATTATATGGCTTGTTTAATACAAACATATTAAGGTAATAAAAAGATCCACATATATGATACATAAATAAGTAGTTTTTGTTATTTATAATTTACCATTTCTATATGTATAATACAAAGTTACTGTATGAAAATTTTTATTTTATTTTAAATTAGTATACTAAACAACGTATATAATACACATGTTATATATATACAAATTACCATGAACTATGCTCATGCTCGTCACTCATATAAAATTCATAAGCGGTCACGTAAAAAAAAAAATAACAGAGTGTTATTCTTCCACTATGATCATATTTTACCATAAGTTCTCCTTAGTACACTAAACCATTTTCTAAATGTAACAAAATAGTTAAATATCCAAACAGATACCCTAAAAATGTAGCCGGACAAATGGAATAAAAATGCTGAAACGCTTAAAAGGCTCTAATAAGTGTATAAAATTAAAAAGTAACTTGACTGAAAACCAGACCATTCCTTAAATTACAATCGATCCAAATGATGTTGAAATAAATACTTTTTAAAGGTACCCAAAGCGTGTAATTTTCATAATTATATTTAATCCTTACCTTTCATCTTAATTCAAGGAGCATTATAGTCTTTTAAGAGGTAACTGTTTATTAAATTGAAATAAGTGGACTGAAATATAAGACCTAAATATTTATGACGAATTTTTTTAAATGTAAAATGTATAAAAAATTATGTAAGTCTGTAATTAACCTGTAGGCTGTAAGCTATTGCTTCTTAATAACTTTATAAACTGTTAATATATAAAGAACAAAAAATAAAGCAGAAAGACTTTAACTATCATTCGGCAGACGTGATAGAAAAGAGCAGCGTCCACATTAAAAAAATGCGGATAATCTTGACGGGTATATAAATAGTGAATAGGATCCCAACAATAACAATTTATTTTAATTAAGTAGGAAGTTTAATCAAGCTCATAGGTACATTGACGTTTCGATCTACCATATGCCACCTTGATGTGCTGTTGATATGTTTTTTATATTATTACATACAGATTAGGCATTCATGTTTAAATAATTCTTGACAATTTTATTATTAATACATGGAACTGATAAACTCTGCGGAGAGGCGTCTCCTTAATTCTTATGGCTCCTGCCTTCCAATTCAATTTAAAAGCATTATCGAGCAAATTTTTTTCAAAGTTTCAAAACAATTTGGCTGTCTTATATAATTACTTTAATGAATTTTATTTGAACACGTAAGAAAAGATAGAAATATTAAAATTATATCTGTGATTTCTTAATTTTGTAAGTTAGAAGAAGAACTGAACTCAACCAAATCGACTACCATCATTCAGTATAAAGCGATATGAAAAAAAGAATATCACGGGAATATAATAAATAATAATTGAAATAAGCTTGAATTCCAAAAACATTCTATCAATAAATTCAATTTTCCGTTAGCGCCATCTACCGTCCGGTAGACGAACTACTTGCGGTTAACGCGTTGCTATGGTAACGTTATTGACACAATGGAAAAAGAGCGGGAAAAAGAGCGGACAGACAAACACGCAAACCACTTCTTCTTCTTCTTAGATTATAGATTAGTAAGAAAAGTGATACCCTCTAAAACAGCAATGTTTCTGTATTAGATCTAATAAAACGATTTCTAAAATCAATTACGTATATCTTAAGCGAAACATCAAACTTTTTTCATAGATCTTAATGATAATGGCATATTCATAAAAAAGGGCGTCTTAAAACAAAGAAACTGTATGCAAGTAGTAAGCATGATTGCCCAGCTACGAAGTATAAGGTTTGACTTCGACCCAAGCCGTAAATCTGCCAGGAGTATCGTGATACGGGTCGGCTTGCACGTCAACGGAAGGACCGATAAATAAGGAAATCATGGGCTGAATAAACTAGAATGCTATAGGAGCCTTAACACACTCCATTTGTAACCTATCTTAATCTTTATATAAATCAACGGAGAATGGGAAACCTTATCAATAACGAAATTAAAAAAAAACATTATATGATTTAAAGCAGATTACATCATTTTATTTTACTAGAATTACGGCCTGTACAATATCTACAAGTTTCGCAAATTCAAAGGCTATTATGTATGTGGAATATGTTTCAGTATCAATGAAGGAATAAATTTATCATTTGTAGAGTCGCTGTCTCTACATATTAAGAAAAGAGATGGAAATATTTTTGTTTTTTTGATGTCGTTCACGGATAATTTTAAAAATAAATATAGGAGGTGTATCGTTGTGAATTGTATTCTTGCTTCTAAAATACATAAAATATAACAGCTAAGTTTGTTCGTCAGTTTTTATTATTTTTCACTATGAATATTATTTATTATAGTTATGGAATTATTATATTTTATCCTTACCAAAATCCATCTTATGGACTACTTGGTAATTCAATATAATAAATTATTATATTGTTTTTTTTTTGTAATAGTAAGAAAAAATTGCATGGTTGTTGGATCATGATCATACATGTACACCAATCTATACAAAAGGTAACTATGTTTGTAAGTTTCGACGTGCAAGGTGATCTCCAAAACTAATATGACTACTATTGATATCTGAATGTATTTTTATATGTGATATTAAAATACATTCACATTGCTAATTTAGGTCTTGTCATTTGTAATAATGTAAACAAATACATTTTCATTAATATTATGCAAAAGTAGTACATATTATTCGATTTAAATCATCATCTAACTGTAATTTATTTTGTAATTATTGCATTTAAAAATTGGTATGTATGTAAGTTTCAGTATATTTATATAATTATCATTATATTATAATTATCATTAAGTCCACCGGTTGTATCAATTTTATATTTATGGTCAATAAAACTTTTAAATGAATAAATAAATAAAAACCATATATTTTTTTATTCGTGGATAAAGTCCAACATTAATCTAAATTACCTATAAAAAACGTTTTTAAATTTTGATAGTCCTTTGAGGAACAGTGTTTTTTGGTAAAAAATAGTTAAACAATTTGACAATGTAAGTTATCCTTAATGATGATACATTTGTCTACGATTTTTGTAAATTTATTTTAAGAGATTAAAAAGGTATGAGTATTAGTAGTAGGTAGTGAGATGGTAATTCCACTGATATGTGGTGACGATATATGTCGATAAGCATCCACTAGTCATACACATATTATACTATACTTTCTCTTAAGTTACCATCGTTACATTAAAACACCGACAATATCACAGAGTTAGTTATATATGCATGTAAAAGGTACCTTATAATACCTTTATAATTTCATAGTCCTATTACAACATGCACGACCTTTTGTTAATGGTTTCCATTTGCTACAATGACTCGGCCCAATTTTAGTTACATTGTAATTTTGAGACCATTCAGTGGCATTATAAATACCTATTAAATTATCAAAAGTTGTTACACTGGGATGTAGGAAGAACATTCAGGAAGTGAGTTGAACGAAAGGAAAATTCGATATGGGTATCGCTATTAAGGTTTCTTGGAATGTTGATTACAAAAGTGACATTTGGTTTATAAGAACAAGTCAATTTGAAATCAAAAGAACTTCACGCGAATGAAGCCAAGCAAAAACTAGAAAAATGATATTATTTACCTTACAAATCTATGTAAAAACATTATGTCACAGTAAATATTTGTAATTTTTAACAAAATCTGCTCAAAAATATAAATTTTAAATACTGATTTAAAGTCTAAGACTTAAGGTTTGATATTAATTGAATTGCTAATGCTGTGTTTTGCACATTAAATGGATTTAATAAAAAAATATCAAAAACCCGTTTTAACAATGAAAAAGAGTTGGTTGCTTAAAATACATATTAATGACGCTTCTGTATTAAATCATATTTCAATATAATTTGTTTTTAAAGTAAATCTATAAGACAGTAAAAAAAGCTTCGGTTCTCTTTCACTGTCTTCTGGATTTCCTTCTTTTACGTTGTTATGATTGGTCATTTTCTACCTGAACTCCAGTGAAAGGGTGAACTTGATTGATGATCAGCCGGTGTCTATAAAAACACACAATCATTGTTGTCCGGGAAGGTTTTACTCAACCTTCACAATGAAAAGCTGTAAAATAGAAAATTATATTCCGGGGCAGGAGGACTGATAATTTTTTTATTAAAAGACATTTCACCAAAATAATTTAAATTAAATATTTCTAATTTCTTTTCTAAATATATCATTTGAAAAGCGAAAAACCAGCTCTACAATTTATGGAAGTTTATAAGAGTTTTACAATGTTTGGTCTGACGACCGGTTTAGCTAAGCGGGATTGACCTTACCTTTGAAGCCAAACGGCGGGACTGTTTGGCTTCAAAGGTGGATTCAAGTTCCGGAAGGGCAGATGTTTGTGAGGTAAATACGAGCATTCTTGGGTAGAATTGGAAGTCATGACCTGAGTCCTGGGTATTTATATATATTTCTATGAATATTACCTGTTTACGTAAGCCCTTTAGATAGTGTTATGTATAGGTACTAGTTATTCGGAGCTTACTTTGGCCTTGGCTAGTTGGTGTGAACGAAAGACTTATGTTAACCTTACAATTACTTATTTTTACTTCGGTATCTCTTAAGAAATATGTATAAAAATATGTAGGTTCTGTCTGTACATTAATTTTTTTGGAGATATTTATGATAAATATTCCTTTTATGGCTCACTGATACCAATTTTTTTATTTATTTTTTGTTTGTCTTCCTGTTTGTCTGTCCGTCTATCTGTGTGTCCTTCTTTAAGTCAAGAACGGGTTGACCGATTGCGATGAAATTTGGCATATGTTTAGAACATACGATTGCGCAAATAATACGCTATATATCATAGTGTTAAAATCATATAGTCCTAAGTAATATTATAAATACGGAAGTGAGTTTGTTTGTTACACTTTCACGCCTTAACTACGAATTGATCATCATGATATTTTGCATACACTTTGCCAGAGGTACAGAACACCTTTTAGAAATGCAGAATAGAAAAAGTACTGTTCCAGAGGATAGAAATAAATTTTAATAGATAATCTACATTAACGCTAGCTAGTTATATTAGAAATTGACTGTAGTACATTAATAACTTATTTCGAAATGTTATATTCATTATAAGATGATAAAAATAAATAAATAAATATTTCCTACATTCACACCAATTAGCCTAGCCCAAAGTAAGCACTGTAAGGCTTGTATTATGGATACTAGGGTAACGGATAGACATACATATATGATAAATAGATATGTAATATTCATAGAAATTTATAAAAACACCCATGACTCAGGTACAAATGTTCGTATTCATCATAAAAACATTTGCCCCTACCGGGATTCGAAAACAGGACCGTCGCACTGTGGGACATCCATAGGTCATAAATCTTAAAAACCTGCTTTCTAGTTTTACATTTTATTCCTTGTCGTTACATTGGATAGTTGCGGTACCTTCTGAAACTATAAATAGGTCAGTAATTAGAGTGCGCCTTCATTATCTATTGTGCATTCAAAGAGAGCGCATCGCCAATCGTAAATACTGTTATCAGTGAGTCATTAAAAAACGTGACGTCATTTGTTGTCATTACGGGACCTGTGAGTGCTGTGTGTGTTTTTTCGGAAATGGATATCCAAGAACAGGGTATGTAATAATTAATATTTTTATTTTAATTGTATCTTAGTATATATTTTCTTTAGTATGTCATTGCTACGAGGCGACTTTTCTTGGAGTATTATATTTTAATATTCAAAGTTTGAATAAACTTTTAAATATGTTCCCACTCGCTCCGACTATGGAGGTATATTGCACCATAATCTTTAGACTTTCTTATCTTAGGAAAATTAAAACTTGGCTGCCCTTATCTGCCCTTTTGGCGATGACAAGGGTGCTACGGTTGCCAGATTATGTCGTAGCATTTGCTACGAAATTAGTTTATTTAGTCTTAGTGCTTTGTGTAGGTTTTGTGACTGAATTTTAACCGTTTTTTTTTGTTTTAGGTAATTTATATATATGCTCGTTTTCAAGAATGCATATTCTTGAAATATGGCTAACTGTCAATACCGATAATGACTCGGAAAAGTGTCGTCAAGTCCTACAAAGTTTGTTGACTACTCTGAACGATGCTGAGAACATTGATATTCATTATTTAGAGAAAATTGTTAATAATTTATGTAAAGCTATTGCTCGATTCTGGAAAAAATGTAATAGGGATAAAACCAAGCTTTTATATAAGAATTCCGATTGGTTTAATGTTATTGAAAAAATTCAACTTGTGAAAAACAATAAGCAATGTACTCCGTCTGAAACGTCGCCGTGTCATTCACGTGGTCGTCCTCGAAAACCTTTTACGCAATGTAGTAAAAGGACTAAACGTCGGAGAGTAGCTGATTTGTCAAAGTCTGATGATTCTACTGTGAGTGCATTGCTTGATGTTTCAGACTGTTCATTCGATTCGTGTATATCTAGAGTTAGCACTGATGATGTCTTGTCACTTGTGACTGATGCTCAGTTGACAAAACATCAGTATTTATTAATTAAAAACTTTGTTTCTCCTAATGTATTACCATGTTACCAACAAATTACTAAAGCGAAACAGAGATGTTACCCTTCTAATATAACTGTTTCCAAGTCTTCAGCTGAAGTTGAATTACAAAGTCTTTTTGATCACACAGCTTCTCGAATCCTTGAATCTCAAAAAGAGGTCTTAGATCAGATTCCTGATGATTGTTTGTCTAATATCTCTTTACTTGGGAAATGGGGATTCGATGGCAGCACTGGACATAGTGAATACAAACATTTTTTTTCAGATTCAACTTTAGAAGATAGTAGTTTGTTTGTAACATCTTATGTACCCCTTCAAATTATTGTAAAATTAGCTGAAGATAATTGTAAAATTTTATGGAAAAATCCTCGACCCTCTTCCACTAGGTACTGCCGTCCTATTCGATTTCAATTTTTGAAAGAAAGCACAGCAGTGTCTTTGCAAGAGGAAGCTTATTTTAAGGATAAAATTGAAAGTTTGCAACCTACTTTTATTCAGATCGACAATCGTGAATTGGTCGTTTCTCATAAGTTGCAGCTTTCAATGGTAGATGGTAAAATTTGTAGTGCTTTAAGTGAAACATCTACAAGTAGATGTTATATATGTAATGCTACCCCTAAAGAGATGAATAAAATAGACGAATGTTTACAAAAACCTGTAATAGAGAGTAGATACCAATTTGGATTATCACCACTACATTCTTGGATACGTTTCTTCGAATATTTTATTCATCTTTCATATAGATTAGACATAATAAAATGGCAAGTTAGGCTAGATAGTGATAAACAATTGTTATCAAATAAAAAACAATAAGTACAGTCCCAGTTTAGGGAACGATTAGGTTTAATAGTTGACAAGCCGCGTAGTGGTGGAAGCGGGACGTCTAACGACGGAAACACGGCCAGGAAGTTTTTTTTGGAATCAGCTGTATCTGCTGAAATTACAGGTTTGAATAAGGATCTCATAGATCGTTGTTGTGTAATATTACAAACGTTATCTTCTGGACATAAAATTAATGAATGCAAGTTTAAAGACTATGCATTACAAACAGCATACAGCCTGGTCGAGGAATATCCGTGGTATAGTCTTCCTGCTTCTGTCCACAAGGTGCTCGTACATGGATCAGATATAATAAGTTATGCATAGTTATCTATAGGAGAACTTTCCGAAGAAGCTGCTGAAGCGACAAATAAGTATATCAAAATTTATAGACGAAGTCACACTCGAAAAATGTCACGTGAAGTTACCAATCAAGATTTAATACAACGACTATTATTACATTCAGATCCTTATATTACAAGTCTTCGGAAACTTCCCCCTAAAAAGAAAAATACTCTGTCACAAAGTGTAATAGAATTGTTACATGTTTAATATTGTTAGAATAAGAATAATTTATTTGTATTTTGTTGTTTTGTTTTTTTTTGTATTTAATTAATTTTAATTTATTTATTTCTATTATTTTATTATAATTAAATAATGTTATCAATGTTTTGACTCTTATTTTATTTAAAATATATGTTTTACATTCCAATTTCTAAGTGTTTGTTCATGATAAATTTAGGTAAAAGTATGTTATTGTTTATATTTGTTTTTTACTGAAGTAAACGTTTTTTATTCCGTAAATACATGTACTTCTTTCATTTTAATGTTCCTAAAACACTTTTACAACTATAAGTCACTAAAATAATACAATGTATTGATAGTAACAGGACTTTAACTATTTATGACCGCCCTTGTATGGAGCGTGTCCCTCCGTTCGGTGCGAAAGGCAGTATCGCTACCGTTGCACCAAACGTTAGAATAAAATATTCATAAAGGTTAATTATTGTGCAAATTAAAGGTAAAAGATTACATCATATCATAATTTCTGAAGTTTAATATGCGCGTGGCATGATTTGACTAACCATTTGGTGATCTTGCCTTTCACATCTTTGGTCCTGGTTTCGAGTCCCGGAAGTGGCAAATGTTTGTGAATGATGAATACGGGCATTTGTACTTGACTCATGGGTATTTATATATAATTCTATGAATATTACATATCCATGTATATGTAGGTTTATCCTTTTCCTTATTATCCTTAACACAAGCCTTTTAGTCCTATTGTAAACTCCATTTAACGATATTATATAAAAATTACTGTAAAAAATAATTTAAAAATCTATTCAAAGTATTCTTTTCTGGTGTGATTCATCCCACGTCTTTTTAGGATACGGTTAACTGAGGCTCTTTCTTAACCTGGTGAATTTTATCAACATTACTTATTTTATATGCCTTATATTACTTATTTTATTGGTACACTAATAATAAACTATAATTCTAAATAAATTCGCCGTGCACCCGTTTACGTAACGCATTTTATTTGACTTAATGCTAATAGTCATTCTCTTTCAATCAACCGGAGTGTTAGTTAGTCAACCAGTCCATTGTAAGGGAAAGTAGAAAATATATACTTACTACATACACTTTCCCGTGTTAGAAAAGGTAAGCTACGCATATCACTGAATGTAATACCACTACACTATATTATTAAACCATCTATAAAAAAGAAACTGTCATTTAATAATATTTATTTGTTTTTTAATCATTTCGCTAATCACATGTAAAGCAATTTTAATTACAAAGAAGCTCCGACACACGACTGGAGTTAAACGATTGTTTTTGAACAGGCACAGAAAATAATAAAACATAACTTCAAAAAAAAGCATGTGTGCAATTCACACGTGGTAGAAGGGAAACTGTCAAAAATAATACGTACACGTATACAAAACATCACAGTTGTTGTGATGCTTTCTCTCAAGCTTTGTACTACGCATGCGCACACAAACACGTACTAACACACGCACATAATGCTTCGTATCTCATTTTTTCTACGTTCAATTTTATGAATTTATGTGTCTGTCTCTTTTTACTGTCGCTTTTTCGTTTCATCGACTTTCAAATCACAACGATGGTAAAGAAGTTTTGACGTGACAACGTCTTATAAATTGGTTTGCCGGGTGACACTTCAAGAAACTGCGTTACGCTCCGCTCACGTTATGCGCTTACAATGAGAGCGAGTGAGAGGCACGCGTCCCTTCCACTCGGGCATGGTTAGCCCGCCTAAGAGCGAGAGAGACAGACATAAAAAGTGGAAGGGACGCGTGCCTATAAATTAATGTTTTAAATATAATTCTTTGTATAAATAAATGTTTTAAATTGTTACTATTATTTCATCCTTCTTCCTACTATACGAATGAATATTCACATTAAAATTATTTTACCACTCAAAGTCGTTGTCACGTAAAACTTTCGCCCGTATACCGACTTTACAGGCAACCAACCAGTTTTACTTGCAACGAGTAGTGAGACATCGTCTGCGAATAAAACACAGGGCTCATTTATAGTTTTTACTTCAATAAAAGTAAAACAACTTTGTATTCAATCACAAAATTTTACTCTTCATTTTTTTTTCATACCGGGCGCTTTATATTAAATTTAATTCTTATGTAATTAAACTCCAAAAAAGTTATTTTGTTTTATGGGTCAAACGTGATACAACTCCGCAACCTCTCGCTATCTGATTAATTTATTTTAAAAATAGCCATAAAAAACCTAAATATCACGTAAATAAGGATTGCCCAAAACAAATTCGTAGTCACAAAGCCTTCCTTTTTAATTAGAGCCATAGTTTGTTAGGCTTTACCCGTAGATCACTATGACCGTTCCCGCGTGAAGAACGACCAATAAACGGAGAATGTCGCCCATAAACGGGCGTGCACCTGCTCGCGTTACATGTTAACTATGATTTGTGTTGTATATATGGAAGCAGTACAATGTCGCGTCAGGTGTGACCGGATTAATTCGGAAGAATAATTAAGCAATGTATTCAATACGTTTGTATTTCGTTTGTATTATTAAAACAATTATTTGAATTTACTATGGTATATTAATTACTTCTTTATGCATGTTTCATCTAAATACGAATCTACTGTACTATACTAAAAAAAAATATTTTAGGACAGAGCTTAGCGTTTAAGGGTATAAAATATTCAATTGGATTTATAATTGTATAAATATTAGGTGTTTACTTCTATAATAGAATACAGTTTATTATACTTTAGTTATTTTTGTTATACTTTATTTTTTCTTTGTAAATGTTTACTTTGCCAAATGGGGTATGTGTTATTGGATATAATCTGGGTAGGTTGATAGAACAATTATTATTAGAATAAGACTTGTTATTAAAACACGTATTAAAGAGAAAAAAATGTAAAAATATAAACAAAACACTTTGTTTTTATGTTAAATACAAAGCACGGGCTACCGTGAATTTATAAAACGCAAATTAATTTAAACTAATTTATTATAAAATTACAAGTTAATATTTAAAATACAAAGAATGTCAACAGATCGATGTTAGATCATGAAGTGCCGTTCCCACGTTTCAGGCTGTAAAAGAAACCTCGGTGGAATCTGCTGCGCTTGCGCCTCGTGCATTGGTAGTGCCGTGTGTAGTGTATTGTAGGTCGATGCTTATGCGACGGTTTTCTAGGGTTGGATATGTGCAACATGTTCGGTTTTTACGATTAAACATACCAAAAAATTGTGTTTGGATTGTAACAAAATAAAAAAAAGTACTCAAACCAATTATGTTTAAATATGTTAATAAAGAAAACAGAAAAGCGAACATATGTTTCCTACACCGATATTGTTTGGATTTGATCGATTGCAGACCCTCAAACTGGTGACGCTGTGGAACTGACGCGCTATCAACTCGACTAAGGAGGTCGCCAAGAAATATGATCTTGTTTCTCACTTGAAATTAAACCTCTTCTCTTAACTAAGTATCTTCATGCTTGTCCAAATCAAGAGGAAATCTATACATTAATATATGAAAAATTTATTAACTTTATTGTCTCTTTTCTTCCAATTCAATATAATAAATAAAATAATAATATTCATTACATTCACACCAATTAGCCAGGTCCAAAGTAAACACTGTAAGGCTTGTGTTACGGTTACTAGGCTAACGGCAGATATACGCATATAATACATAGATATGTAACATTTATAGAAATATATATAAATACCCGTGACTCAGGTACAAATGGTCGTATTCATCACACAAACATTTGCCCCTTCCGGGACTTGAATCTAGGACCGTCAGTGCAATACGCAGGATCGCTACCGTTGCCCCTAATCAATAGATTGATTGCTATTCCACTGTGGTTGTTTGGCTTATGAATTATATACAATAATATTATGACAGATTTAGCTTTACACAGTTTGACAATCCTTAGTCGGCCACCCCCTACCGAATTAAGAATAAACCTGTATCTCACTTAATGAGATGCATACAGACGGAGGAAGTCATCTATACTGTCATAACGATCAAAGAAACGATTACATTTTAAATAATAACATTTGCATGCAGATTTCCCGAATTAGAGTATAATTTGTTATTTGAAAATTGGTGTAGAATGGTGTTATAAAATATTTGGGTAAATATGTTATGTTTTCGCATTACATGTAGGTGCTTGCGATATAGTACTCCATTATTTTAAAGCATAGTTTTTCAAGATAGACTTGTTCATCGGTAGGAGTAAGGCCAACAATCCACTCCTGACATCTATTTCATCTAAATTCAATCAAGAATGTATTGAGTTAGCGAAGTTCTTTGTATCGTGGAGTCATCAAACTTCAAAGCTGTCAGCTTCAAAGTTAAGATCAAAAGAGGGGTGATCAATCATCGTCAATTAAATGCGGTATTAAACTAAGTTGAGGAGCGCAATGGCATTATACTTGGTTAGTATTATAGTGACTAGCGATTTTAGTAAATCATTACAAGAGATAACAGGAAAATACTCAGTAGTGCGTTTGACATGACAGGGACAGGTTGGTGCAATAGTAGCGATCCTGGCTATTGCACTTAGTGTTCAAATCCTGGTAGAGGCATTTATTTGTGTGATGAATACAAGCTTTTGTATGCGAGTCATGGTTGGTTATGGTTATACTAATTTGTGCTTATATTACCACTAAATAATTGGAGTGAGTTATCTGAAATTTGTTTAACTTAATATAAATGCAAAAAGATACTGAAAAGAAATACAACAATCAACTGAACAAAGGAAATATATATCTAAAAGAAGTCGATTTCGGGACTTTCGAGTCTGATGAGTCAATTGAAAAACCGCTTTATAATTAGAACGAAAAAATAACCATATTCCAGACGAAAAATATTAAATGCGCCCCAAAATATTATTTTGGTAGTAAGAATACATTAGTTCAAAAGAAATTACAAATCCTTAAATTAATCCTAGAATTCGCGTGTAATAATTTATTTATCTTTGATAAAAATACAAATCTGCGTTGCATATATATCTCAAAATCGCCTACTAATCATCTCGCCTATTGCGCCAACGATCCTGAGTCCTTCTCCTATATTTGTGTGATAAGCACAAGATAAAGATAAAAGACAGAATGTTATTATTGTTTTTTTTTTAATTTAAATTGTAAAAGGTATATTGGTTTGGAATTTGATACTAGGTGTGGGTTGAGCATAATTCTTTTAGTACTGATAAAATTCACCAAGATGGGTAAAAGCCCCATCGACCTAGTAGTCGAACTGAACTTGAGATTCAACCTCTATTGAGACATTTTACTAAAACCTGTTCTTAACAATCGTTTGTTGTTGTTGATGCAAATATCTTTCTCAGTATAAGATTTGTTAAGATATTTTATCTTTAAAGGCCACATTTTTCTATAGTAAAACGAACAACTTATTGAAAAGATCTTTAATACTGGCGTTATGAAATATCGGCTGTACTCGGTCTTCCTTATTCCATATCACTATTCTTTCCTTTCAAATAGTATTAACTGATTACCATAATACCATCAAAAGAAGCTGAGACTTCAATGCGAAAACACACTTAGATTATGCTGTCAACAATTTCTCCTTTTATTGAATTATTAAGTTAAGCCCCAAACTTTGGGAAAAAAGTAAAGCACGAAACTCAATAACGTAATCTCTTCAACCGGGTCTTATCTGGAATGCTTGTAAAGTGATTTACTGCGGATTTTCTAAGAACTTCAACATGGGATTTCGAAATCCGAAGATGCTTAGATTATGTTATAAATGAAGGTACTACCTAGCCGGAAAGTGGGATACCTACATCCATTCGTTACCTCCATCTGGCGATCTTCCTACTCATTTTTCTCGCAAATGGGCGGCAAGATAGGATTGATAGGTGCTCCATTTAGAAAGTGTCTCCTTTGTTGGCCACTCGCTTAATTAGGGGCCAGTGTCCTGGAAGGTGGCACGTGATTCGCCTCCTGAGTGCCAGATACCCCGAAACTGCCCTAATTATCAGACTTGTTGAGTCAGCTCCAGGAGGTGTCGTGATCCCGTCTTTATCAAGTTTCGCATTCAAGGCGATCTCGGAAAAGTTTGTTTTTATGTTTCCAAAGACTCAGAAAGGGCGGTATTTATACAATCAGTTCAGAAGGTTTTCAGTTTCAAGTTTGCAAGATTAGATTCGTTGGGAATTTCTATTCATAAAGTAAGGTTTTGATGGCAAATAAAAGTTTAGTAAATATCTTGCAGCTCTGCTTGCCTATTTGCCATTAGTTAATTTATTTTGTCAAATTTATAATCAACATAGTTTTTATGGATTTATTGTATATTTTATATAACAAAAAGGAATTCTATATATATATTATAGCATTGATGGTGAAAAAGCGTTTTTTTCCATATTTTTAATATTCAATCCATTTTTATGTGTAGATGAGAAAGTTTAGTAGTTAATAAATCCAGAGAATAGTGATTTTGCATTAAGAATAAAATAGTGAATTAAACTGAAACAGCTTAAACAATATAAGGAAGACTAATAACTGAGTGATACTTAAAACTATTTAACAATAATAAAACTTTAACATATCCTCACTTTATTTTGCTAGTCTTTAATAACAATATTAATATGTCACTTTTGTGCATCGTAAAAGAGTAAAATAAAGTGCACGACATTTAATCTAGCATAGTCGTAGTCCCTTTATCCTATCGGAGCGTCGAATGCGATACTTAATGTTTTTATATAAAATAACTCACGATTTTGTAATTTTTTCCTTTTTTCATAATTGTGTTAATTCAAGGTGCCTTTGTAGTAATAATGTAATTGTTAAGTTTGCCACCAGTGAAAACCGATTAAAATATTTCTTATATAAATATACATGTGGTTAGAAATTGTGACTCTTTCAAAAATACATGCCCCTCACATAGATATATTTAATGCCTCCCCAAGCAAGTCTTAAGAAACATCTTAAAGAATTATTAACATGTGCTTGAATTTATCTCTTATTTCTGTTTTTCCAGAATTGTGTTTAACTTTTGCTGTTATTTTCCTAGAGTTACAAGTAGAGTTGTAAGTTAAATTTTTTTTTAAACAAATAATAAATAAACTAATGTTCCGCGTCTCGTAATCTACGCTATTTTTATAACTCTTATAATCATGAATAAATCTTATAGATTACCTGCTCACACTTTTTTGATTCTTTAGCCAATCTTAATACTGTACAGTAAATTGAGATGAGGTAATATTGTATTTTTATATAATTTTTATTATAAGTTTGGTTAAGATATTCTCTGTTTTCTTGATATTTTGGAAATAAAACAAAACATTTAAAATGAAGCTGTAACATAAAATATTAGATCTATAGTGGTCTTAAGGAGTCAAGTAAACGTTAAATCCGATGCTTTATAAAACGTAAACTTAGTTAAACCTTCAAAAACCTTTTGTTTCTATGAAATGTAAATGAACTTTATTCAAATATATTTAAAATCAGTTCTTTGGAATCGAACATTTTCTTAACAACACAGTTTATTTAACAGACAAGAGGAATATTCAGAATTTGTCTGCATATTATTATTCTTTCTTATTCCTACATAAAATATCGACTAGTAACAAAGATATGAATGGCGAGAGGATGTGGATTCAAATCCCTATCCCTAACTCCTGAGAATAGTTGAAATATTCAAGTCATAAATTCCTTAGACATAAAAATCTAATCGTTTCTGTTTTATCGATTGTTTGATATTTTACGTAAGTTATTACCTAAAACATAAACACATGGCGCTGGTATTTATTTTAAGATACACTGGGAAAAATTCAATTCTAATCTGTCAAGGTGTCGAGCGATATGGGTTCGAGTTCCACCTGATTCCTGAGATTAATTAAAAATGTTCTATTATTGAAGCATGGATCAGCTTCAATGACTGTTACGCCATAACTTCCCGAGTTCTTAACGGATTTTTATATTTTTTGTGTGGAATCGTATCAACAGGTCTAGGACCGAATTTTGCAATTCGCAAAAATGCCCATCGAAACAAAAATTTTTTTTTCCTTTTTTAACTATTACGCTCCGCTCCAATGTATGGTGCTAGCGTAGCTTTATGCTTAGCGACTGCATCGCCTAGTAAATTTCTATAGATATACATATCTTGCAACTAATTTACAAAATATATTTGTTTTTGGTTACATATCCTCTGACCAGCCCTTGTAAAAGCTCCTCTCCTCACTAATATGCAAAACACGTTAACCACTTCGCCATCAAGCTCTTAACTCAATATCTTTACAAAAAAGTTAAATAGAGATGAATATTTGATATTATTATTGATTAAGGGCATAATCCGTAGGTAGAATATTCGTCCCCTAAATAGAATTTGCAAATATTCAGTGTCCACAGTATAGGAGTATTTGCTCGTCACCGTTACTGTTCACAATGCCGCATCACCATGGAAACCGATTATTGTGAGCTCTTAAGGCTTGTTTACTTACGCCTTGAAATAGAATTTGCTTTAGATTGGAAGAAATTTACCAACGTATTCCTTGTCTTTGTACAAATATAGAGGAAGCCTTATTGCTAAGTAACTAAAATCCATAATGTATCAACGGCGCCTTTGAAATTTCTATACAACAAACTTGCTGTGCTACCTTTTTAGTTATGTTTTAGTATTTTGTATTAGAAAATCTACAATTAACTGTGTGCAAATAGTACATTAAATGCAAAACTATTGAAATTCTTAACTCTTTATACTCGGAAGTGAAAAGGAACTTAATTTTTATATAGGACAACCAATAGTACATGTGATCTTTTTAGTGTTAAGGTGACTTATTTACACCAACCTACACCTTGGGAACCAACAAGATTTTTCTCAAAGTAGTCAGCAATAAAGCATCGAAAAGGATAGCAACACATGCCGTACACACTTACCGTTTCCTTTTCGCTTCGGGCAAAACAAACAAACAAATGGCACAACAAAAAAAATTGTTGACCCAAAAGTTAATTTAAATTAATTGCTTTTAGTTTCAAAAAATATTTAAATTATCTAAAGAAATTATTTGTCTCGGGCTCACCGTTGTCGGGGCGGTAAGAATCTAGAGCCCCCCTCTATCTGGACAAGTGCTTTTCCAATTTATCTAGTGAGACCTTAACTTGACCTTGACCTTGATCTTAGCATACCTAATCAATTGTTTCATAAGATGAATATCTCGTTTCGAATCTCGCCTGACAACTTAAATTAATTTTTTTTAATAAAAAATTCTCTAGATATAAAAATGTAGCGGTTGACTGCTCAAATAACAAAAAATGTAATAACAACAAACTATTCAACTTTGGTTCAAAGGAAAGAAAAAAAACAAACTCTTAATTATTATAGAACTTAATTGAGTGGAAAAATAATAAGGAAAAGAACAAGCGAGGACTGGGTGCAGTTTATTGCAAAAAAAAAAAAACTTTTACTTTAGGTACCATAAATGGAATGAAAATAAACTTTATTAAAATTCACTTAAAATAGGTTCTTTAGAATTGCTCATAACTTTTAACCGCCAGTCAGCACGTCTTTAATGGAGCAATTGACGATTTATACGGAGTTTTTTTTGTTTTAATAAATAGAATATTGTAGGACAATTAGAGACAAATTCTGGGACAATTGTACACATAGCTATGCATTTTTCAATGAAATAATAGTAAAATACTAGAAAAAAAAATGAGAACTCATTGGGACCCGAGTCGATTTTTCTAGTATTTTTCTATTATAATAATTTATCTTATAATAAATCAGTTGTTTGATATAAAAGCATATCCTTAGCATACTATTCGTTCAATATATGTAACTAGAATATTCTTATTATTTATTTAACTAGCTGCTAAGGATTACTTTCACTCACAGTTAATAATTATGAAAAATAAGTAACATTTAAGTAAGGACAATTTTCGACAATACAGCTAGTTTAAATCAGAGCTATCTTGCAAGGCAGTATAATTTTCCAAGTATGGTGGCTGAACTTGGCATCGTTCAACCATATCTGAATGAACGTAATGTTTCACATCACTCGCTACCGCCCAAGATTTAATCACTTAGTTTGATTTAATTTTAATAAAAAATTACCTTTAACTTTTTTTGTTTAAATAATATAACAGGAAAAGACTGGCATTCCTTACTCATTATTTGCTATGTAGTTTGATTTAAGTACGTGGATCTCAATACGATTCTCGTCAGATACTGTGCACCGAGACAGATTCAGTTAAGCTCCTAAGATTAGTTTACTGAAATCACTTGAAACAGATTTTGCTTTGTTTCGTAAAACAAATCAAATAAAATGAGCTTCAATTACGAATACAGACATAATATCACATTTAATTCGGTGCTCCTTAAAGTTTTGAACGAAGAACAAATAGGAACTAATTCAGTATTTACATTAAAATGTATTTCATCTCTACAAGTTATATTACAAGCGGTTTTTGCATTTTTAATAATAATAAATAATGATTACTCTATATTAAATTTTCATAATGTCCGAGTCGAGTCAGACATTTGGCATTTTTTAATTGTAATAATTTCTTAGTATATAGCCATGAAATAGTTTAATAACTAAATATATAATGATCTTAAGTCTTTTTATGACAACCATGGTTTCTGACGGCAATAAACAAGCTCAGGTTTACAACTTTAGATTTGAGACGTCGTCGAAATAAATAAAAAATAGTTGAGTCAGTTATGGTGCAAAATATAAGTATAACAATTTTTTAGGCAACACAGTGCAGTTGTATTGAAAAAGTTCAAGATTCAAATCAAATTTGTCTTCTTTTTGCAAACGAAAGAGGAAATCTAACAACGTATACACTTAAATTGAATTCTTTTTTTATGTACCGACGACATGGGACTATCTGAAATACGATACTCTACGGGAAATAACTTTGTCACTAGAATAAACAATTCAACTTTGCGGATAAAAAAGGAAATCGCTACACGTTGCTATTACACAAAAAGTGTGACATGTTGGTGAAAGGTTGTGTGTTCGCATAAAATAGATTGGCAATATCATATGAAAACTATCAACTTCTTTGAAAGTTACGATAGATAGATCTTTGGAACATATGTAGTATTGTCACAAATGGATGTCGCTGTACAAAAACGTTATTCATCTTTTAGAGAGAAGAATGTGGAATAGCTTTTGACTAGTAACTGATTTTTATTGTACCCTTAATAGTAATTCTTACATTCACTCTAAACTGGCGTCGGCCAAAGTAAGCGTTGTAAAAAAGTAAGGCTTTTGTAATGGAAAGTATCCGCTCATCCAAACCCTCGTCAAACATGATTAAAAGCAAATGATTGTGTAATATATATATATATATATATATATACATATTTAGATTATTACTGAGTTCATATACAGTAAAAAGAGGTGCATATTCATTTCTTGATTATGTTAATGTAAAAAGCAAAATAAAGAAATATTATTAACATCACTTAGAATATTATGCCATTTTAAGTTGAGAAGATTAAGCTCTTCTGTTACAGAAATTGAGAACTATTGACTGTAGAAAAATTAACGAGATCTGAGACAATAAAAAAAGTTTATTAATCGAACTCGGGGTCTTAGAAACAAGGATACTTGACTCCTTTGTCCTAAACGTTCCCTAGACTAAATAAGGCGTCAGCAAAGATATTTAAATGCCGTCCCTGCCAACCGGCTATCGAATTTATATAGATATATCAATTTATTATCACTTGGTTAAAGAACTGAACACTAGTCACAAATTAAATGAATAAAATTTAACAATCAAATTTATTAATTACCAAACAATAGAAAAATAAACTTTAAATACCATCCCATTTATTAAATATCGGATCAGAACTGAGTGTGGTATCAAAATAACTGTTTTAATATAATGATACGGATGAAATTAATCAAGCATTATGATTTAATAAAGATCCATTTAGCATAAGACTCTTACAGTGAAATTATATTTAGGGAGAGGGAACGACGCGCGACAGTGGCAGGCAAATCGTAGGTATATGAGCATTCAGAAACGCTGTCTCTACTTAAATAATTTATTAAAGAACTCTAATAATTTCTCAGCAGCGAAATATTTCAGGCTTTAATCACTTCAATAATTTTCCCTTGAAAAAAATTTTACCCCTTGTTAAATTATAGGTAAAATTAATGTTCAATATATTTTATGAAATGCTTTGTAACATAGTTATATATATTTAATGTTATATTATTAAATTTACCTATTAACGGGGTAATTATTAATTATAAACTTATAACTACAGAGGTGCTCTATGGCGCGATTGATAGCGCTTACGATTTAAGATTACATATGTTAAACAACATAAAAGCCAGTCATCGGATAGGTGACCAAAAACACAACTATCTCGATATCTTTTCCGCTTCAGAAGATATGTAATTTTTTTTTTTATTTCAGACCAGCACACATCCATATTTTGTTCTTCGTCTTTTTCATGTTCCTCTCCAATTACTGAAGGTTAGATATCAGCTTGGAAAAACTGTTCCTTGTTCCATCAACTCTGCTGCGCTTGTGACTTTAGTACATTCCCGAACGTTACGCAACTATAACTTTTCACGTCTCCACGTTTTCCAGATATTATTAATTGCAGCAGATTGTGTCTCTCGTGGCTGAAGACGTGACCAAAGAAAGCAACTTTTTGTGTTTTGATGGTTTGCGTTTTTGTTATTCTTTAAACCGTTGTTCCCGTCTGCATTTGCAGTTATTTGGACACACCAAACCACATGGAGGGGTATGGCCCATTATCCCTACTATGTTTTCTTCTATAGGGAAAGACTGTGCCCCAGTATTGGGGACAATAATAGACTGAGCGTGATGAACCATTTAAAAACCGTAAACAGATACATAAATATCTCATTTCATTACTGATATGTGTATTTTTAATTACATTAGTGGCATTGCAAATAGATTGGTTGTATTGCGGCAACCTCATTACTATTATGCAGCATTTCACTGGATCGGATGGACCGGCAGTCTCTAAGGGAAACAATAGGTACAATTCATGTCAATCCAATATTGAATGGCTACTGAACAATAGGCCCAAATGAATGTCTGAATCTGAATAAAAAGTTTGTTATACAAAAGGTAATTAAATATTTCTTTCGTTAATAACATGAGTTATAAAATGTGTAATATAATTTTTTTCTGGATTTAAAATAGTTTAAGTTTAGCGGTATAATTTAAGGGTAGCGTAATTACAGAGGACAATGGTAGCTTCTACCTGAAGTAGCTTAAACTGAATTTGTCTTATCCTGCATTTCGATAGATAATTGTACAATTTATTTTTTTACTACTTTTAGAGGCATTGCTCTCACGCATGGTCGCAATTAACATATATTTCACAATTTTTAGAGACGATTATTTCAAATTTATGTAGGGCAAAATGGCGAAATAGTCGGTATAACGAAAAATCAGGAAAAACAAAAAATAAATAAGTCTTTAGTTTTATCTTTGGTAGTCTATATCAAGAGTGTATAGTTGTTGGCCGAGAAAATTCGAGGAAACTAGATGAATTTATTAATATGTAACGTCTGAATTGTCAAGCCAATGTATTTATTGTTCCTATATTTTAAACATTTAACATTAACCTCACTTTAAATTAATATGTTAATAAAAAAAGTTCATTAATAAATATGCATAATGGATCATTAAAATCTTTAATATTGCCTTTTAATTTTTTATACAAATGACGAACGCTTGAGAACTAATAGTTATGAAGTTACGAAAGATCAAGTTGGCTAGTTTGCACACTTTTTACGAAAAGACGTTAAAATTTTTATTACTGAACATTTCATGAACAAACAATATCTAAATATTCAACGAGACACACGTAGTTTGTTGCCACATGCGTTATATTGCGCGTCGTAAATTTACCGTTTCTTTAATATTTCTTACCTTATGAATTGGCCAATTTTTTCCTACACATTATTATGCGCATAACTCCTGTAAAGTAAGGGTAAATTCTGTTTGTGAATTAATTTGTAACCCAGGCCAAATTTACAAACAAAATTTGAGTTATTTATAATTGAGTGATACTGAAAAAAATACCTTTATGTATTTATTAAAAAATATATTTTCACCTTACACGTTCGGAAAACTTTGGTTTGTCATTTAAGTTCTGCGTATTCACTAAACGAACTTTTATCTGTTAATCTGGAAAAGTGTTTTAAAATTACAACCTTTGCATTCAAAGAAAAACACACATCGTACGTTCCAAGTCGTCATTATAGTCTTTATAATTTATATTTAAATTATTACTATATTACTTCGTTTTGTTTTATTAAATTATTTTAGTTCCTTCTTCATTTTTAAATTTTTCATTCTTCGCTTCTTTCGCGCCTATACCACATTTAAATAAAATTACACTAATCACATCTCATCATTACGAGAAGATGTGATCACGGCAATCGAAATGTAAGGATTAAATTAAAAAAACAAGTGGTAAAATGATCAGTTGTTGACAGATTGATGTATTGACTACAAATTGATTCAACAGTAAGACTGGTAACAATCACTAGATTGTTATTAGTCTGCATTTCCAGTACTTTCAGTCTAGCAAAATTTTATTTAACTACTCCGTCAGTCGGTACTTACATTTATTATCTAATTCATTCATTGTAACTCGGTTATAATGGCGCCGGATTTACATTATTGACATGACACATATGATTACGGATTGAAATTAAATTAGAACATAATCTACATTGTACCTTTGTTTATTATTCTAAATAAAAATACAGGAACCCAAGTATTAAAAACATTGCAAATGAATTATTACGCTCGCAATTTGTCGCATTATACCCACCTAGTGTAATGTATTAGCGACATGCCACAACATGTGGTTTCAGTTTGATATACTCTGATAATTATTTCCACAGCGTGGGAAATAATGTAGCATATTAGTGCTTTCGGAATTAGAATCCTGTGAATAATTCTTATCTGTTAAATGAATTAACATAAATAGGTTGATGCTGCTATTTGTATTTCTGTTTGGGATAAAAATGATTGTAATAATAATTTTTACATTCACGCTAATTAGCCTAGCCCAAAGTAAGCACTTTAAGGCTTTTGTTATGAATGCTAAGGAACTGACTGAATTATTATGAATAATAATTGTATATGATTAAACTAGAAATTTGAGTTTAATTTTTTAATTTGCTCTTGATTCCCATCAATCCCGGGGGCCAAGACAGGATCCACCATGGAACGAGCTAACCCAGAAGGTGCCTTTTCACCCTGGCTTTAAAAATGGTCGGTTTATAATTACTAGGAAATACAGACGCAGGGAGGGAGTTTCACTCTTTGCTGTGAGCATTATAAATGATGTTGAGAAGCGCTTGGTGCGACAGCTAAGAATAGCAACCAAGAAAGGGTGGTAGCCCGCAGTGCGTCTGGATATCTTAAAACGTTAAAAAGAATGGAAAATTTTGATTAAGATTAATGAAAAGCACCAGGTTTTGTTCTATTTAAGAGTATAAAATTATTTGACAAAAATGACTGTTTTTATCTCATAGACTCAGAAAGCTGTATTTAACAGTCGTTTAGAACTATATATTTTAAATGTGTCATAGTTAAGTGTTTTACCATTTACTTAATACCATAACACAAATACAGCCAAATAGGAAAACCGACGGTCAGTGAAACTACAAAAAAATATTTTTCATTTTTGTGGAAAAAAACCATAACAATGCATAAAATACATATTAGTGATATATGGCAGATGTTAAATTGTAACGGTAGTATTTGAATATTATGGGTAATTATACGTTATGGGTAATTTGTGTTATAGTTAATAACTGACAAATCTTATGTGCCGCTAAAAGGAGTGAAGTTTCATGAATTAATTGATTAGTTTATTATTTGTAAACTATACCAACAGAATCTTCCAGAACGATTAAATTGCTTAATAAATTGAGCACGGATGCGGAATGAATTGACCCATAATAGAATGAAATGTGGTTTAAAATTGACCAATAGATATTGTTGGTTTCAGTTACCATCTAAACGGGTTCAGATAATGAAATCAATGTTGCAAGTCCGAAGAGCTTTACCTGGTCAACCCTCAATTGATACCTGACCTAGATCATAGCTAGGTCGTGGTTCAACTCCAATGTTAATTAAAAGTTTGCTTTAGGTCCTGGTTAGTCGACGTTTTATACCTGTAACCGTGAGCCACGCAATGTGTTTATTTTGTAATGCGTACCCTATTTATTCAAAAGAAATTTCAAAAGCAAGTTCATTGCAAATTGAGGGGTGACGATGTGGAAACATGTGGGCCTTTTTATCTACTTTTATATGAACTTTTTGAAGAAACTAAATATAATTATATTTTTTCTACAAAAACATTTAAGTAGTAGTAAGTAGGCGGTGGGGACAGCTTAAAAAAATTTGGAAAACAAAATAATTGTAAAGCAACTAAATTTATTGTGAACTAACTGAAGTAATATGTATGCTATCAAACTATGAGCTGTATATTTTATATGACAACATCAAATATTTTACGAATGTTTTCCCTTACGATTTGATTCAATATTTTGAGACTGCTACTAATAACTACGCTCAGTATGTTATTAATCACTTTTGTTCGTGCCAGTCACTTTATTAAAAATACTTACATAGACTTTTATTAAATACTAGCTGACCCGGCTACGCATTGTTGTGGCTCAATTATTATAATTTGTAAAAAATATAAATTAACATGAAAACTTTCCTGTCCTAAGTTGGAACAAATCCAGCAAAATGAAAAAAAATCATCATAATTGGTTGAGTAGTTTCGGAGTGCATCAAACACTGTGACAAGGAGATTTCCAGATAGATATAATACAATACCTCATCACCAGCATATTAAATGATGAGATAAAAATATCGAGAATGGTTCAAAATCCATCACGTAGGTCCAGTACGAATTAATAAGCCTGATTGCTGATGCAGTTAAGACAAAATAGTATTTGTGCACGCTTAAATATCTGACTAACGGTTATTGCAATAGTTGCTTTATCCTCTTTGGAAATTTTGGAATTCCTCAGCAACAAGATTCTTTTCTTGCTGCAAACAAATGGTCACTCTTTACTATATTGGTAGAATATAAATGATTTAAGACAAAGTCAAATATATTGTTCTGAACCCAAGTAGTTAAACACTTGCGTTATGGAAATTAGAAATAAAGACGTTATGCACAACAGTTAGGTCCGAGCCTTATGTAGTATTGAACCCGGGACGGGTAGTATCATTCTATCACCACGGCATAAAATATTTCAGAATGTCAAATTTTCGATATGTGACCGGGCCCTGTCAGAATATGGGCGCCGCTGCGGCGGATTTTGTTTTCTTCAACTTTTTTTAATTTAAAAAAGGTTTGTTTCGGCTTTACCGTTGCGGTAAACTCTGAGACATGTGAGTGTTAAAATCACTGGTTTCAGGATGCAGCAGACTACTATGTCAACTAGTTCACATAAAATGTAAGTAAGGAATTGTTTGCTAATATTATATAGCGCTGGTCAGTCATTTACAAATAAAGGTTCAAACGTACGACGAAAATGTGTCGGTAATACCATGTTACACGAGAAAAAATTCAAATATTGTTTAATATTTAATATTACATTGGGCATAATTTACAATAGGTATATTCAGTTATTTTTAAAGCACCACCAGACTGGAATAGTCCACAATCACCTCAATTCCACAGAAGCATAGTGTAATTAATATCGAGAGAAGTTGAGCCGTAAGATCGTTACGCGATCAGTCCATTCATACCTGACCTAGATTTGTCGAGGGTTGCCAGCTCAGCGGATTTTGATGTCAATTAAAACTTATTCTGACTTAGCACTTTTTTCTCTTAGCTCTATAGATCGTTCTTACATAACTAATTAACAAAGTCGGCTTTTAATTGCTTTTACTACCTGGGTATACTTTGTGCACTTCTCGGCACATTTTTCACTATTATAAGGGTGAGAGTATAATTCACTCGAGAAGTTAAAGTCATGGAATCGATTACATAAAATTTAACACTCCATTGTACGAATTTTATTCAATTGATTTGAAATTTTGTTTTCTTGTCAACAGTTAATGTTAAAAATTAATTATTAAAACAGTTATCTTACAACAAAAAAGTGCACTTTCAATTTTAGCTAATAAATAAAATTGTAAAAGAAATAAACAGATAAATTATTAAATGACCAAAAAAATTCAACTTTGACATAATGATCAAAATTCCTTTTGTTACAATTTACCTGCAGCATTTAATGGTACTCCATGAGAAATGGTAACCATTAAGCGTAAAAGAAAAAATCAAATTATATCATGTTACAGTTAATGTTTATATATAGTTATTGGAAATACGGGAAAATGTTATGTACAAAAGAGCCGTGTTTATAAATCCTTTGATCTGTACGTAAATGAAAATTTTAATTCTGTAAAAAATCTTCAGCCCTTTTTGTGCCACGGAAAGTGATTGGCCCAGTCGTATTGTGGCATCTATAGAGCTGAGGACACCAGTTACCAGGGTTAATTAAATATACTTATTTAATCTATTATATATGACAGTACAGCCACTTTACAAATGATTATGATCTCTTCTTGTCATTGGATTGTCAATTATATAAATATTACTGACACGTAATACGTACTTACACATTAAGGTATTGAATACTATATTAAATATCTGAGTAGTATTAAGTGTTTGTATGGCTTCGCACGGGTGGACAAAATTCTTTAATTTTTTTCTATTATTAAATATTTTTCCGTTAGCGCCATCTAGCGTCCGGTAGACGAACTACTTGCGGTTAACGCGTTGCTATGGTAACGCATATACAATGGAAAAAGAGCGGGAAAAAGAGCAGACAGACAAACAACAAATATGTATCTTAGATTATAGACTAGCTCTCCCGGTAACGCGTTGCTATGGTAACGTTAATTGATACCATGGAAAAAGAGCGGACAGACAAACACACAAACAACAAATTTGTGTTCTTAGATTATAGATTTGTTGAACTGTTTTACCCAATTACTTGTAATACAATTAAAAATTTTAATTACATTTTCAAATGAAATAACTCACTTTGAAATGTGATAAAATTCGTGAATAACATTTGTGCTCTTAATGCGCTTGATGTAAGTAAAAGTAGCACAAAATTTGTTTTTAGTCAGGAGTTTTTATGTATTGTTCTTGTCGCCTAGTTTGTGACAAAGTTTGTGAAAACGTGGAGGCGTCAGCAATATTAGTTGCGACATTACTGAAGAACTGTGCTTTTATTACAAAACTCATTTGTAAATTTAGGTCTACAAAAAAACTCGATATTTGGATACCAATCGTTTTCCTTGGAAGAAATTTATTATACCGTTAAATTTATTTCAATGAAATCGAGTGGCAATAATTAAAATACTTTGTAGTTACCATTTCAATTCAGTTACAAACAGTTGTTGGAAATAAACGCTTTTAAAAGTTCATAGATAAAAAGAAAACTTGAGCTTGTTTACCTTAAAAGAAAGAAAATCAGTAATCAAATTAAATGTAGGCAAGGGCCTGTGTTTCATCCTTATTCAGTATAACGCTGAGACTTAATGCTGATTTTCAGACTGACCCCTGGATTGAGTTTGAGATGTTGGAAGGTCTAGTTGTGACGTTACAGTATGGATTTAAATTTTAGTAGCTGACCCGGCCACGCGTTGGTGAGTTACAAATTAAAATGAAATCTGTCATATGTCCTAAGTCGAAACAAATCCAGCAATGTGAAATAAATCGTCAAAACCGTCTAAGTTGTTTCGGAGTCAATCGCAGTCAAACACTGTGACAGGGAATTTTTATATATAAAGATTAATTTATTGGTAATAATATAAGAATACTTTTGATTGGAAAATAAAAAATAATTACTAGGATAGAGTATGGACACTATGTAGCTAAGCTGCAATGCGTATGGGTTTATTCTTAAATTTCCACTTTATTTATTGTATATATTACAAATAGCATAGGCGTAGGCTGAAATAATATATATTTTTTTAACTTTAACTTTAAACTAGGTTGATGCTGTCGCTAAGCATAAAGCTTCGCTAGCACTCTATATTGGAGCGGAGCGAAATACTAAAAAAATCTATAATGTTTATTAAATTTAAAAATTCCACAAGAATGACCATTTTCAAAAAGCGCGCTTCTTTTGTTTCGATGGGAAATCCCATAGAGCTGTTTGTTAAATGTTTTTTGGTCATAACTTTTTCGAATTTCAAAATCTAGTCCTAAACCTGTTGGTTCTATAATGAATCAAACAATACGAAAATCGGCTAAGAACTCATAGAGTTATGGCATCACATACACTTCGTCATTGAAGCTGATCCATGGGAGCTTTGCTCGCTCTACTCCAATTATGTATAACATAAGGTTCTAATATATTTTACAAAACGGGAATCGAAACTCTCACATGAACAAAAAGAAATGCGAATCGGAACTCGCAATTTATGAACAATCGAACGAGAGTGATCAAATATTTAACAGAAATAAATTCCTCTCCGTCAACAATTAGAAAGAAAGAAATTACTGAGACTCTCAATTCACAGCCATTTTGCCCGAGTGGAGTAATAGCCGGAACCTTTTATGAATATTGAAAAGCGATTTTCAAACAAAGTGTAAAATAAGAAAGTAACTTCCACTGAACAAGGAGAAGCGTTTCCGTGAAAATTTCACAGCGTTTTGTTTTTTTTTCTCGTTAGAGAGACAACTGGTCTAAAGTGTCACTGGACCATAAAAGCTGAGATTTAGGCGAATCACCACCAACAAGAGACAGGGGAAATACATTATCTCAATCCCACCCACTGCTAGGGGGATCGACTTAAAAGACTTTCAGCAACGGTGCACAATAAGTCTCTATGAAGGAAACAATTAAAATATAAAAGCTAAAGGGAAACACCTCGAAAAATCTTTTGATAAAAATTTTATTCAAAACTGGATCACTTTTAATCAAGGTAGGACATAATTATTTCGTGACTTTCTTGTTGTCCATTTAAACACCTTTATTTTGGGTCTGTAACTGCTCTGGATTTATCCAAGAAAAATTACAATAATAATTCAAACTCTGTAAGCACACATTACATTTAGGTGTTATGTTTAATAACATATTCAACATTATTTGTTTTATTTCATTGATTCAGTCTCGGATTTTTATATTGTTATTATTGTAAAATTCTGGCTCTTATTTAGTTCCTTACCTACTCCAATTCTGAACACATAATAAAAATAAGGGCACCATTTGGTACAAGAATCTACTTATTTCACGAAAAAGTTCATAAAGCATAGAAGTTATAAAAATTATGCCATTCCGACGAAAATCTTTTGGATGAGATTTTCATATTTTAGTATGAGATATAGTGAGAATACTTTTCACATCATATTTTTAATAAGTAAATCAATAGTATACTTATAATACTTTAATTTTGTATTTGTTGTCTAAAGAACCATGATTGAAGCAAAACCTGGTCAGGGTTGGCTCTTAGCTGCTGTTGCATTTGAAGTAGCAGCTGCTTTTGTCGCTAACCGATAAAAAAATGAATAAAAATAAAATAAAATAAATATGCACGATATTACGTATACAACCATATAATACCTTTATTTATATGTGATTTTTGATGTCAGCGTTTTCCCATTTTCCTCATTAGCACGCAGTTTTTTTGGACCCGACGACGTGCGCAACTCTGTATTTTGGACACGTTTACAAGTAATTTCTCCTATGAAATAATAAACTGTTCCGGAAAAAGGGGGCGAGTGAAATAGGACACATTTTTATACGAACATTAAGATCAATATAAGAATCCTTATAATGTTATTTTCAGTGAACCATGCTGATAGGGAAACTTACCTTGGTACAAAACCTAGATTTTGAACTTATGGTTTAAGTTCTCGCCTGTCGAAAAGTTTAGGTCGCTGGTTTAATTTGTTGCTAAATACCGTGCACCGATGTTTACATGTGTAGGACACGTAGATAAAAATATAAATAATTTTATATTCCAAACTCACCCCAAACCGCTATGGAGTCAAGTTATAAATTTTTCTCTCCGCTAATTATATTTTTTGGCAGCTGCCATCCAAGCCTCTTTTTTCAATCTTGGGGTCAATTCCAATTTTAAAAACGATACTTATTCATAGAGTTGCAGTTCCCTTGCCCATAGTTCAAAAGGAGGAAGAGGATGATATATATAGTAAAATAAATATGTGTAATCTATGAACTGTGGTGAATCGTATGAGTGTAGCCATAAAATTGAGAATTTTAATTGTATATATGCTTTCATTAGTAGTTACAATTATATTGGTAAAACATGTTTTAATAATTAGCTAAATAATATATTTTATACCATAAATTTCGCCGGCCGATTATTTGTACAGACGCTTACAATTCATTCAGTTTTTATCTGATCTAATCTGCGAGATTTTATACAGGTCCTCACCAAATTCCATCAATACTGTGGATTTTCTTCAACTTTTCCCTTTTGAAGCAGTATTAGCCATTCGAAGCATAAATCGTAAATCTCTCTTATGTTGTATGAAAGCCTAGGCTCCGCCCCGATAGCTCACGAACGTCTCACTAGGGGTTTTTTCTACTTTATAAAGTTTATCCCAGGTATTCTAGAGCAATTCGAAGGTTTAATATTCTGTGGCTACTGTTTTATGTTAACAAAAATTCGGGAACGTTATAAAAACAAATACAAATATTCACGTTAGTGTATTATTGTCAACAATCGTTCATTAATATTTTTTTTTGTCAAAATTCTTTAATTTTTTCTATTATTAAATATTTTTCCGTTAGCGCCATCTAGCGTCCGGTAGACGAACTACTTGTGGTTAACGCGTTGCTATGGTAACGTTATTGATACAATGGAAAAAGAACGGGAAATAGAGCGGACAGACAAACAACTGTGATCTTAGATTATAGATTTAGATCTTACACTTCCGCGCCTATCGTACATTTACATAAAAACAATTTTTACCGGTTAAATGACGCATTTATTTTTGTTATTTTACATTAATCCGACATCTCGACTCCTTTATCTCACCACTGTGACCTCACCACGGCTTCTGTAAGGGAGTCGTTTATCCGGTTATAAATATATTTAAATGTCTTCTTGTCAGTTAAAAAAACACCTGCCCAAATAGAAGAAAAAAATCAATTCAAAAGAGCTTATTTTGAGTGTACGAGTATTTTAATTTAAATGATTTATGATGATAGTTTTTAAACATCTCCATCGTGTAGTAGATGGCTTTTGGCCTTTGTTTTTTTTAGTTAATTAGTTTGCAAAAATCGTCCGGGTATCGTACGGGTGACCAAAGAAACTATTATTTTGTGCTACTCCGCATATCTGTATGTTTGTATTGGCTGCATCGGTATTCGTTGTCGCTCACTATGGTTCTTCCATTCTATATTCAATATTTTCATCCATAGAAATAAGGAATATGGTGCCAATTCTACTAGGCTGGAAATAATGATATCTTTTCATGTATTTTAACGTCATTATTTGATGGGGCGCTAATAAACTGATACTATCAAACAAGGCCAATATCTACCATATGGTAAATAAATATATATTTATTTATGTAGGTTTGAAACATTCTGTTTTACAATTTGCCGTATAATTTAGTGACTACGTAATAAATCGCTTTTCCAACTGAATCTCTAATGAATAGGAAGAAAGCCCTAGAAAATGAACAACTCCTTTGGGGCGCATAATCCTTATTCTAAATAATCATAATTATTCTCAAGAGGAAATATTTTACTCAGAAACTTCAGTAAGAAAAGAAAATTAATATTGAATAAATATACATTGCTGACATTGTTGATTAATCGTAAATGTCGAGCTATTACTGATCAGATACATTAAAATCACGCTAAGAGCTTTTTGCCAACTTAAAACATTTTTACTAGTAAGATTATTATGACTTACCTAGTTTTGTACTGTATACAATTGTATATTATTGCGACTTGTTTAAGGAAATTAAAAAAAAAAAACCTTTAAGCTCGTTCACTTGTAAAGCCAAATGGTATCAGGTTCAAGTCCCGGAAATGAGAATCGCTCGTGTAATGAATGGTAGTATTTGTATTTATCTATATGAATATTACTTATCTATGTTCGTTACCGTAGTATCCCTAACACAAGCCCTAACAGTTTTAACATTGGACTAGGCTAATTAGTGTGAATGTAAAATTGAATACTAAATTTCAAAGTTGCAAAAAAGAATCTATAATCTAAGATCACAAATTTGTTGTTTGACTGTCCGCTCTTTTTCCCGCTCTTTTTCCATAGCAACGCGTTAACCGCAAGTAGTTCGTCTACCGGACGCTAGATGGCGCTAACGGAAAAATATTTAATAATAGAAAAAAATTAAAGAGTTTTGACTACCCTTGCGAAGCCGGGACGGGCCGCTAGTCAAAACAAACATTAATTGCGTTTTGCGAAAGTTTGATTTCACAAATATACATTTCTTGGCATTGGTACTCAAAACTGTGACCTATCGAATCCCCCGAGAAATCAGGGTGAGCTCAGACTGCGGTAAATAAAGGGTCGTATTTCACGCACGTCGACCTCTCAGTAATTGTCAGAAATATGGTCACTCGCAAGATTGGCTTACGGAATCTCGCCGCGGATAATATATTTCGTCTACAGTCTGAGTTTTCTTAAAGCTTTTATATAACAATTGAAGAAGTTTAATGGTTTTAAGGTTAGCTCATTCAGCTTGAGATTACAAAGGTTTGGTAACTTTCGCAAGGGCACGTCATCGGATAGCTGACCAGAAATTTCTTTTCCTGAGCTCCTTTATGCTCGTCAAACCCATCTCAATCGTTAGCACTCCCCATTCCGCATGAGCCCGCGTGGTGGGGTATGTCTTATTCTGCCCGCGTTTTGTGCCCCAGCGCCCCTGTGCTCCAGTGACCCAGCAGTGGGAACTTGATGTTCCCAGGCTAATAAAAATATTAGACATTTGTCAATATACGCAAAATCAGTAAAAATGTGTTTTATGTAAATGGGTAGTGTGCGCGGAAGTGTAAGAACTAAATTTATAAAATACCATTACTAAGATAAGCGTTGCTTTGTGTTATGAAATATTTATTTCACTTAGTAATAAGTTAAAAAAGTTTCTTATACAAAAATGCTTTTATTCAGTCAAAGAATACCTCGTCATGAATTTTACAAGTAAGAAATGTATTTGCAAAATGTTAATTAATAATTATTTAATCTTTACTATTAAACTTATTTTTTAATACTTCGTCAAACCTGTACAAGATGTCTCAAGTTTAAACAATATTTATTAATATTAAAAAGTTTATATCACAAATAAACATAACAAACAAATTGGGAAGCCTAAGAAGATTTCATGAGTTTAGGAAGCCGAAATCACATTGGCTATCTGGTGTCTAGATTCTTTATGTATCAGTAGGCATTTAATCTGATTGCAAATGCTGGCCAGTCATGTTTAACCAACAATCTGCACTGTTCTCGTGCGATATCCATCATCATCAATCAAGGGGAAAGATTTATGGCCAAATATGAGACGTTTCAGGTCATTGGTAATTAAAGATAATTTTTATTTACGCTAAGAATATATGATCCGTTTTATTGAACGTTCATATCTTCTTTTAATCAATTTAATTTTGTTTCGGTTTATTATTATTCTGTTCTGTTACCTAGCGTGCTATGGAAGAGTTATACTCGGTGTTTCTGTGCGTGTGGGCATCTAAAAGAAAATCATACTTGCAAACATGGCTAGCTTCGAGTTGCTTAGCTAAAATGGCAATGGCCAGACCACATCGATAGTTATACTGATCACCGTTAAGGAACAAAGTTTCTAGAATGTGGACCAAAAACTCGCTTTCGTAGCGATAACCTCGGTGGAAATAATAAATGGAACGATAACCTGGTGTAGGTTGCAGAAAGCCAATGGTTAGCCAGTTAAATTCCACACAGCCGGTCCTTGTGGCGCTCTAAAGAGGATGCTTTTATTTAGCAGTGGATTCGTAGGGGCTAATGATGATTATTATAATAATAAAGACATGGTAAATTCGGAGATAAGAACGGATCCCATTTATTCCGGACAGGGACAGAAGAACCCACCTATGAATAGTTAAATCGTTTACATCCATTATATGGGTTTGTACTAGTGTTCATTGGTATTATGCTATGTCATTCCAGGGAAAAAAACGAACCTAATGACACGTTACTTTTCAAAAGTTAAATCGTTACGGCTACAAGACGTCACAATAGAACTGACATATACATAACCACGTTGCTACGATGTGGGATAAGCGTAGGGCCCAATGTAAACCTTAATAAATTGATCAGTAATAAGAAGTAGATCCCGTAGATCTTCCGGACGGCCAATGTTTTTTGTATAACTTTAGTAATTTTGTAAATATAGAATATAATAATTTTGTATTATAGAAAGCGTACTGAGAAAGACGGTTGTCTTTATTTTAATAAACCTACTCCCTTTCTATCACGCGCGAAAAACATAACCTTTATTCTGGGTTAGTCGTGTAATAAGGGGTTTTACTTACAAAATATATATTTGAAGTGGCGAAGTATGTATTAGTAACATCAAAGTATAAACATAAACAGCGAAAGTATCACATAAAATTTGTTATCTAGAATTAACAAAAAAAAAGTCCGGAATATACGCTAATATTATTTGAGAAGGTAATTTAATTTATACGTTCATTTTTCTTTACAATTTATCAACTGCTGAAAGTACGGTAAAACTGAAATATTATTTTAAAAGCACTCACATTGTCAAAGCTATATTAGCGTGCTAACACAGTCGAGGGAGACGCTAAGGCGTAATTTGTATGCTGTGACAACAACGAGCGGAATTGATTTATGCGTGTAGCGGCGATTATCGGAGCAGCGATAGCACGGGTTGGCGGGAAAACGAGCCTTGTATACAATATAGCAGTGAAAAGATTTATAAAATATTCGTATCCGTCTTAGGTTTTCGTTGACCTGACTATTGTTGGACTTCTGGTCTTATGAAACTTGTTAAAAACCTTCATTAATTATTAATTAACTAAGAGATTCTTGTTCTTGTAAACACTAAATTTTCTAATTGTTATTCATGAATTTTAGTTATTTTTTTTTCTAGTTGATTCATGTAGTATTATGTAACATTATAACTTTTTCAAATAAATGTCAATTAAGGAAAAAATTGTTAAAGAAAAAATAAATATTCTGATATCAAACTTTTTGAAATTATAATCAATTTTCACAAATCAGTCTCCAGTTGTGTGGTTAACTGAGAACGGGAGGCGGTAAAACGGCGGGATCACAGCGCGTAAGTACGTCGCAACCAATTCCCTTCATGAATATTCCTCCACAGTTTGTTGAACCGTCGTAAGCGAGATGCGACAAACACTTTTTGTGCGATAATCCGATGCACTTAATAGGCAAATTGACGGAGGAAAATTTAGTTAGATGCGAGCGCGTAAATATTGTAAGTGATTATGGGCTGAATTGAATAATGTACTTAAGTCTGATAATGGAAGTAAAAAAAGCAAAAATTTTATCAAAACCCTGATAGTGATCAAGTTTTTAGGTATGAAATGTCTTGTATATCGTGTTGTGTTTGGATTGCGGAGGTAATTTGTCAGAATACCTTTAAGTATTGTATGCAAAAACAATAAGTGTACATTGACTAACTAAAAACTAACTAAGATGGCGCAGCGACCCAAATTGGGTCTTAGCCTCCGATATCACGAGACGCCATTTGGTACGGTTCTGCGCCTTCTCCTGCCACAGGGTGGCCTGGAGTGTGCGAAGATCCTCCTCCACTTGGTCTTTCCAGCGGTACCTGGGACGTCCGACCGGTCTTCGTTCATGCGGTCGTCCCAGGTACGCCCTCTTCACCGCCCGCTCCTCCCCCATCCTCTCAACGTGGCCGAGCCAGCGCAGCCTGTGAGCCTTGATCTCGCCTAGTATGTTAGGATCTGCCACAAGTTCTATTGACATTGACTAAGATTGAGGATATTTCAGAAAGTAACAAAGTGACATTAAAAAATACATTTGAAAGTATATTTACACAGTATTCAGCTATTGAAAAAAATGGTTGTAGACACCTAGCAACAATTAAATCTGTGAGTTTCAGAAATATGTTTTCTTCTTTTCGCAACTAATTTGCTCCAGATTCGCAACTAACCATCAGCAGATTATAAAATAACCAGAAGTACAATAAAGACGCATTCAATTAAAAAAAATCTTAATTTTAAGCAACAATCGGAAAGAAATGAATAAACGGATGTTTTTATATATTTTGTTTGGTGCAACGGTAGCGATCCTGCTTTTCGCACTGACGGTCGGTCCTGGGTTCGAATTCCGGATAGGCAGATGTTTGTATGATGAATACGAGAATTTGTAACTGAGTCATGGGTGTTTATATATATTTCAATGAATATTACATATTTATGTATCATATATGTACGTGTATCCGTTACCCTTGTATCCATAACACAAGCCTTACAGTGCTTACTTTGGGCTAGGCTAATCGGTGTGAATGTAAGAAATATTTATTTATTTATTATTTATTTAGCATTAACCGCTAGATTAATATAGATTGAATTTTTTTTCTAGAAAAAATCAACTTGTCAGAGATGTGCGGATTTGTACCGCTCACTATTCGGGTGAGTGCTCAGGAATTTTGTATTTTTCAAGATGCTGCCAGCGCCATCTTTTCTTGTTCTACGGACTACTGCTTACAAAATCGAATACTTTTGAAAGTATCTTCTTCTTCTTCGATACGGGCGATTTCCGTAACTCGACGTCTTTAGCGCCTGTTTTGCGTCTGGAGGGTGCTTGGCTGTTTTAATCCAGCCAGCCCAGCTCTGCCAGGAACGCTCCAAGCGCCTTCACTTTCGTGATGAATTCTCGGAGGCTGCCCGGTGAGCCGAGATATTTTGCCCGGTAGAGTGCCACTCCCCTGCACTCTAGCAGGATATGAGTGGCTGTTTCTTCATCTTTCATGCATCCTCTGCATAGTGGGATATCCTTAACACCTATATTAAAGATATGTTTGTTAAAATTACTTTTGAAAGTATCAAAAAGAAAGAACTATTTAATTATTATATTAATGGATATGGAATGGGTTATTTTATTAAACGTGAGTATTTAAATTTCGTTCATGATCAAACAGTCAAACAAGTCAATTTTAAGATAAAATGCTCATTTAAAAAAAGAATGATTAAATTGCGAGTTACTCCATGACGTATATCTAAACATTAATTCTATTCACGGACGTACGGACGCACAGTACCTATAAATTCACCCCGTTTCATCTTGGTTGTAAGCCCTATTGTTCCCCATTTCTGATATAGTGGATAGACCCCGGTTCATCCACTATAGTACAACATTAATTTAGCTACTAGTACTATTAACTTACATATTAAGTACATAACAAGGCTCTTATTAACAGGGTTTACAAACTAATGGTACACCTATACTTAAAATAAAGCTACGGCCTAATAATACCAGTACATATATATCATGCCATTGATACTATTGAAAAAATCGAAAATATAAAAGTGCTAGAGGGTCGGTTCATACTGGTTACATGGTTGCTAGTACAAAATATAAGTACTTTTTGTGCAACAATATGTTAATGTTTAAAGTAAGAAGTTTCAATACATTTCTATAATGCCGTTTCATAGATTTCTTTCCCAGTTGATGCGCAAATAAATATTTGAGACGGAAACTCTTTGCTCATATGAATTTCCACGATGAGAAAAGTTCTTTATAAATAAATTAGTATGAAAATATATATTAAAATTTGTTTATATTCTACACTTTAGTCATACCATAAAATACATGTAATAAAATATTTAGTAATTAAAATTAGAATGTACGCCCCTGTCATACATTGTAAGGACTTGTCTAAGAATAGCATTAAAAGGCGATAAGATAATTTAAGAAGTATCTCGTTTCAACAAAGCACCTTTTTCCACAACATTTCATATAACATCATTCATTATGTATTTCACTCTCAAAAGGGTTTTCGGTATTTATTTATGAACGTAACAAAACAGAAAGGTTGAAATAAAACGGCATTCAATTATTCTCGTGACGGTAGATAGCCGAGCATCACAAAGGGCAATGTGCACATTGTCTGGCCTTTCAAATGGGCAGAGTGGGTATTATCCTCTATCTTCAGCCCTTTCATTCCACTTTGTTTATACCGCTGTTTTAAAAACCTTGATGTGATGTTTAAGTGCGTTCGAAACAAACACTCGACCATACAAATATACGTCCTCCTTTCTGCTTACCCGAATGAACCATACGCTGGCAAGGATAAGATGCTTTAAGCGATCACATTGCGCCATAAAATTCGGGAAAGTGGTTGTCCCGAATTCCAAGTGGCTATCAAAGGCCACCTACCGCCTTTATTACATCATACCTTACGCGTTTGCGTCATAAATGATATGAATTATACTCACAAATGCCGCAAAGGACTTAGACTATCGTTATAGTTTATCATAAACGTAAACTCAGAAAGAATAGACTTTGATTTTTCACTGTTGTAACTTAATTACACCATCAAAGGGCTATTTTTAATATAGTACTATAAAAGCCTTAAAAGGGGGTGGAATCGCTTCGCTCCTATTATTTTTGCATACTTAAAGCGAGGTCATACTTGAAACCTCAAATTACACTTTTACAGTGTATCATGAATAAAGTCGAATTTCGCTCGGTACAATTCAGACGGCACACCCACGTAAAGAAGTCTTTATTTTTTTCTAATTTTAATGAAACAAAAGAAAAACCAGGTACCAGTTTTTTTGAGGAACGAAAATTGTTTCCATTTTGTAAAAGAACTATTTTGCTGTTGCTTAAAATATGAAAAAAAATTAACAAAAGTGAGTCGTGATACTAATGGAATTGGTAATAATAACTTAGTTCACAATGTACTGTTTTATATTTATATCTTTTTTTTTTGTTTTAATAAAGTATGTTAAAACAAAACAAATTAGATATAAATATAAAACAATAATGTTTATGTTTTGGAAAAAAATTAACGATAGGCTATAGTTTGAGTGTACTTTTTCTCAAAAACATATAATTTTGTAATTATTTAAAATTATGTGAACTGTAGTGTAAATTTTATTCGACAACTTCAAAAGCCATGCCAAATACCCCAAAGCACACATTCAAAAACTTAACCTTCAATTTCTAACAGTATGTATTGTTACAAGTATTATAAAGTTCTACAGTGGTAAATTGATCATTTTCTTATCCACATAAATATTGGTATTTGATTTTGTTATATACTAGCGGCCCGTCCCGGCTTCGCACGGGTGGACAAATTTTTTTAAATTTTTTCTATTATTAAATACTTTTCCTTTAGCGCCATCTAGCGTCCGGTAGATGAACTACTTGCGGTTAACGCGTTGCTATGGTAACGTTATTGATACAATGGAAAAAGAGCGGACAGACAAACACACAAACCACTGTGGTCTTAGATTATAGATTCAGGAATTTTATTTAGAGTTGAATTTGAAAAAACCGGTTACTGTGATAGTGGCGAGCTTGTTCTCTTATAGGGTGCATTGTGCCACTTAGGATTACAAATGAACTCGTTTCACAAACACAAAATGTAGCTCAAAAGTACACAGCATTAGAGACAGCCCGCATCACTCCAGCGGATAAGTCCATCAACAGCTTCTATCGGAGCAAATAAATCTTTTGTCTACCGAGATTAATTACAGATTCGAAGTTGCTTTATCTTGTTAAAAGAGGCCGCATAAGTTTGATGAAAACGCTTGTTTGAGGAGGGAGGTGCGAGGCAGGAGGTAGAGTGTTACTTCAACCCGAGTTTTAATTAAACCAGTCTCGTTAACCGTTAGTTTTTAATCTGGACACCGATCTGGTTTTTAACGCTCCACTCTTGTTAACTTGTTAGTTTTGGAGTATTTCATGGGTGCTGGTTGTATTGTAACAGAAAATTTGAATTGGAAAATGTTTTAGCGTATTTCGTATATTGATATTTTCAAGTATATGTGAAGCTGTTTAACAGCATCATCTCTTTATATTTTAGATGATATTGAATGTATTATTTCTAAAGGCAAGGTTCTATCTGAGTATTAACTTTATATTTATCTGCTTATTTCTTGATGTTATGACACTTATGTAATATAATTTGAAAATATATTTTTGTTAGCTGTTTATTTCCACTGAAACAACCAATCTGATACAATATGGGTATCTAATACAATATTATACAATATACTTTTAAATAAATTGAAACTGGATTAACCGCAGGAGATGAAGCTACTTCCATATACATTTACTGAGATGTGACAAGGCAGTACGGTTGTAAATTATTTATAAAAAAATTTCCGCGTTTGGCAATCTACAAATTAAGAAACAAAAGAGTGAGGCTCTGAGTGATGAGATATTTCGCTGAAGTATTCGACTTTTTGTAAGGATCAATCAAATCAAATGACTATTTACTTATACAATTGGTCCAATAACAGTGTCTTCTTCATCTGCAGTGTAAAAATGACGAGGAAGGAGCGTCGGTCTGAGTTGGCAAATAATAATAATACAATATTGAACTTCTAACAGGAACAAAATGTAAAGCTGTGATTATTTAAAAGTTATAATTTAATATTTATTCTTTATAATTAGTTGAACTTCGTTCTGCGATATAAACCTAAATCAATAGCAATATTGGCAATAACTGTCAATGTGTTTTCAAGCGCGAATCCAATACCCGATCCCTATAAAACTTTTTGTTGAAAATTGGAAACTTTGGAACTGTTTGAACTTGTTGGAACGCAATATGATGACGAATGTCGATTCCCCTCAACCTCTAAAAGCTTGATGTATGAAAAAAGCGTCAGTCATACGCCCTGAAAGCGCAGTCGAGTCCCGTGACATCACGCACATATTTGAACGTCTTTGAGAATTTTTTTCCGCGAGTCACCTCACGAGGCTCTCAGCAACCGCGACGCATATTTACGAAGCATTCTACTTTGTTCAAGTTTTGTTTATATTTTCTCTTCTTAATTCAATCTGTACAAAATCTTTACCATGAAAGCCGTAGTGTAATAAATCAAGCTGATACTGTATCTTAGCGCAAATTTAGGTTGTACGAAAATAGTATTTTATAAAGGTAGACGCAGAAAGTTTCCTTGGAATTTATACAGGTATTAATATATAAAATATAATATTTATACAGGTATTAATATATAATATCGGAAACTCAATAACAAGGTACATGGTAACAATCCCGCAAATAACTTATATTACTATAATGTTAGTGACCATGAAAGTTTAAAACAATATATATAGTTATTCGTTAACTATTGCAAATAGACGTTGTAAATGGTTAACAAATTTTACATAATAAATATTTATGTAACGTCTCTGTATTGCTTAAAACTAATCTCTTTTATTGTATGTATACTTATTGGAGCGGAACGAGCGAAGCGATCGAAGCTTCCGTGGATCAGCTTTAATGGCGCAATGTCTGTTACGCCATAACTTCCCGAGTTCTTAACCCATTTTTATATTTTTTGTGTGGAATTGAATCAACAGGTTTAGGACCAGATTGTGTCGGAGTTTGAATTTTGAAAATCACAAAATTAAAAAAGTTATGACCAAAAACATTGGTTCTATAGGATTTCCCATTGAAACAAAAAGCACGCGCTTTTTGAAAGTTTTCATTCTTATGGAATTTTAAAATTAACTAAACATTATTGTTTTTTTTTATTATTACGCTCCGCTCCAATATATGGTGCTAGCGAAGCTTTATGCTTAACGACTGCACCGCCTAGTATTTATTCTCTAAACTTATGTCGAATGTTGTATGTAATCAGGTTTTGATAGTGAGTTAGCTCTGGTTTTCCCTTAAACATATTGACGATGCATATAGATAACAATTAAGGTTTTATTGATAAATACTAAATATCTATAAGCAAATAGAAAACGTACACGACCCCAGCTATTGACTCCCATAAGGTTTTGTAGTACAGCAGTGAGAGCATTTTAAGTTCGGCCGCGATAAATCCAACCAAACAAAGAAAGAGGCGGTTTCGCCCCGAATATATCATGTGAAGTGATACAGGGGTGGGGACTGATGCTGGAGTCTTGTTCCTAGAAAATGGGGATTTCATTATCAATATATAAGGAGCTTATTGTAGTTTTATGATACTACCTAGTTAAAGTGGTATACTGAAAGAGATTAAAAATGCTGTTCTGCTGGTAAGACGGTCTTGTTTAAACCTGAACTGGAATCTATATCTCCTCGACCTACTTTCATCACATATTGTCCCTACTAAAAGCAGAAATATTCATAGGCTAAAACAGCTCACAGACCTCACCATTTTTTTTTATAAATTCTAAATTACGAGACGATGTATAATTACATATATGTATATATGCTCATATAATTTTGTTTTTTTTTCGTGGATTATGCATGATGACGACGTATTATATTGTAAATGTCGTTACTTCTGTTAAAGCTGACGAGTTTCTTGCGCCCATTCGTCTTGTCAGTTAAAAGACGTCCTAAATGGGTGGTAGGTATAAATGTTGAACGATTCAAAACAACATATGTTAAGGGCATTTGAATAAAGTTATTTTCATTTTTATATCAATACCCATTTCAATAATATATATATATATATCACGTGTTTTATAAAATTATTATTATTTCTGTTTTTAAAAATGGATCCAATTTATAAAATTAGGAAATGGAATCTCTTACTGGTCCTAGTTGCCCCTTATCTACCTTTAATAATCGCAAGTTAGCAATTTATATTGCTTGCCGTCGTGACCTAGCGAATATAGCTTTTATGAAGTGGGGTAAGTATGATCAGAATAAGATACTGTTAGGGTTCATACTGAGATAAGCTGTAGCAGAAACATGTTCTTTAGCTTATTATTATCGAAACCCTATACAAAAATTATTTGGTAGAGACATTTAGAAATAGTTCTAGTTCTCTCTGATTATTATTAATTGTAATATAAGTAGGGTAACGGCACCAGTGGCCAGCCAGGCACCAGTGCTCAGCCTTTTACATCGTTTATTGGCCATAAATATCGCTATAATCAAAATAAACAAATCATTTGCACTTAAATAGACGCTCTCATTCCTCATTGATTAATATGTCACGCGACAGAAGCGGCAGGGGATCAGGGGGTAGAAATAAACTCGTTCATATCGGTGCTGTCCAACGACAAGAGCAATAGTGTCAAGACCGCCATATTTTTTATTACATGTAGTGTTCTCTTAACAGGTAAGAAAGAACCTATTTTATTATGAAATGTGATTGTGGTTTCTACATGGTAGCTTTATAAATTAGTTCATGTATTAAATTATATTAAATTTTAATAAAAATATCGCTTTTTTACATATAAATTGAGGGGGCTGACCATTGGATATCACTTTTTTACAAGAGATCCAATGGACGGCCCCGGGGCTGAAAACTGAGTTTTTCGATTATTTTTGAAATTACAAGACGACCATTAGAACCGACAAATATAAATTTCCAAATTTAGTACGACAAACATTTCCTAATGGTCGAAAAACCCAGTGATCAGCAACATTTTAAATTATTTTTTCATGCGGCTGATCACTGGGTGTTGAAGATCCAGTACTCAGCCACGATCTTATTTAAATAGTATTTTTAGGGACGAATGTAGTTATTTGTATGAGAATCTATAAGCAATACTTAAGTTTTACCTGAAATAGTTACAAAATTTATATTTATAATCAATGATTATAAATATACATTTTACAACTATTTCATAGTTACAAGGGCTGAGCACTGGGTTCATCGAGGCTGTTTACTGGTTTTTAGAGGCTGTCCACTGGGACAAAGTGCCATTTTTTGTTTAAACGTAATTATATATTTTATAAGGAAAATTATTGTTTTTGACATATATTTTGTTTAAAACTATAATAAACAATAAATCCATCATGTTGAAGATTTCATTATCGGACATATGCTGTAGAAATGGCAACTGTTCAAACTTTAAAAAGTCGTTATGAGGCTGACCACTGGTGCTTTTACCCTATATATCTTGATATTACATCGTATTATAAGTGATATTAATAGCTGTATCGCGGAAGCTTTCATTAGATTCTGTTTACATTGCAGAGTGAAACATAAGCGAAGAACAAAATTTTAATCTTATACCATCCATAGAGATTACTTTTTTATCTTTATTTATTTAGGAGATTTTGTCTTCTGACATGCCAACTCCATCGAACTATATTTAAACTATTACATATCTTATACATCTACCAATAAATTACACAAACACAAAGCTGCCGCAGCTTGGGGGTTACTCAGAATTAGATATTTCCTTATCGCACTTTCTCGTTAATGCAAATCAACTTTCAATACTTGCTTTACCTCATCTCGCTTTTCGCGCACGTTTATTCTTCAACATCTTATATATATATTGCACGCTACAACCGAAATCTGTATTTACAAAGGAGTGGGTAATTATAAGAAATTTCTTAGTGATCAGTTAATGTCTTTGGTTAAATTTATAGTAACGAATAATGAAAGAATTCCAAATTTCATCACATGTCAACATTAAACCATACTCGAAAAAATAAATTCAACAAAATTCAATCCATAACACAATCCCCTTGAAATTAATTAATTATGTAAATTAAAGCAATTTGTGAATAATATTTTGTGCTATTTTTGTACACAAGCTTAATTTAAATAAAGCATCTGACGGTGGCGTAATTTACATTTAATTGAAAATCGCATTGCGCGGTGATAAATTGTGTCGTAAGTAGAATTGTTCATGCAACGCTCTTGCACGAAAAACGACGGCAATGACGCCTAATTATAGAACAACACGACTTCATGCATAGTTCCACAACGCCAACTCAATTTCACGACGCGCGTTTTCATAATTATTGCTACTCTTTGGGTTTATATTGGAAACACTAGCTGTCTATGATTTAGTTATGAAAGTCTATGGAATGGTACGAAAATTGACAAATTTTTCATTAGAAAAATATTATCAGACACATCATAATCTGGGCTTATTTAAATTTGCGTGAGTACTCGAAATACTTTTGAGACAAACAGGATATTTTAATAAGTGTTATAAATATTATTATAAAAATACATTTGATGCTATATTTTAATTTTGTTTGTTGGTTTACTCGTGATGTTACCGATTTTTTTTAATTAATTTCTTACAAAGATGCGGGTCTACGGCAGGTTGTTTTTTTTTTCCAAAGGAACTAAATCTCAAAAGAAAGCGTAAAGCGCAGAAAACAATTACAAACATGGAATGAAAAGAGAAGGGAGATTTAACCTATCGAAATAAGTGATTGATAAAAGCCCAATAAATTATTGAGACCAAAAGTTTAAGAGATTATTAAAATTATTCGATGTTATAATCTCAGTATTACGTACTTTCTTGCTTTACCAAGTTTTTTGATCCGATTGTTTGGCATTTCATAATATTTTGACTTTTAAACTTTTCTGTTCACCAACATGGTTTCGTTGGAAACAAGTCTATCAATAACCCATCTCTTATATTAAAAAAAAAATCTAGTTATGTAATTCAATAGAAACCGAATTTTCCCAAAAAAGGTTAATAGTTTTCTTTTTTACGTAAGCTTCATTCGAGTTCATTCGTTATATATGGCTCTCAGCTCATGGCTCATTACGCTGGTATGGGACATTATCATTTCAATCCTAACTTTGACGTAGAAATCATTAGTTACCCTAAAAGAAGAATTTCCTAAAGCTCTCAGAGTTACATCACGCATTCCGCAAGGTTCACCTTTAGGTTTTTTGTTCATAATCAAAGAACGACCATATCAGAAGCCTTTGTTTGCTTTATACTGCCGCTCTGAAAATTTCCAAGGTCCTCAAGGAAGTCTCTAGACATTATTAACACTAATCCAATATATGTAAACAATTTACCATTTCGTTAATGTTTTATTACATTAAAAATCATATAGGTTCTTCGTTTTACAAAACGCTTTTTTTAATTCAGTTATCTGAATGAAAGGAAATAAAATATAAAAAAAGCAAAAATAACTTTAGTAACCAGGTCAAGAGAATGAAATTCAACAAACACCCAAACAGATGGTGAAAGGAACATGGCAGTGACATGTTTTGACATCTTTCACTTTGTAATCTTAATTAACTCATATAACGGATCGGTTAATAATAGAAGCATCGGTTGGACAAATAGACATCAAAGCTACAATAAGTAAATTGGTATGTTTGATCCACATTCGATGAATTTCAATGTTTATATTTGATAAATTCAGTACAGGGATACATTCGTGAAGGGGTAAAAATGATCAACTACTTTGTCAGTATAAGTTTCCTCGTTCTATCTGTATTAATTAAGAGATAGTTAATATTAGGTACAAAATTTCAGTTTTTATTTCATTGCATTCATTCTTACAGACAAAAATCTGAAAAAAGTTTTATTTCTTAGTTGAACTTTCTAAAAATAAATCGAAATAAGAGTAAGTAGGTTACGTACTGTCAAAACCAATACATGCTCATCGATTTTATCTATAAGATAACACTGTTGTTAATGTCCAAAGCTTCTACCGATACAAAAGCCTTGTCAGTGTTGTTTACATTCACTGGCCGTGCCATTCGGCCCATTGACCGCTCGCTACCACAATATGGGGCCACGATAACACAACCGCAAATATTACCCTAGCACTAATAGACGGGATATGGAACTGAAATACTTATACTATATAAAATAATATATCTATTTGCAGAGACGTAATCCGGCTTTCGATAAAGAAAACGTTTTTAGACTAAATGCAAGCTCGGTTGGTCATAAATGCTATTGTTACCTTTTGTGCAGTTTACTTCTAAAAGTTATTTTTTAATACTAATTTACTCAAAAAGGTCATAAATATGTCTGTTTATTGCTAAGGGAATGATAGCCTTATGGTTTTTAATATAACATAGCAAATCAATAAAATTATGTATACATGTGTAGGTAGACATACATATGTCTTCCTAACTGCTACTGAATAATTTGAATACTTAGGTTCGGTGCTGCTGCTGAGAAGCAAATGGACCGAGTACGGTTTTTTTACGCCCCTAACGACTGGGCACCCTCCGGACTTGGGGTAGGAAGATGGTGAATCATCTATGGATACTCCGGCCCGGCTTCGAAGTTATGTCAGACTCATACTGACTAAACACCGCCTGAGGTTGGGAAGGATCAGAAGTCTTCGTCTGAGGGGCGGCGCAAGCGCTACTTACCTAGGTGAGGATGCGCATAGAAAATTTGACCGACTCCCAGAAGGATGGGTCGGTTGGGGTAGACCTTGGAATCTGCCGTGACTCTATTTTTGGCGGATTTCTGTGCCTCTAAGAGGAGGTTCAGGTCGGCCGATAGCGAGTACGGCCGGAGCACAGTCTTTTATAGGTGGTAACAAACAAGTGACGTCACATCGGACGATTTTCTCTAAACTTGTTATTTTGGCTGTATTTAACAATTTCTTTTATATTGATTATGATTTAATTATATATAAATAGATTTAATGGAATTAAACTAGGATATTAAGCTTTTAATTGCAAAAATAACAAAATTGGAACAAATAAACAACAAATATTAACGGATACATGAAAACAGAGTTTAGATTACTTAAAGGTTGGTTTTTGCTTTGGTAAATTTTATGATTCTTATTGAAAACAATTTCTACAAATTACACAAACTATCAAGCGAAAGATGCTTTTCTTTTTAAGTTCAACGTGAAAACGTGTAAAATACTTAACTATCATACTTAATAGTTAACAAATCTATCACATGCATTGATAAAAATCTAAGTGAATTAAAAAAACCACATAAATGTCATAAAAAATGACGTTGCAATATGTATTCATCATAATTAAATTAAGTAAAAATAATCTTTTAAAGTTAACGTAGGGAAATTAACATACAAGTGCAATATTGACAAATACTTTGTAAATTTTCGAGGAAATATGATTGGTAGCTTTAAATAATAAATAGATATTTAAAAAGATTGCCATTATTTGACCTAAAAACTCTCACGTCTGCTAGAAGTATAAATTACATGTTTTCACAACTTTCACATTGCTTGCTTTAGCTCATTGCGGTGTACTCCAAGAAAACAGAATGATACAAAGTAAACAAGCGTTATGTACTCGAATGATATCGTATTCGATCTGCGCGCCGCCTAACGATAAGGCGGGCGTGCGGCGTTCACGACCCGCCTCCCTATTGTCCCATACATACAAATCAAGACTACACTAAAAGCCCACTAAAGCATTCGGGAAACGATAAATTTTCACTAAATCATATCCTTGATCAAGGGTTATATCGCATATTTCATTCTCTCAAAGAATCATAATTTTTCTCAAGAGATGTAAATTACACACCAAAGCGATAATAACTTTGTCCTTCGATACTTAGAATATGCTAAACACGATGAAAAGAATTTGAATTTGAGATACGAAAACGTTCAAACGCTTTCATAGTTACCAGCGACAAAAGAAGACAATTGTAATAATATGAATGTTGCATTATTTTTGTGAGACCAAATCTCAAAGAAACCGCAGTGAAGCTGAGGACATAAATATTTTTATACAACACTTGCTCGGAAAGTATGTTGTTACTTTTGCAAAAAAGGTTCAGAGAGTACTTTTTTCTAATACAAATACGCAGGGGGGTAAAGTTTCATTTTTATAAATTTTGTATAAATACTAACCAACTAGCATGAGAGATAAAGTTATGTTACAAGTATTTATTTAATTTATTAAAAAGAAAACTTTAAGACCAAATTTCAAAAAGTTTTTATTTGAAAATCCAAAAGAGATGAAGTAGGCCGGTTGGTCTGACTAGATTATGTTCTAAATAAGATAGTATATAAGTCTATGAAACTGCAGTATATACTTAAATAAATATCCAAGATGTCATCGATTTTATATTGACGTCTCTTGGTAAAAGATACCGCCTAAATATCCATTTTATTATTTTCTAAGAAGTAAAAATGATAAAATACTATTTTTTATGATATCATGAAATGGAAAAACAGAAAACGTGAGTTCATCTTCATATAAACTTGACATATTTCTTATATTTTTACTAGGAGTATAACTGCTCTGTTTTCCCGATCTCGGGCTCTTTCAAAGCCCTCGCCTAAAGCTCGGGTCTCGAACAGCGCTCTTGTCGTCAATCGCTCACTTTCTACCATCGGTGTAGAATGTACAATTATTATTATTATGTAAAGAATAAAATGGCCTTTGAATAAGTAAGTAGATGTTTTTAATTATAATATTGATATGTGGTCGAAAGATAATTTGACAAATTAGTGCATGTGCACTAGACAAGCGTCTCGAGGATGGGTATTGGTCAGAATTCTGCGGATATTTTCATTTAGTTTTAACATTTATAAAGTTTGAATAATTTATTAATTCTTAAAGTTTAAACAGTATTGTCTCGCAATTAATTTCCCATTGTCCTAATAAGAATAATAAGTAATAAAAGTAATAATAAGATACAAATTTTATTTATTATATACCTAATATAAACACTTATATTGAGTTTAGTTATTAAAATACTTATTAATGATGACTACCCTTTATTGTTATTAAAATGTGAGAATAAATGACCGCCATTTGTTTTGTCTTGTCTATAACAATTTCCAACGAAAGCTGCAGCAAAAAATTGGAGATAAATAGGAGAAAGCCGTAGTAAGCTAAAGATTAATAGATCCAATCATTATTATTAATCGTGTGCGATCAACTTCATCCCTCGCCGTGTCGACTTTTCCTTATTGTTACTTATATTTTATTGGCATTTTTCTTCTGTAGTATAAGTCTAGACTTGTTAAGGTGTTTATCAAAGAATTAAAATAGAACTAAACTATTGGTTTAGATCTTTCTGGAAATATTACATGTTACGATACGTAACGGCCACACCTTAAGTAGATGATCCATGGCGATAAACATATGATACGTTCCGTATTCGTAAAATAGTTCAGAAGTTTGGAATAACATGTATTTTTTTTTTGTTATTGTTTGGATATCCTTTGGTGGTATAAATGAAACATTGACAATTAGAAAAGAGCGTAAAAGTGTTTATAAGTCCAGCTCTTGTTAGGACGTTTCTTCGTTTTTGTCTTATCCTAAATATAACAAAGCATAACACTAAAACTCACGGAACTAGAAATAAAACTGTCATAAACCTTTCAATGGATACAATCTAAGTTGAACCCATGAAAAACATTTTATCTATCGAGAGTTATGAAGGTGGCGAAGTTTTAGCACCTATGCCCTTACTACGAGTTCGGGAATTATATTCTTGGCACACACTGGAAATATCATGCGTGAAGTGAAATATGAGAGAAGGAGAAGAAAGTAACCCAGTGTCTTTTCAATCGTTAACTTCAGAGGCCTGTGTGTATGTTTTGATACTTTAAAACGTTACTGTTGCGTTTGAATTGATAATTATATGTTGGACTCTAAGGAATAAGGTCTGAAAATGAAAATGAAAATAACTTTATTCAAATGCACTTAAAAATAAGTTGTTTTGAATCGTCCAACAATTTTACCTACCACCCATTCCGGACATCTTTTACGGACACGAAGAATGGGCGCAAGAAACTCGTCAGCTTTAACAGAAGTAACGACATTTACAATATAATACGTTGTCACCATACATAATCCACATAATAAAAATAACACATTGTTATGACAATACTAACAGTGTTGTGATATCATTATTTCGTTGATTACAACAAAGTCAACAAGTCTCTGTACTTACTTAAAGTAAGTATGCCTGAACATTGCAATAGCATACAGGGAATAAACGACAAATTTAAGAAAGCAACAAGATGTATGTTTAGTATTAGTCAATAATACTGAAAGTTAAAGCAGACCCATTTCCCAAGGCAGCACCCGTTCACGAGCATGACGCATGATGCAGCCATCGCTTCTGAATTGAAAATCTCAACTTAAACACTAGTCATAATTTACACTCAGCCCGCTCTTTGATAATTTCATCGTTAAGATTTTCGCAGAAAAGCGACAAGGAAGCAATTAAGTTTCGATGTTTTGAGTACAATAGAGTACTTTAATACTTTCAACAGATTCTCAATCATTTCACACTTGAATCAAATCATGTCTGATAGTGCTATTAAAGTCAAATGGTAAAAGAAGACAAAGTTTATACTAATTTTCACGTATTAAACGATGAGTCAGTAAATACTCAACAGGGGTTCTGAAGCATATGATATTTAATTTTAAAATTTTATATAAATGTAGACAATTGTTCCTTCATTGAATTTTAAAATAACCACATCACTCAGACCAAAGAAACAAAGATATTTAAAAAAATTACGACTTTATTGTCATATTTTAGGAAAAACAGTTTCATTATTGACTGAAATCGGACTTTATGAAATTTAAGAAGCAACTACGCCCTAAAAATGTACTGTAAAGTCTATACATATAAATTGTAATAAAATGAAACAATTTTATGGTTATTTCATTTTACATGTTTTGATAAAATCATCAAAGGTAACTCAAATAATATTTATGATTAAAAAAAAACATTTGTGTGTTAGTATCTTCCAATATTTTTTTAATTCTTACTTGGGTTAGATTTTAACTACAAAATTCATCCAAACTAATTCCAGCCATGTTGTTTATAAATCACATTATCATGGTAGTGTTTTGTTTTGCCATATTTTCGACTTAAAAAGAAAACACTTGTAGGTTCTTCAGCTATTTGTTCCTGCAAATGAGATTTGTCTCCACTTTTTGGGTCAAGGGGTTCGGGCACCAGCAAAGGGACAAACACTTTGTTAGATGATGTATATTTTCCCATGACACTTTTTGCCGCTCGAGCTGTGTCCATAACACTTGTTGTAGAGTTATGAGTAAGTAAATCAAATAATGTTTCTTTTTTATATGAATGTAGATAGAATTTGTTATAGCCTTAGTTGTAATAAGACTATATTGATATTTTATTGAGTTAAACGAATTGCCTTATGCATTTATCATCATTTCCGATCAGAAAACAGCACGTCGTAGGTGAAATTGCATTTGAGTTTTTAAATATTAATAAATTTCATACTGTACTCAAGTGGATAAAGCGATGATTTCCAAATAGATCAATCACTGTACACCGTTGTTTCTCTAACATATATGCTCATTTAAAGATGAAGTATATCGTATTTTAGCTCCATAGAACTTAGATAGTTAGAATTTTTGATATTTGACGATGTTCATTGTTACGTTGCAGAGCACTTTTAAAGAAAAGAGTTATGATTATTTGCTAATTGACAAAAAAAATCGGGCATATAATATTTATTAATTTAGAATAAAACTCCTTTTAATTCGTTAAAACTCATACTTCACCCTGAAGTAGCTCAGTAAAAGATAACCAGGCGTCGTTAAAAACGCTTTTTATGTTGGTTGTCTAAAAGATGTTTCGTTTCGATGCAGAAGCACATAACTGTTTTTTTTTATTATAAATTAATAATTATAACAACTTTATCAGTTTTTATCTTGAACCTTACTAGCATCTTTATTTCAAAGAAGTTATGTGATTACGAAGGGTTTGATTTTATTAAAATAAGAGAGAGTGAACCCATAAAACCTGATTCAATCATGTAATAACATGATCACTGTTTTTAACTTAGTCTTGTGAGATGATCACTGTGTTTAATTGTGTTGTTAATTATATGTGCTGGGAGATCATCTGTAAATTATATCAGCGTCATTTAAGTACTGTTGTTTTTAAAATTCTTCCAGCAGCACAATTACTGAAACAAATAAATCAAGGTAAATTTCATAATTGAAAAGGAACACAAATCACTTAATAAAGTTATTTGATCAAGTCGCTCTATATATGTATAAAGACATCGTAAATACACAAATGATTACTTTCGTTAAATATCCCACTGCGCGGATAATAACTCTCTTCTCGTCTTATTAAGATTCAAATTAGGAACTCGACCAATCTTATTTTGCGGAAGCTTAGAAATTATCTCAGAGACGGCCCGAAAATTTGGCTTATTTGCGTACCCCGACATTGCGGTCGAATAGGGTCATTATAATCAGGAGTGTTTACCAAGTCTAGTATTTTGCAAAATAAAGCCTCGTTTACTTATAAAATACATAAAACAACTCCACAGCTAATAAAGGTTTTGAGTGAAAACCACAGAGATTCACATAGTGAATTTTATTGCTGAAATTAAATGTATTTGAATTTCTGACGGAAAAACAATCTTATCCTTTGTTTTGTGGTGTTAACAATAAAATGTTATTATATATAAGTTTGTTCTTCTTTATTGTCTGTCTTTGTTTTGTTGCTATTAAAGTTATCAAGGTTGTTATTACACTCAATATAAGTCTAAATTATTAAGAAGTTATTTTGTTAATAATTATTTTTGTCACCAATGGGATATTTCAAAAATCGACTGTAATCAACATTTTCTGTTACATATAGTTTTAACATAACTTGAAGATATTTAGTTCTTACACTTCCGCGCACATTACACATTTGAATAAAACACTTTTTTACGGATTTTGCGCATATTTTATTTTATATTTAATCTTGGCGTTTCGACTCCTCTACAGGAGCCGTGATCACGGCTATAAAATAAAATAAAATATGCGCAAAATCCGTAAAAAAGTGTTTTATTCAAATAACTTAAAGATCTTTTGTCATATGCCATTAGTTAATAATAATACCGTTGTTACTGCAAATAAGGGACTTAACTAAGTAAAATCTGTTTTACCTTTGCTGTTGCTGATGTAGAGCTAAATGCAATTGTAACAGCCATGTGCTGACAACTTAGGAATTTCAGCTAAATTAGAACATTAAAATTAAGTAGCCACAGGTGGCGTATCTATTTACACTTCGGTAAATTTCGTTATTGGGCTTGTTATTTATAAGTATTTCTCTTGTTTCTGTTACGTAATGCCAATGTATTTCACCGACTTAATAATTGTTAGCTTTTTTGACATTTCAACCATTTTCAGACGTGTTTGAGAGATGAACCGTGAAATAAAATGTCCATTATAGTTGTTTTCCATGCCACACAGAGGAAGCATAACCAAGAACCTTCATACTAGTTATAATAAATAATTAATTCACCATTCAAGTGTCCAATTACATATTTTTATGTAAGTGTTACTACTGATTTAATTTTTCTCAATACTTTTATGTATTACTTTAGTCATAGTAAACACATAAATGATCTAGAAAATACATGCCTTTTCCTACAATAATATCAGTTATAAGCTTTGCATTTGTTTATTTAAAACGAACCATAATTTCACATATTAATTTAAATTAAATTTTCAGTTTGATTTTGTTTTTCCTTAGTTAGGTCTTAGTTTGTTTCCGATTAATCTTTTTCTTATACTGTTTCTTTCAGTAAGTAAACAGTAAATGTGTCTCCCAGAAATAGGCACTGCCTCAATCTGCCTCTTCACAGTTTAAATTATGTATTTTAACACCAGCACTAAAGTAGTTATAGACCTACTTTAGTGCAATTAAATTATTATCATTATTATGGTTTGTGTTAGACTTTAATTGTGTTTCATTAAAATTCCTCGACTTGGAATTCAGGAATTGGAATAATTTATATTTTACTTACTCTTGTTTGCAGCTTGCGTTGACTTTAAAATTATCGAGTGGTTATGTACAATTCCTGCAGGTCATAATTTGATAATACTACAGAAACTAAAGTTTTTTAGAGGTAAGAAGAATCTCATGTGTTAATGAAGGAAAGATTAAGCCATCTTTGTGCCAAATTTGATTCATTAGTCACATTATATTAGTAGGATTATACCGTAGCATCATAAAAAATTGACAAATATTTGTATTTGGGTTTCTTTAAGAGATATTTTCCAACAAAACCACCAACGATTTCACGCGAAAAATATTCAGTGAACGCTGTTTTAATATTTTGAGCTTTATTTTACCTCATGCACGGACGAGGCCGTGGAAGTTCATTTATCCGTACGTAACACAATTATACGGCAGTGAGCAAACACTTAATGTACCAATAATTTACAGCATAATCCAGTTGTTGTTTTAATGCGGTGTATGAGTTAGCTGTTGGTAAAAATGTGAATTAAAATAGAACTATTTTCCAATGCTTTGTACCATTTTAGTAGATAAGAGAATACGATTTTTATCCATGGCCGAGGTTTATATATTGAACTCCGACATATACATATGTGTTGGATCTTGGTCATGGTCACGGTTGATTTAATGTCATGAATCCGTACTTGACCTGTCTAAAGTTGCTCCGGAACACAGACAACGTCTAGCGGTGCTGTATAGACTTAAGGTGGTGGTTGTTCTCACTTTGGTCCTAACCAGCGCTACAAGTAGACGTTCCCTAGGAACTGTAACGTATTCTATATTACTGTGTATCGAGACTCTGAATTTCAACCAACACATCCTCGCGGTAACCTGATAGTTAAAACTATGGCCGAGAATAACTATGATGAATTACCCCGACACATATATACACAGTGGGAGACATAAACTATCATGTCTCCCACTGTGTATATATGTGTCGGGGAATTAGAAATTATATTGGGAGTTACATTTGACAACTTCAACTTAAGACATTCAAAGCTGTAATTAAGGAAAAAGTGGTCACTCGTAGGTCATCAAGACGCCTTGCTTTGTCTCGTTTGTTGATCTTTTCAAGTACCATTAAAAAAAAATTTTTGCCCATACCTTAGAATTTAATGAATTGCGGTCGAATGACCTACGGGTGACCACTTTTTCCTTAATTACACAGCTTTGAACGTCTTGAGTTGAAGTTGTCAAATGTAACTCCCAATATAATTGTAATTCCCCAACACATACATATACACACAGTGGGAAACATGACAGTTTATGTCTCCCACTGTGTATACAGGTGTCGGGGTAATTCATGTCCAATGTAAGGCCCAATTGGCTGCAAAGTCCGTCAGTAAAATGTGGAGCTATGTATTTAAAATAAAAAAAATGTAGTGCAAGTAACATGTAAGTAATTTGATATGAAAGTCTTCACTAAAGAATTTCCGTTACTCGTGCGTCCCGCTTCAACGTTAAACATTACCAGTTACTCAAAAATTGCTATATCAAAAAAAGATATCCTGAAAAACAAGCAAGCCCGTTGCAGCACGTTGTTCTATATCCAGTTCTTGGCAATAGTATCTTTAGCAGTTTTTTTTTTGATGTGTAATTAATGTAGGTCACAGATGACCTTAACAACATATCGGGTTTTGGGAAGGCGAAATCCTTAAATGGACCTCAAGCCGAGAGTAGCGAGCCACTATAGTGGTTTTCTAGCTGGAAGGCATCTCCCATGAGGGCGTCTCCGAACCAGCATAGAATCACTACGGCGCTCTAGCCGGAAAGGGAACACAGGATGCCAGAGGGCGCCTCTAAAGGCTTGAATCTCGGCTATGGTACGCCATGTCGTGGGGGAGAATTTAGCAGATAGACATTAGAAAAATAAAGGAAACAATTCATCTAAGTGTTACATGTCAATGACGACGATTAAGTGGCTCGTATACCGATTTTCATGGCAACGTCATCCCAAAGTCCCGGATTACATCCTCGGCTGGGTTAATGCAGAAAATGAACTTTTATGTATTGGTTCGGGTCTGGGTGTTGTGGAACCGTTGTTACTTTTGAATTCCATAACACAAGTGCTTTAGCTAATTAACTTAGGTTCAAAACAACGTATCAGATGTTGTCTAATATTATATCAAGAGTGTATACTATATTATATAATAGGGGTTAAAGTATGAAATTGCCGTTTTATTGCAATAGGTTCTTTGAATTGACATAGAATCTTCATGGTTTGAGGTTTTCGAATGAAACTTTTTTTAAATGGTTTCTATGATGTTCTTTTTTTAAAAAATGTAAAACATTTGAATATCGACTTTCAATTGTTTTTGTTATTCAATTTAGACAAGAAAGATGGATACTGCGAAAATTCGAGTTATTTTTGAATACGAGTTCCGACGCGGAACTAACGCGGCAGAAACAGCCCGCAATATCAATGCTGCGTTTGGAGAGGGGTCTACTAATGAACGCACCGTGCGATTTTGGTTTAAACGCTTTCGTGATGGAAATTTCGACTTAAAGAACGAGCCACGAGGAAGACCGCCCACACAGGTAAATAACGATGAATTAAGAGAGATAGTGGAAGCCGATCCTAGTCAAAGTACCCAGGAATTAGCGGCATGGTTTAACGTTACCTTACCCACAATATTGACTCACTTGCGTCAAATCAATAAAATAAAAAAATACGAAAAATGGGTGCCTCATGATTTGACTGATCTGCAGAAAGAAACGCGTGTTGAAACTTGTGTTGCCTTGTTGAACCGGTACAGAAATGAAGGAATATTGGATCGAATTGTAACATGTGATGAAAAGTGGATTCTTTATGATAACCGGAAAAGAAAAATGCAATGGCTGACCCCAGGTCAAATGCCACAACAGTGTCCTAAAGCAAAACTTACCAATAAAAAGGTAATGGTAACTGTTTGGTGGTCTCAGCATGGTGTTATTCACTATAGTTTTCTCCGATCTGGTCAAGCAATAACGGCAGATGTCTATTGTGCCGAACTCCGAACCATGTTGACAAAACTAGCAGTAAAACAGCCCCGACTCATGAATCGATCTTCACCATTATTGCTCCACGACAACGCGAGACCTCACACAGCACGAGAAACCATTTTGACCCTTCAGGAACTGCAGTTAGAAACCATTCGTCATCCTCCGTATTCACCAGACCTTGCTCCAACGGACTACCATTTTTTTCGTGATTTGGACAATTATCTACGTGACAAGAAGTTTTCTTCCCAGGAGGCAGTACAAAATGCTTTCACACAGTTTGTGCAGTCTAGATCGTCGGAATTCTATCGCAAAGGCATTAATGACCTTCCCATTAGATGGCAGCAATGTATAGATAATAATGGCAACTATTTTGATTAAATAAATTTGTTAAAAATTTAAAAAATAAACAATATAGATTTTCAGTACAAATCGGCAATTTCATACTTTAACCCCTAATATTAAAATAAAATATTCCCACATTCCACCCTATATTAAGTGGATAAATGTTTGGAGTATAATATATTAAAATTACATAGCATAGTATAGTATGGTATAGTATAGTATCGGTTTAACAAATTCAAATAAATACATATAAATACGTCGGCAAAATTTTTAAATTTTATTGCAATCGTACGAATGATACGACGGTACAAAAAATACTAACAATGAAACATTATTTTTTATATGTTCTATTTACCAGATATTCAAACGCCTTCTAACATCATAAAATAGTCGTTTTTGAACAGTGTTTATTTAAAAATTTAAAAACTTAAAAACTTAAAAACTTCCGTCAAGTTACGCCTGATTCTATTAAATAAGTACGAGTGTTCGCGGTAATTGCGGATCTATTATTACATTATGATAACTGGTTATATTGATTTTGCCCACTCTCCCCAAGTTGCCGTCCCTTTCTTTAGTAATATTATATAACATGGTGGTTTTATTAGCCATAAGTACAACATATATTTAATTTATAGTGATTCGGGGAAGAGGTGGTGCGTAAATCTGTCGAAGGTAATTAGTAAGGTTATTTTAGATAAATGGCTGTCTCAGTAAATCGTTGTATGGGTCCGTACTACCATCCCCTGTCAATCAACAGTAGACCTATTATGTAAATCTCAAATATTCATGTGTCGAAGTAATCTGATCATTTTAGACGTAATGTTCAATGTACTGTATTCACTTTTTCTCTGTATAAGCTAAATTAATCTTACTATATGACAAATTTCTTTTACTATTAAATTATTAATTATATTAAAATTCTTTATACAGAAGACAGAAAAAAATCCTGTTACATTTGTTAAGGTTACATTTTTAAAGTAAAATTAGGATTACGATTAAATCTGATGGATAAATACTAAAAATAATTTACAGCGGACAAATCTCACCTATTAGTCCCAAACTAAGCAGGGCTTAGTACACACAGATATTAAATAATGGATAGAATACTTAAATAAGTATAAAACCATGACTCGGGAAGAAATGCCTATATTTATGATAAAAAAATCCATACCAGCATTCGAAACCAGGATGGTTAATTAAGGACGGTGTGGTTAATTTCCTGGTGCATCTGTTTTATTATTATTACAAGGTTCATTGTTACTTTAACTTTCCTTTCATAGTTTTCAATAGCATTTAGCTCTGAAAAATTACTCCTATAATTATATTATTGACTCAATAAAAAATATTATCACTACATAGTATAAAACAAAGTCGCTTCCTGGTCTGTCTGTCCGTATGTATGCTTAGATCTTTAAAACTACACGACGGATTTTGATGCGGGTTTTTTGAATAGATAGAGTGATTCAAGAGGAAGGTTTATATGTATAAAGCATGCATAATATAGTAGAGGAACACTGATAATTTAAGAGGTTTATAATATGATGATGTCGTAAAAAACACATTTTTTTGCAAACGCTGGCTGAATCCGTTTAGTTTACCGATAGATCAAAATAATGTACTACAGTATCGTACACCTTAAAAAGGTTTACAAGAAAGTCCGCGATAGCATATGTCTATCTCTTAGGGATAACCCACAATAACCATTTTTCATCCTTTACTTTTGACGAGATATAATAGCTTATTTACGAAGCGATTTTAAACAATATAACATTAATCCTAATCCAATTGAGTACCTTAAATACGTTTTGCATTTAATATAGATCAATAATGCTCTTTACAGCGTGTAATTTAAACAAATATTTTTGAAGATATAACAGATTTAAAATACAGGGACATAGCGGTTGCGGCGGTAGCGGTACCTATGACATCTTTGTATCGTCTAATGACAAAAAAGCTGTGAAAATTGTATATAGTAGTATATTTAGTATCAGCATTGCACCCGTGCAAAGCCGGGGCGGGTCGCTAGTAAATTTATAAAATCAAAAATATCCAATTAAAAAAATGCATATATCAGCTTGATATTTTGTTTATAAAAATGTATATATACTTCCGCCAAATGACGCCAGATTCTATATTATAATTCCAATATTTCTACACATCTAAAAATTTCGAAATTTTGTCTCCACTCGACAAACTGTAGGAAAACTTAACTGAATATGTGGAGCGCATTTAAATAAGTGAAGACTCTTACATGCAAGTTACTAAGTTTCGCAAGGTTTGTGAAAGTCCCTAATGGAGCTTTTGAACGTCCGACTACTTGGACTGCTTCCATTGCTTGCTTATTGTTAATATGGAAATTAAAGTTGAAGATATTAAATAATTTTTGGTTGAAGCACCGTTCTCCAATTACTCAATAAAAATACCACTCAAGATCACGCCAACACAATTTACACTCAAGATATTATAGGTTATAGTTGATACATTATGCGTATACGATCGCGATCGATGGCCAGTAAGCTGGTTCTAATGACACCACAGTTCCAATCTATGTACGATCAAATTACCGATTTTATTGTTACAGGTTTAGTCAATGAGTGCCTCAGTTTGGAATTGTAGCAATCCTTAAAATGTAACAACAAAATATGAGAATAAAGAGAACTATTTAATTTAAAAAACCTGTCGTAGCCCCTCTTACTTAATAAGTCCATTATTTTCAGGTTAATTCAACCCAAGCGGAACGAGACTCTTAACACAAGCTTTTAGTGAGACACGATGGGTTTACGAAATTGTTAATAATGTGTATAACGCCTTGTTAATATTTTCGAAATAAATACGTATAAATTGTATTTGTGCCTGCGATTATACACTTTTGGTTTTCAAAAGATTCCCGAGACAACTTTTACTGCGAAAAACAAGCATAATCTCTTGTTTAGTCAATTGTGTCAAATCTATTCAACCGTTTCACCTTATTCGACTAACAAATAAATATTCTCTTCTATAATTATTATGTTTGTATCCTACTATAGCTAATATTGCGTAAACAAATTAAATACCATTTATCCTCCTAAGACCCAGACTTGAAATAAAAAAATTGTCGGAAAAACCCATCGTACAAAGTATGCATAAATTCATTTGTTACTGTCAGATCCATAGAATTAAAACTACAAAAAATTGAACAGGTGCGTTCAGTATTACAAAGCTGTTTGTGATAAAGGTATATTATTTTGTCATTTATTTTGTATGCGAGGTCTTAGGAGGCTAAAATATTAATAGGAACATTATGTAATATTATTTATCTAAGTACTTGAACGTTGATTTTAACTGCTGATGATATGATGACAAAATAGTGTTGCCGGCAAGGTTTATAATTTTCTTAAGCACAAAGCAAACCCAATTACGTTAGATATCCGATTATTAGATCGATATCACTAATGCGTCATTATCGTTAATCATATAATGATAATGTGGCATGATAAACCTAAATCAGATCAAAGAAGATACACAAACCGCATATGCAGTGATATGGTATGTAGAAAATGGTTTCTTATAATTTGTTGTGAATGTAAATATGGCAGAGCGTGATCTTGCGTGATCACGGCTCCAGTAAAGAAATCGAAACGTCAGAATTAAATATATATAATAAAAAAAAACAAAAGTTAATGCGCAATTTATTCGGTAAAAGTGCTTTTATTTAAATGTGATCTTTTTAGGGCTCCGTACCCAAAAGGTAAAAACGGGACCCTATTACTTAGACTTCACAAATTATTTGTTTCTGTCTCCGCTATAACAACAAATACTAAAAAAAAAATTATTTGATGATTATTTACTTAACCAAAAGTTTGTACGGAACCCTTCGCGCACGAGTCCGACTCGCACTTGGCCGGTTTTTAATGATTACATACGGAGTGAGCAGCCACTAAAGTTTTTCTCCCTTATATTTTACCAAGACTTTGTACTCTTATCCAAACAGTTTCTTGAAACGGATGATAATGTTAGGGCATTCCTAATTGATTGCATAGTTAGTATTCCGATTATGAATTCCTTGAAAATTGTTATTTCAAGTTTTGTCTAAGTATATACAATGTGTCCGTCACCAGTGTCGGAGCCTTTAACGGTATGAAATATGGCAGTTTTTATCGACAAATTGCCCCTCAAGTTTGGTTTTTCTCAAAAAGCCAATAATTAAAAAATACACAAAAAAGAATCTATTTGTTTTTCTTTAATTATTTTTTATATTTTTTATTCCATGACAATTGAAACATGATGGCTGTATAACTGTTGTCTACATGTTGAGCTATCGAATGACACCTTTTTAATGTTGATAGGACATTTACATTAGTATGAGAGTCGAGGTCTTGGTTATCAAGAAAACAAAATGGCGGTCGCAAGAGAAAATCAAAATTTGAGGGGCAATTTGCCGATAAAAAATGCCATATTTCACACCACTAAAGGCACCGACACTGGTGACGGGACACATTGTATAGTGGTGGTGAAATATTAAAGAGGAAGGTTTATAAATGAGTCTATACGTGATAGACAGTTAATAGTTCTTAGAAAAGCATAACTAATTATACCTATTATTAAAGTAGGTCGGTAATGTACCTTTATTGTTTTTCGAAGTAGTGTTCGTTGTTTTCTTTGTATCGTTGCATTCGATTAAACCAGTTTCAGAAACGAGTGGGTCGGCTTTTCCCTAGGGATCTCTTAGCCTCTATTTTCCGCCGCAGTCACGCCATTTTCAGGGTAAGTATATCTTATACTACAAAGCTTAGCTTTAATAAAAAAAAGATTTAGTTCGCAAAGTTAGGTCAGCTCCTCAATTTTGTAACGTACAATTTCAGTCGAATCTCGCCTCTTTAAATCGAATTTTGATTTGTGTTAATTATTCTTTTTTCTGTTGCAAAGTAAAATGTCACATAGACTTTTATCAATGTAGGATCCTTATAAGGTAGACTGACGATATGGTAAAGTGGGATGTCATCACTCGGTGTGTAAATCCTAAGGCTCTCCAGCAGTGGACGAGAGTCAACCCGAAGGATAAAAAGTGTTGCTTAATCATTCCAATTTATAGTTCTCGGTTTATTTCTCGTTTCTTTTATTTTTCGTTTTTGAGATAAGTTCTTTAAAGATTTTCCCGACAGAAAACAACGTTAAAACCAAACCGCCATTTTAGTGCTTAGCTATATCATTGTTATTGTACCCGTAGTAGAAACTCGTAGAAACGTTTACTAAATACGGAGCAGTATAAAACACATATCAATGAAACCGCTCTAATCTAATTTCACTTCGTAAGTTTCTCGGCTCGGAGTTTTAATATTATCTATGTATGGGCAAAGTTCGGATTGTGTTGACGTAAACACGCCATCTTGCGGAGCGCTCAGATTTGCCGTTAGATAGAATGAATATGACAAATAAAAGTTTACGGCTTCAGTTACCATTATAATGGGTGTATTTTATTTCAACAATTTTAAATGAGATTTGTTTTGATAGCTCGATTTCTACCAATGCAGATACTTTACTGGGTAAAGAGGAATTAATAAAAGAATATTGCTTCAGCATTCTTATAAATAGGATAGGCTTATGCCTCACCAGTAGCTGACGATGTTAAATTTTGTAGTGATACTGTGGGCTTTATTATGTGGATAATGATACTTTAGGGAACTAGAACTTATGGTAACTGTTTTATTGTATAATTATTGCATCAATGGATAACATATGTTATCATATAAAGATATAAAGTGTAGTCCACTACACAGATATCGGAAACTAGAAGCGCGTTTTTAATATTTACTTTTTCTTGTTGCTTCGTATTCGAACGGTGTTATATATGGCGCTGTGCAGGTGTCGCCGACATAATCCTGTGGCATTTTTTTGGCATTGATGGCACTTCGTTGCCTCGACAGTCTCGCTTCGCTAGCTTGACTTGCAATTCTGGTTCTTACTGTTAGGTTAAGCATAACCTATATACGTTACCGCTCATTTGTTTCGTAATAACCCGACTATGGCAGAGTGAAGGAAGGCTAATGGAGTAAACAGTCTATGTATGTATGTGTATATATGGATGTATGTATATTCAATAGTAGCTCAAAATCTATAAGGCTGATCTTGTCAAATGAGGTATCGTGAAATTCGCCTGATTGCATGATACTAATAGGCTATATAATGACGTCAAAACAAAATAAAGTATGACGGCGTCTATAGTAACTCATTAAATTTCTATACCTGAATATATCATATATGGCAATCCAAGAACTGAGGAAGTGTTAATAGATGAATGAATAATAGTTTTAGCAATCTTAATTATTATAACCAAAACACTAATGAAAAGATGAAGATTGACTGTCTTTTTGAAAAAAAAAACAATCTCGTGTTTAAAACTTTGGCATACCCTTTACTGACAATGGAAAATCGAACTAAGAAGTATCGAACATATGACATATAATACTGTGGCATTTTTTTGGAATACTATTACGCGGCTTCAAGATAAATTCTACTTTAGCTTTTAGAAATAATAAAACACGTTCGCAATGTGCCACCCTTTCTTTTATATCATAAGTTATTATTTATTTTAGTACAAAACCTTGAGCCCGCACTTTATTAAAATATCTAAAATATGACATACATAAATGAAAAACGTCATCGTGAGATTCTTTGTGCCAACTCAGGTGGGTGACATGGAGTGATTTGAAGGTGAAAAGAAGTTGGCAACAAGATCTTGTATCTCTCGGGATGTCTCCAAGGAATTGAGACTGCTTTTAGATGTTTGTACGAGACGTAAAAGTAAAATGATGTGTTTCTTTATTACATAAGAAAGTGTGGTGCTTAATGTTTTGAAAAGCAGAGATTTTTATAATATATATATATATGTTTGGATATGTATTTGTTTAGATATATTGTATGATACAGTTACATTAATGCAATTCATGGAAGCTCCATATGATGTCAAACCTACAAAACTTATTCTCCCACATATAGGGACTTTGAGTTGAGTATTTTCGTTTGACCATCGCTTGGTGCAATGGTAGTGATTCTACTTTCTGCGCCAAAGGTTTCGGATTGCAATCCCACGAGGGGAATATGTTTGTGTTATGATCAACGTTTGTTTCCGAGTCATTAATGGCTATTTTATTTATTTACGTATTTTAAACGTTATTTGGTACTCATAGTACCTTCAAGTTGACTAAATAATAGTTATGGTTAGTCCGTAATTTATCGATTTCAATTTATATTGGATGGTGGAACGGATGTTGCCTATATCTTTGAAGACGGTTCGGTGCATTGTTGGCTGGTCCGAGGCCCGGAAGGGATTGATTTTTTTGTGACAAATACAAGCATTTATACACTACAAGTATTTAGTCATAAGTGTTTATATATACTTCTAGAAATATTTATTATTGATTTATCATACATTTTTGTCTCTCTATTACCCTGTTATCCATATCACCAGTGCTTTATTGGGGTTAGTGTAAAAAATGAAATAAAACTATGTTTTACAGTCAATAAATGCAAGCTATTGATGGTCCCTATAATGAAACCTTCTAAAACGAAAGAATTTGTGTAGGTCAACACCCAACCTCAGATTGTGCAAAAAATACAACCACGTTAGTAAAATGCTGCCACATCTTGTTGCGTTTTTTCGATAACATTTTTGTTTCCATTTGTAGTTTTCTTATTGTAAATTAATTCCCTTGATATAAAATACGTGTGTAAAAAACAACAACGCCTCCGAGCCCTCAGATGGGATTCGAACCCACGACCTTTCGCAATCCGGGCGACTGCTCTGACCGCTGAGCTACCGAGACGCTGGCAAACGTGTCGAATTTTACAAACGCATTTCAACTTCTACTATGAGCTAGTATCGTTCCACCAATGTTGAACGCTAACTACCTTCAACATCGAAAGTAATATTTTTACAAATATTAAACAATTGATTAAGATGGAACCAGCTATAATTATGTTTTTAATTTTAATTTTTTGCATTCACAATGCAATATTTCTATAAGATATAAAATACGTGTGTAAAAAACAACTACGCGTAGTTGTTTTTTATAATTCCCTTGACTTTATTTTTATTCAAATTTATACAGAATGTTGTGTAATCAAGCCGAATAATAAGATCCAATCCTTTACTCATGTTTTTGTGTTACAGTTGGTACTCTCATTTTATTAATAAATTTTGGATTAAAAGCAAATTATTTCCGAGACCGTATTAAATCATATTCTAATAAGTATTTCAAAAACTTGTTATTAACTTTTGAGTAAACGGTTTGCAACTTAATTTTATACATATGACTTTTACAAATTATGAATTCCTATACTTTGATTTAACAAATGTATAGAGTGTTGTGTTCTGGGAATAACTCCGCAATGATGATTTTTTTCTATGCCCACCCTTTTACTATCCCCCCTCCTAGTGTGTATCTTTTTCGATACACAGGTCTGTGAAAATAGTTCACACTCATAATATTTTCGTGGGCCATGTGTATCGAAAAAGATACACAAGTGTTAGTACAGTGTGTATCGAAAACGATACACATGGCGCTGAGCGTGTTAACAAGCGAAGAATTGATGTCGGTTGTCATTTTTTAATCAGGCAAACAATTACGCAAATAGCTCACATGCATTTGAGATTGATGGCGCTTCGTTGCCTTGGCACTTTCGCTTCGCTCGTTCAACTTGCAGTTTATTTTCTTACTGTTAGGTTTAACTTATATACGTTACCCCCCGTTTGTATCTTAATTACCTGACAACGGCAAAGTGAAGGTAGGATAATGAAGTTAACAGTCTATGTATGCATGTATGGATGATAGATAGTAACTCAAAAGCTATTAGGTTGATTTTGTCCAATGAGTTATCGTAAAGAGCGTCTTGATTGAACAGTGGTTATAGGCTAGATAGTGACGTCACAGTTTATTAAATAACGAGCCGTCTAAAGGATATAATGACTCCTATTAAATTTTTCATATCTGAATATATTATATGGCGATCGAAGAACTGGGTAAGATAGAGAAAATAGACAATAGAGAAATAGACACTTCGGTTTTAAAAAATTCTAGCAATAAAAACTATACAAACCTAAACATTATGGAAAGAAGAAGTTTGTCTATCTGTTTGAAATAAAAAAAAACAATCTTATGAAACTTCTTTATACCGTTTACTGACAATTGAAAGTCGAACATAAAAGTTTCGCTCATATGACATGCTACTTAAAAGAACTGACATTCCCATTATGACCACATCATCATACATTATCATCAGCGTATTGATGTCCTCATTGTAGGGGCTTTCCTACAATGAGACCCATACCTAACCCACCACCTACATTCAATGGCACCTTCTGAAGTACGGATGAGCTCGAAATAGTTAAATTGTAAGTTACTGACCATTATTATGATAAATTAAACGCATTTACCCCAACATCATCAAGATCCACAAACCACTGAAACAACGTGTGATTTTAAGGTCCATGAAATGTGTTTGTTGATGAAAGTTTGTTTTGATTGATGACTATTTGTTTCAACGATAGCTATCCTGCCTTTCGCACCGACGGTTGTGGATTCGAGTTCCGGAAGTGGCTGTTGCTTGTTTGGTCAATACGATTATTTGTGCTTACTATGGTCTAGGCTAATTAGTGTGAGTGTAAAAAATGCAATATAAAAATTTGTATTTTGTGCCATCCTATTTATTTGCCAATACAGTGTTGCGAAGGAGACAACTCTATATACGGTTTGTACTGTTGAAATTTCTAATTCACAGATGAAAAATACCTAAGTCATCTGTTGGTTCCGAAAGGATAATAGCATGCGAATTCGAGAAATAGAATACTGCGATGTATATACGTTAGAAATATAAAACTGTATACTGTTGTAACAATCGTTGGTGTACCAATAATGAAAATAAAAGAAGGTTCTCAAAAACCGTCGCCGATTGATGCGATGACATATCTTGTTTTTGTTCCAAAGAGTCATTACTAAGGCAGAGACCAAAGTATTCCTCTTGTCACAATCCCAAAACACTCATTCTTTTCTCATTATTCCTTTGCTTGAATTTCGTACAAACGTAGCCTGGCGTTTCTTTAGTACACTCATTTTACAAACAAAAAAACTAAGTGCAATGGTTTTCCATGTTCGTAAAGAAAGTCGAATTAAAACAAAGTTTATGCTCATACAAAGTTGCTGTAAAATACGGATAAGAGAAACAATTTACATAATTATTCTTTACTTAACCCAACGCTTAGTAATTTGTTCTAAATAAATTTAGCTAAGTTTGTTTTTGTACTACCATTTAGCTAATATCACTATAAGGAATAACCGTAGCAAAACAAAAGCCAAATGAGAGGTTGAGAAAATGGAGGTATGCTTTTAACCCGGCATATCTTTTGTGTTTTGGGAAGACTAAAAACCAGTAGTGATAAAAAATTCAACGCCTTTTACTGACAAGAGTATATTTTATGTTAGCTTTGTTGCTTTGGCATGCATACATGATGCGGCATGAAAAGCCTCCGTGTGGCCTCGGGTTAGAGTTCAAAAAGTAGTCGTGAGGAAAAAGTTTAATGAAACAACCAGCCAAGTGCACGTACAACCTCTACCATGAGACGCAAACGATGTTCCTTTGCGTACGCCTAAATTATAGTATGAAAACTTCCATATACCTGCGAATATCGCTAGCAGTCTATCTTTTTGTTATTTAATAAAGGATATGGTGAAAATCAGTTGTTTCTTTTTTTATATATTTTTATTTAAATGTATTGTATGCTTATTGGGAAAAATCGAATAAAATGCCAATTTAATCTTCACTGGTAATAATTCTGTCAGTTTTTATAATTTTTTTTTATGCATTTTCAATGCGATCTTATAGGATAAATTATTAAAATAGAAAAATACTAGAAAAAATCGACTCGGGTCACAAGTGAATTCTCAGGCGGGAAACGAACCCGCAACCTTTGGAAATCCGGTCCAATGCTCTCCCAATTGAGCTACCGAGCCCGAGTTTCCCGCCTGAGAATTCACTTGTGACCCGAGTCGATTTTTTCTAGTATTTTTCTATTATAATAATTTATCCTATAAGATCGCATTGAAAATGCATAAAAAAAATTTATAAAAAACTAAATGGCTTTTTCATCTTAATCGATTGCTCAAACATTTGTAAAAATGTTTCTTTCGAATACGAGAGGATGTTCCTCTCATTGATGAAACAACGCTGGTCTACAGCGTAAAATAAGAAAGGTACTGGCAAATTTCGACGAGTGTTCGCAAGGCTCGGTAGCTCAATTGGGAGAGCATTGGACCGGATTTCCAAAGGTTGCGGGTTCGTTTCCCGCCTGAGAATTCACTTGTGACCCGAGTCGATTTTTTCTAGTATTTTTTTATTATAATAATTCTGTCAGTTGCTAATATTTTTTTAATTACATAGTAGGTTTTATAAAATACGCTTGCTTTCAATAATTTTTTTTTAACTATTTTAACTTTTATTTAACAGCATTTTTTACTTTTATATTAAAACACAGTTAACATTTTGATATATTATTTATTTGTTGTTCTACTGAAATTATATTACATTTTTAAATGAATAATAAGAGCGTAAAATTTATTAAAGGTTAAGTTAAATAATAAAAATAGAAAACTATTAACCTAAAATAAAGTCAGGCAAAAGAAATATTGGGAATAAAAAAAGAACTAAAAAAGTTGAAAATCACCCTTAAAACCCAAATATGAAGACTGAAAAATAGAGCTGTGATTTTCAACTCGATTTACAGTATCTTTGGCTATTGATGACCGTTTCGTGCATCCGACCGACGACCGACGGTCCTGCGCTGGAGTCCCGTAAGGGGCAGATGTTTGTGTGATGAACACGAGCATCTGTACCTGAGTCATGGGTATTTATATATATTACTATAAATATTACAATCTATGTATCAATATGTATGTCTATCCGTTACCCTAGTATGCATAACACAAACCTTGCAGTGCTTACTTTGATCTAGGCTAATTGGTGTGAATGTAGGAAATATTATTATTATTTTTAATGGTTTAAGGTGATTTCTTTATCATCGAATAATATGAATTTCGACGCAACATAAACCATATTAATTTTAAACAAGCGCGTAAAAGCAAAATGAAAACATATTTATATAAAAAAGTAAAACGAAATTTCAAATAAAATAATAAATTGGATTTCGAATGAAGCCGCAGTCATACAAAAGCTGTTAAATAAATTCACTCCCAAGAAATATAAGTCAATTTCCTAATTTATTTCTTTTGATAAGATGCGAATGATTTTGATGTGTGGCTGCACAAGGCCCTTTAACTTTTTCGTTTCTCCTTTCAGACTTACGGCTTAAATTCTCGCCAGGACAATCAGTTCCCGGATTAGAGGCGGGATAAAAAACACAAACAAACAGCAAGACAAAGGCGTGACGAGGGTAGAGGGCGGCTCTTATCTGCGCCCGACTTTGTTCAATTGTCAGAGAAAAGCTCCGACCGGGCGCTGCATTCCCGCTCACCAATCAACGTTTGGGAATAATTTAAATATAATTCATAGACGGGAGTACACACTAATGTATAAATTTCATTCTAAATCACTGAACAGCTCGAAATTAAGACATAGCTTTTTATAAATAAAAATAATAATATGTAAAGTAGACTATATTCAAAACCGATAGTTGCCAAACCTGTAGACGTTTTTAGCAAAATAAACTTAAATGCAGACATATTTTTGTAATTCAAATAACCTAATTCAGAATTTAGTGAGAAACTGAAAGAGAAGGTATTAGTTATAATGTACCTAAATTATACAGTACAGCGTTATGTTGTTAACAAAACAATAATATTATGCTTCGCAAGTAAATAATATTGTTATTGTTTATCTTAGCTAAGGTGTAGTTAAGGGTCTGCATAAATTATTCTCATCTCATTACTTATGCCATTTGGTAGTTCCCAACGGTAACATACCAATTGGGTGGCCGTGTCGGGTAGCCGGGTGCAGCTAAAATATCCAGTTTTATTACTGACCGAGGCTCTATAAATAAAACTAGTTTTTCAGGTGTGGAAACAAAGGAGCCACAATAAATTATGTAAGTCCCAGAATATTATGTGACTAGGGAGATAAAGTGGACGACTTATCGAACACAAGGGATCGGATAGACTTTACTATTAACACCGGTGAGTTGTTGAGGATCTTTTCGATGTATTGACTTGGGAGTACTGCTATAAAGATTGTAACTAAGAGGGTTTATCAGTATACGATCACTACTGTTACCTGGATAAAAGGCAGCATATTAATAATGGAAATTGCCTATGTTATTTTTGTATATTGCTTATGTTTTTAAATGTATTTTTTAATCCCTAGATGTAGTTTATCGTAATATAAAAGCAATTACTGAATTTTTTTTAAATATATCAGAATAATACGATATGTGACGATAAGTTTCACCTGGGGTTTGGAAAATTGGCTCAAAAAAAAAGTTTTAACTGAGATTATAAAGTAACATAAATCTCTGTTCTGAGTAACTTTGTGTGTGTGCTTTATTTTTGACTCTTGTGATGAGATCATGATAAATATTTTTTTTTATATTCATATCAATATTAGTCTAGCCCAAAGTATGTACAGAGAGGTTTGATGTTATGGATACGAGGACTACGAATATGCATTTATCTATACTAATATTATAAAGAGGAAAGATTTGTATTTTTTTTATTTGTATTTTTGTATGTTTGCAATGAATAAACTCAAAAACTACTATGCCGATTTCAAAAATTCTTTCACCATTGGAAAGCTACATTCACGCTGAGTAACATAGGCTACATTTAATGCTAGAAAAAATTTAAAGAATTTTGTCCACCCGTGCGAAGCCGGGACAGGCCGCTAGTAATACATGAATAAGTATATAGTAGTAGGTAGGAATACATTGCTCAAGTTCAGATAACTCCCTAATTACAAATAATACGTGTTCTCAAAATATTGCAATGTCAAGTCACACAATGTGGGTCGTGTCCCTTCAGCTCTATAAATAGCCAGTAAAAAATCCCTTTGCGGACTGAAAAGAAACTTCGTATATTTGATGACAACAAACAAATGTGATTTGAATGCCATTTGCTAGCAGTTTTCGGCCCATTTTTGGGTCTACGTTCGACAAATGTCGGTTCTATTTGGCAAAGATAAAATTTTCTACGCACGAATTTGGAGCGAGTTCCAGTAATGTGGGCAGTGTTTGGGTAATGTGAGGTCATTTTCGGAGGTGATGTGGTGTTGATGCTATAGGATTAAAGTGTCGAACAGTTTGCTAACAGTGAGATAATGAGGATAAACTCGTTAGTTAGAAGTGTTGTACTAACGGGCAATGTAGGGTAGCTGTTATAAAATCGTTATTTCGATTGAGTATCTTTGTCTACATTTAGTCGTTACACGTGTTTTTAGTTCTTATGAAACCTGAAAATAAACATTTTTTAAATAAGTTCTTTTGAATCGTCGGACATTTTTTACCTACCAATTCAGAACTGACTGTCAACAGTCATGAAAATAGTACTCAAGAAACTCGTGAGCTCTGAAAGAAGTTACGATATTTACAATATGTTTACATTATTAATACAAAATATCATTACTCTTTTATCACTATAATATCAGTGCATATAACAACTAAGTCAATTTGTTTGAAGTAAGTATGCGTTGCATATAAAGATAAAAAAAACCGAGTCGGATGGCGCACGAAGTGTTCCGTACAAAGTATTAGTTAAGTAAAAAAATCACGTTTGTTGTATGGGGAGCCCCCTTGAATATTTATTTTAATTTTATTATTAAAGTCAAGTACAACTGAGTATTTTGTGAATATTTAAAATGCCTACCTGTTGCCTAATTAATATCGAGCAAAAAGGGCAAAAATATCGCGGTTGTTTTATGGGTTGTATATTTATTTTATTTTGTTTTTAGTATTTGTTGTTATAGTGGCAAAAAAAATACATAATTTGTGAAAATTTCAACTGTTTAGTTATCGTTTATTCTTGAGATACAGCCTGGTGACAGACAGACGGAAGGACAGTCAGCGAAGTCTTAGTAATTTTACCCTTTGGGTATGGAACCATAAAAACAGTAAAAAATCATATAGAAATCTTTATAACAATAATATAATAATTTGTTTTACTCCAGATTACAAGATCCATAATACATACAAAATATTATCTCAAATTATATTAAGAATAAATAAAAATTTAATTGAATTTAATTAATTGAACTTTACCATCTTTTCATTAAGGTGGAAATGTCTAACTGGAAAAAAGATTAATCCCTAAAATATAACAATTCAATTTATCTTAACCTAAATCTAACTTGAGATGTTTTGATTGGAAAAGCTATCATCACTGATGTGAATTAATGTGATATTACGTTCTGTTAGAAAATAACCGAACTTACTGCTCTCCGTGTAACCATCGTTAAACGTACATCTCCTAAATACCCTATTTGGAATTGGAATCGTTGGATGGCCCAAAGATATTCTAGCGATATGTGAATGGTAAAAAGGGCAAAGTCACGATTCCAAATAAAATTACCTATAATGACAAAACGTTATCCGATGGGCAAGGCATTTCTGAGGTCTTTTCGGAATACTTTGGATAGGTAGTTTTATAATAAAATGAGTACAACATGGTTAAGAGTAGCATTATTTCAAATCGATTAACTCATTTTCTATATTGCATTTGGGATCAGAAAAGAAATCGTAAGGAGTATTTTTTTTGGGCATCTGACCTTTCTTCCTTATCATGAGCGAATTTTGAGGAAAATATTTTTTTCATAATTTGATAGGGAGGGCAATCAAGGCTTTTAGAAAACGTCACAGTGTTCTATGCTTATATTTATGTAAAAGTATCTTCAAGTATTGCTACCCAATTTGATCTCCGCATTACAGCGTCATTGTTAATGATTTAAAGAAAGTTTAGATGAGATTTTTAAATTATATTACACTTAAATATAATTTTGGTCGTTCGCTTGGCTACAATGACATACTTTCAAAGTTTGTTTTAATTCCTTTGAAGTTTCATCGTACGCGGTATGACTTGCTATATCTTTACAAACTAGTTAACTTACCATAAATGTCCTGGGTCTGTTTTCTTTATTTTACTTACCCGGTGTTGATCACCCAAACGCCTTCATATTACAAGTGAACAAAAACCTCACCTACTTTTAGAACCCCATGAGTGAGTGAAAAGGCGTCGTACGTGAAATGATGATAAATATATCAATAATTATTAACCATCAAATTTATTTATTTAAATACAATGCAAGTTTACAGAGCACATACAAGTCACAAAAAAATGTAACAAACATATGAAAATTAATATTAATAACAGATCAGGGTCAAACTATAAACGAATGAACTAAGTAAAGTATTAAAGACCCGCAATTAAAAAGTCCAATGTAGAAATTTCAATAGCAAATTATTGCATAATAAAAGAATAATTAAAATCATCTCAAAACAATTACCAAAAAAAAAGCTTAAATGTCATATAATAAAATACAAATAATATTGTTCAGAACCCAAGTTAAATAGCTAAACAACAACACAAGTTATTTTAATAACAACAGTGCCACAACACCCAGAAACGAGCCAATATAAAAAAGTTCATTATCTACATCGACCAGGTCGGGAAACGAACCTTGGACCTCGCAGTGGCTTTGTAAATGAAAACCGGCCACTCGAACGTCAAATAGATATTATATACAACTCCAGATTCTCCAAATACAAAAATATTGTATCTGAGATTTTCAATCTTAGAAATACACCCAACTCCAAACTACGTTAGTTTTTCCTATGTTATCATATGATCAACGCTTTACTAACTCTGCTTATTGGATTGATTCTGCTTTTCTATTTTTTATTGTAGTTTTTTGAGGTAATATATAAATCGTGTTGTTTATGCTATTTTGGATCACTATCCAGTTTTACTATGTTATGTATAAAATTCCCATGGTTTTGTAATTGTCTGAAATTTCCCTTTTTATAATAAACTAATAATTTATTACATTTCTCGATCAACTGTTGAATTTTGATGGAAGATAAGCATTATAAAAACCTGTTAATTTCCCCACCAACTAAAACCATCCCCGAACTAATCGAATAAATACAGTTTCCCATTACAGTATCTCGTATTTCCAACGACCAAGTTTATATTTGATTTACTGTTCACCTGTACAGCTCGCCTAGTTAAATTGTATGCCGATAAATTTCAATTCAATAGTTCCTGGAATTGTTGTTTCTAAGTCGACCATTGAATCTTTTGATAAAACATGGTTATTTAATAATCGAAACGAGTCGATACTAATAAAATCGATTAGTAGCGTTACCCCCTAGTTGCATGAGAATTGTGTTCAAGAGAAATAGGTATAATTATTGCGTTAAAATGACTATTTTGATTTCGCTATATGATTCGCAGATTTATATGACTATGCGCTGCTAAGTAGCGCGGGAGGGAGCGAACAAAAATTATTCTTTCGGCCTACTATATTCAACTTCCATCCCTCTCCTACTGCAGTACAACTTAAAATATTTCCAATACTGGAAAGTTTGTCTTGACTTCAGCGAGAACTTGGTTATACTGGAGTGCATATTGCACTCAACTATAATATAGTTCTTACCAAAGATTGATGGAAAAAGAAACGCGTTAAGCAACGTTAATGCTATAAGATACTCAATTTAAAAAATCATATTAATTCTGTTTTTATTTTTTATACCTTGTGATTTTGTGCAGTGGCTAGAAATAAAATAGATTTTATTTTATACCACACCCTTTCCTGCTCTATTTTGTTGGATTTATCCGACTTAGGACATAGGATTTAGGATAGAGAACCCGGGCTTGATTGGGATCAAGAGCTAACCCATCTAAAAAAAAGGTTTGATTTTAATTTATGAGTAAAAATATTTTTTATTCCTGTATAACTAAGCCACAGCAACGTGTGGCCGGGTCAGCTATGGCAAAACATAAAATATTGTTTATATCGTTATTTTATCGGCACGACACGGCACGATAAGTACATACGATATATATGCAGGCTTTCCATTACGTATACAGTGTGTGTCGTTTTTCTTTTTTTTTCCAATAAATAAAGCAATAACTATTTTCTCATCGATTCCTTACTCCTATCTTTTTTATTTCCATGTAGGTATACGGTATGCATATGTCATGGTTTCCTTATTCTTATAGCGTATGGTTAATTAAACACAGCTCAGCTCTCATCGTAAAGTCAAATTAATAATTACAATTAACATATGCTGTAATTTCCAACTAATTGCAAACGTGTACGAATTTCGTATAAAATCATAAATCAATGCGTTTAAGAACCTTTAAACGATAAACAAGGTTATTTCAAATATTAAATAACTATTCTAATTATTATTTTACGTCTTCAATTTCATAAATTATAACAAGACTGAGACGAGTAAATTATTTATAATTTACGAACAGTATTTACAAGACAAATAGAGAATGAATACTTCTCCAGTGCTTGTAAATATTGGTATTGGGTATACAAGGTAATCTTTAAAATAAAAATTTGTATAAAATAGTCGTTCATCACATTCATCTATCACAGAAATATCAGAGTGCTAAAGATTTTTCCACGATTTTTCCTCGACTTATTTTAACTTGCTTTCACAATCAGTTACCGAAACCGCAACCTGGTAAGTATCTTCAAGACGGATGAGAATAGGTATTTATAGGATCGTTGTGTTATTATTACTGAGGTTCAAACTAAAATAGTTCCATGTATTGTAACAAAAAGATAAATCCTGTTAAAAGATAAACATTTTTTTTAGTTTTTGGGCTGTGTACGTCAAAAGGATAAAAGGATACTTAGGGATTACTTTGTTGCGTGTCCGCTTGAGGTTGCGCCAAGGCCCTATCTTAAGAGTGTGAACGTATTTTATCGTAATCTACGGTCTATTGAAGTTGTATTTCTTTGTCTAAATCAAAACAATCTCAAAATATAGTTGTATCATTTTTTCGATTAGGTACTTTGTTATATTTTATTTTGTAAATAATCTTGAACATATTTTTTAGTATTTCTGCAAACAAACTTTGTATGCAAAAAGCCTAAGTTGCAATTTTTGTTGTGAATCTTAATACCTTAAAAGAAAAAGGTCTTAGTCGTCGTTTATCTTTAGTTTTAGTTAAATAGAAATAAAATATTGAAATAATTGTGAACAAGATATGTTTTTTATTATTAATTAGCTGACCCGGCTACGCGTTGCTGTGTTATAAATTAAAATGATACCTATCCTATGTCCTAAGTCAAAATAAATCCAGCCAAATGAAAAAAAACATCAAAATCGGTACAGTAGTTTCGGTGTTCATCGCGGTTAAACACTGTGACTGGGATTTTTTATATATGTAGATTGAGTAGTATATTAACTGTGCCTGCGAAGAACGGTGAATAGAAGATTTATAAATAAAATGAAGATTGTTCTTCAATTCAATATGTCTGTGTTATAAAAATAGTGTTCAATGGTTTTATAGTTAATGAAATTCAATAATGACAAAAAGTTTTTGTAAAATGGTTTTGTAAATTCTGTCAACATCAACAAAACATATAAAATTTAAACTCAGTTCATACAGTTCCCTGTAAAACGTAATATACCAAATCCCGATACGATACGACGAATCTTGTCATTGTTCCCGGAACGGTCCTATTCTAGGTAAAATGTGGAACGTAATGTTAGATGGCGCCACTGGAGCACTTAAATCTTACGACTACGAGTTTTAAAACAGTTTGTAGAAATTGTTAACGTTATCGATAAACATGACGCATTTGGAGAATCAGTAAGTTATCAGCAGGTTATTAGTACCACCATATAAGGTGTGATTGTGAAGTGACCGGTTTGACGCGTATTCACCTGCCTCACGTTATGTATAGAAAATTTTACACAGTTTTATGTGAGCAAAACCTTTAGTTATTTATAGTGAAGTTTTTTTTGTAAAATTAGGAAGCTACACACGATAAAAAAAAATAATTAAAAAAACAAACCGCCACTCCGGAAAAAACGTTTGCGCCCATCACATATATATGTCCTTACCAAGATTCGAATTGAGGTCTTTGATGCAGAAGGTAGAATCTTTGCTATTCTACCAAGTGACCTTTAAACGCACCTTATATCGATCCCTGGGACACTCGTTAAAATTGTCAGTGCATTATATAATAATTAACTTATATGCCTAATCATCAATAGGTATTTGTTGGTCGAAATTTTGAATGATAAGGCAGCGTGGACCTAAAAGAAATGAATTGCTCGTTCTCTGAATCGTTTTGTAATATGCACAATTTGTAAGACATTTGGCGATTTTATAAGAGTTTTGGCACATGAGTTTCTTGCCCGATTCTTCTCATGTTAGCCCCTACGTTCGGAATCGGGTCGCTCGTGGCGATTACATGCGCGGCATCAACTCCGCGGATGTACTTGCCGCTAGCGCACGGGCTATCTTTATTATAAAAGAATATTATCTTGATTCTTCTATGTAAAATTGACGATTTTAAGTGCCCGCAAGGGCCTATGAAATAAAGTTATTTTGATTTTGATTTTTGATTTTGAAAATAAATTATTATGAATATATTCGTAATAACGGTTACTTAGCGTATTCAACATAAAACTCAGTTTACAAATCCAGCGCCATATCTGAGCATTTAGGTTTGGTTTCTTGGCAAGCATTTCTGGGTTTGGGAAAGTGTATTATTTAATAAGGGTCCAGGGTTTAATTCTTTGTAGGAACATAATTTTTTAAGTCTAATCATCAACATTTTTTCTGTCATGGTTATTTAAAAAAATCCATGTTATATTACTAAAGTCAAACAAAGTATGCTTATCTTGGGACTAAATAATTAATGTGAGATTTCCATTAAGTTTATGAATATTTTTTAAACTATTTTCTAAACATTTTTTTTTGTTTCAGGTAAATACTTCTTCCTGTGCACGCAATAAGAATCAACAAAACACACTTTAAGTACATATTTCAGTAATTTAATTTATATCGATTAAAAAATAATAAAGCCTTTAATAGAATTTTGTGATACTATTGAATCCTCTTATTTTTAAGTGGGGCTTAAGTCGTCGGAGTTCCTAATAGCATTTAACTTCTTTGAAATTAATTGAAAAAGATATTTTCATATCGGAACACTGAAAACTTCTAAGGATTGACGATTTCAGCTAATGCGTATACGGGACAACAAAAATAGAGATAAATATGAATAAAGATAAGTATTTACTATTTATACAAGGATAATAAATTAGATAGGGATATAGGATAGAATACAAGAAAACTGTGATACTAGATGAAGAATAGGTGTAAATATTAATGATGGTAATAGGTAATGTAATAGTGATAAGTGTATATATTTAATAGGTATTAGGGGTTAGTTTATATATTAGGGTAATCTTCAGAATCACTGATACTATTAAAACAATTAAGTGCTTCTATCATTCCAGGTGGGCATAGATTAAGTACTAAGTACATTTCAGTTTATCCGGGCAAAATCTGGGCGGGACGCTAGTCTTCTATGAAACTATTCCCTTATTTGAAGAAAAATACGGCACGGATACACGTTCAGACGTCATGAGTCTTCAATAAGTCTAAGCACATAACAACACTCTTTTACATGTCCCCTGCGATCCCATTGAGAATCCCCTACGTTTCCCTTGTGAGTTCCCGGTGTAAACAATCCTCTTTGTCACCTGTCACCCAACTGTGTAATTCCTGCGTGTGACGACGCATTCTTTTCTTTGAGTGCCTACTCGCGCTAGAAAGGGAACGGTGTTAGTAATCGTCGTAAAACTACGTCTCTGTATACTTTAGTTACTTTTTCATTTTCTGTTCTTATTATGCCAACTTGAACTAAAACTTTCCTGTATTAATTGTTCAACCGCAGTAAAGAATTATTTGACAGATTGAAAAAGGCTTTACAATTTGGTGAGTATTCAAAAATACTAGTGAAAAAATAGATAATGTTAATGAATGAGATTATTTCATACGTGAGATTGCTGTTTAAGTCATGGCATTAAAAATATATAATATATCTATTGACTTGTTAGCTAAGAGATAAAAAAAAAATGATTTTTGAAAAATAAGGATTTGATTTTATATGTAATACATACTATATCTTCTACTGTATGAAATTTCAAACGTTTTCTACAGATTTGATGCAGTGATTATGAAGTGATACTGTAACTGCCAAATACCTAACATTTTCTGCGAGTTTTTTTGTGATAGTATACTAGGTAAACTATCAAATATGAAACCTTTGCATTGGAAAGATAATTCATATAATATTATATGACAATATTTTAAGGAATATTAATAAAAGGACATTATATTGCACCAGAAAATCACAGTTTTCGCATATAACCGATATAGAGGAAGAAGTAGGATAAATATGACATACAATTAAAAACATCCTAAAAAGATAATTTTATTATTGTAAAAAGGCATTAATATCAATAAATTTTTGTATTTATATTTTGAAACACGAAAATGAATTTTCGAAATTTATAAATTTATACTACTATATATATCTATAGGTTTTGTCTGTACATTTGCTTAGACAAATTCTATGATGAATATTTTTTAAGACACACTGATACCAATCCAACTATTTGTAAATTTTTTTGCCTGTGTGTCTATCTATCTATATGTCCTTTTATAAGTCGAAAACGGGTTAACCAATTTCGATGAAATAGTACATGGTAAGTAATGTGATTCCGCAAATGGTAGGATATACCTATATCATATCGGACAAATCTTATAATCCTAACTAATATTATATAGACAAAAGTGAGTATAATTGTTAGACATTCACGCCTTAACTACTTAATCGTCAGTATAAAATTTTGCATACACTTTTTTCTATAGAAAAAAAGTACAGAAAAATTCATAGAGTACCTTATATCTAGAAAAAATCCTGTTCCGAGAGATAGAAATACTTATTACTTTAAATAGGTAATCTAGATGAACGCGAGCGAAGCCGCGGATAAAAGCTAGTAAATTATAAATTCTGCGCTCAGTAAAGTAATCACAAAATCAGATATGTGTTTTAATTTGTAAAACTAACTCAATAAACGATTATTTAAACACTTTGAGTAGATGCATGAACGCTGAATAGAAATGACCTTTGACTAAGACCTCTTCAATTATTTACAGACTTTAACGTAAAGGAAAGCTAACCAATTTCGTTGTGTCGCCAATGAAAATCAATATATGCAGATCACATACCGCGAACTTCAATAAAAATAACACGTTTTATATTGGATGATATGATTTTGAATATCGTTACAAACATTTTGAACTAGAAAATGGGTTGCCATTTAATAAAACTCACATTGTAAGACGCGTTTTAATCTCTGTTTACTTATACTTAAGTAACACATACTCAATTACAATTTTAATTATTTTATATTGAATTATATAAATAAACAGCAAAGTTGTCGAAAATTAAAATTATGCTCTTAATACAAGTTTGATAAAAGAATAAATAAATCCTATGATGATTACTAATATCATAACATCAGTACATAAATAGAGTTCCATTTTAAAATTTGAACTCGTAATACTGAAGTTCATTAAAATTTAAATAAAATTTATAAATATTATTAAAATTATATTGAGTACTTACACTCTATCTAGCTTTTATTACCTGTAAACTGATGATGACCCAGTAGCATATGATGCAGAAGTTAGAACAAGTCATTTTAGTTTACTATAAATTCTTCTAAATTTTCAGTCCATCATGATTTGTCCACATTTCGCTCATCTGGTACAAGGTCAGCAGTTTTTTCTTGTAATTAGATTATCAAAGTTCATGTCAATAACGACATTAACAAGTAATTTTTGAGAAAATCTGCGATTGTGACCTCATTATATGGGATGAGCGAAATGTGAAATACAAAAAATGATCTGAGACTCAAAAGGACGACTTGCTCCAACTTATAATATTGCACTGAAAAGTTCAGAAAAATTTAATTGTACGTAGAGCTTTAGATTATAATCATAAAGGTAAAAGAAGTTAGATATAGAACGAGTAACTTTATGTGAAATCGACTATTGACTCTATATAATTATTAATGTAATATAATTTATAAGCCAATATCGCCCGAGCGGAAATGACCCTACCTTTGAAGCCAAACGATTCCCGGTTAGAGACTCGGAAAGGGCAATTGTTTATATGATGAAAAGCGTCTGTACCTGAGCCATTTGTTTATTTGTATTTGTATGAGTATAAGTAATTTATTTAGTATACGTATGTGTATCTAGGGTTTGGATTATTGATGTCAATGTAAGAAATACTATTATTTTATTAAGTGTTCTTACGTATGAATACAGGATAATCCAGAAGATGACTTTGATTTGTTGTTAATTCTTGGTATACTCGGAAATACTCCATGTATGTTCCGCGCTTTTTTATAGTTTTTAGGTTTAGACTGAATCTTTTTGTTTTTAATTTTGCATTGTTTTGTAACATAGTTCTCACGACTTGTATTTTTATACAAATGTTATCCTGCTGCCTGCTATTAACGTGAGCTATGAAAAAATTTGATCAGAAATAAATAACTTAGATTAGAGTGAGTTAGAGTTTACTTTTCAACTAAAATTAAAAATTAGAAAAAAATTCCATGACTGTTAACCCCTAAGTTTAAATTATCATATAAAAGTTAGCGCAAATTTTGGTAAAAAAATTTTTTAGCTACATCCAATTAGTAGGCGAGAATTGTTGTTTCAGACAGTATAGGTAACAAAAGCAGGAACAAAAGATGAACTTTGCTACTGTTCAATAAATTGAAATGATACCATAACTACCTTAAACTAATTTAACATTTTAAATTCGTTAACTTAACTGAATGGATGAATAATTATCATCTATCTTTTGCAAACCTAATTAACCTCAGAAAAGAACAATAAGTGCTTTTAAAATAATTAATTAATTTATAACATTTTCAATTTAGTACATTTAAAGACAGCTTTCGGCTAATAACTGCCTATTGAGCTCAACTTTCTTACATTATAATTAAAGCTTAGGGACCTGCAAAGCTTTTAAAATGACTTAGAAGTCATGGTACTCCGTTTATTTAATTTGAAGTTTAAAAAAATGAACTCTGCGTGACTCCTACCAAAATAATTATTTTTGATTAAAAAAAAAATACTGTGTCTGTAAACAGAAGGTTTGTAGAATTTGGGATTCGCAGCTCAAAGGAATTTATTTGCTGCTTGCCATACTAGTATCAGGACGTCCGATGCGGGTTGTGCAATTATAGATAAATGGACACAACGAGCGACGTGAACTATTTTAAACGACAAATGTCGTAACATGGCGAATGATTCGGAAATTTATGCTTCTAAGAAAGAACAATCAGTCGATACTTGTTGGTCTATAAGTTTATACATTTATTATTTAATACGATGTTACTCAAAGAGAATAAAATTCTTTTCAATAACACGCGGTACAATTTTCGCTTTATCGATTCTTCTATTGCCTAATGCTAATAAATAAATGTTCGTCAACTTCGCAGACATTATTCTAATCATTAGCGAAGTAGTATTTATATTGTAGAAAATGTCAAAATTTCGTTTCCTACATTGTTCTGGAAAACGAATCTAAGGCGTCATACTTTATACACCATGAAACATAGAATGCAGTGTTCAAGCCAAGTTACTAAAATTAAATAATAAGTTAATTATGTACTATAAAGATATTTTTAAAATCTTTACATGCACGAAAAAGTGTAACGTGCCGCCTGAACCGAGCGTGCAAGCGAGAGCGCGGAACAAACGATAGAGAAGCACTATCGGCCTAAGCGTTCGCCTTTTGAGCATCTATCTCATCTATCATTGTTTATTTCAACAACTTAATGTTTATTATTCGAAAAAAATATAAACATAAAAAAAAATCAATTAACTCCTGCTTTGTATTTTACAAAATAATGATAATTCCTTGATAATAATTCAATTCAATTCATAAAAGTATGCAATTTTTCACCAATGTTTTCGTATGATGCTATCACGTAAAATTATCATCCGTAAACTGACTTTACAGATAACCAATTTTTTTTAGTAATTTTAGTATTTCCAAAAACTTATTATTATATTATAGTTCATTAATATCATTGCTGGATAAATTATAGGCTGGTTCTAACAACATTAGATTAGTTTGCATTCCAAATTGCACAATATACTTACGTAACTGGCAGCATTTGGCCGCGCTATTAAACTTCATTGCTGTTATTTACGAAATGTATTAAAACATTTATTTTGAAAATATACTGCTTTTGTAAGGGGAAACTTGAGATTACTTTTACGCGTATTTTGTTTTAATGTAATGACGAAAGAAACCTTTTTACTGCGTGGTAATAGTAGCAGAGGTCGATTCGAGGTCCATAATAAGACAGTAAGGGATTCTTTTAAGCAATATTGCGCAATTTGGCCTTTTAAAATGGCCAAGTTGAAATGAGCAAATGGTAATAAAATGGGCGATTCTTCTTAATTTTTAATTAAAATAATTATTTAGTTGTTACACTTCCGCGCACATGAAACGTTTAAATAAAATAATATTTATACCAGACGTTTCGATGACGAGCCGTGATCACAGGATGACTAAGGCAATGGTCGTCATATATTTTCTACTATATATAAAAAAATGTGCCCAAAACCCTAAATAAGTTCTTTTAGAATTGACTTGACATTATGAATATACTCATTAGAAATACGAGGGAGTCTATACAGTTAGCGAAATAAAATTAATAGCTTTAATAAAAGTGTAATGAACCTTTTAAACTCCTTTATGTTTGTAAATTTATTATAGATTACTGGCATGGACACGTGCCCATTTGAAATTCACCTATCTGTCTACAACAACATGTTGCAAGGTACAGAAATGTTTCCATCCTTCAAATTATTACTATTTTTTTTATTGGGACTTTTTTATAAGAAACTTAGACACGTGTTGTTGTTACTGGTTTGATGTTATTGGCTTTGTAGCCTACGATCGATAAAATTAATATAAGAGTGCTTTCAAATTAGAAATATTTCAATGAAACTATTGTTTCGCGGCAGCGGTGTCACAACCATTTTGCATGAAATATTTAATACCCACTGTCACGGCTTTGGATGACTGTGACGGCGCGACACTCGGTTAGATATTTTAAGAAAATTAAAAGTATTGTGACTGCCAACCCGTAACAGCAGGTTAAGTGAAGGCACTTTAAGAAAAAGGATTTGTGTGTTCCTCGTTTATCACGTTTTTCATTTGTATTTGATGGCTTTTCTAGAGACTGGTAGTTAGCAATAGCCGAAAAGGCAGAGATTTGTTTGATATTATGTATTGTTATTATATAATGGATTTTTTGCGTTGAAACTATTTTATGTCGAAGATTATAAGCTCGATAATTCAGTGTCGTTAAAAACGTCGTGACATTGTTTTACAAGTTATAAAACGATGCTGAAGTGTGTTCATTTTCTACGGTACTTTCACATTATTCAAATTTTTCCTAGCGGTTGAAAATTTTTCTGTGAACGTACGATAAAATGCTATACACTCCAGTTAAAAGTGACATTATATCCAAAGTGTTTTACGTCAACGATATCTTCCACAATTGTACCTACCTAATTCTTTTACACGATAGTTTAACAATAAACAAACATTGACAAAATAAATGGAAAAAAATGAGTGGACAGAACAAACACAATTTAATCTTAACATTTTAATTTGTAGCATTTAGTGAAGTGCGATAATTTTATTTTAAATATTTTAATTAAATCTGTTACACGAAGTAATAAGGAACCCTTGTTGACTTCTCATTTTAATATATGTAACAGTACCTATATTCACATAAAAAATAAAGGTATCTAACAAAGGAAGTAAAATATCACAATAAACATTTCTTTCTACAAAAAAGAACAATAACACTACATTATAGTAGCTCTATATCGTGTGTCGATGCGTGTGCGCTATCTATTGTAGAGATTAGTGGTCATCGATTAAGTGATTGAGTTTCATGCGTCGAAAGGGACATTAAAGCCCTTTACCACGGACCAATCGGCATTAGGTCAGTGTGGAGGGTCATTACTAGTTCTTTTTGTAATTGTTACATAATCCACATGGAAGATCCGTAGCAGTGTGGGTATTTGCTGATACTGAAGACGATACTTACAATATTAATTTAGTGGCCAAATAAAACTTTTTAATGTTAATTATCACTAGCTCATTAATGTCGTGGACCAAGACCCTCCATTCTTGCCTTTTGGATTGGTAGGTTATAACTCTACATCTGTATGCAGCAGAATCAATAAAAAATCTTTAATTTTTACATCAATTAGCCTAGCCAAGTAAGCACTTAAAGCTGCTGAAATTGCTTTATTTTTATTCCGAAAAAAAATTATAAAAATCAATTCGTCTAATGAATCAGGCGAAATATGAATGAGTACTCTTTCAATGAGTTACCGAGACCTTAACAGTCTCGTAGAATTTTGATTTTTAGCCGATCATCAGTCTCTTCATATTATAAGTAACTACATAGCTACAACATGGAATAAGCATCAACAAATCGATATTTTTTCTTTATTGATATCTGCTATGTTACATTTATTTTTGTTTTGCAAATCTAAGGACTAACTTAAAGAAAACTAAATGCTTATATTATGTTTGCTATGCTAACGAATAAACATACATATTAAGATACAGAAAGCATAATAATATTCATATACAAATACCCATGACTTAGGTCCATGACACAAACCTCTTATTTATAACACAAACATCAGCGAAGGTAGGGTCAATCCCGCTTTGCCAAAGCGTTCGTTTAATGACTTAACGGAGCACCAACTTGAAATAATAAATATTTTGGCCACCCATCAAACGACAATATATCACCAAGCTTCTATAGCGTATGAATTAAAATAATATTAATAAAAATTCTATGAACTCAACACAATAACCAGGAAATACCGTAACATTACAATTTTTATGTAACCCATGAATATTTTTTATCGATATCATAGGAATGCATCATTCAATGAGATGTTACTACGTTCGATGATAATATTTTTCCCTTAAATATTTCGATGTCCCCAAGCAAAAAGTATGTAAAGTGCTATTCCATAAAATAAAAAATAAAAAATTCCATACTTATTACTGTTTTGACGAATTCGAAATTTGTAGACTGAGAAACATTTTTTTACTCAGATTTTTCGTAATGAAATTTATGAAGATATAACAAGATGCACGTTTATTGCAGGGAAATAAATTTACAAAATTGTATCAGAAAAAATTACTGTAACACATTCTTAAAAAAATATTTCATATTTTGTTTTGGTAAGTCGCGTTTAGCGGATTACCATAGAAAACTCATATGATAATGCATATGTTATGCTAAACTATTATACAACCTAATATTAACAGTGAATATTTCTTCTGTATAATTTGCATTTTTTGATAACCGAATTTTTATTTGAGGGCATCAATTTAGTTTTCCAATAAGAAGTTTCATCCATAAAAGAAATAGTAAGATAAATCAATGGACTTTTATTCGATTTGATTGGTAATCAAAGCGAGTATGTTACAAAATATTTGAAATGCATACAAGTAAAGTTTGGTCACATCTAGATGCGCATAGCGATAGTATAATGCGTTTATTTATCGCAGTCACAGGCACGCTAGCATGTCCGGCTACACGCAACGCCCTTTCATATCGCCTTATAAATTATTTATGAGAAGAGTAAACATTACAAAGTTCTTCATTATTATGAAGTTCTTTCACACAAACTTTATTTTTAGAATAAATTATTTTGTTAATTTGTTAATTGATATAATTCAATTATATTGATAGAAATATATATTTGTAAATACCCATGATTTATCATATGTATTTAGCTTGTATTTATCTCAGAAAAATCCCTTATCCGTATTCGAAGTCTTCAAAGGTAAGGTCACTCCCACTTGGTCAAACGCCGTCGTCAAATATGTAGCTTGTTAATATTGACTGTATTTAACGAGTCTGTAAAAAAATATAAAAAAAGAAGAATAAAAATATTCGTTAGACTTATTACAAAGGTCAGTTTATTGGATCCAAACAAATTTGAAGGAATTTCGACTTGTAATACAATCCGTATTATGAAATACAGATTATAGATGGTTGTTGGGCATCCGTCACGTTTTTAATTATTTATTTGAACTAGCTGACTCGGTCAAATCAATCATAAAGATAACATTTGCTTACAATAGGAAATCAAGTCATAGCTCAGTGTAATTAATGTCATTCTTAGGCTTTTACTGACACATATGGTAATAAACACACACACAAGGTATTGTCATAATATAATATAGATAGATAATGTGATAGGCGCGGAAGTGTAAGAACTGAAAAATTTAATACACTATTTGTAAATCCTATTTTAATGCAACTCCTCGAATCTCGTTATATCTCACCAAAATTTTCTCGAAGATTTTTTATCAACACACTTCTTTCTAATTTTTTTTCCATATTTTGAGTTTTGCAACGAGATACTGTTAAGTCGATGTCCTGTTTCCACATAATTTCAGTTTTCACAATTGTCGTTAAATAAATTGTTATTTAATTGATAACACGATATTCGTCATCAATTATTCTCGTTTATAGTAATTAATAATGGCTTGTATGCTTGCTTGGATGTGAGCTTGCTTGCATGCATGAATACGAGCGATTCGTTTGAAAATTAATTACTAATAATAATAGATCTCGTTACATTAGATGAGCACCATGACCACCAAGGCAAGCAAGCATAGTGAGCGTAAAGCGGCTGCCGAGCCTTATATTCCATCTATTGACTTATATAAAGAATTGTTTTTGACGTGACAACGTCTTATAAATTGGTTTGCCGGGTGACACTTCAAGAAACTGCGTTACGCTCCGCTCACGTTATGCGCTTACAATGAGAGCGAGTGAGAGGCACGCGTCCCTTCCACTCGGGCATGGTTAGCCCGCCTAAGAGCGAGAGAGACAGACATAAAAAGTGGAAGGGACGCGTGCCTATAAATTAATGTTTTAAATATAATTCTTTGTATAAATAAATGTTTTAAATTGTTACTATTATTTCATCCTTCTTCCTACTATACGAATGAATATTCACATTAAAATTATTTTACCACTCAAAGTCGTTGTCACGTAAAACTTTCGCCCGTATACCGACTTTACAGGCAACCAACCAGTTTTTTTGACGTGACAACGTCTTATAAATTGGTTTGCCGGGTGACACTTCAAGAAACTGCGTTACGCTCCGCTCACGTTATGCGCTTACAATGAGAGCGAGTGAGAGGCACGCGTCCCTTCCACTCGGGCATGGTTAGCCCGCCTAAGAGCGAGAGAGACAGACATAAAAAGTGGAAGGGACGCGTGCCTATAAATTAATGTTTTAAATATAATTCTTTGTATAAATAAATGTTTTAAATTGTTACTATTATTTCATCCTTCTTCCTACTATACGAATGAATATTCACATAAAAATTTTTTTGCCACTCAAAGTCGTTGTCACGTAAACCTTTCGCCCGTATACCGACTTTACAGGCAACCAACCAGTTTTTTTATGATAAGAAATACGGGTTGTCATGTGATAGTTGAATAAAAATATTAACAGTAAACCTATGAACTCTGTCTGCACTATAAACCGGGCATACAATTACAATTTTTTATGTAGCCCATCAATATTATATTTTATTTATTATATTTATCGTTATTATAGGAACGCATGGTTAAATTACACGTTTTATTACACTATTTTATTTTTTTATCTATACACAGAAGAGTAGTCTTGTTTTAATTTTAATCTTAATTCTTTCATAGTCTGGCATTCAAAAGATTTCATTTCCACACTACACCGAAATCTAAATGAAACGAATATCTAGCTGTCAGTTATTTCCAGTTCAACTGTTCCGAATTCTAATGCTCACTATGAAACCCAGGTATTTGGAAAAGCATAATGTACTCTAAATATTATGCTAAAATGAATGTTAACGTGTGAGTATAAGGTTTATTTACAGTATTTGCCGGTAAAACGATCACGCGATGGTTAGCGCCATCATATGTTATGTTTCGTCGACACCATTTTGTCGGCGTCACGGAGTGTGGATCAAAACTAAAGAATTTCAGTTAGCACGCCAACTTATGAAAATTGTTATGGTTTTTCTAATTCTTGTTAATTTTCTAAGGCTTAAGTGTCACGCTCTACTAATTTATGCTGCTAATCATAGTCACAACTTCGTATTTTTGTTATTAGTCCTTATTTTATTATTCATTTAAAGGCTATTTTGACATGTCTTTTATTTTTATTCTAGCATGCACCATTGTAATGAAATACTAACGTCAGTGAGCATGGAAGTTTAAAACGATAAACTGTCTTTGTTCTTTTTACATCTTTCATACTTTTATTCAGATATTTCAATATTTACTTAAGATTACACACAGTCCAATTAAATTTTGTAATTTACAAATACGAGGAGAGATAAGTCTAATAAACCTTATTTTAACTACAAAAATCTGTTATATGGGTTTGGAGATTTATTAATAGTTGATCTGTTTATTGTGCACTGATTACTTAAACAGGTGATCAACACCTGAAAATGTGTATATTTTCTGATAGAATAATTAATAATTGTGTTTATGAATAAAACCAACAACCAAAATAATGTACTGGTTATCAATTCTAATTATAAAAAACTTTAAAACTATAATGGTTATTTCATATGACAATGTAATAAAAAGGCTGATTGCCAACCTACTAATTTTACGTTTTGACTGCGACATATCTATAACGTAATAAACACGCAATGGCCGCATAAATCAGGAACACCTGCCGATCTCCCGTTCCGTCCATTACGCTTAGATTAGCCATTATTTTGTTTAATGTTCTATTCTCCTTCTTGTTTACGGGACCTAGTTTATGGTATAATTCTTATATCAGTCGTTAATTCTTTGTTTTGTTAAGTTTTTAAGACATTTCTCAAGAATATATTTTATCTAACTGATATAAATCCTGTTTGAAAAAAAAATTGTTTGTTGGCTACATTCTCTCGTTCGCTTCATATTAAACCTCTTCAGCTTATTTTTTGAAAATAAATTCAGAAATCTCGTAGATCTTCATATTGAATCGATATGATTTGATGATCATTATTATTGCTTAGTTGTTATTATTGTAATTAGGATATAATAGGAGCTTTACATTTGTTTTTGTTCAAAACTAGCATATAAATACTAATTTATAAAGCTTTACGCATACAGTTCACGCCTTAAAGTAAAATAAGAGTTATTTTTACCAAGAATAAACCGAAATAAGGTATTATCTGCTTAATTCGTGGTCGAGATCTAAGTTCATTTCATTGGACATGTATGAAAACTTTCAACCAAATAAAAATAAGTATATACCCCTAAATTTTGCTTGTTCTAGTCTGGCGATAGTGGTCCGAATATGTCAGATGTGACATCAGGAATTATTAATTACTCTGCACACGAACTACATTCTTATGCCGGCAAAGATAAAGTTTAGAATTGCTTACATTCATAGATACTGTGACAGATGAACATTCATTAAAGCATTCTAACTGTTATAGTGTTGAAAACAAAGTTGAAAGTCGTGTGTGGCCGTATGAATATTTGTTACTGCAGACAAAGTCGTTTTGACAGCGTCCTACCACAAAACTATCAGAATGGCTTACGGAAAATCGCATGTGAAAGCGTATAACAAAATTTGACTTTGTTTTTGTTACTTGAGGACGTACTATAAGGTGAGGTCAAAATTTGAAATCCTATCACAATATGCTCTTCTTTTAATTTTGTATTTTCATTATAGTTTGATTCACAACAAATATCTAGGTAAGATATTAATAAAATAAATTTTAGTAATAGATATTGAGGACCGTTTGATGCAACGATAGCGATCCTGCCTTATGAATTGACGGTCCTAAATTCGTCTCACGGTAAAGATAGAAGTTTGTGTGATGAATACGAGTATTTGTACCTGAGTAATGGGTATTTATTTATATTCCTTTGAGTATTACATATCTATATATCATATATGTTTCTCTATCCGATACCCTAGTATCCATAACACAAGTTTTACAGTGCTTACTTTGGGCTTGGCTAATTGATGTGAATGTAAGAAATATTTTTATTTTCAGTGTTTCCTTTATCTCAGCTTTAATGCTGATATTGATATTTGATTATTTTATTATATTACTAACAGGTATTCAGAAAAATCAAATGCGGTGAATCCTCATTATTCCTTTCCATCGGGCATAGGGTTTTTTCCGTAATCAGAGAAATAAATAATTTTATATTTTTTATTTTTGACGATATCATTTATTCTCACCTACTTCAGTCTTAAGCAGTCTTTTAATATTATAACTTTATCTCGGCTTTTCTGTTCTATTTATGGGAAATTGAAAGTTTTTTCAGATACTGTGCGCTCTTCGTAGTGTGCTATCTCTGTAAGTGTACTAAATGGCGGCATATAGTTTCGATTTCTCTTAACATATCTTCTCAGAATTCTCTTCTATAAACAGACGACCTTCGAACCAGGTCCACGGTGCAGATTCAACTGTTTACATACTGTTTTGAATTATTCCGTTTACTTGCGTCGTATCTCTGATAGAACCAATTCATTTTGTCTTTAAGTGAAGCCCAGTAAGGCGAACGATTTGAAAAATTCTATTCCAGATTTATGTTATGCTATGTTATTATTGTTAGTTGTTATTATGATGGCTTGGTATGATGATGTGTTATTTTTTCCTTATAATCACTATTGATTGCTTTCCCCATTCTCTAACCATGCTCTCTTAAGTAAGGGTTTATATTTCTTGATTTTGCGAGTTTAAGATCAAGCTTTATACTGCTCGTAACCATTTTTCTTCTCTTATAATGTTTTTAACATCCTATTCTTCATTTCTCTTTATGTGTCCAATCTTTGTCAAACACCAAGTTAAGCAGCATTACCTTTCAGGGACACCTACCAGCTTTAGCAAAGGAAATGTTGCAATGGTTTTATGTTTTAATAATATAACGTGTAAATTATATTTTTATTACACCTGCTCAGAGAGTACAGTAATACTTGTGCAAGAGGCAGTTAGAAATACGTGGAGGGTGAAATAGTATGAAATGCCATTACTGACCTGTTGAAACAGGTGGTAAAGTTATATGAAATTTCTTTAGGTACATGTTTGCTGGTTTTTTTATCCGACTACGGCAGAGCCAACAAAGGGTAATGTAGTTAACAGTTTGTGTATATATGGATATTCGATTGTAGCTTAACCCCTATTAAAATATTGTTTACTGAAATAAATTGTAGATACTTACATATAGACGCATATAGGTACACATGTTTACGTTCAATTAGAAACAATTTTCTTTAATATTTGGTTATTTTTTTGGTTTTTTTTCGGTTTATTTTTGCCAAAGACGGATTTTAGTTTTTTTTTAATTTGCCTTTTTTAATTTTGAAAAGAAATCTATGAGAAGAAAAGATCACATTTACAAGAACAGTACACAGAAAAACAAAGTGTAAAAATAAAGTGTGGATTCAAAAATCATCGAGAACATACTTCCTGAAAAGTTTAAAAATTAAACGAAAAAGTAATTACCATCATTTCACGCACTGTAAAAATGCGTCTCCATTTTCATATAAATGACAATTGAAGAAACGGTATCTTTTATTTTCCTAATAGGTGTAGTATAAAATACTATATAGCATTCGAGAGAAAGTACGATTCCATCTCGGACGTTTTCGGACAACACCCTACTCAATAACCGATCACTTTCTCCTCTTGGTGAACAATATACTATTGTTGTATAAATACAGTCTCATTATAACCTTGTTGGTAATTTAGTTCTGACATCTCAAGATAGTCTGAAGATCCCTTTAAGTCATAATTCTGCGGTTTTGGAAGTTTCACTAGGTATTATAAAGTATTTATTTAATATGTGTAGGTTTGCGTAAATCTATAATCTAATATGACAGTGGTTTATGTGTTTGTCTGTCCGCTCTTTTGCCCGCTCTTTTTCCATTATATCAATAACGTAACCATAGCAACGCGTTAACCGCAAGTAGTTCGTCTACCGGACGCTAGATGGCGCTAACAGAAAAAATATTTAAAAATAGAAAAAATACGGGCGGCTAGTCTATAAACTATGAACACAAATTTGTTGTTTGTGTGTTTGTCTGTCCGCTCTTTTTTCCATTGTATACGCGTAACCATAGCAACGCGTTACCATAGCAATGCGTTACCGGGTCAGCTAGTACTAACTAAGAAAATACTATTTATTATTTAGATAAACCAAAATGCCGTTAGGTTTCATAAATATATGTTAATGAATCAAACAAATCTTTACATTTAAGCTCGCTAATATTAAGGAAAAAAGGCCCGTCTATTGCGTTGGAGTTACTGCCCTAAAGATTCTTTGAAGATAATCAAGTTAACCAGCATCAAAGAATGTTATAATACGTGCTAATAATGTGGAAAAAGCTCGCACAGGCAACTTAAATTAATGGCGTTTTACCCTTTCATTATTATGCGAGCCGTGTACATTATTTCCAAATTATATTACATTATTAATAAGCACTAACTTGCTTCGTTCTTCATATTCTTCACATCAAAGGTATTTTTGAATTAATTGCGAGTATTCTGAAAGTATGTAAAAGAAGTAAAAAACATGAAATTAATAAATTATTTTTAATAAGAAAATAAATGTTAAGTGATTAATGCAAAATACTCACTGCATGTGTTTGTTAGCACTTAGTATTTTACATACTCCTTATTTAAATAATTAAACCTCTTTTGTAGTACACTACAGTATATGATTAAATAGCTGTTTAATGATACAGTGATACATAAATTAATTATCTTATAGTACAAATCTTACTTGAGGCAATGAAAACGTCTTATATATACGTCTTAGCTACATTTTGCTGTTTGGATATTGATAAGAGGTCAGAGTTTAAGACGTGACTTCATACTATTATAACTAAAAACTAAAATAGATTTTTCTGCGCTTCTTTCTATAATCTTTTGCACAATCGCCTTGAGGCCAATTTTCTTGTCATTGTTACAGTATCAGAAAGAAATCTACAGAAGTATCCGATAAACACGCATTCGGTCCCACTTAGCGTCATTTACAGAGATACAGTGTTGGCAGATAACCTTCTGAAAGAAAAATAGCCTAGCTATGTTTTTTATATATGTATTATTTTCGTTTGGTATGACTTTATCGACGGAATTTCTTTCAGTTTTAGTGACTATACAGTTATTATGAATATTGCAGGATAGTTGATAGGTAATAATTCATCAGGATTTTCCAATGGCTATGGAATATGGCTAGTGATAGCTGATAATGGCTATGGAATAGCGTCAAAAGACTTAACTTACTTATTTTTTTCGGTATCGTCGCTTGTTCAGAAAATTAAGATTATGTCTTCAAAAAATGCTTGATACTGAAGTTCTGTTCTTTCCATTACCTCCAGTAATGGTTTTAAAAGGTTCCATTTATAGATTAAAGCTTTTTAGAGGAGCTTTATAGATCAGTGGTTAGCGTGTTTGGTCTGCCATTGCAAAAGTTAAATCTTTTAGTAATTTATCTAAGATTTTCATATGGATCTTTTGAATCATTGACATTGAGTAAAATGTAGACAAACAGAAATTAAATAATTTATCGAGTTTAGTCTTCTGTGGAAGTGTTTAGTAAGATTTAAAATCAGTGCAATTACTGATAAATCTTAGTTCTTCGACATAAAGATAAAATTTGTGATGACCGTAGACTAAATTAATTCGCAGTATCATATTTTGATTGTCACTCTTAATGACAGGATCTTGTTGCAATAAGATCGTCATAAACTTCTTTTTAAAAATTTCACTGTTCAGCTTTTTAAAAATCCCTTTCTTAAAATGAAATAAATCTCTAATATCGCTGTAAAATTTAAATTCTCAAAGATCAAATTTACAAAGAGAATTAAGTTAAGCACATAAAAATGTTAAACTCACTTTTACTCAGAATCGCAATTTCTTGAGAAACGTTGTGAAAAAAGTACGACACGCTAATGGTTGAGGATATCAGAATTGTCGCAAACGAAGCGTAAACACTTAGTAAGCTGCCTGCTGTCCCCGAATATTAATATGGCATTTTTATTAACAGATTATTAAGTCTGGTTTTACAGTTGATCAGTAGGACACAGATGCTAGTTGTTTGGTTTCTATCCAGAGTGTGTCCCGTACGAATGAACCACGTCGCTATGAAATTAAGTTCCAGCGCCTCACGTGTATGTGCGCTCTGGGTACCTGTACGTGCGATCTGTAGAGCTGTGAAATCAGTAATAATTTCATCGTATAGCTACGCGTTGTCGAGTCGTTTAATACAAATTGCGTATATGAGCGCCCTTAGCGGTAACTATCAACAGCTATGAATTTTCAAAGAAATCTGTAACGCGCTCGATAACGAGTATAAAATACGAGAACTCGCATTTTATACTCAGGTCTCAGAACACAGATCATCACCCGCGCTATCCACAGCGCCATTGAGTTTAGTTCGAATGTCTTCCATACCAGTTTTCATGGTCAAATTTTTACATGAATATAAAAATTACATGGCAGTTGTGTCTATATCGATTATATGATCTCTACTCCTAAAACTATAAAATTCGATTAAGGTCTATTCAAACTATGAATAAATAACGCTGCTATTCAGCTTATCTGAGGACAGAGTAAATGTTACATAATAAACAAACTTATTACCCGAATATAAATGATCAAGGTACGTATTATAGATAGACAATCCATGTGCCATCTCTGTTACTTATGTGCCAAACTAAATATGATATTTATTATAGAGTAGTATTAAGAATTATTCAGAGTGTATTAATTATGTAGACTTTATAGTAAAATATTTTTCATAGTTGTCTTTGATCTAACGTGTTATCTGTCATAGACAACACGATCGGTCCACGTCACCTCTCCGCCAGGCGGTGGAGTAACGCGGTGCCTAAATAGTGCCTCGCACTTGGTGTTTAGTCAGTACGAGTCTGACATAACCTCACAGGACGGCCCGATGTATCCATGAAGGATTCACCACCTCTCTCCCCCGAGTCCGTAGGGGAAACAAAATAAAAACAACGAGTTGCACTCCGGGTGTGCCGGCAGAAGTGAAAACATGAACATTAACGTTGTGCATTTTTGTTATTTTGGAATGGTTAGGGTATAATTTCGCACGGATTGCTTTAATTATCAGTATAAACGTACTATAATTTATGTGATAAAATACAATATTCATTTTTTGCGTTATCGTACACAAACATGACAACAAACGCACACGCACATTCGCGCAAGCGACCTGCGCCGCTTAGGCATACGTTTTCGCCGTGTGGTAGAAAGAGAGGGGGGGATATAACTTCCTCTCCTACGCCGCACCGGTGGTCTATTCTCCCTGCGTCTTACGAATTTTTGATCAGGTCACGTGTCCTGACGCGAGATTAACATTTTTCACCCATCCCAAAAAGTGCATAACGCCGCTAAAGAAGCTTGACGCTCGGAGCGAGTAGACGGTCGGCAGTCCTTATCGGATTATATCGATCGTATTGTTACTATAATTATATTGCACCCGACTTTGTTACGACGTATTATTGTGCGTAAGATGAGTATATATTGATCAAGTGTGAATATTAATTGTTGAATAATTATACAATATAAATTTTGAGAATTAAAATATTTAGTTTCCATTTTGATAGCAAATAAGTAATGTAGATGAATAAACTGATTTTGGTCACAAAATATATATTTTATTGCTAGCTAACCCGGCAAACGTTGTTTTGCCATGTATATTATTTCTAGGAAAAGTTTTTGATTAAATAATAAAAACTAGGGGTTGATGGTAGAGGGGTGAAAATTTAGGGTTGTATGTATTTTGTATGTTGTATCATAAAAAAATAGAAACTAAAAATTTTGTCTAAAAAATAAAAATAAAAAATTAGGGGTGGACTACCCCTAACATTTAGGGGGATGAAAAATAGATGTTGGCCGATTCTCAGACCTACTCAATACGCTCACAAAATTTCATGAGAATCGGTCAAGCCGTTTCGGAGGAGTATGGGAACGAAAACTGTGTCACGAGAATTTTATATATTAGATTTACTTTCATTTTGATATTTCATTTGATCAATACAATTATATTTTTTCCTTTCCTTTTGATAACACACGCCCGGATACCTCGAAGATATGGGTATAAGACCCGCCTAAATCCTGAAACATTGAATTTTTCTAGAGGTGTTCAGAAAAGTTTGTCAATACTTATCAAGTATTCCATTCAGAAGCAGTAAAATAAATATCTGTAAACATTATCTTGAAACAGTACGGTGACATACAACGAAGAGGTCTTCAAGTTACCGTTAGAAGGCATCTAAAATGTTTAAAATGTATTTTAGTATTCAAGAGCTGGGTAAGATTGCTAATTAAAATCGAAATTACTTTGTTCAGAAATATACAACTTTTACAAACGAAAATAAAAAGTATTTTCTTTTACAAACTATCAAGATTTAATAACAAATTCCTAATATCATAGGTAGTAATAAATTCTAATAGTTATCAATAGATGTCGCTGAATTAAATCTGAATTAAATTGAAAAAAAAAACAATTTCTGCAGTTTACCTGTACATCTCAGCGCTGTCTCCGTGTTGTGGTAGGAATGTGTTCCGTCAGGGCGTTAAATAATTATTGTGGCATACATTATATTAAGTGAACTTGTTCATGTGTTCGTACCCCCATTGAAAATTCGGACACATAAATGTATCGATATTTCCTGGGTATGTAATTTATGATAAAGCAACAATCCCTATAAAATTTATCATATTTAATATCGATAAACATAATTAAGAATTTATTATTATTATCTCGAAAGACATATTTTCAATACCTATAAAAATTAATCACATAACTTAAAACTAAAATAGCATAATATAATATACGTATTATTATCATTTAATAGATATTGAGTTCAATTGAATATAACAACATATTAATATATATCTATACGGTATTACATTCAAATTATAAAATGGTAATATCATATAAACGCAATTGTTAAAAGAATGTTTGAATGAATTTCTCTTCTTGAACTAAGAAAAATGAATTATGTATACTGTACCAACAGGCCTTGCAGGCCTTAGCATGCACTCTCTCTCTGCCGTTACCACCAAAGCCTCGGTAGCTGGCTTGAAGGCGCCTCGTAACCAGGGGGTCTACTCTCTAACTCCGTCAACGATAATACGGATCCGTCCGAAAGTAAACCGAAACTTCGGAGAGAACCCTACCCCCGATAAATTTCGAATTTATGAGTTTCGAACGGAATCATAGACAATATTAGTGAACGAATGACAAATAACGATAGTGTTGCGTCAATTTACCCATAGAGCCAATAAGTTTATCGGTAAATTATTTGTTTTATCGGTTCATTGATTTGTAGGTTTTTAAGCTGTTATATTTATAAGATAGCCATTAAAAAGTGTCTCTTTCCGAGGGTTTACTTTTTAACAAGTAATAACATATTATCTAACTGCTTTTACAGTACTTTTATCCTAATTGTGGCTGTATCGTAAGGTTATCTTTGGTCTTTTTCTTTTGAAGGTTATATTCTAATCTATGTTATTTTGTTTACGTTACGACAATATTAATATATAATCTGTGGTTACGACGAGCGCGCAAGATTTGTATTATATAGTAATCAATCTTTGCCGTAATTGATTGATTGTTAATGTTATTTGTATTATTAGGTTTATTTCTAAAATTGATAATTTATGTTAGAAATTTATTATTTTTATGTTAGATTAAGTAAAAATTATAATATTGTTATATACGCGGAAAGCAATATAAACTAGTCTTTCACTGGTGATCTGTAAAAAGAAAATAATAAAAATGGGGCTTTTACTATGAATATAATTTATTTTTGTTATTCTCCCAAATCAACACCTATTGTGACCTGTAAGAAAAGGAAAGAAAGAAAGGTTAGAACAAATAACTTAGTCAATCCTTAACAAGAATACAAATCTCTGAGATTTTTTTTATAATGTGAGATCGCATATAATGTACCTATTTCTATCCAGTAATTGCACTAAGCTGTTTCTTGCCCTTTGACCTTGCTGAAGAGCCTGATGAGCAGAGATCAAGTTATCAGCCTGTCTACTGCGTTCTAATTGTAGGTCTTCTTCATTTAGAGTTGGTGCTTCTAAGCCGGCATGATTACATATATTGTGTAAAACACAGCAGGCAATGACCATCTTTCCTACAAAAATCAACTCTTTAAATATATGATAACAGATATTTCACAAACTTAATGTTTCAAGAAAAAATCTAATCTTCTTATAATATAAGCTGTGATAAATACCTGCAGTCTTGCTGTCTTGCTGCCAGGAGGCACCTCCAACGGCCTTTTAAAATTCCAAATGTACGCTCTATAGTGGAGCGAGCATGTTTTTGAATACTATTATATCTGCCTTCCGGTGAATCTTCGATAGCATTGTCTATTGGGGTCATCATGAACTCCCTAAGTGGGTACCCAGAATCCCCTGCAACATTGGTACATTATTGGTAAACAATCACAATAATTAATAGAAATCCTTTTCACAAAAATTAAATTAAATTCATACCTAATAAATATACTGTCTCCTGTTGAAGACTCTCCAGATGAGCTTTGATCTCATGGTGGGACCAAATAAAAGAGTCATGGGTCGCTCCGCCATATGATGCATCAACATTTAAAATAGTGCACTGTGCGTCACATATCTGTAAGATTGAACAATAAAATTAAAGTCAATGTAAATATATTTCTATATCACAGGGCTGCCATGATCTCATAATAATACAAGTATTGTGTGTGAAATAATTAAAATGTTGTTACATAAACATATAACATCTTTGACACAAAACAAGTACTTACAACTTGGACATTTAAAGAATGGAAATGTTTCCTATTAAAGAAACGCTCCTCGTATTCTTTGGGTTTGACCAATGCCACATGTGTGCAGTCAATGCAGCCAATTACTCCTGGCAGGCCATATTTTGCATAAAATCTGAAAATATACAGTGCACATTCTAGTTACAATTAAAAATAATGATGTTTATGTGAACTGCATGCACTATACATAAGTATTTCGGTCATGATAAATGTCAATTAAATATGATAAACACCTAGATTTGTTTAAGAATAATAATATACCAACTTACTCTCTTTTAATAAGGTTCCTCTCAGCTATATTTTGGGGAAACCTTATATACTTTTTTAATATGGAAGGGCTGTTAAGGGCATATGTGACATCCCGTAAACAGCGAGATACCGTCTGTTGTGCCATTGGGGTGTCACTGCTAAGACCCACTGCACCTTGATAGCTTCCACGAGCGTAAAAATTAAGTGCAGTAAGAATCTAAAAGTAAACAAAAACAACGGGTGAATGATACGGATTGTATTTATAAAATAACAGCTTGATTAGTTACAAATCTTTTTATTATTACCTTTATTCTTGGATCGACACCACTTCGCCGTACGCGTTGAGGCATAAGAGGTATTAATTCCTCACACAAATTTTGAAATATATCCCATGTGAGCCTATAATTGTTTATAAATTCGACATCGGGTATATTCGCTAGCTGAAAATTCTGGCGCAAGTATTGTCGGCGTCGCTTTCTCTCTTCTTGAATTATTTCTTCAAGCATTAAAATAGCTGCCATTTCTTTTATTTATTGAATTTGTGAGCACGATAGCCTATCACGATAACTAGTTTGTTGTCGTTTAAATTGACATAACGATCCGTTGAAACAAGTGTCAAATTCATATTTTCGGACGGATAAAAACATATCGGGAGTAGGGACAACTGTCAAATCACGTTGCCATTCATTCTTAGTTTGAGCCACGAACTAATCTTACGTCCGTAGGGGTTACGTAGTAGGAAACAGCCGTAATTTCGGCCGAAACTACGGATTTCGTGTTTAGAGAGTAGACCCCCTGCTTCGATATAGTTTTCGAATGTCAGTGCTTGCTTAATACAACATATTAATAAAATTTATGCATACAAGTACGCATAGCAACCAGAAAATGAGCATATGAAAATGACTATAGCAACGCTAAGAAATTTTGCTAAGCCATTTCGATAAACCTTATTAAGCATATTATAAAAATAAAGCTTATTTTACGGTATGTTTACTTTAATCGAAGATCGAAACAGATCTATCGAAGTATATTGTTTCCATTGAGTGCCAAGCGAATAACTGAATAAGCAAACTCTAGTGTAAACACCAGCGTCCGGTCTAGTTAAAAAAATTTAGCTTCGAGAGTGTACATAACTGAGAATGGTTTGGAATTGGTATGTCTTGTATTCCGAGCATGTTTGCGGGGAGGGTAGGGAGTTTGTTGACGGAAATGGCTCCGCCGTCCACTTCAACCTGATCTCGAAAGACGCTACGATCCATTGGTTGTTTCTGAATCGTCAGCTTTCGTTATGAGTATCGATTTTTTAAATGGAAACATACATTATTGGGTGTGTATTTTAGTGCACGATTTAGGTTCATATGAACTAGAACAATTTTGGTTACGATAAAAATCTACATTAAAGTTTGTTCCAATTAGTTAAAAGAAAACAAATCTTGCGCTTAGATACAAGGTTTCTTATTTTTTAGATCAGTATCAAATAACAATAAAATATACAGATTATTTTAAAATTTATACTTAAATGCTTCTTTAAGATAAGGTTAGTTGTCCGTCAGATTAAAACTGGCAGAACTCAGCGCAACAATATAAAGTTTGACTATCTTCAAGTTGAGTAGGTTTCTAATAATATTGAATCAAGGAAACGTGGCACTATTCTAACTCAAATAATTAATTATATATAATTTGCAATTTATTATAAATGTATAAATATAATGTAAGAAATTTCCGTAAAATTTTAGTCACGGATGGAGCTATATTCTTAAGAGTGTTACCATTTTCATTTCATTCTTGTAATATTATTAGACATTAATTTTCTTTTATTACAAACAGCATTAAACTTCGATCCCTTTCAACTAACATCCCGTACCATTTTGTATGGTAAATATTGTAAAACAGACGAAACACTGAAAACCTTAATTTACGTGATAAAACTGATGTTTATTACCCATTTTGGCAGTTATTGATCTTATTCTTGATTAAATGTACACAATTATATCGACGTAGCTACTAAAGCCACTTAAAACGGTAGAAAGGGATATCCTACTTTAATATTTGAAGCAGTAAATAAACTACAAATATTTTTTTATGAAATCTTATATTTTACCCTTGGCATAATAAAGTGTTCTTATTATTGATAAATAAGCTATATAATTGAACCTTGTCATGCGACCTCATTAAATGAATGGATGAATGAGACCAAGGGCCTTTATAAGTATATTTTCCTTTTATAATAGAATATTTCAGTACCCAAGTTTGGGCTTTCCTAATAACATGAATATTTCAAATCAAATGATTCACATTTATTACGATAAGGTTTCTACAGAAATTGGGTTCGATTCCCAATTTCTGTAGAAACCTAATCGTTGGCAAAAAAGACAATGAAATATATCAAGTATGCTTCATTTATCTTATTTCTGAATTCTTGTTCAACGAAATGAAATATATCAGTGCTAACGCGGTTTTCAATTTGCTCGGTCGAATGGGATAGGTGCGAATATTTTATCGATTATAAAAATCTACACATCCTAACGTTTCAGTATTCGCAAGTTATCAAAAATACTACAACGTGACTGCATATCACGAAATTGGACGATTTTCAGTCACGCGTTACTTGTTGGTTTCGTGGTACCTTCAATGTGAATGGGACTTAAATTACAGTTCATTGCTAAATTGGAATAACATTTTCATGCGTGACAGGTGTTTGCGTATTTTCATATGGATGAAATAAACACCTTGTTTTATTCAAATAGAGGCATATTTTCGATTGACTGAAAATATTGTTTCTATTTTCATATCTCTTTGGACAGTGTTTGCACGGGTATCGAAAAGCGTTCGACGAATATTTGTTTGTTATAGTTTTATGCCTTTACTAGTCAACTGGTCAAGGACATAGAGTGTACCTTTACTTCAGAAAAAAGTACTATTCTCGAGGGATGGAAATATAACTTTTATTCAGTAGTCAACATTAATGTAAGCAAAGTCGCGGCTTGTACTTTATAAATCAAACTGAGCAGCTCGTTGACACTTCTATGATTGCTTAGGCTAAGCATCTTTCGCAGGATCCGGTCATGGGATGACTGATCAAAAAATTATTATCTCCAGTCGCAAATGGAGAGTTAGGCTTATTTTTCCCATGGTGCTGGTTCTCATCATCTATAAGCAACGCCAGTGCCCCCAGTATTAGAAACATTAATAGAATTTGAAATTAAATTGCATTATTTAATTTTATAAAGACCTGTCCCAAACAATAGAGATGTTACTAAAAGATTTTTGAACAGAAGATTTTATCATATAAATAAAGAAACCTAGCAGTTTATAAATAACAAATGATAGTAATAACAAAGCTGTTTAAGATTTAAATACGCCTGTAAAAAACAACCACAGGACTCGAAGGAGTTTTTTTTTTGTCGGCATATTTTAAGTTTTATAGGAATATGGCATTACGAATGCAAAAAATAAAATAAATACATTACATACATACATAGCTGTTTATTCATATCGCACCTCCGTTCAAATAGTGTCACATCTCAAAAAACCAGATTGTGGAGAAAAATGCATTTGAAATTGACACCTTCATATTTTTTTACTTTTTTGCTTTTATTGCGAAAACAAAAAAAGATACTGTAATATGTTCTTAAGAAAGTTTGTTTGGTTTTTAAACAGCTATAAAATGGTATACTCAATTATCTGAAATCATGAAAAAAAAAACCTGAAATTTTGAGTTATGACACTATATTGATACAAAAAACAGAAAATATAGCAAAATAATGTTTATTCAAGTGTATTTTTATCATCTGAATGCACGTAATACAATCTTTAAAGCAAAAGAAAATAAAACTTTATCAAAACTAAACTAAAACAATTCTTGTATTGACTAAATCTATGCACACGAATATTATAAAATCACAAAACTTATTCAAAACTCTTCTGAAAGTAATAATTCTTTAAACTGTTAATATCAGTCTCACTCTCCTTATCAGTCATTTTTCTCTTATAATCAACAATACGTAAAAAACACAAATTTCTTGTACTTTAAAAACCTTTAACAAATACCATTTACTAATTTCTTTACGAGTATACTCTTAACATTTTCATAGTATCTAATTAATTAATATAATACTTTAAGCAGTCAACAATAGTTTAAACTATTTTATTGCACTCATCTCTCTCTTAATCTCTCTTTTGATATAGTAATCAACAACGAATAAAGTAAATCTTACAAAACTATTTTGTGTTCCTTTGCTTAATCTATTTACAAGTTATTAAAAAAATCTGCATAAACACTTGGGATATGGTTGTGATGTAGCAAACTAATTAAATCATTTTTTTTATTCTCCTTGATCTGTAACTTGGTCCTATACGCGTGTTTTATCTCAGGAATTATCAGTTTCTTGTTTCGGGATAGCAAATTTGCTTCTGACCATTCGGTGTCTTTGTAAGATGTTTTGTATCTAAGAATATTTGGTCTATCTTTGGCAATACTCATAGTCTTTACCTCCGAGATCTTCAACTTATTGAAAGTAGTAATACCCATATCACTAATCAAACTTTTTAGTGACACGAAATCTTGATGTGATAGCTCATTTACTTTCAGATGTTCTCCAGTTTTCTTTGCATCTTTAATTATCTGAATATACTGGCTAGGAACATAAATTGGACCTGATTTTAAAGAGCGTTTGATCTGCTTTTCTATGACCGAATGAACCGAATCGCCTTCATTTTGAGTGTGGCCTGTTATCAAGTATTTATGAGTAATCGAATTCAACTGAGGGTATTTCATTACCGCATACATGTATATTCCGACAATATATTTATTTTTATTTTGGCCGCAACAGTTATCGGAGTAGAAAATCATATCTATATGCTCGCTTTCTGTACGACTTTTCAGTTCTTTTTCTATGAATTTAAGCAAGCAGCTACCGATTTCATCTGCGCCTCGATTGCCTTCACCTTCATGCCAAAAGTAGCAGTCAGTATTACTGTGATTTACAAGAAGCTCGTCTTTGTCTTTGTCACCAGTCTTATTGTTTTCCTTTCTTGTATTCTTTCCTTTGCGTCCTTCTTCTTCTGATTTTAATTTACTTATTGTAAAATTCATGTTATTTAAATTACTCTTATAGTAAAAAACAGAAACATCTCCACGAGGTACCTGTAAAACCGCCTGGAGATCGTAAACAGCCACTATAAGGTTTTTATTTGTATTAAGAGCTTCCTTGTCTTTATTTTTTTCTGCCCTGGATAATACCTTTTCTTCTTGATGCTCGCCATATTTCTGCTGGAGTTTTTCTTTACCTTCCAAATTAGAATTTTCATAAGCAACACATAGTTCGCATCTATCTTTCTTTGGGATGAAGAAACCAATGTTAAATTCTTCATTAAATATGCGGGAGTACATGACATAGTTTGCGTATTTTCGACCATCTTTTTTGCACTGAGATACATAATCCCTATGTAACTCAGTTATAGTTTTCCCTCCATCAATGTATTCCCGTACAGTTTGTGCTCTCAAGTAATGGCTTTCTATTTTAGGTATTCCTTTTATGTGATCCCTGACGTCATTTTTCATAGTTTGCCCCACAGTAAAATGCTTGTTATGCTTTCCTCTCCGATCCTCTTCCAAGAAACCTCCAGATGACTTATCCGTTACAGTTCTAATAGTTCTGTCGTTTATGCCAAGCGTATTTTTGAACATAGTTTTACAGACTCTTCTCATTGAACCTCCAACTTCAAAGTAGAAGCCATAATTGTTTTTTCGTGGTTTTTGGGCATTGACATAGCGGTATTTTACTTCTATGGGGCTTACATGTTTATGAATAAACTGTCTCTGTCTCTCTAAATCTTTCAAAGCCCAATAAGCATCAAATAATTCTTGTCTTCTTTCATTTGTTACAAATGAATTGCATTTGAGTCTACAGCGTTCTCCACAGCCTTCTTTAATGCTTCTTTCTGGAATGGTTCGGCCAGACTTTGTCTGGTATGATAATCCTGAGTTTCGAAGAGATTTTGTCACATTTTGCTTCCACTGTCCTTCTGCGCGTAGTCTTTTACGAGTAGGTTTTTTTTCATTGGCGTTTTTATTTTGGTTTGGCTGATTCATGTTTACATCTTGTAGGATTGACGGACTGACTGCTCGTGATTCTCGTGAAGTTGCCGGACTGACTGTATGTGGTTCTTGAAGAATTGACGGACTGACTGCACTTGGCTCTTGTAGAATTGTCGGACTGACTGCATGAGGTCTTTTTGGAGTTGACGGGCTGACTTCACGTTTTGAGCTCTGTGATGATGATGAAGTAGATGAGGTGAAGCTGGAACTGGACGACGAAGAAGACGAAGAACTCGAAGAACTCAATGACGATGACCGACGACAAGGAACCACTGGATTAATCTTACGCTTTTTCTTAGCATTTACATAATTGGGATCTCTATCAGAATCATCCGTTTCCTCATTAGCACTATTGTCGGAATCATCGGTCAAGTTTTCATTGTTAATTTCGAGATTTTCCTTCTGATTATTCTCTAACATAGCCAATATTTTGCTTGCTCGGGACATTGTGGGTATTTGTATATTAATGGCACCACCACCTATAAAAAACATAGACATAAAATATTTGAAAAATCAATCAAAATAATTTGGTTCAGTAGAATCATAGTAGAATAAAGTTTTATTGAGCTTAATTGTATTTAGACAAAATAATATAGAATTTTGGAGCTGTAGAGTCTGGTTCATTAGAAATGGACATCACAAAGCGCAGCAAACTCAAAAATTCTTATGCGTGTAACACCGTATACCTATGTCACCGGACAAAAGGCCCAAGTACATTATTACTGCGGCATGAAAAGGCAGCAAAAAATTAATTCTGTCATTCTACCATTGTAGTTCATACTGGTCAGTTTACTAACTGTTATTAAAAATGGCCAGCGATTTTCAACCTAATGAGGTTGAAAATCGTGGGCCATTGATTGACAATAAAATTCAAAACCTTTGAAAGTACCGGAGCAGGAATGTCACACTAGAGGCTAAAGAATGGCGGATTTCGTACTTTGACGTATTTGTATATATCGTTTTATTTTCACGACAGCTATCGGTTTTCCATAAAATACTTTCATAGTATTCATTGCAAAATGAATTGTGAGGTTTTCATGTTAGGCCAAATGGGAACTGAAGTAATAAAATGCAATCTGTACTCATAAATCTTGTCCGAACCGTAAAAACATATTAACTGATATAGCTGGTGTACAACCGGCCACAATAATTTTCGTTTTCTACAAAACAATGTCATTTGTATTATTTTATGGTTTATGTTCGCGTAATTTTGTATCCGTAATAGGTACTTAAAAATGTAATAGTTTTTATATGAAAGAGATTATTTAGTTTTCGTTACTATTGTAGATACATAATAGTACCTATAGTAATCAAATACTCGTAAGTTAAATAAAAATATAAGAAAAAGTTATCGTATTCTTAAACTACATTTGATTCAGGTTTTCATCTTTTATATTATAAACATATTAAATTATTGCCAAATTTTACGAGAAAATTCAGACCACGATCTTAATTAAGAGGATAATATATTTTGCTATTTCTTTAAAATTATGTCATCACCAGACTATTAGAACAATAGGAGTAACTCACCATTTGGGCTCAATGTAAGAATAGGATAAAATGGTAAAAAAGAACTACTACAGATCATTCATTTTTTTAATAACAATAGTAGATAATAATAATTATTTTTATTATTATGCATGCAATGCGATTGTATTAGTTAAACAAGTGAGCGTCATGTTTTCATACCTCTGCTACGAATGCCTCTGCTACAAATGCATGTGCTACGAGTGTAGCTGCTACGAATGCTTGAATTTTGTTACATTCATAGAAATAAATATGACGATTGCCCATGACTCAGCCACAAATGCTTGTATTAATCACACAAACCTCTGCCCTTTCCGGGACTTATATCCAGGACCGCCGGTGCGAAAGGCAGGATCGCTACCGTTGCACCAAACGTCTTCGTAATCCTATTGTTAATCGGTTAATGTAAAGGATGTAATTGTATCGTAACAAATGTATCGAATTTTATGATATGTTCTAGTGATGAGAATAGACATTTGATAATGAGTCATTAAATTTATTTATGAATAACATCCCTAACTTAGTATCTATAGTAATAGCGCTGTTTAATTATAAAATAAACTTGTCTGCTGTTTAATTACAAAAAAGACAATGAAATATATCAAGTATGCTTCATTTATCTTATTTCTGAATTCTTGTTCAACGAAATGAAATATATCAGTGCTAACGCGGTTTTCAATTTGCTCGGTCGAATGGGATAGGTGCGAATATTTTATCGATTATAAAAATCTACACATCCTAACGTTTCAGTATTCGCAAGTTATCAAAAATACTACAACGTGACTGCATATCACGAAATTGGACGATTTTCAGTCACGCGTTACTTGTTGGTTTCGTGGTACCTTCAATGTGAATGGGACTTAAATTACAGTTCATTGCTAAATTGGAATAACATTTTCATGCGTGACAGGTGTTTGCGTATTTTCATATGGATGAAATAAACACCTTGTTTTATTCAAATAGAGGCATATTTTCGATTGACTGAAAATATTGTTTCTATTTTCATATCTCTTTGGACAGTGTTTGCACGGGTATCGAAAAGCGTTCGACGAATATTTGTTTGTTATAGTTTTATGCCTTTACTAGTCAACTGGTCAAGGACATAGAGTGTACCTTTACTTCAGAAAAAAGTACTATTCTCGAGGGATGGAAATATAACTTTTATTCAGTAGTCAACATTAATGTAAGCAAAGTCGCGGCTTGTACTTTATAAATCAAACTGAGCCAAAAAAAACCTGAAATTTTGAGTTATGACACTATATTGATACAAAAAACAGAAAATATAGCAAAATAATGTTTATTCAAGTGTATTTTTATCATCTGAATGCACGTAATACAATCTTTAAAGCAAAAGAAAATAAAACTTTATCAAAACTAAACTAAAACAATTCTTGTATTGACTAAATCTATGCACACGAATATTATAAAATCACAAAACTTATTCAAAACTCTTCTGAAAGTAATAATTCTTTAAACTGTTAATATCAGTCTCACTCTCCTTATCAGTCATTTTTCTCTTATAATCAACAATACGTAAAAAACACAAATTTCTTGTACTTTAAAAACCTTTAACAAATACCATTTACTAATTTCTTTACGAGTATACTCTTAACATTTTCATAGTATCTAATTAATTAATATAATACTTTAAGCAGTCAACAATAGTTTAAACTATTTTATTGCACTCATCTCTCTCTTAATCTCTCTTTTGATATAGTAATCAACAACGAATAAAGTAAATCTTACAAAACTATTTTGTGTTCCTTTGCTTAATCTATTTACAAGTTATTAAAAAAATCTGCATAAACACTTGGGATATGGTTGTGATGTAGCAAACTAATTAAATCATTTTTTTTATTCTCCTTGATCTGTAACTTGGTCCTATACGCGTGTTTTATCTCAGGAATTATCAGTTTCTTGTTTCGGGATAGCAAATTTGCTTCTGACCATTCGGTGTCTTTGTAAGATGTTTTGTATCTAAGAATATTTGGTCTATCTTTGGCAATACTCATAGTCTTTACCTCCGAGATCTTCAACTTATTGAAAGTAGTAATACCCATATCACTAATCAAACTTTTTAGTGACACGAAATCTTGATGTGATAGCTCATTTACTTTCAGATGTTCTCCAGTTTTCTTTGCATCTTTAATTATCTGAATATACTGGCTAGGAACATAAATTGGACCTGATTTTAAAGAGCGTTTGATCTGCTTTTCTATGACCGAATGAACCGAATCGCCTTCATTTTCATTACCGCATACATGTATATTCCGACAATATATTTATTTTTATTTTGGCCGCAACAGTTATCGGAGTAGAAAATCATATCTATATGCTCGCTTTCTGTACGACTTTTCAGTTCTTTTTCTATGAATTTAAGCAAGCAGCTACCGATTTCATCTGCGCCTCGATTGCCTTCACCTTCATGCCAAAAGTAGCAGTCAGTATTACTGTGATTTACAAGAAGCTCGTCTTTGTCTTTGTCACCAGTCTTATTGTTTTCCTTTCTTGTATTCTTTCCTTTGCGTCCTTCTTCTTCTGATTTTAATTTACTTATTGTAAAATTCATGTTATTTAAATTACTCTTATAGTAAAAAACAGAAACATCTCCACGAGGTACCTGTAAAACCGCCTGGAGATCGTAAACAGCCACTATAAGGTTTTTATTTGTATTAAGAGCTTCCTTGTCTTTATTTTTCTCTGCCCTGGATAATACCTTTTCTTCTTGATGCTCGCCATATTTCTGCTGGAGTTTTTCTTTACCTTCCAAATTAGAATTTTCATAAGCAACACATAGTTCGCATCTATCTTTCTTTGGGATGAAGAAACCAATGTTAAATTCTTCATTAAATATGCGGGAGTACATGACATAGTTTGCGTATTTTCGACCATCTTTTTTGCACTGAGATACATAATCCCTATGTAACTCAGTTATAGTTTTCCCTCCATCAATGTATTCCCGTACAGTTTGTGCTCTCAAGTAATGGCTTTCTATTTTAGGTATTCCTTTTATGTGATCCCTGACGTCATTTTTCATAGTTTGCCCCACAGTAAAATGCTTGTTATGCTTTCCTCTCCGATCCTCTTCCAAGAAACCTCCAGATGACTTATCCGTTACAGTTCTAATAGTTCTGTCGTTTATGCCAAGCGTATTTTTGAACATAGTTTTACAGACTCTTCTCATTGAACCTCCAACTTCAAAGTAGAAGCCATAATTGTTTTTTCGTGGTTTTTGGGCATTGACATAGCGGTATTTTACTTCTATGGGGCTTACATGTTTATGAATAAACTGTCTCTGTCTCTCTAAATCTTTCAAAGCCCAATAAGCATCAAATAATTCTTGTCTTCTTTCATTTGTTACAAATGAATTGCATTTGAGTCTACAGCGTTCTCCACAGCCTTCTTTAATGCTTCTTTCTGGAATGGTTCGGCCAGACTTTGTCTGGTATGATAATCCTGAGTTTCGAAGAGATTTTGTCACATTTTGCTTCCACTGTCCTTCTGCGCGTAGTCTTTTACGAGTAGGTTTTTTTTCATTGGCGTTTTTATTTTGGTTTGGCTGATTCATGTTTACATCTTGTAGGATTGACGGACTGACTGCTCGTGATTCTCGTGAAGTTGCCGGACTGACTGTATGTGGTTCTTGAAGAATTGACGGACTGACTGCACTTGGCTCTTGTAGAATTGTCGGACTGACTGCATGAGGTCTTTTTGGAGTTGACGGGCTGACTTCACGTTTTGAGCTCTGTGATGATGATGAAGTAGATGAGGTGAAGCTGGAACTGGACGACGAAGAAGACGAAGAACTCGAAGAACTCAATGACGATGACCGACGACAAGGAACCACTGGATTAATCTTACGCTTTTTCTTAGCATTTACATAATTGGGATCTCTATCAGAATCATCCGTTTCCTCATTAGCACTATTGTCGGAATCATCGGTCAAGTTTTCATTGTTAATTTCGAGATTTTCCTTCTGATTATTCTCTAACATAGCCAATATTTTGCTTGCTCGGGACATTGTGGGTATTTGTATATTAATGGCACCACCACCTATAAAAAACATAGACATAAAATATTTGAAAAATCAATCAAAATAATTTGGTTCAGTAGAATCATAGTAGAATAAAGTTTTATTGAGCTTAATTGTATTTAGACAAAATAATATAGAATTTTGGAGCTGTAGAGTCTGGTTCATTAGAAATGGACATCACAAAGCGCAGCAAACTCAAAAATTCTTATGCGTGTAACACCGTATACCTATGTCACCGGACAAAAGGCCCAAGTACATTATTACTGCGGCATGAAAAGGCAGCAAAAAATTAATTCTGTCATTCTATCATTGTAGTTCATACTGGTCAGTTTACTAACTGTTATTAAAAATGGCCCGCGATTTTCAACCTAATGAGGTTGAAAATCGTGGGCCATTGATTGACAATAAAATTCAAAACCTTTGAAAGTACCGGAGCAGGAATGTCACACTAGAGGCTAAAGAATGGCGGATTTCGTACTTTGACGGTGACAAAAACATCAGTGTCACAATGACCTAAGATAGTATAGCCAGCAGTGTGACTGCTTTGAAAAAAAAATCGTCGAAAATAAAAAATAAACAGACTAACAGTAACATGTTCAAACACAGATCAGTTTAATAGACCAGAAATAATTGTTTTGACAAACCTCGAATCACGTTTACTGTTATATGTAGACAAAAAACAGTTTTTATGAGAATTAATATAGATTTTCTACTAAACGTCATCACGTACATTGTCGTAACTAACCTCAAAACAGTTTAAATGAAATTTCAAATAGATATCATGCAAAACTTTATCACGTATACTGTCATAACTCAACACCATACGTTATATTGTAAAATAAATTGAATTTTGTTACTTACTTTGATCATGTAAACTGTCACCAATCGAGGAACAACACTTTATACTCTATGAGAACACGACCGCCATGCACAAGCTCACACGTGACACTGTTCATGTTTCGGAAGCAAACACTTTCGGTTAACGTTATAACGACACTAATGCCATCTAGCGTCAAATTATCAACCTATAAATGTGCCACTATTTGAGATAACATTTTGATGTTTGGCAAACGTAATGATGGAATAAAAAGGATTTTAAATTTTTTTGACATGTGACACTATTTGAGCGGAGGTGCGATATATCAATTGCACTTGTTCGATAAATTCGATGTTGAAAGTAGTATTTACCCAGTTCATGAAGAGATGGCGCTAGTATTCAGTTTAAGAAGCTTTTCGAAAACTTCAACGGTCCTAAGATCTTGGTAGCTCTGAAGGGCACTCGTTCGGGTATTTTGTGGTTTCGGAACTTACGGAAGTTGAATTTTTCTAGTTAAAATTCTTAAGATATAATTCGCGCAAGTTATTTTGAAAATGTTGCAGTGTAAAATAGCAGAAAATATCGTAAGTGTTGTAAACCTTTTCATTTGCAAGATTGGTAAACAGAACATTTGTTTTTCCTTACTGCAAAAATAAAAGCTAAAGTCGTTATTATGCCGTATGCTATCATTTCTTCAATAAAATCAGAAGAATTCATATAAAGAGATTGAAACGTTTTTATAGAATGTAATTGGAGTATCTAAGCTTTATCCTTATAGAATTTTCGCTTGAAAAGAATCGTTTGAAGCATATTAATATCCCGTATCAATTCAAACAAGAACGTTTTTCGCAAAATTACTTTTACATTAATTTCCAATTCGGCTTGGTTCGTTTAATAAAAATGTATGAAAATTTGGCTCGATTTTTAATAAAGGAAAACGTTGATTACACCGGCGATCGAGAAAGGACAGTGATCAATAGCACAATCTATCAAATAAAAATGTTTGATAACAATCATTTACGAGGTTTTTCTATTTGTGTTTTTTTAAAACTGGGTGATAGGAAAATTTATAATTTTTAAATCCTTGATATATTTGATGGATGATTATAAGTTGTACTAATGTAGTAATGACTCGAAGATTTCAATATTACAGGTCTATGAATTTGAAATAAATAAAAAAAATTGTTTGAATAGAGAAAATATTTAGTTGGTCTATGTTTGACGGAAATTTCAGGGTTTCCTCTTAATCCCATTCAAGCCCGGGGGCCAAAACAGGATCCAAGATGGAACGAGCTAACCCAGAAAGTGTATTTTCACCCTGGCTTTAAAACGCAGGGAGGGAGTTCCATTCCTTTGCTGTGCGCATTATAAATGATGTTCAGAGCGCTTGGTGCGACAGGTAGGAATAACAATCAAGAAAAAGTGCGTCTGAATGTCTGATGGAAAAAAGGAGATGACGGTATGAGCATATGCAGCTCCTGAGCACACTCTCCAAAATGCAGCTCCTGAGAACACTCCAAAATGCAGCTCCTGAGCACAGTCTTCAAAATACAGTCTGTAGAAGACCAACAGACAGGCTTCACACCTTAACTCACCGCCGCAAAGTTGGCGGTGAGTAAAGGTGTGAAGCTTGCTTTTCTCCAATTTGCTGTCACCAATGAGCCTCTCAGCTCTGCCCTGAATCGTGTCCAATGCAACAAGTTAGTATTTTGCTGAGCCATCTCAGAGCTGGCTGCAATATTCTATGCAAGAGCGGACTTGAGCTTTATAAAGAGTTGAAAGCTGTTCCAGCGTGAAATATCGCTTGACTTTATTTAGAACAACCAGCTTTTTAGCTGCAGTTTGAGCCTTGGATTCCATATTGGCGCTTAAGTTGAGGTCTGAAGATAACTCCATGCCAAGAAGCTCGAGGCTGCAGGTAACAGGTACAGATGTACCTCGGGATGTAGGAGTGAGGTTAAAGGAACTCCTTTTTGCCGTGAAAGACACGCTTGCGTTTTGGAGGTGATGAAATGAACGACGTTACTGTTGCTCCACTGGGAAACGTGGCTTAATCTCTGGTTCGTTCGCTCAAACAAGGTCTCTCTCATCAACATCACGCCGTCACCGCTGGCTTTTGACAGGTATCTCTCTACGACAGTACTGTCGCCTGCACACCCAACAATTCCTGGTATCAATAGGTCATTGATGTGCAACAGGAAAAGTGTCGCATAGAGAACAGACCCCGGAGGAACTCCGGCATCAGAAGCCACTGAGTCAGAGGAGCAGCCATCAATAATTACTCTGACAGACCGATCTATCAGGAAATCCACTATCCAACTACAAAAGTAAACGAGAATACGGTTCGCTGGCATCTTGTGTGCCAAACCCTGTCAAAAGCCTTCGAGATGTCGAGTGCTTGGCCGTGCATCTCGAGGGCTTCACCCCAGCAGTACATCACATAAACTAGAAGATCCCCAGTTGAACGTCCTTGGTGAAAGCCATATTGACAGTCACTGAGGAGATCATTGTCTTCAAGGTATGGGAGCAACTTGCTGTTCAGCACTCTTTCCATAACCTAATAGAGTATGGAAATGATGGCAATCGATTATTGCATGGGTCGGCACGACTACCCTTTTTGGGTACTAACTGCACAATGCTTCCAGCATTTTGGTATGGTTTTTGTTTTAAGAGAGATGCGATACAGGCGTGCTAGCACAGGAGACAACTGAGGCGCACAATACCTCAGTACTCTTGCTGGTATGTTTGTTGCGAATTTTGATCTCCAACATCGAAGAATTACAGCGATGTATGTTTGGTGGTTGTTGAAAATGCTCAAAAACTCACTCAAAAACTAATAACAAATAATTTTCTCACACGTTTATAAAGTAAATAATTCAAGCGCTTCTCATTATCACGTTGATTTCTATCATGAAAAGAAAGTAGGCTCTAAAAGTAAACTTAAAATAAGGCTGGTTTCACAGCTGTAAGGGAGATCTGTCCGCATCGCCATACGAGCTTCTGAAGCTAAGACACGCGTAAGGCGCTAGAATAACACTTACAGCGACGCGGATTGTTTTTACGGTACGCGCTTTCGGTAGAGACCGTATTCGCGTCTGTAGCACTCGTATCGACCTACTTTACGGTTCCCATCACGAACGGTTTGAATGATTTCTAAGAATTAAAATCCCAAATATAAAATACTTTAAATGTTACAAAAAAGTACCAATAATTATTAAGTGGTTTATTGTATATATCGTTTTATTTTCACGACAGCTATCGGTTTTCCATAAAATACTTTCATAGTATTCAATGCAAAATGAATTGTGAGGTTTTCATGTTAGGCCAAATGGGAACTGAAGTAATAAAATGCAATCTGTACTCATAAATCTTGTCCGAACCGTAAAAACATATTAACTGATATAGCTGGTGTACAACCGGCCACAATAATTTTCGTTTTCTACAAAACAATGTCATTTGTATTATTTTATGGTTTATGTTCGCGTAATTTTGTATCCGTAATAGGTACTTAAAAATGTAATAGTTTTTATATGAAAGAGATTATTTAGTTTTCGTTACTATTGTAGATACATAATAGTACCTATAGTAATCAAATACTCGTAAGTTAAATAAAAATATAAGAAAAAGTTATCGTATTCTTAAACTACATTTGATTTAGGTTTTCATCTTTTATATTATAAACATATTAAATTATTGCCAAATTTTACGAGAAAATTCAGACCACGATCTTAATTAAGAGGATAATATATTTTGCTATTTCTTTAAAATTATGTCATCACCAGACTATTAGAACAATAGGAGTAACTCACCATTTGGGCTCAATGTAAGAATAGGATAAAATGGTAAAAAAGAACTACTACAGATCATTCATTTTTTTAATAACAATAGTAGATAATAATAATTATTTTTATTATTATGCATGCAATGCGATTGTATTAGTTAAACAAGTGAGCGTCATGTTTTCATACCTCTGCTACGAATGCCTCTGCTACAAATGCATGTGCTACGAGTGTAGCTGCTACGAATGCTTGAATTTTGTTACATTCATAGAAATAAATATGACGATTGCCCATGACTCAGCCACAAATGCTTGTATTAATCACACAAACCTCTGCCCTTTCCGGGACTTATATCCAGGACCGCCGGTGCGAAAGGCAGGATCGCTACCGTTGCACCAAACGTCTTCGTAATCCTATTGTTAATCGGTTAATGTAAAGGATGTAATTGTATCGTAACAAATGTATCGAATTTTATGATATGTTCTAGTGATGAGAATAGACATTTGATAATGAGTCATTAAATTTATTTATGAATAACATCCCTAACTTAGTATCTATAGTAATAGCGCTGTTTAATTATAAAATAAACTTGTCCTTATATTTGCCTTTTTGCTAAGAAAAGTTGGAAAGCATCTCCGCATTGCTCATTTTCCAAATTGAGTTCGGTATGGTGTTTTCTCAATATGGAGTGTGTGAAACTAATTAAAAGAGTACTGCAAACTTCATGGTCCCAAAGCCTAAAACGGACTGTAAAACTCACTCCACTTTTCCGGGCTGAAAATGCACCACAGAATTTTTAGTTGCTGACAAGTTGATATGGAATACTCACTTAGTTAAAAAAGTGGGTTCGGATTTTTACAGGGAATAGTAACAAGCTATATTTAGTTCTTATATTACTGCGCACTAACTGCATAATTTTTATTGGATACTGGCGCATAGTTTATATTTAATATTGATGTTTAGACTCCTTTACAGAAGCCGTGATCACAGGATGACTAAGGTAATGGCCGTCATACATGTGCTATAGTGATCTTAATAGTTTAATCAGGCACGTTCTAGCGTCCAAAAACTAATGTTAGGGTAGTTGAGAGTATTGCAAATGTATGACGATCATTACCTTACTCATTCTATGATCACGGAATCTGTATTAATGTAATATTTTTATTTTGTTTATTTATAAGGTTTGTCAACGATTGCTACAATATATTCTTACTAGAAATACAAAAACTTATGATCTAATTTTACAATATATTACAGACAAACACCACATGTACTTAATTAATTAGTTCAGCAAACAAGAACAATACCTTATCTATCATTTTAAAATTAATTTGTGTCTTGGTGCAGGTTAACAAACCGTCTTCGACTTCTAACGCAGGAATATGATATGTCCAGGTGAGAACTGTGTTGATTGTAAATTCTACAAAGCCGTGAGATTGGAGAAATTTGACCAAAGTTCGCCTAACGTGGTGGTGGAGCAAAAAGTTTTTCTACGATGTGGCGAGGATGGTGGAAAGGGATTCTTAAATTCACTAGGCCTAATAATTAAGGACAATCTATCTCATTTGTCAGTTGCTTTATGAAAAATGACAGATCTAGTAGGTCTCCACGATTCTCTAAACTGCTTAGGTTCATAGGATTTAATTGTTTTAGCTGCCCCTTTCGCATAAATCAAGTGCCACAAGAATCTTTTCTGTCTCCTCTCAATTCTCAATACATGAGTAATTATGCGAAAAAAAAATTAAAATAAGTTGTTTTATATAAATGTAGATAATGAACTTTTCTATATTGTCGCGGTTCTGGCTATTGTGGAAATATGTCGTTATTTCTTTTCTTGAATTCAAAATAATTTATGTGATGTTATGTTTTCAAAATAATACAAAAGAGATGTACTAAATTCTAACTCGTACATCAGATGCTTCGCTATCGTTTCATCATCATGATCAGCATCAGCCTTTTAATACTGCTAGGCCATAAGCCTTCCACGTGGCTGAAAGTACCGAAAGCGGAATGGGCAATAAATCTCAACACGGACCCGCAGTGGGTGCTAACGACTGTAAAGGCAGTCGGCACCAATGGTTTCACGTACTGGAGTACGATTGAGCAAGAGATAATCCATTTTTTTACCCATCCGATGACTGGATCTTTCGAATTCGCTTACCACTGCGCTATCGAATTCTTCAATCTATTGATATTTACATAAAACTCAAATTCGTAAGTGTGTATTCTCTTATAGGCAAAGCAAAGTTACAACACCTGACAGAAATCTCAGTAAATGTAATAAAGGGTTGAACGTGTCTAGACGTTGTGAAATCTTTAGTGCCTGACACTGGATAGAATAAAAATAGTTATTGTTTTCATAACAGTCATGTCTTTTTTATCCCCTCGCAGTGATAAAATGTGAGGTGCTTTTGATTACTACACATTGAAGACATGTCGTCTTGTAAAATTGAGTAATGTTCACGTTGACCTACAATTTTCTTGCAGCGTCTTATATGTTTTGCTTAAAATATTGTTTGATAGAATAAAACACTTTTTTACGGATTTTTGCGCATGTTTTATTTTATTTTATATCAACCATCATCTTAGTCATCCTGTGATCACGACTCCTGTAAAGGAGTCGAAACGTCAGGATTAAATATAAAATAAAATAAAACATGCGCAAAAATCCGTAAAAAAGTGTTTTATTCTGATGTGTATTGTGCGCGGAAGTGTAAGAACTAAATATATTGTTTGATATTCTAAAAATAAAAAAGATTACATTTTTTACAAGCTTTTATTTACTTTGACTTGTCTCGGTGTCTGTAACGAAATCTTGCAAATTTAATTTGACCCACTTTTTGGTTTCCGATTGAGCTAAAATTTTGCATGCATATGTATATCGCGTGACAGTGCAATATTATAATGACATAGAGCTGATCTAATGCTGGAGCCGGAAGGTGGTAAGAACTCTGCAATAAAACGACACACCCCCATCAAGTTTGGGCTCGTTTGATTCGTATTGACGATTACTTTGAACTTATATGGTCATCAGGGTCTGATGCTGGAGCTTCCAGCTTCCACCTTCCAGGTGGTCATTGGAACTCCGCTATAAATCGACACATTCCTATAGAGTTTAATCTAGATAATATCCGCATACAACCCTATCAAATTATAACTTTTTAATTTGTTTCATAATTAAGTGACAATTAAAGCTTTTTTATTTTTCTTATTTTCCATTAGAATTTGTTCAAATTTGAATTTAGAGTGAAGAAGCTGAGACGGAAAAATCGGGTGTGTAAATATAACTAGGTCTGCAATACATGCTGCTGTTTGCAAATACTGAGCGAAGCAATTGTATTTTTGAAGGATATATATATCTTGATGGTATGTCCGATTTCAAGACTTTTTTTGCACATTAGTCACGACCACGATGTGAGTTTTGGCGCCAAATTTCATCAATGTAGTATTAGCGGTTTGGCTGTGATCAGCTATTGAATTTTTCTTTCTGTGATTATTCCTCCATGGTAAAGTCCGTATTTTTTTTACATAGCCTATGTCCGTCAGGTTATAATCATGTATGTTCATGCCAAAATTCGTTCGAAGCGAAATTTGTGAGTTGCCTAAAAGAGAGCTTCGCTCAATAACTATCAACCAGAAATAATATTAGGGGTTAAAGTATGAAATTGCCGATTTGTACTGAAAATCTATATTGTTTATTTTTTAAATTTTTAACAAATTTATTTAATCAAAATAGTTGCCATTATTATCTATACATTGCTGCCATCTAATGGGAAGGTCATTAATGCCTTTGCGATAGAATTCCGACGATCTAGACTGCACAAACTGTGTGAAAGCATTTTGTACTGCCTCCTGGGAAGAAAACTTCTTGTCACGTAGATAATTGTCCAAATCACGAAAAAAATGGTAGTCCGTTGGAGCAAGGTCTGGTGAATACGGAGGATGACGAATGGTTTCTAACTGCAGTTCCTGAAGGGTCAAAATGGTTTCTCGTGCTGTGTGAGGTCTCGCGTTGTCGTGGAGCAATAATGGTGAAGATCGATTCATGAGTCGGGGCTGTTTTACTGCTAGTTTTGTCAACATGGTTCGGAGTTCGGCACAATAGACATCTGCCGTTATTGCTTGACCAGATCGGAGAAAACTATAGTGAATAACACCATGCTGAGACCACCAAACAGTTACCATTACCTTTTTATTGGTAAGTTTTGCTTTAGGACACTGTTGTGGCATTTGACCTGGGGTCAGCCATTGCATTTTTCTTTTCCGGTTATCATAAAGAATCCACTTTTCATCACATGTTACAATTCGATCCAATATTCCTTCATTTCTGTACCGGTTCAACAAGGCAACACAAGTTTCAACACGCGTTTCTTTCTGCAGATCAGTCAAATCATGAGGCACCCATTTTTCGTATTTTTTTATTTTATTGATTTGACGCAAGTGAGTCAATATTGTGGGTAAGGTAACGTTAAACCATGCCGCTAATTCCTGGGTACTTTGACTAGGATCGGCTTCCACTATCTCTCTTAATTCATCGTTATTTACCTGTGTGGGCGGTCTTCCTCGTGGCTCGTTCTTTAAGTCGAAATTTCCATCACGAAAGCGTTTAAACCAAAATCGCACGGTGCGTTCATTAGTAGACCCCTCTCCAAACGCAGCATTGATATTGCGGGCTGTTTCTGCCGCGTTAGTTCCGCGTCGGAACTCGTATTCAAAAATAACTCGAATTTTCGCAGTATCCATCTTTCTTGTCTAAATTGAATAACAATAACAATTGAAAGTCGATATTCAAATGTTTTACATTTTTTAAAAAAAGAACATCATAGAAACCATTTAAAAAAAGTTTCATTCGAAAACCTCAAACCATGAAGATTCTATGTCAATTCAAAGAACCTATTGCAATAAAACGGCAATTTCATACTTTAACCCCTATTATTATAGATGAAACATTGACAAGTAACATCTTAGATTGACATATAACAATTTTATTAACTAGGTCTGCAATGCTGCTGCTGTTTGCAAATACTGAGCGAAGCACTACCTTACCTAACCTCACCTAAATTTCATCAATGTAGTCTCAGCGGTTTGGCTGAGATCAGCTTTTGAATCTTTCTTTCGGTGATTATTCCTCCATTGTAAAGTGTATATTTTTTTACATAGCCTATGTCCGTCAGGTTATAATTATGTATGTTCATGCCAAAATTCGTTCGAAGCGAAATTTGTGAGTTGCCTAAAAGAGAGCTTCACTCTTTCAGAGCTTCGCTTAATAATTTAAAGTAATTGTTATTTTCATTGAACATGAACAATGTTAAATTGATTATGTTCAAAGAGGTTTTATGCTGTTTGCCGTATCTTCTAAATATATCTTCTATATCTTCTAAATTCTTATGGTTGTCTCGGTAGCAGCATTAATAATCCTACTTTGACTTTAAAAGTTATACTTTAACTTGGTTACTTTAAGGAAATAAATTAAAAAAAATGAAATCATGCATCATTGGTTCTCTGTTTTTGATTTCATTCCAAATACACTCGAGAGCAATGAATCCGGGTCACTTAAAGAATGTTAAAAATCTCGGAAACTAAAAATGATAGGTTAATGCAATAAATTGTATTTAATAGACAATGTAATACTCCTTAAATGAAAGTAAAAAAAATATGAGTCACCATACATTTTATTAACACAAAATTACATAAAGAAAAAAACTGCTGATCTCTCCTTAAAACAAAAATAGGAAACATGAAATGTTTGAACTTTATTACGATTTTCTTGAATTTTAATACTTCGTATTGCCTCCTCGTGCTTCCATTACTGCGTTTACGCGGTTTGGCATGCTGTACACCAAGTTCCTTATACGATTTTGGGGAATATTCTCCCATTCCTCTGTGAGAGCAATTTTGAGCTCACGAAGCGTGATTGGGGGAGGGTTTCGTTGTTTTACGCATCTGCCTAGCTCGTCCCAAGCATGCTCGATCGGGTTGATATCCGGGCTGCGCGCTGGCCACTCCATACGAGTAATGTTCATCTCTTGAAGGTAGTCATTCACAATCCTACCTGTATGAGGTCGGGCATTGTCATGCATAAATATAGCATCCTCACCTAAATTGACCATAAATGGACCAACGTGATCATTGAGGATTTCTTCCACATATCTTACGCTAGTTAAAGAGCCGTTTTCTATGATCACCAGCTCTGTGCGACTTTCAGAAGAAATTCCGGCCCACACAAGTACAGACCCACCACCGTAGGCTACTTTTTCTTCGATGCATGCTTGCTTGAATCTTTCCCCTGGTCTTCGATACACTCTGTGTCTTCCATCGTGCTTGTAGAGCATAAATTTTGATTCGTCGGAGAACATAACTTTTGACCAATCTTCAATACTCCAATTTACGTGGCTCTGGGCATATCTTAGTCTTGAAATACGATGCCCACGCTCCAGTTTAGGGCCGTTTGCAGGTCTAAGGGGTTTTAAGTTAGATTCAGCAAGCCGACGTCTTACTGTCCATACACTTGGGTTACTTCCTCCGAGGCGTCGAAACTGATTGGTGAGTTCAGTTCCTGTGAGAAAGCGATTTCGAAGCATGGTGTTCACCAAGTATCGGTCTTCTCGTGCTGTGGTACACCTGGTTCTGCCCGTTCCTGGTCTGCGTAGGTTAGAACCAGTTTCTTCGTAACGTCGGAGAACTCTTTGTACTGTTGACAGCGACACACCGACAGTCCTGGCTGTATCGCGCTGACTCCGGCCGGTTTCCAGCATTGTAAGTATTCTGGTGCATTCTTCAGGCGTAAGCGACATAATTTCAGCTTGAATAATGAATATAGAGCACTATCAACATGGTTTATGTACCCACATAAATGACAGATTACAAACAAAAGCAAAACCAAATGCTGTAATTTCGTAGTTCCATCTTCGAAAGTGGCCCTTTTTCAAATTTGATTTTTTTATGATATAACTTTACAATAACTAAGAAGTTTTAATACCTTCATTTAAGGAGTATTACATTGTCTATTAAATACAATTTATTGCATTAACCTAGCATTTTTAGTTTCCGAGATTTTTAGGATTCTTTAAGTGACCCGGATTCATTGCTCTCGAGTGTAGTTTATAATTTCTTTGGGACGTTAAAGTGTAAACTGCTCCACGACCGCAGCTGCCCAAACTTTGAAACCGGTATCCGGTGCACTGGAATATGTAAACCGGTCTTAATGCAATGTGCCATCTCGTTGCTTGTATTGCCATGACTCAAAGGCTCCGCTCTACGAACTTCCAAACTAACTTCGGCAACTCGTACAATTTACTGAAATATTTCGGCCGCTTTAAAATATTCACGGACCTTCAAAGTGTAAAAACTCCAAGAATGTCAGTGATTTGAAAACTCATTGGATGAAATTTTCTTTTATATATATTATAATGGAAGAAAAATCGAATTAGGTATAATATTCTTTATTAATTTTTCAACAATTAATTTCGATAACTTAAACTGCAAACAAATACTCTTAACTAAATTATTACAACAAAAAAATCTCAATTTGTCTTAGGCGTCAGGTGGGACTCGAACTTTAAATAGAACATGAAGAAAATACATTTATCATTCAAGATCTAACACAAAGTCATTCTTCCTATTAGTTCCAATAGGTTGACCATAGCTGTAGCGCAGTGGCTTGTCTATTAGTTTTTAATTCAGAGGTTCGATCCCCAGGGTAGTAGGTATGTGTTACTTTGGTTGGCGGTAAGGTCTGTGTTAAGTCCGCCTGGTAAGCTGTCACCATCTCCCTAAGTTTACTGCCATGTTCATCCGCAGTGACGTAAAGTGCGTTGCTTTTGGCTTTATCATCACTTAACATCAGATGAGATATAGGTTATGCATTTACTTATTGTGAATAAAAAAACATAAGCTTTTTCAGTAGCTCACAACTGAAAATATATAAATTTTCTGTTGCAACAACAATAGCACTTGTAATAAATATCTTTGGGAGTACATAGAAAATAACTCGTTACTCTGATAATTGTCCAATGAGAAAATCGTATTGGGTGTTCAATGAAGCGGCACCCGCGCGTGCTTCAATGTCCTGAAAAAAATACATTTACAAGTATTTGGATTGCAAGTATTTAAAATTAATTTGTGTTTTGGTGCAGGTTAACAAACAGTCTTCGATTTCTAACGTAGGAATATGATATGTCCAGCTGAGAACTGTGCTGATTGTAAATTCTACAAAGCCGAGAGATTGGAGAAATTTGACCGAAGTTCGTCTTACGTGGCGGTGGAGCAAAAAGTTTTTCGACAATGTGGCGAGAATGGTGGAAAAGGATTCTTAAATTCACTAGGCCTAATAATTAAGGGCAATCTATCTCATTTGTCAGTAGCTTTGTGAAAAATGACAGATCTAGTAGGTCTCCACGATTCACTAAACTGCTTAGGTTCATAGGATTTAATTGTTTTAGCTGCCCCTTTCGCATAAATCAAGTGCCACAAGAATCTTTTCTGTATCCTCTCAATTCTCAATACATGAGTAATTATGCGAAAAAAAAATTAAAATAAGTTGTTTTATATAAATGTAGATAATGAACTTTTCTATATTGTCTCGGTTCTGGCTATTGTGGAAATATGTCGTTATTTCTTTTCTTGAATTCAAAATAATTTATGTGATGTTATGTTTTCAAAATAATACAAAAGAGATGTACTAAATTCTAACTCGTACATCAGATGCTTCGCTATCGTTTCATCATCATGATCAGCATCAGCCTTTTAATACTGCTAGGCCATAAGCCTTCCACGTGGCTGAAAGTACCGAAAGCGGAATGGGCAATAAATCCCAACACGGACCCGCAGTGGGTGCTAACGACTGTAAAGGCAGTCGGGACCAATGGTTTCACGTACTGGAGTACGATTGAGCAAGAGATAATCCATTTTTTTACCCATCCAACGACTGGACCTTTCGAATTCGCTTACCACTGCGCTATCGAATTCTTCAATCTATTGATATTTACATAAAACTCAAATTCGTAAGTGTGTATTCTCTTAAAGGTAAAGCAAAGTTACAACACCTGACAGAAATCTCAGTAAATGTAATAAAGAGTTGAACGTGTCTAGACGTTGTGAAATCTTTAGTGCCTGACACTGGATAGAATAAAAATAGTTATTGTTTTCATAACAGTCATGTCTTTTTTATTCCCTCGCAGTGATAAAATGTGAGGCGCTTTTGATTACTACACGTTGAAGACATGTCGACTTGTAAAATTGAGTAATGTTCACGTTGACCTACAATTTTCTTGCAGCGGCTTATATGTTTTGCTTAAAATATTATTTGATATTCTAAAAAGAAAAATGATTGCATTTTTTATAAGCTTTTATTTACTTCAAATTGTCCTGGTGTCTGTAACGAAATCTTGCAAGTTTAATTTAACCCACTTCCTGATTTCCGATTGAGCTAAAATTTTGCATGCGTATGTCTATCGCGTGACAGTGCAATATTATAATGACATAGAGCTGATCTAATGCTGGAGCTGGAAGGTGGCCATAAGAACTCTGCAATAAAACTACACAACCCCATCAAGTTTGGGTTCGTTTGATTCGTATTGACAATTACTTTGATCTTATATGGTCATCAGGGTCTGATGCCGGAGCTTCCAGCTTCCACCTTTCAGGTAGTCATTGGAACTCCGCTATAAATCGACACAACCCTATCGAGTTTGGACTGGTTTGATTCATCTTAATAAGTATACGGTCCTAGATAAGATCCGTATACAACTCTATCAAATTATAACTTTTCAATTTGTTTCATAATTAAGTAACAATTTAAGTTTGTTTTTATTTTTCTTATTTTTCATGACAATTTGATCAAATTTGAATGTAGAGTGAAGAAGCTGAGACGGAAGAGTCGGGCGTGTAAATATTATAACCATCAACCAGAAATAATATTATAGATGAAACATTGACAAGTAACATCTTAGATTTACAAACAACAATTTTATAATTAATTAAACGTAATTGTTATTTGCATTGAATATGATCAATGTTAAATTAATTATGTTAAGAGGTCTGGCGCTATATGCCGTAATACGGCCCTACGTGTATGATTGGCTCGATAGCAGCATTATTAATCCCACTTTGACTTTATGAGTTATACTTTAAATTGCTTAGTATAAGGAAATAAATTAAAAAGAAATTACACCATACGTCATTGGTTCTCTGTTTTTGATTCCATTGAAAATAGTTTATAATTTCATTTGAACCTTAAAGTGTAAACTGCTCTACGACCGCAGCTGCCCAAACTTTGAAACCGGTGTCCGGTGCACTGGAATATGTAAACCGGTCTTAATGCAATGTGCCATCTCGTTGCTTGTATTGCCATGACTCAAAGGCTTCGCTCTACGAACTTCCAAACTAACTTCGGCAACTCTTACAATTTACTGAAATATTTCGGCCGCTTAAAAATTATTCACGGACCTTCAAAGTGTAAAAAGTCCAAGAATGTCAGTAATTCGAAAACTCATTGGATGAAATTTTCTTTTATATATACAAGGTCATTTTATAAACACCATCCAAATTTATATATTATATTCTTTGAAGAAAATAACGAAACAAGATTTTTTTCTTTTAATATCACTCAGTACTAAAATATTAAGTTAAGCCTACACAAAGTTATCCGAGGCAAACTACCGATTGCTGTCACAGTCACGCTACGCACGGTGTTGTAGCAGATGATTACACGACCCCCGCCCCGCCCTCCCGTATTTCATTGATACATTACAATGATTTTCATAAGTTGCAAATTTAAACGAAAAAAAATAGGAACGTCAAATTGAAGAAGAGATAAGTTGATTTGTTCTTTGATTATAACAATATTAATCGATAACACTTTTAATAAATAAAAAATGAACATAAAAGTAAACCACACCTTAGGCACTTACGTCGCATTTTTTTAAATTTAATCAACTTATGTAGAATAATTGGTTGGAGTAAAGCAAAGGGTGTTTATTAACCACAGAATCTAAAAAAACACAGGGATCGCAAAGGCAATTCGAAAATCGCAAAAACAAATGCAGTGCCAAAACCTTAGTACCTACCTACCTAAGTTATTTTTGTCTATTTTACACGATAGGATAAAGAAATGTATAATTAATAGTTCTATATTTTTGTGAAAAATTTCACAAGTCTTAGCCGCCCTGCACACATTTTGCTTTACTCCAACAAAATAATTAATTAAAAATCCAAAAAAAATACACTTACATGAAGTTTGAAAACAATCACTTTACCTTAAAGTGTAGGTAATTTCTCTCTAAACAGTCTTGCACGTTTATGAACATTGTCTTTTATTGTATTACTTGTTTTTTCACTTTGTCACTTCGTTAAATGCACGGATTATATTTATATTAAGTTCTCGAGGCTTTGGGCCTTCTTCACATAAACCCGTCGTTCAATTTCGCCCTCGATTTCAATTGCAAGTGTGAACACATTTCGTTAGGTAGATAATTATGCGACGTAAATGCGTGAACGCAACATTGTACATCGCGGAAAGCCCGCGGCTGACTGATTTCATTGCGCCGATGTAGTTACAACTTGCGCGCGCAGCTCGGTGAGGCGCTTCGGGCGGTCGGTCGTTCAACTGTAAGTACCTATTTTGCCAGTAACCAACTGTTGTAATAATTCGCTCGGACAAAATTTTTTTTTGCGGAAATTTTACCTACCAATTTTTTTTCATAAATGAAGTGTTTGAATGATATCTAATGCCTAGAAAAAATTTGGATGGTGTTTATAAAATAACCTTGTATTATAATGGAAGAAAAATCGAATTAGGTATAATATTCTTTATTATTTTTCAACAATTAATTTCGATAACTTAAACTGCAAACAAATACTCTTAACTAAATTATTACAACAAAAACATCTCAATTTGTCTTAGGCGTCAGGCGGAACTCGAACTTCCAATAGAACATAAAGAAAATATATTTATCATTCAAGATCTAACACAAAGTCATCCTTCCTATTAGTCCCAATAGGTTGACCATAGCTGTAGCGTAGTGGCTTGTCTATTAGTTTTTAATTCAGAGGTTCGATCCCCAGGGTAGTAGGTATGTGTTACTTTGGTTGGCGGTAAGGTCTGTGTTAAGCCCGCCTGGTAAGCTGTCACCATCTTCCTAAGTTTACTGCCATGATCATCCGCAGTGACGTAAAGTGCGTTGCTTTTGGCTTTATCATCACTTAACATCAGGTGAGATATAGGTTATTATTATTACTTATTGTGAATAAAAAAACATAAGCTTTATCAGTAGCTAATAACGGAAAATATGTAAATTTTCTGTTGCATCAACAATAGCACTTGTAAAGAACATCTTTGGGAGCACATAGAAAATTACTCGTTACTCTGATAATGGTCCAATGAGAAAATCGTATTGGGTGTTCAATGAAGCGGTACCCGCACGTGCTTCAATGTCCTGATTGGACTTCCAAAAAAATACATTTACAAGTATTTGGACTGCAGGTTAAGTCGGAGAAAAGGCGTTTAGATATATACCTATAACCCTGATATATATCCAATTTGTCTACAGCATGAACTGTCTAAATTTTAATCGAGATAGTGCAGTACCCATTTTTACTTCACTTAAAGCGCATTGTTGTATTGCAACTACAAAATGTTGAGTGCAGCACGTTTTGTAATCACTGTACGTAATAAAAAAATATTTAATAAACGATATTCTTTACGCTTAATAAAAGGCTTATTGAGTAATCACTTGCTAGCATCATTTTTAAAGATCCTGCAAAAATAATATTAAGCTTAACAACAATTACCAACTTTGATGAAAAGTATAACATTAGTATGCAAACGACATAATTCCTCTGAATTTTTAAATCGGAATGGGTGTCGAGAAATTCGTTATAAGCAGACAGTCGCAAGTTTCTGCATAAACGCGGCTTAACTCAAAGGAAAGTTAAATATAAATGCAAAATACGCGAAACGGTATCCGTAAGTATCCTCTGCATACACTTCAACGACTACTCGTAGTTTAAAGTCCTTTATGAGTATAATAAGTATAATAAGTTTTTTCTACACTCAAAAACCACAAATACATATGAAAACTCTTAACAAAGAAATCGAGTCTTGAAAATATTCTTATAAAAGTGACATAGCGTCATCACATTTTGAAATTAATAATAATTAAAGAAAGTGAGATAATACTACTAACTCATTGGAACTAACTCATAAAAAAGCCGACCAAGTGTCGGATATCCCACAATATAGGGTTTCGTTACAAATACAGAAAAAGCTGATTTACTAATATATTGGTATTTATTGATAAAATATGCGTTATAATAAAAATTATCACCAAATTTTAAGTTTATAGCTCAATGGGAAGTATAAAAATCTCCGGAATTTTTTGTAAAAACGAATTTGGGGGCTCCACATTCTTTTATTTTCCAATTTTTTTTTTAATAAATAGTAAAGTATTTATCTACTCAACGAGCTCTAAATAACGATACTCCATTCAAGGAGGTACCTCAATTTTTTCCGCGCCCCCCTCTGTAGCTGTATAGGAGTCGCTTTAAACATTGCAAAAAAAAAATTTTTGACAGTTTGAGTTAACAAGATCCTTATACTATGACAATTGAACAGTAAAACCTGTGTGACAGACGATGGACAGACGGAGTGACAGCAATACGGGGCTCCTTTGGATTCTTCAGTTGCTAAGCCTTGAGAAAACTAACCTAAAACGACCTCTAACTTATAACCTTTTAGAACTTGTATTATTTTAATGCATTGGGTTTATTACACCAATAATACGCCAGTATTAACAACCCAACGAGCTTGTATTTATTGGACAACTGAAAGAACATCTAAGACTAATAAGCTCGGAGATTAGAGTAAAAAGCTATACTTTTAAACTACAGTATTAAATTTTTTATCATATGATACACAAAACATGCGCGCACTATTTAAACCTCTGAGAATCTTAAGCTACAAAATGAATTCTAGCTGAATCGTATTGTATTTAAAGATGATGCCCCGGTGAATATTTATCTTAAGAAAATCAAGATAAAAGCTCTTTTGGTCACATACAAAATATAGTCGGGGTTGTTTATTATTCGAATCATTGGTTTCTGTACAATTGTATTTATGACTATGGATATGTCTTTCAAGATTGCTACTAAAATATCACCTTATATTTCCATTTACTACATCCACAAGGTATAAAATAGTAATGTAGATATATACAAGATGTAAAAAATGGAAACATATGAAACGAAAAAAACTTTATTAAACTGCGCTTAAAATAAGTTTATTTAAACTGTTCCAAATTAATTCTCTATAACTCATTCACATTTTTAAACTGACAAGAAGAACGGGCGCAAGATACTCGTCAGCCTTAACAGAAGTAACGACATTTACAACCATCATTTAACAGATATTTGTTTTATATAAGTACTCAAATATTGCTATGACATACAGAGGATAAAAACAAGTTAAAATAGCAACATAAAGCTGTAACATCCTAAAAGTAGTTTAAGAAAGACCCATCTCCCAAGGCGGCACATGTTTACGAGCAAGACGCATGAACCCTTACCGAGCAAGATGTAACGATCCAATTTACACGCCACCACCTTATAGATGTTTAAGAACGCATGCCATAGCCCAACTACCAGTAGAAAAATTAGTTTTAAATTTTATACTAATAGCTATTCTACACGGTATTTGTTAATTAGGGCTATGCTCAGTCGACACATATTACTTCCATGAATCGCGATCCATGAAATAGCTGTTCATAATGAATTTATGCAAAGGCAAAGCTATTAAACTTTGTGAAACTTTATTAAAAATAGCTTTTCCTTTTCCTAAAAACGTAGTTTCTGTTTATTGAATGTCAGTCAGTTATACACAAAAGTTATTTTATGCACAGATTATATAAGTATGTATTGCCCCGACTCAGTAAGATTATTTCCTTAAAGAAAACTCTGCGAGAATCTTTATGCCGAAGGTTGTATCGTAATATACAACCGTCGGCCTTGCCCGAATACCTTTTTTGTAGCAAAACAACGTTTTCAATATTAGCAGCTGAGCTCCATAACAACACTCCATAGGATATTACACTACAAAATAGCTTATATAAATTAACCTTGTCGTTTCAATATCAGTTAAAAGCTTTAATTTCAGCAGAGTAGTGTGGCAATCCGTCACATTCGCAGATAGTTTTATTCGATATTGAACAACTCCTCGAATATCGTTACATCGCATTTAAATATTCTTGATTAGTTCTTACTGGCAAACTCACCGCATCGTTTTGTTTTTTCATATTTTGTGTATTTCATCGTAACGTTTATGAATGTTTTTCCACGCAAGTTTCAGTCTCCAAAATAGTCCTTACATCAAATTTAACTCGTAATTTAACTTCGAAAATATTATTATCATTTTCAGTTATTGTTATATTCAGTGCTTGCTTGCATGGTTACTTGCATACCTAAATGAATTATATAATATTATTAATTTAATAGTGACCATTATACCGCAATGGCGAGCGGGGGTAGTGAATTCAATAATGAAAAATTTGCTTGAAATCATATATTGCTTCTATTAAAATTTATGCGAAGAAATATTAAAATGTGTATCGTTTAATATTTATTGATTTTTCGATAAACAATTTACGCTATACAAAAAAACTTTTTTGTATTGCTGATACTGTTTAATGTTTAATAATTTTTTTTTTAAAGTAATACGATAATAGTAATTCGATGAACTTCTATTCTGGAAACAAAAGTAAGGTATTTCCAAGAAAAAATACTTCGATTGTATGAAAAGGAAATTATTGGTTAATAGGTTAAAAATAAAGATATTAATTGGAATAGTTTTCTGTGAAATGAATTCGATATTTTAAGAATTTCTGTGTTTTAATAAATACTCACTGACTCTACTTATTTTAATAAACACTCACTGAGCCTTCTTGTCGAGGTCTCGATAAGAGGGTCTCTTTGTAGTTTTACATAAGGTAAGCTAAATTATATGAATTTTGTTTTCTTTGAATTTAGGGATGATTTTTAGTAGTGAACTAATATGAAAATTTTGATAGAGCACTATTCATATCGTGGAAGAAATCATTGCTTCTAGCAACCTTAAAAACCAAGGAAATGTCATTTGTAAATAGCGCTATCTAATTTTTACCATAATAAGGAAGGTCATTAATATAGATCAAGATAAGTTAAGGAAGCTTTGACAGTCTCATTTAGTAATAACAACTTAGTGAATTTTTATTTTTTTGTATTTGAATAACCCATATATGATGATAAATATGATGAATATGATTGACAACTTCTTGGCCCTCTTTTCACGAAATTATATTAAACAATGAATATTTATTGTTAATAGTTAGAATTCGCTCATCACTGTGATTTAATATCTACTGCGATGATTATTTATGAGTAATATAATTACTAAGAAGCTAAAGAATTTTCTAGGATTTCAACGTTTAGTGAGTCTATTTTATCAGTACTGAACAGGGTTGTACTGGGCAGTGTTTTTTTTTAAATCTGTTATATCAAAATAATATCAGCAAATTGTAGAATAAAAAGTTATTGTGTTATTTAATGACAGTCATAATATGCCGTTACAATTGTTAATGATATATTAACAACTTGATAGTAAATCATCATGATACAACACTAATATGCCGTCGGAGCCCATTGGTTGAGAATCACAACCGCAGCGAATCAAGTTTGATCCTCACCTATGTACTGCGAACGTGTTCCCATTCGTAACACAAACATTCAGCTTAATAAAGGAGTTATCGGGAATATTTATACTGTGTTTGACGCATCGTTATAATTATTCACATAAGGATATTATCAAGTACCTATACAGTTAAAAAGACATCATATGATACCATTGCATGTCAGAAGAAATATTGCTATGGTTGGTATTTGTTTGGCTAAAGTTGCCTAATCAAAGATAGACTCGACTAACCTGCTTTCTATGTTACAATCACAAGTTCCTAACAGATCAGAGAGACACCAAACAATCTTTGCCGTTCTTCTAAGTCTTATCAACCATAGACAAAACTTGTTTCTCAATAGATCTGCGTCTCCTTTTAATCAGCTGACTAATCTCGATATATTTAATCCTAGCCCTAGCTCAATTAAAGAAAGCTTATCTGACCATTGGTTTGAGTCGGTGTCATTGCAGCAGCTGGATTGTGATGACATTTTATTGTTTCCAACTAAGTTATCTTTTATTATGATTTTGTTTGTTATCGTCAAACACCCTAATGAGCTAGCATGTAGTTTAGTTATTACATGTGAACATATCTAACTGGTGTTGAGAGTTGAAATTGTAACAAGCTGTATCTTATCACTGTTGACTTTCCAAATAAAATAAAATATCTAAATCTGATCCCAGATCGCTCAAAATAGAATTTCGGATATTTTGTCGAAATAGATTTTCGACAATTTTTCCTTTGTGGTTACTCAATACATTCATTCAATTAAGTAGCAATTACTCCATCATAATTAATTTCTTTTACCATTACGTAAGCTACTATTATAATGGGTACTATTAATATTATGTGATTGTATCGGAACATGAACGACAGCAGTTTGGCTGAAGATCAATATAAACAGAAATGGTTTTCTTTCCAATAAAATTGTTTAAAAAGCTTTACAGGAAGAAATAATCAACAGAACTTAATTAATTAGAACCCTATTGAACCGACAATCCTATGGATACCAAGAGGAAAAGTTGTTTGGCTTCGATTTTGTGAGGGAATGAAAAAATCCAATATAAAACCACGTTTAGTTACGGAAATTGCCGCTTCGCCATAACTAAGGTCAAAAGCTACTTGACGGAGATTCGAACCTCTCTTCTTCGCAACTCATCTAAAGGAGAAGAGAAATATCAATTGTGAAAATCAAATACATTGTGACTGTGATTGTGGTGAGTGTAGGGTGAGGCAAAAGTACGTCGTGAATTCGGACAAGTCTTTTGTTTGAAGATTATTGGACCGGGAAATTTCCTAATTGTGCGTGTTTCAACCTTCAAAATAAAACATTTTTTTTATTTAATATGAGTAATTCGTAGTAAAAATTTTGGTTTTCAGAAAAGCTTTCCTTGGAATTCGATAGATGCCTTTATTAAATAACTACTAAATTATAGTAATTATTGGTTCTTTACTCACTTTTACATATACAGTACGCATCTTAGTATAACAACCTTTTAAAAGTATTTCATTTGATGCTGTAAGTAGTTACCTAGAACACAAAGGGATGGCGCTGGTATTCAGCCTAAGAAACACTTGGGAAAATTCAACCGATCTGCCGTGATATATATCAGTAGCTCTTGTGGGTTCAAGCCCCACCTGAAGCCTGAGATAAATTGAATTTTATTTGTAAAAATATCTTTAGATATATAAATGTAACCGTCAAATGCTTTAATACCATTGGGTTTATTCAAGCATTTTCATTAATTTCCATAAAACCTAAAAGCGTCGTTCGGGACTTTTTTATGGTTAATAATTATTATTTTACTTTTCAGTGCAAAAGTCTATTCTTCCGTATACTGCATCACCCTACCTCCAATGTAATAAAACACATCAAGATTATTTCCCTAACCACAATCGTTATATTGGAATGAGGTATTATCAAGCGCAGAGGTCCAGCGCGTTATCGCACGCAAATATTGGCAAAAACGCGCGTTCGTAAAACGCGTAATAAAAAGTAAAGGGCGGTAAAAATAAAAGGTGAAATTGCCGCAACACCCTAAGCGCCCCCTCTCACTCTCCTCAGTCATAAACGGAAAGCTGTCCCCCCATTTTTTATGTAACTACTGAGCTCATATGTTTTTACACAACTCATATGAAGCATGTTCAATTATATTAACAGTTCAAACACATACTCTTTATCTTATAATATTCTTTTTCATTTTAAACTCGTGTTATGGACATTTTGGTGCAATGATAACGATCCTGCCTTTCGCATCGACGGTCCTGGGTTTGGACTTCATAAAGTTTTGAACTGTAAATGTGTGCAAATTTTGTACCGTGACTTTTTCGTTAGCTATATGCAACCAATGAACTGCGTCATAGTGTAGTAAAATAAGTCATGTCTATGTCTTGGCACGGAATTTAACCAACTCGTATAACCAAAAATAGTTGCTGGGAAACATTTTTAATTTTTGAATATTAAATTATTAAAAGATCAATAATGTAGTTTTACGTAACAGAAGGTTTATAATTCAACAATTATAATAGATATTTTATAATCCATAATAGCCAAATGTTTATAAATAACTATTTAATTTATATAAAAGTATTCATGCGTCAAGTGACGATAGTCTATATCCTAAATAAAAATAAAACTATCTATTTTATTTTCGCAAAAAACAGGCATGATGGATCGAGCCAATAATGAATATATGCGTAGACATCAAGACATCGACACACCTTGTACCTTCGCTACGTGTTCTACCTTAATAGTTTCAATTTCAGCTTAATAGATATTTATTTAGTAGAACGGGCTTATATAACGACCACTATATTATACAATATTTTGTTCTGAAACTTTATTATGTAGTTACTACGAGAAAATATGTTAATAAAGAAAAACGAAAATTTTCAGAATACATCAATCCATTTTCTTTGTAGGCATCTAACTTATCAAACTACTGAAAAATAAATAAGTGTCCAGTTAGTTATAAAAATATGTATTCTTTTCATTACCGTCTTCTTTTATAGGCTGTGCTCTAGGCTGTTTAATATATTTTTCATTTGAAAATAGAACGATACAGATTAATAATGACGCCTTTTTATTGCAACCTATTTTCCACTAAGTTCTTGCTGTGTGCCGTTCGGTTTCCACTAAGTCCCCTCCTCAGGTCGATATCGAGTGGTGCCTTGTTCCACATTAGCTCTTATGCCGATTCCGTGGAGTCAGCACTAGAAAATAGGCTACATTAATTTTTATGGCACATAACTAAACTTTTTAAATATAAAAATAGCTGTATCGCAGGATAACTCATAATCAAATAACTAATAATGAGTATTTTCTTATAACTGCACTGTCTGTACGTAACAGAAACAATTTTAAAATTAAAACATAATTGCTTGTACCGCAATGATCATTATTATTTTTTCCAATCTTCTTTTTTATGAATAAATGTAAAAATACAGTAAAATTAAGTGACAAATATGTTTAGTTTTCATTTTTTGTTTAATTGAGTATCTTTAGGCAGAATCACTTTTGTCCTTTGTCTCAAAGAAACATAATTTTCTTTTTACTTTTCTGACGGGACAGTCAAAATACAATTCTGCCTGTCGATCATATCTTTTCCTTAAATCATTTAAATACAATATAAACCAAACAAGCGGGTGACATTATTTTCATGATTATTTTAATTAATGTCTGTGGCTTAGAAAAATTAAATGTTGTCGGTTTATAACTATTGAGAATGAATTGTAACCCCTAGAAACTGGGAGACTCAGTATCAGAGGGCAACGTGCTTTATACAGCTGGCATTGTGTACAAATACCGTTTGTAATCAGTATTACCTTATGATACCTAAAAAAAGTAATATAAAATTATAAAATCTATTAAAATACTATTGTAAACCTTGTAATTACCAGTAACCATTTCCAGGTACATAACTTGAACAAAAATAGAACTTTTAAATTGAGTTTATAATTTGTTGCATGAACGGTTAAATTTGGACGTGGGTTAATTGTTAAATGGAAACAAATTCGGGACGATTAGAATCGTTTTAAGTTAAACTGGCTTCGCGTAGAGTAGTTACTGTAGGCTGAACATTATTTTAATTAATACGCTGACTTTAGGACATTAAGCTATGCCATTGTTATAGTCGTGAGAAAATTAAAAGTTATATAAAATTAGGGTAAGAGATGTACTCTGGAATGCTAAACTTATTTAAATGCCGCTCTAGCTATTGCCCGTGGTGAATAAAGACTTAAGACTTTTTACTTAAAAGAGTCTTAAGCTTCTTAAGAGATTTTCTCTTGATGACTTTTACGATATTTTGAAAATTAAACGTAATAAAAAGCTGAGCACTTAGAGGCAGAAAATATATTTCATTATATTCACGTATTTCTTAACAATTACTATTTGATATAAGATAACGCATATTCACATTATCTATTAACTTTTTTATTTTTTTGTTCAATCAAATTAAAACCTTGTTAACCTCCAATATTTGAACTTGGAACTTTTCGCAGTCTTGGTGACTGCTGGTTTAACGGAACTGATGTGGTATTGTTAAAGACCGAACCCAATTTTATAAGGTACAATTAAAAATTGCTTGTAACCGAAAAGTTTTTATACATTATTAAAAAAAATAAACAACTTATAACAATTATTTTTATTAAATTAAGCTTGTATAGTTCCAGCTGACACGTACTGAGAAATTAATAGAATACATTAATATATAAACAATTATGATGCACGAACGAATGCATATTGTAATAACAGAAAAATATACATGTAATAATAATAATATTTCAGACAGAGTTAGTAACAAACAATACTTAAAACTATGTTAGTAACAATAAACAATATTTATGTATATCACCGAGTCATGGCAAGAGGCGTGTGTACAGTAACCCAGAGTCTTAGTAAAGGACCGTCGGTCGCAGCGGTCCACAATCACTGACAGAAGGCTGTTGGCGCTGCAGCGGACTCTGTGCATCAATGAGGCAATTCGGTTGCGCATTATGGCATAAAAATCTTGTGTGCGAGCCTCGGCAAACATGCCTGACGCACTACAGTACCGCGGCAACCCCAACAGTATCCTGAATGCATTTTTATATTGGATACGCAGGGCATTGTATGACTTTTGTGTATGCTTAACCCATAGGCTGCAAGAGTAAAAAGATTGGCAGTATGCTTTAAATAAGGTGACTTTTAGTTCTTTAACATGTAATGTATGTATCGCTACCAGGATTGGAGGATATTGGGCCGCACGGGAGGGTTGCTTTAACAGTAACAAACCACCAAACATTATCAAAAGAACAATTGTCAATTTTGTTCCCAAATTATCTATATTTTACTGTTACAAGCATTAATGTATAAGTCCTACTTTCCTTATTATCCTACTTAATTGATTAACTTAAAAACAAACAACAACAAAAACAGTAGACGAATAAAAATGGTCTTCTTATAACTACGTTAAGCTAACAAGTTATTTTTGTCACTTTATTGAGGATGTTTATGAATGTACTGCAGTAGGGAAGGGACAAGGACGATAATACTATGTTTAAAGTTCGGCTTAGCCGTATTGTTTATTGCATGTGAACAAACAATGTGTGTACAATGTAAATTAATGGTTATGTGTGCGGGTGCTACTGTATTGGCGTTGCTATGATCATTAATCTGTTATGACTGTCAGGATAAATTAAAATAAATAAAAAATATTTATTTAGCAACATCACATAGTGTTCTGAACTCAAGATAGATTATCACTTGTGTTATGGTAATCAGAAACAAGATTAATACTATAACACTCAGTACATAAAATGGAAAAGCCTATATGGAGATGTTAGTTTTCTACAATGATCCGGTTGGATATTAAACCTAAAAAATTGGAATAATGTCACCAAGTAAATTATACATAGCCACTGGGCCAAGGAGGCCCAATAGACAATAATTGTATCATATTTTTTTTGTTTAATACTAAGCTAAAAAAACTTGCATGAAAAATTATTTTGTCTTTGGTGTCAGAAGTTAATAAAGTAGGTACAAGGTGACAAAAGACGGGTGAGCAGTGATTATTCTTGGTCTTTTGCGTAAGCAAGTTAGATATTTTTGATTTTATAAATGACTATAGACTTCCGCCAATTATTGTTTCGTATGATTTTGTTGTAATATTTGTTGCAAATTCACACAATGCCATTGTTCTATAGATCTGCCAACAGATAGTTTTCGCAGTAAAACATCTTGGTACAATTAGGATTGGAATTGACGTACAAGTTTCAATTAGAACAGGTCTGGTATTAGTAGCCAAGACAGCCATCAAGCAGCTTACAGACGGCGACGTCTTAATCCCGGGATTAAGGGGATGTGTTGACCCACTGCAAGCCGGGAAGCGTGAAGCACATCGATATGTCCTCCGGTCACTTACATCACTACGCGTTTGTCTTTTTTTATAATAGTTCCAAGTGAACAACATTCTGGATTCTCCTTGAGGCGCCACCATCACTTGCATTTGTTTCGCCAGCCACGGCAATAATCGCATTTAGTTATCAAAAAAGAAATGCTTTTCCTGCTATTGAACTAGTTACCAAATGAGAAGAATTGAGGTTCACAGCTATAATTTGACACAATATATTTATTAATATTACGTGATATCCCTTTGTTCTTTAAAAAAAGGTTGTAACCATTTTGTACCAGATTGCCCACAAATTGTCAATGTACTCGTACGTATATATGGTAAGTTAGTTAAAAACTCCATGTCGATTCGGGTAGCAATTTGAATCTAATAAAAATATAATAATATTACAATGACGGTTGGGCCAATCCTGGGTCGGCAAAAAAAAAAACAATCAAAGTTAAAAAAAATATAAAACTATTTTTTTTGTGTAGTAAGTGCAAATATTATTTTTGAAAGAAAGTTAATTTTGTAATTGTTATACGATTTAACAGAAAATAAACACTTTTTATCGGTACAATTTGCACCCTTTTCTCTTTGTTGTTTTTTCCGTGGCCCTTATCTACGTAAGTGATATACCATCGCCTACTTCCCAGCACTGGAGACATAATAGGCTAATAATGAGAATCGGATATTTAACACATCTTTTTGCATGATTTGTTTTATTTTAAATTTTTAAGCCATCACGGGACGGCTGGTCGCCCTAGTAATTTAATTCGATTTAACATGTGTAAGCCCTGCGCGTTTCCACAAACGCGTTAAAAGGTTATGGAAATTTTGATTCTATGCTAATTGCATATAGTCGATTTTAAAATAACGTTGGCGCCGCGGAGACTGCGCGGTAGCTGATCGGTGATTGCGGATTCGTGTTGCTTGTAAAACATTTCAAAATCGGTTATAGGTAGTCCACATAGTCGTGAGCCGATTCCGAGGTGATATGAAAAGCAACGGGGAAAAACGCCCCCTAAAAATTAATAGAAGTCATATTTATCAAACGTGAACTACTTACAGATCATGATATAGCAATATGTAAACTCATTTAGGCAAGACAAAGAAATAAAGTTAACAACTTCAGCGTACTATCGAAGCCTCTGGCGCCTTATCACTCCTAAGTCGAAAGTCGCTACCACACTGCACGATGCCTATCGCTTCAAGCCACGCCCCGCTCCATTCATTCAACAATAGCGCGCGTGCGCAAACAAGCAAGTGAGAGCAGATTGACAGTTGACAGTACTGACATCAAGGACGATTTTAAAACTAGTTGTTTATGATTGGCCGTAGTATAAATCGTAGTAAAATACGAAGCCAATTAGGGGTCGTGTGGGCGTGTCCGATGTGATCAGGTCAAACGAATATTTCTACAAAGTGGTAAGGCACGAGAGACCTCGATAGTATATTTGCTGAAGTAGAGAGTGCATATTCATACAAGGGTAAACTCTTTCTTGGTTTGTTAAATATGTCAATGTTTGACGAGTCTAGAATAACGACTTTTGGCTATCAGCATTATCTGCGCCCGAAGTTGAAGATAGTTCCAAAAAGGTCGAGAAGATCATCGAATATTTAATACTGAAATAGCACGTGCTCAGCTTCAGCCGGACCGGTCTGTCATGCAATTAGCCGTCCGTTACGAGATTATCCCGGATTTAGCCGGGTTCGGTTTCTTTATCATATTAACTGGAGTAACCTTCACGTGTTGGTATTCAGCACGCGATGTAATAGCGCTGCGACAATTTGTATGCATTAGGGATTGTTGTGGATAATAGATGTATTTAACAATAATATTTAGAGTAAAGGTCGAATGAATATTAAGAAAAGGGAATGGAGAATATAATTTTGTTACCATTTTGTTTATCAATATTTTTTATTGTTTTAAGCATTTAAATACTATAGTTTATGTCTAAAGCAGTTTTGTAAATATAATAAGGAAAAGGTTAGCCTCTTGGTACTTGGAACAATTAGGATTTGAATGCGTAAACTTTCGCTATCCGGGTGAATGTAATTATATGAAATTTACCAGGATTTCACAATTTTTTTACTGTGTCTCACTGATATTTTGGCGCAGTTGCGTGAACGATCATTACCGTATCGTCAAAAAACATAGTAAATCGCCAGTCTGAAACATTATAGAAATGGTCACCATTTTTAATATTGTGTTTCGTCCCGCTTTTAGTTAAATATTTCCATCGAAATATAGTGAATCAAATATTGTTTTAACAAAGTAAGTCTTTCTGAGAAAAGACTACAACAGAAGCTCAACCCTCCAAAAATAATTAAATTAAATTTAAGCTTTTGGTGTTTATCAAAATTCTAAACAAAAAGCTAATGGACGAAGTAACAATGGTATCTGTGCATTTGTTTAATCAAACTTCTTATAAAGAGTGTTTCAAATAAAAATTGAGTTAGGTTGAAGTTAAATTAATACGGTTGAGATAAATTAGAACTTAGCCGTAAATATTACGATACAAAACGGGCTTTCGACAAACAGAACTCCGGTTAAACATACAAAGCTCCTTAATTCTGTCACCTGAAACATCTCTATTATCATGATTTATACAACATTGAAATCGATAACCGGTTTATACGGTTTAACACTTACTAAGCTAAGTGTTCCAGTAAAATTACACTATAACAATTATCATCTAACCATTTAGGCACCTACTTGACCTGTAACACTTTCACAAAAACCGGTCATGATGCTAGCCCATTAAACTGTACGAGCAAAGTCGCCCGAACCACTTTCCGCCCTTCAGAACGTTGCCAATTAAATAAAATCGCGTAAATAGCTATAAAACTCCCGGACGCTCTAGGCGGCCACAAAGAAACGTTCGTTAGCGTTCACAAAGTGGGCGAAGTTAAATTTGAAACGTCGTAAAGGAATTCTTAACAAGCGCCATGCAAGCAACGACGGGACTACCAGCCAAGACAAAGTCACTCGTATGTTGGAACTTGATTGCGGTAGGTTATGCAATAATTGTAAGGAATCCTACATTATTGCAATAATGTTTCCCTTAGGTGAAAACCCAGGGTATTTCATAAAATTTTTATCTTTATATAAAAAAACTTTTGTGCAGTTTTAAGAGCTCCTTTTCAAGTGCTTAGGTTTCTAGGTTGACATATTTTTATTGCCCAATCACTTGTTTTCGGATACCAATACAATTTACAGTTATTGAGTCAAACACTTTAGAACAAATTATTCACATGAAATGGAAGGCGATTTTTTTAATTATCTCCGGAGTACTTACAAGGTTTGAAAGAAGTTGTGACCTAAAATAAGTATAAAAAATTAACTGAAGTAAGAGCTCGTTGTAATCTGATGCTGTCTCTGTCTTGGTTTTACGAAGAAAAAGTAACGGAATCTGTTATAGATCTAGAGGGCTGAGTGTAAATTTTCAAAAATGCAACCATACTACCCCTTTTGATTGAAGGTTTAGAACTTATTTTCGTAGCATTAAGGACGTAGACACCTCTTATACGGCCTTCTCGTATGCTATTAGCGCGAGTCAATTTTTCATTTAAGGAAATTAAAAAGACACACGGTATACAAGATTGGGAGTGTAAGGAAGGTGTCCCAGATTTGACAAGTGTAGTGTCCAAGAAGTCCCTTGTTTTGAGCTCTGAGTGCACAAGCGCGTTTTTGTGGTGATATAGTGGTCCGAAGAGACCTGTGTTCCGTCGCTTGTTACTCATTGCAGTGGAAAGTTCTGGCAGGCAATTCGTAACGTACTTTTCTACCAGACCAGATCAAAGCAAGGCGTTGGTCTACTAACCTTACTCGTGTAGAAATTTTTGAATATTGCAGAATGTTTCATTTGCAATAGGTATATGATGAATCTCTTTGTGTGTAATTCACCTGTTTTCTTGAATAACTGCTAGCACAATTTCTTCGGTAACAGACGTCGAGAGACGATCGCTCCTTTCTTCATTCCCTAAAGTTAACCTACCGCTATTAAATTCGTTGTGGTTTCTTTATAAAGGCCTTTATTCATTAAAACTTTTTAAAGTCGATCAAGCTATTTTTCCGATTTTAAGCCACATCTGAAATCATTATAAAAAACTAGCTAACCCGGTAACGCGTTGCTATGGTAATGCGTTGCTATGGTAACGCGTATACAATGAAAAAGAGCGGGGAAAAGAGCGGACAGACAAACACACAAACAACAAATTTGTGTTCTTAGATTATAGATTACACGAAATGTTACCGACGTAGATCCATGATAAAACTACATATTTGCCATTGCCTATGTAGGATCCCACAAAATACTTTGGGCCGAGATTCAGGTGGAATTCATTAATGACTGCCTTCCTCTTGTCGTATTTTTGACATAATGTTGGTGCAAATGTTGTCCATTTTGAATCATATCACAAGAAGAATATTTACCTAATGGATCAGATATTTTACCAAAAATGTAAAAATTGCTGAAGGATAGTGGCATGATCGGGGTTTTCTTATCAACTCTCTATAATAAAATTTTTACTGTCAGTTACAAATTTCAAAGGGAACATAAATGTTATTTCACTTAATCCGTTTACTTTAACGCGTCTTTAATGAAATTAAAGACTTGTTACCGTATATTACTGGATCGTTTTATATAAGTAATATTATGTCTAAACCAGTTTCCCTTCGTTTGAGTGAATTTCTAAATAGGGTTCCTGGGAAGCCTTGTATTTATATTCATACCTATAACTGCAGAAACTTTTAAATTAAAACGTTATTTTAATTAGATAATACAAACTTTCATTCGCTATTTTACCCCTCTAAAGGTCACGTCTAAGAGTTTACTCTGTATACTTTTATTTGTAAACATGAGCTTTCATACTAATTAAAGTGTTTATAATTTCAACAATCATAAACTTTCTATGATTAAACTACAGTGGAAAAATAACAACTAAAATATTTACCCACGTTTGAAATTGCTATTTATATGCATATATTATGAAAAGGTAAATTTTCTCACAAACATTAAAAAAAATTTAGTTACGACATGATTTTGCTTAACAAAATATTGTGTTTTAACCGAGTTTTTATTTTTTTAGTATATAACCATATTAATAACAAAAAAGTATATATTAGTGTCTATACCTTTCAATATCAATTAATTTTAAATAAGCATTTTTGACCGACGATCTGGTTAAGGTCGCGGGAAAACGCTGGATGCGGGCAGCACAGGACCGATCGTTGTGGAGATCCTTGGGGGAGGCCTATGTCCAGCAGTGGGCGTCGTACGGCTGATATGATGATGATGATGAAGCATTTTTTAATTGTAGGATACCTAAAATATTGTCTGGTTTCCAAATTAATTATAGCAACTTAAGTTACTATAAAGGGAGTTTCATGGGTATAAAAGTGTGTAAAAATCGTAAATTTCACTGATAACCACCTATTTTCCTCCATAGAAACAACCCATAAAAACCGAAAAATTCTTTTCTCTTTGTAACCCCTGGGCGATGATTTTACAATATTTTTTAATAAAGTACCTACTCGTTTGAGTATTTTAGGAAATATTTCTGTATAATTCCACTAAGTTTTAAGGCATTACTTTAGACTCAACGTTGCATTGGGATCTTCATACCGATGCCTTATCTGGCAGATAGTCCCACGGCGTATGTTAAGGCTTATAACTGTTACTGATACGAAAATAATAGGTCATTTCAGTTGTTTTTACAGTTTAATGACTTATAGTTTGGTGTTGTAAAGGTAAGCTGCCAAGATTGGATATTTAATTTATTCTCCAAAAAAAGACAGCTTTTAAGGAAATTAAAATATTAGTGGTTCCTACTCAATATACTATGCAAAATATTAAGTAAGTGGAAACATCGCATTTTACTTTAAACATGCATTATAAATGCTCACATTTAATAAAAATCTTTTTATCTTTTTGTACTAGGGCTTGAATAGAGCTGTCATCTCATCAGGTCAACGTTAAGCTTCATAAATTTGTGATTTCTCTTTTGCCAAAACGCACGTCATTTAAGAATTTGTCTTTTCCTTGCTCTATGGATGAGGCAACTTCAATGGTCGAGCTGACGAACGGCAGTACTCATTTTCATGCATGGCCCGGAGAATTTATATAGTGAATAGCCCAGCCAAATTTTTTGAAATCATGTTGCTTATTGTTAATCTTTGATATTATGGAATTGATAATACAGAATATATTCAAATACGGGTTTTTTGTATTGTATTTATTTTATTTACTGAGAGAAAAGGTCAAATAATTTTTGCGCTCTGAAAGTTTTACTGTTGACTTCAATAAAATGTTTTTATTACAGACGAGATGTCCAGTCATGATCACTGTATAGAATTGTAACGTCGACGTTTATTGGACAATAACAGTGAAACAAACTGCAGGTTTTATGCCTTGTGATTCAGTAAAGTGAGTGAACATCATAATTGGTACCATTACAGTTGACTGTGGTATTTAAGAAAACGAATTGCTTTTATCGACGGTGTGCCAACTGGCAGAAGGTTATGAGCATGAACTGGCAGTAGGTTATGAAATTTTAAACTTATGACCCTTGGAAATATTATCTCGATTGAATTCCTTTAGAAATTTACCTACAAATTTAAAAATTCTGTAATACATCTGATGAAAATTTCGATGAAATCTTGAATATAACCACAGAAAAGTAAACCGACGGCAATTCAGAAATAACTTTTATTTAAACGTCAAAATTAACTAAAAATAACATGAAATATATGCATTTCATCATCTGTTAAACATGCATTTATTTTAATATATTAAAAGATTTTTTAAAGATAAATTTTGCTGATTTAAGTCTTAGATAGTCCTAACCTTCATAAAATGTATGAGAAGCAAAGCCGTTATAATTCTAACATAATATAATGCGTTTCAAAGTTGTATATATTTACATATATGCAACCCAAATAGCAGATGGTGCACCATCGAAAAAAGTTAGGCTTACAGAAGAATGTTTGGATAAAGATACTAGTGACTAAAATAGCTACGTTCTGCTCCTCCTCGTGCCCGTGTAATGTGTGACTTAATATCTATCAACAGTAGGACTTGTAGTTGTTACACACAAAAGTGCGAGGATGAGGTTATTTTCCTTCATTCAACATTGTGCAATACAGACAATCATGATACTTATCATATTTTCTTCGTTACTTTTGTGTCGAAAAATGTGCTGTGCTGTAATATGGTTCCAACTAACTACTGTTTTGTTCAACAAAATTGATGAAAACAAAATAAGGCACCAACGGAATTCATCTCTCTTTCTTGCTTTCACAGTTGAAGGGAATTAATAACGTCACTCAAAAGTCATGTTATCACCTCAACCATTGCTCCAACAAAAATAAAAGTGAACCTTTGTTTCGCGATGTATATGTCAGAAAGCAAGGACCCGTTAACAATGCAGATAGGGGGTTGAATTTATTCACAATGAACTTTATGGTTGAGCAGTTGAAGTTCAAAGTTGTATACAAACTGAGGTGGACAAAGGAAGCGATGTTAGGAATGGCGTTGACATGGACAGACGTGCAGACAGTGAGCTGGCATCAATCACGGTCGCTTCTGACATGAGGCTAGAGACAACACAAGCAGTAAAATGCATTATTGATTATGATTGCTGCTATTTTCTGTATTTGTAACAGAAGTTTTATTTATAGAAGTTTTTCTCATTCGGTAACAGTTACCAAAAATCTATAGGGCTATAGAGTCCTAATAAGATCATAGTGATTATGTTTTTTGATATAGTAACTATTCAATATCGGCGATCTTTCGATGAATTAAACTAGACCATTTAATTTTTGACTTTATTTCAAACGTACATTTTCTTATATTTTATTTGATTAAAAAATATTTGTCAGTATTATCTGTTCGATATAATTGTTCATCATATTGGTTAATTTGATTGGCGTTTATATAACTTGCTTTTACTCCAATTGGATCTGAATTTCGTTGTCTAGCAAGTGCTAGTTTTGTATTCGAATGAATCCTTTCATCTGTGGTGTCATGAGCAACCATAATAATTATTCGGCAGTCACATATTCAGTTTGTTTATCATCCACGACAACACGAGGCGGGCAATAAACGTCCTACTCGACATAATGAATGCTCGCCCGGGGGAAATCTCGCCACTCGAATCCGGATCAAAAATTAAAACACCCTTGCCAGACCGGGTTAATAAGGGAAATGTTTAAATAATGTTTTATCGCGATTGCAACGCCGCTTCTTTTATGACACGGTTGTGGCGGCCGACTCGTTTGGATAGCGCACCCTCCTTCTTCCATGTTGAGGGAACGTGATTTTGAATAAGTAAAATACATAATGCTTGATTATCTACGTAATTATCTTTCATCTTACCAATACGCAGAAAAAAACAACACAACGCTTTTAAAAGCAATTGGTCAAACAGAAGAATGTACAAATATTTTTTTTATTTGTTCTGGATAGAAGAAATTGTATATTTTTTTCATTCTCCGTTATTTTTCTAGAAAGAAGATAGTTAATACCTTGGGTAGGATAGGTTTACCTGTACACTTAAATTTTCAACTCTTATTGGTGATTAAAGAACCTTAAATACCATTAAAGATCTAAATAATATGTTCAAGTGTAATGAAAAAAAAAAACTTTTCTGATATCTATGTTTTCTTTCAAGTATACAGGCTTTATGTGAAATTTAGCTTTGTAAATTTTAGAATTTCACATAATAAACATATGATTTTCCATTATTTGTACTATTTTATTCCAGTCTTAGGCACTGCAGATATAAACTGTGTACTTAAACTATTAACCTTAATTTATGTTTTGCTTATAAATATGATTAAAAGTTAATAGAAGTATAATTACATATGACTGTTCATAAGTATTTTGCTATCTTAGTTATCATAATAAATACACCAATACTTATCCTAGCCAAAAGTTAAAGCTTCAAGGATAATATAAACCTCACTAGATACTTAAGTACTGCATACACAAATATGACACATAAATAAGTAAAATGTATAGTAATGCCCATGAAACTGGTACGAGTGCACGTATACGTCACACAAATATCTGCCGCTACCGACTCGAACGTTTTTGGTTGAGAAGATATATTCACTCCCGTTTGGCTGAGTAGGTCGTCAATTATAAATGCTTATTATTTAAAGTTTACCGTTATCAAATATACCTATATTACTAAAATAAAATGTGAATTTCTCAAACGCTTATAATGATCTACAAAGCACATATTTTCTTTCAAGTTTTTATTTACTGCCATTTAAGTATGTACTGAAAACACCTACAGTAAAACTTTAAAATAAGCGTTACAATTTTGCACGCCACCTTTGTAATATTGCTATTTTAAAATATTTAATGTAATTTTCTCACGCTACACCTTCTAAAAATAAAGTTTATTTAAAGCTTTGTGCTTACTTATAATAATGCAATGTAAATTATGTAGCATGAAAGACTAAGGGCATGTTCTCACTATATCGTGACGATAGATAGTCACCCTTTTTAAGGTGTCGTGACTTATATATTCAAATAAAATTGTTCATATACAGCATGGCTTAGGCTTTTGTGTTGTTTAGCGACAAACTATCTCTACTATATAAAGACAATACTTTGTGTGTTTGTTACCATAACATTCAATTAACGTTACCATAGCAACACGTGGCCGGGTCAGCTAGTCAATATAATAGAAACACCAAGACGACAGTCGATCAGCTATAAATAAATCGTCACGACTAGTCGTGATTGCAAGACAATAAATATTAGTCGTGACTATCTGCTGAAGTTACTGTACATACTTTAGATAAATAATTAACGACCGTTTGGTGTAACGGTAGCGATCTTGCTTTTCGCACCGATGGTCCTGAAGTCGAGTTCCAGAAGGGGCAAATGTCTGTGTGATGAATACAAAATTCTATTAGAGTCAGGGGTATTTATGTATATTTCTGTATTTGTATGTATTAATATAAAATTATACGTAATTATATGTCTCTATTTATATATTAATTATATATAAATAGAGTATGTAAAACCACTTATTTTAAAGCATAAGGCGAAAGCTGCACAAACAATATTGACAAGACGATAAAAATAAATTATCGTTTCGATCCAATGGGAACCGCTAGGCACGATCACAGAACACAGAACTGTGTTTAAAGTGCACGACATTAGTTAAATGATAGAAAAGACGTCACATTGGAGACGCACCCTTAGAGTGACTAACAAGAGAACGTGTAAAAAATCAAGTGACAAATGTGTTGGAAAAGTTCAGCTTTAGCGGAGGGAGCTTAAGTCGACTTCTTCTGGCCAGTCGGCCTTACTTTGAATATAGAAAATTATAGAGTAATTAAAACATGAGTTGAGCATTTAATTAAAATTTCATGCATTGAAATTAGATTCTCATGCATTATTTTTGATTATTTTCTCTTAACATTCTTTGTGCTTGAAGATGTTAATCTAAATTTTATAAAAAAACGTGTTGTATTTTGCTCAATAGAAATCAATCGGAAGTTACCTTTTCAAAGAACCATGACAGAAGAAAAAAGGTATACGATATTACAGCCTGCTCATCGGATTTGTTGGACCTAGTGGACAATGCTCGTGATGCTCGTGAACGGGTGCTACCTTGGGAGATGGGTCTGCTGTAACCTTCAGTATTATTGACATATACTCAACATACATCTTTGTCGCTTTCTTGAATTTGTCGTTTATTCCCAGTATAATAATGCAATGTTTAAGGATACTTACTTAAAACAGATTCTTGTTGACTTGTTGTAATCAACAATTTAATGAAACCATAACACTACGATTATTGTGATGACAGAATTTTTTTTTTGTGGGTTATGTATGGTAACGACGTATAATATTGTAAATGTCGTTACATCTGTTAAAGCTGATGGGTTTCTTGCGCCCATTCTTCTTGTCAGTTTAAAGGTGTCCAGAATGGGTGATAGATAACTAGGCGATGCTAAGCATAAAGCTACGCTAGCACCATATATTGGAGCGGAGCGTAACATCAAAAAAAAATTTTTTTAATCGATGGAATGTTTTGCGAATTTCAAAATTTGGGCTCCGTCACAATCTAGTCCTAAACTTGTTGATTCGATACCGCACAAAAAATATTAAAATCGGTTAAGAACTCGGGAAGTTATGGCGTAACAGACATTTCGCCATTGAAGCTGATCCATGGGAGCTTCGCTCACTTCGTTCGCTCCTCTCAAAAAATGTTGGACGATTCAAAACAACTGATTTTAGGTGAATTAGAATAAAGTTATTTTCATTTCAAATGGGAGGTGTATAAAGATTGAACCGGATCAAACCCTAAAGAAATAATATTTGGACTTAAATTTAAAAGAGAAAAGCAAATACATAGCAAGGCGAACTGAAAATTTCAATACTGGGAATCCTCATAAGAAAAATTAGAAATCACTCAACTCATTCATGTATATTCAATACAATTGAAAAAATGGAATATAATAACATTAAACCAGCTTCAAAACTGCAATTCATTTAATTCATGACTGAAAGGGGAAACTAACGCTTTTAAACTAAAATTAAATATGCCAACTATTTTAAATATATAGAAAAAAACGTTGTCACTCAGTACTTGGTAGGCATTTACCTCCTTTTCTTAAAGACAGTATGGTTCTTTTCTGGAATATAAGAAATCAATAACAAAAACATGTAAACCAAACCTAGGTGATGTGATGAATTTGAGGAGCTAAGGAAGATGCTTGCCAGGAGGATGCGGTAAATCAAGTATGCTGCGCAGGTCCGGAGAGAACGCGCCGTGAAAAAGTACCTAACAAAGGAAAATTAGGAGTAGAAGGTAATGAGTGTCTAAACAATAAGTAGGAAAGAGTTCTATAAGAAACAGGATAATGAAGTAGGCCGCACCCCGGGGAAAGATGGAAAAACGCTAGATGCCAGAGAGAATGCTAGAGAGTCAGCTGAATGACTGGCATACTACCCCCAGATCGAGAGGATGAGTATGACGAGCAACACTCTGAATAAAGAAGAAAACCAAAAAGGTTATAGTTCGAATAATGACGATTAATACAAAGCTTTCTTAATATTTAATACTATAGTGTGTAGTCTGAGAATGATATGCGAAGAAAGAAGAGAAAAAGTAAATACAGACACCAACTATGATAGAGATAAAAAAACAATGGGTTGCACTCCGGGAGTGCCGCCAGAATTGAAAACAGAAACATTAACGTTGTGCATTTTTGATATTTTGGAATGGTTAGGGAATAATTTCGCACGAATGGTTTTAATTAACAGTATAAAAGTACAATAGTTTATGTGATAAAATACAATATTCATTTCTTGCGCTTTCGTACATAAACATGACAACAAACACACACGCACACTCGCGTTAGCGCCCTGCACCGCTTAAATGAAACAGCAGGAGCAGGCATACGATCAGATCACGCGTCCTGACACGAGTTTATAATTTTTTACCCATGTTAAAAAGTGCACAACACCGCTAAAGAAGTTTTTACTGCAAGAAAAAGTTTAAAAATATTAACGCAATATACGTATACAATTAAATGAACATGCAAAAAAGCAAATCAAAATTAAAATTATTTTTGCGTCGCTAAAGTTATGAGTATTCTAGTGATATTATTTATTTAAAACTTAAAAAGAAAAATAATTTCCAATAGAAACTCAAAAGTTACTCTGCTTTCAATTCACCAATTATTTCCTGTTGTGGATAATCTTATCCTAACGGTGCCTACCAAATCACGTCAAAAGCAATCTGTCAACTTCAAAGTCCTTTCGTTTTATGCAAATATAGTCTCAAGATTGACTACAGAAATCAAAAGTTTAATAAGATTTAGATTATTTTGAATCTGTAAGTATTCAAATATAGTCGTAATTGGTATTTTGAATGACATTTCCTGTTTGTCAGTTGAAAAACAAACTGGTTTAAAGATGTTGTTTGGATTAATAAACAGAACATAGCGCTCGATGGCCTACAGTTTTAGATGTTAAGAAATTTTCGTAAAGGCCGGTCAACGGTTGGTTGAGTGAAATTTATTATTTAGACCTTTGTACTATGGAGGTACATTAAGCCGAATCTAACTGACCCCGGCTGCTTTTTTAGTCATTACTAAACAGGTAATGACCCATTTTCCCTAGAGCATTTTCATTCCTAGGAAAACCCAGTGCCTCACTAGTGGGGACATAAATAGTATAATGGTTATATTGATGATAACATAGTGCTGCCATTCAAAATACTGAAACATAAATCACTACCCCTTACTAGTTGTGCTACACGAATGAAATGATACGTAACTAGCATATATTTATTTATTTCATTATTTTAGAATAAACAATTATATTTCTTTAATTATTATCTACAAGAACAAAAACTAAAGCTTGTGTTATAGGTATGATAGACATACGTTAATTATGAAACATAGTTAATTTTATAGAAAAAAATATATGCAGCCCTGAATCAGGTACAATTATCACTCATATTTGGACTCGAATTCAAGTTTAGGTACTTGAAGTCCTCTGTTTATCATAAGAGGGCGATATTTATTGCGTATTTTGCTTGAAATTAAAAATATATTATGAGATTTTAACCTTAAGATGTGGAGTAAGTCACTCTTGTATTTGTAATACGTGCGTGCGCTTATATGCTAAGAAAACACGCCCATGAAATATCTACTGGTGACCTTTTTATACTCATATCTATAGAATAATACATAGGTAATAAACATTTTTTATCAAAGTCTCTTTAAATTATGATTTTCTCCTTAATTTCACATCCACGTTAAGCTGCTATTGTCTTCCTAAAACCTGAAAAATAATGAATGGACTGTTATTATTTTATTTTATGTGATAATTAATGCCGTAAATAATCTACCAATACCGTTAATTATAATTAACAGTTTCATTCCACGAAATATATGATAACATAGGCTAACCAATCAACGGAAACTTGTTAAGACGTTATAAATAAAAAACCTCTAATAATAATAATATTTTTTACATTCACTCCAATTCGCGTAGCCCCAAGTAAGCACTTTAACGCTTGTGTTATGGATACTAGAGTAACGAATAGTCATACATATTATATGATACATAGATATGTTATATTTATAGAAACATCCATAAATACCCATGACTCAGGTACAAATGCTCGTTTTCATCAACCAAAAATCTGCTCGTACTAGTTACAGGACTCGAACCCAGGATCGCCACTGCGAAAGACAGGATCACTACCATTGCATTAAACGGTCGTCTGAAATTTGATTCTAAAATAACTAAAATGTTGATCTGATCAAGTGCAGGTGGTTTGAAGTCCTTTACGCAGTGAATCAAATCTATATTTAGTTTTAAATAACGCCGCAATAGCAGCTTAGTGGCGCTAGTCTATTTTATTATATTTATTGAATACCGAATTGTATTCGCTATTGTACTGTTATCCCGTTATTGTACTGTTATCGAGATAGAAGTCCTTGTTGGGTTTATAAGTGTTATAAACCCACTGTCATAGTAACAATGAACTATTTCGACGGGCCAAAATCATCAATGTAATAACTGGTCTGTAAATTGGTAAAAATAAAAATATAACATAAACATGTTTATATAACATAGCAAAATAGTAACTAATAACAGTATCTTGAGATAAACGATTCACGTAACATCTATAAAGTAACTTAACACTTTTGGCCACTATCGCAGTCTCAATGTTTTTTTGTCTATTACAAAAGAAACTTTTCCTCTTAGTACACGCGTAGCGACAATGGCGAAACACGCATAAATCTGTTGAGAAGTTTTCTCATCTGAACTGATGCCGTGTTTGCCGCTGACAAATGCCACGCCGAATCCGAGCGATGTTTGTCGCGGATCTGTGTGGATCGTGGTGGATTTCGGCGGAACTTATTGCTATTCGCCGGCCAAGGTGTTGGCTTAACGATCTCCTAATTAGTTCGAAAATATTTGGAGTATTTTTTTATGAATACCGAGAAAGTGCTTATTTTATCATATTTTTAACCTGAAAACTGTGAACATGCCGCTTGATTAGGTGTCGAAAACTCAGAATTACATAGCCGACTAACGTGTATACGTTTAATTTCGTAGTCTAAATTTTTACCTAACCTAAAGGATGAAATAAAAATACAAATCTTTATTAAACACAAACACGGAAGAAAAATATATCGTTTAACATAGATATCTATTACAAATTTTCTATTTCTCCTTACTCTTCTTTTCCCGATAGCAAAGTTATAAAAGTATTTTTATCATAGCTATTGTTCGGTTGTCTAAATGTTGTTAAGATTTCATTTAACGTCGATAATAATAAATGAAGACTTATGTTTACCAATCCATAAAGCTCATCGACAAATGTTATGTCTAATCTTTTTCGTGTGAATCTTTAGAAACAAACCAATACCCAGAACTCGTAAGAAAGATAATAAAAAGTGTTATTCATGTGACATTTCTCTTGAGACATACCAGGAAAATATTACCAAAGTCGCGACTGTGGCAAGTTCTTCTAACATAGCTGTGAATGTTCCAGATTTTATGAAGTCTTGTATGGACAAAACCGTAATGTATTAGGATTTAGCAGTTACTTTTGCGATATTCCTCGTTCATATCTACGTCACGTTTATAAGAGTCCTGTGGGTCGAGTAAGGATTGATTTATGGATATAAAATAAGACGCGGCCTCCTTGTAACGGAATGGAAGATTTTATTTAGTGCACCAATAGCTAAGTAATTAAGTTAATGTAACCAGAAAAACTTAATTAGATGCTCCATTGATTATGGATGATGTTATGAAAGTGAAGGGACACTTTCGTGACCAATGAAAGGTCATTATTACAGCTTATATTGATAGTGGCTTAAAATCTGTACACATTCTTAGCGTTATCGTACTAAGCGATTTACTTTCTATAAATACTTCTTTTATTCTTGTTAGCATATATTTTTTATTTTGATAAATACGGAACTGTATAATTTGAAAGGTTGGATAAAAATGTCATACAATTTTTATAATGTTATTCTTTCAGTGCAAGTAAATTGTCGATAAATTATTATAATAGAAAAATACTAGAAAAAATCGACTCGTGTCACAAGTGAATCTCAGGCGGGAAACGAACCCGCAACCTTTGGAAATCCGGTCCAATGCTCTTCCAATTGAGCTACCGAGCCTTGCGAACACTCGTCGAAATTTTCTAGTATATTCCTGATTTTTACGCTATAGGCCAGCGTTGTTTCATCAATGAGAGGAACATCCTCTCGTATTCGAAAGAAACATTTTTACAAACGTTTGGTCAATCGATTAAGATGAAACAGCCATGTTTGATTTATAATTTTTATATATTTTATGCATTTTCAATGCGATCTTATAAGATAAATTATTATAATAGAAAAATACTAGAAAAAATCGACTCGGGTCACAAGTGAATCTCAGGCGGGAACTTGTGACCCGAAACTGACTTGAAAATATATAAAAATTATAAATCTAAATTGTCGATGATAACTATAAGGGAAAAAATAAAATTTTAAGGCGGCTCAAACGATTGGCTAGAGTTTGAGATTTCAGCTTCGGGGATCGAAGCGGATCAAGTTCGATCCACTTCGATGTGCTAACAGATGTGTTACAAAAGCGTTTAAATTCTTAAAAAATATTTGAAAACCCTGATTTTCGAATGATCATAATATTTATAACATTCACACAAATTAGCTTATTCTAAAAGAATTTATAAACCGGCTTTCTAAAAAATCATATGTTCAAATTCCTTCCGGAGTGTATTTTTTCAACACATTTTTTATTTTATTTTATTATTTAGTAAAAAAATATGCAGAGCTTTTATCATGAAGAATTATTATATAACTAACTCAGAGACAATTATGCTCGTCACACAAACATGTCCTTTACTAGATTCCGTTCAAACGAACGGAATACTACTACTGTTGTAACTATATCCATATAACCAACCCATATAATGTGATACATAGATATGTTATATTTATAGAAATATATATAAACACCCATGACTCAGGTACAAAAGTCCGTATTCATCATACAATCATTTCGAACCCAGAACCGTTGATGCAAAGGCAGGATGGCTACCGTTACACCAAACGGTCGTAGATTTAGGGTTTTTCTAAATAATTAACAAAAGAGTCAATAAAATAATTATTGTGCAATTCAGAAAATGGTTGTGTTAGAATTATGCCCATTGCTGTGTGGTGTCCGGCAAAGTAGAATAGCACCAACTTTTTATACTTTAGAGCGTCGTAGAAGACGACGTAATCACCGCTTATCTCCCATAGACCACAAAATAGGTGTTTTCCGAATTATGGTCATTTATTGCGATTTACAATTTTGCCAAACATGAAGATCATGAGTGCTTTAATCTATAAAATTGGACAGCCCCCTCTTCTAACAATAATTCGGAAAGAGTTCTGAAAATCCCATTTTCAGAGAAAAGACGAGGGCTTCCCAGCAGTGGAAGTGAACGCCGCTGGCTAAGAATTAAAGATCATGTATTTCCTTTATATTTCTTTCTATCACAACGCCATATTTGTAAAATATTAAACCAAGAAGCTGGTAGGCGTTCAGAAATTTGCAAGCGCTCATATTAGATGTTAAAATACTCGTACGCTTATAAATTTTAAAGCGTCTACCAGCGTCTCGGTAGCTCAGCGGTCACAGCACTTACCCGAAAAGTTTAAGATCGTAGGTTCGAATTGCACCTCAGGGCTCGGAGATGTGGTTGTTTTTTATAGGCGTATTCAATCTTATGTAAAGGTCATTTATGTGGCCATACAGCAATGTTATTTAATATTTATAATCAAGCCACTTTCCCAAAACGACAACTCGCAGACGACATCTATTCAGACGACATCTATAGACGACGATCTATCTAATACAAATCATATTTTCACACATGACAATATGACGCGGTCCCAATTCTCAACATACTTACTTTGAATAAACCTACTGTAACGGCTACGATGGAAAACGTACTTTATTTAACTTGGGCTCCGAAAAACGGAACACCATTAAAGAGGACCATCGCCCTACCCATATCTCATGTCCATACACTTAAATCCATGTATCTCAGCACTGGTCGGGACACATGACCATTTCTCATCTTGCTACAAGCTTTTATTTTAGATGAAAATGTGGATTCTTTTGTTTCTATTTTTTTCTTTATGAAAGCACACACATCGGCTTCGCCCTTTTCATCGGTCGGAAAAGGATGGTCAAGTTATAATAAGCTATAATTCTTTGTGGGCCACTAACGTGACCACAAATACTGCTCGAAAGCTACTATCTTACACTTTATATTAAATTATACTTGTCTTGTCAACTCTTCATAATAATAAATTACATTTCGAAATCATTTTATAGTACCAATTTAAGACAGCACGTGCGACGTGCAAGTCTGGGTATTGGGCCACTCACCCCTTGCGCCTACCAGGGGGCTATTGGTACTGCCATGCACGCGTCCACGCATCCACTTTAGATTTTTCTTACAATTGGTGTGATTATGAAAACGGCATTAGACAAAAACCTATCTAAAAAACAAGGATAAAAAATCTCATGTACAAACTTTATTACTTAAATAATAGATTGGAAAGTAAATGTTACTCGTTATTATTATTATATGTGAGTTTTGGGTTATGTAGCTCGTTTAGACCTGAAGTCTCTAAATACAAGTATCCCGATACCGATGGCTGAGCATCTTGCCTTCTATTAGTACTTATCATCAGCTTAAGCTTAGACTGAATAAATTATTTTGAGTTTGGGTTCGTTAGTTAGAAATCTTACGTCATAAAAAAGGATACCAGTTATTTCTCTATTGCAAGGTTATAAATATTGTGCCTATTAGTTTGAAGTAATAATATCTCATAGTAGATAATAGTGGAGTCGACGCCCTAATTATTAGTTAATTAATAAAATTTCTTGTAACTTACACCAATTATACTAAATTATGCAGAGCTTTTATCATGGATACTCAGTACCTGATATAGCTAATACATTGACAAGAATTTAATAACCATGGCTCAGAAACAATTATACTCGTCATGCAAAGATGTACCTTATTAGAATTTTGAACGGAATACTACTACGGTTGGAACTATATCAAATTAATCATCAAATGTAGTTTAAATAAGTTAATTGTTATGAGTTTCTACCGACTACTTTTAATATTACGATACCAATACACGATAGCCTACTTCTATTTTGCAATTCGTGGAAATAAAATTAATTCTATTCTTATTAATTTCTTTTTCTATCTTAATTGATCTAATTACAGTACACCCACACACAGGCCAATAAAAATCTTACGTCAACGATTAAAATTAATATATTGTTCATTAATCGAAATACAGACCTATTTAATTTTATTCGAAGCCGATAAAACTCAACATTTTAATGAATAAAATCCAAATTGGTGATTACAAACTAATTAAACACTTCAAATTTTAAATTTCAATACAAACATGGCAATTTATTTAAGCTGCAACAACTTTTGTAAGCAAATAAATTAATTGAAACGTATAAATTAGGATGCCCAATAATTCTATGAAAAATTGTATGATAATTTAATTTTAACAATAATAATAATAATTTGGGTATAATAATAATAATCGGATTACATGTATAATTATAATTTTTAAATGTTTGTAATGTTTAGTTTAGATTATTTTTTTATTATTTGTTTTAAGTACCTAATAAAATTGTTATGCCCTTACTGGGCTCATGTGTATGTACTTTATTTTACATTTGATCTGTCTTTTACCGAAACAGAATAAATATTCTATTCTATTCTAAATTCTAAATTTAATACAAATTATCAGACAGATGATGATAATATACAATTAAAAACTTATATTCTTTACATACATTTGAGGTAACACTTTATATAATTTAATAACCTTCATACTTTAATTTTATAACGTACTTTTTTGCCTTAGGCGTATTATTAAATTGTTGGCAACTTTTACAACTGGCTGTATTTGTCACAACAAATAAATAAATAAAAAAGCTTAAAATATAACTGGCAATTTACATTTGACTATTAATTTTTTGAGTAAATTTTACTGATGTATGGTTGACGGCCTCCGTGGCCCAGATTTCATTGTATAACCCATACCAAAGTCCCAAGTTGGATCTTTTATTTTTTTTTATTGGCTCGGGTCTGGGTGTAATGGTACCATCGTTGTTTCTGAATGTTATGGAAACACAAATGCCTTAGCTACTTAGTTTCAGGAGAATGTATGTGATGTTGTTCAATCTATAATGTAAGAACACAAATTTGTTGTTTGTGTATTTGTCTGTCCTCTCTTTTTCCCGCTCTTTTTCCATTGTATACGCGTTACCGTAGCAACGCGTTACCATAGCAACGCGTAACCGGGTCAGCTAGTATCAATTTTAATTTTATATAGAACTAGTCTAGCCCTACATACTGTTACATAAAACCTTTTCTTTTCTTTTTAATCATTTTGAATTTGGAACTATAACTCAGTTTTATGAATGTTATTCTTAGGCTTTACTGACAATATGGTAACAAACACACACACACAAAGTATTGTCATAATATAATTAGGATTTATTAATGGAGTTTACTCCTTAAAAATTGATTTTATATAAGGCGCCCGGTATAATAAATACCTATATGAAGAGGAAAATTTAGTGATCGAGCCAGCGTTACGTTTTTGTGCGCAAAATATCGTGCGCACTTCTCACTTTTATTTTGAAGTTTGGTTTTTTTATTATCTGTACCTGTTCAAAGATAATCGTTCTTTAGTATTAAACTCAAGTGTCAAGCTGACACAAGTATTTTAAGAAATGTAAACTTACTGGAAATAAAAGGCTTTTTTTTATATTAATAACGTAGTTTAAAATTATTTAAAGCACCTAAATAGCTTCCATTCATAAAATACGACATTCCTCAGTGGACTTCAACGTCACGGGCTGCTGGGAGTGTAACGAGGTTCATTTATTTTAAATGACAAGTACCGAGAATATACCGCACGTAATAAACGCTCGCTATGTTCCCACTCGCGAACATTATCCGCGGTGAATGGGCTGACTCAGCGATACGACCAGTGTCACGCTATATTACTTTAAATTCTCCCGTGTGTTACAAATTCCACAATGATACCTCCTTTTTTATATAATCTATTTTCTTTTTGTGTCGACGCCATAAAAAGATGGACAATAATTTCAAAAGGTCTTTATAAAGTAAAAAATCCGTAATATCAATTTTATAGCGCTTGTTAGAAAAACTAAAAATTGTTTTTTTCCAAATTTGACGTCATTCGACGGCATTCCGAAGTCTTAACTCACGTTTTTTAAAATGACACGATATTAATAACATATAAAGAACTCTAAAAGCTGTTTTAAAAAATAACAATGGTAGGCATTAAATCGAAATTGCACAACGGATATATTTGAAAAGATAAACTGATTTCAGATTGATAAGAGTTATTATAATTAATGATAAATACATTGGCTACAATTCTCCCGACTCCCATTAATAATTCCAAATTCAGCTTTTGTGCTTTAGCACAGTAAAGTATAGTAAATAACCGATATCCTACCAAAATTATTAATGTGCAAGTTTGTATGTTTACATGTTACAATTTTTCTTATTCGATTACAAAAACGGCTCAAAAAACGCCCACATGATTAATCCACATATTTTTTTAAAGAGTTAATGCGGACGCAATCGCGGGAAAAGCTAGTGAGATATATGAATATGCTCATCCCCCAAACATACCAGGATTCCAAACCGGGACTTATGGCGTTACACACGTTAAATTGCACTTTATTGCAGTATAGCGAAACTGGCAATTTGTCTTGGAGAAATGCATGAATTACCGCTTCATTCCTCTGTACGTGGTACTATTAAATATTCTTTGTTTTACAATAGAGGCACGATCGACTCAGTTGGCTGTCATCAATAATTTCCTTCTCATTTGAGAAGGATGTATCTGTCAATTATTCATTAAAGGAACCGACAGGAAAAAAATATTCAGCTAATATTGAAACCTTAATGATAATGTAACGACAGTATAATAACAGCCAAGTGGTCGTTGTGAACAAAAAGTTCCAATTGAAAAGATTTTTTGTAACAAGATATGAAAACTTAAGTAAAAACCTTTATAATTGATATCCATATTAAAAATGAAAGAATCTTTAGTCTCAAAAAGGTCTATCATATCAGTCTTAGTTAAAATGAATATCTTAATAATTATATAATAAGTCTTATATTAATTACCCTTTGTGTTAAACCGTAATAATATTTGATTCGAATAATACAAGGGTGATTTACACAAGAAAGTAATTTAAATCAGTCTCATACAATCTTCTTAGTCTATAGGAATTTATCACTACAAAACTACGTTGAGTATACAAAATACTGAGACGTTCTAATTCATTTTGAATACTATCCTAGGAATCTAAAAATATAGCTGATTAAGACACAAAGTAAAAAACAAAACATTGATGATAACGCGCTATCTGTGACGTTTCTTGACCAAGTTTATATGGATGAGGTAAAATTATCCGGAGAAAGAAGTCTTACTCTCGTTACAGCGACATCTATGTATCTGTTTACACGTTAAAGCTGCAGATCGCAAAAAGGAATATTTGGTTCGGTAATAGTAACATCGAATAGTAATTGGTATTTATTTTACGGTAAAAAAAGAGTATTCATCTAATTATTCAATTTGGAAAGTGTTGTATCCAATAGGAAAGTTATTATTAGACCAAAGCCCGGTTCACTCTCGCCGATTCGAGTGATGCGAGCCAAAGAGCAATTTTAATGACGTCATCTTACCGATATTCAAGGGATCGTAGATCTTAAATTAAACACGCAGATACATATATAAGATGTAGTATAGTTTGGAAATATCTAGGTTGAAGACCCTGGCAATCTATACTAATTTTGTATGTATATAGGTACTTAGTTTGTATATTTGTTAAATTATAAGGAGTAATCTCGGGATCTACTGAACCGATTTTAAAAATTCTTTCACTAATAGAAAGGCACGTTATTGCTGAGTGTTGCCAAATTATAATTTGAATGCTAAAAAAAATTTAAAGAATTTTGTCCACCCGTGCGAACCCGGGCCGCTAGTTTTTTATAAAGACAGAGCCACAATTGCGTCAACGCTTAATGCTGGTGTGACCTTTACATTATTTAGCGTGCTAATTACATTGCACTCGAGCTATTGCTTGTCCAAATGTTAAATTGTTGGTTATTCCATCAAATAAATTTGTGCGTTGTGTCTCATTTATTAAAAGTTAATATTCCACTTACTTAGGTGTTGTTCTCAACAATGATAACAAGCCAATTAATGTCCTATTAAAATGATTTCGTTATCCACTTTACCCATGACCGGCTCATGCAAAAATTAACCCTTTGTAAATGCAATTCAATATACATCATACTTATTAACATACATTACAACACACCGTACATATTACTCTGTAAAATAATATGCCATAATCGCTCGCGATCGCGATCTATTCTAGTCAACTCAATACCACGCTAACAAGAAAGAAATAACGTGATCAAATTAGAACATAAAACGACACGCATTTTTATGATTTTTGTATGACAACTGAATGTAAATGTAGTAAGTATTTTTAACCATAGATCTTAAAGGTTAAGATACATGTAAATTACAAAATATATTACTACCAAAGTACATGTTTTTCATGAGCTTTAAACGACCTTCTTCCTGTGCAATATGTCGGAGTGTTTGACCATCGTGTACAGCACAATGAAATCATCAGGGCTGTCTCCGCCCTATAAATAACGGGCTATTTCATTAAGCGCAGCGCCCGAATTAACTGGTCTGTTTAGCGTTCGTGTCAGGGTTGCCAATTATGTTTACAGAGAATCGAATCTTTGTGACGCTTTCATCACTTATGAATGATTGATTCGAACTTACATACAAATTGGTTTCTCTGTGTAAGTGTGTTTCATAGGCAGTGTCATATAATCGTTAGATATTAGGTCAAATGTAATGAGTTACCAAACTAATATACAAGCCAATATATTGAGCGACCCAGTACCGAAACACAGGTTTTCCCACGACATCTACATATGTGACTGAAATTCTTAATCTGACCGATATTGTTATATGCAGTTGAATTATTTCTATTTTATTTGCATACTGACATTTTGTATTTTTAAGTGACCTAAAAATCCAATGTTATTTTTTTACTTTGACAAAAATGGAAGTGTGGTGATACTTTAAATATTACCTTATCATCAATAATATGTATTTAACGTACTATTCTATTGTACATACCATTATATTTAACATACATTTCACAAATAAGATATCCTTCTATTTCTTATCAATGAAGAAAATGCAAAAAAAAGCTCACAACACGTGTTCAAAACAAATTGTTGGGTGCTGACATATGTAGCCGGCCCTTGATAAAGCTCTGCAATCACAGACCGAACTTGATAATCACTGCATCGAGTTCCTAGACGAACACACAAAATGGTCCTTATTCATCGTTAGACTTAACAACAGATCATTTGCGGTTGGTCCAATTTAGATCTGATTCCATTCACAACTGATATCTTCCACAATTCGTAGTATTTGCAGTTAGTACATACCGTGGCTATAATAGGTTACGTATACTTAATATTAAAAACAATATATTTCTATTAAGTGCTTTACATATTAAAAACATGGTAAAATCCCATTTTGATTAATGTGATGCTAGTGACTATGAGAGTTAAAACAATAAACTTTACCTAAGATACATACAAGACACTATTTTAAAGATATGCTGGCTTTTTTCTCCATCATTATCTTTACTATATGTTATTAGTTATAACAATTATAGGGTTGTGTTTAGTTCTAGTTCGAAAATTCTCGAGGGCAGCAAAGTGGTTTCCAGATTTTACTTAAAAAAAATTAAGGTTCTTTGGAGCCATACATACGACTACCCGCTTGATGCATAAAATGTCCGTCAGAATGTTATAAACGAATTAGAAAGACAAGATCTTTCTCCTCCAGTCTCTAGCACCCAACGAACGATTTCCAAGTAACAGCTTTTAAATACTAACGATATTTTCGTCGTTCGTTATAGCAACTATCAAAGGTCGACAATAACGAGGCAAAACAACTACTATTCAGCCTTCTTTAAATGTTTGGTCGGTGGGTTGGCACAATTGATCGTGGCTTTTTCGCAACATTTTCATGACATTTAAAAAGTAAGTTATGGCAAATGTTTCGTGTAACTTTTTTTTGCTATTGTGAAAACCACACAGACTTAAATGAACGAATGTTGCCATTTAATACAGTATATTATTACAGCGCTACAAAATTTCAGTTTTAATATTAAAGCGGTATCTGTATGCACAAGTTTAAATGACTTATTATGAATACTTTTTAGTAAGAGTAATATACAGAACGTAAGCAATATATTCCCTGACAAAAGAATACTTTACCATTCTAATTACTACCATGATTATTAAAAACTATTTTTTAATTCTTGTTATGGTAATAATGAAAAAAAATATATAGGTATTTTTCAACTAAAACTCAACTAAACTAAATTTACTTTATAACCAAGTATATAATACACACAAATAAACAATATATCTTACAAATAAACGACTTAATAAAAATATAATAAGCTTCAAATGTATGCTATTGAAAAGCAAAACCTTTGCTAAACACCCAATGCTAACCACTTCCATCTTATTACGCTAAGCACGTGGGGAGGGATTTTCCCAGTTTCATATATCAAGTGTAATAAAAAAAAGGAATTGACTGATTTATAAATAGGTACTGCCTCTTCTGACGACGTATTCAAATCATAAATGTCAACTGATTACATGATAAATATGATGAAATGGTTATGGACTATTGTCCTTTCCATGATTAAAAAAATCTCAGTAAGCAAATGGCGCAACTCATACATCACGATGTTCTACAGTATCACGTAAATCCATATCCAATGTAACCACATGTATATATGCTTTACCGCTTGTAACGCATCTTGTACAACCCTGCTGTCCACTTTGGCGTGCCAAGCATGTCGCGTTGTTTAGCTTCTGCCCGAGAGATGTCGCCGACTGGAGATTGATGACCCCCTCCCGCCCCCTTCACGTGGGCGACGAGTATAAACGACAGGATTATTTTGGTTAATTATCCCAGCATTCCGCGTGCGGTTTGTTAGGTGGGTCACTTTTGTTGTCCACGTGAGTCATGTCATGATTATTGTTATTTGTATAATTTAAAGCGTGTACTTAAAAATGTGTTTCCTAAATTAAGTTAATTTCCCGGCTTCATACTTATATTAGAGTGATTTTGTTGTTGTAGCCATTTAATGGGTCTCTTATGGCATTTGTTCTGTGGGACTCCAAAACTTATGTCGTTTTGTATTTCACATACATGATAAATATACGCACGTATTAATAATACCTTATTCCATGTATAGACGCCAAATAAATATGCGGGTATTAAGTGAGCTACAAATGCCCGCCGTCTTACTCCTCGCATCATTATTCTAACTGTATCCTATTAGCCCAAGACACGTCTCGTGACTTAGTTCACACTATTACTTATTCTATATTGTTACTCACATAGAAAGCAAAAAATAGACTTCACACCTATAGGAATGCCAATTTTAAATATAGTTCTTGCTTTTGCGCATACTGTGTTTGAAATTAAACATTTTTATGGACAGAATGTTTCTGTTTCTGAAAAAGCTCCAAATGTCGCTATCATCATCTCAGCTGAAAGGTGTCAATTACGGGTGGATATCTCAAAAATGGAGAGGGTGTTTGGTTACCATCTTCAATTCGGCAGATTGTAGGTCGTAGTATAAGGCAATTATTTGAAAAACGCTTCTGCCTATCATGTGTCAATATCTCATACATACTCCGATCGTAAGCTATCTTGATAAAATACATGTGTAATGGAAATAGGAAACAACGATTGTATTAAACCTACACAGACTAGTAATATTATAGAGATTGGATATGTAGGATTACTACCATTATACCAAACGGTCATCATGGTCGTCAAACGGGATGGAATAGAAAATATTAAATATTCATTGGCCTAGTTTGAACTTAATAAACTCAATAAATTTATAATTAATAACAATGTGCTGCTCAGGTAAGTAATTATCTACTGAATAAGAAGTTAGATTAAGTCGATATATGCGATAATAATTAATCTATAATTAGTAGTAATTAGTATATAAGCGCATAGTTTCAGTTCTACATACTTCTGCATCATCTACTGGACTATCATTACAACTCCCTGTCAAGGGTATAAACAGCACAACATATAAAAAGTTATCATTGTAACACAAATAGGATAGGTCTACTGGTCTACACCTATGCTACTACAGCAGTATACCTACGCTACTACGGCAGAAAAAGATTGACGCTGATGAGCTGTATTTCTGGCATGGCCTTTTAAAAATATATACAAAATGGACGGATGACTGAAAACTGTTACCTCGAACTGCTTTGAAACTTACACTATAGATCCTGGCTGCATTAGCATATATTAATACACACCGGACCCGCGTGGTGGGCTATCTTTTCAACCATATGAAAGATCTGCATCATGGTGGGTCACTACCCACGAGTCACGCACCCGTTCGTCTCGGTCTTTTACGGACAGGGGTCTGTAAATTTTCTGAGGAAAATACAAATAACGTTGACGAAGCACAGGAGCAAAGCGAATGAAACAATATAAAACGTGACAGATGACACTATCAGTGTCATCTCTCACTCATTCTTTTACAGGTTCGGGCCAAGCCCTTTTATATTAACTATTTTATACTACTTGAGTTTTATCATAATATAGTGCTATGTAAGACATGTTTAAGCTTTATTAATTTAAAATTAAAACAAGACGGAAAAGACTGAATCAAATCGAATCATATTAACTGACGTAATCTATATCGACGTTTCTAAGTCTAAAGTAAGGTAGAACTAATGTATTTATTTTATTTTCTTATACGATTGTCTAGGTATTCATCTACATAATAATAAGTGTCTTTTTCCCATATGGAAAATAAACATGATAGAATAAAACCATCATCTAAAGGGCCATAAATAAATAAAAAAATATTTTGGTTAACGGAAGTAAGTAAAACGCTGATATTAAATCTATTACTTTCCGAAAAGTCTTTTTTATTTAACTGATGTTTGTTTGAAACGCAATAAAACAAATAATAGTTTATGATAGTTTTGTTATATCTGTCCGGGCTATAGACAATTATGACCGTTTCCTATTTTATACGTATAAACTTTCAAAGACAATTTAAAGACCTTTGAAAGATGACCTTTGTTAATTCTCCGAATATATTAATTAGGAAGCAAAAGTTTTACCATTGAACTATAACTTTTGGCGCCTGTTTTGAAATTGTTCAGTTATATATAAATTGACGGACAATTGATTGATATGTAATGAAAATTATAGCTGAACTTCAATACAGATATTGTTATATTATAAGGTCACAACTATTAATTACGGTACGAAAATAATTTCAACTTAATTAAAAAAGAGACAGAAATAGATGACGAATAAGTAATTAAAACGTATACATTTATTTGATTTTTTTTCAACCAAATTATTGTCTTCAAATCGACTCTAAAAACAAATGTTTATTCGATTATTTCTTATTCCATTCCATTACTCGACATCTCTAGAACCTTGATATGTAAAACGGGCTATAGTAAAGTATATACATATATTATATAAATAGATGTGATTCTGTGGTCACGACTCATAAGGACATTGCCTTCAGTTCTATAGTAAGAGATAGGGCTACAATAGTATTATTACTTCGATATTTTTGTTAAGTAAATGACAGGAAATAAATAATTGTCAGCTGTCATATCACTTGTTGCTTACGCTCAAGCTGATGTGTTTTGATTGCAATTTCGATTTCTGGGGGGCAATCGCCTTAAAAATATGCAGTTGGACAGGAATTTAACTATTGCTGAACTTCAACTTTTACGACATTTCGTATCGCGGTAATGATTGACAGATGGTTGAGACGCAATCCGATAGAAGTTGGAACGCAACTGCTGTCAAACTGCAAAGTTCATGCGACGAATAGCGCAATAACGATTTCGCCCAAAGTTGGATTGCAATTAGAATTGAACCTCAGCGGACCGTTCACATTGAAAAATAGCGCGATTGGCCTCTTGGCTTCCCCATACTTAATTCTGATCTTTAACGACGACTTGGGCTTTGTTTTACGGACTCAGTGCTTAATATAAACGACGTTGATCTACAACGACAGCGACGCCATCTGTTGATGTGTTTACAATACAATAAAAAATATACCTTATCGTACTACAAAAATAAAAATAAATACAGAACAAAAAAGAATGTTCACAATAGTAGGTGCATAGATTTCAAACATCCCGTTTTCCCCATAAAGCCTTAGTGTTATTCTGATCTCTATCTGCGAGGACCTTGAAACGGTTGTCCGTTGTTATCTTTTTTGTTAATCTATTAAGTTATAGCTATTGGTCTTCTATGTAACAAAACAAATAAATTAATGTTACTGTAAAATTTCATTCAAGTCCATTTTTAGATAAGACTAGCGGCCCGTCCCGGCTTCGCTCGGGTGGACACAATTCTTTTTTTTTTTTCTATTATTAAATATTTTTCCGTTAGCGCCATCTAGCGTCCGGTAGACGAACTACTTGCGATTAATGCGTTGCTATGGTAACGTTATTGATATAATGGAAAAAGAGCGGACAGACAAACACAAACAATTGTGATCTTAGATTATAGATTAGCGGGAAGATTATCAGAAAGAATACGTTCAAATAATATCACTCAGCTCAAATAAGTATATTTTTTATAAAAAAACGCATAAAACTTCGATGTTATTTACTGTTAAATCTATTTCTATGTTTTAAATTTTGTAAATTTGTGACTAAAGGAACGTTAATAATAAAAAGAAAATATCAATCAATGAATCAATAACAATATTAAAAAATGATGTGATTGTCGATTCACACCGACTTTGCGAATGTGTCGTGCGGCTTAAACCCTTGAATCATGAATCCTTTTCCTTGTACCTTCCTCGTTACTACAACACGATCGTAAAATCTAAATTACTTAGCCAAATACTATTTGGTAAAAGAAATTTTAATAAACAAAGTCTACATAAAATGTCCTTGATTATCATCAAATTTCTATTGTTAAGAATTAAAGAATAATTAAAATATAACTGTCAGGTATATTTTATCAATATCGGTCGTCGCGGACTTGTTCATAAAACTATTTGGGTACAACAAATTCTTTATAGTAAACTAGTGGACCCGACAGACGTTGTCCTGCCTGTTATTTTTGCAGTATAGATAAATAACCTAGATACCGTCTGCAGCGCCATCTGCCGGGCTGATTTGTAAATCTAAACCATTCTCAGATCCCCTTGAACACACACAAAAAAAATCATTCAAATCGGTCCAGCCGTTTAGGAGGAGTTCAGTGACATACACACTCACAGAAGAATTATATATATAAAGATATATTTAAAGTATTTACGTGTAAATGTCTTACCTACTGTTGCGCCGTTATATACTTATGTGCATATTACATCCTTTGTTTCTTATCTATTATACAAACTCTGTGCAGTTTTGGAATATGAAAGAAAGTAAAATTGTAATTATTTTAATAGAAAAATTCTACTAGGCTCACAAATTATTCTTAGGCCTGACAATAACTGAGCAAAGACAGAATAAATTGAGCGCGCCATTTTTCTATTATTTTCTATTAAAATAATTTATCATATAAGACAGCACTGCAAAATGCAAAAAAAAAACATAAAAAATAATAAAACGTATCATCTACTTCCTACGTGATATCGGTAGTTACTTGTTAGTGTAATGTGCTATTAAGCTGTTATTGTTACTTAATCGATTATAAATTTTAAATACTCAATAATAACATATTAGGGGTTAAAGTATGAAATTGCCGATTTGTACTGAAAATCTATATTGTTTATTTTTTAAATTTTTAACAAATTTATTTAATCAAAATAGTTGCCATTATTATCTATACATTGCTGCCATCTAATGGGAAGGTCATTAATGCCTTTGCGATAGAATTCCGACGATCTAGACTGCACAAACTGTGTGAAAGCATTTTGTACTGCCTCCTGGGAAGAAAACTTCTTGTCACGTAGATAATTGTCCAAATCACGAAAAAAATGGTAGTCCGTTGGAGCAAGGTCTGGTGAATACGGAGGATGACGAATGGTTTCTAACTGCAGTTCCTGAAGGGTCAAAATGGTTTCTCGTGCTGTGTGAGGTCTCGCGTTGTCGTGGAGCAATAATGGTGAAGATCGATTCATGAGTCGGGGCTGTTTTACTGCTAGTTTTGTCAACATGGTTCGGAGTTCGGCACAATAGACATCTGCCGTTATTGCTTGACCAGATCGGAGAAAACTATAGTGAATAACACCATGCTGAGACCACCAAACAGTTACCATTACCTTTTTATTGGTAAGTTTTGCTTTAGGACACTGTTGTGGCATTTGACCTGGGGTCAGCCATTGCATTTTTCTTTTCCGGTTATCATAAAGAATCCACTTTTCATCACATGTTACAATTCGATCCAATATTCCTTCATTTCTGTACCGGTTCAACAAGGCAACACAAGTTTCAACACGCGTTTCTTTCTGCAGATCAGTCAAATCATGAGGCACCCATTTTTCGTATTTTTTTATTTTATTGATTTGACGCAAGTGAGTCAATATTGTGGGTAAGGTAACGTTAAACCATGCCGCTAATTCCTGGGTACTTTGACTAGGATCGGCTTCCACTATCTCTCTTAATTCATCGTTATTTACCTGTGTGGGCGGTCTTCCTCGTGGCTCGTTCTTTAAGTCGAAATTTCCATCACGAAAGCGTTTAAACCAAAATCGCACGGTGCGTTCATTAGTAGACCCCTCTCCAAACGCAGCATTGATATTGCGGGCTGTTTCTGCCGCGTTAGTTCCGCGTCGGAACTCGTATTCAAAAATAACTCGAATTTTCGCAGTATCCATCTTTCTTGTCTAAATTGAATAACAAAAACAATTGAAAGTCGATATTCAAATGTTTTACATTTTTTAAAAAAAGAACATCATAGAAACCATTTAAAAAAAGTTTCATTCGAAAACCTCAAACCATGAAGATTCTATGTCAATTCAAAGAACCTATTGCAATAAAACGGCAATTTCATACTTTAACCCCTATTATCTAGTGAACACAACTGTGTCTAAGTTTGTGTTTCTGTATTAACAAAACTTGAATGATGTTTTTTTATTATAAGAATTTTTATAAATTATGAGAGTCTATTAAACAGACGTTCACAACGCCTAATTCTATGTCAAATTTAGTACCGGCAAACATCTATTTTTAAAATGGCATGAATTAAATACTAAGTTAAAAGTAAATGTTTTAAAAGTAAATTTCGTTTAAAAATTATATTTGACGTCATCCACAAAAGTCATTTTTAACAGAAAGTTATCTACTTGTCTTAGTTTCTTTTAAGGATTCCCTACCTACCTATTCTCATAGAGCAGATTTCTTTTTATAGCGTCACTTCATTGCCACTCTGTTTGTCCAGACTCTTTTTGTCAGTAACGAGGTTATGTATCAAGTTAAAATTAATATCAAATATTCTGATCAGCAATCCCTCGGAGCATTCAATAAATCAAACTTATAAGTCATCATAGTCAAAAGATGCGGCCATTGATACCCGTATATGCCATTTACTTTGACACTCACGAGGAAATTAAAATCTATAGAGTACTTTTCGTTGATGAACATACCAGTACATAACATAACATACCATACGAGCGTGATGAAAGCCTAGTGGATCAAAGCCCGGTCTATCATATCTAATGTTGGACTAACGAAGCCATATCGTAGCTTTTACGTTTAAAGTACGCGTTGTAAATACCCATACTAAATAAAAAATATTTGATCTTTGATGTTTATCTTATTATTCGCATAAATTTCGCATTATTACCCATGATAATAAAAACTCATGACTAATATTTAGGTATGAAAATAATCTAATGATATTATAGTAATATAAGTTATATACCAGATTGTCACCATGTACCTTGTTTTTATTGAGTTGCCGATATTTCGGCACTGTTGCAAGCGCCATGATCACGAAGCAAAGAGGAGTTGCTCCGTGATCATTGCGCTTAGATTACTATAATGTTAGTGACCATGAAAGAAACAATATAATCTAATGATAATCTTAAGCGTGCGGTGTCCAATAGAGTAGATTAGCCCCAATGGTTCTCACGTAAAAGATGAAATAATGATAGTCGAGGCAGCATTTTCCGAATTATGGTGTTTTAATGAGATCTCCAATCCGCCTGCTGAGCGTGGATATTTGGCAAAAATACTACATATTTAGGAAAGGCTTCCGTGCAGCAATGGACATGTTTTAGTTGAGATAATAAATCTTAAGCATAGGCTAAGTAAAGAAAACTTAAAAAGAAAACACAGATTCGGTGATAAAAATCAGCGATAAAATCAGTCAAAAAGTAATTCATGTGTCGGTACGCTAAATCTACGGCGCAAGACATTGTACATACTGAGGTACTGTACTGTTAAGGTAATATTTATTTTCTTTGATAAAAACACAAAAACATTAAAACACAGTGTTCATCTGCATAAAGCTAAAATGCCTTAAAATAAAACTTGCTTATAAAAATAAAAGCACGGCACTCACACTATATGAGGATTAATCATATAGTGTGTGTGCCGTGCTTTTATTTTTTTTCAGTCGAAGTATCACACACTATTGTGTCATCTCAAGTGTTTTCATGATTTTGTTACTCTGAGCTGTAGTTAGTAGGTATACATTTAATATAACGGTAGGTATAGTATTATTATTTTATAATAAATAAATACAAACATTTAAATAGATGTGTAAAGCAAACATATTCTCTGCTTAGGGGTAGCTTAAGTGCCACTCTCGCCCCTCCCACATGACTGGATGTCTGCACCCAACTATGCCCTATATTTATAAATAATAATATAATAATATTTATAAAAAAACGTCAATAATGTAGTGCCTATATAAACATTGTGCTAAAACAATATTATATGCTGTATTTTATGTAACTTTCTTTTGTCTAAAATATATCAATTTTTGATTATTTTACATTATATGTATACGAAAATCTCATACGTACTCCTCGGGCGCTATTTACAATCATAGCCGTGCTTATTTCTTTTTACAAGCTTTTATTTCCTTTCACCTGTCCCGGTGTCTGTATGATATCTCGCAAATTAAATTTCATTCACTTCCCGGTTTCCGATTGAACTAAAATTTGCAAGTATATGTATCTCATCTGATGCTGGAGCTGGAAGGTGGCCATAGGAACTCCGTAATAAAACCACATAACCCCATCGAGTTTGGGCTTTTTAACTATTTAGTTCGTTTAAGTAACAAGTAATGGTAAAAGTTTGTTTTTAAAAAGTGTTATTTTTTTACTTATAACTTGTTAATACAAAACTTTATTACTAATCAATGATTTATTTGTTTCAGGTACGTTTGCAATGAAAGAAGAGGCGAAGGTGAAATTTCTAAAATATTAACACTCTCTTCATTTTACTCAGTTTCATTTAAGAAAGTTTCATAAACGTGACGTAAACTTACTAAATGTTAGGTAATTTACCATACAAGTTCTTACTTCATTTTAAAATTGGTCCCTAATGGACGATCGTACATAAGTAAACGCACTCGAAAATTAATTCAGGCGGGAATTTCTCCTTTCGGCAGGTTGTAAACGTCTTGAAACCTCCAAATTTACTTTCATTATTATGGACTCCGCCTTGAAATCATTTCTACGGCAAACACAGCATTCGAGTTTCCTACTCTTAATTACGGAATGCTGACTTCAAATAAATAAAGACAACGAATTTCCTACAAAACACTTGTCTTAAGTGGGGCTTTGATGAATATAATTTTACTATTTATTTAACACCCAACGAAAATTTTTTTATTTTATTTTTTATATTAATTTACAGCTTTCAAAGAAAAATTAAAGAGACTTAAAGTATTATTTGTTTGAGGAATTATTCTACAAAATACAGGTGCTTTTGGAAAGTACTAAATTTCCCCTACTGTTTTCCGTTGTCGTCTAGACTACTTCCTATTCTCTTAGTGCGTTGTCGAGATACAAAGACACGTAAAAACTAGACGAACTTTTCGAACATGTAAGCCGTGATTTTATACTACCGCAAAAATGTTTTGCTCAACAATTTCAAGTCACTCGAAACAGTTTATTGTTACAACAGTCGTTCTTCAGGGGTGTCGCCGCATCTAGCATATACACTCGAGAGCAATGAATCCGGGTCACTTAAAGAATCTTAAAAATCTCGGAAACTAAAAATGCTAGGTTAATGCAATAAATTGTATTTAATAGACAATGTAATACTCCTTAAATGAAGGTATTAAAACTTCTTAGTTATTGTAAAGTTATATCATAAAAAAATCAAATTTGAAAAAGGGCCACTTTCGAAGATGGAACTACGAAATTACAGCATTTGGTTTTGCTTTTGTTTGTAATCTGTCATTTATGTGGGTACATAAACCATGTTGATAGTGCTCTATATTCATTATTCAATTTGAAATTATGTCGCTTACGCCTGAAGAATGCACCAGAATACTTACAATGCTGGAAACCGACCGGAGTCAGCGCGATACAGCCAGGACTGTCGGTGTGTCGCTGTCAACAGTACAAAGAGTTCTCCGACGTTACGAAGAAACTGGTTCTAACCTACGCAGACCAGGAACGGGCAGAACCAGGTGTACCACAGCACGAGAAGACCGATACTTGGTGAACACCATGCTTCGAAATCGCTTTCTCACAGGAACTGAACTCACCAATCAGTTTCGACGCCTCGGAGGAAGTAACCCAAGTGCATGGACAGTAAGACGTCGGCTTGCTGAATCTAACTTAAAACCCCTTAGACCTGCAAACGACCCTAAACTGGAGCGTGGGCATCGTATTTCCAGACTAAGATATGCCCAGAGCCACGTAAATTGGAGTATTGAAGATTGGTCAAAAGTTATGTTCTCTGACGAATCAAAATTTATGCTCTACAAGCACGATGGAAGACACAGAGTGTATCGAAGACCAGGGGAAAGATTCAAGCAAGCATGCATCGAAGAAAAAGTAGCCTACGGTGGTGGGTCTGTACTTGTGTGGGCCGGAATTTCTTCTGAAAGTCGCACAGAGCTGGTGATCATAGAAAACGGCTCTTTAACTAGCGTAAGATATGTGGAAGAAATCCTCAATGATCACGTTGGTCCATTTATGGTCAATTTAGGTGAGGATGCTATATTTATGCATGACAATGCCCGACCTCATACAGGTAGGATTGTGAATGACTACCTTCAAGAGATGAACATTACTCGTATGGAGTGGCCAGCGCGCAGCCCGGATATCACCCCGATCGAGCATACTTGGGACGAGCTAGGCAGATGCGTAAAACAACGAAACCCTCCCCCAATCACGCTTCGTGAGCTCAAAATTGCTCTCACAGAGGAATGGGAGAATATTCCCCAAAATCGTATAAGGAACTTGGTGTACAGCATGCCAAACCGCGTAAACGCAGTAATGGAAGCACGAGGAGGCAATACGAAGTATTAAAATTCAAGAAAATCGTAATAAAGTTCAAACATTTCATGTTTCCTATTTTTGTTTTAAGGAGAGATCAGCAGTTTTTTTCTTTATGTAATTTTGTGTTAATAAAATGTATGGTGACTCATATTTTTTTTACTTTCATTTAAGGAGTATTACATTGTCTATTAAATACAATTTATTGCATTAACCTATCATTTTTAGTTTTCGAGATTTCTAACATTCTTTAAGTGACCCGGATTCATTGCTCTCGAGTGTATTTCACGCAATCCAGTACAAGAAGTCGCCTTGTTTTCTATTCTGTGAAATATTTGAGACAGCATTTTGCATAGAAAACAGAAAGCATGCTTTACGTGACAACGCAGTGTGAAATGTAAATTTTGCTTTGGTTTATGTCCTCATTATGGAAGTGGTAGAAAATATTTTGACGTTGATTCACGACGTCGTTATTTCAGGAAAATAAAAATAATCCTTAGTCATGTTTTATACAAAAAAATAATAATGTAAGTGTTTTTATTACTTTTGTGAAATAATATAAGTAATATAATATATAATTTTTGATTATTATATTTTTATTATTCAAGTATTTAACTTAGGTATCAGGCCGGACTCAAAATCACATTCTCTTGCTATCCGGGTAAGTTTTCTTCCAATTGAGTTGCCGACATCTCGGTGGTGCAATGGGAACTGGAAAGAAGTTGATTTTTTCTAGTGATAATTTCTTTTTATGAAAAGGTTTTAGGTAAAACAGTTGAACATAACTGATATTATGTAGTCATTAAGGACTGCAATACGAAATCTGACTATGATAAAAATGGCATGAATCTATATTTATAGGTGAATGCTTCATAATTTACTCAAGAATTAAAGATCTTATAACCGTCTTATTAAATACCAGGTACCAACCTAAATGTTTAATCATAACCTTTTTTTGTTTTAAGGCAGGCATAGTAATAATAATAGCGTCTCGGTAGCTCAGCGGTCAGAGGACTTGCCCGGATAGCGAAAGGTCGTAGGTTTGAATCTCACCTGAGGGCTCGGAGGCGTAGTTGTATTTTACACACGTATTTTATACCTTATACTAATATTGCATTGTGGTGCAAAAAATATAAAAACATAATTATAGCTGGTTCCATCTTAATCGATGTTTAATATTAGTAAAAATATTACTTTCGATGTTGAAGGTTGTTAGCGTTCAACATTGGTGGAACGATACTAGCTTATAGTAGAAGTTGACATACGTTTGTAAATTTCGACACGTTTGCCAGCATCTCGGTAGTTCAGCGGTCAGACGACTCGCCCGGATAGGGAAACGTCGTGGGTTCGAATCTCACCTGAGGGCACGGAGGCGTAGTTGTTTTTTCACACGTATTTTATACCTTATACAAATATTGCATTGTGAATGCAAAATATTAATAAAAAAATGTAAAGTAGTAAATTTTTTTTAAGTTATTCAATGAATTACTTTTTAGCTAAGATACGAAAACTGAATTTTTATATACAATGATAAATGTGTGTGTAATGAAAAAAAAAGTTAAATCACCTAATTAATTAATTAATTTATGAATTATTGTCTATCTTACCTCAATTTATAAACTTATTGTTTTATATAGTTTTTAAGGTAACCTGTCAGTGTACCAAAAATAAATAAATAAATAATTATCAGGACACGCAATCACGTTTATCACCATATAAGTTATTCTAGTTATTCCAGTGTTATTCCCGCATACTTTGCTATTGTCATGCAATGTCACGTGACATGGCCCCATATTGCCCTCTTCTCCCCTCCCCGGGCACAGACTTTGGAGATAATAACTCTGTTAGCCGTTGCTAACGCTACCCGGTCCGTTTGCCAATCAGCTTTACGGCTTCTAGTTTCGCTAAATGGGCCCGTAAAAGTGGGCCCAGGAAATTGAGCTTTGTGTGAAGAACCACATTATTTGTTTACAGTTTGAACGACTTCCCGATCACTACTTTGCGATTGTTAAACTTTGTTTTATTAAGTTGAATGAAACGGAAAACTAAACTACATTTTTTATGAGAGCTTAACTTATTTACTTTCGAACGTATAGTTTATGGTCTGATGTATAAACTATAGGTCAAAACTGGTTTCACCGGAAGTTAGAAAAACCGGTTTAACCGGGTAAAAAGTCATAAAAGTTTATATAATTATATACAATGTGTCCCGTCACCAGTGTCGGAGCCTTTAATGGTGTGAAATATGCCATTTTTTATCGACAAATTGCTCCTCAAATTTTGTTTTTCCCTTACGGTTATAAATATCCGCCATTTAGTTTTCTTGGTAACCAAGACCCTGGGCTCTCATACTAATTCGACCACCACTACTCATGTAAATGTCCTATCAACATTAAAAAGGTGTCATTTGATAGCTAAACATGTAGACAACAGTTACACAGCCATCATGTTTCAATTGTCATGAAATAAAAAATAGAAAAAAAATTAAATAAAAACAAATAGATTCTTTTTGTGTATTTTTTAATTATTGGCCTTTTGAGAAAAACCAAATTTGAGGGGCAATATGTCGATAAAAATGCCATATTTCACACCATTAAAGGCTCTGACACTGGTGACGGGACAAATTGTATAATAGAGTTCTTAAAAATAATGTAATTACACGTGAGACTATAGAAAACTACTATAATTTTAAAAATTCTAAGCTTCAAAAGCTTTTCGAGTGAGAATAATAACTCGATTATATATTTCTTTTAAAAGGAATGTCCGAGTAGACGTTTCCAACGTCTAAATATTCCTAATAATATTAAGTCCTTATCTTTTCAAAATATCTAATAAAGTTGCCTACGCTTCCTAACACGAAATTTAAATAAGCTTTTATTACATCACATCTGTGGCCCTTTTCAATGAGTTCTGCTTTGTTCTTGTTTCTATTTTATTATATTTGACAATAAATTATCTTATTTCGGGGAGCTCTGGGAACCAAACATGTTTAAGTGGAATTTTTTCAACGCGAATATTTTGTGGGACTTGTTTTATTAAGAACTTGAGTACTATATAAGCCTTGAATTCTATTTGAATATTCTATTCCTCTTTAAAACTTGAGTTGTGACACAAAATCTCGCGGTCGACTGAACATCAAGGGTTTGAAATGGACTGTGATAGACGTCGGAAAAGTCTATCACAGTCCTTTACAAACCATGTCTATTTACTTGTAATAAAATGTAACTTGTAATTTTGTAAATTGTAGGATTTCTATTTATTTTAGCTAGATACCGGTTTTCTAATATGCGCTCTTTTTGTGAATCCTAATATGCTCTACATAACAGGCATCGTTAGAAATATGAAGAATCACACTTAAGCCTTAATTGTATGATAATATGGTCCAGAAAATCTTATTACTACAGTATATTGATAAGATTTTATCAATTCTAATTTTGTTGGTAATTGTTATGGGGATTCCTTGGGAAATTGTATCTATCCATTTAATTACAGACTTATTGGGTTCATTTTTAAAATGGTGTTTAAGAAATATTATAATAATTAATAAAGTGAAGTTAGTAACAACCAGCACATTTACATGATATTACACTTCAAGGAATTTTAGAGTTTTCTTATAATGATGTTTCGTCGTTAAAAGGGGATGTTCAATTCTACAGTCTATCCTATCATCGAAACTTTTATCTTTGTTTAAATAAAATTACATAGAATTGCAATACTAAAACAGATTTTTTAAGAATTTGTAATTTTTATGTAGTTAAGTATAATGTACTTAATAAAGTAATCGTACGGTTAGCAGCAAAATAAGCGACTACAACACAACATTATTAATATTATTAGTAAAAAGTTGTGACTTAGAAAAACTTTATATAAATTTTGGTTGAGTTTGATCTCGACGTGATGATGATTACAAACATCTGTACCTAAGTTGTGGGTATTTATTTTATTGACTATTACATATCTAAGCTAGGCTAATTGGTATAAATGTATATCCAGCCCGCCAGTCAGGATAGCCAGGATAGCCAGTGGATCAGTGGACACTGGCCTGCCTTATTGGCCATAACCCACCACGCGGGCCCAGTGAGGATTTTTGGATACTATGCATAAATATATCATGGTTAAATGCATTTTGTGGACCAATATTTGGTAAAACAACTCTGCCATCTCTATACATAATGAACGTTTCCAATTAGAAAGTATTTATGATTGCAATATGCTGTTGTTGGTGTTATTGCATTTTATTAATCTGGCGCGATAAATCGCACAGTTAATTAAACTACCCTCCTCTTTATTGTATCCCTGTTCTGAATTATGATTATGCTGTTATGTGTGAAATGTATTATTCATTTACATGTGATTGTATAATTGTAAATTATTTAAACGGTATTAGTTGCTTTGACTTTTTTTCTAAGTTTCGTTGCACCAATCATAATATGTTGCTACACTGTAAAAATATAGTAAAAATAGGGCAACAGTAGTAATCCTGCTTATCTCTATTATATAAAAGAAGGACTTTGTGGGATTGTTATCACATATAGTTACCATAAGCCTAAGAATAACAGTATTTTAATCAATTAACGTTACCATAGCAACGCGTGGCCGGGTTATACCAGCAACGCGTGGCCCGGTTAGCTAGTCAGAATAAAAATCCTTAGTAGAAACAAAGAATCTAAAAATTCACTAGGAAATTTCCACTGGATGTGTTGATGTGATAAACATAAGAATTTGTTCCTGAGTTATGGCTGTTTATACTTTTTTAGTAGCTTTTCTTAGTTTGAAACTAAATGATTGGCGTGAGCTGTCCTGAATTATTTTATTAATTTATGTATCAATATTCAATATTAATTCGCAGCCGACCTATGTAGACTTACTTATAATACTTGTTTCAGCAATGGTTATATCTTTCCTGTACCTGTGTTCCACGTTGAAATATATGTGTGATCCTATAAAATATTAATTTAACTCAAATAATACCCATCTCTCTTGAGTAAGGTCACATTTAAGTTAAAAAAATTTAAAACGAAAGCGAAGTGGTATAATCAATTTTATTTACTCACGTGCTTGCTATTCACAGACTTGAAAGTTATAAATATATAATATAGTAACGGGTTTTAGAGTGAACTACCTAAATTACAAGTCTCTTGTCCAATTATCGTCATTATGTGTTACTTAACGAATGTGATGAATTGTCAAATTAAAACAATTAATGGAATTGTAATTATAATGTCGTGAATAAGGTTTTATACTTACTTTCCTAAAAGTTCTTGAAAGTCAGGTGATATTTTAACTAATTTTCTAATAAAGTTAACACTATTTACACACTTTTATTGATCTCTATGTTTGTTCTTCTAACGCGATTTTTCCCCTTTTCAAAACGTCATATTAATTTGAATATTTGCATACTTATCAGAGATCGATGACAACATATTTTTTATGTATTAATTGGAGAAAAATCGAAAAATTAAGAAGTGAAAATTATAATAAATAACATGAATTATGAAAAAACTCACGCTTGTATAGAAGATCTAACTATAAAATCAAAATAAATTACAGTTAAAAATACTAATATACGCGTTTTATGGGAAACAGAAAGAAAAAATAAATTTCAATATAATTATTAGGTAGGTAATTAACAATAAAATTAATGTCATTGTAGGAAAAGCGTGGAGTACGCGTACAACATTCTTCTGACACTAACTCTGCGTTTTGAATTAAAATAGTAAGGTTCCTAGGTAATTATTTAATTAATAAAAAATAAAACAACGGGTTGCACTCCGGGAGCGCCGGCAGAAGTGAAAACATGAACATTAACGTTGTGCATTTTTAATATTTTGGAATGGTTAGGAAATAATTCCGCACGATTTGCTTAAATTATCAGTATAAAAGTACTCTCATTTGTGCGGTAAAATACAATATTCATTTATTCCGCTATCCTACATAAACATCACAAACAAACACACACGCACATTCGCGCAAGCGCCCTGCGCTTACGAATTTTCGATCAGGTCACTTGTCTTGACGCGAGTTTATCATTTTTTACCCATCTCAAAAAGTGCACAACGCCGCTAAAGAAGTTTTCACTTCAAAAATACAACAATCGATATCGAGCAAGCCACGTTTTTATGAGAATGACATTAACATTCTCGTTAATTACTTGTTATATTGAAATTTATTTTTTACTTTTTAGTTTGGAATATTTTTTTACTCCTGGACAAAAGAGCTAAAGCTCAATGTTAGTTTAAGTTGACGATAATAGTTGTTTTCGTAATAGCTGAAACACGTCTGATATAGTCTACAATACATTCAGCTAGCCGTACTAGAGTTTTTTGCTTCGTTCGTAAGGTAACGTAAGTTAAACGTTCATATATCTTCAGTTCTTTAGACCAAGAGTAAAAAATAATACATAGAGTTTTAGGTACTCAGTCAAAATGTGAAATCACTTTTAACAAACAGCACGGGTCCAATTTTGTAAAACAATAAACGAGAGGTTTATTCCAAACCTTAACTTTTTAGCAATAAGTATGAATACCGTTTTATTTCACCTGAAGATAAGCGTTGTAATCCTAAAGTTAACCTTATAAGGATCATAAAAAGCGTGTTAAAGTAAGCGTTGTGCCAGGTTCGGGCTTCGACTTTGCCATTAAACTAATATCTATAGTTAACTACGGAACTTCGGCCATTGGTTTAATGTCAAAACTTCGAAGTTACAATGATGGAGCTAGTCTGGTATGGGCGTTCAGTTTTAATGTGTGTTGACCTTGTTTGACGAGTCACAAGAGGTTCGTGGGCAAGACACCTTTTGTGTAGTTAAAGGAAGTTAATGGGTCAGCCAGGAAAAGATTTAATAATCTATGCCTTACAACACTTAAAATATAAATAAATAAGAGAAATTTTATCATCTTCTGATCCATCTCAGAAGGGACTCGAAAGAAATATAAAGGTCATATTAATCAATGAAAACTTTTTTATTAGTTTTAATTATTTAATGTAAGTTAATAGTATTTTTTTAAATTATATAAATAAATCAGTTGCTTACAACATTTAAGCACTTGTGTTCCGTAATTTCGTTATAATTTAGTTTATCATAGCACAAACAATACTACATCCAATCTTTCCTTTTTTTTCCTATAATATCAGAGGCACAATCCCTTTGACTCAAAGCCGTAACAAAGCCAGCCATCAGTGCTGCCATCTTGAACATTCTTACTTGAACTATACACTCCGATCGAACCGTCCCCCCGCGGCGCGCAGCCCAATAAATTATATTTCTCATAAAACTAAATCTACAGTGCAATCAGTGCAAAAATCGTGAATTAGGCCAGGAGACCATCGTAGAACAATACAGCTGGATCAAGGATACGGAGGTACCTCAAAGAAGACGACCGGCAGATTCCAAGGTGAGTGCCTCTGAGTTCAAATCCAAAATTAACTAAGAAACGGGTAAGAATAAAACATAAACTAAATTCTCATACAACTTGTGTTATTGAAATCAGAAATAACAATAGCACCATAAGGTCCAGATTTATAGGCTAATGATGATGATTCAATGTTTAGCAAGAAACGTGAGGATCACCTCCTTAAAACTATCACAAACTTCTCTTTTCTACTTGATATTACTAACTCATTGATGTGCCATTTACTATAATATATAAAGAAATCATAATTTAATCTACTGTAAATGTGCGTAACGTTTATACTCTTGAGGGCAGACGAATATATGTGACAACCAATAGCTTAATATGCACATTAAGATTTTGATATAATTTTTAAATATCAAAAATATCAAAATCACTAATAAAAACTATCTATCATTTTCGATGTCGATAGAGTTACCAGCATATGATAAGTGCGCGATGACCGTCTGAGTGACAACTGTGACGAATCACACCCGATATTGCCATCTCGTATGGAAATTGAACATGCGATGAGCAGACACCCGCTTGTGACAGGGTTGTCAACATTTTAGACAAGACAGAGTGGATGCCAAGATACTTGCTTTAAAATTATTTGAGTCACCTTTATTAAATAATCAGTTTACCTCTGGTTTAAAGACTACATTGGATTTGTATTTTTTACTTTGTGTCATTGTAATAAAGTATGTGTTACTATGTTTTTTAAAATAGTAAAGTACCAATAGATATACTGCTTTTCGAAAATAATAGATGTGCTGTTTCTACTTCATTAATTTATTTCGCTGAAACTGTTTAATCTTGCATTCTAGCGGCAAGTGAGACGCTTCACTCATATCACTTCACCCGCAATTGACGTGATTCGTTGTATATAAATTCCTACAATTTATTAGAGAGCCAGAGGCGAGCGCCCACGCTTAGGCGCTTGTTACATCAACTCCCTAACTAAGAACATAAGATCCGTAAACATGCTACATCAGGTTTAACTTATACAAACTAAAGATAGTAATTAAAATATTGTTATCAAGTATGGTATGGAGGTAGTAACTCGTTTTTTTTTTAAAAAGTGAGGAATAAAAATTATCAACACTTCTTTCTTAGTCAAGGTTCTCAATCACCTAGCCATTGTGCCTCTTTATCAATTTACTAGAAATATATAGTCATTGAAATCTCACTTAAGCAGAGCTTTTTCAATAATTTCTTTTGCCTCTAAACAATTTTTCGCCTTTCAATGCTAAAAAACAAATGACGTTCGTAAAAATCTGTCGTAGATTGGAATTCAATGAGATCTCTTCTATTCCCCAGATATCCTCGTAATTTTTTAGATTACCTGAAAAAGAGTTTTTATTTATATATATTAGTTGACAACCCTCACAGTTGATCTATTGAAAGTTACAATGTGATGGTGATATCCGGGATATTGTCTGAACCGATCACCCAGAGATGTTTGCGTTTGTAACATTTTATAGAGTATAACTTCCCAGCGAAATCTTAATATTAAAATGTTAAGGTTTTTAATTACATTTTAATAAAATACTTAATATTGTTGACTACAGACTACAGGTGACACATAAAGACCAGTGTGGTGACATCCGAAACAATAAGAGATTGAAAAGCGTTTCTATTGAAACATTTTAAGACGATTTGCATTTATACAGTGGGCGATGCAGTCGCTAAGCATAAAGCTACGCACGCACCATATATTGGAGCGGAGCGTAATACCTAAAAAAAATTTTTTTTCGTTTCGATGGGAAATTTTGCGAATTTCAAAATTCGGGCTCATCTGATCCTAAACCTGTTGATTCGATTCCAAACAAATAGTATTAAAATCGGTTAAGAACTCGGGAAGTTATGGCGTAACAGACATTGCGCCATTGAAGCTGATCCATGGGAGATTCGCTCGCTCCGCTCCAATTAAAAAATAACAGTTCTTGGAAAACAATACGACGACGAATATTCTTATCGATAACATATAGATTTTTTTATTCCGAATGATGTTTTTTTTATTAAAGAACTAGCTGTTGCCCGCGACTTCGTCCGCGTGTATTTGATTTTATCACGCGTTTAACCTATATACAGCAAAAAATAATTAAAAAAAAATACAAAGTTTGGATTAATGCGTAAATTGTAGATAAAAAGAAAATGTGAACAATTGGACACAGATTATTTTCCAACTTAACCTGGCCGCTGATTGAACCCTCCCTGCAAACCAAGGGCACTTGCGGTACCATATATGACCACTGTGCCACAGAGGTCGTTTGATAAAAGCGGCCAAGTGCGAGTCGGACTCGCGCAAGAAGGGTTCCGTACCATATGTAGCTAGTACCTCATAATGCCTGTTTATAGACAATGTGCGATGTGGTTTGGTTCGAAACATAAACAAACAGTTTGTTTGGTTGACTTACACTGGACAAAGCGACATAGAGCTGACCGTGTGAGAAACAGCCGACGCTGAGGTCCACGCTGGCAACACGTAGCGTCTGCCCTTGGGCTTTGTTTATAGTCATTGCATAACACAAACTCACCCGGAACTGAACATGTTTGAAATGGAATGGGTAATTATTGGGAATCAGTGGAATTCGTGGTATAAAAAATCTTTCACCGACGCCACATCTCGCCAAAATCTCCGCTTCTATTATGTTACGCTGCAGAGAAGTCTTTCAGTCTTGTCCGTTGCATAATTTTAGGGGACCTAAATTTCTCAGCAAAATAATTGGGACGCCAGTTTTTAATTAATCATGTGTGCTTGAAGTCCAGGGGCGCTCAGAGAATTAAGAAATTCAACGGGATATTTGGTAGCGCCATCTTGCTCCATTACTCCGTTATTAGAAGTATACTCAACTACTTCTTCTTCAACATTGTTGAGTATACCCAAGTGGATTCTTGCGGCTTGGTCATTTCGCGGAGTCAAAATTGCTCTTTCGCAAGTTCTCATTATTTGTTATTTGATTTTGTTCACCATACACGGAAGAGATAAGTTATTTAATTGAATCAACAGTTTGGCAGAGATTTTCAGATAAAACAATTTGCCCTTCTTCTTCCGGATATGTCCCTTCGCCAATTTTTAGCAATAAATCAGAAAATTCCTGCGCATTTGTGTTGCCTCCTGATAGCGCCCTCATGTTCACTGTTAAGTGCATGCTTGTAACGTGTCGCCAAAGGCTTGAGCTCTTTAAGCATGCTCTTATCTCATCGGTTTTTGTTCCCCGTGGAACTATTGGCAACGTTTGTCTAAACTCCCCACAAAACAGCATCGTTACCCTACCCATAGGTTCTGGCGTCATTTTGGCGGATACCTCTGACAGTTCTATTAACTGCTTCTACTGCTTTTCGGTGTGCCATAGTGCACTCGTCCCAGATAATTAAACAGCAATCGCGTAAAACCTTTGCCTTATGACTGCTTCTAGTGAAACCACATACAGGATGTTCACTTTCGTCCAAATCTATGGGGATTTTAAACATCGTATGAGCAATTTTACCGCCGGGTAACAAAGTGGCTGCTATTCCAGACGACGCCACAGCAAGAGCTAGTTTGGCTTAAGCTCGTAATTGTGCCAAGATTATCTTAGTAAGAAAGGTTTTTCCCGTCCCACCGGGTGCATCTAGACATATAATTTCTCCTATAGCCTTGTCAATACTGTGACATATACGGTCGAATACAGTGCGCTGTTCTACAGTAAGACTGTGGACTCCGGTTCGTAAAGTTTCAGCTATTTCAGGTGGATCATAATTTATTTCCGCAGCGTATTCTCTATTAATACGTTCCCTTTCTATGGTCGGCGCTGGCAAACCATACTGTGGGAGAGAATCACCACCCATAGATGTAACTAAAACGTGTAAAGTTACTAAGCATTGATTGAAAGCAATCTCTCGTAATCTATGGCTAAAGTCACCGTCAATATTTTGTCTTATATTCCTAAAAAAGTCTTCCGCTAGTCTTTCTTGATATTTTAGCCACTATTGCTCAGCATTTGAAAGACCACAAAATACCAGTAATACAGCAAATAAATGACGCAAGCGGTGTGGACTATCACTGACGCATTCATTGGCTAAGGCGCTGAATCCCGTTACCTTTATAGGATTTATATCTAATTCGAGCGGTAATATAAAGTATCAGCATAAGTTAAGTACATAAGTTGTGTGTATTAAGATTTCCAAGGTTTTTTTACTATACCACGGGAACCCTTTAATTATCCTTTAATTTAAAAAAAAAGTATCTAAGATGTTGACCAGGAATATAAAGTATCACCATGCGAAATTTCATTGAAATCGGTCCAGCCATTTCAGAGATTAGTCCGTACAAACAGATAAACAGGCAAACAGACAAACAGACAGAGAAACAAAAATATAAAAAAAATCATTTTTTGGTATTTTATCTCTTTTTACATCCCCCTGACTTGGTTTTAAGCATTTTTTTCTATGTACAGAAATTCGACCTCTACAGTTTTATTATAAGTATAGATACTGGTGTAACTTGTGAAGGTTTTGAATAGTTGTAGTTTATATAATGGATTGGATGAAGAATTCAAAATATCTTTGTAGAATTTACACGATGCCCATAATATCACTTGATGTTTTGAAAGTAAATTGGAAATTCTCTATCGCACAAAATTTTATATTTTAGTGTTGGTTGTTATGCCGTCAATTCTGTATAATTCATAGTAATAGTTAAAAATATTGTGTGATATTTTTGAGATTTAAATCGTTAGTATTGTAGTGAAATATACCTACATCTATATGATAATCACGAGTCGATTACTTTTAAATATAAAACTACTTTAGAGTATTAGAAATATTCCAGCAGAAAATGGTAGCTTTCATCCATAAAACATAATCTGACTCACTCTGTACTGCGGTGGTTGAGAATTCAAAACCGTTGCATTGAATATCGGGAAACAATTTCATCTACATCTTGTGCAATGGTTTGGAGAGTGGAACGTGCAAATTTGAACCAAAAATTGTAGACTCGTTTAACTGTTTTATTAACTGAAGCTGCACAAATCTGCGAGAGTTAGGGAGCAAGAAAAAAATTGCGAATTACTTCTTTATTATTTAAACATATTAAATCATACAACGATTTTCACGAAAATATACTAGGATTTTAACGTGCGATTGTGCCTTATGCTGCTTGTGTCATGAATAATTAAATACGTCCACCAAAGCAAACTTTCACCTTTCACTGTTCTAAACTTTGTAATGCGATGGATTTATCGTGAAATCTCATGTTACCTTAACGTTAAATATACAATACTACCTTTTTATATGAAGAGCGTTAACAGTGCATCACATGTTATATAAATCTTTGAGTCCAAATGCTATAAAATAAGAAAACTAATTCAATGATAAATTTTGTAAGTGTTTTGTTGTTGTAAGTATATTTTTTGTAACAAAATCTAAAAAGCTAGAGAATGCAATTTAGATAACATTATTATACTTAAAAATTGAGTGATTTTTGAGATTTCTTTTAGCCGAAAATATATTTTATTTAATTTGATACTGAATATTTTATAAATATATGCTAATAACTTTTTGGACGTATGAATGTAAACTTGAATGTATGTTCTTTTTAATTGGATTTTTTAAAGGGGGAAAGTCACATTTTTGTCACCCCTGCCACAATACCTGAAGATGAGTCGAAACACAAGGATAATAATATAAAGAAATTGAACCGTTTAAAATCTATTCATTGTTTACTAAAGAACCATTTAAAGAACCACAGAGATCGAGAGAGAAAACAGAAAACTGTTTCAAAGTTTTTTCTCAATAACAGTAAAGCTCGTAAGCTAAAACAAGAAATCTGTGGCTAAACAGAGCAAACGAATATACTAAACTGTCTTGTCTTTATCAATTTATATACACATTGATAGTGTGGGCGTTGAATAGTTCCACGCTACAAGAATAAACGTATTGTGTCTGTCAACGCAAGGAACAGAACTTGCTATCGAAAGCTTCTTAAGAATAAGGTGACAGCAACTCAAAATAATAACATCTACATAGCGGATTCTCTCATATACAGCAGAAAAGCTCCCGAGAAAATTTGTAGAGCTTTACGTTGAGAATTTCCCGTTAATAAACAAATTTGATAGTGCTTCTGGAAAGGAAACTCAGAAGGAATTCATCGTTGTCGATACTGCTTTATCGTTATGACTAGTAAATATTTAAATATGTTTGGAACGTAATAAGATAATATAGAGGAACTCTATAAAGTAATTGTTAGCGCGTATGGCTTATGATTGCGGAGCTTAAGTAACGTTTGCTAGGTGACTTCTTCGGATGAGTTACCAAAACAATATTAATAAGAACTTCACATCGCACTGTATCCGCTTAGTAGGTTATTTCCCTATCTCTATAGAGGTTTCATTCTTAGGGAAGACATCATACATCCTAGTAGTGCGGCATTAGTGGACCTATATTATGATGACGATCACGTATGCTTATAAAGACATACATTATTATGGTGTTACATTCGCATTTACTTTTGTGTTCTATTATCATTAGTTTTTTATCAAGCAATAAACTTTTTGACTATTCACGAATCCATATTGCGACAGCTGCCTGCTAGTATTAATTTCTCTAGCGTCAGTTTATTCGTTCCAGTGGCTCACTATGCAACTAACTTCATTAGAATTATAGTAATCAGTGCAAACAATGCCGTAAATCCATCTTTTATCAAAACTGTCGTGGAAACAGCTATGATATTATTGTACTGACGAAAACTTGGTTACATGGTGACATAACGAATAACGAATTCATATATTTCCGATATATATAGTGTACGGCAGTGATCGTAATCGTGCGATGGCGATGGCGATGACACATTGGTTGCCGTGCTTCGCTCGCATTGCATTGCGCTTTGATTGCACCCCTCCTCTTAACCTGCCACTACTAATTGATCATGTTATGATACAATTATGATAGGTAAAAGTAAAATGCCTTATTAGGGCTGTCTTTTTTTCTAAAGTCGATACTAACACTTCTGTGGCATATTTTGGCTACATTTTGATCAATAGTAATAAAAATTAATGTTCAATAGATGACTTCAATTATGCGGAGTTTGATTGGAGTATTGATAATTTTCAAACAAAACCAGTTCAATCAAATAGGTAACAAAAAACTTTTACACAACTACCGACTAAGCTATATCTTTAATTGCGGACGTAGCCCACTCGTAACACAAGTTTTAAGTTTACCACGAGGGGTTAATGGATTGTCTTTAATGAGCAAATTTATGTTTTAATTGGAAAGCATTTTTCTACTAAACTCTTCCTTAAAAATAAGAATGCAATTATATAATAACCCTCAACTCTCTTGAAGACTGTATCAAGGACAATTTAAAGTATTTTTGGAGTTTCATTAATAATAGAAGAAACTAATCTGAAATACCTGTAAATATGCATTACTTCAATTTGAGTGCAGACCCTGATGTATGTAAATTATTCTTGGTGTTCTTCCAGTTAGCTCACACTTCAAGATTCAACACTTTATAGAATATAAATCATCACGTCTCAACTATTGGAATTTAAGTTACTTGTGGTTAACGGTGTTGGTTTCACAATAAGTACTTCTTGTAATTAGCGAGTACGACTATTTTGTAAAAAACATATTGTCAAACCGTTGGTTGACCCCAATAAATCGAAAAAGATACAGTAACGTAATTCCGTGCCTAATATATTCCAAGTTCGCTTGTATTGCGCAACTCAATATCACGGTGAAGTCAAAACATCCGATGGCTATCGCAAATATTAAGTAGCAGTTATGCTCCAAATTCCAGCTGTTCGATAACAAAGCGATAGCAATATTGGCAGCATCAAATACTTCCCATTACTGCTTATTAAATAATCCACATCAGTGCAAAATTTAATTCTGCAAATATTCATCATTGCAGCGGCCTTTCTCCGTCTTCCTGTAATTTGCTCTCTCTCTCCCGGCATTTAAATAACAATGGAGTAATTTATCTTTGAATAGATAATGCAAAATTCTAGTCGTAAACCTGAAGAACGAATTCAGCAGTAAAGAAGGATCTTAAACAATTTAATCAAGTGCCTTGATATTGAAAATCAGATGGATTGTGGAGAAAAAATTCTAATATTCCAAGCTCCCCGTATATAAAACTACTCCTATATTAATATATATATAAATTACGTGTCACGTTGTTTGTCCGCGATGGACTCCTAAACTACTTAACCGATTTTGATCAAACTTCGTAACTATCTGTTATTTGATCTAACTTAAAAGATAGGATATGTTTTTTTTTAATTTATAACACAGCAACGCGTGGCTGGGTCAGCTAGTATATATATCTTACAAACTCTTTGATAATTCACATTAATATGTTTGTAATGGTATGTAGAAAACAAAGACAGTTAAAAGTTGTCAGTAATTTATATTTACGCCAAATTCAGACAGATTCGTGAGGTTGATCAGCGACCCTACAACAACAGTTTTGAGAATACTTAAAAAGCCACAAAGTGGAAACTTTAGAAACAAGCAGATTAAACCCTTCGTGAATATTAAAAGGTTGAATCTTTCATTTATATCGTTTAGTTACGCTTTGATCTCAATGCTATATTTATATGCTGGTTCTATTTTTGCTATGGTTTCGAGATAAAAATATGCCAGTGAAAGGTCAAGGTCTCCGGCTCTGTTTACATTAACAGCATTCAGTGAAGCTCTGTTGCTTTTAGCTTTGAAAAGCCTTGAGATGGTTTATGGGTACATGGTTATTAGACGAAATTGACAAATAACGTTTCTTAATAGCTCTACTTTATTAATTGCTGGAAATTCCCCCTACTTGGATACGTAAGCATATATTTTCGAACGATCTTTAATTTGTTATTCCGAGTTTGTTTTAATAGGCAGCAATAAGTTTTCAGATTACTTAAGAGGAACAATTTTCCCATGAAATAGCCGATTTATATGGATATTTTCAGAGTGACAATTTTTAACTTTTTTCATTACTAAATGTTCCTTTGTTAAAAATAGCTGTTTTCTTTGGTCATTATCTAGATGCGATTACTAAAAGTAAATAATTAGATAAATTGCTTATTAAATAATTTACAACACTTATAGCAGAGCTGATTTAAAAAATTAGATTTTAGAACATAAAATATAAATCCTAAATTCTCAGGCGGGGAATTCACTTGTGAGCCGAGTCGGTTTTTTCTAGTACTTTTTAATTAAAATAATTTATCTTATATTTTTGTTGAAGATTCACCTTAACATATATTATGATCTGGATCCCAAATTAAATTCATAATCTGAAGTATCTTTTTTTTGTAGAAATTAAGTGCGCTTGAAATTAGCTTGTTGAAAATTCAAATATATATAAAATATGTAAGAATATTATGTGATATTTTGCACTAGGATAAAGTTTTATTGTATTGATGTTTATATGAACACGATTCACTTGATTGGGGTAACAATTATGTATATTTAATGTTTAATTCATTTAATTTTTCAAATATCGGTCATTATTTTGAAATGGAATACAAAACCCTTATTTGGTACAATAAATAACATAATATAATGCAAAACACATCAGCTGAGCTGAATTTGACTTTAATTTACGAAAATTTAGTGAATAGGTTATAGGCAAGCGCGTCACATCCTAGATCACATCGACGCTTACCATCAGGCGAGATAGTGGTCAAGCGCATGCCTATTTTCTATAAAAAAAAACTAAACATCCCAATCATCAACTATCTTCACACGACAAATGAGACAAAAAAATAAAAAAATTAAACACTTAAATATTTGTTACAAAACTCTTTTAGAATTTCTATAGTTTATGAATTCATCTACCGGAGATTTTCTTCCATTCTTCTTTTTAGGTTGCCTCTCCAACTAGTTAAGGTTAGCTGTGAAATCAGCAACTTTCTTTCTTTTTATCCAGATCCAGAGAAATTATCGTTGGTGACTTTCTGAGTCCTGGACACTGCTAACATGTTTCTGTAAGCCCATACTTCAAACACTTTTTCTGTCTAAGATCTTTTTTATTTGTCGAGGCGTCACATCCGTAAAGAAGTATGGGCCATATATAACATTGAAGAAAAAAAAATTGAAGTGGAATTTTTAATGCTGCGGTAACGGAGTACCTTTCTCTATTTTCAAACCGCACTGCGCGCCATTTCAATCCAGAGTCTTATTTCCACATCACTGACCCAATTCCGTATAATTCAGGTACTTAATAATACTCATATCTTTTATAATTTTATATATTTTGTGCATTTTTTCAACAAAATTTTCCAGTACCTTTCTAATTTTACGCTGTAGACCAGCGTTATATCATCAATAGGAGGAAAATTCTCGGAAAACTCCGACAATTGTTCACAAGGCTCGGTAGTTCGATTGGAAGAGCATTGGACCGGACTTCCAAAGGTTGCGGGTTCGATTCCCACCTGAAAATTCACTTGTGAGCCCAGTCGATATTTTGCAGTATTTTTCTATTAAAATAATTTACCTTATAAAATAGCGTTGAAAAAATGCACAAAGTATATAAAATTATAAAACTAAATGGCTGTTTCATCTTACTCGATTGCCCAAATATTTTTAAAAATGTTTTTTTCGAATATGAGAGGAAGTTCCTCACATTGATGAGATAACGCTGGCCTACAGCGTAAAATTTCGACGAGTGTTCACAAGGCTCTGTAGCTCAATTGGGAAAGCGTTGGACTGGACTTTCAAAGGTTGCGGGTTCGATTCCTGCCTAAGAATTCACTTGTGAGCCAAGTCGATTTTTTCCAGTATTTTACTATTAAAGTAATTTAATACTCATATCTATTTACCTGTTCAAGCCTTTGACCTGCCACGATCGTTAAATCGATGACTATTACCTATGTCTTGGCTTCTGACCGACTCTACCACTGCACTTATTAACAAAATCGTCATTTTTGTAGTAACTTATCTTCCGTAGACGTTGTGAGAACTGTGTTGTCGGCGTATCTTAAGTTGTTGATGAACCGGCCAATTCACACCACAGTGTAGTATCTTCAAAGTTCCCGTCATGATTGCCTCTAAATACAGACTAATTATTATTATAGACGACAGACTGCAATCGTTATATATCTATTTAATTGGTTTTTAATGTCATATATACCTATTTTCTTACTTTTAATACATGTGTCATTTATTAGGAAATCATCTTAAATTGCTTAAGATAATTTATTTTTACAGAATCTAATAATTACTACATATAAGCATTTCTAAAATCAAATAAAATTCCACAAAAATATATTTAGATGAATGATAGTAGATTTTATGTCCATTTTAATCTTATAGGAGTAAAGCCGAAATAAAGCCCAGTTCCTCACGTAGCTAAAAAGATCACCCTATCTAATTTTATTTGCAGAATAAATGACTCGCTGAATGAAAATGAGCTGAGGCGCCAATATACCAATATACGCTATTGAATTGGTGCTTGAATAGGGCTGTGTGGGCCTTCTAAGCCATTGTTCGATTGTATATCGGCATGGCGCAATTTTGACGAATTTAAGAACGTTCCTTCAAAGAAAGCCGAATATAGAATATTTTTGTTTTGAAAAACAGTGTAGTATAGTAAAGTGGTTTCTTATTTTGAAATAATAACAAAAGAATAACAAAATGCAGGGTGTGCCAAAAATTTTTGCACCTTTGAAACATTAATAGAAATGAAACTACAAATGTTATTTTGTTAATGATTTATTTAACGTTATAATCATTTAATTTTTTTTAAATGACATCGCCAAGATGTGCACCGTCTCGTCGTTGGCACTCCTGCAATCGACTAAGCAAAGTTTGGAAAACTCGCTGACACATGCTGCGGAGGATCGCGGCTATCTACTTGTGGATGTTTTGTTTTAATTGGGATATTGCAGTCGATTTATTAAGGTATACCCGATTTTTTAGGTATCCCCCAAAAATTGCATGGGATAAAGTCCGGGCTTTTCGGAGGCCATGAAATATCACCTCTTCGAGAAATCAATTTGTTCGGAAACAAATGGTTTATCAGTTAGAGCAAGGTCCAGGGAGTACGGAGGATATATCGCAGACATTCCAATTGCAACTATAGTTTAGCGGCCGTCTGTTGTGCAATGGTCTAGCGTTGTCCTGAAGCAACAATGGCCTAGAGCGATTGACCAGCCTAGGTTGTTTAGCAGATAGTTTGTAGTTGCAAACAATAGATAGCTGCCGTGATCGCTTGGCTAGATTTTAGAAAACTGTAGAGAACGACAATGGCACTAGTCCACCAAACAGTCACAAATAAATTTTTCTGAGTCAATTTTCGCTTGGGGTAGGATTTGATTAGTACTCCAGGATTCAGCCATTACGACGACCACTTCCGAGTATCGTACAGGATCCAATTTGCATCACATGCAATAATCCAATTTAAAATCTCTTCATTATTGTGTCGGTTGAAAGCGTACCGTGTTTTCTTTACTTCTATACACAACGTTGATTCTTTGAGTTGTTTCTGCAGCACTAGTGCCAATTCGCTCTCATAAGCGACACTAAAGAAAAACTAATCAGGAAAAAAGAAATAAATGATTGTTTCCGAAACTCAAATGTATTTACCAGCTAAATAGATTTCTAAATTTGAATTTGGAATTCTTAACCAAAGAGGAGAGATATTTCAGATCAAAGTAGCCAGTGCGACAAAACGTAAATTTCACATGTAAAAAATAAATACTTAGATAACCCTAGGAGGCCTTTTTTGTTGCAGGGTTATACCAATACTTAATAATGTAATTTACAGTTTACTTTTTGAATATTATTTCCATAAAGACATCATAATCTCAGTTCACCATGGAATATCTAAAAAATTGAATACCTAAAGATCATCGTTAACTAATACCATTAATAATAAGTAACTCATTAAATTAAATATAAAAATAATCAGCAAAACATTCGATAAGTATATGCTTGTGAAACTATTTTTAAAAAACATACCTAATTGCTGTGCATTGTTGGCTAAAATTTGCGTACACCTCTATTTAATGTTGCATGTGTGATAATTTCGATAAAAATGTTTTTTTGTAAAGAGAAAATGTGATATTGGCATTAAAAAAAAATAAAAGAGATGAATTAATGTTTAGTAAAATAACTATTTTTAAACTGAATTTTTAATATAAGGATTAAAGAGCGCAAAAGCGGTAAGTAAAACCTGACTCGAGTAGGCGTGTTCGAGAAAAGACGGACCTCATCCAGTTTCAAAGAGAAGCCACCTTTCATCGGCATCCTATACACTGAATTTATAACGTGCAATCCTGATCCTATCTCATTACAGTTTCAATACTGTCCCGGCGATGCTGGAACTTTGTGAGGCGATATAACAAGAAGAATAGTCGCTTTCAATGATAAATAGACAAACAGACGCAAGACAAATGGATGGATGGATGCGAGCGAGATCGTCGGAAGAGCAAATAGTAAAACAAAAGTGGAAGATATCGGAGACGACTGGAAGATAGTTCTCTAGATTGATAGTTTTATGTTGAATATTTTGAAATATCAACAATTTTAATAGCATAAAGAATATCATTTGAAATTCGAATAAGATTCTTATGAAAAAGATTTATGATGATATCAGTGTCGTCTATTCTTTCCCTAAAGTACCAAAAAATTAGACCATTTAGTTAGGAGTAAAGCTTTAACCATTCTTGTACAGCGTTTTCTTGTGACCGACGAAATCAAGTTTACATTTAGCCTATCCTGTAAGGGTTAAGACGATTATAGCAATAAATTATAATGGATTTACTTCTTTCATTGCGTTATGGAAGATGTATTTAGTTAAAACCCTCGGCAGCTGTATCTTTAAGTGAATTGTGTAAAAGATATCCAACCTCATCTGGCTGAACAAACGGTTATATTAAAAGACTTTACATGGTTAAGCTGCTTATTTTTGATTAGGGGCTGTCCATTAATCACGTGAGGCTCGAAAGGGGGGGGGGAGGGGTCCATAAAAAAATCACGAAATATCACAAGGGGGGAGGGGGGGTGTAGTCATATATCACGTGTATTTATTTTTTCAGCAAACGCGCGATACTGAACCGAAAAGCGGCGTGACGTGTATTTATTTTATCGCCAAACGCGTACAAAACGAAAGCGGCTTACTACTTCTGTAGTTCGATGTTGGCGCCGAAGTTGAGATCTGACGACAACTCTGTAACGAGGCGCCATAGCTATATTGGCGACTCGTTGCTTTCATTGCGCTCTTCTCTGGCCATTTTTCATATTTTCTTTTCTCTTCGTTTCCTGTTTTAAATTTACTGTCTGTCTCTGTTTCCTATTTTAAATTTACTGTCTGTCTCTTTTTATTTGTTTTGTTCGAAGTTTATTCTTACCAGAGTCAGCGCGTAGAGTGGTTGACTCACCGATATCAAATTATTTAAATATATTTATATTGCTGAGCAGTTATAATAAGCTCACAAGTATAATAAGCTCATAAGCATAATTCACAAGTTTTCCTGTATATATATTCTGTACCACCAGTTCCTGTTTATAAGTCTATAAGTTTCTTTAGGGCACTATTGTAAGTAGCCTTACCTTTTATAATATGTTTTTAGTAATAAATATGAAATTGTTTTTGTATTCAGTGAAATTTACCTTTTTTATATAATTGTTTCAGTTGTGCCTTAATTCCTTAAATATTAAAAAGTGACCTTGAGTGCTTTTATTTCTCCGGCTGCACCCCGTCACAACTCTATGCCATAAAGCTCAAAGCTGTCGGTAACAGGTACAGATGTCCCTCGGATAGTAGGAGTGAGGTTGAAGGAACTTCTTTTTGCAGTGAAAATACACGTTTGCGTTTTGGAGCCGTTGAAATGGACGAGGTGACTGTCACCCCACTGGGAAACGTGGCTCAACATCTGATTCGTTCGCTCAACCATGGCCTCTCTCATCAATATCACGTCGTCACCGCTGGCTCTTGAATTAGACAGGTATCTCTCTACGACAGTACTGTCGTCTGCATACCCAACAATTCCAGGTATCAACAGGTCATTGATGTGCAGCAGGAGAAGTGTCGCAGAGAGAACAGACCACTGCGGAACTCTGGCATCAATAGCCACTAAGTCAGAGGAGCAGCCATCGATAACTACTCTGAGGTTTGTGCAGTAGACTAGCGTGCCAAACCCTGTCATAAGCCTTCGAGATATCAAGTGACTCGGCAAGTGCTTCGTCGTGCATCTCGAGGGCCTCGCCCCAGCAGTGCGTCACATAAACTAGAAGATCCCCAGTTGAACGTCCACGGCGAAAGCCATATTGACCGTCACTGAGAAGATCATTGTTTTCTAGGTATGAGAGCAACTTACTGTTCAGCACTTTTTCCATTACTTTACATAGTATGGAAGTGATGGCGATCGGTCGGTAATTGCATGGGTCGGCACAACAACCCTTTTCGGGTACTAGCTGCACATTGGCAAGCTTTCAGGATTTTGTTACGGTTCTTATTTTGAGAGAGAGGCGATACAAGCGTGTTAGCACAGGAGACAACTCGGGTGCACAATACCTCTGTACTCTTGCTGGCATACCATCAGGACCACTGGCCTTATTCACGTCCAGACCAAGTAAGACTCTACGGACCTGCTTATTGTGAATTGTGATCTCCGACATTGAAGAATCACATCGAGGTATGTTTGGTGGTTGTTGAGAGCCGGTGTCTAAACTGGAACTGCTTGCAAACAGAGAAGCAAATAAACTTGCTTTTTCAGTTGCAGAATGAGCCAGTGACCCGTCAGGTTTCAGCAAAGGTGGTAACATAGGACGGCAGAAATTCACTTCGACTGACTTCGAAAGGGACCAGAATTGTTTACTTCCATTCGGGTAGGATGACAGTTTCGTACCTATTCGGCTGATATGGTCGAATCTTGCTTTAAGAATGACCCTTTTGCGTGACTTGGCGGCCGAATTATAGGCTCTGGTAAGCAGACTGTTTTCGGACCTCAGCACGAGCACAGGCCGCATTATACCAAGGCCGAGACTTTTAACCGAGCGAGATGTCGGAGAATGGAATAAAAATACTCCATTCCCTGCCGAATTACGTCTGCAATCGCATCAGCGGTGCACGATGGGTCGCTCAAAGAGAAGCAACTTTGCCGCCAGGGATAAGATGCAAATAAAATACGCATATCGTCCCAATTTGCTGACTCATAACGCCATACCCGCCTCATGCCCCTGGGGCTATCATGCGGAGGAGAGCAGACCGATACGGATTTCACCCCACAATGTTCGGACGACCCCAGTGGAGCTAAGACCGATACCGAATGTGTGTGGATCAGTTGTCAGCAGTAAGTCAAGACAATTGGGTCTGTGGCCAGCAATATCTGGAATTCGCGTCGCTTGGTCCACCAGCTGAGTAAGATTTAGCGCTAGGGCACGCTTCTCTCCCAGCATGGTCAGTTTTCTGGTATGGGAACAGCCACTTTCCAAGTCTGCCGTCTCTGTGAGGTAATCTTTGAGCCGAGTCGTCTCCTGGTCACCGCTGTGCGATCGGTAAACACAGATGTAGAGCTTCTTCTCTACCCCTGTGTCCACCAGAGGCCAAATAACGGAAAACTCGAACTTTTTAAAGCATCGGAGACGCCTACAGCAAATGTCATTATGGACGAACACACAGACCCCTGCACTCATCTTGAACTTATGCTCAAGCGTGTAACGAGGGTAGTTGAGGTACGCCTCATGCGACGGGGTTGCTATCTGAGTGTCCGTTAAGAAGAGTAGGTGCGGCTTCTCGGTCTCCAGATGACGATGGACCGGATCGAGATTTGAGTACAGTCCTCTGATGTTCGCGAAGTGCACTTTTTATGGGAGGAAGTGCAGCCGTTGTTTAACTTTCTTCTTGTGCTTCTGGATCATAGTGGTTAATGTTGGGGGGTTGAAATTTCAGACGCTAATCAGTCGACCATTAAAGTACTCTTAGGCTAAGCTAACCACAGAATGGAACTCACCTGGAGACTGCGGGGACGCCCGAATCCCCCCCGAAATGGTCACCGGGTCCTCCCATCCAGTCGCCAACTGGCACGGTGAAGCATTTCGGGATTTTTCGCAAGTTGGCGGGGCAGCCTTTCACGCGTGGCTCACGGGCCCCCACTAATTGCGGTCGGCCAATGGCTAAACCGTGATTCGGATTCCACTACCCTCCAGAATGAGTTACCTGGTACAGCATTGCCAAGATACCAAGACCGATCTTAAGTTGCGCAACTGACTTATAACCAACCCCCATTGGCACTGGTACTCCCGCCCTCCAACGGAATGCAGCAGAGCTGCTTGGCAACGGATTTCGGCAGGATGGTGGTCGCAAGCCAGGCGGCCCCCTACGGAGCCTACCACCGCTGCTGGGATCATCAGCCGTCACCACGGGCCGACTTGGTCCGTGATGCCATTGCCCGGGGTGGACCGCTAGAAGGTAGATCCTACCCACCCCTAAACCTGCAACCTCTCTCTCTACCTCTAAACGTTACCCACCAAAAACATTCTGTAAAAACTAGCCAAGTCTCGATGGAGCTGCTTGTTTATCTCTAAAAAGTAATGAAATCTAGACAAAGCCGTGCCAAGCCCAAGGTGCCTTACTGCGATTTCTTGTTGTGTGACTTGGCCGTTGAACATTCTTTATACGTTAGTGGGTACAAGTCAATTTTTTTTACACGTAATGTTATATCTGTTGTAACTACCAATGTTTGTTCAGCGAGATAATAGCCTATACTGGTATTGGTAATTGGACGCTAGACTTATAGAATCATATCGTGTGAAACAATACAATGGAAGGTGTCTTTTCGCGCTCTCTCAACAAACTTATAGAATCATATACGTCTATTTTATGTTAGATCGGTGGTCGATTTGACGCTTCAAAAAGAAGAGAGCAGAAGTCAGGATTGTCAATGCTGAATGCATGTGTTGCACAATCAACAACAGCCTAAAATGAGACACTAGCGACCTAGGACCAAGTATCATAATGGACAGAGCCCTTTGGTTTTTAGCGTGTCCGTTTTTTGTTAGTGTGCAGCTCTCGATATGTATTAGTGTGCGTGAATAGGGATGTCACTAGCGAATCGATATAGTCACTTGAATAACGATAAGCTTGTAGTTTTTTCAAGAGCATGTCAAGTTTTACCACACAGGATACACATTTAAAGTGTAAAGCTTGATATACTCTTGACTGTACATAATTAATATCATTGGCCCATAAATAAAAGTCATATTGATAAAATACACAAAATGAACTATATTTTGAAATCACACTCACGAGACAGAACATTATTGACCCTTAAATAAAATCAATTTAGTGTACATATTCCTAACACTGTTTTCAACAACAGCGTTCTTCATCACAAAATGAATACGGAGCTGTAAATAAATCTCGCAAATCGACTTTATGAGAAGATATTTATGATCTTCAAATAAACTGAATTCTGACAAGTGTTCATGCAAACATTGGAAAATATTTTTATAACTTGAGAAGTCTTAAATTTTTTGTAGGCTCCCAGTTATCACGTCTAACAGCTTTGACCCACTTACATCTTATTTCCGGGCATTTTGGGAACCTAAAAAAAATTATCGACAAAGCTACATTACATGAAAAGATACATCACTACAAATGATTTCTAAAACAATGTCTTTTAATTACATTAATTTAAGAGCAAAAACTTAAGTGTTATCAGTGTTGTGTGACACTGTATGAATGAGAAAAAGTAAAATTCAATAGTTTGGTGTTTTTATTGCGAAAAAACTTTACGTAAACCATAAATAATCTTGTTAATCATTTACGTATGAAATGATAATTCCGGGTCTTTCACTCCGCCTTTTGTTGTTCTTGACGAACAGTTCACAGCCGAACTGAACATTTTATCAATTTTATAATTCACTTTTAGTGGAAATACTCAGGTTTCTCAAAAAATCAACAAAACATTGCACTTCACCGCAATGTTTTGACCGACTAGTCGGTCACAAAATGACACGTCTCACACGGACATGGCGCTGTTGCCAACTTACATTACCTGTCTCTTTTATTCGTTTTACACTTCGTAACACAGACAGAGATACAAAGTCTTTAGTTTGTTACACGTACGTAAGAGCGGCAACCTCTTATGACTACGTCCATTATGATACTTGGTCCTAGCTAGCGACCAATTACCAATACCAGAGAGCCTACCATCATCTTTTAGCGCGATTCAAGTTCGATTGTCAAAGTGTGACACCGCTATACGCGGTCTATAGTGGCGTCTCTTTTTAACAGCTAAACTTGAATCGCTATAAGACGTGATGGTAGGGCCTCAGTATGGGCTATTGTCTCGCTTAACAAACATAGATAGTTACAACAGATATAACAATTACGTGTAAACAAAATTGACTTGTACCCACTAACGTATAAAGAATTTTCAACGGCCAAGTCACACAACAAGAAATCGCAGTAAGGCACCTTGGGCTTGGCACGGCTTTGTCTAGATTTCATTACTTTTTAGAGATAAACAAGCAGCTCCATCGAGACTTGGCTAGTTTTTACAGAATGTTTTTGGTGGGATTTCACTTCTTTTTGTAGAAACGTAGGCATATTGATTTATTTTATTAGATTTTCTTATTTGACACATTTTTTTTAGGAGTAGTTTTTTAATTATTACAAATCTATCTTTTCTCTATTTCCGGTTCTGATTCTTGTACAGTAGCAACAGTTTTTCGTATTGCCCATTCGCGTTCATTATTTATTCATTTAGACAGTTTAGATGGTTTAATTTCTGAAAGATCGCCGCGGTATTTACGACTTCGACTATTTCTTCTCGCAAACTTGTAAATATAAGCATAAAAGCCCGTCTAGTCTTATTATCCAGAGTTTCCTTTAATTTTATTTATATGCGTATTAAAAGTAGAAGGGGAGGCATTTGCCCAGCAGTGGGACGCTTTAGGGTAGATTGAAAATTAGAAGATGTGTCCCACTACGCTGGATTTTTGCAATGACAGTCGATTTTTGTTTGTACCAATAGTAGAAGGGGGTATTACCATATCTCTAATACAGCTGAGGGTTCTTCATCGGATACTTTAGACCTTCGATTTTTGACATCAAATGAAGCAGCCCACCAAGTTGAATACTTTTTGTAAAGGCGGCATGTCTATCTCTAATAGTTTGGATGGGCTCTTGTGTTTTCTGATCAGGGTCACCAGGTACTCCAGATCTTCGATTATCCTAGTTTTTATAGTTTTCCCTTTATGTGGCCATTAAACCCTAACTCTGTACCAAATTTCAGCTCTCTGAGTTTATGGGAAGTACTAGTTCTATTTTGATGATCATAAGTGAGTGTCGTAAATGCGAAACTTTGCTTTCGCTTAACTTCGGAACTAAGTGACCTACAGACTTGAAATTTTGGATTTTAAGTGTGTGATTACAGCTTACTAGATGACGAAAATTTCTGCGTTCTAGTCTTATCTAGAGGTTCTCAAATAGGGGCCTGAAAATGCAGCGAAATGGGTCGAGTAAAGGATGGTACGGCAGTGTTTGCTTCGCGCTCGACTTGGCGGTGGCACTACCGTGCCCCCCGATTATTGTAGTCTTTAATTTTCTATAATGAAATAGGATGATACTTATACCTGTATTTTAAATATATTTAAAAAAGATAAGATTCTTTGTAGGTACTATAAAATACACGTGATATAGTGTGTGTGGGGGGGGGGGGTAGTCTGAAACCTCACCATGTATCACCAAGGGGGAGGGGGGGTTAAAAAATGCCAAAAAAAACATCACGTGATTAATTGTTAATTAATCACGTGATGTGTTAATTGTTAATTAATTGAAGGAATTGGTGATGTTTATACAGGATTATACAGCTTTATGATAATAGTAATTTGAATTTATGTACGTAAACTGAAACTATTCAATGTCACCTTAGATGATGGGTTTATTGATGAGTTAGGAACTGAAATCAAACAAACAAGACGATTCATGAATAACAAGACACTAATATTAAATAAATCGCTTAATAATAATAGTTTCAAACATGCACCAAAAATTTCTTATTAGCAAATAGTGAGCAACAATAATAACAAGAGCGCAACTACCCGCTGCGGAGGCAGTAACAATTTTATTGCCTAAAACTCCTATTCAACAAAATCATGCGACATTTTCAATTCATTCAATTCAATGATTCAATTAATTTATCCTTACTAATATTATAAATCGGAAAGTGAGTTTGTTTGTTTGTTTGTTCCGCATTCACGCCGTAACTACTGAACCGATTGCTTTGAAATTTTGCAGACGTAAAGATAGAAGTCCGGATTAAATAATAGGGTACTTTTTATCCTGAGAAATTGATATTCCCGAGGAAAAACAAAAATATTGTTTGCTTGATGGATGGATTGTAGATGGCGCTGTGTGTCGTTTAAAACAAGGTAAAATATTGCAAACGAATATAAACATGTAAATTTAGAAGCTAAATGATACGATAATGAATCCCCGAAAATGAGGAATTCCCGAGGGATGACGTACAATTTGTTTTATCGTCTAAACTGTTTTTTTTTACATCTACTTATATGTTGCAAACGAATATGAACATGTAAATTTTGAAGCTAAATGATACGAAAATGAATCCTCGAAAATGAGGAATTCTCGAGGGATGACGTACAATTTTTTTTATCGTCTAAATTGTTTTTTTACATTTACTTATCCTGAAATCACTAAAGTCAACGAATTACTAATTGGTATAAGTATTAGTTACGTTATTTAGTTCTTGAGGTTTGCGATAGATGGCGCTGGGTGTTTTTTAAAACATGGTAACGATGTGTTTTTTTAAATACATAAGAAGTGGAATGATAGCTTACGCTATTTAGTTCTTGAGGTATGCGATAGATGGCGCTGGGTGTTTTTTAAAACATGGTAACGATGTGTTTTTTAAATACGTAACAAGTGGAATGATAGCTTACGCTATTGCTTTATACCACAATATGACCGAATTCCACGCGGGCGAAGCCGCGGGCGGAAAGCTAGTTATCTATAAGTCAAGCCTATATTTATTTAAGAAAACTGAAGATGCTAATGGTTTGGCTACTATTTTATAATTTAAGTTACGTATTTGCTGCAAACAAAATCCAGATATTCACCATTCACCATCATAAAATACACGTATACTGTTAGGAGTTCGGTAACCCAGTAGTTAATGTGTGCATATATGAATGTCGAAGTTAAGCAACTTTGGAAAGTGCCAACTATTAGATGGGTGACCGAATTGATTAGCTCGACCTCCTCGTTTATAAAATACACGTATACTGTTAGGAGTTCGGTAACCCAGTAGTAAATATGTGCATATGAATGTAGAAGTTAAGAAACTTTTGAAATTGCCAACCATTAGATGGGTGTCCGAATTGATTAGCTCGACCTCCTCGTCAAGCTTTCAAATTTGCATTGTGCTCGCATCGTGAGTTATAGCTTATCTTCCCTACGGTGTTTTTCATTCAGTGAGAAGTGTTAACATTAAAAGGCTGCTCTGAATGATGGCTTATTTTTCTCGTTGGCCCATGTTAAAATATACACAGCTTCATATGAGCATTCTCCCAGACAGGCAAGATTTTAAGTTAAACTAGTTGGAGATAAAGTCCATTGTTGGTCTGTGATCGCCATGTGTTATTACACGTAAATTAATTAAAATGATACGATACCTATCCAGAACTTTTCATTTTGGTTTTACTGAATGGTATGGCATATTATCGCAAACTTAATTAACTTTAGAAATGAACAATACGTGCTTTTAAAATAATTAATTTAAGACATGTTCACCTTTGTACATTTAAAAGCATATTTCAGCTGTGAAAGGCTTATTGTGCACCACTCTTTAGTATTATAATTAAAGCTTAGTGTCTCTCAAATTCTTTGAAATCACTTTTTTGTATTTAAAGTTCAATTTTGAACTTGACTTACCCAACTGAATTTATTTATTTTCCATCATCATTTTTAAGGAAGCCGGATATTTAATGTGTGAAATTAACATGAAAAATATTGCAAGAAATAAAATATGACCGAACCGGTTCTTAAATCTTATGGAATAAATCTTATGGAAAGTATTGCTGCTCATCACGTTGATCTTCTCACTTCCTTTGGCGACGGCGTGGTCGATGCCATATTGGTCTCTGAAACCTGGTTAAAACCCTCTTTACCTTCTACGTGTTGCTCACTTCCTGGATACCATCTGTTTCGTAACGACAGAACTGGCGCTGGTGGCGGTGGCGTGGGAATTTACCTGCGCAACTGTTTTAATTCAAGGGTTATATCTTGCTCCTCACCTGTCTATACAGGCTCCATTGAATACCTTTTTCTCGAAATAATACTTCACCATAAAAAAATTCTTCTGGGCGCATTGTATAGTCCTAATGACCAGATTGATTATTTTAATAATCTGGAGAACACTCTAGAAGGACTCGTTCCAAATTTTGATTCTGTCATTCTCATGGGAGATCTAAACACATGTCTATTAAAAAATGATTCTAGAGCTAATAAACTTAATAATCTTCTTTCTTCCCTAAATCTTCATATACTGCCAATGAAGTCTCCAACCCACTATTTTCCTAATTGTAGGCCATCTCTCCTAGACCTCGTCATTGTCTCTGATCCTAACATCGTTGTGTCTCACGGGCAGATGTCAGCCCCATTCTCTCATCACGATCTAATTTATTTGAGCTACAAAGTGCGTCCTCCAAAAGTTAAACGTAATATTCGTTTTATGCGCAATTTTCGACATATGAACTTGGATTGCCTGAGGGAGAACATGAGGAATGCAGACTGGTCTTTGGTGTTCTCAGCTGACAATATTGACGCTAAGGTTAATTACTTAACTTCCTTATTGATAATGATTTATGATATACATGCTCCGGTAAGACCTGTACGTATCAAGCATATGCCTGCACCATGGCTTACTGCTGCAATCCGAAAAGTAATGGCAAAGCGTGACAGGGAAAAGAGCCGTAATAAAAAGTCTCCTTCGGTTGAGGGACTGCAACGTTACAAAAACCTCCGTAATCTTTGTAACAGGATGTGTAGGGATGCAAAGAGGAAGTACATTCATTCCCAAATTAATATACGGAATCAAAAACAAACTTGGAGTTTTTTGAGATCTCTCGGAGTGGGTAAGCCTAAGGAGATGTTTCAGACTTCCGTGGATATTAATGCTTTAAATAGTCACTTTACCTCACCTCCACTTGTTTTAGATGCGGTCTGTAAATCAGCCGCTCTCTCTTATCTTGGAAGTCTTGCCCCACCCGACTGTCCACCTTTTTCCTTCAATGCAATATCTGAAGAAGACGTCATGAGGAGCATCAAGTCCATTTCCACTAAAGCTATTGGTAGCGATAACCTAAGTCTTGACATGATTCTTCCTGTACTTGAGGACATTGTGTCTGTTATTACTCACATCATTAATTTCTCCCTGCAACACAATGTCTTTCCTGCTTCATGGAAAAAAGCTCATGTCTTACCCCATCCTAAAGTACCTAATCCATCTTCCTTTTCTCAGTTTCGTCCTATCTCTATTCTTCCGATTCTCTCCAAGGTCCTGGAATCTGTCGTTCAAAAACAGTTATATGCTTTCCTCGTTTCAAATTCACTTCTCTGCCCTCATCAGTCGGGTTTCCGTCCCTCTCATAGCACGGTTAGTGCGCTGCTGAACATTACTGAGGACATTCGTTATGCGATGGACAATACCAAACTCACAGCTTTGGTATTACTGGATTTCAGCAGTGCGTTTAACTGTGTGGACTTCGACATACTGGTTGGTGCTCTTCGTGCGGTTAATGTCTCCATCCCGGCTATTGACTGGTTCAAATCATATCTTCTCGGCCGTCAACAGTGTGTAGCCTATAATGGCTCTTTTTCGAATTGGTCAGATATTTCAGCAGGTGTACCACAAGGTGGCGTGCTGTCACCTCTTCTTTTTTCTATATTTATTAATAACATATCCTCTGCTATCTCTTCCTCTTTTCACCTTTATGCTGATGACCTTCAACTCTATAGACACTTTTCCCTATCTGAAACTGCTGATGCGATTGATGCCTTAAATCAGGATCTAGCATCAATTAAAGCGTGGTCTGCATCTTTCGGTCTTTTAGTCAATCCCTCTAAATCTCAGGCTATAATAATTGGCAGTGGCAGGCTTAGGAGCCAACTTGATTGGAATCTTATACCTCCCCTTAATTATGACCAGACTCCAATTGCATATAACGACAAGGTAAAAAATCTTGGGCTGTTCATGGATAGCTCTATGTCATGGTCTCCTCACATAGGTGAGGTGAGTAAACGTCTGCATTACTCTTCTCACTCTCTTAGGCGACTCCAATACTTTCTTCCCTTTAAAACTAAAATAATGCTTGCGCAATCTATCCTGCTCCCCATTCTCGACTACGCCGACGTCTGTTATCTGGACTTAACTGAAGATCAGCTGAATAAGCTCGAACGTCTCCAGAATCTAGCCATCTGGTTTATATTTGGGCTGCGAAAATATGATCGGGTGTCAGAGTTTAGAACTCGATTAAAATGGCTGCCAATTCGTATGCGCAGAGACATGCACATTCTTACCACCTTGTTTCAAATCCTAAAAGACCCTAACTCTCCTCCCTATCTCCGTTCCCGGTTCCAGACTCTTCCCCCTCCTTCTCGCCCTAGGCGGGCCTGCATTACTAAGATGCTAGAATTGCCTAAAGTGAACACCAAATTTTTTCACAACTCCTTCTCATTCCGAGCGGCACAACTCTGGAACAAACTTCCTTTAGGCATTCAAAACTGTCCGTCCATCACTTCCTTTAAAACCAAACTCAAAGATCACTTTCTAGCACAGTTATCATAGTCTAAACATAACCAACTTACTTACAACCTTTACTATAGTTATCTACTTTATCTATTTACTCAATGTGTAATTTTATTTATTTATTGTATTTATGTAGTATATAGTTAGTTCCTATTTATGTAGTATATTCACATAGTATAATAGCTTTTTTATTTTTTTGGATTTTGATTGAGATTATAATTTTTTATTTTTTATTTTATTTTATGAATATTATATGATCTGCACTCTTAAGTTGTCCCGCTTACCTATTTAATCACCCACATACCCTTGGTTGGCTGGAAGAGATCTCTTTTAGAGATAAGCCCACCATTGCTCACAAATATATGTAAATGTACGGTTTAATTACTTTATAAGTGCAATAAAGAGTATAATATAATAAAAAGAAAAACCAGACAAGTGAGAGTTTTACTCACACGGAGAGGATTCCGTGATGAAAATGTTATAGATTTACCATGTTTTTGATTCTAACCCAAAAATAAACTTAACTCTGTGGTTGAAATATATGAACTCCTATACATTTCAAATGCTAATGTGTAGTTGACATGTCAAAAAAAAATATATGATATTATGACGAATTAGCGGTACTTTTGCTATAAGACCTTGCTTCACGCTAAATTTCATGGCAGTACCATATAGATTTTTATTCCGTTAAGAGTATATATATTTTTTTTTTTTGGGGTATAAACAGCAGTATCTTTTGAATTTCATACTTCACAGCTTTAAGGAACTGTTTAATGGTTTTAATTTAAACTCGATACCTCCACGCATTCTCGAGACAAAGGTTCTTGACAGACAGACGGACGGACTGACAGGAAATTGATCCTATAAGGGTTCCGTTTTTTCCTTCTGAGGTACGGAACTAGATGTGAGGAAATAAATAAAAATTGGACGACACCTTCTGAATGTATTGAATGAATTGTTTACTACTTTCAAGTGATATTTTGAGGCATTGTTTATTTTGTTACGTGTTGTTGGTATTGGATAGTCAAAAGAAAAATAATTATTTTAATTGCAGATTTATTAAACTAAAAACTAAGACATAGTAACAGATATTTAAAACTGCAATGAATCTATCGTAGTTGATAAAAATAGTCGCATAAACCATCGCAAAATATCGCAATCACTTTCCTAAATCACGTAGCTAATAAAATCTTGGTGAAAATTTTAAGAGGGTCGTCTTCATGCCTAAGTAATCACCTGATGGACCGAAGTGCGAAAATTGCAGCACATCTTTGATTTTCGATCTTGGAATCAACTTATGGAACTTGTGGTGTATTATATTACCACGCACATTTTCCTATTTTTGACAGAGTACTACGGTCATACAGCATCAAACTCTTCTATTGGTGTCAATAATACCTCGTTGTATGCCTAATTGCTGCAGTACCACTCCACTTTGGTTTCTAGAGGCTACTCTTTAATCCATTCTATAATTTGTTTTATTGTTAAGCTTTCACGACTTCTTCACTACATCATCCTGCCTGATCGTGTCAGTTCACAGCCTCCTTATATGTACTGACTTCTTTATCCTTTTGTATCGTGCCGTTATTCCTTAGAGCTTCTTCTTCTTCTGGTCATCAATATACATTTCCATACGATCTGCCTTTGTGCTATTTCACAGTAAAATCTTTCCTAACTAAAGAAAGACAATACACTACTGTTGTTAGGCAATCACATCTGCTGTTACTGTTACTATGTCATGCCACAGTCACATTGCCTACTTTCTTCAGACAAGAAAACCAAAAATGATTTTTTCTCGGATGTTACTAATTTTTTGATCGTGTTAGTGAAAAATTTCCAAAAAATTAAAACGTGGTGCGCATTATACTTGAAAAACTATTCAACGCCATCCACAGCATTACTATTGCATTGGTTTAGTTAGGAAGGGATTTAGGAAAGATAATGAAAATATTAATATAATATCAATAACGCTGTTGATCTAAATTACGCACCACGTTTTAATTTTTTGGAAATTTTTCAAATTCTGCGTATGAATGTTCAGAACAATACATAATATTCAATAAATTTTATAATATTTGTATCGTAAATTTTCATTATTACCAAAAATTTATTTTTATCTTTTTAGTCCATTTGTAAAAATTTATTTTCTCCTTTTTAGTACATCTATAACCCGTAGTAAAACGTGGTTTTTTAAAAGTTTTTTTTTATAAAGTATTTATTATTATTATAAATATTTATTTAAATTTTCTTTATATTTATCAATAGTTATAGAAGAGCAAATAAACATTTTTGTAAATTTTTTAGGTATCTTGTCAATACAATTCTTGATTAAGAGATTAAACATGGGAAATAGTGTCTCAATCTTGTAAACGAGAAAATCTATTGAACGAAGTAGTGTGCATGGCTCTTGTTCGCTATAAATATCTCTCTACCGAAAGTAAAAAAGGGATACCGTTTACATCCAAAACATGAAATTTCCATAGAAATGAAAGAATTTTTATTAAATAATTTAAAACTATATAGTGTTCGGAAAATAGTAGGATGACAAACGATACCTTAAATAACATCCCCAAAAGCCTTAATAACTAATTTCGTTCAGTAAATACACCGGTTTAACAGGCCAAAATCAGGTCAATACATAATGGAGGAGCCTATTACAATTTGGAATTCTAAAAGCAAGTTATTAAGCACCTTGGCCCAAGTTATTATGGCGATTCATCGGAATTTGCTTACCTAATGGCGAAAATAATAGACTTGCACTGCATTACAGACCAAATATGTAATATATTCGAAGATTCATGAACCATTATGGCGCATGGGTGCAGGTTTCCAAATGCAGAATAATGAGTTCAGTTTGAGAATTACTTCAGTCATATAAAACGCTGTTTTGCTGCTTGAATATATACTTTACTCGTATAAAATAGAAAATTACTGATTAATTACAATATAACGAAGAAAACGATTTAAATAAAATGAAAATGAAATGTAAAGGGCACCTTTAGTCTTAGAATGGAATCTTAATCTACTAAAGATGAATAAAATTACAAAATTAATTTATAAAGTACTTAAGATTGTCGTATTACAGAGAAGTGCTTGTAATAATAAAATAGGTACATTTGATCCTGGAGCATTCCAGGGATTTGAAAGAGAGAAAAGAAAAAAAAATTTCACCTCACATGCTCGGAAAAGTTTGGTTTGTCATTCGATTTCTGCGTGGAAAATTGTGTTTTATCCGCTAAAATGTTTTAAAATTTGAACCTTTCTGTGCACAAAAACACACATGATACCTTCGGCATCGTTATTATAGTCTCAGTAAGTTTCATTTTGACGTGACAACGTCTTATAAATTGGTTTGCCGGGTGACACTTCAAGAAACTGCGTTACGCTCCAGTCACATTATGCGCTTACAATGAGAGCGAGTGAGAGGCACGCGTCCCTTCCACTCGGGCATGGTTAGCCCGCCTAAGAGCGAGAGAGACAGACATAAAAAGTGGAAGGGACGCGTGCCTATAAATTAATGTTTTAAATATAATTCTTTGTATAAATAAATGTTTTAAATTGTTACTATTATTTCATCCTTCTTCCTACTATACGAATGAATATTCACATTAAAATTATTTTACCACTCAAAGTCGTTGTCACGTAAAACTTTCGCCGTATACCGACTTTACAGGCAACCAACCAGTTTTTATTCTTATTTAAATTAATACAATAATACTCCGTTTTGGTATTATTTTTTTTTTTAGTTTATCAATTATACAAGAAACCAAAATAAATATTATTTAGAATTATTATTTTATTATAAGAATTTCATATGTATGATGGGTGAAATTTCATAACATATGATTGGATTTCGGACCGCACCCGAAAAAGAACTGTTGCGCTCGGCAGCAAAGTTTTTAGCGTCCCGTACCTTTGAAAGAATAAGATTCTATGTTTCAATAGAGGTAACTCGCGCCAATCTCAACTTTGCAGCCTTGGATAACAAATAACTATTTTTACACAGAAAAGACAAAAGAAATACAAGATATTAACAGAAGAGCGGCAACAACAATGCAAGCAAGCAATACTGTTAAGAAAAAAATAAAAGCGAACAACAGCATTGAGTGAGGGTTTTGAAACTTGACTTTGATTTTCAATCGCCTCAGTTTTTTGACAGCTAAGAAGGTTCAAAGAAAATTAAATAAAAAGTAAATGAATGCGCATTCATGCTTATTTTAATATTAATCAATCTACTTATATAGCTTTAATTGATATTGTTTCTGGTAGAGTATACATAAAGTATAGCTAACACATATCTGATAAAGATTAAAAACAAACAATGGAATGTCTATTAGATTAATGGTTATTACAAAAGACCAAGAGATGGCACTTATTTTAATAAATTATATCCTTTCAAATTTTACGGGATTATATCCGAGTTTAATTATTTTACTTAATGAGCCTGAATGGACAGGGTATGTAGAGCTTGGGGTACACCTCTGCCTACGCTCCGTGCGTAATTGCCGAGGAAGTCGTACATATATACCCGCCATTAACCTGCGGCGGGTCGAATCTATAAAGGATTTCCCCTGGCTTGCGCTTGTTTGTATGTATGGTTGACTCTCAAGCCATTTACAGTTACTACGTGATAGTTGGAATGGCATAAGAGTGACGTACCGCTATACGAGGCATGCAGCTAACCTATTATTATATATTATTTAGAGATGCGCCGAATGTTCGTTTTGTATTCGGTATTAGACGTATTCGGCATCTTTTCCACTATTTTTATGCGGCCAAATTATTCGGCTATTTATTTTAAAATTATATAATTAATCAGTATATATATTATATACTGATTAAATGTGCTTGTATTAACTTTTTTAATTGTCTCTATATATTGACAATTCTGCGGTGGTAGAATGTATTTTCTATTGGATTTAATTTTATAATATTTGGACAACATCCCTTTATTTTCTGTTCTATCTTAAAATTACAAACCCAACAACATGCTCTAGGATGGCAATCTCAATTTTATTTTCCACACCCAACTGATAAAACTTTTCACAGGCGAGTTTACTGTTTTTACAACGCAATGCAACAATGAATTGTACCTGTTTAGTTTATGCAGCAAGTTGAAAGCTATTGTTGCCAAAAACGTAGAATACAGAACCTAAATTTATTTAATTTACTTGCATTTGTTAGCAAATAACACAAATAACGAAATGCCGAGTGCGTTTTGTAATACCGTGCATCGATATAGTAAAGGTTTTATTTATATTTAAAAATTAAACAATACAATAAATTTTTATACTACTTCTATTATTCTAGAGATAATTACAAAATATTGAAAAAGATTCAAATGAATTAGGTCTTTTTTTCTTTATTTATTGCTTGAACAATTTGTGCATTTAGCCAGTGTCAAGTAAGTAAATATAATCTTTATTCTATGTTCTTGAGTAATTTCCTAGGTTTCAGTAAAGAATTGTTTTACTGAAACCTCGTCGTGGTCTTCTTGAGAGAGCGCGAAAAGACACCTTCCAACCTGTTTTGTTTCATGCATATTCAGAATCACTCAGTGGTTAATAACCCACCATTATTACACACTATTATCAACCACAACACAAAATTTGACAAGAAAATCAAAACCATTAAAGTGACGCTTCGCGATCCCGCCAAAAAGTCTGATGAATTAGGTTAAAATATAAATTTAACAATCACCATCATCATCTCATGTGAAAAACGTCCACTGCTGGACGAAAGCCTCTTCGAAGAGTGGGTAGTATTAGCATATTGTTTGCTTGGTAGGCAGGCAGGTAATTAACACAGGCAGGTATTAACCTCCAGTATCATTAATCGCCTTTTACGAAAGGCTTGAATAGGTGTTCGCACTATCGGCAGACTTAAGGAAATGTGAAGGTTTGTTGCCAATAGGTTATTACTTTTTATTCACCGTTTGTTAGCCTCACAAAGGACAAGGAGATTAGAAGCTCAGCTCCCACCCCCTTGCAATGACATTTCGGTAAGTTATGATCTTTTCCTATGGGAAACCGGCCCTGTTCCAAGTGTCTTCTTCGTCTGGAAAAGCGTGGAAGTGGCTTCACCCATGTTGATAAGGGGCTGAAAGTGTTCCAGAAGCCCAATAACATGTTTTACCTGTCATCTCTAATTAACATATCCACTGAAAAGAAAGAATCAATCCTATCATATCCCTTAACTAAGAGGGCTTCTTTAAAACAAAAAGGTTATTAGCGCCACCCATAACGTGTGCACCTGACTGACTACTGTCGCCTTATGTAGTGCCGCATAATGGAAACACTGTTAACTTATGTGGTCTAGCAACATTAACCGCGCTCTGCAACTTTCGCTGCGGCAGTAATTTTCCAATACTTTCCATTCCTTCGGTACAAGGCCAATACACCTGGTAATAAAACTTCCATTATGGCGCACGGGGCTAATAGACCCTGTATCGTTTAAGAAACTTAAATCCTTTTTTGGCTTCCGTTCGGTGCCAGATGTCTAAGCCTGGTATTAAAGTAGGTACACCATTGGAATCTATTTAAATGATACATCTTAGATATATAATCATTTTTTTCCTACACCGAACCAAATTGTCAATGCTATACTTTTCTTAGCAGCACTGTAAGCGAGACATATACAAGATGTTTAGACCTGGTTCCGCACTAAAGGAGTCAACCTAACAAAAAGGAGCAAACTCACACTGCGGATTTGAAATTTTAAGTATTATAATAGGGCTTCGAATTTATTCACATCACAAACTGAAATTCGTTATGTACACCATTCGAGATTACAACATTTTGGCCATTGCGAACACATATCGGACGTGTATATAAAGTAACAATTTTTCAACAGAATACCTACGGCGTCGCTTGGGGAGTCAGGGCAGGTAGGCAGTTTGCTGCGAGGGTATTATAAGTGGTTGAGGACACTTATAAATATTTCATATATCTACCTAGGCAAGTTTATTCGCAAATAAATATATAATAACGCACACTACTTCACCAAAGTACATGATATGCCTACAATACGTTTGCTATGCCTATGATATGCCTGACTCGACAGACTTTATACTACAAATAAACACAATTCATTCTTCCAAATTTCAAATCATAGATAGTCACAATATTGATTTTAAAATAAAATAAAAGTTAGTAATAACACACGGATGCTACAGTTTACTACAATTAGGTTTAACAACGCCGATATAAGTTTTTATATTAACTAGCTGATCCGGCCACGCGTTGCTAAGGTAACGTTCATTGATGACCCGGCGACGCGTTGCTATGGTAACGTTAATTGATTATAAAAACTGTTATTCTTAGGCTTATGGTAACTACGGTAACTATATATGGTAACAAACACAAAGTATTATCATAATATAATGTACTGATTAAGATTAATCACGAATTTTAAACAACTGCCATCTAGTCCTAAACTAAGCAAAGCAAAAAGGATATAATGTATAAACATATAAAAAACAATAAATATTCGAACCCAGAAATGTTGGCACAAGACAGGATGCCGTTGCACCAACCGGTCTTCAATAAGTATTATTTCCTAAGTCACGGAAATTAAATCGACGCCATAGTAAAGTGTAGAGCTAAGTGTAATTACACAATTTATAGTTGCCTTAATATCATGTAGTGCCATGTTGCATCGTTGATTGTCTCTTTAATATTCTATTACTATATCGATGGATACCTGTCTGTTTACTCCTCGTAAAGCTAATGGATGTTAGATAAGTAGATCTGCAGTCGATGCTTCACAAAATTCGGGCATATGCATAACATTCGGCCAGTAATATCGTTCTTTAGCGGAGAAGAATACAAAAAAGTTTGTTTTCTTTATCGGTAATGCTTACTAACTTCTAATTTTTTGAAGTATAACGCCTAGTATGACTTTTATAGGCAAAAAAATTGCCAGACCTTATTGGGTTTCTTGATAAACTGACAGTTTTAATGTAGGTAAATTGGTATTTCTATACCTAAAAAATTTCACTTTAAATTAGCGTCATAAGCTCTAAATTGACGTAATCTCTTAATCTCCAAGTTTTACAAAAGAGGAAATGATACTGGTCTCATTTCGCAAATTAATTTACGAAATAAAACATCCAAACTTTCCTCTGTTTTTATTCACAAGGTGCAACTCAAAGGAAGCGACATCAAAATAATTTTCTGGTCCGCTGGCTCAGAGCGTTAATTCAATGAAATAGACATTAGCTCCTTTGACATGATTCTGAATATCAATTATGCGGACAAATGGTTGGTTCGCGGGCTCTAATCGGATAGCACATTTATGCTATGTCATTAAGTGCTCATTATGCTCCACTGTTTGACATTTATAATTAACTCACCTGGCTTGGTCGTCGGAGCGTTGGATAAAGTGCAGGAGATTGAATGAATCAGGCATATTATTTTAGCAATTAATATTAGTACAAACGTCTACTAACATCGTATAGTGGTACATTTGGTGATGGTTTGTAAGAAGAGTATGTACTATAGTTTTCGCGTAAGTGGTGGGCATTATCGTATCGTTATAAATACAAAATTAATTGGAGATTTATTTGTTACGTCCCCATTAAACTTGTCCGTTTGTCTCCTATTTTATTATTTATCGTGGGCAGAACAATCTTTATTATTCAATTATATAAAATATCCATCTGTGAAATTAATAAGTATTAACAGGTATTTAACTTGTGTATTTTACGGCTCGTTGTTGCAGCGGTAGCGATTGTGACTCTTTTTTCATTTATTCTTAGGAAAAAGCGTTACGCAAATCCACCGTCAGAGAAATAATACGAGACTCTCCTCCACCCATCCGGCTAAGTATTGGTTGAAGAGTTAAAGAGCATACCCACTTAAAAACTAAGAATGCACCCTCACACGCCGTCGTTGCATGCCTTGATGCCTTTAGGCATCCCCCAGATGGGCAGTACTATGCAATAGACCAACAATCCTCTGACACCTCTGCCGATGCGATGCTAGCTTTATACCAAAGGTCCCGGATACCAAACCAAATGTTTGTCTTTGTTGAGTATCAGCATTTTTTCCTGAGTAATATTTATTGAGAAAATTGTATCTATTATTTTCTAGTTTCCTATTCTAAAAATTCTACTTCATTTGCTGATGTATAACATATATTATTTACTTGGCTCAATAATTTTTGGGTTCTATTTTATACAAAGAAAATTGTAATGAACTCTTTATAAATATTACACATTAACTGCCATACAGAGATAATACTCTACCTCTCCAAACTGAGTCGTGGTCTTGGGTTTAAACAAATTTACTTCACTTACAACTAGTTGCTTGATCAGAATATTTTTTTTTTATTTCTTGTCCTAAAAGTTTTGAATGACACAGAAAAAATAATTCTGAGACTAAAACAAAACCGGACGACAGCAGCTCTAAAAGAAAATAAGGTGAAATGAAACTAAGCGGTCAGCCTCAGAGAATTTTTTACCCCAGTATGGCTTTATCACGGCATTTTGGTCCTGATTTTCGCTAAATGGCAGTAATAGGCTATACACATTACGTTTTTAACTTTGTTATATAGAAATGAACATACACTGGGAACAGAACCTAAGTTTATATTTACAAGTATGTATTGATCCTTAAAATTTTCTTTGATATCGACTGAGGTTTTTCGGAACCTATTCAAGCTAGACTTTTAGATAATTCTAAAAACGATAATTTACGATTAGGCATCTTATACATTGCAGTTTTACTTACATCTAGGCAATTTTTAATAATAAATATACGCCTCAATTTTATTAATTAACATTAATAACACTGCTACTTATAACAAGAATAATTTGAAAAGTAATTTTCTTATCATAATAATAATAATAATATTTTCCACAATCACACCAATTAGCCTAGCCCAAAGTAAGCATCTTAAGGCTTGTGTTATGGATATTATGGTAACAGATAGACGTACTTATACGATACATAGATATGTAAAATTCATAGAAATATATATAAATATCCATGACTCACCTGCGTATGACCTCACCTCACCTCACCTTTGTACCTACAAATGCTCGTATTCATCATAAAAACATCTGCAACAAATAAGACCGCTACACATGATACAATAAGTACACACAGATATATTAATCACAAGATTGCATTGAGTCCATTTGCAGTTTTACACATTTAAATATTATAAACTACTGTTTTCGTTCAGAGAAACCATACTAGAATGCTCGTATGAGTCTAATGTGGGCATACTTGTGTCGTGGTAGTATATTACAGCAATCAGTTGTCGTTCTTACAATGGGATGCTATCGGAGCCCCAAGCACGCACCCTTTATGTAAATGTAGCTCCATGAAGGGACGTTATGGAGAGGATTTTTTGATAGGCGATAGCGTAGGTTAGGTTATCTTTCCCATTGATATTCGACTTAAAATTATTTTTCCTTCTCAATGTATTCCCCCTTAACTCTAATACATTTATTAGACTTATCAATTAATTTATTAATACCTTCGAAAAAAAATGATTTCTCTTTGTCGTCAAAATAGGCCGAAATTGCGCTCTTCACTTCTTCTTCGCCGGAACATTTCTTCGCTCGAAGCTCTTTTTTCATTTTTGGGAACAAATAATAATCACTTGGGGCTAAATCTGGGCTATAGGGAGGATGTTCCAAGATTTCGAAGCCCACTCTTTGAACAGCAGCCATCGCAACTTGCGCCTTGTGCTCACTCAATTTTCTCCATGTTGCAAATTTTCTTCCGGATTGACTTGTTGATTGACGTGTAGCTCAAGTAATTATGACCTTTTTTTTGAAACTTAGTATTTAATGACTTATTAGAAAATAACGATTTTATAGTGGAAGTCCAAAAAAATATCATTATATACATTTAGTAATTGGCTTAACAGCCGTTTATTTTACACAGAATTACGTGACATTTGATCCTCATCAAAGCGACGATTGCTTTGCACTTAGGTATTGAAAAAAAATTCAAAAAGTAGTTTAATGCAGTGGGTACTACATATTTCATGCAATTTGAAAGTCGAAGCTCATTATTGCTAATTCCAGAGGCCGGTCGTCATGTTGTAATTTTTTTTTTAATTCCGCTAAAGCTCGCTATTGTAGTTACTCCCTGTCCCTTTAAATTCTCGCCAAGTCCTGTAGAACGCCAGCTAGAGTACCGGCTATACAAAGGTCGATTTGATACCGTTCCGTGCGCTCAGCTTTTCCAGTGCGTTGCCTGTAGCGGTCAAATGTACATGTGATATAGAATGTTTACCAAACCTCGTTATTGTAAACGCTTTGAAACAATTTTGAACCCAAAGGTTGATTGTTTCAGAAGTATCGAATAAATGTTACATGTTTAAAAAGACATTTCTTTTACAACAATTTTTAAATTTAAGGTTTTTGAGTATAGTCTTAGATATCATGTTGTCAGATGTTTAACTGTCTCAACAACAACCAAATGAAATAATAGATAGTGTAAATATGATCAAAAAGTACTGAATTCTTCTAAAAACAAAATTCCTGTCCCAGATTAATTACTCATTGGACATGGTTACTCTAATATTTATGAATATAAGATCTTTTATGAACTCAGTTATTATAAATCTATTTAATTCCTGTGTTCTTTATTGTTATATTATGAAATGTGTTTATATTATTTATTTATTTAAAGGGAATTCAATCATGGGTATGATTATTAGTTTATGAGCTATCACCATTTCCACTTCCGCCACAATATCAATGTTTATTTTTTCTACTACATATATTGGAGTGTCAGAAAGTTATGTCTAAAGATAGACCAAAATTTAGATTTTGAAGCGGTTGGAATATGTAATTCAACTTTTGTTCACCATAATAAATTTAATAACTCATCAAACTGTAATAACTTCATAGCGTTAACAAATTTTATGATACCTGAGTACTGAACTGATTTTAAAAACCATCACACTTCTGTCATAAAAGAGGGTAACCAGCAAATAACCACTCATATAATATCCAGGTTGATGTTATGTCTAAGCTCACTTTTTGTTAAAAAGGGATTCTAACTCTGCTATGCATAGCTTATTATGTCTATATGTAGCTGTTTATTTGATTATGAAAATGGACATTAAATGTGAAATGTGATATTATCAATAAAAGCCATAGGATGAAAACTTAAAAAATCGCCATCTTCACTTTTCTGCTCGGACATAATACGGTTGTATCTACAGTATTGCAAAATCAAGCAACAGATTCACGTTACGACATTTCAGTTTGTAAGAATTTATTAAAGTTATTTAATTAAATATCTGCCACTACCTTACCTGGTTTTAACCTAATTAACGGAAATATTAAATTCTCATATACTACGAAACTATGAATTACCTCTTGCTTCTTCTTCCTTGTGTTTAATCAATCAATCAAATCAATAATTAATCAAAACAAATATACTATTAAGTTTTACGGTACTACTACGGTGGAAAACTAATGATGAAAACTTACTATTAAATCAGTTCATAATAAAAGTAGGTACCTGACTTTTGTAATCTATCTCATGGATATTTTCAGTCACCTTATTATCTGTTATTCTAAAAGTGTCAAGCATATCGGTATTATTTTTGACAATAATTGTTTACAAGTTAGTGAATTAAGTGAAAAAGCATTTTAGAGTAATCTTATACTATGTATTATTGACTACACTGATGTCTTATACACTGATCTATCTATGGTAAATTTGAACCAGTGGAGACGCCACTCTAAACATAAATGGATCCCTATTTGCGGCGCAGGGACATACATAGTATTATGCTCTTGCAAACTTAACCTTTTTCACCTTTCAATCCTCAACTTGGAAGTGGAACTCCCTCCCTGCGTCTGTATTTCCGAGAACTTATAACCCGTCCATTTTCAAAGCCAGGGTGAATAGGCACCTTCTAGGTTAGCTCGTTCCATAGTGGACTCTGTCTTTGCCCCCGGGCTTCATTAGGATCAAGAGCTAACCCATACTAAATTAATTAATTAATAATTAAAACGTAATTTACAATTATTTTATTATTATTGCTGCACTTTTACACTTAATAAACCTTTTTATTCATAAATTCACAAACGAAGTGTATAAGACAAAACTTATGTGTCTCGTTCTGATAAAAGTACCAATGAGATGCTTCAACAGCTGAAATCCGTACAGATAACTCGGTAAGTTTTTTTTTACAGCTGTAATTTGGAGAAAATCTTTATTGGTACCGTTTTCACAAGCAATATCAATGTTCGCTGAGCAGATAAGAGGAACACTCGGGTCCCGCGATAGCACTTTACGATCTGTAACCCTTTCAGGCCGTGATACGCCCTACGATCCATCAGCGGCGTTCGATCTCCCTACCAAAGCTTCGTTATCTCTGACGCGTGGACAGATGACGAGTAAATAAATTGAAAATATCACAACTCAATTTTCAACACTGGTATTCGTATATCTTTTGTATATTTAATGTTATTTTCTTCTTTATATCTAAATGCAATATTTTCAGAAGGTACAGTCGAGAAAACATTAGTCTATTTATTAAAAATTGAAATTGTCTTGTAGTAGATTACAATGGCATAACTGATCGATTATGGTTCAAAGTTGCTTACTTTTATCGAATTCTAATTTGAAAAATGTCAATTAGAAATTAAATCAATTGGCAACGTTAAAGCGTTAATTGTCAACTAAATGCTTATGTGGCGACTGGGTCTACATCCGTAGTACAGTAGTAACTAGTGCTTAACTAAGTTAGAGGATGCGACAGAGTCTTGATGGGTAACCACTTACTAATGTATGACCCCCAAAACGAAAACCGTGTCTGTACAAGTCTGACTCATTCAAAGAAATTTATGAAATTAGCTTCTCTGTAGAAATTTTGTCTACAAGAACCGAAGATCATCTCTTACATTCTAACTAATAAACTTTTCTTTTTTATCTTACTGCTTTATGTCTGCCACTACTTTTAAATCTCAACAGAAAGAATATTCACAGTGGATCCAGTTACTTTGAGACAGCACTTCTAAAATATTACCATCGTAAACCAACGAACGTTGAAAATGTAATTCGATAGTAGGGGCACGGTAAACGCATACACCGCAACCTTCATATTTATGTCATGCCATATCTTTATGGCTTCAATTCATTAATTTGCTTGATCGCTTTGATTTATACTGCTTTCTGCGCAACGGAATCGATTAAACCTCAATTTTATGTCGGACCGTTTTAACGTAAGTTTGTAAAGCTCGTTAAGCTCTTTGTGTTCGCTTTTATTTATGTATTTCTAATTTATTCCCGCGCTTCAACTCCTTTTAAAGTACCTTATTCACAGGATTACTAAGACAACGGTTGACGTAAGTGTGCTCATACCATTTAATATTTTATTATGAACGTTCCTAATTTCTTATCTGTTTAAAATATTAAGATTATTGTACTTTTAGTTCTTCATTTAGTTAATTGTGTTAATCGTTACATTTAGTAAATGCTACTAAGTTTGCCACCAGTTCGGAAAATTCTGAAAAGGCTGTATCGAGAAGAACTAGCGAAAGAGACTCGTAGAAGGCAATCGATTCTTTTACTTATTTGTGGTATTTTAATTCATCGATATGGTTTTCGGATGGGTGAAGAGTAGGGGAGATAGGGGAGGGATGGGCACTTTTTCACATAATTAATTATTAAAAATCAAATTAAAAAGATAATCAACATTTATTGCCTGTTTCAGTTGCACCAAACATTTGGCTAGATGTTTTACAACAATTAGTCTTCAGATTATAATCAGTCTCAAAGTTATATAAAGATATCAGAAGCATGTCAAATGTGCCCAAAGCTCCCCATGGTAGGGAGGCTTAGGCACCCCCTGTGGGAGGTTTGGGCATGACATAAAAAACACTTTATATTAATTAAATAAACCAAACATAAGAAGTTATATAATCTCAAATAGTATCTTAATAACAAAAGTAATCAACAAAGAGTAAATAAATCAACTTGTGTAACGTTTTTACTTATCTAAGAATAGTTATTACCCATAAAGGTTTATCAAATGTAAACTTAGTGCTAAACTAACGTTTGGTATTATTGAAGTTATAAATCTCAACGAAGAATCCTTGACATATCCTTGTTTCAAATATCGTTGCAAGTTTGATCTAGGAATTTGATATTTTTCAGCAGTTGTTTTTATCTTTACCCGTTACGTCTTCCATAGCACGTAATATTTATACCGTTTGGAATTTCGCGTAGCGTACCCTTCTTTTTAAATTTAAACGGCATCTTTCTGTAATAAAAATAATGTTAACGTATTAATAAAATAAGGTAACATATACTAAACTACATCATTCGTACATTATAATGTAGGCGGGAGTATTAGGCATGCCCAAACCACCCTCAGAATAAGTGACCATTGCTCCCTCGGCATACTAATTCAACTTAATATTCTCGTTAAAATTTTTGGTTAGATATTTTAGCGTGACTTTCAGACTAAATTACACGTTAGCAAATATACGATGGTAAAAAAACATAAAAACCACATACCTTAAGCTGGTTCTTCACTTGTTTACCTTGAAACCACAACAAAATATTTACATTGCCGGCGTCTAAACTGAAAATGCGCTCTGTGTTTGACAACTTAACAAAATGACGGATACTCTATGGATAAACTGTGTTGCCAGTGGGTAAACTAAACTACCAAAATGGGAAAATAATAAATTCTTCATTTGATTTGGAATTACAGGGGGGTGCCCATATCTCCCGACTGCCCAACCCTCCCCTATCTCCCATATATCACTGTGTGAACTCCTCCATACTGTGAAAGGCACAGGCAAAGTGTTAAAAACTGGTCCTATGGTATTTACGTGGTACGCCACGGCTCGTCCTCCTCTTAGCATTTACACAAGGAAAGCTTATGAACCAATAGCAAAGTGAATAAAAATGGATGTCGATGGTTGTAATGAAAGCTAATTTAACAACACGATAGTTTCACTAATATAAACACCCGCTTTCTCCAATTTGGAGCTAATTCAATAATTACCTCTCCCAATAAATAATTTTATTTTCCTTGCCTACTTACAAAAAGCGAAATTTACTTAATTTTTGTAGGGACTTAAAGTTAAATTATTATCTAATAATTAAATTCTATATATCTAAAACAAATGTACCTAGAAAAAAAACACTTTTTTCAAATGTTACATGGTATCCGAATCATCTCGCTCACATCGTCTTGCTATCCGGGTGAATACTCTCCTAATTGAGCTACCGGTACCTTAACAGACCCGTTGAATTTTTCCAAGTGTTCCTTAAGTTATAACCTCCGTAATCTCTTCTTGTTCTAGATAATAAGTAGGTAGAAATATATAGTTCCACTTACTCAGTAATCAGTCTATTGTTCAACAGAATAACACACCAACAAATATGGTAGGAGTACACAAATTTCACAGGTACAGTTTACAAAGCGAGTAGTTAGGAGAAAGAAAGATAGAAAGAACATATAAAAGCAAAAGCAGTTGGCACAAAATTAGGTGTCGTGACAAGATAGAATTTCGCTAGCAATACATTGAATATTAGTTAAGTGTTATATAATATTGTAAAGAAATGGAAATAAATTTAATATTAATTAAGTGTTAATGAATTTCGTATCATATTTTAATTACTTTTATAATAATTAGTAATATTGTGTATTATGACTTATGTTAAAATAATTAGTAGTAATGAATGTCCACATATCGATAAATACTTTTATAAGTATCAAACAATTCACTTGTGACCCGAGTCGATTTCTCTAGTATTTTTCTATTATATTATATTAATATTTAAACAATCGTCAAAAAAAGAAACTGTTATGTAATTTATTATTTCTTATCCCGCCTGATACCCGAGACGAGTGGAATTTTTCTAGAAATAATTTCTTTAGATATGAAAATCTAACAATTTAATGCTAAAATAACGAATAATATGATAATTCGCACACTTTTCATTTGGGAAATTATATGGGTCATCAGAAATTCAAATTATTTGCAAAAAAACAGTATAATATTTTCCGTGAGGGTCTAAGGATTTAATGAAATCATTAAGTATGTATTAGGGTAGCTTAAATTATTTCAGGCAGCAAACAGTGGTAGGTCGGTACGTACATTCGCTTTATCGATCGTTATTTTATTACTTAACCATTCTTTTATTTAACTAGCTGACCCGGTAACGCGTTGCTATGGTAACACGTTGCTATGGTAACGCGTTGCTTTGGTAACGTCAATTGATACAATGGAAAAAGAGCGGACAGACAAACACACAAACAACAAATTTGTGTTCTTAGATTATAGACTAGCGACCCGTCCCGGCTTCGCAGGGGTGGAAAAAAATTCTTTAATTTTTTTCTTTTATTAAATATTTTTCCGTTAGCGCCATCTAGCGTCCGCTAGACGAACGTGTTGCTATGGTGACGTTATTGATACAATGGAAAAAGAGCGGGAAAAAGAGCGGACAGACAAACAACAAATTTTTGATCTTAGAATATAGATTAATATCTATAGAAAAGCTAGCTATGCTCTCAGTTTCATTCATATGGTGTTTGTAACGTTACTTTCCCAAGTGACACTTAAAGTTTCGAGGTTAAAACTACCTATCTTTCGTTTTATTACAGGTGTGTATTAAATCGAAACGAAGCGGATACGTGACAAATTTCAATTAAATCAGTTAAGCAGTTTTTAGGTTATTGAGATCCAAACATTCAAAATTTACATCCAAATTAAACAAAAAAAATCGCATTTATAATACATGTGTGATTTTTTTAATCCGATCGCCATTATGCTGCTAAGTAGAGTGCCTTTAAAGGATCCAACCTCGACTGCGATAGAGTGTGGTATAGAAGAGAGAAGTGTTTTAGAGAAACTTTCAACTAGTGCAATACATTAATGGTGGCCAATATTTCTTGTTTCTGTTTATCCTTTAAATGGTCAGATACTTCAGTATCTATTTCAATACTGGAAATATGTTTTCTGATTAATTCCTCAAATCAAATTCAATGTAAAATAAACTTCTGATGAATACACAAAAGATTTAAACACTTATCTAATCTTTTCTCACTATATTGTAAAGAACGTATTTTCTATGCACGTTTGTAGCTGTTCCCAATAGATCACAAATTTTTATTGTCACTTAAGATTTCTACTTGAAAATCGTACTTCTAAATATTCTTTTCCGTATAAATTGTAAGATACAGAGTATCTGCGTTATTGAGATCCAAACATTCAAGATTAACATCCAAAAAGACAAATGCTCTGATTTCTACTATTATTACGCACTTTTATCACCAATTCATCTGGTACCTTTTTTCTTTACTATCTAAAGATGGCAAATATATGAAAAATGATAGTGTCCTTTCGTTTTTCCAAAGTTTGGCTGATAGATAATGTCTTTTTAATGTTAGCAAGTCTTTTTTAACGCAAGGTTATTCTACTTTCCCGTGTGATTTCATTCTCTCTAGAACCAAAATTAAAAAAATAAAATATAAACAATAGAAATTCCACCGATGAAATGCCAAGTTTTTTAGCACTTCTCGGCGCTACACGCAACCATAATGCAACTTTGCGATCACAACACGTAACCACTATTTGTAGCTTTGTAATCGTTACTAACGACGACGCTCGTGTTATATTGTGACTTGCATGTGTGTTGGAGAAATCTGTAAACTTGCATTGTTTTTGATTAATAAATAATAATAATAATAAATAAATTATGCTTAATTTTATAATGAACTGTTCTTAATTAACTAAAGTTTGACAATTGGAAACAAAAGCTGAAATTAAAATGCTGTATAAAATAAGAACCTAATAAAATGTATCCACAAATTTTACTTAGAGGTTATTAAACTCGTTGTTTACGTATCGACTTATCACAGGACCTAATAATGGAACAGAGAAAATTGTACTGAAAAAGGTACATAAGTTCGGTGCTGATTCGATTTGCTGTTCGTTGAACCGCAACCGTGTTAAAATAGGGCAATGTCTTGTAAAGAACAACATGAAAGTCAGTATTTAATTCATACAGTTTTACGTCCACTAATTATAATGTATATCTTTATGAGTACAAGCAATACACACTTTACTTGTGCCGTAATTTAATGCGGCCAAACATTCTAAGTGCGCAAAGTATATATTTCAAATATGTATATTTCGAATGGATTCGTAACATACTTGACTACTATTCCACTCCTCCATAACTCCATAAAGTATATTATGGCTCTTGTATCGTCATTTTCATACATTTATAAATTATTTTATTGTATATTATTTTATTATATATTAAAAAAATAACTTATAACTAAATAACGTAGGTAACTGTAATTTCATTGAAACATGAATTTCGTTATACGATTCTAGTTTTCTTTCTGCCCGATCATTGCCTCTATTCCTCGTAGTGCACCGGCTGCATCGATCGTCATCAAATATTTACGACTGCGATAGAGCTATTGACGCTGCTCTAAGGGTGAAGATAATTTAGAAATGAAGAACAATTTCAAGGCATAAAAATCAGTTTCGTTTCTTACGATAAAACATTGCAAAGATTTTCGTTTCTCAACTTTCTCAGTAGTTTATTGAAATGGTCAGTATTTGTACTATTTAGCTCAAATAAGTAATTGAGACAAGCACATATTGCTCGTGACTATTTAATCGTAACTGAAATTGATAATATATTATCTAAGCATCTTGTAATAGTAATAAATGTAATTCTTGGCATTGTTTTAAACATTATTTTTTATTAAAAATACATTGAAAATTATATGATACTAATTGGTAATTTTAATAACGTTTAAAAATAAAATAAAATTATGCGATATTATTTATTTAATACAGTAAAGTCACTTTCTGTTTAATTAGTATTTTTAGAAATATATTGTACGTGTATTTGTTAACACTAATTTCTTAATAAAGATAACTATAATGTGATGATAAAATACAATAATATAAATAATGGCACAGTACCTATAACTATACATTACGGTAAATGTAGAAATGGGTTAAAAATATCGCATATTTTAACTAAAATTTGCAATAAACTTGCAGTTTTTTACTAGTTTCTGCTGAGTATGATTTACATTTACACCTGATGAGCTTCAGGATCTGAAATTAGTTAATTAACTTTGAGAAGTTGTAAAGTATCTTTATCTAGCTCCTTTACATTTTTTGCATAGGGTTTTCTTATGCTCGTTAGTATGGATCTGAAGTATAATGTAGTGTATGTAACACGTGTTTGTTTGTAGTTGTTGGCATTCATCACATACACTATGAATGCTTAATTTTTTTAATATGTGGTAATTTTTATATACTTCAAACTTCCAAAAAACAATGCAGAAACATCCAAAAAATCTATTGTTATTATAAAAACATTTAAAATATAGAAACAGCACAATCGCAATTTCATTTTTATTTTGACGGCAACCAGACTACCACACATATGTAATATTACATACGTGATTTATTTTACAAATAGCGCGTGCTTTATTTTATAAATATAATTTAGAAAAATGAACGTTAAAATATAATTTGTAAACTTGATATTTATACTTTGTCCAATGTAGGATGATACTTTTGACAGTTGACACCTATATAGAGGGTATAGAGTTGCTATTGCAATGTCAAGCCAAACATAAGGAAACAAACGCAACCTTAGTTCGTAGCCATAAGGAAGTGGCACCTGTCAAAAGTATCATCCTACATTGGAAAAAGTATAATTGTCAAAAAAGTTTACGAATCTTAGAGTTTTTTTAAGTTTAGAACCACTTATATTAGACGTTCGTTACTGTAATGACTGTGAGTGCAGAATGTTTTCACCTCAAACTCAGCGAATAGAAGACTTCCTCAGATAATACGTCCTCATATACGTGCGTGTTTGTTGGGTGTTTGAGTACATGTTATATTCCGTCAACACTAAGTTTGGACTGCTGTTCTTTTTGATCCCTTGTCTTTCTTTCTTATTCACTACTTCTTATGTAGCGCTATGACGCGAACTCTACACCACCTCTCTGAATAAAACTAGTTCCACTTCAAGACATTCTTTAAAAGATTAAAGAAGTCCAAGGAGTTCGTCAAGGATTTTACTCTTGCGTCCAATAGGGCGTGCACCGACCAGCATGAAGTATTCACGCCGACGCCGCCACACGTATCGGACACGTTCTATATTCACGGCCCTCCCGAGTGCTGTCGACGCTCCAGACCTTTTACTCCGTAAACAAATGTTCTGCATGAACACAGGTTTGCCATTTATTATTACTGACAGTCTCTGCATGTGGAATATGTAATTGTATTTATAGTCGCCTCCGCCGTATGTACGCTCTTACACGATTACAGCTCACTGTGATCGCGTGACTTTGAAATAACTTTCTTTTTTTGGCAGAAAATAATTTGATGGATAGCCTTGTGGGATAAAGTAAGGTGACAACAGTATCACCCACTAAAGAATTTAATTCAAACACTAGGAAAGTTATTTTTAATCTATGAGAAAAAAAATACTAAACAGATATGATAAATTCTTATTATTACTAATACTACTTAATTATAAAAAATAACATTTACAACAGTTTCCCTATTTGATAAATAAGAATTATGTGCGAAATGGTAATATTGAATTTAATTACTCTAGTGATAAAATCTTTATAGCTTTAGTTCACTTATAATTACAAAAATCAAGATACATACATAACTTACTAATTAATTCTACTTCGCAAAAACGTCCACCTGAAAAAATAATTTATTTTACAAAACTCTTGTCTGTCTGTTTAATCGAAGAAGAAAATCTTCTGGTCGTATAGGGTTTGTTTTAATTTTTTAAATCTTGATATCTTATCACACAAGGTCAACCATTGTCACGTAGTTAGTGAGAATACATGAAAAAAACTTTGATTTCGTAGTAGCCGCTTAGCTCAATAACTATAAAAATAAATAAATGCCCGCGCTGATAATGATGATGATCTATTCCAAACTCTAAAATCACACATTAAATTGATATTGCTAGTTTATTTTTATTACCATTGACAATATAAAATTTCTTTAGATTTAAAAAAAATAAACATAAGTTTTGGCATAGGTAATTGAAGTTCATAAAAAGTTCGTAAAAGCCTGTGGATTAGATATATTCGAGAGCTGTTGAAAGTCGGAGCTACGAGTGTTGACAGTAATGCAATTTTTGTCAGCGCCCTCTCTAGTGTTCGATCGGTAAAACTGGCTAGCTGGTTACTTTTGCTAGACTTAATTTGAATATCACTTTAAAACTATCAATTTTTATGGTATTTTAAACTATATTTCATTTTCTAAATGTTGTTATAAAGACATAAATATTATATTAATTTGAATTAAAAAGTTTATTGAAAATTTATACTTTTACTAGCAGACCCAGCCACGCGTTGCTGTGTTATAAATTAAAATAAAACCTATCCTATCTTTTAAGTTAGATCAAATAACAGATAGTTACGAAGTTTGATCAAAATCGGTTAAGTAGTTTAGGAGTCCATTGAGGACAAACATTGTGACACGAGATTTATATATATTAAGATTTCAATATTTTAGATTCAGTGGCATCTGATTACAGTATACCTAGTGATTGATCTATAACTTTATTATTTTGCATTCACCAGGTACTTATTTAAGTAATAAATTCTATAACTATTACCAAATCTTGTTCAACTTTCTGTTCTATTTTTTATAGGAATACATTCAATTTATAGGCACCTTCTGGGTTAGCTCGTTCCATCGAGGATATTGCTCGATTCCAGGTTTGATTGGAATCAAGAGCGAACCCATTCAAAAAGAATATATTGATAATATTTATTTATTTAAAACTAACATTATACTTTAGAATGTAAAACAAAAAGAAACATATCGTTTTTACTGTACTTTATTTGAGTGCTGTTCACAGAATAAATAAGATGTGATAATAGTTGTTATGATTGTGCTACTACCGTCCATTTTTTTGTCAGGCACGTGCCAAAACACTATTCATCCAAAACGGAAATAATAATATAAAAACAAAAGAAACCGTTCTTTGGATGTAACTACAAAAACAGTTGTCATTTCAAAAATGTGTAAATTTAAAATGTGTATAATGTGTAATTTTGATATAAATATAGGTATTTGGAATCCTATATTCCACGCCTCTGCGACCAAAGATGACGTTTCCGTGACGTCACTCGCTACTTGCTCACCTCTATGTCGCCGTTAGTGGAAAACAAACGAATAAATTAGCACGGCGACAGCCGTAAACATGTGCCTACCAGCCATTGTTGCATTACGATAATGGCGTGACCCTTCATAATATTTATTGAAATGATTCATGACAAAACAATAATAAGACCGTGTGTCACATTCAATAGAGCCGGCGATATTTCGCTGCGATACTGTATATTTTGTGTAAATCCATAGCAATGAGGCCGTTATTAAGTATAGTACCCATATAATTCACATCAACCTATTAATGAGTTGGGTCACAGGCCTTCCCGATAGATGAAAACACATAAGGAAGAATATAACACACACGGACATAACTATCCACAACTTAAATTAAATGCAAGTTTAAAATTTAGACAGAATCTAGGCTTGTGGTAAGAATTCTTCGATTGGCTATCGTATTTTATAGGTAATAGGTTTGGCTTATGACATTTGAGCCGTCTTTTTGTATGTTATTTCAAATACTTCAAAATTTCTTTCAACAATCTTAAAGAACTATGCAACAATTACCATTTAATTTTATCGTGTGTTATTTACGTCTCAACTGTTTCACGTTCGAGTTGTCGTCGCAATGTGTTGTCTTGAGTCGGGACTCACTAACGAGATGAGATGAGACGGAGTAGCGTAATTGTTGGGCTTTTAAGCTAATTTGCAACCTCCATTACGGAAGAGCTGGGAGAATAAATTGCTTTATCCCTTGCACCAAATATAAATACTTATAGTGAAAATATTCCTTTGCAAACGATAATAATTGTGTTATGCTGAAATCGCAGTATTTCATAGGACTAATATATAAAATGGTAAATATACATGTAAACCAATGCTTGAGCTGATACGCCGACCACTTTTAATTTTCTTTTTGAAACATTAGTTTTTTCTAGAATACAATTAAACTAGTTTTTTGACAGAGAACCAGATTATTTTTATAAAATCACAAATAAGACACATAGGTTCATCTCAGCCTAGGCTATTAGGCTTTCACTGCTGTACGTATACTTCCCCCAAAGTAGCTATAATCTGTGTATTAGGCAAGAGTGCAAGAGATTTGAAGATCGCAGAAAAAATTTGGAAAGCGCTGCTATCCATTCACCAAACGCTTATTTAAGTCTAAATCTGTTATTTATATTTTTATGTATAATTATTACTTTGAGTCCTTATTAACAGAACCTTTAAGTTTGAAAGGTTGATGCTATTTCACTCTGTCGGATACCACAGCGTAAGGGAAGTAGAAAGGTTATCCGAGTAGAAATGATTATATCGACGCTCCATGTCCAGGTAGCAGGTCTTGATTCATAGATAAATTATACAAAGGAGCCGTGACTGAAGGAGTTCGATAACGCACTTGTTATCGCGTTTGGGCTGCGATTGTTGAGGTGAAGAAGTTTTCTCAAGGGCCGGAAAGCGGATGGGTGATTAAAACTTTTTATTTTTGAGCTTTTTCGTGCTAAAGGAGGAAGGTTAAATAATGATCCTCGCTGGATTTGCAGGTCTTTGCTCTAACAGGGAGAACATTTGAATACTGACGATGACCGAATCAATAACTATTGATACATTATTTACGAAGATTTTCTTTTATTGCGTAAAAATAGTTATATTTTACTTAAACTTCCAATCGAATTATCACTTGTATTGTTTGTAAATACATTATTTGTTTAACCACCGTTTCATATTGTTGCTACTATAATTAGTGTTCATTTTTATAATTCATATTTTTTATTTTTAGTATTAGTGCGTATTGTTACGTTAATATCAACCATCGCTAAACATTTTATTCAATTGGGCTCAAATCATTGCATTGAGTTTCGTATCCGTAACAGATTATTATCTCAACAGAATGCCCCTACATCTCGAAAACGATCAAAGAAGTGTTGAAATTAAATAAAAAAAAATGAATAGTATTTAGAAATATGTGTTTAAATTGTCGAGTGTATGGAATCAAGTAGGGTATTTGACATAGTTAACAACTAAATAAATATTGTATTGAACACTATAGAATTTAAGGTCCTAATTAATAATATTTGACTTAAATTACAAATAAAAATTATTAAATATTTTATTTTCTTAAATAAAAATTAGAGTTTTTGAATCTGTGCATCATTTAGACGAAACGTCTCAACGACCAATCAGAGCACGTGACGTCACGATGTAATAAATAAAATGTCTTGTCATGTCATTGTCATTCCGATCCGAACCCATAATATTGTACTCCATGTAGTTTTCCATGTCTTTGGGCAGCTGTAATAGAGACAAATCAGTGTTAAACAGGAAATGAGTGCGTTTAAACACAAAATAATAATATTGATAAATAAACAACTTTGCTTTAACCTCAAAATATTACTACCGTACCGTAGGTACCTTTAAGTAGCTACAGTTTTATCAAACGTAAATTATCAATATTTATAGATATATTCAAGTAATACTTCTTGCATCAAAATGATCCTCGCAAAAATAAATTGAAGATTTGGGTGATACACTGGTCGGATCACGCCGTGCTAACTGCAGCCACTTTACACGAAGATTTTGCGATTGTAGCTCGTGGATAGATAATTTAGAAGGGCTTTTGATACTTGTATTTTCATACAAAAGAAACAGCACCTATTCTATAAAACTTTGAAGTCATTTTTTAAAAGAATCATCAACGAAAAACTAATCTCTCACGTATTGTTTACATGAAGACTATTACATCGTGACGTCACGCCTTTGATTTGTCACGTGACCTAGCGTTTCAGCGGGAAATACAACATGTAATTATTAAAACTATCTTTTTGTTATTAAAATGGGTCTAAACATAAGAGCAAGATTTGTCAAGCGTATCTTTAGCGACTTTAGAACATTTTGAAGTACTTTACGAGATCTGTCAAATACCCTATTTCGAGTGAATAGTGAGTTTTCGTCGAGTGATGAGTGAAAACTCACTATTCACCATACCGATGTATGGAGTGTAATAAAAGACTACGACAAGAGTCTGCCCATAATATCCACTTGTCAAAAACTTCAGTTCTACCGTGACGATGGCGCATGAAACTGCGCCGAAACATCGCTACCGAAAACATGGTAAAATCCTATATTCAATTTTTGTAATGTATGTGACCATGAAATTTTAAAACAATATAATTAGTTGGATGCAAGCATAATGACACAGCAAGTGTCGTGAGGACACCAAGGTCAATGAGCTAGTTCACATAAAAACACAATTTTACAAACAACCGCTGTCATTTGCATCGCAAAGCAGCGTCCGACGAACTCCTAATGTAAACAATTTGCCATTCTACATTTACATTCGTAGTATTTCACGCTTTCAAACTATTGTAATTAAGTGTAACTTTCGGTAGAGGGGAATTTTAATAGTTTGTGTATGAAATAGGATAAATTGGGGGTGACTGGGGAGGAATGATCTCGCGAACAATGGCGATTTTCTTACTGCAAATAATTCACGCTGTCGTCTCCAGAACACCAAACGTATAAGTTGCTGTTTCAACGAAAAACCCTCCCGGAGTTGTCAGGGGGACAGGAGTTATATAAATTTATAACCGCCCAATTTCGTTAACTTCACCAAGTTTGCTGATATTTGTTAGGAAGAAGGAAAGTTAAGATATCAAACGAAGATGATGTTTGTCAGATTTCTGTGGCGTGTTTGTGTCCTTTATATCTTTAGGGTTATTAAAATTAAGATTTGCTTGTTATCAGATTTTGATGATTACGGTTAGGTACATTTATTTTGTTACTTTTAAGTGGAGTTGTTTTTATCTCTAACGACGTAATGTCGCTTTCATGGTGCTGCAACTTTATCTTTTAAAACATTAATTTTAATTTTGGTTTTGAACTCACTTGAACTTAATTTACGCTCCTACCTCGGATCATTAAGTGGCAGTTAAGTGTTAAGTTGGCTAAATTAAACGTGGCTACAATTTTATGTTTTTATTTATTGGCCACTGTTTAAAGCTAAATTTTTTAATTTCTTTTTGGTGATAATACTAACGACAAAACTTAATAGGTTTGGTTGAAACTGTAACCAAAAAATAAAAAAATAATATTGTGTACAAACTTAATTTGGCCGACTTACCACCTATGCCCAATTAGTATGACGCAATTTCATTAATAACTAAAAGTACATACTTATAAAAAAATTAAATATTTTTATTTCTAATTCATCGATGTCTTTATCATATTGTTCACAATATTGTGACAAAAACAAAAGGCTGCCACTGTTAATTAATGTGTTAATGTAAATGACACATACGTGTTTAAGTGTTTACCAAAATAAGGTAACTTGTTTTTTTTTACGAACAATAAGTTAAATGAAATGATAACATGTTTTTTACATTTCGTTTTCAACTCGCGAACAGGTATTTTGGCGTTATTCAAGTATTGTATCATTAATCAGTACCGGACAGTGAAGTCTGTCTCCGAGTCTAGCAATAGGGAAGTTTACACTTCGGAAGTGATGTTTGCGACCCGTCGGCATCGTTTGCAATGCCGTATCAGCACCTCTATGGAACATTATGAAAAATACTTAGTATTTTTATGAATAATGAATTTATTAATTATTTTGTTTTTAATGTCACTGTGGTATCATTGTCTTTGTTAAAACGGTTCAAATTTACCTTTAACATTAATTGACTATTAATGAAATGTAGCCAACTATATAGATTTAGCCAAAATTTAAATTAAAACATTTCATTGTATAAGGTCCAGAATTTTGTTTTGAACATTATAACTACTCAATATTTATTTTAAAATTATATAATCAATTTCATAATATTTTAATCATAAAAGTGAAATTCTAGACGCGATCTTGAGAAAGGATTATCACGGAATTGTCAAAGCTTTAGGATTATTTTAGTTTAATAATTATAAACGTCAGAACTGTAGCTAGGGTTTTTTTATATCTTTTAAATTTAATTAAAACAGCTTACAACCATTTCAAAGAAAATAAATACATAGGAATGCGAGAATATTATAAAAATGCGAACTGGTTTATAAAAATTCTTTTGATATTGACGACAGATAAAACGAGGTAAACAATAATAATATTTCTCACATTCACACTAATTAGCCTAGCCCAAAGTGATTACTGCAAAGCTTGTGTTATGGATACATAACACAAGCCGTCTGTCTCACAGATAGACATACATATAAGATACATATATATGTAATGTTTATAGAAATAAATACTAAATATTACCCATGACTCAGGTAAAAATGCTCGTATTCATCACACAAACATCTGCCCCTTCCGGGACTCGAACCCAGGACCATCGGTACGAAAGGCAGGATAGCTACCGTTGCACCAAACAGTCGCCAATAAATATTATAATAATATCTTATACATTCATACCAATTATCCTCATACAAAGTCGGTACTGTAAGGCATACATAAGAAGACATACATAATGATATAAAATTCATAAAAATATATACCCATGACTTATGTACAAATGCTCGTACTCATCACGCAATAAAATGCGACTTTCGAGGATTTGAACCCGGAACCGTTTGGTTTTAAAGATAGGATCACTCTTTCTCGAACAAACCTGTCGTTGGGATAAGAAAAAAATAACTATATTTCGCTCGAGATAGGAATAAAAAATTGTAACTTTATTTCCCCATTAAATCGCATGTTACAGCACCAAGTGACTGGAGTCTCTATTTAAACTTACGGCACCTGGAGATTTCCTTAAAAATGAAACAAATCCATTATTCATAATAATTCGAAGTTAAGATCTTAAATTATACTTAAGGTATTCAAAGCTACACATAATAATAAAACGTTTTTTATTGTTAAAGAACAGAATTTATAATATATATTATAAATTCTGTTCTTTAATAAAATATAAAAACTCAAATCATTAGGTAGTAGCGACTTTTAGCTACTCATTCACATTTCTATCATCATGAACAATCTCCGTGGTGATTTTCCCATCCTGTGTTTATAGGACAGGAAATAGAATTTGTGCTTAGTAGGTTTGGTCAGTGTAGATAATATTGACTACATTGAGTTATTATTGTTTCTCAAGAAGTATTAAAATAAGTTTTTTAAATCTAATTTTCTATGGTCCGGTTGTTAATTCGCCGAGCGATATTGATATTTTTGTAATGTCGGTACTACAAAAATATCAATTAGCCTAGCCCAAACCAGGACGACCTAATTATATTTGGCAAGCTTAAAACCTTCTTACCTACATAAACAGAATAAACGAACTATACAGCAACCATTTTTGTATTTATTACTAGCTTTTAACCGCGGCCTCACCCGCATTTCTTTTTTTTTTCTTTTTTAAATAAAAAGTATCCTATGTAATGTCTAATACTTCCAAAAATATATGTACGAAGTTCCATGATGATCGATTTAGTAGTTTTTGCGTGAAAGCATAACAAACAAACTTACATTCACATTTACAATATTAGTAGGGATGTACTCCCACATAACATGCATTAACACAATTGCATAGATTTAAGACAAAGATTGGAAAATGTTATGTATGTCACAATAACGGCATACATAACATTTGTATATATCATATGACAGACAGGAGCAAAAAACATGGAAGTCAATTAAAAAGTGATAATAAGTGATGGGGTAAATGGCCCTGATATCCCAATAGGATCCCTGACATGCCATAGGGCTACCTGTATTGGCAATATTCAATGGTGAGTTTCCACGATACCACCATGGACAGGAGCAAAGAAAAATTATACGAAAATTAAACCAAACAAAAGTTAATTAGCTAAGTACATAATAACAAGTTTATTAGATACAAGTAAAGATTATACAGAAACTTGCTATGACTATTTAGTCAGGTAAACGTCTATATATAAAACTACGTTAAAATGTCTACTTTGGATTTAATAATATAACTTCTCTAATTGCGTAAAGTAAAGGAGATTGCTCAACTTCCATACATGTTTGGCCTAAAGACCAATAATCATGAAAACTTATTTCCTAGATTCCAAATTATGTATAAATGACTGTAGAAACAAATATTATTGACGGACACCCCTGAGAACTTCTATAAACCATATACATTGAATGATTTTGAGGTTATGTTTCAAACCTCAAAAGGTACCTCACCTACATAGGTATCAAAATAATAAAAAACAAATAAGTAAACTAGGGAAATCAAGCCAAAGGTACCGAAATTACGTGGGTATTAGATTATATATAGAGCATGTAGATAAACAGATAGTTGCCTGTTTTTCAAATTAATGCACAAGAGTTACATTTTAAATCAGGTAAGTATGTCATGTGATTGCGACCTGCAGAAGCAATCTTGCTTGTTTCATTTAGAAATTGTAATTAGATAGAGCAAATTGTATAGAAGTGTCTAACAAAAGATGCATGTCAAAGATACTTACCTATGAAATGGGAATCTGGAACTGTTGTCATAATTTTATAAAAAAACAATAGTAATAATTCGGTTTATAGTGGTAAAAGGTAATTCTAATGCTTTGTTCTAATGTAATAATATATGTGTAGGTTCATGATAGTTCTGATCAATGTCAAATATATTCCTGAGATAATTTAAATATTCTTATATAGTAGATTAATGAAAAAAAACAACTTAAGTACTATTATGTTGTGTTTAATATTACATATCATCTACATTTTGAATTAAAATATCATCCAGAAACTGTGCAGGGGGATTTATATTTTCTTGGTATCTGGCCCAGCTCAAATACCATATTATCGTCATTACATGAGCGCAGCAACCTACAGTTCTGCGCCCAAAAATACAATTACAGCAATAATTTTTAATAGCATCTCTGCCAGTTTCTGTGTCATTAAATAATATATAAACAAAATATGTTTTATGGCTGATATGCCGGCTATGTATTTTTCTTCTTAAAAATATAAAACTTATAAAACAGTAAGCAGAGAAAGAACAAGATCACAAACCGAAACTGAGTGTGATGATTGTGAATGAGCCAGCCAGCCACAGATTAAATAATTTTTAATAAAGTCTCGTTAACCAAAGAAAGCTAAGAGATTTAGGCTATACAGCCATATCTACAGTAGCTTCATTATTTTTGTTATGTTTGTATTAGAACTATATTTTAGATTATTAGTGTATCATACCTTATAATGTGTTTATTAAGGTGTTTGGCGAAAAATGTATAGCAATAGATTTAATGATGTCGCCTACCATCTATAATGATTGTCTTAGCACACTTAATACCACAGTGTAATATTAAAAAAATATTTTATCTTATCGATCTGTACAAAATAGATTTGTTTTTATTTTATATAAACAACTTCGATCAGTCTTTGGCTACACCCATAGCCATTAAAAATGATTCGTTCGTATGTTTTCCAAACCGGTAAAGTGAAAGTCCTTTTTAAAATGAATATATTATACAAAAGTGTCCGTTAAAATCTAATGACTGGAAAATAAATTATAAATTACGCCAAGAATTACCGTATAAGTCAATATTTTTTTTTCATTTGGGCCAATTTGAGCAATCTCCTTTATACTTAAATTTACATTGTTTTTCTTTTTTACAGGTAAGCAAGCTGTGACGGCTTCCTGGGAAATGGCTTCCACCCCGAGTTCCGTCGGTAAAAGCTAATCAACTCTAACTTTTCCCCCATATGTGGGAATGTGCTTGTGAGGATATAATAGGTTGGGGAAAAACTTTCTTCGCATCTTATATGAAAATTCGAGACATTTTTTTTCACAGTTAATTTACAATTAGTTACAGTATATATGTGCCATTTTGTTCGTAGACTTTCTGCCATCTCGTAGGTAGAGACATGATCCCGTTGCTGTAGAAATTTTGGGACTTCTGATAAAAAAAACCCATCAAGTAGTTTTGGCAGTCCTCTCTTAATGTTAACCTGACACTGCCCAAAGAATTCCAAAGAGACCAAAACAGGTGGAAATCTGAAGATGTAAGGTCAAGGCTATGTAGCGGTTGCATTAACACCTCCAAGCCAAGTTCTCTTATTTTTTGCTGAGTGGCTAATGATGTATGTGGTCTAGCGTTACCGTGATGAAAGACCACACCCTTTCTATTAATCAATGCCGGCTGCTTTCTCTCAAATTCTTGATCAATCTCATCAGTTGTTAGCAGTAGAGATCCGGATCGATGGTTCTGCCTGACGGTAATATCTCATAATGAACAATGCCCTTCCAATCTCACCATAGGCACAGCCTCACCTTATTGCAAGTTAACCCAGGCTTAGCCACAGTCTGTGAAACCAGATCGACTTTTGACCACGACCTTTTTCGCACTGTCTTGTCATACATGATCCACTTTTTATCACCAGTTTCCAATCTATTCAAAACGGTTCGGTTTCATTACGTCTCAATAAAGAATCGGGAATGAGTACACGGTTCATTAGGTTTCTTTCAGTGAGCTCGTGTGGCACCCAAATATCGAGCTTTTTTATGTACCCAGCTTTTTTCAAGTGGGTCAAAACTGTTTTGGGGTCAATTCCCAGTTCTTCAACTATGTCGTAACTGCTGATATGCCGATCTTGCTCCACTTTTTCAAAAATAGCGTCTATTTTATCCGTAACAAGGCGACCAGAGCGCGGTGCATTTTGATATCAAAATTCTCGGATTGAAAACGCTTAAATCGACTTACTCTTACTGACACTAGATTAGGTCCATAAACGTAAATCCTTTTTTTTATAAAATTTAATATGTATTTAATTTCTTCATTCGATTCGAAAGAAAAACAAATGAAAAATAGTGGGAAACAATTTTTTCCTAATTTCATTTTTTTTTAAATGTCACTTTTTAATGTCATGAAAACCAACCAGACACAAAAAGTACAGCCAAAGATATTTTATTACAAGTTGATACATACTTTATGCTAAAAAACTTTTTCCTCGACCTAATATAAGCATTTTAGCGCATTCCTTAAGAATAAACTTAGAGCTAAATTTTATATAAAAAGATATTTTACAACAATAAAATGTTAGACGGACTCAAGTATTAGACGGTAACGTCACCCCTCTTGCTATTCGGGCGATAAGCACAAAGAAGCAGTTTCTAGTAAAATTGCATTTGCTAATTTAAATAAAACCACTGATACCGGATACGCGTCGCGCTTATTCTAGTATTTTGTATTTAATCAGGAGTCGTGATTACCTTCCGATTTTCTTTGTCGGGCACGTTTCTAACTATTAATTTCACAAACAAGATTGTTTGTTTTTGTGTTTTGTATTTTATATAAAGTTTGCTTTAGATCTGAATGTGCCATAGGTGCGGTGGAATAAGAACTATATATGCATTCGTTATTATCTAAAATTAGACGAGATTTTACATTGATAACTTAAAAATAAAAAAAAATGTGCTTATTTTTATATTATTTCAGTAAGGAAATCAAGAAACACAATAATTTAACAGTCAAAACCAATAGTTCGGTTCTACGCCTTTGTCAAATAGTCGACCGGTGCAAACTTCATATCTGCTGAAAAAAGTCAAACTAAGATTTCATGATTTTTAAAATCGATAATCACAAAAATATCTGTTGTTTTTTTTAACTTTTTGTATATAATTCACAGAAACTTAACTATAAATTTAACTTAAGAAAAAAGAAACTTTGTTCTATCTTCGTTTATTTTTCTTAATAACAGAGAAAAAAATAAGGAATACAAAAAAGCAAGATGTAGGCAATGTAGAGCTGTTATAGCAATACCGCCTCTATACATTTCATCATACTATTCATAAGAATCATACTTTGAAATACCTTCTTACGTTCAATTAAAAAAACAGTTTTGATTATTTTGCACTAAACGAGTTTGCTAAAGCTTTAGCAGGTAAAATTTATTCCTATTGAAAATATAGAAAAAAAAAACAAATGATTCGCAAGAGTTTGATTTCAACTCGATTGCGTCGAGTCGACCGTCAGTCAAAAAATAAATATTCAAACCAATCTCTTTTCGATGGAAATTGCGATTGTAGCTGAATTTAATTAGATTCAATTTGAATAAGTATTTTTATCCTTTTGTATTTAAGCAGCCATTTGGTATTAATAAAAAGCTTATGAATTATCAGAGAGAAAAGATAAAAAATATACTTCAGACCAACTTAGAACTTATTGAAACATATTGAAAATGCTCGATAAGTATGTCTTTTTATTAAAATATGATCATAAAGATTAATGAAATTTCACAATTTCGATACAAACTATATGATTATTTAATTTACTAGGCTGTTAAATTTTTAACCTTTGAAATGGAGCTTAAAATATGTTATTATTATGAAAATAAGAGATTAGAATAACATCAAATTTTAAATTAATACATTTAATACAAATTTTTGATAAATCTTTCATTTAAACTTAGGTATATTCAAGACAAAATGTTAGTGACTATACATCACATACAAAACATGATTTAGAAAATATTTAGTATATTCATTATAAACATCATTATCTCGGCTGAACGAATGTCACTTAACGCAAGTTAAATGCGATTTTGCTATAGTCTTGACGCTTGATAACTGCGTTGGTGAGCGCAGCAAAAGACTATAAATCGAAAAATGCTGCTGCCCAATACTGCCCATTTTCTGATTTTCAGGAGGCTTATGGTGATTTCGTCCAGTATCAGTATTTGTCACACTTAAGTCACCTTTAAATGTGATGGCTTGGTTCTACTCTACTGTGACGAACACCACACGGCAAAAAAATCATATCAAAACAAAATGATCTATCTTAAAATTAGAAGTGCAGGATGTTACGTCAACAACTAAATCAAAAAAAAAGACAAGTTTTTAAAACAAGCATTTATTATTACTTGTTAATAAACTAGTCGGACAGAATCCACATTCATACCAAATGAAACGAACTTATTTTTCTAAATTTCATGGCGCTGCTATATATTACGGATAATATCTAGGACCAAAATACTAAAGATGAATTAAAAGTGCCCAAACTCGATAGGGTTGTGTCGTTATATAGCTGAGTTCCTATAGACACCTTCCAGCTCCAGCATCAGATCAGCTCCATGTTCCAAAAATCCATATTCTTATCCATGTATCAAAATACTGTCTAATCTAACTATTATACTTTGTCCAATGTATTGATTGATATAAAGTTGCTATTGCAATTTCTAGCCAAACATAAGGAAACAAACGCAACCTTAGCACGTAGCAATAAGGAATGACCTGTCAAAAGTATCATCCTACATTGGACAAAGTATAATAATTCACAATGAAATAATCGGTTACTAAAGCTAATAAACTTACCATTGTTTTGTACCATTGCCCGAATCTCGACTACGCTAGTCGCGTCGGAAAGCTACTGTCATCTGCCCTATATATCTTCGCTAAGGTCAAATAATCTAAAGTCGGGAATGATAAATAAAGCACAACGCTTTATATATTTACTAGATTTCCGCCCGCGACATTTTCCGTGTAGAATTCGGTCGAAATATTTCTTTACAAAAAATCACTGTCGAACTAAGAGCCTCCTTTTTTAAAGTTGAATGAAGAGGAGCCTGTGTTCTTCATTGAATCTCAAAATAAATCCATACAAAGTATTATCAAGTTTGTACAATGTTTCGCTCCCAACCTTACTCTATAAAATAATAGTTTTTGCCCGTGTGTAAACATGAAACCAGAGATTAGGTCCCAAGAAGAAAGAAAGTTTACACAGAGGTCCTTTAAATAATAATGTAAGTGTGCGATAAGAAAGGATATTTTCAAAGGTCGCATACTAAAAATAGAATCTTCATATAAAGCTTCAATACATTTAAAGTTACAAATGTAATAACTGCTCCTGGTTAGAAACAACATTTTATGGTATGACATTATATGGAAAACCTTTTCATTTAAAAAATTATGATGTTCCAAATATACTTTCATACACAATTTTAACCCCTTAGAAGATGACTTTACAAATAAGGAAACAGTTAAGTTATATTGATAACCATGAGCTCATCTGCTAATTCTCTTATTTCAATCTCCTAAATTGATGAAGTTTTATTCAAACTTTCACCCCTTATTTTATGAAGATGAATTTTCAAAAATCCCTAATTTGTGCTCTGCCGCATTATTCAATGGAACTTTGTGCAAAATTTCTTCCTAGACCGGGTGTTTCCTCAGTCAGTTTCTTTTCTTTTCGTCAAGGGCTAGAGGATATTAGCATTTCAGATTTGGTTAGAGTCTTGCCTGATAGGCACAATGCGTGTCTTGTCTCCGTACCAGAAGTTGTAATTGTGCGTAACCCTGCGGGTCCCAGGTCACAATATCAATGTCCACTACTTTGGTATAAAAAATATATTTTTAGATTGTTACCAAAAAAAGAAAATAATTTATAAAAACGTGTCGAAAGGAAAATATGTGGATTGAAGTTCAGCCTGCGATATTTTATTTTCAGCATGCTCGATGGTCAAGTTAGACTTATTGCGTGGCGATCTTGATTTGGCAAATTAAGATTTCAAGAAATTTGAACAAAAATAAATAAAAATTCTATGCTACGCTCTAAAAAGCGGTTATTTTAATTGTGTAAAAAAATATTTCGGGGCGATTTGAACTCATGTCGTTCTAGCTAACCGGATCTGGTGTTATAAAATGGTAATAAAGTCCTGTTTTTTTGTAAAAACGACTTTGTTTCACCACTCTAATGATTGTTATAAAACCATATAAAAATATCGAGAAATCCAATAGAGATGAATGATAGTGATGACAGTAACCAATGAATCGTTGCGGCGTCCAGTCCGTGTGCATTTGCAACGATTCGCCTAGTAACTGCTAGGTAATCTGCGGTTTCACCATTGAGGTAGCCCTGTGAGAGATATGTAAAGTGGCCGATTGGTTCGGTCGTCTGTCCCACGGGAGTTGGCAAGGCATTTGAATGAATGGTTAAAGCTCAGATAGATTTTGTGGTGAATAATCGAACAAATACGTATTTCAGATCCATGCGGATTTGTTACCTGCTATTGAATGGGAAGCAAATAAACTGACTAGGAGAAATCCCTATTTATTTTAGCTTTTACACGCGACTTTGTACGCGTGAATCTCTTAAATAAGCCTATGTAATGAATCTAATGGTTTTTACTTTAAAAATGACCATGCTACTAAAAAAACTCACTTATGGGTAACATATCAAGAAATGACGAATTACCCCTACGTTTTTTAACATAAGCCTCTTTACTAAGTTTCATAGAACTAAATTAAAAATAAATAAGTATCCTAACAAAGTTTAATCCTTTATTTCATTTAACGTTAGAATTATCATAAAAACACTGTAATGCTTTTAGACATTGTTACGCATTTTATGCCTCTTACTTTCAAATTGACAGATTAAAAACAGTTCATCCCTGTTGCACCCCTTTCAAATTACAATCTTATGAAACACGAAAGATGAAAAAGAAAACTTACCACTTATTTCACTTCCTCAGGAGTAGTGTTTTTCCATTATTCGTTCTAAGTAAGTGTTTTCACCCCTCTACATACAGATCCTCAGTCTCTAAGTTCAGCCATTAAGTTTGTGTTCTTTTTGTCAGTCAGTCAGTCAGTTAATGACTCAAGATAAATCGAAAGCTAAAGCTAAGATAAAAAACTGAGCTAGAGTGATAATCCGCAGACGATTTAGTCTTTACGAGAGACATTGATAAAGAATGGTTTTTGAAGGTTTTTGAAAAAATGAATTACAGTGTTATCAATAAATAATTTATTTATTAGTAAAGATTTCGGTAAAAACAGTATTTAAGAGACAATTCTTTTATGCAAAAATAATATTTTGTAATCATAACAAAATTTGACGTGTGCTTTATTTAATTAGGACATTGACTGTACAGCAGTGGCGTGGGGTGAAAAAAAAGGAAGGTAAAGCCGGACCAAAAAACGGCTAATGCGTAATTAAACAAAATATCATATTATAAAAAAATATGCAATAAATTACATACCTGACCTGAGTGTGTTCATGTGTTGTGTTAGTTTACCTTTTCCATAACTACGACGAAATGTTAGGTTTGGTGATTTGCTTGCGTTGCGTGCGTTGTATGCAATTTATCAGTTGTTAGTGTTCACCACATTCACCATACATGACATCACTGGTATTATATGAACAGTGCATGTCGAGTATGATAAAAGTGGCTTTGAAAAAAGCCGTTTTAAGCACACGTCACTCGCACAGGGGTTATAATATATAGAAAAACAAGAACCAAAAATAAATTCAGCTACTCCAGGCATACGACGGTCGGAAAACTGTTTTAAAAGATTTGACCGCTTCGACGATTTGTTGAAAAACCTGACAATTCCATTGATATGACCAAAAAATGATTTTAATTCCGAAATATTTTCCAAGGATTTGCTTAAAACCAAATTAAGTATATGAGCATAACACGGTACGAAACGTGCGAGAGGGCATTGACCCCGTACTAAAGACTGAACGCCTCCGCGTTCACCTGACATAACGGCCGCACCGTCGTATGTCTGACCGATCAATTTGTCTTTGCATCGATATTGTTCAAGAATATTAAGCAACTGAGTCGCTAATACAGCCGCTGTCCGGCTTTCACTAACGTCGTAAAAACCTACAAATCTTTCCTCCAGACCGTTTTCGGTTAAATAACGAAATATGACTGATAATTGTTCCCTATGACTAACATCTGGGGTTTCGTCTATCATGACTGAAATGAATTTAACTTGGCTAATCTCAGACCTAATCTCGTCTAAAATTACCGCCGCGATGCATTGTATAAGATCATTTTGAATGTCTCCCGAGAGACCGGTAAACACGGAGTGTGAATTAGATGAACATTGATCAAGATGAGAGTCTATAACGCTGTCGTACTTACTCAAATAAAACAATGTTTCTACATAATTGCCACGATTGTCTGAATTTAAGTTTTCACTATGGCCGCGGAAAGATAACTCCTGTTTTCCAAGAAGAACAACAGTGTCAATTAAACGTTTCATTAAGTTTCGATTACGCTCCACTTTTCGATTATGGGCTTCATAACTATTACCGAAAAATGTTTCTATTCTATTATTTCCAAAATCGTGTAATAATAAACAACTGCGTAAATGTTTTTCAGTTTGAGTATGTTTCCTAGCCGAATTTGTCAAATTATTAATGTCTGAAAAACCCGTTTTATTCCAAGCACTGTTTGTATCGGAAAACAACAAACATGGAAAACAAAATAATTTATTTAATTTGCAACTGCCCGTTCACCAATTGTATTTATCATACATAGAACTGTGAAAATGTTTGAAAAATCCGTCTTTACGCCTATAATCAATTTTTATATCGGGACAAGCCCGTCCATTTTTTATGATATATTTTTTATTTTCGAAAGATTGATTGGAGAACGAAGTTAAGTCATTTAATAAGTAATCTGTAAGACAACAGTCAATTTGTATCAATGCCGCCATTTCTCGTCTAACCGCGTCACGACAAATAACAAAGTTAAATAAACTATAAAGACAAACCTTTACGAGGAAACGAAACAAACTATTTATTACAGACTAACACAACACTCGGCAAGTAAAATTTCACTTATTTTTCACATCTATTCATTCACATAAACAATAATTCACATAAATGCTAATTTATAGCATAAATTACCCGTGCTGACTCGCTTGTGATCAATCAAGCGAGTGTCAGCCTCAAGGTCGAGGTCGCGCGAAACTAGACGGCGTCTAGTTCGTTCGTTCGTTCGTTCGTTCGCTTGAGCGTCTAGTAGACGCTCAAGCGAAACGAAACCTTAACGTGAGACAAATAAAGATTGGTAGGCTATCCGAGATCGAGTTATCTATAAACAATTATTACGAGGCTTTTGCATGTATTTGTTTATGTATGTGTGAGTGATTTGCATACATTTGGCATTTGTAAATTCCCAATATTTTGATCGGGTTGCCGGAGCGGAGGAGCGCGTCGCACTTGTCGCGTCATATGATTGTAAACTGTGTTTGTGTGCGTTTGCTATTTCAAATACATTGCGTATCTTGTATACGGGATATAGAAGAATATTTTTACAAAGCGCGCAATGTAATTATGGCGTTTGCAATCCGAAAGCCGTTGAACTTCGGCTTACATTACAAAGCGGGGTAAGCTATTATTGAAAATAATAAAAAAATTATTAGTGATCGCCAAGGCAACCCGATGGGAATCGTGTTATATGCACGCGTCGCCACTGCTGTACAGCTGATTTATCTTACTCTGATTGGTGAGCTGTTCTTGAAGTATAGTACATAGTTATAAGGTACTTGTTACCTATATTATTACCATCATTGTCAGTATAAATAGTGGGGATGGCAATAGTTATATCCCCACTACTTGGAATTGTGTTCTATCAGTAAGACCTTCCTTATAAATGAAAACATCGTAGGTGGAATTAGCTTAAAGCCCCCACGCGGCGGACCCAGTGTGGTGCCTTCCGAAACACCAAGGGAAAAAGGATATCATTTTTAGGTCGATCTTATCCGACTACCCACCCTTGAGAACACTTTCTTAACCTCCGCTACTTTAGCGCATTGGCTAGCGAGTTCGCTAATCAATGCGCCATAGAGATCCTCACTAGACTTTTATAGTGGATATTAAAAATGAACATTTTGAAACAATGTGGCGTATATTAACACTGTGTTGTATAAAATGTATGTTTGTGTCGATACATGAAATAAAGGTAAATGGATGTAAGTATACTATATAAACCGTGTCGATTTTCGTGAGTCGAATGTGTGTTGAGCTAATAAATGAATTTCTGTCTATTCAGAATGAGATTAGGGAAATTGAGGCGTGAATTGCAATATTTTTTTAGCGTCAGGTGTTTTGTAACAATGTGCCAGCTAAAGTGAATACTATAGAAATTAAAAAAAGGATAAAAAAGCATCAACATTTCTCTTGTAAATTACGTTAAGTATATCGTTAAACAAATCCCAGGAAAGAAAATTTGTATAGATATCTGTATTAAAAACGATGAAAAACAAAATTTCACATTGTCCTTGCTAGTACTTGTTTGCATGTGTTTCAGAAGGAAGTTTATGTTTTTCACAAGATCTCGCTTTCTTAAGAAAAATAAGGGCCCTTGACATTTATCGTGTAGGATGATTATATTCATTCATGTCTTACGATATTTTTGTTTGGGTAAGATGCTGCGAAGTTTGCTGGCATATAAGGACCTTCATTTCAGTTCGGTTGAAGAGCGGCAGTGAATAGATCACGTCTTGGAGATTTACGGCCATGCATGAAAACTTTCTTAATACAATTTGTGTTACGCAACTTTCACCCTTGTTGTACTACATGCTTCATCAGTTATAGTTACTAACTTGTTTAGTAAGTAATTATGTTTCTAAGCTGCATTTCTAGAGATCTACACTAAACAGAGTTGAAGTTATTTCTTTTAAAACTAAAAGTCTATTCTAACAAGATTAGATCCAAGGGTTAAGTTTACTTTTTCCATTGAAAATGCTTTAATTTATTCTTATTTCTTACAAAATGTCATTATGGACTATCCAATTAATAAACACGCATACGAATTACACATATAATTACATAAAACAACATACACGCTTTATGTTGCTATATGTATATATATGTAAAAAGAGAGATATGTCTCATCCATAGTTTTGTTAATTTTACTTAGTTTAATACAGATTAATCATAAGTTTCGACTTGATAAAGGGTCTTAATGCCCCCTTTATTTATGGAATAATTAAAGATTAATTTGGCCGTTTTTCTTACCTCTTTTTGTAATCTGTTGCATTATGTCATACATAACTGTTTTCAGTATGTACCTGAAAAACTATACTACATTTAATCGGAATCATCTTAAAAAGCACAGAAAAGCAATGGGTCATGACACTTCGATCAACACAATTGAGCTTTAATAAAAATCGGCATAAAAGCGACAACGGACCTAAGCTAATACCATTGTTTACTATTATTACAGTCACTTACAGGACCCTAAAAAGAGACGAGGTCAGTTTTTCGCCGAACGTGTCCAATCCCACACACATGTTGCCCGCATAAAAGCTAACGAGGCTAACCTTGTTTACCGACTTTTATCAACTAATTCCTATTAGTTAGCAACTCAACGAAAAGAAGCGTATTTTTTAATAAAAATTACACATTACACACCAACTAGCGTATTCTATTTGTGGTTGTCTAGGTTAAGCCACTTACGCCAAGTCTTGTCATCTGATAAGTGACTGAACATACGTTATTTCGAACTTATTCATTCTTGGGAAAACACGTTTAATTCTTGGCCTTGCATGTAAGTCTTTTACACCCATTCACCTACATTGGGCCCATGTGATAAAACCACCAAAAAAAGTCGATAACAATATTGTACCTTAATGGGCTAAAGATAATGAGACGAATTCTAAGATACCAAAAATAATTGATAGTCATGGTAAATTCTGTGGAATGAGACTGATCAAAAATAAAAGAAAAACACACTTTATTACAACTACAAATATCTAAGAGATGAACCTTAGGTATTTGTTATGACAACGAGAAATACTATTTACTAAATTTATCAACGACTAGCTGACCAGGCCACGCGTTGCTATGGTAACGTTAATTGGTTATAAAAACTGTTATTCTTAGGCTTATGGTAACTATATATGGTAACAAACACGCAAAGTATTATCATGTACTGATTTGGCCAGCGCGGCGGTGGCAAGTCCTGGACTTCTCTTCAATACTTGCTGATGGAAGTACCCTTTGTACTTTTTCACAGGCTTCAGTGAGCTACGTCTACTTTATAATAGCGCTTTTATTCTTGCAAAGCCTATTGGGAAACGTCTACAACCTAACAAGAAATCAGCCAAGTGCGTTCTAGTAGCGTAGGGTTCCGTAATTACCTCGAACAATATGAGTATTTAGAATATGAGTTCTTACACCCCACCCAAGAAACAAATATGATATATTACTAGGTCTGCAATGCATGCTTCTGTTTGCAAATACTGAGCGAAGCACTACCTTACCTTCGTTTGTGAGTTTTGGCGCCAAGTGTCATCAATGTAGTCTTAGCGGTTTGGCTGTGATCAGCTTTTGAATTTTTCTTTCGGTGATTCTTCCTCAATGGTATCTCCGATTTCAAAACTTTTTTTGGACATTAGTCACGACCACGATGTGAGTTTTGGTGCCAAATTTCATCAATGTAGTATCAGCGGTTTGGCTGTGATCAGCTTTTTAATTTTTCTTTCGGTGATTATTCCTCCATGGTAAAGTCTATTTCTTTTTTACATAGCCTATGTCCATCAGGTTATAAACATGTATGTTCATGCCAAAATTCGTTCGAATCGGTTCAACCGTTAAGTAGCAGGAGGGAGACAAGCGAAAATTGTGAGTTGCCTAAAAGAGAGCTTCGCTCAATTAAATTCATAAGGTCTTTGAAAAAATCATTTATCGCAAAAAGTTATTACTCTATCAATGAATGCTTTGACGAAAAAAATCTGAATGTGTGCCCCTCTATTCTTCATTGCTACGCATTTAGAGATACATGTGATACTTAGTATTTGCATGTTATTATTAGTCACTAAGTCGCATGTAACGCAATTTGTGAATAAATAAAAATCATCACATTTTCCAGTTTAAGAAAGGTAAACAAACTTAATAAAAAAAACCATCCGTCCCAAACCGTTACAATTTTTTGTTTGCAGACATTTATCATTAATTCGTTGTTTACTTGTGACAGTCGCACACATGTCACGTACTCAAATTACCATCATAGATAAACTGATAAAGCTTACCCAGCGGTATTGTTATTTTTTTTTATTTATCGTTGTAAAACCCTAAATCTAAAATGTTAGTGAAAACAAAAGAGCTCCTTTTTATTTTACTGGGGGGACCCTAAAGCTGCACTAGTACATCTTTTTATATTTATGAAAGCCAATTACATGTATTTTAAGAACGAAATTATTAAAATTTTATCGTAAGGCTTCTTCCTTCAAAACGCGCTCTTGTGAAATTGTTGACGAGTTATTTGTGAAGTTTCCGCAGCCATTATTGTGTTTTCTTAATTTTCCTAAAAGTTTAGTTTCCTATTTTTGGACGACCACTTTTGTTTCGCTGTTTCTAATTAAATTCTTTTTCGTTGTTGACATTTCTTCAGAGTTATTTGTGTTTGAGTGACATTTGTTTCTTTGTTTGTTATTTTTGCTTTTGTTCGAAAGAGCCGAAGAAATCTATTTTTAGATGTTTTGCCCTTAAGACTGCATTTCGAAGTTGTTATCTAACTTCTTTAACTATAGAGAGCAATACATGCTGGAAATTGATATTGAATTCTCAAATATTTAGGATTATAAATTAAGAATTAAGTACTTGTAAGTCATATATAATTGAAGTATGGAGAATTGGCTATATTCAACGGCTTAGCGTGCATTTCAAAACTTAAGAGAGCTCGATATCTTTTTTGTAAACTTTTAAATGTCAACCATAGAACGCCTTTAAAACTTACATGCACAGCAAATCACAATATTTCTTGTACCTGATCTCTTACTTTAAACTTCGTTTGTTTTATGCACCTATTTTATCTATCTTCCATGGTTTAACAAAAATATAAAACAAAGGATACTTACAACACAAATTTATCTTCAGAACCAGCGTAACTACATGAGCAAAGCAAATTTAGTTTCAACTGCCATTTCAAAGTTGTCCGTGTTGATTGGGCGATTATTTCAGATATGTCGGACCCTGGGACTTTTAATGTACACTCGGGAGGGTTGTTAACGGTTGTCCTCGGAGACATATGTTACCCTGGATCATGTCCCGTATAGTTATGTCCGTGAGAGGTCTTCGGTTATTGGGTTTGTGCCCTTAGCTTCGCCACATAAAAAGGATTTTTATTTTGTTTCACTTTTCGAGTGCTTGTTAATGTTATGGCTCATTTGCTCTGTCCTGATCTTTACAAAAATAAAGCCGCTTTTGTTAACGATAAGAGAATAAATCGGCTCAGAGGAAACTTAAACATATATTCTATTAAGAATTTTTGGCCACCCATCAAATCCCGTTTCAAAAATTACCTAATCTTTGCAAATATACCCCGAATGCGCTGAACATAACTAACTGTAAATATAAGGTTTCATTCTATTTATGAATTTCATCAGATAAAAATATGAACTGTTAATCTTGGCTTTCTTATTCCCTTCATAACCATTTTCCTAATACATGTCCTTATTTTAATGTCGTATTAATCAACGCGAAAAGTATTCCGGCTCACTACTTTAATATGCTGGCATCTTTTGATGTCAAAATCTTCATGCTCTCTTAGTCTCCGAATAAGTTTAAGCCCTGTTTAAATGTTTCTTCCCATACGGCTTTAATCTATGTATACTGGGGACGATGGAGCTGCTATTAATTTCTGAACTATTAATCTCTGATCATTCCCTACACTATAATTAGCTCCTCAATTTAGCCATCATCACTAACCAGAAGGATGAAGGTATACTCAGGTAATTACTTCAGATGTATTCAGTAGAATACATCAACTATACGCTAACAGGTAGACAATGTTTTAAAATGTAATTTATATATATTAGCTGACCCGGTACCGCGTTGCTATGGTAACGCGTATGCAATGGAAAAAGAGCGGGAAAAAGAGCGGACAGACACATTATAGATTAGCGGCCCGTCCCGGCTTCGCACGGGTGGAAAAAATTCTTTAATTTTTTTCTACTATTAAATATTTTTCCGTTAGTGCCATCTAGCGTCCGGTAGACGAACTACTTGCGGTTAACGCGTTGCTATGGTTAGGTTATTGATACAATGGAAAAAGGGCGGACAGACAAACACACAAACCACTGTGGTCTTAGATTATAGATTTACTAATATAATTATATACGTATATATATATGTGTGTGTATATGTGTTTATATCTTTAATTTCGTAAGACACACACACCACATCATCTCTTATGCTTTCATTTACTCCTATCCATCCATAGGTTAGTTTATAAATAAAACCACTTGTACTGGATAAACGACGCACTCATTCTTTATTTTTTTTTATATTTAATTTTGACATTTCGCCTTTACAGAAGCCGTGATCTAAATAAGGTTTTTTGTGCTGTGTTTCGTCAATAATGTGTTTTGTATTTTATTGTACCGAAAGTCTTCATCCAAACGGTTGAGTACTTTGATATGAAAATTTTAGGGCAATAAATAGTTTTTTTTATATTTAATTTTGACATTTCGCCTTTACAGAAGCCGTGATCTAAATAAGGTTTTTTGTGCTGTGTTTCGTCAATAATGTGTTTTGTATTTTATTGTACCGAAAGTCTTCATCCAAACGGTTGAGTACTTTGATATGAAAATTTTAGGGCAATAAATATTCTAAACAAATTAATTTAATCCATAATTATTTATTAAAATAATTTTAATGGTACCACTAAAAGCAAATTCCTGATAGTTAAAATGGCGTGAATTATTTAATCACTTAAACACACTGTGGTGAATATTTCATTGCTTTTTGTCGATAATAAGGCAGGCACCATCGTATTCATCCTGAGCCTGTAAGCTTTAATGTATGCTGAATTATTCATCTCACGTGGAAATCGAATCCACGTCTTTCAAGGTTACTATTGCTTTTACCCACTCCGGCAAATTTTATTAACACTGTTTTCTTTTTTGTTTTTGTTGTATGTAAGATAAAATTACCACAAAAAAAGCCAAAGGATCATACATTTACAAAATTAAATAAAAAAATTGGTCATTGTTTCCTCACAATAAACTACCACTTATTTACATTTGTAAGAAAAACAGTCCTGGGAATGTTTACCTACAGTGTCACAAAAGGATTTGCCCGCGAAGCAGTTTAATCGCATAAATACCTTTCGCCGAGCAAATTACAAAGTATAAATAACAGTGAAAGCAGAGTAATTAGCATTTGGGGCACCTGCATTCTTTGCTTACATTTAATTCCACCGAGTCAACAGATAGCCCTAAGTGGCTGACTATGGAATTCATAACAACCGCGCGAAAACAGAAGTGGTTACACAAACGGGAGAACACAAGCAAATTCGACTCCTATCACGTTTGTAAAAGATTCTTATTTACCTGTTTGCTTTCGTAGGATATTGGTTATTTCTTTCAGTGGGTGAAACGAAGTGTTTACGTGCCGGCGAAAGTCGGTTGTTTGTTTTTTTGCTTCCAATAATTTCCGGATCGACGGAACTCCGTATAATAAACGACTGCCGTTGATCTGTGTGCGCCTACGGATCTTTGCATACGTACCGCACTTTGAATGGGATATTCGTTTTATTGTAGGGCAGACGAGAGGCGCTCATGTTTTACGCCAAATTTATTGCATTTCAGGAGATATCATTTACTGATTGGTAAGTGCTATAGGCTGCATTTTCACCAAAACTTTTTTGATAATTACAATTACAAACATGACATCAATAATGTCATAAAAAGACAACAATGGCATATAACTTTAAAGTATCTTAATTTGTTATGTAATTGTAACTTGTTCGAGAATAATGAGTTAATGTTAGTTTTATTATACTTTTATTAAAAATATATTTTCTAAATAGAAACTAGTTAAAAAGAACGTAATTGGAACTCTAAACTAGACAGCTTGTCGAATTAATCATATTTCATATGACAGTCTATCTCTTAAATATTTACTCGTAACGCTTATATAATGACATATGTAACACTTCCTTTTGGTAGTACTGGTGTGGAATAGTCCTGTGGAATATATCAAGATTGATTCTGGCTCTGGCCTCGATAGTAGTTTCAGCGATTAACTTCAAGGGGCCCAATATCGACATTTTACCAAATTTCTTTTTGCTTCGTCATCATCGGCCAATTGAAGTCCTCACTGCTAGACAAGCTTTCTTTATGAGTAAAAAACCGAGGGAAGATTTTAAATGGTTTATAGCAATATCAAATGCTCAAAACAAAATCTTTGAAACAAGGGTTCTTTCTTCCCACTTAGTCCATCTTTCAGCATTCATTTGCAAAATAGATCGCGTCTCTATTCTTGACTTTTTAATTCAAAGGAACGACTAACAGCACTGATAGTCGATGAACAATTTTCTTCTTTCTTTTGAATACATTGTCTAAGAAAACCCAGCAGTCCCGTTTCAGGAATAAAAGTGAACACAAAGATTATAAAACTCACGCAGTGCATCTTTTTAGAAAATTTCTTTGAAATACAAAAGAATACTTTCAAGCTTTGGCATAAAATTTTAAATATATCGCTCTTTGGTATAACAATAAGTTAATATACTTAACAATGTGCAAAAGAAAACTATTCATTTTAGATATAAATCTAATTATATTAAATAAACTATCTTTATTTTTTTTAAATGGTTAATTAGTAATCATAGGTTGTGACAGGTTATTAAAATTATGGTATACTTATATCAGATGGTATAAAACATTACATGTCAAAATTCAAATAAAAAATTAAGCACAAAAATTTCAAATAATTCTTGTACTACATGTTTTATATCAAAAGTAAAATATTATAAAGACTAACATATTATTATTTATTGGAAGAATAAACGTCAAAATTAACTTTATTTAAATATACATAAAAACTCATTCATCGAGGCGGTTCTCTCTAAGTAATGTCGTGACCAAAGGTCATCTGTCAGGCATATTTAATTGCGGTAGAAGTTACAGACGTCGTCAGACTTTTCTATCGAAATGGTAGTAAATACATCATCATTATTTATGCGTTATAAAAATGTCAGAGCGTCCTAAGAGAAGTTTGAAATAAACGATCAGTCACTTCTAAAAATTGGAAGTTTAAGATACTTTGACATTAATTATAATAAGAAAACCTAAAAATAGAATTGAAGTTCTTACCAATGTTAACTCTGGTAAAAATATAAAATAATTTCACAGTTAATTTTTTCATTGTGTTTTTAAGAATTATATACAAACGATCGCTTTCGTTGCCCATCGATAGAGATGTCAGTTTTAAACCAATTTACATGAATATTTTGAATTTTTTAATTTAAAAAATGGTTGGGCGTTATATTTCGCATCGCTATTTATAAATAAAGATTTTATTGTTGAAAAATTTAAATGAAGTTTTTGTAACATTTCGAATACAAATAGTATTTTTTAGTTAAATATTCATTTGTAAAAATATTACTTTCGATGTTGAAGGCAGTTTGCGTTCAACATTGGTGGAGCGATACTAGCTCATAGTAGAAGTTGAATTACGTTTGTAAAATTCTACACGTTTACCAGCGTCTCGGTAGCTCAGCGGTCAGAGCACTCGCCCGAATAGCGAAAGGTCGTGGGTTCGAATCCCACCTGAGGGCTCGGAGGCGTAGTTGTTTTTTACACACGTTTTTTATATCTTATAGAAATATTGCACTGTGAATGCAAAAAATTAAATTAAATCAAATATGTTAAACTTATCATTACTTAAACTTAGCACTACATATTCTAAGGGATTATAGATCTAAGGACGAATATTTTATGAAAATTACTAATGTATTTAGATAATGAAAAGGCTATGAATGAAATTCGATTGATTTATTATCATAATAAGACAATTATGTCGTAACGACTATTGTCGGACAATACAAAGAATATTGAAATAAAATATTTATTTGCTAAGTGTAAGGCGTTTATATTATATTTATATATTCTATTAAAGTTAAAGTTTCAAACTCGATAGCGAAGTCACTAGTGCGCTCGATGACTGTAAAACTTTAAAGAAGAAAGAAAGAAAGGAAAAACATTTATTCACACACACTCAGAGCGAGAGAGAGAGAGAAAACAAGGATGGAACAGAGAAATTATTAAGTAGCTTTAAAAAAGCGAAGGCTTGTTGGTGTGTGAACAAGTATTTTAACATAATAGTCTCCGGGATTCAAGTAACATAGCTTAAGTCACATCTGGCATATTAATTTACAGCCAAGATAGTTTAGGCAACTCTAGGTATGGTCCGTACCGCTTTCTAACGAGTTTAACGCAACCCTCCGCAAGCAGAAGACTGCTACAGTCGGACTCCTTGCTGAGTATTGAGTACAGAGCAACCCGGAACGCTGCAGAACTTTGAATACAGCCCTAGATGAAATGGAATGAAAAAATGGAAATGAACCGTTAATATTTTAAACAATGAAAGAAGTTAGTATTTATCGACAAATTGGGTAATCGTTGCTTGAAACAGGGTTTGTTAAAAGGTATGATTTCCAATCCTACACGGGGAGAATTTTTCCAATACATTTTTTAGAAAAAATTACCCTGTGTGCATTTACAATTCGAACCTGGTCTCGTCTACCAGTACCAATGCACATATATAAATGCTAATATTAAATAAAAAACATTTTATCTCATCTTTATCAATCATAATACATATAAATATATCTATATACAAAGCCGGGAGCCAATCTAATGCGGCTTCGCTAAGAGGATTCGGGTTCGACTCCCGCCAGAAGCAATTTTTATGAATCCATATTTATAAGAACTTGTGGCATTAGTTCTTCAAATCATAATCTTCTTGTAACAAAACCTGCTATTATAACCATCTTATTAAAATTTAGTTTAATAATGTTAAGTAAATAATCAAATCATGAAATTGAGGCGGGTGGCCTCAGAGACAGTAATGGCACTCGCAATTAATATAAAAAAGCCCTACCCCCTCTAATGTGGAACGAATTGCCTCCGCCGGGCCTGTGCTCGCTCCCATTTACCAATCTTCCATTCCACAAACCTAACTCTTCACTCTATCTCACCTTTACTGCAACCATTTTAAGTCCATAATAGTCGTAAAAGTTACAAAATGAAAATAGTCAAGAATAGTGATCCAGTTTTCACCCCATTTCACAAACGTTTTTATTATTGTAATTTAGATTTCCGATTTTTACCAGTCAGCCAGGGATGTGGAGGATTATTCATTTTTTCAACTCCTATTCTTTGATAAATTATTATAATAGAAAAATACTAGAAAAAATCGACTCGGGTCACAAGTGAATCTCAGGCGGGAATCGAACCCGCAACCTTTGGAAATCCGGTCCAATGCTCTCCCAATTGAGCTACCGAGCCTTGCGAACACTCGTCGAAATTTTCTAGTACATTCCTGATTTTACGCTGTAGGCCAGCGTTGTTTCATCAATGAGAGGAAACATCCTCTCGTATTCGAAAGAAACATTTTTACAAATGTTTGGCAATCGATTAAGATGAAACAGCCATGTTAGATTTATAATTTTTATATATTTTATGCATTTTCAATGCGTTCTTATAAGATAAATTATTATAATAGAAAAATACTAGAAAAAATCGACTCGGGTCACAAGTGAATCTCAGGCGGGAATCGAACCCGCAACCTTTGGAAATCCGGTCCAATGCTCTCCCAATTGAGCTACCGAGCCTTGCGAACACTCGTCGAAATTTTCTAGTACATTCCTGATTTTACGCTGTAGGCCAGCGTTGTTTCATCAATGAGAGGAAACATCCTCTCGTATTCGAAAGAAACATTTTTACAAATTTTTGGCAATCGATTAAGATGAAACAGCCATGTTAGATTTATAATTTTTATATATTTTATGCATTTTCAATGCGTTCTTATAAGATAAATTATTATAATAGAAAAATACTAGAAAAAATCGACTCGGGTCACAAGTGAATCTCAGGCGGGAATCGAACCCGCAACCTTTGGAAATCCGGTCCAATGCTCTCCCAATTGAGCTACCGAGCCTTGCGAACACTCGTCGAAATTTTCTAGTACATTCCTGATTTTACGCTGTAGGCCAGCGTTGTTTCATCAATGAGAGGAAACATCCTCTCGTATTCGAAAGAAACATTTTTACAAATGTTTGGCAATCGATTAAGATGAAACAGCCATGTTAGATTTATAATTTTTATATATTTTATGCATTTTCATTGCTTTCTTATAAGATAAATTATTATAATAGAAAAATACTAGAAAAAATCGACTCGGGTCACAAGTGAATCTCAGGCGGGAATCGAACCCGCAACCTTTGGAAATCCGGTCCAATGCTCTCCCAATTGAGCTACCGAGCCTTGCGAACACTCGTCGAAATTTTCTAGTACATTCCTGATTTTACGCTGTAGGCCAGCGTTGTTTCATCAATGAGAGGAAACATCCTCTCGTATTCGAAAGAAACATTTTTACAAATGTTTGGCAATCGATTAAGATGAAACAGCCATGTTAGATTTATAATTTTTATATATTTTATGCATTTTCAATGCGTTCTTATAAGATAAATTATTATAATAGAAAAATACTAGAAAAAAAATCGACTCGGGTCACAAGTGAATCTCAGGCTGGAATCGAACCCGCAACCTTTGGAAATCCGGTCCAATGCTCTCCCAATTGAGCTACCGAGCCTTGCGAACACTCGTCGAAATTTTCTAGTACATTCCTGATTTTACGCTGTAGGCCAGCGTTGTTTCATCAATGAGAGGAAACATCCTCTCGTATTCGAAAGAAACATTTTTACAAATGTTTGGCAATCGATTAAGATGAAACAGCCATGTTAGATTTATAATTTTTATATATTTTATGCATTTTCAATGCGTTCTTATAAGATAAATTATTATAATAGAAAAATACTAGAAAAAATCGACTCGGGTCACAAGTGAATCTCAGGCGGGAATCGAACCCGCAACCTTTGGAAATCCGGTCCAATGCTCTCCCAATTGAGCTACCGAGCCTTGCGAACACTCGTCGAAATTTTCTAGTACATTCCTGATTTTACGCTGTAGGCCAACGTTGTTTCATCAATGAGAGGAAACATCCTCTCGTATTCGAAAGAAACATTTTTACAAATGTTTGGCAATCGATTAAGATGAAACAGCCATGTTAGATTTATAATTTTTATATATTTTATGCATTTTCAATGCGTTCTTATAAGATAAATTATTATAATAGAAAAATACTAGAAAAAATCGACTCGGGTCACAAGTGAATCTCAGGCGGGAATCGAACCCGCAACCATAACATGGCTGTTTCATCTTAATCGATTGCCAAACATTTGTAAAAATGTTTCTTTCGAATACGAGAGGATGTTTCCTCTCATTGATGAAACAACGCTGGCCTACAGCGTAAAATCAGGAATGTACTAGAAAATTTCGACGAGTGTTCGCAAGGCTCGGTAGCTCAATTGGGAGAGCATTGGACCGGATTTCCAAAGGTTGCGGGTTCGATTCCCGCCTGAGATTCACTTGTGACCCGAGTCGATTTTTTCTAGTATTTTTCTATTATAATAATTTATCTTATAAGAACGCATTGAAAATGCATAAAATATATAAAAATTATAAATCTAACATGGCTGTTTCATCTTAATCGATTGCCAAACATTTGTAAAAATGTTTCTTTCGAATACGAGAGGATGTTTCCTCTCATTGATGAAACAACGCTGGCCTACAGCGTAAAATCAGGAATGTACTAGAAAATTTCGACGAGTGTTCGCAAGGCTCGGTAGCTCAATTGGGAGAGCATTGGACCGGATTTCCAAAGGTTGCGGGTTCGATTCCCGCCTGAGATTCACTTGTGACCCGAGTCGATTTTTTCTAGTATTTTTCTATTATAATAATTTATCTTATAAGAACGCATTGAAAATGCATAAAATATATAAAAATTATAAATCTAACATGGCTGTTTCATCTTAATCGATTGCCAAAAATTTGTAAAAATGTTTCTTTCGAATACGAGAGGATGTTTCCTCTCATTGATGAAACAACGCTGGCCTACAGCGTAAAATCAGGAATGTACTAGAAAATTTCGACGAGTGTTCGCATGGCTCGGTAGCTCAATTGGGAGAGCATTGGACCGGATTTCCAAAGGTTGCGGGTTCGATTCCCGCCTGAGATTCACTTGTGACCCGAGTCGATTTTTTCTAGTATTTTTCTATTATAATAATTTATCTTATAAGATCGCATTGAAAATGCATAAAATATATAAAAATTATAAATCTAACATGGCTGTTTCATCTTAATCGATTGCCAAACATTTGTAAAAATGTTTCTTTCGAATACGAGAGGATGTTTCCTCTCATTGATGAAACAACGCTGGCCTACAGCGTAAAATCAGGAATGTACTAGAAAATTTCGACGAGTGTTCGCAAGGCTCGGTAGCTCAATTGGGAGAGCATTGGACCGGATTTCCAAAGGTTGCGGGTTCGATTCCCGCCTGAGATTCACTTGTGACCCGAGTCGATTTTTTCTAGTATTTTTCTATTATAATAATTTATCTTATAAGAACGCATTGAAAATGCATAAAATATATAAAAATTATAAATCTAACATGGCTGTTTCATCTTAATCGATTGCCAAACATTTGTAAAAATGTTTCTTTCGAATACGAGAGGATGTTTCCTCTCATTGATGAAACAACGCTGGCCTACAGCGTAAAATCAGGAATGTACTAGAAAATTTCGACGAGTGTTCGCAAGGCTCGGTAGCTCAATTGGGAGAGCATTGGACCGGATTTCCAAAGGTTGCGGGTTCGATTCCCGCCTGAGATTCACTTGTGACCCGAGTCGATTTTTTCTAGTATTTTTCTATTATAATAATTTATCTTATAAGAACGCATTGAAAATGCATAAAATATATAAAAATTATAAATCTAACATGGCTGTTTCATCTTAATCGATTGCCAAACATTTGTAAAAATGTTTCTTTCGAATACGAGAGGATGTTTCCTCTCATTGATGAAACAACGCTGGCCTACAGCGTAAAATCAGGAATGTACTAGAAAATTTCGACGAGTGTTCGCAAGGCTCGGTAGCTCAATTGGGAGAGCATTGGACCGGATTTCCAAAGGTTGCGGGTTCGATTCCCGCCTGAGATTCACTTGTGACCCGAGTCGATTTTTCTAGTATTTTTCTATTATAATAATTTATCTTATAAGAACGCATTGAAAATGCATAAAATATATAAAAATTATAAATCCTATTCTTTGTTTGAAAATATTGTCAGAAGATTTCTTCTGGGACTTAAAAATCTACTTCTTTTATGATAATACTATCTTGTAACCGGCGCGTCGCTTTCACAACAAAAAAATTAAATATTGTTTGATATAGACGTCTTGTCTACTTAAGAATGATAGAACGACAGATATTTATTTTCTTATCGACAGTGAATAAAATTCATTGAAATTGAATGATTGAGCATAAATAACATTAATTCTATATTATAATTTTATTATTCAAGTGATTTAGGGTAAAAAATTACGTTATTCAAATTTCTATTTTGTTATGATTCGATTTATTCTTAATATGTCATACGTAATATAAAGAAAACAATCTTTTTGATATTCAAATAGCAGCATTCACAAAAATCTTTATATTTTTCAAAATAAAGAGACATTTTATCACTAACTTTCCTGGCGGAAAGTAAGCTGTGACCTATGTAAGATAGAACATGCCTGTCCTAAAAAAAGGCCCAAGACGTTCAAGGAAAATTTTAACGAAAAGCACATTCCATTTCCTAGCTGTCCCCATAAGTAAAAAGACGCAATTCGTTTGGTGAGGATGGCTGGAATATGAACGATGTGCGAGTGATACAGGCAAGCCTGCGTCGCGTGGGTACTCCGAAAAAGAAAGGGCCATCGCCTTTCATTTTCGGAATTTCTAGAACTTAGTTATGCAATTCCATCTTACACTCTCGATGCGACTGTGAGTGAGGCTGTACCAGGGTAGAGTCACAGTTTAGTTTCTTAGCTCGGATTTCTATTAACCATATTATAATGAAAATGAAAATGAAAAATAACTTTTATTAAATGCACTTAAAAATGAGTAGTTTTAAATCGTCCAACATTTTTACCTACCACCCACCCAGGACGTCTTTTAACTGACAAGAAGAATGGGCGCAAGAAACTCGTCAGCTTTAACAGAAGTAACGACATTTACAATATAATACGTCGTCACCATACAGAATCCACAAAAAAAAACAAAATTATTTTATTATGACAATACTAATAGTGTTATGATATCGTTATTTCGTTGATTACAACAAAGTCAACAAGTATGTGTACTTACTTAAAGTAAGTATCCCTGAACATTGCATTAACATACAGGGAATAAACGACAAATTTAAGAAAGCAACAAGATTTGTTTAGTATTAGTCAAAAATAGTGGAGGTTAAAGCTGACCCATTTCCCAAGGCAGCACCCGTTCACGAGCATGACGCATGATACAGCCATCGCTTCACTAAACCATATCTAAGGGAACGTAACGACCCGCACCACATGCCACCACCCAAGAAATGTATTAAGAGAGCATGTCATACTCTAACTAGCAGTAATAAATTAGTTTGAAAAATTAACAAATGCTAATGTGGTATGACACAACCTGTAATAAATAGTGTCATGTTGAAATGACACATATTACTTCCATGCATCGCGGTCTATTAAATAGTCGTTGACCATGTAATAACCTTTGGACATGAGCTTATTTTTTACATATATATACCATATTTTAAAAATCGTACTTATATTCCCGTTAACTCGTCGAGGTATTTAACTTAACGCTTGAGTTAAAGCTAACATTTCAACCTATGGGCTACGGCCACCCAGTTTTTTTTGGTTGTATTGTGACGATTGCATATCAAAAATTAATAAATGTTGTTTGATTGGACCGTTTTATTTTAAATGAGAAACCAGTTCTGCAAATTAAAGAATCATTAATATTTCTAATAATTTTACTGGATTAGTTTAGTGAAATAATTATATTACTAGTTATATTTGGAATATAGTTATTTAAAGATCCATATTTTTGCCCACAATTAGTACGTTATCTGCCAATAGAGCTTCATTAAATATTTGAGAATATAATTTTCTAAATTTATTACTAATTTTTAAAGCTTCACATTAATAATTCTTCAAATTCTCAAAACTTAACGTATCGTATAATTGGAATTATATATAATTAATTTCCCAGTATTGTCTGTTGGGAATTAATTAACATATCCCGGATTATACAAACTTACTCATGAGCCCAAACCAAATACATTAGTGAATTGGAAGACCGAGCAAAGCGATCAAGATAACAACAGATGTAAATAAACTTTTACTTACTCCAAATCCATACTATTGACAAATAAATATCCAAACCAATATTAAATGAATCAATGTCAAAGTAACTATCTGTTATGTGTTCACGACTAAACAGTTGAAAAGATTTTGATGAAATTTGGTACGTAGATTGAACCTTAGTTAAGAACAGGCTTCCTTTCCCGCGGGAATAATCATACTCTTCCTGAGAAATTTAGATAAGCGGAATATAACGAGGGGAGTGAAGTCAGCGGTAACCAATAGTTCTCTTTATTACCAATAGAATCCATGGATTATTCACCAATGTAACTACTATTTATTCTTATTAATAATGCAAGTGATTTTTTTTAATAATAAAAAACATATTTTTTTTCTCGTGACCGGCGATTAGGTTAAATTAAACTGATGACTGACCTAGCTTTGCTAACCAAGCCCGTTCCTTTCAAAATTTACCAATATTACTTTGCAGTGATTTTTTGTTATAACAGTCAGTTATGATACATTAATAAGTATTTTGTAAAAGACAATCATTATTTATTATATCCATACACTAAACACACCATTCTATACAAATCCCAATTTTCCTGGATGGTGATAACGATTGCTAAGAAGATCCTCGGGAAAGGCCTGAGCGAAGCAGGGGATATCGAAGGAATGTTGTAATGATACTTATATCATAGTAAAATAATTAATATAATTTATTTTAAAATAGAAGCACTGTGAAAAAGATAAATTTGATTTTATCCTTATTTAATAACGCCTTTTGTACAGATAATCATTTCATTGATATATTATACTTAGCTGTTTCACAAGTGGATGTGAAAGATTTTCCATATCTCTTTTTATCGTGATTAATTTTTCAACTCAAACAAAATAATAATAACTAATAGAAAAAAGGGTCCTCGAGCTTTTAATAGATAAAATAATTTAAACAACTTGCTAATTGGATCTATTCCCAAAAGAGACATCACCGACAGTCTGCAAATACGTTTAGTGTAATCATGCTTCTAATAGTACATTTTTGGTCCCTTCACAGGGTTGTTTTGCATAAATTTCAATGTCCAGTTTACAGCACATCATCCTTTACAAAAAGTCAAACTCTAACCGCTAACTAAACTCCAACAGTCGATGGAAGGTTGACATGCTGTTGTCGGTACAAAGTAAAAGAATTAAAACCCTGATATAAATGTGGTTGAAGTAATTTTAGAATGTGTATCTATTACTGATGAACAATTTGATGAATAAATTAAAATGATTGTACACCAGTGATAATACGAAAATTGTAATTTGTTATAATACTTTCGATGCTTGAACACACTTCCATAGGTCTCTCTAACTCTACAGCCCTCATTTTATAATCAACGTCAAATATGTTTACTAACTAAATAGTGAACTAATAAAATAAAATAATTCATTTGCTTTTAATAGGGTATAACAAAAATCGCAAACGTACAAATCCATATTGTAGCAGTTTCAACTACTCAACTATAGGCGCTTACATGTAAATAATTATTAAATCATTAAAACTATTTAAAAACAATGCTATAGTCAATTATTCATCAATAAGAATTAAAAAAAACAAAATGTTAAAAAATAAATGTCACCACGAAAATAAATAATTATTAGTTCAAAAATATCATTGCAAGTAAATTGATATCTAGAATTTAAAAAACAGTAATTTTTGGATCAAGTAAAATAACTTATACGTGTGGTGTGATTGTAGTGTTGGAAATAATTGGCTGCCGCGACAAAGAAAGAGACATTTTCCCAACAATATAAGTAGAACGCCTAGTAAAATATAATTACTGTAAAAATACCACAATTCTGTCAAATATGTATTAGGTCGGGGAAAAAGTCTTTTCGCATATAGTATGTATAAACTTATAATGAAAAATTTCTTTGGCTGCGCTATTTGTATCTGACTGGTTTTCATGACATTAAAAAGGTGACATTTCAAAAAAAGATTCAAATTAGGAAAACTTTTGTACCCACTATTTCTCATTTGTTTTTCTTTCTGTCAAAATGAGCGAATCGAATGAGGAAATTAGATCTTTTAAAAATTTTATTACGAAAAAGGATAAAATGCAACTAATGTCCAAATGCAGTGTCAGTAAGAGTAGCACAAAGTTGGTTTAAGCATTTTCAAACCGGGAATTTAGATGGCAAAGATGCACCTCTCTCTGGTCGCCCCGTTACGGATAAATTTGACGCTATTTTTGAAAAAGTGGAGCAAGGTCGGCATATCAACAGTTAAGACATAGCTGAAGAACTGGGTATAACCACAAAACAGTTTTGACCCATTTAAAAAAAGCTGCCTACACAAAAAAACTAAACGAAACGTGTACTTATTTGTGATTTTTATTGAGACAAATTGAAACCGAACAGTTTTTGAAGAGATTGATAACTGGTGATGAAAAGTGGATCACGTTTGACAAGAAACTGCGAAAAAAGTCGTGGTCAAAGGTCGGTCAGGCTTCACAGACTGTGGCAAAACCTTGGTTAACTCGCGATAAGGTGATGCTGTGTCTATAGTGGGATTGGAAGTGCATTGTTCATTATAAGCTTTTACCACCGGGCAGAACCATCGATTCGTATCTCTACTGCCAACATCTGATGAAATTAAAGCAAGAAGTTGAGAGAAAGCAGCCGGAATCGATTAATGGAAAGGGTGTGGTCTTTCATCACGATAACGCTAGACCACATACATCTAAAGCCACTCAGAAAATTAATAGAGTTTGGCTGGGGGGTGTTAATGCATCCGCCATATAGCCCTGACCTTGCCCCCTACAGATTTCCACCTGTTTCGGCCTCTTCAAAATTCTTTAAGCAGTGTCAGGTTAACATCAAGAGAGGACTGCCAATACTACATGTTACGTTTTTTTTTATCAGAAGTCCCAAAATTTCTACAGCAACGGGATCATATCGCTACCTACAAGATGGCAGAAAATCTACGAACAAAATGGCAAAAATACTGTAATTAAATGTAAATTAACTTTAAAAAAAATGTCTTGAATTTTCATATAAAATGCAAAGAAACTTTTTTCCCAACCTATTATATCATTAACTCGTAACAATTAAAATATTTTTTTCTTAGTTTGAACTATACAATTATTACTAAACACTGAATGATTCTTGCTAATTGGGTTTTTTACGTTCCTTTGAAGCTATTTTTGTCAACTATTTGTTCAACAGAAAGGAATTTACAAAAAAGTTCTTGTGTTTAAAAATAAATACAATTTTAATATTTGTACGAGTATCACAACTAGTACTTTTTGGAGATTATTTACATTCCCGTATTTATTGTGATTCGAAATAATAATGAGATCTAGTTTTAATTACGAATTGAGCTGTGGAATCAACTTAAAGACAATTATTATATAAAAACATGATTAGTGATGGAGTCTTAGCAGCTTATTAAATACTCGTATTAAAATGATTAATAACAATACTCTTACATACAAAAAGTTCTCACTATAAACTTAAAAGGACATGTTGTGTGATTGCAATCGCGAAGTCGTTGTTGTTAGGTAAATTACACGTTTAATACACTCTGTATTAAACATGATTCCAAAGATTCAATTTTTTTTCATTTTACATATATAACAGTTATATTATTATTATCTGACCCGGCCACAAGTTGCTGTGTTATAAATTATAATGAAACCTATTCTATGTCCTAAGCCGGAAAAAGAAGAAAAATAATTGAAATCGGTCGAGTACTTTCGGAATTCATCACGGTTAAACCCTGTGACAGGGAATCTATAATCTAAGATCATAGTGGTTTGTGTGTTTGGCTGACCGCTCTTTTTCCATTTTATCAATAACGTTACCATAGCAACGCGTTAACTGCAATTAGTTCGTATACCGGACGCTAGATGGCGCTAATGGAAAAATATTTAATAATAGAAAAAAATTAAAGAATATTGTCCACCCGTGCGAAGCTGGGACGGGCCGTTAGTTTATATATATATTATTACGTTTTTTTTGCATAAGTGCGTATGCTTTTATTTATTTCTGTTCTGTTTATCATGCGCTCTCATCGTCGCATTAAGTATACCGAAATATAAACATCAACGTTAACGCGCTGGTCATTTTGACACTTGGCACTTCCCGGATACTGGTGAAGGCCCGAGTGCCGACATCGCCATGAAAACGTAATAATTAAAATCGTTTATATCTGTTCTTCCAATTTTCCGCGATTTTTTGTGGTGTTGTCGAGCACATGCATGACTAGATAAATATCGTCGATCTTTCCTAGAAATAACACTTATTAAATAACAAGGATAACGAGCTCTGACAGGATGCTTTCTTGTAGAGACTATTAATACACCTTGTTCCGGTGGTGAAAATCTTCAGGAAGTCCGGAATCCTAGTCGGCTGTTCCTTACTTCGGAGTTTTATTCAGGGATTTTAGCGGTATCTGAATAGAGTGTTCTGAACACTGTTTTTCATTTCTGTTCTAAAAGTTAAACAGAAAGAAACTGTAAGACATTGAATCTGTTTTTGAAAATACCGGTTAATAAGTGTTAATATCTGTTACAGTCAATAAGGTTCACATTGGCATAATTATGCGACAGCTCACTAATGATTTGGGTACTTTGAAATGTCTATGTTGGTGTACTGTGTATACACATACATAGTTAAACGTAAAACAGTTTCTAACAGATTGGTAACAGAAAAAATATATCTGTTACACTTTTATAAGTGTTCGACGCAAAACAGGTTCAACACACGCAAACAAGTGATTACAGGAATAATTCTGTAACAGATTCAATGTGAAAGTGAGATCCTTTATGAAAGTGTATCCTTATAAAGGTGTTTTTGAATCCCTGGTTTTATTGACTGATCAAACACGTATCTGTGTCTTTGATATAAGTGGTCGATCAGCGATGGATTCCATTTAAATAAGTATTAACACAGACAGTGAAAGTACATTATCAACCTGTTAATCTTATATTGCGGGTCAACCAAACCCAACCATTGACTAATTTTAGTCGGCAGACACGTCATATAGTTTGGTTTAAACTAGAATAAATTATTAATAGAGGTATAAAAAAATGTTAACTATTAAATAAATGAGTAGGTAGTCATTTTGTAAATGAGTACTTTTTGCCTGAATCTGTGTTTCCTGACAAATACAATTTAGGAGTCTTCAAGTCACGAGTGAATTGAGGCGATCGATCGCATTGTGGCGTACTATCAGGCGAGATAGTGGTCAAGCACCTGCCTATTTTCTAAAAAAAAATCGAACTTGAAGAATATTGCTCCTTTTAATTGTTGTACCCTTTAGAGTCCATACCAAATTATTAAGTTGACTTCTGTTGATACTAATAAATTACAACCAAAATCTTAGTATATCAAAATTGTTTCAGATAGGATAGTTTCAAATCTACGTCATACTGACTAATCTGGCTGATTTTTTTAGAAAAAATGTTTTTTTTTTTTTTTTTTTGCCTGTAAAGTCGGTTTTACGGGCGAAGATTTTACGTGACAACGTCTTTTTCTCGGTAGAATATTTATTGATATGAATATAATTAAATTGCACAATGCGCGCGGCAGACCGATCATAGTTGAGTGGGAGAGAGACGCAAGGCATTCGGCGGGCCTCTCTCTCGTTCGGTGACTCATCGTAACGTTACCGAGCGTTACACTTTTTCATAAGTGACTCCCAGCCGCAACCTAATTTAAGACGTTGTCACGTCAAAAAATCATTGAAGTATATATTTAAAAAGATTATTCGCATTCCAATAGTTAAAACAAATGTAAATAATAAAAAAGTAAAATCTTTTTATATCATGGACTCCGTTTATGTTTCAGAAGAAAAACGTTTGGATATCAATTATTTGTCACACATATAATAATATCTGAAATATTTTATGCGTACCTTTGAGTGAGGTGTAAAGAGGCAATATGCCAGCCGACCTTCAAGGCAAATAATATAAAGCTTCCCTGCTTTAGGTATCAACACCCGGCATTTCCGTCACAAATGAAAGGGCTACTACCTAACATTTCTATAATGTATAGAGCTCAGTAGTGTATCGGACGTCAATTCGACTTCATTCTCAGACAGATCGAGGGACGTGATCTGCAAGTTTATTTAAACGGTAGTCGTGGGCAATATTCGATTGAAATAAGGTTTATAGTGGGATATCAAGGCTGTAAAGTCGGGCGGCGGCCTATTGTGAGCCTGCCACCGCAAATAGGAACGTACGTGAGCAATGCCGTTCAAGAGACGAGAAGAAAATACACGATGTACGATTGTATAGTGACAAATATTAGACGCACATTTCGAATACAATTTAATGCTTTCCACTTTACTAGTATACGTTTCATACACCTCTATTATCCATTTTAAAAGTAAAAGCTATTAATATGTTTACAATCACTATGTTTTTGAAAACTTTTATAACGTCTATGATAAACCTAATTATGTATTAAAAACATGACATTACGCTATGCTTAGCTGGAATGCGTGTTGCTGATCTCTCTCTATATATTTGCTGGAGTTTAAGTAACTTTACATGTACCTATCAGCTCTGCCGGGGAATTACCGCATAGGCTATAAATATCTAAAATCCGTTAACATATATTCATGTTGGAGACAAAAATGTTTTTCATTGTCATATAATGTAATTTCTTTGGTTAAGCTTATTTTATATTTTCGTTTTAACATAACCCTGTGACTCATAAACAAAATTCTGTGAAGCTAAGAACAAATTATTTTATCTAAAATGCTATTTTTTATAACCAGATTGGGGTTTTAAATAACACAAGTTAAAAGCAAAAGCCTTTTCAGTGATGAACGATTTGTAACATATTATATTCGACCTAATTTTCACTGTACGTGAACGCTTTTTTCAACGTTTAACTAGGTTAGGAAGCTTCCTTAACGAGCTCTGAAAATATGTGCTGTCGCAATATACTCAAGATGGCATGAGACTAAAGTTAATTAACACATTTAGGGCAATGTAACATAAGATTTTCTAATGTATCCGATTTAAAATTCGATCCTTGTCAAAGGATTCCAGAATACAAGATCTCTCTACTGAAAATAATATTGATCAATTTGATATTTAGAATACCTCGTTCAAGAGACGTGGTTGGCAATGAGTATGATAAAAGAAATCATCAACTAATTTTCATCATTTCTTTATAAATTGAAATATTCTGAATAATAGTGCGTTGATCTATATCTTTATAAATATTTGAATTTATAATTTGCACTTAAAAAAGAATGTGGTTAATTAGTGGACGCAAATATGTATGTTATACCACAAAAAATCGCTATTTTATATTTTTGCGTTTATTGATAAAACGAAACCCACTTCGTTACAAATAAATTTTCGTAGAGCTTGAGGGCTTGGTAAGAAAAACAGACAGGTTGCAATGAGTTTATTCTTTATTAGATCCTTCGAAACAACTCATCTATCACTCGATTACAGAAGCCACCTACACTGTCCAACAGTAAGTGTGTAATATGTTCAATGAAAAAACTTGTTAAACTGTAAATAATCACTATGATATATATGACAATGTAAAGTAAGTTAACGCAACACCAGCTCACAGGAAAATAAATCAAGGATAAAAGAAGAAAAGAGGACGAATTAGGAAAGTTACACTTCAAATATAGTGGATACTGTTTTATTGCACGGGCTTCTAACATAAATCCAGCTGATACACGCAACAGCTAATGATGTCTCACATAAAATTGGTGTCATTTGTTTTAATACGACATTAGGTGAAAGTGGTGGGACTGGAGCGATGTATTTGTCACAAGAATGGCTAAGTCTTCAACGGAATCACCGACCCGTCACCGTTAGAGCACGTTAAAGTTCCAACTCAATGCATAGCAATGATCTTTATTGCGTTACATTTAAGTACAATAAGTACGTTTCGTTGCCTATTTTACGAGCATTCTGGATGCTGTTCTAGAAGTACGGTAGATGGCGCTGTAACAATGTTTCTGTTGCAAAGAATAAGGCATACAGTAAATGTAGATAAATTTAGCGACTTAATAAAAATATAATAATAAAATAGCTTTTTTAATTAATAATAAAAAGACAGGTTACCTTAGTAATCAATAAATCATATTAGTTACTTTAAAATAATATTAAAATCATGTCTGGCAATTGATAAATCATACTAATTACTAAAAAAATAATAAAAACTTGCGTGACAACACAACGCTAAGGTTCGAACTCAGTCATAGTTTTGAAGCTGAAGTTTAGATTTTTTAAATATCTTTAAACTTGATATGAATAATACAACATGTAAGAAAATAAATAATAAAATAAATAATCTTTACCTGACAGCTAACAATAATAACAATTATTGTTAGCTGTCAGGTTGTCATAAATTTGCAATTATTTCAAAAATTACATTACATTTGAAATTTCAATATTAGTAATCGCTTAAGGAAGGCGCTGTAATAATAAACTGCTCTATGAATTAGAAAAATATTGAAAGACAATGCCTGAAGAGATAATACTGTGGTACACCCAGGAACGATATGACAGAGTAGCTATCAAAACAGAAAATGCATATCGCCAAGTATCCTTTGCAATATCATCTACATAGCGAGCACTATAACTAACATCTTCATTTACTTATATTACTGCCACGGTTGTAATTATTTTCAAGGTAATAAAAGTGTCATTACTAGTCCGCTCGCTTGGCGGTTTTATTCACATTAGTCCTAATACACAGTGTCTCACTCAATGTTCATGCTGCGCGTCTCGCGGTAATACCTTCACGGCAATAGTCGTAATTCCACCATTTATCCGGCACGTTTAGTGTTTCGCTTTATTTGAACATAAAGATTAGGCGTGAGAGGTGCGGCCATTGCGCGCGTCGCCGTAAAACAACTCTCAATTCGGCAAATGAGCAATGAAAATGAACTCGAAAGTTTGCCAACGTTGGCCTCAGTAACGTCAATGTTTATGTGCTATTTTGGTATGTAATATTAATTTATTCAAAAACATGAAAAAAATTATTATCTATAAGGCTAATATATAATAATAATAAAAATAATCTGTATAAAAATTCACCAATTGCTATAGATAATTTTGGTAACGTATTTTTTTCTACATAGTATTTCGATTTTTTATGGCAAAACCAACATATTGAAATAGTTTAAGCGCCCTTTGTGGAAGCCTATAACAACTTTAATATTGCACTTGTAAACATAAAAATCCTTTCACTTATTTGCATTTGCTTATATCCTCCGTTATCAATAAATCATTTTCTATGTTAAAATCTATATGTTATTTATATACTTGTTTACAAAATTATAAATTAATAATTACTTTTAAAGCAGCTGATAAAAATTTTCAGGCGCGGATAAAATCATCAATGTTGGCTAGAATAATAGCCTATTGTTGACTATGACCTGCAACCTGAGAAAGAGATTTTTCCGAATTACAAAATAATAATTAATGTGATAATGCGATACGATATTTTCATTTGGAATTGGAATCTACAAGCGGAGCACTACGATTACATGGAACGTTTTCTTATGTCGGATACTTACATGAGAGCTACGGACTACAGGAAACCGTAGCACAGTAGTCACAGTTGAGATAACTACGTAAAACCACTATTTTGCGGTCGTAGCGTGTGAGTGCGGTTGTTTATAAGTGTGTACAATTGGACCAAAGCAACATGTATTTCTTATAACTAAAAATTATTTATTTTTGTATTTAATGAGACACATTTACTCGTAATATTATAATGGCACCTAAAATGTATTGAAAAATCAATTAAAATACGAGAGGTTTAGTAATAACTCAACAACTTAACAATTTTTGTTAAAAGTTATAAAAATGACAACACATTAGCTTAACTAGTTAACATCACATGTGTAAGTAACATAAATCACGATTAACAAAATAAAAGAACAAGGTAATAATGTATTGGCCTCAAAAAGACGAAATGAAAGTGGTGAGTCATCATGAATATCTTATTGCCACAGATATGTTTTAAGGAATTAATATCCATAATCGTTCTTCGTAGATATGTAGCAGGTACCTTGTTATGGAATTACAAGATAATAAGGTATTATAAGTATTCTCGACTAAAAACTTAAATTAACCGGACATAACTAATACAGTAGAAGCACTTCTAAAATGTAATCGCATGAATGGCAGATTAGTTAAAAATAAGTACTTATTTTAGTAAATCACTGGATGGATGGATTTATCTGAATAATAATTGACAACAATGTTTAGAGACGGAAACTGCGCAAGGTGTGTAACAGCTCCTTTCGTCTGGATTCACATCGGATTACATGCGTAAACGCTCTGAATTACTCTTCGAGTAAAGTATTCCAATTTAATTTAATAAGCAGATATATCAGTAATTCACTTCGTATTTGAAACTAACACTAACAAATCTAATAATAACCACACAGACTAATAAATATTACTGATACAATTTTTTTAAACACAGATTCATATACCTTTTGTTATCATTATTTTTAAAATATGTTATTCCATACCAAAAAGATTGATCTTTTTTTGTTGGTGTTCATAAGTTTGGCGGTAAATTAATTCATACAAACAAGACCAAACCATGTATATTTGAATTCAATTGTTTGACGATTTGACCGAGCGGAAGTGATCCTAATTTCGGGGCGAAACAGTCCTAGCTTTGAGTCTCGAAAGGCGCTGTTTCTGTGATTAAAGACTTGTAGTGCCCACTTTCGGCTAGGCTGATTAATGTGAATATAACAAATATTATTATTTATTTAATATATTATCATTTTTTCAGTCATTAATTTGGTTTGGTTACTAATAAAATTATTTGTATGTTGTTCAATAAAAAATAACTACAGTTTGAATACATTCCAATTTAATCAACGACTAGATAATATTATATATAACATCAAAACAAAGACCTAGGTGAAATAAGTTGCAAAACATACTAAAAAGCTAAGAGTTATGTCTCAGATATTGCTAAGTATACCAGTGTATTGTTCCAAAGCAAAACATTCCGATGTCGTCGGCTACCAGAACGTCCATTTGTTGGATTTAATTTCGCTCCTTCGAGGAATGCTTGAGCCCGTAATATTTCAACCGGCAAGTTTCACCCATTTCGTAATATCTGTGCTGCGTTTACTTTAGACCAATGTACTTGAACGGTCCTTAAAATGCCTTGTTTGATTTCTACTGCGCAAATTCTAGATTTTTTCCATTGATATTCTGAGTGATCAAGAAGTGGAATTATTTCTGTTTTCATCTCAGTTTAAGATAAAGATAACTTCTAAGAAAACTCCTTCATTTACAGATCTCATCTTCGTCTACTTTTAAGTAAACCGTGAAGCCATTTTTTCTACACTCGAGAGCAATGAATCCGGGTCACTTAAAGAATGTTAAAAATCTCGGAAACTAAAAATGATAGGTTAATGCAATAAATTGTATTTAATAGACAATGTAATACTCCTTAAATGAAAGTAAAAAAAATATGAGTCACCATACATTTTATTAACACAAAATTACATAAAGAAAAAAACTGCTGATCTCTCCTTAAAACAAAAATAGGAAACATGAAATGTTTGAACTTTATTACGATTTTCTTGAATTTTAATACTTCGTATTGCCTCCTCGTGCTTCCATTACTGCGTTTACGCGGTTTGGCATGCTGTACACCAAGTTCCTTATACGATTTTGGGGAATATTCTCCCATTCCTCTGTGAGAGCAATTTTGAGCTCACGAAGCGTGATTAGGGGAGGGTTTCGTTGTTTTACGCATCTGCCTAGCTCGTCCCAAGCATGCTCGATCGGGTTGATATCCGGGCTGCGCGCTGGCCACTCCATACGAGTAATGTTCATCTCTTGAAGGTAGTCATTCACAATCCTACCTGTATGAGGTCGGGCATTGTCATGCATAAATATAGCATCCTCACCTAAATTGACCATAAATGGACCAACGTGATCATTGAGGATTTCTTCCACATATCTTACGCTAGTTAAAGAGCCGTTTTCTATGATCACCAGCTCTGTGCGACTTTCAGAAGAAATTCCGGCCCACACAAGTACAGACCCTCCACCGTAGGCTACTTTTTCTTCGATGCATGCTTGCTTGAATCTTTCCCCCGGTCTTCGATACACTCTGTGTCTTCCATCGTGCTTGTACAGCATAAATTTTGATTCGTCGGAGAACATAACTTTTGACCAATCTTCAATACTCCAATTTACGTGGCTCTGGGCATATCTTAGTCTTGAAATACGATGCCCACGCTCCAGTTTAGGGCCGTTTGCAGGTCTAAGGGGTTTTAAGTTAGATTCAGCAAGCCGACGTCTTACTGTCCATGCACTTGGGTTACTTCCTCCGAGGCGTCGAAACTGATTGGTGAGTTCAGTTCCTGTGAGAAAGCGATTTCGAAGCATGGTGTTCACCAAGTATCGGTCTTCTCGTGCTGTGGTACACCTGGTTCTGCCCGTTCCTGTAGTCTGCGTAGGTTAGAACCAGTTTCTTCGTAACGTCGGAGAACTCTTTGTACTGTTGACAGCGACACACCGACAGTCCTGGCTGTATCGCGCTGACTCCGGCCGGTTTCCAGCATTGTAAGTATTCTGGTGCACCTTCAGGCGTAAGCGACATAATTTCAGCTTGAATAATGAATATAGAGCACTATCAACATGGTTTATGTACCAACATAAATGACAGATTACAAACAAAAGCAAAACCAAATGCTGTAATTTCGTAGTTCCATCTTCGAAAGTGGCCCTTTTTCAAATTTGATTTTTTTATGATATAACTTTACAATAACTAAGAAGTTTTAATACCTTCATTTAAGGAGTATTACATTGTCTATTAAATACAATTTATTGCATTAACCTAGCATTTTTAGTTTCCGAGATTTTTAGGATTCTTTAAGTGACCCGGATTCATTGCTCTCGAGTGTATTTGAAAAATCTAATATCGTATTAAATCGCGACGTTAATTTTTATGAGTTTATAATATCATATTATTTCTGAAATAATAAAATATCGTCAAGAATATATCAACATATAACCCAATAGACTATTTAATTAACATGCTTTTTGTATAATTTCAAGCAAAAGCTAGTCACAGTGGACGCAGCACAAGACATAACTTTTCACAACCAATAAGTTGTTTCAGAGTTTCAAAGAGTTGCTTGGCCCCTGACGAAACTCCAATTTGTATCGATGCGACGGAATAAATTGCGAACGGACTGACTGACTGACTTTATTATTTTTGACCTCTCGCGGCCCGCGGCTGGCTCTAATGAGTTTACAGAACTTCAGCACTTGAATTAAAACAGAAATTAGTCTTCTGCAGACAGAACTAGACGAACAATTAACAGCGAACTGAGCTAAGTTAGGATGTTGCAGCTGCTTTTTTTGTTATTTCTCTCGCCATATGAATATTAAAACTTTTATTTAGTTTTCTATTTGCAAAAGTGTTTTAGTATATAATATGCGGATCATACATTTTCAAAATACAAATATGTCATTAGTATTCCTTGTTATAGTAAATTTGGTTATTAGTTAGGGTTTACAAGACAATATGAATAATCTATAATCTAAGATCACAAATTTGTTGTTTGTCTGTCCGCTCTTTTTTCCCACTCTTTTTTCCATTGTATCAATTAACGTTATCATAGCAACGCGTTAACCACAAGTAGTTCGTCTACCGGACGCTAGATGACGCTAACGGAAAAATATTTAATATTAGAAAAAAATTAAAGAATTTTGTCCACCCGTGCGAAGCCGGGACGGGCCGCTAGTAAATATATAAATAATAATAACCACCACTTAAAGTTTTTGATTAAAATTAACAATCATCATCTCAGTCTAGAGACGTCTATTGCTGAACGAAAACCTTCTCGAAGAAATATGACAGGTTTGGCATAACATCCACGCTTTGAATATCGCTGTAAATGATAATAGTCATTGCTTTGTGGTCCACGAAAGTTGTAAGGTCATTTACTCCAGTATTCCTTTAAAGTCACCCTTAAGTGTGAAAAGTTTTTTTTTAGAAATAAGAGGTTTATTTAAGAAATTATTTATAACTATTTGAGTATTTCTCATTACAAAGAAGTCTATATAGTGCATTAATGTTTCTGTTATTACTTTAAAACTAATATATTAGTTGAACAATCGATCACTAACGGAACAACATTACATTCAACAGTTACAAACTACTTATATCTATGAAAAAGGTTTTCATAAATATGGCGTCATTTGAAAAAAAGTGATGGGCTTTTAACAAATTTGACGTTAATAGTGTGAAAAGATCAATCATAAACGCTTATTGATTACTATAGCAATTACAGCAAGACATGAAAGTATTGTATAATTTGTTTACCAGTCAATACCACATTAATCTTTACAAAACTGTCATTCATGTCCATTTAATTTTCAACTTAAACTTTTACATATTTGTCATTTTGTAGAGTTTTTGTTCTTATCAATTTTGTTATAATTCTTTAATGTTTAACGGTGTTTGGTTGTTCTTTTACCATGAAGACGACATTTAAACTAAAATGCTTCAATTTCGAATAATCTGGAGGATAGACGGTATTATTTCATACTAATAGTACATATTTTTTTAAATTATTTCGATATTTTGACGATGGAAGAGCCAACCTAGAAGGCGCCTTTTTACCCTGGTTTTGAAAAAAACTGGCAGTAAAAAAGCGCGGGGTGCTCGATATTGATTGTTGTAAATATATAATTAGTAGTTAGTATAGAAATTTGATATAAAAAGCACCCCACGCTTCTTTATAATGAAATTAATGTTCTGTTGATAACTTGATTTTTATTTTAGAATTTTTGAAAATTATTTAAACATATTGAGTAAGTATCCTTTTTATAACAGTCGAATAAAATATAAATTAAAAGTTATTTTCTGATTTTTAGTTCGATTTGCTAGTAAAGCGTGTTTTTTTAGTTTTTTAAACTATATTTTTTTCTGACCAGCTAAAAAGCTGTAATCCGCTGGTTGCACTTTGAATCTCGTGCACACAATAATGAAGAGAAGAATTTATTGACAAACCGTATTAGCATGAAATTTGCCAAAAAAATCAAAGATCTAGCCACCGGTTCGAAAAACAGCTCAGAAAACGAAAAACCACAGAGCACCTCAAGAGTATAGATCGATAGCTAAAGAGTATAGACGAGTCTATTGAATAGTTGCCAGGTCCCTACGATCTGCGACCGAACTATCAGTTCCATATGATGAATATGTTGCCTTGTCCGTTTGGGTATCTTGGCATTTTTTAAATTAACGTTATATTTTCTAACACGAAAATAGTATGTTATTTTAGAAGATAAGTACGTTGAAATGGGTTATATTATTAATCACATTATGATTGCAGAGAGCATTTAGGTGCCAATCTTTTCAAACATAACAAAAACTGTATGAAATCAAACTAAAACTCCTCATTTGATGAATTTTATAAAAAAGAAAACGTGCGTTTCAGCTCTGACGCGTGACTGGAGTTTACTCTTTAAAAACGATTATCCTAAAATATGTATAGAAAGCAAAGGAAGTAAATTAATTCATATATTTATTATATTACTTAAATTATGGTATTATTATTTGAATTCATTTTTTTATTCATTTTGTTAATTTTATTATTTATGAATATGTAATTTTACATGTATGCTGAATGTGAGAACGAAAGAGAGATAGTAAATATGTACTTGGGACTGAGGAGCGGGAAGCGCTATAAGACGTGCGAGTATATTACGCAGAGGAAATGTGACCCTTCACTTTTTGTTAACGTTTGATTTTACTATACATATATTTTGCATACCGTGCGCTATATATGAAATGATCCTTAAGGAGTTAAACTCCAAAAATGTTTAAAGTTGGAAATCACGCTTTACAGGCGAAGCCACATCCTATCGCTATCCATGAGAGCGCATTTCCATTTGAGCTACCGAGACCTTGACAGACCCGTTGAATTTTTTCAAGATTTTCTTAAGCTGACGCCAGCCTCATTTCTTCATGTTCTAAATAACTAGTACCCACAAAATCTTATGTAATAGTCTAACAAATATCGAACAATCGCTAAAGAAGAAACAGTTTATGTATATTTAAGCCAATTATTTTATAAAAATGAAACTAATATTTTTTAAAAGGAATAACTTTTGGATGAATTGCAATGATTGGATAGAAAATGTATTCTATTTTTTACTCTTTATTTACATCAAAAGAGGCAATTTTGTTGTATACAAAAAATACGTACTGGAAATTCAGCTAGCATCAGCCGTCACAGAAATGAAAATGAGATCCTTCTCCAACACTGACAGCTCTGACAAAGAAATAAAGTTGATTTGAAACGTGCGCACCGAATCCGCGCATTAACGCATATTCGCTCGCTGTGACGTCACAATTACTCGCCTTACGAGCTCAGATAATTTAATCTGCGCACAGTTTTATGGCGTGGAAAGATATTTGTGACACGAGCGCGGAAAACGGCTCTTAACCACTCATAATGCTCCACCGAAAGCGTTTATGGCTGCATATAATCTTAATGCCCCTAATTAATCTAAATAGCCCAATTTTTAAGTTCAGTCGTAAATTTATGACGTCATTACACTATGCCTTGTCGACAAAGACTGAAATGGGTATAGATGCAAAATTTCACCGGGAAAGTAGTTGGAGCTTCAGGTGGCGACTGCCTCTTTGGACTCTTGGTTGTAGAGGAGACTAGACAGGGCATACGCGACCGTATACAATGAGAGAAGAAACCTTTCGGGCAGATGCGTGCTCTGACTTTAAGTTGGGAATCCTTGCTCTGAGCCTCATAGCTAGTTTGCTGCGCTTATGTACACGGTGCTTTTTAGCTCATTTTAGAAGTAGTTGTCGAGGACGTGTCTTGTCAAGCGTCCGACTGCCTTGGTATCGGTGAATACTACCGCACCCTAAGACCAAGGCAGATATCGGCACGAGGCACTCCGAGCGGTTTTTAGTATCTCCAATCACTCATCGGACAGTAGGTCGGGTGAGGAATGGAAGAGAATCCCACATTACTTTTTTCGTTTCCCAACGCAAGAGTATGCGTAATGCATTTTCTACTCATAAAAGCAGGGGTAAATTTTGCCTAGATAAAACGCACCTAAAATTTTGTTTTTTTCTTTGCGAATCACAACTAAGCCTAAGCCTTATATTGTTTGATTAATATAATCACAAAAAATTGGCAGAGTTAGGTTTTAACCCTTATATGTGGTTATGCTAACAAGAAAACTTTATAACTTAGCGGAAAATTCCAAAGCTTATTTAAATCTCGTATCACGCAATGTGACCTGACGGTCTCTGTTTACATTGAAATTTTAGTCTCCATTCTATTTTTGTGGGGATTTTGTTTCAACTTTTTTTTAACAGTATCTACGAGTTGCAAGTAAAATTTTATTTACAGATATCGTTAACTTGAATGTATTTTTAAACCACTATTGAAAAATTAACTACATCAATAGAGATGTAAAGCTTTTTTGATTAAAAAACTCAGTTTCATGATGAGGAAGTTATATCAATAGAAAACTAAGTCTTTTAGTGGTTTTCAAATGTTTTATTTTAATATTTTTTTAAATTATTAATTCAGATTTATTTTAACGTTGTGTAAACAGACATTTTTATATCAAGGAAGTCGATAGCATAGCCATTATCACGTTCGGTTTATGATCCCCGCAATCTTAAGAATATCTTTTACAAGGATTAACGTTCGAATTAGAAACATTAAAATAATTACGCTGTACTCTTTTAAGTTTCTCAAACTAGTTAGTTTTGTACAAAGACTGTCTCACATTTATGTACAGTCAGAGATACATTACTGTGCATCACTGCTTATAGCAATATCTCAAAGTGCGGGTCAACCAGTCATTTAAATCGGTAATTTATGACTATTATTATTTGTTACAAATATCATAATATTTGGAACCAACAGTAATAATTAACTAAAAAAGAAAATGATATCTAGCCACACATATAGTGATTTGAACTATAAGGAGAAAAAGAGACTTAAATATAAAGGACAATGCCGATTTTTGTATGGACTTGTGACCGGAAATGACCAGAGACGATACAAACAAATATAAGTAGCTAAAGCCTTCTAGATTAAGAATTCGTTGGTTTCAGTTTAATTTTCAGATTTGTAATGGAGAAAAACGAACTTTTCTGAAAACATAACCTAACATTTCAATACCTATTTTATAATACTTGAATTAGTATTTTGCCTATTATTTCGCTCTTATCTCATACTAATCATGTAAAAGAAACGAATAAAACACTATGTGACTATAAACGTCTTCTTTTCATGACTCATGACTGGTTTATAGATTTATATTTATGAAGATATTTATCCTAGTTTTTTATCCATTATAAAACTAATAATAATTCATCATACAATGTAATATTGCAATACAATGCAGTATTTGCGAAGAGGCAGTATGACACGAGAGCTACTGCTCTATATAACAAAATAAATAAGGAATTAGATATTTATAATATGACTTACACAAAATGCAAAATTGCGATTACTAAATGGTTGAAAGCTAAAAGCTATGCTGAAATAGAAGTAATTATAAGTTAAAACACATACACACACACACACTCATAAGGATGGATTAATTGTTAAAATTGTATAATTGTTTAATTATAATACTTAGGATTGATGGATTCACAAAATGATTTATTGCATGTCAATACTCAATATTTATAATTAATATTAATGAAATGATTAATAATATTGATGAAATGTCAGATCTTAACATACTTGGAATAATAATTTATACTGTTATAAAATTTATTAATTAATAATTTTATTTTATTAGCACATTTTTAAATCTATTTAATTATCAAATGTTTTTCAATATTTATTGTTTATGTTATGTAGGACGCTATCCAATTGGCCTAAATTAGTCTATTGTAACCATACTATGGAAGAGCAGTGTTACTTAACACAAGCATATTTTTGCTTAAAAGGTAGCTCCATTCACTAATATTGTATTAGACACTGAGTTAATGAAATAAACATTTTGTATTTGTATTTGTTCTTACATGCATACATACAGTTCAAGCCCGTCCTGCAGAAGGGGTAGGCAGAGACTGGGGTCTTTTTATCAAAGAAAAAACATACTTGTTTTTACATTAAACTAAATTCATAAAAATCAGATGTGTGTAATACATACCTATGTAGTACACATATCTGATTTTTATAAACTTAGCTTTAAATTGCAAAAGGAAAGAGGAAATTGCTATTATTCATTGTTTTTAATAAAACATTGCATGTTGTTAGTTCTCATATTTTATTCTCTATTATATAGTACTCTTATGTTGTTTAGTTTCCAATATTCAGTTAGGAATAAATGGTTCAACACATTGGATATAATCAAATAAGGCAGTTCTTAAAATAAAACACCTGCGGTAAATAAAACAACTTTTTCACAGTTTTTAGCGCATAATTTATATTTAATCAAGACGTTTCGACTTCTTTTACAGGAGCCATGATGTTTAAACTTCTTTAGAGGAGCCATGATGACAGGATCATTAAGGCAATGGTTGTGATATATGTTCCACTACCATCACAATATTTAAATCAGTTATATTCATGATATATCTCTATTAGCTCTCACAAAGCAAGCATGACAAAGAAAGTTGGCCGGTCTCACCTGTAAAATAATGAAAGTGCTTTATTTAAAGTTGTGGCAATATTTTGTGTTCTTTTAATAATAACATTATATATATATATATGAATAATTAAATGTAAATTATACATTTGTGAACATTCATAGAAAGATGTCAATGAACAACTAAATAGGAAACAGGTCAATTACATAGAAAAATGACATAACATAGATTTCTGGTCAGATGCAACATTCACACATGGCGACTGTTTAAGAAACTATGACAATAATATTAGCAGATTAAGTAATAATAATAGTGGCAGATATAGGCAGTACTTACAGTTCTGCGATGATGCCAGTATGAAGCAACGGATGTTTGTGGACTGCTTTCTAATATGTCTTCTTACACAACCAACAGATCTTCCACAACCAAAATAAATACTGGCATGCCGATATTGTCTTTCTCTCGAGTTGGTTGCAATGAATCTTTCAATGAAATCATGACAGGCACCACAAATCAAATCCGATATCTATTTACAAAGTATACAAAACATTTTATTTTTGAAGACATACAGAAATATATTTAATATTTATATCTTAATAGTGTGTGTGCGTATGCAAGCATCTGTAACTAAACAGTTGATAATTTACCTGAAATGTTAACCATTCGGCCAGAAGGGAATTCATGTTCTTGAGGTTATATTGATATGGAATGTTACTACTGATAACACAAGTTGGTTCATTTTCCACATACTGTAAATCTAAACACTCTGTTAGCGAGCCGATTTGAATATTAGTAAAGTAATAGTACTATTATACAAAGTAATATTATACAACAACAATAGTATAAAACACTTTCAATGACGCTAACCATACATAGGGATCCGCAAAAAGTATCGATACCAAGTAATTTAGTATTGATACTTTTTAATACGATACTGAGTAAGAATCGATACTTTTCATGGTACTCGATACTTTTTATGTTCTTATTAGTCAAATAATCATTGCTTGTGGTTTCTATGTAAAGTTTAATTATAAAATCTGTTGGTGACATCCCAAATGATATGAAGAAGGCCCCAGAGATGCACGGAAGGTAAAGGATTGCAATACCAGAATCCTCTACGATAGCAAGTCGGTTCTACAAGTTTCGTGTAGCTACATCTTTAAAATCTAGTGTAGAGGCACCTTTTAAATCTAGTTATCCCCGACTGCCGTTTATGCACAGGATGCATGGTAGTGGAAAAAACAGCCTCCCGTCTTAATGTAATGTGAAGAAGTTTTGACCAAAGTGATGGCCCTTTTTTAAGTGCGTTTATTGATTTGAGGTTAATGGTCGGTATGTATTCGTTTTATTTGTCTATGGCATAAATTATTATTATTTTTACATTATTATTGGTAAAACAGTTTAATTTAATGGTTTTTGATATATTACTTATTCTTTATACAGATATATATATATATATATATATATATATATATATATATATATATATAGTAAATCTATTGTACGCATGTTTCACCCCCACACGGAGCATCATCAGGGGCTGTTAGATCGTGCAATAACGAGCACTAAGTGTGTAGTAGTACTCGTTATTGCACGGTCTAAGAGCTCCTGATGATGCTCCGTGTGGGGGCGAAACACGTATAGAGTAGTTGGTGAAGGTGCCGGTGTCTGCAGTTTCTGCATTTATTTGCGGGCGGGCGGGCTTTGCACGCTGCTTGAGTTTTGCGGAACTCAGCTACATATTTTTATTTATAATTTTGAAGTCGGTGCCAAGTAAATGCTACAACAACCCTACTACAATATCAAATTACACACTAGTACACACAATATTTATAACTACTATATATTCACATTAATATATTCACACTAATATATATTCACATTAGTACACACAATATTATTAAATATATCAAAGCAATTACAAAACAGTAAAAGTATTAGAAAAATATATGAATCGGTACCTACTAAATATCAAAGTAACTTTTTAAATATTATGTACCTAAGTACTGGCTTACTAGTAAGATTGATAATATCTATACACAGTTATTGTTTTACTTAGCACCGACTTCAAAATTATCAAATAATTATATAATCATTTCTATTTAATTAAATGGAAATACGTATTACTTTGTGCGAAGTAAATTATTTTTTGCTTTTTAGTTTACTTTTTGAAGTCGGTTTTTTTGTTATTTATACTGAATATCAAACAAAAAGTATTCGATACCTGAGTTACTCGATGCTTTTGATGCAAGTACGAAACCAGTATCGATTATCTTTCTTGCTATTGTACTCATGAGTATAGTATTGATACTTTGGTTTCGATACCATATCCTTAACCATACGTCACTTTTTTTTAATAAATAATGTCGTTTGTCTCATAGCGCTTTTGGTCTCAAACGGTGAAATGACAATATATTATTTCCTTATAAAAGGAAAAAGTAACATATTTAGGCTATTAATATATGCATATATTTCACAAATATTTATTTAAATGTTTATTTAAGTATGTAAATATATTAATCAAAAATAAAGGACGGCGAAAATGCTGATATCCAAAGCCATGGCGCAGTAAAGCAATATCACAGGGAAGTGCTTAGTAAACACACAACTTTTTATTGGTTTTTAGATTCGTAATCTGCTTTTAGATAAGTTGTAAACGTTAAAAATTTTATTTTTATTTTTAAATTAAATTAGTAATAATTTCTTTCTTGGTCATTTCCGGTCACAAATCGGCATTGTCCTTTATTTATTTATTTATTTATTTTCAAAAAGGCACAATAACAGACAACAGACAAAATGCACAATAAAAACACTTACAATTAACATCGAGCGTGTCTGCGCCCAATTACAATTGTGCACAGCACTTTTAAAATTAAATTACAATTAAATTAGACCATACAATTAAACTTTAAACAATACAATAAATAATACAATAATACATTAAACAATACAATCACAGGACAACTTAAGAAAAACACTAACGAAGAAGAAAAAATCAACGAAAAACCCACAAAACAGCGTGCCAAGTAGCCTAAGTGTGAGGTTGCAATTTTGGTAAAAGTGATTTACGAAAACAACTGATGCTACAATTAAATATATCAACCTCAGAGCAAATTTCATTATAAAATGTACACATTCTTCTTAAAGGACTATTTTGTGCAATATTATTCCTGGCAGACTGTTTACAAAACAACTGTTGGTTACGCACCGATCGAGTGGGTACCTTAAACTTTAAAAACTCAAGTAAGCTGCTGTCAAAGCTGCCATTGGCAACAGAGTGAAGCACACACAGATCATTCATCCATCTCCTTCGTTCCAGGCTGACTATGCGGAAGTGATTCAAGCGATCAAAATATTCGGGTAATTTTCTACGCAGACCACATTTAGCAGACAATGCTCTTACACATTTACGTTGAATAGCTTCAATTCTATCCACATGAACATTGTAAATAGGGAACCACACCGAAGAACAATATTCCAGTGTAGACCTTACCAAAGCGCCGTATAAAATCAACCACGATTTTATATTTTTAAACGGCTTAGCACTGCGAAAAAGAAAGCCAAGCATCTGATTAGCTTTATTACAAATATGGTCATAGTGGAACCTAAATGAAAGGGAAGTGTCAAAGTATACTCCTAAGTCCCGCACCTTATCAACACGGGCAAGACCAAAGCCATCAATGTTGTAGTTGAACATCACGGGGTTCTTATTTTTTGTAAAACTTATTATCTGACATTTATCATTGTTAAGAGACATATCATTCTTAACACACCAATCCGAAATTACGTCAAGGCTACATTGCAATGCCTTGCAGTCCTCATAACTTGTGACACGTTTAAAAATTTTAATGTCATCTGCATAGGCAAGACAATCGCACGGAATGGTGTTAAGAAGATCGTTAATAAAAATCAAAAACAGGAGAGGTCCCAAAGTCGAACCTTGAGGAATTCCAGAGCTTGGACAATATGGCAAGGAATCGTATCTTTGGGCCTATAACAAAATAAAAGTAAGTAAGTAAGTATTTATAAGGTGGTGTGATAATAAATTATTCCTGGTAACATGACTGATTTTGGAAATCAGAGAAATGTGATGTAAAAGATTATACCATAACCGAGGCTATGTTCAACTTACGCTGGATCAGTTTTCTTTTCGAGGATTAATTACTAATATATTTTTTGCACACTTAATACAGATCGTAAGAAATGACAAATTAACACAGTCAACACGCGAAGCAAGCGAAAATGAGTGATATTATTCTTCAAGATTGTAAAATGTGTTTATTTTTCAAGTGTGATTTAAGAAATAATCGAGTCCAGTTAGTTACTTGATACAGAACAATCAAGTGGTAAGTTACATTTTTCAGTATTTCATTTACATTCACTTAGAATTATGTGGTCTTTGTTAATGAAACTAAGCGGTGTAATTGAATTAAATTTAATAGTAGTTGTTGGTGATATCATTTATATTTTTCTAATGATAATATCCCTTTTCCCGGATTGGTGGGTTAATTTGTTTAAATTTTACATTACTAACAAACATCTTATCTATATTATATATTATCTATATATATATTATAACATCTTATTTTAAATAGGCCGAAAATACCAGTTTTTCTTTAAATCAATCCTAACTTAACACAATATTTAACAGAATAAAAAAACCTTTACGATTAGTAATAATACTTTGAAGTTCACTCATGGAATTGAATTACGTTAAGAAAATCATGATTAAATTAATAACACTAACCAATGAGGTTGTTTTTTAAATAAAAATTAAAATATAAACATAAATCTTTGGTCATAAATAACTTGAAACAAAGCCACTTAAGATATTTGTCAGAACTATGTAATTTTGTCTATATATTTTTTATAGTAAATAGGTAGTCACTTGACCGCAATCTCGCCTAATGGTAAGCAACGATGCGATATAGGATGTGACGCGCTTGACTTAAAAATACCTATTCACTCGTGTCTTGAAGACCCCTAAATTGTATTTGTCAGGAAACACAGTTAATAACTTTACTTTTGTTAGAATATCGATATAAAACATAAACATAATTTTCCAAAATTTAAATTATAAGTTTCCTTAGTATCATAACGACCTTTATCTCCCTCCACCTGTCAGGGATCCCTTTGACTGATGCCGTCGTTACTATTGGTCTAATTCCTCCTAATTTCAAATTGGGCTCACCTTATTGTGAATAGGCCCTGAAAGACAAGAAACTTCTCCGTGAAAGTTTGTTTAATTAAAATCTCTAAGCTAAAGATTCTCTAATGATCTCTAATTTATACTGGTGATCAGATTAATTGATTATTCTTTTATGGAATTATAGCTTAATATATTAGCTTTTAAAATAAATTTTTGGTTCATAATTCTTTAAGTTCGACTGTTCAAGCAATGATCATAGAAAAAATGGTGTTAAAAATTAGCTTCACTTGGAGTTAGAATCCAAGTCTTTATGGATGTCCAATATTTTTAAAAATTTTAATAAATGAAAATTATTTTGTCACAAATACGCTATAAGTCCGTTTCTATAAAAATTCTCTAGAAGTGAATTATCTGTTTATAATGCACCTCAAAATTGTTTCCAGCGAAAGTTGAAAGTTACAAATATTTTAGCCGTACAAAAGCATTAAATGTCTCATTGGCGCGACTCCATTAAAATTTATGTTCCACAAAAGGATTTATTCGACCGCAAGCAGCGCGATTTAAAACACTCGACTCGTCCACATAAATTGCAACAGAATCAATACTCCAACACAGGTGCAATTTATTAACCCTCTAAAAGAAAAGTCCCGCGAGAAGCACTAAATTCAAATCTCGTATGACGAAGCTAATCCTAGATTACGTTACAATGCCGCTCGTGACTTACAGTCCGTCTACAGTTAGTTTAGAAATATCGTAGGACAGCAGCTATGGTATATAATTTAGGCGGATTCCTTTGCTTGTTCGTTCACCATTGCTAGCGAAGTTCCTACTCTGGTTTAGTCTCAACTAACCAGCGAGTGATGTACGTTGTTGAAGGTAGACGAGTCGAAGAGGACGGCGGCTGCGCGAAACAGTAATCGATACGCGGCTGGCGACCTGGATCTGCGTATACCCTGTAACCTACATCAAGTTCTCACGTATCGTTGCAGTACCATCCAGCTGACACTAAAAACCTACATTGAAGGATGCGGACAACAGAAACCAACCTTTAATACAATTAAAGGCGAAGTAAATATATCCTTATGAAATAAAAATGTAAGGGATCCAGTTTTAGTTCAAAGATATTTACAATACTACTTACTGTCTAGTGCCAGCAAATAAGTAAAGCTAAAATGAATTCTAAGAAACTGCAAGTTTTATTCGTTGATCCTTAACAAATAGTAACAGTAATCCTGTCGTGGTTTGGCGTGTAAACATTCAATATTTGTTTAAAACGTCTTCTCATGTTAATCTGCTATAATGAAAAACCTCTCAACTATGATACGTTTAATAATAAAAATATTTTATTTATGCTTGATTTAGTTTTTTTTTAAATGCCAGCCACCTTTATTTAACTTTACGTTATGATGCATTCCATAAAAAACGTCTTTTTGTAACTATAAAATATTCTTATAAATTATAAACGCAGCATTAAACTATTTTACCATTGCTGTTCTTGATGTGATGTGATACGATATGCTTAAAACCGCAGAGTAGATGAGATTACGGAATGGGCAATATGGAGTCGGCGCCGACACGCCGGCGTACAAGCTCAATGTCAAGGTCTTCGACGAAAAAGATATAAACGTACGGCAATCATACCTTCTTTTGGTTTTGATCAATCCTTTTTGAGATAATTGTGTACGAATTATAAAAAAATAATCTTATTCATCATAATAAAAAATATCAAAAAAGCAGTTCCACGAAGCGGTGATTTTAGCGGTATTTATGTTCTAGTATATTTGACTGTACATTATACCAACCCAATCAATTATTTTAACGCTTGTTTTAATATATTTTTCTGATATCTATTTACCTTATGGCAGTTTTTAGTTATAATTATAATAAAATGGACTCACTGTAGTAATAAAATCCTAAATAATTACATTTAAAACTCAACATACAAAAAAATGTCATCTACCTTTATTGAATACTGAAATCTCTGTGGGCAGCAGTTAATTGCAAATGAAACCCAACCCCAAAGTTTTGATCGATGCTACGTCGTTTGGGGAAGGCTTTTAATTCCTGTTGGACTATCAAGTAAGCTATGTCTACTATATAAATTTAGAAAGAGGTATTTTATAACTATAAATGTACGACGGAGGAAATAATTAAATAATTAAATTCCTATAAAACAAACCTTTTCTAACCTTATACCAAAACTATTCGTTATCACATTAGTAATATGACTTCAGATGTAGTCTTGAGCTGAGGCTCGAGACAATGACAAGACAATGTGTCCCGTCACCAGTGTCGGAGCCTTTAATGGTGTGAAATATGGCATTTTTTATCGACAAATTGCCCCTCAAATTTTGTTTTTCTCTTACGGTTATAAAATGGCCGCCATTTTGTTTTCTTGGTGACCAAGACCTGGGCTCTCATACTAATTCGACCACCACTACTCATGTAATTCTACTATCAACTTTAAAAAAGGTGTCATTTGATAGCTAAACATGTAGACAACAGTTACACAGCCATCATGTTTCAATTGTCATGGTATAAAAAACAGAAAAAAATAACTAAAGAAAAACATAAAGATTCTTTTTTGTGTATGTTTTAATTATTGGCTTTTAGAGAAAAACCAAATTTGAGGGGCGATTTGTCGATAAAAAAATGCCATATTACACACCAGTAAAGGCTCCGACACTGGTGACGAGACACATTGTATATAACTAAATTGCTCAAAACAAACGATGCGAACATTTCTTAAATATATACCTATTATAGGCGTACACAGCATTTACAATATTTTGTTTAGTGTTTACAGTCTACACATTATACTTAAACTTTATTGCTATTGTTTTATTTGTAAAAAAAGTATCATCAGATTTTTATGTGAAAATAATAAACTATGATATATATAAAATAAATATGTATAGGAACATCGAGATACAATTAATGACATCGCATAGTACAGGGCTACGAATTTAATAATCTTCGATTGAAAGTGTAAGTGTTCAAGGGGTTTTTGAAGCAAATTTTGGTCCTAAAATAGGTCTTAAATTAAGGGGCATTTGGTAAATTGAAAAAAAACCTTCGTTTTTTCTCGAAACCATAATTAAGGTTTAAGGGTCGTTCAACAGTTTTCGTTACGTCAATTATCATCCCTTGTTATTTTTTGGTTTTAAATTTCTCAGATTCTGTAAAGAGTAAAATTTTACAGCATCTTTCTTGCTGTTTGCGTAACGGTCACTTATAATTGGAATAACTTTGGCTTAATTTACAAAAAAAATGTACTTAACGCCTGTTACTCTAGTATTCTTGGTAACAAGGCGAAATCGGCGTTCAACTGGTTTTTACAAAAGACAAAGGCTCAATTCCCAGCTGAAGTGAATATTGTTAGCATTTATTTACTATATATAATATAAGACTTCGCGTTCTTAACCCAGATATGCCTGAAACTCTTTTTATCTTAGAAAGAGAAGATTTTTGGATATATGGTTTGTTATAATCCCAGTATCTTTGGAAAAATATAAAAAAAAAATTTCACCAGAAGAAAAGCTGGAAAATTGATAACCCATATATGGGTCGGTCGGCATAAGCACTGTGTTTAAGTAAACGCTTAAGTAATAAATAGAAATATACATAAAACGTTTAAAATTGAAACAATTGTGTTTTCTAACTTTCTATTAGTTTATTTATGATAACGGGTATTGATAATACATATAAATATTACTGTGTAATATTTTAAAACACATTTTTGGGATGTAAATGTATGTCATATTCTACTCAAATGTGGCTAGTTTTTTATATATATTTTATATTTTAGATCATTACTAACATAAGATCACCAATGTGGTCGAAACTTTATGACTCTCTAAAGCTGCTTTTTGGTATAGGATAAGACCCGCGTTTTATGAGAAACCTTTCTAAAAAGGCTCTTGTGACTGACCTGCTAAAACCGAGATGATCAAAATCTCCACCGTTACTACGGAATATTGCCACACATTATGTTATGCCATTTCAATGCTACGACTATTACAGAATGGAGGAAACTAACATTTTTTGCCTCTGATAGAAGTTCGATATAGACCTATATTCAGATCGGAAAGATCGACGCCTCCTATGTTTACATTATATATTTTGAAAATTTGAGAAAAACGCTATGTTATTTATAGTGGAAAGTGCGTTATTTGTTCTTGAAAAATACCATTGAGTTAACCAAATAGAGGCCTCGTTTTAGTAAATTTATCATTTTGAATTAGTCAGATATGTTTTCCCCAAATATTCAACGCGTTTGTATAGAAAAATATCCACTATAAAGAAATATTTTAACGAAACATTTTTCAGTTTAATTATGGTTACATTACATTTTTTTAAACATAAATTCGTATACTCTACTGTAAAGTTTATTACCATGCCATTGAATAATTGGTTAAAGTAATTTATAACGTATTTAGTTTTTTGGTCTTTCCAGAGGTTGGAAACTAGAAAACTAGTATTATTTGTGTCTACTCCTCCAATGGTAGGCCTTATTTTCTACGGACATACATAGAATAAAGGCGAAGAACTAACTCTTTAAGATGTAGATGCCATTGGCTTATGAAAAAGATTTCTTTTGTTAACTGGTCAAAGTAATGTTATCATTTTCACTTTCCTTATCAGATATAGACCAAATAGCACACAAAGCCTCTGCGATGCACGTAGAATAGCACCCTCTTCCTCAGAATCTCTATCTGTGACAGGAGTATTTGCGTTACAAAGTGGTTCAAATATAATGCATTATGGCGCTAGATAATTATTAACATCTTATTCACTCAATATTCTGAAATAACAAACAACAACTATGTTCATTTAAAAAGTTAAAAGTACTATATTTGTGCCGACGGTCCCATGTATGGGTCCATGGAATGCACAGCTGAATAAAAGGGTAAAAGTAAAGATAATTTTAATTTTCTTTAGAATATGAATATTACTAAAGTAATATACTTTTTAGTTTCACTACTGTTTTATAAGAATAATAACGGTAAATTAATATAAACTTACTTTTTTGAGGATACGTTTTTCAATTTTCGATTCACAATTTTTCGGCCGCAAATAACAGCTGGTAATGTTTTGATTTACTATGTTACTTGTCATTATAAATAACAAGTACCTCTTAAATTTTCTAAAAATATGTATATTTTGTTTTTAACGTATCAAAAAAAGACGGTAGATTTTTTTAATTCTTAATACCCATACATGGGTCGGTAGGTTTAAGTGGGTTAATACTCAAAAAAGTTATTAAATAAATTTGGCTTATATTTAGTTTTTACACGTACGTGCCTATTAGACATTTAAATAAAACTGGTTAATCCGTTTAAAGCGGTTTATTTAAATTTATACTGATAAAAATATCTTCTAAGATTTTTAAACAAGTATTTTCAGGCAGCAATTGCAATCTTATCTATTGGGTTTTGAAAAAAAAACACACCTAAGAAATAACAATACATTTTGTATAGAAAATATAAAAATCTGTAGTTACTATAAAAACGCCTTGAATAATGTTAATCTCCTAGGTAATATATTACTTCAACTTCTTTGCCATACTTAGTTTATATTATGAATAGAGTCCACCTACACCATCCAAAGGGCACAAAGCAAGGGTCCTCACTCCTCCTCAAGTTATTATTCAGTTGAAAGAACAAACTCTTGATGACTCGAATATGTACTTGAGAAAGTAACTGGCCATAAAAGTTTGAAACAATAGAAGAGTAAACAAGAAAATATACAGTCATGTGAAATATTAATGCTACAGGAGAGTTAGTATACTTTCGAGGAACACACAAACTGCCTTTTCTTATGTTTCTCCCCTGTTGAAGACGAGCTAGAAATATTTTTTATATTTCCTTCTGGCAAGCCTATATGTAATTAAATATAAAAAAATTGGTTCACGCATTGTAATTAAAACCAAATTTCTTATTACATACAGCCAAAATATCGAGATTAAGGTATCGTGGACATTCCTAATAAATATATAGTACCAGTACAATTTTTATTTAAACTATTTTAATAACTTACTGCAAAACCATTCGGTAAAAAAGCTCTACAATAGTCTGTGTTATATAAGTACTGCAAGTAAATATAAAAATGTAATATTTTATTTAAGAATACATATGTATTCTTAAATAAAATATTACAAATACACAGTTTGATCAGAATAAACAAAAACGTAAATATATATATTTTTTTTTAATATTATAAACATTGTGCAAATTTCAAATCCCGGAGTCCAACAAGTCAGCATCCAGAACAATAATCAATATCAGTACATTATATAATTATAATACTTTGTGTGTTTGTTACCATATATAGTTACCATAGTTACCATAAGCCTAAGAATAACAGTTTTTATAATCAATTAACGTTACCATAGCAACGCGTGGGCGGGTCATCAATTAACGTTACCATAGCAACGCGTGGGCGGGTCAGCTAGTATTAATAAATTATTATCTTTATATTTTTGAACCTATCACAGGAATCGGACGAGTCATGCAATTACATCCTCCCTAGACTGCTAGATTTTTGTATCTAAAGAAATTTTATGAGAAAAATCACCTTGTCTCAGTAGTCAAGCAAGACAGCTGTGACAAGTTGGATTTGACGCAGGTATCCCGTAATAGTAATTTATTTACAAGAATATAGTTACAGCGATTGTTATTAAATTAGGATAACCAACGTGTTATTCTAGCGACGTAAAATTTTAAAATACGATTATACGTTATTTTTTTTATTTTGTAATGGAACTCTTAATTTCAGCCTGGTCAGGAGTGGTGGGTACTTAAGTGTTTTACCGTTTTACATAGAACTAATAAAAAATATATAAGGAAGAAAAATGTGGAATAAAATCTAACAGATGGCGTATTATAAAAAAGAATAATAGACGATATTGTAACCAAACTCCACGCTTCTATATTCTCATAGCAAAATAATGTAACTTCGACGCTAACAACGACAATCGACGCTGTTGTATCGTTGTGTCCTATCGTTGAACAATGCAGTACATTGTTTTGTGTTCATGTAACTACATGGCACACATCCAATAAAATTTCTACCAAAGTCAAGTTCAATACGGGAAGAAGATAGGGATGCCTTCCAACTAAGGTCATAGTTAACGTAAATCTATAATGCATGTCAGATAATCTGTATGACTGTCCGCGAGCAACAAACTTTATACTTGGTGACCCAAATAAAGAGTAACCACATTACCCCTGCCATTCTCATATTTCGGCTTTGACCGGGAAGGGCCCGTATCGCCCTATAATAAAGTTATCCCATCCTAATACAATATTTTTATGCGAACCCTCGATATATTTCACTTTATTGCTACTCTTTCACGAATGAATAAAGTAAATCGAGATATAAGCTTTGTGTTACAGACAAATATGCATAAAGGTATTTATGGCCACAACAACGTAATGCTTCTAATGGTTATTCCTTTTTACATTCTAATAAAACTAGAGGGTTTATCATCATCAGCAGCATGGTTTTATCCTCTTTTGGAAGTGGCTTACTTAATAGAAATATCCTCTACAAGCTGATCTTGCCCTCTTGACTATGGTTTCTTTGCGATTATCTTATACTATGGATTGATCACGTAATGAAATAAAAACTCTCCTTAGTTTGCTTGGCAACTCAGTATTCTGTAAAAAGGCCAGCCAATTTAAACGCGTAGGTGTAACGAGTCATCAATTACAACGTGTTTAAAAACTTTAGTCGTCAGGTTTTTAACGATTTCGTCGAATTCTAACCCAATTCGACTCGTCGCGTCGCCTTTTGTTGAACTAATTGGGTGCAACAAAAGATAGTTTGTCCTTCTGCATATTTAAAAAATCAAGGGTATCATTTTCACATTTACTATAACGGAATCTGTATATTCGTCCTACGCGCTCAGATGAAACTGGTAGTTCCGTTTATTATACTAGCGTGTATAATATATTTAGTATACTACCGTATTTCCCAGTCCCTTGATGATGCCCCAAGTATGCGCCCTTAATCTTCTATGTAATCTCGCAGCATAGAAAAATCCCGTTTAATCAGAAAGTGTAATTTGTCAAAATCTGCGTACTACTCCGAAGTACCTTAAAGGATTAGGGAATTGAACATATGGAGGAGTACAAGTCACTTTTCCTTCAACACCTTGTTTCTTATTAATTTAAAGTTTTTTCAAAGATAATTTAGTTTCGTACAAAGTAATTTCGGACATGTTTACTTTATAACGTTGAAAGAGTTTTCTCTGGTCTCTTGAGCTGCTCTATTAACGGGGTTTACTTGGTGAGGTTCTAGTTTTATGTACAAACTTTCAATCACCCTTAAAGTTTTAGGATTGTCGGAAATTAGTTGCCATCATCGATCTTCACCTTTGTTAGGTGATTATGTTTTTACCTTAAACACGCAAAATATTTAAACGTGGTGGTCCTAATGCCATATCGTCGTTGCGACTTTAAGATCTCCTATGTGTAAATTTCATGTTTACGAGATAATCGATAATAAGTGCCTTTTGAAAAAATTGTGAAAAAACTAACTCCAATATATTTGTACCATGAATGCTCTGGGGCCTTGACTTCGGTGTCTGATATCCACTGTTTGTAATGTGTTGCATGTACGTAAGTCGAGAATGTTAATTTTTGATAAGTTGCAGTATAAATACCAAAACATGAAGATTTAGTCATAATAAACATCCAAAAATGTAAATAAAATTTTGTTACTACCCAATAACGAATCGTGACAAAGATCTACATAAAACTTTTCGTTCTTTACTTTTGAAACTACTATCGACGTACACGTAAACAACTATTGTAAAATTGTTCTCACTGTTCTAAAACATTTTTCATGCGCTCAAACCTGTAAACAATGTTTCATAAAACTTGTGCTATTGGTATTTGCCCTGATGGCCACCCATCTTTTATTGCTAACGGACCAAAACACTTTGCGAGTAATCGTGTTACGTTTCGCCTTCTGTTTGTTTCTAAAAATAACTTTCTTTCGCTCAAATAATTTCAGATCCGGAATTTACGAGAGACATTAATCCTTTTACACACGCGTAGCCCTTTGGGAAATAACAAAAGCGGATAAATTTCCACGTTATATAATTAAAACGACATATATCCAGCATTTGACGACCGTTTGGTGTAACGGTAGCTATCCTGCCTGTTGCACCGACGGTCCTGGGTTCGAGTCCCGGAAGGGGCAAATAATTGATGATGAATATAAGCATTTGTACCTGACTTATGGGTATTTATATATATTTCTATTAAGATTTCACATCTATGTATCATCTATGTATATCTATCCGTTACCCTAGTATCCATAACACAAGCCTTAAGTGCTTACTTTAGGCTAGGCTAATTGGTGTAAATGTGAGAAATATTATTATTATTACTAGCTGACCCAGCCACGCGTTGCTATGGTAACGTTAATTGATGACCCAGCCACGCGTTAACTAATCACACACTATCACACAAAGTATTATTATTATATAATGTACTGGTTATTGAGATTGGCAGATGCCGGCTAATTATTTGAATGGTAAACATAAACACTCTATAGTCTAATGTTTGAAGTTAATACAGTTTATCTAAGTGCGTTTTATGATGTGCTGCATAAATCAGTTTAATAATAGTCTATTCCATCTAGCTGTAAGACCTCATTCCTAAGTTTGATCTTTTTAGAATAAAGAAGGTAACTTAAAGTATTTCATATATCTTTCATAGTCAAATCTTTAATATTAATCACATTATAAGTTATCCAGATTTCAAAATTTTTAGGAATCTTTCCTCTTACATTTTTTTATCATGATCCCATGACAGTTTGGTTCATTAATCCGGATTTGATTAATGAAAAAATCTAACAGACACAAATTTCACAATTCTGATTTTACTTTTTTGTTTGGTATCCCTTGAGATCGATCTGCGGGTAGAGAAACCTTAGAAGAATAAATATAATGAAAACAGATAAGTATTGTCTATTATTGCAGATAAAATAACATCTACAATAAAGTAAGTCCTGTAATAAACGTAGTTTTTCCTTGAAATAAATAAAACACTCCTTACTGCATCTTATGCACGATCATGTTTTAATTAAACCACAGTGGCTCTCTCTCGCGGCAATTTTTACGATGATGTCTAAAGTAATAGTGGCTTAAACTATTTTATGAACATAATACCTCTATGTTTACGTTATTATTAATTCTGTAGTTTAAATATTTACATAATGGTTTAGTATTTCGATACATGATGTTCTGTGTGCATAAGTAAAGTTGTTTTACAAATTATTTTTATTGCTGAGATAATAGCGGAAGCGCTTGGGTCATAATTTTTTCTGCGTCACCCTAAGGTTTATATTGACAGGTAAAAAAATGTCCTAGTCATTGAACCCACCTTTGTACTTTTGTGCATAATTAAAACAATAAAAAATGTTTGATGATTGACAATAATGACGGAAATGGAATGCCAATGTTTATATTTGGCATTCCATTTTCGGTTGTTTATATACTGACGAGCAAAAATAACTACCAGTTACTCATCAAAGACACTAGTAACAATATATTAAGAAATAAAAAAATATATAATAAAAAGTTTTATACGAGTTATTTTTGCTCGTCAGAGTATGAAAAGGGTATAAAAAGGTTGTAATGAATATTCATTACAATATTTTTACATGTTACGTAGTGGCCTATTTAAATTATAAGATTATAAAAAAACAGAAAATTAGTTTTTATTACTGGATGCTTTCGACATAGTAAGACTCCATTGTAACAAAAAATGATTTTTCATTACGTTCGTAATCTGCCTTACCTATCCCAGAGGAGTGTACTAAGATAATCACCATGGTAGTACTAGAGGCATGTCCGCAAACTATAATTGGTATTTGTACTGAGAATCGGAATTTTCCGAGAAACTGGATAATACATGAGGAGACCTGTAAATGGCACGCCAATTATATACAACATCCAGAAGAAATCGATTGTTTAAAAAATACTCCGATTTCTGACAGGTGTAGAGCTACAACAAAAACCTTTGCAACGGCCCGAAACTGGAACAGTAGTACCGAATTGTAAGATACGCTCGCGATCATATCCAATAGGGTGAAGATTAATGGATGTAATGATACAGTAACAATGGAAGGCGAAAAGTGTATAGACGATCCGGAGAACTTAACAGCAACTTTGCCTAAGGTATTTGGTTTTCACCTTGCTAAACCATCTTCAAGGTGTAATAAGTACCCTCGGTGGGAATACATGATACTAAACAACTTAAAAAACAAATTACAAGTTTGTTTATTCTCAATAACGGTTAAGAAGTTCTTAGTTTTTCTTATGCATGATTTAATACACCTCAATGTTACTTTTACTTTTTTAGAAAATATCGTCGTCTTTGTAAGTCACTAGTCATTTTTTTCCAATCAGTGAAGTATAAGCATTTTCAAAAATATGGTGGGTTTTGTGGGTAAAAATTCCAGGCCTTGTAGCTGGAGTGAAAATCGCAGTAAAAGTTCACCGTCTAGAAACTACTGTTGCTGATTTTGGTTTAAAGGAAGTGTATGGTGAAAACCTATTCCTCCAGTACTATCAATCGCATTTTGCAATATTCTAATGTAATGTGTAAAGGGCTCATACTATTCTACTATTCGGAATACCACATGGCGTTTAATTCTAATTGTTTACGTACATCCGTTTTTACTGTCTTAATATTCTGCTTAGTTTGGAATAACTTACTAAGGAATGCTACTTTTATTTTATATTATTTTCATTTAAATTAAAGATTATAAATGAACCTGTTATTATTGTGAAGCGTTATATCATTCCATAATATTTGCAATAACTTTAAGTGACATCCCCGCTTTACAGCTTATTTCGAGCACTAAACCAGCGGCTAATGTGCAATCTGCCCGGACAAATCCGAGCGTGCATTTTATGGACACTTCCGCTGAATAACTAATAACACTAGACTTGATCAGTTTGCTTGCCTCTTCCTATTTGCGAATGTAAAGCCTTAAATTATAATTATACGCTCTTTTTTTGCTAACCATACTTAAAACATCTTAGGTGTGTAATAATTAACCAAAGTTGCGACGCAAACATCAACTTTTTTTTGTGATATTTCCAGAGTGTGTTGTTATATAAGAGCAAAAATGCTTAAACATCTACGAATTTGCAAATGATTGTAGAACGGTGTTTTGAATCGTTTGATACTAAAAATGTTATATGGGTTAAACTTCTTAATATGCATAATGTTCAACAAAGATAACAATTTCTACAACTTTGGCGGTGTAGTAAACAATGTTGCTTGTGTATACTATTTCCCAAGAAATAATAAAATGAAAACTCATGTTTTTCATTATTATTTTTTTGAGATTTAAAATCGATCACATATTATAATTAAATATTTTAAGTATTTATTTTTAATTGATAAAATGATACACTGTTTGGATTCATAAATATACTGTGCCGTATCTGATAGTCATAATATTTCTAATAATAATCTCTATTTTTTTTCATCAAGGTATCTTAATAATAGCCATGGATTGCAATAGAAGCACTTACCCAGAGAGCAACTAATTCAGCGGTATTCGCAATTCATGGATTACAACAATATTCAGCACAAACTTGTCCAAAACCCAGCAAAAACCTTTATCAAGAATTTTCTAACGAATAATTTTCGTTTGTTTCGAATTTTATGAAATCCTTTGAGTTAGTTATAAAGTACTTTTTTTCTAATCGAAAAATACTAGAAAAAGTCGACTCATTGAATTGAATGCCTGAATTCTTCTAGTATTTTTCTATTAGAAATAATTTATCTTAAAAGATAACATTGACAAAATGCAAAAAAATAAAAAAATATATATATAAAAATTACAAAAAAGGAGAAAGTCCGTTTAAAGTATAATGTAAGACAATAAACTAAGCTGCTTATTGAACAACTGTCCAAAATTAGTCAAACATGAAACACATAACTCATGTCAGTCACTATTAAATTTCGTCAACGCAGCGTTATCGCCCAATGCACAACCGGACCGCGTGACGTCATTACGATGCTAGTGACGTCAGCATCAGCGTCCGCAGCCGTTGAGACAATGCAGTATGACAAACGGCAATCCGCACCGATTCGCTTCGCCGAACATCGCGTGATAGGTTCACTAAACGTTTTGATTCGTCAGGGATATTCACGTAACTCTCGCTGAAGTAATTCATAGTTTATTTTTCGAATAATTCTTCTTTTTCAACATTTGTACACATAAATGCGTTCTGCGTGCATTACACAACATCTTCTGTCCTATTTACTTGTTTTAATTACAAATACATAGTAGTACTGCTCTTTAGTATACGTGTGACAGCATATAAAAACTTAAGGGTTAAAAATAAATAAAATACTGTTGAATTACCCAGCGTAGTGTTGGTATAGTACCTTTAAAAATTGTTAATGGTACTTCGGTTGATACTTATTTGGATATTTAAAAAAATGGTGTATTTTATTAAAACTGGTAGAAGTGTAGGAAGCGAATAAGAGTACCATCACATTTTTCTGTCATTGAGAAAAACACAACCCTTATACCTACCCCCATGTTTTCAACCAGCACCTCTATTCAAATTAGACTTATATACTGCTAATACTTTATCTGTCAGTATTTGTACTGAAAAATATGACTTCAATGTGTTTTTGCTGCTGTTTAATTTCATTAAATAATTGTATAGATCTCATATTATTTTGTCCGGTTAGAAAGAGTCATTGCTTGGTTCTCCTAACTGTATTAGCAGATCAGCCATGCTTGAATGCTCACCCTAGCTAGTTCAATGTTTGAACACCTTGTAAACGGTGCTGTTTACAGCAAAACAAACTTTAAATGTACTAATGAGATTCGTAGTTTTCAATCAACCAAATTAGGAAGCAAACTAATAGATAAAAAATTTTCATCGAAGAATAAAAGCTAACCGAGTCCCAATGTTCCCGGTGTTAAAATAACTTGCTAACTGAATGGTTAAAGTTATATGACTGAATTAACTTCCTGATATCGCCATTCCGAAAAGGAACAAAACGAGGTATTCAGTTATTTCGGAAATTACCTAATCCATTGTCAGCACCTACCCATACTTTATATTTAATTAATTAGAAAACAATTGAAACTCAAGCTTCGGTGTTATACGACACAAGTATCCTAACAAGTTTTCAACTGCTAGATTATAAAATTCTAAAGATTTTTTTATGACAATAAATAACTTTTTATTTCAATTATTATTCTGAAAACAACTTTTGTGGTATTAAAAAAATATTAAGGATATTGAAAATCATGATTTTATTCTCGCCTTGGTTAAATTGCTGTTTCGGATCTTCGAAATTCGGTGTAATCGCTTGCATGATAATTATGTATGAACTTTATCAGAGTAATAGTCGAAGCTTGGAAATCTAGTGGCGACTCTGCCGAATATCCATGATTTACTCACTCATTCCAGTTATTACAGCGATAAATATTGCTGTTCATAGAAGATAATTCATATCGTTATTTACAGCGATTTAGTCGCTTAGTTGAAAAATTGCTCTATTTGTATTTTGAGAAATAATATGGGTATTTCAGTTATTACATTGTTTAATACGGTTCCTACTCGTTTTTATCTTTACATACCGATATTTTTAGTAGACCGTACGTCCAAAGGTTCGTGTCCCGCCTGAGATTAACTTGTGAACCGAGTTAATTTTATTGTAGTTTTTTTTAGTATTTTTTCTATAAAAAATTATCTTACAAAGTCAGGTTCAATAACCTTCAATTTGCTTAGGTTCTTACTTTTCACAGTCATCACCATTATTATTATCAACCTCCCTCAGCGGTTTCCGATAATAAAGTACAGACTATCCTTATCAATGAAAACACCATAGGAAAAAGAAGCCCTTAAGTTATCGGAATCGTAATAAAAACCCGAGCGATATTGTGAATTTACCTATCCGTCACCTAGCCACGCACTACGTCATTTTCCCGTCGTTCCATCACTTTCCGTTACATAAAAACCTAATCCTTTAGAGCCAAAAAAGCTAAAAAGTATATACGGAGCCAATATTTGTGAGCCGTACAGATCTCGTAACCTCTCCTGTTCTTAAGTACGCCACTTCTGTTGGTTTATGGAAAAACGACTAAACAGATATGAAAATGTACGGGCACTATAATGCATGGATAAGCGGCCGTTAACTATTGTGCGATTGAGCCTCATCATTTTTGACCGATCACAGTGTATTCTAAATCCATCAGTCTTTTTGCACCAGTCGACGTCCAAGCATCACATGGCGAAGGCAAAAAAAAAGATATTCCGATTTTCAAAATTATCAAAGTTCCACGTTCAAAGATCGTTGATGATTGAACTGTTGCCTGTGACGTCACGGGACAATATTACGAAATAATTCATTGTGGTAATGTAGCCGCGTAGTTGCGGGAATTCAATGAGATCGGTCTCCAGAGAGTAAGGTATTTCAACGTAATATCCGCTCTATCTCTATAGCAACAGAGACGATAACGTTTGGACGGAATGATTAATGGACTAATTATCAACATCATATCGTCTCCATTGTAATATCATAAACTTGCATATGTCAATATCTAAAGAGTGTACTAATATCTATACGTAGATTTGTATGAATTTCAGTTAATCATCACATGATGAATGTAACTCCATATACACTCATGGATAAAATTAGACAAGCAAATTAATGGTTGACTCATTTTCCCTACGGTGTTTTCATCAAAAGGGAATCCCTAACTCTGTTCCCTAGCAGCGGGGAAAATTAATGGTGATTATGAAATGAATGATAATAACTTTTAATATTGTATCATTTTGCTATTGAAGTGGCTTCCTTCTGCCTTGCACTAAACTTGAAAGTAAACTTCCGATTGCTGGAAGTCATGAAAAATTGTTATTCCCTTTGGGTCATGGCCGAGGGAGGGCATTGACTCCAGTTTTCCTGGATGATTGTTATTTTTTGATATGCTGCCTTTTATACCTTGAAAGGAGCGTATAATAAACACGAAGACTTATCATCACCCTCGCTTTTATTTGCCACGCCTTTAACTTTTGGTGTCTTCTATTTTGTTTTATTACAATAACATTTCAACGGGCACCTTTATCCTGGGGATACCAGTTTAATCCTGGCTAACGACATGTCTGATGACAAGTGATGAATAGCCGATTACTCATATCGAAAGTGACTCCGATCAGCATCGAAGTGATACAGTTATTATTATTTTATTTCATTTCGATCTGGCTCCAGTTACAAATATCTAAACACATACAGTTCTGCGATCGCTCCAAACACTCCTTAGTAATTTTAAGTACTTAGTAAGTGATGGTTCCTTGACATAAAGTCATTGCTAGCCACTTTACTTCAACACCCACGTCCACTTGCCAGGTAGCAAATCTTAATTACAATCGTATTATATCAAATATCAATCGCGAAGCTACGACTTCTTGACCCATTTTTTTTCACTTAATAAGGAGTAGATTTAATAAAGAAAACTTGTATTGTATTTTTGGGGATACAACAAGATGGAGTCATATTCTTGCTTTGAATAATGAGATCGAGAATATACGATTTTCCTGATATTTATTTTAGATTCAGATGAAATGTTGTCGAAGTTGGCCGATGTAGTGCTATCCAATATGTATATCCGATTCATTGCTACATACAATTACAGAAACGAAGGCTACGAGCTTGATTTACGTGAAAAATGAAGAAAGTTTTATTCTGGGTTGATTTTCCTAAAACTTGATTTGAAGGAGTTATCATCGATTTAAAAATGACACGGTTTCAGTGGCTAATGCCACACGCAAAAAAAAGTCATCAGCAACGAATCGGATATTGTGCGTAAGTTATAAGAAAGAAAAAAAAATCAGCATTCACCTTATTCTTTGAAAATGGTAAAAATATTTGTTTCTTTTACAGTTCGCATTATTTAAATTCGACGAAATGGAAAAAAAAGGGATTTCGATACTTGTTTATTATATAGTAATAGCACTTCAGCTTTCAAAAGTTTTTTTTTAATTTTCATTAAGGAGAAAGTATTAAAACAAAAACACACAATATTTTTAACTACAGTGACATAATCACAGGAACTGGAATCTAACTAAAGCTAGGAAATTCGTATATTCCCTAGGCAACTGGGTTCCGAGTATTTAATTTCAAAATTGAATATGTTGCTTATATTTCGATGCATCACATATTAGTTATTGAATTCAAATTTTGCCGACATCGCTATACATTGACTTCATACATGTTACCACATATTATTATAGCTATTTTTTTAATTAGCATTTTAGCAATATTTCATGACACAATCAGCCAGCAGGAATTGAATCTCACAAAGTTAGAAAAATTCTAAATTTCCATGGCCCTTTTATCCTAATAAAATAATAATTCTATTACGACAGATTAAAGAAGAGATTATATACTCGTAATTAAAACTAAAAACTTTTTAATACTGCCATCAGATAATAGTTTTTTAGAAAGGGAAACTAATTTCTCAAATGCATCGAATGTATAACTTTTTCTTTATATTCTATTAGAAAGCATGTTAAGTTAAACCCATCAATACTATCAGGGGTAGAAAATGGCCTATTCTCTTTATCTTTTTTTTTTGCTCTTTGCCTAGATGCTTGACTGTTAAAATCTATGGCAAAGGCCCAAATTATGGGATGTGATCTATTATAGAAACAATTACTATGAACTACTGTATCAAACAAAAATACTAGCTATTATCAAACAATACTAACCAATGATAGTGCTTGACACCTCTTTAGCGTGTACGGCGATAGAACTTTTGCCAAGCGCGTACCTTACCTACCTTGTCATTGGCAATTTAAAGCTAATTTGAAGATGACTTAAAAAGTATAATTTGTTAAATGTTTAAAGTTAACGATAATTATTAATACTGGCAGTTAAGTAATTATCTAAAAATATTAATTATAATAATATTAAGTTAAATATAAGTATATAAAAAATAATGGATCTTGCAGACTTTTGCGAAACAATAGTCATGTTTGGTGACTGTTGAAGTTCACGTTTGTATCGTAATAAGGGTACACGTTTAGGTTTTCAGGTAGATCTTTTTTGTAATGTCAATGTTTTTGCATTTCGCGACTGTATTTATGTGACGCCATATTCGCACCTCTGGCTCTTGGGGAACACATAATTTATTTGAAAATATATATTGAGAGTGAAAGTAAACGATTTTATGTTACGTATTAATTTATTTTATTTCCAAATACAAATAAATTTCACAGTTAGGAATCCTATTATAATATTGGTAAGTAGCAAATTTATAACGACCATTATTTAGTTATTCTGTGATCACGACTCCTGTAAAGAGGCCGAAATGTCAAGATTTTAACGTAAAAACACAAGAATAGACGCGTCGTGTATTTTGTAAAAGCGCGGAAGTGTAAGAACTCTAAGTGAATATACAGTAACAATACAATAAAGCATGAAGTAAAAGCTAACGCAACATTTTTATTGTAAATGGAACAGATAATCACTTAAGCACTTCAAAGACGGAGATACGATCGGTCGAACTATCCAGCGCAGAGAACAAAAGACCCCACTACCCGCCTCCTCTCCTTTCTCTCGAGTAATTGATGTTATCTTCAAAATCGACGTTTTTCACAGTAACGAGCGACACTAGCCGCTTCAAATGGAAAATCAGTTAACTACCTGCTTGTTCTAATATTTATACTGTGAGTCAATTTTTTATGACTTAGTTTAGTCCGAAAAGAGAATAATAATTATTTTGATTACAAAAATATATTAGTTAATTATTGATTACAAGTCTTAGTTTTATTAGTTGAATTAATAAAACCATTTAATAGCATAAAGTTCAAAGCATAAGGGATTGTGGCTTAGTATACGTTCAAATAAAAAAGTACCAAATTTGGTGTGATAGTTTGAGTGACGCCATTGTCTAAAGACGAAGGGGGATCCCCATTATACCTAACATATATATTTGAAGTTATCAGAAAATTTAACTTTTAATTCACATATAAAAACTATTGAAATCCCTTGGATATCTTTTTTTTATGATATTTTATCAAATGCTGGTTTCTACTAAGGATAAAACAAATTAATTCTACTTTCTAATGGTTAATCAAAATGAAGAAATAAAGAAAAAGAATATTTGTAATAATAATCGAAGATCAATATCAATTTTCGGAAAAAGAATATTCATAAAATACTCATATATTTAAAACCAACCAGCATAACGTTTCAGTTTAAACACTCAGGTACTTCAGGTAAAAATTTGAATCCACCTTATGTTATTATTTTGTCTACAAACTTGAAATAGTAAATGCACGATGAGAGCACATTCAAATGACTCTAAAAATAAAACGTTCTCTAGTACTATTGTAACCTTGATATGCTATCTACTGTATCCACATGTTGTATTCCTTTACTTTGTGCTACAACAGTTATCATTTTCTTTATTTATTAACATTGATCATACGTTTGTGCCTGAAATAAAAATGGTCTGCACAAAAACATTCTAAAATATGCACGTATACTTTTCACCTGATTTTCCCTTGCAAATTTTAACCAAAAAAGTAGACACAAAAAATGAGTTATGTGTCTATATTTTGAATAGACAAATATTTTTTTGAATAGACAAATATTATAAATAATTTATTATGCACAGTGCTTTTTTTAATTACTTAGTTAATTCACTTAGTACAGAAGGTATTCATTTAAAAAAATATATAACAATTTTCGGACGTGACTGTACATATTTATACTGTGGTTAGTGATGTCATGTGAGTTTAACGCATATTGATACGAAATAATACCAAAATATATTAAGAACATGCTTGTTTTTTATTAAAATACTTTGTTTAATTCAATGCTAACCACTTTCTTTGAAAAATGTTCATCGAATTAACCTTCTGAAATTAATATTTCAATTTAAATCTGAGGCGAAAGTTTGAAAAAAGTGTTTATTCCATGTTTAATGCTTTTTCCATAAAATCACTAACTTAATGCTATTTACAGTTAACGTCGTAAACTCTAGATTTGAAAAGACTGATGCCGTATAGTTTATTATTACAACTCTGGATTTGTTCTGGTTGTGCGTGACTACGGCTTAGCCGTAATTTTATGAGTTCAATACAAGATTTTATTACTGGAGTAGCCGCAAATTGTTTGCGCACTCATAAAGTATCGTAAAAAACGTTTATTATCCTTTTTTATTTGCAACTATACCAGAGATAAAGTTTTTATAATGAAACTATTTCTTTTTTTATTTTTAATATTTGAAAAGAAGTTTTGGCATTTATTAGAACATCATGCATCACATCACCTAAGTCACCCATACTGATTTTGAGTCCCTCAGTTGCGACTCAGTAGTTTGCGCTTTCTGAATTGTGGGGGTTAAGCAATTAAAAAAAAAGATCGTCCCTCTTAGTCACGCTACAAAAATACCTTTTGTTCACGTTGACATCCATTATAGACTTTCATGAGCAGATGTGAAAGTAAAACGCAATACTTGTCGCGCGGCTTTTCTAATTCGTGTTTTGAATTAGAAAAGGCAGGTCGCAGTACAAAATATCTAATGAGGAATTTAGATGAAGAGTTATTTACAAGCTAAGAAAAGAAAAATCTCGTTTATGTATCAAGAAAAACAGGGTTGGTAGTGTGAAGAGCATGACCACAGCGCACATAACGGAATCCAGAAGCACGGAGCACAGGATCTCGGATTACGCGGAGTACACGTGATTACGTAAAGGAGAAACTGAGTGAGAATGTAGTAATAGAAAACTTGGTAGATTTTCTATTAAAATAATTTATCGATTTGGTAGAGGGTTCACTCGAGATTTATAAACTGTCTCGTTCTTATTGCTTGACTCATAGCAGTACACTGATTCATGGCGAAAGACTAATTCGGGGTAATAGACCACATCGTGGCGATAGATTAACTGACGGTTGAAGACAGGCGAGTAGAAGTAGACTCACGGGTGGTAGCAGACTGACTTAATCACAACCTTCCCCTTTTAAAAGTTTCTCATGGTGCTTCAAAATTCGGAATCTAAAACTCTAAATAAGAATTACGGAATCTCATAAACATCCCATTAAACATTAAAAAAACTATTAAATATTTATATGCGATAATGTTTTTTTTAGTTAATTGCATGTGCTTCTAATGCATATTATATAGAAAAATAATCTTTGTTCACTTCTTCTCTGTTTAAATTTTAACTGTTCCAAATTTCACACTCCTCCATCCGCGTAATTTTCTTAAAAGGGGTACAAAGTTTTTGCTTCGACGGATAGATTCCGTCGTTCCGTAATAAATTTGGCGCAAAACCGGATGACTGGAAATAAGATTCTTGGTGAACAAAATTCATTCTAACAACTTTAATTTTTCCATATAAAGAAATACTGTATTTACCCGCGTATTAATTTATATAATCGGCCGACTTGAATTGCGAAACAATTGAAACCTCCAGAGGCCACATTCGTATCCTTTTCTATAAAAAAGCTGAAGCTATCATTATACACGCAGTCATAAGTCATAATTTTAATATATCACAAGGTATTTTTCTTACGTGGATTCTCTAGGGAAATTATGTGAAGGTTCAGATAATAATTTTTCTTCCACTTTCGTAACATAATTTTCATATTTATATTAGATCACAAAGTGATAGTAAATACGTCACACTATTGATGTTACTCCAACTACCTACTGTGTTCATACGATCCTGAATAAAGATATGAACAAAGCAACTGATTTAAAGTGCTTCTGACGTATAAAGTAGCTTGAGGCAATTCATTTATAAGAAACTAATCCAATAACCTTCCGATAAGTTACCGTGTTAACCGCTGGATAATCGGGTTGTACTAAAATGTATATATCTATATATATTTACTTATTTGAAACTTACTGCTTACGAGGAACTGTAGTAAAACTGCCAAATTTCATTTCCTCAAACAAGAATAACATTTATTTTCTTTTTGAAACTGTTCTAAAAGTAAACTCCGAGGCAATAACCACGCGATGCCTACAAATTATTTACCGCCTTGTATTTTTGCGCGGGGCCGAAAGTTGGATATTTAAGGCAGTTTTTATTACAAGCACCAGTGCTGGGTTCCTAGGCGGCGAGGCGACCTACTTTACCTGAAGTTTTCTTCGCTTTTTCTCGATACTGAAACCGGCGTTAAGCTTGAAGAAAATTTTATATATAACTTGTGAGAAAAAAAATCAATATTTTTTGTTATATCACTCTAATCCAACTTTAATCAGAAATTAATATTGCGTATCTCAACTAGCACGCACGCTTGCAAACACATACTAACTATATGATCATTCGGTTATAAAATTAGTGTGTTTTATTTGTATATTCTTTTTGCATTTATACTGCTATCCAATATGATAAATTATGTTTATCTTATTTTTATTATTACTAGCTAAGCCGGCCACGCGTTGCTATGGTAACGCTAATTGATTATAAAAACTGTTATTCTTACACTTATGGTAACTATATATGGTAACAAACCCACAAAGTCCTTCTTTTATATAGTAGAGATTAGAGTATTTTTCTATTTAGTTCTTAAACTTCCGCGTACATTTTTAAGTTTTCAATTCATCTAAGTTTAGTAAAAAAAAAACTGGTTGGTTGCCTGTAAAGTCGGTATACGGGCGAAAGTTTTACGTGACAACGACTTTGAGTGGTAAAATAATTTTAATGGGAATATTCATTCGTATAGTAGGAAGAAGGATGAAATAATAGTAACAATTTAAAACATTTATTAATACAAAGAATTATATTTAAAACATTAATTTATAGGCACGCGTCCCTTCCACTTTTTATGTCTGTCTCTCTCGCTCTTAGGCGGGCTAACCATGCCCGAGTGGAAGGGACGCGTGCCTCTCACTCGCTCTCATTGTAAGCGCATAACGTGAGCGGAGTGTAACGCAGTTTCTTGAAGTGTCACCCGGCAAACCAATTTATAAGACGTTGTCACGTCAAAATCAGAAAAACTTTTTCAAAAGTCAGAAAAACTTTTTCACTAATTTATCTAACAAAGGTTTATTTCTATACACCTATAGCTATATCATGTTTGATAAAGCATACACATTTTCGGAATACAATGTTTGTTTAAATAATCAATTAAAAATATTAAATATGGAAATTCTAAAAATATTCTAAACCCGGTTTTAAACACCAGATTTCATCACAGTAGTCCTATGAATAAGAAGTTTAACAATTTTTAAACTTTAATGACATAGTAGTTCTCCTCTTTGCAAAATATTGTATTTTTTCTCAACTATCAAAATATTTAACTCTGAAAATCTTTCACCCCTTCATCTGCTTTAAAATCTTAAATAAAGTAAAATACGTATGAAATATTGGTATACGCCTATTTAAAAAAAATATATTTTACAAAATTGTCTTCTCTCCAGGCTGTTTACCACACGTGGAACTGTATCATAAATCGCTGACGCCACAGGTGTACGGACAAGGCCTTATGAGTCCTGTTGGACCCTGACGGCGAATTCTGTTTCATTTTTAATATAAACTTACCGAAATTAGGACTGGAGTATATCACCATCGGGATTATGCTGACCGAACGTGTAATAAATACTAAGTTTCGAGTATACGAGTTAAGATAGTTGTGAAAAGGGTAGGTATGTAATAGGCATTTGTACTAATTCATTTGGATCGTTAATATTATCTACGAAATACCATTACCATAAAATTTTACTTATGTTCTCTATTATTATACTCTTATAGGATTTACTACGCCTAAAAATGTGGCCGTATCAGTTAATTTAAGATGTCGACTAATTTTTTTTTTCCATTTCATTCCTTTAATTTAAGTAAGATTATAGAAAAAAATATATATTTATTGAGACGACAACTGTAATTGCTGTGCAAAAAATGATTTAAGCTGGAACTATATTCGGCAAAAAAAGAGGTAATTAATATTTGTAACAACGAAAACAAGTGGTGGCATGGTCCAAAAAAGCAATATAGCCAGTAGCTAAAGCCACTACTCCAAAATGTCAAATGCGTTATTCAACTCCCGCTTGAAATAGCCGCTTCTCTATTGAGCAAGTTCAGAAATAAGTTTCTATATGTTATATAAAAAACCTTAGTCAACACTAGGGTCGGTTTCAATTTGCACTGATTGCCTCACTCGATCGGATTTCGGATTAGTTTAAGTATAAAATATTATCATTTTATGTTGTAATATAATATTATTTTCTATAAGAAAGAAATATTTCAAACGAGACCGTGTTATCTCGTTATAAGCAAGAGAAACTTGGCAAAGTAAGTAACAAGTAAATATTTTGATGTTCTTTGCCACAAATGGTCACAAAACTTTACACAAACCACACACCATTAGGCTAACTGTATGCAACACGCGAGATACGCGAAACAATACTTATCTACTAAATTTGATTATAAAACAATAATAACTTCGAATAACCCACACTAATTATTACTAAGCAAAGGTTAAACTATGAATAACATAGTTAAACACCAGGCCACTCAGAAAGTTTTGTTAAAAAAGTTTTATATATGGCAATCTAGCCGAATGCAATTATCAAAATAATATAATATTAAAAAAAACCATCCCTCGAATTTCGAATTTTCCTCAACATTCTTCGAGAGCTCAATTGAATTATCGCCTCTCATGGATCTGCGCTGGGAACATTTTCATGCTATGATTTTTTATGGTTTCCAATGTAGCCTAAAACCGGACGAACCGTTTGATCGACTTCAAATGGCATTTATGGATGAATGCTCTTCTAAAGCAACCATCTATCTTAACGAATTCAAGGACGGTCGACTAATTTTGAAGGATGAAGAAAGGAGTGGTCGTCCTTCAACGGCCGTTGAGAAAAAGGTCACAGCAGTGAAAAATTTAGTTCAAGAAAACAGGAAAATTACGCAGGAAGAGATTACGAGGCACTTCCTGGACACCACGCCGGTCAAAGTCTTGAGTCACCATCCTTGTAGTCCTGATATGGCACCGTGTGAGTTTTTTTATTCCCTAAAATAAAAATCAACACAGAGATACAATTTTGAAAGTCGTTGATCATTTGCCGAAAGATGCGCGGTCTAGAAGGTCGTAGAAGAGATATCCGCGTCGGACTGGAAAAACTGATTTGAAAATTGGTTCCGACGCATGAAACTGTAAAGAGGTTACTGGAAAATACTTAAAAAAATTAAATAACAATATTCTATCCATATATGTAGTTTTTTTTAGTTTGTAAACTAGCACACAGAAGTGTCCGATGTTTAAAATAACAATCATGACTCGGACACAAATACTTCTGTTCAAAACAGAAACATTTTCTTCTACCTGAATTCGATTGTTAGCGCAGAAGGTAGGATTATTACATTTACACCCACCAGTCGTCATTAAAAGATTTCAGAATTTCACAATCGTTGTACACATTAATGAATACTTAAAACAAGAACGTGGTTTTTTACAATCCTATAAAAGGCGAGTTCACTGCAGTGATATGTTGGGGATAAAGCTATATGTTCTCAGAGTACCTATATCCTGCAATAATGACTCGGCAAACCAATATTTATTTAACAAGGGAATCTGTTATTCCGATAAGATTCGAGAGGATCGATTCGGACACAAAGCGAATTGTTTGGAGCGCTGAGTCAGCAGTTTTGTCATCCTGTATCCCATACAAGAAGCGTCGGAACGATCACCTTTTCACGGTAACGTGTATCCAACAAATAAGTCAATAAATTACAGAATATTCCAGCAACGGTATCCTAATAAACAAGTTTTGCTTACTGTGGTTGAGGAGGCATGTTCGACTCGTGGTTTGTAGAGTTAAGTATTTTTTTCAGATTGATGACTAAAATTTGGTGCTGTTGGTTGGTTCTGGCTTCATCAACAGTCGTTACTATATACGTTAGATTACCAAAAATTATAAATAGGAAACAGCTTTTTGTATTCAATCTAATGGTTACTCAGTTATCAAAAGCCTGTGTGTGATATTATAGACCACTCGTCATTTATGACATTTATAATGTGTAATCTATGTATATTACTAGCTAACCCGGCAAACGTTGTTTTGCCATGTATATTATTTCTAGGAAAAATTTTTAATTAATTAAAAAAAAATAGGGGTTGATGTTAGAGGGGTGAAAATTTAGGGTTGTATGTATTTTTGTATGTTGTATCATAAAAAAATAAACACTAAAAATTTTGTCTAATAAATAAAAAAAAAATTTAGGGGTGGACTACCCCTAACATTTAGGGGGATGGAAAATAGATGTTGGCCGATTCTCAGACCTACTCAATACGCTCACAAAATTTCATGAGAATCGGTCAAGCCGTTTCGGAGGAGTATGGGAACGAAAACTGTGACACGAGAATTCTATATATAAGATGTATATTTGTGTGAATGTTTGCGTGTGAGTGTTAATATTGACTTGCTTGGTCTAGGTTTATTTTTATTTAATCACACTGATTGACTGGGAGAGTATACTTTTTGCCATTAATAGTGAAATAAATAAAAAAGCTTAAATAAGTAAAATTAGATTTTCAATAACTCCATAACAAATCCTTTCCAAGAAATAATTTCATACAAATCGTTGTATTTATGGATGCTTAGATTTTTAAGAATTATTTCTACCTTTAGAAAATAATTAAAATAAAGAAAATAGAAAAAGTGTTATTAGATTTTATTTTTTGTTCATCTAGTTCGGCCAGAAAACATGGCTTTAAATACCTTCAAAAGTAAATTTTTACGACATGTTCTTTTTATTACAAAATGGTTGACCAACACATTTCATTGGGCCTCCTCCACGTAACATTAAAGCAGGTAGTCTTTTACTTGCTATTTAATAAAAGGTACAGGTATTTTTATATTTTAAGATCTAATTTATGAACCTTTGATGCAGTTTTTGTTTAATAAAAATTGGCGTAGTATAACGATACTAAGCTGGTAAGAGCGATTTATTTAAACGTAATAAGTTCCGAAAACCACAACCATAATTGCCACGCAATACAGTTAGATTTAGTTAAATTCATTACAATGAAATTCCGAAATACATTTCGGAATTTACATAGAATACATTTTAGTCGTAGGAACCTATCATTGGCCTTACTCATTAATTTTAACCAACTATTTGTACCAAATACAGTACGTAAACAATGTTGATTTTTCTAAAACAGATAGATGATGTAAAATTTCACTACCGTTTGGTGCAACGATAGCGATCCTGCCTTTCACGCTGAAGGTCCTGGGTTCTAGTCTCAGAAGGGGCATGTGTTTAGGTGATGAATACGAGCATTTATACCTGAGTCATGGGTGTTTACAAATGTATTTTTGTAAATATTTAATATCTTGGTATCCATTACACAAGACTTACAGTGCTTACTTTGGTCTAGGCTAATTGGTGTGAATGTCAGAAATATTATTATTATTATTATAAAATAACAGAGCCGATATAGGAATGGTGCCCCACATACTCAAGTCTATTATTTTACCTAATTTGATACAAAAATTTGACTCCAAAAAACCGGAAAAACCAAAAAACTCCAAAAATCCAAACATTGTTAGCAATGGACATCGCTGATACGGTTAAATAAATCTCTAAGACATAGATGTTTTGTCATTATAGAAGACTATATACTTATCTTCGTGATCTTTAGCATATTTATGTAAAATACTCTTTACACAAGCAAAATATTTCTGAAACCTCGTTTTTAAGTAGCTGCCTTATTTCACGAATAAAAAATGTCGTTCAAACTTATGAACTTAAATTCATATCTGAAAGAAAATTGTGCAGCCAAAGTCATTATGTGCGCGATTTTTACGAGGCATAAAACCAGGTGCTTTAAACACGATGAGCTTGTTTAATTTTAATAGGAAAAATATAACATAAATTTGAACCATGGCACACTTCTGGTAGCTTTCTGATGACGTTACTGAAAAAAACATATACTAAAACTCATATCGTAGTGGAAAAATCGTATGTTTTACAAAAGTTAACATTGGCGTATTAAAATGTTAATTAACACACAAAGTTGACAACCTCAACTCTTTTTGAAAATGCAAAAAAATTAATTGGAATTACTCACTTAATACAAAATAAAAAAAAAACATTTACTGTTTGTATTAACGGAGGAAATTTTGTAAGAAATAACTAAATCCTTATTTTACGGAAGGTAGATCTGAAAATAACTTCGCGTTTTCAGTCAAAAGACTTACTTTCATATTTACGTTCGTTCGACTTACTTACGTTCTAGCAGTACAGTTAAGACCTAATGCCGTTATAACCTAATATCTTGTTGACTGTACATGTTTGTATTATTGAAACATAAATTGTTTCAAACAATCATACCACCCAGTAAGTTTCTTGCAAGTAATCGATTTATATTAGTGATGTACAAAATAAGTTTTCCTATGTTTTATCGAGAGCACCGCTGTATGAATAAAGACCTTGTTTAAAAATACTCCGATTACTGCAAACTAAAATAAACTTAGTTATAGTAAATAAAGAGTTTAAAAGTTTATGTATATAAAAATACGGACATTTCAAATACTTAAATATGGACGATAGTTAACAACGAGGAACGTATGCTGTGTACGGTATAAACCATTAGAGATAAAGATCATTTTAGTACACTAACCTGGCCTGACATCCAACCAGTAACCTAAAAGCTGGCGACGCTAGACACGCCCGCAATTAAAGAAAATAAACTTCTTGTTTGATTCTTTAGTGGAATTGAGTTTTCTGTTTCAATCAGTATTGCAGAAATTGAAAAATTGTAAAGATGGAACCTATTTCTAATATCCACGTGATTCACGTGTTCAACCTAAGTTCAAATAGCAGCTATAAGTTAGCCAAAGATGAAACATATAGAAACACGATATACTAGAGCAAAGTAATGTAAAGGAATGTGGCTCCCTCTATTTTACTTTTCCACAATTTCAATTTCGTTTGCTCGACGAATCCAAAACGCCAGTTTAAATTTCACTGCGAAATAGATTTTATTTTAAATTCCACTAGGAAATCCGAGGTGCGAAATCAGGGATTCACTTTGTGAAATAGTCGAGTGTATTTGGCGACTAGTGCCATGGTTGGCGCAGGGTTGTCGCTTCGTTGTACTAATCTTCGCCTAATTCTTTATGTATTCAGTTATGTGTACTCTATGTTAAGCTTGAAATCGCAAATAGCGTAACCTTTTTGTTATGGTTAGTCTCAGTCAACCATATATTTATGACTTTAAATGCTTATATTGTACTACTAATTACTACTCTCTACATGATGTTAAGTTAAAGTGCTTCCCAGATACATTGACACTACTAGTAACTTAGGCAAATTAGTCGCTCTATCTGCTGTTCTCAATTACATCCAGTGGCGGATTTACCAGCAGGCTGAGTAGGCTTGAGCCTAGGGCGGCAGATTTTTGGGGCGGCAAATTTGGTTACCGATTTTTTTTTTTTTTTGCTAATAGAAATCAAAAAGATTTCTGAATGACGGTTTTCTGTATTCTGTTTTCTGATGTTTTACAGATAGAAGTCTGCAACAAATTTTGCCGACGACTTTCCCTTCTCACTTATCATTTGTCATTGTACGTTCCGTGAATCCGTTTAGCAATCTTCCATATTCTAGAGTAAAACAGCTAGTTCGCCGCCCCCAACGTGTAATCGGTTGGGGGCGGCGAATCGGTAATCGGTCTTTGCGCCCAATGCGCCCTCTCCCCGCACTTTGAATGAGTGTAAAGAGCGAAATTATAGAAAATGTATTTTTCTTTCCTACCGTCAACCCATACAGCCAGTCCTAATATTTTTTGGAGGCTGCGAACTGCATGGTTTGTATATAATTTAGTGATTTTAATTTGAATTTAGTGCATAATTTTACCGATTTTAATCTTATGTATCGAGTATTATGTGTTGAACACGCACTAGCTTTAGAAAAATATACCTAAAAATTATTTTACGTGCAATTCCAACGAAGTTGTTGAATTGTAAAAATAATCTAGGACATGACAATTTGACAATTGTGGAGGCAAGGGCGGCAAAAGCTTCACAGCCTATACCTTGAAAATTTGTAAATCCGCCACTGATTACATCTCTTATCTTATTCGCAGCCCTATAATGCATAAAAAAGCGAAAATATTAACCGGTAAAGTATCACGTTTTTAAAATTGAAACTTTAAACAAAATCAACTCACAAGGATAATTTTATGTCGTTGAGGCGGTCTTATTGCTTAATAGCAATGTGTTCTAGGACACCCTGGGTGAAAAGTAAAATAAAAATAGCAAAAAAGGGTGTGGGTGCATTTAATTAAACGACACAGAATTAATATATGTTAACAAATAATGTTATACACAGATGATATAATATTATTACATATTTTACGTTATTTTTCGTCTAATCTGTTAGAAATGGCGACCCTAGATAATCGTGACCAACCGCGTGTGCAACAGCTGCAGTCTCACTGGTCACACGCCTCAAGCGCTTCAGCGGTGTGATCCCGTTCACACTTATCGACCATACTTACCTAAGCATCACGGTCCACTGAACAAGTGGTACTACTATAAATCTATAGCAACAATAGAGCGAATATTTGAGGTGCTCCATGGCGGTACTGCCTGCGTTTGAAGAAGTAAAGCAACTTACAAAAGGACCGCTTATCGGACCAACCAAAAAAAGTTCCTTTATGCCTTAAGAACAACATAAAAGCCATTGACGACTGCCGTGTTCGAGTAACTCGCGTACCGGTTTTTATGGCAAAACCACTCTTAGGAAGGTTCAATCCTCGGTTGAGTCAATTAAGAGAACAAACTTTAAACGTCTTATAGCGATTTAAGTTGAGCTGTTGAAAAAAGACGCCACTATAGACCGCGTATAGCGGTGTCTCACTTTGACAATTGAACTTGCATCGCTCTAAGACATCATGATAGGCCCTCTGGTCTGGGTGGTGTGGTACCATCGTTGTCTCTGAATTCCATTATACCATTGCTTTAGCTTATTTACTTGAGTTCTGAACGATGTATTTGATATTGTTCCCACTGTTTATGCAATCACTTAGCTTTGAGCCGTGTGTTTTTATTACTTCGGAAAACTAGTGCGAGAGTGATTATATATACGAGCCATTATTTATTTAAATTTTTATTTTATTAATTATTGTCTATATGCATATAAACATTAAGTTACAATTTTTTACCATTACAGTACTCATCAGCAAAAACCTCGAGGATTTATATGCTAATAAAAGTTCGCAATCAAGTTATATATAACGAGTACAAAAAGTAAGCTTTGAATAAATTCGTTTATATAGTATTTTCAAGTCTTATGATATTATTACTATCTATAGGTATCTATTTTATTCAAGGGTAAATTATCAACACAGACTATTCATAGTACTATACACATTAGCTGAATAGAGAAAATTGCTCAAAATCACATCACATTAAAAGATATCATTAAGCAAGTGTTATTTTGGTACTAATAAAAGACATGAAGTTGCTATATACCTAAGAATATTTCAATAGAAAATGAAAGCTATATTTCAAAATGAAGTTCATTAAATCTGAGTTCTGAGAATCTGAGTAAAAAAAATATATCGTTACGAATATTACACATGTGAAATTCTGATAATAATCGTCAGAATCGTGATCTTGACAGGAATAAGATTTTTTTTTTCAGAGTGAAAAAAAGAGATATCTTTACATTGCAAGCTTGTCAAATACACAATGTTATGAATAATATTCAATCCTTTACGCCTCAAGAGAAACACGTGATTTCATCCCGCCTCAAAGCAAAAGTACCTAAGTCAATCAAATTTATTTACCTGGATACATCACAATCCACTCGAGACTATAGAAGTTTACAAATGTAACGTAAATAGTTTGATGTTTTTCACCCACTCATCATAAAAGAGCACGTTTGTTTTCAGTACTAAACAACAATATTTCAATATCCTTTATCCATTCAATTGTCTTAATATTATAAAGTTGCTGGGCTCATTCAAAATGGGGAAATATCCTAACAAACCCTTATATGCATGCAAAACAATGTCACATAAATACCGCCTTGTAAACGGATACGGTTTTATTATTCACTTCGTCAACTTTATTTAATTCATAAAAATATTTTATTTTAATAATTGGATCTCAAAGTGTAAATGCCATAGAACAGATAAATATTGGGTTTCTGAACTCTGCTTAGATTTAGTGATCAGATAAGTATTGCAATTCATAGTATTCATAAGTATTGCATATCTAATCGGCTTCAACTTATGAGGTCGTGGGGATAAAGACATGTTGTTCATATCTTCTGTCTCTCATATCCTCCAAAGAGTATATAATCACAACGTTTTCCATCACAATATATCCATATATAATCTTTTCCGCTACATTCATCGTGCTAATAATAAATAATATTTTCCGTCACATTCACCGTGCTAATAATAAAGCATTTTTGGAAATCTGTCAGCTTAAGTGACATTTTACGTGACGTGATTCTTCCCACAATTACATTATTTCGGTTCTAGAAAGAAATCACTAAAAGAGAATTGCAGAAACCAACCTTCTTACAGTTGTTTCGTGTCAATTTAAATTGTAGATACTCAACCTCATTTAAACTAAGTTCTTTGTATTTTTTTAATCAAACAAAGTAAACTTTAGGACCATGCAAATAAAGTTGACTTAATGATAACCAAAACAACAGTACACGTCCAATCTATATCAATCTCATTTCAGTTTCCGAAATAGGCATGTCTGGTAGTCTCTCGGCACCGCAATGCGCCGGTCATTGCAAGCGCTGGTCGTCAGGGATGCGGATTCCATTGCTCACAATGGACCCATACCGTCTAGGGCACACGATAACGTAATTGTCTTGCGGTCGGGACGGGATGCCGAATCCGAATTCGCTCGATAATAATCATTAACCTTTTTATAGAAATACCAATTAGTGATTTAATAAAAAAATGTATCATATTCGTCACAATTGTTTGAGCAGTTACCGAGATAAGCGAAATAAATATATACAGGATTCTACCAAAAAATAGGGTCTAGGGGAAGTCTAGAAGTTACATACATTTTTTTTATATTTTTGACAAATCTTAAGGAAAAGGGCTGTAAAGAGTGCGACCCAAGACTGATCGGACGCGTTGTATTGGTGAGGCAGAACGGAGACCGGTGTTCGGTCGTTTGCTGCTTACTACAATAAGAACATTTCCTTGTATGCCTTTCGGTATTGATGCTGCTTGCTGGTATTGAAATGGATTCGATACCATCTGGTGTCGGGGAATCTAGAAGTGAAGAAAGTAGCGATCATAATTTTCCCTGAGCTGCTCGTTCCACTTTGGTAGGCTTTGATTCGTTTTGAGGCAGCAGAACTATCGGCTGGATCCTTTTGATAAATCTAGTATTCCTCACCCGTCCCAATGTCGCAAAGACGAGCCTGCTTTAAATTAATTAATCATGTCACGGCCCTGCTTCCGAGCTTTAGTGAACTTGTGTGACACCCAGCGTGAAACTATCCTACACACGCAAAGGATGCAGAACCTTGTAATTGCTTCCTGATCCAATTTGTTATATATATTTTTAAAGGACGACCACTTGCATCTTCATCCTCCAAAGTTAGACGACGATTTATGCCAACGGTAGACAGTAAGTTTAAAAGGGCCTTATCAATAAAGGACATCTGAAGTCGATCAAACGACTCGTCTGGTTTCAGGCCACATTGAAAATCATAAAAAATCATCTGACACAGATTCAGTTTACAATGTGATACACTAATTCCAATTAGCCTCAAAACGTGTGGAGGGAAATTCTAACGATGGTGCTTATACTTCAAAAAGATATTTTTTTAATAATTTTTATAATTGGACCAGGCCCACGTACATAAAACATTTTATTTTTGTAAAACTTTCTGTAAAAGCTTGCTATGAAAAAAATCAAAATCAAGTGAACAGTGCGTGTATAAAAAGACAAGAAAATATACACTCCTTCAAAATGATTTTTGAAATACAGTAAAAATATTTACTTTTTGAGAATACTCAATTACCTTTCCGGTGACTCATTTCAACTTTGGGTTGGAAAAAGAAATATAACTAAAATATAACAGATAATAATATGAGGAAGTTAATTATTAAATAAGTAATTTAATGTAAATATTGGAATGCGTTAGCTCATGGCCTCCGGTGAAACCATGAGGATTTTTTTACTGTCGGCCTTGTCGTTATAAAAGAAGATAACAGCCAAAAAAAACAGAACATAAAGAATAATATTTTTGTGATTAACACAATCATTAAGTAGCGTGAAAATCATATCTAATATAAAAGTGAGTAGACTAACTTACCAGATGGTTGTGTCACAAAATATCGAGTGATGCTACTTCGCGTCTCGTCGCAGAGACAAGCCGCCGCAGAAATTCTATTTGGGAACCAAGCTCGGTTGACAGTCAAAGTAGCGAGTACACGTACGGAAAACCCAACCTAAAATGACATCTGTAGGATCAATATTGATGGGCCACTTTCGAGATATGGAACAAAAGGAAAATATTACGGTGCATTTTGATTGCTCATGTTTTTGTATTTCTGTTTATTTGTTTACATTTGTTTACTTACACACGCATCAATTCACTTGACTTCTTTCGTCTATCTATTGTATTGTATGACACTAATCGTATTCCTATTACTAGTAATATATAGATATATATTATCCGTTGAATTAGCTTGCTTAGTGCATGCTTCTATTAATGATTCTATGGAATGCGAAGATGTAAAGAAAAGAATCGAAACTCCACAATATCAGGACAAATTTAAAATAAACAGATAAGGACATGATGTTTATCAGGTAGAAGTGATTAAAAATTTAAGCGCGTTAGATAAATATAAAGGAGGATATCTTGCACCCTGTTGAGTACCTTCACTATATATGAGTCGTATAATATTAGAGCCGTCTGTCTAGGGTAGCGGATCAGAAAAGTAAAAAAAAAATATTATCATTAGAAATACTCGAGCGCATCAGATTAAGCTTAGGTGAGTTAAAAGGATCTCACGCTTTGAACATTTTGAAACAAAATGCTTGTTCGCGATGAATTGTTTTTATTATGAATAAAACTATTATGTATAATTATAGATAACAGAAAACTATAATTTCTCTATTTCCACAAGTCGAGGTAACAGGAATCCTCTATAAAGTTTAGTGCGTGCACCTGCAGCGCAGAATGTACTCCCCACTCCCAGTTTCTTTTGAATTAGACAAAAAATATAAAATTAAATAAAACAATTATTAAATTATTAATATTAAATGTTTAACATTTTAACAGAAACCAATATATTTAGATGCGATTTCAATAAATTATTTCCGTTTATCCGCATTTTATTTTAAAAATTCAATAAACTAAAAGAAAAATATTTTCCCTAATTTAGAAATTAAGGAAACGCTGCCAGATAATAATCAGATTATGGACCAGATCTCGGACATCAAACTGAACAATCTTTACGGTAACCTGACGCACTCTAGTATTTCAAGATGGGTTTTTTTTGGCATTTTTAAAAGCCGCCACGGTTTTATGTGATGTATGAATCGACAGTCTTTTGAACGGGAGCTTCTTTCAGGTTCACTTAACCCACCCTCCGAATATCTAACGCAGTCGAATAATTTTTATTTTCCTTCCATTTTCTACCCTTCCATATTGACACCCCCGCCATGAAAGCCGGCAGATTAACATACTTCCATTATCAAGAGACACGTAGGGCATATACGCTATCAATATCTGACGCGCTCGAATAATTTAATGTGGCACTTTTAACAGCTCTGAAATCCTATAGATGTTCTCTCCACCTTTTTAATGATATATCATAAAATCTTTTTTTTTCTTTAGTCTTATCGAATACTAGCTTTCACCCGCGGCTTCGCGTTAATGTAGACTACCGATTAAAAATTATATATTTCTATGCCTCGAGAAAAATAATATTCTTCTGTATAAAATATACCCTATGTACTTTTCTATTCCTCTGGTTTCTGCAAATTTTAGTGATAATCGATTGAGTAGTTAAGGCGTGAAAGTGTAACAAACAAATTTACCAATATTATATATAGCCTATCATTTGCGCAATTATATTTTCTTATCATGTACCAAATTTTTCCAAAATCAATGCTAGACTAATAGAATTACAAAATAACAGACAGACAAAAGTTTAAAGAATAGTAAAATGTGTATCAGTGAGTCATAAAACAGATATTTATCATAAAATTTGTCCAAAAAACATAAATGTACAGACAGCACCTACAGATTTATATAGTAGTATAAATATCCCTACGATGGTCGAGTAAATCCCCATTTAGCATTTCGCAGGGGAGCCTACCCTCCTATAATAGATGTATGCGAGACCTCTTTATTGATGAAAATGATATGTAATCCTTGCTATTATGTTAAGTGAAGTAAGTTTGTTACACTTTAATTAGTTAACTACTCAACCGATTATCATGAGATTTTTCATATTCTTTGTCAGGGGTACATAGGTACCTTTTATTCAGAAAAAGGTAACTAACGTCCCTGCGGGATAGGCTTTTAATTGATAGTCTACATTTACGCGAGCGAAGTCGCGGGTGAAAGATAAGCCTATAATAATTATAGATGTAAAAGATTATATGCTTTGATATTTGGATGTTTGATACTTAATCTCGCAAAAACAGTGACAACGGATTTGGATATAATTTGGCACACAAAGAGTTTTTTTCCTTAATTGTCACATGGAATATATTTCATCCCATGAAAAAATTGGACTATCAAAAAACTATTTACAGATACTATAATACTTTGCCAGAAGAGAGTGTTTTAAAAACTCTTCTTACTTCGACTTGCTAAATAAAAAAACTTTAGAAATGACGTGGATACTTTACCATGATTAGTTTTAAAATTTAAAGGCATGGTTAAGTTATCAATGTCACTATTGAAATGCTATTACTCAGAAGACCCTCTAGGGTATTATATTTGTTCTTCTGTTACTTTAAGCTGTTTTATCTTCTAACTAGTGACTCTATACTGGTTCGGAGACCCCTCATGGGAGACGCCGTCCAGCTAGAAAATCACTATGGCGGCTCGCTATCACTACTCTCGACTTGAGGTCCATTTAAGGATTTTACCGTCCCAAAACCCGATATGTTGTTAAGGTCACCTGCGACCAACATCAATTACACATAAAAAAATACAATGTTAGGAGAGCGAGACAATATGGTAACACACACACACACACACACAAAGTATTGTCATAATATTATAGTAGATTGTTTATTTGAATTTTAATTATTGAAAATAATGTGTTGCCCTGTAATTTGATTGCATGCTAGACTTATAACTTGAATATTTTTTGCTGTTATGTAAATATGTTACCTATTGGTGTCTCCGATAAATAAAAATAGAGAAAACATTACAAGGCGGCCCATATGTACAAAGCCTTCTTACGACGGAATTCATTGTAACTGAGAAATGTCAAATACAAGAAGAAATATGAGACAGTTTCACCTCACCTACATGACGAAATTACACACGTCGCCATGGAAAGAGGGGACAATGAAGTAAACACCTAAACTATTGAAGTTCTTTTTCAATATTGGCCTTGCTGTTCATAATACCAGGAACTATATAGCTATCATAACGTTTCTTACATTCGCGTCAATTCATCATCAACTCAGACAACAAACGTCTACTAGTGTACGGAAACCTTCGCCGTAAATAAGGGATTTAGCTGTAAAATCCACTCTTTTCAGGCGGGTTGAAGATCGCAAAAAACCAGCCGTCTTTGACAACTCCCTTAAGAGTAAGTGGTTGTTTCTATTCTACTCTACCGAACACTTCCGGGACTCGAACCTAGGAAAATCGGTGCGAAAGGCAGGATACTTCTGCACCAAACGGTCTTCAGTAATATATGAAAACAAACCATGACTCAGGTGCAAATGCTTGTATTCATCACGCAAACATCTACCCCTTCCAGGACTCAAACCCGGGACTGCTTAGCTTCGAAGGTAATCCCTACCGCTCCGCCAAAACTGTCGTCGATAATGAGAACATGAAACAGGAATTCAGCTACTCAACAATGGATGTCTTGTTATGATTCCATTAAATTTGTGACATCTACATTTAAATTATTAGAAGAGAATAATTCCATTTACTTTTCAACTAATTCTCACCAAAAAGTTATGATACAATACACTTCCGAGTAAATCTTTCTGATTCGTACAACGTAATAATTCCCTTTGCATCGCCGATCGTATCTGCCGCTTTAATTACGGCCCGGTTAATTGCGACCATTTGTCAACAAGTTAATTTATTACTTGCTTTTAAAGGCTTTCTACCAGGAAAACAGGACTCAACTCTTTTCCCTCGTCCCTTTGTCTTTGAACATTGCAAATTTTACAGACTATTGTGAATAAAAAATATCAAAGAAGAAATAATGCGATAGAAAATGAAATATTAAATATTTATGGATAATAATATTCATAGTTACCATGTAAATAGGTTAATGTTGTTTTTTACTCAATTTCATTTTAATTGCCTTTATAACTGAGCGCATTTTTTAAACTACGTATTGTTTTTATTTCATTTTAAATTTTCTTTATGAAGTTTCTATACTAAAATCCAAATCAAAAATTACTTTATTTCATAGGCCCTTGTGGGCACTTAAAATCGCCAATTTTACAAAATTAAGAAAATATTCTACTGCAATAAAGATAGCCCGTGCGCTAACGGCAAGTACATCCGCGGAGTTGATGCCGCGTGCATGTAATCGCCACGAGCGACCCGATTCCGAACGTAGGGGCTAACATGAGAAGAATCGGGCAAGAAACTCATGGGTGTAAACCAAAATTCTTATAAAATCGCCTAGTTAACAGTACCTCGTCAAAATTGAGTTATTGTCTTGAGTTCATTCAAACTTCTCAGTGTCGGTTTTATGCGAATTTAGCATTTTTTTCTTTACTTAAAACTAAAAGAGAAATGCATAGTTCAATTGAAATAGAACTAAACCCTATAGTTAAGAATAGCATAGACCAAAAACAAAATGTTAAATTATTAAAGCTTCGTATGATAGCTACAATAAAAAAATAAACTAAGCTGTAAGGCCCTTTATTTTCTTAGTAAAATTTGTTACTGAAGTTATATGGGACTCTCCTCGAACCCCCTTAACCGGCCAAGTTGCCCGAGGTTGGAGTCATACCCACTAAAAAGAGAGCCATTATGGCTGGCCCAAAGGCCCCCTCATAAGCTTTCAAGTCCTTAAAAGTTCCTACTCCAGCTGAAGCGGCATGTTGGTCATTTTACCCACCAAGTGCTGGTAAGAGACTTTAGAAATATTTTTATACCTACATACCATCTAAAGCCTATAATAAATCTAAAAATAAAAATTTCTTTGAATCCATTAACCTTTTAGAAGCCTATTCAAGACAAACTTTCAGACTGTTCTTTAGATGAAAATTTAAAAGGCCATTGTAATTACGCATAAGTTTCATGTAAAAGTCAGGTAATAACTTTGAAGTGGGAGACATCCTGTAAATTTTATTTGTTGTTACTATATCAAAATCGGATACTTTGTTTGATGGGTTACGTTATAACTCGAAACTCGTAGAAGGGACGGCTTTGTTAGCTCATGAAAAATATTTCTTACTACAAAAACTCAAAAATTCAATATGAAATTAGATCTATATATCTTTATTTATAATCAATATCAAAATTATAAATTAAAATATTAGTGATATAAGTATCCGTTATAATCTATAATCTAAGATCACAGTGGTTTGTGTGTTTGTCTGTCCGCTCTTTTTCCCGCTCTTTTTCCATTGTATCAATAACGTTACTATAGCAACGCGTTAACCGCAAGTAGTTCGTCTACCGGACGCTAGATGGCGCCAACCAATATACAACATTTCGTTTTCCATACTGACCACGCCGGATATCGAACCTGGGACCTCCGGGTGGCGTTACTGGTATGCGAGCCGCTTGATCACGAAGTATACTTATAAAACATTGTTAGGTTTTAATAAGACAGATTAGTTTATTATGTTTACACACATAGAAGTATATTTACTAATAATGCTTAACTCTTGAACAAAAACTTAATATAAGCTATCGAAACGGCATTAATATTATCACTATAAAACTTAGATTCATATTAATCATACCAACGCCATTTCACTGTACCGACTTTTATTCACGCGCAACTTGCCGCTGGTAAATCGTTACGATACGGCACGTACGTGTGTGGCAATATAGTGTTTTGCCAAATATAAATTGTTATTTCACACACGCAGCGTGTGATATCATATTGATCTTTATATGCAATATAAGTTTATTTATTTCTTAAGAAACGGCAACAAAACATACACTTCACTGAATAAATAGTATTAATTCCAAAAAATCTGCAGTAAGTAGTTTAATGGTGTCTTTTATTATAATCAAGTATGGAAAGGATTTATAACGTTTTATCTTATGTTAATCTAGCTATTTACTTATTTATTGTGTATCTCCATCTTATGTACCTCCTTAGTTTTAAAAGTTTCTAGAAGCAATTGCATTAATTGTTCTGTCGTTATAAGTAGCACTTTATAGAAGTTTGCCAATTGTTTACTAGTAATAGCATTATCTTAAGAAATAAAATTTAAATTAACTAATGTAAGTCAGGTTGATCCACATTTAAACTTGAACACTGAAGTAGCTGAATTACTTGAAAATACCAAAATTGGGTATTCCATTATATTCACGACTACAATGGGATCCTCATATTAAGGCCTCATCAAGTAAAATTAGTTCTTCGGCGTATGCTGTTAGAACAAATAAGGCTTTTAAATTTAATCTATTAAGAGTTTTTGTTATGTTGCTCAGCGGTTAATATTGAAACTGTTTATAATGCTGTATTGTTGTGCTACAAAAAAGGGTGGTTCGCCCGTTAAACAACTTTAAGCCTATTGATTTTCTCAGAGACGTGTTTAGAGAAATTAATGTACTAACTGTGACGCAGTAGCACATTTAGGAAAATATAATCTATGTGCGAAGAAACTTTATTACATTTGTCCAATATAGTGACAAACACAAGAAATAAAAATAAATTTGCCATTCCAAGTATTAGACTAAAATACAGGTATCTCTGGTATCCGTTTGGGGAACGGAATAGGCGCCCTAGAGTTTATGTGATTTTGTAAACGTGTTGTTAATTACTAGTGTTATCGAAAATTGTCTTATTTAAGATGTTACTTTTATGTTTTTTTATCTATTTTTATACTCTGTATGTCTGTATGACAATGTTTGAATATACTTGTTTGAAACATTGTCTACTTTGTTGTAGTGAACGATATATGGAAAGCATATCACTAATATTATTTACATAATACACTAATATTGTGACGTGTTGATTATTTATGGTAACAATGTGTAAATATTGTTTTCTTTACTTCTATTAAAGCTGAAAAATTTCTTGCGCCCGTTCTTCTTATCGTAAAAGACTTACTGAAAGTATGATATGTAAGAAATAGTGCAGGATACAAAATAACTTATTTAAGTAAATTTGTATAAAGTTTTTTTTATATATCACAATCTAATCGATGGTAATGAAACTGCCTTTAGCATCGACGGTCCTTGGTCCCGGAAGGGGCAGATGTTTGTATATATAAGTTTGTACATTTCTATGAATATCACTTATTTATGTATAATATACTAGCGGCCCGTCCCGGCTTCGCACGAATGGACAAAATTCTTTTTTTTTTCAATTATTAAATATTTTTCCGTTAGCGCCAACTAGCGTCCGGTAGACGAATTACTTGCGGGTAACGTGTTGCTATGGTAATGTTATTGATACAATGAAAAAGAGCGGGGAAAAAGAGCGGACAGACAAACACACAAACAACTGTGATCTTAGATTATAGATTATGTACATATTATTATATCCATTACCCTAGTATTCATTAACACAAGCCTCATAGTGGTAACTTTGGGCTGGGCTAATTGGTGTAAATATAAGAAATATTATTATTATATTATTATTAATTGCTACGAATGAACCTTTGTTGAAAATCACCTCTCTTTTTGGTATATAAATTGTCTCGACAAACCTTTTGCGTTGTTAAAGCCAATTTGTATATTTTCCAGTACGCGTGTAGAAGTAATCGTTGAAAGGAAAGGTACAGATATACGAACCGTTCCCCCATCCCCAAGCGTGGGCACGGTCGCGTGTTCCCTATCTTCCGAAGATCAGTTCCTACAGGAAGTGGGGTAAACGGCGTTGACTGCGCTGATTTGTGGTTTGTACAAGGATAAAAGTTGCCTAACAATTTTTTTAACGTTAATTTAATAAATTGCTGTGAATCTAAGCAAATACTTATAAAAGTCAACACGCAACTTTTTGCTTATTTTATTAGCTAACTAGCGACCCGCCCCGGCTTCGCACGGATGCAATGTTCTACTATATTATGCATGTATTATACATATAAACCTTCCTCTTGAATTACTCTATCTATAAAAAAAACCTCATCAAAATCCGTTGCGTAGTTTTAAAGATTTAAGCATACATAGGGATATAGGGACAGAGAGAGCGACTTTGTTTTATACTATGTAAAGATGATAAATAATCATGGTTACGTTTTGTACTTATTTTAATCAAAGGTATATCTCTTGTATGTGATTAAATATCGAGATATATAAATTTAGGTAATTTCCTTTTAAGTACAGCTCACAAAACCTACACCGGATATTTTGTGTGGATACCTGTTATCGAATATTAGATGGAAAAACTTTTCAATATTTGTTTGAAGATAGGTATATTTAGTGCTACTACGGATGAAATTTCAGTAATTGCTTTTATTTTTTCCTTACTTTCTTTTACTTTCAATAGATATATAGACAAAGGATTTTACCCATTTTTTTTTAATATGGTAAAATATTTTTTTTATTAAAGGGAAAAAGCAACACCAATAACTTTAGGCCAATCTCTATATTTCCGGCTTTAAACATGAACCTTTTGAAAAAACAATTATTTTTATTTTATTATTATTATTATTTTGTAAGATTAGGCTATTGTTAGTGAATAGGTTATTTTTTTTTTGTAAAATGATATATTTCTTTGGTAATTTGTTAATTGCAAGTTTTTGTGAGGTTGGTTTTGGCTTACTCTGTTTTATTTACTTATTATTCGTAGACATGAACCTTGCACTACTAACAGTATTACTGAAATGACCTACGTACGTATTGAAATGTTAACCTTTATATATCTACCTTTTTAAGTGCTTAACAATAATTTTAAACTGTTTTTATTGGTGAGGACCTGTAATTGGCTTTCAGCTGTTTAATTTTCTAACTATTTTTATTGATTTAGCTGTAGGTCTTCCAAAATAAAATAAAAATAAAATAAATTATAATTACTTGTGACCAAGTAACTAAACTTATAGACAAAGGATTTTACCCATTTTATAATAGAAAACTACCGCATACACCTCGACGAACACAGCAACGTAAAAGAGCGCGCAAACATTTAAATATGTTTATCGTAAAAGTATTCGTTGATAGATTTATTAGATTATGACAAGTGTTGATTTATTTGTTTTTCATTGAAGAACAATTCGGCTTAACTAGGTTATTACGCGAATGATGCTAGAACTACACTTATAAAACATATTTTTGATGTTTGGGAGAAATAACAGAATGCAAAGAAGTATTTTTCTAACTTTACAAAGTGATTTGAATATTTAAACCCCGCTAACATTATTCAGAAAGCTTTAACATATATGATACAATTTAAAACTCTCGCCTAATGTAAAATTGTCCGTCAATTGAAGAGTTGTAGTTGCAGCTCCAAATCGCATAATATCAGATACCTACCTCTAAACGTCATTTTCAGAAGGCCACCACTGTCGAATGTCAGTGATCACCAATAAAACCTCAGCAAAAAGAGAAGTACTTTCGCTGACCTAGATGTTTTTGCTCGCAGTCCGCGATCCAATTAATTTGCTTTGGAACTTGTATTTATGTTAACAGGCGTCTTAACTTTGCGAGCGTGTTTCAGGTTTTCTTTGTATAGCTTGCACGTCACACATTGCGTCATATCTACGCGCCATTTTGCATTTGTTTTTTTGCCTGATCCTGCTTTTCTTTGTCAGTCACAAATATTTACATAGCGCTTTAAAACGGTCGCTATAAAGTCACAATAAAATAAAGACTACTGGAATCTTCATAGTAAATGAATTCGATACAGTCTCGAAAAGCTTACAAATTGAAAGTACGATAAACGAAATGACCTTTGATCGAAATACATCAGTAAAACGAGTAAACGAGGGCGCACTCGTCCGAATATATTTTTTCATTTGCACAATATATTCAGTGAATCACTCTCCTTTTGTAAAATGGGAGGGCGCATTGATTCAACCGTGAACAGATGTTGTTATTTTAATGAATATATATTTTACTACATTTGCTTTTCAATACTAAGTGAAAAAAATTTAACACGAAAAAAATCATTTTGTCTTAGGCATCCAATCATGTACCCTTAAACCTTTGTAAGGTCTCGGTAACGAGGGGTTGAAAGTTCGAGTCCCGTGGGATACCTGAAACAAGTGAAATATTTCCTTGTAATAATTTCTGTAGATATAAAAATCTAGCTGATAAATCCTTAAATAACAAAAAAATAATTATCTTTCTAAATTAACTTCTAATCAAAATCACTTTAATGATTTTTTATACACGCTTATGAATGTGTTATCAAAAGGAAAGAGAAATAGTACATTTAGTACATATTAGTGCGTTATGATATTATAATGTAGAAAACGCACGTATATCGTACGATGTTTTTTAACACATTTGCGAGGAAACAGAAAAAAAAAACATTTTATATTTTTTTCATTTTTAATTATTGAAACAGTTAGTGAAATTACAATTATTGAATGATACGTAGTTGTAGTTGGTTTTTTAATTATGTTATTATTAACCGACTTCAAAAAAAAGGAGTGTTATTATGTTATTATTATTAAATAAACTCAATCTGTGAATGTACACTGTTGCTTTCTCGCGATTTTAACGAGTGGGGATTATTTAGAAATTTGACTAGCAACAGCGCGCGAAATGGCAAATAATACTGTTATGGAATTTGTATGGACTATAACTTAACTTTTTGCTTTGGTAACACACGCGTTTTTTATGACCCGCTTTACATATTTAAAACCGGTGGAATTACATCAGCTTTACGAGCAAAGGTGTTATAAATAATATAACTCTATTGATCAAATGAAATATCAAAATGAGAGTAGATAATAAAGTATATATTTAGTGGCCAAAATCAGTTTATTCATCTAGAATAATGTATTTGCTATGAAAATGGAAACTAAATATTCTAATTCATATTGAATAGTGATTCAACAATTCATATTCACACTTTATCAATATGTACTTATCGTTGGCCCAATAATTCGTCTTAACACAATCAGGTGCTAAATAGTTATAATTATAACACGTTAGATCAAAGACAATTATAACAATTATTTTACTAGAAAGTGAACATAATTAAATCAATCAATAAATTAATTAGTGAATCGATAAATAATCATTTCAATATTAAGTAACATGATTAATACACTCCGAATTATTCCTAATTCTAACAAACGCTTAAAACACTAAACCAATAAATAATGAAGTTATTAAAGTGTTGTTAAGAAATCAATTTCAAGTTTATACAGACGAAACTTGTTTAACAAACCGATTTCCACAAGATATGTTTTTCATTCCTAGCATCAAAACTTTATCTCAAAATACAATAAGTTAACACAAAATTGATCGATCAAAAATTACATCGATGATGTAGAATTTGCTGCTATTTACCTAAGATTAAGCAAAATTACACAACGGGCGGCCATCGGCACTGCAACTGCATCACAAAATCAAAGTTTTTATTACTACAGTTCCCGGTATATAAGTTGAACCTGGTTTTGAAGTCACGTGACATGAACATTAGTGAATAATGTACCTAAACTTGCTACTGCGCATGTCACGTGATTTCAAAGCCAGGTTCAACTTATATGCCGGAAACTATACGCTTTTGCGGCATAGAAAGAGAAATCTTTTTCTATGTAAATATTCCTTTTTTTTCGTCAGAGATTAAAACGTAATGTTTAAAAAACGCCATTTGAAAAATTACTTTGTCTTGTTATTGCTTGCTTCTAAATGCATTATAAATCAATAGTCTCGATTCCTAAAAAAAAGATATCTCGTAAATTCCCTTTATGTATCGCGGTCACGGCACGAAATGTTGTCGCGCTGAGCCACTTTGGGCGAGTTATATCCCGATTAAGATGATTTGTGTGCGGCCAGGTAATTTCGTAATTTGCACACATAATGTGCACCAACTGACCTCAACTTTACCCGATTTCCGCCACAGTAAAATTATATACAGAACTTTAACCTCATATTCTGTTATAATAATAATTATAGTCGTCTACATTAAATAAATAAATATAAGGTAACATCACACACTATTCAGAAACAACGACGTTACCACAATACCGACATCCGAACTATTATAGAAAAGTTCTATTCTACATTGATCCGAAAGAGGATCAAACTCGTGGCTTAACCATGAAAACCGGTATACGATCCATTCGATCATGAAGGCCGTATAAAATATAAAATTAAGAAATCTCTTTTTTCTACATACCTAATAGCAAGTAAACAAGTATTTGAAACAAACATTAGTCTAGAATCTAGATAACTAATTTTGATGACTGGGGCTTGAAATGGGTGAGAGCAACCTGATATACCTAACACCGAGTCCCTATTTACGAAGCAGAGTCCTAACTATTTATTTTACAAATAAACTCTATTAAGCTCTAACAGAATTTGTTTTGGTAGTACTTTTTTATCAGATTTATACTTGGTAATCAGGTTTCGGTTTAAAAAATAGAACAAAAAACAATGATTAAGTAAGTATAAAAACAGTTTTGAAGCAAGTTTTTTTATAGTAAATAACTTTCTAACAAAAAACTTTAGAGGAATACAATCTTCAACAATAAGCAATAAAGGACAGACGATTCAAAAAACACATTTGACCAATAACTTCTGAATCTATAATCTAAGATCACAATTTTTTTGTTTGTCTGTCCGCTCTTTTGCCCGCTCTTTTTCCATTGTATATGCGTTACCATAGCAACGCGTTAACCGCAAGTAGTTCTTTTATCGGACGCTAGATGGCGCTAACGGAAAATATTGAATAATAGAAAAAAATTAAAGAATTTTGTCCACCCGTGCGATGCCGGGACGGGCCGCTAGTAATAAATAAAATCTTTATTTTCTCACCACAAACTCTTAGTTCAATACTCTCTTTACTAATCTTAGGCTAAGTTTGTGGGAGACTGATGCCCGAAATAGGTAAAAAATTACTCGTTAGCACAGGTCATTAGGCTCCCACCATCTTGGAAATCTATAATATAATCTAAGATCACAAATTTGTTGTTTGTTTGTCCACTCTTTTTCCCGCTCTTTTTCCATTGTATCAATAACGTTACCATAGCAACGTGTTAACCGCAAGTAGTTCGTTTACCGGACGCTAGATGGCGCTAAAGGAAAAATATTGAATAATAGAAAAAGTTTAAAGAATTTTCTCCATCCCACTGTGGGACATCCATAGGTCATAAATCTTAAAAACCTGCTTTCTAGTTTTACATTTTATTCCTTGTCGTTACATTGGATAGTTGCGGTACCTTCTGAAACTATAAATAGGTCAGTAATTAGAGTGCGCCTTCATTATCTATTGTGCATTCAAAGAGAGCGCATCGCCAATCGTAGTCATTAAAAAGCGTGACGTCATTTGTTGTCATTGCGGGACCTGTGAGTGCTGTGTGTGTTTTTTCTGAAATGGATATCCAAGAACAGGGTATGTAATAATTAATATTTTTATTTTAATTGTATCTTAGTATATATTTTCTTTAGTATGTCATTGCTACGAGGCGACTTTTCTTGGAGTATTATATTTTAATATTCAAAGTTTGAATAAACTTTTAAATATGTTCCCACTCGCTCCGACTATGGAGGTATATTGCACCATTATCTTTAGACTTTCTTATCTTAGGAAAATTAAAACTTGGCTGCCCTTATCTGCCCTTTTGGCGATGACAAGGGTGCTACGGTTGCCAGATTATGTCGTAGCATTTGCTACGAAATTAGTTTATTTAGTCTTAGTGCTTTGTGTAGGTTTTGTGACTGAATTTTAACCGTTTTTTTTTGTTTTAGGTAATTTATATATATGCTCGTTTTCAAGAATGCATATTCTTGAAATATGGCTAACTGTCAATACCGATAATGACTCGGAAAAGTATCGTCAAGTCCTACAAAGTTTGTTGACTACTCTGAACGATGCTGAGAACATTGATATTCATTATTTAGAGAAAATTGTTAATAATTTATGTAAAACTATTGCTCGATTCTGGAAAAAATGTAATAGGGATAAAACCAAGCTTTTATATAAGAATTCCGATTGGTTTAATGTTATTGAAAAAATTCAACTTGTGAAAAACAATAAGCAATGTACTCCGTCTGAAACGTCGCCGTGTCATTCACGTGGTCGTCCTCGAAAACCTTTTACGCAATGTAGTAAAAGGACTAAACGTCGGAGAGTAGCTGATTTGTCAAAGTCTGATGATTCTACTGTGAGTGCATTGCTTGATGTTTCAGACTGTTCATTCGATTCGTGTATATCTAGAGTTAGCACTGATGATGTCTTGTCACTTGTGACTGATGCTCAGTTGACAAAACATCAGTATTTATTAATTAAAAACTTTGTTAATAGTAAGATTTCTCCTTATGTATTACCATGTTACCAACAAATTACTAAAGCGAAACAGAGATGTTACCCTTCTAATATAACTGTTTCCTAGTCTTCAGCTGAAGTTGAATTACAAAGTCTTTTTGATCACACAGCTTCTCGAATCCTTGAATCTCAAAAAGAGGTCTTAGATCAGATTCCTGATGATTGTTTGTCTAATATCTCTTTACTTGGGAAATGGGGATTCGATGGCAGCACTGGACATAGTGAATACAAACAATTTTTTCCAGATTCAACTTTAGAAGATAGTAGTTTGTTTGTAACATCTTATGTACCCCTTCAAATTATTGTAAAATTAGCTGAAGATAATTGTAAAATTTTATGGAAAAATCCTCGACCCTCTTCCACTAGGTACTGCCGTCCTATTCGATTTCAATTTTTGAAAGAAAGCACAGCAGTGTCTTTGCAAGAGGAAGCTTATTTTAAGGATAAAATTGAAAGTTTGCAACCTACTTTTATTCAGATCGACAATCGTGAATTGGTCGTTTCTCATAAGTTGCAGCTTTCAATGGTAGATGGTAAAATTTGTAGTGCTTTAAGTGAAACATCTACAAGTAGATGTTATATATGTAATGCTACCCCTAAAGAGATGAATAAAAAAGACGAATGTTTACAAAAACCTGTAATAGAGAGTAGATACCAATTTGGATTATCACCACTACATTCTTGGATACGTTTCTTCGAATATTTTATTCATCTTTCATATAGATTAGACCTTAAACAAATGGCAAATTAGGCTAGAGAGTGATAAACAATTGTTATCAAATAAAAAACAATATGTACAGTCCCAGTTTAGGGAACGATTAGGTTTAATAGTTGACAAGCCGCGTAGTGGTGGAAGCGGGACGTCTAACGACGGAAACACGGCCAGGAAGTTTTTTTTGGAATCAGCTGTATCTGCTGAAATTACAGGTTTGAATAAGGATCTCCATAGATCGTTGTTGTGTAATATTACAAACGTTATCTTCTGGACATAAAATTAATGAATGCAAGTTTAAAGACTATGCATTACAAACAGCATACAGCCTGGTCGAGGAATATCCGTGGTATAGTCTTCCTGCTTCTGTCCACAAGGTGCTCGTACATGGATCAGATATTATAAGTTATGCATTGTTATCTATAGGAGAACTTTCCGAAGAAGCTGCTGAAGCGACAAATAAGTATATCAAAATTTATAGACGAAGTCACACTCGAAAAATGTCACGTGAAGTTACCAATCAAGATTTAATACAACGACTATTATTACATTCAGATCCTTATATTACAAGTCTTCGGAAACTTCCCCCTAAAAAGAAAAATACTCTGTCACAAAGTGTAATAGAATTGTTACATGTTTAATATTGTTAGAATAAGAATAATTTATTTGTATTTTGTTAGTTGTTTTGTTTTTTTTTGTATTTAATTAATTTTAATTTATTTATTTCTATTATTTTATTATAATTAAATAATGTTATCAATGTTTTGACTCTTATTTTATTTAAAATATATGTTTTACATTCCAATTTTTAAGTGTTTGTTCATGATAAATTTAGGTAAAAGTATGTTATTGTTTATATTTGTTTTTTACTGAAGTAAACGTTTTTTATTCCGTAAATACATGTACTTCTTTCATTTTAATGTTCCTAAAACACTTTTACAACTATAAGTCACTAAAATAATACAATGTATTGATAGTAACAGGACTTTAACTATTTATGACCGCCCTTGTATGGAGCGTGTCCTTCCGTGGCATCCGTGCGAAGCCGAGACGGGCCGGTCTGAGACAATCAAAATCGAATTTAGATGTGATGGTACTATCAACAGAATTAAAGTAACAAACATCAGATGATATAACTAGTTAAAATTACAATTACGTGCAGTTAGATACATTTTTTATTTGTTTATGTGTATTATATTAACTTTCTAAATACATTTACACTATGGTTTCTTTTACTCGCGCTCGACCAGTGTTGTCTCTTGTTGAGTTATTCGTCGAACGTGGCTCAGGGCCGTATCATAAACATCTAATAGTTGTTTATGCTGCCATCGAAACTCATATATTGTTCCATAAAACATGTTTACAACCCCTTTTCATCAATCCCTACGTTGTTTCAGAACATTTTTAAGTTATATGTCTATTGAAATGAAGCGTTTACTTTATTGTGTAACTTTGAATTACATCTAAAATAAAGAATGATAAACTTTGAAAATTAAAACTTATTATTTTATTATTACTAAATGATACTTATATTTGTAATTCAATTTAAAGAACTCATTCAAAAACTATTCATTTTATTATACGTATTTTGCTGTTGACTATACCATATCTAATTATGAAATTTAATAATTAATATAAATCAATATATTACTACTTTTAAGGTAATTTACATTAGTATTGATAATAACGGTATTTTTACCATGTTTTTTATTGTCCGTGACGATGGCGCATGCAACTGCGACAAAATATCGGAGCATCAAAAAAATAATATAAATCCCATTATAATTAATACAAAAGATATTATTAAAAACCCACTGCTAAACAAAGACCTCCTTCTAAGGATTAGAAACGTCTGTGAAGTTGCAGCTGCAGGTTATAATGTATGTTGAAACTCCACTTAGTGAAAGACCCCTACATAAATCGCGGTCACCAACGCAACGTTTATCAGTCCTGGAAGCGACATGGTTGCCTATTTCCACTTCAGGACAATAACTCAAGAAAATTTATCAATTAACTTGTTTGATTAAAAAAAGGAACGGATCTATACTCGGCGTGACGATAAATCCGTAGCCCTGTAAGTAAATGTGGTCTTATTTTCGAGATCTAAAGTTAAGAACCACGTAATTCATTTAATTATAATAACTTTATACGTGTTAAGTTACCTATTAGATTTATACCTGTATAAATATAACCGACTAAATAAGCATTTTTAAACAAGTAGGTTTTGCACCTCGTGAAAATAATATCATGAGGTGCAAAATCCAATTTTTTCAAAATTTTTATATTTTACATTATCAATCTTTGATCCCACTATTATGTCTAGAGAAAAATACTACAAACTAACAATTATGACTATAAATATAACAACAAAAACTAGTGATATTAATGTAGAAATATGTAAATCAAATGAACCCCTCTGATACCTTGATCCTGAATTTAGTTAAAAAAATATTATTATAATTTGATATAATTAATCTTTGTAAATTTTGTTACAGGTAAGCCTTTCAAGTGGGAATGCTGACTTATTTGAAGTTCTTGTAAGATAAGTTCACCCTTTCTATATTTAATTAAAAATTTGTCAGGCATAACACTTGTTTTCTTTATCTCCGATCTGCTGCTGCCACCATCTTGTTTAGTTTAAAGTTAATGTATACTGATACATTCCTATAATTCAAAGTAGAGGTAACAGAAACTGCGAAGGGCAACGAAAACAAAAAAAAATACCTAATTAATATAACCATCATTTCTTTTTCTTTATTTTAAAATAATAATATACTTTACTTGCGGGAATTTGAGTGTCAATATTGATAATAATCTTTCACTGGATAATAAAATTACAATTAGGAAAATGCTATTGCTATATTTTATTCAAGTAAAACAACTCCTCTGTGATTCGTATCAAATATATATAATTGGTTTATACTAAATCAATATAGAACATCGCAGACCAAAATAATAATTACATTACATCAATAAAAACAAGATTAGGCAACTATAGCCATCGACTTGGTGCACAAATACTCGATGATATAGGTAAAATATGGATATTATTCTGGATTAAGAGAGAAGGCGGGAAACATCGGAGAAAAATAGTAATCACTGTGTAATTATGACATCATATCGAAGTAGAAGGCAAAATGCTACAATAAATAAATTTTGGTTACATTGTTCATAACCCACAGTATTCTGAACCCTAATTAAGTAGTTGAAGCACTAGTATTGTTAAATCTTGAAACAAGGTATCATAACACCCAGTCGCGAGCCAATATAGAAGGCTAGTTTTGGACCACGGAAGTCGTCAGTGTAATAATGTCAGAGTTCCAATTGGAAAATCACTAGTCTATCCGATAGAGTTAATCAAACTATATCCAATAAAATCGCATACGAATTTTCTCAACATGAAGAAATTCATTCCCTTAGAGAATTTCCAGGCAAAAATTTAATACTGTCCATTTACATATCTTCATGATAAGAACTGGGGTAAAACTATTCGTGTGCAAACTCACTTTGCTTAAACGTAGCGAACATTTTAGACTCTAATGCATTTCTGACACAAAGCTGAGCGGAACGCGCTCTGCATTTTACTGTTCCCACCAAAAGTAAAAACTTAATGATTCAACATTGTTACTCTCTCTTGATAATACGCAAGTCTCGTAAGTGTGCTCAAAAATTTGGCAGTGCATTTTAAAATAGTGTACTCATTTAAAAAACAGTCTTTTGAAAAAGTGAAAAATATAAATTTTAACAGGGAATGTTATGTAACTTAAAACAAAAAACCAAAAATGAATTTATAATTTTTATATTTTATGCATTTTCAATGCGATCTTATAAGATAAATTATTATAATAGAAAAATACTAGAAAAAATCGACTAGGGTCACAAGTGAATTCTCAGGCGGGAATCGAACCCGCAACCTTTGGAAATCCGCTGTAGGCCAGCGTTGTTTCATCAATGAGAGGAACATCCTCTCGTACTAAATCAGGAAGGTACTAGAAAGTTTCGACGAGTGTTCGCAAGGCTCGGTAGCTCAATTGGGAGAGCATTGGACCGGATTTCCAAAGGTTGCGGGTTCGATTCCCGCCTGAGAATTCACTTGTGACCCTAGTCGATTTTTTCTAGTATTTTTCTATTATAATAATTTATCTTATACGATCGCATTGAAAATGCATAAAATATAAAAATTATAAATATAACATGGCTGTTTCATCTTAATCGATTGACCAAACATTTGTAAAAATGTTTCTTTCGAATACGAGAGGATGTTCCTCTCATTGATGAAACAACGCTGGCCTACAGCGTAAAATCAGGAAGGTACTAGAAAGTTTCGACGAGTGTTCGCAAGGCTCGGTAGCTCAATTGGGAGAGCATTGGACCGGATTTCCAAAGGTTGCGGGTTCGATTCCCGCCTGAGAATTCACTTGTGACCCTAGTCGATTTTTTCTAGTATTTTTCTATTATAATAATTTATCTTATAAGATCGCATTGAAAATGCATAAAATATAAAAATTATAAATCTAACATGGCTGTTTCATCTTAATCGATTGACCAAACATTTGTAAAAATATTTCTTTCGAATACGAGAGGATGTTCCTCTCATTGATGAAACAACGCTGGCCTACAGCGTAAAATCAGGAAGGTACTAGAAAATTTCGACGAGTGTTCGCAAGGCTCGGTAGCTCAATTGGGAGAGCATTGGACCGGATTTCCAAAGGTTGCGGGTTCGATTCCTACCTGAGAATTTACTTGTGACCCTAGTCGATTTTTTCTAGTATTTTTCTATTATAATAATTTAACCAAAAATGAACTTTACATTTTATTTCATACTAACCATTAAAAATAAAAAATGCAAAGGTTTACCTTTTGTGAGATATATATTTCGCCCATTTCGAAACAAAAAATGTTTAACACATTTTTATGGAAATTATGGAAGTCGAGCCCACATCTTTCTGGCTCACCGGGCAGATGTCGTGACCGCTAGATTATTAATCGTTTTATCAACACTCTACTTTCTTTGTCTCGTCAAAGCAACTTACAATACTATACAACACTATAAATAAAATACGTCACGTATGCTAAATCAGCCATTTGGACGCCCTTCTACGAGTAGGTATATATATTAAAAAAACACATATTATTTGTCTTTCTGTTTTGGCATGTATTAGGTGAAAACTCTTAGTTCATTTAGGAATCATAGGAATACTAGAATATGACAGATAAAAATGATAGTAAAATACGTATATCTCTCACTCAACGATAACATTCTTGAGTTTTTCTTAGTAAACAAGCCGAAAAATTTCAAGATTCTTTTACAAAATAGTAAAAGAGTAATACTAAAGAAATTTTTGATTCAGAAAAAATCAACTAATCGCATGCATAAGCCGGAACTCGAAACCACAAACACACACTAATTGGGCAAGTGCCCTACCCATTGAGCAACAAAAAGGTGTCTGTTAAAATATCAGTAACTCAATCGGATCAGAATTCATCCAGATAGCGAAAGCTTGTGGGATGAAATCCTGCTAGACGCTTAAGACTTATTTTCTAGAAATATAAGTCATAAGATGAACAAATCTGATAATTGAATGGTTATTATTATTATTTATTATTATTTATTTATTTTAGATATTAGAAATCCATAATAATATGTTAGTTACATGAAATCTTATTCTAGTGTTAGTAAGTAATTAAACACATACAAACAAACAAAAAAAAAATACACTAAATTAATTAAATAATGCAGCTCCTGTGCTACAGAATATAATAGCTACAGGTAGGAGCATGGAGTTGCAGCCAGTGGCGCAGCAGTGGGAACTCCCACCGGTCAGCCAAGGTGCTCAGGATGCTATTCGAACTGTCGCGCACGCGTAACCAAAGCGAGGCGCAGCGCTTTCTGACGATCGTGTAGAAACAATCAGTTCGTTATAAAACAAGAAATAAAATAAGAGTACAATACAACATGTCACAACTCATTTAAATTACATTGTCACTGCCATTTTATAAGCATTTTGATTATTATTAATAACCAAATTAATTCTAAAAGACTATTTTTGAAACTAATAAGCTCAGAAACTTATTTCAGTCGTGTCTTCAATCTATAATGAAAATCAAGCTCGTAGTTACTAAAAATGAAGGCAGACAATTAAGATTTATTCTTGAAATCTAAGTAAGATTTTCATGAATACAACAATATAGGAATACCTTTTTTAAATTTCGATAAAAAATGAGGAGATGTAACGTTAAGGGAAGGTTAAGCAAAAGTATATTGAAACCACTCGATTCTGCTATGCATACAAATCTCCCAGCAATGTTACAAAAACTTGATGATTGCTTCGCTCTAACGGTATAAGTAAGCCCATTACTTTTACAACATACCTAATCTTCACTTCTTTTTTCGTATGCCCGACTGTTTTCCGATGATTTAGAATTAAAAGTGTTTCTCTTTTGGATACTTGGTCTCAAATAGTGTTCCTTTCAGATTTGCCTAAGCTCTTTTCCTTACCTTACAAAATTTTCAACGACAAGGCTGGGCCACAGATCTCTCACTACTTTATAAACTGTGATATGGAAAAATATAACGTTGTCTTCTCCGCAATTACTTGACTTAAGCAATGTGTTAGGTTAGCTACATACCTGCCATATATGAAATTAAACAAGCTAAAAAAGCTGCGAAATATTACCATTCACTTCATTTTTGATCTACACACGAACGATCACATTACTTACTTTCACAAGAAACTCCAAAATGGCTCGGGATACCTTTATGCAGGAATGTTAGTGTTCTTTTACTACTTTACATTATCCTTTATAATCCCTATCATCCGTTCTACCTGCGAGACGTTTTTCCTTCTCTCATTCGCCTAATATTGTTTGTAGATTCCATTTTAAGTCCATGCTCAAATCCCTTCTCATGACACTAACGTCAAAATATAGCTGATATAAAAGATCGTCCAAAAAACCATTTTACAAAAGACTTGTGAAGGAAAATTACATATTTTCTGGCCTACTTTAAAACCTACTGTTGTTATCGGTACATTATATTATGACAATACTTTGTCAGTGTGTGGTTTTGTTACCATATATAGTTACCATAATAACCATAAGCCTAAGAATACCAGTTTTTATAATCAATTAACGTTACCATAGCAACGCGTGGCCGGGTCAGCTAGTTTGTATTATAATAACAAGTATAGGTACCGCCCCGGCTTCTCAAAGTTCAACAGAATGTATTTAAATTGACAAACCTTTGTCAGTTTTGATAATGTTCTTTTCAAGTAATGAAAGGATTATTTTAATAGATTCATTAGTTCTGGACATACAAACAACTCTCCCCATACAAACAAAAGAAATGTTCGCTAAATCTAAACGTTTTAACTAAACAACCTTTTGTAAAAGGTAATTTTATCTACATATTTTTTTTCGATAATAAACAAATATTATAGAACAAGAATTTAATATAACCTACTTGAATTCCATTTGTTAGATTCAAATTAATTTTAAATATAAGTTTGGTACAACACACACACACTTGTGTGTTAAAGAACTTTTTGAGTTTTACAACTGCTGTACGGAAAGTATTTGAAGATCTCTTACTATTTAGTAAATACAAAACTATAATTGTAAAAAAGTCTCTATTAATCTAAAAATTAAAAACCCTTATTATTTTATCGGGTTTATGTTTAAGCTATATATGGATATGACGTAACTGTTGACTTACAATACAACAATGAGTGTATGTGTGTAGTGTAGAGTTTTGGAATAATGAAGTTGGCCGTCAAATATATATTTATTTCACTAAGTCAGCTCATATACAGACTAGACCCAAAATGTCCAACTTCATATAATTTTAATGTATAAAAATAAATATTCTATTAATATGTGTATGTTCTTTAATCAAATCTTTGATAAAAATACTTTTGAACGGATTTTATACAATGCTATCGGTAGAAATATATAGAAACAAACCCATTTTACTCCAGACGTTCTTGTATTTTAAATAATCAGCGACCAAAAATTGAATGTTAATTTTTTACCTTGTATTTTGGAGGACACGCTAAGCTATTAATTCCTGCTGCGTCGACAATCATCAACATCCACGAATCGGACCGCGTTGTGGGTTATGCTGTATTCTTCATAAAATATTTTCATCCATAGCAAAGGCCGCTGTCGCAGCAGTGCGAACATCATCATCATCATCTTAGCTGGAAGGCGTACATCATTCCCAAAAAATAGGTTAGCCATAATCTGCTTGGAGATCGTATAAGAAGACCATAATTCGGAAAATGGTGCTTTCAGTTAGTCATATCCATTATCAGGAGACACCTTTTAGGACACCGTTATATGACTAAGATTGGTGCTGTTCTACTTTGCTGGACACCAAACATCCTAGTAAGGACTTTAATATACATTAATATAATGATAAATGCTTTAATATATGTTTGTATAATATCAATGATATTAAAAATAGAAAACCAATTTAGACTAGCCTGATATTAAATATTTCTCTTAAAAATAACGACGAAATGTTCGTGGGCGACGATTTTATATTTCAATGAACTAAAAGCTTCAACAATATTTTTATTGGTGAATTTGTGGCGTGTCAGGTCCATAAAATTTTTATTTTCCGCATAGCTCAAAATGAAATAGCGTTCCGTATATGTCGAAGTAAAAATATATTATATAAGATTTATATGGGTGGTACTAAGAATTGGTACTATAATACGCTACAGTAAGATTAAACTTATTACTCAATAACTTGTTGAATAAATAATATATTGTTGTATTTTTTAGATGATTTATATCTTTTATTTATTGACTGTAATCTTTCTAAAAAAATCTCAAATAAAGTAATATTTTTCTTTTCTTATCTTTATTGTAAATCTGACTTCATACGTTCTAATTTAAAATTAATTAAATATGGTTTTGATATGTATTAAATTATAAGTGATTTAATTATATATGTTTGCTAAAAAGTATTATCTTTTAGCAAAATATTATCATCATACAAAAAAAAAAAACATTGAGTTTTCAGAAATGCAATTGTTACTTTAGGGGCTGAAGAGTCAGTTCATAGATCATTTAAAAATAAAAATGATTCGTTATTTGCTAAGTATGATAAATATTACATAAAAATATTTACCCAGGTTAAGACAGAAATCACGGATTTGCACTTCACACAATCCTGACATACATCTTTCGCTTCAACTCTCATACAATCTGTGGGTTAAGGTTACTTTTGACCCTGTCTTTTTCAGGACGCCTCCATTTGGTCTCTGAAAATTCGCCTTGGTCTGCTATGTCTACCTTCACCGACTTGCCCATGCACATTTGTCTAATATATTTGTCTTCCTGTGATCTCGGCTCCTGTAAAGGAGTCGAAACGTCAGGATTCAATATAAAATAAAATAAAAAATGCGCAAAAATCCGTAAAAAGTGTTTTATTCTGATAGTTGTCTTGTTAATCTTCTTTCGTCCATCCTTTCTACATGCCCAAACCATATAAGCATCCCTTTTTCTATCTTTATCACTATTATCTTCTTCCACATCACACCAATCTCTTATCATATCATTCCTTATTTTTCCATCAAATTCCCCCAGCTATATACTTCTTAAAGCTCTCATTTTCACAGCATAAATCATACATTCGTGCTTCTTCTGCCAAACCTAAGATTAACTTCCATACATTAGAGTCGGTACTAACACGCCTCTATGCGCAGCCAGTCGGACATTTTTTGACACATTCTGGCTGCTTATAAAAGCGAGCAGAATGATAAAATTTATTAGGAACGTTAAAGATTCTTAACATAAACAAAAGGGTAACAATATTTATCAACAGAAAAGTCATAATTATTGTATTGAATTTAACATGAACTTAATTTAATTTAGATAATTGTTGATATTGTTGTAAACAACGACATAATGAAACGTTAACACTGCTGTTATTGTGATAATAGAAAATGTTCATTTTTATGTACTGTATGGTGACGCTCTAAATGTAAAAATAGTTACTTCTGTTAAAGTATTCTTCAAGTCAGTTAAAAATAACGTAACAATATATATTGGATTGTTAAAAAGAACTGAATTAATATGAAATTAAAAAAACGTATTATCATTTCATATCGAAAAGTATATCCCATAAACTTAGGTTACCTTTCGTCAAATAGATGTTTTAGGAACTTTAGACGTCTCTATATTTTTTGGACTGTACCCTTTTAAATTCTGGTATAAAACGGCACCTAACTACCATTTCTTCACGTGTTTATAACCATTACAGTAATTTTATTTTTTAAATAGAACGCGAAAGTTTAAAAGTGTTTGTAATTGAAAGAAAAAGAGAACCCTTGCAGCGTTTCCTGCGATTTATTCTTGTTATAATGTCACTTGATGTAGAACTTACGGAACCACAGCGAAGCTTTTAACGTTCAATCTAATCTTATTTTTGTTATAAAATGTATAAAATGCTTATACTTGCACTTTTTTATATTAAGAACACAGAAATATCTTAATAATACGTTTTTCACAATCTCTCTTTCTTTAAAAATAGTTTCTGTTAATGGCTTCACAGGTGCGTTGTATTAGAGATTTCAATTAACATTTCAATTGCTTTATTTACGCTTGGATTAAATCACCGCATTTAATTTTCATGAGTACTGATCAATTTCGTCATAACAACAGTTTCAATTGTATTACTACAAGCGAGGAAATAAATAAATAAAAATGGAACGTTGATAATATCGTCTGCTTTACTTATTTAAAATGTACAGTGTTGTAAACGAAATACTATAATTGGAGCGGACCGAGCGAAGCTGCCTTGGCTCAGCTTCAATGATGAATTGTATGTGGCGCCATAACTCTATGAGTTCTTACCCGATTTTCGTATTTTTTGTAATGAATCGAACCAACAGGTTTAGGACAAGATCGTGATGGAGCCTAAATTTTGATATTCGCAAAAATAAAAAAGTTATGACCAATAAAATATATTCGCCCTATGGGATTTCCCAATGAAACAAAATGCGCGCGCTTTTTGAAAGTTTTCATTCTTATGGAATTTCAAAATTTACTAAACATTATTGTATTTATTTATTTTTTTAGCATTACGCTCCACTCTAATATATGAAGCTGTATGCTTAGCGAATGCATTGACCTAGTAAATGATAAAAAAATCCTTGTGTTTTTTGCTTATCCTTAAATTCTGCACAGGTTTTAATTAAGAGGCAAGTTACATACACCATTATAATTTATTTCATTTATACAACCAAAATGTTAAAACTACAGTTTTAGACTCTTTTGGGGCATTGTCTTCATTTTTACCGTAATATGTGCTCGTTTGTGATATAATTAACTAAAATAAACATGTGCTGGTTACTACAGGCTAAGGCACCTTTTGTAGAAACATAGGTAATTAACAATTTTAAAATAAGGTTGTAGTTCAACTACATTTAACAGATGCAGTTCAAAAGATAGTAACAGATGCAGTTTTGCGAGAAATAAAAGTGAAGTAAACGATAAACATTTAATATGCAACAATAGAAGAAATTTAGTTTTTACTTTGATGTTAATCAAGCTTACATGAATAATTATTCCCATACTATGACTGGTGGCACGAGGACTTCTTCTAGTGATAGTGAAATGCGTGAATTTTTGAAAACATATTTTAAATCCCTGGTCAAATGTAATGCAATAACTCGCTCTCTGCATATTTTTAAAAACTAACAGCAACTTACGCCCCCATCTCACTAAGGAAGCCATTCCAAAGAGGTTGAAATCCTTAAACATCACTTAAGTGTTCGGGCCCGAATAGTATTCCATAGTGCTTTCATTGCAGCTTGTGCTAAAGAATTGCTTCTAGCAATCTATCTTATTTGTAGTAATCCGCTCGAAAAGCCCTAGCCAAAATATTTCAGTCCTCTTGTGCCCTTTTCTGAAAAATTGTACAAATCTTTATCTTGCTGCGTTCCAACATGATTTTGAATTTTAACAGCTATACTTTTTTACCAAAACCGCAATTGTTAATATATACCTATGCTAGCTGAAAAGTCAGCGTTATATATACAGATTTTAGCAAGTCATTTGATAAAGTATCTCATTATATTATTGCTCTTAAGTAGAAGTATATAGAGTAACAAGTTCTTTGCGGGAGCAGGTAACTTCAATTTGCATAATATAAGTTTTTATATCGCAAGCATTTTTTTTTCTTCTTGTTTTTTTATATTATATCCGGTGTATCACCGGGTTCACATTTGAGACCAATATTCTTTTATAATTTTATTTACCTCATTAATTTTAGTTTTTTAAATACATTTAAATGTGCAGATAATCTGAAACCAATTAGGTTTGTGATTTGCGGGAAAAAGTTAATCTTTTCAAGATATTAATAGTTTGACGGTTTAATGGTACGGACCTCAAAGTAGGAAAGTATTATGATATGAAATGAAATCTCGCATTCTTATAAAATTTTATAATTCAACAATTTACAGTTTCTGTATAAAATGTCGAGAAAACCAGAGATTTGGGAATGGTTTTTTACAACAAGCTAACTATTGTATTTCAGATCCAGAGCATTGTTAAAAAATTAAATGTTGGTATTTATATTTATTATTCACAACACTAAAAGTTTTAAAGACAGTAATATCAAGGTTCAATAATACAATAGCCTTGTACGTAGTATAGTTAAATTGGCAACGTAGACTACAGGACCGCAGTTTTCAACCCACACTTTGCAAAATGGAATGCCTTAAAAAAGATTTAGAATTCAGCGTAACTTATTTGCGTTATTAATTTGCGTGAATCTAAGAAGTAGTTACAATGAAATGATTTTTTTTATTATTCTAAAATCAAAAGCGTCAAAAATATATGTATTGAAAGACACAATTTGTATTAGATATTGAGTTTTCTTTATTATTAAACAATCAATTTTAACAAACAAATAGCACACATTCCGTAACAGCATATGTAACCAATAAAATACATTAAATATATTTATTTTATTTTAGTATGCCCGTTGGATAAAAAGTGTTATAATAAAAAATAAGTGATTTAATTTTCTGAACAAAAGCAGAATTTTATTTTCCATTTATCTTCCTAAAAAGCATGTCATAGTTGTTAAAAAAACGTCTGTGGTTAAATTATCGTAAGATACATTTATTAGTCCCAGTAAAGTGTTAACCTATATAAATATATAAAAAATTCCCCGTCACAGTGTTTGACCGCGGTGAACTCCGAAACTACTCATCCAATTTTGCTGATATTTTATCACTTTGCTGTATTTACTGACTTATGGCATAGGATAGGTTTCATTAAATATTATTACACAGCAACGCGTGGCCGGATCAGCTAGTACTTTATAATTTATTGTGTCAATATACTTCTTCAAGCATTTTAAAATCTTAAACTGGAAAAATCTATTGATAACCTTGTCCTAAAATTAACTGGCAATATTTTTTTTTCTCAGATTAAAGGGAAAATAAAATTTCGATTTATTACGTTGTAAAAAAACTAGATATTTATGAAATAACAAATAGTAGACGCTCAGAAATCATCGCATGATTTATTCAATTCTCCAACGGGAGCCACGAATCACTTAGCGAAATAATTGATGTATTACCGAGAGTATCCCATGATAATAGTCTATACACGATATAGACGGACTTGTCGCGATTCTCTCGCTAGCCTTGGGGTTCAATTTGTAAATCCCTAAGTTTACCAGGGCAAAAACAATAAAATGACATGACCTTTTAATTTTCCGAATGATTTACAACTATTACGAAAACCCATTCCTAAAGCTACTTAAACCTCAAAACGTAAAATTTGAATGGTAGTTAATTTTTAACTACGTTTGTACTCCTTATGTTATGTTATTTTATTTTTATGTTATTTTTATTAGTTCCTGCATAATTATTATAGTGATTAGATATTTTCTCGGTGGGAGTACATTTAAATTTTAAAAAAAAATCACCTGTGTTTCATTATTTTAAAAACGCCGACTTACGGCCGAACTTAATAAGTTATTCCCGGTAACAGATGTGGAAAATATAGTTTTACCCTTACCACTAGAACACCAATTCATACGGATCAGTAAAACTGACTGCGGCAAAAAAGGCTCCAATGTGGGCCAACGAGAATGTGATAGGCAGCTAGACCGAAAGCTCAATTACTATACTATCCTGGTGGCGAGTGATTTTTTTTTTAACTTCTGAAAAAGAGTCAAGTATAAATGGGTTACGTATAAAGTATTGTATTTCTATGAACCTTTCCAAAAATTTCGAACCAAATATATTAAAAATAAAATGAGAGTTCAACTGAATAAACAGCCCTCGGTAAAATAAGAAAAAAAATTGTTGATAGCGACTAAATTTTACGAAAAAAACGCTAACTGTAAAGATTACAATGTTTGTAAAAACAATAATTTAGGAATTGAAATTCTTACAGCTTTTACCTTTAATGTTTTTTTATAGTTTGTCCTATACTTTAATGTTTCATATAACGGCCGCTTGGTGCAATGGGAGCAATCCTAGCTTCTGCGACAAAAGTCCCAGTTTCAAGTCCCGGTAAGGGCATATGAATTCGTGATGAACATAAAAGCATTTGTCCCCGAGTCATATTAATACTTACAACGATAATATAACAATCGTTGTGAGTTCTCCTGAATTATTATAATTATTTGTACGCTTTTTTGTAATTTTTCTGAAAACTTAAAACGTCTAAACTAGTTACTTGAAAAGAGATCGTATAATAATGCTGCCTTCTTGGTGCTCTGTTTTCTGTTTCATACTGTGGTTCTTATCATTGATGTGATGTTCTTCTTTAAATAACAAATATAAAGGCTTTTTGGTGCATTTTATGTGTCTGTGTTATATATTGGACGACCGTTTGGTGCAACGGTAGCGATCCTGCCTTTCGCACCGACGGTCCGGGTTCGAATCCCGGTAGGGGCAGATGTTTGTATGATGAATACGAGCATTTGTACCCGAGTCATGGATATTTATATATATTTCTATGAATATTACATATCTATGTATCGTTAAGTATGTCTATCCGTTACCCTAGTATCCATAACACAAGCCTTACAGTGCTTACTTTCGGCTAGGCTAATTGGTGTGATTGTGGAAAATATTATTATTATTATTATAATTTAAATGCTGCTTTGGATTTACCCCATATTTTGTCTTGATTGTATTCAGCAAAATCTATAAATATTTCTTTGAGGTATAAAATTAATAATTAAAGTTAATAATGCTAACCAATCGGACGAAATATTTTAGACAGCCACGCAAAAATTTAAAAATTAGTTGACATAGCTTTGGTAAGTTATTATACGCATACTAGAGAAGGTTCATGCAAAAAATGATCACCAAAAAAGAGCTATGTGAAACACACTAGACACAGTTAGTATTTAATAAAACTTACCTATACTGGAAAGTCGTAAGAAACATATGTCATGGGTTATCTTTCCTCGTACATCATTGCGATGTTAGTAAGATCGACCAATATACAAGATTACACAATGGCATGTCATCTAATAAAATTAGCTTCAGTTATTTTTATCGCTTTATTACAAATTACACAACAATATTTACTGTAATACTTGTATTCAGCGAATTTTTTTTACGCTTTACTAGTTAATCCTGAATGCCTTTGTGCCTGAGATTCGTTTCAATTCATTTGATGTCACGCTACACAAGGGGTGTAATAAAACATTTCGAGGGACCACAAGCTGCTTTTTTTCAAAGCTGGATTTAAATTCAGATAGCTAAAACTTGAATTTTTTATATTTGTCGCTGTACAAAATTTTCTATACAATCAAATAAATTATATATATTTGCAATTGCCGTGTTAACGTACATGACAGTAACGATTTCAATGACTGAAAAATCATTCTACCCCGATTTGATTAATGGGGAAATTCATTTTCGTATCTTCAAAAAAAATTACGTCATAAAAAGGAGTCCTTTAACCTACAAACGAAGTGTTGAATGATTCAAAAGAATTTTATTTACGTGAATTTGTGTTAAGTATAATTCCAATGCATTTCATTTTACGCTCTCTGATTTACTGACAAAATATGATGAGTCATTTTATTCTTCAACTCAACATTTTATTCTTTAGGTATTTGGTCCACTACATACAGAAATTTATTCTCAAAATTAACTGCATTCATAAAATAAATCCATTCATTTTATAAATCTAAAGTTTCATTTTGAAATCTGCTGGCTACTGCATAAGTCCAACTAAATGCCACATTTTTTACGGTCATTATATAAGAGTTATTCGAAAATCTATCTTCAAATACAGCAATTTGAACTATAATTGAGTGTATCTAATTAGTTTGACGACTGAAAATTTATCGTTGGGCTCATAAGCTGCTTTGAAGTACGTTGACATGAATAAAAACTTTCAAAATTTGCCTTTAACAAATTAACCATAAATGTTGTTTTGACATATATTATATATATTCTTATTTTTTTATTTTTTATTTTTTTATATATTTTTTATTTTTATATATATATATTCTTATTTTGACATATATTAAAATAAGAATATTAATTTGGTTTAATTGATTAGAAGATTTATAGATATTGTTGTCCATTATTTGACGACCGTTTGGTGCAACGGTAGCGATCCTGCCTTTCGCACCGATGGTCCTGGTTTCAAATCCCGGTAGGGGCAGATGTTTATATGATGAATACGAGCATTTGTTCCTGAGTCATGGGTGTTTATATATATATTTCTATGAATATTACATATCTATGTATCATATATGTATGTCTATCCGTTACCCTAGCTGAAAATGACAGTTGATTTTTAAACACATGGTTTTCAATAAAAAACAATTAATTGTAGTTAATCTATGTGGTGTCTATTCTAAATATTGATATAGACTATGCCCAAACGGTAAATCATGAAATAAATAAATAAATAAATATTTCCTACATTCACACCAATTAGCCTAGCAGCAAAGTAAGCACAGTAAGGCTGTGTTATGGATACTAGGGTAACGGATATACATACATATATGATACGTAGATATGTAATATTTATAGAAATATATATAAACACCCATGACTCAGGTACAAATGCTCGTATTCATCACACAAACATCTGCCCCTTCCGGGATTTGAACCCAGGACCGTCGGTGCGAAAGGCAGGATCTCTACCGTTGCACCAAACGGTCGTCAAATGTAATAAAAATTACATATAATATTTTTACTTATCACATGAGTATAATAGATTAACAAACTGAAATGAACGTAATGACGATGAAATGAAAAGAAAAAGAAATACGGAAATTGCAAAATGAATTAGCAAAAGTTCTATATTACGTAACAGGTTTTTATAACTTTGTTAATTTAGCTGCTTTTTACTTAATCCATACTTAAGCTTGAAACAAGTCTCTGAGGATGCTTTCAAACACTTTACTAACAGATTTCAAACAAGTATGTTCAATAATGTAATAACATATGAGGCTTCTACATGCACAATCACTTCGTGACTATGGCCACCTAAGGCAACAAAGAAATAGCGGGCTGGACTTCCCCTGAGACACCGCATACACAAATATAAACCAATGAAAAAATAAAAATGGAAAATATTTGATTGAACATCAAATGCATACTACACTGCTTACCAAAAATAATAGTTGCACAGCAAAATCTTTAATTTGATATGCTATTAGTAAATCTGCTGTTTAGGTTAGTAAGTTGTTAGGTGGGGTTGAGGAGAGTCCCACATTAGTTCATTGCTCTCCCGGACATGTATGCTCCTAAGTATAAATAAGAAAAGGTTAGTAGGATGTGTGGTGAGTACCGAGTAATGGCAAACAGAGTTTTTCATATCCCAGCTTCTAAACCCCGACAGGACGAAAATATAAAGGACTTCCTCTGGGTAAATAACTACGTCTAATATTTGCCTATATAATACATAGTGCTCCGAAATTGCAAGCGCGCGTTGTAATGCTCTCACTTTACCACGTGCATTCGCTTAATGTCAACGCGTTCTAAGAACAAACCAACTTCACTTCACAACTCGTAAAATACGATATTACTGTTGCTTAATAGTATGTCGATTAGCTGTCGTATAATATTAAATTGAATCTGAAGATTTTTCATACAGATTTGACTAACACTAATATATTTGAGAAATCTTGTTAAATTTATGCAAAGGCAATGATTAGATTTCCGAATGAATCTGTCACGACTCTGTCTTGTCCTTATTGTGCGATGTAATGGCGAATGTAATGGAAAGAAACCAGTTCTTCTGTAAATCACGTTCCAGAAGGTCCGTTTAAGTTTAGAACTTTTTAAACTTTTTGACTACAGTAATAACAACTATAAAACAAAAAAGGATTCTTTTTTTGAGTTACTATATTAGTATACTAGGTCTGCAATACATGCTGCTGTTTGCAAATACTGAGCGAAGTAATTAGATTTTTGAAGGGTGATTATTCCTCCATGGTATGTCCAATTTCAAAACTTTTTTTTGCACATTAGTCACGACCACGATGTGAATTTTGGCGCCAAATTTCATCAGTGTAGTCTCAGCGATTTGGCTGTGATCAGCTTTTGAATTTTTCCTTCGGTGATTATTCCTCCATGGTAAAGTTAATATTTCTTTTACATAGCCTATGTCCGTCAGGTTATAATTATGTATGTTCATGCCAAAATTCGTTCAAATCGGTTGAACCGTTAAGTAGCAGGAGGGAGACGAGCGAAATTTGTGAGTTGCCTAAAAGAGAGCTTCGCTCAATTAGTATCGAGTTGCCATGACAATCTTTGATATAAATACAAACGTTGATTACTCGGTCAGTTATTTTGATAGCTCTGAAAAAACTTTGGAAATCTGTCACATGCTTAAATTAGAAGTTACAATATTACTAGATTATATTTGAAGAATCTCTCATAACATTGATTTTTTGGCTTGGTGAGCTATCAGAAAATTATTATTAAACACCACAACACATTAAAACTAAAATGAATAAAATCTTCAGTCCATATAAATGTGAACGATTAATATTATTAAATTCCAATTCTTTAATTTCTTTCCAGAAAAAGTTTACGTAAAATATCCAGTCATCCTATAAATAATGTTTCATGATATTTTTAAAAGTGTTACATTTCAATCAGGAAATGAAGTTAAAATGTAAAACCAAAACCCTTTTGTTTATTCTAAGTTGCCGTATCCTGCTGTGTAGAATAGCACCAAACTTTCACATTTAAAGGTACAACACCTTGCAACTAATGATACAATTAAGGACGTAATTGCAATACACCGCCCGTAGTCTAATGGGGAGCAGCGTTTTCCGATTTAAGGTATTTTACTGCCATCTTCATCCCGCCCCACAAATGTGATTTCACCTTTTCTGGGGAAGCCACAACCTGGATGATTAAGTTCACTATTGATTGTTTGTTCACATAACCATGACATAAACTAACGCCTTTAAAATAAAATTGTTTTATGCAGCTAAAAATGTTACTTAGTATAGCAATCACTAAAGCTATTGTGACATGCATGTCAAATTGGTAACTTACATTCTTAGTGTCCGAATAACCGTTAATATGGAATAGTATTTCGAATACCTAATATTCCATAGACAATTACTTCATGTGTCCGTGTTCTTATCACTCAGAAATTTTGCGACATTTTATATTGGTTACCTGCACTCCAATATCCACTGTAAGTCAAAAACGCACTGTGAAATACGTATTAAATACATTATTCATGATTTTTTTTTTATTTTGGTACACTACTGGAAAAATAACATAGACTGTAGTCGTTACCGCTACCGTTCATTTATTCGGTATGAATGACGTACTATAACTGCGACTTGTTTGGTTGAATTATTCGTTGATATCACAAGTCGGATGATAGTCCTTCATGTATTAGAATAATTTGCCAATTTCGTTAGTATTATTCAAAGTCGCGCAACGCTTATTTAGAAGAAGTCCTTCTGTGTCTGATTTTTATTGTTCGGGCAAGCACTCTTCTCTTAAAGCCCCGGAAAATTCACTGCCTGCAATAACCGCAATACAAAAGACGCTAAGACCATTTCCTCATTTCTTTCTTTGAGTTATATATTCACTTTTTGTTTGTACACAGTAATGTTTGTAGGCAGATAATCTGGCATCGTAAATTGTAATGCGAGGCGTAATAGAACACGACTGTATTATGCCTTGTCTGGCTGTTACACTCATGTAAGAGGATATAGTATAGAATCGAATTGCAATTTCGGATTGTTGTGACATGACACGTGACACATTGAATAACGTTTTCAATAAATTATGAGCTCTTCTAACTACTACCTACATTTAAGTTAAAATAAACAGTTAAAAAGGTGTTTATTTATATTTGGGTGTACCTCCAGGTAATATTTTAAAATTATACGTCAGCTCGAAATTAATCTTAAATAACACATTATTTCCCTACGTATCGCACACAGAAACAGCCAAAAAACGCCTTCAAATGTTGTTGTATAATCCAAAAATCTTAGTTTTGGAATCTAGATATTATTTCCAATTTGCTATAGTTTTTTTGTAAGACTTCAATAAATTAAATCTTGATTGAAATAAAATAGCATCACCAATACACAATTTTTTATTGTTAATGAAAATAGATATAACAACAAAAAAAACCCAGGAAGGGACTCGAAAATTTCGACAGGTGTTTACAAGGCTCGGTAACTCAATTGGGAGAGCATTGGACCGGACTTCCAAAGGTTGCGGGTTCGATTTCCGCGTGAGAATTCACTTGTGAGCCAAGTCGATTTTTCAGAAGTGGGATCAAATATCGCCGCGGCAAGGGGACTGTAAAAAATTACTTACATCACCGATAACAGGTACATGTTTCAATATTTCGTATAACGGGTTTTTTATGTTATTTTATTGACATTGTTAAAAGGATAAGCTACTTATTGTCATCTATATTATGCTTATTACATCTTTTATACACCTCTTGTGCTTACGAACGGTTAAGACAGACACGTGGTCAGAGCTACTCTCTGATAGTGTTTTGTTCTTGCATTTCGTGTGCATAATAATTAAGTTAAGTACTTGACCGGGGCCAATCTCCGCTAGTATATAACGTTTGGTTTTCACATGATTATTGATGTAACATCTTACTATAATCTCCTGATTCCTTGACATTCGTGTACTTTATTTGGGTGAGCTCGTGGTCCGGGCTTCTCCCTGATAGTGCCCTACTCTGGCATTGTGCACGCTTAGCAAGGAGGTTAAATAATTGATCAGGGCTACCCTCTGAATTTTACGTGAATATGTATTCTTTCTATTAAAATAATTTATATGTATGTAACAAGTTGTGTCTAGATGTTTTCGTAGCTCTAGTGAATGTCACATAGTATTCTTTAAATAATAGAGGACAAAATGCAGATACCAGTTTTCTACTGAAGTAAGTCACGACTGGTCGCGAAAGTAATGTACTGACGTCGCATGTTTTGCTGTTGCTATTCGGATTTACCATAAACAATATTTTATTAGTGTTGCCAAACTATCGATAGTATTTCTATCGATTTTTTCATCTGAAAAATAACGTGCTATCGATAGGCCTATCAATATAAATATCAAAACATGTCAATACTATTGAAAGAGTGCAATACTATCGATTGTATTGATGCCCGTAAATAACAAACAATTGATAGTATCGATACTATCTATGTTCTTGATAACAATACTTTTGATAGTATCGATAGTATCAAGACAATCGATTATTTTAGATTATCGATAGTCTTCAATTTGCAATAGTATTGGGTACACTTTTACAGCAATGTAATAAAACACAAACCCTTTTGCATTATTACCGATCTGTGCTATTCACGTAAATTTGAACGTAACATTTGAAATTATTTGTTCTAATGTTGATTTATTTTGTTAGTTACGGGCAACAATTCTATCGATAGTATCGATAGTATTGCACTCCTTCAATAGTATTGCCCCGTTTTGAGCTATCGATACTTCGATCGATAGTCCTACTATCTCTCCCCTATCGATAGATTATCGATTAATTATCCTAATTTTTTAATTTATACATAAAAAAGGTAAGTTATAACACTTTTGCAATAAAATCGTTTTTATGGATCGCACCGTGCCAATCATAGGAAAGTGAAATACGGTGCAATTTTTTTTAGTTACCGCGAGTCGGCATGCTACACTCCAAGTATATAAACAGAAATTAAACTTTATGTTATTAATTTGATATTTATATTTTATTTTATTCTAACTTCAAAACTACTTTTATGTGCAAAAATTACCTTTAATTATGACGATTCCAATTCGGGTATAAAAATTGGTTAGTTCTCCTTGAATAAAAAAATACACGAAATAAAGTATTACTGATTTGATTACTTAAATATATAAAATTGTCTGCAAAACACATTCCAAAGCCAAAATCATTAGCTCACCTAAGACATTAACATACTTGTTAAATGAACTTGTTCTCTAATTACTTGTTCTCTATTAATTATATTATGCACTATAATTAATAGAGAACAGTTCCCTTTCACCTGCTTGAACCTGTGACCTCGTTACTTATAACTTGTTAATCCATTCCAAAATTAGAAATAACTTTTCCCATTACGGCAGCCTATTTCGGCATACATCCTGAACTTAACCCTTTTCTATCGGACTCGCCACACTCGCATCCAAGCCTTTATGAAATTTCTCTGGCTCGATCATGCTTCAAAGGGCAGCTACAAGGCAAATTTCGGAAGAATTTACGGATATAATATTACAAAGCACGTTCACATTGGAAAGAAAATTCCCATAAATACCGATATTTGAATTTTTTGCTGCAGAACTAAACATATTTTCATATATTCAGTGATTTAAAGATTTTTTAATATCACAATGAATGACTCCAAAATGCCTCCACTCATTACTGTAAAAAAAAATATTTTATCTTTTGCGGCGTCTAAATAGAACGAATAAGTAGATGTAAAATATTTTAATAATGGATTTTTCTGTGGTTCAGATATTTCAATAATGTCAGCCATTGTTTAGATTTATCTGATAGTTATTAAACCAGACAGATGGCGCTTTTCTATTTACGAATAATGAATAATAATTTTCATTTTTAGTTTGTCCGAATATTTACATAAATCCAGAGTAGTATCCAGTTATTTTACGATACCTATCTATTTGTTAATAATTGTATTAATACCGCAGAAAACTAAATGAAAGTTCCTGAACACCCACGCCCGTTTGTCTATCTTTAGCTTATGTGTAATGGTTGACTTGAATCATTGTTTACACACAAAACTAATATACTATCGGATTATTCCAAAGATGTTGTTTCGATGTATTGTAGTTATTATTCATTTCAGATTATTTTTTAGATCGTTTTACAGAATAACAATAGGTAGACCTTAATAATTTGTATTTAATAAATACATAATTTTTAGCAGCAGGCAATGGAGAGAGCTATGCTTGGTGTTTCCCTACGCGATCGAATCAGAAATGAAGAGATCCGTAGGAGAACAAAAACCGCCGACATAGCTCAAAGAATTGCGAAGCTGAAATGGCAATGGGCAGGACACATAGCAAGGAGAACCGATGGCCGTTGGGGCGGAAAGGTTCTCGAATGGCGACCGCGTGCCGGACGACGCTCAGTGGGTAGGCCCGCTACGAGGTGGACCGACGATCTGGTTAAGGTCGCGGGAAAACGCTGGATGCGGGCAGCACAGGACCGATCGTTGTGGAGATCCTTGGGGGAGGCCTATGTCCAGCAGTGGGCGTCGTACGGCTGATATGATGATGATGATGATGATGATAATTTTTAAACCAACGCCGTCAACCTCATTATCATAATTACATATGCGCTGGTTCTGAGCATACCAACTGTACGTACAATAGAAAAAATAAATAGAAAAAATACAAACGCGTTTCAATACGAGTGAGCTGTAACCGCTTATCCTCTCTATTTATTTATTTACAAAGACCAATAAAAAGCTAACACAATATTCATTAGAATATGCATACAGCCAATTAAAGCCTAACATTATATAAATAGGAACTATAAATCAGTGAACTTTGTCGTATGGGTATGGGCATGTATGTATGATATGAAACAATGGCGTGTAATATATAATTTTATAAACTCATGATAGATCATTTATATTTATAATATAAATATCACTGCTTAGTATTTCCACTATTTCATGACGTAGAGACAACCGAGTTAATTGCAAGATAGGTGCTAAAAACAAAGACAATAAGTATAAAAAGCATTTTTTATATTCTTCCATTACATTGTGAGACCCAAAACATCTGAACTATAAAAGAAGTTAAACATACATAAAAGAAAAACACAAATAGCCACCGAAAAACCGGATGCAACTGTACTTCCGGAGTTAATGTGTTACGTATCGATGTGAGCCTACTGACCTGTGATCATCGTTCGATTCGAACTCTATGTTCAGCCGTACCTCACGTTGGCTAGTAAAGAAGTCATTTCATTTTCTATTTTATTTTGTTGTCACCTTCTGAAGGTCATATAAAATAACTCACTATAATATTTTTTAATCAAAAACAGTTTTTCTGTGAATTACATTATTTTAAACGGTCTGGTTTGTTTCTACAATGCTCGAATTGAACTCACAGAATTTAAATCGCCAAATAAAGCTGGGCTTAGATTTCATTTATTTAATAAATGCTTCATGCTTAATCATAAAAGAACTTTATTATTACACTTGGTAAGCTATACGATATATATTTTTTATTTCATCATCTAAAAGGGATTTTCTGTATAAATTACATGTCAATTAATATTTTATTGGCTAAACTATATAGAATTAAGATTCGATAGAACTCTTATCTTGAGTACATAATACCGTTTCATATGTTTGGTTGAACGTTTTTTTTAAGTTAACAATATCATCACACTAAGGATCCTTTTTGTTCAAGATGGGGTTTTCAAGTTGCCACATGCGCGTCTCGTTTGTGGCCGAAATAAGAGCCAGTCCTTTAACCCACCCCTCCCTTTTGGGCTCCTTTGTCGCCTTTTTCATTACGGACGACGAACGCGTCACCGCGGCCAGATTAAATACTTTGATGCGACGGATCAACGCTCGCAACGCTCTCATTTTTATTTTTCTCTTTCTCCCTGACTAAAGGAAAGGGTCCTTAGACCTTGTATTTGATAGTCATTGGTCAAATTGCTTGCAACGTTTTCGAGATAATATGACTAGTTTCTTCTTTCAAAAACTCCTGCGAGTTGGATGTTTGCAAATTTTAACATTGATTTTGACACATGCAAAACTATGATAAATTCAATCGCTCTCTTGCTTGCTTCCTCTGAACCTGATTTCAATAGTAAAGAGTAGAAAGAAGCAAACATGCGTTTCAAACATGCGCATGTTTGCTTCTTTCTTAGGAGTGTGTCGAATGACTGATTAATTAAAACCTATCTATAATTTCAATTGATTTAATTATTTAAAGCATTTGATATAACTGTAAAATAAAAGTTTAATAAATCAATAAATTAACATGTTACGTTAAGTTTTCATGACATTGCAATAGTATTCATTATAAACATTTTCGTCGTTCAAGTATTCCAAGAAACATAATGTTACAAAACCTCATCACATTCAAACTTCAGTTTAACCCTCTCAGGTGGCTTAGCTTTATCAAAATACAATTTAGTAAAACAATACATACCAGCACAAACTTCAGTAGTGGCACTAAAACAATATCTCGGGCCCAACGAAACGTTTCCCCTGGGCTCTATAAATACAATCAATTTAGTTGTATCAGTAAAGTTTGGGCAACAGGCATTGCGCCCATTCCAAAAAGGACTATCATATGAAAGTTTTCTAACTGCGCCTTAAGACCTTCACGTGTTTTGGTTTGTTTCATACTGCTTTAAATATGCATACTGAAGTATCTGGCTCAGAATGTGTTTATTTTTATGTCTTTTTACTCTTATTTTAATATCTCAATAAATATTATCTGATTGTTTTAAAAAAAACCGAAGAAATTTTTAGTACAAAATATTCAAGTCAACGACTCGAACACACAACCTCTGTTGAATTTTTTTCATCTATGAAACCTCGGCTGAAATAGCCTAAATCAAACTGACCCAAAATTTTGACTGATATTTGCAGATCGCTGTTATGACCTAACCTCACCAAATACATTTTAATATTATTTTATTACTCAAACGACCAAAACAGCTTGGTAAAGTGAGGTACAGTCCTTACGAAGAAAATAAATCTCAATTTTGGGCAATTTCGAATTCGGCTATATTTACCCACCCACAACATCGACAGATCTGTCAAGGTCTCTTAATTCTTCAATTTCTCTCAGGCAGCTCAATTGAAAGCGAACTCGCACTGATAGCGAGAGGCCATGGGTTTAAGCCGCATTTGAAACCTGAAACAAGTTTATTTTTTTTTTACATCTTTAGGTTTTATCTAATATCCCCAGCTCGGCACGGGTGTGGTATCCTCGACTGCTATCAGGGTATCCATCAAATAAAAGCAGTCAGTAGTTTTACCAGCACACGCACGTCCGCACGGGCCGACGGTCGAACGAGCAATACCCCTCTACCGCTGTAGGCCGAGGGTACGCGTCGCTTGCACTTTATTAATACATCACAACGAGTTTAGAAGTTGTAATACCGATCGTTGTTTCTGCATTCCATAAAAAGAGTTCTTTAACTACTTAACTTGGGATGAGAACTATGTATGTGATATTGTCGAATATTAATATTTATTATAGATAACAAAATATATAATTATTGACGATGACTATTTAAGGTATTTTTGAAATTTTTATCATTACTCTCTTGACCTTTAGTTTTATATTAAGTAAATCTATAATCTAAGATCACAGTGGTTTGTGTGTTTGTCTGTCCGCTCTTTTTTCCGCTCTTTTTCCATTGTATATGCGTTACCATAGCAACGCGCTAATCGCAAGTAGTTCGTCTACCGGACGCTAGATGGCGCTAACGGAAAAAATATTTAATAATAGAAAAAATTAAAAGAATTTTGTCCACCCGTGCGAAGCCGAGATGGGCCGCTAGTTTAATATAACGTCTTTTATATAGTAATATAAAAAAAGTATCAAATATATTATATTATTTCGAAATGATGTTTAAGTAATGCAATTAGTCGAACAGATCTACTAGACTTCTTAAACGCTTACAGTTTGGTACAACCTAAAAACAGATAACGCTGACTCTCCAACAGTGCACCGAACTGGACGCAGACCATAGATAATACAGGACGGGACATTATTAATCGGCCGTCGTACGGCTCATTACCTGCCGCGTCACGGCTTAATTACGCTCCGCTGTCACTGACGCGGCTTCAGATAAGCCGCAAATGGCAGTGTCTCAGTAAATGTACCGACATTTTCATACAACTTGTTTCACCTGGACAAAGGATAGCGTGTGTGTCGATGCAGTTGTGAATGACATTTTATAGTAATGACGAGAACCCGCAAAGTGTCGAGGAAGATAATTCTTTAGATTTTCTAATATGTCACTCATTTTATGACTTATTCTAGAACCTTATTAATTTATGAGTTATTATAGAACCTTATTTTAGAGCCCCCATTGTGTGCGGTTGAAAACCGAACTATGAAACTACCGAACCGACGAATGAATGAAAACCGTAGGTAGAATGAGTCATAACGCAGGCCCAATGCGGAATAGTGGATGATAACGGCTGCAATTACGGCCAGGATATGCCTTCCAAAGCTCAAAATAATAAACTTAAGATCACCCATCTTTGAGAAAGTTACTCAATATCCGCAATCATAGGTCGAACGAGCTAGCCAAATCGAGCTCCTCAACATATTTGACATTTTACATACATTTGACATAATGGATAAAGTCAAATGATATTTCGAGCCCACTTAAATGATCAGAAACGACGATTTTGATGTAATAAACAATTATAAATGTGTAGAATTTGTATGTTTGGGTTTTAGTTACTTAATGATGCAAAAACTGCTGAATCTTTGGTTGAAATTTGCACATAAATAAATGATAACTTGGATTAAAACAGGATTCTTTACTCTCTGGAATATAGAACCGTTACCTAAAAATAACGAGAATTAGACCTTCTGTGGTAAACTGTTGCAACTGTGTACGAAAGCTTAGTATCAATCAATAAAATTAGACACTCTACTATAACTTAGCCAAAAGCGACATAAAATTTGTCGATTTCGTTTTTTTGTCGATAAAAAATATCCTTCGATAGATGTTAAAGAGTGCTTACGGTTTTTTTAGCCATAATTGCTTTTATTTGAAATATTGTCATGGATTTTCAGTTATTATTTTATTCTCATATTTTGAAAGCTACTCAATAAATTATCATAAAAATATTTAAAAAAAACACGTTTTTCTCTTGTTACAAATGCACTAAAAAGGGTAAAATAAGTTTTTTTTCTCTAGGCTATGTGGATCCGTAAATATGTTTAGTTTAAACTAACTGTAAAATTATACAATTAAAAACGTGGGGCGTGATATGGTGTAGTTGGGAATTTTTGAAGAACTTTTAAGTCATGTTGAATGGTTCGTTTTAAAATACGCCCCACGTTTTTAATTGTATAATTTTACAGTTAGTTTAAACTAAACATATTTACGGATCCACATAGCCTAGAGAAAAAAAACTTATTTTACCCTTTTTAGTGCATTTGTAACAAGAGAAAAACGTGGTTTTTAAAAATATTTTTTATGATAATTTATTTAACACTTTTTAGTCTTAAACCTTTAAAATATTGTATTGTCATCGTAAGCAAGGCTATATAAAAAATGTCAGCTCAATTGAATGTCTGAAAGTGGTCGAAAAATCGATCGCAAGATTTGACCCAAACAAACATACAAGAAAGCAAGTTAAGAAAAACGTGGTAAAAAGCATTCTCTGGCAGAATTTAAATAGCAAACAAATTAAATGTATTCGAACATTTTATTCAAAAAAACGTCGTCATGTTTCTAACGAGCCTAACCCTTGCCTACTAATGCATCATCATTACGAGACTTACATGCATGGGTGGGAACATCTATCAGCGATCAACGATAGACGAGCTTTAAATGCCACTGATGAAAGGGGACAGTCCCCGCCTGATCTGATAAAGCATCTTTTTGTGAGAACCGACGAAGGGTTGCCATGGCTTTGTAACGTTTTAAAAAGCCAAGTTAAAAAAAAAATATGGATTAACTCTTATTATATGTTTCCTATCTATCATATGTGCACAATCTTAGTAGAGTTGAACACGCTATGCGTTAACTCGATTTGCAACTGATTCTTATTTTGTGTATTCTCTTTTTACTTACTTAGCAAACTTGATACAACAAAATGTGTTTGAAGAAATCTTACCTGAGGAGAATATTTAGAACATGAGAATATTAAGAATAAAAAATATCGATACGTTTTTAAAATATGCCTGGAGGGTTTAACGTGCACCTGTTGATAATTTCACTATAATCTTTACTTTTTATACTAAATAGGCAGGCACTTGGCCACTATCTCGCTTGATGGTAAGCGATGATGCGATCTAGGATGTGACGATATGCCTAGAAGATACCTATTCACTCGTGACTTGATGATTCCTAAATTATATTTATCAGGAAATACAGACTCAGGCATACAGACTCCACTCTTTAGCGGTACTTGACTTTTGTTTTGAAGTTTTGTTTTATTATTTTCTGTGCCTGTTCAAAGGCAATCGTTTTTAAGGAGTAAACTTCAGTCGTGGATCGGAGGTGACACACACACTTTTTTTTTGAGAACCATTGATCTACATCACTCTGCGAGTTACAACTTTACCTCACCCAGCTGGTCCTGGAAGCCATTAGAGTGCCGGACATTGACGAGCGCACAGCTAATTGTTTGGACCTTCTGCTGACGACAAACTCCGACAGTTACTCGGTGACAGTTACGCCACACCTTGGCAGTTCTGATCATTGTGTGGTGGAATCGGTGTCGGTGTATTCTCCGTCCGACCCATGCCCAAAAGGCTCCCGGCGGTTTATTTAGCGGTACAAATCAGCAAATTATAAGATGCGTTGCTTTTTGCATTTTATCCTTGCTGGCAGGTCTATTTTTCTTCTAGTGACCCCTCAGCTTCCGTTCCAGGGGTGCCGTACTCTCTGCAACACTTTTTCTGCTTCATATCAATTCCCTGATTATGCCCGGTAATTTGGGGTACGTAGATGACAGCATGGTTGTAGAGAGCTAGTTATATGTCTGATGCACGAGCCAGCGCTGAACTAATCCAGCGTCATAGGGAGGCGATTTTTCTCCGCTTTTCGAGGAGTATCCTTGCCGATCACAGACCACCTTGAGCTTCTCAGCATGTCATTGTCACCAACTCTCAATTTTGGCTATTACATTGAAAATAAGGCTCAATTGGCTTCAAAAAAACTTGTCATTCTGACTAAGATGAGAAGGTACTTCACGCCGGAACAGTTGCTCAATCTTTACCAAGCGCAAGTTCGATAGTGTAAGGAGTACTGTTTTCATTTTTGGGATGATTCCGCCCAATATCAACTCCAGGCGCTTGAGTCCATTGAAATGAGGGCCAAGAAACTGTGCAGCAGAATTGCACAGCTTTGTTCCGCCATTCCCATTTTTTCATCGGATAACCAGACTTACGAATAGGCGCCACCGTTATATGGTTGATATACCAAATAGTCGCACTGAGCGTATAGGTTCCAATTTTGTAAGCCGTACCGCTAAAGAGTGGAACACTTTGCTTGAGTCTGTGTTTCCTGATAAATACAATTTAGGGATCTTCAAGTCACGAGTGAATAGTTATCTTCTAGGCAAGCGCGTTACATCCTAGATCGCATCGTCGCTTACCATCAGGCGAGATAGCGGTCAAGCGCTTTCCTATTCATGATAAAAAAGGTACTTTTAACATGAACGGTTGGTAGTTTCGAGACTGCACCAACCCTGTCCCGCGTTTTGGCACTCAGTGTTCGCTTACGATATCAAAATCACGCAATTATAGCGATGATACACTGCGATTTGGCAACTCACAGCGTTAATGACTATGTGATTTTAACGTGCTTAGCATAAATAACTTTGCCTCTGCTTTCCATGGGAAAGGCATCCATCCACTTTGTAACTTCTCACGAGGGCTCAATGAGTATAAGTTGACGCTAACGACAGCTTATGCAGCTGGAACCAACGTCTTAGTCTTAAATTGATAAGAGTCATCGCCATCATCAACCTTTCAATGTATCTTCTGCAGTCGTACATACCTTCTCTGTGGATGAAAATGTCATAGAGGACTGGGCAATCCGTACCCACCACACAAATTCAGTGCGGATTGATGGTTGTTAATGACTACAGATGTAGACGGTAAAGGTCGCCTGCCTGGATAAATATTTAAAATATTTCTACCCTACTTTTTCTTTTTATGGTGATTAATGATCAAAGTCCTATATAAAATAAACTGTTGTTTTATTTTAATATTATAAACAAAATTTTTGCGTACCAAGATGGAGATAGGCAGAGAGAGACAGGATATTTTTCGTCCCTGCTACATGACATTTAAGAATTACAAAATAAAAGATGCAAAGGCATCATGATTTATGTTACAGCTGGCAACATATGCCGGTGCCAATGGCTCAACGTGCTACTTACGAAGCTCGAGACAGTAAATTTTTAGTTATTTACCCGTAACTGACCTTTACCAACGTAGCCTAATCTTCGCAAGTGCGAGAAAAATGAGCTAATCAGTGCACCATCAAGCTCCTTTGGATCAACGAATTTATTGCTCTACAATATAATTAAATATATATTTTCAACATTCAATTAACTTTATAATATCGACTTTCGCCAACGGTCGCTGATTATGATTAGCACTATGTCAGTTACGTAAATTTGAAAGGGACAGAACGTTGTTTTAAATATCTTTACTTCTAATCGTATTCGTCACTTATTAAGCAAAGCAGGGTACGAACGAAATACAAACTGGTTGCACCAGTATTAACCCCTTGAACCCAGCTTTGTGCGTTATTTCTCTCTTTATCGGGGAAAAAATATCATTCAATCAAAAATAACCATTACCAACTCCGTAATAAGGATTAAATCAGACTGCGCGCTGTAGAGCATTATATAATGCTCGCGGATTTTAGGTATCGTTATCGCGCGGATGATGTAATGCTTTTGGGGTTTTAAGGGGTTAAATTCAAATGTGCCGGGTTATTTTTTATGTTTTTGTAATTTTTATTAGTTTGGTCGACACTCCTAGCCTCACCATATATTTATTCCATTTCCCTTTCGCTCATACCTTGTCTCGCATATGGAAGAGCGAGATGACCGCGCCATCTAACGGTGGCAAATCATACCGTAATGTAGCCAACATGCGGACAAAAAAAGAAACAATGTCGACTAATGACCACTCGCGCGCGTGCACCGAGTTCCGCATTATTACATTGAACTAGTGGCCTATCCGCAAACCCCTACAACAAACTATAGTTTTATGTGGCGATGTGTTCGTGTGCGTAACAATAAGGAACAGCAAAGCCCAGGGACGACCCCGGTACCCTCCAGCATCTCACACCACGTGGCGGTCAAGGTATCATGCCCTCTTCATCTACCTTTCATATTGGTTGTCGACATTAATTTTCTAATACCAATATACAACTAAACTAATTTTGAATTGCCCGGAAAACCACAAACCATTACGATTATTTGAACCGTTTAATTCTGTACATAGGCAGAACCACCGCTCCACCGGCCGTCATTTACATTTTTATCTAAAACACGGTCAAATGATAACATCCCATTAATCTATTAATGTACACGGTCGGGTGAAAGATTATATCCCACCCTCGGTCCTCAATACCCCTTTCGTTAAGAATGTCAGCCATTAGCTTGTAGCGGCGTACTATTTAATAAGTGACCCTTTGCGGCTGGTTAGGCCTTTCAAAGCCTTCTTTTTGACTTTGTACGTCACTGGGCTTGCGGTTCGCGGTCCATGGTTCGAGATACATAATGACTACATTCACGAAAAATAAGCTTATCATTTGTTTCAGAACGTGGACGACTAATTCAATTATTTATTTAGTATTTCAGTGCAAAATTTATATTTTCTAATTATATATTTTAATTGGCATTTTTTTTTACTTACACGCTCTCATGTTGTGATGTCTTGAAGCGTTAACTGACCATGAGTCAGGTACGATTAGTAGTAGAATTAAAGTGTCGATTCCATAAGATAAAATTTCTTGATTATTAAAATTGAAATGAAGTTTCTATGATGCAGCAACTATAAAGTTCCAAACAAAAAGATGTGGGATTTTATAAGACAAAATATTACATAAAACGAAAAAATACATAAAGAAACAACTCTGACTCGTGAAAATTATATCATGATATTTTTTGACAATATGACTTTTTTAAAAAGATATTGAATTATAGTATTAATACATACAAAAAGAAACGAACAGGAACTTAACATTAAAATGCCGTAACAGTATCTTTTACTTTCCTATGAGAATTATAAAACATGATATTGGACACAACGTTCATTTCAAATTATTTTGTTATTCCACAAGAAGACAACATTAACGTTACAGCTTCGCCCTGTACCATCTCAAATCTATTCATCAAGCAGGCTAATTGATTCGTCACGTTCCTCCTCTAATTACATGCATATATTACGAGCAAGTTCATGAGAATAACAACCCTATTCAAATGATTCTAGAACTGACAATAGAGTGTATGATATATATATTTGCTTAGTCGCATGCATGCTCGGAGGATTTTCATTTGATATTGCAATTGACGTTAATTGTCTAGAGCGGCGACAATAGTGACATAAAAAAGATTACACGAACAAAAAAGAAAGAAAGTTAGAATTATCTCGTCAAAAAACTATATCTTTACAGTCTAGCTACATTAATTTCTTACGTTTTTGTTAGTTAATTTGAAAAATTTATAAAAAAAAAATCTATCAATCGCTCAAATCATTTAACGATTGATGAACGTTAACTCGATATTGACTTTGAACCTTTGGCAGAAAAACAAAAATTACTCGGTAATATACATATCCAATAGTATAAAACATTTTTTACGGATTTATCCTGACGTTACGACTGCTTTACAGGAGCCGTGATCACAGGATGACAAAGATAATGGTTGTCATGTATTTTCTACTGCCTTCACAATATTTTGTTACATTTTACTTATTGTTAAAATTATTTCATACAAATCAAATTGTTTTATTTTTACATTTTATTTAGTTATTAAATTGTCACTACGATTACATTGTATACTACTGAACCTACTACCAGTTCGGAAATTGGGCAGTCGGGCAGGGGGACCGACCTCTATCTTACTGTTATTATTTGCAAAAAGAGCTAACTACATCATCAGGTCTTGCAATGTGTGTTTTTGTAGGTATTAATTTTTTAGTAAAAAACACACATTGTAAGACACACTTGGAGATTCCAAATGCGATCTCCAATTTAGAAATCGCACTTTTTATATGGGTTTGGGTGTTGTGGAATCGTCGTTGATTCTGATTTCCATAACACAAGTTGGCTACGTAGCTTGAGTTGAGAACAATGTATGTGATGTCTTATTTTAGGTTAAAAATCATTAAAAATAAATTTTATGACAATGACTTCCTCTTACCGGAACTACTTTACTTACTCGACTATAGACCTAGTAACCATTGGGTCAAGTCCTCGTTTAACCATATAAAAACGTTACATTGATCATTTGAAATTGTCTCAAGGTCAAATCATATTAGCCGTTCGGTGTGAAACGGTAACGATCTTGCCTCTCGCAATGACTGTCCTGCGTTTGAGCATAATTAGGTACACGAGTCATGGGTTTAATACCCATTTCTTACTATAATTTATTATTTATTTATGTATGATATATGTATATTTATATGTTACCCTAGTTACCATAACACAAGCCTTACAGAGATTACTTTAGTCTAGGCTTATTGATGTGAATGTAAGAAATATTATTTTATAGTATTGGTACACGCAGTCACATTGAACTGAAAATAATAATAAACTAATAATACAAATAACACTCAATTATCTTTAAATTTGATCTTTTTGTATCGAACATTTAAGAACTAAATTCTATCTTTTTCTTCTTCTTACTTTAGTATCAACGGTTATTGCTGTTAACGTACTCCGACTTCTACTAAAAGTTCCATCACTTTATGAATATAGGTAAGAGTGAGTAGGCTCCTTTAAGGTGAGCTTGTACAGTCGACAGCACATGAAGCTGTACCTTATGATGTTTCAAACTACCTTTATATCGTTGTAATAGAGATCATTTTATTTCTAGAGTGTATAGCTTTATGTATTTCCGAACACCGTAAGTCCACATCATCATCAGGTGAGATTGTGGTCAATTTCTTACCTATCTATGCTTAACATATTAACAGTATCATACTGTGCAGTTTAAATTTAAAATACATGCTATAAAGTTTCCACTAATCTAGATGTGATATAAAAATGTCAAGTAGTAAATTTATTACTCTGAATAAAATCACACACTGAATACAAATATTTGTGTCTGTGGGACTTAAAATTCGAACAACAAGTATTTTTAAACCGCCAATAGAATAGTCGGAAATATAAATAATTTAGTGTTATGGAATGGAGATAACATGTTTTCAGACGAACTCCGCCAAACAAATATATTTTTGGCGACAAGTCGATACAATATTTGTTTTTTGTAAACTTTAGAAATATTTTTAGGTTAATAATATAAATGTATTGCTTTTTACGATTTTTTAAGTAAATAGGAATTTCTTGCTTTAAATATAATATTTAAAAAAATAAAATATGCCCTTAGCACTATGAAAGGATATATCTTAAATTTCGATTACATACTTTCATAACTAAATCACTAATAACAAAAAGACCTTAGGAAGGAAAGGAATATCCAAGAAAATATTTCACAGATGATTTCAAGGAAAACTTAAAGCAAATCGATCTTATGGTAAAATACATACACACAGAACTGAGAGGCAGTAAACACTTAAAACTCAAGAGCTGCATTTACCGCCATCTTCTCTTTTCCATCGGACATCCAGACGCACTGCATGCTACCACCCTTTTTTGGTTGCTATTCCTACCTGTCGCACCAAGCGTTTTTCAACTTTCTTCATAATGCGCACAGCAAAGGAGTGGAACTCCCTTCCTACGTCTGTATTTCCGAAGACATATAACACGTCCATTTTCAAAGCCAGGGTTAATAGGCACCTTCTGGGTTAGCTCGATCCATCGTGGATTCTGTCTTGACCCCGTGCTTGATTGGGATCAAGAGCTAACCTGAGATCTAAGAGAACCTAAGATCTTTTCTGAAAAAACACGACATCTGAAGAAAAGAAAAGCATAATCCATAAACATCCTTGAGAAACTTTGGCATTTTCTATTAAATGACTCAAATTATTTATTGTAGATCCTTACTAGTGCAAGTTTTGTACTAAATTGAGTTAAAACTATAACCTCATTTTGTGTTAAATATACCAATTATAAGACAACATGGCGTAACTGACACTAGTACACAAATAAACGACTCCAAATTCCAAAGAAAGGCTGTTTATTCATAACATTAATTCAAAGTAGCCTTCCAAAGGACAAACCGCAGTCTACATGTACAGGTCTTCGTATATGCCAGAGATCTCGGCGCCGACATCTGCAATATAATTCATCACAAGTATTGTTATGTAAAGCAGATGCCATGTTAATGTAAATTCGCGCGTGCAACAACAAAACATGTTTTAATACACGAAATGGTTTCACCAATATAAGGCAACGGTCAGTGAAACTCACGTTTTAATACAACATACATTCTTTTGATGAAAAGAAACCGTAACCCATCCATCACATACATTCGAGTAAGTTAATCAATGTCAGAACAAAAATAACTTATAACTTTCATATTATAATTATAGGAGAGTTCTGTTGAATCGTCAACTTGATATGAAATACATGATTATTTATAGTTATTTTTTGTGATAAGAACATTAATGTAATATTTATGTTCGTTTGGTTTTAAGTGAGCGAGTATTTAATGATGAATTCATTACTTAGGTACTATTATGGTTGTATTTACTTTATTAAAACCATAATAGTGTTATCAAATATTTATATACTTGCTATGAAAATAAATGTTGTTGGTCTTAAAATAAGTTATATCGTATTATAATCTAATGAGTAATATGTGTATTGTTTAGTGCTTTTTAGGGTTCCGTACCTCAAAAGGACAAAACGGAACCCTTATAGGATCACTTTGTTGTCCGTCCGTCTGTCAATACCGTTTTTCTCAGGAACGCGTGGAGATATCAAACTAAAATTTATATCCAATACTCAGGCTTACTGTCCCTTGGAGCTGTGAAAAAATCAAACTCCTAAGCCAAAGCAATCAAAAGATACAGACGTTTATGCCGCTAATTTTCGAAACTCGCACGGGAATCAAAACCTACAGGGTACTTCTCGTAGACTTAGAACCTTGAAATTTGGTACGAAGTAACGTCTTATAGTACAGATAAAGGAAAAATTGCAAAAACCGTAATTTTTTAGTGACATCATATAATAAAAAATATTTTTCTAAATTTTAAAGTTACTACCTCTTTTCTCATGAACGCGTAGAGGTATTAAATTGATATTCATATCAAATACTCAGGTCTATAATACCTTTGAGCTGAAACTAAATCAAACTTTTATGTCAACGCAATCAAAAGAAATAGCAATTTAAGCCGCATATTTTCGAACTCGCAACTACTCGCGTGGGAAATCAAAACCTAAAGGGTACTTCCAGTCGATGTAGAATCTTGAAATTTGGCATGAAGCAATGTTTAACAGCACATATAAAGGAAAAATTCCGAAAATCTTAATTTTTTTGTTATATCTTCATTTTGCAATAAAAATACCATAACTATGACGCGATTGTCGTGATAGGTGAACTTTTACTTATATACCTACAGGTTTGTACGGAACCCTCGGTGCGCGAGTCCGACTCGCACTTGGCCGGTTTTTTTTTCTTAATAAATAGAAATATTTCCTCCTTTAAAAGGAAAATTTTGCGTAAAGCTCCAGAAAGACTATTGACGCGTCAATCGTTATGCAACACTTTTTTAATAGTGGATTTATATGTGATGTATAATTCATTTCAATGTTTATTTATAAATGTAAAATTGGTAAGTACTTGTGTTTTTGTTATCTCTCTTTGCCGCATCTATTAACTTCCTATTTACAAATTTTAAATTTTAGAAAATGCTTTTGCAATTTTGTCAATAATGACATATGAATGAATATAATAAATAATTTTTATGACATTGTAATCCAACCAGTTGGATGCCCTAACCTATTTTAATCTATACTGTCCGTCCTTAACGATATCCCAACAAATTAATACTTAATTACAAACAAATAAATATAAATAGATTACTAAAAAACGTATCATTTCAAATTCCGTCGTACTACTTCGTAATTCAGAAAGTATATAAAACCGTCGGTCTCACCTACGACTGTAATCATTGGCATCCACCAATTCGTACTGAGCAAGGTGGGTTATAGATGTGCAGACTGTGTACACTTACTATCTCTTTGCGTGTTTGTTCATAACAATGTTTAGTAATAACACTTTCATAAAAAATCCCTCTAATAAAGATTTAAAGGTCTTTGTTAACTAACTACACTAAAAACTTTCTCATGATGAAATGTCCGGTAAAAATGGTTTTCGCTTTTTATTGCGACGTCATTTATAAAATAGTCTTCTTGGCTTTCACATTTCCTTTAAGTTTGCAATGAACCTTTATAGGTCACCATAGCCATAAACCCTCGATAGTTTCACCGACCGGTACTATGCATCCTACTAAGATAATAGTGTCACACAGTTGACCTTCCAAAAGCCGTGGTATTTGTCACGAAAGAAATATAGCAGTGATTTCAGGGTAGAAGGGGCCGGCAATAGCCCCTCCGGGACCAACCAAGCATCGACCAGATCTTCCAGTCGTATGGTTTTTTCATTATTAAATTTATGACTCGAAATAAATTCATAAGGAGAAAAAGCTTTCTCTCGTTGCCATGTTATTTAGTCCACGCTTCGTAATATTAAGTGTAATAGTTTCATACTAAGTTATGTGAACGTTATTATAAGAAATTATGAACTGCTATAAATTAACAGAACTATTTTGTGCAGTTAGTTTATGAACTCGCTTAACACGATTCATTCTGATATTAAGAATTTTGAAATCCGACTATCTCACCGCAAAATATGTACTAAGGAAAGTAATTTCATTAAATTTACGTAGATGTATCGAAAGTCATTAAATATTAAAACATCTATTAGTGCACTAACAAATTTAGATTCTAGCTTACACATGTAAACATCTTAGAATGTAATCTACAAACATAACCACAAAGACAGAGTCTGGGACATTTTCAAATAATTCCTCCTTTTAGTGGCATGCAAATCGGGCTGAGTTGTTTGTTTGTGCAGCTCGTTGAAGTTTATTGCAGTGTTTGGAGAACATCGGAGTTGTGACGTAAATACTCAGAGACTAGTTTATGCTAACAGTACAAGATTGATGGCCCGATGACCAACAAGCTAGACCCTTCGGAATAGAAATGAAGATACCAAACCTTCACATTTCATAGGACAATAGAAAATTAACTACTTAATATTAGCATTGTAAAATATGAACGGCCATTTTCCCGTGGCAGAAATTATATATATTCTTTAAAACCTGCAAATACTGTAATTTAAATAAGACATAAGTTTATATTTCTTTAAGTACGAGACACATTCACTGCTTGCCTAAAACTTATTCTGAACTGTCTGCGAGGAACGCGAGTAACTAGATAATAAAGGCCGTCCGTCATTCAAAAATCACATAGGTTCGTTCGATGGCTACCTATTGCTGCATGCTGTACAGGATAGTCAAAATAAAAATAAAATAATTTGAGTTTTATTTGTATCTATGTAGCTGACTGTTTAATAAAGGATCTTTTAATCAGAGCTGAATAATTTAATCAGTCATCAAAATAACTTGCTGTTGTTGAATGAAATTAACTCGTAAACAGAATATCCCATTCGAACGCGTAAATAACGGCCACAGTATTCCAATAACTCGCTCTGATCACTTCTCAACTATAACTTTTAGTCGCTCTATCGCTGTTCAAAAGAATTACTTCTCATTTGTGCGGTAGGATTCCGCATTGTGATCATATATACGCGGGAGCTAAGACCATGCTGTCGCAAAAGTACCAGATTCGCCGCGAAGTGTCTGCATAAAGCTTAATCCACTTACAAAATCTATCTCGCTCACTCGCCTGCGCGGCACCGTGGTCTCTAAATATTTCTTTCCTTTTCACGCTACTCTTATGTACACACGTTTCCCTCGAACAATAAAATTCAGTCGGTGCGGCCTATTTATTATTTTTTGTAAACAAACGATAACGCGTATTGCGTCATGGCCCTCCATCGTAACATTATCTTGTACACAAACGCGCTTTGACCCTCACCCATCTCGCCAACAAAACACGACTTGTCGAAAGAATATTGCTTAAAATCAATTATCTGTATAAAATTTCCTTGATAATATGCAAATTTATATTGATAAGAATTTAAGATCACTTAAATGTCATAAATAAAAATAAAATAAATTAGGTTTTGGTCTTTTGTAATCATTATTATTAATTTTTTATAGACCTTTTGAGATTTTCAACTTCGCAATAGAAATAATTCTGTAGCAAACGATACCCCTTGCCGTCAATTCAGCGTTCATTAAAAACGCAATACTCAAGCATTCTTTGGTCTTTAGTTGTAAAATTGGTCACAAAAAGCCCCTGTTTTTTATTGGAATAATATATAGCCTACATCCATCCTAAATAGATTTCTTTTAAATCGGATGAGTAATTTCAAACCTTCTACATCCAAACTTACAAACACTGCCTCATTATAATATTATGCATATAATTAATATATTAAAATAAATGATTTCGTTGCTCAAAAGATAAAGCCTATTCTGTCTATAATTTGTTTTACATAATAATAAATAAAAATTATACAAAGTCAAGACTTTGCATTAAACGGCGTCCCACTTTACATCGAGAATACAGTCTCCCTAGAAACAAATTCGAGGTCCGCATCAAAACTAAATTTCTGCGATGACCACAACTGGGAGACGAATGACGTCACGGGTAATCATCCCGGCAGTCTCCCCGAGATTGGGGCGTTGTGAGCAATCGACGGATGAGGCGATTTAATAGCAAGGACGCAACAAAATTACCAAACTGTTTGGAAACTATCTAAAGTACAAAGGGCTTGTGGGCGTTTGTTTAATAACGCCGTAAGACATGGATCATCGATTTCTCAGTTACCCATAACGATAATTTAAATATTATCTGTAATGAACAAATGTTTGCAATCCTTGCCCTAGTAATGTTTTCCGTTTTCAAACATAATTTACGCTTTAATCAATATAATAATTCCCAAAATTTCTACTACGTTAATCCATGTTAGACAATTGTAAATGATCTTATCCGTTGAGCTATCCGATGTATCGCAAAAGAAGAATTTTAATGTAAAGTTTCTAATTACTATAAATGATTAACATTTCTCGATGTTTATTCGCTTAATTTTCAGACCAAACATTACTTTTTGTAGATAAGAGTTTCAGAGCAAAAAGCCTTAATTGAGGTTTATTTATCTTACCTTGTGAATTGGAGATACTTTGTTATCGAAATAATTACAAAAATATACCTAAATGAAGTTAGAAATTGACTTCTTATTCACAGACCGTGGATTACGATGAGCGTTTGTCACGATCGGTATCACTGCTGAGTCAACCATGTATGAAATATGATTTCGCCGGTTCCCATGCCGAGGACTAATGAAGCCTCCCGGGCCCGCCCGCCCAAGGCGAGTGCAATTGACCGGTTAAATTTAACGAGCGTCTCAAACGACGCATTGTTAGTTCGCCGAGCGTCGCGTCCGATGGCGCGTCTTTCGACTTTCAGCGCCACCTAATCTCTAAGACATCAATAACAAAATTATAGCCCGACACTATACAGATAAAATTAGTGTTAGCAAAGCTTATCCTTTTAAAAATATATTGATTTCATTTAGAGTGACATAAACGTACTTTAACGACAATAACTTTTGTTAGAAAAATAATCTATTCTTCTGCAAAAATTAATTTAGCAACCAAAGTATACCAAATAATGAAACATGGATTATTCCTACAGAAATAGTTGCTTTTATGAGATTTGTTCCATGCATATTAACGAGGGTGGATTGAAAAATTTTCGGCCTAGTCAATAAAACCAAGTAAAATAAATACAAAAATATTTTGATTTTTCAACGTTATATCCATCTAACTGTTCTTTTCTTCCACTTGAAGTTCAAAGTATCCGTGCCGGTCCTAAAAACAGATTCTCGAATTACTATCCGCAATTTCGACTTCTTTATTCGATTAAAATTGTTTTATCTGTAAGGAACAATTCAAAACCTCGATATTAAGTCATAGATTCAACAGGCGTGTGAACGTACCGTGATGGAACAACACTTTCTTTCTGAATAGTTTGAGGTGTTTCCCTTTTATTTCTTTACGTAAACGACGTAAAAATGTGATTTAAATGACACTCCGATTTTGTTGTTTTGCCTTTTGCAAGATAGTCCACCACCATCACCAAAGGATACCAACCAGTTTGGTAACCTTAACCACCCTTAACATCCCAAAAACTGACCTTGCTTTCGCATTCTTTGGTATTGCTTAACACTTTTTTCCATTACGCTTGTTGCTGTTTTAATACAGGAGTATAGTAAAGAACCCAGGCTTCGTCGTTTGTCACAAATTTGTGGAAAAAAAATTGCGGATCAGCCTAAAACATGTACAAACAGTTGTAAGAAATTGTGAGCAGTATTTATACTTTCTCAACTGAAAGCAATCTGGGAACCTTCTAGCGGAAACCTTAAAAAAATCAAGTTCATTGAATATGATGCTTTTTGTTGACTTTGGCGACAGCAATATCCATGAAAGCCATTCTCACTGTCATGGTTTGCCGAAGTTTTCTTTAAGAAAGCCACTGCTTTCAGTTGAGAAAATATGAATTTCGTACAAAATGGTATGACAATGCGACTGATTAAGTAATTTCTGCAGATATAAACTAAACGGAGATAATAATAAAGTAACTACAGACGTATTTGTGTAATAAGCAGAGGAGTCGTAGCGATGTGATTGAATTACGATCGGCTGTTGTCTCTTCGATGCATAAATTACATCGGACATTGTGTACACATCGATCCATTGACACTGCGCCTGAATTATGCCCAAGGTAGATACAGAAGTATGGATTTCTAATGATGATTTTCTCATTAATACATTCGTACTTTCACTGTTACTATTGTAGTTATTCAATTGTTAATTAAATTAAGATAATGTATGCAAACCGCGCAGTTAATTGTATGTATACGCATCAAATTATTTTAAAATATAAGACAATTATAATAAACTTTCTTATATCTACACTAATTAAATCTAGACCAAAGTAGCGCCCTGAGTAAAGACTCACCCTATCTGTTGCCTGATGTTAATAAAAGTGAAAAGTGTTTACAATAATAGGGTAACAAATAGACCTACATATACGATAAGTAATATTTATAGAAATATAAATATAAAACTAGACTCGCATACAGGACCGTTGGCTTTGCGGCTAGAGGTGTCCTTATCTGTAAAACCAAACGTCACCTGATATAATTTCTAAGGATCACTCTTACATGGATAAGCCGAAATTAATATTTATATAAAAAAAATTTACTAGCTAAAAAGCTTAAATCCAACAAAATGAATATTAACGAAATACTATTCTCTAGGGATGAATTGCTATTCACAATTAGGGATGTGCTATTTAAATAGGAATTATCAAGACTAATTCTGTGTGGCCGGGTACTAACATGACCATTAAATAGTACTTAAGCTGTACAAACAATTGAAACTCACAAATATTTCTCTTCCAACTTGGTCAGTTTAATTTGCCAATTTAATTATTCGAAAATGTTAATATGTGTTCACTCCCTTCTCCCTTCAACCCGCAACGGGTCGTGGGAAAAATAAATTTTAAATTTGTTCTACTTTCCTCTGATTTAATAAGAATTAATTTGGTGAATTAGCATTACGGCGCATAATTGTGGTTTGATTTTTTTACTAGACATTTTATACTGTCGTTTAGGGAACAACTTTGCTTAAAGACTTTAAAATTTGTAAATTATTATTAGCATATAGAATACATAGCTTTACTTTTAGATAGCCATCTTTTAACAGCTTGTTTAATATTACATGTTTACATGTTTGTGTGTGTGTATATATATACAATATGTCCCACTGAAAAATGTCAGTTCCTTTACATATGAAATCCGCTATCCTTCTCTTGTTTATGATATATGTCAAAAATATGATTCCCTAACATTAAGTTTCAGTTACTCTGTCACCTTGTGGAATGACGATATTAGAGGAGCTAAAATTGTCTCACAGTTAAATCCAAAAGGCTACGGGGGTTATCTTTGTAACGAGGCGCCATAGCTATATTGGCGACTCGTTGCTTTCATTGCGCTCTTCTCTGGCCATTTTTCATATTTTCTTTTCTCTTCGTTTCCTGTTTTAAATTTACTGTCTGTCTCTGTTTCCTATTTTAAATTTACTGTCTGTCTCTTTTTATTTGTTTTTTTCGAAGATTATTATTACCAGAGTCAGCGCGTAGAGTGGTTGACTCACCGATAACAAATTATTTAAATATATTTATAGTGCTGAGCAGTTATAATAAGCTGACAAGTATAATAAGCTCATAAGCATAATTCACAAGTTTTCCTGTATATATATTCTGTACTACCAGTTCCTGTTTATAAGTCTATAAGTTTCTTTAAGGCACTTTTGTAAGTAGCCCTACCTTTTATAATATATTTTAGTGATAAATGTGAAATTGTTTTTGTATTCAGTGTTATTTACCTTTTTTATATAATTGTTTCAGTTGTGCCTTAATTCCTTAAATATAAAAACAAGTGACCTTGAGTGCTTTTATTTCTCCGGCTGCACCCCGTCACATCTTTAACACCTTGTAACTCTCAACAAGCATGACAAAAGCAAGAGGTCTTTCTAAAGGTACAAACAAAAAACTGAATATATTTGATATCTATGTAATCCGCCTGAAAGCCATTTGGTACCTACATAGTTTTGCATAATTTACGAGAAGAAAAGTCGTAATCCAAAAGAAGAAGCTACATAAAATAATTTTACTGAATAACTTTCCTTATCGACAAAGTGGCCAGAACCGCCATATCCGGTGTAGTTCTCAAGTAGTGTTGTGTAACTAACAGGAAAAAAACAAAATGGCGACCAAAAAACGGCTCATTTTCTGTAGCTGAACATTTTAGTATTGTAAAAGTTTATTTTTACGTCACTACTTCTTTGTGACCGAATTGTAAAAAATACATTGTATACTACCTTATCGAAACCATTTTTTTGCATTCTATGAAAGTTATGGAACGTTAAATAACGAAATGGCGGAACGTTAGTAAACCTGCCTTTCGCATCGTTGGACCTGGGTTCGAGACCCGGGAAGGGGCTGTAAAGTTTGATTTGATGATGTGATTAATATGAGCATTTTAGTAATATAAGTTATATACGGGATTGTTACCATGTACCTTATTTTTAGCGAGTTTCCGATATTTCGGCACTGTTGCAAATGCCATGATCCGTGATCATTATCCGAGCTATCATCCCGTATATAACTTACGAGTATATTACTATAATGTGAGCGACCATGAAAGTTTAAAACAATATATGAGCATTTGTACTCGAGTCACGGGTATCTATGAATATTTCATATCTATATATAATAAATGTATGGCTATCCGTTTCCCTGATACCTATTACACAAACCTGGCAGTGCTTACTTTTAGCTTGGCTTATTTGTGTGAATGTAGAAAATATTATTAAGAAATATTAATTGGACCCATTTATTTAGGGAAAAGAGGGAAAATGGAAACAGCGGACAAAATAAATCGCGCCTATTACTTTAATAATAAACTCGATAGATAAACGTCTTCTAACATCTTGAGAAAGTGGCTTTAAAACAGTATCAATGGCAGCCATTGTCCTATTATTATAATAAAAGGTAAATTAGATTATATAGATTTACTCCCTTTATAGAACAAGTCATCCCTACCTCTACATGAAAACGCAGGTCACTTTAATTTTACTTTACCATACAAAATGAATTTTATTAACCCTAAAACCCCATTGTAAATAAAACCATTGTTGTTTAATTTGAGAACTGGTTTTAACAGGCCTTATTTTTACATACTTTGAAAATAGGCTTACTTTCTCAACCATACGAGGTGATAAAATTACGATACTGATTAGTCGTCGGTATATTTAGAACTTTACGCAAAACAGAACACGTAGTAGTTAGTTCATTGTAAACCAAGGCTATGTGTTAAACGGACATTCAGTAAATGATATTACGAGTGAAATAGTATGCATGAAAAACGGTGAAACTAAAAATTAATAAAAAGATTCATAAACTCTGTACATCATGTTTGTATACATCTTTTACCGACTCGAAAGTACCTGACGTTGGAAATCAATATTGATACTGTCAGCTGTGATGGATGTTTTTTATTCCCAAAACAAAAAGAGGTGTATGTTGTATGAAGGTTTTACCTAAAACATACTAAATTCACTTCATCATGTGATTTTACATACTTTTCCATAAACATCACCAATATCATCGATTTATCAAATCAAATTTGAATTAAATGGTCTTCTTTTTCTTTATGGAACAGGAAAATCGCAGCTGCCATTTTTTTTTTAATCTGTTTATTTGGTATAGCCAAATTTGATCACGCGTAATCCCGTTTGTCTTCTAAAAACCAGAGTACGTAAATAAAATTTAAACCCAACACTAGCCTCTACAATATTGTGCGGGCACGCAGATAGGCCGGCTTTTTCCCGACCCCGACCGCGATAAAGGCAAGATTACAGTACTTTGTCCCGCCTTTTTTCAAAATATCCAATACATCACACGGCATCTGTCTACAACTGATCAAAAGACTTGGTTTTACTCTAACAATCTCTTTACGAGTCAACACTAAACTAAAGCAGATTTTATTGTTAAATTGACACTTATTGTTCTGAAATCATATTTACTTCAGTTTTTTTTTCTAATTCATTCAATGAAGTGCTTGACATTGTTACACGTCTCAGAAAAGCATTTGTACACGAAAAAGCATCATCTCGAGCACCAATTTTATTCGGTTATTTAGTTTATAATGTTTCGAATAGTATTCAAACCAGGAAGGGATAACTGATTCTTCGTAATATTACTGATACGCTAACAAACTTAATTTTCTATAAAAATAAATCAGCACACCTACCAATACAGCGAAAATAACGTTATATGAAAAAATCACGTCTCGAATAAAAGGAATAATAAAAAAAATCATCTTCATTACGACGCAATAGGCTAATTTAAATGTTCCGATACTTCCCTGCATTGTCCAACCAGAATACATCTCCCGAACACAACTCGCGCCATTTTTCCCAACAAAGCGACGCAAGTTACTGGGTATCATCAAGCTCCAGTAGCAATAAATTAAATGACTCGCCCATTGTCATGCAAATACCGACCCTAAAGCGAGGCCATAAAGTCCCCGACGCGAACGCAGATTATGAAAATAGGCGAAATGATGACTGCCCTAGAACATTCGTTGTTTGTTCTGGGAAAAATGTGTTTCTTATGTGTGCCACGAAAGTGGTGACTTTACTGACACTATATTTTTAGTCTTCTCTTTTTATATTTACTTTAAATCTTTGTTGTGCCTCAATCTTTTGTTTTCAAATAGCTTATCTTTTCAATACACAATTTGATACCTGGTAGCAAACAATCATCTTACTAACGAGAGTAAAGTATCAGTCGTAGATGCAAAGTCACAACGAAACCACAGGGAACAGTAATCCACCATAGTAATTTTATTATTAACTGTTAGCATTTCCCTCAAGGGAGTCTCCATATCGTCTAAGAATAACTACAGCACTCTAGCCAGAGATATCTCAGTCATGCATTAAAGACTTGAAACTCCGCTGTTCCACGCCGTGACATACATAAAATCACTAGAGCTTTGCCAACTCTGAACGAATTCGAAAACTTTGATAAAGGACACCTTATGCTAGTTGGGAAAGCAGTAATAATACTTCTTATACACCACAAGATCCCTGCTACAAATCCTTGTAAGGGCATATAATTGCTCTTATACTTATTTATGTATTATCTCCTCATTATGTATCCATATATTATTGATCTGTCGCAGCCAACTTACCTCAAGCAATTTATGTTATATAAGCATTATTCAGCTCTTTTCTTTAAATGTTATATTAGACACATTGGCTGAATGTTATTTAGTCCGCTGGTTAAATTCACCATTTTATAAAACGGCTCGCCTATTTATTGAAAAGCTAGTTGACTTTAAAATTCATTCTATTACTGTCAGTAACATATAACTTCCAGAAGATAAGATTTTTACTGTGATATGTGTAAAAATGCTTCTCGTCGTCAGCGTTAATGGTCCACCGAAAACCTATCGGCAACTCATAACCTATGCCAAATTTCAATATCTCTAGGCTTTCTCGCCCTTTATAATGGTCACTATAGAACCTTTCTTTCCAAACAAAAGTTTTAATTCTACTAGCGCTGTGTGTTAACCACTTTAGCTTATAAATTAAAGAATTACGTCGGTACATTAGTTAGGATCTTATATTAACACAAAAATATCAATACCGTTCTCTCCGTATTTTCCGTTTTTGGTAACACATCGCTTGTAAAGGAAGACAACAGACAAGAATCACTACTCAGAAATGGATTAAGACTTTATTCACAAAGGTATAATGATTTACGACTCTATAATATCTAAAAATTAAAGGCTTCAAACGCAGCGATGTTTTGATAGCGTTATTGGAATATCAGACATTTTCCATATAGCTATAATTATTATTTGATCTCTGCTACATAGCCAATATTAACGTGATACTAATTAATTGAGCTAATTAAACTGCATTGAATTCAAATATTTATTCACTATTACTTCATTTTCTGTAAATTATACTAAGTACTCCAGATAAATTATTTTTACAATAAATTCCTCGAATTCACATCATACAACTTTTTCTGTAAATTTTGCATCGAGTCTTTTCTTTAATGCATATTGGAAGAAACAAAAGTACAACAAAATATTTTCTGGCTGTTCAGTATTTTTTTTTTCTTTTTACTATTCCTTTATTGTAAATATGCCTTAGGGATGCTATAACCATAAAAGGACCTTGAGGTTTTATAAAGAATTATTCTACAAAAAATCAAAATAATACCTAGATTGGTTTAACAGTCGCTATACAATAAAACTTTAATACTTTAAAAATGAACAGATAATACGAGCACGTATATTTATTATCTGTTCATTAATAGATCGACTTCTTTTAAACTAAACTGCTATAAATGTCTAGTAAGACTGGTACAATAAAATCGCAGATTCCTAAATGTACTTACAATAGAGTCATTTACCCAGTGATGTACGTGGGATTTTCCAAGAGTGTATGAACAGATTGGAGCATTAACGTAATCCACTCATCAATTATGTTGACTCAATTTAGGTGTCAGCTAGGCAGCTTAAATATGACATTCATATTGAATCAGATTGCGTGGATGGCTGTTGTTTTCAAGAATTTAGACTAACAATTTTGGACTCGTTCTACGAGAGAAATATTGCGTTTTTAATGATCCCTTGGAAGAGACTAACATTGTTTTTGACTTCTCTGTATATAAGATATTGTTGTCCAAAAACTTGTTCTTTCTCGTTAATATTTGAACGTGGAAGATAATACTTTATTTTATTTTCCCTTTTTCTTACCTCCATATGGAATAACTTACTATTTATAAACAGGTCTAAAGTTGTTCAATGACAGTTCGTCGTGTGTTCGTTGAGATGTCTGGTTTGAATTCGAACCCTGCCGAAGTGCTACGGACGTAGATCCACTCGTAATACAAGGGTGTAGCTTACAACGAGGGGTATTTATAATGTGCCGGATACACGGGTAATATTACCCACGGAGGTATGATTACAAGATAACAGAATTTTAAATAATGTGAGAATCTTGAAGAATAATATTACTTCAGTAGAAAAAAAATTACTACTAGATTGAAGCCTATTTCATAATTTTAAGGGTTTTACCAAAATTTCCACGATGCTTGGCGAGTTAGAGGTCGCAGTAAAAATACCATGTTCCAGAAATAGCTGCTGCCCGTTTTGTAGTCTACGGGAGTAGTATGATAATTACCTATAATATCATTCAGTGCCTCGTTTATTAAATAAAACAAAAGAATGATTACCTAATTAATACTTTCGTGGGAATCGGGAATTTTTGGTGAATTCCAGCAAGTTTACTTGATTTGCATAAGTTATTTAGAAGTATTGCACATTAACCTACGCTAATATTATAAAAAGGTAAATTTGGTCAGTTTGGATGTAGGAGGTAATTTCCGAAACTACTCATCCGATTTTAAAAATACTTCCACGAATATTTAAAATGTAATTTTAAGGTGATTGGTTACATCTTCCCGTTCAAATAAAAACGCTTTTAGTGGTAACTTATTTAACAACCTAAGTCGACGAAAAAATGGTTGAGCGATACGTATTTTACAAATGCTGCCTTAGCGGCATGATATATATAACTTTATATGGAAAAGTTAAGAACACACGAAGTTTTATAAAAATGTCTGCAGCGCCATATACCTATATGTTTAGGTTAACACACAAATTGATAAAACGTGACTTAAAGTTATATCTAAATTTATTTTTAGACTATCACGAATTTAAGTAGGTAATCTTAAGTTCATATCAATAAAAAATTGCTTATCATCTTGTTATGTGAACAAAAATTGCCTTTTATATAATATTGTTTTAGTAATGAGCAAGACGCGTGTGCTATGAGTACAAAATAGGTAATCGCGCAAGTTGGCACAGTAACGTAGTGTTAGTGATATTTTGATTTATTATTAATATTCTTAAACAAAAAAAGGGATTTTAATGTAAATTTAAATAAATTACAATGAAATTTTTACGTGACTTTTTACATATTGCCACTATTTTGTATTTTGAAACAGATACTTAAGTAATGATAAATCTTCCGTAAAATTATAAGGGCGAAGGTTGTGAGTGTTTTTTCACTTATAGCCTGGGTGGCTTTATATAAAACTTTACAACTTTACAACTTTACAATAATATTAATTTCTTTAGTAATATGGAAGACCATATTGACAAGAAAGATAACGTAGGACAGCCTTTAAAAAGACCTCACAGATACACGTCATAATAACAGCAAGATGTTAACTATGTGCTATCGTACACATGTCAACTGTTTTTAAAACGCGTAAAAAAGATTACTTGAGCTTTTTATTTAAACTTTGCTAAACTTGTTCATATATCGCCTTCCACACAGGAGTGAAATAAAATTTGACTTATATATATATATATATATATATGTCGGGGGAAGCGTCAGGATTTTGGTCCGAACCTTCCGATATCACATGGGCAGAGTAGAAATCGTGCACTGAAATGATGTTGTAATTTTTGGACACAGTATTAAGAACCACGTAGCACTTAACAAACTTGTTATAATAAGGCACTTAGCGAAACGTAGGATAGTTCTGTGACGACGTCTACACTTGTTGGCGACTCGATCGAAAGTGAATCGGAGCTCACATGTTGACAACATCACGACTCTGTCGAAGCGCGGGAAATCGTAGTTTCTTATGTTCGCCGGCTAGAGGGCGCGCTTGCGTTCCGCTTAGTATCCGTACTCATGACCGGATAACGACATCGTAGTTTCTTATGTTCACCGGCTAGAGGGCGCGCTCGCATTTCGTTTGGTGTCCGTACTCATGACCGGATACGAAACGGCCATCCTGCGAGACACACGTCCTCGTGTGTTATTCTGAAACAAGACAAAACAACAGACAGTATCGCTCGGTCATACCTGACCTAACTTTTCAGAACTAAACAAAATTAACACTTTATTCATTTTTTTTTATCTACATTCTTTAACTGAAATAATAACGGTTCATTAGATAATATTTTTTTCAAACGATTAGGAACTTTACCAATTCATTAAAACTCACAAATAAATCAAAGACTTTTACAATAAATTTGAAAATCTACCTAGTTGTTACATTAAGCTCTCTTATTATCATTGTTGCTCCGAAACAGGAAAATCGTTATTTCTCAATCATTAAACTTTATTCATTGATAAAAAATCTAACAGTAATATTTCATTCACCAATTCCGTGTCACCCTGCCACAACTGTGACATTCGCGCATCCCCTCATGGGCTCGCCGAGTCCAACGACTCTACGGTTTCTTCCTGAAACCCGACCTCCGCCAGATCTACCCGCGTACCGCGTATCCACGGACTACCAATCCTCATGGTAGATGCCGATTTCTACTGGACTACGGCTACGAAATAGTCTAGTACGGTCAACTTCCGTGTCACCTTGACACGACGTCACAACATTACGCGCATCCCCTTATGGGATCGCCGAGTCTAACGACTCTACGGTTTCCTCCTGAAACCCGAATGAAACGTTACCTACACACTGACTGATCCAACTTCGTCATCATCGCTTTACTCTACATTATCTGTCTCGCAAACGATTTTCTCTATTTCGGGCATTTTCCTGAGCCTATCGTGAGCATATTTGTAAGTGATTCTAGATTAGTGATAAACCCAAAAAAAAAACAAAATTACTCGATATCGTATCGCCCTATATTCGGATATAGGGCGATAGCGACCAGCACCTATTCAGAATCTGATGGCCCATCATTATTCCTGTCTCTATTCATCCAGTGCATCTGCAACTGCCCTCTCATAGAAAATGTGAATTCTCATACAAATCTTGGCTTAAAAATAGATAAAAAGTTTAATTGGGGCCTTCATATTGCTCATGTCTGCAATAAACTTAGAAAATTTTTTGCAACATGACTATTTTAAGGACTCGAATACCCTTTAAAGTAAAATAAATGTTATATAACGCACTTGCTGGTTCATACATACGTTATGGTTTATGTAGCTACGGACGAACTTACAAAACATACACAAATCTAATTTATAATCTCCAATTACGAATAATAAAAACTATTGTAAGTAAAAATATCAAAAAAACAACATTCTTCGGATGAAATTAAATTATTTCAACTATGTGAAATATTATCTATCCAATTTCAATTTCAGAAAAACATTTAAGTGAAATCTTTTTCAATAAAAAATTTAAAACATTGAATCACCTAGATTTACTCGTGGGATCGCTCGAAACAAAATGCTTACGACATAGGCGAATAATGTCTACGGCGAAAGAACTACCGCTTACCTCGTACCGCGCTTGATTAATCAACTACCCGCAGATATTGATGGTTTGACTCAACTGAATTTAAGGTACGAATTGAATAAGTACTTTTTCAAGACTTTTTTTATGCACCTAGTTTGCTTCTTGTAAAAGAGTTTATCAACTTGATTTCTTTTTTTCTAGTGTATTTATTGTATCTTAACGCTTGCTTTAAACAGCGTGGCTTTAAACCTTTGTGGATTTCTATACGCGGTTTTTGAACAATACAATGTAATTTATTTTGAATACGTTACTAAATAAATGAAAAAAAAAACTGGTTGGTTGCCTGTAAAGTCGGTATACGGGCGAAAGTTTTACGTGACAACGACTTTGAGTGGTAAAATAATTTTAATGTGAATATTCATTCGTATAGTAGGAAGAAGGATGAAATAATAGTAACAATTTAAAACATTTATTTATACAAAGAATTATATTTAAAACATTAATTTATAGGCACGCGTCCCTTCCACTTTTTATGTCTGTCTCTCTCGCTCTTAGGCGGGCTAACCATGCCCGAGTGGAAGGGACGCGTGCCTCTCACTCGCTCTCATTGTAAGCGCATAACGTGAGCGGAGCGTAACGCAGTTTCTTGAAGTGTCACCCGGCAAACCAATTTATAAGACGTTGTCACGTCAAAAAAGTACGTCTAGAGTTCAATTCTTGGAGTGTGTAGCGGTCTCCATCTAAAACTTTAATTATTTGAAACGGACCTCTGAATTTTGTGTCTAACTTTAACTGGTTCCGCTCTTAGTTCTCTATCAAAACAAAATTTCCTATTGAAAACTTTTGCAACGGAGCTTTTGTTTTATCAAATCGTCCCTTCTCGTAATCAGCACACTTCTCCATGTTCTTAGAGGCCTCAGTCCTAAGAGACGGCAAGTCTATCTCTGACACTACCAACTCATCACTTGTCATCAAAGCTAAAGGACGTGCTGCTTTTCTCATCACAAGCTACAACGGATTTGATTTGTTACCAGATTGACTGTACAATTTAGAGCAAGTTGCACATCTCCTAAAGAGTCTTGCCACGATTTATCTTTGTCAGCCTCTACCTGACCGTTCACGCGGCTAGACACCATTGCAATACGATGAAGATAGTTATTTTACTATCACGGAAGTCCCGGAACTTTCACTTCAAAAGCAACGACCCTAATCAGCGATTTTACGTATGGGAGCACCTAATAATGCCCCACTGTTCTTTATTACTTTGATAACTAACTAATTAAACTAAACTAAGAAAATTTAACTAAAAAAAATCGTCAAAAGCAACATCATTTAGGTATACAGAAGTAGCTAGGCTATGTACCATGATCGTTCACGGCGACACTTCATTAATGTCAATCTCTAAATTTAGTTAATTGGACTCGAGTACCTCTATTTGCCACGATCTTACAGAAATAGAAATTGCTGTACTTGTACCACTCTGTACATCCACAACACCGTGTGTATCACCCAATGACTACACACTACGGTCCCCCGGGACCACGACCTTTACCTAAGTCAAATGCACACCGTGTAGCCACAGACTACTTAGGTTTCCTCAATAGACACCGATTTCTACCGGGCTACGACTGCGTAATGACTCTAGGTACGGTCGACACCTTTACGGCTCAAGATCCCACTCGAGTTCCCACAAAAAAAGTTATTATCATTGATCAACATGTAACTCAACTTCAACTTCGACTGGTACATAACCCTTTGGCATCCTTCTCAACCGATCATATGCGTACTTGTAAGGTTAGAATTTACAGCTTTCAAAGTTTAACTATTACCATACGTAACGATACAGACCTATCGATATTATTTAGATCGGGGGTAGGTTCATAAAAAAATTAAAAGAATTCACACTAACATTTTTGTTCAATAAAAACACAATTGCAGTCATTCAACCAAAAAATGTTCCGGTCGATCTTATTATCATTTTCAAATAAAGGTCTTGTAAAACTTAAAAAAAATCGCAAATAGTTAAACGTTACACAACATTATACCTGTTCTGCGCTGCATATTTGTGTTTAACTTATAACCGTCACGACAGTAACATTATTAAAACGTTAACCACTCAACTTTGAACAACACTATCCTTAATATACGAGCATTCAGCACCAACATCGTACGAAAAACAATATCGCTCACCTTTATGATCTAAGGTACCCAACGACGCTAGCATCCACACGTAACTCGTTCCGCACTGCTCCAGTGCCGTCAGCTTGACCGCCATCCAAACAAATCCGCTGTCACGTACCATGATCTTGCGTCTATAGTCACCTTGTCAAGGTTAAACTCATCTCAACTGGAAAGTTTGTCTTTGGAGCTTAAATTAACTTACGCATTTGTAGTTTTTGAATTTATAACAGTCTGTCATTTCATTTCATTATTATTATGAAGAAAATCATTTGCACGATTCGATCCCAATTCTGATGTCGGGGGAAGCGTCAGGATTTTGGTCCGAACCTTCCGATATCACATGGGCAGAGTAGAAATCGTGCACTGAAATGATGTTGTAATTTTTGGACACAGTATTAAGAACCACGTAGCACTTAACAAACTTGTTATAATAAGGCACTTAGCGAAACGTAGGATAGTTCTGTGACGACGTCTACACTTGTTGGCGACTCGATCGAAAGTGAATCGGAGCTCACATGTTGACAACATCACGACTCTGTCGAAGCGCGGGAAATCGTAGTTTCTTATGTTCGCCGGCTAGAGGGCGCGCTTGCGTTCCGCTTAGTATCCGTACTCATGACCGGATAACGACATCGTAGTTTCTTATGTTCACCGGCTAGAGGGCGCGCTCGCATTTCGTTTGGTGTCCGTACTCATGACCGGATACGAAATATATATATATATATATATATATATATATATATATATATATATATATATATATATATTTCTATGGATATTATATTTGATATAGGTATATAATATCCATAGAAATTTTAACAAGAATAAATTCAACTTGTCTAAAGAATAAGGCGGGACCGAACTGAACCCGTTTTCAAATATATAGTAATTCTTTTAAATATAAAAATATATCAGTAAAATTATATAACTAAATATAAAAATTACATAGTAGTTTCTTCTTTTAATGATTATGATTAATTGTGTTTGATACTTGTAAAATAATAAGATGATGTAGGTTATGGTTGCCTGGAATATGTAGAGATTGTATTCAGCTTAAGGTTTACTCAGAAAAATTCAACGGGTTTGTCAAGGTTTTGGTAGCTTGATTGAAAGAACACTCGGCCGGATAGCGAGAGTTTGTGAGTTCAAACCCGAGCCAAACCTGAGACAAGTTTTTTTTATTTCTTAAAATTCCTTTAACTCGATATTTAGTTGTTACACTCCCGCTTATTGCTTATTTAAATAAAATCGCTTGAACCGAATTTACAACTTTTTAGTGGTGAAGTGAGATCTTTTTATAAATAATAAATGTCAGAGGGATCGGATGTCCTTCTCGGAAGGACTTCCAATTTACGAACTGGTAATAGACTTAGCAGTTTATAGTTACTTAGAGATAATGAAATACACAATAAAACAGACAATTTCATTTGTATTAGTTAATTAGTTAGAAACGTGCATGCTTAAAATATGAGTTCCATTACCTTAACTATCACCTGTAAAGGAGTCTAAACGTCAGGATAAAAACAGAAAACAAGAATAAATGTGTCGTAGTTCCTCTTAAAGTGAATTAATTTGGATATTCTGCAGAAGAAGCAGAAAATAAGAAAAAAAACACCAGAAATTAAAAATCTACACGTAAAGTGATGGGTAGGTCAGTTGATACTTAATTGTTTGATAAATATCCATACAGTATACAGCTTTTAAAATATTTTTTTTATTAGCTGATCACCGATTACTTAGTTCTTACACTATTATTTCTCAATTTATCCTAAACTTATGCCTAATGTCCCATATAGTAATATTCTTTATAGTTACGAAACAGTTCCAAAGAAAAGGCGATTTTTCCAATGCACTTCAACGTTTTTCTACAAACAGGTACCAATACGACATTTTAAATCAAACAGACTGCCGCCGGAGGGCACGACTCAATATAATATTTTATTAAATTCCGATACTGCGACGGCGAAAATAGGAACTGGCGCTATCCGAAATTCTCGAAAACAAGACTTCCATCCGACGGTGATTTGTTTTCTTACAAAAATAATCATGTAAATCGAAAAATATAGCTTGTGGAAAATTCTTAAATGCTAAAACATGGAAAGAGATTCAGTGATTTTAAAACTGGTATGGAAAAGTCCGTTTCGTCTGAACTTTCTGTGACTCGCATAAGTAAACGGATTCAGGATGATTTGCTGCTTGTTTCAGAAAACTCTATCACACGAACTTTGTATGGAGTATTCTATTGTGACTTTGTTTTGTATACATATGATATCGTTTGGTATTTCAGGTCTCCTTGTAGTTTTTAATACATACAAATACGATTACTTGCATTGACCCTTTTTTGATATTAAAATAGTATAAAGAAATCACCAAAGCATCTCTATATTGCATATAATATAAAATAAATATTTTGAATTTTAGCTCGCTACTGCTGTTTTTTAAGTATATTTTTCTATATTTAAGAATTAACTTGTTTCCATATTACATTGATATTTCCTAAAAGCTAGCGAGGTTAAAGTAATACGAATTGACACCGTGATAAAAAAAAATCGATAGATAAACATATAAATTATTGAAATAGGTAAACAATAATTACATTTGTGTTTTAGCTGTCACCACATTCAAGTGCCACTTACACTTATATCACACAACAATTAGTGAGAAACAATCAGCATGTCAGTTTCTGACGCCAAAACAATCACAACAATACCTCGACAAAACCATTTCCCTGTCGCGCTTCTAATATCAATTAGGCTACGACTCACGCTCGTCACAGTTTCATAGCGCTACTCCCTCCTCCTTTGTAAGGCAGCGACTATTTATACAGACAATGGCGGATGGAGCTAATCAAAGGATCTATTGAGAAATATAAAAGAAAATAGAACTTCAGGTTCAATTGGTCCCTTTTATGAAATGAGCCCTTCTGAAAGTGTCCCTTTTTCAAAATATCCGTAGCCCAAACACATTTTTCGCTTTCTCCTCTTTTCTGAATATCCCTTTCTAAACGTCCTTTTCCTACGAACAGCTTTATGCGTCTGAATGGTTTTATTTAAAGAACATTTCATCAAAGTGACTAATTGAAACCCTTGGACATTTTGGGAAAGGGTCATTATGAACTTGATTGAAAGTTTACATTTTATTTTATTATTACTTATAAAAATTTGTACGCTAAACAACGTGAGATTATAAGGATTCAGTTTTCTAATATTTTAATTGCCTAGAAACGTAACTAAAGACTGCCTATAATTAACTAGAAACAAATTAGTTAATAGTAATTTTTACCTTACAGACTCACTGTACCCTTGATCGTATATTTGGCAGTACATTGGCTCTTTTAAAATTATCATTCCCGGGTACTTATTCTAATATCTATTGATTAATATCCAATTTATTTTAAAACGAGCAATTCTTGTACCTATATTTTATTTCATGTATCTCGGAAAGGGCTCTAATGATTTGGATGGAATTATCTTTGTAGATAATGTATAATTTACTAGGCGATGTAGTCGCTAAGCATAAAGCTACGCTGGCACCATACATTGGAGCGGAGCGTAATACCTAAAAAAAGAAAAAAAATGTATCGATGGGAATTTTTGCGAATTTCAAAATTCGGGTCCACAATCTGGTCCTAAACCTGTTGATTCGATTCTACACAAAAAATATTAAAATCGATTAAGAACTTGGGAAGTTATGGCGTAACATACATTGCGCCATTGAAGCTGATCCATGGGAGCTTCGCCTCGCACCGCTCCAATAAGTATACCTACATATATATTTACATTTTGATTTTACACATTTTTTAATAAGCTTATTTATGGTAATGTTGCAAGGCAACCTTTATTCTTTCCCGTCATTAAACAAAAATATCTAGCAACACATGAGCGAAGATCGGTCGCCCAGGTACCAATAGGTAAATAAAAATTATAAAGATTTTCGTGGCCGTGGTCAAGAAAATTTGTAACCGAAGCTCCTCAAAATAGTCCGAAACTTTAAAAAGAGAGTTACCGGACCTGAGTATGGGCACAATACCTTACGCCGCGTTCAGCTCATCTCATTACTTCGACCGACGATAAATAAACCATATCACTATTTATATACGTACTAATAACCTCCTATCGCCACCCTCCACTTTCGCTACCACCCCTTTTATCGCCGAAGTCTCAGTCATGGCCTAAGATTCGGAGCGGTAATCACAGTTAGGAATGTCATCCAAATAGTTCGGAAGGGCCGCGGTTATGAAGCCCAGTTATGATATCTTACTGAAAATGTAGGAGGAATGTAGGAGCAAACTCCAGAACTAGAGTTCATCCCAGTTATATATTGCGTCCATCGCCTTCAGGCTTGCAACAGTGCTATAAAAGAATGACCTATATTTCAGTTCATTTATTGATAATAGTTTTTACAGAGTTTATAACTTTAATAAGTCCCTATTTAAAATACAAGTACATTGCAATATATCGTTCAGTGTGTCAGATTCGTTTGTTGAGTCTGGTTTAATAAGATTTTGCCACACTGACTCCTAATTTTAAAAAGAGGTATATAAACATTTTACTTTATTATTACATATTCGATAAATACAAGTTATCTTTTAAAAAAACAACAAAGAATGCTTGATGTTTACGCTCTCAAACTAAAACCGTTCTTTAAAAAAAAATGGAATATTAATATATGACAATGAGCTGATATATCTTTCCGACACAAATAAATGTTCTTGAAAGTTCCGATCTGACGTCGATTTTATAATCCCAAACCATCGTGTAGAACAACTCTAAACAACTAAAAAGTAGTAAGCTCTTTTCTTTTGAATGCGCGGTGGGACAACTGTTTGGAGGTTGCAAGTTTTTCGCAATACATGGGTGTATAAAATATTAGGCAGTTGAGATACAGTAGCGGGGCCACAAGGGAGCAATGAACTGAAAACAGAGTGATAAGAACTCTTTTCTTATTCCTTTGTTTTCTGTTTAACATATGTATGCAAGGACCAAGAATCGCAACAATACGTTGTTCCTAATACAGTAAAATTTACAAAGGTCTTTACACTACTTTACAATACTTTACAATAATTTTAATTTAATTGATAATAACAGTAGTTTGTTTAAATTATCATTGTTTAAAATAGGTAAGATATAGTTATTGGAATTACAAACGAATGGTGTAAAATATGATTTTAGCTGTATCAACATTTTGGATGTAATACTTAGTGGTATATTAATAGTAAGTTTCACATCAGCAATCAAGGGCTATTTTTATTCTGACATATCTTACGACTGTAATGCGAATCATGTTTAACCCAGTGATTATTTACTCTGGGCAGTCAACTGGACTTAATGCCATTAAGCTTAAATAACTATAAAGACAGTTACAACTAGATGGCCGGAGCCTAAGAAGTTCCACACGAAGAATTTCAACTAAATTCACATCATCATCGTCAGCCGTTACAAGACTTCTGCTGAATATAGACCTTCTTTTTAGAGTCCCGCAACCTTCACCAGATAATCGGTCCACGTAGCCTTCCCACGCTGCGTCGTCTTGTTCGTGGTCGATACTCGAAAGCCATTTTTTCCAGCGGTCATCAGTCTTGCAAGGGATGCGACCTTTCCGTTGCCATTTCAGTTTAGTAACTCAAAGAACAATGTCGAGAACATTAGTTCTCTTTCGGATGTCCTCATTACGAATTTTATCACGCAAAGAACACCGAGCATAGTCCAATTTACACCACAGTCACCTTTTTTTGTCACCACTTCTAAATCACTGGTCATAAAGACCCGAAAGAAAAATCGACCATATTCCACGATGTGGGTTTGTTGGTACTGACTGAAGATGCATGAATTTACCGTGTCTTCTGGAGTACGACGAAGGACGTGATAATAATTTCATCATCACAGATACATCCATGACTGAGCCTAGCGAAAACTGCTTAACGTCCGCAGTCATATACCGATTGGCTAAACACTACGCAATCTAGCTCCTACAATTAATGGCTATCCAAACCAGACCTTAAGACTAAATCTCCTAATCCATAATTTCTTCCTTTTTACAAGGTCGCTATACTCCATCGGTTGAGATATAAGCTTTCGTAACTCAAAAACACGTAACACAAGCAATATCTTACCATGTGACGTTAACGAAAATATCGATAATGTATTTAACGCATTATTAATATTATTTCTAAATAAAATGTTTACCAGTCTGCTCACTCTTGGCCCGTCCGTCAACGTTTCCATGGCTAACACAAAGTCTTAAGTCCCCGAGAAATCGAGTTTGTAAAAAGTCAATATCCTTTGCTCTTACAATTAAAATAAAGACCATCTTGGGTAAGATCACCCCGAGAGTGAGTGGAGCCAGGGGAACAGCATTCGATGGAGAATTATCTATGATTCAACCGTTGCGTATTACAATGGTAATGGAAGCACAGCATATCTTAAATAATAACGGTAACTGTAGACGATAAATGAGAAGCGGCGTATTCTAAATTATGTCTCTTATTGCGCTCTCCAACCTGCCTGCTAAACGTGGAGATTTGAGCAAAACACCCTTTTTGGGATTAGACGTCTTTAGGCTGAGATGATGATATTACGAGGGAAGTTCCATGTTGCCATTACGTCTTACGTATTGCGATTAAAGAAATCGCTTGAAAGAAAGCTTGAAAACTGCTGGTGGTAATAAACAAAGCCCATTTACAACATGGGGTACTCGTATGAGTATACTCATATATAGCTAATTAAAGTCATGTGGAAATATTAAGTAAGAAGTTTTCCTGATTTCTGACTCGTAGCCCCATCAATTATGCTCCAACGAAATTTTAGTAAAAATACTAAAAAATCGTATTTGTTCGATTTTTTGGTCGAGTTTTTTTTTCTTAGTAGTAAAGAAACAAAATTGGGTTAAGTCTTAAGTATCGTAATAAAATAGACAATAATGGCTTACTGACTGGCTAATAATGGCTGACTACGCCACATTTGTAATGGCTGGTCATACGATGGGTGACAAAAAATGATAACATGCCCCAGAATGCATCTGCAATTATAAGTACTCATATATGCGCACCACGAGGCTAATTTGACCTTAACACCTTTCGAAACATTAAACTTCCCGAGATAAATGAACAACTGCGCCATCCAGCTCCTATATACCCGAACTGAGCCGACCATCTGTGTAACCACATATCAAATAAAAGAGATGTTTTGGATACACCCCAATCTAGTGGCCCACATACAAACCCTATGATCTCGCTGATCCTTTGACCCTATGATCTCGCTGATCCTTGGGACGATACGAGAGTCCGTCTCCAGACCCGATTTCCCCGATAACACACCTCTCTTCTATATAACTTTTAAATAGTAGCAAAGCAAAATTGAGTATGTATACTTATGTGTATACAAAAACTTCTATTCAAAAACTACATCCTTTGATAAGGTTTTCAGCATTAATAACTAAAAAAATTTCAAGAATATAATTCGTTTTAAATTGCCCTAATTTTCGCAATTACAGAGTGGTATCTCTTGAGATTTTGTAAAATACAAAATTGATTTAGAGACTTAGTTGACATTCATGCCTATTCATTTGCTATAACCCTTATCCAAACTTGAACTCTGTTTGTACTTTTGTAATTGTAAATTATTTAATTACAAACTGAAGTTTCGTTACGTTAGCATTAATATTTCGTTAGTATTAAAATCTGGGTTATATCGACAGTTTTATATGAACCTGTAATTCATTTTAGACATAATTATGAGTAGAGTCTTTACTCCAATGCACTTAAAATAAATATCTCACATTTTTTACCTTCCACCCATTTGACCTCTTCTGCTGACAAGATTAACTGACACAAGAATCTTATCAATTTTCACAGTTTACATTTAAAAAATTATATATCTTTACCATACATAATCAATATAAGATAGGATTTTGAATTTATCTCATATTTATTAAATTGAAAAAATGCAAAAAATATATAAAATGTTAAAAATAATCAATCTACATCTACATACAAATCTTTCATCTTTATTATAAAGAGGAAAGATTTGTATTTTTGTATGTTTGCAATGAATAAACTCAAAAACTACTAAGCCGATTTCAAAAATTCTTTCACCATTGGAAAGCTACATTCACGTTGAGTAACATAGGCTATATTTAATGCTAGAAAAAATTTAAAAAATATTGTCCACCCGTGCAAATCCGGGACAGGCCGCTAGTCTATACTAATATTATAAAGAAGTAAAGTTTGTGTGTTTGTATATTTGATAAATTGTAAGGGGTAATCTCGGGATCTACTGAACCGATTTTAAAAATTCTTTCACCAATAGAAAGGCACATTATTGCTGAGTGTCATAGGCTATAATGAATGCTAGAAAAAAATTAAAAAAAAATTTCAACCCTTGCGAAGCCGGGACGGGCCGCTAGTATAATATAAAGATGGAATAATAAAAAATAAGAAAAAAAACATAACGAATTGATAATATTTTGTGTAAAAATAATTATCAATAATATTAGTTAGTATATATAAATCAATACCACACATATAGGATTAGCATATTGCTTTACATAATCAGCCGTTTACTCAATAGTTAATTGGAAAAGCCTGTCTAACGCTATCAAACACGAAATTTGTTGTTGTCAAATGTATTGTTGTTCTCAACTACAGAACTATTTGAATTGGTATTGCATTTTAGCTGGTACGCTACTCTATAAATCAGTCTGTTAGACACTTCAAACATAGTTTCATTGTATAGAAATTAATTTATTAAATGATTAACTTAACCTTAGCCAAATAACCGAATTTCTATACAAACAATATATCCAATGTAAATTAGTCCTATAATTTTAAGGCGGCCGTAACTCGTCGCTCAGTGTTTAACCCAAGCGAATCTGGTTCCACCCTCACTGTGTACTACCTTCGTGGAACCAATCGAAACTCAAACGCTTAGCTCACCACGAGGGGTTAACTGAAATATTTATAATTTGCTTATTGCTTTGTAGTTATTATCCATTAAAAAGGTACAAAAAAGCAATGTTTTTTTATAATTTTATATATTTCGTGCATTTTTTCAATGCTATCTTCTAAGATAAATTATTTTAATAGAAAAATACTCATTGGACCGGACTTCCAAAGGTTGCGGGTTCGATTCGAATTTCTTTCGAGTTTCTCGGTAAATTATGTATTCAGATAAGATTTTCCTTTTTAAATCTACTTTGTTGTAAAAACGAGATTTTACACAAAAAACTTGTTTTAATGATTTGCTTACTTTGGTTCAATTGTCAGGCAACCATTGTTACAACGAGTGGAGCTCGGACATCTATGTACATTAATTATTAAAAGGTAATTGAAAATTATTTTATTTTGCTGCATTAATACTTCGGACACTTTTGAATCGACGGCTACGTTTTGAAATACAGCACAGGTAGCGAACTATCAAAATATAGGCTACTAGCGGCCCGTCCCGGCCTTGCACGGGTGGACAAAATTCCTTAAATTTTTTCTAGCATTCAATATAGCCTATGACACTCAGCAATAATGTGCCTTTCAATTGGTGAAAGAATTTTTAAATTTGGTTCTTTAGATTCCGAGATTACCCCTTACAATTTAACAAATATACAAACACACAAACTTTACTTCTTTATAATATTAGTATAGACTAAGGACGCATTATTAAATTATTTTTTTTGTTATTTCACTAGCGGCCCGTCCCGGCTTCACACGGGTGGAAAAAATTCTTTATTTTTTTTCTTTTATTAAATATACTAGATTTCCGCTCGCGGCTTCGCCCTCGTGGAATTCGGTTATATTGCGGTATAAAGCACAACAATAAGAAAACTTCTCATTCCCACGGAAAAATCTAAGAAGCGCGATGTAACGCTGGATACAATTAGTTGTTAAACCAAAACTGAATGGTACTCTATATTATATGTTTTCCCTTGTGGAGCAAAAACATGCATATTTTGGGCACTGGAAACCCGGGAACACGCTACATAGAGCTGACCATGCGAAAAACAATGTTTTTCCAAGTGTACTCCAGCAACCCTTAGAGTTTTGACTTGTGCTTTATTAATGGTCATTGCAAATGAAACCCTTATAGGAAATTGTAGACTTTTAAATTGAAATGGGAGGTCTGTTGGAATAATCGGATTCCGAGGAATGAGTCATTTAGTGAATCATTTAGCTTCAAAATTTACATGTTCATATTCGTTTGCAACATATAAGTAGATGTAAAAAAACAGTTTAGACAATAAAACAAATTGTACGTCATCCCTCGGGAATTCCTCATTTTCGGGGATTCATTATCGTATCATTTAGCTTCTAAATTTACATGTTTATATTCGTTTGCAATATTTTACCTTGTTTTAAACGACACACAGCGCCATCTACAATCCATCCATCAAGCAAACAATATTTTTGTTTTTCCTCGGGAATATCAATTTTTATCCAGGATAAAAAGTACCCTATTATTTAATCCGGACTTTTATCTTTACGTCTGCAAAATTTCAAAGCAATCGGTTCAGTAGTTACGGCGTGAAAGCGGAACAAACAAACAAACAAACAAACTCACTTTCCGATTTATAATATTAGTAAGGATTTCCGTTCGCGCCATCGAGCGTCTGGTAGGCAAACTACTTGCGGTTAATGCGTTGCTATGGTAAAGCATATACATTGAAAAAAGAGCTGGAAAAAGAAAGGACAGACAAACAACAAATTTGTGATCTTAGATTATAGATTAAGTTTGTGTTATTAATTATTTGATGACCGCCATGGTCTAGCGGCTCATATAGCGGTTATAAATGCCACTCCAGGATTCAGTAGGGGCAATGTAGGAAACGGAGTTTACTAATAAAGGGGTTTAGGTGTTGTATTTCTACATTCCATAACACAAGCGCTTAAGCTACTGACCTTGGGTTCAAAACAGTGTATGTGAGGTTGTGTTATATTATTGTAATATTATAAGCCTACTCCAAAGTAAACTCTGTAAAGCTTGTGTTATGCTTACTAGGATAACAGATACACATAAGATATAAAATACGCGTGTAAAAAACAACTACGCCTCCGAGACCTCAGGTGGGATTCGAACTCACGGCCTTTCGCTATCCGGGCGAGTACTCTGACTGCTGAGCTACCGCTATAACACTTTTTTATTAAACGTAATTATAGCTGGTTCCATCTTAATCGATTGTTTAATATTTGTAAAAATATTACTTTCGATGTTGCAGGTAGTAACGATATAGCTTATAGTAGCTTATATAGCTTATAGTAGTATATAGCTTATAGTAGAAATTAAAATTCGTTCGTAAAATTCGACACGTCTGCCAGCGTCTCGGTAGCTCAGCGGTCAAAGCACTCGCCCGGGTTCGAATCCCACCTGAGGGCTCGATTTTCCTTTTTTAATGTACTTTGTTGTAAAAACGAGATTTTACATAAAAAACTTGCTATAAATTTAATATTTGGCTACTTCCATTTTGTATTTTTTTTTGTATTTGTATTCTTTACATTTAACCCTTAAAAAAAATACAATTTATAACAAATTTGCTTTATATAACATTTTGAAAGTTAGAATCGTGCTAAAATATTTTACATGTATGACGACCATTACTTTAGTCATCCTCTGATCATGGCTCCTGTAAAGGGAATCGAAATCGAGGAATCGAAGGATTAAGTATAAAGTATGCGCCAATATCCGATAAATCCGTTGTTATATTTAGCAGCCTTTATATTTTGGTCATCCATCCGATTAGCGGCCCCAGCCAAGCTTGCTTAACCTTCGTGGTCACAGGTCGAACGCACTGACTCTTACTATATACTTCTCACGAAATTTAGTTTTCATTAAATACAACTTTAGTTTCGTCATGTTTGCCTTGAAGCCAGGACACGTCAATTGACTTTGCCAAATTGGCTCGAAAAAGGGTAAAGAAAAAGGCCATAGCGAACGAAATAAATCAATCAAATAAAGTGTTTTTATTAGATCGACATGAAAAGCAGAGGGGATAGCTAAATTCTAAAAAAAACTTTTATTCAACTTGCAATGTACGTTTATTTGGGTGAAATCTTGCAACTCAATTTTGAAGCACATATCTTCAACCGATTGAGCTGAAATATTGTATACATATTCAGTTTCGATGACAATACATGGTTCGCAGTGTGACGTTATTCTAAATCCAACATGGCGGCAGATCCAACACGGCACACAAGTTATTTTTAATGCAATCCTACAATATGGGTATCAAATGAAAAGGATTGCTAAGAATAAGTCAAAATGTAACATGACATCACTCTAAATGTAATATGGCGGACTTCTAAAGCTTGAAACTCAATTTTGAAGCGGATAGCTTCAACCGATTGAGCTGAAATTTTGTATACACATTCAGTTTGGATGACAATACATGTTTAGCTTTGTGACGTTATTCTAAATCGAACATGGTGAAACCCCTCAGATGGCGGACTCATTTTTGTTAATGCTTTCCTAAAATATAGGTATCAAATGAAGGGCTTGCTGGGAATAAGTCGAAAAATTAAGTAACGTCACTCTGAATCCAATATTGCGGACTTATAAAGCTTAAAACTCAATTTTAAAGCGGATAGCTTCAACCAATAAAGCTGAAATTTTGTATACATATTAACACGTTGAGCGCCACGTCAGCCTTCGATGGCTGACACTAGACTTTCCGTTTAGGCCGCGTCAGCCATCGGTGGCTGACAGCGTGTAACATGAGAACTATAAAATTTTACACTATTTTTATGTTACAATGAATCCCATTAATCCTGTAATGATACCAAATTAAGTGAATTTTAAATAAAGTATTTGTAATTCCGTAAAATAGTGTACAATTTTATAGTTCTCATGTTACACTCTGTTAGCCACCGATGACCGACGCAGCCTAAACGGAAAGTCTAGTGTCAGCCATCGATGGCTGACGTGGCGCTCAACGTGTTAAGTTTGGAAGACAAGACATGGCTAGCAGTGTGAGTTTTAATGCTTGCCTAAAATATGGGTATCAAATGAAAGGATCTACTGAGAGTACGAATACAAGTTAAAAAAAAATAAGGTGCTAAACATAAACTCCGTTGCTCCAATTTTGCTCCGTCTCGATTTTTTGTGTACTGGGGTTTTTTGAGGTCTCGATTATTATATTGAGTTCGAATTGTTCTTGTCTGTAATATCTGTAATATAAGTTTGCAACCTATCTAGGAGAAAGATAACTCCAAAATTAAACGAGAAAAAAATGCAGGGCAGTACCGTCGACCATGCCGCTGTATACTTAGGCTCGAAGCGCTTCGCTGCTGGTCAAGCATACATGGCCTTAAGTAGAAAAAAACATTAGACGATCTCCTTTTTGAAAAGCTAGACTATTCGAAATTAACCGGCAAATGACCTTGCAACAATGATGCGTTAATGAGATGAACAGACTGAAAAACGTGTCTGGCAATACTAAAAAGTAAATTAAAAGTATAAAACCATTTAAAAAATAAGCTTTTACTAAAATGCGGTAAAAAGAAAAAAATAAACTCTACTTTAAAACTTATACTATCAACTTATAATGTCATTACACAAATTATATGATATAAAAGCTTGTCTTTCTTAGGCAGACGCCTTTTGATCATTTTATTTAAATTGCTCTCTTTTACCCTTTCGTTCCATAAACTAAATCAAATCATTTAGTTTAAAAAAAATGTCTTTATTATAAATATACAAAAATTAACACATTAAGGGTAAGTTTAATAAATAAAAATATAGTCGCTTGGTTTTATTTACAACTATGTAACATGTGTTAAATTTACGTGTAAATATATAATACGCAGCAAAGTTAATTTATCCAAAATCCAAAATGGTTTTTTTTGTCTAGATTAAACACAAACACATTTGCTTAATGATTCTGTATTAATAACAAGGGTCCATGCATACTACGTTTTTTTAACGACGCGCGTAGCGTCGTCGGCGCGTTTCAAAGACATGGTGTGCACAGACTCTAAGATTTTTTCACCTTTTGCATACCTATCATATATAAGTTATCGGCTGGTTTGATCTTCCTGTCTTCTGTAATTAAGAACCTTAAAACAGTATATGTTTTCTCAACATATATTTGTGTGGCGTAGTTATTTTTATATTAATTGAGATAAGAATAAATAAAGAGCTTGGCATAAGAGCTAAAGGTTTAATTGGCTGAAAGGAATAAAACTTTATTGAAAATATCGTCTGCGAGTATGGCCTGAAAGGAACGCGTTTTATTATCCAAAGATATTTCTATAGTGCTTGGATGTTCCCGATCGGAGCCTGGAATTCTATAGAAACATTCGTTTTTTTTTAAAGAAATCCCTTTGTTCTATCTGGAATTATAGCAAACTATGCTTGTATTGTACAAAAGAAATATATATACTTTTACGGTATTTGCAACAAAGGATCTTATTGAAATCAAGTTTATCTTTCAATTTGTTTGATTTTTTTGTCGTTATTAGCCATCTATAGAGAATGGTGTAGTTAGCTCTTTTTGTAAATAATAACAGTAAGATGGAGGTCGGTCCCCCTGTTTCTTTCGCCAGTTCTTCTCGGATGGGCCTCCCAATTTCCGAACTGGTAGTAGACTCAGTAGTATACAACGTAATCGTAATGAGAATTTAAAAACAAATTAAATTAAAAAATAAAACAATTTGATTTATATAAACATTTTAACAATTAGGAACGTGGCCGATTAAAATATTGTGAAGGTAGTAGAAAATACATGACAACCATTACCTTAGTAATCCTGCGATCACGACGCCTGTAAAGGAGTCGAAACGTCGGGATTGAATATAAAATAAATTATGCGCAAAATCCGTAAAAAAGTGTTTTATTCTAATCTATAGACAATGTTCTTCGAGTGGATGCTTGGAATATGCATGTAGCAAGATTGCGCAACAAAATGATTATATTTGTTGCAAGCAAAAATAGCAACATTGTTTCTCGGTACAACTTAAACTTTAAGCAAACTCTTATTCTTAGCGAAACAAAGAGTATTATAATGTTTTCTAGTTGAGCTCTCGAAAGTAACTTTTGCTTACAAGTTTTATTCCTACAACCTTGATGTGAAGTGTAGGTTATTTTTTGTTTTGATTTAAAGAAAGTTTATCATTATCATCTCAACTAAAAAAATACCACGGAAGAGTGTTGCCGTAATCCCTACTCTTAGCACACGAGTATAAATTTCTTTTAGCATAATATTGTATTATTTTAATATTAAAAAAAAAACAAAATATAATTATAAAACTTGACTCAATAATGCAATGCAGATAGATTAAATCATTGTGTGGTTATTAGCAGACCATAAAAATATAAGCATTACTCATAAAAATGTTTTTTTCTTAAAATATAGACATGTCGAATTATTTTAATATACTTATATGAAAAAAAATAAAACACGCCTACTTATTGCATTATAACCCCATTTACGGAACACCTTATGGTACAAATAGCGCGGTATTATGACTAAATGTGACTAAAAGGAAATCTGCGTCCATTCAAGTAATATCATATATTTAACGAAGGGCTCCGCACGCGTCACTAAGCGTTTTATATTCGAAATACCGATGTTTCGTACGTTCTAATCGTTGTCGACGTAAATGAGATTCCTTTTTCATGCACCATTTGCCTCGAGTTTCCTTTCGTTTTGCTTACAAGGTCACTATCTTATTTTCTTTAGTACCCATTTTGTAGTATTTCTCGCTGAAACATGTCGCATCACGTTTTGTATTCAAAATCCTAGAGATGCGCTGAGTGAATACTAATTTTCACTATTGGCCTAAATTGAGTCTGAAATTGGTGTAATCTGGCCAAAAAGGTGTTTGGCAGTATACTTAGATGAAATGGCATACTTCAAATATAAAACCCTACTGTACTATAAATATCAATAGAAAAAAAAAACAAGTTCACTAATCTATACGGATTTGTTAAAGCATTCATTGTTTATTAATTTAAATCATCATCATGATTTACGTAAGGACATTCTATAGAATAACAATATAATGATTTGGCAGTGTTGAATTTACCAACAGTATTTTTAGACACAAGAACCCCTTTTATGTATAAAAATCTTTCTCTTGGCAACACTGAACAATAGCGTTAAAGTGAAGCCTATAATGGAGCAAGTTTACTCAAAATCAGCTTATTGATAAACATTATTATTACCCTTAAATAAGAATTCCTTTTTTCTGTTGAGATACAATTAGTGTATAAGAAAGTTTAATTCTTTATTAATATTAAAGTGTCCTTTTCAATAGTAAAAGTATATAAATAATATTATTCGGGTGAATCGTTTTTGAAAAAAAATTCGCAAAACCGTTAAAAGGAGCAGTTTTAAATGATTTTCCTCCATACCATCAAGGAAAGGGTATAAGTTATAAATCGCGCGTGTCATACGCCGAGAAGACGCGTAATTTGCATGCCTCTCGCATGGCGCCGATGTTAACGCCGAAAAATACTTGGAATGTCGTGTCGCCTTTCGCTCGCCGCCAATAATCCTTGACGCAGAACCGGATCTCGCGACTTAAGCCCCAAAATATCCGTTCTTTCACCGACCTTATATTACAATATCCACGTTCTTACGCCATAACCAAAGTATTTTCCTAAACGAAGTAAACGAAATCTTATTTTTTATTTGTCCTGAAATAAAAAGGATTAGATGTCACTACCAACATTTGCGTTATGTCGGCGAATATTTTTACAAATATATGAAATGGAAGCGGTGAAATTAAGTTCTTTCTATATAGACTTTCGAGGCAGGTTTCATTATAATATTATATTTTGAATTCTATATTAATAAAAATCAAATGCTTTTCCTTAATTATATAACGAAATAGTATATTATTCGAGAAAGGTTACGTTTTCTTTGTTAATGTTCTTAACGGTTGTTTAGGTTGATGGCTATTATTTAATGTTCGTAGAAGTGAAAGAGTTAAATAACAATTTGGAAGGTTGGGGTAAAAGAAAGTGTTTTTTTGTGTAAGATTCCTTTATAAAATCAAGACAAGACGTTATCTATCGGATAGAATAACTTTTTATAACAGTTTTTCGAATCAATCGAACTGATTGCTTACAGTGAGTGTCAATGTAAATTGTTACTTAAAAAACAAACAGCGTTCTTTGTTAGCACTCATATTCAAAACACACATGGTAATACTATAACACCGATCTATTAGTGGTTTAACATTTAACAAATACCTGAGTCAGTACCTACTTAGATTTTTGGTATTTTGTTTTAAACTTTCATGGTCACTTACATTAGTAGTAATTATAGGGGGATTTTTTTCTTATTTTTGTAGCTCCAATATTTTTACACAGTTACTGCGCCATCGTTACGGAAGAACTGATGTGTTTTGCGGGTGGAAGTTATGAGATTTTAGTAAATACAACAATAAAAAAAAACCTATTTTATGATGTGTTTGTACCTGAACTAAATAAATATATTTGTATCTTATTTATGTCAAGTTTTGTGTCACTTTGTTAACCGTTAAAGTTAATAGTGATATTATTAATCTGTTAAGGATACTAATACATTTTATCAAAACGGAGCAAAAAGTTTAAATTACTCATACACATCCATACAGTGTTCTGGACCCATGTTATTAGGTAAAACATTTGTGTTATGAAAATCAAAAACAACTATAGTAACACAATACCCGGATACCTACTAATATAATAAGGTCTTGTCATAGAAGACATAGAATCCGGAGCCTCGGAGCAGCGTCACCATGGAAACCCGTCTATAATCCACTCGACCGAAAAACTCGTCAAACATCTATAATTCTTTCCAAGAAAACAGACAAAATTAAAATATTTTTTTTGTAAGCGCATTTATAAATGTAGGACTACAATTATCTGTTCACATTTTACTTGTTAGATGTCATCATATCTCCCAAGATGAAAGTGGTGGATACCCCTGCTCTTAAATTTCTGTTGCTAGATATGTCATTCAATAAATCTGATGTCTATAAAAAAAGAAATCTGGATTATACTTTACTGCTAACGATAAGGCTTTGCTCTTCGCACCTCCTATCATGAGTTTATTAAATTAAACTCTTGATCTTACATGTTCTGCGTCCTTCACAACGTTTCACGGGTTAAAAAATTATTTCGAAGATTTGGTGCATCGGTAGCGATCCTGCCTTTCGCACCGACAATCCTGGGTTCGAAATCCGGAAGTGGCAGATGTGTCTGTGATGAATACGAGCGTTTGTACCTGAGTCATTAAATAAAACTTTGTATAGTATTATGTATGTCTATCGGTTACCCTAGTATCCATAATACAAACCCAAGAGTGCTTACTTTGGGCTAGGCTAACTGGTGTGAATGCAAAAAATATTAATATCATCTTTTGATTGTTCCAGGTGTCATGGATCCGTCACCGGGACCTGCATATTCTGACAGTGGGAGGATACACGTACACGTCAGACCAGCGGTTCCAGGCGACTCACTCACCCCATACCGACGACTGGACTCTGCACATCAAATGGGCCCAGCAAAGAGACGCTGGCGTCTATGAGTGCCAGGTGTCCACGCAGCCTGTGCGCTCCTTTTTCGTGACTCTGCACGTTGTTGGTAAGTAAATTTCTTCATTTTATTTTTAATATAACAAATTGGCTACGTTTTCCATACCGAAGTTTTGTTTACACTGATTTTAAAACATTTGCTTCATTTCATATAATTTTCGAGTTGCGTATCGCGAATCACGTAGTTAAATTGTAGTTGAAACTATTAGGTCGTCATAGATAAATAACTTCTGGAGTGTTAACAATTAAAATTTCACATATTAATATATATTTTTGGATGGCAGTAATATCTAAATATAAAGAGTGTCAAAATACTTTTGGGCTATAGTAAGCTGGTAAAAATCAAGCTTTTATCTTGGACGCTGCCGTTATAAAGAAGCTGGCTTACTAGCATTTACCATTTTTTCGTTGGGTTGTGTGCTCTATAGCTGTATGAGCTCTTTCTACCTAGTCTGTTCTATCACCGGTCGTCAACGTGTACCCACTACGTGTTTTCACCCTTACCTTATTCTATATTCCCGTGAACATATAACCAAGGGAAATTTATTGCTCGAGAAAAAAGGTTTTTTCTGATCAGGCTAACTTTATTGCCAGCCTATTCTCAACCTTATTATAAATTAGAACCCAAGAGTAAGTCTATTTAGGTAGGCTACTGTTATTATTGATATGATTACGTTATCGTTGTTAGCTTGCGAATTTCCAGTTATATACGAGTAGGTATATATTCAAATTCATAAGTAGTGCGTAAATACTTTTCGAGTCTTATGTGACTTGATTTGAATTGTATGAAATTAATCACTTCCTATGTGTTCACACAGTTACTGTCATATAGAATACACCAACAACCGAAAAAAGTTTGTTGTGTTAGCAATCGGCCAAACATTGTTTTTATAATTAATAGAGCAAGCAAGTGTAACTTATACAATAAAAAAATTATACTTAAATAATGGATTGAAAAATAGCGAAGAGCTGTAGAACGAATATTTCTACGAATATTTAACTAACTCGATAGCTGAATTCGCAGTAAATTTGTAATTTATTATGTTAATTTGATAGTGCTTGTGGCGCCACTGACTGAACTCCAAAATGTAATAGAAGTGAACGAATACGTGAGAAACTTTTACATTTCTATTCGACTTGATTTTCATTTTGATATGCAACTTATTTCATACTTATTATTTAATAGAGTAGTCAGAGTCACATTTGTTTTCTATTTTGCAAACGATTTTATACAATTTTAAAGATTTACAGAGCACCAAATGAATGCACAGACTAGATGTTAGTAGTGTTGAGTAGACTCGACCAGCTATAGTGTCTCATGAGGAGGACACAGTCATAGGATGGACGGACTACGAATTTAGTCTCTAGAAAGCGCCTAGAAAAAAAAGAAAAACAGATAAGCATCTGATTTCTTACTATTCCTTATAAAGATTTTGTAACATAATATAGGGATGATAGGTTCCAGTTTTGGCTGGCTGGGTAATGGTGGTGGTGAATTAACTTTTTTTAGGAGTGGCTTGTGTAATTTATTGACAAAGATAGTTTTTTTTTTAGTCTCCAGAATGCATCCATTCTAACCTTTGCTCTATTTTCTTCCTTTAGCCGGTTAGGTCGGTAATGCGAAAGATGTTAGATCCGTATAATATTGCTGTACTTTTTTAAGACGTTTTATGATTATAGATCGTAAGAAAAAAGGCTCTCAATGTCACGCCGCGGCTGAACGCGTTTGATGAGTAATAAAGTGCCACCGGTAATAATCTTCAAAGCTATAAGAGATGAGGCTGTTTTATCATCGAATAAAATATTTTGTATACTTATTAATTTTTCTAGGTTGATTATATTTCTTCATAAATTTACAACTACTAAAAGTCTTGATAATATCAATATTAGATTTTTCTAGCTAATGGCAATGGCTGCTTACCGCGTACCAAAATGAGTTAGTAACCATAGTTACTATGAAGAAGTGGATAATCAATCGTTTCATTTATACTTGTGCCAAATTAAAAAAATAATGTCTTTGAAACAAACTGCCCATACTTAACCTAAAAAATACTTTTTATACGTTTTTATTTATTACCGACTAACGTGGAAACGTAACGATATCTTAAACTTTATATATTTATATCATTATGATAAAAAAACAACCATTCTTTCTATAATTTGGCTAGACTATAGTATATTCTGTATATTTCTTATGCTGGTAACACGCGATAATCAAATATTTAGTCGAGTCTCTTTGTGCTGAAGAAAGCATTTCTGCTAAATTATCCATGCTGCATTAGCAATTTGTTAAAGTCCGCCACTAAACATTGGTTTTGGAGCTAGTCGTTTCTCCCCTCTTTTAATAGAGTGAATCTACGAAGAGTTGAAGACTCCCTTTGAACTACATATTGCTATTTATCTTAACTCGCTAATCCTGGCTCGCGATTGATTTAAAAATGTCGTTGTCAATCAGACCAATAGCTATTACATAATTATTAATAGCTTCGCGCGGTGGCTGACCTCGCTTTCTTTTCGTATTCCTATCTCAAAGAAATAATCAATATATAAGAATATATAATCAATATATGTCACAAGAATTATCGAGCTAATAATTGATAACAATGATAAGATCTGAAAAGAAGAAAATGCATAAAGAAAAGCTTTGTAATACAACTAATCACAGTCAAATGCCAATCCCAGGTGATCTAAACATATAGTACATTATTTTTTACCGGTTTCCATATTCTTCTTGAAATTTCCTCAATCTGGACCTTATAACGGTCTTATAACTAAAATGAAACCAGTTTTACCGGATCCATGACGTGTTTTTGTATTTAATACTGATCTTTCGACTCCTTCATAGGAGCCATGAGCGATAGGCGAGGAAAAGTAAAAACTAAAATACCGTGTTACAGGAATCAATAGTACCTACCTTATTTGTTTAACGCGGATAGTTTAAATACCATCTTACATTAAGAAAATATAATAGAGTATTTACTTTATTACTTAACTTGGATTACTGTAACTCATAAACCTCAGTAATGGTTTCGTAAAATCTTCGACAATTTGATTATTTATTAGAAAACTTTAAGATCAGTAATCTGACGTTAATAACAGCAAATAATGGCGTGAATATCATCGTTGCTTAAAGACGTGAAGCCTGCATAAGTTTTATAATTGCTCAGAAATTACAAAATTGACTTTTTAGCGTATTAATTTTCTTAAATGGTATCTTCTTTACTTTCGGTCAATAATTGCTAGTTTACCTAACCGTCTCATCTTAGCTACAGTAAAAACAGTTTTGTTGACTCTTATTAGAAATTTTGGTTTGGTGAAATTAATTGAAACGGAATGACAATATCATTTAATGTTATTGGAATACCTAATTGAATTATAAATGTTAATGATTCCATTATTGCAGATAGCCGCGGTTCAAAGCGCCGCCGCGGCGGCCGGCCGCGCGACTCTTATTATGCCAACGTATTATATTCGGCGACAACCGACCATTGTCGCATATTAGCCACGCGCCAAGCGGTGTTTGCGTTCCATTCCATCTCGATTTGAGCCGGCGGGCCGTTCGTACAAATGGCGACTCGAAAATGGGATGCGAAATCGGCACCGAGCCATTGTCACGGAACATTTTAACATATTTATTGGAGCGGATGGGCGTGCTTTGAATTAATCGGGTAGCTCGCGCGCCCAAATCAGCAATTTGTTGTAAATCCAGAGATAAAAGCCGGCGCGGCTGCCCTCCCGTCCCGCGTCCGCAATCAAATTCATCACCAGCCCGATTGTATTTGTCTAAATAAACGGACCGAAATCGAATACGTATCGCACCATCGATGCGGGCTCATCGAAGCCGATCCGGCGAATATCGCCTCGAAACGCTGATAGAAAATTTTATTCCATAGAGAATTCGTGAGCCATTCTGCGCGAATGATATTATTGCCCGCCACTTGCCGAAAGAATACGAATGATTGGAACTCAAGAAAATGCAGTCTGTAATAGAGCCGGACCGGCGGGTCAGCTGAACGTGTGCCAACGGCTAGAAATTGAGATTGTTCGAATATAATCCATAATAACTTAAAGTTACGACGTAATTTCAACCCTGAAATATTTTATTTCATTCACTTATTGAATCAGTGTAAACTGAACTTAATTCCGTAGAAAATTTGATGCCGTTGTTCATATCAGTAATTTGAAAAGACGATAAAAATAGGATTGAAGGAATAAATCTGGTTGATGGAGCATAAGAGCTTGTATTAAAATCGGAGAAAAGCCTTCCAAATAATGTGATCAAATTCCGCCTACAAGCCGATGAACTGACGATATCATTATTTCGACAGATTGCGCCGAGATCTATCAGCGGATGTTTTCCGATCAAGGTCTGTTTTGTGTGTCTGCTATTCTAACTAATACTTATTGTCATATCTACTAATATATAAAAGAAAAACATAAAATGTATGAAAACGCAAGCTTGTTCTTGTTGGACTCGTATGAATTTCTTACTGACTGTAATAAAATGAAAACTATGTTTTTCATATATTTTATTTTCTTTTTGTTTAACTTTAAAAATCTGATTGATATGGGCTAATTAAGGTGTAAGCTCGTTAGATATAATGCTAACTAACATGGTCTCCGTTTTTTTTATTTTCCGCTTTGCTAACCGACCCACAAATTTAATTTTAGTAATGGTCTCTATATTTCTCTTTTCATAAATATTACAGAAAATTGGCTAGTAAGTACCTATATTATACATACGAACATGTCCTCATGTTCATGTGTTATAACTAATTTCAGTCCTTCCAAGTATAAATTATACCCGATCACATTGTTAAGTTTGTCTGCGCTTTACATAGGAAGTAATAATAAGTATATATATATATATAATATAACCCTATTATTTGAGTAACAAATGCCTTATTACATTACCTTCGTCAAACCCCTATGATCGTGAAACTACTAACGTGTATTTGCTTTCAATATTGCATCATTGTACGGTTTACTTGATAAACAAAAGCCATTTGTATGGAGATCAATACGAATAGTACGACAAAAAGATCCAACATCCATTCACGTTTATTACATCCGTAACGTTTATAGAACGTAGATTTGTAAATATGTGAGAAAATAATAATAAATTTAATGTCCAGTCCATCTTGAAAAAATTGATAGTACTTGCATGTCATTTTATTAATACATTATTATACTTTGTCCATTGTAGGATGATACTTTTGACAGGTGTCACTTCCTTATTGCTACGTACTAAGGTTGCGTTTGTTTCCTTATGTTTGGCTTGACATTGCAATAGCAACTTTATACCCTCTATATAGGTGTCAACTGTCAAAAGTATCATCCTACATTGGACAAAGTATAGTCAATGGTCAAGTAAAGTATCATGCGTTTATAGAAAAGTAACAAGCCAAAGTAAAATTTATAAATAAATGATAAATATAAACAATTCAACTTGTCACAGATGTCAGTCATTACGTCATCATCATTGGCGTTAATTATAAAAAAAAATATCTTAAATAAAAAAACAACTAAATATACCAGACAACTTAAAGAACAAAAGATATTCAGTCGATCTGGACAAATCCCTTAAGGAATTTTCCTTTAAACATGCGTATGAGCATATCTCCGAAAGTAATCAGACTCTCTATCCTATTAGCGAGATGATTCTACTTGGTACAGATTTGTTTATTTGTATATTAATAACAAGCTTTTGGCCGCACCTTCATTTAATTTGACGTTACAACATTTCAAAGGATACATAGGTCTTATGGGCCTTTTTATGATATTATCACAGGAAAGTAACATTCTTCTGTGATAAAAATAGGTAAAGTGTTAACCAAATAATAAACTATCTGTGATCAAAATATCTTTGGCCGTTTAGTCGGCTTTGCGTGATTGAATAACAAAAATTACACATACGAACTTCCACATTAGCAGGATTCTTTATTTTCTGTTTAGGCAAGCAAATACTTGAATTGCAAAATAATACCCGCTATTATACTTTTGACAATTGACACCTATATAGAGGGTATAAAGTTGCTATTGCAATGTCAAGCCAAACATAAGGAAACAAACGCAACCTTAGTTCGTAGCAATAAGGAAGTGACACCTGTCAAAAGTATTATCCTACGTTGGACAAAGTATAGTTACAATTTCTTTGAATATCATAAATATTTAGCATGGTTTTACGATCAACAAAAATAATGTCTCAACCGATCAATTTATCGATTTATGAACCTATTTCAGGACTAAGGAATTTTATCCGGCTACTGTGTGCGGGTAGGTACCATTAGATGTATTCATTTGGGACCAAAGGGACAAAAGCTCGGGCCGGTATTGTAATATAAGGACACTTTGCAGTTTGAACAGGCAAATATAGCGGTCGCGTTGGGGATACAAGTAAAGCTAAAATATTCCACATGACGTGTAACGACTTACACATTTTAGCTTGGACAACTGTATTTTGTGAACAAATAGTGCCTTTTATGTAGATAAGACTTGTTGATTCTAAATGGCGATTCTTCTTGAAAATAAATACAGCATTACGACCAAAAAAAAGCTTTTTATACATTCATGTTAAACTTTAAGTAACTGAGCCAAAAAAATACATCGCAAAGTTTCAGGAGATATAAAAAAAAAACAAATTGATTCTAAAGCAAATCATTTTTACCATAGAATTATAAAATATGATGCTAGAAGAAATCTTCTTATTGCTTTTTTATGAGTGTGATGAATATGATTTCTTCTAGCATCAAAATAAAAACGTCTTAAATAATTTATTTGTAACGTGTGTGCATAATAATAGGAAAAAGTGTACAAACTAGACTAGATTTAAGCGTATCGCATATATGTCTTTACGTTCACGTATTGCATGGCAGCAAAAAACAAATGAGCCCCTTAGTCAAAAAATAAAACTGTCGACTGTCTTTTATCAAATTGATGTAATTTTAATTCATTGTATATGAGAGGGAGATAAATACATTAGTTTTTAATTAACTTTGTCCGACCCTTTGCTTCTAATAAACTAGAATATATCCTCTTAAGATGGCTACATTGTTCTCTTCTGTCGTTCATAAGCATATTATGTAATAGTTCTGAACAGCACCATAGTTCTGCTGTTACATACATGATCACGCTGAGTTGGTGTTACATTGTACACCGACTACACTCATACACATGGATCGTTTCTTTTGGCCTTCATTTCACCATCACGATAGTCTCTCCGTACTGGAACAACATCTAAATACATTAATCTTTAATGTAATGAACTCCTATCACATTCGAGATTACCTAGATCTGATTTTATATAACAACTAGCGGCCCGTCCCGGCTTTACACGGGTGGACAAAATTCTTTAATTTTTTTCTAGCATTAAATATAGCCTATGTTACTCAGAGTGAATGTAGCTTTCCAATGGTAAAAGAATTTTTGAAATCGGCTTAGTAGTTTTTGAGTTTATTTATTGCCAACATACAAAAATACAAATCTTTTCTGTTTATAATATTAGTGTGCGTAGAAATTACAAATTTGGGTTCTTATATAATCACAAATATACACTCAACCGATTTTGATGATTTTTTGCTGAATTTATTCCAACTTGGGACAAAAAAGATTTTATTTCAATTCCATTTTGGAAGCGGCTGAAAAGAATTAATTGAAAATTTTATGAATTAGAGATTGCAACTTATGTGTTCTATTTTATATTTTAAAGAATATAAACAATGCGTTAAATGCGTTGTTAACATTTCCCTTAATCCCTTCGTGGTAATATAAATACTTGTGGTACGACTGGATCCACTTGCGTAGTACATCGGCGAGGATCAAACACGGTCCGTTTGAGTTAAAGATATCTCAACTGATGTATGTTCTATTCCAATATCTTGCAGAATAAAAAGATCTCGGTATCAACATTTGTAGAACTAATTACTTTCATCAAATGGATCTCATCACAAACAAGTCGAGCCAAAGTCAGCTGAAGTAGAAAATTCTTAGAATTGAATTGCTTTGTTTCGTTAAATAAAAAATTGTTAAATAAAATTCGGGTTTTTTTTTTTCATTACCGCTTAGATTTATTGCTTATCACATTCTCAAATTTAAGGTTTTAATGTATTGTGTATTGATATTGGTTAAGAATGCCATAAATTAAAAATAATATCAAATTAATAAAATTTAAGTTTACGAAATGACAGCAATTTACTAAATTCATATAAAATATTATTTTTTATATATGTATGTCTGTCTGTATGTTTATTCCTGATTCGAGACTTACTGAAAATATCTGATGATATAATGAGTAATTTAGGCAAATGATATTGTATGGTTAGTCAAAAAAGCACATCAAATTTCAACTAGTTAAAATATTTTTAAAACCTCAATATAAATGTCTGCCTATAATTTACGATAGTACGTATAAAAGAATGATTTAATGAAAACATTATTCTTATTCATAATCGAAATTATAGTTACAATTACAAGTTTTATATTAGTATTCACATAATAATCAATTCATTTTGTAGATAAGTTTACTTATCGTTATAAAAATTAAATGAAATCTGTTTAGTCACCATAATAAAAAATGTGTAAAGTGTGCAAACATCGTAAAACTACCAGTGCAATTTTTATTCACAAAAGAATATTAGAAGGTAAAAAACGGCAATGTTTGCGGTACAAAACAAACGCCCGTACGGAATTGTGCTCAGGCCGAAAATGTTCCCTTTACAAAATGAAATCGCGTTAATTGAATCCATCCATTCTGATATTAAGAGCCGTCAGCGACAGGCGGATGCGGTCTGTGGAGGAGAGTGGGGTTGGTGTAGGAGCTGGTGTGACGTAATGAAACACTTTGGGAACTGCTAGTGTCCTTGTGGACGTTCAAATGTGCATACCCCAGATAATGAAATAAGTTTAAGATGTATTCGAATGTGGATTATATAGGCTTCTAGTTTGAGATTTTGATCGGAGAGATGACGGAAATCGGTTAGCTCAATTAGTTATGACTGATCTCTTCTGTTTGGTGTAAATAATAAAATATTTCTTTAATCTGTAATCTAAGATCACAAATTTGTTTTTTGTCTGTCCGCTCTTTTTCCCGCTCTTTTTCCATTGTATATGCGTTACCATAGCAACGCGTTAGCCGCAAGTAGTTCGTCTACCGGACGCTAGATGGCACTAAAGTAAAATATTTAATAATAAAAAAATTTAAAGAATTTTGTCAACCCGTGCGAAGCCGGAACGGGCCGCTAGTTACCATATATTATCTTAACCTATATGGGCTACAATATAAAAGGAACTATAGAAGTCTTTTTTATAAATATTGTCTTAGATTAATAATTTTTTACCGTTTGCTTCTTAATAAGTTCATAAACACCTATCATTCATAGAAACGTAATATATTTATTACCCATTACTCAAGTTATAATTGCACTTATTCATCATACGAACATCAGCCCCTTTCGGGTTACGAACCCGAGACCGTTCGGTCAAACCATGAATTTTATAAAAGTTATTAAAGGAAAAGGGAAAGTTATTTCTATCCTTTACGATTAGACTGTGTCGCTAGCTACATCAGTGTCACTGATATTACCATCCTAATAAAGAGGTAACGATCTCGGTACCGCAAATACGTGCAAAACAGAGGTTAACTCTCCCATGGGTAGTTTATCTTTTATATGGAAACAAGTCTCCGAATCATTAACCCATGTGAGGACACGCCAGGGAAAAGTAATTCATGTAAGATGTCTTAAGCGATATACTGGTATTAATGTATAGGTGCTTACATACCTGGGAATTTATTTCACATAACTTTTAAGCTTGAATAAATATCAAAGATATTTTTCCTTTTTTTATCATACTCGTAGCTTAAGTTCGGTCGCGAAAATTCTCGCTGTGTAACTCGTAAGGTAAAAATTGATTTAACAAGCCTTTATTGCTTTATTTTCAATTCTAAATTAAGTAAAAAGACTACTTAGTTTTAAATATAACTGAGTACAATTAGCATACAAATCTGTATAGTTATGATATACAGATATATAGTATATACATAGGTAAGAACAGATAAACCAATAGGATGAACTATTTATTTCTGAGAGAGAGTTCTAAACTAATCATCGGGAAGGTGATATACTTCTTTCCACAATGATTAGATACAAATGATATTCTAACTTATCTACTTTTGAATGTTTGTCGGAGTAAAGACTTTGCTCTGCTGGTAAGAAAATATGGAATACATACTTTAGTTTTCTTTTAAGCCTCCATACTCCCGTTGTTTGACGGTACGGGATATATCATTCCTCAATCCCATGTATATATTTTGATTTTTAATTAAAGGCTTAATCAATTTACTTACTTTCCTTATACATATTTATTCATATAAATTATACCCCTAAAGGTTCAATATAATACTAGGATATAAATTAATTGAGTTTTAAAAGAAGTTTTCTACATTATTTCTACCCAGTCAAGTTTATATTTTTTGAAATAAAACAATACACAATTTTCTCGTGGAGATGTATAACTCGCAATTGAAGAACAATTAATACGACGGTTGAAATGAGAATGATGCGGAACGGGTATAAAATGTCTTTTATTACAGTCTGCAGCGGCGCTCACACACTGACCCCGTTTCCACCTGGAGGGTTTATCTCGCGGACGCTGCGGTCGAGTGGCCGCGTTAGCTAGCAGAAATTACCGCACATTTGATATTTTTACTTTTATATTTGCTTGCAAAAATATTTCTTGAGTTAAAGAAATCCTTCTAGAAACTACTAACTACGAGCATAGGATAATTAATTGAAATATCAATAAATATATTTTTCGCAATGAGATCGCGACGCATGGAGCTAATAGTTGTATGGACTGAGCATAAGATAATTATTACAAGCAAAATCATTACAGCTCATACTTATTTGTTAGTACGCTCGCTAAATACATATCTATGAAGTGGCTCATTTCTTTCCCGTACAACGAAGTGGAGACTGAGTCATGCGTCATGCTCGTGAACGCCTTAAAAGATTTGGTTTATTGCGGCCGTTTAGCTTGTCATTCAAAAGACGTACTAAATTAATGTTAGGTTAGTTAGGACGAACATTGTATTAGACAATTTAAAAAATGCACTTAGTCAGTCCCTACATATAAATATTTCCATAAGAATGGATTCGAACACAACTACAGATTACTTTTTTTAATACACCTTATTTATATTGAAAATTATTTCATATAAAGAATAACGAAAATATAGAGTATTTAAGTATTCTAGGTACCTTGATTATCGTTTAGGTACCAGGGAAAAAGCAATCGTTCCATTGTTATTGTAAATCAATGTCAGGAACTACCACAATAATCGTAAAGGAAGGTATAATAACCTTTTACAACCCTCTGTTTACCACACACGCCAACCTTTAGCGATCACTGACGGTTTTGACTTAAAGAAATAACTGTTTCTATTCATAAATTCTTCAGCGACAATTTTCGAATTGTTTAAGTACCTTGCTGAGGCTAAGATAACCATTGAAATCCATTACTTTTAGTCGTTTCTTGTCATTTATCATTGTTATTAGTTTGTTCAACCATTGGATGTTAGTCGAATCACCATTTTCTTTTAGCATTTACTGTGCGCGAATATTTATTATGAGTAAAAGATAAATCAAAATAATTCATTACGCATAAATAAAAATAAGTTTTGTATCTATTCTGAGATGTATGGTTCGAGAAATGTTTTGTAACCAGCATTTTGACCAATATATTTCTACAGAAACTTTACGGGCAACTGAAGCTTTCGTATTTAATGGAACGAAAAAACTAATTGAATACTTACAGCAGAATATATTATCGTTGATAGTTTCGTTGCTTAATATACTCCAACTTAAATTTTCTTTACTCACTATTTCGTGAAATAGGATTTACATTTTGTACAATGTCAATATCATCATACTACCGCTCCCAGACTTGTTGAAAGAGGATTTAAGGTAGTTCTGTCGGATTCTAATTACACAAAACAATACATATATAAGCAATACTAGAATGTTCTTACCACATAGTCATAATCAAACCGCGTGATCAAGATACAAGATGCGAAACTTCTAGATTAATTTTTTCCCGAACTATAAGTAGTATCCATTTAATTTTAACCAATTGAATGTTTTCAATTAGAATTAAATCCTGAAAAACACTTTTCATTCATCGATTGCCAAAATTGTAAATAGATACAAAGATCACTCAGATTTATTCTTTTACTTTTACTACTTTAGTGTACACCTTTTTACAAATACATATATCTTGATATTCATAACAGTACAATACAAGAATGTAACTAATAAAACATTAAAAGCAAAAAGTGTTCTTCTTCGGTTACAATTTAATTATATGCCAGCACTTAGTACGGTAAAACCATTAAAAATATTGAATTTGGAGCTACTGATTAAATATAAAGCATCGTTAAAGACGGATGATACCGCAACGTGTCGCATGAGGCATCACTTCACGTCGCTTTACCTCTCGGCATTCTCCACGACGCGTCATTCGCCTCCGCTGCATACTTCGCACCGATTCGGAATGTCACCCAAATTCCCTAAATAGCAGACCCGGCAATTTGCTAATTAAAACAATAAGGCGTTATTAATACTCCAAATTAACGTTTACTTTAAGCTAGATCTATAAATGGAGGAGGTATTTTCCGTCGAATGATTCATCTTTATGTTTTCAGCTTAAGGTCGAAAGCCGCTACTTTATTGTAATGGTTGCTATTTCTTTAAGCCTCGAGGTCTAGCATCTTTTAATGATTTAGCAGTGCTTCGCAAGGGAAGTTTGTTTCTTTACTTCTATTATGAGCTGTTAACCTGGAAAATCATCTAATATTTATGACGATCTTCTCTATGAATAAAAAAACAGATATCTCCCAACGGTATAGCCCATAGCACCGGTAATGTCATAGTCACAAGAGAATTGACAAAAAATCTTGGTAAAACAACCAGGATTATCAAAAGCCAAGTCATAGATGGCTATTCGAGTAAAACGAACTGCAGAACCCACACAAATGAGTAGGATGAACATCAATGCGATTGGTAGAGTCTTAACTGGACACTGCATATATATTTCATAGTACAATTGCGTACGCTAAGTTAACAATCACTTGTATTGATAATGTGATTAGCAGGTAGTTAATGCCGAATTTAGTGGTCAAATCATTCACAGACGCAGTATCTACAGACTTAATACGGATATGTGGATGCAGATGTAGCCGGTCCATAATTTTTGGTCTCCGATCCAATAACCTGAGCTTTCAAAATTCGCATGTTATCAAAAAAAATTACACAGTTTTATTAAATTTTCCAAAATGGGAAGATCCTTGATAATCTAGCGGTGACAGCGTTTGACTTTTTTTACCTAAAGATGCGGGTATGACTTTCAACTGAGGTGAACTACTTGTTTGCGTTTTTTATCTCTCTTATATATTGTTGTACTTTTATGCTAAAGCAACAATATTAAAATACTATTCATGACGACGCTATAGTGTTGAGTAAATATTCAGCGACGATAAAAACATCAGCACTACGAACTTGCTACGAAACAATGCTACGTGTCTACGAATAGCCTACGAGCATGCTACGGCGTTTCATTCTTACAATTTAAGTGTCAGTTATTTTCATATCAAAGAGCCGTTTTACAAATTACACATCTAACTTAAAAAAGAAATCGTGTCCAAACCTTTTTTATCTCAAATTGTGCTGGTTTGTTAAACAGTGTGGCAATACAAACATCCATTTGTGTCGTGTCAGCGAAGACCCTTGCCGCCCATCTCTCATTGCGACTCGCCCGTTCAATCTTCATGGACACGACCTCTTTACTCCTCTCCCTTCGTTTCCGATATAATAAATATAACACTGAATCTTATTGTAATGTAACATCATCAACTAAGGGCTGCGTCAAAAAACAGATAGTCACTTTTAAATTATGAATATAGTTTCCAGTTTTCAACTTATCCCTGTAATTTATACGAGTACAAACCCTCTAACTTCTAATAATACTAATATTAAACTGTAAATGTAAAAAAAATTGATTCTGGCTTTACTTATGAATAGAAGCACTATAGGAAGTTCCTACCCACAACCTAGTAATAATAAATGGTGTAACGCTGACGACTGCAAATTCAACCTCGACAATTCGCCTAACCACCCCTTGCATACAGAGACTCAAGTTCATATCTGATTTGGTGACCCATTAAATCATCATCATTCACGTAGTTGATAATTTATGCAATTCTAGTCCAATCAAAGTCAAATCCGTCGAGATCCTTAAAACGACTATATACGAGTATGTACCAAACTGACCATCTGTGGCATTGAGAGCTAAAGACCTCTCTCAAATAAACAAGATTTTCCTTTACCAATTTATATTTTCGATTTAACTTTCATCGTAAACACATTAAATGAAGGCTATTCAGGATAAAAATTAATTTAACTTGCAAACATTTTCATAAGAAGGACATTGAGATTTCAAAACCGATTCCAATGAAAAGTATGAGGGAAAAACGTACCTATACGTAATTGGGCATCAAGCCAAATAAGATTCGCGAAGCCTAATAAGCTATTAGCCTAATATCGCCATAAATAACCGGCGAATTCTGTAAGGCTCGTATATATCGTTCAAAAGCAAATTCTGAGTGGTAACAAAAAGATTTAATTTGGCATAACGAGCTACTGAAGCATTGAAGTTTCCACTAGTCCTCTCAATTATAATGTTCACCCTTTATATAAATTTGAGACTTAATGAAAGTATATGCATATAGACTAAATTTCCTTTTCTATCTCTTTAACACTTATAATATTCCAGTTTCACTATATGACATATGAGTATTTATTATTTGTTGTTTATACATCTTCATTCTTAATTATCATGGTAAATTCTAGTTTGCTTAAAAATAAAACTTACTTGACAAAAAGATAATTTACCTACTTTTTAATTTTTTTAACCAAGTTGACCTTAACTAATACCCAAATCAAGATCCAATAAAAGTATTTAAAACAATTTTAATGAACACATAAAAAATCATATCGCCACACTGACTAAACTTCTTAAAATAATCTAGATACAAGTTTCTGCTTATAAGAAGTAAAAGCATGAAATATATATTCCTTATCAAGCACGTAATTTTACATGTAAAATTATAAAGTCAGCTCTTTGTAAACAACGCGTGTGTCAACAAGCATACGCCCCGCCACTTAGGTCCACTTGCGAAATCTTACGACAATAATTACAACCGATACTTTCAAAGCACTTTCCACGTTCCAAAGGCTTCAATTCCATATTTCCTCCGTCCTCGTCATATCAAATTTAACATGAAATAGTATAAACTATCAAACTATAACTTCTGTCGTTCTCTTTGCTGGTTTGAACTCACGGTAATTGCATAGTATTCTCTTGACGTTGAATATGAATAAGCATCAAAAATGTCTTCAAATCCTGACTTTATAGACGGGAATACATCATTCTATGCTTTTAATACAACATTTTGTTAACCTTGAAAAAGAATATGGCATCACAGCGCAGCGTGCAAATATAGCAATATGATATGAATCTTTAAAATTGTTTCCGTTTACCTATTTTATTCTGTGGCTTATATGTCACCTGAGTTTACGCCAAAAGATAGTAGGTAGGTAGGTAGGTAAATGAGAATCTTTCAAATCGTGTGGAAGAGATAACGTGTCATTGATACATTCTCGCAAATTTTCTTCTTCCTTATTCGAAATTGCACCTAATATTGTGACTAAATAAGTTTTTCTGTTATTATAATTTTTAATACAATAAAAATGGAAAATATTTTAAGAGTTCGTAACAATTTTAATTACTCACTCAATTACAATCATACATTTGATACACAACTTTATCCAAAACAACAAAATACATTAACTAATAGAAAGCTGTGAACTAAGCAATCTTGTTTTTATTCTTGTAAAATGTATCTGCGTAGTTCACAGCGTTCAACCAGTTAACTGAAGCGATGATTTTATGTTGAGAAAGTTATTTATTCTATAATACGATTTCCGAAACCATCATCGGTGACATCACAAGCTGTCAGTAAAAATTATTTCACCTGGAAAAAGTTTTGTTTTGTTTGCAAACTTGTTGTGAATCGCAGTAATATTCATTACAACCGATATTAATAAATAATTGAGCTTCCATGCTCCGGCTACTGTATTATTCATACAACAAAATGTATTTGTGTTGTTTGTTGAACAACTCTTTCCGCCCGACGCGGCGTCCGTACCCAGAAGCCTGCGTTGTTAATTTTGAAACAGTTTACAACACAACGGCGCAATACAAGCGGAAACTTTCAGACAACCCAAATTGATCAGTTCGTTTATTTTTTTTTATATTAAAACCTAATCTAAAGTATACTTATTCGACGGCTGAAAATAAAATTATATATTTTAAATAATATATTTATTTAGTGGAAGTAACGGGTTGGGACCAACAGCCTATCATGGAACCGAAAAAACAAAGGCACTCGTAATAGGAATTTTTTGTTGACCCCTGCGAAAGCCGCAATCACTGGCATATCGCGCTAAACGATGAGCCACCAAGCTCCCCTTTACTCATTCCATATACAAAAATAAATAATAAACAGAAGCTTGGGATCGCATCGAATCCATTTGAGCGGAATTTTTCCAATATTATTTTCCAAAATCTCGTTAATTGTAACATAGGTATGAGGTACCTTTGAGGAGAAAAGTATTCTTTTCCACATTTTATGAATATACTTAATAAAAGTGTTTTGCATTTATTTAAAAAAATATTCTTATAATTTCTCTCCACTATAATTTAAATTTCAATCATTTGGACGTATACTTTCGATATCAATTTTCAGTTATGTTATTTTATCATGTTTAATTATAACATAACTGAGTCATAAACGACATCAAAAACAAACAGTTTTTAAAGAGGTAAAGGCTTAGAAAACACTTTCCGCCCCCGTCTTAGCGACCTGTAAGATGCTTACTTACGATCAGCTTTTATGGGTATATAAGCAAAATTGTAAATGCTCCATGGCAAAAGAACTCTATTCAAAGGTTTCTATTGAATTTCAACATTTACAATATATGTATATATGAACTTTATAGCATTATGAATCCGATTCATATTACACCAAGAGGAAGCCGCAAAAAAGTTCGGTAATGGATGTTTTTTCTCCCTTTAATCATGTCTAACATAGTTCCATAATTACATTGCCCCGCACATACGAGAGGGGCCTATCAGATTCTCTTGATCGCAGACGTACAGAACTTGCATTTATCGCAAATACGGTGCTATAACGTCACTTATGCAAATGGTGTAATATTTCAGATGGAGCATTTAAAAATTGAACATCCTTACAACATATAGTTTTTCTCGGCTAAACAAATAAAATAATTAAGCTACAACTTTGAACTTCATTTTAGAGTAAAAGCAAGCAATGTAAAGAGGTAGAGTAGAGGTAGGAGTATTTTCTCATACTCAGTTCAGTTTTGTCTAAAATTACATAAGTGACGTTATAGCACCGTATGTGCGTTATAATAATCCACTTTAAATTTAGTCTACTAAATTAATAAAGATCCTTTTCCAAATTGAATATAATGAATGGAGTATAACTAGGAGGAAAATAAACGTCACATGTGCTTCATTCAAATGACAACGATTCGATTGTTTTTCGTGATGTCGCTTTCGACCCAATCGAGTCTTAAATTTATGTGTATTAGCTTTTAAAGATTTTATGACACGTCAGAATTTGTATTACAAAAAAAATGTTACAACATTATACGCACTTATCAATGATATCACGAAGTTTTAACGAATTTAAAAATCTCTCATGGCCTTGAAGGAGAGAATACCGGTCGTAATTAAAATGATTACGATCCACAGTTATTTTTAGATTATTTGCATGTAAATTCACTTAAAGTTTGCGATTCACCTAAAACTACTTTAAATTGTAATTTTGTAAATTTGTTTTGACGCGCTTCGAAACTAATTTTATTATTGGTTAAAAAACTCAAAGACGCTCAAAAATCTTAAAATATTCTCTGCTTTGATAACTTTTTTTTTAACAAACTAATTAGGCTAGCCTAAAGTAAGCTTTGTACGGTTTGTGTGGATTCTAGGGTCAAGTCTAGGGATCCAAGAAATATTTGTGAATACCCAGAACTCAATTACAAATTCTCGTATTCGTCATCATAAATATCTGCACCTGTACTCGAACCCTGGACCGTGGGCTTAAAAGGTTAACGTAGGAACAAACGGTCGTCATTCTCCACAGATTCGATAGCGATTCGAATAAAGGTCAGTAAAATTTTCTACCATAACGTTTTTGGATATTTTTAAAAGAGAACGAGTATTTTGAGCCAAAATATTTCCTAACATTTCACCTTACCTCTGTAAATAAGTTTTTCAAAATAATTATGATTTATATTAAAATTAAGTATGATCCCGTAAAGAAAGCTTTATCAACTTTACAAGTGAAAGAGCTGATAGAATTGGGAAGTTCTTCGTTTCTAAAATAGTCTCAAATGAAATTTCTTTTGAGAATTTCTTCTTTAATGCATTCAAAAATTTTGTAAACTTAATGACACGCGCCATCATCGCGCGGAAGTAATATATCAAACGCGAAAGAATGCAAATAAACGCAAAATATCCGCGGACGGATCTCTGGTTAAGAAAACGAGGAAAGTAATAAACAGCCAGGCCAGCCTTTCTACAAGGAAAGGTACACTTTAGGGGGATCCGATGACATAAAAATGAAGAACTGATCGATACTCTTAATTAATATTTCTTAATTTAGAAAGTAATTTTTTGTGATTTTTCATTTAACTAAGATTTGCTTGACAATTTTGGTTACATTTAAGCGAATAATGGAAATAAACCCTTGATTTTTATCTAGTCAATAGTTGGGCTTCTTCAATACAAAGACTGTACAACCCATAGGGTTGCACTCTAAAATTACATATATATGACTGAATGCAGGTCTGTTCTTTTATTGTTCTTAATTTTAATTTCGTTTTCAATTGTTCCAAGCTTTGTGACGAAATATGGCTTGAATTCGAAACTAATTACACAAACCGAAGTTACTATAGCCTTACATGAGTTATGCGTATAATAGTGTATAGGAAAATTTACGTATACCAATAGTTAAAACTGTTTAGACCAACCATATTTCCTTATAAAAAAACATAATACGAAACCATTTAAACGGGATGGAAAGACCTTGTCGGTTTCTGCCTGTCCGAGGAGACGAGATATAAATCAGAACTGATAGTAAGAGGGACTAAGGGATCTGATAACTTCAACCAACGGATGATTTTACTTGATATCTGCTATACTAACCCCCAAATTACATTTCCCTGTATCTTGGTAAATTTACTCTCTTGGCTAAATCTTAGTATCAATTCTCTAAAAGCAACATTGAATATTCATCTCCATTTTGACTTAAAAATTATTTAGCCATATTGGAGCTAAAATAGAAGCGCTATATTGACAGTTTACCTAACAGATTGAAATTGCTCTAACAATGTCAGTTCCAGTATTCACCACCAGATCAAAATCGTTTGTAGTGCTTCGATCCTTAGCATGTCACGTACAAAACACCAACATTTTATTTGAAGTAAGGATTCGAAACGAATGCGAAGGACTGATTGGCAAAACATACATAAAGTCAATATAATGAAATATGTATTCTGATATACACATACAACTAAACATATTTCATTAGATTGATTATTGCTGTTTGATTTTATTCAGTAGTCAAACAAAAACTTATAAGACTGGCTAAGTCTTATACACAAATTCGTTTAACAAAGCGAGTGTCGACATGATTTATCTTTATAACACCGGGAAAATTGCATTATACCGTCAGCACCATTGCAGTAGAAAGCAAAAACTAAATTTAACTACTTATAAAGGAAATACTGAACAAACGAAAAACTAAAAGGATGACGAACAATACTTATTTCAATATGTTTGTTTCGACCATTGAAACAATTTTTGACTTTCTTTAGGTAGGTAATATATACTTAATCTATAGAGATAAAAAATAAATGTATTCGACGAGCTTGTAAATTTTTGAAGTGTAACTATTAAGTAAGGCATGTAACTGTTAAAAAGCTGATTTAGAGACTTTTTAGAGGTTTTTTTGTCAAGATTGGATTTGGGTAGTCTCGAGACTAGAACTGTATATCTATATATAAAAAAATTCCCTGTCACAGAGTTTGACTGCGATGTACTCCGAAACTACTTAACTGATTTTCATGATTTTTTTTTCATTTTACTGGATTTTTTTCCAACTTAGATTATAGGATATAGGTTTCATTGTAATTTATATATATATATCAATTGAAATTAAATACTTATATTCAAATATCATCGCTAGATGGCTCGTCACACTCCTGTGAACACAACTGAAAAGAAGTAGATTTGTCATAATTGATAAAAATATGAAACGATAAATAAAACATCCAGTAAAAACTGATTAATTGCAGCTTATTAATTAGTTATGCTATTCAACTTTACACAGCTTGATTTTGCCAAATATAATCTAAAACGCGGTTTCCTTAACTAGTCTTAATAACAGTTTAGATCACGGTTATTCAACTTGGCTTACTTGTATCTCAAAATTGTTGCCCGAAAGCCGTTATGAGCGACCGCAAAGTACGCGGAAAGGATCCTAGGGAATGATTTATTTCGCATATTACTGCCTCCTACACAGACTGGAGCCTATAGTGGAACGAATGCTTTTATATGTAGATGACTTGAGATCATATAATGCACTATTTATTTCGTATGTTATACGAAATAAAAAAACACTACGGAAACGTATTTCTTTTTTATTTGTATGTGTGTATATGAAATGTTTCTTGTAATTATAAGCCCTTTTTTTCTTTTTTTCACTCATTGAACCCTGTCAGAATAACAGCTCCTCTGTGTTTATTCTGACCAGCTGTGAATGAGACGGAGGTAAAATGCTTAGACAGGGTATTTGTTAACCTCACACATTAGATTATCATTTTTTTTCTTTTTTTTACATCGTTCGTCCCTTATTTTTTGTTTCTTTTTCCTATCCTTGTTTTCTCTCTCTCTCTCTCTCTCTCTGTGTGTCTGTGTGTGTGTGTGTGTGTCAATAAATGTTTTTTCTTTCTTTATTTCTTTCAAACGAGTAAAATGCTTTCAGAATAGCATTTATTGATATATACAATAAGATCTTTTTCCTGTAGGGCAGGCAGAGATCACAGATTTCCACTTTCTACAATCCTGACATACGTTGCTCGCTTATTCAACTCTTATCAGACCTTTTATACAAACTCTGTACGAATGGGGAGATAACTTATATTTTCCATATTTGTGCGCATGAAGTCGCATAATCTCTGGACAACACGCTTCGAGGTTCATTAATCTGGAACAGTTAAGGTGAACAAAAAAATCTTAAGGCTTTCTTAACTTTCTTCCGCCTGGATCGAAATTTGGGAAATATGCCAAGATCTTAAAACTTACTCTACATAACATCCCTTAACTTTAAGAAGAGGCAGTCGACGTCCATAGTAAATATCCATGTCGAACAGATTCGAGAGTCGTACTTGTTTCCGCGCCTTTACAGTAGGAAATATGCGATTCTTGTAGGGAACAACCGCTTATTCGAATATCTTGTGTCCAAATGGTAAATTTGCAAGGCAAATAATGATTGAGTTTAATAAAAAAAAAATTACGACATTGAGAAATAACTTAACGACGGAAGCCTCAGGAACTAATCATTTTCCTAATTATATTATGACAATACTTTGTGTGTGTATGTGTGTGTTTGTTACCATATTGTCAGTAATAAGAATAAATTTAAAAAAAGATTTTCCACGCTTTCGTATTTCTACGAAAACAAAACACTATCCGCAATTGATACACTCCTGATGTGAGTGGCAAATTAACATCGGTTGATGCTCCATATCTATATAATAATTATATAATAGCTAGTTATATAATAATTCAAAAGAAGTATCAACTCAACATTAAAAAAAAAACTTATTTGCAGAAGTAAAAGCCAGATTGATGAATCACGACATGTAATAACAATTAAGACAGAGTGCCCCAATGAACCGAGAGAGAGGATTAGTGTAATAACCACCCTAATAACTACATTTAAATTTCCCGCAATCAGCTTGGTATGATTTCAACAACTATTCAACTTTACCTTACATCGACAGACAAACAGTTTCTCAGTGTATTGCAGTTTTTTATGAATCTGATGATAGTGAAATCTGTTGTGCCCTAACAGGCTAACTTTATTTTCGTTTATTTTTATATTAAAGTGCATTTAGCGTACAAATTTTTCATACTAAATTAATATCAAAATGTTTTCACACAACGTCCTTAGTCGTTTTGTAAAGTTCCACGCTTAAAAGTTTAGTTAATTTTGAGCAATCCCAAACCCACGCTAGCATAGGTTATATATTATATAAAAAAGGTTATACAACTGAAAGTCTTTATTTATTCTATGGCCTTCATATTTGCGAAATACATCTACTAGGAATCATAAAGACCTAACCCGGCTACGTCAAGGAAAATCATATTATACGTATTTTATTTTGTTCTAGATACTTAGATAATTAAAGCAACCAATTACGAGATTATATTGTATGTTTTTTCTTCAAGTAAAAAATGTTACCTTACTAAGTTCTAGCCTTAAGTAAACAGCCTTAGTAAACAGCCTCTCTGTATATAAATTATGTTAACGAGAGTTTAGATCCGTCCACTTTACTAAGAAATCCCAAACTGGGTTATGTACACGATCATTAACACAATAGGTATCGTCAGAGTATTTATTATTTTGGTGAGTTTACTAAAATACGCGGTGATCTGTCATTCGTTTAAGGGGATACTGCATTCCTAACTTTACGGAGCGCGAATATACGAACAAATGGTATAAAAAATTATAAAAATGACAGTATTCGTTTAGGTCTTGAATCGAATATGATAGATGGTATTAATGTACATTTCTTTGGTTTTTGAATGCACAAGTTTTAATAGATTGATTGCATTTCGAAGTAGGCTAAGGCTACTGAAGTAACTGTGTTTTTTCTGTCAGTCTCCTATATTATTTACAGTAATCCATGCAATTTTTTTACCCAAACGTAAAAATGTGCTAAATTCCAGTGATAGTGAAAGGTGTTCATTAATCATCAAATTAAGTTGTGTTCTCAAAAATATTTGTGAGGATATGTGACTCCATATTATATATGTCTCTTCAGCCAAATATCATAGTATAATATTTAGATTTATTGCCAAGACGGGTAAGAACTTTAGTAACCTAACAACTGTTAGAAAGACGTAAAACCGATTCCCACATTAGGAGATTTTATCCAAAACAAGTTTTCCATATAAAGTTTTCATATTGTTAACATATTATTTCAAAGAATGAAAATATTTGAAAATATTGCATATATTCAATGTATATTATTAATAATTTGTAAACTACCTAGTGCTTCTTAAGCACGAGTAACTTATATATATTACCCAGTGAGCAATAGTCACAGACTCACAGCATATGACATGGCGTTCACTATTCTAGCTGGCTGCGTGAATTTAATAAGCTGCTGATATAACAAGCCTTTTCTGAGCATATATACCTACTACACGCTTGAGGAAGTTTTTCCCATTAAGTAATGACGAAAAGTTACATGTTTAAATTCAAATGTTTTCAATCTTCAGCACGTCTGTGATCAAGCTTTCTAACCAGTTACAAATAAATACTTTCCAAACCATAGGGCTTGGTTTACCAACTTTATGTTAAAAGAAGAAATAAAACAAAAATGTGATCAAATAATTATCCTTAGACCTATCTATGGATAATTCAGAACCTACTAAGGTTTGTTAAATCCATCACTTTTTTGTAAACTGATTCTAATGCAGTTATTGAATAAAAACTTAAATTTAAACTATTAAAATAATAACAAATATTTTAGCAATAATTAATAAGATATTATCTCACGTACCGCATTATCTACTACGTTAAAAAAGCTTGCAAAGGATTTTATTAGAAAACAATTCAGCAACGCATACTGTTATTATCACTCTACCATTCGTTATGGAATTAGGCAAACAGGCTGGTTAGTGTAAACGAAATATAATTTTAGGCAAATGTAATCTGGTGCGACAAGTTCCGCTTCCCGCAGTAATCCCAGTAATCCCCTCTCCGGAAACTAAACCCTGTTCGACCCAAGCTCTAACGAACCAACCGCTAACCTGTAGCCAACGTCCACATCACTAGATAATGTATAATGTAAACGGATATAAAGGTCATGTTGAGAGAATTCTATGTGATGTCATTTAAAAATAAACATATACATGATCCCACCTGAAATTGATGTTTGAGTGTGGACTTTCATGAGATGGTGAATTTTCGCAGTGATTGCGTGCTCCCTGACTGATTTGCCGTAGACCACCTCTTGTTATTGTATGCCTGTAACTGAAGTGCATACATACTGACCGCACTTTCTACGAAGTTTACTTGCTTTCTAATAGTTAGCCATATGATCTCTGGCACAGGAGAATAGCAATAACCCCTCCAAGCTCAAAGTGAAAAGGAGGCCAATAATACTGGGGGCAATCATCGTACACCTCTCGAATACCACAAAAGTGGCAGCAACGTTTCTTAAATTATGGTATTTTAAAGCAATATCCAACCCGCCTTTAAACCACCAAACCCCCATAATCTTCACGATTGGCAAAACTTTTTGAGAGAGAGTTCTTTCCAGAAATGAACGTCTTTCATTTGTAGTATTCACTTTAATTTTTCGTGCGCTATTGACCAGCCTCAATCTGGTTTGACGCGTGAACATGTTGATGTATTGCGTTCAAGACTAACGTCCGAATACATAAGCTACACAGTGCAATCACTGGGCTTGTATGTTAATGAATTGAACCTTGAGTCCTTTTCAATATTATGACTACTACTTGAATGTCGTTTAAAAATATGTATATAACACCATTGTGAAAATACTGTTAAGTATATTAAGTGTGTACCAGCCGTACAGTCCCAGACGGTTCATCGCAGATTTGGTAGGCACTAATCGTGTTATTTCCAAAAAAGTCAAGTGAAACCAGGTGTTTAGGCATTTGTCTCATAGAAGTTTCAAGTTGTGATGGCTTTTACAGATAAATGCTGGACGGTCTTGGTACGAATGCTTTTGAAGGTATTTATGATGATCAAATACACTTAATAAATAAAACGTGAATGATAAGAATCTACAAGTCCTTTCGCATTCAGCAAGCAGACTACCGAGAGATAGTCAATTTTTTCAATTGTACTTACTTATATTGCTACAGTATTGTCTCCTTAATTCTTTAGAAGTTTAATTTTACAAATATTAAAATAAAACATTCTTATACTTCGTTTACTTAATAATAGCAGTAGTATTTCTTACAATCACGCCAATTAGCCCAAAGGAAGCACTGTAAGTTTTAAATCTTGTGTTATGGATACTAGGGTAACGGAAAGACATAGGTACATATATAATACATTCAATATCAAGAGAATTATATATAAAAACCCATGACTCAGGTATAAATGATCATTTGTATTCATCACACTTACATCTACTAAACAAACTTTTAATTTTTATGACACTAGTTTGGAAAACTTTTTTTGCCCCTCCTAACGTGGGGGAGGGAGTTGTTGAATCCTACATGGATACATCGGGCCGTCCCGAGAGGTTATGTCAGACTCGAACTGACTAAACACCTCCAAGAAGATGTCTTTGGGCTCTGAGGCTCTACAAAGGCTTTGTAGAAACGATAGCACCCAGAGATAGGGCGACACAGAAAAAAAATATTTAGACGTACTATTATCGCTTTTATCATGATTATGCTGTTTGCTTACAGCTGTAGTCTCGTCTTATTAATGTCATTATTTGCGAGCTAGAAATTAATTCACAAATTGTATATTTCAATGTAACGACTAAATAAAAAATAAATATAAAACTGATGTTAATTACACTACTAGTTGTGTACAGAGTCGAGTCGTCTAAAAGAATAAACACTTCTCATTAATATTACAGAACAGTAACAAAATAAACAAAGTTTGACTCACTTCATAGCTCAAAGTTCGATTTAATTGAAGCATTTATACAACAATCGTTAAATTAAACTCTGTTAAACAATTACGCATTTGTTCTTATTTTGCATTACAAACAAATAATCGAACTTAAATATCATAAATAAACATGAAACAACCATATGGCGTTTCCTTAATTAAATTAGTGTCAAGAGTAGCATATATCACAAGACGTGAGAATACCACATCGTTTTTTAAATTTAATATACTTATATTAATACCGGTATATCGGAATATCTATAATGTCTATAAGAAAAAAATGTCAATATATATTAACAATTCTACATGCCCTTTATTGTCTTTAAATAAACTTTAAATTAAATGTGTATGTGATGGTTTTATTCTAAACACCTAAATATTCTGCAATTGTTTAGTAAGTTTTTCCCACGTTTTTCTTAGGTCGCTTTCTTGTCTGTTTGCTTGTCTGTCGTCTTGTTTGTCCGGTTGGAATCTTGTATCTCAATTTTGAGGCACTTCCCGACCACCTAGCAAGTTGGAACTTTCAGGGTAGCTCAGAACCCGATGACAATGCATGCTTAAACAACTTTCAACTTTCTAGGGGCACTTTCAGGTCAACTTTCGGCAACTTTCACTTTTGTATGGGGCTTATCCGATTGTTGCGTAACACATGGTAACTTCGTTGAGTTAATAATTAAAAAGAATAAAATAATATTACTAGATTTAAAAATCTAAAAATCCCACGTTTTTCAGTGACCAAAAAATAATAAAATAACCCGGCGGGGCCAAGCGAGGGGACGCTCAAAACGTAGGGGCGCATGTTACTTATGGAGATTCTTTTTTGGTCACTGAAAAACGTGGGATTTTTAGATTTTTAAATCTATTCAATATGAAATTGTGTAAGATTGTCGTGAAATTCCTTTATCTTTAATACATATTGGTAGCTTATTTTATACAAATTGAGTAAATCACTCTTTATGTGATAAATAGTACTTGATTTACAAAATGAAGCTCTTTATGTTTCATTAAATTAAAGAAAGAGTGTGCCCATTATGACTGCATTACCAAAAGTAGGTCCTTAGATTGTTGTATTGGTTTTTTTAAGAAACTGACAACAATGAACTGATATCAATGCATTATAAACCGTCATTACATTACATATTTTTATACATAATAATTTTACTTACAGACATTGTTTTATTATACTTTTTCAATAGATCAATTAACTTAAATGCACCGTTTCTTATATTATGATAAAATAACTTTTATAAAATATTTCTTTTTACTTTAAGTTTCTAAACCTCATAAAAGAGCTTTAGTTCTTTGCAAATGTTATATATTAGGTAAATACATCAATATTTTCCTAAAGACAACAACTAGCAAAATCAACTGTATCTCACTGGGAATCATGACATAGTACACTCTAAATTGTAACTAACCAGTTCTCATCAGAGCGACGAAATTCATTAACGCTCGCAATCCCTCCAGGATGACAGAACATGATCTGAGAGTTAGCTTCTTAACAATAAGGATTGTATTACAAAAGCAACTACTCACCGTCAGGTAGGTAATATGCAAGATTGTTCACACAGCCGCAGCAAGCGGCTTAGAATTCCCAAGTTAGATTGGGGTTGGGAAATTGATGTAGCCAGCAAGTAGCGTGAGCTGGTTCATTAGCTCTGAACGTCAAATGCTACAATTTATTACTGGGACCCGTTGGCTCAGCGCAATCGGCTACTTCAATCATAACCAGCGCCTTTGTAATGGCTCTTTAGAACCACACATGAGTTATCGCCCTATTATGAGTCTTAAGACCAACGGAGTAGAACTCAACGAGTAACTTAAAATCGTAGACCATTATTCTTGGACATAGATCAAAACCATTAAAAACAAGGTGTGAATTATAGAACGTGCAGTTAATGTGGTACAGCGCATTAGCAATTTCACAATGTTCCCGTAAATTACTTTGGTAAGTGCTTGTAGAATATTGAAATTTAAAGTTTTAGTGAAAGCCACTATCGTTTTTCTTTGTGTTGCCTATCCACTACTTTAAGGCTATTTTTTTCGATTTAATAGTAAAGTCAATTGTTTCAAAGTAGTCAGACTACTCTTCAAGAATGCTAACAGAGGCAAACCTAATTTGAGGTAGTTTCAAAGAACAAACTCTAGCAACTCGGCACTGGCCACACTGATGAATGCTAATGGCAGAGTTTGACACTATGTCATTGCCACCGAAAAGCTCTACTGTATTTTTCTTACGAAAAGTTTATAATTAAGAATTCTTTTAATTATACGTGAATTAGGGCAGGTGAACCATTTTTTCATTAATAGACTGCCATTACATATCAAAGGAAACAGTTTCTCAGAATTAATAGTAGCTGTACAGAAATATAGAATAAAAAAGTATAATATTACAATAAACAAATAAATTCAAAACAAAACCAATAAAATGTGGAAAAAGAATAATGGAGACGGCAAGAAAATTAAGATATTATAATTATTATACGAAAATAAAAGGTATTTTATGAGCAATTCCTAAGATGCTCACAGTTTAACTTGACCCATGAGGAATAGTACTTTTGTGTTTGTAACTGTTGAACATTTAAAACCTCACAGAAATGTCAAGCTAATTTATGATCAGACATTGCCACATATTGATATGATGGCCGATTTTTCTAATTAAAAATAAATTAAAATGTTGTTAACATGGTTTACAATATAAAATATGTCTTTCCACATGACTATTACAAACTAATCACATTCACCTTATCGTCGTATTTAGATATCTTTATGATATCTGTCTTTAACACTTGTAAATGATGTTTATATAGTTGACTTACTGATTAAAATTAAATTTCTTAACGTTTTGCAGATGAATGCTAATGTTGCAAACTCCCCCGACTTATTTTACAGAGTGAGTTTGAAGCTCACAATCTGTGTTATTCAACCGTCTCGTCAGTGTACACCGCTATCGACGTGGAAAATTCAAATTTCGCACAGATTGAAGGAGAAATACTTACAAAAATATTTTACTTAAAAAACATACTAAAAATAAAATTGGATTAAATTTATTTAACACCTTATCCTTCAATGAATATCTTTTATTGTGTAAATTTAACACAAGAATTATTAAATTTTATTGGTACATTTCCTCGCCTATCTCTCATTTAAGTGATACCACTTTATTAGGATCCGCGATTTTTGTAAATAATAAATGAAAGATGTCTGTCCAATTTTTTTCTTAGAAGAGCCTCTTAATTTGTTTTATTCGGATTAGTGGTAGACTTAGTTGTTTTCAATAACGTAGACGTAGTAACGATACAATAATAGTACAACTAAATAATATGCAATAATACACCCAACATTTTACTGTTTTTAAAAAATTATTTATGTAATTTGGAACGTGCCCGATTAAAAATGTTGGAAGATAGTAGCAAAGAAATGACGACCGTTACCTTAGCCATATTGTAAATACAAGTAGTGTTCGTTACATTTTTTTTGTGCGCATGTGCGGGATTTTGCACATGCGCAATGAATAAAATCAGTTGAATGCATGCGTTCTCATGTCATTACCTGCCATTTTTAACTTTTATAATGACAGCTATTTGTGAACTAATAATATAACTGTCATTATGAAATTTAATAATGGCAGGTAATGTCATGAGAACGCATGCGTTCAACTGATTTTATTCAATGCGCATATGCAAAATCCCGCACATGCGCACAAAAAAATGTAACGAACACGACTACATTTCCTGTAAAGAAGTCTAATCGTCAAGATCAAATATGATAAACATGAGTAAACGCGTCGTGGATGCGGTAAAGGTTTTATTAAAACAAGCATTATCATTTGGTCCATTTTGGAAAACGTCGTTACTAAAAATAAACCAAATCCAACCAATTAACAACATCTGTTGTTAAGCAATTAAAAATATCTTCACATGTAAGTGCTTAGATCTTAAAAACAATTAAAATTGTATGCTTTATACGAATATGACAAAAAATTTAAGCTCTATGAACTTTCTCGATTCATTTCTATAAGTAGGAATATCTTTCCTAAAAAAAATACTAGAACACTATTCTCCCAATTCCTTACTACCCCATCTAAATATTTTAGAATACGAGAAAAATTATGAACAATACATGTATAGCAACTTTCGCAACAAATTGCAGCTACATAAATTACAGTCCTTAAAAATAAATAAGAGCCCCATTTGTGTAAATACTCCATAAAAAGTTGCATAAGAGACACACGCTCGGAAAAATACTCAGGTTTGTGCAATCTCAGCCATGAATTGTTTATAAGCTACTGGTACCTAAGCAGGCGTATCGCACGCTTATGTTAATGGCACGAGATTATATCCAAGCTTGGAACTACAGCGGATAATAAAACAGGGGTGATGTACGATACGTGTGTGGCATGAATTATTATAGAGCGGTGATGTAATTTATTTTTATACAGTAGGTACATTAACATACTTTGTCAAAGCAATGTTGTAGCCATAAACCTGTACCACAATTAGTTTTATTTTAAATTCTAAATTTTTCCAATAAAACAAAATTAACCATAAGAAATCATATAACAGCTAATGACTCCTTAAGCCTAATACATTAAATGCAAAATAAGCCCGAGTATAAAACGTTTTGCTGTAATCCTTGAAGCGCAAACCGAGTACGCTGCAGCCACAGACTGCCATTTTGTTGATATAATTAACGTCTAAAACGGTTAATAGCGCATCCTCGACTTAAATCTGCGCAATTGCACAACCCGCGATATTACTATAATACAAAGTAATTGGGCTCAAAAGCTTAGTTCCAACTGCGAGGCACTAGTGAAACGGCAGGGCGCCGTGCATTGGGACTCGCCGGCCGCCCAGCGCTTTCGGTTACTGGTCAGACCGACAGCCAACTCTAGGGTTGCAACGAGTATATACAGTAATAACTTTTGTGACTGATTACAGAATAACAACGATTAATTTATAGTAGTTTATGATACTGTTGCATAATAAGGGTTCTTATAACATGAGTGTGTTTTAAAAAAACGAGCCGTAGGCGAGTTTTTTTATAGCATCACACGAGTGTTATAAGACCAAGTTATGTACAGTGTCATACACTACTTTATCTACTCTCATACTATAATATGTAAAACAATATTGCAAATAAAACGCTGAATATAACAACAAATTTATTTAAATGTCAAATGTTGGCGCCAAGGTGCAAACATCAATTGCGCATGCGTGTTGCGTCGGTCGTCGAGGACTCGTTCATTGAAACCTTTTTAAAGTAGAGGTTCAACCTCCTTGGTCCAGCTGGAGGTTGTATAGGTGTATCGTTATGATAAAAAAGTTATATTATGTTACAGGTGTCCATACAAGACCTGTATCGTAATGAAACTTTTTTTTTATTATTTTTGGCCTGTACGTAATGTTTGTCATAAGCATTTTGTTTTCAGTTTTAGAATCTTTGTATTATAGTATTAGAGTAGATAAACATTATTAACACTACTAATCGAAATCTGTTTTTCTCAAAAAAATCTCTCAAACTATGATTTCCTTTTAAACTACAAGATTTTATACTTTATCCATTGGAATAGCTCATTACTTGATTTAAGTGCTTTCAATAATAGCTCCTACCATGGAGAAAATAAATACTACAAATAACTCTTACAATGATAGTGCCAGAGTTCCATCAGTTTTGTTTTTTGTCTCTGTCTCAGCACAATGACTAAGCAAAAAACTATGAAGGATAGAAATATCACATTATGTATGCTAAAGATTAATTAAACGTATAAAGTGAATGCAAATAAGTGTGGAAAAGAAGATAAATAAAAAGTAAATAAACCCTTTTCTAAACAACTGGTCCCAAAACTTATAATTGGATAAATATTAAGAAAATTGTTCACTGCGTTATAGAATTACGGCAACAAATTGTGCTTCGATGCTCTGCCAAAACTAAGATCATTATCAAAATAAATGAAATATATGCAAACATAAGAAATATGCAGTAACATAATCATGTATATTGTACACGCAGCCCGTGAGACAAGTAAAAGAGATAGGCGGTCACAAATAAGCCATTCTATGCGTAAAGATAAAAAATAAGGGAAAAGGTTTTAGGACAAGAGCATTTTCAATGCATATATTGAAATTCAACATACATCAGTTATTATATTACGATATAAAGTTACTAAGATTCTAATTCGAAGAGAATTTCCAGATCGTAAATTATAACGCGCACTGATCTTTTTAGTGGATAAAATATTACGAATTTTACCTACTGACTCCCCACAGCAATATACCATAGAACGCATACCGTTTTTGCTGTTTACCGTATTTTTTAAGGGCATATGAGGCGGAAATAAGTGTACTTAACAAGGCATCACGTACCTACGTGGTACCGTTTATGTATTGTGTTGAAGTTCTGCCTAATTTTGTATATAGCACCTTTTATAGAGCACAGATTATCTTTTCTCTTCTTACGATATTATTATGCATAAGAAGTCCATGTAGAGCCATTGAAAATCTGATGACAGTTAAATTAACATTCACAAATAATTCTCCAACAGTAATCCTTGTATTATTTTTTAAGCGATTTTAAAAACTTGTGAAAAAATTATCTTCACATGGAATTTTAACCCACGTCCATCTGGAAAACTGGGCCAAACGCCATAACAGCTGACAACCTACTCACCAAGGTTATCACTATCTACTTTCTTTGTATTATCACAGTGCATTACAATTAATATAGAGCTTGTAACCTACATCAGATCAGCCAATTTGAATTCTGTAAACCGATATCTATAATCTAAGATCACAGTGTTTTGTGTTTGTCTGTCCGCTCTTTTTCCCGCTCTTTTTCCATTGTATCAATAACGTTACCATAGCGACGCGTTAACTGCAAGTAGTTCGTCTACCGGACGCTAGATGGCGCTAACGGAAAAATATTTAATAATAGAAAAAATTTAAAGAATTTTGTCCACCCGTGCGAAGCCGGGACGAGCCGCTAGTATATGACTAATTTGATATATTTTAATAATTTTCTTCGCATATAAAGTCGTGATCTCAGCCATAAGACGTCCATTTCTGGATGTAAGTCTCCCCAATTCTGTCATAATCCAAGCGTTTGGCCGATGATTTAGATATCTCAATAAAAGACCAAGACTGCTGCCCACTTTTGTGGTCTTCATGAGGTACTTGAAGATAAGTATTATTATTAATCGCTTTTTACCTTTAAGTTTAAAAAGTTGGTATTACTCTACTCTACCGGATACCACACGATATCTATATTAAGTTATTGCAACCCTACAGGAGCACATTATTCATCGCCAACAGTGTCCGCAGCGCCATACATTCGTATATCACACGGCTAATTGCCATCTTTAGTCTTCTAATCTCGCCCGACCACTGTAATGTAACATGTACTCACATAACATTTATTAAACTGTTAAAACTTTCATAAGTTTCTATATACTCATATGAGGTTAAGTAATTGATGTTAAAAGAAGGAATAGATAACTGTGAGCAGGTAAATTCATATTATTTCACCTATTACTATTATTAAATTAATTTACTGGCAACTCATAGTTTTGAAATACTATATTTTAAACACCAAAATACTTGAAAGAAGTCCTAATGCGTCTTGAAGAAGGCCTAATGCCGTAATATTTACGCTTCGTGGGTTTTACCTTCCTTTTCGCGAATTTGTACAGTTGGTTTTCTTTGTCTTCTCAACGAAAATTAAATTCACGTGTTCCTTCTTAATAAGGATTATTTAATGAGATTATAACTGAGAAAATGAGAGTTATGAATATCGTGAAAATAAAATGAGTGCTGTACACGGAATCATGTTTAAAATTTCGTTACATTCTAATTAATAAACACACATTGGTGCTTTACGATACACAAGCAAGCTTTATGTACGTGCGTTACGATCAATAAAACACGAACCTTTTCGTAGTGAAATATTATGTAGGCAACTTAGAAATTTTAATAAATGTAAGTAAGAAAAAATAAACTTTTAAGAAATTATTCATAACAATTTAAAAATGAATAGGTTAATATCCAATATAAGACTCAACTGATAAATTATATCGATTTTTCCCCTTTGCTATTAAAAATATACTAGGTCTGCAATGCATGCTGCTGTTTGCAAATACTGAGCGAAGCACTACCTTACCTTCGTTTGTGAGTTTTGGCGCCAAATTTCATCAATGTAGTCTCAGCGGTTTGGCTGTGATCAGCTATTGAATTTTTCTTTCGGTGATTATTCCTCCATGGTATGTCCGATTTCAAAACTTTTTTTTGCACATTAGTCACGATCACGATGTGAGTTTTGGCGCCAAATTTCATCAACGTAGTATCACCGGTTTGGCTGTGATCAGCCGTCCGTCCGTCCGGCAGGTTATAATCATGTATGTTCATGCCAAAATTCGTTCGAATCGGTTGAACCGTTAAGTGGCAGAAGGGAGACAAGCGAAATTTGTGAGTTGCCTAAAAGAGAGTTTCGCTCAATAAGGTTTAATATAGATAAATAATTTTAGATATTACGTATACACATATATTGAAAATAGCTTATTATGCGATTCGTCTCAGAAACAGTAAAATAAGATGTCGCAGTGTGCGATGAAGGGGTCTTTATTATTTATTATTGACACCATGATCAACTAACCACTTGTTAGTCCACGGTAACAATTGCCACCGATAGCCAACACCCCTCGTCAGATACCAATTGCTACCATATTCAATTTTCCGCGTGGCTTGCTGTTTTTTTTTATATTACAATAAATTTTTGAGTTACAGAGATCCAAATATTCTGTAGTGGATTCTTTATTCAATCAGCTTTATAGTAATATTTTTTGTTTGATCCTAGCTTCATTATTAAGCGAGAAAATGGCATTTTTATCTAAGAGTCCGACATTTTTGACGTGACAACGTCTTATAAATTGGTTGCGGCTGGGAGTCACTTATGAAAAAGTGTAACGCTCGGTAACGTTACGATGAGTCACCGAACGAGAGAGAGGCCCGCCGAATGTTTTCTCAATATTTAAAAGTTTATTGATTTTTAATATTATAAGTATATATATGAAATTGTAAACTCTTTATGATATATATAATACAAAAAAATTGTTTATATCGATAAATTTTGATAACCATCCAAGATTGTTCCATTTAAATCATTAATGTATAAATCACTTATAATATAAATATTTAATAGTAGTAGATATATTTCCTATATAACCCAAATTATTCATTTATTAATTTTCGAAATATATTACAGGCATTTATATTTAAACATCCTGTTACATAATGATTTATAGTTTTTTTTATCCTCAACAAAATCACTCAAATAGGAATTAGTTAAGTTTAAGTTTACATGTACAATGTTTTAGTAAACAAAATATATTTCTATAGTTAAAATTTGTGCAATTCTTATTTTCATTCAATTCCTTGTTCCTATTGTGCAATTTAATTATATTCATATCAATAAATATTCTACCGAGAAAAAGACGTTGTCACGTAAAATCTTCGCCCGTAAAACCGACTTTACAGGCAACCATTTTTTTTTCACAATTCGCGCAGCATTGGGACTGTTGAGAGGGGTGGGGCGTGCTGTAGCGGACTGACAAGTGGCTAAGGCAAAAGTGAAATAAAATCATTTTTAAATGAAAATGACGCATAATTCGGGCGAAAGCAAAATATGGTATTACGATGTCTTTTTTACTTTACTTTAAAAACTCGTACAAAGACTGTTGCGTGGAAGGCAAATTGTAAACTAGAAGAAATCTCTATGAGTGTGGCTAATATAAAACCACATCGAAAATGCGATCTCAAGGCGTAAGAATAGCTTATATGTCTCCTCCCGGAACGTGTATACCCGGACTTGTTCTTGTATATGCGTTTTGCATATATCGACCCAAATTCATAGAGATGAGGTTACAAATGTTTGTAAGTATTGCCCTTTTAGTTATGTTGTAACTGAGGGAAAAACACAATACCTTTACCCTACAGAATTTTAAGATCAATTTTTTCTGTCCTCGCAGCAAAAATTTTACATTTTTCATTCCTAAATATAAAGATTTCTGTGCAAAATGTATTTCCATAATTAGCCTTATCATTACATACTTGCCCTTTTCTTTATAATGTAAATATACCTCTTGAAATGATACCACCTGATCATTGGATCGAATAAATAAATAACTCAAATATATGAAATTATAAATGATGACAAGAATACCCCCACTAACAGAAAAACGGCCTTTACGATTTTTGAATTTGCCAAAAATAAGAATGAATACAATAAAAAGCTGATCAAGAATGAATTCCAAGTCAGTTAATTTCCTTATCCGGAAATTACAAAGCGGAAACGGTTCTATGGATAAATCGAGCAACTTATCGCTGCGCAACTTATTTCTAAGCAATCTAAGCAGTTGTTATAAGAAGCTGACGTGTTATAAAGCCTTTGAGATGTTTACGCGTGGAACGACGACCATCACACGCACGTGCTGACTTAATAACGCTCGCAACTTGTGCAATTAAATGCACACATTCACTCGCTTTCGAGTGAACTGTGCCAATATCACTGCACGTAATAATGACTCTGTACCTGTATACTACACACATATGATGTAGTATTGTAAATAATAAAGCTATACATTTTTATTTCCAAGCCTATTTCTTGAAACATTTATATTGTGGAAAAACTCGGCTAACCAACGAATTAAAAAAACCTATCTATACATAATACGAAAAGCTTTATTGTTGTTGTTATCGATTTAGTTTTGGAGTTGCGAAAATAAAATTACATTACAATATCAGTTTCAAATATAAATTTTGCATTAATAATGGAAAATGTAGGAAACTTCACAGTTGTCAAACATCTGTATTCATCCTGATCAACATTTAAGCCGGAAAGCTTCAGGAACTTACCTTAATGCAACAACAGAACTTTTAGCTTTAGCAAGCAGTGTTAATGGGTATATTAATAAATTTGTTTGACATGTAGCAGATAAATTTAAAATAATAAGCTGGAATGCAAAAAAGAACACATAAAAAACAAATACCATCAATACAGTAAAATAGACGTTTAAAAAAATTAAACTTCCATATCCTTATAAGCTCTGCACATACGCGTGATTGGATTTTAATATAATCGGCATTATTTTTATTCTTAAAAAAATATTTCACACCAAGCCTAGCCCAAAGTAAGCACTGGGAAAGCATGTGTTCTGGATACTAGGGTAACGGTTACATATAGATATTTAAAATTCAAAGAAATATATATGGGTATTAAACCCATGACTCAGGTACAAATACTCGAACTCATAATACAAATATATGTCCCTTCCTGGACTCGAACCCAGTACCGTCAGTACGAAAGGCCCACTGTTGCACAAATCGGGCGTCAAACGATAATATAAGTAGTATTAGTAAAGGTTCAAATGTGACGGAAGCGAGACATTCGATACACCAAGAAGATCTCATTGTGATCATCCAACAAGACCACTTAAAGTAACCCTAAAAGCAATTTACTGACCATAGCGTAAAATATGACGTCGTAAAGTTTCTTATAGATATTGCAGCAATGTATAGTAGTTTCGTTATTATTGCTGTCGTGAGAGTATTTTAAACATTAAATCCGCCATCGGGAGAACCAGCTCTACTGCAGAATGTTAATAAGGCGTAAAAGTTCGGAAATTTTCCCCTGTCTCCGTCACAGCATAATCGTGACATATCCTAGAAGGTGACGTCACGTTTTACGAGCGCGTTTCCGCTGCGGGTTTTACGTGCTTGTCACGCGTCGTCCTGTACCCTTGCATGCTAATGTGCTGGCGTTCGGATCTCGGTAGCACCGCAATTAGACACCAACTCGTTAGGGACATCAAAATTATATTTGTCATTGAGATGTTATACATTTTATTATTACAAACCATCCTTTACGACGGTTGGAACATAGAATTAATTTTCTTTCTAAATCATAATTCTGAAATGTTATCATATTAAGTCTGAAAAAGTTTTCGTTTTTGTAATTTTTAAGTGGGAATAAAATTGTTTAAATTATATTTTTATAATCACTAGCTAACCCGGCCACGCGTTGCTGGTATAACCCGGCCACGCGTTGCTGGTATAACCCGGTCACGCGTTGCTGGTATGGTAACAAACACACAAAGTATTGTCATAATATAGTGTAGATAGATAGATTTTGTATTTAACATTCTTTTTTTCGGAGCATAGAATTAATTACTTACTGAAATCATAGTTACACTAATTTAATATTTCTATTTTCTTTTCTTATTCTCAGGCATTAATAACAAAAAAATGCAACAATACTATATTGTATATACTCGTTATCGAGTTCGGTTAGACGGAAAAGTTACTGTGTTGTATTGTAAGTACTGTTTAAATTATGCATTGATGTTATATAAATAAATAGATAGTAGAAAGCCGTGCAAGTGCAGATAGAGTTTCCAAGAAGATTTTGTCTATGCGCAATTTTCCCTGGTACAAGACGAGACATTAAGGAGCTCATTTCATTTTGGTCGGTGAACACCGACAAAGCGATTTTCGCTACATGCCGCACGGCTAACTAGCTCATTTCACGAATTTCCTAGAACTGAGTACAAACACAAGCTTGAACAAAAATATGAAAAACACGGTACATAACGTAAAAAATGAAACCACGCCAAGTATCTTATTCAATGCCTTATTATTTCTTCGAAAATATATATAGCATTCTTCTAGTTAAACGAGGCGCAAATACCACAACCGAAATTTAAGCTACGTACTACTCCTACGTAAATCATTGGTAGGAGACAATACTTGGAGAAAATTAATTAAATTAGGAGAAGTTACTCTTCAAATTTTGCAAATTGGTATAATTATACCTTGAGGTGTCCAGTTAAACATACTAAAAATCCACACAATTTAGGGGTATTCTAGAAGTGATAACGGGGATTGGAAGATACCCTTTTTTAGAAATTTTCCTTAAATATCGGATACCTTTACGAATAGCAATATGATTATTTCTTTTAGTTAAACAAAAATACGTAGCTTACTTCCACAAATTGCACGGTCGAACAGCTCCTTATGATACCCCGTGTGGGGGCGAAACACGTGTAGAGTAGTTGGTGAAGGTGCCGGTGTTTGCGGTTTCTGCATTTATTAGCGGGTGGGCGGGCGGTGCACACTGTTCGAGTTTTGCGGAAGTAAGCTACATATTTTTGTTTTACTATTGGACATGGACTTCCGCCAAGTAACGCCTGATTCTATCAAATGACTATTTCTGACAAATGTACTTATGAAAAATTTTGCTCCATATTTGATGCTATTCATTTTTACTCTACCGTTAATACTTTAACTAGATGATAACTTTTTTACATGAAAACATGTTCGTTAGTTACTATACGAAACACACCTAGTTGTGTGAGCTGTAAAGTACTCTAATAAGCAACACACAATATATTTTATGTAATCTTGTATGTATAAAGCTTCATTAAACGTATGTCACACAAATATATGTATATAAAATTTTATTCTTTGATCAAATATCACAATTTTTGTTATATGAAGAACAGAGTTTTCTGACACAAGTAGGTTGATGCTTAAAGGAGACACCGCTTACTAATGTAAAATGTTATTTGAACGTAAATATTTTTTTATTTTATTATTATATATAGGTGAAGTTATGCACAGTGTATAGATGTCGTGGCCAGATCTTAGAATTGGTCATTTCAAGATATGCTCAATCATCAATAAATTATTAAAACATCAATAAATTGATGATATGTCAATCCATGTTTGGCCATATTAATGAAGTGTCCATATTATAAAAGGTGCAAAAGAAATTCCTAATAAACAAGATGCTTATATACTGCTCTTACGCGTACAAAATTAACGTAAAACTTTTGGTCAATGCGGATGGTGTTGACATAAATGCACCAAAATTTGTTTCCATCGAAACAAGACAAACAGAAGGATCATGTGTATTTTATAAAATTAAAAACTGTTAACCCAGTAATAGTCCAATGATTTACGTAAATACGTCCAAAAGAGAATGGCATCCGTTTATTATTCGTAATGTGAATCAATAGATAATTTAGCTTTCATAAAAACAATAATTAATAATATATGGCCAGCTACAAATACTAAATTTTTAATTATATGTTCGTTTTTCGTTTGAAACTTTACCTTCATATTACCACAATAATATCGTTATGATGTTTTTCTGCATCATGGGGCATGAGTGAATAATTTACTATATGACCATATCCTGATGTGTTCATATATTTAGTTGTTCATAGCATTTTATGGTAAGAATTCACTGATCGAGATAGACTCTATGATGCGGCAAGCGGGCACTGTTAGAGTATAAAATACAACCAAAAAATTTCAAGAAATGGTCGAACACATCTCGAACTGAATAATTCTAAGATTTATTCACCTCAGATCTAGTTTAGCTTTTATTTTTAATATAGTTATCGACTTACCTCAAATTCAAAAACCGATATGTTTCCGACACATAAAATTCAAATGAGTTTTTCATTTGAATTTTATGTGTCGGCTAAACCTTAAAGCCGGATTTTTTAGAATGAATATGTTTGTTGTACGTAAACAAATGATTGCAGTGCTTTCATATTAATATTACCCCTCAATTAGACTGGGTCATAAAGCGTTTGCGTTATGGCCCAATCTCCTTATGATTTTTTAGTTCATAGAGAAGGCCTATGCACCAAAAGTGGAGAAAATAAAAAGCTGGTGAGGAAAACCATTAAAATAATCTTTCCTAGTGCAGCAATCATAAATACTTAGACGTATTTCACATACAGCACCAGTCTGAATATGCCCGCGAATTCAATCGCATTGACTTCAGAAAGTTTCAAGTAGATTCCGCCTTTAGATTTTTTTTAAATACCATGTGATACTTATGTTTTTCAGGGATTTTTATCCTGTTTCTTTAATTAATACATACTTTTTAGTAACCTATGTGTTAATCAAGGTAATAAACTATCTGATTGCCAAATGACAATTTTAGCCGTTTCTGCGTTATTGTGAACATCTAAACATACCAACATACAATTTATTAGTAGGATAGCTTTAAATTCTGAATCACTGAAATAATCACAGATTGAAATAAAATAAAAACAATTATTCCATGGTTAAAACAATCAACGTTGACAGGAACTTAATTTAACAATGAGGCAAAGACCCCGCCAAGGCACTTCCTTCCAATAATATCGTAGCATTATGTAATGCCACGACGCTGGTCTTCCGTAAGTGCCTATAAAAGAAAATAAAAAAGAAATACTTCTTTGCGCAACTGCTCACTCTAATAAATTACATGCTCATAAAAAGTTCATAATAATAAGAAGATAAATAAAAATAAACACCATTCATACAAAAATAAATAAAATATTGCTTAAAAATTACGAAAGTGCTCAAGGAGATTTACTATGTATGTCTATATGGTACTATTCGCCATATATTTAAAATGACAACGCTGTAACAGTGTCGACAGTGACTTTTATTGGATTCTCATAACATTCTCGGGTCGCGGATTCAGTTGCAGATGCACCAATTCTGTCACAGCACTCACTATATATAGATCGTACCAATAACATTATTATAGACAGGCTGCATGCCTGCTGACACTACGCCTGCTGATTGAATGCACGCTCCCATATATACAAGTGGGTCGCACAATTCAGTTCATTTTTGTATTGCTTTTCAATCGGCAATTCTTACTATCAATGTGTTGCTCGTATGAAAAACTCGGATATCATAGACCTTGATTTCGATCACTGACTAAAAACATAGTGAGTACATCTTATCTTAATATATATAAATTACATGTCACGTTGTTTGTCCGCGATGGACTCCTAAACTACTTAACCGATTTTGATCAAACTTCGTAACTATCAGTTATTTGATCTAACTTAAAACGATAGGATAGGTTTTATTTTAATTTATAACACAGCAACGCGTGGCTGGGTCAGCTAGTTCTATATATACACACAAACACGCACGCGCCCGCGCGCACACCCAGTAACACATACACACACACTCACTTACATACACTCTCATATACATAAATACATACACAAAACCAATCAAACTAAACAATACGTTCTAACCAGTCTCATTAATTACTCTTTTGAGAATATTATTATGTATTGAAGGAATCCCTTACTCCCAAGATACAGGATACGTCCTAGTTTGGGAGTTGGAGACCTGATTGTTGATGTTTTGTAATGTTATTGTTTTGTTTCAATATATTATTATTATATATTTTTTTAAGCTTGCTTGCAATGGTTATCTATATATTAATACGTGAAGTAAAAGCTTTGTATACTTTTAAAAAGTGTGCGGATAGAGGAGTGCGGAATTTGGCAATAGGCGGATAGAAGAGTGCTGGAATCTAATATCTTCATATAATATGCATTAGAAATACAATATTCTTCTCAAAATATAGATTGCTTACAAAACTTTTATCCATAATTCATCTACACCAAACCTTCCACGTGAGATCAGTTCGTAAAACTCCATTTTGCCAACCTTATTCATTCGCCAACCTATAGTTACTATATTTTTACAAAAACGATGTGGGCGAGAGAGTAATCAATTTACTTTTTGCATTTTGTTTGCAATAGCCAGATGCCAAACATTTCAAAGGTTATGTCGTGTTTTAGTGTTATATGAGAAACCATTTACTTGCGTGCCAGCTCACGTCAATAGATATCTACCCGTGCTTTAGATATGAGGTAGAATTACTAAGCTATCGTTATCAGTTTTAACGTATAAGAACAAAGAAACTTCTATGTAAATAAGGACGGAACGCAGTACCTCAGTTTCTTACACACCTGCACGTTTCTCGCTATAACGCTGAAAAGACATTTTTTTTCAGTGCCATAACTTGGCTTTTCAATACTCTTTTCCTCAAGGCAAAGATAAATAGGGGTTAGGACCAAATTGTGTCAAGATTGGTAACCTAATTTGGGTTCACAACTATAATAGACAGCAGAATTGATAATAGCTATCGGCTTCTGGTCCCTTACATAATCCCGAAGGAATTTGCTTGATGTTCCTAACATAGATTATGAGACACTTATTTTGAAACTTGACCTCGAATTTGGTGAAAACGGACAACGCTGCGACGTGGCCTCAACCTCAAAAAGTTTTATTGGATTTCATAGATATAAAATCATACCAACTGCTAATAAAAAGTATTCCTGTCGTCCTTTTTATTATACCTAATACATAGAATTAATAATATGTCAGTCTCCAGCCAGAAAGTGAATTGTTGTGCCAACTAGCTTACTTAGGTGACACTTCCCAGTCCAGTTAGCTCACGTTTTAACACGCCACAGTGACGTCAGCAGCTCGGATCCGTCTCTTGAGTCCGTCCGCCGCAATTCTCTTGTTTGTATGTTCGCGCCCAAGACTACATGTGAATATAAAATAATATCTTTTTCACCTCTCACGCTCGCAAAAGTTAGTTAGCATTCAATTTCTGCGTAGAAAATTGCGTTTAATCCGCTAGCGTGGAAAAGCGTTTTAAAATTAGAACTCTATTCAAACACACATGATACATTCCGAATTGTCATTATAGTATCTATAAGTTACATTTTCTTTTTATTTAAATTACTATGGTATACTATGGTACTCCGTTATGGTTTTATTAAATTATTTTAGTCCCTTAATTATATAACAGCAAGAATAAATAATATTTAGTATATCCTTTTTGTTAAGTATAAAAATTTTAAATGTATATATGGTGGGTGAGATTTTATACCATAAGATAAGATTTCGGACCGCACCCGAAAAATAATTGTCATAGTAATATCTGGTATTAGTCAATTCAAATTGAATTTAAAAATATTTCTAGATACGTTCTGAAATTTTGTAAAATCAGAAAGAATAAATATCAAAAATATTCATTCCAACAGCGACGAAGATACCTATGTGCTGTTTTATTTAAGCTGTTTTTCTTGCGCCTAAAAATTTTTAATCGCTGTAGTGAGGTGAAAAATTGTGTGTTTCGCTCGGCAGCAAAGTTTTAGCGTCTCGTGCCTTTGAAACCCTCGCTACGCTGAGGATTCTATCTTTGAACTAGTAGTAGTTTCAATAGAGGTAGCTCGCGGCCAAAACTCAACTTTGCAGCCTTGCATAACAATAACTATTTTTTTTCTTAATCGCTTGTAACGAGGCGCCATAGCTATATTGGCGACTCGTTGCTTTCATTGCGCTCTTCTCTGGCCATTTCTCATATTTTCTTTTCTCTTGGTTTCCTATTTTAAATTTACTGTCTGTCTCTGTTTCCTATTTTAAATTTACTGTCTGTCTGTCTATATTTGTTTTGTTCGAAGTTCATTCTTACCAGAGTCAGCGCGTAGAGTGGTTGACTCACCGATAACAAATTATTTAAATATATTTATAGTGCTGAGCAGTTATAATAAGCTCACAAGTATAATAAGCTCATAAGCATAATTCACAAGTTTTCCTGTATATATATTCTGTACCACCAGTTCCTGTTTATAAGTTTCTTTAAGGCACTATTGTAAGTAGCCCTACCTTTTATAATATGTTTTTAGTGATAAATGTGAAATTGTTTTTGTATTCAGTGTAATTCACCTTTTTTTATATAATTGTTTCAGTTGTGCCTTAATTCCTTAAATATAAAAACAAGTGACCTAAACGAGCTTTTATTTCTCCGGCTGCACCCCGTCACACTGGCGCCTCAACGTGTATAGAACACCACCATCCAGTCAACCAGTACCGGCGAACCGAACTATTTTTTGAAGATCGTTGTATGTTGTGTGTGTTTTATTTTATCTTTTTCCAAATTCTAAAAGGCTTAGTCGCCCCCCACTGTTTTATCGGCCATATTATTAACTTAATCATCTCATCTCATCTCATCCCAATCCTCATTCTATTTAATTTATAGTAGTTGACAATACAACTACATCACTACACAAAACACTTACAAGACACTTTACCCAACATTTACTACATTTTACAGACAAGAAACTATACGCGGTTTTGAAAGAAACCGACACAAAATTGTTGCTGATTCTGAGCGTCAATATATCACTCAGATCAGTGCAATTAATACTTACGGGCAGTGCTGAGAGGGAGTACCTCCAGTGTATCCCACATACAAGTCTTAGATTTGGCTAGGCACTTTCCTGGGGGCAATCCGTGCCGACTATCCAGAGGTTCCTACCAGTCTAAGCTTGAACACAATACCTACCTAGCACTAGTATTATTAAATTTATTTTAAATCATAACTGTTTTTAAGTAGTTTTTAAATAGCTAGAAAATTAAAACCTCTTTTTGAAACACAATAATTTATTTTTTAATAACACTATGAATCCATCACTTTTAAATAAACCTGAGCTTGCTTATGAACTTAGTCTCCGCTCAATTGAATTTCCATCTGTCGCAACCGCTGAGGAATTACGAATATTGTTAAATCCAATAATAGACTCAGATTGTTCAGTTCTTTCTAGTCCTTACTCCATTGAACGTGATCTTGATGAAATCAAAAAGATTTTTCTTATGGTTTCTTCAAGATTACAGACACAATCAGGAACACAATCACATAAGGAGAAATTACAAACATACATGATTCATTTATCAAACCGTTTGAATAAATTAGAGATTACCACAGATCTATCATTTCAAATTTTAGAAGACGTACATAACATAAACGAGACATTTGCAAAACTTCAAACAAAATTTTCATCCATGACAGCCTGTCAATCAAATTTTCACTCTTCTGTCCAACAGTTACCTAACTACGAACTACTGGCACAAAAATTTAATCAAAACTCTTTAGACCTGAAAAGATTTTCTTTTAAACCGGACTCATGTCCGAAAGAATTCATAGATAACATTGAAGAGTATGCAATTTCAAAAAATATTTGTATACAACAACTGCATAGTCAAATATATAATATTTTGACTGGAATTCCATTACAATGGTATAAATCCAGAAAATCAACTCTTACCGATTGGAATTCATTTAAAAACCAATTTATCTCAGATTTTAAAATTCATGACTATGACTACAAATTAAAAAAAACCATAGATGCTCGTAAACAAAAACCAAATGAAAGAATTATTTATTATTTTTCGTCAATGCAATCTCTTTTTAGTAAACTCCACGAACCACTTTCAGAAAAACAACAAATTGAAATTTTACGTCGCAACATGAGTCCCATTTTCAGTTCTCGATTACTTCAAACAGACATAACATCTATTGATACACTTCTATCTGCTTGCCAATGGTATGAAAGCTGCAATTATGCTAACGATAACCATATAAACACAATACAAAATACAACATCACAATCTAACATTAGTTCTCATCCTTCTACATCCAAGACTCCTTACATACCACAGTTTCCATATAACACCAATAAAACTAACAATGACAGGTCTACACAACCTGTTGTTCGTTTCTCTTGCCCTCGTTGCCGTACAAACGATCATTCATTAGAAACTTGTACAAAAACTAATATTGTTTGCTTCCGTTGTGGTAAAAAAGACACCACATATGCGAAGTGTCCCAATTGTAAATATCAGCCAAAAAACGAATAAGGGAGAAAAATAATACTTTTGCTAAAACCACTAAGGATGAATGGAGCCTTTGGCTTAAAACAATCGAACTATTCTTCAATTCTTACAACACATTAACAAAATTATTTGATAAACCTACTCATGATAGTCGACCGTACATAACAGTACAAACTAATAATTTATCTTTATGTGGCTTGCTAGATAGCGGCAGCGCAATTACTATTTTAGGGAATAATTCACACAAAACTCTTTTGCAACATAATTACATAATTAACCATAAACACACCATTACAGGAACAGTTGCCAACGGTCAATCAATAACTTCAATTGGAACTATAGAGCTACCAATTCATTTTAAAAATAAACTCGCCATTATTACTGTTCATGTAATACCCTCAGTACAACAACCTTTTATATTAGGAATAGATTTTTGGAAATTATTTAATCTAGCTCCTGATGTCTTACAACATATAACTTGTACCAATTCTGATAATAAAACTTTCATTATTAACAATGTTGAAAAACAAGTTAAAACTTACAATACCCTGAACGAAACACAACGTTTTATCTCTGACTCAATAATTCTACAATTTAAAAATATTTCCACTGAAAACTTACCATAAGGGAAAACTCATTTAGTCGAACATCACATTGATACTGGCGATCATCCTCCGATTAGACAACGTTGCTATAGACTGTCACCTGTCAAACAAAAAGCTCTATGCCACGAGGTTGATGACATGCTCAAATTAGACGTCATCGAACCCTGTGAAAGCCCATGGCTTAACCCTGTACTAATAACTCCTAAAAAAGACGGATCATGGCGTTTCTGTGTCGACAGTCGTAAACTAATTGCAATAACTAAGAAAGATGCATATAAATTACCTTTCATTTCCGATATTTTAGATAAATTAAAAAACGCAAAATTCTTATCTTCTATCGACATTGCAAAAGCTTTTTGGGAAATACCATTACGTGTTTCCGATAGACCTAAAACTGCTTTTTATGTACCTGGTCGCGGTATGTACCAATTTAAAGTTATGCCGTTCGGATTAACTAACGCACCAGCTACCCAGCAACGATTTATGGATTGTCTTTTCTCTTCTGAGGGACTAGATAATTCTGTTTTTGCCTATTTAGATGACGTAATCATTATCAGCGAAAGTTTTGACCAACATATTACCCTATTAAGTAAAGTTTTACAAAAATTAATTAACGCCAAAATAACAGTAAATTTTCCAAAATGTTCATTTTTCCGTAGAGAATTAAAATACCTTGGATATATAGTTAACGAACATGGTCTTCAAACAGATCCCGATAAAGTAAAAGCAATTTTAGAAATTCCTCCTCCAACTACTCCTAAAGAAGTGAAAAAATTCCTTGGAACCGCAAGTTGGTACAGACGTTTCATTCCCAACTTTAGTACTCTCATAGCTCCTCTCACTAAACTTACCTCCACTTCAAAAAAATCCCCACCTTTTAAATGGTCTTCTGAATGCAATAACGCTTTTAAAACTATAAAAGAAGCATTAGTTTCCACACCTGTTCTTGCATGCCCTGATTTCTCCAAACCTTTTGCAGTCCATTGTGATGCATCCAGTTTTGGTATTGGTGCCATGCTTACTCAGGAAATAAACGGCATAGAAAAACCTATAGCTTATATGAGTAAATCTCTATCCGGTGCTCAAAGAAATTACTCAATTACAGAAAGAGAACTCTTAAGTATCATTCTAGCCCTTGAACATTGGCGCTGTTATTTAGATAATGGCCAAAAATTCACTATATATACTGATCATTCAGCCTTACAATGGTTTTTAAATCTTGACAATCCTAGCGGACGCTTAGCTCGTTGGAGTATTCGTTTATCAGCATTTAATTTTGACATTAAACACAAGAAAGGAAAAGATCATTTGATACCTGATGCTCTTTCACGTTCCGTTCCCATTAATCTTATTCAGGATAACAGTTCTACTACAAAAGATGAGTGGTACCTTTCCATTTTTTCAAAATGCAATAAAAACCCAAGCTCAACCCCAGACTACATCATAAAAGATAATAAATTATACAAATACTCAACAACTTATTCCCTTCTTCAAGCAGAATATAATTGGAAGGAAGTCATTCCGTATGAAAACAGGAATTCCATTATTTATGATAACCATTCTAATCCTACTTGTGCTCATTTCGGAATTTTCAAAACTTATGAAAGACTCAAATTGAAATATTTTTGGCCAGGCATGTATAAAGATGTTTCAAATTTTATATCGAGATGTGAAATTTGTATGGCTTATAAACACCAAAATCAACTAACAATTGGATTAATGGGTAAACCTAAGTTATGTTCACGTCCTTTCCAATGCATATCCATTGATTTAATTGGTCCCTTACCATCCACTCGCAAACACAACAGATTCATTTTTGTAGTTACATGCTGTTTCTCGAAATATTGTCTTTTATTCGCTATTAAGAATGCTACTTCTTCAGTCATCAAACATATACTAGAGAACTTAGTCTTCATGACATATGGTATTCCAGAGACAATAATTCTGGACAATGGTCCACAATTTGTTAGCCATGAACTCACTGATCTTTTTACCACTTACAAAATACCTAAAATTCACTACACACCTCGTTATTGTCCACAAGTCAATACGGTTGAACGTAATAATAAAACTATTATTACCGCTATCTCTTCTTTTGTTCAAGATGACCATAGGACTTGGGACATTAACTTGCATAAAATTCAATTCGCTATCAATACATCAGTTAACGAAACAAACAAATTTACTCCTGCCTTTCTTAATTATGGCAGAGAACTAGTAACATGTGGATCCATATATTGTAATAATGATTCCTCCGAGGACATTATTTTCGCCCCTCGATCTGAATTTGCAGACAATATTGGACTTCTTAGCTCTATATTCTCGTTAGTACAAACACGCTTATGACGAGCACACCAACTCAATGCTAAATCCTACAATAAACATCATCGCCATCTGGAATTCAATGAAGGTGATATTGTCTGGAAACATAACTATACTATAAGTTCTTCAGACAAATACCATTCTGCTAAACTTGCTCCTAAATTTACGAAATGCATCATAAATAAAAAAATATCTCCACTTATTTATGAACTTATTGATATAAATCATAAACCTATAGGCCGCTGGCACATTAGAGACCTTAAGCCATTTACACATAAAACTTGAATATTCTCTCGTTATTATTTTTCTCCCAACTAGAATTCTCTATCGTTATTACTTTTCCAAAAGTAATTTTTTTTTTTATATATTACTTTTATATATACTACTATTTACAACTCATTCATTCCCTCATTCTATTACAACACATAATAATTACTATACATTAACTGTCTTCATAGAAGACATATTTAATTATCTGCATAGACGACATCTTCAATTTTGGTCTTCATAGAAGACATACTTAATTATACAGTCTTCACAGAGGACCTATTTAATTTTAGTCTTCATAGAAGGCATTTTAATTTTTTTCAGTCTTCATAGAAGACATATTTAATTTCTCAGCCGAGAATAGAACCTCTAAGTCTATTGGAATAGCCTCATTATACATCTTGAGGTAAATTTTTCTTCCAGCGGGTTGTGACTGGCTAAATAAGCCCACACTAATTTTTATTTTTCATCCAGCGGGTTGTGACTGGTTAAGCAAGCCTACACTGTTTTATTTTTTTTTTCATCCAGCGGGTTGTGACTGGTTAAGTAAGCCTTCACTAATTTAGGGAGCCAGTTGAGTGTTCAATTAATTGTGGATACTCTACCGCGTGGAGTCTGGTTGTCTTATTAAATCAACCATGACCGTTGACTGATGTATGTTCTGGAAGTATGAAAGTGATGCATGTAAGGAAAGTGATGCATGTAAGGAAGCTGGTCTCCTTATTTTCTCATTTCACAATTCTCATCTCATCCATTTTTATTAAAGATATGTTTTTTTTATATAAAATGGTCACTTATTTGTACATAGTTTTATGAAAAAATCCTTTTTATACCCAGGATTTTTTCTTCCAGGGGGGAGCGGGTATCGTAACGAGGCGCCATAGCTATATTGGCGACTCGTTGCTTTCATTGCGCTCTTCTCTGGCCATTTCTCATATTTTCTTTTCTCTTGGTTTCCTATTTTAAATTTACTGTCTGTCTCTGTTTCCTATTTTAAATTTACTGTCTGTCTGTCTATATTTGTTTTGTTCGAAGTTCATTCTTACCAGAGTCAGCGCGTAGAGTGGTTGACTCACCGATAACAAATTATTTAAATATATTTATAGTGCTGAGCAGTTATAATAAGCTCACAAGTATAATAAGCTCATAAGCATAATTCACAAGTTTTCCTGTATATATATTCTGTACCACCAGTTCCTGTTTATAAGTTTCTTTAAGGCACTATTGTAAGTAGCCCTACCTTTTATAATATGTTTTTAGTGATAAATGTGAAATTGTTTTTGTATTCAGTGTAATTTACCTTTTTTTATATAATTGTTTCAGTTGTGCCTTAATTCCTTAAATATAAAAACAAGTGACCTAAACGAGCTTTTATTTCTCCGGCTGCACCCCGTCACACGCTTATATACACATATTAAACGTATATTTACGTTCATTTGAATGAAATTAAAATAAAACACCTTTCACGGATGCCAAAAACAAGTTTCTTTTTATGTTTTTATTTAGGCTCAATGTTACTACTTCTTTTCAGACACCGTTTCAAACTTTTTTTCTCCAAATCGAACAAGAGCAAACAAACAAAAAACCAATTATAGCATTTTCGACCCTCTCTGTAACTTCGCTGCAGATAAAGCTAGAACCCTGAATTTTCAATGACCAAGATCTTATTATAACTGATTATATTCCTAAAGGTTGTCTTTCAATGTTAAACATATAATAAATATATGTTTACCTACTTATACTTGATAGTTTGATAAATATGAGTCAACATTTACATGGCAATATAATGCTTCTGTATGAGTATGTACATATGTATGTTTAATCTGTAATCTAAGATCACAGTGGTTTGTGTGTTTGTCTGTCCGCTCTTTTTCCATTGTATCAATAACGTTACCATAGCAACGCGTTAACCGCAAGTAGTTCGTCTACCGGACGCTAGATGGCGCTAACGGAAAAATATTTAATAATAGAAAAAATTTAAAGAATTTTTCCACCAGTGCGAAGCCGGGACGGGCCGCTAGTCTATAATCTAAGAACATGTGTTGTTTGTCAGTCCGCTCTTTTTTCCGCTCTTTTTCCGTTGTATCAATTAACGTACCATAGCAACGCTTTACCGGGTCAGCTAGATATAATTGAACAAAGCACTCATTATAAGCACATATAAAGCGCTACTTTGCCCAAGGATTGGACAAATCTGTATAGACATATCAATGTCTTATATTATTTAGTTCTTACACTTCCGCTCACATTACACATTTGAATAAAACACTTTTTTACGGAATTTTGTGCGTATTTTTTTACGGACTTTGCCCATATTTAAATAAAATAAGCGCAAAATCCGTAAAAAAGTGTTTTATTCAAATTCTCTTATATTGATTAACCACCTTTATAATAAAACATGAAATACAAGGTCAATTAATAAGTGCTAGATTGAATAACTGACTTGATTATTATATTATTTTGTTCAGGCATCTAACTGCTAGATTATTTTTCATATCCAAAGAATTTTAGTTTTCTTAGGCGTCAGGCGGAACATGAACCCACAGCATCTCGCTATCAATACACTTGCTCTACCAATTGAGCTACCGAGATCTTGTAAGACCCTTAAATTTTATCCAAGTGTAACAAGACGCCATAGCTATATTAGCGACTCGTTGCTGTCATTGCGCTCTTCTCTGGCCATTTTTCTCTTGGTTTCCGTTTTTAAATTTACTGTCTGTCTCTTTTTATTTGTTTTGTTCTCGAAGTTGTGTCTTACCAGAGTCAGCGCGTAGAGCGGTTGACTCACCGCTAACAATTATTTTAATATATTTATAAAGTGCTGATCAGTTATTATAAGCTTATACTAAAAGTTATAACAACCCACAAAATTCAGTACCACCAGTTCCTGATATATAACAAAGTCTATAAGTTTCTTTAAGGCACTATTTTGTGCCTTAATTTCCATAATATTAATACATAAGTGTCGACCCAGCGCCTTTCATTATTTTCTGGTCGCACGCCGGCACACTGGCGATCAACGTGGGGCCCAAGTGTAAATTTAAAAACGGAAACCAAGATAAAAATGGCCAGAGAAGAGCGCAATGACAGCAACGAGTCGCTAATATAGCTATGGCGCCTCGTTACACAAGTATGCCTTAAACTGACGACAGCGCCATCTCTTACCACATCGAATGTAATACTTTAACAAGTTTTAAACAATAGAGTATTTCTTCTTTTATTGCTCATATTATTAATAGCTACACATAGTTGTAACGGGGACATTACAATTGCACAATTTGCACATATATGTATTTTTGTTATTAGTTATATTGCGTATTGAATTCTGTTGTCTATTATTATCATTTTAAAGCTTCGCTAGCACCATACATTGGAGCGGAGCGTATTACAAAAAAATATATATATATTCGATAATGTTAAGTGAATTTAAAATTCCATAAGAATGAAAACTTTAAAAAAGCGCGCGCTTTTTGTTACAATGGAAAATCCCATAGAGCTAATGTATTTTGGTCTTGACTATTTGTTCTGGCAAATTTCGAAATTCGGGCTCCGTCCTCAACCTGTCCTAGTCCTAAACCTGTTGATTCGATTCCACACAAAAAATATTAAAATCGGTTAAGTACTCGGGAAGTTATGGCGTAACAGACATTGCGTCATTTAAGCTGATCCATGGGTTACTAGGCGATGCAGTCGCTAAGCATGAAGCTACGCTAGCACCATATATTGGAGCGGAGCGTAATACCTAAAAAAATAATTTTATTATTTTGTTTCGATGTAAAATTTTTGCGAATTTCAAAATTCGGGCTCCGTGACCATCTGGTCCTAAACCTGTTGATTCGATTCCACACAAAAAATATTAAAATCGGTTAAGAACTCTGGAAGTTATGGCGTAACAGACATTTCGCCATTGAAGCAGATCCATGGGAGCTTTGCTTCAAAAAAAATCAATAAAAAAAGAAATAAATTTCCGGAGTACTCACACTGAGTTTTTAGTTGCGACATGAAATTACACATGGCTTTGGCCCCACCTTACACCATTGTAATAGAGATAATGTTATTTTTAAAGTGTTAAGCTTATTAGTACTGATACTTAATTACGAATTTATTTTATTTTATTTTTATTTATTAAACAGATCACCAACAAGGTTGCACTAATACAATCACAAAACAAATACAAACATAATAACTACTTGATCAAGTGAAACCTTAATGAGAGGCGACAACGGCATGCGATATACAAAATAAAAGCAATTGCATTACAATTACACGGATTCACATGGTTACAGGTTATAGACTGGTAAGAATTCTGTAATTATATAAACCAATTAAATTATTAAAGTTAAATTATTAAATACAAATTTATTAAAGTACATTCAATACATAAGCACTCTTACTTACTACTCCTGCCATTAAAACCCGGGACCCGGACCTGAGTCGCTACCATTGCACCAACCGGTCGTCAAATATCCTTTAGCGAAGTGATATTTGGGATTATATTTTAGCAAATATTGCTGTTACGATTGTGTCTTGCTCCAAAAACGTATTGAGGTTAAATCTTATGAGTAAAAATTACTTTTTATATGTTTTGATAGCAAAATTATCTCTGTTTTTCAAATACCCAAATTTAAAATAATTCTTCGAGTACATTGAACGGTTGTCGACCCGATGACGTCAGATCCTGGGACCAGAAGGGGCGGCTTAGCTGTTCATTGTGTTTGTTCAGGTACCCGCGCTAAAAACCTCACAAAGACTGGATTAACTAACCCCGGGACAAAGGAATATTCCACTTGATTGTTTAGGAACGGGACTCATTGCGATCACCTTGTTCAATTCAAATCAGGGAAGCTCATTTAGTTAATTAATATACTTCGCTTATTTGTAAGTTATTCTATTATTCATCACTCATAGATTCCTCCTTTACACGATTGAACGTTTAATAATTATACTAATAATTCCCAATAACAACTGAATATCTACGAATTATTTGTCCAAATATTAAAGACTGATCCTCATAAAATTAATCATCCAAATTATTTGCTTTACACATAAAATCATCATTTATTATGATTTTTAACAAAAATTACATATAACAAAAAGTAGAATTCAATACTATGCACTAACCCTCTTAAAATAAAATAAAAGCTTGGAAAAGTTTCTCAGGTTTTCATTAACATTTTAACTCCGAATTAAATACTTAGAAGCACTTTGATGTTAATCAAAATACTAATTATGATAATTAAAACAAATTCATAGCTAAGTGAATAGAAGGATAACTTTTATGCCTACATTAAATCGGAATAAAGAAATAAGTTACCTTTTCTTAGGACCTCGAGTTTGAAAGAAACAATGAAAATAATTTTATTGGCAACACACATTAAGTACAGCACAAGTAAAAACATACAGGAAAAAGTGTGTCGCCAACTAGGCTCTAATCTCAGTATATTGTTACACAAGCATTAAGACTTCTGCCTCAACGCTTATATTCTAGAAGGAACTATTCGGCGAGCAACGACAGAAAAGCAAACTAAACTACAAAGTGTAAAAAAATTAAAATTAAAAAAAACTTATGTTAAAAAGAGCTTTTGTTGACAAATAATTAGTTAATAAAACAAACTAACAAAACTTATCAGATAGAATCTCAGGATAGAATCCACATTAATACCAAATAGAACGAACTTATTTTCTCAAATTTGATAGGGCTAAATACTGATATTATTTAGGACCAAAGTACTCATCAGGACGAATCAAACGAGCCCAAACTCGATGGAGTTGTGCCATTTTATTACGAAATTCGTATGGCCACCTTCCAGCTCCAGCATCAGATCAACTGTCATCATAATATTGGATTGTCACACGATATGTATGCGAATATACATGCCAAATTTCAGCCCGATCAGAAATCGGGAATTGAGTCAAATTTAGCTTGCGAGATTTAATTTCAGACACCGGGACAAGTGAAAGTAAGTAAAAGCTTGCAAAAAGAAAGGATTGTTTACAATTACATTTATACGTAGCATACGTATGTTATTACATTTTATAGAGGAAAATCAAGAAAGAACTACTTCAAGTATTTGTGAACATACAAGCATTAGTTATCAAGCACAAGGTTAGTTGAAAACTGAGTCAACAAGACTTATTTGTTTGCATTGCAAGTAAGGTAACTTTTAAATGACGTGTCCCGATTTTTGAATTTTCTTTCTGATTCAGAGCGAAGCACATAGCTTGATGGAAAGCATATACTTTTACTAAGTATTGATTAAGTCTTTGCATATTCCATACTTTATGAATGGAAGCGTATATAAATGTATTAAAGAGACCAAAAATTCACTCACTAAATAGAAAAATGATCTACCGATAAAGTATTGTATTCTATGTAGTTAAAGATATATTTTTAGTAATATTCTTAGCCGACTCAAGTTCCTGCCTTGATCCTTTTAGAATTATAATAACGTAAATTACTACGTAACCTAATTTTATAAGGCACCCGTATCCCATTATCGTAGTAGGTGAGATATCAGCCGAACGTGAACACACATGTAACACAAGCGTCAAGCATTTTAATGGAATATTGCGATTTAACTTTTTTTCATATAATTAAAAGAAATAAACTCAATCTTCAATGCGATCAGTTGTCACTTGTAAGCTGGGCTTTGTGTGTGTTTGTATTATAGCTTACAATTACTTCGAGTTTCTATTCAGTGAATCTACAATAGATTGGGGACTCCCTTTGAGGAGATGACTATCCATTTAGAAAACCAGTTGTCTCGCTATATCATCAGATTTCGCCGTTCTAAACTGTAGATAATAAATAAATAAATATTTCTTACATTCACACCAATTAGCCTAGCCCAAAGTAAGCACTGTAAGGCTTTTATTATGGATACTAGGGTAACAGATAGACATACGTATATGACATAGATATGTAATATTCATAGAAATACATACCCATGACTCAGGTACAAATGCTCGTATTTATCATACAAATATTTGCCCCTTCCGGGAGTCGAATCCAGGACCGTCGGTGCGAAGGCAGGATGGCTACCGTTGCACCAAACGATCGTCAACGATCATCGTGTGTTAATGTACCGGTAACACACCCCATATAAAATGGGCTTCAGTTTGAATGTGTAGTTGAATTACCGCCACTGTGATATAGTGCCATGCCCACCTTGGTTTTACGCTCAGTTATCCGAGTTTTATCCCCAAGGGTGGGTGTATATTTGTACTCAGCTTAGTTGATGGCAGGGGTTATTATATTCCGTCTGGATAGCTACCACCATCTTAATTAAGTCTACGGCTATTTTTTTTTTTATTTAGGATGGGTTAGCTCTTGATCCTAATCAAGCCCGGGGGCCAAGACAGAATCCACGGTGGAACGAGCTAACCCAGAAGGTGCCTATTCACCCTGGCTTTAAAAATGGACGGGTTATAAATTCTCGAATATACAGACGCAGGGAGGGAGTTCCACGCCTTTACTGTGCGCATTATGAAGGATATTAAATAGCGCTAGGTGCGACAGTTAGGAATAGCAACCAAGAAAGGGTGGTAGCCTGCACTGCGTCTGGAAGTCCGATGGATAAAAGGAGATGGCGATATGAGCAAATGCAGCTCTTGAGCACACTCTCCAAAGACTATGACAACGATAAACAACATTATTGTGTTCTAATAGTTTGAGGGGTGATAACCACCTCTTCTGTGGTTAAGGTTTGCTTATCATCAGGTGAGATCCATAATCAGTTCTTATTAAGTTCTTTGATTGACTGTACCTTTCAACTGTTAATATTGTAAACACACCAATACAGCTTTTCATTACGTTTACGTTGCACTTTATTATATCATAACAATTAAAGGTCACACGTAAATTGGCATAATTTTATTTGTATGACGTCTTATTACTTCTCATTGCTATAATTGGAAAACGGAAGTTACCGAACAGAATGAAACAATTGCCTACGCAGCGATATCAAGGAAACGGTTCTATATATTAATATTGTTTGAAAATAGCTTTGAAATCTGACGACTGAAAAAAGTTTTCTACTAGGCCAAACATGAGTGATCTGTTGTATAATTATATCGTTTATAGCTCACACACAAAACTCCAAATCGTAAAATACGAGTTACCCCAGCAAATGACAAGTCGGATGACGCCGCCGTTCCCAGTCGTGTCATGTGTCGCGTGACAGGACGGATCGACAGGATTATAAAAACTTTTGGGATCAATTTGATGACATGGACCGCGGATATCGATAGCGTTACAGTAATGGTAACAAACAGTATCTCATCTTTGTAATGAGATTATTTTAATTTATATTTTATTGATTTTATTTTTATTTAATAGGCATCAGAAAATAATAAGAATCCAAAGTCCTGGTATATATTTATTTATTTATTTACAGAAGATAGATGAAACTATGACTAAGTTTTAAGGAAGAAATATTGGAAGTGCTAATTTATTTATTTTAGAATAGCTAAAGAATGCCACATTGAATAATTTCAAAAACAGTTCCACGAAGCATGATACGTCGTGTATTCCATTTAATACAAAAAAATATGCCAAATTTCTAAATATAGTTGCAAACATAATACGATTTAATATAAAGTAAATGTACAGAAACATAAATTGTATCCAAAAATGATGAAAGAAAACTTAAAATAAATAACATAAAAGAAACGTTGATAATTTTTTTGCATTTAGTTGTCGAACCCGCGCCATTTATTATTCAAGCGGCTGCGCCACATCGATCAAGCTATGAAAATTTTCCAATGTTTGGCAGAACTCTTCGATTAAATCGTTAGAAGATTGCAATCACATTCCTAAAAATATTGCAGTCACAATATAAATTTGATCTAAATTAAATCTGTGAGTCAATTTGTTAACAAAATAGCAAATAAGAAAATTCTATCAAATTTTCGAAATATTATGGACTGACTAGCATACAGTCAAATCTCAAATAAAATCAAGTCAAATCTTTTAAATTCAGTCATCCTGTAATAATAAAATTCGAATAAATTCAACAATCTTTGTCGGGAACAGCGCTTAAAGAAGCAATTCTTACCTGACACCTCTTTCGTACGGTATTAGATGCCATTTGTCATGTATACACCTCATTAAACTTTACTTTTGGAGACGTCCAAAGTTTCTCTGCTTGTGGCCTTAAACAAATATATTTAAGTTACTAAAGTTACTAGAGTTAAGAGACTAAAAACTGTTCTGTCGTCACATTGCAGAAAATTCAAATAAAGGTACTCTTGCTCACTTTAACTGTGATGTCCGGGGATTCAATTAGGGTGAAATTCAGTTCGTCCATTTTTTACCAGGCTGGTGGTGAGTTTACATAAAGGGACCACTGCCAGCAAAAATTCCTCTGCGAGTAAATATTTAATCCACCGCAAATCACCTTAAAATATTGTCCAAATCTCCAGTTACTATTATAACGTGAAATATTAAAGTTTACAAATAAACTATAAATAGCAAAGTAATTTCTATGATCCGATCTATGGAATGTGTTACCTTGAACATAATTCTGGCCAACTCACACCGATTATTCAGTACCAAATAAACAGAGTTTGTAACAGAAACTAAAGAACTAAAAAACCTGTAGAATATTTATGGATAATAAGCAAACGTGACTCGACAATAATGCTTAAGCTTATCACATAAATATGAGTGAGCAATATCACTCCAATTGTACCTATCCGTTGTTTATCAATGAACCAATAAAAAATAGGATTATTTAAAAGAAACTATAATAAACTATTTAAAAATAGGTACTTATGACACAGGAATCACTGACTACAATGCAAGTCCAGTAGAAGTTGACAACTAATGTAACGCATACATTAGCAAAATCTGGTAAACGATCAATTGATCAAACTCGTATAATCGAAATAAGTACGTAAAAACAATATTGCGCAAAATATTTCACAAGCTCATTCGACAATAATTTCGAGTTTGTGTTTTTAGAATTGAAACTAACCTGAGCGGAAAATGATTTAACGCGTCAACGGGAAAGTTAATAATATGTTTGGCTATCATCATTATAGGTAATTTCACAGAGCGAAAATGAATGAAAATCATTGCTGAAGTGATTTTTACCTGAACTGACTGGTGATAAATGAAACAAAAATATTACAAAATAATGTTACGATAACGATTAAGATACTTAAGAAATTAAAATGTCAGCGAATTTCTATCAAAATCAACGTTATAGTATTTTTTGTTACAAATTATATTTTGAAAAGATTGTGTCTGCAATGTTATTTCCACGTTTTACTCTCTTTCTTTAAAAAATAAATCCGTTTGTCTTGTCAGCTTGTGTTTACCTCATACCTATAGTTATTCACTTTGACACGTTTGAATGATATATAATGAGCTTAGAATAGTAAACCAACTCTGTAATGGAGGTTATGTTGAAGAAGACTGATTCGTACTAGGTACCCTAGATTCTAAAATTTAGCGTAAAAATGTTTACGCCTGCAGTATCATTACATTTGCTTATATAAACTTTAATGTTTATAGAACAAATACTTATTACTACTCTATTAATACATACAATGTGTCCCGTCACCAGTGTCGGAGCCCTTAATGGTGTGAAATATGGCATTTTTTATTGACAAATTGCCTCTCAAATTTTGTTTTTCTCTTAAGGCCGCCACTTTGTTTTCTTGGTAACAAAGACCTGGGCTGTCATACTAATTCGACCACGACTACTCATGTAAATGTCCTATCAAAATTAAAAAGGTGTCATTTGATAGCTAAACCTGTAGACAACAGTTACACAGCCATCATGTTTCAATTGTCATGGAATAAAAAGTAGAAAAAAATAATTAAAGAAAAACAAATAGATTCATTTTTGGGTATTTTTTTAACTATTGGCTTTTTGAGAAAAACCAAATTCGACGGGCAATTTTTCTATAAAAAATGCCATATTTCACACCATTAAAGGCTAGTGTGGTGACGGGACAAATTGTATAAACTACCATATTCTAGATATTATAAATATTAAAAGTAACTCTAAAAAATTGGATACGCCCAGAGAAACAAACTTACTTAATGTAACCCACTTGAGGGACTTGCTATAAAACAATTTTTATGTAGTCAACTGAATAATTGGCAAGGATTGTCACAATAAACGGGCAGGCAACATGGTAGGTCATTCATATTTTATGCCACCCCGGTACAGAGTTCTTTAAATATTCACGAATACACGAGGAATCGTCTCCGGCTTCACAGCATTGTGGGTATACTATCTCGAGGAGTTACTACAAACACGATTTCCTCAAAACTCCAAAGGCAGTCTTTTCAGTTGAGCTTAAATTCTCACTGCCTTATTAGTGCGGGTGAAGTGAAGTAAAAATTTACCTTATTCATTTGTAATAAGATTTAACTTGACAGAAAGGAATTTCTAAGTAAAAGTCTTGGTAGAGACAATTAATAAGTTAAAGTTCGTAATTGGTAGTGGGAGACCTCAGTTGACACATAAATATGGCGGTCATTAACCCCATCTCATTAAGGACGGAAACGATCTCAACTCCACACATAAGCAAAAACAATTACGTACTCTTTGGCACGTGTATCTTTGTTTTCAGTACAATAATAGGGAATGTTGTTCTATTTTTATCTGATATAGTTTTTTGAAGTTATACTTCTTAAGGCGCGTTATAAAAATATGATGAGATAAATTATTATAATAGAAAAATACTAGAAAAAATCGACTCGGGTCACAAGTGAATCTCAGGCGGGAATTAAGAGCGTAAAATCAGGAAGGTACTAGAAAAATTTCGACGAGTGTTCGCAAGGCTCGGTAGCTCAATTGGAAGAGCATTGGACCGGATTTCCAAAGGTTGCGGGTTCGATTCCCGCCTGAGATTCACTTGTGACCCGAGTCGATTTTTTCTAGTATTTTTCTATTATAATAATTTATCTTATAAGATCGCATTGAAAATGCATAAAAATATATAAAAATTATAAATCTATCATGGCTGTTTCATCTTAATCGATTGACCAAACATTTGTAAAAATGTTTCTTTCGAATACGAGAGGATGTTCCTCCCATTGATGAAACAACGCTGGCCTAGAGCGTAAAATCAGGAAGGTACTAGAAAAATTTCGACGAGTGTTCGCAAGGCTCGGTAGCTCAATTGGAAGAGCATTGGACCGGATTTCCAAAGGTTGCGGGTTCGATTCCCGCCTGAGATTCACTTGTGACCCGAGTCGATTTTTTCTAGTATTTTTCTATTATAATAATTTATCTTATAAGATCGCATTAAAAATGCATAAAAATATATAAAAATTATAAATCTATCATGGCTGTTTCATCTTAATCGATTGACCAAACATTTGTAAAAATGTTTCTTTCGAATACGAGAGGATGTTCCTCCCATTGATGAAACAACGCTGGCCTAGAGCGTAAAATCAGGAAGGTACTAGAAAAATTTCGACGAGTGTTCGCAAGGCTCGGTAGCTCAATTGGAAGAGCATTGGACCGGATTTCCAAAGGTTGCGGGTTCGATTCCCGCCTGAGATTCACTTGTGACCCGAGTCGATTTTTTCTAGTATTTTTCTATTATAATAATTTATCTTATAAGATCGCATTGAAAATGCATAAAAATATATAAAAATTATAAATCTATCATGGCTGTTTCATCTTAATCGATTGACCAAACATTTGTAAAAATGTTTCTTTCGAATACGAGAGGATGTTCCTCCCATTGATGAAACAACGCTGGCCTAGAGCGTAAAATCAGGAAGGTACTAGAAAAATTTCGACGAGTGTTCGCAAGGCTCGGTAGCTCAATTGGAAGAGCATTGGACCGGATTTCCAAAGGTTGCGGGTTCGATTCCCGCCTGAGATTCACTTGTGACCCGAGTCGATTTTTTCTAGTATTTTTCTATTATAATAATTTATCTTATAAGATCGCATTGAAAATGCATAAAAATATATAAAAATTATAAATCTATCATGGCTGTTTCATCTTAATCGATTGACCAAACATTTGTAAAAATGTTTCTTTCGAATACGAGAGGATGTTCCTCCCATTGATGAAACAACGCTGGCCTAGAGCGTAAAATCAGGAAGGTACTAGAAAAATTTCGACGAGTGTTCGCAAGGCTCGGTAGCTCAATTGGAAGAGCATTGGACCGGATTTCCAAAGGTTGCGGGTTCGATTCCCGCCTGAGATTCACTTGTGACCCGAGTCGATTTTTTCTAGTATTTTTCTATTATAATAATTTATCTTATAAGATCGCATTGAAAATGCATAAAAATATATAAAAATTATAAAAATATGATGAGAGTGAAATTTTAAGATGCGCTCGCATCACTGTGACACAATATTATCATATTGAGGTTGGCCGCAATAGCGACATAGAATAAATCAGCAGGATGAAGTTGGCCGCTAATTATGAATGTGTGTGTGTGTGTGATTTTAAATTATATATGGTAGTTATATAAAAATATAATAACAATTTTTATTTTATAATCTTTTTTAAGTGCGTTTATCGATTTGAGGTTAACACAATGGTTTTTTTATTATTTTTATTTGAACTTTTGATTGGAAGCCTTAATCTTTGTCAATGATTATTGCCTTTAATTAGTTATAAGAGATTGATTGTTTGCAATCGACTTAGATAATTACCGCGTATTATATCTTATTTATGATGAATACGGCACCAAACAATCTTCCAAACCACAACAATTCTTGAACACAATTATATTTTCACATACTACAGAAAGAAAAGAAGGACAATCCAATGCCATAAAGATATTATACAATACATGCTTTTGATATCATCATTCGCTTTCTTAAAAGCTGCACTAAGCCTGTTCCAAGCCCGTGAAGTGAAGAGTATCAGCAAAACCCACTTTTCTACGCGTCACTAGCGGTTCATTGTTAATATCCTTTGCATGTCTATATTCTTATAGCGTACCGCCTCAATACTGATGTGCCAAGTATTTTCAGATTACAGATATTAACATTTTATGTAAGATTGTATAGTTACAAAATGTGTACGCATTTCGCAACTTTACTTCACATAAATTTGTGATAGTATAGGAAATATAATTTCATCTAATTTGTCGTAGGAGTAGGTACAAAACAATTCCGTTATTATTGTAAACTATACATTGTGAAAATGAGTACGTAGATTTTTTGTTTCTAGTAACTTAAAGATATAATTTAAAAATGTAGAAAAAACATTGAAATAAATTAATTCAGTCTTTTGAAAAGCTAATAATTTTTTTACTACTCTTTTGAATATGTATAAAGTAATCCGTTTTATTTTACATGCATTAATTCAAATTATATTTCCTCTACTTCCTATATGTAGATATTTTGCAACAATTCCTGTATACAATTCCTTTGTAATGCCAGTACCTACACACACTGCCTGACATAGCACAGCACACAACTATTCTTGAAATCAAAATTGGTAGGTTACCTCTACGATTTTCACCCCACCATCTTTTATGATCCAATGAAATCGCATTAAATTAGCTTGGGAATAATTACGGATCGGGAAGTAGCTGTAACTCGCAAAACTCCGCGATACTTTGAACACGTACTCGCTGCGAGTTTCTCTTTGATAACCGACCCGTGAAATGGGCTTACTGGTAATGTTATATTATACCCACCTGCCTGCCCTGCTCACTACCCCTCCTACTCACGATGCTCTACTAAATATAGTATAAACTTGGGCTGTTTTACAAAACTTTTGAAGGCAATTTTGACGAATTCTTGCCGTTTTAGCGACGCGACGAGTTATTACTGTCAGAAAGTTTACGTTGAATAGAAAGTGAATTTTTATCGTTTTGCCCTTTATTGTTCTAAGCGGGCCAAAGAGGGAAAGTTGTTTCCGTTGAAGTATTTTAGCAAGCAACTTAGAAACGATTGGAATAAACAAACGTTAATATTCTCTTTTGCCATTGGGTAGACTTTCGTTGTTTGGGTATATTTTTTTATGAATTATACTGGTAACAGTATTCTTATGTTTATATTCAATCCAATTATTCCATTGGGTATTTAATAATGAGTAAAAATAATATGTTCTGAATCCACGATCATTTACTATTCAACATCTTTCACATTGCAATTATTATTTTAATTTCACACTACTATTTCCTAGACCTAATTAGGACATGATTCTAGAATACATTTTAGTACTCGTGACTTTACATGATTCCACGACAGTTTTATAGGCCGATATGTAGTAAAAACTTTTCATGTGATAAATTCACAGAAACCCATCCTTAGCTATTTTGAGCAAATTTCAAGTTTTATAAGACTCAACTTTAACTTTTGTTTAAAAAACAAAAATACTGCGTAAGTGTTAAGAAAAGTCTAACTTTAAGAAATAGAGTATTACGAAATCTTAGGGGATTAATATTGCAAGTCCTCGCATCAAGACTGTATTTTTATAGAATAGATCTCAGCCCGACCCGGCCTCTTGTGCCCTACGCGTCCATTTTGATAAATTACTGACGTGATGAGGGTTGTGACATGGTACATTGAATTATACGACTATCGAACTAAAAATAGAGGTCATTTACTCAAGTATTCATTTTAAATAAAAGAGTCATCGTCTTTATACATATAAACTGAAATACAAAAAAGCTGGCGATAAAAACTACCTTTCGAATACCGACTCTATTATGTTATGTGAAGTTACTAATTTGTACATTACCTTCGTTCGTCTCAGCCAAATGACGGCCGCTGCACTGACGCCGACAAAGGCGTCCCCCAAATATTACCTTATTACCTCTTATTACTTTATTAACATTGCTTTCCAAAAAGTTCGAGTGCATAATATAATTGTATCTTTGCTAAAGCATTACAAAGGTTTACTATTTGCACGTGCATAGTTCTACACATATGGAAATATCTTCTCATCGAACTTACACTCGCCATTGGAATTATGGCTCCAGTTTATGCAAAGTTTTATTGGCTTGGCTACGCTCGTGTGCTTATACAATTTCGTTAGTTATGTTACGTATATAACAACGATTAGAATAGTTACCTAATACAATTTTTGAATAAAAAAGAAAAAGAATTTGTATGAATCAACCTTATTTTTATTTCAAGTCGTCAAATAAATATAAATGATTATCAATTAATATCCACACTGCCGGGACAAATGCAGTCCTGTGGTATTTTGTCCATAAGTTATTATTAACAAAAACACCACAGAAAGAATTGGCCATAACCTATCACATGTAATTTACTTAACGTGCCGCCTGAAACACAAAGGATCTTGATATAATAATAATATTATTTTAATTAACCGTTCAATGACGAACCCTTGCTAAATGAGACCAAAAGTACACAATCGAACACACTAACCTTCGAGTCATAATAATGACGATATGACTCTAAACATGTCTACGGAAGACCTAGTGACCGTACCTATTGCAACCGAAATCAGCCGTCGTAACATTATAAAACCATACCAATTAATAGTATGAAATAATCCATACTGATATTATAAATACGAAATAACCCTACCTGTTCTCTTTTTCTTTCTCTGTCTCTCTCTCTCTCTCTTTGTTTTTCGCGACACAGTTGTTATTAAGATTCCTTCAATCTTGAGGAAGGACACAGGCTTCTTTGACCGCGGAAAATACTCGTACGTTACTCTTACGTTCCCTCGGAAATTTAGGAAAGCGCGATATAACTTAATTACAGGCGAATAAAATTGCGGGAGACCACAAAAAAGGAGTAATTAAACCACTTCACTTTGTCCAAACGAAAAGCCTAATATTTCCGCAATTCTGGCTTTATTCACACGATTTTTAAAAAAACTTGTTCACAGTTAATGATATAATTAATGCTTCGCTTTTATATTGCGACAAATTAAAGTAAATTTTTAATACTTACATTTAAAGCGATCATAAGACTTAAGGTTGGTCTTTGTCTATACGGTACACATCCACACGTAATGCAACATTCAAGCTAGTGTGCGTGATAGTATGTACTAAAAATACGCTTGATATGTACATCAACCCGAAAATATTAACGATTTGTAAAAGAGAGGGCCAAGCGCATCAGAACCAATTATTTTACGTATAAACTCCAAAAATAATCGCCTACCAACATCTTGAGATAGTGGTTTTGAAAAAGACATAGAAAAATAATAAGATTTATTCATTTTGCTCTACCTTCTTCTACTCCGCTAAGATACTATCTTGATCTGAAATAAAATAGAATCACTGAAGAATATAAATACTTTTCAATATTCACATTTTCTGTAAAAAAACTACTTCGTCTTTTAAGCAATTGAGTTAAGTTAAAAAAGGCAGGTATCTAAATACGCTTAGAAAATTTTATTTAAATTATTTTAGGCAGTTAAATGTATTTATTCGTATTTTGACTAAAATTTAACTTTAAGCCATCTTTTGATATGATCAAGCAGAATTTGTAAACCACAAACTGGTTATTTTACACTTGACGTAAGAATAAAAAAATTAAAAACCGTTCTCCGGCTTACTTACCAAAGCCTTTTTCGGCAAATAAATGTAACACTGTTTATTTTCAATACAAGAGTTTTAATGTTTTTAACTGTTTTCTTGTTCTTTATTATTTTCATACACTTTTGCGAAAAAAATCACTGCACATACAAATGTCCGTAATAAATATAAATATATCTGACAAGCGGCCCGTCCCGGCTTCACACGGGTGGACAAAATTCTTTAAATTTTTCCTAGCATTAAATATAACCTATGTTACTCAGTTTGAATGTAGCTTTCCAATGGTGAAAGAATTTTTGAAATTGGCTTAGTAGTTTTTGAGTTTATTCATTGCAAACATACAAAAATACAAATCTTTCCTCTTTATAATATTAGTGTAGATGTATTCCGAGTATGTATAATCACAATAGCTATAAGAGTGCTTAAAATACCTTATTTAGATTAGCTTAAAGACGTTATATTGTCTACCATCATACAACAAAGCTTTTGAAAGCAACATTAAAGTATTAATTTAAAAAGAAGGTTAATTAATAATGTTTTTTACCGTCTAGTTAAATATTATTTCAAACCGAAAAATAATGTAATACATTTTTAAAAGAGTAACCTAACATACATTTTTTTTCTGTATGAAATTTTGTAGGTACTTAACATACTAAGTTACCGTTACAGTTAAATTTTATAGTTAACATATTGAACATTGTATACCCGTTATGGGTACAGTGTTATTACCACTATGTTGTGCATTTTAACCGCAAAAATAAATACTACCTGCATATTTACCTAGCTGTATTTAATAAAACATTGACCTAAATCAATTTTTAGTTTACACTAAAGCTACCCGGTTTTATTAACTTCTAAAAATAAAATTATTTATCTGAGCATGCTTTCGGCGAACAACACTTTTATAAACAATACCGCGCCCTTTAAAAACGATATGCAAAAAATTAAAAAGTAAGTCTAATGGTAAAACAACTGCTGTATATGTAAGTGAATAAAATCCTTTAGAGCACTCTACTCGTAGATCTGATCTCTTGCGCTAAAATCTCACGCGACGCGTTAGCGGCAAAGAGAGCGCACGTGCGGACGCCCTTATTGGATTTCCCTGCTTCCCGCGTGTAGAGAACCTATGCACGTCAGGGTTGGCGCTCCTGCTTTATGAGAATCGTGACATCAACAATATAAAAGTATATTAATATTGTTGGGAAAGCATATCTTTTCATTTATCGCTAACTAAAGAAAACTTAACAAGTGTGGACATCAAAAGTTGTAGAAAACTATACTTAAAGCAAATTGATACGCAAGTAACATTTTTTTAAGGAAAACAAAAACTACTCAAAGGAAAGATTTTGATACCTTTGTTTTACGAAGTGGTATCCATTTATTTCTATGTATCTTCGCATTCGATGAAACTACGGACAGAACCAGTATTTCATTTCATTGTTCGTGTTTACATCAAAAGCGCAGTCTATATTTTCTGAAAAAAAAAATGTTGGAAAATAACTGTTCCATCCAAAGAGAGGGGCGACTATTCACCTTCTCATTACTCTTGTTAACAAATCGTCAAAGAAAAATGTATACTGTGCAGATTGTCTATTAGTTCAGTGATATATTTAGCTTCCTTCACCCATATTTCTTATAATCACACCAATTAGCCTAGCCCGAAATAATCGTTTGTGTTATGTATACTAGGGTAACGGATAGACATACATATATCATACATAAATAAGCAATATTGATAGAAATAAATATGAATACCCATGACTCAGGTACAAATGCTAGTATTCATCACACAAACATCTGCCCCTTCTGGGACTCAAACCCAGGACCGTCAGTGCGAAAGGAGGGATCGCTACCGTTGCACCAAACGATCCTCAAAACCATGGCAATGTTAAACAAAGCTTTTAAGTCACTGTTGTACTTATCTAGTCAATTTTAATTTCTATTTATTTTTATTTCAAAATGTTTTAAAGCAAATAGGTATGGTATACGAAAATATATACAATATTGGACCCTCTTGGAGACAGCAAATTATTTGTCTTTCATTGCATCACTTCTAGTGACGACGTTTTTAGTCTTCGATGCAATTACCTACCAAATAAAAAGCTTACTCGCTAATAACTCTTTGCAATTCCTAGACATGATATTGACGTTATCCTTAATTGACGATCCCAGATGCTTCATGTAAATTCCTTTTGATGTTATTGTTGTTGTTATGAACCACACTTGAACACATTGAACCCTGAAATGCTAATCAGGACTATCATAACTTTGTTGTTGACTAAGCCCGCGGCGAAAGTCGTAATGAAACTAAAACTTGAATTCATCTTCAACATATTTGGTGGTTGTGATAAAATCCCACTTAACAATATAAGTAGTAATATAAACAGGCAATTATTTTCTTAATTTCGTCCCAACTTCAAACAAAACCATTGAGGAACGTGTAAGCAATAATAGGACATGACTTCGGGCACTAACTAGCGTGTATATCCATCCATTCTGCGTATATTAGATCGTAGTATAGCTCATTATGTTTTTCTCTTTTGTTCTGACAAAAGCAATGATTATAATTAAGTTACAATCACGTTTGTGCTCCTGTAAGCCCTAGAGCTGAGTTTTCTTAGAAAAGCCATACGCCATATTGCTACAATGTAAAAGCCAACGTCATTTGTTACTTTGAACAATTAGATTAGAAAGAAATATTATAATATCAAATTTTACTTTCATTTTTTATTTTGATATAAGTACAAGGGACGCATAAAGGTACGCTTCAATTTTTTAACTTATAAAAGAAGATTATTTTCGCAGAAAATCCTAAATATTATTCAAGCTATCCTATCCTTTAGAAAATATTGAAATGTATTTTGTCAGGTAATTAATTTTTATTTACCTGACAAGATATCCAACTCCAGAGCCTTTTTAATGAGATATTTTGATAAAAAAATATAATTTCATTATTAAGTCTACGGCCACCTTAATAATGTAATGATTTTTTTTCATATAAGCCCATCGGTTGCCCATGATTTACCCAAATACACCGAGGTCGATCCTCGTTATTGTACTATGGTCGTCAACTAATTGTAACATAATCATTTAGCTTATGTTGAGGGCGAACGGGATTATTAAAAATGAGTTTATTATCATAACAAATCGAAGTATCGTGCATTGTTAATATTCTTTCAATAAAATCTTGAGAATAAAATAGAATATTAATAATAGAAGACTGCCGTTTGGTGCAATGGTAGCAATCGTGCCTTTTGCACCGGTGCCGGTGGTCCTGGAGAGAGAGGAGGATGAATAAGAGCCGATACCGTTACCCTAGTATCCATAACACAAGCCCTACAGTGCTTACTTTGGGCTAGGCTAATTGGTGTGAGTGTAACAAATATTATTATAATATTATTATTTTGTTTTGAATATTATCAAATACAAATATCTAGGCATATTCACGATGACACTTTTTTATGTTTTGATATATATCATCAAGTTTTAATTTTCTTCATAAAACTTTGCGTTTTCTCGCCATTAAAGAAAATCTTTTTGATATAGAAAGCTAAAAGATTATATAATTAATTTTCATTATTTTTTTAAATATATCAGAATTATCTGATTACTTAATTAGACTATTTCAATATTTTTCACTAATGCATCTGATTGCGTAGATACATTGTAAAACAAAAAAAGTTTATCATAGTTGACATCACAAGAACTCATTATTACGAGCTGAAACGCATAATTATAATTTGAGTTTCACTTCTAGTTTAAATATTTTCCTGCTTTACAACATACATCCAATAAGTTCGTATACTAAAGTCACTGTACCGACTCCGGTTCACGGTTGTAATCGCTAAGTTTGATACAAACTTTATTGATATTTACTCACTAGCGAATGTTGAGACTCTGAACTCATGCTTAACGTACAGGGATTGACTTCTCAACTTTAGGAAGCAGTAAAAACTTATAGAATTGCGCAAAAAAAATATGAACTTGTTAAATCAATCTATATTCTATAAATATAAATAAAATTGGAGTGTCTGTTTGTAATATTGAAATAACTGTTTTTTACTACATGCATATGAATATATATATACGGTACATACACAAAAATAACATTTTTTCCAATTTTTGTCGGTCTGTCTGTCTGTTTGTTCCGGCTAATCTCTGAAATGGCTGGACCGATTTTGACGGGCTTTTTTTGGCAGGTAGCTGATGTAATTAGGAGTAACTCAGGCTACTTTTATTTTTTTTTTAAATCATTTGTTTTAGAAAAATAAAGTAATTTTGCAAAGTCCAAGTACTGTCCAGTACCGCGCGCAGCTCACGCGCATGCCACCACTGTGCCGCCACGCCGGGCACATTCCATCACTTCTCCCACCAACGAATCAACATCACAAAGACTGCCTATCGCGCGGGCTCAGAACGCGCAAACGGGCTATTACTGATTTTAATAAAAAAAAATCCATATTATAATAACTAACCCACGGCAACGTGTGGCCGGGTCAGCTAGTCAAAACTATATTTTCAGTATGATTTTATTTTATTACTTACTTTATTATCGTTGATAAGAGTAAGGAGTTATATCTAAGACAGAAATTATTGTAAATATGTAACGGACTAAGTACCTTATGCGGGTAGGATGCCAGTAAGCAGGGTCGGATGAGAACGGTGGTGTAGGCCCGACCTTGCCTAAGCCCGGTCTCTGCTTGTCTTACATAATCCACTGCCCGCTCACTGCTAGAAACGACGGCAACTTAAACAGTGTTAATTTAAAAGCCACTTATATAAACTAATGGCTGTACTTTAGTAATAAAGATTTATAAATTGCTATGCCCTGATTTAAAAAAAAATGCTATAATAAATACATGTGGGAATTCAAAATAAATTGTGTCATTTTGCAAAATAATTAATCATAATCCGCATTTTGATCATGATTAGCCTTTTAAAGTTACCACCACGCAGGCCTTATGTAGATTGCTGGATGTAAGTAGATGTAGATCATACGTTGAAAAATAAAAGTGTGTATCAGCTCCGACACATGACTGTAGTTTTCTCCTTAAAAACGATTTTCTTTTAACAGATACAGAATATAATTATACAAAACATTAAAATAAAAGTAAACGGTGCGCAAGATAGTTACAAAAAGTTTAACGGTGTCATTAGACCACAAAATTTTACTCTTAATATTTTATATAATTTTTTAACCTTACAATCTTGAGACAAATTGATACGCTCAATGATGTCTCGCTTCTTCAGGAGGATCTCACTCAATAACTTAGTTAAGTGTTGCGATGATAATGGTATGTTTCTTAATACAAAAAATGCTTTGTAGTCCATTTCAGCCGTAACAAAACGTTCTTCGCTAGGCATTACACTATAAGAAATGACACTCTTACAAAACTAAGCTGCATCCGGGACTTAGGAATTACTATGGAGATCAAGCTCCGTTTCAATGTACACACATCGATAATATTGTAGGCAAAGCTTATAAGACTCTCGGTTTTGTGTTGTGCAACTGCAAAGAATTTAGAAGACCACAGACCAAAATCACTTTATATAATGCATTAGTACGTAGTGGCCTGGAATATTGCAGCGTAGTTTGGAATCCCCATTACAATGTTTATGTCAAGAAGCTTGAGAGTGTGCAAAGGCGCTTACTATGGCATCTCGCATTTGGTCTCAATCTTGCAAAAAATCTCTCTAACTACGAGGACAGGCTTTGCTACTTTAAAATGGACACTCTCAATGACTGACGTGCTATGTTGGATGGGACATTTTTGTACAAACTCGTCAATGGCATTTTAAATTGTCCAGATCTACTCTCAAGAGTTAACATAAACGTCTGCACTAAATTGCGAAGAAAATCTAGATACAATTTATTTGTAACCAGAAAATCTAAAATCAAGCTTGTTTTCTCCTTTAAATAGAGTGTTCTCTCAATACAACTCAGAGTCAAAGTCAACAAGTCTCAATATGTACTCCGATTCTTTGAATATATTAAGATCTATATGTCTCAGCAAACCTACATAATTTAATGATATTAATACTAAAGAACGTACTTTAATCAGTTGGTTTATATAATTATAGAATTCTTACCATTCTATAACCTGTAACCATGTGAATCCGTGTAATTGTAATTCAATTGCATTTAATTTTGTATATCGCATGCCGTTGTCGCCTCTAATTAAGGTTTCACTTGATCAAATAGTTATTATGTTTGTATCTGTTTTGTGATTGTATTAGTGCAACCTTGTTGGTGATCCGTTAAATAAATAAATAGACGCCTAATATGAAAATTATTATAACCTCTCAAAAATAGGTGTTTCTTTTTTTTGTATAAGCATATGTGTAGGTGTCTTTATAGAATAATTATAAAAGCTGAGGCGTACATACAATTCAAAGTCAGGTAAAAAATATAAATAAAAAATTTAAATACCAAGCACATATTGTATAGAAACAAACTCAATCGGACAGTAAAATATGCAATTGCCAACCGAATTTACAGTAAGCTACAATGCAAACTCAAAGTAATCCCTGTGGCTTACCCTGTACAATGTTTGAAACAAAAGTTAAGTAAGTAAATTGTTTAAAAGCCCGAATCTGTAGTGAGAAGCGAAAACTACAAAGCAACGGAACTCATAATGTATCGAAACTTTGAAATCGTTCCCACGTTCGATCGCAGTACGCGGAAAGTAGTGCCTCGTAAGCTATTTAGCAGCCAAATTCGGAAAAGTTTCCATTTTCCATTCGGAAGTTGGCCATAAATGTGTTGCTTCATGCCTGTTACTAAAGCTACTACAGAGAGCTACCGAGAAAGAAAACGGATGCAATTTACGCGACCCACCTTCACGATGTACATGCAGTCTTGTTGTATTGTCGACTTTGCTGTTTTCGCAATAAAGTTGGATTCACAAGTTCCATTTATATTGCAATAATAGCGACATTAGGCGGATATAATACTTAAGGTAGTGTATGTCAGACGCACGGTGCGCGACTTGTGAGACTTTATCGAACAAAACGATCTCCGAGATCTTTTCCCATGTGACGGAAGCTCCGCTCTCCGTGTTGTCAGAGCACGTATAAAACAAAAAAGTAACGCTAACTAAAGTAAATGTTCTATTTGATATTCAGAATACTGTGTGTTAAATATATTAAACTTAAAAAAATTAACAAAATAGTTAACAGATAAGAACCGAAGTGTTTTAGAAAGACGAGTCCAGTACTAACTTGTCTCGAAAATCGATATTTCCAAAAAAATATGTATGTAGATAATTTTATAGTAACGGAAATCAAGACTAGTTATTTTTACGTATAACATTTTTGAAGTTCATAAGCTATGAAATCACCAAATATTGTTTTAAAGAAATAATAAGTTGGTTTTAAGGACAAACAACTTTTTTGCAATCAATAAAACTTTTTTGATTATAAATTAAAATGAAGCCAATCCTATGTCCTATGTGTGTATAAGTGTATATTTCAATTTATATTTGTAGTATCCTAATATGACGGGTGTTTTTACGTAAATCACATCTAATGAATAAAAAATATCTTTGAAACTAGCATATTCATTTTGACTAAAAATAGCAGTAAACATAAGTCAAGTATTCTTTTCTTTATTTGATTCGTGGCTTTTCCGTGCTCTCACAGAATTTCGCTAATGTCGTAGAGGGGGAATCAGAATTATGATTGATCGGTATATATTTGGAATAACTTTTTAGGAAGCCCACAGACACGTTCATATTGTTCACTGGACAAATAACCATAATAAAGGCTTATTTCTAATTATGTCAATCTTAACACTCGTATGGCGAAACGCCCGAACAAATAACCTTTGTTTTGTTAGTTGAGGTTTAAGCTAAGCAACCGAGAGACCGAGTTTTATTGCTTTAGGGTATAGAATATTTTGGGGACATATTGATATTAAAAAAAATATATAATTTTATAATACATACTAACAAAGACACGTTTTATAAGTTATTACGTATGAATATAAATAAAAAATCCAATAAAAATGTAACTAAGTTGTTCTCTTTACGAAATTTTAAACATATTGTTATTTTAATGACACGCACCATTATCGCCCGGAAGTAATATATCAACGGTAACAGATGTTCACTGGATTACCGAATATAACCTTTTCGCTTCTTGGGGTATTTTCGTTGTATAAAGTCTATATTTATTATTATTTAAATTATAAAGCGGAATATCTGGAACCACAGAAGATCAAATCATTTCTGAATAAAAACACGATTAGTTTACATAAAACCCCTATAGTAAAAACAAAGACATTGAGACAAAACACAATTTTAAATTATTTTAGTAAAATAAGTCCATGCAACACATCGCAATTGCCTCAAAATGCAACCGATACGCTTTTTCGTCTCAACGGATTGCTCTAGATTAGTTTTATTTCACCAAAATATAGCCAGCGCTCTCAGTAAACAAGATTTACTTGAGATAACTCTAAGCGAACTGAATGGAGAACTAGGTGAAATCGATATTATTTGTTTATCAGAAACTTTTATTAAAAAAGGTTCTGAAAAAAATCTTATAATTAACGGTTACAACTTGGGAGCCTCATATTGTAGAAATGAGCGTAGAGGCGGAACCTGTATTCTGCTAAAACGTTGTTTAGATTACAAAACAATAGATATTCCACAGTCAGTGCTTTTTGTATTCGAGTGTTGCGCGGTAGAAATTACTCGGTTTCAATTAATTATTATTTGCATATATAGAACTCCATCCTCAAAGTAGAATTATTTTTTGAACAATTGAAATCGCTTCTAAGAAGTATAACAAGAACACAAAACAAAAAAATTGTGCTTTGCGGCGATTGGAACATTGACATGGTTAAAAAAAATCAAAATAGTGACGAGTTAACCAGCATATTAAATAACATTGTAAATCACATAAAACAACCTACGCGTAAAAAAGCGTGTCTTGATTTGATTGCAAGTAACTTAGACACCGTTACCAGACCGGGAATACATTGCCTTTGTTTATCTGACCACGAAACTGCTCAAAGTCTAACATTTGAAATGTGTAATCATCATAACTACTCAAAGACACTGAGTTGTTGGTTTGAGTATAAGCATGATATGTGTAAAGATAACATGGAAAAGTTCTTAGGCTGTATGTCACGTCTATCTTTTACAGATGTACTAGAAGAACAAGATGTAGACAAAGCGGTCAGCTGTTTTCACGAACATATAATTTTATTTTTTAACTTATGCTTCCCAATTATAAAAGTAAAAAAAACGAGTAAGCCAATGAAAAATAAATGGCTAAGTAAAGGTATTAAAAAATGTTCCATACATAAGAGAAAGCTCTATCTTAAATATAGATTAGCTTCATCTGGTAAATCTTTTATTAAAAAAAAAATACAAAACTTACACCAGAATTTATAAAAAATGTATATTAAAAGCCCAAAAAATAACTAACACGCATTACATATCTAGATCCAAAAATGTCTGTAAAACTTCTTGGGACATAGTAAAAAGACATGTACAAAATAGAGATACAAAAAATGACCTAAAAGAAATAAATTTAGATGGTAAAATCATATCGAATCCTCATGAAATATGTAATGCATTTAACAACTATTTTATTGACTTGACGAACAACTGTAATTTAAATAATGAAAAGGACATAAAGGATGTAATAATTGGCATAAAATCACACACAAATAGTATTTACCTAACACCTATAAATGAAAACGACATTTATAAAATAATTAAGGGACTGAAAAATACTAACTCTACTGGTTTTGACAATATGGCTACTGACATAATTAAAAAAATTGCTAAATTTATAGTTCTACCCTTGACACATATAGTAAATCTTTCGTTAACGAATGGACATTTTCCCTCAATGCTTAAATTATCAATAGTGAAACCAATGTATAAAAACGGTTCGCATTCAGATATGGCCAACTATAGACCTATCACGCTTATATCTGTATTCTCAAAAATTCTGGAAAAGGTTGTGTATGATAAAATATTTTCATTTGTATCCTCACAACAGCTTCTAAAAGGCGAACAGTTTGGTTTTCGAAAAAATTGCTCTACTACTCTGGCCTGCTACCATTTAATTAAGGAAGTGACTCAAAGCTTAAATAATAGGATACTCACCACTGCTATCTTTCTGGATATGAGTAAAGCATTTGATTTTGTTCCTCATAGGTTACTATTGGCTAAGCTTGAAAAGTATAGCATAAGAGGCACAGCCCTGTCTTGGATAGATAGCTACCTGCTTGATAGGCAACAGTGTGTAGAAATATCGAAAACTTTCGGAAACACCAAAAAATCTTATAAATCCACATATGAGTACAATCGATGTGGTGTTCCTCAAGGAAGTGTTCTGGGACCGTTACTGTTTTTGCTGTTTATCAACGATTTACCAAATGTGATAGACCAAAAATGTATTCTATTTGCAGACGATACAACAATTCTGATAAACGGTAGAAATAAAGAAGAAATAGAATCTATCGCTAATAATAACTCAATAAAAATTGTGGAGTGGCTTAAAAAAAATAACTTAAAAGTAAAATTGACTAAAACAAAAAGTATTAATTTTAAAACGCATAATAGGACAAACACATATATTAATATTAAGTATGAGAATAATAAAGTTGAAAATGTGAAGGAAACTAAATTCTTAGGTATAATGATTGACGAAATGTTAGATTGGAAAGCTCACATAGATATGTTGGTCTATAAATTGGATAGGTATGTATATGTACTGAATAGAATTGCGAATGTAGCCTCTAAAGAAGCAGCGTTAATGGCATACCACGGCTATGTATTGTCATTATTAAGATATGGACTTATTTTATGGGGAAACTCTGTAGATATGCCGAAAGCATTTAGATTGCAAAAGAAATGTGTTCGGTCCATCTGTGGTGCAGATAGATTAGATAGCTGTAAGCCATTGTTTAAAGCTCTAAAATTGTTACCGCTTCCCTGTCTATACATATTTGAGATGGCGCTCTTTGTAAAAAGGCATAATTACTTGTTCGAAGTAAAAAGTAGCAACAACTTATACAGAGGAAGAAATGGTGAAAATATTTGTATACCAGTGCAAAGATTACAGCTTTACTCCAAAAATGTTCACTGTATGGCGATTCGCATATTCAATAAGCTACCTAATGACTTAAAGATATTGACATTTTTTAAGTTGAAATCTAGCTTATTTAATTTACTAATGGACAAAATGTATTATAAAATAGCTGACTTTTTCAATGATAGATTTTGATATGTTTTTATTTAATGTTGTATTTATCTTTTTTTTTTTTTAATTAATTGACATTTTTTTTTTATATATTTTCCTAATTATTTTTCTCCTTGTTATTAATTTAAGGTCGGGTAATTGTAATCTGTCTCATTGCTTTGGATTTATTGACATGTTTTTAAATATGCCTTGTTTATTATGAAATTATTGCTTACAATTTTTTTCTTATTGTTTATAATTAAACTCAAAATTAAATATTTGCACATCGGCATGGCGATAGAATATGTTGGAAAATAGTTATTAAGATCATTATGTAACCATATTCAAGCAAATAAATATATCTTATCTTATCTTATCTTATCTTATCTTATACTTTACATTAATTTCGTGTCTATATAACCAATGGATAAATTCCTTACGGTTCGAGTTCATGAATCAAAATTTAATGAATCAAGATTAGTCATCGACTGTACTTTCCAGATCTAGCTTTTAGTGAGTTGTTTCTGTTTCTTGGATGCAGAATTTGGCTTAGTGACGGAGCTTTTTGGTGTGACGGAGAGGTTTCCTAAATGCCTATTTTGTAAAGCATGATGCCAACTATTACTTAGAAGGACGATTAATGGGACCATCGCTAGAAGTGTATAAGTGTATATTTAGATTTTGTTTAATAATTTCATAAAATCTGACCGAAAAAATATTTTATAAATATTTCAAGCCAGAAATTTGTCAGATGGACCTCGTATTTAGATTTGTTATGCCTTTAATACCAAAGACTTTCTACATTTATGATATAAACACACGTTAATTGATCTGTATGATCAAATAGCTGATATTTAGACGATACGGTCATATTTCACTTATTATAATAGAACGCTTCATGAACATTTGACTGTTTTACACCTACAACATAGTTTCTACTTACTTTTAGAAGCTAATAAAGTCTTTCTTTTCTAGTTAAATCGGATTAGTTTTAATTGGTTTATCTTGTCCAGTGCCATGGACCAAATAGAAGAAGTGAGACAGCGGGTCAGAAATTTATGGCATTCCCGCTACTCATGCCGCTAAACAGTCATAAAGCTACATCCACATGTGTATCATTATCGATTTAACACCAACATCATATAATGACTATGCCGATATAAAATAAAAGCCTCTGTTAACAATTTCAAAATAACAACACACACTACACAATACAATAGCAAAAAACTCATTCAACTAATTATTAACGAGATATCCAATTTTTGTGGGAAGCATAGAATAGTATTTAGATTCTAAAATGCTGTGTCGATTTATCAAATTAAATTACTAAATTATTCAAACATTCGTTAAAAGCTTACTTTTGTTAAACTAACTTTTTAAAAGCTTTCGGAAATCTTATTCTTTTTACGCAATAAATTTAGACATAGATTAAAACAATAATAATAATTTTCTTTATTTCTTCTCTCACACAGAATTATCAGTTACAGTTCATGACTTGATAACTAGCTGACCCGGTAACGCGTTGCTATGGTAACACGTTTACAATGGAAAAAGAGCGGGAAAAAGAGTGGACAGACAAACACACAAACAACAAATTTGTGTTCTTAGATTATAGACTAGTGGCCCGTACCGGCTTCGCACGGGTGGACTAAATTCTTTAATTTTTTCTAATATTACATATTTTTCTGTTAGCGCCATCTAGCGTCCGGTAGACGAACTACTTGCGGTTAACGCATTGCTGTGGTAACGCATATACAATGGAAAAAGAGCGGGAAAAAGAGCGCGAAAAAGAGCGGACAGACAAACAACAAATTTGTGATCTTAGATTATAGATTAGTCTATGCGAGAGACTGGCGTCCGTACTAGGAGACCCTGTATGACAGATCACTAGTCTCTCCACATCCGAACAGACGATTTACAATTACCATTTTTGAAAAGAAAAGATAAACAACACAAGATCGAGCTTGATATAAAATATAACTAAAAAAACAGAAAATTTAATTAAATCTGAATATCGTTAAGGAAGCTTAAATGGCCACCAATGTACACACAGCTTTAATCTCGATTTAACTCACGGTTAGCACCTCGCCCGCCTGCATTTAGCTCCCGCTTAATTCTGTTAGTCTCCGTTCCTTGCTAACATCACTCTTACTGTCTTGGAAAGGTGTTATGCTGTAAAAAATTGTGTCTTAAGATTTTCTTAACTGCAGTACAATTTTTACAGTTTTAAAAATAGTCTAAGGAACATTTCTTTAGCTCCTTAAAAATTACATTTTAAAATCGACGTATTCATGTTCGAAGTAATAATTGCATTATACAAAAAAACTTATAACACATAAACTAAGAAATATAACGTTTAACTATACATGTTATCTTATTTCTAATTTTCTCTAATATTGGATAGATTTTTGCTTATTTCACCTTTTCATCTTTCATTGTGTTCTACTCACAATAAAATATATTAAATCAGTTAATTTGTGAAGACTACATGTTAACAAGTTGTTTTTCACGAATGAGATCTGGGTCGATGATAAATGAGTTTACCCACTAGCTGTGACTGGGAATCTTTTGACCCGTCAAAATCTACGCATCTACGAACACAGTCGCGGTGGCGCCGCGCTCCGCAAATAAAATCTTGTAAGAATTTGAAATTCAATAACATTCTCCTCCAACGGTGGCTTTAAAGACATGATCGATTGTTAGGGTTGCCAACTGCACTTTAAAATTACGTTCACTATACTATATATACATTACCTATTTTAACCAAACATATTTCTTATGGTGGCAAATGACACCTTATAAAGTTATAATACGCTTTATATACGCTTTAGTACGCTAAGTCGTTTGTAAAAAAATGACAGTAGAAACGGAAAATATATTCCAAGTCATATAACGTAAAATAAAGTCTGGATCATATATCAACAGCGAAGTGCCAACACCTCCTTACTAAAAGTCGTTATGTGCATGTTTTAATGAAATTTCCTAAGCGTGTTTTTGTTGCAAGCGCATCAAGTTTAAAAATAAATTAACAATTTTTTTAATTCATTTTTAACTTGTCAAGAAATGAAACGTTTTTTCAGCTTGTGTATTATTTTGAATTTAGCAATTAGGTGTTATTGGCACTTTGCCGTCGATATGGGCCTTGATTTAACGATATTTTATTTGGCTCCTTTTTCCACATTCAAATGACGTCAATTTAATATTTATTGTAATACCTACTATGCAATAAACCAATCATTAGAAAGAAGATTCTTTTTTAAAAATGTCTTCAAAGTGCAATATTCAACATTTGTATTTTTTTTGATAACCCTAGACAGCGCTCTTGCGTTTGGTCCCCGAATTTATTGACGCCACTGATATCATTTTCACGGAAATCTCTCTAAAGGAATAACAGGAAACAAAAATGCTGTGGTACGAGTGTAAAGAAACTTCGTCAACATACACTTGGCTATTAAAATAATTTTTAACAAATCATCTGAATCACATAGCGTTTTGTTACGCACAAGTATTTGTGAAATACTTAAAAGATTTACCGGTTTGGTAATGTGTACTCAATACTTAAGCATTTGAACGCATTCGTTTAATTTTAAATTGCTGATATTTTTTTTATTTCACTACTTTTTATTTCCCGAATTGACAATATGAGAAACATGACATTTGATTACCACTACTTTAATTTTTGGATGGATGGATGGTGTTAATAATCTTCCTTATATTTGAAACAAACATATATTATATACATATTAGTAATGTTAGTCATGAGTTGGATTTGTGAGGACTTAATGCTTATGCAACTTATAAAATCAGTGACATGATTTCCAAGACATAGATATGACATTATAAACATTCTGTTCGTCCCTGATGAATGTTGTTGTTTATCTCTGATCACATAGACCGAGCACGCTAACCACCGTGGAACTATTCAATCCTGTGATTTTGTCTGAAATTTGCATAATTAGTCTGATAAAAAAGGGAAGATCTTTTTCTTAAAACTCAATATCATAGGAGTAACTCTTGCCGTACTGATAATGATGTCAAATTATGCCGAGCGTAGTTCAAATATTTATCTCCATATGTATTCGATATTTAATTTATTATTTGAAAAAATTAGTAAACCATTGATACTACTATAGCTATTTTCATAATGGAGGTATTCGTTTATAACATTAGCTTAGGCGAAAAATTTTTTTTTGGTTTATTTGCTCAAAACAATCATAAAAAACCAAATAATATTGGAAATGAATTTTCAAGTCAACCTCCTTTTCATTACGTTAGACTTTAATCTGTCAATCGGCAACACTGTAGTTGACCTGTACCGTTACTGCTCTTCTCTTCTGCAATCAGTGAACTACCCATATTAAATTTTGCTGTAGATTATTTAGTGGTTCTTATCGTCTTCCGTGGTAAGTGTCACGTGATGGCTTCTTAATAATGTAGTACGCGTGCTTAAGTTAGCCGCATTCGTGCAGGATTGATGAGGCTCGCCTAATCAGAACAATCTCGTTACCATGAGTGCCACCTTGATGGGCGGAAAAGGTATAAGCAAGTTAAAAACTTAAAGGTGCTTGCCTATTAACTATGAGTTACTATGTTTTGCATGGGAAATGCCAGCAAACAAACAAAGAAGAAGAAATTAGTCTCATGTTGATAGCTGAACATTAATGCCTTAGAGTGTCATGATATGATATTGAATATCATGAATAATGAAGGTTATACTTTTACTTAGCTCATTTTCCTAGCAGAACTCAATCTAACCTCGTATGAAAAAAAAACTACCCAAGGTTAAATTTTGTCAAGATTATATGTTATATCAACAATTCAAGGGAAATTGATTGTGTGGTATGGTACCTCACCATTCATAGCATCACTGTGTTGGGTTTACTGACTATGACACCCTCCAAGTTACCGGTTCTTATAAAAATCATACTAAAGGTTAAATATGCTGGCCTTGAGCAGATCACGAACTAATAGACTGGTCCCTCTTGGATAGTTCCTCTCTAGATAAAATGGTATTCGATGTCACAACCAATCTCACGAATTGCCTTTTTAAAAATCCCACCTAGTTAAAGTATTTTTCACTATAAAACCTCGGATGAATCCAGGCTTAATATGCTGTGCATTACATAGATACCAACTCGATCTGGAAAAGTTTGTCTTTCGCAGATACAGTTTAAACAACTGGGCTTCTTGAAAAAAAATCCCAACAAAAATATTCCTATAAAGCTTTTGTAATCCGTAGGTTGATTCATAGGTAGCTCACTACAAGATATTACCAGTATCGAGAGATCTCTAAAGGAGTTCACCTATTCTTGACATAAATAACAAGATCCTCATTGCTATAGGATACCTACTGGCAAAACTTCTCTCTACAGATGTCTACTTCAATATTGAAACTTACACATTCCCAAAGGCATGGAAGGCTACTGCTGTGGTCTCTACGGGTGGACAAAGGGACGATTATCGTCCGAATTCTTTACTGGGGAGCATTTTAAAGTTACTGAATCGTATCATAAACAAGATACTGATATCCTTTATAGAAGTATAATCACTGAACTCCAAATTACTGAACACCAGTTAGGTTTCCAACAGGGTAGATCTACAGAGGACGCTGCTATTCGTCTCATCAGAAAAACGGTCCTTCACTTTCTGATTACAAATCAGGAAAGCTGCAGTGTGCTAAAGTATCTTAAATAAAAAACCGTTCTAAACAAGTGACTTTTAACATTCCACAGGGCAGCATTCTGAAGTCTTCTCTCTTTATACTCAAACGACATTACCTCTCTTTCTATACAAAATTCAGAAATCCTATGTTACGCGGATAACACTGTTTATATTGTCTAATCAATAAAGATAACGCAAAAAGGGTCTGGCTACCACAGCCGATATTATTTTTATGTAATAATGGAATATATTTATATTTAACTTTCACTTTTTAACAAATCAACCATTCTTTTTGTATTCGTACTTAATCTGTTATTATTTTTGTCATCCATTATAACTATTAACTTTTACTTTTTAAACATACTACATAATATACAAACTTATGATATCAGTGTATAATGTAACCCATACTTACATATGCATTTAATTTATTAATTCAGATAAAAACTAAAACCTAAGTATAAGTTGGTGTAAGACTATAAAAAGCCTAGCGTGAGAATTTCTAATGTAGTTATAGTCTACTATCTTAATATATATAAATCTCGTGTCACAATGTTTGTCCTCAATGGACTCCTAAACCACTTAACCGATTATAATAAAATTCGCACACCATGTGCAGTTCGATCCAACTTGAGAGATAGGATAGTTTAAATCTCAAATTATAGTCGCAATTTTAATTTATTGCTAATTATTTGTCTATTATTTGACGGTGACAATTATCTGTTAGCTCCAAACGATACTAACAGATGGTGACATCTATTGACTGGATTGAGTAAGTATTCAATAGATGGCGCTAGATGGCGACATCTGTTGACTGGATTGAGTAAGTATTCAATAGATGGCGCTAAGTCAAACTTCTAAATATACATATAAAAACTACTCAACTGATTTTAATGATACTTTTTTATTTTACTGGATTTATTCTAACTTAGGACATAGGTTGGTTTCATTTTATTCATAACCAAAAATTTTTTTATTACAAATTATAACAACTATATAAGCCACAGTGACACGTGGCCGGGTCAGCTAGTAGTAATAATATATTTGTTTCTATTTAAAATAACTCTAAACTACTTCAACTACGTCTGTAATTAAAACAATGTATTTATGCTGATTATTCTTAAGTGTGCATCCAAGTATATGGGTTCGTGGATGCACACCTTAACGAGCCGTTCCTAGTTAAAATCCTCTTCGAACTAATGTATCGGCGCGGTAATAGCACCGAGTACGTCATTACGACGGTAATGGACGTGTTAAAACGCCACCGCCAGCACATTGGTTTATGCTTCGTCTATCGGCAAGAGCATTTCATTAACTAACCCATTCGCAAATGAGCATGAGAACGTTAAACTTATAACAATAAGTTACTCCATTACAACCTTACACTTTTGTATTTGTCGAACACTAGTGTTACAACGCTGGGAATGTAAGAAATGAGCAAAATATTTGCTATATTTCACTAAATACAACAACTATTTTACTTTGAATGGGTAAAAGCTTTCGATATTCGGGGCAATGTAAAATAAAAAATATTAAAAACATACTTCCTGAATTTTTACTAATATTTGGTGAGTGCAAGTCGGTTTTTGAAGTACAAGGCTATCATTTGTTAGCTTGTAGATTTTTATTAATATTTTATTTAGATGTTTTCGTACCACATCCTATCATTGAGAGACCCAACACCAGACGGAATATGTGCAATATCAAAAAGCGAATACAGCCTTATTTTGTAAGAAAAATTAAAAATCTTATTCCCTAATATTCGTATTCCTTTTAAAATATGGAAATATGTGTTGCGCGTGCGAAAAAGCAAGTATATTTTTTGTATGTAACTTTATTTTATTTAAAAATTTACCACTTATATCCGTCATATCTGTCCCATCTAAATACGGAATTAACTGATCGTAACATAAATTTTGATTAGTTCATTCTAGTCTTTTTAGTTGAACTTGTTACCACGTCACACACAAGTCAAAGAAATCTGTCTCAAGAGTAAGAAAGCTGTACTCAAGAAGCTAAATCCAAATTATCGCATTGTCTCAAAACTTTGACCACTGTGTATTACGAATGATGTCACACAGGAGTAAGACTTGGTCGCTAAATATTGGGTGGGTGAAAGACATCACCACAACGCACAACCTTGTTATGAGTCCTATAAGAAGGCTTGAGCTTACAAAGCGGAGCAATGGAGAGATAAGCATCGATCTCTTTAGCGCATTCCCTTGTGTGGTAGAATCAGAAAAGAGGCACATAATCCGCAGAAAAACTAAATAGGCAGGCATTATGTATAGTGAGAAGAAGCGATGGCAAAGAAGAAAATTATTGGATACCGACAGCGCTGTAGCGTTGTGAAGATCTGTAGAGGGAGAATAATGATGATGAATTCTATTCTCAAAATATTTACGATTTTATTATTTTATTTCACAGAAAATAAAAGTCCAATCTCTCAGATTTTCAAAATATCGAGCAGCGCTATGTACGATATAATAACACTCTTCGGCGTCAAAACACGCCGTGTTTTCGCAGCGAAATTCGTCGCGAGCGCCGCAAATGGCCCAAATCCTCAGAAACGGTTTAAGTTTAGTACACGGTAAGCTTCTTGCCACTTTGCGGAAATGCTTCATTTCAGCCATCGCATGGCTAGACTAAAAGCGTCCATAATTCGGTAGCTGAATTTTGTTGAAAATCAAGTTTAAAAAATTACAGATCATAAAGTTTGAAACTTCATCAAAAAATGTTCCTTACTTTCATATATAATATCATAATGATGTTACGATTACTCAAGACCTATTATTTTACCAATTAACTAGATAGAAACGTCAACGATTAATCATAATATGGGCACTAGCACTTTTTGAGTTCTTTAACTCAAACCCGCCTCCCAAGGTGGTGATTATGGTAAAGACTTACTATACTTTAGGGAAGGCTTCCATTCAGCAGCTCTCATCTGTCAGCCACTTGGTGTAGTAGCTACCCTACCTTCTACGTCATAGGTACGGGGTTCGAATCCTGGCTTGTGTGATGAGCACAAGTTGTTTCCAAGTGATAATAGTGAACTTATTTATTTATGATTTTTATTTAGTAAAGCTGTGCTTAGTTTGGGTCTAAATAATTGTTATTTTGTCCTTTTTTTTAATAATAAAGTCGATTTTATGCACATACGCTTAAAGAAGTTTCTTCCAAATATATTGTGTTATAATTTCTTACGTTTTTCTTCTCAAATATTCATAGGTTCCTGTATCTAACTATTCAATATTTGTTTTAGATCTATTTTAAACATTTGCATTTATTGTAAAACAATAACAACGAAAGCTTACTTATTAGTAATGTTTTAAAAAAGGCTCGAATTATTGCCTGACTAAACTTTAATATGAAGCTAGTGAATATTCTTAGAAACAGTATTCTAATCTATTGTCTTAGACCGTTAAAATCTAAGCTACGTGGGAGGTATTATCACCTCTCCTCACATGACTTCGTTACTCAAGAACTTTTGAAACGCGAGAAAGCCCTCCCGCCTGCAACTCGCAAAATGAATGACGCAGACTGACTCAATATGTCAGGAACTGTTTGTAATACCTGTAAGTTGAGTATGTCGACGTTTTACGTTATACATCTGTCAAACATTCATTGCTACATTACAGAGCAAAATGCCATAATGACTTTAAAAGGAGCTGGTAATGAAATTCCATAATTGTCTAAAATACCATCTATAGAGAGTCGACGATGAGACTGTACGTAACGGAATCCGTCTGCGGAAAATTCGTCGAAAACAATTCGTCGAAAAACAATTCGTCGAGAACAATTCGCCGAAAACACAATTCGCCGAAAACACAATTCGTCGAAAAACACAATTCGCCGAATCACAATTCGCCGAATCACAATTCGCCGAATCACACTTGTAACCATTTTCCTTAATTTTACCCGCTTGAGTTGAAAGACAACGATTTCAGATGTAGGACAAAACTGGGTTTAGGACGTGTGAGGTGTAGGACGCTATACTTGAAAATCTATATGACTATTTCCCGCTGTAAAATCTGTGAAGAATATTTTCTGTTGCGTTCGAAAACAAAACTTTAAAAATTTTCCGCTGTAGTTAGAAATATTTATTAATTTTTCCCTCTATAGTTAGTTATCTTGAAGAATATGTTCCGTTATAGTTTTGAAACGGAGTACCACGCAATAGTCCAAGATCTATCCGCAATAGTTGAAAATCTCTGACTATTCCCCGCTGTAGTTGAACATTTCTATAAATATATTTTCCGTTATAGTCGAAGGTCCCTAAAAATATTGCCCGCTATAGTTCGAAACAGTATTTGTACCGGAATTTCTGCAAATCTTCTATAAATTGCGATTCGACGAATTGTAATTTGGTGAATTTTGATTCGGCGAATTGTGATTCGGTGAATTGTTTTTCGACGAATTGTGTTTTCGGCGAATTGTGTTTTCGGCGAATTGTTCTCGACGAATTGTTTTCGACGAATTGTTTTCGACGAATTTTCCGCAAATCAACGGAATCCCTTTAAGAGTTTAAAAAATATATAGATTTTTATACATTCATTATTTTAGGCATAAATAATTAGATTCAAATGTGGCATAGTAAAGCTTCATGGATTGTATTTAACGATAAAAAAGTTGCTTTTGCAATTTGTTACAGTCTGCCGTCAATTCAAAACGCGTAAGGAAATCGGCATTCTGCGAAATGTTCAGGAACTGCTCAAGGAAGAAATATGTTAATCTATAATCTAAGATCACAGTGGTTTGTGTGTTTGTCTGTCCGCTCTTTTTCCATTGTATCTTTAACGTTACCATAGCAACGCGTTAACCGCAAGTAGTTCGTCTACCGGACGCTAGATGGCGCTAACGGAAAAATATTTAATAATAGAAAAAAATTAAAGGATTTTGTCCACCCGTGCGAAGCCGGGACGGGCCGCTAGTTATTGTAATAAATATTACAATATTTATATTATACTGTGATAAAACCACTAGTAGCACAAAAGGGTTGCATCTATAAGGTGTAACCGCAAACCACAACGCGCCGACATAAAATCGTGCGTTTTCCAGCTTAGAGTACTCAAACAAACAAGGTAAATTTGTATACGGAGTGATTTATAGACTAAAATCAAGGTCTCGTTTTCGCAATGTTTTTATCGATATTTTCTCCTCATCATGACAAGGTTTTTTGTTTGAGTTAATATATGGAACTGTATCGTTATTGTGGAAATTAAACGAAACGAACGTAAACGAACGAACGAAATTAAACGTTACTACGTACAACAGTGGCGTGGGGTGAAAAAAAAGGAAGGTAAAGCCGGACCAAAAAACGGCTAATGCGTAATTAAACAAAATATCATATTATAAAAAAATATGCAATAAATTACATACCTGACCTGAGTGTGTTCATGTGTTGTGTTAGTTTACCTTTTACATAACTACGACGAAATGTTAGGTTTGGTGATTTGCTTGCGTTGCGTGCGTTGTATGCAATTTATCAGTTGTTAGTGTTCACCACCTTCACCATACATGACATCACTGGTATTATATGAACAGTGCATGTCGAGTATGATAAAAGTGGCTTTGAAAAAAGCCGTTTTAAGCACACGTCACTCGCACAGGGGTTATAATATATAGAAAAACAAGAACCAAAAATAAGTGAAACTTCACTTGCTGAACATATTCTACTAACTATATTATTACAAATGGTGAATGTTTTTACTTAATTACGCGAAAATGGCTTAACGAATTTGGATGAAATTTGGCATGCATGTAGCCTTGGACACGGAATAGAACAATCAACATGGCCTGAATTCCACACATACGAAATCGCAGGCATAAGCTAGCAAATAAATATCAGTAGAAATATTGGATGTTTTTATTTTGTTACTTGTCGTTTGTCGTCTGTCTTCGCCATATATATATTCTATAACCCGATAAATTTACGTAACATTTTTTTTTGATAAATTATTTATTTATACATGATTTTAAATTATAAATTATTTTATTTGTATTCTAACATAATTCTACGGTTTTTCTTTACGAAATGAGCCAGAATCCTTTCATAAAAGTCGCTTTTTTGTTGCAATTTTAACAATAGATGTTTTTCAATTGATATTACTCCGAGATTTGATAATCTTGCCTCACTTTGGCTGTTTCGTGTATAAGTATGAATCCGCTTCAATGCCGAAAACGACCTTTCCGCGGAAGCCACCGATACGGGAAGAGTCAAAATAATTTGACATAAAATTAAAAGCTGAGGAAAAGCTTCATTCAACGTGGACTAAAAAGATATAAATAAAGTTCGTAAACATCTAAATTAGTAATTGATGAAGTACTGTATAAAACTTTTAATTCGTTTTTTAAGGCGTGAAAATCAAATATATTTGGAAATTCGGATATTAATTTAGACACGCTTTCCTCAGGAAAACTACTACGGTAACTCGCGTATTTCGATTTGTTGACTAAATCAAGAAAAGTTAAGTTCTGAAAAGATGAATAACGGGAGTTTATTTGGCTTTTGATGTTATCTATTATTTCAACGAATAAACGCTTGTATTGTGTTTTTAAGTCAATTTCTGTATCCAGCCGCCGGCGTCGTCGTGGTGGTTCACAATATTCCTGAATACTACTGAAAATAAAATCAAATTGCTTTAAAAACTCTTCTGACATCCAAGATTGAAATGCATTTATTTCTCTAACTGAGGTTTCGATGTCGACTTGTTTGGTTTGAAGCAAAGCAAATAAAATGTCAGTTCTGGCAAAAATCTCCGAAAAAACATGTAAAAGGAAACAAAATTGCATATCTTCTAATTTACTTACAAACGACTCCGACATGGATACAGAATCAACATCCCACGATTGGGGATCATCTAATATATGATTAAACGTTTCAATCATATCTAACCTGCAATTAAATATAACATTAATAATGCGTGAATGATAATGCCATCGCGTTTCAGCTACTCCAGGCATACGACGGTCGGAAAACTGTTTTAAAAGATTTGACCGCTTCGACGATTTGTTGAAAAACCTGACAATTCCATTGATATGACCAAAAAATGATTTTAATTCCGAAATATTTTCCAAGGATTTGCTTAAAACCAAATTAAGTATATGAGCATAACACGGTACGAAACGTGCGAGAGGGCATTGACCCCGTACTAAAGACTGAACGCCTCCGCGTTCACCTGACATAACGGCCGCACCGTCGTATGTCTGACCGATCAATTTGTCTTTGCATCGATATTGTTCAAGAATATTAAGCAACTGAGTCGCTAAAACAGCCGCTGTCCGGCTTTCACTAACGTCGTAAAAACCTACAAATCTTTCCTCCAGACCGTTTTCGGTTAAATAACGAAATATGACTGATAATTGTTCCCTATGACTAACATCTGGGGTTTCGTCTATCATGACTGAAATGAATTTAACTTGGCTAATCTCAGACCTAATCTCGTCTAAAATTACCGCCGCGATGCATTGTATAAGATCATTTTGAATGTCTCCCGAGAGACCGGTAAACACGGAGTGTGAATTAGATGAACATTGATCAAGATGAGAGTCTATAACGCTGTCGTACTTACTCAAATAAAACAATGTTTCTACATAATTGCCACGATTGTCTGAATTTAAGTTTTCACTATGGCCGCGGAAAGATAACTCTTGTTTTCCAAGAAGAACAACAGTGTCAATTAAACGTTTCATTAAGTTTCGATTACGCTCCACTTTTCGATTATGGGCTTCATAACTATTACCGAAAAATGTTTCTATTCTATTATTTCCAAAATCGTGTAATAATAAACAACTGCGTAAATGTTTTTCAGTTTGAGTATGTTTCCTAGCCGAATTTGTCAAATTATTAATGTCTGAAAAACCCGTTTTATTCCAAGCACTGTTTGTATCGGAAAACAACAAACATGGAAAACAAAATAATTTATTTAATTTGCAACTGCCCGTTAACCAATTGTATTTATCATACATAGAACTGTGAAAATGTTTGAAAAATCCGTCTTTACGCCTATAATCAATTTTTATATCGGGACAAGCCCGTCCATTTTTTATGATATATTTTTTATTTTCGAAAGATTGATTGGAGAACGAAGTTAAGTCATTTAATAAGTAATCTGTAAGACAACAGTCAATTTGTATCAATGCCGCCATTTCTCGTCTAACCGCGTCACGACAAATAACAAAGTTAAATAAACTATAAAGACAAACCTTTACGAGGAAACGAAACAAACTATTTATTACAGACTAACACAACACTCGGCAAGTAAAATTTCACTTATTTTTCACATCTATTCATTCACATAAACAATAATTCACATAAATGCTAATTTATAGCATAAATTACCCGTGCTGACCGTGACCGCGTAATGAGTGATCTGTGATCAATCAAGCGAGTGTCAGCCTCAAGGTCGAGGTCGCGCGAAACTAGACGCTCAAGCGAAACGAAACCTTAACGTGAGACAAATAAAGATTGGTAGGCTATCCGAGATCGAGTTATCTATAAACAATTATTACGAGGCTTTTGCATGTATTTGTTTATGTATGTGTGAGTGATTTGCATACATTTGGCATTTGTAAATTCCCAATATTTTGATCGGGTTGCCGGAGCGGAGGAGCGCGTCGCACTTGTCGCGTCATATGATTGTAAACTGTGTTTGTGTGCGTTTGCTATTTCAAATACATTGCGTATCTTGTATACGGGATATAGAAGAATATTTTTACAAAGCGCGCAATGTAATTATGGCGTTTGCAATCCGAAAGCCGTTGAACTTCGGCTTACATTACAAAGCGGGGTAAGCTATTATTGAAAATAATAAAAAAATTATTAGTGATCGCCAAGGCAACCCGATGGGAATCGTGTTATATGCACGCGTGGCCACTGACGTACAATATTTTTATGGGATATAGATATAGACAATTCCAATTAAAAAAACACACGCAGGCTGTTGCTTCGAGCGTTCCATTGCGTATCATAAGCGAATACTGATTGTTATAAGTTTAAAAATAGTTTTCCATCAAATAGTTCTGATTTTCTTGCGTTTTTAATACTATGAATGTGCTATAGATTTGTTGATGGTCCTTTAACATCTTATAAACGAGTTCCAAATTAACATAAAGATTACCATATTAATGTATAATAAATTACACTTATCCTCTAGTCTGCTACCCTGAGATCCTGCAAGCGGCTGCAACGTCGCCTGAGCCCACATTATTATGCAGCCGCTATGCGAGTAATCCGGCGCCCGCGACCTGCATTCAATTACTCTCCACCGAACAATCCTTAAGCATAGAGGATTATAACGCGATCTAAACATGCATTTGCAAATAAATAAAATTTCAATGGCCTTATAAAGAGGTATCTATTTAATGTTCGTTTGTATGTAAGAGATTACTGAACTCAATTGCGTGTCTCAAATGCAAATCATAAATTGTTGACTTTATTATTATAAAATTTTTCCTCATAAGAATCGAACTACATGGACTCTAAGGTATTATATTAGATTATAGTTCTGCGCTCTCGATATGTTGGAAGATTTTTTTAAGAGTGCCAGGCGTAGCTTCTTTGTTAACGCATCTTACGCCAGCCAAACTTGTAGCGTCAGCACAGCATCAGCAGCAGGGTTGTATTAATCTAATGGCATTTATCTTATTTCCTTATAAGTAAATCCTGTATTTCTAAATAATAGCAGAATTGAGATAATATGAAACATTTTTAAGTAAACGACATCAGGTGTGTGTGTCGCATGCGCTGGCCCTGAATAGGGAACTGCTTCAGTGTATTGTTACAGCCAAGAGTTGCTACACTTATAATCCTGCCAGATTCTTCTGAAATTAATTTATAGAAGCAAATATTCTATATATATATATATATATATATATATATATATAATAGGGGTTAAAGTATGAAATTGCCGTTTTATTGCAATAGGTTCTTTGAATTGACATAGAATCTTCATGGTTTGAGGTTTTCGAATGAAACTTTTTTTAAATGGTTTCTATGATGTTCTTTTTTTAAAAAATGTAAAACATTTGAATATCGACTTTCAATTGTTTTTGTTATTCAATTTAGACAAGAAAGATGGATACTGCGAAAATTCGAGTTATTTTTGAATACGAGTTCCGACGCGGAACTAACGCGGCAGAAACAGCCCGCAATATCAATGCTGCGTTTGGAGAGGGGTCTACTAATGAACGCACCGTGCGATTTTGGTTTAAACGCTTTCGTGATGGAAATTTCGACTTAAAGAACGAGCCACGAGGAAGACCGCCCACACAGGTAAATAACGATGAATTAAGAGAGATAGTGGAAGCCGATCCTAGTCAAAGTACCCAGGAATTAGCGGCATGGTTTAACGTTACCTTACCCACAATATTGACTCACTTGCGTCAAATCAATAAAATAAAAAAATACGAAAAATGGGTGCCTCATGATTTGACTGATCTGCAGAAAGAAACGCGTGTTGAAACTTGTGTTGCCTTGTTGAACCGGTACAGAAATGAAGGAATATTGGATCGAATTGTAACATGTGATGAAAAGTGGATTCTTTATGATAACCGGAAAAGAAAAATGCAATGGCTGACCCCAGGTCAAATGCCACAACAGTGTCCTAAAGCAAAACTTACCAATAAAAAGGTAATGGTAACTGTTTGGTGGTCTCAGCATGGTGTTATTCACTATAGTTTTCTCCGATCTGGTCAAGCAATAACGGCAGATGTCTATTGTGCCGAACTCCGAACCATGTTGACAAAACTAGCAGTAAAACAGCCCCGACTCATGAATCGATCTTCACCATTATTGCTCCACGACAACGCGAGACCTCACACAGCACGAGAAACCATTTTGACCCTTCAGGAACTGCAGTTAGAAACCATTCGTCATCCTCCGTATTCACCAGACCTTGCTCCAACGGACTACCATTTTTTTCGTGATTTGGACAATTATCTACGTGACAAGAAGTTTTCTTCCCAGGAGGCAGTACAAAATGCTTTCACACAGTTTGTGCAGTCTAGATCGTCGGAATTCTATCGCAAAGGCATTAATGACCTTCCCATTAGATGGCAGCAATGTATAGATAATAATGGCAACTATTTTGATTAAATAAATTTGTTAAAAATTTAAAAAATAAACAATATAGATTTTCAGTACAAATCGGCAATTTCATACTTTAACCCCTAATATATATATATAAACGGTTTTTAAAACGGATATTTCTGTAATAATCGATATATAGTTATGGAAAGATACTTTAATACTTCGTACAATGACCGAATCAAATCATATAATACCTATGTCTAGAAAGAGATCAATGTTATCAAATAAAACCTTTTTTTATATAAAATTATGTGTATCTCGCTACGTTATCATTTTATCTAAACCCTTAATAAAACTTTTGAGTCCAAGTTTCTAAATATTACTACATACGTACCAGAATTAGAATTGGCAACTACAAAAGAAAAACAGAACGCAAGTTTTTTATGTCTGTCTTCGAGCATCGTTAAAACCACTACTATTTCGAGCAGTAAACTACTAAACGGGTTTTCATCTAGTTTTAAGAAACATAATTAACTGAGCTTGCACCAAGCTTTTTCATTAAAATTGTATATTTTTAATTTCGCTGCTTGGCTGCAAAATGTCATTGCTGCCTAAAGCTACATAGCAAAATGCCACTGACTTTGATAATGTATAAATTTCGTACTCAAATAAAAAATATTTTATCATACAACCTACACAGAATCTTACTCTTAACATATGACCTCAAAATTTTTGTTTTAATTGCTCACACATAAATTATTCTGAACCCAAGTTAAGTAACTAAAACACTTGTGTTATAAAAATTAAAAAACGACGACGGTATTTTCGTTTTCTAAATTAGGTCAACCGGGAGTCAAACCTTAGACCTCAAAATGGCATCACCATAAACATAAGAAAACCACTTAACCATAGAGGTCGTCAATCGTATGAGTAGGAAGTATATTAAATAGACGAAGCACTCATATTCAGACCACATGCTGATATAAGCCATATTGATTTTATCATACATAAACTCATTTTTAATAAATTGCTCCATATTCAACTACTGAATGAGCAATCGCACTAAATGTAAACATGTAATAACAAGATGAGTCGTAGTACTCGTAGCCTCGTAGCAAGTCCCAACGCGGAGGAAGTTGTAGCAACTGCTACGAGCTAATTTAATACCGGGGCTTCTTGTGCTAATCCTGGCTTATTCTTCGCGAACATTTTCGAAGCAAGGATTTCATATACTGCTCTATATTCTTTAGTATTTTATTACTATAGTTGCCGTGAGAGATTTAAATTTTCAGACTACTTTGTTGGTAATTTTAATAATCTGGTGATACGATGGTCTTAACAATGCCATGCATTAAAATTCTTAATAAAAGTCTTTGCTAAAGCTTTTGGTACGCAAACGACAATAAATGAGCTACAATACGATGCAAGAGCACTGTTCAAATATGAACAGGGTTCCTCCCAGTCTTGGCTTTAAGACAGCTTTCTTCCTGTAGGCAAATAACACAGTTTTGCAGTAGATTTACTTTGTTCTCTTCCCTCTCCTTTCTTGTCAGTCGCCATCACATATGAATTATATTCTACACATATTTTTCTATACATAAATAAATCATAAATAAAATGACATAACAATATTGAATGTCCAACTCGATATTATTATAGAGTATAGAGCGATAGAGTTTAGCTGTTAAAAAGAGACGCCCCTATAGACCACGTCCCACTTTGACAATCGAACTTGTATCGCGCTAAAAGATGATGGTAGGCCTTCTGGTCCAGTCCAAACTCTGATTTGGCTACTATAATTGTTTTGATAGTTGACAATAAACAGTCTTTGGTAAGCAAGTGACAAGAAATTAAGTGCAAGACGATAAAAGCATTCGATATTTTCAGAACCTTAGAGGTGCGACAAAATAGTTACATTAATAATGTCTCATAAGGCATAAGGGTAACGGCAAGGTCAACAACGTGTCCGGCGTCAACGTGCAAATCATCAGATCCGGTATCATTTAATATTAATTTCAAAGGGTATAGCAGGTTAAGTATTAAGAATGTGCCCCCAGAGCCAAATGTAATGAATATCATATTGTTAAGTGCGTTACTCATTAATATTAATATTTATGTAGTTTTAGCTGCTTATCTGTTGCTTTTATTGAGTGACCTTGAAAATGACCTGATAACAGCAAATTTTTAAACTTTTCTTTCTCTAAAACTAATAGAGCTAGGAATGTCATTCCAATACCAAACTGTAGATAACATTATGACATTTTTTTATAGAAATATTATTTTCTCGGCTATTATTAGTGAGTTCTAACAGAGCGACCACATCCAAAAAATCTTAATAATAATACTTAGTGTGTAGATTTGGTTGAGTTTTGTATAGTTAAATGTGTTGCTGATTGTACTCACAAACAGAGAGCAGTTATAGTAAACTTTATATCGATATTTTATATAAACAATACAATCAATACATTTAGCTATCGATATTTTTGGTGTAACTACACTTTAATTCTAATAGGTTTTCATTTTTGAAGTACCCAAATTCAATCCGATGCAAATAGAACGAGGGCACAAAAGACTTAAACCGATAGCAGATTTTCTATTTGACTGTCGTGTAAATTATAGATACATCCATTAAAAGTTCACCCGAAATGAACTACAGCCATAACAACTAAAATGAGTTTGTAGCCATTCTCTGTATACATTTAGTGTTTTGGGTTTTGGTCTTACAAATAATTAAACGAATACCTGGAGCTAGGTGATGGGTGTCTAGACATACTCTCAGCGTACAAACAAAACACTTAATGCAACAAAGAGCCAAGCAATTAAACCGATTTGTGGGCCAGAGCTGGTGAGTGCTGGCATTCCACAAAATATGCTAAATAAAGTGCTCCGTGGCACATCTATTTGTTCTTTAAGAGAGACTTCTGTGCACTTGCCGAAAATGAAGCATGTTTTATCAAGAATACTTTTTATTATATTGTTAACGTATAACGAATAATTATTTTCAGATTAACAATAGGTTATCTATATATATAAAAATGTTATGTTGGTTTGTGTACGCTTCAAAAACTCAAAAAGTTCTGCACCGATTAAGCTGAAATTTTAACATGATATAAAATCCGCATCATGCATTGTTTTATCTATTTTTTGCATCAGTCACACATCCGCGACCGCGAAAAAACAGTTTTTTTAACGATCAGCTGTGTACCAGTGACAGCGCCATCTGCCAGAAGCGAGGAAAACACTCGCTGAGAACCGCAATACTAATGGCGCAGTAACATGAGAAACAATATTCGTTCCCAATTACATTGTTAATTACAAAAATAATTGCATCGGATTCTGATTATCATACAATCTGAATTAAATAATAATTTAAATCGAGGAACTTTGGTGTGATCGTGTCGTGATCGAACTGCGCCTTTCACCAAGTCGTTAGTAGAGGTTATATTTTATATCAAAGATGGAAAGAAAAAATATTATTTTTTGTAATTATTATTTATTTATTATTTAGTTAATTAAATAAATAAGTAAAATATTAGTTTAATAATTAATCAATAACAAAACATATTTATCATTGAAGTGAAACTTCTTTATCGACGTATAAGAGAAATTATATAGCAATGTTTGTTTCTATAATTCAATAGTGACATAAAAGATAATAATATTTTAATAATAAAGTGACAGGCAAACATTTCTCAACTATTCAATCACAATGTGCCACTGCAAAGCGTGGCATGGTACCGCTAGTATTATATGTACAACCCGGTTACAATATCTGAGGACCTGATGACGTCACGTCAGCGCTTAGGTACGGTGCACAAAACAAAAGCGCGGGGAGGTGACATATTATAGGTGTGTATATTATATGTACATTTTGGTGTTATACACTCACTATTCTAGTTCTCTCATGATGTACGTTAGTGATAAGAAATTTAAGTCTGAATTTATTTTTCTTTTTATTATGGCACATAAAACGTATAACGATAAATTATCGACGAGTGCCAAACAGTGACGATTTTTTGACGACCATTTGGTGTAACGGTAGCGATGCCTTCGTGCCTTCCTGCCGACGGTCTTGGGTTATCACAAATACGAGCATTTGTTCCAGAGTCATGGGTATTAATATATATTTATATGAATATTACATATTTATGTATCATATATGTTCCCCTAATATCCATACCACAAGTCTTACAGTGCTTGGGCTAGGCTCATTGGTATAAGTATAAGAAATGTAATATCATATATTTAACAATGACACCTCTAGATTTAAAATTGCAGCTCAAGTAGTTATTGAGAACTTACTTCTGGAAAGTCTGCTTTTTCCTACTGTATGTTAAAGTATATCATGATTTAGAACAATAGAAAAGAGAAAAAAATGAGCTTTCATTATAATATAATTATAATGTAATTACTATGAGGGGTCATTTTATAAATACAAATAATAAAGAAATTAGTTCTTTTATTTTCCTCTTAGGTGTTCAATGTTATGTATCACTTCGCAGAAATTGTGATTCCTCAGGTACATTTAAAGCAGTCCCCTATAAATCGGACTTCAAAGAGAACCGTCGATAAACGATCACTTTTCCCCCTCAGTGAACAATGTACTCTTAACCACCATAAACTCAATACACATACTAAAATGAATTGACTCGGCAGTTTTATTAGATAACCCCTTATTCATTCCTTTGCTCAAATATCTCTGGGTGCAGATCCAATATATGAATAGGCCATTACGAAGGCCGTCCGGAGCGTCCAGCGATGAAGCCATATACCGGCCAAGTGCGACGCCATTAAAGCAATTCTCCGGCAACTAGCACTCTTTGTGCCCGCGAAATATGACGTCATAAAGCAAGGAATTAACTCAAATGGCCTCGCGCGGGTCGGGGCGGGAGATTCAATTATTATAACACGTTCCCGTTCGTACCGCAAATGAAAATTTAACGATGTGCGCCTCGAACGTGTGCCGAATTACAACATTAACAATAACCAGATGAAATACTACCTCAAAGCAGTGAAATACACAAGAGAACTAACAAATTAAGTGAGGAATTTATGTAGAATTATTTCCAACTGTTACTGTAAATGTTTGCTCTGTTAAATCTCCATAATATATGAGACAATGAGGCATAAGAAATTATTATGAATTAATGTTAAAAAAAATTACCTGATTTAACTTATTTATCTTCATTGCGAATGCTACACGTGAAAGCAATAGCCCGTATCCATAAAAACATTACAAATGAAATTTAATCGCATAAAATTTTCTGTAAAGTTAATAAATTTAAATAAAAGTCATTTATTTTCGGACCAATTAGTTAATAGTTTATTAGTAACAATCCTACTTAGACTATGTTAGTGAAATATTTTATATGAAAACTTACTTAAAACAATCACCAAACCACTATTAATAGAAAATCCAGTTAGATGAATCTACCAAGTAGTGATGAATTAGCCCACTCCTATATCATCTTTAGCATGCCATTAAAGCTTCCCCTTTACTCTTCGTATCTAGACTTTTTACCCAATAATATGGAACGTTCACTTTTAGGGGATCTCTAAGTTTATAACATACAAACAGTTATTTTGCCATCAACCAATATTTTTTTAGTTACCCAGATTTTTTTTAAAGATTAAACAACCGATAAGGAAGTCATCTGGGAATTTTGTTGCACATAGTGTTATTAATTTCGAAAAAATAGCAAACTTTTTACAATAAAAAGAAACACAATTAAAATTGATCGTATATTTCGGAAAGCTACGAGATTACTGGGCTTCTTTGAAATATTTTCTGCGTCGTTTGAACCAATCCATTCAAAGAAATGCATTAAATCCTAATCGAGTTTATAGAAAGAGTTTATTAAGTACTGTCAGTACCACGTTGCTTTAACGTGAATGGCTCAATTTTACGTGCAATTTCTCAAATTATAGACCTTATTGAAATCAAGGGTGGCAGTCGAATCGGATTTGCATCTGAAAGTTATTTTATAAAGCGAATACCCTCCGTCGTAATATCTATTACGAGTATTTACATTTTTAGTCAAGCTTTATTTGTCTGCACATATAGACTGACAAAATGATATATAATCTTTTATTTATTGAAGTAGTGAAATACATTAAATGAACTGCTTTAAATTGTTAATAAACAATATTAACCACTATTATTAACTAGTAATGACGTTTTATACATAGATTCATTAATAATACATACCAAGTTTGTTTACCGGATTTTGACGTGTAATTCAACGTTAATGTCGATTTTTTATTGGCGAAGAGCTGATGCAATGTATGCTTCTAAGTCCATTATAGTCAGAATAATTTATTTGTTAATTACTCTGCATTGAGATCATTTTTGAGTTTCGCCTTTTTCATTTAGACGTTTTTACTTTCAGCAGTGTTTTATTTATAAAGCTCTCATTGTAAATTAAAGCCACCTCAAATATTGTTATGTATTGTAGGAGCTTGATGGCGTAGCGTGTTCAATCTATAGTTGCGGAGTTTACGCAATATTCGCTACGGCCGATTGATCGATGAGTGATAAAAATAATTATCTTGAACTCCTTCATGATCCGCAAGGCACATTAAACCTTCGATCCTGGCTACATCTAAAATTCTACACAGAAAGACAAATTTGGCCAACAAGACTACAAACATTTACTAAAATATAATTACTATAATACTTGCTGTGTACCATCGTCCCAGAATTTACATTATATTCACGTTTGCATTACAATATTCCGTTCATTAAAACAAGATTCTTTTCTCGCGTAGAATTTTTTTCGTCGCAGAATAGCCCAATCGCTTTCGTGGTATACACGGCCACAATAGTCCAATCACTCGCAGTGGCCGTTTCACATTCTTGTAATTTCTCGATAAACGATCATTGGTGACATCTAGCTATGAATATATGTGACATACCTGAAACTAAATTTATTCTTGAGGTCGTAACTGGAGGCTTTTTGGGAAGCTTTTGGGCATGAACATTTGTCACGATTTCACGGCTCAGTTAAAAATATTTTCAATATTTTTGACAGCTCTGGTTAGACCCCTAACCGTTTGATACAATTGCATGCTCCCGGTTTGGCTCCGTGATTGCCAATTGTTCCTGTGGCCCACACGCTCACATTGCGTTATTAAGTCCTTACATATAAATTGTAGTTTTTTAGTAATGCTTCTATGCAGATAACTACTCAAAAGCAATAGTTTGTGTAATTCATTTAGAATCCAGTCACAACTCTAAACTAGTTCTACAAAAAATCAAGTTTTAAAATCGTTTGATATTGAAAAAAGACATTATTTGGCTTTCATTTTTGTTTCGCGGCTTCGTTACTTTTCAAAGACACAACTATTCGTTTTATTTATTTTGATTACCTGTGTAATCAAGTGTCTGTATATTGAATAAAATATTAAAAAATGTGTAAATGATAAAAAAAGTTACAGTGACAACACAAATAAGCATATTTTTCTTTATTTTTGTCTGTCTTTTGGTAAAATTTAAGTTTCAAAATTACTATTAATAGTTTTTAGCAGTTTTCAAATATAGATTAACCTTAACTTGAAGTATGTTAAAATCTGATGACAGAAATAAGTTAGCGTCATGTAAACATAATTGAACATACTAAACTCCAAAACTACTAAAGGGATTTTCTGGCGGTTAACACAAATATTAAAATTAACAAATATATTGTTTCATTGAAGTAAGAAAAAAAAATTGTTGTTATAATAGTTTAGTTATATAGTAATAAAGTGCATGTTTTATTGTCGTATACTAATAAACGCTATATCGGTTTTCCTACCCGAACGTTAGGATATTATCTGCTTAACCTATATTTTTGCGAAAAAAAGAACAAATAAAAGACCGTTCCTTCCTACCAGGTGCTAGTGGAATTTTGTAGTGTATGTCGTGATCATATAATGTATTACGAAACAGGTATTACAAAGCAAGTAAATATTTCATACAATATTTTAACTTCTTTTTCATCTCCTTGAGGGTATAATTCTCTAAAACACTGATACATGTATCTACTTATTTCTAACTTGTACGTGTTTATGTATCTAATTGCATGATTCTTAGTTAAAAAATTTACAGACTTAATAGAAATATTGTCTCCTCTTTATTCACTTAGGAGTTTTTCTACAAAACGACAAAATGTATTAATTATTATTTCATAGTTTATCAAAAACTTCAGTAAATAGTTTAAAATTTAAATTTAAAAAATGCAGGAGTATACATACAAAGTTTTGTCATCTTTTCATCCTTTTATGGAAAGAATTGTTTATAAACGCTGATGCCAAAGTGCTTACATCTTTATAAAATATTATTTCCTTGTAAAATAATACTTAAAAAAGCATTCAATTTGTAATATAGTCGTACTTTTCACTTGTACCATAACTTACTGTTACGCTCTGCAACATGACGTATGTCGCTGATGATCTACTATTGGTTTAGTTTATAAAATGTAATTAATTATAATCGCTCTCTTGTGTTGTAACGTCGCACAATACAACATGTTACTACGAATTACTTTTTACTTAACACGTACCCAAGTCCCATGCACTATCGAAGCCTCTGGCGCCTTATCAGTCCTAAGTCGATAGTCGCTTGCACACTGCACGATGCCTATCGCTTCAGGCCACGCCCCGCTCCATTCATTCAACAATGGCACGCGTGCGCAAACAAGCAATTCACGAACGCGTAAAGCAGATTGACAGTTAACAGTACTGACATCAAGGGCGATTTTAAAACTAGTTGTTTATGATTGGCCGTAGTATAAATCGTAGTAAAATACGAAGCCAATTAGGGATTGGTATGGGTCGTGTGGGCGTGTCCGATGCGATCAGTTCAAACGAATATTTCTACAAAGTGGTAAGGCACAAGTGACCTCGATAGAACTTCACCACCTTTTGATATTGTTATATTTTTATATCTAAAGAAATTATTACAAGAAATAATTTAAATAGTCTCAGGTGTCATATGAGACTCAAACCCTTGTTATCCGAGCGGGTGCTCTTCCAATTACGCTACCTGAAGCTTGATAGACCCCGTCAAATATTTCCAAGTATTTCTTACGCTGACGGCAGCGCCGTCTCTCCTTATTCTAGGAATTGTTATTTCTAGGTGTAACACTTTTACAAGTATCGAACAGTCGATAGAAAAGTAACAACTATGTAACTATTTTTTTTTGTTATTTTAGTAGTTAACTGCTAGATTTTATTTATGTAAAAAAATATTACAAGAAGAAATCACACAAATCAACTAGTGTCATGCGGGACTCGAAACCACATCCCTCGTTCAAATATCGAATCCCTTGAACCTACAACTTTTTTCTAAATTGAGTTTCATGCTTCTCACATTAAAATAACAAATTTTTATACAGCATTTTATCCCCATAGAGGTAGAGCTTTCCTAAACCCTTCCTCAGCGAGCTTTTCAAGTGTCTAGGTTGACTGGTACACTCAACACAAAATCTTTCATATATTTAGATAAGAATTTTCTTAACAAAAACGCTATTGCCTTTTGACTTATACGGAATACGGACAAATTTGCTTTCCTTGTACCTAAAAGATTTTATTTCTTTTACCAATTGTAATTTGAGACTTGGCTAAGAAAATATAGATTTTAACCTTGCTTTGTGGATTGGTAAGGTATTTGGAATATAAAAAAAACTTTGGTTTATTGGACATATTTGTGTATGCAAGCGATCTTCCTGCAAACAAAAAAAAACAGCCACTGCGAGTCGAACTAGTGCACCGAGGGTTCCGTAAAAAAAATTTATTATATGATGTAACTAAAAATTTACGGTTTTCGCAATTTTACCTTTATCTGTGCTATAAGACGTTGCTGCGTACCAAATTTTAAAATTCTGAGTTCACGGGAAGGACCCTGTAGGTTTTGATTCCCTTGCGAGTGTCAAAAAATTGGGGCATAAACAGCTGTATCTTTTGATTGCGTTAGCTTAGAAGTTTATGTTTTTTCACAGCTCCAAGGGACAGTTGACCTAAGTATTTCATAAAAATTTCAGCTTGACACGTCCACGCGTTCCTGAGAAAAAGGGTCTTGACAGACAGACGGACGGACGGACGGACAACAATGTGATCCTATAAGGGTTCTGTTTTTCCTTACGAGGAACGGAACCCTAAAAACGCTCAAACATGACGTTCCGATAATGCTTCGTAGAAATCTTACTTCGAATAAATCCTGCAATGGAACTCGACTCAAAGTAACTGCTTTGCAAAAGAATATCATCGAATCTGAGATTCTTACTAGAAGTGGTTCAGATAAAACGTTATTCACACTGCTATTACCACAACAATTTCCCGACCTAGATCAAGCGCACACAATTTCCCGTTGCCGCATGCTTTTCAATAACCATAAATATATCTAAGAGGCAGACCTTAAAGGCTTAAAGTGTCGTCCTAAGGTCTGCTTTTCCCACGGCCATCTGACGTGGCCTGCTCTTTCACTAATGCTGGCAATCTAGTCATATTACCCGCAACCGAACCGTCGACTTCGTGTATAACGAAAGATATATATTTTTTTAGAAATTTTAAAAATTCTAACCGGCTTATGCCTTATTATTCTTAGGGGCTTATGCCCCTGTTTGAGTTATTATTAACACTGAAGCACTTTTGAATGCGGATGAAGTCACACGTTTCAGCTAGTGACCACTAAAACACATAAAATTACATAAGAAACATAACTAGGCGATGCAGTCGCTAAGCATAAAGCTACGCTATCACCATATATCGGGGTGGAGCGTAATACCTAAAAAAAGAAAAAAAAAAAAGGGAATTTTAGCGAATTTCAAAATTCGTCCGTCACAATCTGGTCCTAAACCTGTTGATTCGATTCCACACGAAAAATATTAAAATCGGTTAAGAACTCTGGAAGTTATGTTGTAACAGACATTGCGCCATTGAAGCTGATCCATGGGAGCTTCCCTCGCTCCGCTCCAAAAAATGGTCATAAGAAAAACAAACCTTTATCAGATTTTTTTTAAACAAATCTACATTTTCTGAAACGATTGTACCTGAACTGAGGTTATTGCAAGGCAATTATAAAGCGATGATGTCTTTCACCTAAAATTACTTGCTTTCAGATGAAAATATGTCTACAACAACACCCACAACGCTTGAAGGTGGATCGATGGATTATTACTATGACGACTACGCTAAATATTGTAATTATCAGTGTGGTGTGTGCCCCTTTTGTTACCAGATGAATTTTCTTTCCTACCCCACAAAAGCTACTAACTTTCCACACTATTAACTGAGCTTGTATCTTAATGAAAAGACTGCCAAAAGCCTAATGCAGTTATCACAAAAAATATAATAGACGCCTCCAAATGTACACTATATAAAAGCACAGATAACAAAAGAAAGAGATTGAATTTTGAAAATAACAATTCTTTTAAGTGTCATTAAATCAGCGAAAGATGTAGAACTATTACACTTTTTATGAAACATGTATTTATGACCGAGCAAAACAAATTTTTTGTCCTATTGTTATTGGTTTAAAGAAAGTATCTAAAAAAATATGATTGTAATTTTACTTCAATTTGTATAGGAGTTTTATGGCACACAGACTAGGATTGACCTTAATTGAACCTAAATAAAAACATTCATAAAGCTAACTGCTGGGTGTTATTTTCAGGGAATGGTAGCTTAATTTCATGAAACCTGTTTTAGCGCTGCCTTTATATAAAGTTATCATGAATTGAGGTTTACGTTCTTACTGTAAATCTGTTACCTCAAGTTTAGAGACCTATTTTAAATAAACTATGTATATGGTTTAAGGAACGAAAGGATGTGAATTTGAGTTAAACTTGTTATGCGATTCGTAACCAGTTTCTCCAAAGTGATTGGAGTCACGGAAATACATTCTCCTTGACCTAGGATATAAAAATTTGTCATCACTTCCAAACCTAGCCTTATAAATTTAAGCCACGTCGTGATCCTGGTGATTCATAGCGACAACAGCCTATCGAAGTTTTCACCGCTGCAGCATCTGTTTCCATCTACCAGCGACCTTGCGGTGACCTTGCCCATACTCGCAACGTACTCCAAACGAATATAAATTAGCATTACTGGCACATGCGAGAGACAAGACACCGGTAGTCCGCCATAATTTAGCGTCGCCGAACATGATTAAATGTTCTGAAACAAAAAAGTCTTGTCATTATCAAATCAATTAACCGATATGTTCTCTATATATATAAATAAATTATATGCACTTGTATTTTTTATAAATTAAGATTCATACAAAACAATTTCTAATAAAAACTTTTGATTTGATATTTGAACATAGGAAAATTACAATTAATCTTACAGATACAGTAAATTTATAGTTTTATATGTATAAATCTGAAATGGTTTATAAAAGAACACAAGGTCCAGTGATCAAGTCAGTGAATCATTAACATATAAGCATAGGTAAATAAAAATATAGATATCTAAAATTCTGTACATCTTTTATATTAAATATTATGAACTTTAATAATTACGCAATAAATATTTTTTTATATATATTAGCTAACCCGACCACGCGTTGCTGGTATAACCCGACCACGCGTTGCTATAATAACGGTAATTGATTATAAAAACTCTTATTCTTAGGCTTATGGCTTATGGTAACTAACCTTCTTTTACATAGTAGAGATAATAATTTAAGAATATGCTTACATTTACACCAATAACCTTAGACCAAAGTAAGAACTGTGAGACATATGTTATATATTTAGGATAACGGAGAAATTATATATAAACTGCCTACCGGGACTCATACCCGTATAGCTTTGCAAATAGGGGTCACGCTCCGCCAAATCTATCGTCCTCGTCAAATATGTCTTATTGACTACAGTTAGTTTTACAAAAGTTTTACAGCTATTTTGTTACTACGTACTTACGTTCTTGCATAGGTAAATTCAGGACGTTGTACGGCTTATAAAACATGGTGCAATGTTGTATCCTCCGACTAGGGGAATGTAAAGTGCGGCACGGCAGCCCATCTAAATGGAACTAGTTGGCACCGCCTGTCGCTCGATCTCAACGTTCCTGCTTACACACTATACTGACAAATGTTACAAATAAACGGTGCATGTGAACTTAACGCACTGCGGAATCTTCACGAAATATTCCATTTCACTTAGTTAAATGTATAATATTAAATTCAAACCTTAAAATAATTATACTTTTTACTCTTTTTATTTCATACAACCGGTACGTATACGTAACGCGACCTCTTTTAATTACCCATGTTTTTAATCTGTAGTCAATTTCGTCACACATTTTTGGCGCGAAACGATCGTTGGTACTTATTCTTTTTTTTTCTAATGTATTCCACATTAATTGCACCGCGTTTAGAATAAAACAAGTTAATTGTTATATATTTTTTAATAACACAATCATAAATTAACTTAAAAAAATACTTAAGTTACACTTAAATAACAGTATGTAAAAAATATCCTCTAAATCTTTTGCTGGTAGGTAATGTGCCCAGAACACTAGCATATTTAATGTAGTTAAATTCCTTTAAAAAATTCATATCTAAACACAACCTTCATGGAAAACTACTTAAATTTGATTCATAGTATTTTACTGATTTATTAAAATATTTTTTTCATTGTGTTAATATTAATGTTTGTAGAAAATGCCAAAAAAAACAGCATTTAATATTAGGCCATGTCGCTTTCTTTAGTCAAGTGTCATTTGACTGCATTCGCATTCCTGTGTTCTTTTCTTTTGGTGTTAGCATAACAGCAATCACAAAAGATACAACTATTATCTTTCGACTTATTATATATTTTTTATTATTTTTTACGTCTACATCGCAATCGCGAACAGTGGAAAGAGTAATACAAAGCGCTTAGCTAATAACTCGCGTACTCCATTCGATCATAATCTGGGTTGCATTTCGGTCTTAATGTGAATAAAATAACCATTTTTGGGTACTTGATTAACGTAATAAAACATTGGTTTAACTTAATTAGAAATTAGAAGTTGTTATGCCAAATTACTTATATTCAGTACATTGGTTTATGTAAAATGCAAGTCATTGTATATTTGCATACCATATTTGATGACTGAACTGGCTGAAATTATAATATATTGAAAACCAAACGTCTCCAGTGTAATTTGTTCGAAAGCAAATAAATGCTTATTCTGTTCTATTGTTCTATTCTGTCCGAATTATGAAGTGCTATGCAAAGTCCTTTCCGTCCACATCGAAACCATTTAATAATATCGAATCATATTAAATGTATTCATTCCAACTTTGTTATTGGATAACAGTTAATTGTTAAGGTACGGGCAACATAACATCGACCCAAAACTAACTCTCACATTTTCCCACGTTTTTCTTAGGTCGCTTTCTTGTCTGTTTGCTTGTCTGTCGTCTTGTCTGTCCGGTTGGAATCTTGTATATCAATTTTGAGGCACTTCCCGACCACCTAGCGAGTTGAAACTTTCAGAGTAGCTCAGAACCCGATGACAATGCACGCTTAAACAACTTTCAACTTTCTAGGCGCACTTTCAGGTCAACTTTCCGCAACTTTCACTTTTGTATGGGGCTTATCCGACTGTTGCGTAACACATGGTTACTTCGTTGAGTAAATAATTAAAAAAAAAAAAAATAATACTAGATTTAAAAATCTAAAAATCCCACGTTTTTCAGTGACCAAAAAGAATAAAATAACCCGGCGGGGCCAAGTGAGGGGCCACTCAAAGCGTGGGGGTGGATTTTTAAATCTAGTATTATTATTCTTAGTTGATAATCAATCTATTATCTTAGATATAAAGCTGAAGATCCGTTTGAAACTTTCGTTTATGTTGATGTGCTATAGGCTGTACACTTTGTTTTTTATTATTTGTTTGTTTTTAGCAATTGGTGTGATCTAACTCTTAATAATATCGATACAATTTCGTTTACCCGTTGAACTGATACGGTCGGAATTTGGAAAATATATTGTTCGAATTCGACGTTATTTGTTCAGTAAACGTTTTCAAAAAAGGGTTGTTTGTACTCTAATTAACTTTATCTATGTGGTGTTTTTATTAATCGCTTCTAATTGTAACCTATACAAATAATCTCTTAACATTCTAGTTACGACCTACACATATATTACTAAACTTATCTTTAAAATTTTAATTTTTTTATGTCACAAATAAATAAAATTGAATGTTTATTTGTATGTCAAATAACAGTTACTAAATGCATGAGAAAGTATTGTACATAGAAGGTTCTTATGACAGAAAACATTTTTTTTAACTATCTGTCTGTTTGTTTTGGGTAATGTCCCAAACACCTGAATTTATTTTACTGGGATTTCATTGGCAGAAATGGTATGTTATTAAAAATAACATAAATTCTTTTATTATATGGTTAGCAAAGAATCATTGATAAAAAGAATATGGATACTTTGAACAAAGCTTCTATGACACAGCCGCTTATAAACATCCTCGTAACGACAATCATCGTGGTTATTGTACATTTGTGTGTAACGGTCTTGTCTGCATGTGGTGATGTGAGCTCGTCTTTCATGTCACTCTGCTAGTGATGCCGTTACATATTTAAAGTCAATTTATAACACTCTGCATAGTCTTCTTTCCATAATACCAGTTTTCTGTAGAAGTATGGATAAAATTGCTCTGGCTTGTACTAAGACCTAATCCAGAATTACATTAGAATACGACGTGACATGAAATTTTTATCTCGTGATCGAAATCAAAAAGCTATTCCCTTATCAAATGATGAAATTTTCTAAGAAGTATTCATAGGACTTACAAAAAATATTATAGACAAACTTGATTTTTTTAGTATCTAGCAAAAGCGTACTTGATCCCTAGACACTTTTGATATGTAAAACATCTGGCCCAAAGGTTTCTTTTTAATTTATTTCTTGAGATCTCTTCGAGAACCGTAAACATAGAAATACCGAATGCCAGTCTTCAGACAACTAGATATAAACTATTATTATTATGTAGGTACCTTATTTTGTATTCTCTTTATTGCAGTGCCGTCAGCGCGTATCCTCGGAGGACCTGACCTTCATGTGGACATCGGATCCACAATCAACCTCACCTGCCTCATTCAGTTCAGCCCTGAGCCGCCTGCCTATATCTTTTGGTACCACGAGGACGAGGTGAGCGGACAAAAAGTAATTATTCACAACTTTATTACCTTTAGCATAAGGAGTGTTTTGATGCTTTCATAAGCGCAAATTATGTTAACCAGCAAATATACTTTTACTTATTAGATTAAAGGTTATTTAATAAGGTAATTACCGGTAACCATTATAAGCATTGGACTACAAAGGTTTCCTTATTGTTACAACATGAGTAGGTCTCCGATTAAGAAAATTGAGGACTTATTTAAAGTTATGGGAAGCAAATGCTGTAGAGCAAAAAATTGTAGCAATAATTATGATGATTTTTTTTAAATGATACTTAAAGTTACTACGATACGATACTAAACGTAAGCCACGAGCGCTCAAAACATAATAATTAAATGACGCAAAGAAATTATGGAGCAGGTGTCATTTTTTTTTATTTAGGCACTCAACTGCTTTTTTACTTTTCAAATTACTTAGTACTTAGAAGCAGTCACTAGCACTCACCAATTAGAACAAAACTCACTAAGTGGATTATGACTCATTCTACGTACGGTATTTTCATCCCTCGGGAGTGCATTTCCGGCACCAGTGGGGATATAAACAGAGCGATGCTGATAATATTATATATCTGTCACGCAAAAGTAACTCAGTATTACCTCATGGCTAAATAATCTTCATAAGTAATTGCTTATGTAATAACGCAAGTAAAGTTCCAAGAGTAATATTAAATTATAATTTTTTTTTTTCAATTGTCGAATAGAGTTTATCAATAAAATTAATCATAACGTAAAAGGGAAAATATCTGAGCTATATAACAATAAAATGTGACAACTTGTTTGAATTTAGCGGTAGGTATAATACGATTATGAGAAACAAGTTTGGTGAGAGTTGTCTTGAATTTATAAATTATTTAAATAAATTATCGCCAATAAATATTTCTTTTATTATAACAATCCATCAGTTAGTCACAAAAAATATATTATTTATTGATTATTAATTTATACACCTTCTAGGCATGTTACAACTAGCTTTCTTAGCTTGTTGGTCGGTGGTCAATGCTTACTTGAAATATATAAGAAAACATTTTTACTATATGAAGTAAAAAAAAAATGCGCTTATGATAGCTGGTGAAATTTAACTTTACATCATAATTACTTTTAAATTTTCTTAGTGTCTGTGAGTTAATTTTGCATTAATTAAGGCTTGTTCACTGTGACAAGCTATTATTTATCTAAACGAATATCAAATGATACTATAATTACCAAATCGTAGACCATTTTATAAATGTTGGTTTACTTTTGTAATGTTTGTTAGGCAATATTGTTTAATAATATTAGGCTAAAACAATTTTTACTAAAATATTCAATTTATCTCAGGTGTCAAGAGAGAATCAAAGTTTCCCTGGCCGGGTGACTGTTCTTGTTTAAGAGAGTAGGCAAAAGATATAAAATAAAGCAATTTAAATTACTTATGATACTGAATATATAAAAGCCATTACTACATTAAATTTAAATGAGAATTATTTTATTTGCGGTAATAATATTAAATCCAATTCTTAATCTACTGTCTGCCGAAAAGATTTCCACTCCCACACTGTTTTTCAATGCAATCAAGGCTGAAATATAACTGTAGATAAATACAAATTTCAATACAATGCAAATATCAGTTAAAAGATAGAGAGAAGAGAGAGAATTGCTCTGTTATTTAGTATCTTGTGGACTATTTTAGTACTTTAAATCTTAAAATGAAATAAAAGCAAGTAAAAAAGGGTCTTAAATATAAGCTTTCGATATTTTCATTTTCAATTTTACATACTTTTATACAGCCCTAAATAAACCAAATAAGCTGCTGTTACATAATTTTTGGACCATCTTTTGTCTGCAATTAATATAGCATCTAAAACGGCGCTCATTAATTTTAATGCTTCTGTTAAATGGGCCTTGTCTAAAACACTCCTGAGACGCAGATTTTAATACTTATTCTTCTAAATTATTACTAGAGATGATAAAAGTAATAATGTTGAGAGGAAAAATATACCGAAATATCTTCTAGGCATTTGATACAAAGAGTTGTAAACCAAAGAAATTTGCCAACTAAACTAAAAGTATTGTAAATAAATACTAATTACTATAAATAAGATACGTTCTTCATAACTTGATTTCAATCCACTCAGGTGAATGCAAAAAATAGTATATTATAAATAAACGGTACAATTTAGTAACTTCTATATAAAAGGCCCACTTCTATTACAATATAAGGTAATCAAAAACTTTTTTCATCGATATACGAAATAAAGTCGATATACGACTACGAATCGCGAAATACGAAAACGTATTCGACCTTTGATGAACAAACTAAAACAAAAGGCATTTGGTTTAAAACGATACAAAGTGACCCTCTTCGAATACCATAGTTTGTATATAGTAGTTTAATTAGGCAAAAAATTAAGCTTATATTAATATTCAGGTCTTGTCATGTTCTATGAAGGAAGTTGGCATACATGATAAAGAAAATAAATTTACCTTATCGTGAAACATGTGGACAAATTAAGAAAGAAATCTTTGATGGAATGTGAGGGGAACAAAGCTCAAAGACAGGTATTTTAAAGTAGATAAATAATAGGCTGAATGTGAGGATTATTCTGAGCAACCCCGAATCTGAGGCAGCTTTGTTTATCTTATTGGTTACATGTATTATGTAGAATAATAAGATAAGTAAGATAAAAGACCAAAACTCCTAAATAAATGAAGATAAAAAAACCAAATATCTAAAAGAGTTAATTTTAACGTATATTATTATCTAAATATATAAATGGTTTTTTTTTGAGTGATTGACTGATCGACTGATTGACAGACTCGAAAGGCAAAGCACAACCTGAACCGTAGAATCCAGAGATTTAAAATTAGAAATAGTTTTTATAAGGAGATGCCAACGCTTTCAAAAAGTTAACCCCTAAGGTATGAAATAGGGGAAAACTTGTTGTAAAGAAACCTGTTTATCAAAGGCATGAAATTCAATGCACATTCTGCTGGTAAAACTAAATAAACACTGGCATCAGCTATTAAAAAAAATCGTATGAAAACTTCACTAACTTTAAAGTAGAAAATGAAACTAAGTTTTGAGGCTTATCAAAAGAAATCAACGTACATGTATTCGGTAGTATTAGAATTACCACCCGATGTGATTAAATTAGAAGGTTTTCTTTCAGTGATTTCGTAATGTAATAGTAAAAAGCAAGAAATTCGATACACAAGCTCATGGTTAAAAAATAAGTGGATACGTGCTTCAGCATTCTATTACATTGTACTCATAAAGTAGTGAAACAGGAGGGTAAAATATGGGACAAACTGTTGTATGGAAATCCGTTTTTTTAATTGAGAGGAATGAAATCTAATGCACATGCTTCTGATAAAAAACAAAATGTAAAACTTTGTGACAAAATTCTTTTTAAATAAAATTCTTAAAACTTTGCTTTAATACTTGGTAAAAAAGAAACTGGTTTCTGGGAATCTTACCCCTAAATTACTGAACTACGAGAACGACTTTTAGTAAATTCGTCATTTATTAATTAAAAACCATGAAATTCAATACACCTGGTATAAAGTAACTGGACACATGTTTCAACTTTTGAGAAAATTTTAACCCGAAAATGTGAAAATGGTTGTTTGAAAAGTCCATCAGTTTTGCAGTGAAAAGCATTGAATCGAGTACTAAAGCTTTTGATCGAGAATGGACGAAAAAGCGATTTCTTTTTTAATTTAAGTCTATTTCTGACTTACGAAGCATGATATTAAATACATAGGATTCTGAATAGAAACTAAACGGATATGTTATAATATGTTAATTAACCATAAGGAGGGGTTACAAGATTTTAAAACGAGTATTATGAAATGCAATACCTGTATAAAGTGAACCTGGTAAACCCTAGAGCACTAAGTATGGCACTGCTGATATTTAAATTTTGGAATCAATTTTTGGGTGTTGGGCAGTTTTGGGTTGGATTTTGTATTCAGTCGCGGGCAAAAGTTAATTCCATATGTAAACTTATTTTTTATAGGTTACTAAATCTTCACTGTTTCTAAACAGACATCTAGTTCTTGTTAGTTTGATTATATCACCAAAAAGGTTCAAATGGATCAAACACGACCAGCAATAGTTTCGTATCTCTGGAACGAAGAATATATTGTCAATAAGTAAAAATAATTTATTTTAATTTAATTGTCATTAAAAGTGTCTAAACAGCCGGAATCGTGTTGCTATGAAAGATGGAATGGGTAATCATAGTGTTCTGATCGCCCTTTGATTGGCCTTAGCAAATGTTGCATAATTTTCTAAATTAGTCTTTGAATGCGTACCACAAGGGCAGATGTTTGTGCGGTGAATACCAGCATGAGTACCTAAGCTATGGGTATTTATTTATATTTCTATGGATATTACTTAATTATGTATCATATATGTATGTCCATCTGATATTCTAGTATCCATAACACAAGCCTTTGGACAATGTTAGAAATGATAAAATTGTTATTTATCTAAGTATAAATTACTATTTCAGAGATAATAAAGCAGTTTTTAAAAGGCACTCTATTTTAAACTGACGCCTCGCCTAAAAAAATGCCTCTTTAATTACAACTGTCTTATTGAGACGTTCTTAGACAGTCGGCGAGCGCTATCTATCGACTTGTCGCTCGGACTCGAATCAGATATCACGCTTATAAATCGCTCTTTGTTTTCATTAATTGGATTCCCGGCAAAGATTCTTCGTAAATCCTGCCGCGTTGCGACATCCCCCATTACGAATGTTTACCTGACTTGACTCAAAATGTTTATTTTATAACTTAACACAAAGACTACACGACTTTAAAACTACATACATTATTTTTTACTGGCAGGTTTTCTGGATTAAATATTTGGAAAAAGAATTATACTTTCGATACACTTAAATAAACTTGTGGACATTCTTTATATCACACAACATAAGTCTCCTTGGTTCATTTAAACCAACACTGTTGGATTGGACAGTCAAGTTAAAGAATTTTTTCACTATCCTCTAAAAACGAGAACATTGATTTAAATTTGTTTAATCTGGTTTAATTATTTCTTACTCTTCCCAATTTAGACTCAGGGAAAATGTTTTAACATTTAGTTTGACTACGCATCCTCATTCCGGCGAAACTCGAATCTTTGAAAATATATGTTCAAAGATTCGAGTGGCGCATAAGTGCAACCTACTTTTGCAGTAATTCAAACTAGCGAACGAAACGTGTAGACTGCCAGATAACTCACTTAGTGTAAATGTAATTCGAGCCAGCGGATGCCGTGCCGCTTCTCAGCAAGCCCGTTGGAATACCACACTTCATTAAAACAATACAAATTCAAATAGCACCACCCCACCACCCCCCACTCACTGCCGAGAAAACACCACGCTGAATGTGTAATCCATTTAAAATTACCGACTCGAACAAGAGATTTGTTGGAACCGAGGGAATGTAGACAGAGTGCTTTTAAATTCTTCGCCCTAAGAAAAATATGACTCTATCTAAGTTAAAAACAATTAATCTGATTGAACATTTGCGGTAAACCATCAGACAAATGATGAGGACGATATTTATAAACAGGTTAAGCTTCCAAAGAAATCCGAATTCCAAAAAATATAATAAAAGAAAAAGAAGAATTTCCATGGCGAAAGAGAATCTTCATGGAAATGTCGAGTATTTTAATAATATCTAAGTAAATATATTCTAGACTCTGCAGTAGTTCCATCGAAAATATCCGTGAATCAACATGCCTTATTGGTTTTTACTATAAAGTATATCCATCCATATTGTAAGTATGTCGATCTGGGAAAAAAGGTTCTGTAACAAAACAAACTCATGTCTGCAGAAGTTATCGAGTAAATTTGTAACAAATCAAAATCCACTGGCTCTATCTTCTTTAGCTTTATCTAATAATATATAGATAATGTTTTCAATATTATATATACTTTCATTACGCGATCTAACCCAAGTAACATAGTTTACTTGACTTAAGTCAAATTCTTATGAAATGATCTCGGTCAATTATCTTCAATCATCGACTATATCGCATAAAGTAAATTTTAAAGTAACATCACTTTCAGATTCACTTCCATTGAAATAAAATACTTAATACAGAAACGTTATAATTTTCACGCTTTTATATGTAATCCTAACACGTCGGGCTCTGAAACGTCAGGATTGAATATAAAATATTTAAAATAATACTCGCTTCCAGCTTTCGTTACCGATCTGTTATAACAGACCGTATGTTTTAATAGTGACTTTCTCATCACAGTTTTATAAAAAAGATTATATATATAATAATAATATATATAGATATTTCAATTACAATACTTTTCATATTGATACATAAGCATCAACCACATATAGGCCAATCGTTCATTTACGAGTATAAAACGAAATTGCACAAAACGCCCACACTAAATAAGAGAAAACGGCATGTAATTTTTATATTAAATTAACCTAAAACTAAAATAACAACTAAAATATATTATAAAAAGGAGTCCCTTTAGGCAAGGTTCCGAAGATACTGACAGCGCTCCCCCTTTGAATAGCTAGGCTAATTCTTTGTCCGAGGTTCTGCCAGCTCTTCGGTTGCCTGTGATATCGACTAACCCTTTTCCTATTTCTTTAAAAAGCCTTATAGCGCTAGGACCCCACGGACCAAGGATCTCGACACCGAATGGGACAAAATCGTATTCGGAACCTAGACCCCTGTATTTACAAACTAAAATAACATGTACTTAAAATCATTTGTATATTTTTGAAACTTATTATGATTAATTAAAAGACTTATCAGATAACTATTTTGCCTCCGCGTCACCATGAAAATGATTGAAGATATGAACATACGTTTTCATTTCTGGGATTATGAAATAAGAACTTTTTTTATGAAACATTTTAATCGAATTGAGAGATTTCAACTCAAATCGAAGAGGTAGAGCATAATAGGGAGAAAATTAACCGACTATTACAAATTCAAATTCAAATTAAAAAGTTTTTATTGCACTCATGTGGTATACATAGATGGAATTACAAAAATAACAGAACCGAACATGAACCCTGTCAGGGTGTTGCAACATCATAATAGATTTATTAAGAATTATAATAAAATAGGAGTAACTAATATATATATAAAATTGCCCGGGGATGCAAAATATTACACATCTCATAATAAGCAGGCTACTCACACAGTCGGTTGGTCGTGGCGGCCTTTTCCGAGTCAGAAGCTTGTGGACTCGCTGCGTCGACAGTCAGCCGGCGCTGAATCGATACCAGCTCCATTGCAAAGCAAACCAACTCCTACATTGATCACTATAAATGCTCAGCACCAGCGGTAGTGTACCTTTGCTATATTTACACAACGACCCCTTACTAATAAACTTACTACTATTATGAACCTTGTATTAGTTTGTTATACAACCTTGTGTCCACACCACTCAAACTATTAGTAAAGTCCTGAGGATATTAACTTAAGCTTAAATATTGAAATAAGATATCAGCCGATTATAATGAACGTATATGGTATACTTTACATAGAAACTTTTAAAACAAAATATCTTATGTCCTTATATGACTTCAATCCTCCTAAAATAAAGCAATAGCTCAATGTCCTAATAAACAAAATAACAGGGATTTTCCCGAATCAGATTTCCTTATATCGATCGCATCAATTATCTTATGTCGTATGATTTAGCTAATAAATGCTTGCCAGCCTTACTCTATATAAATATTGATATATTGTCTTTATTTGAGTAGCGATTGTGTTCTACGAGAGTATTTAGAAAAAGATCCGTGATGTGAAGTTACGATCCCAAGGATTGCAGATAACCATCATTGCATTAATTCAAAGAAATTTGTATTTGTAGCATTTAATCAAAATAAATATAAAAATCTTGCTGTTAAATGCTACTAATCTATAATCTAAGATCACAAATTTGTTGTTTGCCTGTCCGCTCTTTTTCCATTGTATATGCGTTACCATAGCAACGCGTTAACCGCAAGTAGTTCGTCTACCGGACGCTAGATGGCGCTAATGGTAAAAATATTTAATAATAGAAAAAAAATAATTAAGCCGGGACGGGCCGCTAGTCTATAATGTAAGAACACAAATATGTTGTTTGTGTGTTTGTCCGTCCGCTCTTTTTCCATTGTATACGCGTTACCATAGCAACGCGTTACCGGGTCAGCTAGTATAATCTAAAAAATATAATCATACGAGTATGTAGTTATAATTAAGAAACAACAATCCCTTTTCTCTCAAACAAAATATATTCACTCAGTTAAGATTTAAAGTCTTCGCCATCCTTTCGTAAATCTACGGTCAAATCAATTCAAACTTTTTCTTCTTGATTTAATTCATACCGAGTCTTCTATAGAAAAGTGAGCTTAGGTTAAGTGAATGGTTATAGCAACATCTAAATGAAGCTCATAGTCAACTGCATATTATCCACGTATCGAATCATCATTATCTTTATCATCTCGACAGAAAGCCGTTCACCAACTTCTTAAACTAGCGTAAAGTTCGTGAACAATGTACGATTACACAAACTTTTTCATTATCATCATCATTATTACAACTAATCACAATAAGTCAATTGTACTCAAGTATATGCAGTTTTTACTTGTGCAAGAAAAATTACCCCGTACAAGGTTATGTTTTTCTACTTCTCGAGCAGCACGTCAAAAAGCCACCACATTCAAGATTTTATGTAAAGAATGCCTATTAAATATCGTATATTTAATTGTTAATTATCCAACAAGTTTAATGTAAAATTACTTAACGATAATATAATATCCCATGAAATAGTTAACTTTAGTATCGTAATTATTGCAGCCTTTGACTAGGCAACTAGTCATTTTTATGCTGACCAATCAAAAAACCACACTCAATACAAATTCTGACTGACAACTGAGTCGCTTTTACCCGGAGCTGTTGTTTTGGGCTAACGCTTACGTGCCATTTCAGTTGCTTGATAGGCCACTTAGGCTATGTCCTTACTAAAATACTAAGTCCGTATTAATATAAACTAGATGGCGCTGTAGCGCGTAGAAACACGCTATCCTATTGTTTTTGCGGGAGTACGTAAGGGCAAGTTTAGTTTTGTAACGTTCCTGACTCACTATCGCTCGCTGTGGAAAGCCTCTCTATGGCTCACACGAACGCTTGTACTTAGGTCTTAGCTAGGCCATAATTAGGAGCGGCCTTATGCAGCTCAATCTCATTGTACACGGACTCCACCCACTGTGGGGGACGCTCTCTCGCGCATGCGCTAGTTTGTAACTAGTGCGGCGCTGCGCCGCCGCGGGTTCCTACGAGGCGGTCGCTTAGATGAAACCTTAACAGCCTCAACGGCTAAAGGTACTTACTATGTAGTGTTTAGTCAGTCTAGCCTGACATAACAATTGTGGCTTAGCAAATCAAATCAAATCAAATCAAAATAACTTTATTTCATAGGCCCTTGCGGGCACTTAAAATCGTCAATTTTACAGAATCAAAAAATATTATTCTATAATAAAGATTGCCCGTGCGCTAGCGGCAAGTACATCCGCGGAATTGATGCCGCGCATGTAATCGCCACGAGCGACCCGATTCCGAATGTAGGGGCTAACATGAGAAGAATCGGGCAAGAAACTCATGTGCCAAAACTCTTATAAAATCGCCAAATGACTCACAAATTGTGTATATTACAAAACGATTCAGAGAACGAGCAATTCATTTCTATTAGGTCCACGCTGCTTTATCATTCAAAAAATCTTTAACACTGTAATAAGCCTTTTTGCATAACTGAGTTTTAATTAAAAAATTAAATTTATTCATTGACAAGTCATGCATGTTACGTGGCAGCGTGTTGTACATTCGTATACAGTGACCTGCAAAGGAGTTGCTTATTTTATGGAGCCTATACCTGGGCATTGCTAGCTACGACATAATACTGTGAAAGTAGCTAAAATAGACTAAGCGCGCAGTTTTTACGTCTGTTAACTGACGAATCATTTTTACGGCGTATGCTGCAGAACTGAGTCTGCTCGAAATGCATTCAATATGAGGACCCCATTGTAACTTAGAATCTAAAGTTATACCCAGAAATACAGTTTGATTGGCCAGCTCTATTTCCTCATCCCTAACCCTGACTTTGACTTTAGCTAATTGAACATTTGGCATAGTGAATCTAATGCATTTTGTTTTACTTTCATTTAACAACAAATTATTGGCGCCAAACCAGTGAAAGACCTTGGAGAGTGCAATGTTTACTTCGTCAATATTACTTTGTCCACGTTTAACTTTAAATATTAAAGACGTGTCATCTGCAAACAAGACTATCTCATGGTCGCGTCTTACAAGGTGAGGGAGGTCATTAATATATACCAGAAAAAGAAATGGACCCAATATTGAGCCCTGCGGCACCCCCATTGTTACAAATGATCCAGGCGACTGCTCTCCTTTGATGACCACCTTTTGAATCCTGTCACTTAGGTAAGAAGTGAGAAAATCCAAAGCGGCACGCGGCAATAGCCATGAAGGATTCACCACTATAAAAAAAAATGTAATGTTAGGATAGCAAGACGATATAGTCACAAATACACATACATAAAGTATTGTCATAATATAACTAGGATATTAATTCAATGCGTACACTATTGGGTGGCAGCTTTTGTCAAAAATCAGGAAGGTTTTACTATAATCTCTACGGTTGAGAGGCGGGTCGGAGATCTCAGGAAAATACCATAATATGTAAAACGCTGCTGTCTGTTTTGTAGTCTACTTCTGTGGTTGGAGTTACTTCCAGTACCATTATTCGCCCTTTACAACTCTACAGTGTCCTTAGATGTGAAGGTACTATTCTACGGACACTACATATCTACCTGTTTTGAGTCACAATGCGGCGGCCAACCTGCATAGAGCTTAAAAGCGGCTAACTGCTGCTAATCAAATCACGTACTTTAATTTAATTAGTTTCACGCGTACTCAAATTGGCTGATAATTTAACTAGTAAACGAGCGCTCAACTCAATTCATCTATATTCTGTATGCAAACTACGCTTTATTAGAGAATAAACACTAACTATAACCGCAAATTAAAAATTTTAATTGAAAGCCCTTATACAAAGCATATTTAATCATCTCAAAACAATGAACTTTACTGTTTTTCTCTTTGGTTAACATAAAAACAACTATCGTATTTTTTATTCTTCAAGCAATTAACTGCCAGAAATTATATCTTACGAAAATGTACCTATACTAGAGTATAGGTCAGTGTTACAATCTTGGTAACTTAATTGTAAGAGTAGCCACCCTCATAGTGAAAGGTTGCAGGTTGAAATCCCGTCTGACGCCTGAGATAGTCGAATTATTTAGTAAAAATTCCTTAAGCAAATCACAACAAATAGAAAAAAATCCATTCCGAATGTTCATCACACTTTTGAAAATTACTTCGATTTCAATTATATATCATATTTTTATTAACTACTGTGTCATAAAAATAAAAATCTACTTAGATAGGTACCGCAAAATAATTATTAATTACTAATCTATTTCTTACGAGTTTATAAGTTAAATATTTCAAAACTGCAAGCCATTGCTATATTTATTATCACCTACTGATCATATTTATTTATTGATAAGGCCTCTTGGCATTTTGATTGATTGATTAATTGATTAACGCTGTAACAATGAACCGACAGCTTTAACTTTGAAGATTATGAATCTATTTGCACCAACCTTCAAATTTGATTTATTGTAATTCCTAATTGAAAAGGCCGTTTAAAAAGAGAAGAGGTACTTAATTTTAAATTTAAAAGCTGGTGCAAGTGGTACCAAATGATATAATTATAGTTGCCAGTATACCGTGGTGTGTAACGATTGGCATGCTGTGTCGTGAAGCAGGTGATATCGTACGACTCGTCGCGCGGCGGCGTTTCGGTGGTGACAGAAAAGGGCGCGGCCACTACCTCCTACCTTTTAGTGCAAGACGCTGCGCCCGCTGATTCCGGCCGGTACTCCTGCTCTCCATCAAACGCAGAGGTCGCTTCAGTGCGCGTGCATGTGCTCAACGGTAAGTGGAATTAAAAACTTAGAGGAGAACACAGATGGCAGAAACAAGTCAAACTATCCAGCAGTTTTGTTCTATGGTCAGAATTCATATCACTTTAAATTCTATATTGATTTTTATATATTATATTTTATATTTTTAAAAGATTTAAATGTTCGAGTATTAATTATATTTTAAGATTTTCACTTGAAAAAATTCAACTTATTTCAAGCGTCAAGTGAAGCTTGATACCGGGACCTTGACAGATTTTCCGAGTTTTTCTTAAGTCAAGAATACGAAGAGATGGCGCTGCTATTCAGCTTAATAAACACTTGGGAGAATTCAATGGCTCTATCAAGATCTAAGTAGCTCAATTAAAAGAGCACTTGCTTAGATAGCGACAGATTTTGTATTCGAGCTCCTGCCGCCGCCTGAAGTCTAAGACAAGTGGAATTTTATTACAAAATACGACACCGTCGCATATTCCCCCAGAGTCAACAACTAATGATATCTATACTAATATTATAAAGAAGTAAAGTTTGTTTGTTTGTTTATTTGTTAAATTGTAAGGGGTAATCTCGGGATCTACTGAACCGATTTTAAAAATTCTTTCACCAATAGAAAGGCACATTATTGCTGAGTGTCATAGGCTATATTAAATGCTAGAAAAAAAATTAAAGAATTTTGTCCACCCGTGCGAAGCCGGGACGGGCCGCTAGTACAATATAATTATGAAGATAAATTAATATACTACTGTTAAATATCTATATCAATCGAACAATCGGTGTTCAATATAAAAATAGCATTTAAATGTATGGACACCCTTTTTTTAAGATATATCGCACTGTTTTACCAACTAGATTTCTAAAACTAATCGATTTATTAACCTTTTGCATTTATTTTGCAAAATGGTATGTAAGTATTGTAATTAAACAATCTTTATAGAATAGAAAACTATCCCTCCCATTTATTTGTATAAGATACTTATAATTTAGAACTCGCAAAGAATTTTTTCTTTACTGTTGGTTCTTGTGCGAAAAATGTATGGACGGAAAACAATGGCCCTTCCATTTACAGTATTTAGGTGATTATTATTGCATGAACTTCGACTTTAATAAGACTATTATGTTATGAATACTGATCAGAAAGTATCTCTCAATCACTGAGCAATGGCATTTCAAAGTCACAATGCTTATACCTCTGCTCTGCTCATCACACTTATAAAATCGAAGTGAAACACACCTGTGCCTAGCGCACTTACGCCTCATACTATATGTTTGCAATAACTTAGGTAATACTGCAACCCAATTAATGAGCCAACTGATGCACTGCGAACAGGACATGTAGAATTTCCTCAAATGCACGAATGGCTAAAGCACATGCTCTTTACCTCTCGTACTCACTCTAATTCGATACTCCTGCTGCTGAATATTGATCAGGCTGTAGATCATGCTTTGCGATCAACAGTCAGGATGTGCAAGAACGTGACGTTCTATTAATGAATTTTGTAAATGCCTTTCATAATCTATTGTCATGAACTTTAAGTGTAAAATAAATGAAATGACGCGGCAACTCTTGCCTACAATTTTTCATTGCCATGTTCATTCCTAGTAGTTGTGACTTCTAAAAAACCTCATAATATACAGAAGGTACTCGTACAAAAAGCAAAGTTCTTTCAATTTTTAACTTCTATATTCTGATTGCAGGTGAACGACCAGCGGCGATGCAGACCGGCTCAGCAGGGCTGTCGAATAGTTCACGCTGCATACTGGCGTTGCTGGTGGCGTGCGTGTTACACGCGCGATTGTTGCGTGCGCAGCTTGCCAGCTGATCGCGCTCGCTCGACCCCCCGCTCTATTCGCGATAAGCACGACACTCGCCACCCGATAGAGAACCATAGACTGTGGGCTATAGAGTTTTCATTGCTCCTTCATACGTTAGCTTCTAACTAATTGACAAAACCATATACGGCTGCAAGTGGAAAAGTAAGACCGAGGATTAAAAGTTAGATTTTTTTTTTAAATATTAACCTACACATGGACATTGAAATGCTAAGTTTAAGTCGAATAACATTAGCATAATTATCCGTAAGCATGGAATTGAATGTTCATGAAAAAAATACTACATTACTAATCTAAACATACACCTACACTGTTTTTTACAAAGGTGTTTAAAGTGATTTGAAACTCCATCAAAAACAGAGCCTAAGTTTTTTCGTTCAGCAATGCTTTATAAAATAGCAAGGATTTATTTTATTAAACTCCTATTAAAAAACAAAGATCATGGTTTGAGATTAACTGTAGGTGTCAGGTGCTCTTTATATTCGATGAAAGCTGAAAGAAAACCGCAAAACACCTCAGATATTTGGATCTCCTTTAATAGGAATGGTATATTATTAAATGAAAATGAGTTTGACAAATTAATTAAAGCTTGTATTCAGATCGTTCTAAGAATTAAATTTCATTTAGACTGTAAGTACCTAAGTATTTAAGTAATAACATTTAAAAAGGCGACAGATATTAACTGGTAATGTTTTTTTGAAAAACTAATAAGAAACTTAAGAATATTCAGTAAAATGGCTCACTGGTCTCTATTTATGGCAGTATCTGTGTTTGCGCGAAACGGACTAAACAACTTGTGCAATATTAAAGTGCGTTTTAAAAAGAGACATTCGAACATATAGCGAATATTTAAAATAAATAATACGAAATTTCTCGTCTAAATAAATTTTAAGGGAAAACTTAGTTTTCATTTACTAATTAAGTAGATGGCTAAGATTATTTTAAAAGGGTTATATGTTAAGGTGATTGTGCGTCGAGTCACTGTGATGAACACGTGTCGCGATCTTTGGACGCTTTTCTCTGGTTTCCTGGATTAGTAAATTAACTGTTTCATTCCTTTCTTAAAATTAATTTAATCTATTCGTTATAAGTATTTAAATTAATATTGAAATATGGTTGCCCTTGTTTTGTAATCATAATGAACAATCTTAAGAGATATTTAGTTTTCTAATTTTGCACTAATTTGTAATACACTAACCCCTTTAATAATGATCGCTGAATGAGGGTTGTATAGTTACACAGCGTTTTGTCCTTGTCATTTATTAAGTATACAATCCTTATACACTGACTATTAATAAGGCAAATAATATTAGGTGTGAAAGGAGGTTAAGAGTACGTTAATATTTTAGCATCGACTTTCCATAAGTACCACAATTTATTTTTAAAATAGGAAGGTTTTTATAGTAAACGTATTAGTTTCTCTTCTTTTACACCTTTTATTATCAAAATGTATATATAACCTTATTAATAACATACATTTCATATAGACCTCATTGAACTTGTAAAAGAACCCGTCATTTCTCGGAAACTTATGGAAAACCTACACCGAAGGCCGTAGCATATCTTTAGTTATTATAAATTTCGTTATATAACATTTATTAGAACCTATTGCATGGAATTAAGCTATAATTTATACCACTTGTAACATAAAGTCAAGTTACATAAGTTTATAACATTCTAAACTTAAGGTGTCTGACTCCTAGTGAATATAGACTTTGAAATTGGCCAACCTCTTTGCCATATGATTTAATACAAAAATCACTGCACTTTGAACCAAATATATATCCACGTTAAGCTTATAATCCTATAAATGTGAATTATACCAAGACTTAATTGCAATTATTTGATGAAAAAAGCAATACAGTTCAAAACGTTTTCCTTCATTACGTTGCTTTTTTTTTTGTACATGCCTCCTACATCTGACAACGTTCTTATAAATTATAAAATACAATACCACCAAAATGAGTGTTATTTAACAACTTAATTATCAAAAAAACGTATAATTATAAAAAATTGGCACTATAAATTGGCCTTTTTGTTTGGTATACCTATTAAATGCAATTCCGCCATTTTGGATCGGATATTATCTTTAACGCTGAAATGGCGTCGACGGCGCTGAAAAAATTATCATTATTTTTCTATTTTTTCGAATATGGTTGGTTACACCTATGTTATAGATAGTTATGATTATATTTATCTTTAATATGTTATTTTATCTTAAATATAGTCTTCCATACAAGACTATTTTCTCTAAAATAATAGTATGTTACTGTTGTTATAAATTACATGGTTCTTAATTTGGCAAAGAATATAAAGCCTGACCAGAAATATAAAAAACCTGTCAGGAGGTCGCTTTCGTGTTTTAACTGTCAATCTTCTATCAAATTGTATGACGAAAATTAGTTCTTAAAAATTCCGCAATATGGAAAGGTTTTTTATGTTTCTGGTCAGGCGTTACTTACGACGATGTTGTATTTTTTTCTTAAGTGAGGAAAGAAAGTTATCATTATATGTACCAACTTAATTATAGTTAAGTATAAGAATTTGGCTTTAGTTTAGTTACTTCTGATTGAATATATAGTTTTCATTAGTTTCCAGTTTAACAAATACGATATTATTATTCCGACTAGCAGGAAAACTAAACTAATATAAGTTTTTCTGAGAATGTCCAATATTAACAAAAAACAGAGAAATTTTTTTCTTCGTTTAAAAGAAGTCCTTAGCTATTTAGTTCTTACACTTCCGCGCACATTACACATCAGAATAAAACACTTTTTTACGGATTATTGCGCATGTTGCATTTTATTTTATATTTAATCCTGACGTTTCGACTCCTTTACAGGAGCCGTGATCCTTAGCTATGTTGCATTTTTAGAATAATTCCAAAAAAATCCGAGCAAAACCGGAACATAATAAGTATACGTTCTCTTACTGTCTTTGTTTTATGCCATTTAGGTACTGTAAATAAATAGAAAGATTAATAGTATAAATGTTTTATGAAAAAGAGTTCTAAGATATCTATAATAATAAAATACTTATGTCGTTAGAATGTCCGTTTTACGAAATGTTAATTGTGGAGACATGTTAAGCGCACCGTGCGCAGTGCACACGGGCAGATTTAGTAATATTGATGATAGTTTCATTTCACTTAAGGCGCGTACAGACACAACAAGGCATACACCACAAATGGTTCTCTACAAATGCTCTCTGCAAATCTGTGACATTTTAACTAAGCAATACAATAAAATCGTCGGGATAGTCGTCGATAGAATAGTCGTCAGTAAAAAGATGAGTTGCTCACACTTTTTCACATTGCTTGAGGCGAATATGGGGATCGAAAGCGGCCCACAGCTCGCGATATCTATAAGAATGTTGACCAAGTAACCTGATGTTTCATTTTCGTTTTCATAAATTCTTAATGTCTTGGTAAGACATATCATAAATACAAACTTGATAAAGTTATCAAAAATGGTAACCAGTGTTGTCTATTTAAACGTAATCTATACTAATATTATAAAGAAGTAAAGTTTGTGTGTTTGTATATTTGTTAAATTGTAAGGGGTAATCTCGGGATCTACTGAACCGATTTTAAAAATTCTTTCACCAATAGAAAGGAGCATTATTTCTAAGTGTCATAGGCTATATTGAATGCTAGAAAAAAATAAAGAATTTTGACCACCCGTGCGAAGCCGGGACGGGCCGCTAGTAATAATATAATTTGGCTTCTTAAAGGAACGTTATTTCACTTCCATGTCGGTTTATTGGATTACAATTATAACTTAATTTTAGTCAATATTGTATTGCTTACATTCTAAGTACCGTATACTGTATTGAATTGCGATTCAGCATAAATAAGTATATGCGTATGAATAATATAAAAATATTTCACGAACCAGAAAGACGCTAAAAATTTGGTTGAAATGATTCGTCTAATGGTAATAAATATTCCATTATATTATTTTTTTATATAATAGGAACAATGAGAATGGCCGACATGTATTCAACCTAAATATTGCTAAAACGTAATTTCTTCCCAATATTGAGATGATAATTTTTGGTAATTATCTTACTATATATTAAGTGTTATAAGAATTTATTAATTGTTTCATTTAAATGTGTGTAGACCAATTGAGAACCATTTCAAGAATATTTTCGTTGTTTCAGATCTGGTAGAGTAATTATAGAGTTCGTTGTGACGCGCTTAACATTGTCTCATAAATATTTTATGTTCGTTATTTATTAAGAATAAAAAATGTATCTATATGTAAGTTTGAATCAAACAATCCAATAAGAAGTAATCGAACGTAAGACTTTCTTATAACTGAGTCGAATTTTTTCATTCCATTTAATTTATCGTGCACATAATTCACTTATTGGTCCGTTCAAGTCTGCTGCTTACAGAAAATTTGTAGCTGGAATAAATCCATGTCTAATACAATTTGCAACAAAGATATAAATGGGTATAATAATAATTACAAAACGTTTCTAATTACACCGTCTGCTTTGTTCATCTAACGAGATAATATTTCATCCTCCACCTTAAGTGGATCGGATACCTCCGCCCGCTCGATAGGCGTACGGACTCCAACAATTAAGGCGCGTCCACACTGGCGAATTTACCAAAAAATATTGGTGAATAAAATATCAGTATTCTAAATCTGGCACTATTCCCTTATAAAAAGCTGACACAGCTCACCCACAGGCTATACTATCAATGATGTTATTTGATCGTGACCTTCTATAAGATCAAGTGACTTTAATTTCGAGTGGATTTTTTTTTTCTACCACTTTGGATGTTAGGTACATTTCAATGTTTGGATATTCATATTTCAGTTTCCTAATTATGTTTTTTATGGATTTTACGAAACTTATTAATGCCTATCATTGTTTTACATTAAACCAAATAATGCTTAGTTTGTCAGAGTGGCAAAATGTTATGTCTAATTTTTACACACACAAAATTTTTTATGTTTCACAAAAACTAGATTTAATACCAACCCGTACTTATGCGAAAAGTATTACTTCTATCCTTCCTTAATCAAAAAGCGTTGCCAAAAAATTTTGAGATTCATTTTCGTCTCTCACTTTCGGTATGTTCGTGAGTGTGGATGTTCCTTAACAATTTTCTGTTGCCAATCACTCCGGGACATATTTCATAAACTTGATGAAGTTTAAACAACGTCATGACAAGAAGCTGTAATTGGAAACAGAGGTTGTTAACTTACATAGGTAATTTGATTAACACAATAGAAAGGGCAAATTCTTGTTCTCGTTTACGTTAACTACCTAAATTCAATTAATTTATAGATAGATAAAACTGTTAGGTTTGGGTATCTTTACGCGGTGCAGAAGACTTTTACGAGATCAATGGTGAATTGCATTTTGTATCTTTGAGTTGTTTGACGACCGTTTGGTGCAACGGTCCCAGTCCCAGAAGGGACAGATGTTTGTGTGATGAATACGAGCATTTGTACCTGAGTCATGGGTGTTTATTACATATTTCTATAAATATTTCATATTTATGTATCATATATGTTTATCTATCCGTTGGCCTAGTATCCATAACAAAAGCCTAAGAAATGCTTACTTTGGGCTAGGCTAATTGGTGTGAATGTATAAAATATTATATAACATTATTATTATATCTTTACTGCCCTTAAAAAGAACAATTTTTAACAGCAATCTACTCACCATGACAAATTAATAAAATACAAATATTCGATGCCCATATGTCAAAACATAGAATAAATATCAGAAGCGCACTGACTTTGTGCCGCGTAAACGAACCACATTAATAATTAACTGAGGCCTTGGTGAAGGTTATTAAATTCGCAAGCGTTACTTTTGCATTGTTGTTAAGATTGAGGTTTAAATTTAACACTACTTCGTTTACCATCGCCTCAATTTATATCTTAGCAAGAATAGAAAAGTAACACTACAGCCTCTTATGAATGACAAGTGAAAGAAAAGTCTCTTCGATTTATTTTTTAGGAGTATAATACTATTTATTTATTGAAATACTACGATTATCATGTTGATCACAAATTCCACCTAAATATAAATATTGAATCTGTGCTCAGCACTCATTTTAGTACCTATATTATAATAGTATCAATATAATATTGTTCGGACGTTATTTTAAACGCCTAGGTTAAGTAATGAATGTACCGAATACTTGTAAATTAAAACTTAAACAAAATTGACACGTTTTTGTATAGAATACAATTGTAAATATAAAATAGATGAGAATTTTACAATAAAATTGATCTAAGTAGAGAGCGTCACGGATGATCGCGAGGAGACTATGTATGTAACACATGGAACTTATGTATACATAAACCGATTAAGTTTGTTTTCAAATAAAATATTTAATATTTAAATAATGTTTTATTTTTTTTCTCCTTCATCATCGACATGCGGGCCTAGTGCAAATTGGTAGGTGCTTAGTTAACGACAGCAGATGCAGGCGGGACCAACGTGCCTTCCGAAGCACGGAAGTTCGAGTGCTCTACAGTGGCGACTCTAGTGCAGTGCGGGCGGTACGAAATCAACCAAAACATGAGACAAACTACGATCCCGGGGGATTATGCTGCTTTTTCTAGTGGAAAAGCTGTGCTGTTTTAATAATAAGGTTATAAAAGTTTTATATCGTGCATCATGTCACTGCTTTACCGAAACCATAGGTAAAATGCGCTAAATTCAGTGCTGAACATGCGGAACATCCGCATCTGCATCCGCATCCGTATAAATCGATGCGGAGCTGATGCGGATGCGAATATTCGCAACATCCCTAGTAAATGATAAGGTGCATGAATCGCAGGACTCGCGTCGACGTGGTGTAGGTGCTGTACCGATGCACGCGCTTGAAAAGCGCTATTGTAAAGGAATTCTAACGCACAGAGCTTTACAGAGAATATAATCATATTCTCCAGATATTTTAAATAACCTGTTCAGAGCACGTGAGTGAAGAAACTAATTATTAAGCCCTGCATAAGAAATGTACCTATTATACTATTATATACCTTCTTGGGTTCAGTTAACACAAGGGTTCGATCTGTAATCTGTAACTTACAGTTTACAGATCGAATATAGGGACGTCTTTCCAAGAAGAACTGGCTAATGAAATTCGAACAGAGACACTGCCCTCCATCTTTTACTATTATTATTTGCAAAAAGACCTAACTAAAAAAAACTAAAAAAAAAGACATCACTAGTAGCACATGTATAACGACCATTGAATAAAGCAGCGATCTTTTTAATAGGGCATTTAAATATTAAAATGGGGAAACTGATTCATATATAATTTTATATATTTAAGGAAGATACACAAGTCTTAAATCGCTTGCAGTTTCATAAAAAATAATATCAAATTGACACTAACAAACAAACAAGCCAATGTTGTAAACAATTTTAACAACTACCCATTCTGCTGTAATTTCAGGAGCCAATTAATAGGTCGGTGAGTTTTTAAGCTAACAATAACGAGATATCATTTTCACAACAACAAACGACATGAGCTCAGTTGAAACAAAATTTCGTATGGTTTCATCACGTGGGGATAGCGAAAAAAATTGCCTCCCTTTTGTTGGCTCGAATTAACGTAACACGATGTTTTCCGTTTACTTTTTTTCTATCATTAGCGCTGTCAAAGGCTATGTTAACAATTTGTTTCTTCGTTTCAAAGGAACAGAACGCTTGGAATTCATGACACGGTTTATTAAACACGTAGGCAGGAAATATGTAAGCCAAACTTTTTCCATCAAAATCTTAATTACAACTTATATAATACTGAAAAATAGGAGGTTTTTGAGGTGAAATTGATTCATACTTATTTCTTGCATATTTATACTAAGAAATAATTCCTCTACTCGGTATTTTTTAAATTTCTATATAAGAATGGACAAATAGTACTTATATTTGTCAAATCATTTTCATTTCTATGTCTGTTACTTTGTTACCAAAAGCTATAAGATACCAAGCGGCACAAAAAATTTGCGAAAAAAGTTTTCAAGTAAATGGCGCAGACTAACTGTAATTAAAAAATATATATTTTTTATAAACGAAAGTACCATCGCTTGGATTTCGAATCTCATTCCACATTTTTGAAAGCATAATTAAATTACTGTGTCTCATTGAAATTGGATCAACGTTGAAAATATTTTAGTGCGAAGATTTAATTTCAAAATACCAGACTAGTTTGATAGACTTCAAATGACATTTATGGATAAAGGCATTTCTAAAGCATGTCTTCTAAAGTTGGCATAAAGAATTCAGACACAGTTGTCTCACTTTGGGGAATAAAGAAACAAGTCGACTTATTACGAATTACGTACAATGATATTTTAGAATATATTGGAGATTGCACCATATAGCGTTTACAAGATTCTACATGAGTATAGTTTCCAGCATATAAGTTGAACCTGGTTTTGAAATCACGTGACATGCGCAGTAGTGAATAATGTACCTAAACTTGCTACTGCGCATGTCACATGATTTCAATTCGACTATACCTTTGCTTCAGAAGTATAGTTATGCCCTAGGTGCCGCACAACCTCACTAAAACTCAGAAACAGGCCCATGTGGAATGCGACAAGTTACGAATCCTGTATTTATCAATACGATCCAGAAACTAAGTGTCAGTCGACAGTTTGACTAACGAACCAAATGAAACAATTAGGGATCACAAGGAAAATTTTGAAATGAAAAAAGCTTTATTCACAAACTGCACACTTATAATACATATACAAAAATTAAAAAAGAAAGAGAAAAAATACAGTGTGCAGAAGGAAATGGTCACGACTCAGCATATATGTCGAACCAGATAGCTCGACGCTGATTTTCTATCGTGCCAACATCGGACGAATAACAATATCACAATTACATACACAAATACAATCTCACAATCACATACAAATCAGACATGCTTTAAAATAAATAATTAATTAGTAGCTAAAAAATAAAACAAATATACAATGACAATAAGCAAAAATTACAACAGGCTTACAATAAAAAAACAAATAAATTAACAACATAGATAATATACACAACTTTATAAAATTGAATAATTATCTGGAACACTAAAAGGAAACACAATAATAATAATAAGAGGCTTGTCTTCGCCACCACCTTAGACAATACTTTGAGTAAGCAATAACTCTTTATATCGTTTTTTAAACGTATATTTAGAGACAAAGATACGCAATGGTGGCGGAAGATTGTTCCAACACTTCGTTGCCTGATAGCGAAAACTGCCTCTAAAAGCACGTGTTTTATGGTATGGTGTTGCCAAAAGTTCCCACCCAATTCTGCGCGAGTTTTAGTTTTTAGGATTGTCTCGCCGAGACCACGACAACTTGTCAAAAAGATATTTAGGCTTTCCTCTCCTTATTACTTCATAGACAAGGGTGGTAAAATGCATCCTACACCTAGCGTCCATATTCAAAAGTCCCATTTCGTCCAAGTACGGCGAGATATGACTGCGGGGACGTATGTTATAGCAAAATCTAATGCACGCATTTTGCACACGCTGAATAATTTTTTTGGTACGAGCCAACATACACGGTCCCATAACGACGTCACCGTAGTTCATTCTGGACAAAATGAGAGCTTCACAGAGCATAAGGCGCATTTTTTCACTTAACAGTTGACGAATTTTATAAAACACTTTCAAACGGAAAATACATGTTTTTGCCACCTGCAAAACATGCTTCTCGAATTTCAGTCTGTCATCCATAAGAACGCCTAGATTTTTAGCCTCCGTAACACGATCAATTACAGACCCCTCGACAATAACATCGGGAATACATGAGGAATATGTCTCAATTTGTTTTACTGAGCCAAGAATCATATACTTAGACTTACATGGATTTAACAGAAGTGCATTATCACTTGCCCACCTTGCAATTCGTTGAAGATCTGAGTTTAAATTTGCTACAGCAGCTGAAACGTTCTTACGTTATTTTGATCGCTAGTTCTTCAGTTTCACATGGTATCTGGTATTGATTCCATTACAAAATCAAAACGTACGCCAAGCTACGACATACCTGCCAATAGTGTCACTACAATGTAATCGACAACGTGCCCGCGCACTCAGCGCTCAAAAAAAGTGTCTGTGGCGAAGTGGAAAAGGTGTTTTGAAATTGTTTTATGTAAAATATTATTTGTTCTTGTGATTTGGTTTTTTAGTTTCTCACAACTATCTTAATGCCCCTCTTTTACTTTCTAATAACTAATTAACAGCTTATGAACACAATAACATTACTAAAAGCTTATAGACAGGTAACTTATTAAAACAGTGTAAAGCTAATCATGTTCGCCCAAGCCGAAATGAAGGCAAGTATTTAAGCAAACAACGTATAGTTTCCAACTACCCGCCAATGTTTCAACTTGCGCCACAAAGTGTTTTCTAAAACTCAAGACCCACTTTTGTTTATAATACGATAATGACAACATAACAAGAGACCTACCATGAACTCTAATTGCTATTTTAGCTAAGGACCTAAGTCCAAATGTTTTAATTATTCGTACCATTATGTTTTAAAGAACTGCGCCGTTCTCAGTAGGATACGGTTTCAGGGCAATAAACAGATTGAGTCGAATAGCTTATACAGTACAATTTGACATACCTGGAAAGATAGCTATGTATGTATATGGAAGGGATAGCAAATAAATCGCTTCGGCTATATCCTAGTTCCAGAACCCTTGATAAACTAAACGACCTGACTAACTGATGAGTTTCGTTACTATAGTGATCGGTAATTAGGAAGCAATTTTACGCTTAATTGTAATGTTAGCATAGTAAAAGTTGATAGATTACATCAACGGAAAAACAAAGAAATCGATTATATGCACTAATACCAGCTAGTTTTTCTTAGAAAAAAAAATTATTTACGCCTGAATTTCTGATCTACTACTTATAACACAAAATGTGTAAAAAATATTACCTTAGCTAGCTTCAAAATATACTTATTTATTGTGACAAGTCACTGCGACTGATATCGGAATTTGAGATTTATACTTTAGATTATAAAGATAAGTTCAAGTAATCATTTAGCAAAAAAATAAGATTTTAACGAATAACACGTCCGCTCACAACTCAACTCGACTCGAATATGAATTTTTCCACTGTTTGTGTGCTTTAAATTCTTCTTTTATCTTTAAAGCTAGACTTACGCTCTTTTACGAGACATGTTGTTTTAAATATTTATTCATGGCGTCATAGAAAATATTAACTGTGTACCAGAGCATCTTAATTTACTAAGGACTCCTACTAAGGACTACTCAGGACTTAACGATCTGTAATCATCGACCTTCATCGACATATGCATGCGTATTTTGCAAGGTTGCTTACGTCCTACTCAGTCGCATCTGATAATATACATTCTCTCTCTCTCTCTCTCTCTCTCTCTCTCTCTCTCTCTCTCTCTCTCCTCTCTCTCTCTCCCTCTCTCTCTGTAGCGATGTAGTGCAAGCAACTACTATGCTTAATCTTCTTCTATGGCACTAGATAGAATGGATAGACTCTCCTTCACGCACATTTTTATACTCCATAATATTTAATACCATTAATAAACTAATACTAATTACTACCATTATTAATTTGATCCCAAAAATAGCAAAAACATCATATTGTATATAATCCAATACCGGAAAAATATCAGAATCCAGCATTGATTCTGTAATGAAAATGATGTGTTTGCTGCTCAATATTTGCTGTTTCAACTCTAAGTGTTGATTGCGCCTTCTGACATCCTTCTAACATTATATTCCTGCCATACAAAACGCCAATTTCATATGTTAGGATCTTATATTACAAGTGAACCGGTCTATGGGTCGACAACTTATAAAAAATGTAAGAATTTATTCCGTGAAATTAAAGTTCTAAATGGTTCACAAAACATGACTCAATGACCCAAGCACAATTATGCAATTTTGTTATATTTTATAACAGTGTGTATATTTTTTTATATTGTACTGAAAAAAAAACAGTTTAGAATGCAATAACGCAATAATATTTTATTTCACTTTCATATGCAATGCAATATGCAATAAAGGAAAACAGTAAGTTATTTCAACTCTATGAGTCATGCGCTTCTTTGATAATTTAAGACAGCATTCTACTTTCCGAATTTTTACTGTGTGGAAAATACTGGTAGGGTGATAATATTCAGTTCATTTATATTTAAAAAGGAGATAAGTGCGTTAATCATCGCTCGGACCGTAGGCATAAGTATTTTCGTAGTGATGACAAATTAAAAATCAAAATAGATGTGGCATGGAATGTTAAGTATTAAAAACCTAATTTTGTTGAGAATGGAATTTACAACAATGACCGATAGTTGTGATCTCCTTTGACCACTCATAGAATTTTATTAGAATTAAGCAAATTACAATACTACACGATGACGTCTACTCCAAGTAATCTTATTAAATCATCTTCGATCAGTATTTGCAGGGGTGAAGCTTTTTTTGATGTAATAACGTCTTACAAATCGATGAACGTCAGCTGCACGCATAAAAAAGCATGACTCATTGTCACGTTACGTCATTATCACGTTCCGCCTGAGCCAAGCGTGTAAGCGAGAGCGCGAAACACAACAAAGAGTCACAATCGAACTAAGCGTTCGGCTTGTGACGCGTCTATCTCTCTTGCACTCCATCGGCTGATGCGACCGAGAAGAAGAGAAAGAGCGACTGCCCAAAACCTACTTGTGAACTGTTTTATCAACTGTTTATAAAGTGAAGTGAAAAGTTAATGTGTTTTTCATTGTTTGTTACAACAACAATTGCGGCAAAAAGGTAATAAATTCAATCGGTGAACACAGTTATAATAGGTTATGTTTCAATTTTGTCTAAAAAATAATTATGATTATCATATAAACGACCGTATAAAAAGTCAACTGCGGAGGATATTAAATATCACACATGTTTATAAATTGTAAATAAATTGTTAATAGCACATTGTTACTTGTCTATATAATTTAAATAAAAAAATATTTGAATTAATAAGTGCAAATAAATGTTAATATATCGAAAAATTTTTTTTTTAATTAATTCCTTCTTTGTTTTATACGAAATAATGATAATTCAGTGATAATAATTCAATTCAATTCATAAAAGTAAGCAATTTTTCATCAATGTTTTCTTGTTATTTCGCCATTTTTTGACCTGACAAATTGGTTTTCTTTAGTTTAAGCTAGTTCCTTACATTTCTTTAGAAGTTGCTTATTGATGTAAATTGTTAAAGCGTTACCAGGAATCCACTATCCTCAGTGTTAATGCTTTTTCTACGGTAGAGGAAAGGCTGTATCTCATTTTAGCGATGATTACTTTTGGGTAACCCTGTATCCTTTGTTTGGGACTGATTGTGGTTGCTTATAAAATAAAAATTGTTGTTATTTTGAGCCCTAGATGTTTATTACAGATATACACAGTGAGATTTATTGGATTTTCGTGTTGAAGTTCAGATATTCTCACCACATCTATATTGAACAGCATGTCTCTCTATTCGTTCATATTCAATTGACATAATACTTGCAGGTGTTCGATTTCTTAACCCCGACGCAAAACGACGGGGTGTTATAAGTTTGATTAATGTATTAAGTTCTGTTAGTGGCTGATAGTTTTAATATCGTTTGTAAGAGTTTCCAGTTTTATCCGGAGATTCTCCTGAGTGTCGGACGCATATTTTGCTAATTGCTGGAGATATACGACTTTTTTATATTATTACCATGAAGTCTTCAATTGATTGCATTATATTTTTTTTATTAGAGTAAATTAACCCTCAAAGGTTGTTCTTATATTTTAGTTAGGTTAAATAAGTAGGTACCTACCACCTACTTATTTAACCTAACTAAAATATAAGTACAACCTTCAAAAGAGATTTAGTAGAAAGTACAAATTAAACCCATAAATTTAGAATAGAATAGAATAGAATACTATTTATTTGCTTAAAACATGGTATTAAAGTTCTTACATGTATTTTTAAGTTACACATGTTTCGCCAAATTTTGTGGCATGCAAATTTATTACATCCATATCAAAGACTTTAATAATATTACATATTAATTGATCTATACTAATTACATATAATTATTAAAAAGCTCTCTTACATCGTAGAAAGCTTTATTACAGAGCCAGTCATACAGTTTACTTTGAAATCGATGGCCACTTAATTTTTTAAATTCAGACGGAATTTTATTATAAATACTTATACACATACACAGACAACTTTTATTGTATTTGGCCGATTTCGGTATATTCTCTAAAACAAGTTTGTCAGGGTCCCTTTTTAGTCTGGAGTTTATGTCACTAGCTTTTACAAACAAGTCTTTTTGTTTGTTTACAAAACAGCAAATCTCATAAATGTACAGAGACGGTACCGTTAGCAGTTCAAGGTTTCTAAATAATAGTTTACAGGGTTCATCCGGTGCAACACCGCAAATAACTCTGATACACTTATTTTGTGCTATGAATGCCCGATTTCTGTCTGTTCCATTGCCCCATATCATAATTCCGTAGCGTAATATTGATTCTACATACGCACGGTATGTGGCAATAACAGTTTTCCTATTGGTGACATTTCTTAGCTTTTTAATTGCATATACAAATCTGTTGACCCTATTACTTATATTTTCAACATGGACTTTCCAATTTAAATCTTTTTCAATGAATATCCCTAGAAATTTAATGTATGTCATTTCCTTAATTTTATTAACATTAATTTTAAGATTGTAATTTGACTTATAAGATTGATTAAATTGAATGTAACATGATTTGTCTAAATTAATTTTTAATTTATTAGATAGTAGCCATTTTATAATTTTGTCAATTGTATCATTAATAGAGGTTTCATGGTATTCTATTGTATCTTTTTTTTTGATGATACTATAACTGAAATATCATCTGCGAATAAAAAACATTTATGGTTAATTGTATTACAAATATCATTTATATAAATAATAAACAGTATTGGTGCAAGAACGCTTCCCTGAGGGACGCCAATACCATTTTCTAAAAGTCTTGATGTATAAGGCATCACTTCATTTTTTATCACCTTATTGATGACAACACACTGGCGACGATTCGACAAGTAAGATGATATCCATTGTTGAGCTAATCCTCTTATCCCTATGAATTCTAACTTTTCCAGTAAGAGTTTATGATTTATTAGATCGAACGCCCTTGATAAGTCAAAAAATAACCCAGTAGTATATTCTTTATTATTTAAAGATGTTAGCACAGTGCGTAAAAGAGTAAAAATTGCCAATGTCGTAGATTTTTTCTTTTGAAATCCGAATTGATTGGGGTCAATAATATGTGTCAAAGAAACTCACTAATCTTTTGTACATGCATCTTTCAAACACTTTGGATAATACAGGTACCAAAGTTATTGGACGATAATTACTTAGGTCATCCTTTTCACCTTTTTTGTGCAGAGGCTTAATAACAGATAGTTTCAACAAATGAGGAAACGTACCTGACGAAAAAGATAAATTTATAAGATGCATCAAAATTGGAGCTAATTCAAAACTACAGGTTTTGACTATCTTTGTGTATATACCATCATAGCCTTCAGAATTAGTATTTTTTAAATTCATTATTTCTCTTTGAACTTCATTCACCGATACTGGATTAAGAAAAATAGATTCCGAAATCACCTTTTTATTAAAGTGTTCCTTATATGTATTCTGTGATGCTTTACTTTCAGATTCAATAAAATGGTTATTAAAAGCCGAGGCTATGTCAAGGGGATTAGTCAATATTTTATTATTTAATTTGAGACTTGTAATGTTATCATAATTTTTTTTGTTAATTATTTCATTTTTAATTATAGTCCATGTTGCTTTACATTTATTTTCACTTTTATTGATAAATTTTATATTTGCATTTCGTTTCGAATAGTTAATACATTTTTTTAATATGTTAGAATAGGCTAAATATTTATTTCTGTTTGCTATTGTTTTTTTATTGTAGTAGTTGCATCTAAGTATCCGTTTCGTTCTACAACTAGATTTAAGACCTCTGCTTATCCAGTTATGCTTATGTTTGTTGACATTACTAACCTTTACTTTTATTTTTGGGAAACATAGATTATAGAACAAGCATAACAGATCATGGAAACTACGAAAAGCATTATTTAAGTCTTTTTCCTTCAAGAATATATCAGACCACGTTATGTTGCTAATACATTGCTTAAATTTAAGTATGTTCTCCGAACAAAAGTCTCTTCTGTTAATATAGTACGATTTTAAAGACTTATTTTTTTGGTGTACAGGAAAACTCAATAGTTGGGCCGTTTCGTGGTCCGACAGATATAAGGGCAGGACAGAAGCGTCAGCTTCGTCAATGTTACTTAGAATATGGTCTATGCATGACTTCTTTCTTGTTGGCACTTTAATATGGATTCGCAGGTTATAATTATTACACAAGTCTCGTAGGTAGCTAGAGATTTTTCCGTGTTTAAGTGTGTCTATGTTTAAGTCACCCGTAATAACTAAATTAATTTTATTGTAACTTTTAAGTGTAACATGTAAGAATTGATCAAGTTTCTGTAAAAAAATGTTGGGATCGGATGTCGGTGTGCGATATACACATATAACTAATAACTTGTGTTGAGGAATTTCAATACCACAAGCTTCGAAAGATTTAGGCGTTGCAATTTTTTTTATTTTGGTATATTCTTTGTATATCATACCACGCTTTACCAATATACAAGTCCCGCCTCTTTGCCTATCTCTGCAAAATGAACAAGCCAATTCATAATTTAACAACTTTAGGTACATTTCATTTCCGGTCCGTATGAATGTCTCTGAGAAGCAGATCAAGTCAGGATCACTGTTCGTCTCATGCAACTCCTGTAGTGTTAATTCTAATAATTCTTGTTTTGATAATAAACTAGCTATATTTTGATGCAGTATTTTAAAGAATAGCGTTTTAGTGGCTGTGTCACTCACGAAAAAAATCACCTTTGTTTATTTTCGGAAAGTATTTCGTTATATTGGTTTGGACATCGGACAAGTATTTGTATCAGACCTATCTACGGAACTTATAAAAGTCGATGTTCGAGTAAAGTAATAAGGGATTGTACCTTTATGATATTTGGAGTTACTGGACTTGATTAAGTGAGTTTTAGTAGATACTGACTTACTAGACATAAACATTTTTTTAAGTTCCTTAGCGTTGAGGTACTTTTCCTCGTAATCCACGCAGTCAATAACGTAATAAATTTTTTTACAGATTTTAAATAAATTATTATCATATCCACATTCAACAAATCGACACTTCTTATACATTTTACAAATATTTCTCATTGTATTATTAACCTCATTAACATTTATATATAAATTATTTAAAATATTTAGCACAATCACGTCATTACAAGCAAATTTATTTAACAATATATGTAACTGTAACGATAATATTTTTATATCATAGTCATTTTCTCCAAGACATAATACAATTTTATCATTTGGTTCGACTTTCGTGTTGTGACAACTATCGATAACGCCCGCCGTATTATATTATAAACATGAGATTTATATTATTTATAGATAAACATGAGAAAAATTTATATAATAACATTATTTATATTACAAACTGGCACTTCTCCAACCGCTGTCTCAACACGATCGCTTCGCTCGCTCGGTCGCGCTTTGCTTTGGTTGCTGCTCTAACCTAAACTAACTCACAGTAGTCTTGTCATTTGTCACCTGGCTCATACAACCTTTAATTCATTTGAATTCAATAATAAGTTTTGATTACAGTTGCACTAACTGCACAAGAACTATATAAATAATTTATTGCGCGTTTTCCAATAAATTTGATTAAAATTATTAATACATTTTCAACAAAGCCTTCAGTTACAATATATACTATTATATTATTAGCTAGCTTGGTCAAAGTTTGTTAAATGTTAAAGTACTCTAATGACATGACGACCATGTTGTAAATAAATGTAAAATATTGTGTCGTAGAGACAATATCTATAATAATATAAGGAAGAACCGGAACCAGAAATGTATTAAATATTGTCGTTTAATAGAAATGTATTATTTATTGGAGCGGAGCGAAGCGAAGCTCCCATGGATCAGCTTCAATGGCGCAATGTCTGTTACACCATAACTGCCCGAGTTTTTAACCGATTTTAATTTTTTTTGGGTGGAATCGAATCAACAGGTTTAGGACCAGATTGTCACGGAGCCCGAATTTTGAAATTCGCAAAAATTCCCATTGAAACAAAAAAAAAATTTTAGATATTACGTTCCGCTCCAATATATGGTGCCAGCGTAGCTTTATGCTTAGCGCCTGCATCGCCTAGTAATTTTGTAAATAACTATTATACATACATTTTTAACTGTAAGTACTTGAAAACAAGCGACACAATATTTTTAAATACTTTTTTGTGTAACTCGTATAAACTATTAATGCGGAGTATAAACTATCGGCGCGTGGTGCTGGTAAAAATACAGTATCAGGGCCTCATTGAATTTTAATTTACAGCGACAGAGAACGAAAGAACAAACGAAACGAAAAACAAAGACAGAAGTGGAAAATTGCTCATTGTAATTGCCTCTAGTGCATTGTTGAGCGAACAATCTTCTATATGACGTTCTATCGCTATTGCATTCACTAACATTTCGTTAGAATCTCTAGTAAATAACCATGTTAAATTTAAAAACCTTGTCTTTGTGCTACGAGGTTCTATGATAATATTAAATAAATCGGCTAAGGGCTATAGTAGGCATCCCGCCAAGGCAAAGCGAAAACAACCAATTTCTTTCTTGATATAAAATATATTTTCAGCAACCAGTATTTTTAGCTTCAGCAATTAAAAATGTTTTTCCTTATGATGACCTTTATACTTATATGTAATCATCATAACGAGTATGGGACACAGGCCCAGTGCGGGTCGAAGGATCCTAATGACAGTAGATGCAGCAAACACCAACAACTCAACATGGCTTCCGAAGCAAGGAAAAGCTTGAGAAAATAACTTTTTGGTCATAAATCCGATGACCATATCTTACGAAACTTGCTTAATCAATCACCCTAATTTAATACGCTAACCACTGCAATATTAAATTCCTCTTTCATTTTCACATATAGGCATTTTCCACAAACTCACTGTCATTGGTACAAGCCTGAATATAAAACTTTACTTATCTTATTGGGGTAGCTTAATTCGTGCGACTAACTGTAAAATGTGAATTTTGTACTTGTTTTTTGGTCCAGAACACGAAAAACAGATGTTCGTCAGTGAATCCTATCTTCTATTCAAAGTTTGTTGCCACTGAATATACACTATGTTTTACGATGTTTCATGAATAACAACCGCTTTTTAACTATGGGTTCATAAGCATAATTTGATCACCCAAGACACCATCCAGTTCGTTACGTCGAGCTTTGCGGTTTATACTAAGCTTTTTGTGCCATTTAAAATGCTCAGAATTGCCTTTAAATGTCGAAAGGAAATTTGAGCGTCACATATTTGAGAGTTTAGTGTGGTACGTGTTTAATCCCTGGCACACCAAACATAGAACAGATATTTAACTTAATAAGGTGGACAACAAATACTGAGATTTCTCTTTATCTTGTCAGTAAAATCTTATTAAGATGCCCAAGACTTAACGTGCATTCCCGTGATATATTTCACATTTCAACGCTCCGGTCTATTTCTGCAAGAAGGTTTTATCGCGAGACGTATGTTAAGATACATTTCTAAATATAGATATCATGTCTCAAACAATCATAATGACAAATTGAAATGCTAATTCTTACTTAATTACTGGTGGAAACGGTTAACGAAAGGTTTAGTGTTGTCTCAGCGTTTAATGTTGTTACTACAGTTATTTTGCTAAAATAAAAATCTGGAAGACGGTTGACCCTTAAGGCCATTCCTGTAACTTCCCGCTAATTCTATGCTTTTGCGCTCAAAATTCCACTCAATACAATGTTTCTGAGCTCTTCGAGCTAAAAATATAATTTATGTGTTATTTTGAGCTCTCCGAGCTCAAGAAGTAGCTATTCTATGAAAGGCCTAAGGCCAATGAAAGTTTGATGAAACACGATTTTTTAAATTTTCAAACTGCCATAACTTTTGAATGAATCAACCGATTTTTAAGCGGTGGACGGCAATTGATGTAGGTTTTAAAAGTTCAGAAAAAAATTGTAACAAAAAAAAATTATCAGATGTAAATTTCGGAGTTATTACAAAAAAACACTTTTCGATCTTTTTCGTCGACGATATCTCACGAACGAATCAACCGATTTTGACGTACTTGGGTGCGATCGACGTGGTTTTTTGAGGTTAAGAGCTGATTAGTTTGGTTGGAATTGATCGGTAAAGCCGTTCAAAAGTTATTTAAAAAAACTCATTTTAAAAAGTTTCTTTTTGAACTATTTTTTAGTTTTTTTTTACTTTTTTCGAAATCTACCGGTTCGAATCGATTCAAATTTTCAGGAAATCTAAGTTTGATAAAACTCTTTGGAACGCATTTGGTTTGGTTTACATACACACACACACACACACAAACACATACATACATACATACATACATACAGACACCATCGCGGGAAGGGTCAGGGAAGATTCCTAAGGCCTCAAAACGTCGAGATCTGTTGAAAACTCGATTTTCGCAAAACGGGGTAAAAACAATAACTGCCCGATATTTCGAATATCTTTGATTTTCTTAGCGGGAAGTTAAATAAAATACAAAATATACCTGGATAATGAAATGACGACATATTTACATGTAAAAGGGAGTGGTCAGTGGGCAGGACACATTAGTAATTGGCTAACAGTCATTTGTCGCTTTGTACAAACATGGGCCCAGTAGGGTCTTGCGTGTCGAAAGGCGTTCACTGCCTACAATCCTCCTAATGACCGGCAACTACAGCTTAACTTGCCTTCCACACCTTAATAGCACTGTGCGAACTTTGACCCCGATGAAGCCATCATGCCAATTTAAACCAATAACAGATCAGATACAGCGCATCCCTCAATCAGTCGTCCTGATGCCATCACAGCCACTCAAGTCTGCTAACGAGATCTTTTCGATCGCCTTGTGATTTATTGCGGACACTTCTTGATCGATTCATCTACCCCCCCACCTATCCCCTTCTATAGCGCAGACCCCACCCAAATCGAGCGTTTAATGAAGGTAATATCCTGACGCCTGATTAAGTTCTAAATTTCGGCATCGTCGAGGACAGCTAATTGCTGGATGGTCGCTAGTTATTTGCATGAGAATTATATTTTTTAATAACAATTGACGTTGATTATAATAAGCTACTCATACTTATATTATTACTTTTCCATTTTTGACACTTAAATAGTGCTCTGTATAGCATCATATTGTAAGCTTTACTTTCATTCTACGATGTTTCAAAATCAGTGCGAGAGAATTAACAAAAATAATGTATTTTGTATTATCATTTAAACATTGTTAAATCATGCACCATAATAATATTTGTCATATGTTAAACTCAACAAGAGCTCTCAATTGTTAATTGGACTCAGTTGACAGATATTATGTTAAATTTTAATTTAAAAAAGTAGTTACTTGGTTAACAATCAGAAAGAAAAAAATTAAACATACATTAATTACCTTCACAGTCCTTTCACATCCCATGTGTCTCAGCAGTTTTTCTCGGAATAATTAAATACAATTTAGGGGTATTAGTCACGAATCTTCTAGACAAGCGCGTTACATCCTAGATCCTACACTTTGAATAAATATGAATTATATAACATATCTATGTATCTTATATGTGTCTATCCGTTACCTTAGTATCCATAACACAAGTCTTGCAGTGTTTTTACCTTGGGCTACGCTAATTGGTGCGAATGTAAGAAATATTATTTTTATTATTGAAGCTTAAGACCAAGCTTCCAATTAATTAGTTATTTTTAGAGTTGACTTAATAAATTGCAAAATAAAAATTATTTTTCACAGGTTTAAAGTGAGTAAAGTGAGTAAAACAATGTATTTAGACTGCTATCAATATCGCATGTAACGCAATTATAAATGAATAAATAATATTATAATAACAATAATTTTCCTGAACGGAAATTGAATTGTCAAGGTAAAGTTTTCCGACCATAAACTATATGAACTAAAAATTACTTAAATTTACTTTACAGTACTCGTAAAATACAATCTGACAGTCTTATTTTGTTATGTTCTTATTGAACTGCCATCTTTTTTTATTTTTCGCTCGCTGACAAAAATATAAGTAACAGCCAAAGGACTAAAGCTTCTACAAAGAGGCGAATTTACCAACGCTTTTCATTTAAATTACTTTATGTTTTTTTAGATTCACTGATTTTTTAAACGTTATTTAGAGCAAAATTTTGTTTATTAGAGTTTAGAAAGGTTTAATTTATTATTGAGTGAGAACAGAAGAAAAGCTAATAATGCGTTTTTATTTTTAGAAAGAAGGGCTAATAATGCGTTTTTATTTTATTTTCAAAATTTCATTCTTCAAACCTTCCATCCATCAATAATTACCCAATCATTAATGTATTTCAAATGCTATCTTCGCTTGAGACTGGAATCGGAATCAATGGGCTTGCCTAAAAAGTTTAATTCTCAATTCTTTACTGACTTTAGACTCACTTCGATTCTTCCCGTCTAGCCCTTAACCAATTAAACATTTGCCTTTCTCGACATGACCTCCTTAACCCACTCCATTCGTTTCCGTCCTAGGCACAGTACTACCAGCATTTTACTCAAGTTTATAGATGGCGTCTTGGGATGGAACACGGACATGAATTTAAATATTAATATTATTGGACTTCAGAAATGCATTTCTTTCTTAAGAAGAGCTTCTTTCCTTAATAAATAACTTGTTGGTATGTCCTGTAAAGTTGCTCACGCAATGTAATTCCCAATTTCTTTAAGTATGGAATATATGGAATATCTCATTTTAATATATTCTGCCCTTTTGCCACAAAGAATTTAAACTAATATTTCACCTTTTTAACTCTGGCTGAACCCAGGCCAACTATAAAAGAAAATTGCTCATATAAGGTAGTTACAGTTACCTATTCTAAATTGCATTAATTTTTTTGTACCGAAACTGCGTTCGACAAATTAGCCACAAGTGATTCAGATGAAGTTAAATATTTTTGTGACATAATTATTTGCCCACTTTTGGGTTAACAAAGACCGGTGAAGCTATTTAAGTCTTCGTTATTTTTTATACATATTATATATTATAGCTGATCAAGTAGCCATTTTATTTTCAGTGAGTATTACTCTATTTTCATCATAATTGATTTTTATGTCACCTAATTATAAGATGTTATTATTAGTGGTGGTGTTAACGGTCAAACTAGGATTTGTCTTGTGTACTCTTTCTGGGTAAGATAGAAGTACTTGGTTTAGATTAGGTTGGTTGACGCCAGGAAGTTGAATTTATAATTAACCTGCGGTACTGAGCTATCAATTCGTGGGTCAGAGTAAGAGTGATCAGGGTGTTTGTACTTACGTCTCTTATTGGGGATACCAGGCTAATCTTTCATCGTCTGAAGATGAAGATTCTGATTTGGATTCAGAAACATTTTGAGTTAGTCTGGGACATAAGAACTCGACCTTACACTCACTCCTTTTACAAAACTTGTTATTTTTGTAACGCTATGTTTTATCACACAAATATTATTTGATAGAATTAGGCGTTACTTGGCGAAAGTCCATATCCATTAGTAAAATAAAAATATGTAGCTTACTTCCGCAAAAGTCAAGCATGATGCTCCGTGTCGGGGCGAAACACGTGTAGAGTAGTTGGTAAAGGTGCCGGTGTCTGCGGTTCCTGCATTTATTTGCGGGCGGGTGGTGCACACTGCTTGACTTTTGCGGAAGTAAGCTACATATTTTTATTTTACTAATGCATAAATATTAGACTTTAGCACATACAAACTTATTTTGTTATCGAGGCAAACATCACTAAACCATGATGTTTAAATAAGGTTTTAACTCATCATTGTCATATAAATCAGCGATCACGGGTGTCAAAGCGAAGTAAAGAAAAGCATCCATAATTCGTTATTTTTTAATCCCATATACCTGAATTACAGACTGAATCTTCACCCAAAACTGTGTTTTAGAAAGACATAATATATATTTTCATTCTTGGCATTGTTGATTACACCAACCACTGCTAGTTTAATCAAAAGACCAAAAGCCTATATGTAAGTTAATAAATGTGCAAACGTTACTACTAAATTTGAGTTACTATTTGTATGATAGACCTTAACAATAAAGAAACACAGTCTGAATTTAAAATATTACTCAAACGTGATCGTAACGTTGCATATTTGAAAACTTTTGTATTCGTTTCATATTTGGCCTACGCAAATTTGATCATGTTTCTTAATTTCGCTCTCAGCAATCTCTCTCAATATTAAATGGCTTCCTATTCACCTTAGCCTAAATACTCATATTCAGTTCCCCTTAAGAATCCATCTTTTAATCTTTTGTCCCACGCTATCTTAAATAATATTTTAAATTCCTTTACAGTTCAAACGCTCTCAAAACTCCCGCGCAGGGTAGGACTTTTTATGGCTGTTCCTTCGCAATCCAGGCTGTTCGTCTATCAAATTCTTCTACAATTACCATAAGATAAGCACAATCTATGTTTTTAGAATTTTTGTTAAAGATTACAAACCTCCACTACAACTGTGTGTGAAGAAAAATAATTTTATGTTCTAAGTTATTTTTTCACTATCTCAGATAACAGAAATATGATTTGACTTTCTGTATACATTACTTAGCAAGAGTTATAATTTATTTATCACTTACAATAAAAAAAGACTAAATCTACGTAGAATGGATGAGATGAGTTTAATGTTTGAAATGTACCTTCGTAATCCTGACCTATAAAGTATAAACTTTTATAGTGTCTGTTTTTGGAATTTCATTTGATCGAGTAAAGTATATCCAATTATATAACTAATAAGTAGCTTCCTTACGCAAGAACTTCGAGTTTATCCTATATTTTTACTAGACCGCTTTTTATAGAAAACACCTAAACCAATGATAACTGTTTTTAACCAATTAAAAAAAAGTCATTACCTATTTTCCTCCGATAACTTGCCTTAAACAAAACCCAAACGTAAACGAATGCTGCAAAAGTGTTTATTTTTGTATTATAATTGGGCGGAAATAAAAATTTGAATTAATTTTCCCAAAAAGATTACACTTTATAAACGTTATAAATATAAACACTCGTCATAAATTACTCTGCATCATTGTATTGTTTTCACTCTACGATCTTAAACCGAGAATTTTTCAAAGGAAGGAAATATTAGGGGTTAAAGTATGAAATTGCCGATTTGTACTGAAAATCTATATTGTTTATTTTTTAAATTTTTAACAAATTTATTTAATCAAAATAGTTGCCATTATTATCTATACATTGCTGCCATCTAATGGGAAGGTCATTAATGCCTTTGCGATAGAATTCCGACGATCTAGACTGCACAAACTGTGTGAAAGCATTTTGTACTGCCTCCTGGGAAGAAAACTTCTTGTCACGTAGATAATTGTCCAAATCACGAAAAAAATGGTAGTCCGTTGGAGCAAGGTCTGGTGAATACGGAGGATGACGAATGGTTTCTAACTGCAGTTCCTGAAGGGTCAAAATGGTTTCTCGTGCTGTGTGAGGTCTCGCGTTGTCGTGGAGCAATAATGGTGAAGATCGATTCATGAGTCGGGGCTGTTTTACTGCTAGTTTTGTCAACATGGTTCGGAGTTCGGCACAATAGACATCTGCCGTTATTGCTTGACCAGATCGGAGAAAACTATAGTGAATAACACCATGCTGAGACCACCAAACAGTTACCATTACCTTTTTATTGGTAAGTTTTGCTTTAGGACACTGTTGTGGCATTTGACCTGGGGTCAGCCATTGCATTTTTCTTTTCCGGTTATCATAAAGAATCCACTTTTCATCACATGTTACAATTCGATCCAATATTCCTTCATTTCTGTACCGGTTCAACAAGGCAACACAAGTTTCAACACGCGTTTCTTTCTGCAGATCAGTCAAATCATGAGGCACCCATTTTTCGTATTTTTTTATTTTATTGATTTGACGCAAGTGAGTCAATATTGTGGGTAAGGTAACGTTAAACCATGCCGCTAATTCCTGGGTACTTTGACTAGGATCGGCTTCCACTATCTCTCTTAATTCATCGTTATTTACCTGTGTGGGCGGTCTTCCTCGTGGCTCGTTCTTTAAGTCGAAATTTCCATCACGAAAGCGTTTAAACCAAAATCGCACGGTGCGTTCATTAGTAGACCCCTCTCCAAACGCAGCATTGATATTGCGGGCTGTTTCTGCCGCGTTAGTTCCGCGTCGGAACTCGTATTCAAAAATAACTCGAATTTTCGCAGTATCCATCTTTCTTGTCTAAATTGAATAACAAAAACAATTGAAAGTCGATATTCAAATGTTTTACATTTTTTAAAAAAAGAACATCATAGAAACCATTTAAAAAAAGTTTCATTCGAAAACCTCAAACCATGAAGATTCTATGTCAATTCAAAGAACCTATTGCAATAAAACGGCAATTTCATACTTTAACCCCTATTATTAAAAAAAAATGACCTTATTTTATTAAAGTGATAAATTAACTCAAATCAATCGCTATTCTTAAGGTTACTAAAATTTAAAATAGACTATAATAAATAATAAATTTTAAACAACTCACTCCAATTATTCATTCGCTTTCGCTATCTGGGTGACTGCTCTGCATATTGAACAACCAAAACCCTAAAAGATCAAGTGAATTAATTCAACTGTTTCTTATGCTGAGTACACAGTTAATATATAGGTAAAATAAATACTAGGTCTGCAATACATGCCGTTGTTTGCAAATACTGAGCGAAGCAATTAGATTTTTGAAGGGTGATTATTCCTCGATGGTATGTCCAATTTCAAAACTTTTTTTTGCACATTAGTCACGACCACGATGTGAGATTTGGCACCAAATTTCATCAATGTAGTCTCAGCGGTTTGGCTGTGATCAGCTTTTGAATTTTTCTTTCGGTGATTATTCCTCCATGGTAAAGTCTATTTTTTACATAGCCTATGTCCGTCAGGTTATGTTCATGCCAAAATTCGTTCGAATTGGTTGAACCGTTAAGTAGCACGAGGGAGACAAGCGAAATTTGTGAATTGCCTAAAAGAGAGCTTCGCTCAATAATCGATCGAAACACCTCTACAACACACCTAAGTGTATCAGTCGCGGATGCCGCGTCGAAAGCAGTTCCTGTTTAATATATTGAAGAGTGCAATGTGTAGTGCACATTAACGAATAGTTCTTTAAAACTATTTTCTCTCTTCTTATAGTTTCCGACGTGGAGGTCAGGCGATGAAATATTGCTTCATGTATAAATATTATTCTGTATTTAATTTTGTTTTTTTGCATTCTCAATGCCATATTTCTATAAGACATGTAAAAAACAAACCACGTCTCCAAGCCCTCAGGTGGAATCCTGTTTTGTAAAGATATATGGTACACATCTGTAAAATATAGAGGAAAAATTAAAAACGCCCCACTTTTCTGCTATTTATTCTAAGTAATATTTTAATAAACATATTTTCATATTAATCTTGGTTCAAATCAAAGTTATCAGGTTGTGTTCTTCTAATATTTAATGTAACGAGTATCTTTAAAAGGAAAAATAAATATGTAAAACAGCCAAACTTATGTAGGAAGTTGCTGCTGAAGAAAAGATGAGAGCCTTACTACATTAATTTGGGTAGGCAATAAATCTAGGACTTTAGCTTATAATTAATGAATGAATAGCATTTATATTTGCAACAGTTCTTAAATAAATGAAGACGCGCTATACACGTTCACCCAACTTAATAATTTTTATTTAGGTATTTTAAAAAGTTACACAAACTACAGCCCAAAAATCCAGCTTTTTGAGGTAAATATGCAAAACCTTCATTGGAGATATCCTTGAATGAATGAATGAATTTATTTTTTCACAGAAAACAGAGTATAAGTAAAGGTTATAATTTGTAATTTTGTCCGTCTGTCTTGCCATCATCGGACATGTGATTGCTTATTGTTGTGACTTTTTTACATTATTTTAAAGCTAAAAATTATTAACATTAGTAAAATTGCATACAATTGAATAAAATAAGTCAAATTAAATAAAATTGCTCATGAAATTTTGTCAAGTAATTATATAAATCAAATATTTATGTCCATTTTGGAGTCCAGGTATTCCCTGACAGAGTTTTTTGAAAGGATTGTTTAACTGAAGAGCACTGTTAACTGTAATTGCATTCATTTGTGATATCTATTTTAAATAGAAGAAAATACATATACACTTAGATATCTACAAATAAATATATGTCACATGAAAATAAAATAGTATCCACTGTCACTTTAGCCCACCGCAAGTGGCTAAAAATATTGGTGATAAACATTACATTTTCTAACAGAAATTTAAACAATGTTTTTCCATTGACTAGTTTCTAATCCTAAGTAATAACAACAGCTCAGTTCTCTTTACAGAATATCAAATATTTATATTTAATAACAAGCTCTGTGTAGTGGATTGTTTCTTTTCATAATAGATTTAGAAAATTTTATATTTTTAATAGACTGAAATTGACCTGCCACGGACTAGACAAAACGAACCACCTTAATAAAACTATAACCTTATAGCAACTAGCGACTAGCTCTCTCGAAACATTCCATTGTAAAGATTATGTTTTTCAATAAAATCAAATTGACTGAGATAGTACTCGTAGATCGACGTGTCCGTGCTAACTCTTCGGAGAATTAAACTTCAATGTCACAAGTGGCATCGTTGCAGCCGATGGGGGGTGAAGGGAGGCTTCGAGGGCTAATCAAATCTTCCAAACGTGCTAAGTACAGTCTCTGCAGGTATCAACTCTTTCTAATTGGTCCATTCAAATCTGAAAATTTTAGCGTTACCGCATTTTTTGTCGACTTTTATCATCTATTTTGTAAACGACTCAACGTTAATGAATGTCCGAATGACTGTCCATCATCTACTGCAAATGACGTGCTTATTAACTTTCAAGAACAGAAACTATAAAATAAACTAGTTCGTTGCAGTCGCTAGGCATATAGCTTCGCTAGCTCTTTATATTGGAGCGTAATACTAAAAAAATAATAAAATTAATAAAGTTTAGTAAATTTAAAAAATTCCATAGGAATCAAAACTTAAAAAAACGCACGCTTTTTGTTTCAATGGAAAATCCCATAGAGCCAATGTTTTTTTGGTCATAACCTTTTATTTTTGCGATTTTTGGGCTCCGTCACGATATAGTCCTAAACCTGTTAATTCGATTCCACACAAAAATTATTAAAATCGGTTAAGAACTCGGGAAGTAATAGCGTAACAGACATTGCATAATTGAAGCTGATCCATGGGAGCTCCGCTCCAAAACCTTAAAAAAGTTACCTTGACAAGGAGATTTTTCACAGAGAATTTAGGCAGGATATGCATATAAGTAAAATATAATTTTCTCACCTGAGTGTTGAATTTTTATTTGTAATAATCATGACATCTTTTACCGGTTTTAATTTCTTTATTAAATAAGCCTATATGCAGAGCTTATTTTGTATATGTGGAGTGCACGCCTTTGGTATAAATAGGGTTAATTAATTTACTGTTACTCTTACATTTGTTGCCTTTTTACTGTTTAAGCATACGAGTAATAAGAACCAGAGATAAGTCGAGTACACTAAAATTTGAATAAAATGTCAATAATATTGCTAATCTTCTAAATTGAAACAAGAGGGTACTCAAGAGTCACGATAACAGCTTAATATAAGTGGCCCCCGGGATGGCTGAATGCCACAACGTCGCTTGACACAATGTCGTGATGTCCTGCCGCGCTGACACGACTACTCGCTTAGGGAAAACTTGACCACAGCACGAATCCAAACCTACAATGGTAAATGGCAATTAAACATATAATTAATGTTATAACGTTATTTAATTTCTTTGTTTGACGTCCTACAATTTTCTTAATTGAAAAAAAGAAGAGATTCTTGTCTGGTCTTCAACGTATATCACAAAATTATTCTCGTTTTTTTAATAGTGTCGCTTTAAAAATATTCCAGTTGATTATTTGAGTCATGATGTAATCAAAATATAAATTATTTAATTTTAATTTATTTCTTAAAAATGCAAGTCAAAGCTTTGAATACGGATAAAAATAAAATTAAGGTTAAATAATGTGTGTACTAGAACGAATAATCTCCGCTTTTTATTTGTTTGCTTGATGAGCTAACCAACGACTTTTAGATTCTACTTGATGCCAAGCCAATTCGCAAGGCTCGCTGCCTTGAAATGAAATTACTAAATTTAAAAGAAATAGGTACATAAAATTAAAATCTTTGCAACTTTACAATCACACTGCGTTTAAAATAATAAATTAAGACAATAGAAGAATATATATATTATATTATTAATTTAATAAAAAATGTTTTTGTGTTCTATGACGTGTAAATAAACGTTAGGTATGTAGAATGTCTCGAGGGTTTGCGCGAGTCCAATCGCGCCTGTAGAAGATGTATTCCAGGCTTATTTCTACATGAAAAATATCACATTTTCATTTGTATCCACTTCAATACTCAGTTAACCGCTTACCACAACAGAGTTACACTTTATTTGAGTCGATTTTTTATTAATTCTTTGAACTGTATAATTAAGATCTCCAATTAGGCAGGGCTGGGAGCAGTAAAGGCAAGTGGTTGCGAATTAAGTGGTGATATTGTTAATTAGTTGCGCGCATTGTTAATTGCGACATCTGGCGTCTTTAGCTTGCGGTTGCCTGGGCTCGGAACAATCGCTTGCGCTTGTTATAGGTACTTGGGTCTTATTTATGGCATGAAAAGAGAAGCGGTGCAACACTCACCTTGTAGCAGTGGCTTACTCTCAAAATCGAAACATAATGTATGATAATAATTTTTAATATAGAAGTCATTTCAATGCATAGGTATGCTTGAAAATCTAACTGAACTAGAATGTCAAAACTATCCTATTTAAATTGCGTGCTTGCTTTTTGAAAAGATTAAACGAGCCTCACTTGAGAAAAATTAAACTATTTGTATTTCTTGTCATAAACGTCTATCTAAACCATCGTTTAGGGAAAATTAAGTAACCGAAAAATTAATTTTTTATAATTACATACAGGTTATACCGCAATTACTGCAACGTAATTAAAAAATGCAAATGTCATTACTTCAAACACCTACTAGGAAAATCAACATTTAACTCTAAATTATTGTGGAAAACCGTAAAATAACCCGCTTTAAACAATTGAAAACACCTTGCACTAGACTTTTTAATCTGACAGCAGATTAAGAATACTGTGGAATTATCCAAACGGCTAAATTGTTAAACAACTATTTCTCGAAAGTTGGTCAATCACTCGCTTAAGATATGATCAATAATACTGCAAATTTTGCGCTCAACTTTGGTCACTAACAACCCTCATCATTTGTGCTGCTGGATACTATTCCCTTATAAGTAGAGAATACGATTATGAGCGTTGACTCTAACAACGTGTCTATATATGATAACATACTAACATCTTTTTTAAAATTTTGTTTAAAGAATGAGGAGATAGATATGATATCAAAGCAATTATAAACTAATTTCTTTTCTTACATTGCTGTCGAAAAAATGGAAAAATAACTTTATGAAAAAGTTGCCTCAATAAAAACAAATAAATTTAAAATTCGCCATATGGTTTTGGTTGTTGTTTGAGAGCTCATATCATATATAATATCACTGATAATAAACGAAGTTGATAAAAACCATAGATGTATAATAGTATCTTTAGACCTTAAAAAAGCATTTGACACCGTATCTACCCCCATCCTTTCAATACAACTAGAAGATCTTTGTATTCAAGGTCACACTCTGTCCTTGTTCATTATATTATTAAAGGCAAACTATGAATCATGATTGATTAACTATAATGGATACTGTTGATGCTTACTACGAAGTTCCACAAGGATGTGTTATGGGCCCGACTCTATTCTTAATATATATCAGCAAACTTTGTAAAATGAAACTCAATAATAGCTATATATTTACTTATACTAATGATATCACTATCGAGTTTATAGGTAGGTACCACATGGATATTTGTAAACAATCCGCGGAATAGGGCCTGGCCACGCCGGGTAAATCGCTAAACGAGAATTCGTTAATTTTGAACACATTGAAGGCAAACCATATCTGTTTTACTATATACAGCAGCATTCAATCCGAATTCACTTTAAATATATAAATTTATACTTGTGGATAATTAATCGTAGTGTTGTCGCCCCTATTGTCCTCAAATTAATCAACTGTCTAATATGAAGTATTTAGCTGTAATACTAAACCAAAGATTTACTATCTTGAATTTATGTCAACTTATCTAAGAAAAACAATAAGGCGGTGTATAATAATTATTAGTTCCTAAATTATTAGCCATAAAAAATTACAAACATATCACGACTGGAAAATTTTACATCTTTCTATTCACAGTACCGGCTCATGTAAAAACGACGAGAGGCGCTATACATACTTCGCCGAGGATCTCCATCGAAGTACTACAGTTCATCGTCACGTCGTACAAGTTCTATGGCAAAACCGGTTTTCCTCGCCCTTGGATGGTGCGTAAAAAGAACCAAAGTCTAGTAATCGCTGTTAAGCATGTAAAACAATTCGAAAACTCGGCTGTCTAGCGCCCGGTTACTTTTCTCTGTACACCCATAAGGCGGCCCTCACGTTTCCACCCTATAAAAATTACAAAAATATCATAGCCACACATTGCCTTGTTACGCAAGCCATCGCCCCGATTCCCCAAGACAACAACCGAATGCACGAGCCGTTAACACCGCGCAACGTGACCACGCACCGCTGACGTCCTTCACCGTAACGTAGATATTTCTAAACGCATTCTTGTACCAGCCCTCGGTAGAGAATTAATAATTTTATCATGTAATTTAAATTATATTTTTTTATTAAATAAAATATAACTTAGCTGTTTAATTCCCTGGACGAAAACTGAGAAGACATCGGAATAAAAATCTAACAAAGCCAACACTAATCTCAACGTGAGAGTGCATGAATTACGAGTATATTTGTAACTGAGTGACTGAACACTTGTGTTATAATTTTCGTATGTTGTCTCTCCCTATAAATAAATAAATACCAACAATTAGTATACCGCCTAGGGGCAGAGTATATTTGCCTGAACTACACATACCGATCATTTCTAATTTTAATACTGCAATACTATCTTCCAATAGCTTTCATTTATGTACAAATGACTTTTGGCACCACATACCTTACTCCTAGTATCTTGAAGTATTGCAGTTGGACAAGCCGGTTTTTAAAAAGAGCTATAAATGCTACAATATTAATAAAAAAACTTAACTTAAATGTTGACGATGACATTTAGCTATTACCATACTAAAATGTCATCAAAATCCGTCGAGTAGTTTTTGCGTGATGCGTGCTCAAACATACATACAGACAGACAAAATGTTCAAAAATTAGTGATTTCGCTTCCTCTACTCTCATTACTAGCCATTTGGTTTAAGGTGGACTTGACCTGTTTTATTCTATATCTTTACAGTTTTATTCTCGTATGTATAATATCGTAGGTAAATAGTATAATTCCGCACTTTAAATACGGCGTCATCAGTTCAAAATCACATATCTTATTCTTATTTGAAATCATCATTAATACCTGGTAATAATTACTGAAACAAACTGTAATTTATCTAAGCTGTTTTTTAGTATCGTTAAGAAAAAGCATTCATTCACTCATTCATTACTCACTCGTAAAATCACAATATCGATGAAGTTGACATCACTATTGTGCAAATTAATATTGTACAAATTAATAAGGGTTGCTGATTACAAAATAAAAACAATTTGTCCTGTGGCTCGAAAAAAAATTTTGGTTTCTCGGAAATGATCGGGTGTGCTGGTTAGGCGATGGTACCCTTTTAACCGTGCTTTTTTATGAAGTCAGGGACACTGTAGGTATATACAGCATTAGTACTCTTAATGTTTATGAGCGCGGCCCAGCATGAATAAAAGGGCAAATAGTTTGATTATTATTTTAATTAATTATTTTATTTATTATTTTATATTTCCATGTTGTGTAGCAAAGAATAGGCTTCAAGCAGCCGCAAAATTGTAGGTATGTACTTAATACTGAACTAAAAATAAACACGCAACGTACATTGTTAAAACGAAATTATAATTGGTAATTAATTAATACAAAATTACAGTTATTTATTACCAACAAACTATTTCTAATTTTTGTCTTAATTAATTGAAATGCGATAATGGTCAACCCTAGGTAGTCTCGTGGGGAGTGCAGCCATGACGTCATCAAACGAACTTTGAGCGCGAAATTTGAAATTGTAGTCTGCTAAAACATGAAATTATGAATTAAATAATAATCAAAACCTAAAAATTATGCTTACAAATGAAAGGTGACGCCATCTTTTTGCATACCAGATATTTTCGATTTTTTTTTACAGTAGAAAACAGCACAGGCAGGCATTTTCGTGGGAGCTCTGCACGGTAAGACGTTCTGATTATTGTGGTTTTAAAATGGCGGCTCAACTAGTTTTATATAACGCACAGGATTCCGATGCTTGTGCATTTGGCAGAGGGGTAATGTTAGGCAAAGGCTACTCCAGTCCTGTCTTGTTTACTCTGAGGTTTATCTACATGTGGCGTGCGAAAATGAGATGAATGTCGATATCGATAACTTTTCTACAATCGTGCGCGAGATATTTCGAGTACAGCTTCCGAGGCCGTGGAGGTGACTATAAAGGATATTATTCAAGACAGGACACATGAGTAGTTCACAATATGATTTCAATCATAACAGACCGTATGGACGACAGCTTTCCTTATACGTACCGTTATATCTACCAACTTGAAACTAAGAGGTTTTAATATTTTTTGTATTTCCTCTGTCCTCCCGGTATACGTGGTGTATTACGGAGACCATAAAAGGGAACTTTCATATTCAACAATACTCCGACAAAAAGCAGAATAGATTGCTTTCAGACTAAACAAATTGCTAAAAGGTTTACAAGTCCTCGAGATGAATACCAACCTACGATATGATCTATGTTCTATATGATCTATATGGGCGGCGAAAAGAATCCCTAGATCTCTTACGGTATGTGTCTGTTCGATTATTTAGTCATTTAAGTGATACGCACAAATGAGTCAAGTTTTTTTCAGGTAAAACTATTTTTTTCTTTATTGTTTCAATAAGCTTTTGTACGCAGTTTCATGTCAACACCATCGTAACTATATAAATATGGGGTTATACACTAATGTTGAAAGCTTATTATTATTATTCGATGTAAGATTAATGCTTTCTTTTACGAACCTGTAAGTTAACAATGCTGCTTCAGAAGTTCGAAAGCGCACAGGAAGACGCCAATATCAAGCCGGTTTTAACTTCGCCACTAAGTTTTCACGTAATGCTCAATTCCTGACACAGTCAACTAACAAATGCTGGACATCTCCAATTCTGCCATACATTGTGCAATTAAGGGAGCTAGCTTTTTTCATTAGCTGTCCAAACTTGTTTAGTGGAACGTGTCCAGATCGAATTCTATGAGCGGTTACAATTAAAGACCTACTTTACTAAATATTGCTAAACCAAGGAATGTGTAGAGTCTCAGATTGCACAACTCTGTATCATATACCAGAGGACTTAGACCTTTCAATGGTATTTTTTTTATATTTAGGAATAAACTCTACACAGCTTATTGAAACCTGTTTCATTTGTCCTGTGCAGCACCAAGTTTGGCCAATATCGGCAGCTTTGTGGCATTTACTGATATTTACGATAATATTGTTGCGGTCGTAACATATACGCAATCTATTCAATGCGTGCTACGTGAGTGCAACAGTAACAGAGTGAAGCCTCTCTAGTTTTAGAATTGCCATGTATGTAATATTGTCACTATTACACAGTTTTTATATACAGGGTGTCCCAAAAACGACACGTCACAGTGACACTGGAGTTAGGCCAGCACAAGAGGCATCGAACAAGCCTAACATGACCTCAGTAAAAGTTGCTCGGTTTTCAAGATATTTCCAATTTAAACTTTTTCTAAATTTTCAAGTTTCTTAACATGTTCAGTGCTAGCATTATGTTAGATAGCCCTCAGGTTTCCATTTTTCTTTTGCACTCTTGTTGCGAATAGTTGCTTAAGATGATAGAAGTGTTATTTCGTTGACAACTTATGTAAAATGTGGAAAAATACTGGATTGAACTTGAAAAAAATTGAACAACGAAAAATAACTTTCAACTTTGATCACTTGCCGTGAAAAAAATTTCAAAGAAACTAAATGAGCAAATAACTTTAAAAACTTGCATGTGTTATGCCAATTCCAAAATGGTATAACACATGTATCTTATTGGTTTAATAAGTTTACAGTAAATGCTCGAACTGTCTCCCTTGAACTCTAATACATAAGTGACATCGCCTAATAAAATTACGGCTCAATGTTCTTAAGCTGATTTCTGATATGGTGCGAGCTGCATCGAATACACGTCGCCGTAACTCTTCTTCGGATCTTATTGGTTTCGCATAAACTTTGTCTTTTAGACAACCCCAATAAAAGAAATCTAAGGGATTTAGATCCGGGGAACGCGGTGGCCATGAAATTGGCCCCTGTCGCCCAATCCATCTTTCGGGGAATGCGTTGCTTAGGTACTGACGTACTGGTAAGGCATAGTGTGCTGGGCAGCCATCTTGTTGGAACCACATCCTTCGTCTCAGCGCCAACGGAGTATCTTCCAATAATACAGGAAGGTTGTTTCGCAAATGTTCTAAATAATTTTGTCCATTCAGAACAGGCGGCAACTCGACCGGTCCCAATATTTGACCGTTGAAAATTCCCGTCCACAGATTAATTTTAAATTGGTACTGTGATCGGTCTTCTCTTTTTTCATGTGGGTTGTCTAATTGCCAGCTATGGATGTTGTGCAAATTGATATACCCATCCCTTTTGCAGGCTGATTCGTCGCTCCATAACACTTCATTGAAGAAATTTGGATTTTCTCTCCATTTCTGAATCATTGTCCGGCAAAACTGGACACGCGCAGCGTAGTCCGCCGGAAGCAGTGTTTGGACGCGTTGGATATGGTAGGGATGGTATTTGTGGCGTTTTAAAATTCGATGTGCCGAAGATTTGGGAACACCAGTGCGGCGTTCAATAATTCGCACTGAAGTTCCTGGCTCCTCTCGTACTTGCTCTAACACCACGTTGTCGTCAACAGTCCGAGGTCTTCCTTCTGAGTGACTCACTCCAGGTAATCTGCCATCACGATAAGCGTTCACAACTCTTAAGATCACTTCGTAAGTCGTCGGATTACGGATTGGATATCTTTCGGAGTATAATCTTGCAGCCAATCTTGCGTTGTACGAAACATTGCCTCGATTGGAAACCTGCCTGGTTTCGCCGTAAATCAAGTGCATGTCCGAGTAGTCACGGTGAGTGTATTGGGTACCACGATTTGCCATCGTTAATAAGACAGTTCCGTAAAGCAATATCAGTGTCCAACAGAGCGCCGAGTTGTCGTTCAAAACAGAAATCAGAGTCCAGAGAAAAGCCAAGTCGATTTAAATTAAGGAATACACGGAAACAAGGAACGCAGAGATTAACACGGTTGTCGTACGAAACGCAAGGTAACGAACTGTCGTAACAACTTGATTTGCAGTGCAGGGCCATAAGAATTAAAACTACAACCCCTCTTTCTTCTCCATTTCTTTGAAAAGATGATAACGACACGTACGTCAAAAACAAAGCTATTTGCTTACAATATCTAGCCGACAAAAGGGTAATAAACTATCCTTATCTTTCATTCTCATGCATTTGACAAACAAAAAAGCTAATAGATAACAATAACAATGCCTTATCGTTGCGCGTGACATTATTTTTTTACCTGCTAGCGGTAGCTTCCGGGGTTCCTAGTATTAGTGAAGCATTAAAAAATCGTATAATATTAAAATAAGACACATGTGTTATACCATTTTGGAATAAGCATAAGACATGCAAGTTTTTAACGTTATTTGCTCATTTAGTTTCTTTGAATTTTTTTTCACGGCAAGTGATCAAAGTTGAAAGTAATTTTTCGTTGTTCAATTTTTTCAAGTTCAATCCAGTATTTTTCCACATTTTACATTAGTTATCAACGAAATAACACTTCTATCATCTTAAGCAACTATTCGCAACAAGAGTACAAAAGAAAAATCGAAACCTGAGGGCTATCTAACGTAATGCTAGCACTGAACACGTTAAAAAACGTGAAAATTTTGAAAAAGTTTAAATTGACAATATCTTGAAAACCGAGCAACTTTTACTGAGGTCATGTTAGGCTTATTCGATGCCTCTTGTGCTGGCCTAACCCCAGTGTCACTGTGACGTGTCGTTTTTGGGACACCCTGTATATTAGTCTAAACCAGCTTCTAAACATGGGTGCCACATTTCTGCAGAATTCGACAAGTGTAAGTACTACATATTGAAACCGTTTGGGGTTAAAATAATGGGCCCGTGGGGTCTTGGAGCCCACGAAATATACAAAGACCTTAAAAAAAATTATAGAGAGGTGAAGTGATCGGAAGGTTGGTTTGTACATCGCTTAGAGGAATTTTAGTATACCTAGAACATTATTTTTAAGATAGTTAACATGACCTTTCAATATATATTTTTTTTATTCCAATTGTCCAATAATAAACTTATAACCCGTCCATTTTCAAAGCCAGGGTGAATAGGCACCTTTTGGGTTAGCTCGTTCCATCGTGGATTCTGTCTTGGCCCCCGGGCTTGATTAGGATCAAGAGCGAACTCATCCTAAATAAAAAAAATCTTTAATTATCATAAATTTAATCGTAATAGAAACGAGAGATATAAATTAAATATGCCAACAATGTTTTGAAGCCGGTGCCAGATTTAAAATTTATAATAAACGTTGTCGCATACTAACTGACTACAAAGTAGATACGTACGTTAGTTACTTTTTTATAAATTTTAATAGATAGAAGTGTAAGGAGACGTTAAATTACCAATTTCCCCAAAGTTCTGAAACGCAAAATTTTTCGATACAAAATTGATATAATACATTAACTTTCACGGAACTCTATAGCAAGTCATATAAAAGCATTCTTTACACGCCTACGAGGAATATTTGGCGGTTGTTAAACTGACATGCCGCGAATTTGCTGAGCTCATTCGCGACCACGTTACGAGCGAGGCACGCGGCTCCGCGGTTTCAGTCCCTTTCCACTAATATTAGCCATAAAGCATGAGATCTATCGCGTACTTCAGCCTTTTTGCCGTTTTCCTACTGTTTTTACGATTTAAAAAAAGATGTTGCTGTAGTGATTTCGGTTCCCTTAGAACTATTGGACAGGAATTGTTTTTTAGGTTATGCTCTAATAGTTTAATAATTATTTTACTCAATGCCAAAAGTTACTCTTTGCCAGTCAATCAATGGCTTCGTAACGAAAAAATGAAAGGATTGAAATAAAAAAGGAAAATAAAAGACATTTTAAAACTTGTTTGTATGCAAACACATGGGATCATCAATGACGCAGCTCTTCGTTACGTGAACTGGTTTGGTGGGTTGTCATCATTAGTTTTATCCCAAAAGTTAAAATTTTAAGCCAGCCATCTAAGTAATTCCATTATCCTCCAATTTCCGGATAAATAACTCTATATTTCTTGATGAAATGAGCTTTTAAAAACATTACAAAGTGCTATTAGGCTAAGTGATGGATTCCTCACGATGCATACATCGTTGCGGTTGAATTTAAAAATATTGGACCCTGTTGTTTAGTATTTAGACCCTTTGCTCGTAGGCACGAGCGAAGGTTCGTTAGACATAACATAATATAAATAGCTAAGAGAGAACTTCACTCGCTTAACAGCTAATATTATTTTTAATTATTATCGTAGTAGACAATATTGAAGAAAAAATAGTCAATAACCCAAGTGGGCCTAGTACGGTTTGGTATGTGCTAAACAAAGACCATACAATCGTATAACGTCCGGATGTGCTCATGGTAATAAATATTTGAAGAAGGACAGAAGCAAGATAGCCACGACTCCCTTGAGCTGCTCATAATATATCCATATAGAATGACTTCTTTCCGTTGAAGTGTGAACAAAACCATATTTTTCGTAGCGCTCAACTCCTCTAGTTACCACGTTCTCTGATTTATTGTCATCTTCGTACGTGAGCGGCTGTTAACAGCGAAATAATTCGTCCGTATTTTTAAACGAAAAACTTGGAAATAAAGTGCCCACTTTTAACGTAAAACTCTTAAGAACGCCATCTACTGTCTGCCTTGCATACTAGATGCATTTGTAAACGCATGGTTAAGCACTAAGTATTTTATTTGGATTGGAAGCATTATGTAAAGAACTACTTCGTAAAAGTGGAAGTAACAAATTAAAAAATTACTTTCTAACGTTATTATAGAAATATTTTTCCTATAATTTTAATTATATGTCTTCCACCCGAACCCCAACAATTTTAAACAGTTTTTTTGCAAGTAGAAATTAGGCACAGAAACTTTTTATTTATCGTATTAGCAAAGAGTAAATAAATATCGATACTGTTCTAAATAAAACAACTTCAATAAAATAAATATCATTACAAGTTCAATGCATTAAATTGCTCGAAAATACTTTGCGTAGATACGTATCCCTTTTACACGAAACTCGTTCCTCGACTTTTTTCCATACAGGCGGCGTCACGTCGATGGGTGCCATTTTTCACACGCGACACGGAAACGCTCTAAACAGCGGGACTCGATTAGTGTTCCCCTCCTCCCCATCCCCCCACATTACTCAGCCTCACATACGACCACGACAGTCATGTCCTAAATAATTTATGAGTTAAAAGTGAAACCCCCCAAATTCATCAAACGGCTCGCTACATTCCGCAGACCTGGGATATGAAACACTTGAGCTAGCGAACAGTTTTCTTCTGTCTTTTATACATAAATGAACACGAACAATCCTATTAGATGGTCGATGACATGACTTGGGTAAGTCTACGATTGCAATAGCTAAGCAACTTTTGAAAAGGCTCGAGATTAGATGGGTGACCAGAAATGTTTATATCATGGTTCGCAATGATTGAAAGACGAATTAAACTGTTGCTGTTAAAACATTACGGTAAGGCTGTCGTCAACATATTATACCTTTAATCTTACACACTCATCAGGGAAGTACGCGAATCTTGAACGTTTGAGTCGATTTTCTTTTTAAAAAAAAAAAGATTAATTGCTGTCATAACATTATTATTATCGTTAATATTAAATTAGTTGTCAGGTTTTCTTTTGTCTTATAACATTGTGATTTTACTAAGTAATGTAAAAAAAACAATTGTAATGAATTTCATAACAAATAAAGCAATTTTTTTTATCCATGACATTACATGACACGTAGATATGGCACAATACTGCCTTCACGAGTAACAAAACGCGTATGAGATGAATTGAACAATGTGTTTTAGCGTAGAGAAATAGCACGCATGCAAGCAGCCTTCTGGAGCAAAGTATAAACAACTTTGAGAGATTGCGAAACTTTCCAAACAAATAAAGGATAATGATATTCACTTTCATGGAAAAACGTGACGGGTGAAGTTCACCTGTCAGTTTTATTTAGGTTCATAAACAATATTACAATGTTTTCCTTAGCTTATAAAGGTTATAGTGTATCTGCGAAATAACAGCCGACTATTGGTTGGGACGCTTTTCTTAATTTATATTTTGTTTTATATCGCGGTTCACGGCAAAAGAAAATAATGGAAATCTAGCCATACGATTTTGTTTTTTTAAATACAATATTGATGTAAGAGATATATGTATGATTGATCTCCTAATTTAGCCTCAGCTATGATAGCTGTTTTTGAGTGCTGTCACTCATAATTTTTTTTTACCTGTAGACCTGTTTTGATTTAATATAGTAGATATACATATCTCTCTTTTTAACACAGATATTCAAATCGTGATTCGTAGCTTTGATATACGTCTTTCCAATTATTGTGTCTGCGTAAGCAACAATCATAAAACGAAATGAGGCATATTTTTTACATCTTTTACGTTTCAAGTGTTTTTTAATTATTGAGTATGAAGGATAACTATAGTAACATTGATATTTTCACATGCTTTTTCTGTTAATGTGTCGTTATCCAATACAAGTGCTGTATCGCAATGTTTAACTCCGTAAACGTAAATGCTTTGATTTTCGTAGGCGTTATCACGGAATAAATAAATAGGCGTTATGTACTAATACCATGTAAGACCGAAACAATTTAGCAGAGGAGCAGAATCACGTGGTATAGGCATTGTTTGCTAAATAGAAATTCCGGTCATTAACTATTGTAATAAATTGTATTAAAGCAATTTTTGGCAACTTGGCAAAAATTTAATTTGGCAAATACGTTGTCAACATGTGGCCACATCTAAAAAATATACATATAGGATTTAGTTTTATAATTATATCTTAGTCAATAGTTTGACTACAATATTTATAAATTACTAGCAGATTCCCGCAACTGGTCCAAATAAATTCGGCTTAATTACGCACCCCTATATAAATCGGAAAATTCGGTTGAATTTATGTGATTTTATTAAACTGGTTAGTTTAATTAAAAATTCCGATTTACTCTAATGCGACATATAAATGGAATAATATATTATCATATGGCATAAACATTTTTTGCTGATGGTATAAATATAAAGATCGATGTTAGAACTACTGAAGCCACGTTCAGTTGACGGCAGCAAAAACAGTTAGGACCTTAGGTCGACATTAGCCGCCTTTTAGGTCTGCTCCTGAGACTTATTTATGGTCATCGAGAATAAAGTGGATACGAGAAATTGGGTGAGTTTGAACTGGGGTGGAAAATTGTTTGGAAGTAATGATATTTGCGGTATGGACACAGTTTTGATTGAATCATTTTTAGTAGGAATCTCAGCTTCGATGATTTTGCTTTGCAAAACAATAACAATAACTTAACAATAATTGCGCAATTAAGATTTCGAAGAAGCACTATCGGAACTCCGAGTTAAGGTATAATTTTGTGTGTGGAAAGACCGCTCGCATAATTATGCATGTTAAATCTTAAGTATTTTTGTGATCTTAAATACCTGGAAATTGGGAGGCACTTCCGAGAAGTGCCTGGCGAAAGAAAGTCGGACAGGGGCACCGACCTCCGTCTTACTATTTGCAAAAAGAGCTAACTACATTACCGGGTCTTGCAATGTGTGTCTTTGGTGGTATTCATTTTTTGATCATTGGATCCCAAGCAGGTGGAACGCTCCAACCTTCCTCTCTATTGAAATAAGAATGTTACCTGATTTCAATAACCTCCCATAGCATCCTAGGAACAAATCTTTGTTCTCTAGTGAGAATTTGAGGTCTATCGAATCGAATATAGTGTAAGTAGTTTGGCCCCTCAAAAGCATGCACACACACACACACACACACACTGCAGACCTATTATCGCGCCTATCGGCTACATGTTCTTTAATGCGCGTCCCTTGGTAAGCGAAGGAATTGGTTAATCATCCTGGCTGGGAAGTGTTAATGGAAACCCGCTTCAGAATATTCCCAATCTTATCAGTGACCCCTTCATGGGCAGCAGGTTGACGTTCCACTGTGGCTGGTTTGATGCGGCCTCTGTGATGTAATCTTGGTACTCGCAACTCGTTATCTTGTAGTTATCGCTTGACATTCTAAAGCTTAGCAGTGAGATGTTTTTGGTCACAGATGCCGAGAGTTCTGTGAAACAAAGATTTACCTACGATAGCCAACTGTATAAGATGGTATTGAAAGTCTCCATTTAAATATTTATTTATTTTATTTAAAAATCTTTATTGACCATAAATATAAAATGGTACAAAAGGCGGACTTAATGCTAATTGCATTCTCTCCCAGTCAACCTTTGGGAAAAAGAAACTTAAATGCGGATACAATAGAGATATATACTTAAACTTATCAGTTTAACATACATATTACATTATATACAAAACATACATTACGTATATAACTATATTACACTACATATATAAACCAAATATATATATATATATATATATATATATATATATATATATACATACAACTAAATACATTAAATAAGTTACAAAAATATGATGATTCCATCACTCACTCAAGGTTTATAGCAATTTTACTATTACTATAAACCTTCAGTGAGGAAAACGTGAACTTTCTTTTTAAACGTAATCCTACTGGGAGAGCTACGAATAGAGTCTGGGAGGCCATTCCAGAGACGTATAGCTTGGAGTGTGAAAGAATTTGACATAAAACCAGAACGGTAGAGAGGAATAGACAGAGCAAGAGAATCAGCAGAGCGAAGTTGGCGCTTATGAGAATTACACAAATAATTAAATTTGCATTTCAAGTATTCTGGGTAGTGGGGATTATTTACTATAGAGTACAGTGAACTAAGTAGTCTCGACTGCCTGCGCTGACGAATGGGTAGCCAATTGAGTTGCGATCGGTAAGCAGAAATATGATCATATTTCCGCAGGCAGAAAATAAAACGGATAGCATTGTTGATAAGGCGGTCCAGTTTATTAAGAAGCTCTTCATTTAAGTCAGGATAACAGACATCAGCATAATCAATGAGTGGGAAAATGAGGGAAATAACTAGTGCAGTCTTAGTTTTGATGGGTAGAACATTTTTGAAACGGTTTAAGAAACGCAAAGAAGATGTAACTGAACGGCTCACCTCAGCGACTTGAGTAGTCCAGCTAAGGGAGCAGTCGATGTGTAAGCCGAGATTTTTGACACTAAGATTGACAGGGATGGCAGAGTTTTCGTACATGATAGGGCGAAGGGAACTGTTGTCAATCTTAGCAAGTTGTTTCGAGCCGCCCACAACAATAGCCTGACATTTTGCCGGATTGACCACAACACCGAAGTCTGCTGACCACTTACTGATGCTATCAAGGTCTGCATTTAACTTTAAGATAGCGGAATTTACCTCCTCTGCACTTGATTGAGCATAAATCTGTAGATCGTCAGCGTACAAATGGTAAGAGCAGCCAAGCGATAAGGTAAGGAAATTAATAAAAATGGAAAATAAGAGAGGAGAAAGTATACCTCCTTGAGGAACACCAATCGATAAATCCCTCCAAAGTGATACCTCGCGGCCAACACGCACCGCCTGTTGACGGCCGTTAAGATAATTAAAGAGCCAGTCCAATACCAGTGGGGAGAAATTAAGATACTTTAGAGTAGCAAGTAAGATATCGTGGTCTACCATGTTGAAAGCGTTGGAGAAGTCGATGAGAACGATGATAGTGACCAACTGATTCTCCATGCCCAATCTTATATCTTCAGTAACCTTAAGAAGAGCAGTTGTTGTACTGTGTCCAGGGCGAAAACCAGATTGAAAAGGAGTTAAAAGATGTTTGGAGTAAATGAAAGACGATATTTGCTTGTGAGCCACTGCTTCCAAAATTTTGGAAAGGAAAGGGAGGATAGATATCGGTCTAAAGTCATTTAAATGTTGAGGAGAAGAGTTTTTTGGTAAAGGAGTGACATATGCTCTACGCCAGGTGTCGGGAAAGACACCTTTCTCAAAAGAGAAATTAATAATGTGCACTAAGACAGGAAGGATTTGATATAAAATAGTGACAATCATGACCCTACTCACATTATCACAACCAACTGCTTTGGAATTTATTGCTAAAATTATCTTACTAATTTCATCAAGTGTAACTGGAGTAAATGAGAAGGATTCCGAGAGTATCGGGGCCCTGGAGGTGATGTTACTGATGGTGTTGGCTTTAGTAAAAGGATTTAAAGACGAAGTGGAAGAAAAATGATTATTAAAGTCATCAAGAGAAAACGAGTGTGAAGACGCGTCGGGAGAACATTTACCCAAGCCAAGGGATCGAAGAAACTTCCAAATATTAGCCGAGGAACAATCAGTTACGTTTTCGTGAAAATATTGGCGCTTGGCAGCCCTTACCAATCGATTGCATTGATTACGTACAATTTTGTATTGACCCCACTTCGTCTCCGTTCTATCACGCTTATAGGCACGAAACGCGCGATCCCGTCGGCTCATTGCCACACGAACACCTTTACTGATCCACGGAGCAGGTGGTCGTTTTACACGAACTGCTTTTAAAGGAGCGTGGACATCGTACAAATTAAGTAAACATTGATTTAAATTAGAGACTTTTTCTTCAATTGTAGATGACCCGAGTAAAGCAGCAAAATCGAGTTTTTCCGTATCCGCTTTCAGCATGTTTAGATTGATCCGAGTAAAATTACGCATCCAGACAACAGTGGGTTTTGGTTTAGGTGGCCTCAATCGATATTGCAAAAAAATAAGGTCGTGTCTTGAGAAACCGGGAGCAGGTATCTGCCCATGGTTTAAAACATTTTCGGGGGAAGTTACAATTAAATCAAGCCAAGTGTCATGCGAACTAGGGTTACAATGCGTAGGACCCGAAGGCAGAATAGAGAGATTGACAGACTTGATAATGTTGGATAACTTAAGGGCTTGGGGAGTATTACTTAAAAGATCAGTATTGAAATCACCCATGATTATGTGATGTCTATAATCTGAAGAAAGCAGATCGAGTACAGACTCAAGTTGGGAGAAATAGTCTACCGTGGGCGGACAGTAAACAACTCCAAGGACCGTTTTAGCTCCTTTCAAAGATAATTCTAGGAAAATATATTCAGCCGAAGCACAGTAAAGCGATGGAGAAGATGCTAGAATTTTGTACTCTATTCCACCACGCAGGTAGATAGCCACCCCACCACCACGTTTGCCAGTACGGTCATTTCGAATCAGAACATAACCGGGAAGTGAGTAAGAAAAAGAGGAAAGACAAGGCTTAAGCCAGCTCTCTGAGACTAAAATGGCATGAAAAGAGGAAACTGAAAAGGTGTCTAAGAGATCAGAGAAATGAGAGGGTATGCTTTGAGCATTAATGTGGCATACATTAAAACCATAGGGTGTATTATGAATGACTCTGGCGAGTCGTGCATTTAATGTATTAGGCACAGACTGGGAATGAAGGCTAGATATAGAAGAGAAACTGTCATCACAGGCGGAGTAGTAGGAATCATCATCGGACATAACAAAAAAAATATATAAATAAATATATATCAAATGAAGTATATAAAATAATTATTTATATAAAGAAACACTCACGAACTATACCTGTCCTGCCGGTTGACTAGATTTTAACTATAAAAATTGAAAGAAAAAAAAAAAAAAAAGAACAACATTTAAACAATATCAGCAGTGTCAAAACGCAGAAAGCCAGGGTTATTACATTTTATGAGTAAATTATAAAAACTAGGCTGTATGGGTCTAGTACCCTTAACCAACATAACATTACAAACAAAAAAGAAAAGAAAGAAAAGTAAGGGTTATCAGTCTGTCAGAATAGACGAGACGGTAAAATAGTGAATGAAATGCAGTTAAAGATTAAATCTAAAAGTGGGTTAGTTTTGATAAAAAGTTATTTACAATTGAAAAGATTTACAAATATCTATCTGTATAAGTTGCCTTTTTTGTATGAGGGTTTGATTAGGATTTCTGCTGATTTGAATATCTAGGAATTTTATTGTGTCTCCAATTCCATATTAAATTGTATGTTGGGATGTATGGAATTGAGGTGACTTAAAAAGGCAGAAACTATATCTCTTGGTAGTATCGCAAATGTGTCATTTACGTACCTTTTGTAAAAGCGTGGACACACCGGTACCGTTGCTAGGTTCCTTTTCTCTAAGTCCTCCATGAAAATGTCGGCGACTAAAGGGAATACAGAAGAGCCCATTTTTACACCATCCACTTATAAGTAGAATGTGTCATATTGTATTCTGTGATTATTTTTTTTATCGCCCACACAGATTTTGTTATAACTTTATTATAATCTTATATATGTAAAGGTTACACAAATACAATAACAAGCATGATAAATAGTGAATAGCAAATGGTTATCATTATAAATGTTTAGCGCAGATAACCGTAGATATCAAAATTATATTTAAGCTACCATTAATGAACGAATCTAGTCTTTTGAGTAGTTATTTAGATTTTTACAGCGGTGATTAATGATAACCGCAATATTTTTTTATTTTTCTAGTAACTACATCGTTAGTTACTAAAGAATAATGGCACAATTTATGTTTGTGACTTTAGATTAATGTATATGAAACAAATTAAATTTTATTTTTTTTTGTTGCATTTTTTCAATGCTATTTTATATGATAAATAATTTTAATAGAAAATACTATAAAAAGCCGACTCGGCTCACACCTGAGAATAACTGATGAGCCGGGTCGACTTTTTATAGTAAAATAATTTATACAAATGAATTTAATTTCAAATGATTTTTCTTTGACCCCTTGTAAGAGCCGAAATTATTTTATGAGTATTTAATGAAATACCTACGTTAATACATTCGAAATGATACCATTAAATAGTGATGTGAGTATAATCGGTATGAATTTGATGTGAGTATAACCATGTAGATATTAATTAAACAAATGATCAATACGATCGATCAATTTTATAGATCCCATATAAGGATGGTTTTGTTTTTTTTTAATTTATTGAACTGCACGGTTCTTTAATATTTAATTAACCAGGGCTCGGATTCCTATGTCACTCAAAATAATTTAGTAAACGAATTCATATCCGAATTGCACATTTATATGCAGCAATCTCAAAAAACGATGTTCAAACAATTATGTAGAGTCTATTATAGTTCGCAAGAAGTGGGTAATAGCAGAGCCAATGCTTTCTTAGTCCTTACCAGTATTTTTGCTAAAACTCAGAACCACTTTCATGTGCGTTACGAAGGCGCATACAGAAAAGAGGTAAACGGGGAAGAAAAATAATTAATCTTAGAGGAGATAGTGGAACGATGACCCTAATAAGAGGGTTACGTAATAATATAATTGAAAAAAGAGTATACCTGGCACAATTCAATGTTGCTGCAGTTGTTTAGATGGTCGACGCACTGTAGGCTGCACCCACACTAAGACATTAGTTTGGTATCTAGGATAGGCTAGACATCAAGGAAATATCTCAGTACCAGCAGGTTTTTCTTGATGTGATAATTGTACAGGATCATAATAAATAAGATAATTATATTTATTGTTTGTCAAAATGTGTTTTTACTTGTTAGATTTAATCCTCAGTGTTTGTAGTTAACGGAACGAAAAAACTACTATATTTCTCGTACCTACATTTAATTTATATCGCTGTTGAAATAATTAATTTCAGTTTTACTCGTTTTATCCGTAAATGTTTTTATGGTCACTAATAATCACCTATCGGCTTCCATTTAATTTTAATCTAACGTGAGTATTATAATAACTGTAATATTAGCCATTTATTTATAACCTAAAAATTCATACACCAATATCTTTTTTCCGGCTTTCCTAAATGAAAATAGTTTTACTTCTATAAGTAAGAAGTTACACTGAAAGTAATTCCAATTCTTTGGGCATATTTTTTATTACAGGATGCTTCAATTTTATTCCAGACATTTTTAAGTATGGAGACCTGCCATTGTTCTTTGGCATGTCTTAAGCAAAAATAAAGATTAAATCTGTATACTTAAACAGTTTAGAAAGTATCAAGGCATATATAAACTCATACGGTTTGAAGAAATTACTTTGAATATAGTCTGCGTTCCAAATTAATTACACATATCGAAGTTATTATTGTTTTGCCGGTTATCTCCGGAAACCTAATAGGATGTAGGTAAAGATCGCATTTCATGGATAAGAACCTAACCTTATCAATACACTGTTATCTGTCTGCTAACTAGGCAGACAGTGAGTGCCCTAATCAAATTGAAAAAAGAACATTCAGTTTTTTACCAATATCCACAATTATACGTTTTACTTTTGTACTTTTTATCTTAAACTTGTTAGTGCTAATAACAAAAAAAACGGAATACGATAACTTCAACAACAAGCTATATTCTAGTCGTATTAAAGTACCAGGAGACATTTTTGAAATATTGTTAGTACATAAATAAATATTTAATAATTTCTTGTGTAGTTCTTTTTCTTTTGCACCTCCGCCAACGTTCACAGATCCACGGCCCCTTCTGAAGTTAAAATAGTCGTAACGTATTAACAGTGATGTTTGTATGTATTAACTGAATACTCCCTGAAGAAACCTTTACACTCTCAGCTATGAAGCGAATGGTTACACCTCTATCATTAAGGACAACTCCTCGGTTTTTTTTTACATTTTGTACGGTAACAGATATAAGACATCACATCATTGTTTGTCTATAACTAAATCGACCTTAAATTAAATAAATTAAATTTAATTCATTGTTCATTCGGATCTCACTAAACACAAACACTTTTTGAAAATAGCACGACTTACAGCAATTGGCGCCGATCACCAGCGTCAAATGACCGTACGACCCGACAGAAGCCATATTTGTAGGGGTTGTCGTGTGACGTCACAATAGTGGAATTTTTCTACTTAATATCCTAATAATATTTATTGTGTTTATCAAAATGTGTTTTTACTTGTTGTATTTAATCCTCAGCGTTTGTAGTTAACGGAACGAAAAAACATAACTGGGTCGTTCTTCTTTTTTACCGACAATGGTCTGTCCTTCGTCTTATTATGGCATCTCGTTGGAGTATTGATATTTACGGTTTTTTAATTCGGTTCGAATAAACGTCCATATTTTTCTTATCTATTAATATTATGTAATTTTTCATTTTCTCCAACCAACATATTTTTTCGTTTGTTTTCCGTAGAATGCCGTGACAGAGTGGTAAACCGAAATGTGGTCTCCACAGAAAAAGGCCACTCTGTCACATTTTTTTTTAAAAAACCAACATTAAAAAAGAATTAATATTTGCCGCAAAGGAAACTTTAATTAGTCCTAATGACAACACAGATGCAATTTCTCTTAAGTTCCACACAGAAACCACAATTATGGATAGTTCAAAAACCAAAAAAACAGAAAAACGTCGTTTCACTGTCGGTAAAAAAGAAGAACGACCCAACTATATTTCTCGTATTGTCCCCGGCAAATAAGTTACTAACTAAAGTAGTGAATAATGTACCTAAACTTTCTACTGCGCACGTCACATGATTTCAAAATCATGTTTAACTTATTTGCCGGAGACTATACCTACAGTTGATTTTAGTTCGATATACTTTTTTACCGACAATGGTCTTTCCTTCGTCTTATTATAACCTCTCGTTGGAGTATTGATATTTACGGTTATTTAATTCGATTCGAATAAACGTCCATATTTTTCTTATCTTTTAATATTATGTAATTTTTCATTTTCTTCAACCAACATATTTTTTCGTTTGTTTTTCGTAGAATGCCGGACAGAGTGGTAATCCGAAATGTGGTATCCACAGAAAAAGGCCACTCTGTCACATATTTTTTTTATAAAGCAAAATTAAAAAAGAATTAATATTTGCCGCAAAGGAAACTTTAATAAGTCCTTATGACAACACAGATGCAATTTCTTTTAAATTCCACACAGAAACCACAATTATGGATAGCTCAAAAACCAAAAAAACAGAAAAACGTCGTTTTACTGTCGGTAAAAAAAGAAGAACGACCCCTATACAGTAGACAGTAGACAAACAACATGGTTTGTTTGTCTACCTTTTAATTCGGAACAACAAAATTGAACCATGGATTAATTTATCTTTCTTTTCTATAATACTTTTTTTTCAGTACTCGGAATTTATCACGGCGCGTATTTCAGATATTTTTCACTTTTGGCTCAGCGATTCAAAGAAGTGTACAAAAAATGTTACAGTTCACGGTAACAACAGTCTCAATAGATACAGAACTACCTATCGTAAGACTGCCCAATCAGGGACAGCCTTTGGACAGTTAACAGTTTAACGCACGACAGATTGTGTTTTAACAGTTTCACTTCGATAGATCGAAATATAATTCATTATATTAAGCAGTATGTTACAGTTCACAATATTTCGACAGTTTTAAATCTCGCGAGATAGATTATAATCTAAAGGTATCCACAATTTTACGGTGACATATATACAAACTATACAAAGAGGCAGATATGAAGAGTTAAATTATGTTTTAATTTCATAGTTTCTTCTTGACAAGAAGTGGTTATATAGTGGGCGATCTATATATTTATCGTCCATAAATTAGAAAATATTTTAGAAATAAATATAGCTTTTTTTAGGCGGTATACGAAGAAGTTAATGTCGACGTAATGGCATTTTTCCCAGTTATACCTATCTTTGGCCTATAATCTCATTAATAAATACATTTACTTTTTCTTAGGAGTAGAATCAACAAAACTAAGTCGTTTATAAAAATCTTGGAAAAACCTATATAATAAAGAACTGTGCTGGGCAAATCAATGCCGCAGAAAGCGCCCTGTCCTCCACCCCACTTCGACAATAATTTCACTAGCTTAGTCTTAGTACTAAATCAGGCTCGTATTATAATAATATTCCTAGGAAGACAGCTATGAACAGAACACATAAATTTACGGTATATTAATTAGATCATAAATAAATTTCTGTTAATATTTGAATTCATAATCTCGGTCTTACTATTTTACTCCCATCATTATAAAATTTCGTCAAACCCTAGTTATAACTATATCACAACACGACTTTAACCATCTTACGGTGACTTCTATACGAAATAATTTATGTCGTCATGATGACATTTGGTCCAATTAGTCTTATCTGTGAGCCATAGATTTTTAAAGCATTATCTTTGATAGGCAGTATGAAATTCCGTATGAAATGGCGATAACATGCTAGCTAGGCGATAGACCCCTGATAATGCTACAGATAGCAGTACGTACGGACAACAGCACGTCAACCCATTACAAGCTGTCTTTTGTCAACTTAAACTATATGTTGGACTTTACGCTGAAAATCGTATGGAGAAAGACAGCTTTTTTACAGGTTGATATTGTACTATAGCAAATTGACGAACACAATTCAATAATAATGTTGGTCCACTATTATGATCACTTTAATGACTACAAAATGCAGGAGATCAATTCGTTACAATCTAGATTGAGCGGACGATACCTAGAGAGCAGCTGATCGCGTAGCTGGAAAATCTTTCTACTCTGAAATGAGTTACGATTAGGAATCATACCATTATTCAAAAGTCTTTGGTTTAATCAATTGACTGCAGGTTGGTGGTTTTAAAAGTCCCAGGTTCGAATTCTAGTAATATTGGTGGGGTTTATATACTTCATAATCAACTCAGCTGAAAGATGTTCACTGTTGGATGGAACTCTTTTCCAAGGAATTGATAAGTATTCCATAATCTGTGGAATCTCATTGATCTCATAAATCTAAAATACCTTATTACGAAAAACTACCCATTTTTTATCTATGTAAGGTTGTGGTAAATTCCTCCAGTATCATTAGACGACACCCTCAAGTGTGCAAGGCTGGTACTTTTTTACTCTACTGGACACGATACGGTGGTTTCCGGTAGAGTAATTGCGTATTTATAATTATTCTTGTTGAAATATTATATTCAATACTACCTATCCACAGTAGCAGCTTTGCTTACTTAAAAATTAAAAGATTTCATCAGGTTTATCACATCAGCCTGTTAAAATCCTCACTACTACGGCTTGGATGAAAACACAGGAGGGAGGGCGTGTCATTACTCACTAGGCATGCATAAGTATGGATTGTGAATGCTAAAGACTACAAGCAGGCAAACCAAGAACCGTCCCAAGGAGGTCAAGATATTAATTTTTTGTTTCCACATCCCAAGATTGGCCCTTGGGAAAACTTAACTTCCTCAATTATAGGCTGAAGGTGCTATCGTTAGTATTATAGAGTTTCTCAAAAGAATAACTTATTATTTGTGTTTTTTATATAAAAATCACATATTATAGATAATTATTTTATAAAAGGGGACTAACGTACCTATACCGCTTTTAAGTTTCGTTTTTCCCAAATCTTGGCTGGGATAGAATGCAATTAGCATTAAGACCACCTGTTTTATCATTTTATATTTATATTCAATAAAGCTTTTCACTATGGGTCTTGTGGTCGTTCACTATGGGTCTTGTAAGAAGGCTCATGGTCGCCCAGCGGGCAATGGAGAGAGCTATGCTTGGTATTTCCCTACGCGATCGAATCAGAAATGAGGAGATCCGTAGGAGAACAAAAACCACCGACATAACTCAAAGAATTGCGAAGCTGAAATGGCAATGGGCAGGACACATAGAGGGAGAACTGATGGCCGTTGGGGCGAAAGGTTCTCGAATGGCGACCGCGTGCCGGACAACGCTCAGTGGGTAGGCCCGCTACAAAGTGGACCGACGATCTGGTTAAGGTCGCGGGAAAACGCTGGATGCGGGCAGCACAGGACCGATCGTTGTGGAGATCCTTGGGAGAGGCCTATGTCCAGCCGTGGGCGTCGTACGGCTGATATGATGATATGATGATGAAAGCTTTTCAAATGAATATTTTAATTTTTAATTCCGAAGCAATTGGAATGGCCACCCTCCAGACTCAGGGGATGTAGGCGATGAATCCTACATGGATACGTCGCCATGCTGTTATGTCAGACTTACTGACTAAATATTATGTAGATAGTACCACCTGGAAAGGTTTAAATGTAATCTGTTTTATATGTTATTCAATTAGAGCTATCATTAACAGGTTTATACACGTATAGTAACAATTAAACATTCAATATTTATCTCTACTGCGTCTAAAGATATAAAACATTTGTTATGTAAGTTAACGGCCTGATAACAGACAAATTAGATTATATTAACTGTTTTGTTCAAAGAATAGAAATATTTAATATGTTGAGGGTAAAGTTAAGTTTTGATTAAACGTACTAATGAACTGTAAAAAAAATATTCGAAAGTAGTTTTAACTCGATGAATGAAAACAATAACAAAGATAATAAAATGTTTATCAACATGAATATGCACCAATTTGGTTACTTAAATTATTAAGTAATGCTCTTGAATTACTGAGCGTAAATAAAACGCAAATAAAATATGGTCAACATCATGTCAAACTACTACAAACTGTAAAATTCAACCGATTTTGATCTCTATATATTAGACTTGAAGCTGAAAATTGTTTGACATACGTTTTTGTATGTGCTTGTACTAAAAGCCAAAGCCAATATAAATATCAGAACATAACCAGTATAATTTAAAACCAACTTTGTTGTGCAATAATGATAACAAAGTCAATTCCTAATTATACTGAATAAGTTATAAACTAGCGTCACAATTGACTATAATAAATATTTGCTTGACATGATAAGTACTGACAGCCACACAACATCCTACGACAAAATATCTAACGATTGATTTTGAATTCTATCCTTAGTAGCTTAAATTGAAAATCTATTGAGGATGTTTGAAAGTCGTGGGAAGGTCAATGTTCTGTTGACTGTACCCACTCTATTAATTATATCAACCGTAGATACAGACTGTAAGTATTCTATACCATCTCAATGTGTACAAGTTAAAGTAGTCGACATTTTCATGATAAATACTTTTGCCAATGTCTTCAAAAAACCATTGAAAAGAAAATAAATGTCAATGGTCGAGCGATTGTGAGGAAAAAATACTTTCAATCTTGGTGGGTAAAGATTGATGGTCGACGTCGGCTGCACACGCTTCGAGCCCATTCCACAAAGAAATGTGCCCGGCCACTTATGCGTCCCCTGTTTATTTCCTCCACATTGACTCTACTTTCGGTGGGTTGCCCGTTTAAATGTTTAGTACCGGACACTTTCACGTCGACCATGAACTCGTTGTAATAGGGTAATAATCACTAGGGTTTAGTTCTTACACTTTCGCGTTGTTGAAATGAAGCAGTTTTTTTTATTTATTTCATAAACAAAGAAATTACAAAAGTTACAAATTAGTCCCACAAAACCGACTAGTCGATTTGACTGAGGGATCTTTAGTCTCTTAAGCTTATAATTATGTATTTAATCCAACTATAATTAACTATAATTGTATCAAGTAAAGTTAAATGAAAAATAATTGGATTTTCACAGAATTACAACAAACTGAAGGAGATTTTAGCGGTGTTAATAAGCTACAATTGTTGTGTTAAATAGTAGTCATCAGATAATCGGTTAATATATTTTTTTAATTATTTTTATCTATTTCACATCTAATAGTTTCGGGCAACGAATTAAGATATGGTATACGCTTTTGTAAAGTTCTGTCACAGTTCAGAGCAGTAAAAGAGTGCATTTTTATATTTCCATATATTTAATCCTGACGTTTCGACTCCTTTTCAAAAAGCAGTATTCACTAGATGACTAAAGTATTGGTCGTTCAAGTGTGCTTCAATTATAAAAAATAAAATAAAAACGTATGTTATACGTATATGAGCTTATTGGTATAATAATTTTTCAATTGTCTTACTTGCTATATATTATTTTAGGAAGAATGTGATAAAAAAAACTATTTTTGCGATTATTGAACTCAAGCCGAATACCTAATAGATTGTGTTATTATTATTATAGCATTCAGTTTCTCACATTGTACAAAGTCGTGATAATGACGATTTTGTTAACTTCACATTTAAATATGCGCACTGCTTCAGAATTATTGTGGACTTTGTAACTTGACCCATTGACGTATAATTATAAAATTGATTTTAATAGAAACAGCAACATATTAAATAACTACATACATAGCTTTAATACTGTTTGTTGCGTTCACTTAAAATAATGTAATATTACGAAATAATAAACAAAAGAAATGTCGTATATTACATAATGACACATATTTACAGGTTTTTTACGTTTCACATATTTGAAAATCCAGGCGGTTAAAATTCAATTTTATAGAAATTGAAAACAGTCATATACCATTTTGTAATCCTCGCTCGTAGACTTCAGTCCATTTCTGCTAAACTCTACTGAAAATCAGTTATTAGCGAGGAAATTGTTTACTTGTATTTTTATACGGTACTTATGAACAATTTTAACTATATTTTACATTAATACTAGCGGATCTGGCAGACGTGATTGCAGCGTCCACTACCGGGTCTAAATATGATATTTATCTTTCAGACCTACACATAATATCTATTAAAATCATTTAATAATTACAATAATTGGTCACTATTTTATTTTAACTCAATATTAATTAACTTTATCTATAACATTTAATCAGCGTTTTACGAAACGTCTTTTCAACGATATCCAACCAAGCGTGGCAATTATAGAAAAATCTTCGGTTTTAAGAGGTTTTCTACCAGCAGTGGACGTCTTACAGATAAGATGACAATGATGGTATAAACATTTAAGACCGTACAGGAGACATTAGCTAAGGAATTACGTCATAGCAGTTGATTGAAACGGTATTAACGAATATTCTGGAAAACCGTGAATAAAATGAAAAATGAAAAATATGTGACTGTATATGATTTATTTTAGCTCTAAGCAAGTGACTACTCTTATGCTGAGTCCTAAAAAATAAAATTATCTGCATAGAGTTGATGAAATGTAGCAAATGTAGCAAAAGTGAGAAAAATCCTGTGTGGGCCCAATTTTTCGAATCCCACCTGTAGAAATACATTTTCCTATGTAGGTATTATCTCATTTTTAATATTTTAAAGAATGTAAAAATAATTAAAAATGCTGAGTTTAAGTGTGCGTATTTCGTAGAAAATTACCCGATCACTAAGACACTCAATATGTTCGTTGTTAAATTTCTTTTAGTATTGCTCTGCAAGTTACAACCAAACCGGAGAAGACAGTAAAGAGAAAATGTATAACATTGTAAACAAGCAGCGCTTTTGATTAACCGAGCGTTTTTAAGTATTTTAGAGTTCGCGTGCTCATAACTTGTTGTAGCCTTCTGCATTTTTTTAGTTTCTTCAGTCTTTGACTTCGTGCATTTCCCGGAATAAATACATTACGTTTATGTAATGTTTTTGAATCACTTATTATAAAATCTTATTTTACATGGGAATAAAAACTAATTGTAAAAAATAATTTAAACGATTAGACAAACTTATTGCAAGGTTGCCAGCGATTAAGATCATACTTAAGATTTTCATAAATAAGTAATAAATAAATAAATATTTCTTACATTCACACCAATTAGCCTAACCCAAAATAAGCACTGTAAGGCTTGTGTTATGGATACTGGATTAACGGATATTCATAGAAATATATAAAAACACCCAGGTACCTACAAATGCTCGAATACAAATTCATCATACAAATATTTGCCCCTTCCGGGATTTGAACCCGGGACCGTCGGTGCGAAAGGCAGGATCACTACCGTTGCACCAAACAATCGTCTTATAAAATGCACTTTCTAATTTCATTTCCTATTTTTGATGTATAGTACAGTCAATCTGTCGAAAAAAAGGTCGTTTCAGTGAAAAAATTACCCAATGGCTGATTCTTGTTTTTTCTGTTGCCAAATGACGTCACTAAGCTACCTTGGCGATGGGCATGTTCAACTCGTAGCGGTTTTTTGAAAAACTCAAAAAAACGTGCAAAATATTTTTGAAATGCATTTTTCTCGATTTCTATGCATTTTACAAACTTTTTGTTTCAACAAAAATTGTAGAGGGCGTTGAGTACTACAATTTATGTCATTGATGCAATGTCGTACAACAAAAAGTGCGCATTTTAGGTGGCGCTAAAGTGTCCAAAAAAGTGTTTTTTCACATTTTCACCCTAAAAATATCATTTTAATGGAAAAGTTTAAATGGAAAAGTTGTTTCTTACGTAATTTTTAACAACTTTTGCCTAAACAATTTTTTTGTATTACTTACCGTTTTCAAGTTACACTGCTGTACAGCGCTACGTATACATTCATTTCATTTATGATGTTAGTTAGAATTTGTACTAATTTACCTTATCAAAAAAACCTTTTTAAATTTTAAAGTTTTTACAATAATGAGCTGTTTAATTTATTTGCTATTACGATTACAGTTGTTTATAACAACATTTTGTTTTAAATTCACGTTCTTAGAGTTGAACTTTATTATTAAACTTTTAAGCGATTATAATGTATAAATTCAACTTGCACATTTGAAATAAAAACTTTTTTCCAAATCTTGCAAGAACTCATTAACAGCAGGGAATAAGTTAATAACAATTTAAAATATTTATCTCCTATGTACGACAAAATAATCATTATTCTATCAACTACTTTTGTTCCTGCAATTAATTCATGCGAAACAAAAAATCCAAAGCAATAATCACAATTATTACAGTCATAAAAAAATAAAAAATAGTAAAAAGTACATTGAAATATGCACTGCAAATGTGTACTTGTACTACGCAAAACCGCATTATTGGATTTTTCATACCTGCGCCACCTATAACTTGAAAACGGTAAGTAATACAAAAAAAATGGTGAGACAGAAGTTGTTGAAAATTACGTAAGGAACAACTTTACCATTTAAACTTTTCCATTAAAATGATATTTTTAGGGTGAAAATGTGAAAAAACACATTTTTGGACACTTTAGCGCCACCTACAATGCGCACTTTTTGTTGTACGACATTGCATCAATGACATAAATTGTAGTACTCAACGCCCTCTACAATTTTTGTCTAAACAAAAAGTTTGTAAAATGCATAGAAATCGAAAAAAAATCATTTCAAAAATATTTTGGACGTTTTTTTGAGTTTTTCAAAAAACCGCTACGAGTTGAACATGCCCATCGCCAAGGTAGCTTAGTGAAGTCATTTGACAACAGAAAAAACAAGAATCAGCCATTGGGTAATTTCTTCATCACTCAACCTACAGATTGACTAGTACTCGTACCAACGTCAGTGTACTACCTGAATGCCTAAATACTAAAAGGGCGTAATATAATAAGTCAATATTTTAATTTATATTCTACAAACTTTGATTTACTTTCACCTGTCCCGGTGTCTGTAATGAAATCTTGTAAGTTAAATTTGACCCACTTCCCGGTTTCCGATTGAGCTGCAATTTTGCATGCATATGTATATCGCGTGACAATACAATATCACGATGACATAGAACTAATTTCATGCTGGAACTGGATGGTAGCCTTAGAAACTACGCAATAAAACGACACAATCCCATCAAATTTAGGCTCGTTTGATTCCTTTTTTAACTTTGAGTTTATAAGAAATAATAAAAACTTAAATTATTATAATAGAAAAATACTAGAAAAAATCGACTGAGGTCACAAATGAATTCTCAGGCGGGAATTCACTTGTAACCCAAGTTGATTTTTTCTAGTATTTTTCTCGAATTTTGGCTCGACACAACCCCATCGAATTTCTTCGAAAAGGCCCTTCAATTATAATATTCCTTAAAAATTCCTGTTCATTGGTTATCTCTAAATGTTTTTAAAATGAACACAGATCTCAAATATTATTTTCCTGAACTACTGTAAACCTTTAAAATATTTTTTGTAGAAAATCGTTTCCATTAAGAGGTTTAACATTAATCTAAAAGCAATAATTATCGCTGAAATGTGAATATTTTTATTATTACTCAATTCTAATGAATCTTACGTAACAGTACCTATCTAATTGTCAGAATCGGGTAAGTACTGTTCAGATAGGTCAGACATGTAACCAGGTAAGTAAGAAGAAAATATTTACAAGATAAAAAGATAAAAATATTTATAGACACGTAAATGAATAAATAAGTAAACCACAGTGTTTATGTTACATACGTACGATAATAATTCGTTATCTTTTTATCTTGTAAATATTTTCTTCTTACTTACCTGTTTACATGTCTGACCTATAGGAACAGTACTTACCTGGTTCTGACAATGAGATAGGTACTGTTACGTAAGATTCATTAGTATTGAGTAATAATAAAAATATTCACATTTCAATTGATGCAATAAAAAAAGAATATTGCATGCATATAATCATAAAGTTTATTATCATATACATTGTTAATCTAATCAAAAAGTTTTAACACGGTCCACACCACAAGAAGCGCACTTGTCAATCCATTACTAGCCAAATAGGATTTACGATAGTGCTTAAAATAAAAATTAATAACGAACAAGTAGTATTTTGATACTACTTAGTATTAGTCAATAACAGTATACGTTGCCTACTGCAATAATAAAGAAATCATTTTGGCCTTGTATTGTATAGACGACCGACGACGCCGACATGTTGGAAAATGCTTTATCACGATGATTACGCCTTTGTTGTTGTTTGTTCATATTATTATGTTTCCTTACATTTGGATTTTGTTTGTAACGATACTTAAATGAGTATTGTTGTCGGACATTTAGAGATAATTTTGATGATGAAATGCGTGTTGGGAGGACACAGGAATACTTGGATACACTTACAGACCGTAATATTGTAATATGAAGATCAAAATAACATCTCATTCCTCATAAAAAAGGTAAATGGTAAATTTATCAGCATTTAGCCCAGTTTGGTGGTTAGGTTAAGTTTGATGTACAGTTAGACAACACTACAAAAATTATATCTCAAAAATGGAAATGATTAAGCAAAATACATGTCAGTCACGTATTGCATCACAATTAAGTACTAGCGCCACGCCTATAATTATTTTGATTTTTGTCTTCATTTGCCGTAATAATAACATCAAATAAAAAAAAATCGTTTACGTTTTCTAGAACCACTACTTTACTGAAACTGATAATAATATTCACTTATAACTTCCTACATACCTCATCGTTTATCAGCGGCAAGAACGTTATTCAAAATCTTTAACGTGTGTGTGAGACCTTAACCTACAACACTACCAAACCGCACTACCGGTTGATAAGTAACCTTGTTAACAACTGTGGTCGTTTGTAAATATAGGAAATTAAACAAAACTGTTTCTATTATATTCAGACTTCAAATAATTGCGTAAGATCTCACCAATTATGCGTAAGATGAAGTAATGATTTAGCATTTTTTCCTTCTTCCAGCATTTAGTTTTTGTAGAAGTCACGATACTTTCTGAATTAACTTTAACAAATTAGTGAACAGCACACTTAATTAATCTATTACAAATCAGCATATAACAGGCAGAGAAATTCTGCCATAAATAATTAACAGGTATCGTAGATTTTTACAGTAATTGCAATGAAAATAAACATTTTATTCTTTACGATCTTTGGTGCAAGGGTAGCGATCCTGTTTTTATACCGACGGTCCTGGGTTCAATATTGGTATCTCTATTCGTTAGTATAACATGTGGCTCACTGTGCCATCTTAGAGCTTGATTTATTTGTGTGAATGTCAAAAATATTGATACGTGTTCAAATATTAACTCTTATCAATATCGTCAAAACCGAAAAGATAAGACAAAAAAGATAATATCCAAATAAATTACGAATTACAAAATATTAAAATTTTAAACCCAAATTTTTGCGTCATATGTTATACCAAATATAAAAATACATATATTAATTGACTTCACCGAAACCGGTCTGCCGGTTGAACGTCATTAGTAGTAATTCACCTTAATATGAGACGCTAGTGAAACAACTAACGTCACGGTCGTATTACGATGTGCTACCTGACTAAGGAATTTATGCTACGCACAAAAACCACGGAACCAGTATCCTACACGCTACAAACTAATACACGCTCATACGAAACAAAACTTTTATTAAAATATCACAAAACATGAACACCCGCTCATTAACAATTACTATTTCCACAATGAATACAAAGTTCAACACTTATTCACCACACATCACCATGCTTAATATTCACCGTTTGATTCCATACACGACCTGCGTAGGCGCAGGTGCCTAACCAAACAGGTATGTGTAGAGCACGGTAGCTAAAATGCCCAGCACCACGGGGAACTTCCATGAACTCAAGAAGCTGGATTCCTCCTCAGTCGTCGCAACAGGTGGTGCTGACCACTTTACTTTTCCTTCGCTCTTCTCAACGCGCTTCTCCTCATCAACAAGCTCTCCAATACGGTACTTTTTCATTAATTCTTTGGCATCCATGCTATGTCCAATATCTTCAAAGTCCTCTGTCGCGTCCTTGCCGGCCACATTAACTAACACTTCGTGTCCACCAGGATGCTCATCCAGGAACTTTGACACATCGTAAATATAATTACCGATAATGAACCTAGTTCCGGTTTTGGAATCGGTAGCCTCTATCTCCTTTCTGGTGAATTTTTTTACTTCAGCGGCCATATTTGTAACGTTATAAGCGAGATAGCAACACGTGCTCACTGCTCGGAAGTACGAGCGGGAATATTAGCCAGCGGGCGAGCGGTATCAAGCAACGCACACGATCGGTGATTGCTTCACAATAAAACAACTTCATGTATTTAATGTATGACTTGTGACTCAACAAATTGTTTTAGTACTGACGATAAATATTATCATTTAATGACTACAGCAATTTCAAGCAGACGATCGAGTTAAAACTGATTTTGTTATTTATCAATGCCGTTGAAACTTCCATATGCAAAAATGAATAACATTCTGTTGTCATAATAATCGTGATGGTACGGACAATAGCCCACCAAGTTATAAAATATCCATATAAAATATTTAAAGTTTTTGAAATATTTTAAATAAAAATCGATCGGGGAAATCTGACTATTGTGAGTAGCTTAAAAAAAATCAACTCTTAGCAACCCCAGAAACGGCCCACTTTTGATCGGCTTTTTTCCCGACTTTGTCATTGACTTTTATTCGAATTTGTGAAGACCTCAACGCACATGTCTGAAATAGTATTGGGCTTAGCGTGAATGACAAAGTTTCAGACAAAAATTCGGTCATGTGCAAGAAGGCTTAAGAAGTTTTCATCAAAGAAAAATGAAAAGACAAGGATAAATCTAGAGCATATTTTTTATATTCCATATTTTCTTTCGAAGCTTTTTCATTGGTCCAACCCAGTTTTCTGTGTGATTTATTGTACGAATATTTTAATAAGACGGTTCATTAAAAAGTCTTTAAAGTCACAGAGAGTTCAATCCAATGACAGAGTTTCCCATACATATGGATGACCAAAAGAAATCTTGAGCTTTTTCTAGCTTCTCAAAGCACATAAAAAACTAAACACTACTATACTATGGTACAAGCTCTATTAGAAAAATTAGCAACTATGGGTAATAATTTTTAGATTACATGCACCTATGGGTGCTTATAGACATTAAAAATAAATTATATAATGCTTTTATAAAGTTTATATTTTTTTTTTTGCATTTTTTTTTCAATGTGATCTTATGAGATAAATAAATATAATAGAAAAATACTAGAAAAAATCGACTCGGGCCACAAGTGAATTCTCAGGCGGGAATCGAACCTGCAACCTTTGGAAATCCGGTCCAATGCTCTCCCAATTGAGCTACCGAGTCTTGTGAATACTCGTATTATTTCTAGTACTTTTCTATTATATTAATTTATTTAAATAACGCTGGTGAATTAGCTAGGTCAATAGTTATTTTGTCGATGAGAGATCTAATAAGAAATAAATACTTGTCGATTTATTCTTTGATCTTAAGTTATTTAGGCTTTTACTAAATTTCGTCAACTATATACTTATTTCAAAATATCAACTGTTGTGCTTATATTGAGGGCTGAATAAAGACACAAATAGGCAAACGTTACTTTTTGACGTGATAACGTCTTATAAATTGGTTGCGGCTGGGAGTCACTTATGAAAAAGTGTAACGCTCGGTAACGTTACGATGAGTCACCGAACGAGAGAGAGGCCCGCCGAATGCCTTGCGTCTCTCTCCCACTCAACTATGATCGGTCTGCCGCGCGCATTGTGCAATTTAATTATATTCATATCAATAAATATTCTACCGAGAAAAAGACGTTGTCACGTAAAATCTTCGCCCGTAAAACCGACTTTTTTGTTAGCATTTACAATGCTATCTTATATGACAAAGGAATTAATAAAAAAATACTATAAAAAATCGACTTGACTCACAAGTCATTCTCAGGCGGGAACTCTTGTGAGACGAGTCGATTTTAGTATTTTTTATTAAAATTGCTGTACGCTGTACTACAGCAACCTATTTAGAAAAGAAACCTTTCTTAGTATTTTGACGAATATTTAAACGAAATAGAAGCCTAACTTGATATTTATTTCAATATATTCGCATTGAATAGGGAAATCTCTTTATACAGAGGTAATATAATAATATGTTTTTATTTTCCTTTAGTTTCCTTATCGAAATGTCTGGATTAAATAAACATATACGAATACACGCATTTCCGATTTCCATAAAAGTGTTTCGTTTGGAATGTTAATTCTTTAATGTTCAAACGTTACTTTAGCTTTTGTGTTAAATTTCTATAATAGACTAGAGTCTATTATGGGCTAGAGCCCAAACTCGATAGAATCATTTGCATAATTTACGTATAATTTTTCATACGCCCTGCCTTTATTGATTTATTTACGATAAATAAAGTTACAAGTATTATTTTTTGTATTATTCTTTTGTATCGTTATTGTTGCCAGTTAAAAGACGTCATGAATATTAAAAAAATATCTGTTAAAAACAACCTTTTTTTAAATTCATTTGAATAAAGTTGTTTTCATTTCAGTTCATCAATATTTATAGGCACTTAAGACACTCTGTCAAAAAGTAAAAAAAATCTATCAGAATCAGTTAACATTGTAAAAGTGACGTTTATCTGACTGTGGCAAACTAAAGAAAAGATATTCTGTGTAATGATGTGCACATTAATAAAATAAACTAGTATGGTAAGTTCTAGGCGATGCAATCGTTAAGCATAAAGCTACGCTAGCACCATATATTGGGGCAGAGCGTAATACCTTAAAAAAAGAAAAAAAAATGTTTTTGTTTCAATGGGAATTTTTGCGAATTTCATAGTTTGGGCTCCGTCACAATCTGGTCCTAAGCCTGTTTATTCGATTCCACACAAAAATTATTAAAATCGGTTAAGAACTCTGCAACGTCTGTTATGGCGTAACAGACGTTGCGTCATTGAAGCTGATCCACGGGAGCTACGCTCGCTTCACTCGCTCCTCTCCGATAAAAAATAATATTAAAAACATTAAAAAAAAAAATTTTTAACATTTTATAAAAAATCTACAAAACAAGGCGTTGGAATAATGACATTGTCAATAAAAAAAACACACTCATCCCCTAAATCACATAGCGTAAAGTTGCCATTATGTTATTCTTCCGGTAAGTATGTACCTAGTATTTGACATTCAATCTAAATCATTACAGTATTACAAATTCATTTCTTCAATCAAATCTAGAAATAAAAGAGATTTACGTCTCTAGGCTTATAATCGAATCTGGTAAAGCACTAGCCAATGCAAAGTCGCGTTCGCTCTACGTAGCAACTTTTAATTCCCTCCTTGGGGACATTTTTGCGAAGACAGCAAATTGAGAGGCCGGGCACACCGACGGTAGCGATGCCCGTAAATTACTGACGAAGGCATTCCACGAAATCTAAACAATTTAACGCTCAAATACTCACTCGAATTTTTGGTTTTCCCTGGATTCCCGAATCTAAATAAGCTTTTAGTTCATTAATAACACATTACTATTTAATTCAAATTAAATCGAATTGTTTCAAAATTGTTGGTTCTGGTTTTATGTTTTTGAAACTTTGACCTTGACTCTTCAGTAAAATTGGAAGGATATTTTGTTGGGATTACCACTGTAAAAATAAACGCTTTTATTCTTCGCAAAACGGAGTATTTTTCATCATTTTCTTAGTATAGCATACAGCGAATCTTTGACGATGAGTGACAACTCGCAACACCTTCACACTACAGTCTCGTCAACTCGAATTTTGGTGAGTTTAAAGTCCGTAACATTGAACATGGCATTGCATATATCTCACAACACCAATGGCCGTTTGAGAAGTTTTCTTGCAGAAGGAACCGCAAAGCATTTAAAGGAAGACGAGGTGGCTCAGATAAAGCTCTATTTATATCACACTTTGGCGAGTATGCCAGGGAGTAAAATGATTCCGCAAAATTCATTGCATCTAACGAACGTTACATTAGTGTAAGCATATAATTACCATAGTAAATAGAGTCTTCAGCTGTACCGAAACTAAGCTTATTTGTTGGTATACATACCAGTGATGTTGCGAATATTCGCATCCGCATCCGCATATGCGGACCATCCGCATCGATTTAGACATCCGCATCTGCATCCGCATCCGCATATAAATCGATGCGGAGCTGATGCGGATGCGGATGCGACAAGAAAGAAAGGGAAGGGGCCGGCGAGTGGCGAGTGTCGACCGAGTAAAAGATTAAAGATGATATATTAAAGATTAGCAGAAACACCGAAGACATCTTGGCTTCTCGAAGAATATCTCCAAGTACCGAAAGAGTGAAGAAAATGAGAATGACAGATTTCATGGAAACAGAACGGAACGTCTAGAGACCTCAGGTACAGGACGTCAGTCCAATAAGTGATCTTACCATGATGCTACACCAGAAATTGTCAGCCCTGACACAATTCACAAGAAGCAGTTACTTACTTTAGAGAGTCCTCTTTAATGGTGGAGTGTTAATCAAAGTGACTTCAAACTGTTACCTAAAAAAGCACGCAAATTCTTATCAGCGCCACCAGCCAGTGCTCCAAGTGAACAGTTATTTAGTAGCGCAGGATTAATACACGAACCCTTGGGAAACAGACTGGAGTCCGAAAAGGCGGTCATTCTACTTCAAATATAATCATTAAATATAATGCTCCAATATTTAAATTTCATTACTAAAACAATTATTCAGCAATAGTAATTCACTCACTACTTTATTATTAAAGTAGCTGACCCGGCCACACGTTGCCGTGGCTCAGTTATTATAATTTGCAAAAATTTTTTTTATTAAAAACCAGCAATATCCCGCTGGCGCGTTCTGAGCCCGCGCGATAGGCAGCCTTTGTGATATTGACCCGACGTGCCCGACGTGACGGCATAGACAGTGGTGGTATGCGCGTGAGCTGCGCGCTGTACTGGATAGTACTTTGACATAGAAACATTACTTTATTTTTCTAAAGTAAAATATATTTTTTTTTTAAATAAAAGTAGCCTAAGTTACTCCTTATTACATCAGCTATCTGTCAATAAAAGTTCCGTCAAAATCGGTCCAGCTATTTCAGCGTTTAGCCCGAACAAACAGAGAGACAGACAGACAAAAATTGTAAAAAATGTGGTTTTGGTGTGTGTACGTATCCGTACCGTATATATATGCATGTAGTAAAAGACGGTTATTTCAATATTACAAACAGACACTCCAATTTTATTTATATGTATAGATAAACAAAGGATAAATATTACTGCTTTTTACCCTACCAAACCAACACTTAAGTTTTTTGTACAGATCCGCACCCGCATCCGCTTCCGCGGATGTGAGCCTCTTAAAATCCGCATCCGCATCCGCATCCGCGGATGTGAAAAAAAACACATCCGCAACATCCCTAATACATACCTATGTGAACTTTTATTATTAGTAAATTTTTGAAGTTATTTTTTATTAAAACATTTATCTAGGTTCAATTATAATCATATAATTAAATGAGTCAATTATTTTATAAAAAATATTTAGTAAAAAAAAAACATTAAAATTTTAAGAAGTCTTTAAGTTAAATTGGTTACTGAAAAATACTTTAGACTACCTACACGTTCTAAAAACTGTAATATTGAATTTTAAAGTGTAAAATATCGTCATCGTTTCGAATAACAACAAAAATAAACAAACGTGACCACTCGTTTCGACGCAGCACACGCGACCAATCTATGCACGTGACTGCCAGTACTGCGACGTTCACTTGGAGATCTTGTTGAGGTGTGCGTGCTTTAGTTATATATGTTACCGGCAATGTGTATAATCCGGTATTGTATACAATACCTAGGCAATGTATAGAATACCTAAAACGGGCAGGTAAAGTATGAAATAGAATTTATTTTACACTTTACCTAGGTATTCTATACAATATAAAAGAATATTATCTTGATTCTTCTATGTAAAATTGACGATTTTAAGTGCCCGCAAGGGCCTATGAAATAAAGTTATTTTGATTTTGATTTTCAATGCCAAACTTGCAGCAGGTAATGTAACACTCGAACGCAAAAAAACGCAACCTAACCTAACCTAAACTAACCTAACCTAAAGTTGATAATAAAGTTTATTTCAAGTAAATACAACATGTTTTATTTGTCCGCTATTTGATAAGTAAGTCTGTTAAGATTTATTGATATTAACCGGCTTACCTAACATTAGTTTAGTCTTAAGATTTATTTATTTTACACATTACCGGTGAACCAGCAGGTATTCTATACAATCCCTAGGAATTGTATACAATACCTAGGTAAAGTATGAAATGGACAATGATATTCATGATATTTCATACATTGCCTGGACGCCCCAGGGATTGTATACATTACCTAGGGATTGTATACAATACCTGAATTATACACATTGCCGGTAACATATACATATATTCTGTGCCATTGGGTACATGATAACTCTTTTGTTTATTATTATAAATAGCAAATTTATTATCTTCTCTCCAGACAAAATTAATAACCATGTTTATAAGATGTAACATCTTCCGGCGGGAAGCCGTCATTGTGAGTTCTAAGACAAGATCTGATTTCCCTTGAGAACAGACTTGCTCCGGTTCGACGTTAAAGGTACTGGTTACAATATGTTCAAGTATATGTTTAACGGTTATTAAACATTCACTTATAAATAATACACATATGTAAAAAAACAAAGGTTGTGGTGCTTGCAACGGTTTGCTGTAACGTATTTCACTACATTACTTTCTATTTATCCTCTTTCATATCATATACATACTTAGGTATAAGTCTTCTGTAGGTGTGTATGTCACTGATGTCAATGATTTGATGGCCTATGGACTATTTGTACGGATTAAAAGTTAATATTGAAAATATGATGGAGCTACAAAAGAAAGCTATTCGCGACTATTAAAAATTCTTCCAAGAGACAATAATCTGGCTTAAGATTCTCTTAGAGACTTAATATAGAAATTAATATCCTGATTGCGGCAGACAAAACATTTAAAAAGTATTCTCTGTGGACTAAAATCCACTAATAAAGCTAAAATTGCCGATTTAGGCAACAAAAAACGTGATTCTCATCCTTGGGGAAACAATGCGTTTTCTTAACTATCCTAATATATATAAGACTAATACAAAATCAGGAGGAGCTTAACGATGCACTAGTTAACATGTTTAACCGGTCATCGGAAGAACGATAGATTTTTTTATCTAGAGGTTCTCTGTTCCTCGGCAGGCAGTTTGTTGCCAAACATCGAAAGCTTCCTCGGTACCCATCCCAAGATATACCTCGAGTGTTATACATGGTCTGCGATTTTGCCCCGCTTAATTAGTTCAATAGTATCCGGTGTCTAAATGATGCAATAGTTAACATGTTTGACCAGTCATCAGAAGAACGATAATTTTTTTTATCTAGAGGTTCTCTATTCCTCGGCAGGCAGTTTGTTTGCCAAACATCAAAAGCTCCCACTGAAGTACCCATCCCAAGATATACCTCGAGAGTTATATATGGTCTGCGATTTTGCCCAGCTTCATTTGTTCAATAGTATCTGATGTCTTAATTAATAACAATCTCAAAACACAAACTAGCATAATGCAGTCTACAACGTGCTCCCGCCATAACTATGTTAGCACTGTCAAAATAAGGGGTTATCCGGGTTCTCAGTGGCACTTTAAAACAGAATCCAGCACAAGCATTTTGGAAACATCGCAATAATCCTTTGGCAGTTTTCTAGAAAACACGGGTTAAAACTTGTAATTAAGTTTCGAAAGAACTAGCGCTTTACATAACTTGACTTTCAACTGTTCATCTTAATTGTCCCGTATTCCGTACAAAACTGTAAGCCTGTTAATGCAGTACTTTTCTAAGTCAGCTAAATGTTCCTCAAAACAAAGTTCAACAATTTGTTCCTAAATTGCGTGCTGTTCAGAATCACCTGTGTACCTAAAGTTATGTCGGTGCTTCTAGACTCCACTAACGAAATTTGCCGTTAAGATCCAAAAATTAGGAAGTTTAAATTCCTGGTCTTGATATCTAGTATTTTGTTCAGTCCAACCGCCAATCATGTCTAAGTCATCTTTAAAATTGTAAATCATCCACATGCATATGGCATACTTCGAATCACATTACCAGTTTATAAAATAAACAACGCCCCAAAGTTTACTTCTGAGGCATTTCCCTGTACACTCCACCCTGTCTAGATATTTGACTGAATCCATTTTTCTATACTAGATCTACTACTTGCCTGCGGTTTCCCAAATAACTGTATGACCAGACAACTGACCCCTGTCTGTCCCCGTGGTAATGGAAGCAGAGGTATATTAATACAATCAAAAGCGCTCGAAAAATCAAGCAGCACATTTTAGGTTTTCATTTAGTTATTGAATGTTCGCTACTTTAGAGAGCGAATAGATTTAGAGCTAAGAGATAATATGTAGAGTACAACATGTACAAACAGCGACACTCTTAACTGCCCCTTCAAGACCCAACAGACAGAAAGATAGAAAGAGATGAAATTATTTTTCTCATGACAACTTCATAACAAAAACTAAAGTTTTTATGACATAATATCTTTGTGTGTGTGGTGTGTGTCTCTTGGCGCGAGAGAACTGTCGCTGCTTGACGCAGAGTCTTGACATGCCTGATGACGTGCTTTCAGTTGTTGCCGCTCTTCCAAAACAAAGAGCAACGGCAACGTCGCATGCTTTTGGATGAAATAATGATAAAATTTAATTTTACTTATCCTGCATCCATAGACTTAGAAAGGCATAGATGCAGCAAGCAAATAATGATAATGTGCATGTAATAATAATGCAAGATTACACTTGCATTACTAGGCGATGCAGTCGCTGAGCATAAAGCTACGCTAGCACCATATATCAGAGGGGAGCGTAATACCTAAAAAAAGAAAAAAAATTTTTTTTTGTTTCGATGGGAATTTTTGCGAATTTCAAAATTCTCCGTCACAATCTGGTCCTAAACCTGTTGATTCGATTCCACACAAAAAATATTAAAATCGGTTAAGAACTCGGGAAGTTATGGCGTAACAGACATTTCGCCATTGGAGCTGATCCATGGGAGCTTCGCTTCGCTCCGCTCCAATAAAAATTTATTATTAACATTATGTTACTAAAATAAAACATATACTAACTTAACAAATAAACAAATCGAAATAGTGCATAATTATTGTGATTTTTTATTACACAAACATTTGTCCTTACCGGGACTCTAACTCAAAATCTTTTCTGATTATGTTAGTAGGATCATTGCCAAAGTCGACCTCATGTAGTTTGTCCTTAGCTCTTATTCCACCACGCATATAGTTTCCTCCGTTCCCAAAACTTTAACATTTCTGTTATTTAAAATATGAAGTAATAGTTTTTCAGACATGCGGTAATCTATTCAATTCTACTCGAATTTTATATCTGTGACAGCGTGTCTTTTTCTGTTCAAAAACCTCGTTGTTTGAAATCGCAAAGATGACAATGGTTTTAAGGTTCAAATGTGTCTTGCTTTTAAATTTTCAGGTTAATAAAAGTGAAGAAAGTAAAAATTGCAATTTTTGTAGAGCAATATCAAATAATATTTTATTAAATATACCTATTCTTTTGCTATAATGTTAGAGCGCAAAGCGCGTTAATAATTTGTTCGGCAGTCTGACTAAAAGTAAAATAAAAAACTAACACTTTTTTTGTAGCAATATATCTTCAATATTATAATTTTGATTGGACGGATAATATCGTAGTCCTGGTAATTTTAAAAACCAATACGCTTTTCAGTAAAATTATATTATTACCACTTCATAACAATGTTTGAATATTGTTATGAAGAACCAACCGTTTGTGCCTTCTGCCTTTTAAAAATCGCTATCATACGAAGATAACTGGGACCAACAGTAATAAAAAACTGTTGTGTACGTGGCTATTTTCGGGCTGGTACGAGGGCGGCACTGAAAATTTTGGGAATCAAGGAAGTGACACAACTTTACTATTTAAAAATGTATTTATTGCTTTTCGATGTATTCGCCGCGAAATTTGACACATTTTTCCATACGATGGAACCAATAATTGAAGCAACCATTCCATTCGGAAGTTGGGGTCTCCAAAATGGCCGTTTGTAGGCGTCTACAGCTTCTTCAAGTGATGAAAATCTCTGACCACGCAATTTATTCTTTATTTTAGGGAAAGTATAGTAATCATTAGGGCTTAGGTCGGGGTTGTACGGCAGATATATTTATTTAGTAATAATTATATATTTTCTTGCTGCAAAAACTCTTGTTCTGTGCGCGGTGTGAGAACTCGCATTGTCGTGATGGAGGATGATGCGGCGGTTGCAGTTCTCTTTACGGAGTTCAGAAAAGACCTGTGGCAAACAAATGCTAGCATACCATTCTGCATTAACCGTTCTTAGTCACAACATGGCCCGTTTTGGAGACATACGTGGTCACCATTTTTTTTGCAACACTCCGTGATTGAACAATTTTTGTTGGCTTTAACTCATTTTAGAACACCCAAACTCGTGACTGGTTTTTTGTTTCGGGTTCGTACGCATATATTTCGGTTTCGATTCGATTCGTCACCTGATACGGTTTTGTATACAGCATTTGAGGATCCTGCGTGGCATCTTTCGAGAGTTCTGACGCACCAAGTAACGCGAGCCGCTTTTTACTCTTCACAGAGCCAATACGGTATCCATCGGGAAAACAACTTTTTTACATCTAATTATTCATGCAAGATTATTTGTATTAGACATTGGCATGAGCCAATGTCTAAAGTTGCCTGAATTTCGCGGTATGTCCTCAATCAGCTTACGCACAGCATCAACGTTTTCTTGGGTGACTGCAGTTTTTGGACGACCTTGACGGGGAACATCACTGAGCTTGACACGTCCACGTTAAAATTCAGCAAACCAACGATAAATTGTGGTGGGGCTTCATCACCAAATGCAGAAAGCATCCGATCAACACACTGTTTTTGTGTTAAACTACTTTGAAAGTCATAATAAATCATCGCTCTTGATTTTTCTCGAGTTAATTCCATTTTCTCAACGACTAAACAAGTTTGACAAGACCCTGTGACTAGACCGAGAATCTTTTTTTAAAATAAATAAATTGTATTCGATTTTTTGAAACCAAGGAGTTTTCAATTAAAAAGATTTTAATATGACAGGAACAGTGGAAATATTCGATTCCCGATATTTTTAGTGCAGCCCTCGTATGTGATGGTGTAGGCCACCTTCATTTAGCCTACGCCGCACTGTCTGCATTGATATCTGCAATTAAAGATAAAATAATACTTTAGTGCTGAATCCGTTGTATTTCATACTAAAATTTAAAATACAATTTTATTTTTCAAATTTTAACGGTGCCAAACATACACGGTACTGAATCGCGAGTGCGGTGGAAGGGATCTTGAGAGTGGGTGGCTATAATGGTTGCATCCTCCGCCTCCGTAGTCACCCGGGCTCTTGCCCCGCGAGGACGGTCTCGAAGAGCCTCGTCACCACCTTCTTCGAACCGCTGGATCCACTGGCTTACCGACCTTCTCTACAAATGGTGTCTACAAACGTTATTTCTGTGTGTGTGTTTTAGGTGATGTAAAATTTATTTACATGAATACCTAACTGCCGCGAGATCTCCACAACTCCCATACCAGTTAGTCTTAAAGTTACAATTCTGACCCTCTCAAAGTAAGATAGTCGAGCCGGCATTTTTTTAAAGAAATTAAATTAAAAGAAAGGAAAAAACTAAAACAAAAAGATAAAACCAATAATTCCAAACGAGCGACCGGAAAAAATTGACAATGATTGTTCTGACATTAATCTTATTATTGAATTGAAACAATCTCACCTTTTTGATGCGAAACTCATTAGGGTTATAACTGAAACTAATACTTTTTTCTAAAAAAAGTATTAGTTTCAGTTATTATGGTTCATTTCAAAACTTTGTAACGTTACACACACATCTACAATAAATGACATTTATGAAGACGTCATACATCTTTTCTCACTTTCTCTCAAAAAGTTGGTAGTCACGTGACAGGGGCAGTTAAGGTTGTTGCTGTTTGTACCTACCTAATACTCTTATATTGCTAGTCCCTGTAAGTGGCAGCGTTGCTGAGCAAGAGAGACAGCAACTACATAGTTTTTTCACTCGTTTATACTTAACACGTTATGCGCATGCGTTGAGACAGTAGTCGGGAACAAACATTAAAAAAAACAAACTCCTCTCCTCCTCTCTCCTCTCTCAAACATATACATGACATCTCTCTGACATGCGCACAACGTTCAAAGTTAAAATGAGCGAGACAGAAATATACCTTTGGGCACGGGCGTAGCCAGGGGGAGGGTTTTGGGGGTTCAAACCCCCCCCCCCCCCCCCGAAATGTTAAGATATCAACATCAATAATATCAAAATAAGGAGAGGCCAGCGGCATAAGTTATTTAATTACTAATTATTACACTAGTAAAGTATTTTGGATTAGCCCTTTACCACCCGCTGCTGCCCGTCGTCATTTAGGGCGTACGCTAAACCTTACGCAGGTACACGCGGCAGCAGGCGTCTGCTCCGGGCCTCCGGCGTCCGACGCGGGCCTGGGACATTATCTGGTGTGTTACCTTTAAATTTTTTCGGTCACTTCTATAACAGAAGACGCAATTTTTATGTATTCGGCAGTCCTACCCGAAAGAATTACATTCAGTCAAAAATGTATCGGGAATGGATGATTTATTTATGGATCCAAATTCAAATTTTTGTTTTTTTGTTGTTGTTAGATTGGCATCACTGTTTTCCATTTTGGCGCGGAGTTTGAGTTGCATCTGTTATTAATATAAAATACAGTGCCGTTTTTAGTTATATCACATCTAGTGTGTTTGTCTTAAATTTTGCATCGCCAATGGAATTTCGTATTCGGTGTTACTGAAAATGTTACAGAAGGCTTACGGTAAATCGACTTTATCAAAAACACGTGCTTATGAGTGGTACAAAGCGTTCAAAAGCGATCGAGATGTGTTAGAAGATTTGCCTCGCTCTGGTAGGCCATCAACGTCTGCAACTGAAGTTAACATCGCAAAAGTGAAGGAAATAATGACTGAAAACCCTCATTTAACTTTAAGAGAGATAGCCGCCGAACTTCTTGTATCTCACAAGTCTATCCGTACCATTTTAACTAATCATTTGGCTATGAAACGTGTTACCGCTCGGCTAGTCCCAAAGACCTGAATTTTCTCTAAAAACTCAATCGCATGAGTGTCGCTGAGGACATGCTAGAACGCGTCAATTCCAACCCAACATTCATGAAACGCATTGTTACTGTTGACGAGACGTGGGTTTACGAGTTTGACATGCAAACTAGTCGACAAACTTCGGAGTGGCGCCTTCCAACTAAACCGAAACCGAAAAAACCACGCCAAAGTCGATCAAAAGTCAAAGACATGTTGACTGTTTTCTTTGACAATCGCGGTGTTGTGCACTCGGAATTCTTGCCGGAAGGTCAAATGGTAAATAAAGAATATTATTTAAGCGTTATGCGGCATTTTAGACAGCAAATTCCACGAAAAAGGCCAGATTTGTGAAAAGAAAATTCTTGGATTTTGCACTACGATAATGCGCCTTCGCACAAGGCCATCATTGTGAAAGAATTTTTGACCAAACACTCAACAAATACCATCGAGCAACCACCATATTCAACAGATATGGCTCCACCTGAATTCTTTCTTTTCCTAAACTCAAATTACCACTTCGTGGCACCCGTTTTCAATCGGTAGAAGACATAAAGGAGAATTCGCGGCGAGAACTGAACTCAATTCCGGAAACAGCGTTTAAAAAATGTTTTGATGATTGTATTGTTACTGAAGGAGCATACTTTGAAGGTGATAAAATAAATTTGGATGAATAACAATTATTTTGTATATAATTGATCTTTTCCCGGTACTGTCTTGACGTAGTGGTACATCTGTCGTCAAAGCAGAACTTGAAGTATGGAAAGCAGCTATGACTATCACCTCCCCTACTCCAAAATCTGCTTTGGGTGCGATCAAAAATTATGTCCAATTATTAACACGTTGTTACGAATATTGGCTATCATACCTGTTTCCACTGCTACACCAGAAAGGACTTTTTCAAGCATACGAAGACTTAAAAACTACTTGCGGAACACAACGAGTGAATACAGACTGAACGGCTTGGCTCTCATGAATATTCACTATGGGATTGAAATTGATGCGAATGAAGTAGTGGATATATTTAAAAAGAAAAACAGAAGATTAATTCTGTAGGACATATGTAGTCAAATGAACCTTCTGTTTCTTTTTTTTACATATTTCATATTTTTCATATAATATAAAGATTATTGCATGCACTTTCAGTAGTTTTATTTTCTTGAACCCCCCCCCCCCCCCCCCCCCCCCGAAACTAAAACCTGGCTACGCCCGTGCCTTTGGGTAGTCATCTTTTTCTAGCTACTAGCAATATAAAAGTACTAAGTATAAGGAGTACAATATAAATTGAGAAACGTTTGTGATAAGATGACACGCATTATGTACCTACTACTTTTTTCATTAAACTAAAAGGGAATCGTAATTAATTATCGCTGAATACGTGGTGGCTCTATATCCACAGACGAAATATTAGTTTTCTGACATATATATATATATTGTCTGACAGGTCTAATTTAATAATAAATATCTTAATAACAACATCGAACATAAACCTTCTGGCTGAAATATTTTTACTACAAGTTGGCTGTTTGTCTTAGCCTCTTCGCTGCAAAATGTAGTTTTTTTTTAAATCAGCTGCTTTGCTGATACGTCACTGTCACTGTCAATTACGCGCTTTGATGCGTCTTTTTTGTAGTTTATTGAAATAACTAAACAGTATTTAAATTAAAACAAGGCACATAATGATATCAAAAACAAAATGAGATAAGGTTTTTAAGTTGTGATATTTCGGAAAAAGCTACTTTTCTACTACAATCATTCTATACGACGATTTATCGAATTAGGTTATAAATAAACCGAAATGAAGCTGGTAAATTACTTTATAGCATTATATGACTAAAGTTACTTTAGTTATGATAATAACTTTTAGTGTAAAATAATCGCTTATTGATGAAGTTTAAGATTATATACGTATTCGTTTTTACAGTATTGTTTGAGCAGCGATGCATCGAAGCCCTGTTTTGTGCTGTCATTTCGGGAGCTGCTGATTATGTTAGACTGTGGACTGTCTGCCCATTCAGTCCTAAACTTTTTACCTCTGCCACCTGTGCCCAGCACAAGACTGGCATCACTGCCAAATTATACACCACCACACCTCAATGACCCGCTACTTGAAGGGGTAATCATTTTCTTACTTTACATGTACTGTGAACTAAATAATACTTAGATTCGCACAAAAGAATAATATTTCTGGTTTCATAAATAGTTTTTACTACTGTGTAATCATTATTACTGTTGTCCGTTAGCTAAATGTGATTTATTTTTTTAAGATATGAACAAGAAACACACAAAATAGTTAAAATTCATGTTTTTACTAGAACTAAAAGTAATAGAAATGTGATTCCTAGACAAATCAAAAAAGATTTTGTTTTTGACATATGCTGGCATTTAAATCTCAAAATCAAACCGCTCAAACTTAGCAACCTTTCAACTAACAGACGGCACATTACTGATCTATCATCGCAATGAAGTTTTTGACAAACAAACAATTTCATATTGTAGTCTAAAATCTAAATAAGTACAGTAGTAAATGTCATCGCAAATTTCTATGAGAATCTTTATTCAACCATTTGTTAAACCATGAAACTGGCACATTATGAAACATCTGTTTCAATACTTATTAATAAAAAAAAATATTGTTTATCTCAAATACATACAAGTCATTTGTTTCTTATTCTTTAGTTAAGTATAAAGATCCAATAAGCTTACAAGTTCGCATAAGAACCCTGTAATGGCTTTGCAAAAAAGGAAAATTTCAAAACAATAAATTACACATTGTCGATTTGTTATTATAAAATCCAAAAATGACATTTCAAATAATTAAAAATAAAGTAATCAATAAAAACTGGTACAAAAAGATTTATCAGATGTTACATAAATTGGATTGAATAAATTATTAAATGAATTCCAAAAATAATTGATTACTTCAATCATTATCTTATAATTTTTCCAACAAAAAGATGTTTGCTATACTTACAGCAATGTAACTATTCAATTTTTAATCCCAGGGGCCATCCCAATATAATGACAATTTTATATATCTTGTAACGCAGCAAGTAAATGAATGACCTTTCGCTTTGTATATACAGATTTACTTATAGTTAATATCGAACTTGTTTTTGGGCAAGACCGGCATGTTTTATAAGTATTTAATTATTCATTTTTAAAAAGCTTGAAATACTGATGTGATAAACTAATATTATAATGAAAGGGAGCAGTTTTTGTTGATTTGTTTATATGCAAAGGATTCTTCAGAATCACTAACAGCCTGTTTCAATGAGTGAGGTTTTACACCACATAACTTATCCCTAGTAACAAATAGAGTGCTATATTTTTATAAGGTATTTTTGGCAAATGACAAGAAATTCCAAAGGTCGCCTAGCACAAAACTAAAGTATGCTTATCTGTTACTATGTTTATTGAGAATTACTGTAAATCTAATGATTTGCATCTGCCATTGACACGGATATGTGTATTTAAAAACTTAATGTGTAAACTATCATAAACTTATTTCAGGAACTAAAGGAGTGCTGTGGCCGCGTTTTTGTGGACAGTATACCAGAGTTCTGTCCTCCACTTGACAAAGTGGTAGATTTCTCACAGCTGGACGTTATCCTGATATCTAACTACACATGCATGATGGCACTGCCGTTCATTACTGAAGACACGGGTTTTAAAGGGCAGGTCTACGCAACAGAACCTACCCTGCAAATTGGAAGGTTCTACTTAGAAGAGCTAGCAGAATGGGTGTCAGGAGCGGGTGGTAACGCGGGAGCAGCGAAACGCTGGAAGGAACTGCTGCATGTATTACCGCCACCATTGGCGCTAGCTTCTCGGCCTCGTTCGTGGCGCCGCCTGTTTTCACCCGCATCGGTCGCTCGTGCACTATCGCGCGTCCGCGTCGTCGGGTACGATGAACGTGTAGACATTTATGGCGCCCTTGATGCTACTGCTGTCAGCTCTGGATTCTGCTTAGGCTCCGCCAATTGGGTTCTACGGTCAGCTCGAGAGAAGGTTGCATATGTTAGCGGTTCCTCTACGCTAACTACGCATCCAAGGCCCATTAACCAGGTTAATCAATTCAATCAACATACACTAAACTATTTATTTGGCAATGTGTAATGCAACATGAAAATTAAAAAAGTTAATTAAAATAAAGTATTATTTACAAAAGCAAAGCTGTCTTGCCAGTTTAAGATGAACATAAAAATTAAATATTTTTAATTAAAAACTAACTTGTTTACTCTTTTTTTATTCTAAACGGGAACAATATTGATTACAGGCGGCACTTCGCGGAGCTGATCTTCTCATCTTGGCAGCTCTGACGCAAACTCCAGCTCACAATCCTGATCATATGCTAGGCGATTTATGCGTTCACGCTACTGTTACACTACGGGGAGGTGGCTGCGTACTATGTCCGGTCTACCCAAGTGGAGTATTATACGACTTGCTCGAATGTTTGTCGGCGCATCTAGATGGAGCGGGACTACAGCACGTGCCTCTATACGTAGTGTCACCAGTAGCGGATTCTTCGCTGGCTTACAGCAACATCCTAGCAGAGTGGGTCTCAGTGGGAAAACAGGCGAAAGTGTATCTGCCGGAAGAACCGTTCCCTCACGCGGCTTTGGCGCGAGCCGGTCGTCTACGTCACGCTAAACATTTACACGATGACGCCTTTAGCGCGGAATTCCGTCAGGTAATATTTATTAACTATTTTATGATACTCTTTTTATAAACACCCAACAAACAGAATTACCTCATACCTTTGATCAAAAGCCTCAATAATATCCTCTCTGCTAGGCTATAATGATCTCAGAATTCGACCATTAGTCTTCTTCACTTATTTCAAACCCCTCGGTTTTGTAGAGTGCAAACTTACTGCCGAGCCTAAATAGCCTGAATTTTTGACTAAAATAATATTCACTAGTGGCTACTTTACTTTTATTTTAAAATCATTGTGACCTATTGCTCTGCAATTAAGCAATGAATAATTGTTAAACCTTAAGTAAAGATTAATAAAAATACGTACCATATTTAAAAGTATCTTATTTTTGATGTCTGGAAATATTTTAAATAAAATATCTTGTAACGTGTACTTGAAATAGAACTTTTACTTTTTATGAAGTCTTGTACATCTCTAATGGTGATTGTAATATAACCCTGTATAATTTGATCTTCTACAGCCATGCGTTGTGTTTTGCGGTCATCCCAGCTTACGATTCGGTGCAGCTGTGCATCTGGTCGAACTTTGGGCCAACAATCCCGCACACGCCATCATATTTACTGGTATGTTTAAGTAATTATTCATCACACTAACTGAAATTCTGGACAACTAAGTATATATAAACACTATGATGTCGCTGATTTTGGTTCGTTGGAAATAAAGTTTGACATAAATTGGCTAATACCAAATATTTTTTCGTAAAACTTATGCCTTACACATATACTCGATAGAGCTAATTTCACACTACAAAATAAACAATATATATGCCAATATACGCTGTTTTATTTTGGGAAATGATACTTCTTCCTTGTGAAAAACAAATAAAGCTCACAGCATGTTGAAGAAAATGACGGTGCTTATGGTAGAGAATAGAGGTCCAAAATCTACTATTCTTTAAAAGAATTGCTTCTTTTTTTACCGAACTTACGGCAGGATAAATCCAGATAGCAACAGGATAAATACTTACTTAAGTTAGTAATGAGTAGCAGTAGATGCCATTAGTAAAACAATATGTATTTTTATTAGTCAAAATATAAAGATTTGCCACCAATTTTTTTTTTATTTACAGAGCCCGACTTCCCCCACACAGAAGCGCTAGCTCCATTCCAGCCGCTGAGTATGAAAGCGTTCCATTGCCCCATCGATACCTCGCTGAACTACTCGCAAGCTAGTAAACTCGTCCGTGAACTGCGGCCAAGGGAGCTAGCTTTGCCCGATCAATACGCCCCGCCCCCCGCACATCACCAACATCCGGCACCTAGGTATGATGAACTCGATTACAGGATCTTTGGTGGTAGAGTGATCAATAAGTTAAAGGATACAGATAGCAGGTGCAGTAATCTCTTGGCCTATAATAGGGTATATGACAAGCTTTACGAAAATATTTCAAATTGTACGTTTTAGCAGAATTTGAGAGGACCGGGTGAAGCCAGCGGAGCTCCCATGGATCAGCTTCAATAACACAATGTTTGTTACGTCATAGCTTCCCGAGCTAGCAACCGATTTTAATCAAATCAATCAATTAATCAAATTTTTTTATTTGCAGAAATACAAATTATACAGAGATCTTATAAATATTATTTTAGTTATGTATTTAACCTGCAAGCAGGCGTGCAAATTTTTAGTGGTATCGAGTCTACTATATATATAATTAAAAAAAAAAAGATAAAAATTATAATAAAAATGTCAAATTCATCCTCAAATCATTACTATCAAAATTTTAAATAATAAAACTTCGACATAACAGAAAAAATATTCAAAATTATTTTTTAAAATCCATGTATTCTTTTACACTATAAAAACATTTCTCATTCAGCCATTTCTTTAGATTTCTTTTAAATAAATGCCCGTTTAATGTTTTGATACAAAGGGGCAGCTTGTTATAAATTTGTATGCACATGTTTAGAACATTTCTTTTATAAATATCTTTATGACACCGGGGTTGATATAATGTATGAGCATAGTGAGCTCTAACATGTCGTCTAGAAACATTAGAATAAAGTTTGAAATGTTCTGGATGGTCCTTGACAAAACAACATGCTGCTTCAATATACATACACTGCAATGGTAGTATGTAAAGTTTCTTAAATAAGGGCAAACAGCTATCCAAATACCATGCATTACACATAGCCCGTAGACCCTTTTTTTGTCTTTTAAAAACGCTACAACTGTCAACGGAATTTCCCCATAATAAGAGACCGTAGCTGATTACAGACGAAACGTAGCCAAAATAGGCTGATAGTGCTGCTTCCATGGAAACGGTCTGTCTCAATTTTCTCAAGGCAAAGACGAAACGATTGAGCTTTTTACAAATTTGGTTTATATGCTCCTTCCAATTTAAATGTTTGTCAATGTTGATTCCCAAAAATTGTATATTTTCAACTTGCTCTAATAAATTATTATCATAATGGATTTGAATATTTTGTGCATTAGAATTGTAGGATTGAAATGTCAATTTTTTTTTTTTTTTAATTAATTTGCAAGTCGTTAAGTTTTAACCAGTTAATAATATCTTTCAATGAATTGTTTATATTATTTTCAATGTTATCTTTGTTGTCACATTTTATCAAAACAGTTGTATCATCTGCAAAAAGTATTTTTTTTTGAGGTGTTGCATTAGGGAGGTCGTTTATATATATCAGAAACAGTATTGGCGCAAGGATCCCGCCTTGTGGAACACCACAGTTATTAGGTTGAAATTGATATTTATATTTCACTTTTTCAATAGTGTTTCCCTTTAAAATTAATTTAGTGGTTTCCGTACATTGTTTTCGGTTTGATAAATAAGACTTTATCCAGTCATATGCTTTACCTCGTATGCCATAACATTCAAGCTTATGTAGGAGCTTTTCATGATTAATGAAATCAAAAGCCTTAGTCATGTCGAGAAAGATAGCTGACATCGGTTTACCTCTATTTATGCTCTCGGAAACGACCTTCACTAATTCAAAACATGCCAAAGTTGTAGAACTTCCCTTTCGAAAACCATACTGATTTGGATGCAGAATATTACATTTTAAAAGAAAATTATTCAATCGTATACACATAGCCTTTTCAATTACTTTTGCCAGGATTGGAACAAGTGTAATTGGTCTGTAATTGTTTGGATCTTGAGTGTCTCCTTTCTTATAAAGTGGCTTTATTACAGAGAATTTTAATTGGTCCAGATACTGTGCAAGAGAGAATGATAAATTAATTATGTGAGCAAGCGGTCGAGCGAAAAGACCAGCACAGTGTTTTATGACATGAGTAGTGATTTCATCATACCCACAGGATTTGCTATTTTTAAGAGATTAAATAATTTTGATGATTTCATTTTCATCTACAGGTTTGAGATAAATTGTTTTAGGATTTGTGAAAGATAGTGTATTTGATTTTGAAGTATCCATAAATAGTAACCATCAATACTATTCTGTTTATTTGTGCGATTAATGAAGTTATTATTAAAAATATCACTTATTTCTTGAGGGTTAGTTATGATCTTATTATTAATTCTTATTGATTTGATATCATTGTTAATCTTCAACTTATTAATAGCAGTCGTAATTCTGTTCCAGATTGCTTTAGGATTTTTTCCATGTTTTTTAAAGTACTTGTCATTGCTAATTTTTTGAGCTGTCTGCATACATTTTTTTAACATAAGATTGTAATCTTTAAAGTACTGTTTATTGAGAACTTTGTTTACGCTTGATTTCACATATTTAGAGTGGAGCTTACGTTTAGTGATACATGACTTTTTTAGACCGTTTGTCATCCATTTTACTTTAGAAGGTCGGTTTGAGTTTTTTATCTTAATAACGGGAAAACAAAGATTATAAAACAAGGTAATTGTATCATAAAAAGAATCAAAAGCGTTCTTTACAGTGTCACTTTTTAAAACATCTGAAAAAGAAAGAGCAGACATACATTTAGTAAATGTATTCAAATTATCAGGACAAAAATCTCTTTTATACTCAAACCAATTCATGAAAGCCCTGGTCTTTTCCATTTTGAGTGCGACTGTTTGTGCTTTGTCATGATCAGATAACATAAGACTATGAACTTCGGATTCTATACTCTTTTGGTTGCTTGCAATCAAATCAATACATGAGTTTAGCCTTGTCGGTGTTTTGATATGTATCTCAAAGTTGAATTGCTCTAGAATGCTTAAAAGTTCTTGTGAAGCGGAATTTTTTTTTAAAGTATCTATATTCCAATCGCCGCAAATAACAATCCTTTTCCCCTGAAATTTACTTGTCAGTTCTTGTAAGAGATTATTAAGTTTGTGTAGAAAAACACCAATATGAGACTTGTTTTGCTTCCGTACTCTGTATATAACCACAACTATAAGGTTAAGGCCAATCACCTCAACCCCACAACATTCAAAATAAGATCTTGCAGCCAATTTCGACACTTATAATTTTTGTGTGGAATCGAATCAACAGGTATAGGACTAGATTGGAATTTTGAAATTCGCAAATATAAAAAAATTATGACTAGAAAACAGCTCTATGGGATTTCCCAATGAAACAAAAAGCGCGCGCTTTTTGAAATATTTTAAAATTTACTAAACATTGTTGAAATTTTTTATTTTTTTTAGTATTTAGCTTTATGCTTAGGGACTGCATCGACCTAGCATATTTGCCACTTGCATAATTCTCTGTTTATTTCTCTATTTTCCACAAAAAATACCATAAAAGTTTAAATAATTATATATCTAAAGACACCTATATGCAGGTGACGTGATGTTGTGGCGTTGCCGGCTTGTTGACAAACTTATAGCTGTCAAATTTTAGTACGTACACTGTACTAAGATTTGGACTGATGTATACTGTCAACAAACAAGTGATGTCACTGCAGATTCAGTCAACCCCGTGCATTTTCAGTCAAGTGGTTGTTAAAGATAATTTGACCATTTTATTTATGATTTCTTATAAAAATACATGTATTTAAAAAAAACATATAGGATAAATTGGTTTAAAAAAATCTTTACTGTCAAGCTAACAACAGATTGATCTATATTTTCAATGTAATTAAATACCCTATTACGTAAGGTAAACTTCATTAGAAGCCGGCCTTCAGATGGGACCTAAAAATTATCTCGAGCTCGTTTGTGGTTCGAGAAAGCATATTAAGCCGTTTGCCCCAGCTGCATTTTCAGTCGTCGCCACCTACCAACCCGCATTGGCTCATTCTCTCTATTTTCATTCCTAGGGAAGGCCTGTGCCGAACTTTGCAGCCTAAATAGGCTAGATGTTATCTTAACTATAGAATTATTTTTACCATATTACCATAGTATTTTTATATTCTTGATATTTTTTATATTTTATGAATAATGTTTTCTAACTACTTTTACGTTTAAAACTATAAGATTTAAAGGAGATTGTCCAAATAGTATGGATGAATGTTCTGAACTAAATATTTTCGTATCTTGTTGAAAATAGGTTTATTTGATAAATCTATCCTAATGAATTCAACATACCAACTTTGGTCAATTTTCATTTTTGGAGATATTGATTAATATAAATAGGTTTGTAGTTTGTAGCAACCTTAAAGTAATATGGACTTTATGTTGCCATATTTTACGACTCGCATTCGCGTTTTGGATGTAATTGACAAATTACATAATTATAAGAAAATAGGCCCAAAAATAGTGTATCAAGATAAAAATACACAATTGGTATTATATATACTAAGATGGAACAAATTAATTTCCACAAATAACAAACTGCAGTCCTTGTTGCAACAAGGACGCAGTCGCAGTGAATACGTGAAACGTCATTCGTTTACTGTTACTCAACAGAAAACGAATGATTTCTCAATCATTAAATAAATGATTAATGTCACTTTACAGTGCCATTTACAAAATTACAGTTTTGAAGTCGGTAATTTAAAGTCACATTTTACAGATGTTTTCTAATTAGTGCAACGGGCTACGGTGCATACGCCATGATAACGATACGATAAAAAGATAAGCAATGATAAAGTGGTCTAAGCTTGGCGATGTGCATGATAAAAAAACTCATCAAACAGTATTTCATTTTTTTTGTATTACTGCTATAGTAGGGCGTAGTACAATTCAATCACGTTTTATTCACTCTCTTTTTTCTGCCTAAGAACTTAGATGACCTATTATTATAATAGAAAAATACTAGAAAAAATCGACTCGGGTCACAAGTGAATTCACAGGCGGAAAGAATTCGAGAATGCACTTGTGACCCGAATCGATTTTTTTCTAGTATTTTTCTATTATAATGATTTATCTTATAAAAAAAATGCATAAAACATAGAAAAATTAGATGACCTATTTAAAAAAAATACTAGTCTTTCTACAGAAAAACTGTCCTATAAAAGCAACATTTCATAAAAAATGACTTATTTATTTATCCTAAGTTTATATAAAGTGTCCATTGTTTTAAAACGCTGAAATGATTTCTAGTATAAAAACACTGCAATGCGTTAAGTCAATCTAATTATTACAAGTCATTATCTTCACTTTTATCAAATCACATTTGTGCCGTCTGTTAGCTAAAAAATCTCTTTCGACCTGTCTAGGAATCATATTTTTATAACATGTAGTTTTCAAAGTGCAACCAAAAACATCAATTTTATCTATATTCCATGTGTTTCGCTGATATCTCAAAAAATCATTTTGTGGCGTGACGACGTGTTAGCTTATTTGATAGAATTAGGCGTTACTAGGCAGACGTCCATATACATTAGGAAAACAAAAATAAGTAGCTTACTTCTGGATGAACAAGCAAAATGCACCGCCCACCCCCAATTAAGGCTCATTTAAGCGGTCGACCAAATCGTTCCAATTCTGAAGGTGTGATTTATTGTTTGTCAGAGCGCACATAACGACAGACGTGCCAACAGTAGTGGTCCGCCGGGGCGCGGCCCGCACTTGTGGCGTCCGACGTCGATCTGCCCGAGCGCACCTGCCCGCACCCCTCGCGGCCGCTGCTGCCGCCCGCGCCGCTCCCGCACCCACTCCTGCCCGCGCCCTTCCTACCCCCGCCCCTAATCCCTCCCTCCGCCTCGCCCCTCTCACCGCCGCACTCGCATTAAGAGATAACCGCTTGGATTTATTACCCCCTCCACCGCTACCGGCTGCCGGCACTTCGACAGGTAAGTCACACCGCTAAGTTTGTTTATCTATCCCTAGTAAGTCAATTATATTTTGTGGCTTGGTTATTCCGTTAAATGACTGTAAATACCAAATTAGGCATATCTCGACTGAGGGTAGGGTAGTGTGAATGGCCGTTCTAAATGGCCATCTATTAATTGTGAGCAGGTTACAAATCAAATATTCGTAATATCACTACAATGAGCCTAGCAGCTCATCGTTTGTTTGCAATGAACTAGTAATCGATGCAACTATTCACATTGAGCGAATGCTCATCTAATACTGTATTCCGAAATACATATGAATATACTGGCCAGTCGTAATGACGTCATGAATCTGACGCCATTTTGTACTGATCAATGTGAAAGAAAGTGTGACGTATCTTGCCGGGCTTTATCCTTCTCTCTTGCTCTCACACTATTTTGAATATGACAACGACTTGTGGCGTCTTTACCACTGGTATACTGACGTATATTTCGGAACACAACCTTAGTCGCCGCCTTTACACACACGTCATTCTTATATCACCCTTTAACACACAGCTACTTTTAACAAGGATAAAATCATGAAAATGCAATTTAGTGTCGATGCTAACGCAATAACCATGACGCAAATATTTGATCAGTTAATAGTAAACATCCACAGTGTATTTTATTTATTTTATTTTATTTAATAAATTGAAAGAGACTGTTTCATTTCTCTTTACAAAATAATCTTAAGCATATGTGTAGCAATGCAAATCCACAGACCACGAAATTGTCACACAGACGACATTTTTCTTGTAAAATTTAAGCAATTCTGTCTAATTTGTTATTGTTGATGGTGTTAAAACTAATACTCAGAATTTGATTTTCAACAAAAACGCACGATTTGACCTGCTGTTATCTTTGTGTTCTAATTACATTATTGGTTGGTACTTTTATATCAATCAGTAATAAGATATTACGCTAATATTATTAATAGACGCAGAAGCGGCGCGTGTACACTGGGGCGCGTTAGACGTGGAATCGTTCGTAGTGGCGCTGGCGCGTGAAGGCATCACCGAAGCGCGAGTGGAAGGCGACATCGTACATCTGCCACGACACGACACACTCGTGCAGATCGAGAGGCATGCGACCCATGTGTTTTGTGAAGGTTTGTATTGAGCTTCGAATTGTCTCGGGAACAAATCTCGAGACTTATCGTCAGAAAAGATACTCAATATCACGTCGGATCGGCTTACATTTTCGTATCATGACGTGTCTTCTTGTTCTAAATCCTCCATTGATTCATTTTGAGGGACAAAATTAAAAAAAAAAATGTAAGGCAAAACAATATATTTTCCAATCGTGTGGAGCAAAACCCCTGGATACCACTTATTTCGTCAATTGTAAAATGCGTGGCGTAAAGTAGTGATAGTATGTACATTATACTGTGAGTTGCCAGAGGGTAGCCAGATGTTTGGTATTTGACGTGATTCTCCCTAACTTTCGTATGTCCTCCGGAGAAAGTAAAAAATCTTGAGTGTTTAGTTTGCGGAACAATCTTTACACAAGAAAGGAACCTAATGTGTAATGCAGAGTTAATGATTGGACACAATTTTAAGGAACACTTTTTGATGACAAGTCTTCTGACATAGTAATAAAGAACAAAAATGGTTAAATCTGTGAAAAGTAGCACAAACAAGATAAAAATAAAAAAATATTTTATTTTTATTTTCTTGATTATGAATAATATGATATGATAATATAGGAAATGGGAAAATTCAGTATTCAGTCATTTTCAGTGTTTTTTTGTATGTAGACATTTCTATCGGCAGCGGACCATGTGCCAATAATTTTAAATTTTGTTGTTTTTTATATACATATATACTTTTATTTTTGTTTGGTGCAGTCTCTTAATAATTAAAACAAAAAATCACAAACATCATAATCATCTTCAGCTTGTTGATTAAAACACTACGCAGGTCCAGTGTGGATCGGTAGGGTGGACTGAATCATTGAAGCAAATAAATACTTTAATTGTTTAACATTTTTTTAATCAATAATATTGCGAGAATTCCTCCTAACTAGGCGTTACCACCGTAGCAATTTTAATGTACATTATAACTGCTAAAACTAATTCCTTTGTCCGTGGCTTTATCATTGTTCCGCACTGACATCCATATAAATCGCTTAATAGCACATGAAACTTGTCCTTCGAGTCACTATTTTTACGAACATTTGGCACGTTTCCTTAATCGCAACCAATAATAATTTCCCTTTTTATCACATTTTCATGCCACTATTTTTGTTACGGCAGGCCACGAGTATTAAAAATTTGTACGGTAAAAAAGTGGCTATACTTTGTCCAATGTAGGATGATACTTTTGACAGGTATCACTTCCTTATTGCTACGTACTAAGGTTGCGTTTGTTTCCTTATGTTTGGTGTGACATTGCAAGAGCAACTTTATACTCTATTATAGTCAACTGTCAAAAGTATCATCCTACATTGGACAAAGTATAATCTAATTACCAACTCATTTTTAATTACATTACGTAATTAATCTGAGCCGTTTTTGATTACGTAATGTAATTAAAAAGGCTCAGATTTAAAAACAGCCGAAACCTAATATGGCGTAATATATAAGCAAACCGCGACATCTACAGTTTTTTATATCTATTTAATATAAGTGGTAATAAAAAGTAATCGATTGATTAAAGGTCGCGCTGATGTGAGACAGGCGTTGCGACGGGCGCTCGCTGCGTGTTTACCGCACGTGTAGAACAAATTTGAGAGTAAGTTTTATTATTTTAATTACACCATGACTAAAATATTACATGTATATTAGTGTATGTTGCGATGTTTTGCGAAAATAAGCTTAAATATGGGATTGTAAACCGATAAAGGTGAAAATCGAATTGTTTTTCATTCACTATCCCGGCTTCAACCATTAAGGATGAAATATTATATTATATTTATAATTATCTTATTGGAATGAAATAGTTGAACACGAAAAAAATTCAAATAATAAGTAATCTCCTATATCAAATTACATTACACTTTCGCATTTAAAGAAATATAATTTTTGTCACAATACAATATTTTATAATAGTATAGAATGATTATGAGCAAAACCTCATTTTGTATTTTTTGCTTTTTAACAAACTTACTAATTCCATGCCAGTTCTGTTTTATAAATAAAAACATATAAGCTTGCCTGACGTAATGTCATTACATATTTTGTTAGCACAATTAAATATTTCCGATATCCCGAAGGAAACTAAACATACACTGTGGCTCGTAAATAACGGAATTCAGTCTTAATTCCGATACTCCGTTAGATATGTACTAATATGTACAAAAAAATAAGGAAAAACAGGTCCCAAATACACCAAATAAACAATAATTGAAAGTAAAAAAATCAATAAACATTCAAATGTTAATAATAATTTAATAATGAAATAATTTACATCTCTTATAATTTACATACTACAGAAAAACTTTATCGGAGATTATTACTATATTACACATTATTTAAAATGTTGGAACACGTTTCTTACACTAAACACAGCATAGCTTCATACATGAGCCCTTGATTATCCCAGCATTATTTTAAATAATTACTGTATGTTTTACATAAGTACACACATTGAACTTTATACAAGGCAACTTCAATTCTACTGCTCAGCTAAATTTGTTTAGTTGTTATCATTGTTTTCTTATGAAAAAAAATCACATATTTTTAGCAAATTTGTAATTAGCGAGCAAACCGATCTACATATAAAGCCACCAATATTAATTTACTGTATCAATAATAAGTATATTGTTAATGTGATATGATTATGAAAATACAGTAATACACTCTTTATGTTCTTCGGAATAGTGGCCATAATAATTTCTCACAAAGAACTATGAAAAAATATTTTACAGTGGGCTATAAATAACAAAATATTTGCAGTAATTTTTTGACTTCCGAAAATGGCCAATTTATGCCTTATAGTTGCTATGTAAATGATAAAAAATATAACTTTATTTTAAGTAGTTTATCCAAACATGTTTTTAATGAAGGATTTTTCATAACAATTAATATTACCTATTTTTACAGTGGATATTGAAGAACTATGGAGAGTTAAACTAAAAAAATAGTTCCCTGACTGACATATTATTAAGTGACATTCTCGGATGGCCTTTGTGGTCACAATTTTGATCCATAGAAGCTGTGGTTTTAAAATATTTGTGATATTTTAAGTGTATTTGTAAGATAACTACTTTATAACCAATAAAAATATTTTATATATTTGACTTCTCATTTCACTTTAACAAAATAATCACAACATGAAAAACTGAACTTATTCGCACTATCACATTCTACTGGAATTATAAATTAAATTAAATAAAAATATGAATTTATAAAAACAAAGCTGCATAGCATATTAAATTTGAAATAATTTTAAATTAATTGGCATCACTTTTACATTTACAAAATTTGCACCACAATATTGAACAAATAGATTTTATGTAAAAAACACTTTAAGAAGATACATATGGACTTGTTACGACGACTAGAAAAGTGCTTCAAACCCCTTAGTTTTACAGGATATAGAGGCGTGGTCCACGCACCGCAACATAACAGTTCCCCCGGATAAATGTTACTGGGACGAAACTCCTAAACCCTTTTGGTTCTCCATAATAAATACGAATTCGCATCATATCGTAATATCAATAGCCCTGTTATGCGAAAAATATCCATCCAACAATTAAGTTTTAAAGTAAAAATACAGACAAAAATATCACACCATCTATTAACTCCTATGGCATGTTTAATTAACATAACTTGAAGAATATTTTAGATTAAAGAAGTAACTAGCTATATAAATGTCCTCTACAAATCATGAAAAACTTAGTACATTAGTTTAATTCCGCATAACAATTTGTCAAAAAATTTGCGATTAGTCCAATTTGTCCTTTTTCCACTTATCTAGAAAACATATACTTTCAAGTCTAAATTAAATAATCATTTTTCAAAATAATTTATTATTTACGTGTAATAATGTTCAAAATGTATTATAATAATAGTTATAGTTCTTTCTCTCACACAATAATTGAGATAAATAACATAATGGTGGTTTGCCACTTATGGAAGCACATTGGATGGTTTCATCTCTCTCAACTTTTTATCAAAGATTGGGTTATACGACTCAAGTGATCGTCTTTTACTTGTAAATGATATTTCTGCCAGTGTCAGCTACAGGCAGGTAAAGAAGGTTTAAAATAAACAAAATTATTTATTTAAAAAGTTATTATAAAAATAAAAATGTTTATGAACTTAAATAAGTTCATAAACATTTTCATAACAAAAACTTGTTTGTTTTCTAAATAATAATATTCAATTCCCACAAGTAACAACAGGAAGTCCCAGAAACAGACTACGAAGAGAAACCAAAATAAGCGTCATTCCTAACTGTAACGTATTAATAGCTCCCGTTAAACAGCTTGGATATAAACTGGGACAAAGATTGTACCATATTTTAGATAAAAAATTTGATAAGTGGCATACCACCCCAACACAGATAAAAACATCTCTGATTATTATATTATATGTTTTTGATTAAAGATGTGATAAGGTTGTTTATCACCTGATTTGAAATGTATATAGTTATATAAAAATTTTATACCATTCATTTTATAAATTGATGCAAATATAAAACTATTGTTGTTGATGATTTTGTAATACTTTTTGCTGTACTGTAATAATATTCTTCATCACTTCTTTTAAATTTCTGTGTATTAAATTAAACGTAAATTGGACTTCCCGTATTAGACTAACCACTAACTGAACCAACTAGGAAATTGAACTAACCGAGAAATGGCCGATAACCACCTAAAGAATTCCAAATTATCCAAAGGAATTGCATCTAAGATCATAAAGCATTTTAAACATATAGCGACATCAGTATAAAAAGCATTTCCGGTGCTATAATAAAATAAAAAATCACATCAATGTGAAACAATATAACGAGCAGCGTATGCAGCGCCGTATACAGTTTTGAGGCAATGGATGGATACTATATTAAATTAAAGTCGATTTATTCATTGTAGACCAGTTTTCACCTTATTGCTTAACAACCGATATAATACTATGACTACTGAAACCACTAGTAGTGGCAATATTCACCAATAATACACACCTTTTGCAAAAAAGGTTTTTTTAGAATGTCATAAAAAATATGTGTCAGTTAAGATTTTGAAAAATATTCAACTTAAAGCTGGTCTTCTCACTTAGTCTGACATAGATTTCAAAACTCTAGTCAGTATTTACATTAAATTTATGAAAGACAATAACCAAAAACAATAACTGTTCATAAAACAATATATATTCATTTTAATAAAATCCTACAGACAATACTGTCACAATAGCCTACAAACAAACAATCGCCATAACAAATAAGGAACCTTATATGCATTTCCTGACCTCCAGGTTGCGGCGCCACACACGCACTCTGAGAAGGTCGAGATAAGCATGAGATATTTTCGCATTTATGCATTGAGGTCCATATCAACAAACACATCACCGCGTGTAGCTACTGTGAATGCGTAGTGTGTGTTGAGTTGTTGTAATAGCTCACGTTCATCAAGCATTTCTAGCGATTCGACGCGCGCCCGATCCTCCTCTGGAAGAGCGCGCCATACAGCCTCCATATCCCAAGCACGCGCGTTGTCGAAGCCGAGCGTAAGCATACGCTCAGCTATAGCAGAAGGCTCGCCGCATAGTCGCACGCCAGCTAGGGAGCAGCCACGTGCATTAAGGTTGCGTAACATTACCTCGCCAAATTTATCGCCGAGATTGCACTGCTCGTAGACTAGTAATACGCATCGAGGAAATGTGGCAGAGAGATGACGTAATAACGCAGCTGCTGCGTCGGGCCGCAAGTATACAAGCACGCATTCGGCCAATACGAGTGTGGGAGCGGAATCGCTGACTCCGCCGGCTGCTAGCTTGCGCCGCACTTCGCCGAGGCAGCGCATATCACAGCCCAACAAGTGATATCCATCTGAGTGCAGATCACCTTCACGGATCACCACTTCACAATCTGGAAAAAATTAAATAAGAACACTTATTGTTATGACAGTTTTTGTCGTCTCCACAGCCAAGTGGTATCCATGGCTGGAAAGAGGCTTCCCCAAAAATGGCAAATCATTCTCAGACAAATCCTCCCTCATCAAGTGCAGGCCTCTGGGGAGAAGGTGGCAGCGTTTGACACCCGCATCCCTATCTAGGGGCGGAACGATGGTGGAAAGGGCACACATTCTTCAGGGGTGCCCAACCTCTGCCTTAAAAAGCTCTGGGGGAGGGGGCCTCTTCCCACACTTTCTTCAGAAGAAGGGTTGGGCCAAATGCCTTATTCATTCCACAAAGGCCATGTATGGTGGGAAGTTGTATTCATGGCTTTTTTCAACCAGCTGTTTCATTATGTGGACATAGTCCACTGTAGAATATCCTGATCTGAACCCAGCTTATTCTCTCAGTTGTTCTTCATGAAATTTTTTAGTGATATGATTAAGTATTATTTTCGAGAACACTTGTATACATTAGACATTAGGCGTATTGGATGATAGTTGCCTATTTCTGATCTGTCTCCTTTTTTATGAATGAGGATTATAGTGCTTGTTGTCCACTGCATAGGTTTCTGTGCTGAGGATGGCATTAAACAAGTTGGTCAGTCTTGTTTTTGTTTCCGTTAATCTGACTTTCATAACGGTTATGGTTAATATATTATAATATATTATTACATATTATAATTCATTGGTTATTAATATATAATTGGTATCTGATCCAGGAGCTTTGTTGTTTTTTGTGTTTATGTTGCATGTTGAACTTCACTTTCAAGAATATGGGAGATTTCTTCTATGTTGTCTTTGAGGTCTATATTGCTTTCTTTCATGTTTTCCGTAGAGTAAAAGTTTGTGATAATAGTCCATTGCAATCCTTAATACTTGATGTCTTTTTGTTTCTTGTTTGTCTGTTTTGTTTTTCATTTTTGGGATCCAAATATTTTCCACTTTTATTTGTTTTAAGGCCTTTTTAATACCTCCTGTTTTGAATATATGGTGTTTGATATATTTGATTCGTCTGTTTTCTTTGTCTTGTTTTATGTTGTGGATAATTTCTTTACTTAGATTCCTTATTTCTTGGAATGTTGCTTTATCTCATCTGTTATTTAGTAATTGGTTCTTTTTCTGAATTAAGTCTATTGTCTTGGAGGTTATGATTTTTTTATTAACATAAAAAAGGTTTTATTTAACTTCCTATAAAAAAATTCTTTTGTTAACATCTTTATTTTGTTGATATATAAATGAATGTTGTAGGGACAAATTGTAACTATAATTAATGCAAATCTCACTTTTCTTTCTAAGTTTGAAAGCACAATAAAAAGTCCATACCTAAACTTAAAATCTTCATTTCACTATGCAAGTGTCTAAAATAAAGGCACATCAAAATTTTACCTATGTTTCATATTCTGGAAGTTTTAATCACCTGAAAAACTACATATTTTGATCTATGTAGACAATACAAGCATATTTAGTATATTCAACAACAATAAATTGGCCCTTAGCTACATACCTTCACTACATATCTTCTCTAGAAGCTGCTTGTTGCGCTTGATTATGTGACATTTTTTTGCTGTAACAGCAGGGAAGTCCAATTCAATAAAATTACCAACAGCCTGTGTAGTGTCTCTCAGTTTCCAATATAATGTGTCAAACCCACAACCAAGGTTGATTATTTGACATTTCGTATCACATCTCTGAAAGAATCATATTATTAATTAATGTTAACAATTAAGTATCTTAAAATCATTATAATATATGTATCAAATCTAGTTGAGAAGCAAGTAGATGGTTTAAATAGAAGATCAGAAGTATGAACTTGAACAAACTTAAAAAAAATATTGTTAAATTAAATGTGGTGTAACCTCCAAGAATTGATGAATAAACATCTCCATAGCTCGAACTCTAGCATAGTAGCCACGATTTATCTCTGGAGCTTTTCTGTCGGCATGTTTTACAAAGTACGAAATGTAATCATCCTTCCAATATCCCAACTCAACTGCGCATCTTTTACATTCTGTAGCGTCGGTATTGGTCGCTATAATGGCCTCGTCTTCAGCCGTCCAAGAAATTATATTATCCATGATAGCTGTTTTCAAGTTTACATCAAATAAAACATTACTAGCTTAAGTGCTGATTTTGATTAAGACACGTACTATGTAATGAAAACTTGATGAAAACCAATTTTAGTTATTGAAGTTTCTTTTAGTTTTTAGTCACAGCACAGAGCAGAGCAGCACAGCTTAAAGTTCAGATTTTGAAGTTTTACTTCTTAATTTGAAATTATAAAAAAAGGAAAGGGAAAGTAAATTATGAGAATCATTACCACCAAATACAAACAGCATACGTTATAGTGATTTATATTACTAGTTGTTTATATAGCATACTCTATTATTAACTTCACTTGTATATTTGGAATCTTCTGACGCTATTTCAACCCATTTCAAAACGTCAGATTAATTTGACACTTATCAGAGACCAAATACGATGAAAATGTGAACTGAACAATTATAAATTATAATAAATGACATGAATTATGAAAAAAATCACACTTCTATAGTAGATCAAACTGTAATTAAAAAATAAGTTATATTTAAAAAATAAAATACACGCTTTTATTGTAAACCGAACTAAAAAGTAAAAAACAAATTTTAATATTAAAAAATAAGTAATTAACGAGAAAACAATTGTCATTGTAAGAAAAGCGTAGGGTGCTCTTTACGACATTCTTCTTACACTAACACTGCATTTCGAAACAAAAATATTCAGGTATCTTGGTAAAAAATAAATAAATAAAATGCAACAATCGATATCGAGCACCCCACGCTTTTCTTATAATGACTTTCAGGTACCAGTTAATTAGTTAATTGCTATGTCGAAATTTATTTTTTACCTTTATTTCGGTTTATTCGGATATTCGATTTCAGGCGGCAACATGGACGTATATATGTGTATGAAAGGTCCATGGGCAGAATGCAATCTGACAATATGATGTTCCAGGGTTAAGAACTCGGGAAGTTATGGCGTAACAGACATTTCGCTATTGAAGCTGATCCATGGGAGCTTTAAACTCCAATCAGTTTAGTAAATCCTAGTCTTGAAATAAAATCACGCATCGTAATTAATTAAGAAATTCATTTAACTATAATGTTCTACACTAAAAAGATGTATCTAATACAACTTCAATAATTTAGTTACTCTAAAGAGAGAAAGACTTCTGTTGTTAATGAACGTTTTCCATTTAGACAAAATTGTCAACACTGTGTTGCACTGTGTCGAACATACTATAGCAAAAACCTTATGTCAACTTAGTTGGCATACACACACACACAAAAAGTTGACAAAGTGCAACACAGTGTCACAGTAAATACAGAACAGTAGGTTATCTAAGGCCGCCCGCCGAGTTATTAGCCTACTCTTGCGCAAGGGCGGATCCAGGGGGAGGGTCATGGGGGTCATGACCCCCCCCTGGGCTGGGTCCAGGACCTACAAAGACCACTAATTAAAATTATAAAACAATGTTTTTATATATTTTTTGTCACAAAAAATATAATTAATATAAGTGCCTTCAATATTTAAATAATTTAATATAATACAATACTTTGTATGATAGCGAATGCATTATTCGGGAACGAACGATTTATTATTTTTTTTAATTTATATTTAGGATGGGTTTGCTCTTGATCCCAATCAAGCCCGGGGGCCAAGACAGAATCCACGATGGAACGAGCTAACCCAGAAGGTGCCCATTCACCCTAGCTTTGAAAATGGTCGGGTTATAAGTTCTCGGAAATACAGACGCAGGGAGGGTTCCGCTCCTTTGCTGTGCGCATTATGAAGGATGTTGAAAAGCGCTTGGTGCGACAGGTAGGAATATAAACCAAGAAAGGGTGGTAGCCTGCAGTGCGTCTGGATGTCCGACGGAAAAAAGGAGCTGGCGGTATGAGCAAATGCAGCTCTTGCGCACACTCTCCAAAGTACAGTCTGTAGAACACCGCCAGACAGGCAACTTTGCGGCGATGAGCTAAGGTGTGAAGCTTGCTCTTCACCAATTTGTTGTCCCCGATGAGCCTCTCAGCTCTGCGCTGAATCGTGTTCAGTGCAGCAAGTTGGTATTTTGCTGAGCCATCCCAAAGGTGGCTGCAATATTCCATGCAAGATCGGACTTGAGCTTTACAGAGTTAAAAGCTGTTCTGGCGTGACATATCGCTTGACCTTATTTAGAACGCCCAGCATTTTGGCTGCAATTTAAGCTTTGGATTTGATGTTGGCGCCGAAAGGTTTGAAGACAACTCAATGCCGGTACCTGTCGGTCACAGGTACAGATGAACCTCGGAAAATAGTAGTGAGGTGGAAGGAACTCCTTTTTGCCGTGAAAAGACACGCTTGTGTTTTGGAGGCGTTGAAATTAACGAGGTTCCTAACGCCCCACTGGGAAATGTAGTTTAGCCTCTGGTTTATTCGCTCAACCATGGCCTCTCTCATGAACATCACGTCGTCGCCGCTGGCTTTTGCGCTAGACAGGTATCTCTCTACAACAGCACTGTCGTGTGCATACCCAACAATTCCTGATATTAACAGTTCATTGAAGTGCAGCAGGAAAACCGTCGCAGAAAGAACAGACCCCTGAGGAACTCCGGCATCAATAGCCACTGAGTCAGAGGAGCAGCTATCGACATCTACTCTGATCGATCGTTCAGTCAGGAAGTCGGCTATCCAACTGCAAAAGTCAGCGGGGATACCGTATGCAGGAAGCTTGCGCAGCAGACTTGCGTGCCAGACCCTGTCAAAAGCCTTTGAGATGTCAAGTGACGCGGCAAGTGCTTCGCCGTGCATCTCGAAGGCTTTGCCCCAGCAATGCGTCACATAAACTAGAAGATCCCCAGTTGAGCGTCCTCGGCGAAAGCCATATTGACGGTCACTGAGGAGATCGTTGTCTTCTAGGTATGAGAGCAAGTTGCTGTTCATCATCCTTTCCATAACGTTACAGAATATGGAAGTGATGGCGATCGGTCGGTAATTGCATGGGTCGGCACGACTACCCTTTTTGGGTATTGGTTGCACATTGGCAAGCTTCCAGGATTTTGAGACGGTTTTGTTAAGAGATAGGCGATACAAGCGTGTTAGCACAGGAGACAACTCAGGCGCACAGCACTGTACCTCAGTACTCTTGCTGGTATGTCATCAGGACCACTGGCCTTATTCACGTCCAGACTAAGTAAGACTCTACGGACCTGCTTATTGTGAATTGTGATCTAGGACATCGAAGAATCACAGTGAGGTATGTTTGGTGATTGTGGAGAGCCGATGTCTAGACAGGAACTGCTGGCAAACAGAGAGGCAAATAAACTTGCTTTCTCAGCTGCAGAATGGGCCAGTGACACGTCAGATTTCAGCAATGGCGGCAACCATAAGGCGGCAGAAATTCGCTTCGACTGACTTCGAGAGGGACCAGTACTGTTTACTTCCATTCGGATAGGAAGACAGTTTCGTCCCTATTCGGCTGATGTGGTCGATTCTCGTCTTTAGTAACACCCTTTTGCATGACTTGGCGGCCGAATTATGTTAGGCTCTCTTCTTCGCTCGGATTCTCCGTGCACGGCCCCGCGGTCGCGTATATGCACCCATGCTTGATAAGCAGATTGTTTTTCGGCCTGAACACGAGCGCAAGTCGCATTATACCAAGGTCGGGACTTGTAACCGAGCGGGATGTCGTAGAATGGAATAAAATACTCCATTCCCTGCCGAATTGCATCCGCTATCGCATCAGCGGTGCCATGAAGGGTCGCTCGAAGAGAAGCAAGTTTGCCGCCAGGGATAAGAAGCAAAGAAAATATGCATCTCGTCCCAATCTGCTGACTCGTAACGCCATACCCGCCTCATGCCCTTAGGGCTATCATCTGGAGGAGAGCAGATTGATACGGATTTCACCACACAGTGGTCGGACGATCCCAGTGGAGCTGAGACCGATACCGAATGTTTGTGTGGATCAGTTGTCAGCAGTAGATCAAGACAATTGGGTGTGTGGCCAGCAATATCTGGAATTCGCGTCGCTCGATCCACCAGCTAGGTAAGATTTAGCACTAAGGCAAATCGTCGCGCTTCTCTCCCAGCATGGTCAGTTTTCTGGTATGGGAATAGCCACTCTTTGTGGTGAGCGTTGAAGTCCCTCAGAAAAACAAGTCCGCTGCTGGATATCGCTGCGTTGCCAAGTCTGCCGTCTCTGTGAGGTAATCTATGAGCCGAGTTGACTTCCGGTCACCGCTGTGCGATCGGTAAAACAGATGTAGAGCATCTTCTCTACCCCTGTGTCCACCAGAAATCTGACAACAGAAAACCCGGATTTTTCAAAGCATTGGAGACGCCTATAGCATATGTCATTGCGGACGAACACATAGACGCCTGCACACATCTTATGCTCAAGTGTTTAGACTGTAGTTGAGGTACGCCTCGTCCGACGGGGTTGCTATCTGAGTCTCCGTCAAGAAGAATAGGTGAGGCTTCTCGGTCTCCAAATGGTGATGGACCGGATGGATATTTGAGTGCAGTCCTTTGATGTTCGCAACGTGCACTTTAAAGGGGAGGAAGTGCAGCCGTTGTTTAAAATTCTTCCTGTTCCTTCTTTTCATGATGGTGAATGTTGGTGGGTAGGATTTTTAGTCGAGACGCTACTTAGTCGACCAAAGGAAGTTTTCTTGGGCTAAGCCGACCAAAAAAGGGAACTCACCAGGAGACTGCTGGGTCACCCGAACCCCCCCGAAATGGCCACCGGGTCCTCCCGTCCAGTCGCCAAGTGGCACGGTGGAGTATTTCGGAATTTTTCGCAAGTTGGCGGGGCAGCTTTTCACGCGTAGCTAGCGCGCTAGTTGGGCCCCCTACAAACTGCGGTCGGCTAGCGGCTTAAACCGTGCTACGAATCCCGCTACCCTCCAGAATGAGTTACTAGGTACAACATAGCCAAGATACCAAGACCGGTCCTAAGCTGCGCAACTGACTTATTACCATCCCCCATGGGTACTGATTCTCCCACCCTCCGACGGAACGCAGCAAAGCTGCTTGGCGGCGAACTTCGGCAGGATAGTGGTCGCGAGCCAGGCGACTCCTTGCGGGGCCTACCACCGCCGCTGGGATCATCAGCCGTCACCAAGGGCCGAGTTGGTCCATGATGCCGTTGCCCGGGGTGGACCGCTAGGAGGTAGATCCCAAATTCCCAACCACCCCAAAAAAAATAATTTAAAATTTTAGTTTTACCGCACCACCTTTCATATTCGTGTGACACTTGCACGCGCTGTGTTTCAACTTTAGACTATGGATAGCAAAGGACATGAAATACTGCGAAAAATTTGTGTTGGTGTTCTAAGATAGCGGCAAAAACTAGGGACACCGCATCCAAGATTCCACACTTATTATGTTTTTTTTATACAATTCATTAAAAAATCAATGAAAAACAGAACTGTAAAATGTATTCACAAATAATGCTCACTGACTGATATTTTAACGCGATTACACGGTGCTTTGTTATGGCAGACTGGACGCAAATTTATTTATGCCATAGTTAATACATTGCGAGTCCATTGGTATACTTAGTCTGAGGTTTCGACTTACTTCTTGCAAGACCTACCTAACCTCAATCGGAACGACTAAACTTACTTCAATCAACTATTAAATTTAAAAAAGTATTAACTTAAAAAGCTTTAAAATTCCAATATAAGGAATAGAGTTCTTAAAAATTTAGGTAGGTAGGTACAGTACTTACAAACATTAATAAAATACCTACTTTTTACCTGTATCAATTATTATCAAAATTTAATTATTACTTCTTGTGACTTGACCACGACTATTTGACCCCCCCCTGGCGCCAAAGCTGGATCCGCCCTTGCTCTTGCGTTGATCTCCAGGGTTGTCACCTTTACTTTTAGTTAATATTTTCGAACAAGCAGCACTTGATCTAAATTTATGTAATAAAAAGCATATTATGATTGAATATTTGTTTGCGAATGAGTTTGCGAAATCGTTATTGAGGCACCCGAAAACACTACAATATTTTTTTCCCCTTTTTGAAGTCATGATACTCGTAATAATGAATATTATGGTAAGTGGCCGGCGAGAGTTGACGGTCGCGAGCGGTCATGTGACGTACGCGCATGCTCACAGTCGCGCGGCACAGCCCGTACTGCCGCCACCTTATTCCCCCATTAATTATGCTAGCGTGTGCGTGAAATCGCGTGCCGACACGGCGCGCTGCGCGCACGCACACATTCAAACCGAGAGCGGCACGTTTGTATGAAGATATTTTACTGTTCTTTACTGTGACAGTGTCGACTTTTTTTGCTAAATGGAAAACGCTCAATATCTCGCTTAGCCTGTTTTTTTGGGTATGAGTGCTCTGTCCATAGTTTAAGCATAGAAATTACCTCAGAAAGGGGTTTGAAGGTTTTGGCCCTAACATCAGCCGCCATTTTGATTTATTTTCAAAATGGCGGTGCACAATAAACGTCATATATTTGGATAGCGGACACTTATACAAGCATAAAATGTCATATAACATAACATCATAAAGCGTCACGTCTCTGAATTATTCAAAGATAAAATTAACAGTTGTTATAACGAATTTATTTATTTATTTTGTTGTTGTTTCATGTTGTTTAAGTTTTTACTTTTAATCTGAATCAGACAAAGAAAGAAAACAAATATCTTAATACTAACAATTGATTTTGTTCATTAAAAACTTTTTAATAGTATACTTTTATTTTGGTGAATAACTCTGAAACGTGACGCTTTAGGATATCATGCTACATAATATTTTTTATTTGTATAAGTGTCCTCCATCTAAATATATAACTTTCGTTGTGCATCGCGATTTTGAAAAAAATCAAAATGGCGGCCGACTTTCGGGCCACCCTCCATAAAAAATCTTCAAACCCCTTTGCTATAAAAGTTTTGGTTTTCTTCTTATTGTTTGTATTGTGGCAGATATTAGTGTGTAATAATGTAGATTCTTAACCATTAAGTGTTCATGAAAATTCAATTAGAATTGATGTGAAATAAAAAAGGCGAAAGGTGTATTTTTACTCATTCTTAAGAAGTCCACAGAAAATCCCACATCTGCACATTAATAAATCCGCTCTAATTATTCTAATAACTGTGTATATAGTTCAGTGGGTCAGTTTTCATTAAAAATAAACAAAATAAAATATCGACATGTAATTGTCAAAATAAATTAGTGAAGACTGTATGAGCTTTGTACTCTTTGCTTTTCTTTGTTTGAAAAAATCTAATGAATAATAAATAAACTAATCAAAATTATACTCATAATGTTGAAGTATATTCAATCAAGATTAATAAATATTATTTTCTTTCCTCTCGTAAATGTTGTGTCACCTAAGATTAAATTAATATTTTAAACCATTAGTATGGAAATATCAGCGTTTAATACTTTACCTATTATATTAGTCAGTGCTAAAGATCAAGTATCAGCAAATAGTGTAATATACAGTGAGTTTCATATTTTACAACCTCAAGTGATTTATAACTAAAATATTTTTTGACTAAAATACCTATATTTTTTTTCAGAAATAAATGACAATAAACAAGAAATTTCTATCGGGGATAATTATGAAAATATTCCTAAACATGTATGGAAGCTTGTGAACAAATATTATACAGCAGATGTTCGGTTTCATATATTGTCTGATGGAGAGAAACTGAGCTCAGAAGTGGAGGATCTTATTGAAGGGCACATAATTTATCTCACAGAAGCTGAGGTAATGTTATTAAAACTGATCAATATTTAATTCTCATGGTTTACTTAATTGGTTGTGTGTATATGTTACGGCTAAAGGTAGGTGTGAACATAAACTTAAGATTAGCCAGCTAAACCTAGGTTTATCTTCGAGGAGGTGTGAATGTTAGTTTCTTCTATCTTTAGGTGGCATAACTAAAGCCGGCATAACTAATCTAACCGAACCTAGCATGATATCGAACTTTAGCTGCTTCTCGAAGATAAACCTAGGTTTAGCTAACCTAACCTAACCTAACCAAACCTAACATGATATCTGTTATGTCTATTAAAACACTAAATATTATAATTCATTTATTGAGCTATGTAGCAAACAATGTATGACAAGTAAAAATGTATATTATTCTTCTACCCACATGTATTAAATCTTATTCGAAAATAAGATCACCATCTGGATTATATATATAGTACAATTTGTAACTATATTCATACACAACAATATCGAAGTTTAGCTGCTTCTCGAAGATAAACCTACGTTTAGACGGCTAATCTTAAATTTATGTTCACACCTACCTTTAGCCGTAACATATACAAGCAACCTTCTAGACCAAATATTTCCAAATGTTTATCTCATAGACTGCTTTTAAAATTTTCCTCGTTCCGGTGGATCCCCTGCAGCTACATTTGTATTCCAACATGCCAAATATGTGAAGATTAGATGTAACTATGGAAATTTGCATTGCAGCTGATTTCTGCAAGTAAAATGAAAAAGCTTAAGATTTTACTGTAAAAAATTTACTTGCCTTAGATATCTGATAGGTCACTCTAGCAGTTAAATGCTTAAATTGTTTAAAAAAAAACTTTATTAATAATACTATATTGTGTATATAGATTTTCTATTCTGTCATGTGACTGGCAGTGTTTAAACAGTAATAAGAGGAATTAATCCAAATTATAGTTCTTTCCAATTTAATCAGCTTAACTTGTTTTTTACTAACAGAACAACATATTCTTCAGTAAAGTGTAATTTTTGGAAATGTATCAGCATTACTGTCGGCTAACATTTTAATTTCACACTGCAAACGCTCAGACCTTCCTTATGGAAACTCTATGAACACTATAACCACCATGAAGGCCAGAAACAGATTTGAAAATTTAAATATACAATATGTAAAATAGTTTGTGATGTCCATGAGATGCTTCTTATAGCATGAGCACTTGGAATAACAATACCACTAGATAACGACATGCGAACTAAAACATCAAAAATATGGCATCGACTGACAATGTCGTTAAAAAGACACGAAAACTATCCACAGCTTTGACAGTTTCTATGTTAATTATACCTTATCTGCAATCAATAAATCTCAATCATCTTTGTGTTAACATTTACCTACGATTTTACGACATGAGTGACAAAAAGCGAAAGAAATTTAATAATTCATCAGAATGTTTTATTAACTTTAATATAACTTACTAAATTAAACTTTGTTGTTCAAGAAATAACAGAAGTAACGACATTTACAATATTATAAGTCGTCACCATAGTTGGGTTAGTTAGTTAGTAGTTTTACGGGGCATTTTCCGCACTTAGCCTCCTGATTGGGCCATTGTACGTGATTAAGTATTCTTCTTTTACTCCAGCCATCCCAGTCCATCCCAGAAGGCGAGTAGCCCTTTCAGGTTACTACAAGCTTCCGGTAGTGATTTTGGAGACTGGAGAAAGCGTGCCCGTTGATCAGCCACGCTCCTGCACTCCAAGAGCACGTGATGTGGCGTTTCCTCCGCCTCCATGCAGCCTCTGCATAGAGGGCTATCTGTCACACCTATGGTAAATAGATGTTTGTTCAGAGGACTGTGTCCGGTTATAGTACCTAATACTTTACGGATTTCGCCCCTGTTTAGTCTGGTGAGGTTGCGGGCAAGCTTCTTCGAAGCCACCGGAATGGCATTCTTTGCCACCATTGGGCCACCATACAACTGAGCCGTAGGTTATGGATGGTCTGATAACTGATGTGTACAGCCAGTGTTATTTTTGGGTTGAGACCCCATTTTTTACCAATTAGTCTCTTACACTGATAAAAAGCTATGCAGGCCTTCTTGGTTTTATTTTCGATATGACTCACCCAGTTCAATTTGTTGTCAAGGATAACGCCCACATATTTGACTTGTGTTGATAGGGAGAGTTTGGTGTTGAAAAAATTGGGTAGTTGAAGTTGCGGTAACTTCCTTTTGTTGGTGAAAAGGATGAGTTCTGTTTTTCTCGGGTTTACTGATAACTTGTGATCGTCACACCATTCTTCCACAATTCGGAGGGCTGAACGCATTTCCTTACATAGTATGTTTTCTACGTTCCCGCTTATTAGAATAGTGAGGTCGTCAGCATAACCGATGGTTGTGTAGCCTTGTTTGTTTAATCTTCTAATGAGACTATCCACTACTAGGTTCCACAGAAGTGGTGATAGAACGCCCCCTTGCGGGCATCCTCTGACCACTTTTGCTCTAGTTATGGTATTCATTTCTATTTGTACCGCCCTTTTACTGATGAGCTCGTTAATCCAGTTTATTAATACCGGTTCCACTTTGTATCTTTGTAGGGCCTGGTTAATGCTATTGTGTGTAGTTTTATCGAAAGCTCCTTCTATGTCTATGAAGACAGCTAGAGTTGACGATTTGTTTGTGATGGCTGATTCTATCTTATGCACTACCATGTGTAGGGCCGATTCAGTTGATCTGCCTTTCCTGTATGCGTGTTGTTAAGGATGCAGTGGTTTTTTCTTTAAGACTCCATCTCGTAGATGAAGATCTACTAGTCTTTCCAGCGTTTTAAGTAGAAATACCATAGTTGGGTATTTCATTAATTATTTTGTAAAACTGATATTTACTTACCGAAAGTATGATATTCCATCTGATACTTTTTTATTATGGTAGTTATTTTAACAGTTTTTGAACTCATACTGAGGCATTGTTACACCTCAACACCTTGGCGCAATCACTAGCGAACTAAATCAAAATAAGACCCCACTTTGAAGTGAGGCGTTAATTCGCTCTGCCATTTTTGAAATTCTGACCGGTTATCTAGTGGTATTGTTGATCGAACCATGAGCAAAGAATCCAATTTGATATTAATTATCCATAATCTTTTTATGTTGGGTGCACTGTACAGACTAGGGAAAGATAAACTGTATTGTTTAGAAACTAAATTTTCAAAGTTGTATCTCTTGGCGTCCAGCATTACAGACTCAGGCTTTATACTATTCAGATTTGAAGAAACATTGTATAATTGTTATAATAAAAATTCTTTTTGCCATAGACAACTGACAAAATAGCCATGGAGATGATAAAGCGCCGCATGCTTCACGATAAATCTGCTGATGTTCGAGTAATAGTGGCAGATTGCGAGTCTGAAGAAAGTTCATTGCTTTCTTTTGCGGCATTGCACCACTATGAACTAATACCGCTGCGTGCCGCTGCCGATCCCGAATCTGCTGAACCCGCCGGTTTAGACCGTGTAAGGGCAGCTTTCCACGCCCATGTTTGGTCGGGCATGCAAACCCATCACCAATCATCACTATCTGCAATCATAGGTAATTAGATGAGCAATTTTAAACAGTTACTAATGGTACAAGTTTTAAATAACAATAAAACTTGTATTATTGGGCAGAGACGATGCACAGCATCTGTGAGAGAGTGCGTCGACTTCCGGTATAGCAACTTCCGGTCTACTTACTTACCGCCATGACTGTTTCCTTATATATTGGTAGCTCGATTGACTTACTTCCGTTTGGCGCCATTTTGTCACCTTAGGAGACGTCGATACGCTGTGCCTTCATAGAAGTCTCTCACCAGGAGACCTTACTGGGATGCTGTGCATCGTCTCTGCCCAATAATACAAGTTTTATTGTTATTTAAAACTTGTACCATTATTGGCATGTGACGATGCACAGCATCTGTGAGAGACGTGTTTATTAGCTCCTGGTGACTGCATAATGACGCTTTGTGATGAGGATGATGTCCCCGAATGAGATTTATGTAGGATACATCTGTAACATACTTTGCGCACATACTTAAAGATTATTTTGTTCATGAAATTAAACTACCATTTACTGTCTAAACTTGTTTATTTGAAGGCCAAGTTTTAATTAATTTCAAGATAAAACAAAAGAAACTTGACTGATATAAATGTTAATCATAGAAAATAATAAAGAGCAAATTACATTTACAAAGATACATATCCACTGTCTTTAAATTGGCTCGAAATTTCTAATCAAACTATTACTTGAATTGACAGCATCAGCTGGTTGCTTAATTTGTCTACAGTAAAATTTTGCAAAAGTGTTTTCACTTCGCCAATTGCCTCGCGATAGGATCTCATCAATTGGTAAATTATCCCACCAATTCAAAGAAGCAACAGCGGAGCGGAGACTACCTGGGGATGCTTTTATACCTGCATCCTTAAATACAGTTTTTATCCAATTAGAAATAATCGTTCTAGTAGCAGCTTTCGCTACCCCAATTATAGAAACGAATAAGGCATCGTTGCACTCCCCTGTCCTTCTTTGCTTACCCAAATCTACAACTTTACGTAACCAAAATATTGGACATATATTTTCATTTGGATTAATTGTAAGTTTCCAACCTGATTGCCTGTATGTTGCCGTGTCTGTCTTCGATCCGAATACCGGCCATAATATAATATGATCACTCATATCTTTGAAGTGCTCAGACGTTAATCTTAATAATGTTAAATCATGCACTCGTCTACCCGATGCTAAAAGTAATATGACTGCTAGCCTACGAGAAGCTTCAAAAAGGTTGAGTTGTGGAGGTGACCCGGAGCTTAACCAGGCGATCAAGTCGGAGGGATCCCATATGGGGGATTTTTCCGTTCTAGGCTTTTGTAAGGAAATCGCTTTCAAAATATGTTTGACCAGAAAATTTGAATTTAGATTCTGTGTAGGTATGCCTAAAGTTAAGATTACGGACTTGTGTAACAGTATGGTTGATAACGCCATTTTCTCATTCAAATGAAGGTAAGCCAGATATTTTGCGAGAGAACTCCTATTAGGATGCTTGTAATCAAATTTGAAGTCCTTACACCATTGCGTCCATCGAAGCCAAGCTGGTTTATACGTCTTCAGAGTCGACTCTCTCCAACTGCGTTTAAGTAGAGATTTTTCTGCTACAGTCCAATCTCCTATTGTCTGAGCCCACCCCCAACTTTCCATACCAAAAGTTTCATATCCTGCACTTGAGGAGGTGGAAGCCCCGTAATCTGATCTATCAGGACGCGATGCAGATTCTTCACCTTCATAGGTCTGGCTATTGCTCGAAGACGAAGGTCCGGTAACCAATAAGTTCTTTTCCACAGGGGTGCTACTAAAAGGAACGTACCTTGTGCTGTGTTCAAGTGGTTCAGTACTCTGGGTATCAGTGAGGGTGGTGGGAAAATCCATGCTAGGTTGTAATTCCATTTTTTGCTGAAAGCATTGCAAAAAGCTGCCGAAGAGTCTTTCGCTATATTGGACACATACGCAGTTACAACCCTGGTGTCTTTCGTTGCGAAAAGGTCTATTTGCGGCGTTCCAAACTTCTGGAAGATCGGTTCCAGAGCTTCTGGCAAGAGGTGCCATTCTGCCGATTTCTTGCCCCTCGATAGACTGTCCGCAATCTGGTTGAATCGTCCGGGTAGGTATTCTGCTGTAAGAGTTATTTGCCATTGGTCCCGCAATTGGAATAATTGGTGTGTTAGGTCTAAAGGGGTTTCGATTTCGTTCCCCCTTCTTTTCGAATATAGGCCACCACAGTTCGGTTGTCCGATTGCAATATCACATGGCGACCTTTCAGAAGGTGCTTGTAGTATTTTACTGCTGATATGATCGCAAACATTTCTTTCCGATTGCAATGCCAATGTGATTGGTTTTGATTCCACTTGCCTGCTATTGAGAAGTCGTCCAAATGTGCTCCCCAACCGTAATCTGCAGCATCCGTCGTCAAGTAATGTTGAACGGGAATCTCGTGCAGTAGACAGTTTGTTTGCCTGTTTTTTGTAATTAAATGCCACCAATTCAGATCCAACCTTATTTCTGCAGGTATAGGTATCGGCTGATTTAAGGTCTGATTCAATAGTTTCCGACTGAGTCTTTGAAGGTGACGACATTGTAGTCTTCCTCCCGGAGTTACAAAGCTGGCGAAATTGAGAATTCCTAACAATTGTTGACATTCCTTTAAGGTCATGCTGTTGGCTTTGCAGATATTTTCTAATATGGCAAGTATGGATATTCTCTTGGTCTGAGGAAGAGCCTTGAAATTTTGGATGGTATTCCAGGTGATGCCTAAGTATTCTAGTTCCTGAGTTGGTTTTAATGAGGATTTCTCGCGATTGATTGTCCACCCCAGCTGTTGTAAGAGCTGATCCGCAATACGCACTTCCTCTACCAACCTTTCCATCGACTGATTGGCCAATAAAAAGTCGTCGAGGTAAACTAGAACTCTCATACCTTTTCTCCGAAGTAGATGGGCCACCCAATTGGAGATTGTCGCGAAGTTTTTGGGTGCGCAAGATAGTCCAAATGGAAGACTGGTCATTTGGTAGATTTCGCTTCGGTAAATCAGTCGTAGGAACCGCCGATGGGAGCTTACTATTGGCACGTGGAAGTAGGCTGATGAAAGGTCTATTTTCACGAGCCAATCTCTGCTCTGCAAAAATTTTGGAATCTGAAAATGAGAGATCAACTGAAACTTCCTGGGAATTATGTGCTGGTTTAGGCGTCGGAGATTGAAGATTGGTCTGTTCGACCCGTCGCTCTTCTTGCGCAAAAACATTGTTGAAAAGAAACTCATGCCCAACGAATTTGGATTCAGTTTTTCTAACACCTTTTGTTTCAGTAAGGTTTTGATTTGCTCTGTCATTTCCGGAGATTCGCGTGTTTTGAAACGCTGAAGATTGCACTGTGTTGGTGGGACAAGCACAGGCTTGGAGGTGAATGGCAGACGCATCCCTGATATCATATTCAGGATAGCCTGCGGAGCCTGATGCGCCAGCCACTGTCTCCGATACGCTCGGAGACAGCCCCCATAAAATATTCCGGGAATCGGTTGATAGTCATTTAAATTTTTTCTTATCAGATAACTGCCCTTCTTTATGATTGAATTTTTTGAATTTAGATGCATTGCTGGCTCTGACGACCGTAGAGGTAGATTCCGGTTTGTTGACCTTCTGCCTTGAATCAGCTCGAAAGGGTTTATTAGGTCGCTCGCGAGATGGTCCCGGTTTCGGAAATGGTCTTTGATGAGTAACCCGTTTTGGTTCGGTATCATTATTAAACCGTCGTATCCATTTATCAATACCACCGGTTCTTAGCATGTAAGATTGCAAAGCAGTGCTATCGAAGACGAATTCTGAACTAGGTGGAATTCTTCGCAAACCCTCGCGTAAATGCTTGTTAGGCATTTCTGTTAATATACGCTCTCGACGTACTTCGATACATTCTGCACGTTTTCCGCAAACGATTTGCATTATATCTTCACTAGTTTTATGAAAATTAGATTTTGTACCGAATAACTCAGATATTTTGTCAAAAACACTAGACGGAGTAAGCTCAGTGTTAGACGCTGCAGCCCAATTGACAAAATCCTGTAATTGTTGTTTCAAGCACTCGTGCTGAGTAAAAGTAATGCATTTGAAATAGCAGCTAACGCACGTTCAACCGGTGCTACGTTATCCTTGCCTTTTATAAATTGCCGTAATTCATCATTAATACCTAGTTCAACAAAACCAGGTCGAGCACTGTGAGCTTTTAAGGCTTCCGAATAACGAACCTCCTTCCAATTAACATCATTAAACTTTTGCAATTCCTCTAATTTTTTAATTCGAGACGGGTCAGCGCTTGGCACTTTGGGGTCCTTTAGTGAGGTTTTAACTGTACCAATATTCAATTGATGGCTACTTTCTACAATCTCAGCTGGACGTTGCAAAAAGGTGTCAGTAAAATTAGGCGAATCATTAGCCTTGGTAGGAGGTACGTTATTCACATTATTCATTAATAGATTGGTGAGCAAATTCATTTGACTTAAAAGACAATTGAAATTTTTAATATCTAGCGTACCTTGTTTTCGGCGTTTTACCTCCGTTTCGGAAAAAATATCCGTGCTCGCTCTGCGCTTCCCGTCAGCCCGCTGCCCGCTTTCTGATTCCGCATAAACTTCCGAGTGGTGGTCTTCGCGATCGTTATCAACCACCACTACATACGCATCATTGTCACTTGAATCCCGTTCACTCATATTTGAAAATGCTTAACGTGAATCGATAAAATAAAATTTTAATCTAAATTATTAATAATGTTCCACTTATAAAGACCGAAGAAAAATAAAAATAATGATAACGGAAATTCTGCTGCGATGTTGCTACCACGGAAGATGATGACGCTATGAAGGCACAGCGTATCGACGTCTCCTAAGGTGACAAAATGGCGCCAAACGGAAGTAAGTCAATCGAGCTACCAATATATAAGGAAACAGTCATGGCGGTAAGTAAGTAGACCGGAAGTTGCTATACCGGAAGTCGACGCACTCTCTCACAGATGCTGTGCATCGTCACATGCCAATAATATGTTAATGTTTTAGTAGTCCCATAGAAAATATGAATACACTTTTAGCCATAACGTTTCTAAAATACCCTATCATCTTGAATCGCTGTTATTATTAACTTAAAAGGCTCTGGTCCTGTAAAACACTGGAAACATGTACTTAATGCTTCTTGAATTGTCCAATGGCTTGCCAGCTGCCCGATACTGTGGTAGTATAACCTTAAATGCCTTATTTTGCAAAAGGTCCTTCTTTACAATGTTCCTATCTGGTCCATGGGGCCCTCTACTTCATGCTGAATGCCCCATTAGCCAACTGTTTTATTAATGATTTTGAAATAATTTGTGTTTCTAGGACGCGACAGTGACAGTGATTCAGATTCTTGGTCTTCATGGCAAGGAGCGGATGAAGAGAGAGAAGATGAGATGGATGAGCAGTGGGTGGAGCGGGCCGAAGCGTTTGCAGCAGCGTTGGGAGCGTTACCCGAGGCAGTGGCCGGCGTGCGAGCTGCTAACGGGAACCGTACGGCGCGTATAGCACGTGCCGAATTGGTGTTAGCAGCATTCTGTGATGCATTAGGCGATCCTTTGCACCTGCCAGATGATCGATTTGACCGCGAGCTGTAATTTATATTGCTGCTATGTCACCGATGGAAAGAATGCAATCGAAGCTTACTTCGTGAGGTTAACACAAGAAACTGCAAGATTTGTGGGTGGCTTAGACTACACGCTGTTTATATTACGGTCTATTAATTGCAATTTGATGCTGCAATGCCGTAGATAAAATCATTAAACGTAACCAAAGCCACACTAGAGTAGAGTAAAGTTAATATAAAACTCGAATACAACTTCAAATGAAATGGAACATTTTGTTCATTAGTTATCCTGATTTATATACCTACCCTATGTCTATGTATGTGGTATATTGCTAATATAATATTTTGCCTAGAAAACTTTAGAACTTAACATTCCACTTATGAAGTCAAAATTATTTAGACAAAATATTTGATTTAAGAAGTGTTTACTCTTCTCCGACTTTACTTACATGTCTCATGTAAACATAGTATCATATCATAGTACCATTCTTACCTAGAAGACCTTATGAAGCAATAATGTGTGGACGGGTCAACCATTGATGAAAACAACCCTTTCATAACGAGAGAATCTTGCTTAACGAAAAGTCGAATTTGTTATTTAATAATAAAAACACTATTGCTATGTAAATAATACTGTCATATAAGGTAATACTTGTTATTTTATTTTGGTTGATGATTCCTGTTTAGGACAGTACCTGAAATACTGTATAAGATACTGTCAAAAAAGCATTTATGTACATTAAAAATACCGTACCATACGAACGATTAAAAATCTAAAGAACCAATTCAAATAATCAAGAGATAAATATTTATTTTTCATTTTGTTCTTCAGATTGTCCTTTACTTTCATTCCGGCAGGGCCACTCTATTAGATTTTGAAATGGATAATCGATTTACATTATTAGCAAAAGTTTCGGAAATAATTGAGAGTAGCGCTTGGAGCTGCGGGCCTGACTTAAAGGCAGCAGCACCAAAGCTAGAACTCTGTAGTTAGGCGAAACTTACAAAACTGTCTAGGATGATCTAATGATTTCCTAGAAATACATACGCGCCACCACCACCACGAAACCACCCAGAACCATGTTAGAAGAAATTTTTTAGACAGTAAAATTTGCAAGAACTTATGTGAAATAGAAATATCTGCGAATTACCTTCCCCATTGCTCACCATTTTATTAAGGATTAAAAATTAATTATAGAGTCAGAGTAATTTATCCCTTTTAAAATCCAAGAGTGTGGCATAATGACGGACACATATCTAGGTACTTCTTCGAGATTTAATAAGATTGTTTATTAATAATGATGTTAATTATCTGTATAAGTGCACTAAAAACATACGCTCAATATTATTTTGATGTATCATTGTAAAACACACTGAATTCATGTTATGTTATTCCTATTTTTTTGAATTAAATGGCAATATTTATTTATTTATCCATTAAGGTTTATTTCTATTATAACCTTTTTTGCGTATCAAAAAGCCAATGCTCACCTGATAAATTGTGCATTTCGCTGCCAAGTGTGATATCATTATAAATTCTATTCTATTATAAAACTGTAAAAAAGCCGGATGCAAACATGCCTTTTTCCGTTTTTGTGTTTGGTCCATATGCACATCATTTAATAACCGCTTCACAGATTTTGATGCGGTTTTCAAAGTTAGTAGCTTGGCTCTAACTGAAAATCTAAGCTATGTTTCATCTCTTTTCGGTAAAAAACTAGAGCTTTATAATTTGGATAAAGCTCTAGTGTTCCCTGCAAAACTGCAATAAATACTTCAGGGATTCAAAAACACCTTTATAAGGATATACTTTCATAAGTTTTACACATTGTATCTGTTACAGAATTATTCCTATATCACTTATTTGGGTGTTTTGAACCTGTTTTGCGTCGAACACTTATAAAAGTGTAATGTTTTCTGTTACTAATCTGTTAGAAACTGTTTTACGTTTAACTTTCTATGTGTATACATACTGTGTACCAACATAGGCATTTCAAAGTACCCAAATCATTAGTGAGCTGTCGCATAGTTATGCCAATGTGAACCTTATTGACTGTAACACATATTAACACTTATGAACCGGTATTTTCTAAAACAGATTCAATGTGTTACAGTTTCTTTCTGTTTAACTTTTAAAACAGAAATGAAAAACAGTGTTCAGTACACTCTATTCGGATACCGCTAAAATCCCTGAAATACTTTATGACAAACCGAAAGCCACGCAGGTGAAACCGCGAGCACAAGCTAGTAAAAGGTTATTTACTAATCCCTAAGTACTGTATCGTACCTCTTCATAATTATATTTGCATCTGAAATGGTGTTTCCAGATAGTTTTTAAATGCGTTTGTATATTTGTGTCTTGCCACATATATTGAAGAGGATTTTACTTATTACTTAGATCTCAATATCAATTGAATTTTTTTTTCTTTTGTATTACTTTTAAGAGCTATTGAATAGTGGGTAGGTGTAGGATTTTTATCTGATCGACTATAAAAATCTATTTAAAAATAAGACCATATTACTAACTTTCAAACCTTTATTTGTGTATAAGTTTGTGTTTCAATATTTCAGCAATCGTGATTGCGTGCTTTACAAGATTTAAAGTAGCATTTATTCTATGATTAACAAAAATACTAAAAAAAGCTAACTTATATCAAAAATATTTTATAATTCAATAATGAAGTGGTAGATAGATCTTTAAAATAAACATTGCACGATTAATGGTATACATTCAAATAATATTCAGATTTTTACCGCAAGTGGGATATGGATTTTATCCAAACTAAGTTTACATTTTAGTCATTCTTAGTATAAGGCACAGCGGCAAGGTATGAAAGCCTTAATTTAGACCTAGCAGCCTAACCAAATTAATCCGAAAGGCGGGAAAGCAATTTACTGTGTGTGTTTTCATACTTGACCATGCAACAGTTTTATATGGCATTGGAAGAGCGTCATATAATCAAATCGGGATGTACTTCACACGCGTAATAAAATAACACATCTCGAGTACCATTACTTCTGAGTTTAAAAATGTACTACCGTGAAAACATGGCCTACTGCGAAAATTCCTTACAGAAGATTTTATCGAGCTATTCTAATATATTATCTTCTTACATGAACATATATATTCTATAGTGAGGAAAATAAAGAAAGTCACATCACCGGTTAAGACGCTATTCCAAAAATCAACAGCCAGCACTAAGCTGCTTAGTAAAGATTGTTATCAAACATATATACAATATGTCCCGTCACCAGTGTTGGAGTCTTTAATGGTTTGAAATATGGCATTTTTTATCGACAAATTGCCCCTCAAATTTCTCAAAAAGCCAATAATTAAAAAATACACAAAAAAGAATCTATTCGTTTTTCTTTAATTACTTTTTTTTATTTTTTATTCCATGACAATTGAAACACGATGGCTGTGTAACTGTTGTCTACATGTTTAGCTATCAAATGATACCTTTTTAATGTTGATAGGACATTTACACGAGTAGTGGTGGTCGAATTAGTATGTGAGCCCAGGTCTTGGTTACCAAAAAAACAAAATGGCGGCCATTTTATAATAACTGTAAGAGAAATACAAAATTTGAGGGGCAATTTGTCGTTAAAAAATGCCATATTTCACACCATTAACGGTTCCGACACTGGTGACGGGACACGTTGTATATATTAACCAATTTATGTAAATAAAAATCAAACGAAACATTTTAGTTTATTGAATTTGTGGTATTTAAAGAAATGAAATCACAAATTAAGTTTAGTGCTGGCTAGTAATGTTGTGTCAAGTACACAAATGCTGAAAACATGTCGCGCTCAAACTTAAAAATCTATAATAGTAAAATTTAAAACTAGGCAATATGGTAGCATCACAATTTAATACATAATAGCAGTGCCCCTATGAATCGTTCAAATGTATAATGGCATAGTCATTGATTAGTAACCTGTAAAATTCCAATATCCTAAGTAGATCTAACTGTAGTTAACAAAAAACAGTAGATCATGATATCATATTAGTGATACGTTTGTTACTTGTGCTTTATATATTTAGTTCTACCGACTTTTGGACAAACGTCACTTATGATTACGCAATTAGGTATGTACAGTTTAGTATCAAGATAGCAGGTTAGTAATTCTTGATTTCGTTACGTGTATGGACATGCGCGCTCGTGTGCGTGTACATACTAAAGGCACGAATGCATGTGTATAAAAACCTTTTTTGTGCCTTCTCACAATCGTAACCAACTTGCAGTCGTGGGATAGTATTTACCTAAACTAATTATGTTAGCGTTAATTAATATGCGCTAGAAAAAGAAATATAAAACGTTATTAAAAAGCCATCTCATAACGATTAAATCATTTCAAAATTCGGTAGGACTTATAACAAAAGACATAAAATTTCCTTATAAAATTAAATAAATCTGAACATAACAAAAAAAAAACATCAAATATTTGTACAATATTTTGTCATATTGCTTCCGGATCATACGAGCTGCTGTTTACCAGACATAGCATAACTGTTTGCAATAGAGACAGGAAAATTTTGGTAATCGGTTATAGATCACTACATAATATAGATATGTATAATCTTGAAGTCGTTAAACACAATGTTATTGTAGATTTATCATCCTCTTGATCTATATGCACACTAAAAACAACTGCCAAATAAGTATTCATAACGTTTGATTTATCATAAAAATCAGATTGGATCATCTAGCAATCTATTAAAACATTAAAGGGGATCTCGTAAATAGTGGTAATCTCTTTGTGAAACGCAACTTTCAACAAAAGCAAAACTCAATATACATAAGCATACTGCTGTAAAGCTAGCTTAAAATGCGAAACCACCCAATGATCATATAATTGTTACCTACTTGCTGCAAAACGTATCATAACTAACTTCAAAGTTATGTAGAGTGCAACAATTATTTAAATGAACAAGGGAGTTTCTATGATTTTTTCAAAAAAATAACATGGCTATATTATCTGTAGAATATTTAACATAGCTGTAAACTATCGTCTAATATTTTAGTACAAACTGGTAGATGTTAGCCTTATTCATTGAGATAATTTGTTGCACCATATGAAACTGCAAAAGGGATCGTTACCGACTAAAATTTACCTACGATTTCAATAGCAACAATGCAGTGAACGAACAGCATATCGCCCATCGTTACATTATACATTTCTTTTATATATATCAATCAATCAAATTTAACATAACAAATATATAACCTAACCCATTACCATTATCTGCTATTGATCCATTTTAATATTTCACAAACAGAAACATAACATCAAAAACAGTAACTGACGATACACAGATTAAACAGTATTAACAGAATAATGTAAGCCATATTGTATCACAAGAAACAGCGGTCTCCTATACTTTGTCCAATGTAGGATGATACTTTTGACAGTTGACACCTATACAGAGGGTATAAAGTTGCTAATGCAATGTCAAGCCAAACATAAGGAAACAAACGCAATCTTAGTAGGTACGTAGCAATAAAGAAGTGACACCTGATTAAAGTATCATCCTACTTTTGACAAAGTATAGCTTTTAATAGCCTTCAATTAGCCCTATGCACGACCTGCCGAAAGAGATGTATTCATATATTTTCTCACTCTCTATCATCGTTGAGATCTGATCACGTGTATGGCGTTGGTAACCGCATGTCTTCCGGTTCTCCCTACCATACACTAAAAGTTGTACAACTGACAACCTTTATTTTTAGGCTAAACCCCTATTTTTATTGATTATATATTTAAAATATAGTAAAAATAAATTTACCCCTATATTTTTTTGATATAGAGAATCTTTAGGCATTATTTTTGTTTATTATATTTTTTACTAAATTAATAAAAAACAAGGAATTAGTAATTTTTTATCGCTTTATCTTATCATGGAAATGAGGGATCATCAGAAAATCATCAGACATTTTACCGATCCACGTGTTGTTTACTTCCGTTGCAAATAAATAAAAAGTTGCAATTTAAGCAAAACATATAAAAGGAAAATATCTCACCCACAAAATTTCTTTCAGAGCTTTTAAACTATCTGTTAACTTGTAACTTTATACAATAAAAATAATTAACAAAAAATGCACTGAGTAGGCAACACTGGTAAATAATTTCTTTTAAAACTCATGAAATGACCCGCTCATACGATATCCCATATAAACATTTGGACAACAAACTTGTGCATAATACTACTACTTAATAATACGTTAACTCTTTAAAATGCTCCGCTGATATTTTTATATATTAGTTAACATTTAAATATATATATATATATGTATATTAATGCTCTCACTACCCGATTCCTTGTGCGTGTTAATAAACTAAACAAATTTCAAACGTGATGTTATAACAACGTTAGTAAATAATTGTTATTTTATATTAACAAACATAACTCATGATATCACCCTAAACAACATAGAATTTTGTCATATATTGTACTGAAATATATAGATTTAGCTCTCGCAAATGGTGGTCATTTGATTTAACTTTAAAAAAAAAAAGGAAACACCAATATTACATCATTATTTTTAGCAAATTTAAGGCCCCGACAGATTGATTATGACATATATAATTGAATGACTACGAATAAATTTAAGACCCTAAGCTCAATTCCTTAAAAAATATACTTACTAAATACTAAAAAAAGAAACCCTAAAATTACAATAGTACTCAATATTTTAGACATGTCTGCACTTCATATTATATTCTAAGATCCGATTTAGTAAATGATCACCAAAAAAATTATGAAGGACAGGTGAAAATGTGAAGACACCCTTATATACCTTTCTCGTAAATATTAAATAAACGCTTAAGACAAAAATTGTTATTTTTGGTAGTGGTTACATTATTTAGAATCATAAAAGCTTATTTACAATTAAACATTATACAATATTATAAAAAATAAACTTCAGTAGTTAATTTAAACGTGTGTAAACAATGTCTTATTTAGAGAATTTTGTTTTTATTTTAACAAAATGTTAAATATTTGAACGACATTAAAAATTTAAATGTGTTGGTGATTATTTACTTTTTTAGGCTAAATAATGATGAGTTGGGAGTAAAATTTTTGTGTATCATTTAACATATTTTTTTTTGTGTAATTTTGGTCTTCATTTACTATTATTGGTAGTATAGATATTGCCGTTATATTTTACTTTCTGGTGACAAATTTTGACAACATAAAAAAATTACTAGTTTGACTCTTATAATGATAAGTTTTTATAATTTCTTGACTTATCTTGTGGGTCCTTTAGGGATCACTAAAGCACCAGTGAAAGACCATTCCATGTTGTCTGGTGACGTGATCGAACGACGACTCTCTTAGATTCTTACCTATGAAAAAAACCCAGCTAGCGAAAGAACGCTAAATTTTTTTTTATATTTTTTCAAAATGATGTTAGTCAATATCTTTGGTATTTCGTTTGTTCACAATAGGAATTGACAGCACAATAATTGAAAAATCGTCAATGATAATTTTCTAGCTTGCGTTCCCAACTATGTTATATATTAGTTATCTATATAGCACCGTTACGAGCGTTCGCTCGAACAGGGACCTTATTAACAGGTCTTAAAATAGATTTTTAACTTTGAAATTGCCGAATTCACATTAGTGAGTATAAACTCACGTTTATACAATTTAATAGTAACCTGATAATACTAGGTGTGCAAATACTTTTTGCAAATACTGAGCGAAGCACTACCTTACCTTCGTTTGAGAGTTTTGGCGCGAAATTTCATCAATGTAGCCTCAACGGTTTGGCTGTGATCAGCTTTGAATTTTTCTTTCGGTGATTATTCCTCCATGGAAATGTCTAAAATTTTTTTACATAGCCATGTCCGTCAGGTTATAATCGTGTATGTTCATGCCAAAATTCGTTCGAATCGGTTGAACCGTTAAGTAGCAGGAGGGAGACAAGCGAAATTTGTGAGTTACCTAAAAGAGAGCTTCGCTCAATAATTTCTAAAATATAATTCTACTATTTGTAGTTTAAAACAAAGAGTTGTCATAACGGCAATTTCCCAGTTAAAGAGTTCACATAACAGTTATAAAGTTATTATAACAGTTTATTTCAGTTGTAACATGGAGACGCTGCTTTATACTTTTATAGCGGCATCTTACCTTTACAATTGTATTTCAACAATACTGTTATAGAGCTTATTGTAAGTCCAATGATAGCGGGCGATCACTCGCCACATTATCGTAGGCGAATACTTTTTTTAGCTTTAGCATATCACAATTTTAATCGCAAACTATAGTATCTATATAATTTTGTTATACCTATATATAATATACCCTGACCAACTGATTCGAAACGTAAAGGAGATGTTTTAATGTAAAGGCTAGGTTTATGTATGTCTCAAAAAAAGAAAAAGAAAATAAACATTGATTGACTTTCTGATTTAAGATTACGAATATTCTATTTTGGTGATTGTATATTTAAAAAACATAAACGCACGAAATATTTATATGTTTAAATTGAAAATTAGGTTTTGCTAATTGTAAAAATCAAAGGAATTTATAAATTTTAACATTAAGATTTTTTTTAAAATACATAAATGAAAAATATTTCAGAGCCAGATGATTACAAATAAATCGTAATCACTAATCTATTTTTTCAATTAATTTCAGATTTCATATAAAACCTAGCCCAAATCAAAACACTTCCTTTTCGATTATACAATTCGTAATACTCTTGGAACTTGAGATTGACGAAATCAACATTGATAAATACAACAACAAACTTATACTACATATACTATACAATAATTTGATAAAAATGTTACCTCACGGTATTGAATGTATAATAGTCAGTTGAGCGTTTGTGCGAGGGTTGAAAACAAAGTGATAGTACACATTATAGGCACTTATGGAATTATTGATTTCTTACTCGTACATTCGTAACTGAAATGAAACAGAATAACTCATACTGTGAACACGAAGAAGTCGAAACATTAGAATTAATTGCAAAATAATCGCGATTACAGTACTAAAACAAAATATATAAAATATTGTTTTAAACTTTCGTGGTCACTATCCTTAGTATTGTGCAAATAAAAAACAGAAAAATGCAATTCTATACTATTTTAGAGGCTCCAATGTTTCGTTACAAAAACCTCATTGAAATATTGGAGACAGCCGTTTTGCACAGTACTAATACTGGTAAAAACTGTTTCACTTCACTTATGAATTTTTTTTTTTTAGTATTTTTAATCAATTCGTTGGCGAAGCTCACCCTAGCAACAAACTGTGCAGTTTTTAAAGAAGTGTGATGACGAATTTGCGGCTCTCTTAGGAGTGCCGGATGAATTAAATTGTTCCCTGATTTCTTTACTAAACTTCGATTGTGGAATTGTCAGGAAAATTCCAATTAATCTAACAAACACATCACCTAACATAGAAATGAAACATTTTCCGATTAATTTTTAGCTATTTGTTTAGGATTTTTTTTCATATATGTATAACAATAAAAAAATCGAAATATTAAAGAAACATGATGTATAAACACAATATTTACAGTTTATCGCATTTTTAATGCTAAAACAAAAATATAAAAAATAACACAATAGTTCATTGTAATATTATTAAGGAAAATACTACATATTGTGGTAGATTGATGTGTTGCTGTTCACATTCTAAATATAGTCATTTGCAAAAGTCCATATACAGCAAAGGTTGAAGCGTCGTGAGAAAAAAATTACACATCAAACAACCGGCCACCAAAACTATTAAACTATTATAAGTGTTACTTAGCTTGAAATCATTTATTGTGTTACTTACGGAGTCATGTGAGTTTAATTTCATACGGACTTTTGCAAATGGCCGTATAAAAGAATCTCTAGTTTCTCCTAAAATTACTTTCAGGTAACCGACAGTCAATATGCTAAAAAGAGTATAATATATCCTTATGGATGTTAAATGCTGTTAGTTGTTGTTAGAAATGGCAAGGAGGTCTGGCCTGTTTAGTAGCGCGCCGAAGTATTGCGTGGCGAGGCGGGATACGTAGTGGTCTCGTGGTGGGGCAGCAGGCCACCATCCCTCTAGGAACCCGATGTGGCCACCACGCGCTGTCACTGCTAGCGCCACGCGGGAACTCTCCGCCGCTTCCGCCGTTGGTATCACTGTGACAATTTATGCTCTCAAGCAAATGTAGACTTTCATGCACAAAGAAAAGAGCTAAAATTGAATATCAAATGTAGGAAGCTTCGAGTTTGTAAGTCCTAACCGGCGATAGTTTATTAAAAGAGCAGAATTCAGTGAGGCAAGTTTATTCTTGGCATAGAGCTCCAGAATAAAGAAAGTATATTGAACGTTTTATAATTGGAGCGGAGCGAGCGAAGCTCCCATGGATCAGCTTCAATGGCGCAATGTCTGTTACGCCATAACTTCCGAAGCGAATCAACAGGTTTAGGACCAGATTGTGACGGAGCCCGAATTTTGAAGTGCACAAAAATTCCCATCGAAACAAAAAACATTTTTTTTTTAGGTATTACGCTCCGCTCCAAAATATGGTGCCAAAGTAGCTTTATGCTTAGCGACTGCATCGCCTAGTATTGTTTCATATCAACCATTAATATTCCCAACACAAGAAAAAAATTGAAACGTTTGCCACATCAGCCTATTAATTTCTTCTCTGCTGCAGAACAGCTATGGATGAAAAACACCGTAAGTAGAATGCTAACCTACCCTGTAGCCAAGTACGGTTTCGTTAGTGAAGTAATCTCAGAAATATAAATTGACTGCCTGGGTACGAGCTATAATTTGTTCGAAGAGATTAGGGCTGGTTTCCCTTGATGCCAATGGTTGGCTGACAATATAACTTGTAATCCCAGACCTAATATCCTAAATTAAAAAAAAAAACAAAAATCTGATGAACACAACTGTGAGCATTAACAAAATAGTTATATATTATTAGGTTTGTGTATACATTTACACCTTGGAGAAATCCGTGTTGCTGAAGAAGGAAAATAAGGCTGTTAGCGCGAATAAAACAATTATAATGATTATAAAACTCACCCTCTAACGGTTGGAAGGGGTCATCAGCAGCGCATAAACACAGCAACGGCACGCACACCCGCGACAGCTTCCCTCGCAGCGATGCTTCTCGGTAATAGTCGTCAACCGTCGGAAAACCGAAGTGTGGAGCCGTGAAGATAGAGTCGAACTGGCGAACTGATCTGCATCTTTCCAACGCTCCCCAATCGAGCGCAGCGCCTAGAACTCGCATCGCGCCTACGGCTCGTCGTAAATTACGCGCCATATGATAAGACAGCAAGGCATTGACTGGCCACTTTTCGATACATTCCGAGCCTATGGAAAAAAGAGCATATTTTAAGTAATTTGGTACCGGGGATCAATTAATTAAAGATCTATCCTTTAAAAACCTTTTAAAGCTAAATTATAACTACTACTAACTAATACACAGCTTTTAACAATAATTACGAATATAAGAGCTTTATCTTAATTTTTTTTTTTTATGGTACAGCATATATGCTGTATTGCTTTTATAACAAGACAATCCAAACCATTTAAAAACCCAAATTCAGTAGTAATACTTTATACATCCTTGGTTAGGAGTATTTTAGAATATTGTTCGAGTGTTTGGTCACCTTTCTATAGTAATCACATTGACAGAATCGAATCTATCCAGCGCCAGTTTCTGAGAAACCTCTGTACAAGGCTTGGTTTAAGACGTAAATTGCCGGATTATACTGACCGCCTAGCAAAGTTTTTACTTTTCAGTTTAGAGAAGCGTAGATTGGCAAAATATTTATGCATTTTGTATAAAATAGTTAATTGTGGATATTGCGATGATCTCTTGAGACAGATAAACTTTAAAGTACCTACTCGTTCAATGCGATATTTTCAATTGTTCAGTATAACAGGTACGAATAATAATGTGTCGAAAAATGCACCACTTTTACGTATGTGTCATGCATATAATAACTTATCTCCTCAAATAGACATTTTTAATTGTAGTTTTAGTTTATTTAAAGTGTCACTGCTGCGTGATATTTAATATTTAACAGTGTGGTTCTTTTTTTATGTTTAGAATTTGGCTCAACGATGATAAATATGCATATTTTTTTTTCTTTATGTATGTTTTTTTCTTTGTTATAAATTCATAGGTACTTAAATAATTTCTTTTGTAACTTCTTTTTTTAATAATTGGCTTTTTTAATATTTGGTAATTAGGTTCTTTTTAGTATTTTAATCTTTGATTTAATTTTTGTTTTCTTATTAACAATGATCCAACAAAGCTTGTTAACTTTTTAAATAAAATAAATTAAATATTTGTTTACTGTTATTTTGTGTCAATGCTGTGTACAATTATTATTGGAATATAAATTTAAAAAGTGTTATGTTATTTATACCTGCAATGTAATAATTTGTATTCTGTTATTGTACCTTTAACAATAAAATAAAAATAAAAATAATTAATATAGCTTAACATATAACCATTTAAAGAGAAACTAATCCAAATTGTAATAGTCTGTAATTTTAAATCATAATTCATCTATGGACTACGAGATCTAAACAAAATTTTTTTAGTGTATTTTTTGCATTCACGATGCCATAGTTCCATAAGATTTGATTAAAATTAAATTCCTTTAGATAGAAACGGTCCTGAAGGTTCGGAGACGTGGTTGTTGTTTTACAGTCGTGTTTTTATTCTTATAAAATTTTATGAGGCTAGCTGACATGGCCACGTGTTGATGTGTTATAAATTAAAATTAAATTAAAATATCTTAAGGTGGAAATATATATATATATATATATATATTCATTATACAGAGTGTTCTGTCTAGTAGGCGTGGACGAGTATATCGCAAACTGTGAGAAATAGTGAAAATTGATAATCGTTGGTGTCAGTACAACACTATAAATAATACCCCTGTGCTGAATTATGGCCCACTCCCCCTGCGATATTTTAAACTAATTTTAATCAGTGTGTATTCCGTGCATTGACTTATATATTACTAGCGTAAGAACATGTCCAAGTGAACCATTTATATAAACTTTTTTCTTAGAAAAGTACTACCGTCAGTAACAACTCTTAAACTACGTGAGCGTTGCGTTGCTTCGTGGTAACCTTGTATGAATGTAAAAATTATAACAAAATCATTCATCACAACTGTATCGCACTTTCATATATCGACGGTGATGTGTCAATTCCTCCAAACAAACATTATCCGGGAGAATCACTTGTTTTCACAAGTCGCCCGGATAGCGAAAGGTCATGGGTTCGAATCCCATCTGAGGGCTAGAAGGCGTAGTTGTTTTTTACTCACGTATTTTATATCTTATATAAATATTGCATTGTAAATGCAAAAAATTAAATTAAAATCACCTTTCATGTTGTTTAAAACCTCCGATTTTTGTTTTTCAGATCGATTGATCTTTCTTGTTTCAAACAGGACAAGTTCTTTTACATATTCCTTTCCCGCTTTTGGTACCCATTTCAGTTGGGATGGGACACTGAGGCTACAGTCAGGTCACAGATACAGATGTACCTCGGAAAGTAGGAGTTAGGTGGGAGGAATTCCTTTTTGCCGTGAAAAGACACGCTTGTGATTTAGAGGCGTTGAAATTAACGAGGTTACTGTCGCCCCACTGGGAAAAGTAATTTAGCCTCTGGTTTATTCGCTAAACCATGGTCTCTCTCATAAACATCACGTCGTCACCGCTGGCTTTTGCGCTAGACAGGTATTTCTCAACAACAGTACTGTCGTCTGCATAGCCATTAACAGGTCATTGATGTGTAGCAGGAAAAGCTGTGTAGGATTTTTAGTCGAGACGCTACTTAGTCGACCATTGGAAATTGGAACTTGGGCTAAGCTGACCAAAAAAGGGAACTCACCTGGAGACTGCGAGGACGCCCGAACCCCCCCCGAAATGGCCATCGGATCCTCCCGTCCAGTCGCCAACTGGCACGATGGAGCATTTCGGGATTTGTCGCGAGTTGGCGGGGCAGCCTTTCACGCGTGGCTAGCGCGCTAGTAGAGCCTCCTTTTTTTTTGTTTTCGCAGAAAATGGCATTAGGCATTCCATCGTGTCGGGAGAACACGATGGATATGTGGGACTCTCCTCCATGCCCCTACCCGGCTGAGTGCCCGGTAAAGGCTTGGAGGCCTACCCACTAAAAACTGCGGCGTCCCAATACACAGTGGTGCGAGTCGCGTGGTCCCTTGCCGGACTCGGCCGCGACCCGGACCAGTGTGGGTCCGCGCTCGTAGGTGGACCTCGCCTATGCTCCGTGAGGGACGGAGCAACGGGGTGAACCGTGACGCCCTGAACACCCAGCACGCCTGAGGGCCAAGTGCAATGCAGCTGCCGGTCTCCCGCCCCGACAACCGCTGGCCGCCTTTTGGTGAGGAAAAGAATAAACCACACCCCTCGACCGACACCGACCCACAAGGGACGAGACTCCCGCGCCCGCGATGATCACCCAGGAACAAGTTCCCGGGCGCCATCAAGTCACCGCGCCGCCTGGCGGTTGCCCCGCCCAATGCAGGCCGGAGGCGGCCGAGGTGTGCTAACGGCCTTCCCCCCCACCTCATTGGGATGTGCGTCCGCGGAAGTCCTCCGGAAACAAAAGTTCCCGGAGGGCTTCCGCGGTCGCCATCCCATCGGACCCCCTCTCGGCCACGCCGGGTGATAACGGAGAAAACTCCGGTATCACCCGTAGTTTCCGAGTGAGGCTCCTACCCTCGGGGAAGCCGTTCCCGAGGGTCCTCCTCAAGCGCATTCCGCTCGCGAGCGCATTCATCCCGCGAGCCTGCCCTACCGGCCTCTTGACCCAAAGCCCTTCCCAGCGGGGAAGGGTGGGAAGAGACCCTCTACCCCTTCGTGCGTTTTCACGTGGGGGGTGGACACCCAGGCAGAATGGGTGCCCCTTCCGCCATTGGGGCGTCTCTAGAGGAGAAGCGAAGCTCCATCCTCTAGATGGGGATGCGGGTGGCATAACGCCGCCACCTTCTCCCCCGACGCCTGCGCCTTATGAGGGGGGATTCTAAGTCCTCCTCCCTCCGCCTTTCGGCGGCCTCCTTCTGCGAGAGGACGTCCTCGCAGAAGGTGGCCACCCCCTCCCAGGACCCATCGCTCGTCACCATGGCTCGCGCCACGGCGGCGAGCGAGAGGTCACTCCCAATCGTCGCGACAAGATTGCCGCGCTGAGGAGACCACGCCGGGCACACCTCTAGGGTGTGCTGGGCAGTGTCCTCCGCAGCGCCGCAATGATGGCACGACGGGGTCGGCTCCCTTCTAATCCGGTGCAGGTATTTACCGAAGCACCCGTGCTAGTAGAGCCTCCTACTAACTGCGGTCGGCCAGCGGCTAAAACCGTGCTTCGGATCCCGCTACCCTCCAGAATGAGTTACCAGGTACAGCATAGCCAAGATACCAAGACCGAGGTCAGACAGGACCGACAGGAGTGACGGTGGGTGGCCGATGACATTTGTAGAAAGATAGTGTCGCCATCTGTCATTAAGTTCCCGACAATATTGACTATTTTCTTTATTTATGACTTGCAACATTTGTGCATTTAGCCAGTGTCAAGTAAGTATAATATTTCTTCTACGTTTTTGAGTAATTTCCGAGGTTTCAGTAAAGATGTGGGTTTTACTGAAACCTCCTCGTGGCCTTCTTGAGAGAGCGCGAACCTTTCAACCTGTTTTGTTTCACTTGCCAACACAACAAAGAAACGACGCGTTGCGTTCAGTTGCATTCGGAAAGAAAACCTGCGAAGTTCATTTTAGTAAAAGTATCTTTGGGAACAAAGTATCTTCAAAATACAAAGATACCAGGAAAATGTATCTAAATATAAGATACAAAATAAAATATTTAGAAAGTATTTCAAATACAAGATGCAAATACGTATTTTGTATCTTGTATCTGTATTTCAGATACTTTTATCTAAGATAAGTCACATCACTGGTTGTGGGATCACAGTCTCTTGGCTATTTATAGATCCAGGTTCAGTGACGTCACTCCCGGAGGGGGCTTCATTACTAGGAATATTATAATGTTTATATTATTTGAAGTGTATTGATTTATTGCGTGAAATGCTTTGTTTGTTTATAAGATCAATTGGCTCTAATCAAAGACGATGATTGTTATTTAAAATACTCAATTTATAATGGATTGCCTTAAGGGCACTGTGTTAATTGAGATCCCATAATGGTGACGAAGTAAGATTATTATTGAAATATTTTAAATAACTGTAATGATGTGGATTGATCACCCATAACAACATACAATACAATCTTCTTATATATGTGACAACAAAACACTTAGTGCACATAACCAAACAGTTCTAGTTAAATCTAAAAACAATGCGAAAATGTTCACGTTACGAAACGAAAGTTTAGGTTAACTGAATATTGTGTTATTCATGACTATAGATTATAATTTTAAATACTGTTTGCACCTTAGTGGTAACAACATTTTATTCTGTTCATACCACTGCAATATTTTTTGTAATGGGGATTAGTTGTATCGTAGAAGAAGGTAAATTTAGACACTTAGGTAATTAGTTAATATTGCATTTACGCCTCCATAATTTTTGAAATATTTCCTTATTCAAACAAAATATTGGTAATTAGTTACGATGCTTAAAGAGTTTGGAATTAATTAAAAAACACGGTTTTTAGTTTTATAATAGTATAGGTGATTGTCGATGTCCATACCTCTGACGACGTCCAGCGGAGAGGAAACGACTAGCGCGGCGTGTAGGCGAGTACGATGCGAGGAAGCAGCCAGGTATTGCGTCAGTATAAGCCCACCCAGCGACACGCCCGCCGCCATCAACCGACCGCCCGCCCCCGTTCGCTCTTCTACTGCGCGCACCGCCTCAGCTAAGTCGGAGTGACTTACTGCGCAGTATAACCGCGGCGTCTGACGGTCAATGAACATGTAACGCTTTTATCTAATGAGGATCATCATCATTTCGGATGGACGGAGACCTCGCCCAAAATATAAAGGAGGGTTTTGCTTTAATCTCATCGCTTGGCAGACGGCTTGGTTCATGGTAAATTACTATAATTCGGAAACCATTGCTGCTTCTTTTCTGGTCTTTGGACGTGTGTGATAATTAGTCCAGTATTATAACTTGCTTTTTACGACACCCTTAAGAGTGAAGGGTTTGTGCTGTTCTGCTCTGCCGGATAGAACTTGGACTGCCGGATTGGCTTTTGGACAAGACACAGCTCATGATCATGGTATCTAAGTGTAATTTAAACGTAAATAAATAAATATTATTACCTAGCCTAAAGTAAGCACTTTTAAGGCTTGTGTCATGGTAGGGTAACGGATAGACATACATATATGATACATAGATAAGTAATATTTATAGAAATATATAAAAACATCCATGACTCAGATACAAATGCTCGTATTTATCATACCAACATCTGCCCTTTCGGGATTCGAACCCAGGACCGTCGGTGCGAAAGGCAGGATCGCTACCGTTGCACCAAACAGTCGTCAAAATCTTTAGTTAATATAATTAGTTGACGTGTGGTGTCCGTCAGAGTAGAATAGCTCTTATGGTAAAAAACAACTAATGATACTGGATTTAACCATACACCTTCCATAGACCACAAAATGGGCGGCTCTTGCCGCGAACTCTTACCCGTCTGGCGCTCTAGTTGGCGCGTCGGCCTATATGATTCCAGAGGCTGGGCCATAGGTGATAAAAAATTATTATGTGAAGCTTATTCGTGCTACGTAAGTGGTATAAGTTATTTATATTTTATAATATAAGCTATTTATATTTCCAACATCACAAAAAGTTTGGAAGCGTTTGTAGCAATAACCTATTAATTTCCTCTCTGCTGCAGAACAGAAACACTGTTCTGTTCTTTGGATGAAAAAACCGTAAGTGGAATGGACCCTAACCTACCCCGCTGCCAATTACAGTTTCATTTGTGAAGCAATTCTAAAACTAAAGGCTTCGATGCCACTGCTTGGTTGACAATATAACTTTTATTACCAGACTAAATATTCTAAAATTAAAAAAACAATATATGCGTCTAGTCACGGCTGCATCTGAAATTGTTGGCACCACCAATCTACACTGGGCCCACATGGTTTTGGCTTCATGTGAGTTATTGTATGGAAAAAAAATGTAAAATTAATGGCATCTTTATGGTGTTTTTATGCAAAGATAAGACTTGTGATACAAGTAGGAACATAAAAACAAAATAAGTACAAATAAATATATAGTTTGTGATAAAGATTTTTTATTTTAATCAGATATACTGGCAACAACAACAACTTCTGTTGAATGGAAACAGCACCACATCTATTATTATTATTATTAATAATGGTGTGTTATAAAAACCAACATCGTCTCGGTAGTTAGTACTCCATTACAACACTCACCAGTGTCGCTGTCTTTACGTGAGTTCTGGTGACAATTTTTTAATTATGTCCATTGACATAATAAGGAGAGTATTATGTAGTATTTTTTTTCTGTACACAGCTCTTAATTTAACAATGTAAAGAAAAAAGAAAATATTTATTAAACTCACCAAAATATGTAAAGCCTCGGTTTCTTGCCTAATTGTTAGGACCTTTGGCTTGTTAATGCTAAAGATTAATGTAAGTTATGAAACTACATATAATAAGAAGAAAAACACGCGCAACTTGTATACAAACGTGTAAACTCAACACATCACCCAAACTTTATCCTTCTGGAATTGGAACATACGAGGGGTGATCCAAAAGTAATGCTAATCGGTTATTTCCAGTGCGCATAATAATCCAATATATATATAGGTATATATTGCTATACTACCCACTAGTTCAGGCTAGAAAAAATCATATAAATAGGCCATGATTTTCGGGAGCTGCATTCATTTGAATATGGAGAGAGAACATCAAAATGGAGAAAAAAGAAATTAGAGCCGCCAGAGCTGCCATTTAAGAAATGGGATTTGAATTGGTCGAACACCCTCCCTATTCGCCAGATCTAGCTCCCAGCGACTTCTATCTCTTTCCTGAGCTCAAGAAACACCTCCGAGGCATGAAATTTGAAGACGAAGCGAAGTGATGGCCGCTGTAGGGGCTTTTTTGGAGTCAAGAAAAAGATTTTTTTTCAAAGGGAATTTTAGGTTTAGAAAAAAGATGGATTAAATGTATTTACTTGTTAGGAGACTATCTAGAAAAATAAAATAAAAAATAAACTATAATCATGTTGTTTACTATTCATTATCATTACTTTTGGATCACCCCTCATGTTTTCCCAGTCAAGGTCACTAACCACTCAATAAGTCAAGAAAAAGATTTTTTTTCAAAGGGAATTTTAGGTTTAGAAAAAAGATGGATTAAATGTGTTTACTTGTTAGGAGACTATGTAGAAAAATAAAATAAAAAATAAACTATAATCATGTTGTTTACTATTCATTATCATTACTTTTGGATCACCCCTCATGTTTTCCCAGTCAAGGTCACTAACCACTCAATAAGTCCACTTTAGCAAATTGATATGCACCTACCGTGAGCGGTAACCCGCCAAGTCCTCGATAATTAACGACGACACATCTCAGTCGCAGCTGCACGGCGGCCGCTACCAAGCAACGCACATAGTCAGCGCGAGCGTCTCCAGTTATTCCAGGCAATACTAGGAGCGCTCCCTCTCCCCCCATTCCACTCTCGTCGACCCCAGCAGCCTCCTCTGCAGCTAACGCCCAGTCCAGAGCCACTTGTCCACCGTCAGACAACGTCAGCACTTCCCTGTACCAAAAACAATTTTCTCTGTTCAAATTATATGTTCAAATCAAATATGGGTTTTGCACAAAGTTTACATAGTGCAAAAAAAATTGCACAAACGTCATTGTAATTTATTGTTGTGTGCATGTCATTGATATTCTATTTTATCTTTTTCCTTTATGTATGTACAACTATTAAACAAACTATTATAAACTTAATATTTATTTAAATGATGTATTTTTGTTATGTTAATTAAACATTTCTCATTTTGTATAGAAATCTGTGTTTGTTACCAAAGTTTAAAAAAAAACGATTACGTAAGTTGTGATATTAACATATGTGTTGTTGCTGTACATATTTATGTAAGAAACTTAAAATGATTGTATACAATCCAATACATATTTAACTTTGAAATAATGAATGTTAATATCCTTATATTTATTACAATAATAAACATACCGTCGATAGCGCACTGGCGGCAACAGTCGTGTGCGCAACAATGAACCAATAACTGTCTGTAGACGCGATTCCACACACCAAGGTGTTGGCCAGTACTTCTCGTTCAATATAGGAACACTTTCTTTTAAGAATTCGCTGAATTCGCCTTTCCGACATATCAACACAGGTTTCTGAAAGACATAATAATAAACAGGCTTAGTTGCAGTAGTCAATGTTTACGATCAATGCGTTATCATATTGTTTTATTCATAAGTGTACTTTTCCTTAATATGTATAAGTACCTTCTATATTGCGCCCTACCTGAGGCATTATAAAAGGTAATGATTCTTAATGCTGAATCAAAATAGACTTCACCTTAAATGGGAACAATGCCTTTAACTTGAAAATAATTCATAATAAGAGTATGCTACTGAATATTTAACAATACATTAAAATATTCCTATTGATAATTAATTCAGATTGTTTAGGAGCTATGAGTAAGAGAATAGGACCATGGCTGCTTATGTGATAGTAATAGTCTTGTAGATTTACTGTCTGATGAATAGTTTTTGCTATTGCTATAGTTTGTGACGGGGTGCGGCCGGGGAAATGAAAAGCACTCAAGGTCACTTATGTTTTTTGTAATTATGGAATTAAGGCACAACTGAAACAATTATTTAAAAAAAACACTGAATATAAAAACAATTTCACATTTATCACAAAAACAAAAAAAAAATAAGTTTATAAGTTTCTTTAAGGCACTATTGTAAGTAGCCCTACCTTTTATAATAATAAAAGGTAGGGCTACTTACAATAGTGCCTTAAAGAAACTTATAGACTTTTATATAACAGGAACTGGTGGTACGGAATACAGATACAGGAAATCTTGTGAGTTATGCTTATGAGCTTGTAACAAGGCGCCATAGCTATATTGGCGACTCGTTGCTTTCATTGCGCTCTTCTCTGGCCATTTCTCATATTTTCTTTTCTCTTGGATTCCTATTTTAATTTACTTTTTTTATATAATTGTTTCTTGAGTGCTTTTATTTCTCCAGGCTGCACCGGCGGCTGGTAAGAATGAATTTCGAGAACAAAACAAATAAAAAGAGACAGACAGTAAATTTAAAAACAGAAACCAAGAGAAAAAGAAAATATGAAAAATGGCCAGAGAAGGGCTGTGTGAACTTGGCACCCGACTTTGGAAAATTTCGTTTTTTTTATTTTTTTTCGAAAGATTTTGATTAGTAGTGGATAGTAGTGAAGTTATTTTCGTTAGTAGTAATGCCAAAAAAATAAAAAAAAATAGTAAAAAAATGTCATCCCCCGAAATTAGAAAAAATTGTTTTTTCCGACTGTTTCTCATAGATAGACGTTAGTAGTGGATTGTAGTGCAATTTTATTCGTTAGTAGTAAAATAGAAAAAATAAAAAAAAATAAAAATGTTTCGGAGCATTTTTAAAAAACTTTTTTATGGCGTAAATACTGTTTCAAGGCTTATATGATTACAACAAACGTTGGAATTGAGTAAGGGGGGTTCGTAGAGGTTAGTAGTGAAGGAATTTTTGATAGTAGTAAAGAAGAAAAATTACTAGGAGCACTTGAATTGAGTCAAACCTGTTTCGGAGCAATATTCATTGAATAAAATCTGTTTGAAGATAAATACGATTACTACAAACGTTGAAATTGAGTAAGAAGGGTTCGTAGAGGTTTGTAGTGAAAGAATTTTTGATAGTAGTAAAGAAAAAAAATTACTAGGAGCACTTGAATTGAGTCAAACCTATTTCGGAGCAATATTCATTGAATAAAATCTGTTTGAAGATAATTACGATTACTACAAACGTTGGAATTGAGTAAGAAGGGTTCGTAGAGGTTTGTAGTGAAAGAATTTTTGATAGTAGTAAAGAAAAAAAATTACTAGGAGCACTTGAATTGAGTCAAACCTGTTTCGAAGCAATATTCATTGAATTAAATCTGTTTGAAGATAAAAACGATTACTACAAACGTTGGAAATGAGTAAGAAGGGTTAGTAGAGGTTTGTAGTGAAAGAATTTTTGATAGTAGTAAAGAAAAAAAATTACTAGGAGCACTTGAATTGAGTCAAACCTGTTTCGGAGCAATATTCATGGAATAAAATCTGTTTGAAGATAAATACGATTACTACAAACGTTGAAATTGAGTAAGAAGGGTTCGTAGAGGTTTGTAGTGAAAGAATTTTTGATAGTAGTAGAGAAAAAAAATTACTAGGAGCACTTGAATTGAGTCAAACCTGTTTCGGAGCAATATTCATTGAATAAAATCTGTTTGAAGATAAATACGATTACTACAAACGTTGAAATTGAGTAAGAAGGGTTCGTAGAGGTTTGTAGTGAAAGAATTTTTGATAGTAGTAAAGAAAAAAAATTACTAGGAGCACTTGAATTGAGTCAAACCTGTTTCGGAGCAATATTCATTGAATAAAATCTGTTTGAAGATAAATACGATTACTACAAACGTTGGAATTGAGTAAGAAGGGTTCGTAGAGGTTTGTAGTGAAAGAATTTTTGATAGAAGTAAAGAAAAAAAATTACAAGGAGCACTTGAATTGAGTCAAACCTGTTTCGGAGCAATATTCATTGAATAAAATCTGTTTGAAGATAAATACGATTACTACAAACGTTGGAATTGAGGAAGAAGGGTTCGTAGAGGTTTGTAGTGAAAGAATTTTTGATAGTAGTAAAGAAAAAAAATTACTAGGAGCACTTGAATTGAGTCAAACCTGTTTCGGAGCAATATTCATTGAATAAAATCTGTTTGAAGATAAATACGATTACTACAAACGTTGGAATTGAGTGAGAAGGGTTCATAGAGGTTTGTAGTGAAAGAATTTTTGATAGTAGTAAAGAAAAAAAATTACTAGGAGCACTTGAATTGAGTCAAACCTGTTTCGGAGCAATATTCATGGAATAAAATCTGTTTGAAGATAAATACGATTACTACAAACGTTGAAATTGAGTAAGAAGGGTTCGTAGAGGTTTGTAGTGAAAGAATTTTTGATAGTAGTAAAGAAAAAAAATTACTAGGAGCACTTGAATTGAGTCAAACCTGTTTCGGAGCAATATTCATTGAATAAAATCTGTTTGAAGATAAATACGATTACTACAAACGTTGGAATTGAGTAAGAAGGGTTCGTAGAGGTTTGTAGTGAAAGAATTTTTGATAGTAGTAAAGAAAAAAAATTACTAGGAGCACTTGAATTGAGTCAAACCTGTTTCGGAGCAACATTCATTGAATAAAATCTGTTTGAAGATAAATACGATTACTACAAACGTTGGAATTGAGGAAGAAGGGTTCGTAGAGGTTTGTAGTGAAAGAATTTTTGATAGTAGTAAAGAAAAAAAATTACTAGGAGCACTTGAATTGAGTCAAACCTGTTTCGGAGCAATATTGATTGAATAAAATCTGTTTGAAGATAAATACGATTACTACAAACGTTGGAATTGAGTAAGAAGGGTTCGTAGAGGTTTGTAGTGAAAGAATTTTTGATAGTAGTAAAGAAAAAAAATTACTAGGAGCAGTTGAATTGAGTCAAACCTGTTTCGGAGCAATATTGATTGAATAAAATCTGTTTGAAGATAAATACGATTACTACAAACGTTGGAATTGAGTAAGAAGGGTTCGTAGAGGTTTTTAGTGAAAGATTTTTTGATAGTAGTAAAGAAAAAAAAATACTAGGAGCACTTGAATTGAGTCAAACCTGTTTCGGAGCAATATTGATTGAATAAAATCTGTTTGAAGATAAATACGATTACTACAAACGTTGGAATTGAGAAAGAAGGGTTCGTAGAGGTTTGAAGTGAAAGAATTTTTGATAGTAGTAAAGAAAAAAAATAACTAGGAGCACTTTAGTTGAATCAAACTTGTTTCGGAGCGATATTTCCTGGATAAAGTCTGTTTGAAGACGAATACGATTACTACAAACGTTAGAATTGACTAAGAGGGGTTCGCAGAGGTTTGTAGTGAAAGAATTTTTGATAGTAGTAAAGAAAAAAAATTACTAGGAGCACTTGAATTGAGTCAAACCTGTTTCGGAGCAATATTCATTGAATAAAATCTGTTTGAAGATAAATACGATTACTACAAACGTTGGAATTGACTAAGAAGTGTTCGTAGAGGTTTGTAGTGAAAGAATTTTTGATAGTAGTAAAGAAAAAAAATTACTAGGAGCACTTGAATTGAGTCAAACCTGTTTCGGAGCAATATTCATTGAATAAAATCTGTTTGAAGATAAATACGATTACTACAAACGTTGGAATTGACTAAGAAGTGTTCGTAGAGGTTTGTAGTGAAAGAATTTTTGATAGTAGTAAAGAAAAAAAATTACTAGGAGCACTTGAATTGAGTCAAACTGGTTTCGGAGCAATATTCATTGAATAAAATCTGTTTGAAGATAAATACGATTACTACAAACGTTGGAATTGAGTAAGAAGGGTTCGTAGAGGTTTGTAGTGAAATAATTTTTTATAGTAGTAAAAAAAAAAATCACTAGGAGCACTTGAATTGAGTCAAACCTGTTTCGGAGCAATATTCATTGAATTAAATCTGTTTGAAGATAAATACGATTACTACAAACGTTGGAATTGAGTAAGAAGGGTTCGTAGAGGTTTGTAGTGAAAGAATTTTTGATAGTAGTAAAGAAAAAAAATTACTAGGAGCACTTGAATTGAGTCAAACCTGTTTCGGAGCAATATTTCCTGGATAAAGTCTGTTTGAAGACGAATACGATTACTACAAACGTTAGAATTGACTAAGAGGGGTTCGCAGAGGTTTGTAGTGAAAGAATTTTTGATAGTAGTAAAGAAAAAAAATTACTAGCAGCACTTCAATTGAGTCAAACCTGTTTCGGAGCAATATTCATTGAATAAAATCTGTTTGAAGATAAATACGATTACTACAAACGTTGGAATTGACTAAGAAGTGTTCGTAGAGGTTTGTAGTGAAAGAATTTTTGATAGTAGTAAAGAAAAAAAATTACTAGGAGCACTTGAATTGAGTCAAACCTGTTTCGGAGCAATATTCATTGAATAAAATCTGTTTGAAGATAAATACGATTACTACAAACGTTGGAATTGACTAAGAAGTGTTCGTAGAGGTTTGTAGTGAAAGAATTTTTGATAGTAGTAAAGAAAAAAAATTACTAGGAGCACTTGAATTGAGTCAAACTTGTTTCGGAGCAATATTCATTGAATAAAATCTGTTTGAAGATAAATACGATTACTACAAACGTTGGAATTGAGTAAGAAGGGTTCGTAGAGGTTTGTAGTGAAAGAATTTTTGATAGTAGTAAAGAAAAAAAATCACTAGGAGCACTTGAATTGAGTCAAACCTGTTTCGGAGCAATATTCATTGAATAAAATCTGTTTGAAAATAAATACGATTACTACAAACGTTGGAATTGAGTAAGAAGGGTTCGTAGAGGTTTGTAGTGAAAGAATTTTTGATAGTAGTAAAGAAAAAAAATTACTAGGAGCACTTGAATTGAGTCAAACCTGTTTCGGAGCAATATTCATTGAATAAAATCTGTTTGAAGATAAATACGATTACTACAAACGTTGGAATTGAGTAAGAAGGGTTCGTAGAGGTTTGTAGTGAAAGAATTTTTGATAGTAGTAAAGAAAAAAAATTACTAGGAGCAGTTGAATTGAGTCAAACCTGTTTCGGAGCAATATTGATTGAATAAAATCTGTTTGAAGATAAATACGATTACTACAAACGTTGGAATTGAGTAAGAAGGGTTCGTAGAGGTTTTTAGTGAAAGATTTTTTGATAGTAGTAAAGAAAAAAAAATACTAGGAGCACTTGAATTGAGTCAAACCTGTTTCGGAGCAATATTGATTGAATAAAATCTGTTTGAAGATAAATACGATTACTACAAACGTTGGAATTGAGAAAGAAGGGTTCGTAGAGGTTTGTAGTGAAAGAATTTTTGATAGTAGTAAAGAAAAAAAATAACTAGGAGCACTTTAGTTGAATCAAACTTGTTTCGGAGCGATATTTCCTGGATAAAGTCTGTTTGAAGACGAATACGATTACTACAAACGTTAGAATTGACTAAGAGGGGTTCGCAGAGGTTTGTAGTGAAAGAATTTTTGATAGTAGTAAAGAAAAAAAATTACTAGGAGCACTTGAATTGAGTCAAACCTGTTTCGGAGCAATATTCATTGAATAAAATCTGTTTGAAGATAAATACGATTACTACAAACGTTGGAATTGACTAAGAAGTGTTCGTAGAGGTTTGTAGTGAAAGAATTTTTGATAGTAGTAAAGAAAAAAAATTACTAGGAGCACTTGAATTGAGTCAAACCTGTTTCGGAGCAATATTCATTGAATAAAATCTGTTTGAAGATAAATACGATTACTACAAACGTTGGAATTGACTAAGAAGTGTTCGTAGAGGTTTGTAGTGAAAGAATTTTTGATAGTAGTAAAGAAAAAAAATTACTAGGAGCACTTGAATTGAGTCAAACTGGTTTCGGAGCAATATTCATTGAATAAAATCTGTTTGAAGATAAATACGATTACTACAAACGTTGGAATTGAGTAAGAAGGGTTCGTAGAGGTTTGTAGTGAAATAATTTTTTATAGTAGTAAAAAAAAAAATCACTAGGAGCACTTGAATTGAGTCAAACCTGTTTCGGAGCAATATTCATTGAATTAAATCTGTTTGAAGATAAATACGATTACTACAAACGTTGGAATTGAGTAAGAAGGGTTCGTAGAGGTTTGTAGTGAAAGAATTTTTGATAGTAGTAAAGAAAAAAAATTACTAGGAGCACTTGAATTGAGTCAAACCTGTTTCGGAGCAATATTTCCTGGATAAAGTCTGTTTGAAGACGAATACGATTACTACAAACGTTAGAATTGACTAAGAGGGGTTCGCAGAGGTTTGTAGTGAAAGAATTTTTGATAGTAGTAAAGAAAAAAAATTACTAGCAGCACTTCAATTGAGTCAAACCTGTTTCGGAGCAATATTCATTGAATAAAATCTGTTTGAAGATAAATACGATTACTACAAACGTTGGAATTGACTAAGAAGTGTTCGTAGAGGTTTGTAGTGAAAGAATTTTTGATAGTAGTAAAGAAAAAAAATTACTAGGAGCACTTGAATTGAGTCAAACCTGTTTCGGAGCAATATTCATTGAATAAAATCTGTTTGAAGATAAATACGATTACTACAAACGTTGGAATTGACTAAGAAGTGTTCGTAGAGGTTTGTAGTGAAAGAATTTTTGATAGTAGTAAAGAAAAAAAATTACTAGGAGCACTTGAATTGAGTCAAACTGGTTTCGGAGCAATATTCATTGAATAAAATCTGTTTGAAGATAAATACGATTACTACAAACGTTGGAATTGAGTAAGAAGGGTTCGTAGAGGTTTGTAGTGAAAGAATTTTTGATAGTAGTAAAGAAAAAAAATCACTAGGAGCACTTGAATTGAGTCAAACCTGTTTCGGAGCAATATTCATTGAATAAAATCTGTTTGAAGATAAATACGATTACTACAAACGTTGGAATTGAGTAAGAAGGGTTCGTAGAGGTTTGTAGTGAAAGAATTTTTGATAGTAGTAAAGAAAAAAAATTACTAGGAGCACTTGAATTGAGTCAAACCTGTTTCGGAGCAATATTCATTGAATAAAATCTGTTTGAAGATAAATACGATTACTACAAACGTTGGAATTGAGAAAGAAGGGTTCGTAGAGGTTTGTAGTGAAAGAATTTTTGATAGTAGTAAAGAAAAAAAATAACTAGGAGCACTTGAATTGAGTCAAACTGGTTTCGGAGCAATATTCATTGAATAAAATCTGTTTGAAGATAAATACGATTACTACAAACGTTGGAATTGAGTAAGAAGGGTTCGTAGAGGTTTGTAGTGAAATAATTTTTTATAGTAGTAAAAAAAAAAATCACTAGGAGCACTTGAATTGAGTCAAACCTGTTTCGGAGCAATATTCATTGAATTAAATCTGTTTGAAGATAAATACGATTACTACAAACGTTGGAATTGAGTAAGAAGGGTTCGTAGAGGTTTGTAGTGAAAGAATTTTTGATAGTAGTAAAGAAAAAAAATTACTAGGAGCACTTGAATTGAGTCAAACCTGTTTCGGAGCAATATTTCCTGGATAAAGTCTGTTTGAAGACGAATACGATTACTACAAACGTTAGAATTGACTAAGAGGGGTTCGCAGAGGTTTGTAGTGAAAGAATTTTTGATAGTAGTAAAGAAAAAAAATTACTAGCAGCACTTCAATTGAGTCAAACCTGTTTCGGAGCAATATTCATTGAATAAAATCTGTTTGAAGATAAATACGATTACTACAAACGTTGGAATTGACTAAGAAGTGTTCGTAGAGGTTTGTAGTGAAAGAATTTTTGATAGTAGTAAAGAAAAAAAATTACTAGGAGCACTTGAATTGAGTCAAACCTGTTTCGGAGCAATATTCATTGAATAAAATCTGTTTGAAGATAAATACGATTACTACAAACGTTGGAATTGACTAAGAAGTGTTCGTAGAGGTTTGTAGTGAAAGAATTTTTGATAGTAGTAAAGAAAAAAAATTACTAGGAGCACTTGAATTGAGTCAAACTGGTTTCGGAGCAATATTCATTGAATAAAATCTGTTTGAAGATAAATACGATTACTACAAACGTTGGAATTGAGTAAGAAGGGTTCGTAGAGGTTTGTAGTGAAAGAATTTTTGATAGTAGTAAAGAAAAAAAATCACTAGGAGCACTTGAATTGAGTCAAACCTGTTTCGGAGCAATATTCATTGAATAAAATCTGTTTGAAGATAAATACGATTACTACAAACGTTGGAATTGAGTAAGAAGGGTTCGTAGAGGTTTGTAGTGAAAGAATTTTTGATAGTAGTAAAGAAAAAAAATTACTAGGAGCACTTGAATTGAGTCAAACCTGTTTCGGAGCAATATTCATTGAATAAAATCTGTTTGAAGATAAATACGATTACTACAAACGTTGGAATTGAGAAAGAAGGGTTCGTAGAGGTTTGTAGTGAAAGAATTTTTGATAGTAGTAAAGAAAAAAAATAACTAGGAGCACTTTAGTTGAATCAAACTTGTTTCGGAGCGATATTTCCTGGATAAAGTCTGTTTGAAGACGAATACGATTACTACAAACGTTAGAATTGACTAAGAGGGGTTCGCAGAGGTTTGTAGTGAAAGAATTTTTGATAGTAGTAAAGAAAAAAAATCACTAGGAGCACTTGAATTGAGTCAAACCTGTTTCGGAGCAATATTCATTGAATAAAATCTGTTTGAAGATAAATACGATTACTACAAACGTTGGAATTGAGTAAGAAGGGTTCGTAGAGGTTTGTAGTGAAAGAATTTTTGATAGTAGTAAAGAAAAAAAATTACTAGGAGCACTTGAATTGAGTCAAACCTGTTTCGGAGCAATATTCATTGAATAAAATCTGTTTGAAGATAAATACGATTACTACAAACGTTGGAACTGAGAAAGAAGGGTTCGTAGAGGTTTGTAGTGAAAGAATTTTTGATAGTAGTAAAGAAAAAAAATAACTAGGAGCACTTTAGTTGAATCACTTCTTACCCAATTTCAACGTTTGTAGTAATCGTATTTATCTTCAAACAGATTTTATTCCATGAATATTGCTCCGAAACAGGTTTGACTCAATTCAAGTGCTCCTAGTAATTTTTTTTCTTTACTACTATCAAAAATTCTTTCACTACAAACCTCTATGAACCCTTCTCACTCAATTCCAACGTTTGTAGTAATCGTATTTATCTTCAAACAGATTTTATTCAATGAATATTGCTCCGAAACAGGTTTGACTCAATTCAAGTGCTCCTAGTAATTTTTTTTCTTTACTACTATCAAAAATTCTTTCACTACAAACCTCTACGAACCCCCCTTACTAAATTCCAACGTTTGTAGTAATCGTATTTATCTTCAAACAGATTTTATTCAATGAATATTGCTCCGAAACAGGTTTGACTCAATTCAAGTGCTCCTAGTGATTTTTTTTCTTTACTACTATCAAAAATTCTTTCACTACACACCTCTTCGAACCCTTCTTTCTCAATTCCAACGTTTGTAGTAATCGTATTTATCTTCAAACAGATTTTATTCAATGAATATTGCTCCGAAACAGGTTTGACTCAATTCAAGTGCTCCTAGTGATTTTTTTTCTTTACTACTATCAAAAATTCTTTCACTACACACCTCTTCGAACCCTTCTTTCTCAATTCCAACGTTTGTAGTAATCGTATTTATCTTCAAACAGATTTTATTCAATGAATATTGCTCCGAAACAGGTTTGACTCAATTCAAGTGCTCCTAGTAATTTTTTTTCTTTACTACTATCAAAAATTCTTTCACTACAAACCTCTACGAACCCTTCGTACTCAATTCCAACGTTTGTAGTAATCGTATTTATCTTCAAACAGATTTTATTCAATGAATATTGCTCCGAAACAGGTTTGACTCAATTCAACTGCTCCTAGTGATTTTTTTCCTTTACTACTATCAAAAATTCTTTCACTACAAACCTCTACGAACCCTTCTTACTCAATTCCAACGTTTGTAGTAATCGTATTTATCTTCAAACAGATTTTATTCAATGAATATTGCTCCGAAACCAGTTTGACTCAATTCAAGTGCTCCTAGTAATTTTTTTTCTTTACTACTATCAAAAATTCTTTCACTACAAACCTCTACGAACACTTCTTAGTCAATTCCAACGTTTGTAGTAATCGTATTTATCTTCAAACAGATTTTATTCAATGAATATTGCTCCGAAACAGGTTTGACTCAATTCAAGTGCTCCTAGTGATTTTTTTTCTTTACTACTATCAAAAATTCTTTCACTACAAACCTCTACGAACACTTCTTACTCAATTCCAACGTTTGTAGTAATCGTATTTATCTTCAAACAGATTATATTCAATGAATATTGCTCCGAAACAGGTTTGACTCAATTCAGGTGCTCCTAGTAATTTTTTTTCTTTACTACTATCAAAAAATATTTCACTACAAACCTCTACGAACCCTTCTTACTCAATTCCAACGTTTGTAGTAATCGTATTTATCTTCAAACAGATTTTATTCAATGAATATTGCTCCGAAACAGGTTTGACTCAATTCAAGTGCTCCTAGTAATTTTTTTTCTTTACTGCTATCAAAAATTCTTTCACTACAAACCTCTACGAACCCTTCTTAGTCAATTCCAACGTTTGTAGTAATCGTATTTATCTTCAAACAGATTTAATTCAATGAATATTGCTCCGAAACAGGTTTGACTCAATTCAACTGCTCCTAGTGATTTTTTTTCTTTACTACTATCAATAATTCTTTCACTACAAACCTCTACACACCCTTCTTACTCAATTCCAACGTTTGTAGTAATCGTATTTATCTTCAAACAGATTATATTCAATGAATATTGCTCCGAAACAGGTTTGACTCAATTCAAGTGCTCCTAGTAATTTTTTTTCTTTACTACTATCAAAAATTCTTTCACTACAAACCTCTACGAACCCTTCTTAGTCAATTCCAACGTTTGTAGTAATCGTATTTATCTTCAAACAGATTTTATTCAATGAATATTGCTCCGAAACAGGTTTGACTCAATTCAAGTGCTCCTAGTGATTTTTTTTCTTTACTACTATCAAAAATTCTTTCACTACAAACCTCTACGAACACTTCTTACTCAATTCCAACGTTTGTAGTAATCGTATTTATCTTCAAACAGATTATATTCAATGAATATTGCTCCAAAACAGGTTTGACTCAATTCAGGTGCTCCTAGTAATTTTTTTTCTTTACTACTATCAAAAAATATTTCACTACAAACCTCTACGAACCCTTCTTACTCAATTCCAACGTTTGTAGTAATCGTATTTATCTTCAAACAGATTTTATTCAATGAATATTGCTCCGAAACAGGTTTGACTCAATTCAAGTGCTCCTAGTAATTTTTTTTCTTTACTACTATCAAAAATTCTTTCACTACAAACCTCTACGAACCCTTCTTAGTCAATTCCAACGTTTGTAGTAATCGTATTTATCTTCAAACAGATTTAATTCAATGAATATTGCTCCGAAACAGGTTTGACTCAATTCAACTGCTCCTAGTGATTTTTTTTCTTTACTACTATCAATAATTCTTTCACTACAAACCTCTACAAACCCTTCTTACTCAATTCCAACGTTTGTAGTAATCGTATTTATCTTCAAACAGATTATATTCAATGAATATTGCTCCGAAACAGGTTTGACTCTATTCAAGTGCTCCTCGTTATTTTTTTTCTTTACTACTATCAAAAATTCTTTCACTACAAACCTCTACGAACCCTTCTTAGTCAATTCCAACGTTTGTAGTAATCGTATTTATCTTCAAACAGATTTTATTCAATGAATATTGCTCCGAAACAGGTTTGACTCAATTCAAGTGCTCCTAGTGATTTTTTTTCTTTACTACTATCAAAAATTCTTTCACTACAAACCTCTACGAACCCTTCTTACTCAATTCCAACGTTTGTAGTAATCGTATTTATCTTCAAACAGATTTTATTCAATGAATGTTGCTCCGAAACAGGTTTGACTCAATTCAAGTGCTCCTAGTAATTTTTTTTCTTTACTACTATCAAAAATTCTTTCACTACAAACCTCTACGAACCCTTCTTACTCAATTCCAACGTTTGTAGTAATCGTATTTATCTTCAAACAGATTTTATTCAATGAATATTGCTCCGAAACAGGTTTGACTCAATTCAAGTGCTCCTAGTAATTTTTTTTTCTTTACTACTATCAAAAATTCTTTCACTACAAACCTCTACGAACCCTTCTTACCCAATTTCAACGTTTGTAGTAATCGTATTTATCTTCAAACAGATTTTATTCCATGAATATTGCTCCGAAACAGGTTTGTCTCAATTCAAGTGCTCCTAGTAATTTTTTTTCTTTACTACTATCAAAAATTCTTTCACTACAAACCTCTATGAACCCTTCTCACTCAATTCCAACGTTTGTAGTAATCGTATTTATCTTCAAACAGATTTTATTCAATGAATATTGCTCCGAAACAGGTTTGACTCAATTCAAGTGCTCCTAGTAATTTTTTTTCTTTACTACTATCAAAAATTCTTTCACTACAAACCTCTACGAACCCTTCTTCCTCAATTCCAACGTTTGTAGTAATCGTATTTATCTTCAAACAGATTTTATTCAATGAATATTGCTCCGAAACAGGTTTGACTCTATTCAAGTGCTCCTCGTTATTTTTTTTCTTTACTACTATCAAAAATTCTTTCACTACAAACCTCTACGAAACCTTCTTACTCAATTCCAACGTTTGTAGTAATCGTATTTATCTTCAAACAGATTTTATTCAATGAATATTGCTCCGAAACAGGTTTGACTCAATTCAAGTGCTCCTAGTAATTTTTTTTCTTTACTACTATCAAAAATTCTTTCACTACAAACCTCTAGGAACCCTTCTTAGTCAATTCCAACGTTTGTAGTAATCGTATTTATCTTCAAACAGATTTAATTCAATGAATATTGCTCCGAAACAGGTTTGACTCAATTCAAGTGCTCCTAGTGATTTTTTTTCTTTACTACTATCAAAAATTCTTTCACTACAAACCTCTACAAACCCTTCTTACTCAATTCCAACGTTTGTAGTAATCGTATTTATCTTCAAACAGATTTTATTCAATGAATATTGCTCCGAAACAGGTTTGACTCTATTCAAGTGCTCCTCGTTATTTTTTTTCTTTACTACTATCAAAAATTCTTTCACTACAAACCTCTACGAACCCTTCTTACTCAATTCCAACGTTTGTAGTAATCGTATTTATCTTCAAACAGATTTTATTCAATGAATATTGCTCCGAAACAGGTTTGACTCAATTCAAGTGCTCCTAGTGATTTTTTTTCTTTACTACTATCAAAAATTCTTTCACTACAAACCTCTACGAACCCTTCTTACTCAATTCCAACGTTTGTAGTAATCGTATTTATCTTCAAACAGATTTTATTCAATGAATGTTGCTCCGAAACAGGTTTGACTCAATTCAAGTGCTCCTAGTAATTTTTTTTCTTTACTACTATCAAAAATTCTTTCACTACAAACCTCTACGAACCCTTCTTACTCAATTCCAACGTTTGTAGTAATCGTATTTATCTTCAAACAGATTTTATTCAATGAATATTGCTCCGAAACAGGTTTGACTCAATTCAAGTGCTCCTAGTAATTTTTTTTCTTTACTACTATCAAAAATTCTTTCACTACAAACCTCTACGAACCCTTCTTACCCAATTTCAACGTTTGTAGTAATCGTATTTATCTTCAAACAGATTTTATTCCATGAATATTGCTCCGAAACAGGTTTGACTCAATTCAAGTGCTCCTAGTAATTTTTTTTCTTTACTACTATCAAAAATTCTTTCACTACAAACCTCTATGAACCCTTCTCACTCAATTCCAACGTTTGTAGTAATCGTATTTATCTTCAAACAGATTTTATTCAATGAATATTGCTCCGAAACAGGTTTGACTCAATTCAAGTGCTCCTAGTAATTTTTTTTCTTTACTACTATCAAAAATTCTTTCACTACAAACCTCTACGAACCCCCCTTACTAAATTCCAACGTTTGTAGTAATCGTATTTATCTTCAAACAGATTTTATTCAATGAATATTGCTCCGAAACAGGTTTGACTCAATTCAAGTGCTCCTAGTGATTTTTTTTCTTTACTACTATCAAAAATTCTTTCACTACACACCTCTTCGAACCCTTCTTTCTCAATTCCAACGTTTGTAGTAATCGTATTTATCTTCAAACAGATTTTATTCAATGAATATTGCTCCGAAACAGGTTTGACTCAATTCAAGTGCTCCTAGTGATTTTTTTTCTTTACTACTATCAAAAATTCTTTCACTACACACCTCTTCGAACCCTTCTTTCTCAATTCCAACGTTTGTAGTAATCGTATTTATCTTCAAACAGATTTTATTCAATGAATATTGCTCCGAAACAGGTTCAATTCAAGTGCTCCTAGTAATTTTTTTTCTTTACTACTATCAAAAATTCTTTCACTACAAACCTCTACGAACCCTTCGTACTCAATTCCAACGTTTGTAGTAATCGTATTTATCTTCAAACAGATTTTATTCAATGAATATTGCTCCGAAACAGGTTTGACTCAATTCAACTGCTCCTAGTGATTTTTTTCCTTTACTACTATCAAAAATTCTTTCACTACAAACCTCTACGAACCCTTCTTACTCAATTCCAACGTTTGTAGTAATCGTATTTATCTTCAAACAGATTTTATTCAATGAATATTGCTCCGAAACCAGTTTGACTCAATTCAAGTGCTCCTAGTAATTTTTTTTCTTTACTACTATCAAAAATTCTTTCACTACAAACCTCTACGAACACTTCTTAGTCAATTCCAACGTTTGTAGTAATCGTATTTATCTTCAAACAGATTTTATTCAATGAATATTGCTCCGAAACAGGTTTGACTCAATTCAAGTGCTCCTAGTGATTTTTTTTCTTTACTACTATCAAAAATTCTTTCACTACAAACCTCTACGAACACTTCTTACTCAATTCCAACGTTTGTAGTAATCGTATTTATCTTCAAACAGATTATATTCAATGAATATTGCTCCGAAACAGGTTTGACTCAATTCAGGTGCTCCTAGTAATTTTTTTTCTTTACTACTATCAAAAAATATTTCACTACAAACCTCTACGAACCCTTCTTACTCAATTCCAACGTTTGTAGTAATCGTATTTATCTTCAAACAGATTTTATTCAATGAATATTGCTCCGAAACAGGTTTGACTCAATTCAAGTGCTCCTAGTAATTTTTTTTCTTTACTACTATCAAAAATTCTTTCACTACAAACCTCTACGAACCCTTCTTAGTCAATTCCAACGTTTGTAGTAATCGTATTTATCTTCAAACAGATTTAATTCAATGAATATTGCTCCGAAACAGGTTTGACTCAATTCAACTGCTCCTAGTGATTTTTTTTCTTTACTACTATCAATAATTCTTTCACTACAAACCTCTACACACCCTTCTTACTCAATTCCAACGTTTGTAGTAATCGTATTTATCTTCAAACAGATTATATTCAATGAATATTGCTCCGAAACAGGTTTGACTCTATTCAAGTGCTCCTCGTTATTTTTTTTCTTTACTACTATCAAAAATTCTTTCACTACAAACCTCTACGAACCCTTCTTAGTCAATTCCAACGTTTGTAGTAATCGTATTTATCTTCAAACAGATTTTATTCAATGAATATTGCTCCGAAACAGGTTTGACTCAATTCAAGTGCTCCTAGTGATTTTTTTTCTTTACTACTATCAAAAATTCTTTCACTACAAACCTCTACGAACACTTCTTACTCAATTCCAACGTTTGTAGTAATCGTATTTATCTTCAAACAGATTATATTCAATGAATATTGCTCCAAAACAGGTTTGACTCAATTCAGGTGCTCCTAGTAATTTTTTTTCTTTACTACTATCAAAAAATATTTCACTACAAACCTCTACGAACCCTTCTTACTCAATTCCAACGTTTGTAGTAATCGTATTTATCTTCAAACAGATTTTATTCAATGAATATTGCTCCGAAACAGGTTTGACTCAATTCAAGTGCTCCTAGTAATTTTTTTTCTTTACTACTATCAAAAATTCTTTCACTACAAACCTCTACGAACCCTTCTTAGTCAATTCCAACGTTTGTAGTAATCGTATTTATCTTCAAACAGATTTAATTCAATGAATATTGCTCCGAAACAGGTTTGACTCAATTCAACTGCTCCTAGTGATTTTTTTTCTTTACTACTATCAATAATTCTTTCACTACAAACCTCTACAAACCCTTCTTACTCAATTCCAACGTTTGTAGTAATCGTATTTATCTTCAAACAGATTATATTCAATGAATATTGCTCCGAAACAGGTTTGACTCTATTCAAGTGCTCCTCGTTATTTTTTTTCTTTACTACTATCAAAAATTCTTTCACTACAAACCTCTACGAACCCTTCTTAGTCAATTCCAACGTTTGTAGTAATCGTATTTATCTTCAAACAGATTTTATTCAATGAATATTGCTCCGAAACAGGTTTGACTCAATTCAAGTGCTCCTAGTGATTTTTTTTCTTTACTACTATCAAAAATTCTTTCACTACAAACCTCTACGAACCCTTCTTACTCAATTCCAACGTTTGTAGTAATCGTATTTATCTTCAAACAGATTTTATTCAATGAATGTTGCTCCGAAACAGGTTTGACTCAATTCAAGTGCTCCTAGTAATTTTTTTTCTTTACTACTATCAAAAATTCTTTCACTACAAACCTCTACGAACCCTTCTTACTCAATTCCAACGTTTGTAGTAATCGTATTTATCTTCAAACAGATTTTATTCAATGAATATTGCTCCGAAACAGGTTTGACTCAATTCAAGTGCTCCTAGTAATTTTTTTTTCTTTACTACTATCAAAAATTCTTTCACTACAAACCTCTACGAACCCTTCTTACCCAATTTCAACGTTTGTAGTAATCGTATTTATCTTCAAACAGATTTTATTCCATGAATATTGCTCCGAAACAGGTTTGTCTCAATTCAAGTGCTCCTAGTAATTTTTTTTCTTTACTACTATCAAAAATTCTTTCACTACAAACCTCTATGAACCCTTCTCACTCAATTCCAACGTTTGTAGTAATCGTATTTATCTTCAAACAGATTTTATTCAATGAATATTGCTCCGAAACAGGTTTGACTCAATTCAAGTGCTCCTAGTAATTTTTTTTCTTTACTACTATCAAAAATTCTTTCACTACAAACCTCTACGAACCCTTCTTCCTCAATTCCAACGTTTGTAGTAATCGTATTTATCTTCAAACAGATTTTATTCAATGAATATTGCTCCGAAACAGGTTTGACTCAATTCAAGTGCTCCTAGTAATTTTTTTTCTTTACTACTATCAAAAATTCTTTCACTACAAACCTCTACGAACCCTTCTTACTCAATTTCAACGTTTGTAGTAATCGTATTTATCTTCAAACAGATTTTATTCAATGAATATTGCTCCGAAACAGGTTTGACTCAATTCAAGTGCTCCTAGTAATTTTTTTTCTTTACTACTATCAAAAATTCCTTCACTACTAACCTCTACGAACCCCCCTTACTCAATTCCAACGTTTGTTGTAATCATATAAGCCTTGAAACAGTATTTACGCCATAAAAAAGTTTTTTAAAAATGCTCCGAAACATTTTTATTTTTTTTTATTTTTTCTATTTTACTACTAACGAATAAAATTGCACTACAATCCACTACTAACGTCTATCTATGAGAAACAGTCGGAAAAAACAATTTTTTCTAATTTCGGGGGATGACATTTTTTTACTATTTTTTTTTATTTTTTTGGCATTACTACTAACGAAAATAACTTCACTACTATCCACTACTAATCAAAATCTTTCGAAAAAAAATAAAAAAAACGAAATTTTCCAAAGTCGGGTGCCAAGTTCACACAGCCCCAGAGAAGAGGACAATGAAAGCAACGAGTCGCCAATATATATATGGCGCCTTGTTACAAGTTTATAGCATCGTAACATCAGAGTCATGGTATCATAATGGATTATGTTATTAGAAGCAATGGAAAATTTGCCATTAGGCAGTTTGCAGACAATGTATATGAAAGGAATTGATAGTTAAATTTTATAAAATATTAAGGTTTTTCATAAAGTTTACAAAGTAGATAACTTTGCTAGATTTTTTTTAAACTTACTAATCAATTTCAAAAAAATACTATCTTTGTTTTTATAATCAGTCAAACATGTAAATCGCTACACCTGGTGAATAATATTAACAGATATATCATTTCAGCCATTTTGTAATCTTTTTATCTTATGAGCAATAAATAAGCCCCTTTGAAACTGTAATTGCTTTTATCTCTATATAGAACAGGAAATAACTTCTTATTAAGTGTACAGTTAACAGAACATAAAGCTAAATACTCTAAAAATAAATAATACTTATAACAATGACAATAGTTTATATGCTAGGTCAGACAGATGACCTTGTAATTTTAAACATTCACATCACCTGTAATTTAAAGTTTGAATTGTGCTACTATGTAGTTAATAACTGCATTAATAATAAATAATAGAATTTCCTAGAAAATGCATAGATTAAAAACTTACATGGTGTAAATTTATCTTTATAAAAAAAGTATCAAAATTCAGAAATCAATGAGTTGTATGATAACTCTTGCTATAAAATGTAGGTGATTATAACCCACAAACTAAACAAAAATGTTATGCGAAGAAAAGGGGGTTACTTAGCTGTTAATTCTTACTACCTAGTCTGATAAATACTATATGATAAATAAACTATAATAACAAATAATTTGTTCAAGCTTATTATTTCATTTGAAACAGTTTTTTTTTATTTATTTAAGCATTTATATCTGCAAAATAGTTGGATAAATTATGGTAAGATTAGGAAATACTTGGAATTAGTTTTGCACCTACCACTCATGATTAACCATCATCAAAGATATGGATATTTTTTATTCATATTTATTGTTAGTTGATATACTTCTATAGTTCTCCATTTTTGTGACGCAAATTAAATAATAATAATAATAAATTATTGCACACACAGATAGCATACAGAGAGAAAAAAAATAACAAAGAAAAGTATACAAACAGGCGAAACAAGTATTTAAACAAATGTATTAAAATAGTAGACAAAGTCCATATGCCAGTGCTTGCAAGAAATATTTATGATTTAACAGTGAAATCAAACAATACACACTCGACTAATAATGGCTTGTATTTAAAATGTCTGAAACTTGATTCTTGCTTTACATCTTGCGCCAGTCGAGGCCAAATCTTAAAAATACGGAAATTTGTTTACCCTGTATTCTATTGCGCTAATTACAGGTCCCTTTAGTGCTGTAGCCGGGAAAACGGGATAATCCGTAAAGTAGGGAAATATAGCAATCCTACTTGGAATCACTGCATGACTGCAACTTGTGAGCGCATTTGTCTATATTCAAACAATGATGTAAGAAATTTAACTAGCACTAAACAATACGAAAGCCCGCCTGTTTTAAGCTACTGTTGTAAATGTATACAATATTGACATCGATACACAACGCGCATTTACTGCAATTAAGTTTGCAAGTTTTCCGTTCCCCTTGCGAGACACATTTCATTAAGTAATTTATTTTACCTTGACTGCTTCCACTAGGTAGTATGTTATATAAATTATAGACAGCGATAAACCCACTATCACTTCTTTCTTGAGTTCTAGCACGTATGTAAAGAAACTTAACATACTTTTTACCTAATTAAAATAACAAAATAATATATAAAATACAAGAAAAACGACAGGAGGAGTGTGACCAAAATCAACAAAATACAAATTTGAAGGATGAATGAATGAAATGACGTACTGTATAATGTTGCAAACATTATAAATTGTAGGTTTTCTTAGTTATAAGGGTTGCCATTTGAAGATAATTTCGAATTCAGTGTCAGGAACCCACATCGGACTTGGGTTTACTTCCAAAAATTGTTTTATTCACAATTACATAATAATAATAAAAGAAAAAATGCCCCAGTGTACGTTTTTACGGACTTCTTAGAGCATGGGCTGGTCGAGTAATTTTTTACTTCATCCTTAATGGCAAAAACCTTCTACGATCGGTGATCGATCGGCGAGTTGTATGTATTCTTTAGTTATTAAGAAATACCACTCTCACACATTTTCAATCAATATCAAACTCTATATCCTAGATTGTAAGCTGCGATACGCGATGCGCTACTCAATAAATATATAAAACTAAGTTTCGGACTATATTTATCTCTCTCAAAATATATGCCGTACCTGTCATGAAAATTGAGAGCCAATCGCCTATAAGGATAGAGATACCGTTATACTTTGTCCAATGTAGGATGATACTTTTGACAGTTGACACTATAGAGAGGGTATAAAGTTGCTATTGCAATGTCAAGCCGAACATACGAAAACAAACACAACCGTAGTACGTAGCAATAAGGAAGTGACACCTGTCAAAAGTCCGTCACTCTTCCCAAACCAAGAAATTACTGCACGTTATACGAGTACGGCATGTCCATAATAAATGGACTATATTGGATATATATTATATATATTGGATTTTTATTCAAATAATAAAAATCTTGGATAATTATTCAAATAATAAATATCCAAGATGGCATTTAGTGGTGATAATGACAGTTTCCTAATGATGCCGCCAGAACTAAAAATTGCCACCGAAGCAGTCATTAAGAGCTCATCATCCAATGAATGCATGTAAGGATTTCATCTAATCGACAGGAGGTAGCAATAATTTATCTTCATTTTTATGTGAACTTAAATTATTTGTTTTATTTTCCTCGTGAGTGTAGTATAATGTTCTTCATTATACAGTTACTGATTTCATTTTCTGGTTTCATTACGTACTACCCATGTACTACAATTGCACGTACAAGATAGAGTTGATCGTTGCATTAATCTGTGCTTGAATTTGTTTAATGAGAAGCTTTTTAGTGGAAGAGCCAAGCGTGAGATTTTCTTGTAGTCTATGTCTTATCGCTAATTAGGCTTACCCATACACAGCCGAATTTTGATAATTTTTTGTCCGATTGTCAATTACCACTGTAAATTCGTGAAGTTCATTTCACTTTTGATCCGCCGACGAAGACTCAGACTTGCGCATTGAGTTCTTTGCAAAATATGATAAAAAGTCTACGAATAAACAGTAAGAATTTGGTAATAATGGATCGTGATCATGCATGAGTATCGGTGGTCAAAATAAGTCAATAGAAGTAATACATATTTTTAAGAAGTCCGCAGCATTTTTGTAACACTCCAGGTCTTTACTGAAACCTAAAAGGGTTAAAGCATTTTCTCTACATGATCTTCACTTCACACAATAAAGAAGGCCACGGGAAGGTTTCAGTAAAACCCTACACCTTTACTGAAACCTATGGAAAGAGAAATTTCACTGTTCATTTATCATTCATTGATCATCTACTATTCATTGATCGACCTTTATCATCATTCATCATCATAAAATGAAGAAAAAAATTAAACTAAAGGCTAGGCTTTGTATCCTTTGCCTGCCCATATGGGAAAACTTAACAAAGAAGAACAATAAAAGGTCTTAGTCTACATTTCTACTAATCAAGTTTTACGTAAATTTTTGTATGAAATCAAATATATTATATTATAATCGATTTTTATAAAATCGATTTTTAAGAAGATATGAATCTGAAATAGAAACAAAAAATGGATCTAATACACATACACATACCCAACTAAAACGAGATTGTGCTTTGTTCTGACTCTGGCAATGTGAGAACAACTCTAAACTGCTGAATTCCAACTCGGCGTCGATGTATTGAGGAAGAACCACCAATATATTGTCGTATTAGCGATTTTTTCACGTAAATCGTCAATCTCTTTACGCAAATTACTTGGTTTATTTTCAGATATTTGAATATCAGCATTCCACTAAACTCTCACGGTTAACACATTTTTAACACGATTACCTTGAAAAGACAGTTAACATCTATATAGTCGAAGGTGTCGGGAGGCAACTTGTTGAGATCTCTCGCCATATACCTCTCTCGAGTCAGGGGTTCGTTTGCCACAAGTTTTTCACTCGTAGCTCTAAACAAGCGTTGGCATTACCTCGCGCTACGCGTTTTATAATTTATTTACATGCGGATAGCATGCACAACTGAATCATATATTGATAATAAAATCTGTTTGTAGCTTGATAACTTATACTTGTGGTAAAAGAAATCATAACACTTCATGACGAAAAATTATTCATTAGTATTTTCTATTAAATACTTAAATTTAAAACATCGAGTATTTTTTAAACAATCGCTATTTAAAGTTTTTTTTCTAATCGATTAATTTTTGACATCTCTACATGTATGTGTATTGTGTTTTGGTTGGTTGCTTACCGTAACGTGGACTGTATGTAACTGACATTCTGTTTCAGTTCTTAGTTACTTTGCGTACGGTACTTGTTAAAATAAGTTTAAAGGTTAAAAAGATTTTCTTAGTAATTACAAAACAAATCAACTAAATAATGGCACCAGCGGCACCCGCAGTGAAGCCTATGCCTGATAATGATCCGATTGGTATAAGAGCAGTACTCTTGGGGCCTCCAGGATCAGGTAAAGGGACCCAGGTAAGTTGATTTAACTATTAATATTTGACCTTTACCCTCGTAAACTTACAAAAGTGAAGAAGTTTATTATTTTTTTAAGTAAACGGAGTAATTTTTCTCTTTACTAATTGTATCCATGCTACTTGAACTATAAAATTTTGAAAATGTTTTTAGGCGCCACGTCTGAAAGAGAAATATTGTGTGTGCCATTTATCAACTGGAGACATGCTTCGTGCTGAAGTGGCATCAGGATCGGAACTAGGCCGTCGTGTAAAAAAAGTGATGGATGAGGGGAAATTAGTGTCTGATGAGATGGTGGTGGACATGATAGATAAGAACCTCGGCCAACCTGAATGTAAGAATGGGTTCTTGTTGGATGGATTCCCAAGAACTGTACCTCAGGCTGAAAAGGTACATGATTTCTTCTGTATTCCTTATTTTCTTTCTGAATTATCCGAAGTTTGTACAATTAAATTGCTTATAATTAGGCCAAAACAACCAAGTCTGTTATGCAACTGATAAGTAATTCACTATCAGAGTAAATAAGCCATATTAATTAACAACTACTGTTCTCAGTACCATGTTTCAATTTTGCTACATTGTAACAACATAAGTATATTTTTAATTTAATTTTTTGCATTAACAATGCAATATTTCTACAAGATATAATTTATGTGTGTAAAAAACAACTACGCCTCCGAGCCATCCCATCTGAGGGCTCGGAGGAGTAGTTGTTTTGTACACACATATTTTATATCTTATAGAAACATAAGTATAACTTTGTGTATTTCATTCCAGTTGGATGATTTATTGGCTAAACGGAAGACAGCACTAGATGCAGTTATTGAGTTTGGCATACAGGACAGCTTGCTAGTACGCAGAATCACAGGGAGGTTGATCCATCCTTCAAGCGGGAGGAGTTATCATGAAGAATTCTGCCCTCCGATTAAACCAATGACAGATGACATAACCGGTGAACCTCTGATCAAGAGATCAGATGACAATGTTGATGCTCTCAAAAAACGCTTAGCTACATATCATACACAAACTCTTCCTCTTGTTGACTATTATATGAGGAAAGGACTCCATTACAGAGTTGATGCTGCAAAGCCTGCTGAAGAAGTGTTCAGTAAAATAGATAATATTTTCAAAAGCAGGATTTTCAATCGAGCTGCTCTGTAATTATTTTAACAGGCCTGTTATATAAGTGAAAGTGATTTGTACAAATAATGTTTACATATGATTTTATCAGCGTCTGTTGTTTTTGGTTCACTCTTGTGGAAATATAGTTAACTTTTTAGAGACTATTTTTCTTGGACAAATATATGGACTGGTATCTGATTGGAATAGTTTTATTGCTGAAGTGATTGGACCAATTATCTTTATAAAAAATATATTATCTATTTATATTTGATACAGTTCTTGGTCAACATACATGTTTTAGTAATTATCAATAGATAAAGATAATTATTGATAATACTGAATGCTGTTTGTATGGTTGTTTGCATTTTTTTTTACCTATTACTATTCTGATATAAAAGCTTCAGTATCATTTAAGTTATGCTCAAACAAAACTCTAAATGTTATTTTGTTATAATATGCAATTATTATTTTTTTATATGATATAAAAGTAAATTTTAATAATAAAAGAAGACTAGAGTGAAAGATTTATTTCCAGTAACATCATTAGGATTGTAGATTATAAAAAGTGTGTTTTTAAATTGATAATAAGCTCAAGTAAAGGCATGATCACACATGTTACACACCAACAAATCTATAGTAGATGTCAAGGTTACAATAATTTATCTGAATTGACTCTTACAAAGTAATTTTGAAAGGCATATTTTTCATCCCCAATAGCCATAATTATGTGTTTAAACTGAAAACAATTCACTGTTTAGACTATTCCTGTGAGCACTTTTACCCAATACTTATATCATGATAAATTGTAAACCTGTAATTGTAAATCCTGTAAACTTAATTATGCTCTTCCTACTTTTTGGTGCTTATGCTTGGAAGTAAGTCAAAATCACTGTCCTTTATTAAAGTACATGGATAAACGATAAAACCCAATAGTTTATATTTTGTACAGCACAAAAACCTTAAAAAATCATTCTACTTTCAATTTAAAGGTGCAACATACAGAGTTTAATATCAATTGAGACAATTTTGCAGTTTGTGGTAGGTTAACGATGCTGTTGTACGTATATCGTGTGTCGCAGACGGATTGCGGTTAAGACTCCGTTAAGTAAAACAGCGAAATTTAAAAGTTTATCTGGATTGCCATTATGCTACGTTTAACAGAACTGCCATCCATATTTAAATGGAATGAAGTATGGCTTATCTGCAGTCACACAATAAGCGTTTCATGTTAGTTAATATATCATGAATGATTGAGAAATATAAGACATTGACTTGTAAATATAAGCAAGTTAAACTGTAACAACTTTAACCATCATAAACCTCAATAAATTAACAACTTATAAAAAGAGTAGGTAGGTACCTATATTTTTTCGTAAATTGATGAAATATTAATAACTCCGCAACTAGCCAAGGTTGGACGATTTTTACCCACCCGGTAAAAATTACGAGGGTAAAAATTGTAATAATAACCCAATTTAGCGTGTATATCTAATTATACTCTATTAAAAATACTGCAATTCAAAAGATAGGCCGGCAATGCTTAGCATAAATACTTAATAAAATATATAAGGTGTTTTGAATTTAATTAGCTTTAAATTTTAGTTGGTATTATTAAAAGTGAGTTGATAAAAAAATAAAAATTGATATTTTACCATGTACACACGTTATGCTAGACTGCAGAGGCGTCACCTACTACCGGAGTGCCTTCGGGAAGTCGTCACCTAAGTGAGGGTACTTGAAGACTTCCTAGCCGAGCTGGGATGGCTGAGAATGAGCAAGCCCCGCAGACACAAAATAGGCACTTTAAGTCTTCGAGTTGCGGAAACTGTCCATAAAGAATGATGAAAAAAATTAAAGAGTCAATGACCCGCTGCATTGTTTAACCCAAAACGTTTATGCAATTCTATAAGTTTAGTAATTATGAATAAACCGCTAATCACTGTTTAATTGTTTTACAAAACGGAGCTGTTTTGGAAAACAGCTAACAGTAACGTAAAACAGCTAATTATGCCATCTTGCTACGAAATAGATGTCACCATTATTTTAATGTATAAAGTAGCAATGCAAAAAATACCGCTACGGAAATCGGTGACCAGGTTTAGTGCGGCTAAAGAGAAGTTGAAATAGTAGCCTTGTTTCCTTTATCTACGCAATTAGGTATCGAAACGTTCGTTACTGTCGGACGAATCAGCTTATCTTCTTTCCGAACTTTTCTTCCTTATTGCGTTATAAGTATTCTCATGTGCGTAAAGTCAATGAAAAATACTTAAACGGTCAAAAATATAAAAGCTCTACTTAAATAAATGTGACGTGTTATGCGTTGATGCGGTATGTACTACGAAGACGTCAAGTATATGTAATTCCCGTCTATATAAATGAAATATTCATAAATTGTCGGATGGTCACTAGGTCACCGACACCGACGCTCTTATCAATATTCAATGGAATTTATCATTGAAATTATATTCCATAGCGGGCATGTAATACTTATAGCTTTTTATTTGATTAATATCGCTGTAATATACTGAAAAGATTAACACGTCAAAAATTGCTTTATTGAAGAAAATTCCAGGAGCGAATGTAAGTATTGGCATAGCAATAATTAGGTATCACTCAGTATCTATGTTATGGGTTAATATCATATCACCCTTCCGTATTTAATTAATATCGTGTCGTGTCAGTTCGAAACTACTCTTCCGATTTTGATGTTCTTTTTTCATTTTGCTGGATTTACTCCAACTAAGGACATAGGATAGGTTTTTTTTTAATTTATAATAAAATTATTGTATTGTTGCCACAGTAACAACGGGCCGAGTCAGCTAGTAATGTAATATAATAGAATCACATATAATTGTTATTATTATAACAATTTTATTCCCCTTTTCTGCGATGATGACGTTTTGCAAATTATAGAGGGAAAGCTAAAAATTATTTTCAGCACATGCTTTCGGCTCGGCCCGCATTTAATATTAGCCATTTTTTTGCAAAATTCAACGAGGAATAGATGTAAATGTAGGTACTTGCATTTTTAAACGAAGCTATGCTTAGTAAGAAAATCATGAGGTAGCTAGTTACGGTCCGTACGCAACAACAACGCATACGTCATAACAACGAAACCTGGCAGGTTGCGGTATAATATTTTCCAGGTTTACAAAGCGGGATTTTTCATGTATACGATCGGTAACGTAAATATTGATCGTACCACAATTTATAATATAACAAATATTGATCGCGAAACGCGATATACGTTTTACAACAATGTGGGTAGGTGAAGATATTCGACATTATAACATCATGTTTTAAAATTATGTATTTCAAAATGTAGGTACATTTTGAATGACTACATATAAAAAAAAAAGACGGTAGTGTTAAATTTTTGCTAGATGTGATACTCTAAACACGTTAAATGGCTACATATTTAGTCTACACGTACTTAAATACTAGACACAGCTAGAATCAAAAACGTAGGTATGTATAGTACCTATACACTGCTACCCGCATGTTCTTCGGGGGTAAATTGCAGGCTGAAATACGGCTAACATACAAAAATCATTGATACAAACACTTTTCAGTTCAGTTTATAAATAAAAAAAATTAAAGATAGGTAGATAGCCAGCTTTCGTAACGTAACCTCTTATGTTGTACAATGAACAGCACATCAATCTACAATAACATCACATGAAACAATTAGGTAAGTATTTCTTTTATGTTTTTTATATATTTTATGCATTTTCAATGCGATCTTATAAGATAAATTATTATAATAGAAAAATACTAGAAAAAATCGACTCGGGTCACAAGTGAATCTCAGGCGGGAGATCCCGCCTGAGATTCACTTGTGACTATTATACTATTATAATAATTTAAGTATTTCTTTTTACTTCATTAAGTCTTGTCACCACTGAGTTCACTATGAAGTTTGAAACTTGCGGTAGTTTGAGGTGCTGTCATACAAAGCTCCGACAATACTAATTTATTATCATTGCTGGAATAGTCAAAAACACATCAACCTGTGTCAAAATTTCTCATTCGGTTTCCAATTTAATATGGAACGTTCAAAATCAGTATCGGTAGGTACACTGTGTTAGCTTCATGTCTTTCTGCTTATGCCTCTGCTATAGGTACTTAAGTAATAATTTTCATAGTTAGCTCAGAACATTGACAACTAGAATGTATGGATATTGATTTCTTACAGTAGTGTCCCTATTGTGTATACAAATGTAAAATGTTATTCAGACTTAACATTTATATGGTAGTTAAGTTTAATGCACCTTCGGCCGTCTTCGAAACCGGAATTTCGAAACTACTTTCGAAAATGATGTCGTGGTATTCATACGAATCGGAATGTAATTTTTCATACCGACCGAATAATGTATAAACAATGGTACATTCACTCGTCATAGTACTCTTCATAATATACTCATATACCTACGTATTACTCTATGTGATGAAGTCAAAGTTTAAGTTGGAAACAAATTGGAGACATTATTACAAGTTGATGGTGCTGCTGACTGTAGATACATCTGAATCGAAAAGCTCTAGATAAGAAATAATAGCAATTAACTTTTTATAGTAATAACACTAATGTTATGTATACTGACGTTTACGATTTTTTAAATCTCAAATTTAATCATTAAACATTCCAGCATTCGGATACCTATAGGTTTTGCATCGTGGAAGCCCACTTCTTATAAACTACATATATATGGTACTTACTTATATACCTACTAATTGTTATAATATATATTAATATGTCTTCACATGTATCGAGTAAGAAGTGGGTAAAAATTGATTAATATAGTTGTAAAGAGGAAATATTATACACTATGGGGTATTTTTTATAAAACCGTTATTTATAAAACTCATGACTAAATGTTCACAGCCATAATAGGTCAGTTTTATTTGTATATCTTGCACTTTTTATCAAATAATCTGGGGTAAGTAAATTTATACCTTGTTATAGCTTTAAATTAAAAAAAATCATTAATCAAACTAAAGCCTTCCTCCCAGTCCTACATTGTTTTTCCCATGAGATCTTGTATCGTTCTAAAGTTATTAAGATTTTTAATGCGCTTTTTCACGTTCCAATGCTCATTATTAAACAATTAATAAACAAACACCTAGACACACAATTTGTTGATATGTGCGTTTCATCATGTATGGTAATCTTAATCTTAGACAATTATCAAATACCCTCGATGGATATTAAACCCTATTAGTTAGTATTAAAGAAGTAAGTCCAATGAGAGTATTTGACACTTTTTGACAGGTAGGTTAGCTGTTAACTGCACAGTCTGCATTGCAAGGCACAAAGTGTGATGTAAACTTTGTAATGGCGCACAGAGTGAAATGACATATGTAGATATATCTAGCTGCAGGCTACTGCTATACCTAGATAAAAAATAAACCCCAGTATGGCAAAAACATACCGAAAAGAAGATAACTAAGATAAAGATCATAAAATTACCCAGGGGAGAGCAGTTCCAACGGGAGGAGGAGGAGGAGGAGTCAGGTAAAAAATAATACTGTACACACAGTAAATATAAAAGCAGTACCGCAATAAGGCTTATTTGTTAAAAGATACCTACGTTCCATAACAGCGTTAGGGATACTGGCACTGATTAAGGTAATTTATTATTAAAACATTTATGTAGATTAAATAATGATCAAATAAATGAATCAACTAGTTTATAAATAGAAATGAAGAATTTAAGAAAAAGATTAAATTTTAAAGTCTTTTCTTCGTAATTACAAAGTCGTCAGTGCAAAATACTTTCGTCTGCTACGACACGTTCGAAATGCTTTATTTTTAAATTAAATATCTTAAAAAAGACTCATTCTAACAAAAACCAAAAAAGGGACCACTCGTTTTAAAGCGAGACCCGCGGCTGATAGTACAGCGACGTTCGCTTAGGGGTCTTTTTGAGCGCGCCTGTGTGTATCTAAGGGCGTTCGATCGAAAATAAAGGAAATAAGAATTATTAATAAAGAATTAATTATACGTAAAATTCATCTTACTGCTTTAGCTAGATATTTCTGCCGATCGCTCACTATAGCGTGGGAATGTAGGGTGACGAGACGTGTGGGGTAGCCACAGATGGGGTAACGGATAGGGGTATCCGTTGGCGGTATTGCATTCACCCAACTGTCTGGGGTGATGCATGAACTGTACTCAGGTATCCAACCACCGGGCAGCAGTGTTGACTCCCAAAAAGGGACCCACAAAGCCACACGGTGGAGTGAAGTACAGGGAGTTTTAGTGGATATGCCCGTCAGCCTGCCGAATGACCTCGTGAGCAGTGATTCCATCCTTACACATAACACTTATGCATGTAATTTTCCATCTGTTGTGCTTGGAACGCAGTAAAGCTTTCCCTCTGTATGTAGGTGATTTTGACCAAGGTATTTTATTTAATTAGGTATTTCATTTATTATTGTAAATGATTGTTTCACATTCGCTTATGCACAACAGCACATCAAGCTACCGCAAAATATCAAAATTCGCTATTAACATTGAACTCTACTGTATAGACTTTAAGTCGGAAATCGATTAAAAAAATATTACAGTTCGGGTAAGTTAATGTGCTGTACTAGGTTTACTATTTAAGACTATAACAAGCTTAGGTACAATCTGCTTGTAAGTATTTAAGAACTTCATAAACTATACTTCACTCTTATACGTAGGAAAATGAAAGCTTACATCGATTATTATTTAATGCTGTTCTGCTATAAATATTTCTACAAGTTCAATTACTTACCTATTCACTAGGAGTGTCAGCTATAAATAGACCCGATCGACAAATATTTAACTTAACTTGTGTTCTGTTTAATTTTAAAAATTGTGTAATGATAACTAAGTACGTATTTGCCTACGGTGTTTACATAAGGATTTACCCCAGCAGTGAGGAAATGCTGAAGTTGCACCAAATTAATGTTTGCAAAAAGCATTACTTATTCTAATAGTCGTTAAACTGATATATCGTTCTGCGTAGTTCATGCGTTATGGTGTGACGTGGATCGAATTAATAATAGATTTATGAGACGACAGCCTAGGTTGTAAGGATGAGTCTATACTTCTTGATGTAAATATGCGCCTTTTCACGTTTTTATTGTTTGTAATTTAGTTATGCGATGTTTTGGTTGTGTGTGGTACGTGTGAATGGATACTACTAGACTGGACTGCGCTTAGTACATCATTATTCGGGGTCTTCCATATTTTGGACAAGTTATGATAATGATAAAAGGAAAATGAAACGCAAAAAAATGGACAACTTTTGTGTAATCATGATTAGCTCAAAATTGAACATAAGTAATTGTATAAAAAAGGATTTTGTGATAAAAAAAAATCATACAATGACGGCTAACAGGTACTGTGGCACGAGAAGTAATATTTAATACAAAAGAAATTAGTACAGATGGGAATTGAAGTAGCTGAATAAGTTATTAAGGTTTATTATAAATCACCTACATAAGTATCTACTACGACGAAAGTCATACACATAGGGACGTACTATTCAGCAACTTTATATTCCAATGTACCTAACATGATAATTTAAAAATAGTAAAAGAATATTATCTAAACATGCTGACTAGGAAACAACCTAAGTTTGTAAAAAGTACATCACGTAATTTCTATAAAATATGCAGAAGACAACGTACTTGTAGTAATCGTGTAAATTTTATCAATATTTACACTGTGCTGTTTCTAATATCGTTCATTTTATTCACAGCACTCTTATGCGATATATTAATGATTTTATGGGTAAAAAAATATGACGAAATATGATGATATGAGAAGGATTGATCACTCAAATTGTCTTATCATAAACGTTACGTTAGATAATGCGAAGGTCCCTACAACATGGATAAAACGATACCCACAGTAACTGTCATGGAAATATGAGACGTAAACACCGAAAGCTAGTTAGCATCAAAATAAATTACTTACTAATATAGTAAAATAAATATGTACAAGAATATAAACATGAAAAGTCACGTCCACTCAACAACGGTCTACGGATAGCTTTGGATGCTCAACGATACGAATAACACGGGCCTAGGCTAGGTACACTAATTTACAATAAAGCTTTTTAGAACAACATTTACAATACTTTTAACAAATATTATTGTTCGACATCAACGACGAGTGCTGGCGATCAACACTACCCAATATTTAATTTTTACTCTTCACTACGTGTCTATAATAGTGCTGTTTTGCATTCTAACATCGATTCTTAATTTCATTACGTTTCGAGACCAACAATTACATTTTAATTTGCAATACTCGATATAAAATTTTCAGTTAAAATTGCCTTAATAACACTGTTAGTATAAATTGAATATTTTGTATTGTTAAACGGGCAATGCTGAAGAATGAAACTCAAAACTTTTTATCAAGCATATTTTTACAAATATTTCACGTAAAGCAATGAACGAAGATCTCTAACATTGACAGCGGAGTTAACCCTCATTGGAAGTTGCTAACCCCTTAACCATAAATGGCGTCAATTGCTGTCAATATTTTGAAACTTCGTTTTGCCCGGTAGCTAGGTGGGAGTCTGGCAGATCGCTCGGCCGGTCGCTCAATGATCGTGCAGACGCTCGTGTGAACGACTCGAAGAACGTGACGTCTTACGCTGGTCGAGGTAAGCCGCCGGCGCCCAGCCTTCGCCGTGCCCACCTGTGGATTAAACATATCACGTGAGAAGCTAGGTAAATCTATGATCACCATAATATGCCAAAAAAGTATTAGATATGCTTCATCTTCGTGATTGTAGTAAATTAATTCACTAAATCTCTCGTAGCTCTCTATTATACTCTGGAATATCTAGTATCAACATGGTGGCCGGCAGAGTAGAAAAGCATTAATCTTTTTCACTTAAGAATGTTGTAAAGGAGTCTAATAATATTTTAAGTAATCTTCTCCCGAAGACCATAAATTGGAAAGCAGTGTTTTCCAATTAAAGGACATTTACTGAGACCCACAACCCGCCTGCTAAGCGTGGACATTAAGGAATAACCCCTTTTTGGGAAGCCTTTCATCTAACAGTGGACTTCTTTAAGCTGTTAAAACAGTTAAAATGAGAGCTTCAACTAACAACTATAATGCAACCACACTCTGAAGATATGTCAATTGCCAGATCATCTATATTATCAGGAATTATCTATAATGGTAATCTACTGTAAACGAACCTTTTTTGAAAAAAGAAATGAAACGTCATTTTGTGGGACATTATTAATACCTTTGATAAGTGTAATCTTTGAAATCTACTACATGTGACTACAGTTTTTTACAAAATCGGATTTCTTTGCGCCAATGCTAATAAATGTTGACAATAGCTCCACGCACTGGCTGTCGAACAGCAAGACTTTGAGTGGCGTCCACCGTGTAACCCGACGAAGCCACCGGTTCATACTTCACCGGTACCGCCTGTCCATTGAGAGAAGGGCCAAAAGGCTCATCGGCAATGACGATGTTATTTTATAAAAAGTTCAAAAGCCTTGAGCATAGACGAAAGGTAGCAAGCTTATCCCTATTTTATAGGATACATTTCGGAGGGTGTGCAGCAGAATTGCACAGCCTTGTTCCGCATTCCCCATTTTTTCATCGGACAACCAGACTTACGAATAGGCGACACCATTATATGGTAGATATACCAAAGAGTCGCACTAAGTGTTTTAGTTCCAATTTTTTGATATGTACCACTAAGGAGAGGAACTCTTTGCCTGAATCTGTTTTCTGACAAATACAATTTAGGGGTCTTCAAATCACGAGTGAATAGGTATCTTCTAAGCAAGCACGTCACATCCTAGATCGCATCGTCGCTTACCATCAGGCGACACAGTGGTCAAGCACTTACTTATTTTTTATAAAAAACCTCAATTACTACCAATAGGATAAAGAAAAGAAACGTACCCGCGAGCCGCACATACCACCAGCCCGCGCAGCCTACTTTGAGTAGCTCCGCGTGCTGGCCCTCTTGCAGCGACACTTCACTGGCGCCCACCGCGGTGTAATCCGACAGCGCCACCAGTCCACACCCAACCGCCTGTACCCCGATTTATGTCATTAGAGGATGGGAAATTATAGTAATAATTCATTTTTGAGCTTCAGTTGGCCTCAATTGTGCTAACTTTAGCGTAAAATGGTATGGGGTGTCAGTATGTTCATGTATCGTAAGTATAGGACAGCGCATACAGTCTTTTATTATCAAATAATACTACGTGTGGGGTTGCTGAATTTGGTATGTAAGGTACTTCACTAAATGTCTTGAAGGCCAATAAATTTAGATATACATTCTAGTAGAAATTCTCTTCATTATACAAAAATACTTTATAATATGCTCATTTTATTATGTTCTTTGGCACTACATTATTATAGCAGAATCGTCTTAATTGGAGTAACATAAATGTTGTTAAATGATAAACGCCTCGTACGATTTTTAATCTTTAGAATTTAGATCAGTTGGTACTGAAATAATACCAAAATAAATGATAGATTCATAATTATTTAATAACTTACTACCGATAGGATTGCTTAAAATTGTCGTTGTGTTTATTAATACAATGATCAGGCGTTCTGAAAAGTGTATCTCCAACAGTGGACTTGTAAAGGCTAATGATTATGATATTAAAATGACGTTGTGCATATTTAACAAAACATTTTATAAGGATAGTTTAAATAAGTTGTATACGTGTTTAAGTAGGGGAGGAGTTCTTTTTTGTGTTTTAGCGTTAACGTAAACTTTGAGAACCAACTCATCTTACACTGAAACATGCGCTTCTTCACCACTGTTCAAACTGCTTTGAAGTCCATCCATTTACATGCAGATTGCTGCATGCTTATAAATAATGTAGCAATTTATTTGTTTTCTTTACTTGACATTTTGAAAGTAACATAGTTACATAGACATACATATAAATATACATTATGTGTCTTTATGCTTCACTCATTCGCCATTTTTACAATCAGTTTGTCAGTAATGCTACAATGCCATGCAAATTAGTGGAAAGCCTTTATGAGTATAACATTGAGTTCATAGATAATTAAATATTTTTCTTTAAAATTGGTCGTTGGTAAAATAACTCCCATATCATAAGAGTTTAAGTTATAAGAGAAACCACAGAAATATACACTTAGTGACAATATTCTCTAATGTAGACTTGAAGTAAATTATATATTAGGATAGTCAGAATCTCTAATTTCAAATTAAAACGTCCATATAAAGTCCAATACGTGTGCAATTATAATAATGTTAAGCTGAAACTGTGCTCGCAAAATGATCAAATTAAATTCGGTACCTACACAAACGCTTAGCACGACGAACTTGAGGTAGTTTTCTTTCTCGTTTCCCACAGAGCTATTCTGCTAACAGCGACTCTCCGCTATATAAATATAGAGCACCGCTATTGGTTAACAAGTTTTTCAGGTTCGAGAAAATTCTCGAGTTCGTCATTTTACGCGTGCTATTCCAGGAAAAACAACCATAGATACCTTAGTGCTAATGCCGTGCGCAGTTATCCCAGTAACCAGTAAATCCTTATAATTCAATGCCTGTGCAAATTAGTATTATAATTATGATAAAACTAACCGACTTATATACAGGTATTCGCGTCTTTGATATAGTAAAAAATCACAACGGTACACTAATAATGATTTTCACAACTCCAAACGAAGATAAGAGGTGAGTAGTTGATCAATTAGCTTAGTATGACAGATATTTACCAAGCGTCCGAATGTCATAAGTAATGTAATTTCAGTTACGATGTATCTAAATAAATGTATCGGTAAATATAGTTAAATTGTAAATAATAGAAAATATACACTGACAACAATGATAATATTATAATATCGAAGCAAGCGCACAACTAAAATAAAAAAGCACACTGACAGTGAGTGACATAACAAACAAAACACGACTTACACAGCAGTTAATGTTCGGCAATAATAACTGATATATCCACGTTCGATGTCGAACTCTTTGGTTACTAAACTTTGGATATAACTTCAGTCTCTTTTCATTGTATTTACATTGCCTCTATTGGCTTAGCTTCAAATGTATATTTATCAGTACTGTGATACGTAAAACGTAGATGTGGCTTGCGTGGAGCCTGATACCGAAAAGAATTGTACCATTCTGTGTATGGTACCGTTGAGACCGACGGCCTCCGTCACCTGTTGAACAATACAACTTAAAACATTGCGGCCATTTTAAATCACGTAACGTATGACAAAATGGCGGCCGTATAAAGCCACTGTTTAAAACGGCGCTCGTCACCAACCTCAATATGTGTTAATCGTGAACTCATCAGTATGTGAGGTGCCTTGTGACCGTGCAGAACTAAACCAACTTTTAGTGCGAGTGTCTAGTTTTGAAAATTGTAAAAGAACTAATTAATTGAAAGCGATGATGGGTAGCTAAATTAACTATGCAGCGAACGGGCGGCGTGAATCTTGGACTGGGGACGTTATTTAAAATTCGAATAGAGAATTGGCGGTACTAATTTTTAATTCAGTACAGAACATTCTCTCGATAAATTCAATCAGTAAATCTAACCGATAATGAATTGCTTGGAGGTACTCTCATTCATAAGAACATTCGGTATTGTAGGTACATACGGGAAGCGTAATGTGCGATCGGGTTGCTAGCGTTTGACATGCGCTACCCGTGACTATTCAGCCCGCATTCCTTTAAAAATACACTTTACACTTACACATTAGAGTGGTTTTCACTTCACTCAACACTGAAAACCCAAAATAGTTGGCATTAATATAGGCCCGCATTTAGTTAAGCTACCCCAATTAGAAGCACCTCTTTTGTAATGTTAGTATGTACCACAGGTACACCAATAACACTATTTTTAATGACTACTTAAATATTAAAATAAGCAAGGTTAGTGTTTAAAGTTTTAGGTCAATTACAAAAATTATCACATATTAACAATTTTTAAAACGACTAACCCAGGCCATATCAAGTTAATTAAATACTCAATTATATACACTAAACAATCCAAACCTTATTCGGAAACGTATTCAACTTCTAATCGAAATCCTCCTTTTCAATTAAACTTTTTAATTGAAAAGGAGGATTTCGGCCTATTATTTTTCACAAAATATATTTTTTTGGAGCTTCCGTTTGTGGTCAAATCGAATGCTTATGATATATACTTACTGGCAAAAAAAAAAAACGACGGGTTGCACTCCGGGAGTGCCGGCAGAAGTGAAAACTTGAATATTAACGTTGTGCATTTTTGATATTTTGAAATGGTTAAGGAATAATTTCGCACGAATTGCTTTAATGATCAGTATAAAAGTGCTATCATTTATGTGGTAAAATACAATATTCATTTATTGCGCTATCGTACACAAACATGTCAACAAACACAACAAGTCGTGTTCGTTGCATTTTTTTGTGCGCATGTGCAATGAATAAAATCAGTTGAACGCATGCGTTCTCATGACATTACCTGCCATTTTAAAATTTCATAATGACAGTTTTAAAAAAAAAAAAAATATATAGTATACTTTTTAAACTTCATAGTGACAGTTACCACTATGAAGTTTAAAAATGACACGACTATACGCACATCGCGAAGGCGCCTTACGCCGTCTTACGAATTTTCGATCAGGTCACGTGTCCTGACGCGAGTTTAGAAATTTTTACCCATTCCAAAAAAGTACACAGCGCCGCTAAAGAAGTTTTCACTTCAAAAATATATTTTTTTGTTAAAAATAAAATAGGCCAAAAACCAGCCTTAGCTATTCTCCTCCTTGGAAGACTATATACTATCTATCACAAAAGTATTGGATAATTTAAAGTTTGTCGAATCCTTTAGTTAAATTATTTATCGAGTCTCCTTGGAATTGGACTGTACGAAAGTGCAATGCGATCTTAAGACTAAAAATAGAAAAAATAAAGTCTTTTTTACAAAATAAAAGACCGTAGCAACCAAACGTCTTGTTTACTTAACCTTCACATCGCATCGCACGTCCGTAGATGACTGCAAATACCAAATAAGGTAATTTCTTATACGCATTGTTTGTGTCTTTGTATAGTTGTGGTGTTTTATCTTTCTCATTCAAACGCACAGTAATTATTCGGAATTTATTATAATTATAATTTAGGGAATAGCAATTTCGAGATCCATATATTGCAACACGCGCTTTGTAAGATAGTGTGTGGAGATACTGGCGCGGATACAATCGTGGACATTGTCGTCATCGAAAGAGGAAGTGGAACAGTGGTGTTCATAGTCGTCGTCGGTCTTAAAGTACTTCTCACGCAGTTGTTTGTGTCAGTGTATCCCTGTGGTCTATCCGGAAGGCCGAAGCAAGAGGAGAACAGTAAAACCCCAAAGTGACTATTCACGAACATGGTACTTAAAAATGAGACTTTGTATTAATGTAAGCGTTAGTCGTGTCCGGAGCAAATGATTTAATTTTGACCTAAGGAATATTTCACAAATATATTATTTTTAAAAGCTTACAAATAGATGAATTACACATTTTAAAGCAAATCAAGTATTATTGTGGATAATTCAAATGATCGATTTCCTACTACTGCAACAGATGTCGGATAGTACTGACCCCGATCATGTATGTATCCATAAACAAAAGTAATGATTTTCGAATGAATTCTATTTCCCGCGTTTTTCCCACTATTTCCACGCAGCGTTCTGTAAGAGGTTTTAGGTTATGTGGTACAATGTGATCTAACATACCGGGGCGTGGTCGGGGTCGTCATCGTCGTCGTCGGAGGGGTCGGTGGACCAGCAGGGCTCGTCGTGGGCGTCGCAGGAGGCGGTACGAGGCGGAGCCGCGGGGGGGTGCGCCCCCCTCGCCGTCGGGACGACGGGGGGTACGTCCCACGACGCCGTTTGGATTAGTGTTCTGGAAAAGATACATACATATAATTATATAAAATAATATTACATAACAAATAAAAAAATCGTGTTCGTGATAAGACAGTTCGTGACCAAAGTGATAACTTAAACTAATCTAAGTTGAACTATTTAACATTGAAATAGTTTAAGTTGAGAAAAGCTAAGATTATTATCTTTTTTTTTTATTATTTATTTTTCATAATTTTTATAATCACCTGCAAAAACGGTGACAGTTTTAGGTTATATGCTCACTGTCTAACGCACACTAAACACTGAGTAGGGAGAGGGGGAAGCGTCTGTCCGAAATACGGCTAGCGCTTCGGGTTAGAGAGAAGATGAGCCTGCCTAACGCTGCCGTATGCGTGAGAGGTAGGGAAGCCAGGCAGACTTGTGCCGTACCACGTTACGTAACGAAGCGGTTCACCCTCCCATAAGAAGTTATCACTTCAAAAATCAATTATTTTATATTTATTCAATAAATTGCAATTCAAGCGTTGTGACATGTAATAAAGAAATTTTGATATTTATTAAAAGCAAATAGTATATTGTTCATCGAGGCGAGAAAGGAATCATTTAGCAATCATTAAGCAGTAGTGAATCAGTATTTTGTATCGATAGATATTTTACCTCACACAGCGCGTAGGAAATTCTTGTAATTGGGATCATATATTCGCGCGCGTGATTCATAGTCATACACACATTTATGTGTATCCATACAGGAATCACACGAATATAAAAACAAAATTTGCTGAGCCTCTTCAATATTTCTACGTAACCTTATTAAGTCATCATGTTATTATGTGTTAAACCATTTGGCATCAATATCTATAATTATTAAATCCTTGAATATTGCCAAGAGTTTTTTTATATTGATTATAAGAATGAGCCCTTCCTATTGTTAAAAAATTTACACGTTGGGCGCCAATAGAGTGGGAAGTACTATTTGTTAAGGTACCTATGATGCTGCGCGCCATATTGCCGCACTCGTTCTCCCTTCAACTCTTTCAACTGATCTAGGAGCACCCGTTTAATGCGGTCAACCCATGCTCGCTTCACTTCTACTGTGGGTGCGGTTATAGTGTGGACTTCGGCGCGTCCTTGTCGCCACACCTCGAACTTGCGAGGATCACCCTTCACCGACTCTGTTAGACCGACTTGTGACATCTGTCAAATTAAAAAAAACGTCAATTTACCTTCTTGTTTTTTAAATTATGACTATCTTTTATCACTTCTAGTTTTTGTGCGAAATATCACAAACTTTATATTTAACGCCAAAACCCTAAAAGAAAAGAAAACTCCTTTCTCTTCTTATTTTAAATGTGAAATACTTATAGATTTGCTTCTATGACTCATACCATTAACATTATATCATTAAATTATGACCAGTCTTGTCAGTCAGTTGTGTATTTATATTTTAAGATAAATTAAATATACAAAAAAGAAAAGAAAACAAAAAAAATGACATATACAAGCACAAAAGGTTAATCAGGTCCCCCGCCTCAGCTTGTGTTGTTACGACTCGAAGATGCATCGCGGCAACGCTAATATTATTCCGTTTGCCGAGGCCTATTTGTGCTTATGTCAAATTTCCTTAGTGTTCTAAATTTCTATAAACCCACCTGGAGATCATGTTTAAAATGATAGGTAGCTTTATTGTGACTGTTTTTGGTGGCGGGTTTGCAGAATAGTATGGCTTTCTCGTAGAGAAAGATGTGGCGTCGACGAGGCCTGATCCTGAGCCGTAGGTCACGTTTATTCTCTGACACGACCAGGAACGAGCCCTGCATCAGCAACTCGCCTTGTTGGTTTAGGTCCACCTGAGAAAAGGGTTAACAATAAGTTTAAAATCAAAGTATAACATGTAGTAAAGTTTGAATGTAAACACAACGGCAGAAAATAGTCACAGCGAAACGAAAGGGAATAAAAAAAGAAGATCTATTCATGGATACTTAATTGGTGAATGTGCTAACCTCACACTCACCTGGGCGTGCGTTAACCATCTTTTATAAATCTTTCCTTTTAGAAAATAAATGGTGTGTACGCTCACTTTAAATGTCAGATGAAGTGTGGGTCAGATAATATGTACGTATTTACTTACTAAAACTCATTATTAAATAAATATTATAAAATGATAAATATGCATTTAAATAATATACCATAACCGTTGTTTTATAGAGTTGCCAATATCGTTTTTAATTAATAAAAGTCTGAACGAATCCTCTACTTCTAAAATCATTTTATCCAAAATTAAAATCAGCTTGTACATAAATATATATTATTCATGGATACTTAAAAGTAGACCCAGAAGTAAATAATTAATTGTTAACAATTTTAGTAAAACCTGGACTTGTCAGGCGAGGTAATGCTTATGCTTATGCTATTCACATTAAAATGGTTTTATAACTTTTATATATTTTTATGCATTTTCAATGCGATCTTATAAGATAAATTATTATAACAGAAAAATACTAGAAAAAATCGACTCGGGTCACAAGTCAATTCTCAGGCGGGAATCGAACCCGCAACCTTTGGAAATCCGGTCCAATGCTCTCCCAATTGAACTACCGAGCCTTGTGAACACTCGTCGAAATTTTCTAATACCTTCCTGATTTTACGCTGTAGGCCAGCGTTGTTTCTTCAATGAGAGGAACATCCTCTCGTATTCGAAAGAAACATTTTTACTAATGTTTGATCAATCGATTAAGATGAAACAGCCATTTTAGTTTTATAACTTTTATATATTTTTATGCATTTTCAATGCGATCTTATAAGATAAATTATTATAATAGAAAAATACTAGAAAAAATCGACTTGGACCGGATTTCCAAAGGTTGCGGGTTCGATTCCCACCTGAGAATTGACTTGTGACCCGAGTCGATTTTTTTCTAGTATTTTTCTATTATAATAATTTATATTAAAAGTGGTTGTTTTTAATCAATAGAAAAAAAAAAATTTTTGGAAATATTCCTAAGTTATGAGAACAAGTGTTTGTTTTGAATTTACAGATTGCGTAGATATAACTTCCTTGCATTAGCATTACATTGCTTGCTTGCTAGTGTTGAGCGTTTAAGCTTAAGTACTTTTACTTTCTAAATTAATTCTACGTATGTATTATGCGATGACACTTCCAAACGTTTAGAAGGTAGAAGGTTTTTTGTAACAAAGATTAACGTAATGATTAACGATGTAATCATAAATAACGTATGATAACGAAATGAAAGCGAGTTATGGGGCCTGTGAGCGCCTTGCATGTTGGATTCACGTAAGTAATTACATGTGCTTATAATTATGATCAAACGTAGATTAGGCTAGGCGGTTATTAAGACATTTAAAAGGCAACACTATCTTGGCATGACGTTAATTTATGTCATTATAAAAAAGTTCCTCTTATTTCACAACCTATACAGCTACTTCTTTCCATGTTGGAATATCCTATCAATTTAAGACACAGTTGCAAATTTTTATAAACATAATTCGAAGCGATGACGTCGAAGGAATTAGAATGACCTATTGTTTTATATAAGTGGTCGCATTACTTGTTGCATTTAAATTTTACACAATAAAAAACTTTTTTAACTATTTGCCTACTTCGGATCAGTTACTAGGCAACTTTGTTAGAACAAGCGAAGTTCGGTCGTCAGGTATAAAAATTATGTTAAAATTTTTGACAAACATTAAACTAGATATTTTATATACATAGTAGCTGACCCGGCCACGCGTTGCTGTGTTATAAATTAAATTGAAAAATCCTATGTCCTAAGTTTGAACAAATCCAACAAAATGATAAAATAATCATCAAAATCGGTCGAGTAGTTTCGGAGTTTATCGCGGTCATACACTGTGACAGGGAATTTTTACATACATATATCGATAACACGGAAACATTGAGGGTATTTCAGTAAACATAAGACAAAAATGTGTTGTAGGATAGGTAAAGAAACGATATAGTCTACGCCAATATGATATTCGTGTTAATTTTAGTCTTAACTTTTTTTGCAGACTAGTAACGAAAAGAAACAATCTTAATAATTGAAATCATATTTGTTAATTCTTAAAGTTATATGAAATTTAATTTACCCTTAGATTAAGGCAAACGACAATAAAATTAATTCGATTTACTAAAATTGTAACGGAGATTGGCTCCGTTAAACAAAACTGTAACGTAAATAAATACGACGTAAAATTTACAATCAATTACTTTCTTTAAAATATTAATTTTACTTGTATGTGTAAAAGCATTATAATAATGACTCGTAAAAAAATTGCCGTTTTATCAATTATATATGAAATTTATAGACGCTTTTTTATTATCTAAGAATTATCTATTGGTCTTTATCAATTTTCATTAAATCAAACCAATTGCCTTTTTTGTTTGATTTGAGGCTTCTTTCGTGTTTCACAACAATTAAGGGAAAACGAATTTATGTCTGATCAGTATTTAGTTATACATCCATCATTTCAAGAACAGGCAAGAGCGTTTGTTTTAATCAAAATAGGCGAAATAATAAATTATATTTATTCTAAAAATACAAAATGCAGGCATAATTTTCTTGAATCTCTTTGATTTCTTCTTTAAAGTATTTGATGGAAATGTATCATAAATAGGCAAGATACAGCTTTACTTGAAATGCAAATGTTGAGAAACTGATAATATCCACTTACTGGGACCCCAGTGATAGCAATTTGGTGCATCGAATCATTGACGCACTTAAGCACCACCAGCATACAGTCCAACGCCTGCTGGAGGCCGGTCGTCATCGAACCGCACTCGCTGTACCGTAGTAAATCCTGACAACAAAGAAAAATTATGGGTTAGTATGGCCCATACAGCTAGTCAGTGTACTTTTGATTTGGTCAGAGCGCCAAAGAAAATATTATAAATTATTGCGTGACTTAATTTTGTACATAAGATTTTGTTCTGTTATTTGTCGATACGTGAAGCCTAGTATGTATGAAAGTATCCCTACTAATATTATAAATGTGAATGTAAGTTTGTTTGTTATGCTTTTACGCAAAAACTACTAAACCGATCATCATGAAACTTGATACATATATTCTTGGAGGACACTTTATATTGAATAAAATAAAAAAATTGCGGCGAAGCCGTGGGTAAAAGCTAGTATGTAATAAAACACAGTATTATCATTATAGTATTGCAAGATGAAATATATTTGCATTTTAAGATTAATGCAATTTCAAACAAATATAAAAGTTTTCACATCATTTTCGTCGGAAAAACTAACTAGCCAACGTCGAGGACAAGAACATCGAATGAAATGTAAACTGGTTTAGGTGATTTTTTCTACAATAAGGAAAGACAAGAGTATTTAAAGTTACCAGGCAAAATACTGACGCCGAAACCATAAGGTCATCTGCCACCAACACAGTTTAATTGTATGATAAATGGTCACGCTCATCATTGCGATTAGTTCTTGTAGTTACATCAAGGTATCCCTTTATATTTCGACAGATTCAATTTTATAAATATTTATTCAACAAGTTAATATAAAATAACATATTCTAAAATTTTAAAATTAAAATAGCAATTTTTTATGGTTGTGAAATAAACATATTAATATTAACTTGACCTTCATTCGATAAAGATAGTGACTATTTAATGTTGACATTTTGCATGTAGTCGGCCTTACTTAGTGAACTCTGAACGAGATTCTTGTAAGCTTAGGTAACATGAATCAAATTATAGAATAATGTAACCAAAAGCTCATTTAGAATATTAATAGATACTAAGTTAAATTTGGTATTCCGCAACAACTTTTAGGCAATTTTATATCGGCGTTATCGTTATAAAAAAGTAAAAATATTTATACCAGACAACTTTCAGACATGAGACATTGATGGCTGAAATTATTTGCTTTAGGTAAACCTGCATAAATATCTTCAGGCCTCAAAAATAAACATAGGATAGCTTGTACTAGTTCACAGGGTTTCTACACCTTATTTGACGATTTAGTGACGTGTACAGAACATTGCGGACAACTAAGAGAGATACCATCGTATCGACACCGCCTGCAATATTAAAGTGCCTCATAAAAGAGTCCGCAGTGGTATTAAACTCCGTGATAAACCTTGTAAACTATGATGTCATTATATACTTTAGATTTAAAAATTACGTCAGTGCCTACACAAAAATTTCTAGCTTGTAGCGAAAGCAGTGATAAAGTAAACCTAGCGAATATAGAGCCAAGAATAAGAATAAGAACCAGTTGTAGACAGAAATTTTATTTTATTCTCATGGCATATGATTATAAGAACAGAATTTTAGAAGTGAAATATATTACGAGTGAATTTGGACCACCACAGAACTTTAGACTACACTTTTAAAAGCACCATCTGATTGCGGTTAACATAACACGATATCAAACTTACTTCTCTTCTCTACTGTATCATGGATCGGTGCACCAAAGTGCATATCAGCAGCCTCCACATTTTTTTTAATTAACCAGGTCACTATTATTCATAAAAAGTATGTAGTCTTTTGATGTTAGATACGCTGTTCTAACGATCTGTAGGCTACGATAGCCATCAGGCTATATAATCCCAAACTAAAAAACTAAGCTACAGTTATTGTTGTATTAACCGGTCATCAACATAAAATACCATATGGTCTTACCTTGAGAAGGAGCTGATACTTGGTGATTCGCTGTACTGGTTTCAGCAGATAAGCAGCGAGGGGAAGCTTGTGGCCGAGTCGAAGTTGACAGGCTTGAAGAAACAGGTGTGTATCCACCAACGTCTCCCGTAACCTTTCCGAGCGGGGAATGTTCTGGCAGTAATAGCTATACAGTCGGAAGAAGGTCTCCCTCTGTGAACATAATGTTAGTCTATTTATAGCGTAACTCTTGGTTATTATATAATGTAGTCACTTAAGCGTAATGGAGCAATTTTTACTGAAACGTAGTAAAAACGTCAGGATAAAATAAAAACCATGAAAATAAACGCGTTTAGTGATCCGTTACAAATTGATCCACTTTACTATTAAATTCCTTACGTAAATATATTCGTAATTTTTGGGATTCTGATTCTTTATTATATATATTGTGAGTCACAAGAACAGCACAATAACAACGAAGCAGTCTTCAGTTATTACTATAAAATGTTCTTACTAATCAACAAGCAAACAAGTCTCGGCTGCTCGTTGTTGCTTTCAAGAGCTACATTACGCATCATTAATTGTGTTTACGGTAAAACAATTTGTATGGGAGTTTTCTAATCGCCTAATGAGCTGCGCAAGAATCTGGCCCATATAAAAAAGTGAAAAATGAACTACATCAACACTTTCTCACTTATTTCTTCCAATATCTAATAATTTATTTTCAACGGAAACTTAACCAAATTTTTTCATATAAATTCTTATTAGCTTTTGCCCGAAACTTCGTACCCAGTGAGTGGTGCTTAGAATTCTGTCCTTATGGAATATTTTTATTGCTCAAAATATTTTCTACAGTGATAGAAAGTGTTAATCAAAGACTTATGTAATAAATAGTAAATTTGAATAAAACGTGGTACTGAATTTCCTTCAAATTTGTTATATTTTTACAGAAAACCAACATTACGCTCTGTATCCAACAAAGTTCACTAAAATTATAATATGCCATACAAAAATCATGACTTTCATGCATTATGTAATTTATGGCAAACAAATATAAACTTAATCTAATTCTGTTTAAATATAATCTTTATAATGAATTTTTGCTATTGCACGTTATGTATATGAGAATTATGACGTTTAAAAGTATACGATATTAGAAAAGTAAAAGAAATATCCGAACCAGTAGGGAACCTCTACATAAACAACCAGTACGCTATCTTATAAAATTAGTATTAAGGATAGCAGAGTAAGTAATGTTAATATTATGATCAACTCACCTTTTCCACAAAGCACAAGGCGACGAGTTCAGTGGCAGATATAGATCGCTCTAAATCTTTGAGAAATATTTCTTGATGGAATGTGAACAATTCGTGCAGGTTGCCGAATAGTACATCTGCTTGTCCTACCAGCGCCGACGGCAAAAGATGTTGGTTTTCTGGTTTCTCAATTTCTTCTTTGTAGCCCTATTAAGATATAAAATTGTACAATACCTATTAAATTAGAATAATGAAACTCTCGAGATTATTAAGTCTACATTTTTACAAATGAATTAAAACCTAACAACTTAAACTTATTCAAATAATTGCTTACAACATTTTTCAAAATGTAGTATTACAAAATACAAGAAAAGTACCGAATTGATTAAAGACGAACAAGTGCTGATTGCATCGCACCAATTTTGTAAACGACGATCGTAGTCTTCATAAATGGCTTCCAAGCATTCACACTCTGACGGTGATAAACTGTGGCCTATTTTCCAAAATTTATTCCGTTTTATTTTCTGTAATGTCGAAGTCCAATTACTAACTGTTTGATTTCTGATTAAAGTCTGACTTTTGCTATCCTCGCTGATACTTTGATATTTTTTAAAAGCTCCTGAAGCATAAGTATTGCTGCCAATAGATTTCAAACATCTACTTGGTTTCCTGTATGACAAAGTTGAATGTAGACTTCGTACATAACTAGAAGTATTGCTTTTTCGACATAAAGTCGACCCCCTTTTGCTGCAATGAGATATAGACGAGTAGTGATCCTTAATGGTGTGATTCCATTCTTTCATTATTCTCTTGTAGTCGTTGAGAATTTTTGATAACACGTCTTCTGGTTCTTTACTAGAACACATAGTCTGTCTTAGTTCTGTGCAGCTGGATGACTTCAGTTGAGAGTCTTTCGAAGCTGATGATGTTGATTGATATTCAGAGGTTGGGATTTGAACATCAGCTTCCAGACATCCATATAGAGGATTTTTCACAAATTCGGGGGCATCGACAACTGTTGCGGCTGTTGTGAGTGTACTCTCACCAGTATTATCCTCAGAAGCAGTGATAATATCGGAGTCAGGTAAGTAAATTATCTTTTCTTCAGTCTTTTGTGAGTACTCATAACCCGACAACGGTTTTCCGTAAAAAAAGTTACCAATGAACGGTTCCATATAGACGGGCTTGCAATTTTGCAGATCACACTTTACACGTTTGTTTTTTCCGACGTCACTCACAGATTTCTTGCACTTTTTATTATTGTTACACTTTTCCTTTTCGAACAGAGGCATTTGATTGGCGTAATCACTAAAAAGCGTGGAGTCGGATGCGGATCTAGTTAACTTCTTCTTTTTCCGCGTAGTGGGGTTGTCGTTTTTTTTGTAATACCAAGAGTAGGAGGTGCCGACACTCAAGTTTGCGGAAGATTTATGGAGGTCATATTTTCCATATTTCATGGTGCAGCGAGCTACGTAGTGTAACACGCGAACGAAAGACTGCAGCAAAGTGTAGTTGGCGGGTGTGTATGGTGCATCGCGTTCCGCTCCGGAGAGCGTTCGCGTGGCTTGCATTGGATGCGCCACATATACACCTGCATGCATTAAGTCGGTCTGTTCGTGACTGCGCGTTAGGACGGAACCCGAGTGCAGTACGCTCCACTTATTTTACAATGGCATATTTAATTTTCAGAGCGCGTAATGAAGCGTAAGATGGTGATATCTAACGCATTTTTCTTGATTTTAGTGAGTGCGTCTTTTGTAACACATAGTATAATACTTATTTAGATAAATCTGTGCTTATTTTACCATCATTTACCTCGCTATTGCAAAAGTGCTTGAATGATCGTTGTACAAGTTAACGATGGAGTATCAGTACAAATAAGCTTCGTTGAGTCAGATACTAAAAATCAGATCAAAATACATAAGTATGGAATAACATCTATAAGTAAGACACCGCTATTGCTAAATGGAGCCTAACACGTAGATGCGCTTGGTCTGTACTAGTTCGAAAGTATACTATCAATTGTCAGAGTTGCCTAGTCCAGTGCTTCATTTTCTTACCAAAACACGATTAATACCCAATTTTGCATAATAAGGTCAGTAGTACTAACACTGAGTATGGAGCCGAGCTCCTGCACATAGACTCGCTCGGTCTGCAGCAGCTCGGCGAGCACGTGCCCGCGCCGCGCCCGCCGCGCCTCAGCGTCCTCCCCGCCGGAGCTCTCCGACCCACCAGATGTCTCCATCTAAACAAAACACGATAAAATTATATTACGGGGTCTATACACAAAATCTATTAACAAAACGAAATCATCCGTAAAAAGGTGTACTCATAAGAAAAAATAATTATTTTTGCCAGTATTAAACTAAAGATGATTTTGAAAATAATCGCCGCGAAAATAAATATTAAATAAAACTAATTTGTCTGGATTTAATTTGAAAAGCAGTCCTTAAAAATCTGTATTACTTAATTAAGTACTTAGTACCTAAAATACCTGCAATAATTATTTGTGCCAAAATAATCTAATACAAATATAATATAAAATACTATCAAATAGGAAAATGAATGGCAGTGAAAGTATCTGTTTCTAATAGTCTTGCAATAAAATAATAAATATCACACGAACACGGTCAATTTATCAGTAGAAGTCAGTTTCCGTTAAATTCCTGAGCGCGTAATAGATACATGAAGCTAACATATTGCATGCGTATAGTAAGTACCTATATACCTAAATTCACAGCATGTAATATGAGATAATTTGATAAACCGCTATACGGTAACAGTAGGGAAATTAATGCTTTTAGTTTAAATTACATGTATTGAGATGTTTGTATTTTTATGACATTTTAAATGGTAGTCAATGACAAAAACAGGAATTAAAAGAGTATGTTTAGTAATCACTTATTTTAATAGAAAGGTACATAAAAAAATAGATCAAGAAGAGCAACTGTTACTGGAAGAATAGATTACGACTAATTTAAAAATGGGATGATGCTTGAAGTTTATACGTAGAGCAATGCTCGTCTGTACAATAACAAAAAATGTTTTCTGCGAAAATTCGGTCATATGATATACTAGTTCCCATAGTACTTGATTACATAAATACTAGTGCTTAAGAAGTAATGACGAACATTTCCTGTTTTAATATCTCTTTCTCTATACCAAGAATATGGCATAAGTCGTAATAACTCACTGGTTTGTGTTGTTCCGAGAAATCCTTGACAATTTTATAACTCGCTTTCAACATCACGTTTATCGTATTCATATCGATAACTTTCCGTATCACTCATTTCAAACATAACACGTGTAAATGTTTTGCATTCTCTCGTAAATATAGTAACGGTTATCACCACTTTTTTATTAAATTAGAAAACAAAACACCGAAATATTACACTATTGAGTACTTATTTGTTACACAAAATCAAATGCCATTGTCGTTCAATGCACCAGGAACTGCGATGCTTGATTTTAACTTGCGCGGTGTGCAAGCTATCAACAGCGCGCACATGTCGAGTCTGTCTGTTCGGTAAGAAAAAGGAACCGACGGGATGTAAGGGGCGCGGGAATACGTTGAGCCCGTAAAAAAAGTGGTCGAACCCACTTTGTGAATCGAGACTGACACGACGGTTGCTCTACTTAATAAAGCTTAAGGGACACGCTTGACAGCGCCAACGAACGCAGCTTAACATCGTTTTCAGATAATACGTTTTATTATTACAGCCCAATAGAAGTATATATTGGTATTGTTGGTAAATAATTTATTATTAACTTACTATAAACACTAAAAACCTTTATAGAACATAATCTATATTATCCCCATATCAACCGTTCAAAATTGAAAATAGAATTTAAAAAAAAATGATTAGTCACAGGTATGGGGATATAATCTATCGACATCAAAGGCTTTTAAATAAAATTAAATTTAAGGAACAGTTGGAAAATTTTAATGAGTATATCAATGTCTCTGTAGCTCAGTTGGAAGAGCACTCCCTCGGATAAAGCGAGGTGTCGAGTTCGAGTTTCTCCTAACTCCTGATATAAGTTGAATATTTTCTAGTATAAAAATTTATACATGTAAAGTCTCGCAAGTTAATAATTAAATAATAAAAAATATAATAATTCATAAGATCCCTTAATAATTAATAAAAATGTAGAGTTCCTTCTGAGTCGAAGCAGCGTCCCTAAAGAAAGCCTACAGCTATGTGCCACTACTTATTGTAAAGGAGAGCCTGTGTGCGTGCTTCAGAATTTTGTATACTTGTTCTTATCTTGGGAACGGTAGATATATTTTCTCAAGCGAATGTTTTGATGATAAAGTCTTTAAATGATCGTAAAAGCTTTTAACTTCAACTAAACTGTACTTAAGCCTTTTAATGTCTAGTAATGGAAACCGAATTGAGGTTTCCGGAAAGTGGATTATTAATTTAATAAAAGTGATTGTTTTCAGCTACACACAATACATATTTAACTCAACATTGGGGATTCAGTAAGAAGTTTATACTGAAAGCTTTCAGTTATTTATTTACACACAGTTACTTAGGCTTAAGCGAGTTTAATCAACACAAGGCGTAATTTTTTTTAGAACGGTAGATCGACTTGAGTTTTTATATATTCGCAGAAAGTTCTAATAGGGTTTCAAGAGAGAGGTAAAAAGCTTGAAAAAAGCTGACTCAAAATCATCTTTATTCTGCATTTTTATTAAAAATTTTATTACCTTCAAGTTCCAAGATCTATCTATACGTCGACCCAGGTATCGATGTACCGACACTATTTCTAATTTTAGTAACTTTAATTTAGCTACATGTCTTAGAATAAGAGGATTTCCTTTGGTATGTTAGTATAATATTTGGCGAGTATTACTTAAAATATGCTTGACATAGAAGCATTTTTGTATGTAGGTAATATTAAAGATATGTTTGAAATTGAACTTTTCGAGTTGTAATAAGGATATGTAGACCAGCTTAAGGGCAAATTTCATTTTATATTCAAAGCAAAGTATTGAGCACACAACGTTCAGGCCGAAGTAAAGCATTGTGTTTTTTTAGAATTCCTTTGTAGTTACATCTGTTACTCTGTTTTGTTTGATGGACATGGACTAAAGCACGTGCTACGTGGTGGGAATAAAAGTTTTTGTTGAAAGACTATTCGTTTACATGCGGTCTTTAGAGAAGCTTTACAAAAGAAACACCTTTCATTTTTAAAGTTTTGTTTTATTGTCCTTTAGAAAGCATATTTCTACTAGGTACCTATCTACCTTCATACATAAGTATATAATATATACAAAAGGCAACTATTTTTTATTAGATCAATATCACCTGTTAAACTTATACATATGAAACAGTAAAAGGCGGTGCATATTCATTTAATTTAAATGATTGTGTGTAACCGAATGCAATTTAAAGAATCAGGTATAAAGTTTTACATATAAGATAAACGTTATAAATACTCAAATAGGACGATCTGCATGGTCGAGTGGCCGGAACACCAGTTGTCATGGTAAAGTCATTCCGAGGTCCCGGGTTCGTAGAAATGTAGAAAATGAAGGTTTCTGTTGTTGTTTACTATTTTTTTTTAGATTTTGATCTTTCCTAACTTGTTTTGTAAATAATCACGCAATAATAGGCGCATATGGCGTTCAATCATATCCGTGACCCGGTGGCGGCGGCGGCGCGCACTTGAACTGATTGACCATATTACTCTACTCGTCGTTGCAATGGGGCGATTCATTACACTGATACGAATCTGTTACTGTATAATAAACCATATGGTTATAGCTATATGGATTTATTTCAAATATTTCTTATTAAATAAATCTCTTATATTAATAATAATATTAACATAATTTATTTAGTGATTTCTTGATGTCCAATTGATATGAAATTTTGTACGTGTATTCATAAGTCTGATGACATTGCAATATTAATGTAATATAGATCCTGGTCCGAATATGGAATCACGCGATTTTGTTGATTAATGGTTTTATTTTATCTCAATCCGCTCTATAAAGTTAAAAACAAAGATAAATAAGGAGAAAAACATGATAAAGTATGGGGGATATTATTTGCTGTCCTTAATAATAAGCGTACTCGTAAAAAAGGAGTGACGATCACAACAACAGAAACATGTAGCAGCAAACAAATATTTAAAATTATTTTATCTAAGTTTTTGATTTAAGTTTTTGCATTCACAATGCAATATTTCTATAAGATATAAAATACGTCTGAGGGCTCGGAGGCGTACAAAGCAACTTAAGTTGTAAAAAGGGCTTTTAAAAATAATGAATTTTTGGTAGCTTGATGTGGTTGTCGGATGTCGTCATTCAAACTGTAAAAGCGTAAACTGTAAATTTTTCAAATTTTTTCTTCTGATAATTTAAATGTAAACGAAGTCATATTTTAAATTTAATTAATAAATGCACAAGACGCGGTCTTGAATTCAATCAAATTTTTTTTTTTATATATTGTAAATATAACGTTTTCAAATAATTTTGATACAAAAATATATTAATTACAGCATGTTTGACCTTATCAGTATTCAACTTAAGAACACTAACAATTTATTATCTTTAGAGGTTTTGACGGGTTTGTCGTACAAAAACTGCCAATGACATTTTCAGAACGTCAATTACTTATGACAAGTACAATGTTAAGTGCGGCAATAAATTAAGATCATAGAAAGAAGCTCCTTTTATTACACGTCATTATATTGGTTTTAACCTTGAGTCGGTTGCAAATAAAAATGTTTATTTCTGTATGAAGTAAAGCCTTTTTGTATTTAAGTTAAAATTTCTGAACGGAAAAACGGTACAAATAAACCCAGTAAGCTCGTAAAGTGAAATAACTGCAAAGACATCAGTATAGACACTGTTATGTTGATGTCATTACGGACTTCCGGTTTAAAGTTATTATCATATGTATAAACATTATTTTATAGCATATAGTGAAATTTGCAACTCTCAATTCAATAAGATTTGAACTCAGAATATCTTGTGATATGACATTGTATCTTGAAACTTGTTATTTATAGTTCTAACGTTCTATTGTTCTATCATAAGCGATAGTCGACTTATCCTCAATGATTCTTCTCTAAATGTCAAGAGTATAGATGTAGGTATCTATGTACTAGTTCGTCTGACATATTGGTCTTAAACTGCTTTTGTTGGATAATATTTCTAATTTTATAAATTATTAAGTTCTTATTTTATTTTTAAATTTGATATTGTTGGCTTTTCTCCTTTAAAAATACGAATAACAATTATATTTGTATTTTAATGTTTTATTATTAAGTCAAAAAATAAGAAAACTTCCTGCAATCCTCCTTTTGTAATACTAAAAAACGCAAACACCAAAATGATAAATTAAGTTAGTCTTATATTCTACTTAAAGGCAGTCATCTGCTTTTAGTATGACGTAGTACATTAGCAGTTTTATGAGGCACTTTGACCAAAACAAAGAAAGGAAATAGTGCTGATGAAAGTCGCCACAGTAAGAGCTTCAGGTAGCCTACAGGTTATGGCCGGCGCCGCCGGCGTCTGCCCCGATTTGCACGAATAACGTAGGTTCGAAATAATGATTTTTTTCCCACACACTTTTTCTATAACATATATTTTTTACTCTGTCTTCTATACTACTTTATATCTCCTCAGATATAGTTTTTATTTTTCCTCTCCCAATCTGAAAGGACAAGCGAGGAATAATGTACTTTGTTCTCTTCATATCTCGTTTTTCAGTGATGTTTTTTAAAGTGTAATAATAATTAAGTATAATTTTCAGTATTTTTTAATTATAAAACAGAACTATTAAAAACAATGATCATCATATTGTTTGCATTAAAATGAATTATTTTTCAAACATACAAATTTAATAACAACTGGGAAATGTTGGTAAATTGAAACAAAATATAAACTGTACCATTCCATGAAGTGTAGGTGACAAAACGTTTATTTTGCATCTCTTGCAAGTATCACGTGAAAGCTGCATAGCGGATTTCAACAGTGCAGTAGTTGGAAAAGTACGCATTAAGGTTGATGTTATCTCACTGTACGTGCAATCTACCTTACACATTTTGTTCAAATTTACTTAAGATGGTCATATAATGATGACACTAACTATCTCTTTATATGGTTCAATATCTTATTTTCAGTATTGATAACAACAACGTTACTAGAGATAAGAATGAGGTAAAATTGAAAATAATATTCATTATATAGATAAAATCAACCATCAACTGATTTCTTAGTTATGGCTATAAATCAAAATAAAGGCTTCTTATTAACTATAAGCATGAACAATGTTTTATTTGCAAAAGCCATAGTCTAGAAGTCCTTCTTGATTTTTATAAAACTTAATTTGGTTTAGGCTTCATCTTATCATGCATAACACAGTAAGAAAAAATTTGACACCCTATTAAATGTTGAATTAGAATAATGTAAACAAAGAAAGAATAAACGCATCGGAAGGGATAATGGAGGAACATTACCTCTACAAATTGGTTCCGTTCAAATCTTGTGGTTTTTTGGGAGAAACCTTCAATTTAATGAACATAATCAACTGCAAAAAGGGTCACAGTGAATAAAATAGGACTGTATTTCTATTTCCTTTTGTATATGAAGAAGTTACATATGCCCCGCTATAGAGGCTGCAGGAGCAAGGAACAGTTGTGCAACCATGTACTTGATGTGGGCTAGCCCGTTAGAGGCCGTTACTGCAATCTGCAGCACGAACGCAGCTAGTCGCAGTGGGAGCGATAGCAATCCCCTCAGTGAAAACATCTCTGGTTTTAATCACAATATAGAGGTCACCACAATTAATAATAATGCAATAAATTTATTTTTACGAGTGATATATGAAAAATGTTTATTATATTATACATCAAAATAAATTAAAACTAACGCTGGAAGTCCTAGTTGTAGATAGTAATATTTTCAAATAAAAAAAAAACCTTCTATGAGTGTTCAAATCTATTAAGTTACAAATTATAAAATAAAGTGATCGCCATTGCACCGGTACCACCATATGAAGATTTCAAACACCAAAGTGTATTGCTTTATGTTCTATCGACTGTTCATTTGAAAAGAAAAGGCACCTATCATCTTCAAGGCCGCATATTGGCAATATTTTAATATTTATATAACATTTTACTCTCGAAATATAACCTCAATTCATAAATACATATAATGATGTAGGCGGAATGTAGCGCATTGTTATGTCCTGTTTGTCTAACGATAAATCATTATTTCAAATAGCAGAGCTCTACATATTCATCAAACGCTTAAGGTAATTATATTAATGGTTCCGTAACGTTGTAACATAATAGACGTAATCCTGATACTTTTCAGGATCTAAGAAAGATTACAAGACTAATCCGAAGTCTCAAGCTAATATTTCCCGAAAATATTTCATTCTATCACGCTATATATAAAGAAATTATATATGTTTGCTGTGGTTGATATTGAAGATAAGTTGTTGAGAAGATGATAAAAGAATCTAGGCCTTTAAATTACACTTCGCATGATTGTGAGAGAAAAAATTTCGCACCACTATTGTGTGCTGGTGTACAAAACAACTTAGAAATGACAAAAATCTAATGTTTGTATGTAAATTACTAACTACAGATTTACTTTTCAATTGATTGATCCAATCCAATGAAACTGATTTTTAATAGTAGTTTTATAAACTACTCTCTCTATTTTAAAACATTAACTGATATGGTCATTGAAGCTTTTGTCACTGTTAAGTAATTCTAATGATTAAAATTAAAGCAAGCTATTTCTACATACAGGTTAACATAACAGGTTCATAATATTAGTTGCATTTGGATTTATTAATTCACAACAGTAATTTTTCCCACATACAACTCACACTTTTTAATTTCCAAGTGAGTTCCTCCACCACCTGTGCCCATCCCACCAGATAACTCTTCATCTTTGGCCTCTTGTCAGCCGCAGTAGGCGATGAACTGGACTTCGTCATTATATCCTTCTCAACGATACACGCACCATTAGTCTTCAAGCACTCTATTTTGACTAGTTCAGATGGTTTAAGTGAGTTCATTGCAAAGTCTCTAGTAATAATCATTTTGTCGTTTTCACAATTTAACATAGGTATCTTCTATAGCCAAAATCCATTTTAAATATAATTTATAGAATATCTAGAAGATTTCGTTATTATGCTCAAATTATATTAAAAATCCACATAGAGATAGTAACAAATATTCCACGTGTACATAATGCAGTTGCATAATGAGGTCGAAGTGCAATATTCCGGTAACATTTGGTGATACAAAGACTAATTCAACAACACTTTACTGTATAGATGTTGGAATGAATGAAAGATTACGACATTCCTATTTTAGCGCTGCTATGTTAGATTCAAAATGTTTACTGACAAAGTTAGCGATTGGTCAACAACAAAACAACAGCAAATGGAACTTTAAATGCTCTTGATGTTCCAGAGGTTAAAAAAATATAAAAAGACTGCAATATAAATTTTATTATACGCTTTAATAGTTTGTTGATGCCAATTATTTCTACATTCAAATTATATTCTAGCCATACCCGTGTACGTATGTGAAAAGTAACCTGTGTAAGCAAAGAAACAAAGAAGTCAAAAGAAATGCATCATCCAGTAGCAACAAAATATATAAAAATAATTAATGACGATCTCATAATAGTCATAATTATGACCATTTTGCCCTATACAGATCATATTGGTATAATCTTTCATAATTTTTATTGCTTCAACTTGAATTTAAATATTATAAGTAATATTTTTTGTATATTTTAAAAGATGGTTAAAAAAAATCTACACTAATTTACCTTCTCAAGTTTGCTACATTTCAAAGAACTGGATAAGAAATCAAAACAAGGCAGTCATTAAGTAACCCGATGAAAGAACTGCTGTGTGAAAACATAAATTTGGAGTTTGTACAGAAATAACCGATTGCTTTGACCTCAATGATGGCAAGACAGACCGTTCCGCGACGAAAATCGAAGCTAATCAAAATAACCGGTCACCCGGAAACGAAGTGGCACACTATGTAGCAATTCATGGTAGAACTCATATCACGTTCGAAAACAACGACCACAAATGCAACTGACGACCTTCAAATTTAAATAAAATTGTTGTGATATACAATCTTTTTTATAATCAAAACTTATTTTATGACTTAAGGTACATATTTAAACATAGAATATTATTTGTTACTTCAAAATATACTGTTGACAATGTTTACACGTTTTTAATATTTTTCCTATAAAAAATATTTCCAACACGTTATCAGCACGAAAATAAGTATTTTTGAAGTCTTTAGTGAGATATAATAATGGCAAATGGTAGTGGTGATGTTTCTGGAAAAGGATTTTCTTCGTCACTTCCATCATTTTCTCTTCGTAACAGAGATGGCTACAGTCTTTGGAAGTTCAAGATGCGTAATTATTTGATGCATGAAGATCTATGGGATGCAATAGATGGTTATCCAAGTGGTGATAAAACTTCCGATCCGATCAAGGTAAGGAACGACCGAAAGGCTCTCACTAAAATATGTCTAACATTAGAAGACTCCGCTATAACGCATGTTAGTAATTCTAAAACTGCTTCTGAAGCATGGAAGTCCCTTCAAAATGCCTATGAAGACAAAGGCATGGGACGTAGATTAGCATTAGAGAGGAAACTGTACCGATATACGTTAAATAGCTTCAATGATATTGAGTCATATATTAATGCCGTTGTAAGTACTGCTCAGGACTTGGCTGATATAGGCAAAAATATTGAAGATGCTTCACTTGCTGCTATTTTATTGGGAGGCTTATCATCTAAATATGATCCTCTAATAATGGCATTAGAAAATAGCAATATTCAAGTAACTACTGAATTAGTGAAGTCGAAGTTGTTAAATGAAATGTCAAAGAGTACTACACAATCTGAGTCAGCTTTGCGGACAGATCAGAGTCACAAAAGTCAAACTAAAAAACCAAAGAAAAAGAAGCCCATCATATGTTATGATTGTAAGGAGCCTGAACATAAGAGGCCGGATTGCCCATTGAAGAAAAGGAAATCCACAGAGGAGAAGTCCTTGGTTGCATTAGGCATCGGTAATGGAAATTCGATGAACGATTGGTTTATTGACTCCGGGGCGACAAAACACATGACATCGCGGCAAGATTGGTTCGTAAATTTGAAACGTTTTGATATGGGTTCTGTAACTGTTGCAAATGAGATAAAGTAGATTGTATAGGTGTAGGTGATATTTCTTTATGTACGAATTCCTCTGTAAATAGTATTTCTAATGTTGTATGTGTCCCTAATTTAAAAACTAATTTAATATCTGTATATAAGGCTGTACAAAATGGTTTCACAGTATTATTCGATAAGCAAGGCTGTAAATTTTTTGGATCTGATACTTTTTCTTTTTCAGGTAGTCCTATTCTGTTTGGTTCTGTTGTGGACGGGCTGTACAAGTTAAACTGTACTGTAAATACACCATGCGATAGAACTCGAGATGTGGCTATGGCTGAATCACTGTCTAATAAATACCAGTTATGGCATAGACGTCTAGGCCATTTATGCCGTATTGGGATGAATCTGCTAAGAAATAGTAAAGTAGGTATAGAATATAGCATTGTAGATAAAACTAGTTGTGTTGCTTGTGTAGAGGGAAAGCAAGCACGTAAGCCCTTTAAAAGTGTTGCGTTCAAAAAGGCAACATCATCACTTGAGTTGATTCATTGTGATGTATGTGGGCCAATGTCTGGCAATTCTTTTCAAGGCAATAGATATGCTTTATTACTAATCGATGATTATACGCGCAAAATATTTGTATATTTTTTGAATGCGAAATCTGAAGTAAAAGAAAAATTTAAGATTTTTCATTTACTTGTAGAGAAGCAAACTGGTCAAAAAATTAAAACTGTCAGATCTGACAATGGGACTGAGTTTATTAACGATGACTTGCAAAACTATTTTGCGATGAATGGAATCGTTCATGAAACATCAGTGCCGTACTCTCCTCAGCAAAATGGGGTAGCAGAGCGTACCATTCGGTCTATAGTTGAGAAAGCTCGCTCTATGTTAGCAGGTAGTTTTCTTTCGATATCTTTTTGGGAAGATGCTATTCAAACTGCTGTTTACTTAAAAAATCGGTCTCCACACCGTGCTTTAGTTGGATCTGATACACCTTTTGAAAGATGGTTTGGGCACAAACCGAATTTATCACACCTCAAGGTATTTGGTTGTCGTGCACTAGTACATATACCATCATGTCAAAGGAAGACATTTGATCTTAAAGCCGAAGAATATATTTTTGTTGGGTACACTGATGATCCGAATAGTTATATTTTCAGAAATGCTCATTACCCAAGAAAAATGATTAAAGCACGAGACGTTACATTTTTTGAGACCTGTTTTAAAAGTCTAAAGGAAACCGGGAATTCGGAGCAGGTGAATATTTTCAATCCTATTTTGACATTGACAAACAATGTAGAAATAGAAAATGAGCCTTCTGCTAGTACCTCTAGGGGCCAAACTACCGAATCCTGTTCTCCTTCTGAAAATGTGGATCAGTCTGTGTTGTGTCCACTAAGGGGGGATAGTAATAGGGATATTGAAGCTGTTGCTTCGTCAGATATTCAATCGCCAGATATTGAAACTGTCGCTTCATCGGATATTCCACCGCCGAATGAACCTGAGACAAGTTCTCAAACTGAAGGCCGTTATCCTTCTAGAGTTCGTAAGCCGCCTGACTATTTTTCGTACAGTGTCGCGCTGAACGATATGTTGGAGCCTCAGACATACACACAAGCCATTACATCTGATGATGTAGATAAATGGCAGATGGCGATGGAAAGTGAATATCAGTCTCTTATGAAATTAAAAACATGGAGGCTAGTGGACAAACCAGACAAGAAAGTTATTCCGTGCAGATGGCTTTATAAGGTCAAGACGGATGCACATAACAATATTATCAAGTACAAAGCGAGACTTGTCATTAAGGGTTATAGTCAAATAGAAGGCGTTGACTATCATGAAACGTTTGCTCCTGTTGTAAGGAATTCATCGCTTCGAACCCTCTTTGCTCTTGCTGCCGAATACGATTTAAAGATGCAACATCTGGATGTTGACACTGCATTTTTAAATGGTGATCTTTCGGAAGAAGTGTACATGGAACAGCCCAAAGGATTTGTTGTTAAAGGGCAAGAAAGAAAAGTTTGCTTATTACAAAAAAGTTTGTATGGTTTGAAGCAAGCTCCGCGTGCATGGTATACAAAACTGAATGAAACATTATGTAGTATTGGTTTCACAAAATTACCTTCAGAGCCGTGTATCTAACTTTTTGGTTCTGATATAATAATTTTGGCAATTTTCGTTGATGACATTATTGTCTTTCATAAGAATGACAGCATTTTTGACATTGTGAAATCTGATCTACAAAAACATTTCACTTTGAAAGACCTCGGTAATTTGACATATTATTTAGGTATAAATGTTAATAAAAATTGTGATGAGATACGTATAAATCAAAAGACATATATTGAAAAAATACTTAAAAGGTTTAATATGGAATCGTGTAAAGGCTATTCTACACCTTTGGTAAACAATAAGTTAGATGATGGAACCGCAGGAGAGTGCAATTATCCATACCAAAATCTCATAGGATCTTTGATGTTTTTAGCTGTTAATACCCGTCCCGATATAGCATATGCTACGAGCTATTTAAGTCAGTTTAACACTTGTTTCAATAAAACTCATTGGGAAGCTGCAAAACGTATATTACAATACTTAAAACAGACTATAGACTACTCTATTGTTTATAGGAAAACTGAAAGTCCTTTGATTGGATATACGGATGCAGATTGGGCCAATTGTAAGCGTGATCGACGCTCATACACGGGGTATTATTTTAAGCTGGGAAATGGACCTGTAGCGTGGGCCTCACGAAAGCAGCCAACGGTTGCTCTGTCTTCAGCGGAAGCAGAGTATATGGCACTTACAGACGCCGCTAAAGAAGCCATATACTTGCGTCGTTTGATTTATGAGGTATGTGGTAAATTATACGATTGTGTTACGATTTACAGTGACAGCCAAAGTGCACAAAATATCGCAAATAATCCCGTGTACCACAACAGAACTAAACATATTGATACCAAGTATCAGTTTATTAGAGAGAAGGTATTAGAAAATATTATTGGCTTAAAATATCTTAAGAGTACAGAAATGTCAGCTGATGTGTTAACAAAGCCATTGACCTACGTTAACCATCATAAATGTATATCTTGTATGGGAATAACGTAAAGTTGTAAGCCTTTATATTTTTGTCCTTTTTGTTCCTAAATTATACTTAGTTTTTATGTTCTGTAATTTTTTGTGGTCAGATGTTGTATGTACTTACATATAGGTTTTGATTAAGGGGAGGTGTTGTGATATACAATCTTTTTTATAATCAAAACTTATTTTATGTCTTAAGGTACATATTTAAACATAGAATATTATTTGTTACTTCAAAATATACTGTTGACAATGTTTACACGTTTTTAATATTTTTCCTATAAAAAATATTTCCAACAAAAATTAAATATGAATCGCAATGCAAAACTTAAAGCTCATTCAACTGGAAACCAGGACTGAAAATAATGTTTCAGATATAAACCATTATGAACCAAAAGAAAAATGTTATAATACTGCTCGTTGATAAATACAAGACTTGAAAACAATTTGATATTATCTTTTTGTTTAATCAAATATTTTAAGTTTGGAAAATATAGTAAAACTGAAAATGCTTTCTTTTTGGAATTTTCGTAATATGAACTTATGACCGATGATACATTATTCGAATGATGAATATGGTAATATTTTTCTCGTCTAGGAAAGAAGTTTTGGGAACGGTTTTTCTTTATTCATAAATATTGCATCGCAATCGCAATTTTTCCGTGCACATTATTAAAAATGCCGCATAACAATAAATTATAAGTAACGACAACATATTTGCCTTACATTACATTTTGGATGTGTTGTACTATACGTTGTACTTTAAATGTTATTAGTATAACGATGAAAGAGCTTCTTTTGCTATTAATGGTATGATAATGCCAATAGTTGTGATCCAGACCAATTCACAGATGGCTAGTAAATAAAATTCGGCATGAGTAAGGATGCATACCATTTCGGTTACAATAACTATTGTTTCGGATGAGTAAGCTGTAATCACACAATACTTCCGACCGTCACTCGCAGCTAGTTTATAGGTTGTTTAAATCAATGACTGTATGACCTCGGTATTTATATATAATCTGAACCACAAACTTTGGAGATATGTTTGGTAAACTTTCTCTTGATTTTGTTAACGGAAGATTTTTAATAAAGCGCAGGTAATTACGAATACCCACGGCTAGTATTGCAAACTATTACGTATAGCAGGAACCGGCCACCGGTTTGTGTTCCTCTTAGAAACGTAAAAAACACTTTCATGTTATTTGGTCGGAACATTCCTAGTTCAGAGATAAGTAACGAGTTTTTCTGGTTGTACATATGAACTGAGAAGGAATCCAGTTTTCACATAAAATTTGTTTGTTGTAATTTTAATCATAAAAAGTGCATCATGTAAGATAGCATTGAAAGGTAATATGTTAATTCAAAACTTTCATAAACTTGATGACTACTCTTAAAAGAATAATTCAAGGTCGACACACCATCGATAAACTGAAGTTTTATCCATCAATTCAATTGACAAGTTATATAATATTTATTTTCAATTTTCCTTTAAAGGCATAAATCTTTAAATATGTAGATATTTTGTATGATTTTTATCTATATTTTTGTTATTCTGAAGAACTGAATCAAACACAGATATCCTATGTATATTTGCGCAGCCGAATTACTTGCCGGACGCAAGCTTCGCTCAAAAATGAGAGGGTTTTGCCAAAATCTGCACGCTTAGGTTGGAGATTGCATTTAATTCGCAAAACGGTGCTGCCCATTTTGAAGTCTATGAAAGTTTGGTGATTATCTCCAGTATCATAAGAAGTGTTTTACGATACCCTTGAGTGTTAATTTAAAAATTTTAATAGTTAATAATCCTGAAAGTTATTAAGTAAAAATAATGCTAAATAATAATTAAGTAAAATTATTTATACCGAGAAAATATGTGTAACTATGATATTAACGAGCAAATAAAAATAATGTGAACAGGAATTAGCTATGATATCTAATCAGCAGTAACTTGACTGCAAAAGTTGGCTTATCCGACAAAGCTGGTTACTTAAACGTGAGCGGATTAAAAACGAGATTGCCTTCCGTTAAGAACGTTTTTAAAAATCTGAACTTGTTACAGGAAAACATTCACTTTCTCTAGATGGGAACAAACATTAAGTTTTAAGTTTTTAAGACAGCAACATAATATACTTTAGTAATTGTCCAAATGCTTTCTTTCTTTCACTGGCTGACACGATATATGCATTAGTTCAGAGACGGTCTCACTGACACAAAGAAAAGGCAAGTTTCTAAATAAAGAGGAAGACACAAATTACCAAACGAAGTTCATACATAAGTTAAAGTATACCAAACATGAATAAACACATATAATATTTCCGACCTAAAAGGGATTATTTTACAGAAAATTACTTAAATACCTTAATTCAATTAAATAGGTGCTTAAAAGTAATGGATATCAGTTTCAGTTTTCGTAACAAGGTCAACCTTGACCGAATGATGGACGTAACCTTTAATTAATGTATAGTTTTGACATCCACCTACAGTCAGACACGAATGAATGAAGTACGTAGAATAACAATGCCAGAAGAAAGTTTACTTGATCTCAATATGTAACAAATTGATTGTTATGTGTATTCCGTGTGCCTTTGAATGACCGATCTCTCGAATTTAGTAAAATACTTTCACTCAATTCGATGTATTCCGTTAGTGCGAAATCATAGAAATTTATCGGCATAACATGTGGTTCTATAAATTGAACTAATCGCAGGAAACTGCTTATGAGCGTATAATTAGCACAAATTTTTAATGAAGGTTTTAACTAATAAATCTTTGATTAATTCCATAACATTAACATTTAAAGAAGATTAATCGAACAGAATAAATGAAACATAATACAGTTGTAGAATAATATCGAAGAAAAGAACAAATTTCAATACCATCATCTATATAATGAAGCGAAAAATAAAATATCTATATTAACAGAAAGATTTTATAGCCGCAGGCCACATCCCTTCCGTCCAACCACAATTGACAAGTTCGCCAGTGGCGAAGGGTGCAACGACCTACTAAGTTAGCTTTACGATCAAGTTCAAGCTCTTTGTGGTAAGAGCCAAATGTATCGTAAATACTGATGTATTGCATATTTATAGTTTATTGCTGTCTATTAATTTAAAACAAACGCAGTTATGCTGTACTGTATGTAGATCGGCTACATGTTAAAAGTGATATTAGTTTTGAATGCCAAGAATAGTAAATCTAGTTTCTCTAGTGTTATTATTGTATACTTGTGCCTCTTTATCTTAATCACTTTATCATAGAATAACTCTAAGAAAGAATATTATATTCAACCTAATACGTGAGAAAAATAAAGTTGCAATGCTAAGGATATGTAGACGTTGGGACTTTAGCAGCGCTTCGGTAGCGAATCAAACTCACTACATAAACGACCAAGCTACTTATAATGATACAACCTAGATTATAACTAACCGAGAGTCGCCAATCATCTATCTTATAGCTCGCTAATGTCACAATACATACGCATATTTGTTAAACGCGTCTTTTTAAAGATGCAAAAGCCGTAATGAGTAACCGCTCAAGTTAAGCGAGTCGGTATTATAGCATGTGCCATTTTAAACGTGAAATAATTTTGAGAAAGCAAAGTTTGTTAAAATAACTACATGGACAATACACTATAAATAAATTTTAAGAAGCAATGAAAACATGAATTAATGGCTTCTTATAAGTTACCCGGTAGCACGTTATCAGCAAACCGTGCTAATGGCCGTAGTGTTAGCTCTCCAAACAACAAATTAACATCTCGGTCAGGCAGACGTTAATGATTCATTGCTTGCGGAGGCCGAAACTAAGGTTACCCTTCTGTTATGATCACGAATTAGTATTACTAAAATCTAAACAAAGAAAATTGGTAACAAAAATTATCATATTTTTATACCAAGCACAAAGAAGTAGAACTTGTAACGCGAGACAAAACCTATATATTTTGGTGCAAATAATGAGTTTAATAGTAATCTAGCTTATTGACACATTACAGCTATAAATTTTAATGCATTAGATTTATTTTTCTACCGCTAAACCCATGTGTTTAGGATAACATCACATTAAATTTCAAAACACTTATAAACACACTCTGAAATGCCACATTTTACCACTTCTTGTATATTCAACACAAAATATGTCTGATTGAGACATAACATTCAGGAAAACTGGAGATATTGTCATATTATCCTTGTTTGGAAGTTATGATATGTATCGTAATACGGATTGTATTTAACTGTACATCATACTGACCTAATCAAACCAGCAGAATTAAATAGTACATCAAATTAATTATACAATTTTATTAAGATATGATTCTCAATACAATATTTTTCTCGTATTATTATGATTATCATAATGTATTATTATTATTATCATAATATATCATAGATCACAATATCGAATAGATCATAGAACATCTTATTCGATCCAGTTTAACTTCTATCTCCTTTATTAGATCCAACGAATGAGAAAATGCTTTTTAAAGTCTAAATGAATTGCGTTTTTGTCTTCATATTGTTGAAATACTTATTTTTCACAAGGATAACGCAAGATGATTGTTCTTTTGCACGTTACGTTGTCCATATTGACCCATATAGAATTGCAATAGCTTGCAAAATTTGATGCAATTGCTGAGAAATTTAATTAATCAATTTGGATTGCAATCTGCAATTCACATTGACAAATTTAACGTATTAGTGATAATTTATTAGTATTATTGTTTTACCAAATTTTAAAAAACTTACTTTTTCTTCTAAAAAAAAATTACAATGCCTTATTTAGTTGTATTATCGAACAAGCTATTGTTTATGAGGAATTGTTTTTTTAAATGCAGTCTATAATAGTATTTATATTAATAAAAATGTAGTTCAATACGTTAATTCTGAAATGGTTGTATCAAGTTAGCAGCCTTAATCACAGCCTATGTGGCAAGTCAATTACCAAAAGTGAGATACCAAATATAGCAATGTGGCCGGGCGATGGCGTGCGTTATCCAATAGCAAGTTGAGAGTGTGAAAGGCTGCCCGACATATATGCTAATATGACCATTAGAAATCGGAAAACGATGATACCGTTTTGACTTCACTGTCTAGAACACCGGAACTATTTTGGTAAATTTTTTGTGTGATACATTGTTCTACGAATTTAAGTACATGTATACGTTAACTAGAATCTTCTTTTTAATTTTACAAAATTTGAGGCGTTTATAGACAAGCACACGCTTCAAGTATGTATTAAGCATATCAATGAATGTAAAACTCTATATCACCTAATAGTGTGCATCTAAGTTTATTCAAATCAAATGTAGTGTATTAGCAATTTTTTTTACGAATTATTATTTAATACGTTTTACGAATATTCCTACGATTTAAGCAATGAATCCCATCTTATTTATCGTCTGTCTAAATCTATAATCAATACTGCCTAATTTAACAATATTTATAAACAACTTTTGCAAACATTAATAAAGCAAAAGGTTGTACAAAAGACTTTATGTTGCCAAGTTGCTCCAGAATGCTTAATAAATATTTATAGATCTCTTTCAACCTCCATTAGGTGAGATAATGAAGTCAAACCACAAAGAAGCTCCAATTGATTGAAACATAAGAACAAAAGAACATTATTAATAAGAAAGTCTAAGAGATACTATCAAGTTGTCGTCTGCTGGGCTTTCTCTCAAGTTATAGGGTAGTTTACAGTTAAGACTAGTGTCGCTAATGATCGGCATGTGGGAAATTTTCTGCTGCACATAATTATAGCTAAAGGTACTCTTAATAACGGATCATTAACCTCGGCTGCGGTAAGCAACAACAAACTGTCGTAAATGCTTTTACATACATACAGTTGAGGATGAGTGAGTATAATACCTTGTGGCAATAATTTTGAAAAAGGTGTAACCATTTTATGTCATGTTATTTTGTGGCAAAGAATTATACGACCTGCCTGACGTACAATAAACGATGAACGAGTACGATTATTTTCGAAATGGACTATCAAAGGCGTCTTGTCAAATATCAACCTCACGTTTTAGCTATTCTGGACTTTTATACATAGACAAAAAATACAAGATTACCAAAAGTGTTATTTAAGTAGGGGTCCTTTTTTAAGTTATTATTCACACTGTAGGCGGCTCGTATTCAAGAGGAACGATTATCTTGGTCTAACTCATAATTTAGATTTTTAAGTAGATTTTATGGCAGTTCAAACAAAATCGCTAGCCCACTAGTACATAAACTTTTTACTAATTTAAGGTTCTTATACTAATTCTTTCCTAATCGACGTTAAACTGTGTCTTTATATTACATCTTGTAGAAGACAAAACGTTAACGAAGAAAAGGAATAATAAAAATTTCAACAAATTATAAGGTTCAAAAATACTATCACATGATAAAGTGAAATCATATTTCTGCTGTTAAAAATAATAAAAATGAATTTAAGTAATATATTTCGTATAAGGACTATTTGTTGTTAATGTAAGAAACTTATGGAAAATTTGGCATATGACCGATTTTGCTATATAACTGTAACTCTTTATACCACGAACCATAATGCACCAATAAGCGCTTTTATACAATATTACTTACGGTATATAATTCTATCCGTACGGATATTATTCTATCACGGCTTCCACCATGTTTCTAAGACTAAGGTGTAAAATTCAGTCTTTAGTAACATGTATACTGTTTGTTTTGACTGCAGCAAACAACGACGCTCCTTTGAAATCCAAGGCATATAATTTGACTCCCCGGTCGACGTCATGCAGCATGTTGCAGGTGTATACCTGCATAATGTCGACCGGAGAATACAGGGGGTATGCTCATTGCGCATTCAAGGCGAAATTATGTGCTATTTTAGAATAATATTGCAGTATACTGCAACTAAAAGATTAAAGGTAGGTATTATAAATTGGTTAGGAGAAATTTTAATCTGAAATAATGGCCTTGAACAATTCTGCCGTTTTGTAATTGTTTTAATATTGTGTAATCCTAATTAATTGAGTAATTAATAAAAAAAGTCAAAATAAAAACAATATTGAATGTAATTTATTCCCAATTGATTGATTTTTACAAGAAATTAGGTACTATCTAATGATAAGAAGCAGTTCTTATGGAGGTAGAGTAGTTACAGATAGTTTAACGTAAGCTAAATATTTGCACCCTTCAATATGTTTTTCAAATGAAAATCCTAGATTGTTGTTTAATTATGAGTGTAATATAGCATCTATCGCTATCAATGAGCGTCACAAGCGTGAGAGATCGAAGACGACAGCTTTTATTGTTTTAGTGTACTTTTACGTCCTAATACTTTAAATGTATACTTTATTCATTATTATATACATAGCTACCACAAAATGTTTAAAAGTCTCCATTTCTATTCATTTCTATCGGCCTAACTTTAAATTTCAAAATTGATCGTGGAAATTTGTCAATTTGGGGTTGATGTTGGGCTGGCCGACTTTGCATACCAGTAGTAAATGTTAGTATGTACCTATTGGAAAAAAGGTGCTTGAATTAACTATAAGTAAATTGATTTTGTAAAATGTAAGTAAAATTATGGTATATGTATTGTTTTTACGTTAAATCGTAATTTAGAAATTAAGTCAGTAAATTTATAATCTCTAACAACAAACCAATTACTTAGTTCCAATAAGCAGAGCTTGTACTAAGGATACTTAATATCGGATAGAATACATAAAAAGTATATAATCACTCGGGAATAGATACATATGCTTATCATATAAACATATACCTCTACCTGGATTGGAACTCAGGACTGTTGGTGCAGCACGGAGGATCAATACCGTTGTCAATCATTATAGTGGCCAAAAGATTATTACTTAGAGATTAGACATAGAGTTTTTTCAGTTTGTATTGATCAGTAAATAAAAGTCGTCAGGCAACTGTAAGTACGTCCGCGCACAATAAAAACACAGATAACACAAACTATTGAAAACCATAGAATATCCACAATCGATTTTCGCTTTAACACCAAGTAAACAGAGTTTAATATCAACTGAGATATTTAACCATCTTCTGGTAGCTGATAGATAGATACATAATATAGTCTGTAGATTATGATACAAGTAAGGTATAATTGGGCATTGCATTCCAATAGGATTACATTACAGCCCCATCCACTGGCGACGACGAAATGTCGGCGAGAACGATCTCTCGTGTCGTGTGCAAGGGTTCGAGTATTATGCAATTATGAGAAAAAATAATAAACTTATTTATTTTGACTAATACAGTGCTACTTGATATTTTTCTTTTGGTTATTGTTATTCTGTTCAACACAGCTAATTATATTTTAAATTCAGAACCGGTAATGTCCTACTTGTTAGCATTATGGAATGTAACGAGTAATGACCACCTCTGACACTTGAATAACCACACCCCGACGATTCTCGAATTGAAAAAAAAAACTAAATATAAAAATATAATAAATTGAAAATATTTGACAAAGCTAAGTTATTAACATATTAGATATAGCTAGTGAAACGTTTAGACCGTTAATTAATGTTTGACATTTTTTTGGTATCTTTTAGACCGCAGAATTTTGATTTTAGTTACAAAATCTGCAGATTTAAAAAGAGCTCAAGAACAACTGTTCACTTTGAATCTAAAAGCAGTACTACGAGACCTTCTTTATGAGTGTGTTAAAAATAAAAATACTTCCAAATGAACAATTCCCCGATATTTTTTTTCTATACTTAGCAATTAAGCGCTTGACCACTACGAAGCAGTCTAGGATGGGACTCGCTTGCCTAGAAGATACACTAGTCATGGTCCCAGTACCATAATGTATTTAAATTAGTATTACATTGATTATTTGCATTAATCACTGTCTCTAATTGCAAAGTTAAGTAATTTGATGTAGTTCTACTTCGATTATTATGGTATTAAAGCCGTTGTTGACCTCAATAATGCGACCATGAAAGTGTTTTTAATATTATTTACCGTTGGCCATCAGACATCGAATATGACGCCAAAATTTAACAAAAAATAATAATGTCTCTACAATTTTAAGACCGTATGTAGTTTAACTGCAAAGCTTTCTCCAAAGAACCGTTTTTTTAAGTAATCTTAAATTTATTAACTTTCTTTAATTTATCCATAATCAAAGTAATGCTGCAGTAATGTTTAGTTTCTTATACCCAATCACGGAGTATTATATTGTCTTTGTACCTAATACTGTTTCTAACACCTCAAAATAATCTGGTCGCCTTTAAACACGATGAAACCGAATTATCAAAAATACTAAATATTATTTTTACCTTTGACACAGAATAAATAATTATATTATGTTTAAACAAAGAAAATTAATTCTGTTAACGATGCGCTCGACAATAGAAGTGACAAAACGCCCAATTAAAAAAAAATAATAGATTCTCTATAAAATCACAAATTATTCACTTCTGCAACATCTGTTACTTAGTTTTTGCTAATCTTCTTACAATGTCTTTTCGTACCACTGGGTCACCGTTTCCCGCGGTTGACAGTTGTCCGTAAGTTGTAATTAATGCAAAAACACGCTACCGTGTCATTGCCCGTGGTTTCTACGGGGTTGCGAATTTTATGAACAAAGCGAATTAATTTTTTTTAGTCTAATTTTTGCTATTTTACATTGTTTTCATTGCTTGTTTTTTGTTATATATGTGTTCGGCATCACTTAATACAGTAATTTGATTTATTTTCACAGCCTTTTTGTTATTTTTTTTTATTATTTTACAAGTTATTGTTTTTATTTTTGATTTTATAAAAGCAATTTAATATATAAAATATCTTACTCTCCTATGACAATTTACCTTGTTTTTGTACTTCTGGTTGGATTGTATCTTATATTAGCTAGTTAGAGGGTGCCCTGTCCACATTTCGTTATAGTCATGAGTTCATGAAAATTTATTTTTGTCTTTACTAAAGATTAGCCAACTTTTTTATATCCAAGTTACGATATTTTAATAATTTATATATGCAAAGTTAAAAAAAACACAACATAGGTCCTTCGTTATAACAAAATATACACTCGCAAGAAACTCCTACCTACAATAGGTATCTAAAATACATTTACCCTGCATTATGAAGATCAAACCAAAAATTCCATACAAAAAGCATTGTCAGATTTACACGAATTATCTATTTTTCTTTTCATATACCCAATGTAATAGACATAATTCAAGTGAAATATAATCTACCTTTTCTGATCTGCGAGAATGCAAGAATCAAAGCTTAATCCAAGCTTATAAAACATAAAGCTTCAATTGATAGCATCGTTAATACAAATCAAATGGAATTAAACTGTCAGCTCCAGAAAACCTACCCTAGACGGTTTTTATGACACATTGCTCAAGACATTGACTAGCAGGCATTAATAGGTTTGAAGTTCTGTTTTAAGACCTGCTATTTTCTTTGACATCCATTTAGCTGTTTCGGAACCTATTCGACACAAAAATTCCGAAAGACCGACAAAAAAGAAAATACGACGAAACAACGTATAAAAAGTGGTTTTTACTTAATTTTTTGTATTTATTCTCGAATCATGGATACCCATTTCAATTTTATTTATTGGTATAGATAAGACATAAATAAACTGAAGGAATTCATTTAAACATGTCAAATTCCTTTACCATTTTCATTCAATATACCCTGAGTATACCTAGAAGAGATAAAGTTGTAACCCAAATCCGATAGAAATATCTATATTCTAAATATTTTTACCAACTGCAACAATTAAGACTTATCAGGACGAATGAATGGTGATGAATTCGATGGTGAGGTAGCAATCTACGAGTTCCGGCTAATCATATCTCCTAAAGTGACAATGAGTCCTAAAGTTCATACAGCTTTACAATGTGTCCCGTCACCAGTGTCGGAGCCTTTAATGGTGTGAAATATGGCATTTTTTGTCGACGAATTGCGCCTCAATTTTTGTTTTTCTCTTACGGTTATAAAAGGTTTTCTTGGTAACCAAGACCTGGGCTCTCATACTAATTCGACCATCACTACTCATGTAAATGTAATTAAGAAAAACAAATAGATTCTTTTTTGTGTATTTTTTAATTATTGGCATTTTGAGAAAAACCAAATTTGAGGGCCAATTTTTCGATAAAAAATGCCATATTTCACACCATTAAAGGCTCCGACACTGGTGACGGGACACATTGTATAGTTTCAATTACCTACTGTTACTAACCAATGGTTAGTAGCCACTGTATCAGTTATAAAACGGTTCTCATCAAAACAATGTGCCAATACACATTATAATGTATAAAAGCCTTTCTCAGGCCCGACCACAGTAGAAATACTGTTCTCTCGTACAGTCTAACAAAGACGAAAAAACTTTTAAGTTTCACTTTCTTCACATATTGTAAAGTTGACAGTGTGTAGTCATTAAACTAGACTAAAAACTTAAAGAGTTTTTTCTTTTCTTACAAATTTCATTTCTTAAACATTTTTGTTATGAAATTCTGCATGCATAATAAATTAATGGCGCTTGTGGCCATAACACTAAAGGTAAAATCACGACGTAAGTACAATAAGCAAAAACACAAAACTGTAAAGTTTCTTTTGGTCGATTTCAAACCTAAAGTGAAACAAATAGCGATCAATATTTATCGAAAGAAGGTTAAAAAACTAAAGTTAAAATACTTTTAAACGTACTGTTTTTGGTGCATGACTATAAAAACAAATGTTGAAACTTAAAAATTAACTCCAAGGTGAAGCGTTGAACTCAGCGCATTAAAATCACGATCGGATATTGGGCTTCATAAAATTTTAATTTACACTGATGCTGCAATGAATTACAAATAGGAGTGAATTTAATTATCTAATAATAGTAAACAATACTTAATTATTTGTAAACAATACCCAAGTCTGAATAAGGCATTGTAGTTTAAAGAAAACAACATATTGTCAGACTTGTTATATGTAAATTCTAGTAATGCGATTATGATGATGTAGACTGATATATCGAATAATAACTTTTTGCATTTTTATCGATTTGCATCAAAGAAAGTGTGTCACAACATCTATTTCTAAAGCTAGGTAGTAAAAGACGAATGAGGGTTTAGTTAGCGTTATAAGCAACAGAAGCAATCCTCTTTAATGTGGCAAAGAACTGGTAATAACGCTAACACTTTTTTACACTTTAGGATGGTTGCGTTGCGATACCTTGAGGTTCATACGAAAAAAAATATAATAAACAAGAAAATATAGCGGGACTCAAAATAAACCATGTTATCTCTACCTACAGTTTAGCAAATTCCTCAAATAGTTTAGGTCGAACTTTAGCAAGAAGGCCAAGTTTGCTTAAGCAATATTTAACTATACTCCGTTATACATATAATTTGTATGATAGTAGAAAAACAAATAGTAAAAAATACCTTATCGCTACAAACACAAACGTAGTTTGGGTTGCAATATGAGCAGTCGCATTCAGCGCATTCGCTCCAAAAAATTTCGCCGTTGCAGCCGAGCCGGCCGCCCGTTTCCACGTCCACCCACGTAGATCGCTTCATCAGGATGAAGTCTTGGAGCTTTGCACTAAAGATCCAAACAACAGGGTCCCTATTTTTTTACTTTGATACAAAACAGGGAATAGATACCCAAAACAATCCTGGCACTGAAAACTTTGTAAATTCAGGAGTATTCCACTGATTTTGTTTAAATAATGGGGTAAGTTTTTACGAATCACATTAAACAGTCGATTTTTAAAAACTGTGAAATAGATGACACAAACAAAGTACTAGGGCAGTATGAACGGCGCGAAGGTTGAGCGTGGCGGCTGGCGGCAGGACCGCCGCGCTACGGCTCATCGGGTAGACTGGTGAGCGCCCATCGCTTCACATTCACACAAGCCGCGCGCGCCCTCGTCGACGAAATCTTTCATTAAACTGAATTGATCAAAACGAGACTGCATTACATTCCAAAACTAAATAAAAAAATCTGTACCTGTAGTAAAATTACAAAAACAAAATAAAGCTGATGAGGCAGGTGGACCATTAATTTCTTAACCTCTCCATATTTAAGGAATCCCTGTCACATTCTTTAGAATAGAAATCAGATAAATATGAATATTTAAGACACTTTACGTTTGAAATGGTTTAGTCGGTATCCAACAAAAATGGGAGCACATTTTGAATTCACAAAAGTCACGAACAATACACAGAAGTTCATTGCAATCACATCACAAAAGAGACTGAGTGATGCGCCGCATCGCCGGGCGGCGGCGGCGGACGACAACATAGTAAATAATTCCTATTCAATTAGACATGACGGTTTGTTAGTAAATATCTAACATACACAAACATACATTCTTTACTTTCTGTACATAAAACACGATAAACGCGTTTGCAACTGCGTTGGACAATTCAATCTCAATCACTTATACAATTGTTGTACAACTTTTGTTTAGTCATCTGTCTGGTTAAAAGCGGTAAAAAGTGGTAAATTATAATATTTAAATATTATGGCAGCTCCGTTTAAATAAAATAGTGAAAACGGAACTTGATTTAATAAAATAAAATCAGTTAAACTAAAAGTTAAACTAACTAATAAGCGGTAGCAATTAAGATATTTCATGCCTCTTGCATTTCTTATAATGCGGATCCAAATTGTAAAATAAATGTAATAAAGAACGTCTTGAGTGCTAATTACCAAAAGCGTTGAGTAAGAGGTTAAACTAGAACGCTTCTAACAATGTTATCAAAGCGTTATGAGATTTTTAGAATTTTGAACAATTTGAAATATGCCATATAAAAATCTCATTCACAGCAATTTGAATTACAACATATAACATTGAGAAAATGTTACAAATTGCATTGAAAATAGTTTTTTTCCAACATTTATGCTTCAGACTAAACATTACCTGTACTTGCCAAATCTTTAAGTGCGAATACAAAATAACGTTATCTTTCTATTGAATATTGTTGTCAACGAACTGACATATTGATGTACTTCTTAGCGTTGGTAAAATTATTTAAAACTTGAATAAATACAGAGAAATCACTTCAAAGTGGGACAATTCCGTGAGCCGACGCTAACTTTTGAATAATTTTGCTACAGACCTGCGCGTGCACATTCGAGCTCCACGATCGAGGTCATTCTGGGTACCTACGTGGTTTATTTTTTAAGCTGAAATTAACAGACAATGCAATTTTATATCGTATTGTCATGAAAGTGTTATGTTGCTTTCCTTTTTTAATATTCTTACTAATAAACTTATTAGCTTTATCCTGACAAAATACTCGTATGTATAAACATCCGTTTTTTCTGAAATATACGTAACGTATAACTTAAGTAATGACAAAATTGTTCAAGCGCATGAACTAGTTTTCGTCAAAATTTTTTAGATACCAAGAATACAGGATTTGTCAAGTTGGTCTTAATATCTGTGCTATTACATGACACAGTACAGTTGAGCAGAGGAAAACCTGCTAACAGTTGCGCCAGTGCTCGTAGGTATTATAATGCCCATATTAACACATCGTGGGTCTAACTACCTTCCTAATTTGGACATGGTAAACGGGTTCACTTCGGATTCCGAAGACCAAACGATAAATATTTGGATTGACAAATAGATAATCACCGCTAATTATTTCTATAAGCTTCTGTTGAAATCTATTACGTTTAAACACGATTAAATTATATATGCCGAATATATATGCAAAATAAAATATAATATACTGCAAAGGTGGTGTTACTGTAGTAAAATGAAGTTACAATTACTTATATTATATTGCCGTGTGGTGTCCGTTGGAGTATAATAGCACCAAACATCACACTTAAGAGTGTCGTAACAGACGACTAATGCTACTGAAAATAAACTCTATAGGCTTCCCGTAGACCATAAAATGGGCAGCAACGTTTTCCGAACTATGGTTAAATGTGATCTCTAATCAAACCATCCCATTTTTTTAGGACAATGGTTCCCTCCGGTAGTAGATACCTTTTAGCTGATATAATTAAATAATAATTATTCGGCAAAACTTAATGTAAAGATATTCTAATTTTTGTCACTAATAATAAATGCGTGGCACTTATGCACTAGTATTTAAGTAAATTACAAATAACAGTTACACAAATAACAGAACTGCAGCTAACTGCCTAATAAGCGAACAAGCGTGACAATTCAAATTTAGTTTTTTTTAAATCTCGAATATATTAATTTAAATTGTCCTTTTTATAATATTAATAATATTTCTTACATTCACACCAATCAGCCTAGCCCAAAGTAAGCACTATAAGGCTTATGTTATGGATACTAGGGTAACAGATAGATACATATATGATACATAGATATGTTATATTTATAGAAATTGCTCGTATTCATCACACAAACATCTGCCCCTTCCGGAATTCGAACCCAGGACCATCAGTGCAAAAGGCAGGATCGCTACCGTTGCACTACCAATATTTGAATGCTCCGGTTTTAAGCAAACAACACGAAAAAGTATATAACTTTTGTTTGACTTTTATTCCTCACCAAAATGATGTATATTTGAAAACCCCCCAAAATAGCTACTGATAGACTGCTTTGGATTTCACCTTGCAGAGATAACACTTAAAATAGCGCAACAAGTATTAGTATTTTGCGGTAGGCATTACTGACATACAGAATATTATGGAACATGTACACTTCACTGAGCCGAAGAAGCGCAATGACGTATTTTATTTATCGTATTTTAGTATTAGGCCAATGTTCCTCTGTAGAACTTTTGTGAAATGCCTGAAGATGATAAGCAAAAAACTTCACTTTGAAATCTTATTGGCAAGTCATCGTTTATGTTGTTAGCGTTCTCTCTAACATTGAACTTGATTGTCGGCCGCAGATGAAATTGATTGATACCTCTATAACGCTCTATGGATGGTTGTAATTGATTAAGTTGGAAAGGTGTGTTCCCAATTTCCCTAAGACCAAGATGTGTAGATGGTTATACAGCAATTAGTATGAAATTGAACGTTGCACTTCCAAAGTAAATTAATTTAGGTTACAAGAAGAGTTTTTTAAACAGTAGTTTTACTATTAAACTAATAAGAAACAAATTATTACTCTGTTTGTCAATATAAATCACCGGGCCTTAAGAAATATGGTGGGATAACGACCAGTAATTCAGGAGTGCCTATAGTCGCTATCCGGTTCTATAATAAGACCAGCCTCCATCATAACTATTCCACTGTTATCCGCTCAACTTCAATTAATATGTGAAGTAAGATAAAAATTAAAGTCCATATCTATACTGTAATCCAGGAGAACGAGAAATATAATAGTTTGTGTCATTCCGTCATTCATAAATGAGCACCCCTTTTTTATAAAAATATAAATTAAATGAAGGCTTTGTCATTCCTTTTGGAAAAAAATAATCAGAAAAACAGTTAGAATTAGAGCTTCATTGAGCCCATGTGATAGGTTAGGGCCGGTTCTCTCTTTGCTCTGGTATCTCATCAGTTAGAACATTAAAGTAGAAGTAAAATGGGAAAGGCTTTATTTTGGAAGTAAGTTTGAAAGTATCAGTCAAGTCTACAGTATTAACCTTTTAAGAATGGCTACGCGCTTGTATGCCAAGTGCCTACGCAGTCAATCGCACTAAATATGCAAGAGTAGACTTAAAATAAAAAAAAACATAGCGACTATTTTAATTTATTTATTTTAACCTTAGAAGTGGACGGAACATAGCTTAGATATTCTCTTATGAGTTTGCAATTAATTGTCAAATTTTCAATAATTATACCCACTTTTTCGTATTTCTAAACTCCTTAGGTATCATATAAATAATTTTGTGGAGCTTTAATGATTCTGATAGGGTTAAGAATTCCAACTATATTCTGCACAGGTAGTCAGTACCATAATTTGAAATTTATGAACGACCACTTGAATAACTACGCTCAGTTTGCACAAGCATCGAATTCTGTCGTTCCTGCTGAGTATTTAACGTAGTCATTGCTTGCGTGTTTTAACTTTTAAGCTATCCACCGCCTCTGACCTCTCGTGAGAGCTAAGTAGTTGCTCTGCGCAGGCATTTTCGTTTTCATATTGTATAGATTGTAACACTGTATTTATAATATACTACTGTAGGGCTATGTAGTATTGAAAAAAAAATATATTTCCCTATGTAATATAAATATGTAATTCGTATGTACTCAAGGAAATTATGAAGTGCGAATGAAGATTTCATACTTTTGTAGATTTTTTTAATAATAATAAATAGGCGTTTGACCGCTATCTCGTTAGGTATTACTTGATTTAATTTTTTTACTGTGAGCAAAATTATTTGCTTCTTTTTAGATTTAAGTATGACATTGAAGATAAGGAACAGTGGGTGCACTTGAAACAAAAATCATATTTCATTTGTTTTTATCTTATCTCTACTAGCTATATCAGGAAGACTTAACGTTAAATCTAGATCGCAATAGTTATGTAAATGCTACTAAATTGCACGTTAAATAGGAAGTAATTAAATGCTATGCTCTTGTTTTGCTAAGCGATGTAAATTTCGTAACTAATGCTTAATCGTAATATTTCCGCAGCCGAAAATCATGGGCGTTGCTAAGAACTTAGACAAAGATTATTAGACACTGTTAAATTTTTGTTTGATTAATAATGAATAACATTAATGAAATAGAAAAATATATTTTTCGGAGAACATTTATTCTGATTTAAAATTTTTGTAGGCATATTTTTTGTCTATTTCTGTAAAGGAATTAAATATAATACACAAATTCTAAGAGAGGCACCCAACTCTGACCACTCACAAGGTAATACGTGGGTGAACAAGATTATTTTAGGTAACTCAATGTAAGTTGAGATTTTGCTGATGGCTTTGGTAATTTCATGTGCTCGATAAGGAGATGTAAGGTCATAAAAATGGAGACAGAACGTGAATTCACATTCATTAACGTTGCTCTTAGGATCCTTCCTACGCGATTCACTTGGCACTGGTGACATTTTGCCTATTGAATAAAGCAATTTGGCAAATCAGAAACAAAAATCACCCGTTGGGAGGTCGCATTTCTAGCATTTTTATGACTGGAAATTTCGGTTTAATGATATTTGTGATATACCACCAGTTTAGTATTTCGTCTTAAGCTGTTTGTGTACATAGTTTTTTTACTTACATCTCAACCCTTATAATTTAACACATTTTAATATAAAGTTATTGATGTTTACACCGCTCTATAATATCCGTATTACAGATTTTGATTATCTGTGTAATTTATTCTTATTTATATTTGATTTTTATGTGTTTACGTTCGTAAAACAAAAAAAAAATTGGCTTGTATTTTACACAAACTCTTCATTTATCTTCAAGTATGTTTTAACATCGAAGCATCTCTAGTTTTGTAATAAATGTTTAAACTGAAGGCTGACTACCGTTACCTTCATGATGTAATTATGCCTAATATTCCTAACGCTGTGTACAGTTCTTGACATGGGAACTAATAGTTTCCCACAAGAGAAGGAGCGTGATGATCGTCAATACGGGACTCATAAACAAAGACTGTTAGGAGCAACGGGGCCGTACAAAAACAGGAACAATACCGACACGCTCTAACTCTTGCAGGAAGCAGGTGCGTCCGTAAGTTATTACTCTATGACCTCCCAGTACGATCACATATTGAATAGATGACAAGATATAATATAAGCCAAGGTGTAAAGCAATGTATTACAATATAATATGTGTAAAGCACTTAAAAAGACAGCAAAATTAATAAACTTTGAATAAAGAAAATAAAAAAAAATTGTTTCCGTTTCCTAGGAAAATAAAGCGATACAAACAGTCATTGCGTCAACAAATTGTTGTTTATATACAATATAGATAAATTTAATTGTACACTAAAAATAAAAAACAAACATAGTACAACAAAATAAAAATAAAAACGCCAAGTAGGTATTTTATTTATTGAGGATAAGTTCGATGGCACAACGGATAGCGCGGCCTACGACCACTTTAGCAACTTTTGGCAAGAGCGCATCATTGGTGAACCATACATTTATAATCAAGAGAAGAGATCCTTCTTGCTTCGCATTAAGCTGCTTAACTTTGGTTCCGGCTACATATCTGCCGTTGGTTAGATAAAAAGACGCTAAGCCACATTAGTATTTAAGTTTTAAATGCCAGCATATTTAAAAAAAAATTAGGAATCCTTTTTCTATTACTTGTAGTTTTTGTAATTGTAGTTGTTGAGCAAAAACAGAAAATATAAATATTTTCTGCTATTGTCGCGAGGTTTAAGCTAATGCACGGCAGCTATGCAGTCGTTAGAACGCACCACATTCGCATTGAAGAAACGAGGCTGGCTGGCTTATAATGACGAATATTGTTTATTTTTTGTTTAATTGCAGCTTTTGTATTGGTACAATAACAAAATGGGACACTAATACATAAATAATCATAATGTGATTCTACCAGAATTCTACTCTGCCAGAACAAGATCCTAAGAACATTTGTGCATAGGCCGGCCGGCATGCTGTCGATGCACCAGTCGGTCATATCAAATATGCCTTGAAACGATGTCTGTTTTCAGGTTCTAGCAGATGATGACAAAATCACTCAGTGCAGTTGTCATTTCCAAGGTAAATGGATATTGGCAGAAGGTAGATGGAACGATAGGATGCATTCGCGTTTAATAGTACAAAGGTATTCTGTAGATTTTATTAGTATTGTCTCCAACGAAAATTCTACCTGTACAGTACATAGTTCAGATGCAATATATTTCGTATGAGATAATTTCATGAGTACCTACACTATTTTGAACATTAATATATGATTATGTTAGTTATATAAATAGCGTAATACTTATAAGAAGTTTTTGTTATGATTGCGTGATTAAATTATAGATAAGAAGCTTCAAAGTCGGTTCACCTTGGAAATGGAATGTTACCTTTACAAATCAGACTAGATAGAAGCTTCGAACAAAGCCTGTAGCATTATTCTTTTTATGTCAGTCTTCGAAGGAATTCAAATCCAATTACGGCACGTTCTAAAAAGTCAGGATATTTTCTTTTTGTGTCAGTGAAAGCCTAGTAAGTGCATGTCAGTAGTTTCTTTTATCATAGGGAATTTCCACTCGAGTTAGAATGCAATACATAGTGTAAAAATGTGGTAAAATTACTATTACAGTATACGTTGTATGGCTACGTGGGCGAAGGGGTGATATGATAATGTTGTAAAAACAAAAAAACAGATTTATCAAGCGGAGACTTGTGAAGATAATTTTTGTCAGTTATTATAATTATTGTTAGTAAAGCTAATATAAAATGTTAAGTCAGATTCATTTTCTCATGATTAGCTGTAATATATGATTTTGGGGATATTGAGATTTTTTTATTTTTATGAATATTATATGATCTTCACTCTTAAGTTGTCCCGTTTACCTGTTTAATCACCCACATACCCTTGGTTGGCTGGAAGAGATCTCTTTTAGAGATAAGTCCACCATTGCTCACATATATGTAAATGTACTGTTTAATTACTTTATAAGTTCAAAAAAGTGTATAATATATCACAGAATAATATTGTGTCTTTTCAATACACATAGTGACATCAATTTGGAAACATATTGAGAAAAATTACATTATCGTGTTATTTTTGCGGGTAAACATATTCATTTCAATCGTACAATCAATCTCAATTTAAGTTTTATAACTGAGTTGAGTTAAGTGTAAGATTTTATCTCTTAGGAAACTCTTATTATTTTGTCCTGTCACTGAATGCTTTCTTGAAAGTATGACTAATGCAATGCCGTTGCTGGAATTACTAATTTAGCACTGAATAAGTTTTTTTTTTCAAAAAATTACATCCGTATGTAATGTCGATATACCGATGATACATACCGTTAATATTTTTATTAATCTTGTATACTTTTAAAATTAAGTTTGCAAGTCTAAAGATTCAAGGCGTTATTAAAGTGAACGAAAGAAGAAAGATACAGTAGTCGATGATTACTGGGTAATACTCGCCCATTTTTGTCCAATTCAAACAACAGATTAAATAATCGCGTTACAATGACATAGCTTTCGGGTAATAATTCATGTAACAAAGTTCCTTTTTAAATCGTTCATCAAGGTAGGCACAAAATGGAAGTTAATTAATAAATATTTCATTTATTTAAGGATTTTTATTGGAACTGACAAAAACTATAATTATAACAACATTAGTACCAATGCATTGTGAGTGGCGTTTTACACGCTGTTCTGTACTATTAATAATACATTGAACAGAATTCATACGATGTTGCCCATTGCGTTACTTATAATATAAAAAAAATGTATAATTTTCTCAATTTTAAGAAATGATCCGTTAATAATCGGTTAGAGAGATTTAAGAGTTTTGCTTAAACGTTAACGTGTTTTATGACTTTACAGTACTGGCGACAGCATATCAAGAATATATCTATGCGCTTCGACATCTCGACCTATAATATCTTAAACCATTGTAACCATCAACCGTACCTTCGAATTACGTGTATCATAGACGCGCTGAGACCTAATTTGATTCCCGTCACCAACTCGCCTTGATGACTGCATTCCACGGAGCGGGAAGTGAATTGGCTGTCAATATTATGTAGGAGTTGGTATTCACTTTTACTCTACTATATCAGACCCAGTTCAAATCCAGCTTAGAATTGCAAATAGATTCATTAAGGTCAGCATTTCATTAAGTAAGATACGATGTCGATAATACAATACAATACAAATTTTATTGATAACACTAGGAAATAACAGAAAAGAAATATAAATAGAGTGTTTCAATGGGCTATCTTAACGCTCAAAGCAATTTCTTCCAGACCACCTTTGGATGTATAGAAGCGTAAGAGACAGCGGTGTAAACTAAAATTAAAATATACTTAAGATAATATAATAATAAAATCAAATCTATCAGTATGTGGGAAAAAATCGTCAATTTCAACGACTATATAAAAAAGGGTCTCGGTAAAAAATAAGGAAATATTAAAATTATTGTTTCAGCAAAAAAAAATTAATTCACTATATTACGCGTTATGTATATTATTAAAAGTGAACACGACACAATGCCATTAATTAGGATGAGAGTAAATTGACAGAGAATACTTCTAACAAAGAGGTGCTAACTGGAGAGCAGCAATATAAGGTCGCGAACTTTACGATTGGGTCGATGGTAAGTTGATTAAATTGAACCTGATTGCCTCAGCGCTTATGATGCACGTATGTGAGTTGTGCAAGCGTCGCCATTTAGGGACGTTTGCTTTGCTGATTGAAACTCAATCGCCGGTGATTTTGAAATGTTGCCATTTGGCAATCGTAAGAGCTTCTTTAAGTGCTAAATCATCATAATTAAATTGATATAATGTTTATATGCAAATGCATGTGAATACGTAACTTAAACATAGATTGTGTTTTGGTTTAATTTTATTTTATTTGCATTTAAAATGCCATATTTCTATCTTAATATATAAAAATTCAGTGTCATAATGTATGTTCCCAGTGAACTCTTCACCAACTCAACCGATATTGATGAAAGTTGGTATTTATTTGTAATTTGGTCCAACTGAAGAGATAGGATAGTTTTTATTTTAATTTATAACACAGCAACGCGTGACCGAGTCAGCTAGTAAGATATAAAATAAGCATGTAGAAAAAAACGAACGCTTTGTCGAGCGTCTCGGTAGCTCAGCGGTCAGAGCACTCGCCCGGATAGCGGAAGGTCGTGGTTTCGAATCCTACCCGAGGGCTCGGAGGCGTGGTCGTTTTTTTCTACATGCATATTTTATTTCTTTTAGATTGTAATTATTTTTTTTTGCATTTACAATGCCATCTTTTTATAAGATTTAAAAAACGCCTATTAAAATCTCAAACATAGACTAGCTGACCCGGTAACGCTTTGCTATGGTAACGTTAATTGATACAATGGAAAAAGAGCGGGAAAAAGAGCGGGAAAAAGAGCGGACAGACAAACACAAACAACAAATTTGTGATAAATTATTATAATAGAAAAATACTAGAAAAAAATCGACTCGGGTCACAAGTGAATCTCAGGCAAATTTGTGTTCTCAGATTATAGATTGATGAAAGATAATTACGATGGATTTTTTGTGGAAGGAGTACTACCAAAATAGTAAACACAATTGTAGTTATTTGGATATTCAAAAGAATCATAAACAGGCTAAAGGAGAGTGACACTTTTGCTAAGAGGCGTAATTAAGTTTTTTCAGTCAGAAGAAATATCAATTATCAACGGTTCCAACAAAATTTTGGTCGAGAGGCGCTTACTTTCGTACATAAAATAGCTCATCTATCAAAGCATATATAGAAAGTAAAAAGAAACCGAAGCCATTTATGAAAGCTATAAATTAATGTTTTTAGGGAAACGGCTGGGTGGCGTTGCTATATGATCGCCCAAGCAAAATACAATGTAGTTGTTATATTAATAACAATCTGGTCATGTATAGACACGGATATTGCATCAACACATGTGGTTTCGGTACGACATGTCTATACTTATCTTCACTTTCACTAGAACCACCATAAACCTTTAATGTTGTGACACTTTGTATTTGAAGAATACGAATTAATTGTCGATGCTAGTAATCAAATCATTGCTACTAAAACAATAAGTCAGTTATACATAACTATGTAAAAAAACATCAAAACAATTTCGTTAAGTATTGGCTCAAAGATTTTTTACATAATTTTGAATAGCCATGAAGAACTTAATTTAAGGAAGTTATAAAATAATCTTACATTATAATGACTGCCCGTCACATGTATGTTATAATATAAGTACAAAAATATAAAAAGACTAGTGGACCCGACAGACGTTGTCCTGCCTGTTATTTTTACAGTATAGATAAATAACCTAGATACCGTCTGCAGCGCCATCTGCCGGGCTGATTTGTGAATCTAAACCATTCTCAGATCCCCTTGAACACACACAAAAAATTTCATCAAAATCGGTCCAGTCGTTTAAGAGGAGTTCAGTGACATACACACTCACAGAAGAATTATATATATAAAGATTAAACCAGTCACTTATTGTGCCTGACTGACGACCATTTAGTGCAACGGTAGCGATCCTGCCTTCCGCACCGATGGTCCTGGGTTCGAATCCCAGAAGGGGCAGATGTTTGTGTGATGAGTACGAACATTTGTACCTGAGTCATGGATATTTCATTTTAATAAATATAACATATCTATGTAACAAATATGTATGTCTATCCGTTACCTTAGTATCCATAACAAGCCTTATAATAAGTGCTTACTTTGGGCTAGGCTAATTGGTGTGAATGTAAGAAATATTAATATTTAAAAAAAATACGGTTTGCTGACTATTTTACGGCTACTATGTCATTTTAATGTACTATATAATTTTTAGTATTCAACCGATTTACGTATTTTTATTATAATATACATACGAGGGATAGTTCGTTATACTGTAAGACCCTTTTTTAGCTTCCTAAAACTAAGTTTTCACGTATAAAATAATAGTTGGTAAAAAATTAACTTAAAAAAATAAACAGGTTTACCACAATATATTAAAAATACCGTCGAATAGGTAATTACTAATTAGTGATTAATTTAAAAAAAAAACTATTGTAGTTACATATACAGGATTTTCTCGTTAACTACGTGGTAGTTTCATATTCATATTTGAAACACAAACATATTTACGGAAGGAGGTTGTAATATTATACGTAATTAAATAACTAAGCGATTGAGGTTAGTAGACAGTTTGTGAAATTAATTCAAACATCTGATATCGAATGAACTGTGTAACATGCACTGTAACAAAACACCATTGTGCCAAATTTTTGTTTGGCTTCGTTGTAGAATTTAGCAATAGGAACATTATATTATGGTGCACCTTAGTTTTGGTAAGGTAAACAGACATATATTTTACTAGTTAAATATTGCAGTAGCGCAAGGTTGTCTGTCAAGGTTGTGTGTTTAAAATGAAAACAGATATTGTAGAGTCAGCGACAAATTATTAGTGAAAACGCGGAAGCGATTTATTTTAGGTTTGTTTACATTTAAATACCAATCCCATGGACTTTTGTATTAATAGAACTGTAAATATTAGAATTTTATAAATTCCTCACGTCGTCATTATGTTTATAAAGTTAAAAACGAAAATAGAGTTCCAGTGTTTCATAAAAGGTATGGATCACGCCGAATTGTTGAGTTTGTTTAGTAAAATACGATACGATATATGATTTTGAATGAGTTACTCTTATTTGCTATATTTAAAGTTTATGACTATTTGTATCAGTGGCTCATAAATTATTGCTATATTCAAGTATGGATTAAATTTAAACGCATAAAATTATTAAAAGGCTTTCACATAGGTCACTAACGAATATCCAATTTATATTACAAGCACGTAATAAGGGTCTGCACGCCTTATATTAAAAATTATTATAGAAAGCATTGGAACGTGCTAGTGATGTCATATCACTGCAGTATGAAAGCTGCGCCTGCGCAAGAGAGCACGCTTTGACACTGTGCGCCGCGACCTATGCGCACGCACTTTCTACATATCGCCGTTTTTGCAGCATTTCGCGCACTCTCTTCATTAGTTGTAATGAGTTGGTAATGTTTTGTAGTAATCTCGATCGTACCGATGTTGTACACTAATAATGTCGTTTAATGTTCGTTCGAGTTCGAGTAATCTGTTCTGAAGCGATTTTCTATACATAGGTATATTTTAAATCCTCTATAAAGCGGTTGGACGTTAAAAAATTTTTCTTCTTCTGTAAATACAATAGGGGTAATTATTTTGCTTGTTTCTAATATTAAGACTTAGTTTTCTCGTTTTCTAACTGCATCGATTGATGTTTGTAGTCGTAAAAATAGGTCATGATTAATGAAAAATCTAATCGTTAACATAATTTGATCTCATTTTAAAATAAGTAGTTTAGGATATTTGAAATAATAATGATACGTTAACAGAGCTCACCCTGATTGCATTATGTGTCCACGAATGAAACAGTAAACCATCTTAATAGTTATAAGGCAGAAACTATCATATTAAATAGTTATAGGTCCATGTTTGATATTTAGTACTAAAGTAAGAGTTGAACAGTTAGGGTCAGACCAACCAAAGAGATTGTGTGTAGAAGAAATGTTGTAGTGTATAAACTTTAGTATTGTCACAGAGTAAAAGAAAACATGGATTGTATAAGTTGAAGCCTTGAACTTGTTTATAAGTATGGTGGGCAAAACTTTCGTTAGGACTTGCCTTTCGAGGTCGACGCATCGCTTACGGAATACAAATGCGCCTGCCGAAACGCATTGTAATGTAAAGCGTTAATATGACGAAAAAAATGAACTTAAAAGACTTTACTAATTAATATCTTGAGTTAAATAATGCGATAACTGTTATAATTACAAAAAATACACCTGAGAAAACAGCATATTATTATGGAAAAAATCTCTCTGTAATAAATAACCAGTGTTATACCGAACAGCTGCCTAGGCCAAAAAAGTACTTTTTTATAAATGGCAAACATAATAATCTCTCACGCTGCAGTGCATGGCGACGACGTCTACAGAATTCTAACATCAGTTACTTAAAACTTGTATAGTTTTTCCATTGTTCGAAATAGATAACCAGTTTTATAATATTTACTCAATGAATTTTATTCTATGAAAAACCAATAGTTGACTCCAATATTACTCTTATATCGACTCATCCATATAACAGAGTTCGATGTGATCATGTGAACATGACTAGTTTTTTAGCTAAATGGGACCTTATCTCATTAAATTAAATAAAAAAATCGATTTATCCATAGAACAGAGTTCGATGTGATCATGACGCAAAAAATATGTTTTTTAGCTAAATGAGATAAGGTCTCATTTAGCTAAAAAAACTAGTCATGATCACATAATCACATCGAACTCTGTTCTATGGATAAGTAGATAAATTCATTTTGACATCGTTAGCCGTAACATATTTCATTAAGAATTTATCAGTATGTAAATCAACAGCAACATTTTCAGACTTCACTTAAGACTTCTTACACACTAATGTCCTGCGTGAAATCTTTGTAGCTAAATTGAAAAACGTGTAACGACAATATAACATATCAATCATAATTAGTAAATCAAGAACACCATAATGACGAAATAGCGGTTTCTAGAGCGATATTGAAATTTAGCACGAAAGTTGAGTAACTAATTAATGACAAAATTATCGAAATTCTGTACCTAATACAATTTCAAAAGTAAATTTGCGACACTCAATTTCTTGTGATTTAATCGTGTTAGTCGTTAAATATACCAGTTTTTTTCGTAACCGTACCGTTGGTAATAAAATAACATTCACACAAATTAGCCTAGTAAGAAATCAGAAGTGCTACTATTAGCTTAGCAATAATCATTAGAATTAAATAATTTACATAACGGTTAATGCATTTCTTATGCTTTTATTCAGGTATTGAAATAAAGTTTGTTTCCATTGTATTACTTTGGACATACAATATTTATAATGCATTTTGAAAGTAATTCGGTTTTTATTTTATGTAGAAATAGTACAATGCCTACTAAGTTTTCGAACCTTGCAATCACAGCTCACAAACTATACGAAAATTCGTTCAGTATGTTCAGTATAAAAAAAAAAAAATTGTTTGTATATGTGTACACGCATTCTTCTGTTTATTACCTTGGGTTTAAAGATACCATTAAAGGAATCATTGCACAAATATGCATATCGAAACAATTTTATTGGTAGGAAACGACTTTACGTATGTACTTATAAAATATGTATTATAGATACGCAATGTAATGGAGGTAGCAACCAATTGCGTGTGCCGTAAAGTAGCCATGTTATATATATATATAAATTATAAATATTTATAAATCGGAATGTTCATGAATTCATGATTATGACATTGTCAATTCGTTCTTCAATGACCCCATATCTATTAATATTATAGGAATGGACATACACAAAAATAATTATAATATTGAGTATGTCATTTTGAACCCTAAAGTACACTTTTATGTAAAGAAGTAAGGAAAACTGATTATTTTTAATAGGTGTGTATATAGTAAATTATGGTGAATTTAAATAATTTATATTGAAAATAAGTAATTCCCAACGGTGGGTTTTAAAATACTGCACACGATGGCATTTAAATTCAAATATCGTAATTTTTGATAATATGCATTCTGATGATTTCACGTAACGATTTACAACACCGAATAAAATACTTATACAAGCGCCAACCAAGTATATTCCTTTATGTAAAAATTGCTTAACATTAAAATATGCAGTTTTATGCATAAAGTAATTTTTAATAATCAGCCTTACGTTTGTATTAAAGAAATCATTTTTATGTATTTTATATAATGTGAAGCATTGCTAGCTTTGTACTGTTTAAAACGTTCAGAAATTCATTCGTGTATTAATTGCTAATGTAAAAGCAGAGTATGTAAATATTTTCTTTATGTTGTTGGTTAATTGTTGAATATTTTCATAAATCTTTTATAGTGCAAACAGAACATTTTCTAAGGATCCTGCGTTTGTGTTAAAGATAGACCTTTGGAAAGTACTGCGGCACTCAACTTGATGGTAGTCGGTAGAAGAGGCTGCGATGGTCCTAGCAGCGATGAACATCATACGAAGTCAAGTCAGAGTCATTCACTCTTGAAGCCGATGTATTAAATACATTAAATATTGCACGCGATGTCATTTAAATTCAAATATCGTAATATTTGATGATATGTATTCTGCTGATTAGGCCGATGATTTCAGGTAACGATTAACAATACCGAATAAAATACTTATACAAGCCCCAAATACGCCATAGTCCTTACCTAAATCAGTCTTAAACTCGCACAGAGTTTTCTTTATTACATTATCTTATAAAATCTACGATGGCACTTTGGTTTGGCTAAAATTACAAATTACCTTCATACATTTTTAAATAAAGAATATTAATCATGATCTTTCTTTCACCTGTTCACCTTCAACTCTATAGATTCTGTGTATACTATTTTGCCAAGAACTTGAAAATCTGTGTTTCTGTCTGCTATTCTGCGTTGTTCTTACTTAGTATTATATAAGACAGGATTTTTGCCGTAATATGACAATAAGGCTCCGATTATTCGAGATAGTTATATGTATAGTTAAAGAAGAACATACCTTGACCTTATTAATGACCTTGAAAGTAAAAAGTATAAGGCTAAAATTCTGCACTCACCAGCATTTGAAAATCTCAGCCAGTTGTACTAGTTACATAAGTTGTTGCCACTTGATGACTTACCTGATGATTAGTTGCTGGGGTAGCACTCTGAGGCGGCACAGATTGCACCGGCCTCGCTGGCTTAACAGCAGCTCGTTGTAAGGTCGCCCGCTTCACTGACACCATCAGCCAAACATCTTCCACTCGTTGTGCAACCTGGTTAAACAATTTAGGAACTTTTGAGATTTCAATCATTTATAGTAGATTTTTTATAATGGCAGATAACTATTGATCAAATCAAATATGTATTAATTTAACCTTTGTTTTATACTATTATATTTATACAGATTATAAAGTCGTGATGGTGAATTGATGACACAAGTAATAGTAAAGAAAATTCTTCGAAAGATTTTTTAATTTAAATACAACAGATTTTTTGAACAAGCTTTTATTTACTTTTACTTGTCCCGGTGTCTGTAATGAAATCTTGCAAGTTAAATTTGACACACTTCCCGGTTTCCGATTGAGCTGATTTTTTGCAGGGATATGTATATTGCGTGACACTGCAATATAATGGTGACATGGAGCTGATCTGATGCTAGAGTTGAAATGTGGCCATAGGAATTCCGCAATAAAACGACACAACCCCATCGAGTTTGGGTTCGTACGATTCGTATTGACGAGTACTTTGATCCTATATGATAATCAGGGTATGATGCTAGAGCTGGAAGGTTGCCCGTAGGTTATCCGTAATGAAAGTTAATTTTAATTTAAAAGTCACTTTTAACTTTGGAGTTGGTTTTAAAAACAAGTAACTAGTAATAAAAGTCTGTTTTTAAAAAATATATTTTTTATAATTAATGCCACTATCACCAGTACTGCATAGTTATTTCATATGGTTAAAAATATATTTGTAATTTACTTTTAATTAGTGTAAGTATAAAAAATAGTCTAAACAAATGAGGCCTACTCAACTACATGATACCTACAAAATACATACTGCACTTTTCACGTAATCTTCTATTAAACTACGGTATTGTACAAAAAAACGAAACAAATAGGTGGTTGATGTTAACATTAGTGAGGCAACATTCTATTGAAATTTGAATTGTCAAATGAATTTCACACACTTTCTCAGAATTTGATTACCTAAGTAAGAACTCACCTTAAAAAGGCTCACGTATTTCCTTTATCGAATATTTGCTGGAAGTTTAAATCTACACTGCATATATTGCAGTATTTTATAAATGGAATAAATATTTTTATTTTTTTAATATTATTATATCGAACGGGTTCGCTCTCTTCTTCCTCCCATTCGAGCCCGGAGGCCAAGAAAGGATCTACGATGGAACGAGCTAACCCATGAGCTAAGGTGTTAAGGTCACCAATTTGCTGTCACCAATGAGCCTCTCAGCTCTGCGCTGAATCGTGTCCAAGTGCAAGTTGGTATTTTGCTGAGCCGTCTCAGAGGTGGCTGCAATATTTCAAGCAAGAGCGGACTTGAGCTTTATAGAGTTAAAACCTGTCCCGGCATTAATGTACTTCATAACAATAATAAATTATGGACAAATCACAACAATTACATAGTCCCAAATTGAGGAGAACTTGAATCATGGATTGTAAATAATCTATATGATACGTAAGTATATGACTAGGAATAATTGCTTATGCTTACTTACCACACAAACAGATGTCCTTACCAGGGTCACAAGCGGTGAAATTAGATTCGATTCCGATTTACATTTAAAGTAAATCCCCGATTATATTTATATTGATATAATTAAATCGGTTTTGCAGATTGTCTTAAACTAAAATAGTATAACATCGATAGAACTAGAACTTATACAACAATATTTATACAACGTGTATTATTATGTAAAGATGATTAACAACATAAAACGGTAATAACGGTTTAATATTTAAAATAACCGAAAAAATCATAGTTTTTATGTAAAATTATTTATACATTAATAGGTACCGTCTACTGGGCGCCTTGAGGTCGTCTTCGATTTTCTTCCTTACAAGCTTTTTATTCTTTGCTTACCTAAATAATTAACACAATGGTTTCGGTGGTGTAGATGGCTTTAGTGTGACACGGAGCTAGCTAGGCATCTTTGTGCCTCCCTTCCTTTATATTTATTACTCGTTTTCCTAACTTACATGAGTGATCGTCGCCCTTGTACCTTCCGTGTTAAACAGCGTAAACAATTTATCGGATGCTGTAAAAGTTATTATCTTTCTGAGTAAACTTCTCATTTCCTTCAATAACTTTGTCGCAGTTTTTTGTTTTACTTTTTAGGGTGCATACAACTTATGCTTACGCTCGGACAAACCTTTTTGTCAGTAATTTTATATAACCTTATAACCAGCATCTTCATCTGGTGTAGATTACTTTATAAATATCTCACGGAAATGCGCTCTTACACCAAAGCGCCACAAGTATTCCTTCCTTTTTATTAGTTATCCTCTTCATTTAGGTATCTGATTGACCAGCGCCCTCTGGCATTGTGAAGCTGAAACTCTTTATTTCTACTGGCCTCTTTGTTAACGTTGCTTTTCTTACGTGAATAACCAATACACTGGTATATTAAGTCGAAATAACACTGAGATAAAGGCTCCTTGCGTCTATTCCACCATTTGCATGGAGTGGTCCTCCTCACTTACCTGAGTGACCAGCGCCCTGGTTTCTTGTGTGGCCGACTGCATGAGCATCTCGCGAAACTGATCGGGCGCCGTGAGGCCGAAACTTCTAGCATCTTCCAGTAACTTGTCCACAGCTATGAGCCCACCTTCTCCTGCCAGCAATTCAACGCCTGTCGCACACCATTCGTTTGCCTGTAAAGAAATTGATGATGACAAAATTTATTAAATTACTAATCAATGGTTCCAAAGACATAATTAACTTGTATGTATTATCATTATAGATCGGAATTTGCAGATTTTTTTTGTTCATTTATCAAAATAAAATATAATTAAGGTGCAAAAGCACTTTAATTAATACAACTCATCATAACATGTTCCCTACTTAACACTAACACACTAACATTACCACAGCCTGTGATTACTGCAAGTCCAACATTTCTAATGATAATCCATTAAATTTGAAAATTGACACTTTGATTAATAACATTACACTAAAAAGTAAATTCCAGTTAAATCATTTACAATTGCGTACTTCTAGTTTCTAAATCACTCTATTAATTACGTTACTTTTATTATAACTAATTCAATACTATTAATACCAGCACTTTTTTGAAAAAGGTATGTTATTTTTATAATGAAGTACATACGATCAATCGACGCCAGTCTCTGACTTATCTCTCTCTCTCTGTATTTAATAGTATATTCAAATTGTATGACCTTTAGAAGCTTATTAGTTGAATATTCTTTGTAAATGCCTTTATTTATTATAATTTGCTACCTTTAAAAAGAAAGAATTAAAGGTTAAAATATCTTTATTCTGCTCATAAATGCTACGTATCAATTAATTTAGTGTTGCCCAAATTCAGTCTTGGTCTTGCAGTCTTGGTCTTGTTCTTGCGTTTTTGCAAGACCAAGACCAAGAACAAGACCGCGTATTTTTAGCAAGACCAAGACCAAGACTGACCGTGCAAGACTTGAGCAAGAACAAGACTAAGCCTGCAAGACTCTTGCGTCTTGCAGCTAGGACTTAGCGCTATTTCACGGAGTAGTTAGGTGTAACAGTTCGGTGTATAGGTACGCTTAGGAATTCTATGAGACGCAAAAAACTGTATCAAAGAATATGAAAAACTGGATCTATGCGCATTACGACTAATACCATAAACATACCTACATAGCGAATAAAAAAATATCCATTAAAATCAAACTGAGTGCATGCATAGTTATGTTTTAACCATCGGCACTTTGATAATGCGGCATCAAAGGTTTTGTACTTACTTCTCAAAGAAATTTGCTGCTTTTCGGAAGCACATGGTTATAATACACGCGCCGGCGGCTTCTTTTGAAATCATATACAACAATCGTTGCCGCCGCGCCGAAATCACAACATTTGACACTATTTGATTGCCGCCACAGGGCGTAGGCGTAGGTATACTCATGCAAAATAATTTCGAATTTTAAGAGTACCTACAGGTGTTCCAAAGAATAAATAAGTTTCAGAGTGCTTATAATGAAAATGAATACATTATACTGATCACGCAAGTAGTATTATGATTAGAATAAAATGGTAAGGATAGGTAGTAGATGTCATAATAATTTATTCTAGTAAGTATATATTATAATATTGATTATATGGTTTTAAACTAATTACTTAGGTACTATTATTGTACATTTAGTCATTATATTTCTTAAGTTTTTACAAGAAAAAATAGCAAAAAAGTGTTCAAATATCACCCGTTTGATAAATATTGTAGCCACTTTTAAATATACTTGAAACGTGTAAAAAAATTCTACATAATTAATAAAATAATATAAAAAGCGTAGGTACTTACCTACTAATAAAATAAAAAGCCTGCGATTTATTATTAGTAAATAATCACGGCAGCCGAGAGTGTGTCTCCACTTTTGAATACATAAATCATAACCAGATCACTAGAGCCACTTCAAAAAAGAAATTTGTAATTCCTAGGGTTCAAAATTATTTTGGTGACAGAACTTTACAGAAGCGTATACCATATCTTCTTAATTCGTTGCCCGAAACTATTAGATGTGAAACGGATAAAAATAAATTTAAAAAAATATTAAAAGATTATCTGATGACTACTATTTAACACAACAATTGTATGTTTTTATTTATTTTTTTGCATTCACAATGCAATATTTCTATAAGATATAAAATACGTGTGTAAAAAACAACCACGCCTCCGAGCCCATCTGAGGGCTCGGAGGCGTGGTTGTTTTTTACACACGTATTTTATATCTTACAACAATTGTATCTTATTATTATCACCGCTAAATTTTCCTTCAGTTTGTTGTAATTCAGTCTAAATCCAATTATTGTGCACTTAACTTTACCTGATACAGTTATAGTTGTATTATATACCTACATAATTATAATTATAAGCTAAGAGACTAAAGATCCCTCAGTCAAACCGACAAGTCGGTTTTGTGGGACTAAATTGTATCTTTGTATTTTTTTTTCTTGTATATGAAATAAATAAATAAAAAAAAATAAATAAAAAAAAAAAAAAAGTATTTACAAGCAGTGCCCGCGACTTCGCCCACGAAGAATAGTAACTTTGGAGGTATAGTGACGTTCAGGATTTATTTATTTATTTTAAAACTTCTGTCATCAAACATACAAACAAACTCTTCAGCTTTATAATATTAGTATAGATTAGTATAGATGTACGCCAAAACATTCACTTATATGTAAAGAATAGTGATTGGCACTAATTCTTTACATATATTTTATTCACGCGTCGCGTCTGTACAAGTAGGTAATAATCTGTGTTTGTACGCCGCACGCGGCATCGTTTGATTTGCGGCGGCATCCTTTTAATAGAGCCGGCACGTGGCGAGGCGGCGCGGTAGAAAGCAAGGAAACGTACTATAAACAAAGGAATTATTTTAATTCCAGTCATTTCCAATTGAGCTGTGCTTCGAGTCTAACTTAATAATTGTTTTTACTAATTCTTGTTGTTTTCTAAAAACGTATCACGTGTACAATTTAATATGAGTGACGAAGATTCAAATTATTCTAGTCCGAGTAACGAGAGTTTGAGTCACAGATCTAAAAGACCCAAAAGCAAATTTGAGGAGTTTTTCGAAATAATTCATGCATCCCAAACTGCCTTGTGTAAATTGTGCCAACATAAAAAGACTGAAATAAAAATGAAAAACAGAAACACTTCAGGCTTAAGGAAACATCTAATATCTTTCCACAAAAAGGAATCACAAATATTTCTTCCTGTTAAACCAAAATTAAGTGGAGATATCACAAGCTTTTTAGTAACCGCTGGAAGAAGTGGACAGGTAAGAATATATTTTTTTTATATGAAAACTCCAGGAACTCAAAAAAGTCTTTTTTGAACAAATGACTTTAAACTGACTTCGGAATATTTTATAGATATTGATAAAATAGTAATACATAGGTACATATTTCGCGTCATTTTTAACAATGGTCGAAATTGTCGCTACGGGAATTTTAACTCCGCGTAGCTGTTCATGCGATACTTTCAAAAACGCCATTAACTTACGTAAGTATTTTTGAGTTAGTGGTGTTTTCATCTAGGGGTGCGACATATTAAGTATGTAATTATCGTCTTAAATATTTTTATAAACACCTATATTTTCATTTGTTTTCATAATCGGCCAGTAACAACTAAGTACTTTATTTTGGTAAATTACAGTACAGTGCAACCTTAATATAACAAATGTCAATTTAACGATTTTCTCGATTTAACAACAACAAACCTCCTCCTCCTAAACGCTCAAACCTAGTATGTTTTAAATAATAACACAAGATTTATTGTTTTATTTCAGTCGGAAAACAGCAGTGACAACATCACGACAGCTACAGTTGATTGGGTAGTGAAAAAATATCTTCCCTTCTCATTTTTCGATGACGAAGCTACACAAGTATATTTTCGACGTATTTGCCCTAATATGGAGTTTCCTAAAAGGTCTACACTTAGAAGGAAAGTCAAAGAGCGATTTGAAGAGCTCCAATTTAATCTCAAGGAACGACTTCAACAATTATCATCTAAAATGTCATTTACCATTGATGGGTGGACGTCAATTGCTGGTAGGAGTTACTACGGGGTTACTATGCATTATATAGACAACGAATGGAAGTATCGATCTGTAGTTCTTGATTTTATACCATCACGCGGTCGACATACTGGGGAAGATATTGCAACGATTTTCCATGAATGTTTATTGGAATATGGCATAATTGATAAAATACAAGGTATCACGGTCGACAACGCAACTGCAAATACCAAATTTATGTATGAACTGGGCAAACAGTTGCCACACTTTGATTCAGACAATCAACATTTCCGGTGCTTTGCTCACATTTTAAACCTTGGTGTACAAGATTTATTAGAGACCTTAGCATTACACTGTGAGTCTGACACTAACGCGCAAGATCAGCAGTATGAAGACTATGCAGACGAAACTGAGGAAGATGAAGAATATGCACCAAATATTGCTGACTCGCGTACATCTGTAACAAAGTTACGCAGTATTTCCAGTAAAATAAAAAGAAGTGAGATAGTGAAGAAGAAGTTTCAGTCTGCTTGTGAAGCAGCTGGCGTGCCATCAAATCTAAATGCCATTCTTGACTGTCCAACAAGATGGAATTCCACACATGATATGATTGGATTTGGTTTAAAAGTGAGAGCGGGCATTAACATATTGTGCAGTTCTGTCACCGAATTGAATGATTTTCAAATCACAGCTAGTGAATGGCAGGTACTCGAAAAATTACATAAATTTCTAATAAACTTTAAACTTTTAAGTACAAAACTTGGTGGAGACAAATATGTTACATTACCGCTAGTCATTGTATCATTCAATCTCTTGCTAGATAAAATTGAATCCATGGTAAAACAGTTAGATGAGAAACCTAATCGATCTGAAGTGGATGAAAGGCTCATTCTAGCTTTCCAAGCAGCTCGAGACAAAATGCTTAAACATTATAAGAAGAGCAACTGGATTTATTGTACTTCTTTAATTTTAGACCCAAGGCATAAGGCTCAGACTTTTGACCTGACAATGTGGGGGAAGCAACTTAAAACAGAAAGTCTGCGCAAGTTCAATGAACTTTATGAAGAATATAAAAGTCTACACTCACTGAACAAATCTCTGGAATTGCCAAGAAAAGAAAATAAAGTATGTGATGAAGATGAAGACATTATAGACTTTGATAAACTCTATGAATGTCCCTCGACGTCATCTGGATCTTGTCTTCAAGGCTTAGTGATAGACGAGTTGGAGGAGTACCTGAGAAAACCAAGAACTGCCAGCTCGGAAGACATTTTAGATTGGTGGAGGACGCATGAGACAGAGTATCCGACTTTATCGAAGATGGCCCGTGATTTTCTCTCAATACCTGCAACTTCAGTACCTGCTGAGAGATTATTTTCTAAAGCATCATTAGTAATTAGAAAACATAGAAATAGGTTAAGTGATGAGTCAGCCAGATGGTTACTTTGTATTAATTCTTGGTCAAAAGAATTGATATAAAGTAACATAACCTAATGATAAAGCTGTTGTGTACTGTTATGTTTGATTTGTGTTGTATTTTATTTTTGATTGAAATAAATGATAAATCATAAAACTCTTTTATTAAATTTCATGCAAGTTGAGGGTTCAATCTCTTTCTAGACAGACATTGTTATTTAAAATACAGTCAAGTTATTGTAATTAATTTGTTTTTTTACATGTTTTAGCAAATGTAAGCTTATAAATCATAAATGTTTATTAAGAAACAGTTACTTCCATGGAAAACGACATATAGGTCAGTTGATTTTTCGACTTTCTTATCAAATCTTCAGTTATTTATTAATCTGATTGATCTTTACTATGGCTATGTTAATTCAAGCTCACAATGTTCCAATTCTAATACGTTTTTCTAAGATTTAAAGTAAACTTTAATAAATAGCAATAGACTAATAGGTAATTGCAAGACTTGCAAGACTCTTGCTGCAAGACCAAGACCAAGACCAAGACTGCAAGCGCAAGACCAAGACCAAGACCAAGACCAGGTGTATTGGCGCAAGACCAAGACCAAGACTGGCTAAGTCTCGTCTTGTTCTTGCATTTGGGCAACACTAAATTAATTACTTGCTAAGGTAGGAAGTTATAGAAAATAATAAATAAAAAAATAAAAAACAACGGATTGTACTGCGGGAGTGCCGGCAGAAGTGAATACGTGTACATTTTTGATATTTTGGAATGGTTAGGGAATAATTTCGCACGAATTGCTTTAATTATCAGTATAAAAGTACTATCAATTATGTGAAAAAATACAATATTCATTTATTGCGCTATCATACATAAACAAACACACACGCACACTCGCACAAACGCCCTGCGCCGCTTAAACAAAACAGCAGGAACAGGCATACATTTACGCAGCGCGGTAGAAAGAGAGGGGGATATTACTTCCTCTCCTACGCCGCGCCGGCGGTCTCCTCTCCCTCCTTCTTACGAATTTAGGATCAGATCACGTGTCCTGATGCGAGATTAACATTTTTACTCATCCCAAAAAGTGCACAACGCCGCTAAAGAAGTTTTCATTTCAAAAAATCTTACATTCACACCTATCAGCCTAGCCTAAATTAAGCACTGCAAGGCTTGTGTTATGGATACTATATATTGTGTTATGGTTGTTATGGAAAATAAATCAACAACAAAAATTAAACAGTGTGCATGTTTTCATCAAAATTATGGTTACGTGGTCATATTTGGGAAACGTGTAAAGGACAATAACTTGTATAACTATAAGTTTCATAAGTTTAAAATACGACTAAAATAGCCACAACCCCGAGGGTTTGGAGACGTGGTTGTTATTTTATAGGCATTTTAAATCTTACAAAAATGTGGCATTATGAATGCTAATAATAAGAAAGTAGATTATAGAGGTAATCTTAAAAAAGGTTTACTGATCTCCTGATACTGACTGCATTATAAAAATTACACACAATTAAATATTATTTGTACCTTATCTATCCTGTCCATTAGTTCTCGAGCCTTCGTCAACAGCGTATTTCGTTTCTGTATCTTGTCAATAAGTAGCGCACTCGTTCGTCTTAGTTCTTCACATTTTGATTCTATATGGTCCACAGAACTTAGGGGGTCTTGCATTAATTTCTCACCTAGAAAACAAATTTAGCTTATTCTTAAAGCCTTTAGTATCGTTTTATTTCTAAATCTTTTATACTGCAAAAAATAATTGAAGGCGTGTATAAAAAACTGTGCTCAAACTACATATGTTCGCGCCATATACATAAATTGAGTCAAACCATAAACAATAAATGCGCAGAAATTGCTTTAGCGAATTTTGAATTTGCTACTGCGCATGTCACGTGATTTCAAAACCAGGTTCCATTTGAAAAGCGGGGGCAATGAACCAATTTCATTCTTAACCACCATAAGGGCTTTTAAGTGAGAAAAAAGTTTGCAACCGATTTTCTTTTGTTCGCTGTCGTATTTATCGATTTTCGCAAGTTGGTACCTTTTAGTGATGTAGTATTACTTAATAAATAACCTATAATGGTGACACCGATTTCACTTGAATATAAATTCTAGGTAGTTAGCAACCAGTTATTAAATTTAAAATATATGTCAATAATCTATAATGTTATTTAAATTGAACAGAATTTTCTGATAAGTTATGAAATTTTAATAAAGACACTTTCCACAGTAAGCTTTGTCAGAAATTCAATCGAAGCTTCCTACCATCGTCAATAACGGAGGATGCTGTATCAAGATCACAGTTGCACAGCTTCTCAAAATCCGTAGCCTCTTGTATAAGACTCTCCACTCTGTTGGCTGTTTCACCAACTTCGGTCATGTCACATGCGGTCTTTAAATGTCCATCTAAAGTTGCCTACAAAATACAAGTACTCAATAATAATAGCACAAGATAGTTAATATAATAATATACCTATTTTATTATACACCACAAACAAAAAGGCAGTGATTTTATTTGCTCTTCGATTTTTTAACTCAAAATAGGGAATTTTTATATTGGTATGAATTCGAAATGGAGTAAAAATGCCCGACCCACGTTACATTAATATTTAAACAGAGCTTAAAACTGACCTTAACCATTTCGAAACATGTAATTTTTACAAATAATTAACGCCATAGATTATAAAAAAAAGTAAATAGTCTAAATAATGGACGTACCGTGTAAATAGTCAAACTCTACATTAGTAAAAAAATAAAACAGAATTATTGATTAAAGTCTCTTTCGTAAAAGGTCCGATTGACATTTAAAAGCATAACCTTATCAACTTGTGTTAATTTATGAAAATATTAAATTATTTAATTTTTTTCCAGCAGTGGTTAGAAAAATGTATTAGATATCATGACAATGGATATGGTATGTAATTTTCGGAAATGTAGACGATCTCTTTCAAATCAAGCATGGGTGACTACATGTTCACATGCATTTTGTGTAGAACATGGCAAGAAGGAATTTAAAAGAAACTCAGACAATTCATTAACATGCCCAGCTTGTGGGAACGAATTAGGAGATAAGTTTGACGTGATTCAAGCAGACCTGAAGCCAACTGAGACTTTTAAGTCTATAGTCTTAGCCGGACTGAAACCAGATACTATCATGGATGTCGCGATGCGAGCAATGTCATTTTGGTCATATCAAGTAGAGCAAGAGACTCTTTACCAAGAAAGTATGGCAAAACATGCGAGAGAAAAGCTTCAGTGCTTAGAAGAAATTAACACATTGAATTTACAAAAACTAAAGGCTGAATTAGAGAATTGTAAACGTAAAATTACATCATTACAAACCGAATACAATAAAAAAAGGAAACAGGCTGAAGAGCTTAACGCATGTTTAGAAGACAAAAATAGAAAAATTCAAAAGTTAACATATCAACTAGAAGCGCAAAAAAGAAAAGATATCAGGACTGATTTTGAACCAAACAATCAGGAAAGGTGTTTGGATATTTCAGACCTAGTAGGCAAGCGAGCCGTTTCTGAAGCATTTGTATTCAGGCCAACCAGAGAAACCGAACAATCTCATCAAATATGTTCACCTAAAACGCCTTTGTTTGATTTTAGGAATAAAAACAAACAGAAGCAACGTTTTCAATTCCGACCCGTAGCTTCTTAGTAAAAAAAGAAAGCAAGTAGAAATACATATATAAGATAAAATTAAGTCATAGCAACACACCTGCATTTGTTTAAAATTTAATAAAAATGTCCTAAATTTAAGCCAGTGGTTTAATTTTGTGGAATGTTTTTGCCAGAAATTATCAAATTGTTTTTCAGTCTCTTCGAGTTGCACCAATAGCCTGAAATAAGGTTTTGGATTATATATAGTGGAACCATGTATGTATATATACATATATAAATATATATAATTGATAAATAATTTAATTGGTTTCGTATAAAGGCATTTTACCTTTCAACGGCAGCGACATGACTAATTATATTATATGTAAGATTTGGTTTTCGCACTTGCGTCAACAACTCTTCGCCTTGCGCTGTTGCTGAGGTTAGTTCTGTTTTTAAAGCTTTATACCTGTAAAAAAATACGCCTGATTACAAAAATATATATTACAGAACATTGCAGAACCATGCTCAGAAAACAGGAACAGGTGTTGATAATATCTTGCAGATCACTTATTAACTACTGGAGACAGGTAATAAGTGCATGAAAGTATTTTACCGTATATAATTACTAGCTGTGCCCCGCGGTTTTACCCACAGATTAAGAAGGGTCGTAATGTGATGTTAAATTGCCTTTAACCCCCTTCCTCAACATGTTGTATATATAACCGACACGTTGTATATATTTCCAGAGATAAGCACGTTCAAACAAACAAAATCTTTTATTTATACTAGATGACCCGGCCACGCGTTGCTATGGTAACGTTAATTGATTATAAAAACTTATTCTTAGGCTTATGGTAACAAACACACAAAATATTATTATTATATAATGTACTGATTATGATATACTTTAAGTAGTTTATTGGTAATTGTTTATTAAAAGTAAACATTAAGTTAATAAATAGAACCGTTAACAATAAAGTGAACTAACCTAGATTCTTGAGAGTCTAACAATTCTTTGGTTTGTGTGGGATCGTTGCCCATATCGCAGTCGACAATCTCGTGCATAAAGCTATCGAGCTTGCCCGATATCTCCTTCATTAACGTAGAGAATTTATCTAAAGCCTGCAAATATAAAAAATATATATATATACCCAAATTTACAATACTTAGATGCATTTCATAGTATAAGTTATGCTCAGCATTCCATGATGGCGATCAGCTCATAATGGAAGTTCCAGGATTTCAACACAAGTTTCAGTGCGCAAGGATAAACATCATTGTAGAATCAACAGTTTTTGAAATATTTTCTACAGGAATTTACAAAACATAAGATGAACTCTTTTGATGATTTCATTTTTAGTTAGCAGATATTTTGCAAGAAAATAAAAAAATATATCGTAGAAGTGGGTGTCAATGAAGGTACCTAAAACCCATTAGAGCAACTTTATTATTTTAAATTTTACTACTAAGGATACGGACTTCTGATTCCTAAGGCTAGCACTTACTATTCGCTGTTGTATCCACTCCGAGTGTGAATATTGCAGCTCCCCTCCGAGGTCAGGGGTCAGTTGAGATCTATCAAATTGCTCGTAAAGCTCTTCCACAGAAGAGCACACGTGCACTTTAAACCTGAACTCTTCCTTGAAGAGCTTACTGCTGACTTCAGACAGCGCCTTCTGTATGAAACTGGCTGGCCGTAGAACGTATACCGCATGTATTATGCCAGGAAAAAACTCCTGGAAATTATAACACGCAAATTAGCATAGTATTAAAAAATCAAAAAAAATTAGCACGGTATTAAAAAATCAAAAATCGACTGATAATATTCCATACTTACAGAAATTCTTAACAATACTGATTTCACGGAGTTCCACCTGTCCTTTCTTCTGTCTATAATTATGTGGAAACCCATATCCGCTTCAAGAATTCTGTAAAATATTGAAAATACAATTTATCATACTTGTAAGGAGCTACGAAATCCGCAGAAGCCCCTGTGTTTAGAAATTTCTCTACAAAGAACTGATTTGCAAATACAAATGGTTGTTTGCTACATGTGATCTGGATGAGGTCCACATATGGCAAGGGTGATCAGAAGATATAGCAAGTGGAAGTTGCTGTGGGTTATTAGAGATGTCGAACGACTTTTAGGATTATTTGTGTATCAAGTAAGGGTACTCACGAGGGTACAGAGGTGAGGTAAAGCAGCAAACGGCGGTACTCGGGCGTGGTCAGCAGGTGGAAATTCCCGTGGTCGGGAAAAGTAACGAGGGGGCGGTGGTCCCGCGCTAGGCCCCCGGTAGCCAGAGCGTACTGCGGCAATAGCAATTCGCCCACGCTGCGGCCCTCGTCGGCCTCGCTCCCGCATCCGTCGCATTCCGCTTCTGAAATAAACAAAAAATCATAATTATTAATTTTTTAATAGAAAAAATCGACTCGGCTCACAAGTAAATTCTCAGGCGGAATTTTATGAGTGTTGATTTATCACAGTGTTCGTTTTCGTAAATAATTATTGTTATGGTTAAATTATTTAAAATCATGGGGCCCTAATCTAAGTTTTCTGGCAAACCTGGTCAGATGCTACAGCATCTCGCTGTAACATATAGCATATGCGATTAGAATCACTAAACTTATACCTGCTTTGGTAAATACCCAAATAACTAACGGCTTCTTAGGTAAATTAAAGCGTCACTTGCCGTACATAGCGGTCATTTCGCGCAAAACGCATAGTGCCATAAAACGTGGATTCCAATTTCATGAATACTATACTGCGGAACACACCTTTCTACCCGAAATCAAATTAACATTAAAAAAATAAAGCTGAGCAGAACTGTATTTCCTGCTCCTTACTTTGGCGGAGTTAGCGCCCTTGTGGATCTGGAGTTCAATTGTCCTATAAATTCGCGGTCATCGACCTATTGTTCGCGTGCAAAAGTCAAGACGATTAATGCAGACTGCCGCGAAATTTCAGGTCAATATTACTTATGTTAGACTAAGAGCTTCACTTATGAACAAACATGTCATCTTTTTTTTTTACAACGATTATTGATATTTCATCTTAAATGAATTTTATTTTCTTAGCTTTGTTGTCTTCTTCTAATTTCTGTCTACGGCTTCATTTTTAAATTAGATATTATTTGTCAAGGGTAATATTTTCTTTCTACTAGGACAAACCTTCTGGAAATTGAAAGCAAAAAATATACGATGTTACTTCTACGTTCTGCGGCGGTACTCATTATACAAAGACTTTATTTTAGCCAAACTAATTATGAGAAATGGAGTATCTCTGTAGGTACATAGATGCCTTCCGCAGAAAGGCACGGAATAATTATTAACTAATGTACCTTTCGCAGTTATTATTTATTATATAACGCAATTACAGAAGGCCAACAAGGTCACTGTCAGCGTGACGAACAGACCAGAGTTAACGATTTGTAACACTTGGATAACATTTTCAATCGAAACGTGATAGGTGTATGTCTGTGTCCTTATAAACATTCATGCGAAATTGTAGATTTTTTAATGGGTCGCTTTATGTATTTTTTATGCTCTCACGCCGCATACACATAAAGAAATCTGTAAAATGACTAGAAATTTAGTATATAGAATATTACATACAATTTTTTTTATTATCGTAAGCCCTCAACACTACAGATGTGCCGAAATGGCCAATATACTCGTCAGTTCCTTTAATTTGCTTCATCTAACTATTATATAAATTGTCATCCTTACTACGCATCCTTGCTTATCTTTAAGACACGGTTCTTTTGAAAAAGTTTTAGAAATTGTTTTTTTAAGTATTTCTTCAGATATAATACATACAGATTAATATATATTATGTATGTTGGTGAAATTAAAACTAATCATATTTTATGAATACCGAAAACGGGTTTATTTTTAATATACCTATACTTTTATTTCATTTTTCGTCTATCAGGACATTGAGAACACTGCTAAAAGTGAGTGGACGCAAAAGTACAAGATATGTATACTTAAGAGTAGGAGATCGCAGTATATTTAATAGAGGAACCGTAGTTCAGAAAACGCTGTTGCCCAGTTTGTGCGATATGTATGGTGATTCCCTCTAGTATCGTTAGTAGTACACCTGTTAAGTGAAGGTGAAGTTAATCTGCTGGACACCACAAAATATGGGTAGTAAATTTTCCTCTGCATTTAAGATGATGAAAACAGTACCTATTGGTGTTCCAAGGTGCACGCAATGCAAGGAAACATAGCCATAATATCTAAGCACATCACTGCAACTTTATAATAAGCCGTGCCATAACATCTAGTAATAATTATAAACACTAAAGCGGACTTGCCACTGGTGGCTTAAGTTTTTTACTCATTTACTCTGCGTGGTGTTGGCGTATAGAATCGGGTAGTTGTGTTCCTTGATCAGTGTTTGAGTGATGCTATGATAGCTGGCTTATGCGTCATGTTCGTGAACGGGTGTGGCTCTTGTCTATCAGTATTTTAAAGTGATTCTTCTTCGTATTTATATTACAGCAATGATTAAGTATATCTATAGAAAATTGTATTAATAATATGTAATGTTATGTATTTTTTCAATGCCATTACCTCTGTTTAAAACCGATTAGTTTTGTGCGACCGTACCTCTCGTCAATTAGATAACATCCTGAATCGGTTATAGGTACAAAAATAAGCACTTCAAGATAACTTACTTTAAGAAGAATGAATCAGTTTGAAGCATTGCAGAAGATTAGATTTACCTGCATAAATATGAATGAACGTGACGTGACTTATACATATAATTGTGTAAATCAAAAACGTACAGGTAATTAATAACCTATGACGAAAAGAAAAACTGCAATGTTTCTTCTTACTGTATAATAAAATCACTATAAACTTTATTGACGTTAAATAAAGCTTAATATTACTTTTGTATTAGTATTAATGTTATATTAGGCATATACGTACGTACTTAAATTAGGCATGAGAATGCATGACATATCAGCAAAAAATGTTTATCTGTGTAATTATCTGGTAAAATATAAAAATATCGAATAGGATATGAACTCGGGTATTTTCCATATCTTTCTAATCTACTAAATTTTAGATTCTATTATGCTTCGCTTCGTGGCATAGTCGTAAATATTACACTTAATACGAAGAAGCAAAATATAAATTATTACAAATTCGGAAGCATTACAAAACAAAACTAATAGAATAACAAAGCGTTAAAATGTGACGTTCTTAATGTGTGAATTGTCTTCTATACATAATTATTAATATAACACCAATGAGTGATTTTTATTTATTTTAAACATGCAATTCAAATTATAATAGATTCATTAACAAGATACGTATCACTCATGTATATAAACAAATATCCTGCACTGTATCTTTATATTACAATTTTTATTTAAAAAATATATCTATCCATTGCTTACTCAAGAATACATGACACAAGCATCCCAGTGCTTATTTTAGGCTAAATTAATGAGTTTGGATGTAAGAAATATTATTGTTATTCATTGTTTTGCTACCATGTGTGGATGACATTAATTCAATCACTGTCGGGTAAAGAATTAGCTTCAGCTAGGTCGCTGCCATTGTTGAATTATGATAAAAGAGTTTTATAATTAAATTTAAAGTAGTAGCAAATTAATAGATTTATAAGCAATTCGTAACAGTCACTTCAACGTAACTACGCTAAAATAAACTGAATAATTAATTTTAATAATTATTTTCCACCCCTATAATGATGCTCTACCGCTTTTTAAGTTACGTTTTTAAAATATTGCATATTAATTATGTTGACCCATTGTTTAACAAATGTAAATCAATTCTGCTTACTGCACTGGTCACGTAATCATCTTATACGATAAACAGAAATCTAAATGCTATGCGCCGAATCAAATAGTTCTGCAGCAGATATGTAGTGATAATAGAAAGGAATCCAATCACTCTAAGCAGTCACAATAGTTTGTTGTTCATATAAAACATGTTTAAAACATTTATGTATTGTCTATTTAATTAAATGTAAACATTTTTATTTATATTTTGCCGGATATTTATTTTCTTAAAAGTGTCCATAAGTCCAATAATTCTGGTTTACGGAAACGACCATGTAATATTTTTAATAATATATCTCCATTATTACCTAAGTAAGATAGAGATATAAACATCAAATAGCTTATTATAAGATTTTTAAACTAATTGCTACGCCAATTTCTCTAGGCTCAAAGAGATGGTATCTTCTCAAATATATCAACTATTTGCCAAACATTTTTTTCATAAAATGTATTTAACACAAAATCAAGAATATACAAAAAATATTTTATAAAAAATATTAAGTGCTAATAAAAAATAACCTAAAATAGTCCCTGTATATATCTAGGACCTTAGTACTTGTCAAGACGCATCACACGAACACAAACTTAATGGTGTTGGCTCGTTTTATTACAGAGCACCCATGAGTATTATCTAGATCCATCATCAGACCCTGGATATCATTTAGGACCGAAGTAGTTGTTAGGACAAATCTCACAAGTCCAAATTCAGTAGTGTTGCATCATTTTATTACAGAGCTCCCATAGCGACCTTCCGGCTCACCTTTATGTCTAAATAATGTTGCATTGTATTTCGATTTACATACGATACGCATGCAAAATTGAAGCTCAATGGAAATTAACTTGCTAACTTTTAGATTTTTATTAAACAAACAGACACTGGAATATGTGAAACTAATTATAAGCTTGGAACAGAACAATAAAATTAAGATTTTTGACTTATCTCTTTGTATATATTTACTCTGTGTACAAACAAACTAGATTTCGATCAGCACGGTCAGCGATAAACTAAGTGGCTCTATCACGAAGTAAGGGCTCTCGGACCAGGCTTCTTCCTCATTTATATGCGGCCTGCGACTTAATCTCATCGATCAAGAGTACTCTATGCAGCACATATAAAACAAACTGCTTAAGAAGGCAATACTTTTGGACCTTATTGTTGCCAAGATAACACTAGAGTTCTTGGTTATTTTTATTTTACGTTAGGCAATATTTTAAGTAAGGGCATTGTGCTGGTAATCAGAAACAATGTAAGTGCCACGGCCGCCTAGTCCACTCCCTAGATTTTATAGAAAGAAAAATCTTTTATTTTATCTTAAACGATAATTAAGTAAAAGCCTTTGCGAAGGTGACAATATGTAGGTTTAGAAGTAGGTATATAATATGATGAATCACTAATCCAACGAAGAGTTCACATTTTTTTCAAGTAATTGTATTACATTTTATCTTAATGTTTCAGATAATCTCAACATAAGCAGCAACTTTTCCTCAACCCTTTCATTAAAATAGTTCAATAGAATGGAAGAAGGATATTGAAGAAAAAGGTAAATTAAGTAGTGAGTAGAATTGCAGGACGGCAAAATAATTTTCTGAGCAAGAGAATTTTTAAAGTAAAGCCAGGTCACTCGTCTGCCAGCCACTCTCCTGCAGTCAAACTGTTAATAGCACAGTTTTATAAGGCATTGTTTACTTTGTTTTTCATTGTTCTGTTTAATAATTAATTAAACTAAAAAAATAATAAAAGTACATTTTAATTTTAAAACATCAGTATAGGTTTGAAAATTACAGCGAATAAACATGGAATTATTCAGGAACAGGAACTTGATAAATGTTAGATTGCCATAGTAATACATTTCTGCGTTATTGTTGTACACCAAACTAGTCTGGAAACTAACAAAGGCTAATAAGCAAGTCGATAATATAGTCCCAAATTGAGGTTCGATTTACACTAACTAAATAAGTTTTTCAGTAATAAATGTCAGTATTGGTTTAGTGATCTGACAGGAACTAGGGGGCCCATTATGGGGGGGCTCTGGGCATTTGCCCAGACTGCCCAGTGGGAAAGAGAGGTCTGGGTGCGCAGAAAAACGTAACGTCATTCGATCGCTAAATTTTACCCTTCATATTTTTTTTTTTTTTATACAGAGCGCCTTATTTGAAAATCAATTCAAAAGAAGTAAACTCCAATAATTTAACAGCCAACAGCACATCAACCTATATAGTTCGTTTTCTTTTTGCCTTCTTTCTCCCAACTACCTATATTTTTTGCCGTCCGTGGCAATCTTTTATTAAGGCAGTACTTACAATTGTATACCACCGACTCAGCTCCTAAGGTGACTGTCTTTGTTGGTTGTCCAAATTGATAAAAAAATCAATTATGTAGAGTAATTTCAATAGATAAGTAAGGCAGTTGCTGGCAGGTGTGCTGTATTGTGATGTTTAGATGTGATGAACAAGGAAAAAAAACTGGAAGTTATATTATTAAAATAAATAGTATTTTGTATTTACAAGATACTCTTTCAATTTGACAATAGTACGAACTCTCATTTACCTCCTGTCATATTTCCCTGTATGAGATATCACAAACGTACTATGAATGTTTATACGACCTTGCATGAATAATGTAGATTAAGTTTGAAAATGCTATTTCTGCTCTTATTTTTTTGTTTAGATATGTTATCAGCTTTTATATCTTAAGCAATTTTACAGAAATAAATCAACATGTTTTGCTATCCACGCGTTAGTCTTTCGGTTGAGATATCGGAACCTTGATGGACCCTGAATGAATGAACTGAATTCTTATTAGTCCTTATTAAGTTAAAGCTTCAGAGCCATCTCTTCATGTACAAATTAACTACCTACAAACTGAAACTGTATTACTTTGACAAGAATCGAACAGAGAATAAATAAGAAACCGCTAAGATATACAGAAACATATAGGTAATATGTCAACAGCTCTTAACTGTTTTTTAATTTATATATATATATATATATATGTATATATTTTAATAAAACATACTAGAAAAAATCAACTCAGCTCACTGGTGAATTCTCAGGTGGGAATCGAAGTCCAATGCTCTCCCAATTGAGATACCGAGCCTTGTGAACATCCGTCTAAATTTTCTAGTAACTTTCTAATTTTTTAAACTTAAAATTAGAAAGGTACTAGAAAATTTGTATACAAGTTCACAAGATAGGTGTTTCCAATGTTTGCGGGTTTGATTCCCGTCTTTATTTGTGAACTGAGTCGATTTTTTCTATTTAAATAATTAAGTTATCAACTCGTTATTCTGATTGTACAAGCAAATATGGAAGGACAACATATTAATTTAAATAAAAGTTACAAAGTAAAGTATTAAACCGTGACTTACACATAAAAATTTAAATAAAAACAACGAAGAAATAAACTATGACAACAATGAATATAAAAGTCGCCCATCAACCATTGTGGCATCAGTGATCCATATTATGTATCTAACTGAAAGTCAAGACAATAATTAATAAGGAAGTATCAATAACTCGTAAGTCTTGCGAGAAACCACTTGTTAATGTTCAACGGAGTTTGACGGAGCATTTATTATAGTAACTGTGCTTTTGTACTCGTTAATTTTCTAATGATTACATATATCTTGTTATATCGTTTACTGTCTTTGACTTTTTCATACCGAACCACTGATATTCTATAATTTTTAATGCAGCTAAACCAGAGGGTCTTTCCCGAAAAATAAAGCGCGAGAAGTACTGATACCTTTTGTGATGTATTTGTCGCAACAATAAAATAGATTTACAAAAAAGAAGCCCTGTGGTATCACGAAGTATAACCGACGTAGTGAACAAAACATGTTTATATACTTTTAAAAAAGTATATAAACTAGGTCTGCAATGCATGCTGCTGTTTGCAAGTACTTAGCGAAGCAATTAGATTTTTGAAGGGTGATTATTCCTCGATGGTATGTCCGATTTTTTGCACATTAGTCACGACCACGATGTGAGTTTTGGCGCCAAATTTCATTAATGTAGTCTCAGCAGTTTGGCTGTGATCAGCTTTTGAATTTTTCTTTCGGTGATTAATCCTCCATGGTAAAGCCTTTACATAGCCTATGTCCGTTAGGTTATAATCATGTATGTTCATGCCAAAATTCGTTCGAATCGGTTGAACCGTTTAGTAGCAGGAGGGAGACATGCGAAATTTGTGAGTTGCCTAAGAGAGAGCTTCGCTCAATGAGTTGCCCAAGAGAGAGCTTCGCTCAATGAGTTGCCTAAGAGAGAGCTTCGCTTAATAATAACATTTGTAAAATAATATAATATCCATTTTGGGTTAATTTATTAATTATTAATATGTTTCAACAAATATCCTAACTGCATCGATAGGTACTAACTTATTTAAATTCAAAATATTGAAGGAAAAAATAGCTTTGTTTACATGGAAACTTGTAGAATCATTGATCTAATACCATAATCTACAATATATTTTGAGAATTTAGTAGATGTAGGCATATATTCTATACGCGATATGTACCTACCATCTTAAATAAACAGGACGGTTCACTTTAAGTGGGGTCGAACCAACGATTTCAGGCAAACCCGGTTAGCCAGTCGCCATAAAGTATCCAGTGTCTTGTCCAAATATTTTCAAGAAATATAAAAAAGTTATCGCATTACGATGCTAAAATTTATCCCCGCTGAAGAAAGGATACATTTCTGTGATAGTTCCATATAATTTTCTCGCAAACTTTGTTTCATGTCCCGTCCTAAAGTTGTTAAACTGAGATTACTTTCGCCCTTGGCGTTTTTTTGCGAGCGCCAATCCGAAATTGCCTGGATAATCTCCCCGAGGCAATTTTGGTGTAGGCATTTTGCAAATTGTTCTAAAATGTTTCCTTGTTCCGCTCGAATACAGCTGATTCCGTTATCGAGATCTTTTGCTGCTTTCTTTACCACTGGGGGTCGAAACACATTTTTTATTATTGAATGGTATTTAACCTCCTTTATTATATAATATCAACACAACTTCTTGTTCTATTTTGAAACAGTTTTCAATTCTATTTTCATAGAATTGCACTACAATTTCGCGCACAGTTGGAGACAGAAGAAAAAAAAATTAACAATAACGGAAAGTAGTGATGCAAAAAACTTATTGTTAAAACCACTTGCCTAGTTTCTGAGTCTTGATAAAAAATAAACTCAATCGCATTTGCGCTACCACTAAACTGTGTAGAGAGTGCTTGATGCGACACATCTATACGCATGAGCATGCCCACGCGTCGCCCGCGCTTGACTGCCGCGCGAGATGGGTCTAAACAACATTAAGCATTGTAACTGTTTCACAAATAACCTATACTTACAAACAAATTTAAAAACATATATGAGAAACCACATTTAACTTAAATAAAATTGTAGTATTATACTAGGCGAAAAGGAAAACACTTCAGTTTATAAAAACAATATAGAATTACCTCGTAATCCGAAACACTGCATTCTTCTACGCACGCGGCAACACACGCCGGTCACAAGCACAACACCTATACTACTGTTGTCACGCTCTGCCATATCACATCATCCTCTGACATACAACCTTATGTATGACACTAGCATAGAGCACAGCGCTCGAACAATATTCAATAAGGCACAAAATGATCGAGTATCGACAAAGCGCGCATCGGACCGCGAACGGCTGAAATGTGATGTGAAGTAATTGGATGCGCTATCTGTGGGCCCACACAATCGTTGAGATAAACCATGGATTGAGCGAGATGATTCCGATATCACATGTTTGGATTGTGTATTGGATAAATAGCTGCTGTTAAGGTAAATTGGTTTCAGATAAATAGGATAATCAAAGGTGTATTGTATATTATTATTAGAAAAATATCATTTAGTGTAGGAGACGGAAGATAACGATGACATAATAACTATGTATAATTTCTAGGTTATGATTTAATTGAAGATTTACCTCTGATATATTGTTTCTTATGTAAAGAATTATGAAATTGATAAATTTATGTGACGATTATAGAAATATTCCAAAATTGTTTCTTATATTTTCTCGATACGTCTATTATCATTACATCCAATTGCATTGAGATTGCGAAGATAACATGGAATGTTGCAAATAGACTGGAACATAGCTATACGCTGAGTGTTTTTTTCAATAAAGATCAACGAATTCTACTTACCACGTTTTTCTTCATCTTGTATTACGAATGTACTGTCAATTTATTCCGTTTTCAAGAATATATTATTAGTTAAGCATTTCTCATCGTAAAGCCAGACATACAATAAGATTTAAACAAAACATTTTTTTTTCCCAAACATTAAATTATTTACACCAAAAGTAACAACCGTAAAAAGATTCTCTCTTCAATTATAAGGTAAACGCTATTTGTTTCCTTTTTTTTATTAATCATACTTTTTCGTTTACAATTGCGCCGAATGTATAAATAAACAGGGCAAATATTTTTACCAACTCAACTCAATTACATCATAAGAATTTTTATGGGAAATGATCTTGAATTAAGCAATCAATATCCATAAGCAATGACATGCGATTGTTATTCGTCGAAAATACATTCAGAGTTGTTGTATGACGACAAGAATGTTAATTGTTGTGGGAAAAATATAGCTTATCGTCATCAGAAACAAAAGTTATGATGTATTAACAAAGGCACATCAATCTTCAAAAGGCAAATTTTATTTTAATGATTTTTCCATTTTTCAAGTTTCCAATTTCAATTACTAGAAATAATCGACTGGGCTCACATGTAAATACTAAGGCGGGAATTTTATTTTATTTACATATACACAAGATGTAGTTGATATTGTGAAAAACGTCAAAGAAGACCGGCGAAAATCGCCCTTACATTTTACAAAGTCGTGCGCTATCGGAAATATAACAAATATGTTAAATTCCCACAATTTACTTTTGCAAACGCATGATTTTTCAAGACCAGAGTAAACGATAATTCATTTTCAAATCGCAAATAATTCACAGTTAAAAATAGAGTATTAATACTACCCGTAACCCTTTGAGTATAGAGTCCGTCTTTGAAGTTTTTTTTATTTTCCTGGCTAACTTAATAAATCTTCTAATCGGTTTAAAACATTAGTTAATGCAATTGTATAAAAAAGTAATGATTAGTTAAAATATATACTGTAGAATACATTGTAGGGTAAATTGAATATAATAAGCATTATGTCGTAAGTTGACTTGTCGTGAAGGGACAAAATATAAAGACGGAAGATCAGGGTAAAGTTACAGTTTATATATTTACAAAACAATTTAAATTTATGAATGAAAATCGGAGACTATAAAGGTACATATTAGTATACATTACAGACTATATGTGTAGATAAATTACTACTCTGTGATAACGGTGCGCGTTACTTCATTCACTCAACCTTTTTCAACAGCATTCAGTCTTCTTTCTCTAAAATGTTGTTTTTAAAGGGTTTTCAACGGGTAGAGATTATTTGATTTTATTTTTGAAATCTGTAATATTGGTTCCACGTGAATGTTTCAATTCTATCTTTGTCAGTTTGAATTTATCAATGTGAGAGGAGAAAATGTAAATAGTAGACAGCGACTTAAAATTTACTACATACTACCTATTTTTTCTTTATATAAAAATCAAGTTCGTAAGTCTCGCAAAAAGCCAAAAAGTATTTGATGATTGCGACTATTTACGACTAAACTTTGGTAAGTTATTGTACGCTTGCCAAAAGAGGATTGTATACATAATTATATAGTCAGCAAAAAGACTGACGCAAAGCACACCGCAGGGCACAGCTAGCTTGTATACAGATAGAAATCAACAATGTGTGGTGCTAGTATTTTTGTCGGTATTTAATTTCCATTGAACTCGACAACCTTCATTTATTTATTTATTTATAGATTCACCTACACGTGTGTCAATACATACTCGTATTGAATAAAATGGAACAGTCATTGAATACATAAAAAAGGTTTGTATAAAGTTAATTAAGTGTTAGGGTTTGTTCGATTACTTACATATAGATCTGTTCTAATAAGGTATAAGTGATACAGCATAATTTTCAAAACACTTAATATGTACAGTCGACAACGCAACAAATTATACATTTAGACGTTGGAGCCACTTTATGCCGTTGTGAAAAAGATGATTTCATTTTAAGAGTACATAGTTTGATTCCCTGTCTAATAAACATAATGCATATCAAATTATAGCCTATATAACAAAGGAAAAATGTAGTTTACTATTAGTAAAAGAATTTTCAATATCAGTTCAGTAGTTCCAAAGCTTACTTCCTACAAACAAACTTTCTAACCCACAAACTTTACCTTTCATAATATTTGTGTAAATTAGTAAGTATGAGAAATCTATAGTCGGGCTTATCTCCGTGCGTAAAAGCAGTGCTTTAGGGCACCTAAAAGGAAACTTTGAAAGCAAATAAACTGACTCCGAAATAATATTAGCTTCCAGATCTCTCGGCGTTAACCAACTTTTGCCGCTGTCGGTTTTACGAGTTTATAATTAATATGCCAAAGTTTTACATTAGTTCAGAATATTATACTGCGATACATGGCAAGCCTCGAGTCCTAATTACATAAAAAATTAAGTCGTTATAAAATACAGTTAAAATAAATTTTATACGAGGTGAAGTTTGTCTTTGATTTGTTCAATGTAGGGTAAAATGTGGGCTTAGCTTTTTAGTGTTCTTTTTGTTCTCCAATGTTTTGTATTTCTATTTTGTTGAACATTTTATTCTATACATGTGTTTTGGTTTTTTAGTGTTCTTTTTAAACTTCGTTAAACCATCACTATGACAGTTGGTAGATAGTGTATTAAATAATACAGAGGGTTTTATGGTATTGACTGTGTTGTAACTACAAAACAACAAGTTATACTTAAACTGTTCAATCGATCGCCATGAAAAACTGTAAACATAATATTTAAGCACGAAGAACATCTTTTAGTGATAAAACTCGCCACGGAAGGTCGGCAGGATACCGTTTGCCGGGTTTAGCTAGTTTATCTTTAAACGTAACAGTAAAAAAAATGTTGTCAAACATAACCTTTCAGATCTGTTTCGACTCCGATAGTATGTGTTTTTATCAGTAGATTTGACATCCAGCGCTCGACATAAAATTATTAAAGAAGACAAAGACGAAATAATAAAAGGACAAAAATATTTGGCCTTGTACGACATACAGAGTCACCGGGGCGGACGCCTGCGCATTCATTGTTTATTCGTTCTTGCAAAAGACAACGTTTAGGCTTTGGAAACAAAACACTTGCTGGTGTCCTTTCAATCGTCCTCACTATAATGAAATGAAGTCAAGAGAATGCACATACGGTAAAAGCACTTGCTGGCATTGTAGGAGGCTGTGGTGTGGGTGGTGGTTTTTTTTAATAATAATAATAACAATGCTATAAGAACATTATTAATATAGCCGTTAAGCCCTCGTAGTAAGCGTTTATGTTATGACGGGAACCACGTTAGGAGTATATCGGCAAAGATAGAACTAATTCTTCTTGGATTAAGGCTAACGGATGGGCTACGGTTGCCTTATACAGTTTATCTGTAATAAATAAGAGTTAGTAATAGGTTTTTTCTTGTTAAAAAGCAGGAACGATAGCCATTTTCCTGTTAAATAATATTTCCCAAAAACTATTAATAAAATACAAGAATAAAAATGGGCTCTTAAGAACATCACCATTATCTGAAAAACGTTTACTGCTGGATGGAATACTCCCCAAAAATAGGTTTTTGCAATATTCTCGACGCTAGGCAGGCGGGTCGGAGATAGCCGTAAGACTATAATTCGGAACACACTGCTACCCATTTTGTGATGTACGGGCATGGAGATACCTCTATTGTCATTAGTCGCATTTTACGATACCTTTAAATGTGAATTAGTGTTATTCTACTCTACCTGAGACCACGGTATAAGTATGCTGTACTTTAATTTACTTGGGTTACAGCACAATTTTCAAAATGCATCCAATTAAAGACAGAGGGGCAGACAACCTATCTAATGGGTGTTTGTCATCAGCGCAAACGGTACTTATTCCCCGCTTCGAACTCTATTCTCGTGTCCAGTGGAGTTCAAGAACCTTACTTATTAGAATACAAGTTAAAAGAAAGAATGTTGTTTTGTTGTTTTTGGGTAGTTTTAACGGTGTAGTCAAAATGAAAATAATATATTATTTTAAACTTTCATGGTCACTGACATTATAGTAATATAAGTTATATACGGGATTGTTACCATGTACCTTGTTACGGAGCAACTGGTGATCATGATCGTGATCATGGCGCTGGCAACAGTGCCGAAATATCAGAAACTCACTAAAAACAAGGTACATGGTAACAATCCCGTATATAACTTATATTACTATAAAATGAAAATAAGCTCAAATTCAATTTCAACGTGAAATTTGTGAAAAATAAATAAGATATCAAGAAATTTTAATGTGTTAAGAGAGAGAACAGAAGTCCAGTGTAGACAGTCCGTTTCGAATCTGTAACTTTTATGTATGTAAAGATAGATAATTGTAGAACGTGGCTACGTGTCAGATTACGGTGAAATAATTGATTTTGTAAAGAGACCGTTAGTAATTACTATATAGAAACGGTGACATTGATTTACAGTTTCGTTAATATCAGTTCCATAGCGACTTTGTTGTGAAATCAATGTGGCATAAAACAATAAATAGTTATACAAAACTCAACATCTTCCCAATTTTCTTTCTAAAAATTCTACTTGTGTAAAACGATTTAAAATCCTAAACCACAGTCGTCAAACACAACATAAAATGTGAAAAGAATTAGGCCACTCACATCAACATCAAATAAAATTAACATCAAGGGATTTAACAGTGTGAGCTTCTTTTACACATCTTATCGTAAATGTTGAAATGTGCCCATGGCGTAAGAGTATTGAAACCCACCAACAGTGATTTTCTTCTATGTAATGCGACAGATGCCGTCCTGTCCAAATTTAAATAAATTTCCTTGAATTGAAAAGCAATCGAAAATGTGAAAACTAAAATTAATGTAACTTTGTTCTAAAGTGTTCATTAACTGATTGTACATTAAGAAAATAAACCAAAATTACCAGGAGTACAGGGAATGATGAAAATTTAGTTGGGAAATTTCCTTTTGCTAAACAAAAACTATTCGTTACACTATTGTAAAATGTGAGAATTTCAAAAAAGTAAAAAAAAAACAGCAATTATTATTGATTTTCTAGTAAATAGAATAAAAGATTTTTAAGTATTTTTTCTAAGTGTGCCGAACTCTTTTGGAAGAGCACGATGTAAAATATCAAAATAATGAGATTGCCCATTAGAACGTGCTTAGAAAAATTCTTATTTTTATGCTAACCATACGCATTCAATTCCGCATACGCTATTTTGAAGAGGAAATGAAACAAAACTGCCTGCCACTATATCGATTTTTTTAAGAGTCTGTGGTGACAAGTTGTTAATTATGTGTTAATAAACCCGTTCTTATACTGGTTATACCTTTAAAACTTTTTGTAACTAAAAAACTATATTATCTATTAGAAATAAATATCTTTGCACCAAAGAACAATAAAACATTGCGACAAAGATTTGCTTTCTAAGTTTGAAATTTTCTGTCTTATTGATTATATGAAATTTATAAAAATGTTGCGACATTTCGGCGCTGGCGATGGCGACCTATCTAAATAATGCGAGGCCGCCTGTTCATATTCATCTTCTGAAGTTGACACATTTACAAAATCAAATGAAGATTATACAAATTTATTTACCATAGGAATTTTATTTTTTGTAAACATTTTTCTAAATAAGTTATAAATAGCTGGGCGATTCATATAATTGGATTTATTTGACAATTGTAAAAATAAAAAAATATTTGATATATTAGATACAGTAGCGTATAGGTTCACAATAATCATACAATATGTTTTTTGCAATAAAATAAATTGTAAATATTTTATTTTTGAAAAATTAATTAGTTTTTTATCTGTGGATTACAAAAACTGAAACGCGTGCGGCCATGTTTGAGCATCGTGTGACGTCACATTTCACACAATAAATTGTCGGGTCTTTTATCGTTGTCTGTTTGCTGAGAAGATTTTCTCTAAAAAATTTTAAATTAGTGCTTGTGAGAAGTTTCATGAAATTAAGTCAAGCTGTATAAAAACTGATAGTGCAAATCTGCCAAAAAATCTATTTATTTATTGCTGCACTTTTTTGCATGTAATCCTGACTTTTGCTCAACCGAATTTCGTAATGTAAAAGTTCCGTGTAAGTACCGAAATGATTGTAAATGTTAATGTGTATATTTCTTAGGTCAAATAGTAAATATGAAATAATTTTAAATTAATTAAAGGTTATGTTTGTAATTTTTATTTTGCCCACAGAACCCATCACATTGTATTGGATGTCATTTTCCATGTCATTAGGCAGCTTTAAAGTGACACAAATATATTAATTACTTTTATTTTTATGACATGTTTGATGTACAAAATGCTAGGTTAGGATTAATTTATTTTTAGTAGATCAAAGGCAAAGTTGAATTCATTTAAATATTTACATTAAAGTGGTCTTCACAATAAAATCGCAGATTTATCAGATGTAGAATCCAGGTCTCGGCGTGCTTATAGACATTTAGGAACGTGTATAAACAATTTGTCAGGATATTTAACTGTAGTACTTTTATACAAAGGTACGACACACGTTTTGTAGCTTGTCATTTTCATAAAATTACTTTATATTATAAATATATATATATATATGTATATATTATAAGGTTATATAAGCTGGTTATTTCCAGTGAAAAAGCTACAAATTTTTACTCAAAATATGTTTAAGAGTTGGAGCGTCGTAATAAGCTTTACCAGAAATGTCACGTGCTCGGCTGTTTTCGCGCGAATTTCAAATCACTCGAGAGACTTATTTTTTTTTGTAATAATTAACGCTTTTTTGAGTAAAAATAGTTATAAGAAGTATAAAATAGACTGACGTAATTGTTACGTATTTAAAAATATCTTTCCGAAAACTGTCAAACATCCAATTCAGAAATATTTAGAGAGAAGACTTTTTATAAAATTATTTAATGAGTTTTTATCTCAAAACAGATGAGCCGTGTAAATATAGCAAGGTTACACTGCCAAACTTACTCCAACATTACTTTCTAGACAAGCGTCTGTTGATTTTATACATCCTGTTTTGTAGAGCGGCCGTGACTGTTCTGCAGGCTGCCTATCATCAGAGTTATCTATTCAGTTGCAGCACAATGGGTGACGTCGCTGACAGTCTTTGTGCCGTCATCCGGCATGCGGCATGACAAGTGCTCGCAACAGATTAACACGTCCATATAAAGTCTCTATAATACAGTATAAAAATTTTAAATATTGGTTTACAAGGATATTTTTATGTATTCTTAAATAAAAGGGTATTACACCCATTTTTGATAAGTGTCTCAATTACATTACTTAGTGCTAATATGCGGCTAAAAAAATATGTTTTTAGCTCATCGTTAAGTGCATTAAAATGTATTAAATTTTATATTTTCAAACGCGTGTAGTTTGATGAAAACGTTGGAAGTAGTGGACGCCATATTACTTGTGGTTTTGACGTCACTTTGCTGTGTAAACAAATGCGCTTCTATCAGATATGCGATCAGTTGACACTTTTTAGTTTACATAGCAGTATGACGTAATAACATGGCGGATACTATTTCATGGTGTTATAAAACATAAAAAACTGAAAAACATTTTCCGACTGCTTTTTGCCTGAACTATCTCAATAATATATTTATCGATTTTTCTCCTATTGAGGAAAATACCCTATTGATAAAGGAAGATACAATTATTTTATATTACCTATTGCCGATTTGTATGCATATTTTCGGTGAAATTTGGTTTTCAGTTTTTTTTTGGTTACTAAATTAGCGAATTGAGAATCATGTCCTCTAATTAAAATACTTAACCCAACAAAGCTAGATTTTGAAAATCTATGTCTTAAATAATTAGGTAGTTAATTTCTTGGTTTAAAGTTCATAAAGAAGTTTAGAACATTAGAAAAAAATATTAGTTTATCCTTCTTTTATTGAAATAAAACGCTAACCGGCAAGGCCTTTTTGCAAAATCAAAACGCTTTTTGCTTTGGTAGTGTGTTGCATAGATAATACACTATATTATACGGGTGTTGCATTGATGTATTGTATGTATCAATGGCAAGGACGATCTATGATGAATGCCTGTGGTGTAAGCGACAAGGAACATAGAGGTACTAAGTAACCTACGTTTAACTAGATTTATAATAATAGATTCACGACAATTGTGATTATTTTATCTCATCAAAAAACCGAAAACAATGAATCAATCAAGCAAGCGAATATACTTAGTTATTAAGCTTATACTAAAAGTGCCTAATAATTGCATTTCCGTTGGGTTATTTTGAGGTTAGTTTTATTATTTTCAACTTATTACTTTTTTTAACCATTGTATATTTTATTAAGTTTATTAAAAGCAAAGAAATCCTAATGTTCACTTCATGAAATGTTAATCCTTTATGTGGGTGTATTTGGAAAACACTGCAGCCCGTTAGTTGTCTCCGGCAGTTATATGGTAATTTCTTCCAGGATCATTATTCCTCGCCTTTTACAATATCCTTAAGAATTTAAAATATTTAGTTGCAAACAATGACTTTCTTTACAATCCTAAAATATAATGCATAGTTGTTATGGAGGCTAATTATAGTTTTTCTATGATATCCTATTAAACCTTGAAGGTAACGAATATGAATATTTAAGAATAAAGAACTGTTTTCGTATCATTTATACAGAACATGTAATGGGTAAAACTTCTAATAGTCTCATTCAGATTCTGACACTTTCATGTCCATTTATTAAATAGAATCACCACTTACTGACACGAACGAGTTTATTTTTATTTACTCCATCTATTTTGACTCCTTTGCAGGAGCCGTGTTCATAGGATAAACGTCTGTATTTCAAATGTAAACTTTTTCCACTAGTATTGGCTTCAGGCACTAATTCTAATAACTTAAATAACCATTATTCATATGTTTCATTATAAAGACCCGACTAATGAAACCCTTAAGGCCGCGCAATATTCCTAAAGTAGGTGAACGTGGCTTTGTGCTTTAGTCACCGTGTCAAGTGATAGCTTATGGACTCAATCCCCCAACGTGAAACCGCACTATAAGTAGTTACATTGTGGTACTGAGTACTTGCTTAACAATAAATTTTTCTAGACTATAGAAATTATATTTGAGGAACTGTAGCTCTTCCCTTTAAAAACAAGCCATAAAACGAGTTCTTAGTGTAAACACTACTTGTAAAACCGCTACAAAATGTTTAAACCGAATAATTTACATCTTTGTTGATTATACGTTTATGTTCTAGTAAGTATTTTCATAGTGTTAAAGGGTTTCATTCAATTCAATTCAGTGAAATGGTCTAAGCTAGATACTTTTTTAGGTTTTTATATGTAGTCTACTCTTGCCAATTTCACTTTCAACAACCATAATTTATTTTCTTTAGCTTGTCAGAACACTCTATGTTATTGCTAGTTAAAAATGGTTGATTCTCTTTCTACTATTCCGTGTTTCTTAATAATGTAGGGATAGCTGGGTGCCTATTTAAAAAAAGCGTTGTCATTATTTGTGCCAATTCCGTCTCAATTAACACACTATTTTTAAATGTCTAAATAAATTCAAATTAATTTAAGATACTTTAAGTACCTAGTTAGTATAGATGTGTAATAAAGGGTGATTATATACGAGTAGAATACGATGAAAAACTACGTAGTTAGACAATAATACAGAATGTAACTACAACGACAATTTACTTTAAGTAAATTATAAATATATGCAAGACTCGTATTGATAGCTTTCAACAAATAAAATGTAAAATAGAAGACAAATCTAGAGTTTAATAAGAAGAAAAGAATAATAAATTGATAATATACTGAGAAAATTTTAATACAAAAACTTTAATTTGACTAAGTTATGATTAACTAATAAGGGGCTGTCCATTAATCACGTGTTGCTCGAAAGGGGGGGGGGGGGGAGGGGTCCGTAAAAAAATCACGAAATAATTATTTTTTCAGCAAACGCGCGATACTGAACCGAAAATACTGTACATTAAATTATGTTCATGTATTAGTACAAAAAAATTTTTTCGCATTTCTTTCATTATTTTTATGTCAGTCAAAAACAACCTGCAACCTTTCTATCTACCTCTAAACGTTATTATTGTAGTTTTTACTCGTGAATAAGTTTCAGCGACCTTTGCCGTAAGAATCTTGTGTACCGTAAAAGGAACAAAAAACTGCTTGTAATGGATAAATGTATAGATAGTTTAAGACAGTTCAACACCACTTTAATGGAGCATGCATTTATTGTTTGTCAACCTTTGTTCTATTCAAGTATTGCTGACACAAACGCCAGCTAGAAAGTATAATATATAAACAATTCTAGCAGTAAATGAACAATGTTATTAAAATTTGTTTATTTATCACATGTCACAATAATATAATAATATTTATCTAGCAAGATTATACTTTTTAGTTCAAAAACGTCTTTACATATTTAGTTTAATTTCGCACCTATCCTCGTAAGTCCCCGCGTACTTATACAAGTACAAATTAATGATAGCAGTTCAGATATGACATTTTAACTACATACTCGTAGATAGTGTAACTACCTAACGTACTTACCCAAGTACAAAATATTTTTAATATTTTTCTTCTTAAGGAGATGCTATACATCACAAACAAAAAATAAAGACAGACAATAGTTATTCACTTCCAAAATTGCCTAAAATGGACATCTCTTTGTCTGAAGCACTATTCTTGATTTGTACTTGGTATAGTACAGCCGGCAGATATGACTACTGATGTTAAAAAACACACAGGACTTACGAGGCTATAGAAGATTAACATAAAACAACTTTTAGCGGGTAAGCAACGCATTTATTCTCATTGGTATTTTAATTTTTAACGTTTCAAATCCTTTACGGGAGCCATGATCACAGGATGACTAAGGTAATGGTCGTTATACACGTGCCTTCGAATATTATAATTGGACATCTACCAATCTATATACAAATAAACTGTTTGTTTTGTTTAACATTACATGTATGACGAACCTTATCCATGTTATGATCGACGCTCCTGTGAAGGAGTTGTAACGTCATTATTAAATATAAAGAACAGGAATAAACGCATCGCTTTTCCAGTAAAAGTGGTGTTATTAAAAAAAAAGTTTTCTTATAAGGTTTCTCTAAATGTATGATCTAAGATCACAGTGGTTTGTGTGTTTGTCTGTCTGCTCTTTTTCCATTGTTTCAATAACGTTACCATAGCAACGTGTTAACCGCAAGTAGTTCGTCTACCGGACGCTAGATGGCGCTAACGGAAAAATATTTAATAATAGAAAAAAATTAAGAATTTTGTCCAACCGTGCAAAGCCGGGACGGGCCGCTAGTCTATAATCTAAGATCACAGTGGTTTGTCTGTCCGCTCTTTTTCCATTGTATATGCGTTACCATAGCAATGCGTTAACCGCAAGTAGTTCGTCTACCGGACGCTAGATGGCGTTAACGGAAAAATATTTAATAATATAAAAAATTTTGTCCACCCGTGTGAAGCCGGGACGGGCCGCTAGTCTATCTAAGAACACAAATTTGTTGTTTGTATGTTTGTCTGTCCACTCTTTTCCCCGCTCTCTTTCCATTGTATCAATTAACGTTACCATAGCAACCCCTTACCGGGTCAGCTAGTTGAAATGAAGAACAGATATTTTCCACAATTTCTTGTCAACAAAGTTTTTGTCTTTGGGACACCGGAAGAATTACCTCTACCGGAATCAGGTACTAAGTAAAAACATATCTAATCTATGTGAATTCGATAGTTAATTGTAGTGTTTGATATAATCCTGCGATCCTGCCAACGTTATTAGTATTGCGAACCAAAACAACTTTTATATCAAAAATATTTTTATAATATAGATACGGTGTGCTATTAAAAGGGTACCTTCATAACATTATAGCTCGTGAAATCAAAATCTCGTGTATAGGGAAAGCGTATTTTTTATTCCGTACATTGCCTAAGCATACATAGGTCTAATATCCTATAATGACGACTCCCTATAGGATTGGAAAAAGTAGAGCATTAAATTTCATATAGTCGTTGGCTTTCAGATTGGCAGTTGTGAATTTGAAAAAAAAATACAAGTTAAAGAAAATACACATAGGTAAAGTTTCTGAGTGTGTGAAAATGTATAAGAAACATAGTTTTTCGTGTTAAGTATTATGTAAAACATTATTGCACGGAGGTTACACGTAAGATTGACAAAACAATGGTGTAAATCTACTTTGTGTTTAATAAAAAAAAGGTCTACAATCCTGAGAAAATGCAGTAAACTATCGCAAATTGATTGACCGTAACTTCGCTGAGGATTAAACTGTTTTGGAAGAAAAACTTCACAGTAAGTTTCCGTGATTAGTTGTCGAATTAAACACTTTTAAAACCAGCTCTGTAGTCCCAAAGAAAACTTCGAACAATTTTTTTTTTTTTTAGCAAGAGGCATAAGTTGGTTCTAAGCGACAGCTATAGTGTGATCAATTTGCAGTACTTAAGGCACTTTGACAATAGAAAGAAAGTAGGTAACGTTGATGAATTTCAACGTGGCGGTGAAACGGCTTTGGTAGATTGTAATGTTTATTTATTCAAAAAGCTCTTTGACCATAAATATAAAATTGGTACAACAGTCGAACTTAATTCTAGGAGCATTATCTGTCAATAATTGGGAAAAACGAGATTGTTTTCACATGTTCATTACATATTTTCTGTATTAAATAAAATTTGTTTTAGACAACTTTTGTTTTTTTTTTATTTTACATAGTAACTGATTATATGCAGCATTATATGTAAGTAGACAGTAACTGATGTTAATGTGTTAAGATAAAATACAATATTGCATTACACCTTGTTATACTAAGCTTGACCTATGAATACTTATGTAGCTCTAATAACAAATCTCATTACGTTACGTGCTCTATAAAGTAGCAAGTAGTGTAGAATCAATAGGGGACTAAGCTATTTTATAAAATACCTTGGTACCGTAGGGGATTTTAGTCACAAGCAACTTCTATGTCACGGGACCAACTTGAGTTATGGGTTAAGAAACAAAGATACGTATTCGGACAGAACAAATTTTTTTTTTCTTGAAGTAAGAAGGAAAACTTCTGTCATGATTTATTAATGTTTGTAAAGCAAACAGACCTCTTCCAAACGTTATCTCCAACTTGTTAGGCACCTCGAAGCGTATTTTCATATCACTAGTTTTGTTTTCACATGGGAGGCAAAATTTTCCAATTTCCGAATTGTAGTTAATATCGCGGATTCACAAAAAAAAAAGAAATTTGTAATTGGAATTCACTATTGAAAAATAGTTTACGGCGCACTGGCTCCGAAATTTGAAAAAAGAACTGTCACTGAGCTATTTGGCCAGTCGGTAGTGCGCACTGGCGCGCGTCTGATGCTCTTCGTTGACAACGGAACGCAGACTGGTTCGGTCGGCCGTCCTTCCGCAATGGGATGGCTCCCGCCGCGCCGCCCTACATACGACTAGTCAACTCAAACAATCCGCATGCGGTGAGATGTGATGTAATCTGCATGTGACGACGCACTTATTTGATTACACGTTGAATAAATAATTAAAACGTCATTAATCAGCGAAACGTCTTTCTGTTCAGCGTATTTTTACACAAATGACAAACCAATGTAAACCTTTGAAATATTTTGGCTCCTGAAATAATATTTTCATTAATTTTTACGAGCGCCATTTACTAACTCAGAGATATCTCAGTATTTTTTAATATTTAGGGCAAGTATTTTGTTATGTTTTTATTGCCGAACTTTATAATTACATCTTTCAAACATATACTGTAATAAAAAATATTGAGTTTCTATTAGTGGATGGCCATTTTAACTAGCCGTCAGTCGTAAATGTTATTATTCTAATTTATATAAGATGTTAAAAGATCCGGAAGGAAATTTAAAGCCGCGTATCCTTCCTAAAATTTATTAGGTACAAGGTATTTATGAGCTAAGTCATCTTTAGCCTGGAACAACCAGATCTACGAATTTTAAACTTCTATTATTTATTATTATCAATTCACTAATTTATATGAAAATATACATATATTTATTATATTTTTATACTTTGGTGCTCCATTTTGAAAACCTATCTAACCACCATTTCCCACGCGTTAAATACTCGGTTTATTGCAGTTTTGTTTGTATGTAAATACCTTCAGATACGGATACAGACAATCTTTAGGTATACAGCGTCGATTTGTACGCGCGCTTCTGAAGGCCACGGTCGCAAAAAGAGTATAATAATGTCTTACATAAAGCATCGGATGCTGCGTAAAATATTAGCAAGAAGATTTTCGCAAGTCATTCAACCGTCCACTACTCGTCAAAAGTTTGTTGCAAACATCGAATGCTTCGAGTGCCACGTGGTCATTAAACGAATAACCGGCAGACTTATTCATTAAATCTCAACCGGATGTTTGAGGTATTAAAGTGCTAAAAATAGTACCTACACTTATTATAAAATTTAGTATTTAAGACAGATGTAAATTTACTTACAAAGAACATAATATTTTTCAACATTTTTTTTTATTTGGCCCTCCTACTGCTCCGCAATGAGCAAATAAGTAGAAATGGTGATAATTCCCAAAGATTTTAAAATTGATTTAAAAAAAAACGTTTTGATATTGTTAAATGATTAGATTCTGTTAATAGATATATTATTTTAATTCATCTCATTTGATAAGTTAATAATTTCCCAGTGATCAATATTTTTTACTAAACGTTTTGAAATTGTATGGTAATTAGATTTTCATAGTTTCATTAACTTAGGGTCAATTTTTATAGTAAAAAGGCAGGCGCTTGACCACTATGTCGCCTGATGGTAAGCGACGATGAGAAATAGGATGTAATGCGCTTAAGTCTAGAAGATACCTATTCATTCGTGACTTATTTCTTTAATTAAATTACTGCACGTACATTTATTGGACGATCGTTAAAACCACACCCAAACAAAATTACCTAAGAATAATAAGAATTTAAGAATACAGTTACAGAAGAAAAGGAGGATAATTACCGTTGCACGAAGTAAGAGTTATTTATTATAAAAGGCAATTAAAAAGAAAAACTGATGTATTTTTTGTCAAATAGTTCTCCATGATTAGTTGTCATCAAAAAAGTTTTAGTGTCGCCAAGAACGTTTTCCTCTTCATCAACAGCGTACAATTACGAACTTTAAATCTAACAGAAAATGTTTAATATCAATTGATTGGAATTACAGATGTAAAAGTAATTGACGGAACTCAATTAAAAAGTAGGTAATTCAGGTAAAAAATCAAAAGTTCTTTAAATGGTAGACCATTTTCTTATTTATACTAATTGAATAATATTTATTATCTGGACCGTTTTTTTTTCATTTACATCACACTAATGCCAAAGCAAGAACCTATTAAGAACTTCGTAATATTGCAGGTAGGTATATTACGTGGTTTTAAAATATTATTAGCAATGTAAAGGATGTGAACTAACGCTTTAATTAAGGATTAGTCTGAAGATCGCCCATGTGTGAAATTAGCTTAGCCCACAAGCAGGTAGGTTTTACATTTAGGCTATTGTGATTGAAACGCGGGCGGTTACAAGTAAGCAAGTTTATATGCGAGCACATAGTTTAAATTGTCTAATTTTATACTTGTCTTGAAACTTAACCATTTCAAGTAATTACATTAACTACTAGGTAACCATAGCTTAACTAGAAGGCTTAAGAAGGTGCAATCGATCACTTTTTTGACTGTGAACCTGGTTTTAATATCACTTTACAACCCGGTTACAATATCTGTGGACCTGATGACGTCACGTCAGCGCTTAGGTACGGTGCACAAAACAAGCATCATGGGGATAGTATTGTAAACAATAATAATTATGAACTACCTATAAATAAAATATATTATACTTTTACTCTTTTATTATTTTATTTTTTATTCTTTTTCAAGAGAACGGGGAGGGGGCTTGACATTCCAGCGAGGTCCACAGATATTGTAACCGAGTTGTACATACATGACACATTATCCAATTTTCAGCTCAAGTTCATTTTTTAGCTCAAGTTGGCACGGCACGAACTATAGGATATATACTTAAGTTTTTCTTTAACATTTTTAATATTACTTTTTTATTTACCACCTTTGATGGAGTTAATGAAATCTATAACCAATAAATTAAGATTCACCTCTGTATTGACATGTAGCAACGGGTAGTCTTTTACTTATTTCAGGCAACAGTTTAATTTTTTTCGAAAAGTTTCTCACAAACTTGTTATGCAATTGCACCCATAACGTACGTTTATTATACTCACTAGTTATACTGATTTATAGAGAGTGGTTCACAATGTTTATGTAAGGATTGGTAATGTTTTGTTTTGGCCAGAACGTGAATTCTTTCACTCTATTTTTATCTCGATTAGTGTTAGGAAAACGCCTTTTTAAACATTTTACTTTCAGATTGAAACGCTAACAGAATTACGAGTCCTAAACAAACATCGGCCAATAGAAAATTAACTATTTTGGTTTTATAATTCGTAATACAAACCTAAAAGCCTTATAATCATCCTAAAACAAACGTGTTAACTTCATCTCATCACGAGTGTGATTATAATCGTAAGAAAAAGGAAGGTATTATAAGACTATCCTATTTATGTTGTAGAACTTATTTGTAATACCTTGTTTATTGCCAAATTTCATACGTATAGTGCCAAATAGATGGGTACTTATAGATTATGATATATTTTATTTAGGAAGAAGAATGTCAAAATAGGAAAAGTTATAATGTTCAAACCTAGTCGCGGCCAGACCGAGTTTTTTTTATTCCTTATCGATAACCGACCAATTGGCACTATGGACATAAACCTGAAATATATGTGAATAAGAATGAGAATATATGTGATTAAGAATGGTTGACGCTTTAAAAGATAATTTTACCTTCGATTTATTAATCATAGAAAAATATCTGTTAGCTGGTATTGATTGTTGTTATCAAACAATAGCTACTAACTTGCACCCGTTTTTTTTTCTACCTGGACAGCAACGCGTACCCTTATTATTATTTGCAATGCGCTGTCGCAGACAGGCAAGGCGAGTCGTCGATGCGAATTCGTTGTGGCCGGTCGCGTGTGCTCCGCTCGCGTCAAGCCACACCCGCTCCGTAGCAAGCGCTGTACTCCTGTGCTATTAAACAACTTTTTGTTCCGCGATATTGACGCTCGCGTATAGTCCTTTGTGTTTGTGTAGCCGTTGAACTGCGTTCCGTATTTTGTAAAATAACGGTCATTGTTCGCCACGAGACTGCCGCTTCTTGTGTTCGTCGGTGCCCTTGTGATTACCCCTTTCCACTTCTCATAACCGGTTGTGTCATGAGCTGCCGCCGTAACCCAGACCGTGAGCGCGCCACGTCGAGCGCGCCCGCCTTTACTTACTGGCGCGCACCAGTTCCGATTACGTTCGCGCCCCAGCCTAGTCGCGTACCCACTTCAACCTCTGCTGGGACTTCGGTTGGTGTCCAAACGCCACCTGACCTGAGGCCTCTTCACCCCCGCGATCCAAGACGTCCCCCACCATCTGAAGTATCCATCGACGGTGGAGATGAAACGCGGGTTTCTCAAAAGTCATCTCCTAAACTGCTGACCTCTGCCACCCGCCCGCAGCCAACACCGTCACCGCCTAGGTTCGCCGCCGGCTCGGCGGCATCTGTACTGGGTCGTCCAGCTCAGGTAGCAGAGGCCCCCGGCCATGCGACTGCATTTCGGTCGCGCTCGCCGCCGCCCTTTAACACGGCAGATGAAGCCGCCGCTGCAACCAAGCCTGCCAACCAGGTGCCAGTCAAAAAGAACTTCCCACCCATCGTAGTCGAGTCCCTGCCCAGCTGGCCCCTACATTTCCAGCAGCTACGAAGCAGCCTCGGTCACGCGCCGAACGCACGCCCTTATGGTAAGGGCATCCGTTTCCTCCCAAAGTCTGAGGAAGAATACCGGGTAGTCCGTGAATACCTGACGAAGGCTGCCGAAGCTAACCCGAGTGTTTCGTGGTTCAGCTACACGCCTCCAGACCAGCTGCCCACCAAGGTGGCCATTCGTGGCCTTCCATTCGAAACGCCTCCCGATATCGTCGGTGAGGCCCTAAGGAACCTGGGCTTTAACGCCTCCTTCGTCCGGGGCATTCAGGTCAAGCGTGGCCAACCCGGATGTTTATACTTCGCGCAGTTCGCGCGTCTCTCGCGCGTTGAGCTAGCGCGACTCTTTGCAATGGACGAGCTGCTCTGCATGCCTGGCATAGTAGTGGAGGCGTGGCGCCCCCGTCAAAGGCCGGCGCAATGCTACCGCTGCCAAGCATTTGGGCATTCGTCGCTCAACTGTTTTCGTCTACCCCGGTGCGTGCGCTGTGCGGGAGCCCACTCGGGCATCCAGTGCGCGCGCGACCGCGCCGAGGAACCCACCTGCGCAAATTGCGCTCAAGCCCACCCGGCCAACGATCGCCGATGCCGGGTGTTTCTAAGAGAAGCGCGCCGAATGAGTATGACCACCCGCGGTGCTAACCGCCGACCCCAACCACCGCCTGCAGCATCCAACGCAGACATCCGAGAGGCGCAGCCCGGACCATCGCAGGTCCCACCGGCGAACCCGCCCACTGAGCGCGGTGTGCCCCTACCACAGCGCCGCCGCCGATGTCGCCGCCAACAGCGGCCTTAGTTATTATTCTCTAATAGTTACCGACTTGGCTTATCAGATCTAGAAAAGTGATAGTGATTTGTACAGTGATGTTTATTGGATTGCCGACTTAGCATGCCTTAACCGATTCGTTGCTGATGAGACGCCTGTCATGCCATAACTTTTTTGCGTGTGGCGTTAGCCACTGAAACCGTGTCATTTTTAAATCGATGATAACTCCTTCAAATCAAGTTTTAGGGAAAGCAACCCAGAATAAAACTATCTTCATTTTTCACGTAAATCAAGCGTCCTTCCTCAATCCTTCGTTTTTGTAATTGTATGTAGCAACGAATCGGTTAAAGACTTAGAAGACGGATACTGTGTCGTGCGGCGACAGGGAGCGCTATTCTATTTCACAATATTTTTTTTAATCTGTTTTGTTGGTGATCACGTGGCTATAATTCATGTAAGTAATAACATTTTACTTTACATAAAACCTTGATACCCTTATGCATTTTATGGTATTCCACGACGTTATTCTATTCATTAACTGAAGATACAGGTACATTAGTAGATACCAAGTTTACTGAGGTCTTTTGAGTTCAACACCAACAATATACTACTACTTGTCATTTTTGTCATCTCAAAAACAAAAGTCAAATGTGGGTGTGGATCTGATATATTTCCCTATATATGTAATTCATATATAATTTGTATAATCTTAACTTGTAATAGGCATTAGATTGAGTGAAACAATGTCTTTGTAGTTTGAAGTAAGAACATGCTGTAGTTTCCTGTAATAAATAAATAAATATAACACTAACAAAATTTTTCATTCCTAATGTTATGTATAATGTATAAAAATATTTAACCCTCGTGTTTTTGAATTGTCTACAGGTATTCAATAATGATTATTCGAATATTTTTCGGCCTTGCTGGCAACGAGCAGATCGACGATCAGAGACAAAAAATACCACATGCAGTCTTCAATAGAACTCTAAAACAAAAAGGCGGTATAATTCCTAATTACAAAAGGTACCAAATGCCGGTACGTATTGTTTGTTTCTTGACTGTAAATTAGTTCCCCAACCAGATTGATAAATTAACAGATAAAAATCTTAGTGCGGTATCTGAAATAGTGCATAAGATCTCAGAAAATAGACACGTTTTGAACTGTGAAAACATTGACAGCGAGGACTCCGACGAAATGTTTTTCCGGATTGCAGAGGCTATAATAACAATTCACTCATATTCAGAATAAAACACTTTTTTACGGATTTTTGCGCATGTTTTATTTTATTTTATATTTAATCCTGACGTTTCGACTCCTTTACAGGAGCCGTGATCACAGGATGACTAAGATGATGGTTGTCATGTATTTTCTACTACCTTCACAATATTTTAATCGGGCACGTTCCTAATTATTAAATTATTTTATATAAATCAAGTTGTTTTATTTTATATTAAAACATTATTTAGTTATTTAATTAATTCTCACTACGATTACATTGTATACTACTGAGTCTACTACCAGTTCGGAAATTGGGAGGGCCTTCCGAGAAGAACTGGCGAAAGAAACTCGGGCAGGGGGACCGACCTCCATCTTACTGTTTAATTATTTGCAAAAAGAGCTAACTACATCATCAGGTCTTGCAGTGTGTGTATAAAAATAAGCTTTTTACTTTCCAAAATCTTTTAATTTATGTAAATTATCATAATTTATTTTTGTATCAGAACTGTATGTTTTATAAAGAATTTATATCAATTTTCCAGGTAGTGTTCTAATTTGTTTATTATTTTTTTATAACAGATTTAAACATTTTAATGTCTTTTTAATTCTGGTGTCAGCATATTCTGTTGACTATGCTTTAGAATGTTAAGTATGGTGTTTGTATTGGGTATAACATCGAGGACCTATTTAATTGATTGCACTGTTTTTGTACAATGTCATATAAGTCGTAATATTTTTTTTCAACAACGACAAAGTTGTTTTATTAACCTTGTCTCACGTAACATTTTAAAAGAAAAATCATTACCATCATCATTATCAGCCATTTCCAATGTCCCCATTGTTGGATATTACATTAATGCGACGTGAATTTATCCTTTAACGCATTTTTCAGAACTCTTGGCAGAAAGTCAAACCGATAACGAATGATCCTATGATATTTTGAATCCCTATAATATAAATCTTTTCACATGTTGGAAATTAAAATTCCGTGACGTACCAATTTGTTTTTTTATTGTAGGGTAGATTTGACGTAATTGAACTATAATGATTATTTTTCTCTTATAAACTAAGAATAAATTCTCTTCTTTCAAACATAACTAGATACTGAATTATGGATGTGCCCGTATATTGTTTTCGTTTTTTAAATTAACCAATAATTAAAATTAAAAAAAATAAGTTAAAACTGCCACAAATATAAAAAAATCGCAACAGTGATTTGGTTACAAAGTATCAGTAATATAGGTGAGAACCACCTACGACCATTCCTGACCATGTTGATCGTAGGTGATCCAATTGATAGTAGGTGTGAGATAGCTAGTAAGTTATTTAAATGTAACTCAAGAACATTCACAGAATGAAACCGTTAACATAGAAGTAAAAGAGTTCTTACTTTTAAAGTTTTGAATTGATAAGAACGTCTCATTATTAGGTAACTACGTATCTACTATTTACTACTTAGGGTAAATTACACCCATTATTAAGTAAAACACTAGGCTATTGTATATAAGAGTAAAAACTAAGACAAATACCGTGTTCCAAGCTTAATAAAAAAGTGCCATTACGGTGTAAACTATTTATACTTTTTGTAATTATAACTGTATATGTATAATGATCAAGTAAAGACTACAGTAACTACTTAAGTGTGGGTTGGAGTTGAAACTTCTGCTGTCGGTTTTGGTTTTTTAGCCGACTTATCTCTGTACTCTGACTGAAATCAAAATCAATGCAACACAAACAAACCAAATGAAAGAAAGGTTTATTCTCTACAACTTTCATATGTGTGTGAGACTACTAAAGGCTGGCACATTACCGTATTTACCCGACTGCGCCAGAAGGAGGGTTATGTTTTTCGAGAGTATGTATGTATGTATAATTGTACAGCTTCATGGATTTTAGCTTGAGAGGTGTCGTTAGATTCTTATTTACTGTAAAAGTGACACTGAGTATATAAAAAAATGGCGGATTTTTGGCGTCAAATCAAATGTTTGGCACTCTCTGCAGCCTGGACGGCTCGACTCATTTAATAATAAAACTAAAAAAAATAACATTAATTTAAAACACTCAAAAACCCGACTGCATTTCTGTGTAATTTGGAAATGAAAAAAAAACCCTAAAACAAGAAGAAAAATTGTAGAAATGGAGGCTTTGTGGATTGAGAGCCCATATCTACGTGTATATCCGATTCCTGGCCCATGACGCACCTAGCGCGTCATGAAGAAACCATCAGGGAGGCCAATGACGCGACAAATGCGTCATAAGAAAATTGATAAAAATTATTTTTTTCCTTAATTTAAACAAAAAATCTTTTATTTTATATAAAAATTAACGCATTAGAGACTGGGGGCCAAAGACGCGACACGCGCGTCATTAAACTTTGTATGGGGCCGGGGAGGAAAGGATCGAAAAATGAAGGTGGCAAGGAATCGGATATTACATTGCAGATGACTCCAATCTACTGACTAGACGGTTCAGTTTCTAGAATGGGTCCCGACTGCTACAATTTTTCTTCTTGTTTTAGGGTTTTTTCATTTCGAAATTACACAGAAACGCAGTCGGATGTTTTAGTTTTTTTAAATTACCGTTTTTTTACTTATTGATCTTATATTAAATTGTCTTAAACTTTTGAGGATTTTCTATAAAAACTAGTTACGTGTGTAACCATAATTTACATTTTATATCTTTAATAATTTTTACTTTTTACCAGAAAAAAATCTCTTTACTTTGGGTATAAAAATCAAGCAGCTAAAAAATATAACAGTGATATATATTTTTTAATTACAATAAGTTTGACAATCAAATCAAATACATATTAATGATTAAATATTATCTCAGCAAAAGCAAAAATAAATAATTACTATAATTTTTTTCTAATATTACGCATGTATATTTTATATCCTCAAACTAATTTGGCACACTTTATTTTTATGTGAAAGTATTATAAACATTAATCAAAAATAAAATAGGTTATAAAAAAGTATGGTTGGTAACCTTTAACACAACAGAGAGTAGATTTCACACTTTAATTAATTCAATGATGTAGTGATGGAGACTGATTTAGCTAACCTAGATAAATGATATCAAATGTAGCCACAGACTCGACCCAGCATCATTACAATTGAATCGAATTGGGATTGTGCGTTAGGAATTATACTTTTATTTATTTCATCACAAACCAGTGGGTACATTTGCAAGTTATAAAGTGTTACAAAGTTAGGATTATCCTATATCGTTATTTTGCACTTTGTAACTTTCTTGTTTAACTATATAAAATGCGCGTGTAAAAAACAACTACGCCTCCTGTCCGAAATTAAATAAAAACATAATAATAGCTAGTTCCATCTTAATCGATTGTTTAATATTTGTAAAAATATTACTTTTGATGATAAAGGTAGTTAGCGTTCAACGTTGGTGGAAGGAACGATACTATAGTTCTTAAAACGTAACTTGATTAGAATGACAGCTGTCGGCAAAACTCATGATAGAACCTTGTAAGGACGTTTCGAATTTAATTGATTTTGACACACGAAATTCATAAGTTTATAATGGAGTAAAAATATTTTTAGTACAGTGTTTTCATTAAACATATTTTCTAATGCTATTCAAGTTTCCAAAATAAAGAAAATCTCTAAAAAATCAGTTAACAGAAAATAGCTTTATTATTTATGACGTCTTTACAAGGTTACGTCGCTTGTGATAATCATTTCAATAATTGTTGAATGTTGTTGTTAATTGATATGGGCTCAAGTAAAAGGCAAGTATATGTACGTAACGAACCTAAGTATCTTTTAATCAGTGTACATTAAGTTACGCTAAACCAGTGATGATTATATCTATTCACGAAAATTTACATGTTTTGCTCTAAATCTTTAAAAATATACTTTCACATAAAGTGGTCTACCTTACTTAGGTATATGAAAAATTCAATTACTGATTAGGATGTATTTGCATTTAAATAAAGGCGCAATGCGTTTCAATATGGAATAATAAACAAAATGTTTGACAATCAAATAACTTGTTTGTAAGCTGCTTTTTTATTTCAGGTTACTCAACAAGACATAATATCACCCCACCCTTCACAGCAAATAAAATGTTACAATTTATTAACATCTGCATGTGAGCATATTACGTCGGAAGATTGGAAGAAAGTTATTAACAAAACAAGAAAGATAATTGCAGATGATTGGGAACGCGACCTGCGATTCGATTCAATATGTGACCATGAACTTATAATAAACCTTCCAAGAATTTTCTAGCGAATCAGATTCTGATGATGATGAAATAGATTTGGGATGTACACCATTCCGTCAATAAATGTGTATTATTTATTACATGTGTTTAACTTTATTAACCCTTATACATATGAAATGTCTCCTTCTACTAAAGTTACTTTAAAAGGCATATTCTACAACCGATCCAATATTTTAATATTATTTATCGTTATCGATGAACATTAACTGGCGAATTCTGTCCCGCACTAGCCACGACGTTTTGGCAGCTGTCATTCTAATCATGTTACGTTTTATAGACTATAGCTCATAGTAGAAATCGAAATATGTTTGTAAAATTCGACACGTTTGCGGTAAAAAGCGGTCGCCCGAATAGCGAAAGGTCGTGGGTTCAAATCCACCCTCAAGGCTCGGAGGCGTAGTTGTTTTTTACACGCGTATTTTATATCTTATAGAAATATTGCATTGTGAATGCAAAAAAAATAAATAAAAACAGTCAAACTAACTTACTAAATGCAGTTGAAATAAACTGTTCACTAAATAATGATTTTCGATTTGGTGCTTTTACACTCTTCTTAGATTCCATTTTGACTGACGTTTTATTAATTATTTTAATTTATTCTTCTTAAATGGTTTTTGACGTGACAACGTCTTAAATTAGGTTGCGGCTGGGAGTCACTTATGAAAAAGTGTAACGCTCGGTAACGTTACGATGAGTCACCGAACGAGAGAGAGGCCCGCCGAATGCCCGTAAAACCGACTTTACAGGCAAAAAAAAAAAAAAAAAAAAAAAAAAATTTTTGTTAATTGTAGGTGTCACATAATGCCTTTTCATTGTGTAGTGGAAACACATATATATTATATAAAAAGTGCAAAATGACTGTTTCTATACCTGTTATTGTTTGATAAAATTATTTTTTTTGTGGATGATACAGGTGAGTTATAAAGATATCGATCAATGTCTCAGTTTTCACAGGGCAGACGTATGTATGAGTCATTTCTTGTTGATATGCGCTGACGCGGATTTTTAGTATTCATAAGTTGTCATATTCATTCTTAAATTAATATTTTAGTAGGCACCTATAGGTAGGTAAAATATATGTAATATTTTGCGTTATATTTACAAAATTAGCTACTGAAATCATCGATCGGAAAGTCTAATAACCGAGAAGTCTTTAAAGTTTTGAAAGCAATAAATTTGAGTCTACGGGTAATGCATAACATTAGTGATTTATGTATAATAACATAAATCAATAATGTTATAGTATTATCTACTAAAGTTTGTAAACTAGCAAGAACAATGCCGTGTCCATATAACTTTGGCTTACTATAAATTCTCACGGACCTTGATGAAAGGTTTAATGAGTCATATAGAACTTCGAATTCAATATTATTAAGATGTCAAAATCCGGCAATAATTATTACCAGTAGACGAAATTCGACTATAATTCGAGATTTTTTAAAGTTGTAACGTTATTAAGTGACTATCATTGACAGTATAAATAAATCTAAATTTATAATGTTATTGTATTTCTGTCGATTATTTAAGGTTACTGTGTGTGTCAAACAAGCAGGAGTGGATTTATTTATTAACAGAGTTTCTACAGCATTCATATACAAACAAAATATATAAAAGAGTAATTCAGTATTTCAGCCAATTACAGAAACTCATTACAAGTAATATTAACAAAATACTTACTCAACAATCATTTTAAAAAGTTTACGTTTTTCTTATGCATAATATACAAAATTATTGACTTTCTGCACTCCTTGTCCATATAAACTTTTACTGTGCCAAATTTCACACGTTCGTACGTATAATTTTCGTAAAAATGGGCACAAAGTTTATGTTTTACGTATTAAATAAAAGATAGATTACAAGATGTCCCTACTATTTCCATGCAAGAAAAAAAATACAGAAAGCATATTAAATCTAAATAATTTTATGCAAATAAAAATAAGTGGCAGCACATTGGCAAGTTAACTTATTTTTGTTCGTTTCTAGTAATTTGTTTACTAATAAATTAATTCTTTTTGAGAAGTTCTCATATGAAGTTTAATGCGTATTTATAATTATTACGATATGTCGTTGTTTTCATAAAAGACACGCGTCAATGTCATTTCAAATTACGTTCGCCAAAATCTGGCATCATCCTTTATAGGACAAATAAAAATACGCAAAAGGAACTAGAATTTTTAATTTTCTCATATTATGATACCGTGTGTGGCACTGCATGATTACAATATAGTATCATGTAAGGATATATATAGCGGCCGACAAAGGTGGTTGTCCGCATCGCTACTCCAGCTTGGCAATGAAGCACGCAGTGCTGATTACTATGCTCGACGGACCATCCGCAGCCGGCTTTTGTTCGCTTCTCCTATTGTGATATCCGTACTATCCTGTTCCAATTTTTAAAGGCTGTTTTTAATTTTAAAATAGAAACTAGCATTGATGAACCCATAGGTTCTTATGTCACTTACTAAAACCTTATGTTATCTTTCAGGGTGGAATAGGCTTTATATTATACTATTTTGAATAAATGGGCTTTTTGGTGTGACCTATTTCACAAATAAAGTCAATGACAAAATGGTCAAAGTATGCCTTTTTTTACGAACGTTATCCGAAGGTTATGTACTGCAGGTAGTAAACAAATTAATAAAAGCCCTCCAGCCGCATTGGCAATTGAGTTTCGCAAACTGTATCGATAAAGGATTTATTTTTTAAATTATTTTTATCTATTTACGTAGTCCTAATCTTAAATTCATATCAATAACAGTCAAAGAGTATAGTAAAGAGTGATCACTACTATCAGTCTGTTTTCTACTTTTTTTGTAGCTCAGCTGAAGTCAGCGACATGGTTTTTAGTCATAGTGTCTTGTTTATTAACGTAAAAGGAGGCAAATTAACAAATAACGAGGACTTTCAGGGCTGGTGCCGCTAGCAGCACTAACAAAAAAACTGATAACTGACTAAAAAGAATAAATATTCAGTGCGCTTTAACCGCCCACAAAAAACGCAGTCAATCCAATACATATATAAGACATAAAAATTGTTGGTTAAACATATGTTAATTGCATAGCACCCTTTCTTATTAGGATATGACGATGTTATTTATACATTGAACAAAGTGAGCAAAAAGATGGGAGAGTTAACGGGTGCGACGTTCGCGCCCACTTGTCTAAATCAGATTTTATTAACAAGTTTCCTTTATGGGTTAAACAGACTGAATCATACTATAACATTGACCTTACACACTTAAAATGTCGAAGTTTACATAGGTGCGCATATAGAAGATGAGGTAGCGGATTTAGTTTTTATTCGGCGCTCCTATTCTAAAAAATTAAGCTTATTTGATAGGATTTTCTAGAAACCCGCAGATTACCCCACCCACATTTACACGTGCAAAATGAAATATATATGGTTAAAGCTATCTATCATTAGAAGATTCAAAGTGAACAAATATATTCGAACAGCAAACCTATTAGATCGGTGGCAAGCCTCTTTTCAAAATGCTCAAAGTATAGAATACGTTAGCATCTAGAACCTAATGCCCATCTCTTTTTATCGCTGCGATGCGACGTTATGCGTTTGCTGTGGTAATTGAAATACGTCTTACTCGACGCTAATACTGTCTATATACTGTGCCAAAGAACAATAAGCCATTAATGAATAAATATTTATCGACAAGTATTGTCATCGACCAAATATTTCTTTTCCTTTAAGGTTAACACAAACCAAGCAAGGTTGTTATCTACGCCAGGCGAAAGATAAATAAAGATGATTTAAATAAGAGTAGAAATAATTTAAAATAGGGGCTTCATATAAGTTATGGTTAATATTTAAAAAAGCGTGGTGTTGATGTAACGAAATTATTTATCATTATCTATATTATTGTTAAGAAGCTTGATGACGCAGTTGTTAAAGCGTTCGACCTATAATTGCGGAGATTAAGCAACTTCCACAAGGGCCGGTCATCGGATGGTTGGCAAAAAATTATAAATACCTCACTCATATATACTTCGGAAGGCATTACATTATTTCATTAGCTTCTGCCTGCAGTTTCACCTATCACAGTCCGTATTGTGCTTTTTGCCACAGCCTTTATCGGGCTTTCCTGAGGAACACTGAAGTTTATGCCAGTTCACACTGTTTTTTCGTGCTTTACGTTATTGATATGCACCCATAGCTACTAAACTGTGAAAACCATATCAAAATCTATTTAGTTTTTACGCGATGCACACACAGACAGATAGAAAGGCAATAAAAAATCTTAAACATTTTTTTAAGCATATTAACGTTCGTGTTGTTTATGTTTCGAGTATTATTATTTTGTTGCATTGTGCGTTTTCTAAAATATCTTTTCTATATAAACACGGCTTGTTTAATTGTATTATATTTTAGATAATACGATATGGTACTTGCGGAATAGCTGGGAGGTTAAAGGTTATTTTTCTAATTCTACATAATGATTATGATTAAAAAATTGCACACGATCAAAGTATAGGTACTATATCAAAAAAATAAGGTCGAGCTAATAATTTAGCGAGACATTCTATTCAGGAATCATTATTTCGTCTGTCGAGGCCTCAATCAAGACAAATTGCAGGCACCAGTTGGGCAAGTTCTGAAAGTAGGTTAAATCAATATTTTACTTAAAAAGTAGATATTACAACGATGTTTAATTTGTGATACAATAATAAGAATTGCTTATCTATAAAGTAAATTAAAACAAAACTAATGAATATCGAAATTTAAAACGCTCACCATTAGCAGCTGCACGTCGTTCACTTTTGGTGCTGCACTTCCAAAATTTCATTTTGAAATGTCGCTAAGGTTAACGTGTCGTAACGTAAGGCAACTGGACGCGGCCGCCAAGTCAAGGAGTCATCATGAAACTGGCGTCTGGGTCGAAACAATAGGCAGCTTCTGTTTACGATGCCCGCCGCGGCAAATTTATTAAATTGCCGAGTGTAGTGGCCGGCTGCAGGCGGATAATGGGCATCAACAGCGTGAGTGCGGCGATCGCACACCCCCTACACAATATACGAATGCAGCTGCACCAGCTTTGACCGCGGAAAGTGTGGGAGCATCGTAACACCGGGGATAACACCTCAAAGATTAACGCCCGGTTTATAAACTAGACCGAATTAATGATAAGTCTCGCTTTGCCTTTTTAAACATAATGATGTACCCAGCAACTTTCAGGTTAAAAATATTATATTCTCTTGAATCAAAGGGGACCGACAGTGTGACATAAAGTAGGCAAAATAAAAAAGAAGTTTGTAGCGTAAAAAAGTTTAATGTCTATCACATCATTTCTTCCTACAATAATAATTTGGAACATAGATGCCGAATATTATGTCAATGGAAAATCACTACCATTCGAAGCAAATTAGTCCCAGTTGGTTTTGTATCGACAAGTTCATCGTGTTCAGTCTAGTGGTTTATTTAAAATTATATTTTATACATAATCGAATCTAATTTTTTTTTGTAACATAAGGGACATTGGCCCAGCATCTGCACGGATCTGCTTCGAATTTCACATTGTTATTATTGCACTATAAAAATACATAGTTAAGCATAATAATTTCTAGGCACATTTCTGTACTGTCTATTTTTATGATTATGATTACACACTTCTATCAGTTACATAAATACACTATATCTAACTTAAATCAAACTGAGATTTTTGTTTATAGACTCAAAATTATAGTGTAGCGCAGATGATGGTAACTTTTGTTACCGCGTCCGACTGGTAGAGATAACTTTTAGTTGTTTTTCAAATTCTATAACGGGTGTGTGCAATTACTTTACTGGCCAATAATACTAATTCTCTTTTGTTTCAATTTGGAGATCATTAGAGCAAAGATTTAAGTGCGACGTATTTAGCGTCTATGTTATGCCGATCAAATATAAAAAAAGGTATCCACTACTGTTTTATATTATAGACTGTCAGACATCAAAGTTATTTTTCAGAGATTAGTGAAATTGTTGTAAAGGCACTACTATTATTTGTTATGAACTGATGGCATCCAATTATATAATTTGTTTTTAGTTTTATTAAAAGTTTAATGGTTGTCTGTATGCTTCTATTGCTGTTACGGTAACAAAACTATCCATCTATTAACTTGATATATGAGAAAAAAGTTTCTCAGAACATAGATTATGAAATTAAGAATAAATAGCTGAATGCACACAATCCAGCACCGTTTTTTGGTTTGAATAATGTCTTATTGTATGTTTTTATGCTGTGATGCGGTTATAAAGTAGGACGTTATATCGAAGTAATGACACTTAAATGACCTCGTGAAGAAAAGATTATTAAAGACATTTGAATAGAAAAGTAGGATGTGACATAAACCACACATATGTGTATTAGTATTGTGGAGAAAAGATTGACATTTGAATTTTAAAAGTGTGATGTAGCATATCCCACACAGATATGTATTCGATTAGTATCGAATAGTTTTTAAAAAACCTTTCATAAAAAATGAAATGTAAATGATATATCTAGGGATTACAAACTTGTAAATAGCATCCGGTATTCGAATAGATCCAAAATCAACAACTTTTACCGGATCCAGATCAAACCAAATTCGGAGACAGAAATTATTGTATGTTGTCGTTACTTTGTCGAACTATACGACATTTATCTTGTATTTACGAGACCAGTATTGATTAAGGATAAAATCCTAATTTATATTATAAATATCAACTGATAAATGAATTGTCTATAGGTTGAACTTTAGGAGGGTGAGAGTGATATTATCAAATAAATAATGCCGAATACTTCACACAAATAGTTTGAACTGGGGCTTAAGAATGACCTACCTACTTATACGAGATTTTTCTTGTTTATAAATTACTTATAAGCACAATACACTTGATTAGCTCAAAACAAAAGAACAATCAAGAAAAGGGAAAATCATCCAGACTTTATCAATCCGGTGGGATCGGTGAGGGGATCCGGTCGTATTGAAAATGATGCCGGATTGCAATTCCTAATATATCTGTGGACTAAACCCATAAACATCACTCTGTGATTATAAGCGTACTCACTAAAAACTATATCTTGGTATCCGATATGGAAATACATAGACGCATTCAACGGTAAAACTGAAAAATTATTGAAACCTGCCTCAGCTAGGAAAAGTATCAATATTATAGTTCTGGCCCTTTTATTTATTTAGAATATTTTAACACCGAATAAAAAAAGAATAAATGATTAAAATCTATATGTATGTACTTACATAAGCTAATGTTTTTAATTTGATATGAAATAAAAATACAATAATGGTAAAAACTCAATCAGTTTTTGATGAAAACATATAATTCCAATTATACATAATTAAAAAAATTATTCGCATACCTTCATTTAACATTTGATATGTATTACTTAAAAACATGATGTAACAATTGAATGCATAAGCATGTATATAATACATACGCATGTATTGATTAGTTGAAAAAAAAAATCTGTCTTTCTAAAAATGTCCTTAATCTATTGTTTCTCCGCAAATGTCTATCACAGAACAGATATAATAATGTTGTAAGACCTAAACGGTAAATGGAAACAACTGCTACTCGTTTACTTTGTTTCATTAATTAAATTAAACACACACCAAAGCTATATCAAATTTAACATCCAAAATACTTTGAAGGCACTGCTTTTTATTTTAGTAAATCAATGAAATGGTATAAACGCAAAATGTTGGCCAAGACTGAACTATCAAGCTTTATCTAACTCTTTAAACAAATGATTTTACTATAACTACTTGATTGACAAGTAAATAGCTTTTTAATTGTGTAGGATTGACATAGATTGATTCGCATATTCTTGTCAAACTCTACAAAAGTGTTTGTTGCTTTGTTCCATATTCCCTCAGCAACAAAGATTCACTGTGTATGTTTCTGTTTCCATTCATTCATTCCATTTATGGAGAAATGAACATGGCCGTTATTTATCCCATAAAAAAAATATTTGAATTTCTCTTGGGTAAAAAACCAAGAGCATGGTTTTGTATCAACTAGAAAACTAGTTGGACTGCCTAAAATAGGTGGATACTTCCACTTTTTCATAAGATAAAATGTTTTTTATTCAATATGAATAAAATGAAGTCCACAAGAATATTTCTTCTACATAAGAAGGTATGTATGGCATATGTGTGGATTATTTAGAAATACCGGACTTTGAAATACTTTTATTTCCATACAGAAAATAAAACTTGTAGTAGTCTTGTGTCAACATTGCTTACGGTGGTTCAAATCCATTAAAGGTAACCAAAATTATGTTGCAATATTAACTAACACTAGGTATGTTTTTTGTTTGACTTTAATCACTTATTGCTTTTACATCAAATCACATTGTCACCTAGACGCTCATCAACCTCACGCTTAAAAAGCGAGGTTTTAAGGCCTGTTTCAAATATATCCTGGGTTTATTCGAATCGTAAGCCAATGCCTCCCTAATGCTCGACCACGATTTTAACTCATCAATATTAGGCATATAATGTCCAGGTACATAAATCTAAACAAAATCAGACACAAAACATACCTCTCCATCAACCGAATTTCAATTCGCAGTCCATCAAACATCACCTTCATTCGAGTACCGTCCTCTCAAAAGATACGATTACAAAATAAACTACATGGCTAGTGCTAATATACGTCGTGTAAATATGATTAACTCTATACTTACAAATATCGAATCAGTTTTTCAATACTGAAAAGGTGTCGCTTCCGTTTCGCTCACTTATTGCCAAATGTTACATGCGTTAGACATTACGTAAAGATGTGTACCACGGGTCGCGGTACGATCGATGGCGGCGGGTGTCAATGCCTGTACCAGGCGCCCTGGACTCGCGTCTGGAAGTGAGAGACGGGCGTGACCAAATAAGCCTGCTGCGGTTGCTGCACGACCGCCAGTGGGATGACTTGTTGTGCCATTTCCACTTGCTGCCCCCCCTCCTCTCCAACGCCCAAAGGCTGAACGCAGTGTTGCTGCGACACGCCTCCTACACCACCCACACCTTGCGCCAACACTTGCTGGTGTTGCGACACTTGGGGCACTAGCATCTGCTGTTGCATCTGCGACTGCTGTGTCTGGAATACATGTCAGGTTTATTGAAACAATATTATACAACCATGTTCGTTTGTGGCAACTCTACCCTAAGAAAATAAAAAGCAACATATCAAAAATAAATATAAATGTGCGTTAATAAATGAACCATTATCCATATAACCTCTGAAACATTATATGCATTTAGAGTTCTCTTTACATAGATATTATGAAAGTCGTATTTTGAATTTTGAATTTTATATGAAGATATTGTAGACCACGATCTTCATATAAAATTCAAAATTCTTGTTACAAAATGTTTTTTTGTTCCTTTTACTTAAAATATTTGGAGGTCCTTGGAAAGGTGTAATAGTTAAAGACTCTTTCAATAAACACATAAATGGATTAAACAGCATCAGCAACTGTAGACAAACATTTTGTCCAAAATGAGACTTTGCCGTTCTAATATGAGCCTTGTAAAGTGGAATAGCATAAATTCTAAGACAGAGGAAATTAAAAAAAAAAAGATTTTTGTTTTTATTTGTTGCACCAATAAACACACTGAAAATAATATTCTGAATAACCTGAACAAAACTTTACATGTGATCACCATAATGGGAATGCATGGACAAAGTTTGTTATGTCCATTGCTAATTGGAATAATAGGTAGTGTTACTTGCATGGTTTAGACCCAGACAAAAAAGAATAGAATGTAAAGGTTTTCTTATTCACTTCCATGATGTCTTTTTATAAATGACATTTATTAAGTAATTATTACTGAAAACCTAAAACATTTTCCTATATGGAATTGGCTTTCTGTATAATTGAATCACCAAAATTGGGAATTTTTATTAAACTCCCACTCACCTGCTGTTGGTGTATCACAACATGGGGGCCACCCTGCATTTGCTGATGCTGTTGTACTTGAACCTGTTGCACTTGTTGCTGCTGCTGTTGTTGTTGTTGCTGTTGTTGTTGTTGTTGTTGCTGCTGCTGTTGTTGTTGTTGCTGCTGTTGCTGTTGCTGTGCTTGCTGCTGCGCCCTTTCTTGTTGCTCCCTCTCTTGCTCCTCCTTCTTCTTAGCCTCTAAAGCTGCCTTCTTAGCTTCCGCCTTTTCCTTTTCATGCTGTATCCTAATTGGATCTTTGTTTTTATCATAGCTCATGCACTTGCCGCTCCTGAATGGCACCATCTCCTTCGGTATATCCTGCTTCTTTGTTGCAAACTTGACATGGGGAAATTGGTCCTTCATAAATGCACGGAACGTTGAATATCCCATCAACTTCACACCTGGCTCTAATATCTCCCCATACTCCTTGTAGGCTTCAAATAAATGCTTTCTGGAATCACCTTGGATTATAACAGTTTTACTCAATTTCTTACCATCTCCTGTGGGTTGCACATCTTTTGGAGAGCTTGCATGCTGCTTTAAATATTCTTTCAAAAAATTTGTAGCGTGTTTGTAAATATCCAGAGTGAATGTGTTGTATGGCTTCTTGCCTACGTTACCATGTATCCGAGGTGCGACTCCGTGCGTCATTACGTGTTGTCTTATGCGCTTGAGCTGATAATGTGTGACATTTTCAAGGTACAAGAATGCTTCTAAGCAAACCTTGCGACCTTGGTAAACGTAGCAGGCGCGAAGCCTCCTTCTTACTTTATGGCGCGATGTTTCGGCGGGATTGGCTAAACTGGCCATTGTGATGCCCATCAAGTACATGTCATGTTCACTTTTGGTCAGTTCTGCGATATTCAGCCGATGGCGATACACTGCTTCTGGATTAAGGCCGCGATAGCAATTGTCCTTACAATCGCAACCCCTTCTCAGCCTTTCCTTGACCTGAAATCAAATAAAATTAATATTTTGAAATAAATTAAAAGAATAAGTATATTTGTTGAACAAACAATACTTAATTTACCAATGTAATGCATTATAAAGTAGCATAATTTTTTACATAATTCTATGGTTATCTTTTATGAAAATCATATTAAAATTACTTTTGTACAAGTACTTTAGGAGACTGCATGAGTTGTCGTAACTATTTCATCACTATATGGATAGTCACCAAGTTGTCAAGAAGCTATATGCGCACACCTCTATACATCCCCATGCAAGGGTGACTGTCACTGACTATTATGTCAGAGAAACAACAAAATAGTTATGGTGACAATCACCTGTGCTTGAAGGCTCTTAGCATAATTTATAGCAGCTAATCTGTAAGTACTTCTTTTACTTAAAAACTGCATCCATGGTGACATTTAAATCCTACAGTATATTAAAAAAGTTATATTAATTTATACAAAAAACTTCACCCTCCATCTAAATTGGTTGCTTCTATGCAGTAAGAAGTATTCATTCCAACCCTTGATTTTGTTATTTAATTTTTTGTTCAAACTTTCCCAAATAGAACTATCCTTCCTATCTTTGCTATACTTAATCTTAGCTCCAAGGTGGTGGAGCTAATCGATACTAAACTATATTGGTTATTGTCCTCAACTATTTTCCAGATTTCTAATGATAGCAAAATAAAATTTATTAATCAAATTAATGATATCATATTTACCTGCAGTGGATTATCCTCCAGCTTATTGTCAAGAACTTCCTCATCACTGTCGGAATCGGACTTTTTCTTTCTCTTGATAATTTTTTTTTCGACTTTAGGCTTTGTATCAACATCTAAATCACCGGTTTCATCTACATTGGGTCCAAATTCTAGTGTATATGAGGTTGACATTGTTTGCATACTACCATCGCCATTCTCAACCTGTATGGTGTGCCCCTGCCACAGAACCTGGAATGTATTAAAAAGATATAGTAATAAAAATAAAATAAGGTACCAATAATCATTATTATAAAATAATCTTCTATGTTTTTCCACTAGGTTTAACTATTTATACCATTGATTCTATAATCATGCTGGTTTTTGAATGATGCTTAACAAAGCTAAAACAAATAATATAACAAACTGTCAGATCGCTAAATAATTACTTATTATTTTTATTAATCTGACAGAGCATTAAAGGGACCTTGTGATCGGATTTTTTGCACATAGCAACAAACTTTTAGTGTGATTTTGAAATGTTTTTATATGTAAAAAGTGGTTTGATCTGATCTTAAATAAGTCTATCACTCTTCCTTGCTATGGTCCCCTTTGAAGAAATCAGCATATCGTTCAAAAACAGGATTATTTAATTTTTCTGCAATTATTTTGTTGTCATTCTGTTGAACATTGTGGTTTGTGGTTGTGGAATAGATTTACACTATAATCAGTATTTTTAGTAGGATTGTATAGGAAACACTCAGTATTGTGTCATCTAGCTATTTCATGTCAGACAGTAAACTAACCTGTTCTTGATGTCCATTGTAATGTTGTGGTTGCATATTCTGTGGAGCACCCATTTCGAAGACAGAATGCTGGCCCATGACAGGCGTGTGCCACTGTGCGCTCTCGCCATAGTCACCGCCACCGTTCTGGTCCGCCGGAATGGACACTATAATCGCCTCCTTGCTGTCCACGCTCCGGCGCTCCACTGACAACAACGAGTGAAGCACCTCACTCGCCTCTTTTTCAGCAGGATTCACCACTTCCATTTTTTCAAACGACATGTTCACTGCTCCACGCTCGCTACAACCGATCGTTCACGTCAAATCACATGTATCTACATACGTGTATGTACAAAGGCGACACCTCTAACCCGCCCAGAAGTCTATAAAATTGTAGATCCCCAAGACACAATACAAGAAAACCGCGGAGAACTTTTCAAATTCATGTAAATAAACATAACAAAAACCGCGCAATTATTAACCTTAATCGCATTTTTTAAGTTTCATTATCGCATAGCGGATCGAACTCCCGTGGAATATTGGGCCATATAGTCATAGCAAAGGAAGAATAAAACTTACCTTTTTCACCTTAAATCGGAGCCTGGGATACTTAAAAACGTATCCGCACGGTCACATACGCTATGTTGTTTGTTTTATTTCACTTCATTTCGACATTACAGTCATAATTATAGAGAAATGCACGAATATTTCACTGAATTCACGGAAGCAATATGGCGATACACTTTCCGTGAATAAAATCGGAGGACGCCGTAGAACATGATATTAGTACAGTGCGCCGCCACGATGTCGCTGGCATCGCATTTCCGATCGAGCGACGCGAGCCGACTAAAATATGCGGGAATTTCGAATTTATTCAACTGTAATAATCTTGTAATATAAATAACAAGGTGTGTTAGTAACATTGGTTTTTTTATTGAAACTTTAAATATATTTATTGAGCTCAAAGTTTGTGTATTCAGATCACAAATTATATTTCTCAGTTGGGTAAAAAAATTGGTCAACTAAAAACAATGCAATTTAGGATTTTTGAAAAACAGTCGCTTATTGAATATTCTATATTAGGGTATAAATTTCGTACATCTTTACATTATTCCTAGTTATGCATTTGTATAATGTACGTACGAAGAAAATCACTATTACGTTTCATGCTATTTATGTATAACACAACACAAATCACTTTTACTATGCACTTGTACGCATTCAATACCTCTAAGCCGTCTACAACGTCAACAGGTGTTTATATAGAAGAATTTCGATTTATAATATAATATGAGAACAATTTATTAGACAGGTTACATGTTTAGTAGCATTTTTTATTATCACATATACTTTTCGAGAATGTGTCTTCTGTCTTGAGTTCTCTTTGTGATACCTACTAGTAGTTTTTTATATAAAATAATTGGCCTCACTTTGAAAGGGGTACCTAGTGAAATATAATAGCGGTTGTTAAAAGGAGGGTCGGCAGCGGAGTGGAAAGTTCGTTTCGGAGTTTCGTTTGTATAAAATACTGATCTAAATGAACATATCTCTTCATTTAGACTTTAGTATCGAAAAATTATGTACCTATAACGTTTTTATGTTTGAGCTGACTCGAAATGACAAAGTAACTTCAATATATACGACAATACAGTAGATACATGACAGTGGTCAAAAACTGATTGGGGCATGAATCTCGATCAACACGTTTCCTCTTCACATCCGTTTGTTCGCTTCGCTTCCGATCCGAGGACAACGTCCTTGTCTTCGTTCTTTCTCTATTATTAACCCTTTTACGTCAGAAAAAATTTGGTCGGTATGCTCTAATATAATATTTATTGTTCGCTATAAATTTTGTTATAAATAATCTCCAATTATAGTTACTAAATACAAATACCTATACACCTACGCTCCTATTTTGAGTTGAGATGTATAAAAAACGTATAATATAATAATACCTATATGTAACGTAGTCACGTAAGAACTTATGTACCTAGTTATGTTGATTAAGTACGAGTGTACCAAAAAAGTACTCTTTGGTAAAAAAAAAATAGTACCTTCCACGTATCTTCTTAGAAAAGACAGGAAAATGGGTAGGTTTTTTAAAAAAGCTACTACATATATATTAAAAGTGTCGTGTCTTCTGGGTACATACTTAACCTATTATAACTTACACTCAAATACCTCTTGGTATTTGATTTGATTTATAATACTTGTGTAGTTCAAAAGAATGCGGACAAATAATATTTAATTACTATTGGAGAGGCACTTGTGATTATCTGTTTTTGTTTTACAAATTTAATTCTCCATAGATTCACCCATCACCCATCGATGAATATTACTTCGTTACTAAAAAATTTTGGACCTTTGAAGATGATATTACCCATTGCAATATTTGTGTGGGATGATTGAATGCAGGACCTTAACAAAGAGGTTGAAGTTTGAACGTTTATTTTACTTTTTTTTTCATAAATGAGTTACACGCTTATGTAAGTATACCTTTTAATCCACAATTTCAACGACCTAATTTATAATTTTATTTTTATTTAACTGGTTTAATAAATGGCTTCTTTAGTGCTATATTGCTGCCAAAGGTTTTAAAATTAGACCTATTTACTTACCAACAGCAGTATCTAGCGCGAAGCAACTACTCCTGGACCTGACGACAGCACCAGGCGAGGTTCCGTCAGGCCACTCCATTCGTTCCTCCATCGCTTTCGAAGCACTTCTCTTAAACTGCTCCAAGAAACTGTCTATTTGCGTTTCTAAACTTGTCGGAGAGCTGGCCATCGTTTCACCGAAACACCAAAAACAAACACAACACGCTAACCCGCTATACTATACATTTTGCGCTTTTAATATATCTTGCTTCTCGATCTATTCAATTATTTTAAGTAATATAGAATCCCAACAACACCAGCAACGCTTGTCTTTTCTTCATATTTTTCCCGATTTCCGACATTTATTTCACCAGTAATTTTTTATGACCACGAGCGGCGGTGGCCTTAGGTGTGTATATTCGATAACGCAAGATTTTACTACAGATACCGTTAATACGGCATCAAAAATAAAGCGACACCCACCGACATCTATCGATCGCTAACAACAGCTGTTTGGCTGAAGTTGCCAGCTCCTTACACTGGATTGGTCTATTTATAAATATGGCAACAGGCTTTTAGCTTTGACTATTATTATTGTCCCGTTAAAAAAACAATTGAAATTTGAATATTAATACTGTCCCGTTAAAAAAACAATTGAAATTTGTTTTGATCCTATTTTATTTTAAAACGTAGTTAGACATTTAATAAAAAAAATGTTGACATCGCGCATGCGTCAATAGCGTACATTTGTGTGAGACGATTGTCGTCATATAAACATAGCTAAACGTAAGTGTGTGTGTGTGAGGAACAGGAGGGCGAGAGGGGTCGAGCCGGCTACCGCGCACGCTGCTTGCATTTGCTAGTGCTGCGCGAAGAGCGCGTGTGGTTCGTGATTACAGAAGTGACTGGAACTGTCACACACGATACACCCGGCTTCATAATGTCAAGTGAGTTAACTCTTGGGCCTGTCTTGCTTTAAAAAAATTAATTTAAATAACCAAAATGTGTTAGCAAAATAATATCTAAATGCTTTCGGAAATAAATTTGGTGGTGCCACTAATACAGTTGTCGTGGGTAGATGGAACAACTGTTAAGTATTTTTATTGGCTCTAGTAACTGTGACTTAATATTTTTATGGACTGAATTTCTTAATCGATAAAATATTTTAATGAAACAATTTCAACGAACAGGAAAATTATTGATAGTGCAAAAAGTTTGGCGTATTAAGTAACTATTTATACAAACCAACTTACCTACCAACTAATTGGTATGAAATTGCTATAAAAACCAAAGGGTTTTTATTATTTTACATAACAACTTCATAATTAACCAATAATTTAAATTTTGAATGAAAATACGTTAACTAGATAATTAAACATCCAAAAATGTTACAATTCACGTTTAAGATAAAGGTAATTAACATAAATTAATAACAGTAATTTGAATACCTGCATTATTTACCATTGAACCCGTCTAAATAACTTGAAAAGACAATATATATAAATAAGATGATTTAAACATGGACAACCTTGAATGTTATTCCTGTCCAGACGGCGTTCAATATATTTTTTGTTGACACTAAATTCCGAATTTCTCAAAGGATTTGCAAGACTACGCTAAGATCCGCAGATCAACCTAACTTAGGTATTATTGTAAAATGTGAATACTCGCATGTTTTACAGTTGTAGATCATCAAGATTGTAAACATACGATCGCTATCTACTCACTGGAAACCCATAAACAGCGAACCTATCAGTATTTTGCGTTATCGCACTTATAATAGTGTACAGCAGTTTGATTCTTTATCTTGACCGCGAAAATTGAGCTAAGAATTTACATTTGGGTATGATAATAATTAAAAACATGAATAATATTTTTCTGTACATGTCATACGATACTTCTAAGATAATGATATTATTTAACATATAGACGGACTGGAGGATTTGCGGTTTAATATTGGATATTCTATACTAGCCGCAAAGGTTCGTTCGACCTGATTGTGGGTTCTCTGGCGCCAGTAGAGTTTGTATCTCTGATATTCCCTGTTGCCATGTGAATCTAAATTATCTTCTTTTGCAAAGGCTACATATTATTACATGATCGAGACATGTAGTGGCAATACCTTCACAAAGAAGAAAGAACATTGTTCGTTACAAGAGCCTTTTAATGTATTTTTTGTTTCATATAAAAATGATTGCTGTACGAACTTTTATAGTTTTTATACTTGTACCTTTTTGGCATTTTAGCTCGTAATCTGTCCATCATACCATCAACATAAAATCCTTTCTTATATTCCTTCAGTAGCTCTACTTTCATTATTTTAAATGAATTATTATTCGGTTTAGTACTACTGTTAATAATTCTAATAGTTTATTCTGTTTATTTATTCTACATATACATTTAGTTACCATGAACAGCGAATGTGTTATATCCCAAATAACATTTAAGCGAAGCTATGACAATTGCCTCTTATATTATGGAAATTAGGGAAACACTTCACTGCTTTTTGTAGGTATCGGATTTAATATAAACTGAAAAATCATAATCCAATATGGACAATACAACATCTAACGGGTCAGATAGTGTATAAACTTTTCGAAAATTTATAATTAAATCTTACGTTGTGCATGTGGTATTTTCAAAAAAATTGCGATAAGTAAGACCTTAGTAAGAAGCAAAGAACAAATCAATATTCTTTACTATATTATTCGGTTGTAAATCTGTACGTGACTAATTCTAAGTAAAATTATCCTAATTACCTTGCATTAAATGTTATTAGAAATAAGGTGTGAAGTGCCTTAAGCTTTTCTTCCTAGATCTAAGATAAAGCTGGACTATTAGTTTTTAAGATCATTATATTATGGAAGGCAGTAGAATAATTGCAATTTATGATTTTTTTTGCATTGTCGATGCTATCTTGTATAATAAATTGTGGTAGACAATCACTAGCAAAAATCGACTCGACTGATTCTCAAACTGAGAATAACTTGAGAGTTGAGTCAATTAGCTAGACCTAGAAAGAAAGGTTTTACTTCACACCTTTCAATAGCCACTAAATTGCACATACGCTATGTGCTTCGGCAAGTACACTAAAAAGGAAAGTAACAATCACAAATAAGAATTATTTGCATGAATGAGTTAAAAGTCCGGTCAATTTTGCATCCGTACGGATTACTAACTGTCACAAAAAGATAAAAACACAATAATCGCATTCCTTTATTCTGTTAAACGGGCGACTGCTCGCCTGTTCCATCCCGCCGGACCGGCCGCACCTAAATAGAAACCACAGGGACATTGCTCTCTAGCGGTACGATCCTGCATCTCCACTCTCAAGTGCCTTGTTGTAGTGCCTTTCGACTTACAATAATTTGTTTAAAATGAACTCCAGATACGTCAATAATAAATTATTGATGCCTTCTTAAACATTTGCCTTCAAGGTATTAATTAATTTCATGCAAACATGACATGTGCCAAAGTTCCTGTAGGTATTGTTTTTCTTGGAATGCATCCACGTGGATATTTTGCAATTTACGACGTACGTAGCCTTGATAAATCGATTGAAAAAATATCTCGCCGTTAACACGATTAAATAAGCAACGGGTGTCAATTGCGGAACATTAAAAATATATCCTCGCGCGTTAATGTTTTCGGCGGAGCCAAAAAAGAAGACCCACATTAAGACTATATCTACCTTAGCATCATTAATTAGATCATAATTAATTAAATTACCCTTCTGTTGATGATAATGATCATTTGACTATTGAAACAAAGGCGATAATCACCTCGCCTCTTATTATTTACGTTATTGATTGCATTACATCGTGCCAAAATAATTAAAGAAAGCGCACAATCATAATGGGCCAACTCGCACAATAACACTTTTAGCATCCTAACATTGTAATAAAGAATTGAATTGAAGTATACTGGTAAAAGACTTATTCTTTAAGTATAAGATTCATTTAAAATCGAAGTCTTAACTGCTACGTACTGAGTAAAACAAATACCAAACCAGAATTCCACAGTCATGCGACAGTGTGCAAATATTTATAATTTTAGATTTGTTTGCATCTATTCTTGCGTTCAATCGATAAATGTCACAAGTCGGCGTCAAAGACGATCCTGTCTTTTATTAAGTAATGAATCTAATTTAATCGAAGATGACGTTTCCTTGTTTTGGAGGCTTGTTCGGTATCTTGTCATCGTGACTGGCTCGAGCATCTGCAGAGACTGATTAAGAATTCAGTCATTGAATATACAAATAAGTGACGACGGCTACCGCCGCATGTCTGACGCTATCTACTAGTTTTATTTTCAATTTTATTTGTGTCGTGCTATTTCGGAGCCGAACGTGCGGCACTTGTCTATTACAGGGAGCCATGTATGAGGCCCACGCGCTGCTTGCTCACTGGAATATTTTCGTCAAAACTTACTATGAACAACAATTACTCTTATGGAATTTGCGGAACGGAAATGGCACCGAACAGAAACGTTGTACCTGTCACACAGATTCTGAAAATTATTTGTAAACAATTATGTTATGAGTGAAAATGTATTGCATTAATGTTTACATTTCAAACAAACAGGCGTGCCATTTTTTTCATAAACTCTGTCGCGTTCTACACGTGCCAATGACCATTATTGACAACTTCGGGAGTAATGTGCGCCGTTTCAGCGAGGCGCCAACGCTAGTCCACGTGCCAATAATACCTACGTACGACTTTAGGAACATCACACCCGCAAGATGAAACTGCGCATTTCCTTAGTCGCCTACGAATTTAAAACATCATAGTGTGTATAAGACACTAAAATATCATTTTGCGTAATTTAGCCTTCAAAACCTAACGTTTTCCAGTTATTTCAGTTATTTACGCCGTTGGCACCCAAAACTGGTGACAGAAATCTCATTAGAGAAATGCTGTTAATCGAAGATTGATTTAAATAGGTACCTCATTTAATCCATTATGAACAATGTCACATCTTGTTGACATTTCAGCGTCCAAATGATGTCATAAATATTTTGGTACGGTCTTTTTGCTTTTAAACCTATTTTTAGGCCGACTTTATAATCGATTTTGTGGTCGACTCATCGCACACGTCCGAATATCCATCATCCACTGTAAATTCATGACATGCAGTTCCTTCGAGAGCAACCAACGAAGTTTCAGTCGTGTGCGTTGAGTTCCAATTTAAAAAAAAAAATGTGTTTGATTTTTTGAATATAATTGAAAAAATAAAAATTTTCTGTATTTTGCATGTTAGATTTTCTTTTAATTTTAAAAATTAATATTACAATCTAAATTTAGATATGGATATAAGTAATAAAATTATTTTAGTGAAAGCTGAGGTTGCGGCAACAAGCTAAATAATATACATAATATAAATTTTACTTTATAAATATTAAAAAATAAACCAATTAAGAATGTTATTTTATAATTATAATATAACGCATGGTTGGCCACCTTCGTTGAGTCCCTAGGTGAAAAACTTGGTCATGTGCGGAAAAAATTACCTACAGTGGTACGAATTCTTCTTGTATTTAAAAATAACTTCTCAGTATTGTAAAGCATTATCTCGTATAATCAAAAAGCATTTATCTATGTCAAAAATAATCCTTAACCAAAGAATTAAAATGAAGAAAAAAGGGCTTATATAAATAACACATCCTTTCATCTGTTTTTAATTTATTTTTTTTGCATTCACAATGCAATATTTCTATAAGATATTAAATACGTGTGTAAAAAACAACTACGCCTCCGAGCCCTCAAGTTGGATTTGAACCCACGACCTTTCACAATCCGGGCGAGTGCTCTGACCGCTGAGCCACCGAGACGCGAGCGAGCGAGTCGTGGGTTCGAATCTTACCTGAGGGCTCGGAGGCGTAGTTGTTTTTTTACACACGTATTTAATATCTTATCCTTTCATCTTTTTCATAAGCATTGTGTAATATAATTATATTGCTTTAGCTTTGTATAAAGGACACTTATCTAATATGCGTATTATTTTAACCGCAGACCTTGGAAGTCTCAACTTTAAGAATTAGAATTCAGGATATATGTACACATCATTAAGAATAATTTAACACAATATATCATATTACTTTATAGACAGAAATGGGACTGTTTGTAAACATAAAATAGGAATATTATTAATTTCATTAACCAAAGCATGTTGCACTTGAACATCGCGACGCCATTGCCAAGTGGCAATATATCAAACAATGATTAAAAGAGGTAATTTGTCTACAGATCGATCATGGGTGACTCTGGCCACGAATGACTCCTATGGTCTCGGAGCCTTGGTGTTGGCGCATTCGCTGCGCCGCACCGGCTCCATTTATCCAGCTACGGTGCTCATCACACCATCAGTCACCGACGCCATGAGGTTGATAGGAACACCAATTTTTCATAATATTGAAGTGTGATCTGACGACAGCCACTCGCAAAATTAAAACGAGTTGTTAAAGTTTGAACTGGCTATTGAACAGCGAATGTTCTTTTTCTTAATAAGAATATAATGTATACCACAGCTGAACTGTCACAATATATGAAACAATAAATTAATTGTGTACTATGATCTACGATCATACAAATAATTTAAATACCCAACAAAGAAGTATTTTTGATGCTACAGTTAGTAAAGCTTCTTAACCGATTCGTTGCGGATGGCACGTCTGCCGTGTCATAACTTTCTTTTGCGTGTAGCGTTAACACTGAAGCCGTGTCATTTTTAAATCGATGATAACTCCTTCAAATTAAGTTTTAGGGAAATCTACCCAGAATAAAACTATCTTAATTTTTCACGTAAATCAAGCTCGTAGCCTTTGTTTTTGGTAATTGTATGTAGCAACGAATCGGTTAAGTCTCCTGAGGAACTGTTCCAGTCTTGTTATTTGTCAAGCCCCTCTCAAATTTCCAAATTATAGCTATTGATTTGTAAAAAATGTTTTGGAATTTCCCACATTTTCAAAGAATTTAACTATATTTGCAGAGAGCGCCTTCATGCAGTGTTTGCGGAGGTGGTAACAGTTGATGTCCTGGACTCTCGTGACGCTGCGCACCTTGCATTGCTACAAAGGCCTGAGCTCGGCATCACTTTCACTAAGATCCACTGCTGGGAACTCACTCAGTACGAAAAATGCGTGTTTTTGGACGCTGACACATTGGTAAGGAATTTTGAAATGTTTTATCTCTGAATTAGCATATGCTTTCAATTCAATTGATTTCTATAAATATGGTACATACAGGGATGTTATAATCGTAATTTAGCCTAGACCAAAGTAAGCACTGTAACACTTGTGTTATGGATACTAGGGTAACGGATATTTCTAGAAATATATATAAATTCACATAACTTAGATCAAAATGTTCCTTCCCCTCGTCCGTTCTCTGTCTCCTTCTGGGACTCGAACCTTTGTGCAAAAGGCGTGGTCGCAACTACTGCACTAAACGATCGCCATGGTCAGATTTTAGTTCAAATTCTATTATGTATTACATCTATTAGAATCATAATAAACCAATAGCACTAATAACATATTAAGTTCATGTTTTGAATACATACAACTGTCACATAAATCTAAATAATTCGTGAGAATTGCAAAATATTAGGGGGTTTGTTTTTATTTGTCTGTAGGAGAAAAGTAAATATACTTTTATTTGAAGTATAATTAATTATGCTTCCACCCTCACTCATTTAATTAAACAAATTCTAATCTTAGGCAAGGTAAGTTCTGCTAGATTTTAACAAATTGATTACTTTATTAGTTGCTTGAATCGTAATAAATTTAATAATTAATACATTCTTGTAATTTTTCCCTTACGTAGAACATGTAAAACTGTTATTTTATATAACGATAAAGAAATGATATAATGAGATAATACGATGTAATAGAGCACCGAGCACGTGTCGGTAATATTCGGAAGTACAATGCGCCGTAGAATGATTCCACCCAACTATTTTTCTGCCAAAGACTTGTCAACCTAATGAAAGTCTTTAAACTCGCTGGGAAGTAAATGAAAGGTGATTCTTACTGTCACATAATATGTGCCGTTAGTAATGTCGACGCCTTATGTCAGTTATGTAACAAGCATGCTAGCATATTGATTACGTTGATATAGCCTGATACAGGTGTACCTACTGACTCTCTCAAGGCTGTCTTAATTTTATTGTATCATTTTAATGTGAATACGCTGGAAACGTTTTGATTGTCATCGTACTCATTGATACTACTTCACAGTCAATTGACAAATCTAATTACCTACAACATACAACGTTGGTTGTATAATATTTAGATAAATTTGGAGAATATTAAAAAAAATACGATCATACAACAAGTGTCTTGAAATAATTTGGGTTTAAGATACAATCTTGAAAATTTGAAACAGCATTAACTACAGTAGATGTTACGAGGCACAAGAAAATATGCCAAAGAAAATACAAACAAATCCACACATGTTCCGGTTTGCACAAACATGCACCGATCGATCATTAAAAAGATGTTATTGTCATAAAAAAGACCTATTTCGATCGCCAATTGTTTATGCTACGAGAAAGTCAATGTTACCGGATGTAGACAGTAGAACAGTAACACGAGATGACGGGGCGCATAACCGTGGCCTAAATACTTATTCCTGACAATTTTGGACCTGCTCCAAAATCCCACACTTTCATTCTGTAGTATTCTTTTGGGTGTGAAGCCATATCACAGATATTACTATCGAATAAGCATACTTCCAGCTAGTATTCTATATCTCGTGATTATAAACTGTCAGCAATATTATACTTCTTTTATAACTTGAACCCGGCAACAAATATAGAGATAGCGTTCTGATTGCTATTCATTGACTTAAACAGCATTTTATTATCACAGGTTATTGTGTCAACTGAGTTTTTATCCATATTTAGATAAAATGCTATTCATGTGTTATATATGTATGTAATTTTCCAAATATAATCACATGAATTTATTTGTATTAATTAATTTATATTAATGTATGAATTGAAAAATGCGATTCCTACCTTATCGTAATATTACCTAATATTCTCAGCCTACTGACATTGTATTACGAGAATTATCTAATCTTTACTCACATAATACGTTATAAAAATAAGTTGCCAGAGACACGTGGGTCACGTAGCCGAATCGTGGAATATGACCCGACTACAGAGCAGAGTCACTGTCAATGACCAACATCTGAACATGGAAATCGCTATCAGAGGAACTGTATATCTATTTTTTAAAGATATAACTAGAAATTTAGATAGAGACAACTCAAGAATTTTCGTACTTATCTCATTGGGTTATTTCATTTGTTCTGTGTTCCTTTTGCATGCTGTATAAATAAAAAAAATATGAGACGACATAACATGTATTGTTCTTAACCCAAGAAGCTAAAGCATTTGTGTTAAGGAATTCAGAATTAACGAAGGTACCACAATACCCAGACACGAGCCAATAAAGAAAACTTAGTTTATTACATTGGCTTTGCCTTGAAAACTGGTATACAAGTCACTCACCTACATAAGTCGTAGATAAAAAGACATATAGTTTGACATAATAGTGAGAGTGGTTTTTGACTCTTAAGATATGTAAATTTGTTCTTCACCAAGTCTTTATCTAAATTATTTATTATCAGGTCGTCCAAAATTGTGACGAGCTATTCGAGCGCGAGGAGCTTTCCGCTGCGCCGGACGTCGGATGGCCGGATTGTTTTAACTCAGGCGTATTCGTCTACAAGCCCTCGCAGGAGACCTTCCAAAAGCTCATCAAGTTCGCTGAGGAGCGCGGTAGCTTCGATGGTGAGATCATCAGCTTTCAATAAGAGTTCTCCTATTACCTAAGTATATCGATCCAACAATAAAGACAAAAAAATCGACAGGCTACGCTGACACAGTCTCTTCGCGAGATTTAAAAATTACTGGGAGAAAATTAAAGAAAAAGAAAATCTTTAGAAAACTAATCAGTTGGTCGCTTTACTATTGTGATTTCACGGTAACTTAAAATATATCGAGTACAGAATATAAACCGCTATAAAAGTTTTCTTCTTTAGTGAATTGACCCCAGAAATTGCAGTAAGTAGAACTCGTAAATACTTGACTTCAAATTCCAACACGCGATGCGATACGAAAGTAAATAGAAACTAGCGGAGTATGGGCGTAACGCTCATATGGTAGTGTTTTTGGGTTAGGTATATATTGTAATTTTATTTAATAATTTTCCTGACTTATATCTATAAAATTTGTCGAGCTTTTTTATATTCTTGATAATAGAAATTTAAGTTGCAATACAAAGCATTGGTTTGGATTTGATTAATGTATACTATTATTAGGTAAATATAAAGAGCCGCTATTTGTATCTATAAAAACTAAGCGCTTGCTAAAATCGGCAACGAAAGTAATGTTATATATCTACTATAGTTATCTGAATAACTCCTATTATTATTTCTTTATACCAGGTGGAGACCAAGGCCTTCTGAATGCATTCTTTTCCGATTGGGCACAAAAGGACATCAACAAGCACCTGCCATTCGTATACAATGTTACGTCGGTCGCATTTTACTCTTACCTTCCTGCATTGAAATAGTAAGATAAAATGATTGTTTTTATAAATACATATTACCATAAATTTTGTCAAGTATAATTAAAATCGTAGGTTCATAACGACATAAGTCAAGTGACAATAAATTGCGACAAAAAAGATTAGCTCATTCATATATTTTTATAATCTTTCGAGTTTCAACAATTTTTAATATCCTTTCTTCCAGTTACGGACAAAACTTAAAGATCATACACTTTATCGGAGCAGCCAAACCATGGTTGCAGCAATTCAACTGGGAATCTCGTTCAGTAGACGCCCCCGAACACCTTCGGGAATTCCTACAACTTTGGTGGGACCTGTTCGTCGGACAGGTCCACTCGCAGCTTAACGTCTCTATGGTAAGGCGCGTCAAGTCTAACTTTATCGCTTACGGAGTACGGATAAGCAGAATCGATTTAATTTTACAAGTATTTTGTCGAATTTGCTACTTAAGAAATTCAAAATGAGTCTCTACAATTAAACAGAATTCGATTAACTAGCATCAATATTCTGCAAATTTCAGAATCTTACATTTAATAATATGACCGTGTCATTTGTATTATGTTTCATATATTACCTATGTCATACGTTTTATACTAAATGATCCCATTTGAATACAATCGAAACGGAATGACATTGGTGTAAATCAGATTCGATATCCATTTCAATATTAAATATCGCCATGACATCGGATACCCTATATTGCGGTTTCTAGACCTGAACCACAATATGAACTATACTTAGTAAACCGATCCATTCTTTTACCAACCGTTGATTTGATCACAACTCGTCATGTTTTCCAAGCGTACACAACAGGACTCTAAAATTCCAGAGGTGAGAATTTCGTGAATCAATTCACTGCTTCAATTTATTTTCCGATCTTAAATTAATGCCGCCAATTGCAAAATTACGTATTTGAAAATAATTAAGCTTATAAATTCCATTAAATGATCCCCGAGTGACTAAACTGTAATGCTTGCACTTGATGCTTGTGCACTCCCGCTATTTATCGCACCTTCCGTTTGGTTTAAAGCATTTTGATACTTGTGTGATTAAAACGTTTCTCCAAAATACTAACATATTCTAACTTACCTTAATTTTTGCTATTGGTCGCTTACTGCACGGTTTGGTAAATGTTTTGTTGTGGGAGTAGATGGTGTTGGTATTTTGGTGAAATATCACCGCGCTATTGAAATAAACATACTTTTCATAATTATTAATATTTATCCGGGGAATCATCCGACGTTCAAAACTTAGGACTTGTAAATAATTAAATTTATGTATGTTTATTTAGTAACGCGAATAGATTACCCATAGTAATGTACTAATAGAAGCTTGAACAAAGTTTCTTGCACTTACAGTTCTGTGTTCAAAACTTGGTTCAAGTGAGTATCTGCATGCCTTTCCACTGAGACGTTTTTGTCACTTCAACCGATAGGTTGAGGTGCCAGAAGCCCCTCCAGCGTTACCTCCGCTCGACGTCAGCCATCATTACACTCCAGTAGTGGATCCTGAATCTGAATTTCCCTGGCATCACCCCGATGCTCAAATGGAAGTGGAAGCACAGAGCCCCGTAATAGATCTATCACAATTCCACGACCCCTGGGCTAATTACGGTGGACAAATTCCTTCATACAAGGAAGGTGTAGTACACCAAACCCTTTCAGGGAGAGTGGAAGACTACGAGGAAATGAAAAATTATGTATGGAAATATCAACCTCCCCCTCAAGAACAAAGGCCGGTGCCATCTATCCATCATCCAAGCCCTCACAATTACCCACAAGAGCAACCACACCAACATTTTGATCATAGTCATCTAGAAAGTCATAGCCAACCTCATCACACTGAGTGTCATTGGGAATCTCAATCGCACCACAGCTATGGACATGATCAAGGACAAGAGAACAGTTCAAATCAACACACACATGAGCGTCATTATCATCCACATGAATATAATCCACATATGCATGAACATTTTCAACAATCACAAGAACATCACCCACATGAGCAACAGTGTAACACACAATATCAACCAGAGCCGTATTCTAGTCAACAATATCAGCATTATGAGGATCATTCTACCCAACATCATCATCATCGCGAGCATGAAAATTTCGATCAGGGGCAAGCCCAACATTCTAATGATCATCATTATACGGACTCTCCTTATATACATGATCATCAAATATCTCAAAGTCAGCCAGGCCCCGAAGCAAACACCTCATACACGGTAAGTAATAAACAGAATCATGAACCATCCATAACTAAATTCATTTCCCACAACACAAATATCATACAACGGATACATCATGTTCAAATTCATAACGATGAAGCATCCAATCATGTTAAACATAAAGAGGATGAAAAAACTGCGAATGAGATTGAAATAATGAATGGGGAGAACTCTGAAAACGAATGTGATAGTCATGAAGATATAAGACCAAGGCACCCTTATGACGGCTTCTATTTAAGGCACAGAGCTGTAATAGATTCGTACGGCCGTAAGATTTGCACTCATGAAATACCTCCCACCCCCACGCCGACTCCGCCTCCTGAATACGAATGCGAAGATGACCCACCTCTCACACTTCCAGAAGAAATTCCTCTCACTAATGGTCACGACGAAGAACAAGTAAGTTACATCTTTAAGACGCGGTAAGTATAATAAATAATTTAATTTATAGATTTTCAAATTCGCTGATTATGGAATTTAATTTTTTTTAAAAGGTGGTGAAGAATTAAGCAGATGGACATTCACGTTTGTAGACATTATCTAGCATATTGCATGCATTAGTTTGATCGCACGCTATAACAACAAAAGTTTGTGTATATTCACAATAATAATTATTAATACCTAGCCTACTAATATTTTTGCGAGATATCTAAAAATGATTGATAGTAGAATTCCTTACAATAATTTCGTTTGTAGAAATAATTTTAATCATGAAGGATTAGTTTTAAAGATTATTATAAAGATAATGTACGAGTATATTGATTACAAATTCAAGAAAATTCACATTTATTATTTTAGAAATCTTTGACAATGCAAAATCGTGATTAGAAATGGAAGATAGATAAATATAAGGTGGAATCAAATTAACTGCCAGGACTTCGTGGAGTGGTTGGGTCAAGTGTAAAGAATATGCTTAATTAGGATTTTATATTGTAAAAAAATAAAAGCTTTTTTTCGTTTTTTTCGAACTATGACTTCATTTTATCACTTTCACTGTCATTTCCTATACTTAATCGTTTTTTTTCAGTTCACCTATTAACTATAAAATTAACCAAACTATCTCCAATTAAAAGTAGGCATAATCACGCACAGCTGATCGCGCGGTACAATGAACCGCAGAGCGGGGAGCGCAGCGCGCGCTCCTTTCATTACAATACTTAAAAATACGTTAAATACTGAATTGCTGCTTCCTTCAATAATTATCTATACATAATTATAATTATAGTTATAACGGATTACCTAGGTACCTAATAGTTCGATTGTAGGCAAGTTCAATAATACTTGTATAATAAATGTAAGCAGTTTAAGCAAAGAAACAAACCATCAAAACTCTAAGTACTACATTCAATGACACTGGCGTGGAAATTAAAGAAGAAGTTGGAAATATCTAATTTATTATACTGTATAGTAAACACTTACGAGTTCCGAGTAGGTCTTGGTAGCCGATAGTAATATTAGTTATCTATCATATTCCTTTCCAATGCGGCAGGACCGCGAGGTCTACCAGCGTCGGTCGCCGGTCGGTGGGTCGAAGCGGCCATGTTTTCGGAATCGATTACAAAGCGTTGTGGCTACCTCTTATCCTCTCAAACCTTTCTTCATGCCGTCTTACGGCAGTACTGAACACCTCATTACATTCACGGTAGCAAAACACCTTTTCCAGGAGTACATGGACTCCTGGTTATTATGACGAAGCATGATTAACATCGGTTCACTTACGATAACACACAACAAAATACGTGGACGCTGACTAGAAAGCGACTGCGATTCGAAAAATTATTGCTTGAAGCACAGATGTATACCTACTTGTAAAGCATGGCTGAGTGATTGTTTAGGGCGTCGTTACACCTTAAAAACATGTTGATTAAACATATGACTATAAGTCTTTTTAGGCTTCGATTTTCAATTAGATTTGATTTAAAAAGGTAAATACAGATTTTTCTTTACTATAAAAACAAGTAAAATTGAGTTCGGAAACACAAATCATATTCGAGTTTATTATTTTAGATCAACTGCGGAATATTATTTTCACTAATTTTAGTTTTTTAGAAGTCTTCTTTCGTAATTGTAATTTCGCACTAAGCAAAAAAAAAGAATGCAAATTGGTTGAGAATTCGTTTTTAGAACTATCCGATATTTATAGAAAATTATCGTGAAAACACCACCACCTCAGTTGCCTACACTCTACTAGTTATGTACAACTGCTAGTTATCTACAAAGCACCTATCAACTCACTATACAAGAAGTGAATATGTAAGTTTGATTGAATGACAGCACCTAATTTAACTAAATAATTTGCTCTATTTCTAAGTCATTTATTGAGTTCGACTCATAGAATGCGTGTAAAATTTACATTCATATTTAAAGATTAAGTTTCTATGAAGTGAAAAAGCAACATCCAAAAATCGACTATGTTTATAAAGTGTAGTCAGCCTTATGTATGTGCTTCCGAGAACCTCGTGTGTGTTTCCAAGAATCTCATGTTGCGGCATCTTTGATCTAGCGCTCTCTCTGTCCCGCACCCAGCATGTAGTTCAGTCATTCTCCGCTCACTGTGTGTTTGTGTGAATACGCCAGTATTGCCAGAATGTAATTTTTGAACAGTTTTAGTTATTTTTGACCGTTACATGTTACTTCTATGTTTCACGATTCTAAATGGTACTTTTACTAACAAGTAAGAATTAACTACTAAAATTGAAAAAAAAACAAGCTACACAATTTAAATAAAAACACTTTTACCAGATTAATTGCGCATTTAAATTTTTTTCTTCAATATTTAATATTCATGTTTCGACTCCTTTACAGGAGCCGTGATTACAGGATGACTAAGGTAATGGTCGTCCTGCATGTGCTTCATAACTGATCAGTTTATACAAAAAAAAATTATTTGTTTTGCAATTTTTATTTTTTTCTTATTATATCGATTACTATAAAACTAATGACTTAACCACCAATTCCGCAATTGGGAGGCCCTTCTTAGAATAACTGGCGAAAGAAACTTGAACATGAGGGACCGAACTCCATCTTACTTATATCATTTACAAAAAGAGCTAACTATATCACTAGGTCTCGCAGTGTATGTCTTTGCAGATATTAATTTATAAATTGGCTCATTGTAAAATGCAATTGTAAATTTCGACGCGTCTACCAGCATCACGGTAGCTCAGCGGTCGCCTGGATAGTGAGAGGTCGTGAGTTCGAAATCCACTTGAGGACTCGGCGATGTTGTTTTTTATAGTCGTATTTTATTTCATAGAATTATGGCATTGTGAATGCTAATAAATAAATACAAGTCCAAGCTATGTACCCTCCAGCACAGTGGTAGAATTTGGTTTTGTTTTGCATTCTCTTTACTACTAGTAAAATTTAGCGAGTTTTAAGTATTAGTTTTTTTTTCTAAATAAGATGTTACATTTTTAAGACGTCTCATGTTAGTTTTGACTATCGGCTACTGGCAACACTAGCGCACGCAGTGTGTAAAAAATAATATAATAATCATAATCATAACATACCATAATGTTGTGTCTGTGAATGACTTAAAAATAGTAGTTTGATATTATAAAACTTTGTAATTGTGTCAAATAAAAAAGGAATACTATCTCGATTTCTGCGTGTAGTGTATTTTGTGTACGGTATTAACAACCTAGATAGAAAATGCTAATTTTGTGATGTTTTGTGATAACTTGTTAAGACATACTTCCAACTTTAAGTATTTAAAATACTTACGGTATCCAATAACATTTGTAAAAAAGCAATGAACTTTTGAACGCCTGAAGGTAATAATTTATAATATCAGTAAGGCTTATTATCTTGGTAGGTACGGTATCGGTTTTTGTGTACATAATACCATATTAACAAGCGGGAGCCGTCAGAGGTGATAGAAAGTTATATTACCATAAACTAAGTTCTTTGTGCTGTGATGTGATGTAAGTGTATCGGCTACCAAGACCTTACACCAAATTCACCGACCTCGTAAGTGTTTCCTATAGACCATAATAAATTAGATATTTATTTAATTTTCCACGCCATTGTCATTGAATGTAGTATTTAGAGTTGTGATGGTTTGTTTCTTTGCTTATGTAAGAGTTACGAAAATATTATCCAAGAATCATTGAACTTGCCTACAATCGAACTATTAGGTACAGGTTTTACTACAGTATAGGCTTTACCTAATAGTTCGATCAGAGTATAGATAGTTATTAAATGAAGCAGCAATTCGGAAATTCTTAAGGTTGACGTTTTTTGAAGTGTTGTAATAAAAGGAGCGCGCGCTGCGATCGCCGCGCTGCGGTTCATTGTACCGCGCGGATCAGCTGTGCGCAATTATGCCTACTTTTAATTGAAGATAGTTTGGTTAATTTTATAGTTAATAGGTGAACTGAAAAAAACGATTAAGTATAGGAAATGACAGTGAAAGTGATAAAATGAAGTCATAGTTCGAAAAAAACGAAAAAAAGCTTTTATTTTTTTACAATATAAAATCCTAATTAAGCATATTCTTTACACTTGACCCAACCACTCCACGAAGTCCTGGCAGTTAATTTGATTCCATGTTATATAAAGTTATCATCCTCGAATACTACTCAGATACGACAAAAGACAAATGGTATATTTTTTATAAATTTTTATTTTAACTTGCTTAAACGATTGTAAATAAGTAATAAGCGATTAAATTGCGTGTGGCAATCTTATATCGATTATCAACATTGGTTTATTGTGTGGGTTAAGGACCTAAATATATTGGGATAATACTTCCTTATCCATGATTGCCGTTTTTTCCTACACACTTCTGCCATAAGTTCGTGTTATTAGTTTGATACCCAGATCATATTTGAAGGTAAATCTACAAATAAATAAGTTATTTAAAATTTATTTATATTGAAAAACGTATTTGAATGACTTCTTATGGTATCGCAGAATTGATGAGTTGATACTTTGTAACTTTTTAAATACACGGTTTTCTCTTTATTATTTTTATAGGTGCCTAAATAATGATCAATAAAATACAAAAAATAGTGTTTATTTGCACTGAGTTCACATTCTAGTAAAATATCCATAACAATCAGAAATTTCATAGGTAAGCATGAAATGGATCGTAACGTTCAGACGAATAGAAAGTATACCATTTGGCTAACCCCTCAAGACAGTTTACGCATCGCCTTTTTTAAAGTTATTTATCTCATAATAAATTGATGTCTGAATTCGTAATCTAAGCCTAGTAAAAGATAGGGTAAATACATTTGTTTTGCACAATTATTTCGATTAAAATACTGAAAAATGCCTTCCTTATATAAAATCACCAATGAAGGCTTATTTTTGACGTGACAACGTCTTATAAATTGGTTTGCCGGGTGACACTTCAAGAAACTGCGTTACGCTCCGCTCACGTTATGCGCTTACAATGAGAGCGAGTGAGAGGCACGCGTCCCTTCCACTCGGGCATGGTTAGCCCGCCTAAGAGCGAGAGAGACAGACATAAAAAGTGGAAGGGACGCGTGCCTATAAATTAATGTTTTAAATTGTTACTATTATTTCATCCTTCTTCCTACTATACGAATGAATATTCACATTAAAATTATTTTACCACTCAAAGTCGTTGTCACGTAAAACTTTCGCCCGTATACCGACTTTTTTTTACTGAATATATGTTATTGGAAAGCATATATAATATCGTCCGATAACACACTCTCGGTCTCTCAACAGTGGGAGGTCACATTAGAAACTTTAATTAAAAATACTAAAGTATTCAATGGTTTTTTCCAGAGTGGCGTCGCCGGTAATTTGGCAAGAGTGGTGCCCGGAGCGGCGAGTACCCAGCGTGAAGTTCTGGATGAACTTACCCGTCGCCAGGGCTGGGAGGCGGGTAATATCGACTATCTGGGTGCTGACTCTTTTGACAATATTTGGGCCAAGATCTCGCAAACACTCAGTAAACCTAGAACGTCGCCTCCTAAACAACCGTCTCCACCTAAAGAAGTTCCGGTGGAGGTAGCACAAGAAGCGAGTGCCGTAGATGCAGCGCTTGCAGCTGCGGTTGAAACTTCTCTAGAAATTTCAGGGGGTGAACCTATCGCTATAAAAACCCCGGAAGCACCGGTAGAGGCAACTCCTGCAGTTGAAACAAATGTGGCAGGTGATGTAGCACCAGGATCTATTGAAGCAGCGCCAGCAGGAGCAGAACCAGTTTCTCCGGCATCTGTAGAATCATCTCCAGCGCCAGTAGAAGTGTCCTCAGCGCCTGTGGAAGTAGCTTCAGCGCCAGTAGAATCAGAAAAAGGTTCAGTGCAAGCAGATCCAGCGTCGGCCGTTTCAGCAACAGTAGAAGCAGCGACAGTTCCAGTAGAAACAGGAACAGTATCAGTGGAAGCTGCCTCAGCACCAACAGAACCCGCGTCTGTAGAAATAGCGCCAGTGCCAGTTGAGGCAACATCGACTCCAGTCGAAGTAGTGCCAGTAGAAGCAGCCCCGGCGGCAGCCCCAATCGAACCTTCCACGGAGAAACCTGTACAAGTCGAGATATCCAAAGCGGCTGAGGCTACATTAACTACAGAAACTCCAGCAGCAATCGAAACCAAATTGCCCGAAGCTAAAACGACTGAAGCAACGGCACCGGTTAAAGTTCCTACCGCAGTTGAAGCTGCAACCGCATCTATACCAGCTGCGGTGCCTGCTGCTGAAATCCCGGCCACAGTCGAAGCGGTCATTTCAGTCCCACAAGTCGAATCAGAAATACCCGCTACAGTAGGAGTTTGCGCTCCAGGTGAGGCTCCTGTCCCGGTCGAAGCCAAATCTGAAACTCCGGAAGCGACTGCAAAGTCTGAGCCAACCCTGCCGCTCATTCAACCAGCTTCACCGAAATCTTCCGAAGAACCAGTACAGTCCGCACTCCCAGTACAACCCGTAGAAGTCGCTAAAGAAACGGTTCCCGTAGTTCCCGAACCGTCCCTGGCGTGTCCGGTTTCGCCAAAGGCAATGCAACCGGCGGCCACTCCCGAAAAATCTTCGGAAGTCCCCGTGGGTTCAGATAGCCCACCCTTAGCCAACACGCCTTCCAAAGACGAAGTCCCCAAATTACCAGCTGCCAAATGTAAGTAGTCACCTTTTATGACGGCGACACGCGTCGATTAACGGCTTTGCATTCAGATCTCACTGAGTTAATTTTGCAGTTTTCTCTTAGATTTCTACTAATATTTTTAAAGTCTAGCTGCATCTGTTTTACGTGGCCACTTGTGAAGACAGGTTCTCCTGTAGAGGAGCGCGCTGTTCCAATATGTTTTTCTTTTGTGCCGTTTGCGATGTTTTGGTTTTATTTTTATTTACTGAGCATAAGTTTCAAAATTCGTTGTTATTTCACCCAGCTACCGAGGAGGCAGCGCAAGAGACGCGGCTTTGATAGATCAGGTAATAATAACAAACTTGTACTTGGCCCTACCTCAACCACCTTATTTATCATTATTATGTTCATAATTTAATAGCACCTTTTCCAAATTCATTAGTGATTTTTAGAGGTTGAGTTGCGTTCAAGTAAATTATAACATGCAGATACATTTGATCAGTAACTTATTACGCTCCATCTGAAAATTCGTGCAATATCCGAGACAATTTCAAATGTTCAGCGAAGTGAGTTATGTCAAAGCCGTCGGATCTGCTCTGATTATTCAAAGACAATGATATGTACAAAAACAAAAGAACCAGAAAGAACAATTTGACTAATGTTTGAAAGTTTTAGCTGCTGAATTCAGAGCATAAACGATCGCGCATGAATATATGTACATGTGATGCACATTAACTAGAATGTTGCAATTTGGTCTATCACTGTCTCGCTAAATTGCACATTCACTTTTTGTTTCATTTGCTTCACATTTTATCACGCATTGCAAGGAGCATTATTTTAAAGTTATCCCATCACGTGCACATCCCGCATAGTCACTGTTCAAATAATAATTAATTCGTTACCTCCCTAAATGATAAACCCATCTCTGAGATTTCGACTACACAATAATACTCCTTGTAATTTGCACTCGGCTTCGAAGCTCCGCCAAACTGACAGTTCTAACTTTCCGCTCGCATTGTTTCGGATTAACCGAGTAGCTATGTTTTCCCTCGACTTTGTTCCAGGCCCTAACCGAGCTTGCTCTCTAATGTGACTGCCATACTAACGCCACGCCTAACCGAAAAAGAGAAATAAGGGCGGGATTAAATTGGTTGTGTAGCGGAGGAGCGCCGCAAGGGCGGGTGCAAGTTGCGGCTGGAGCCGCCTGCAGCCGCCGATCCCCTGCCCACGCCCGACAGTGAAGTGGAAGACGCCGCTTCACTAGCCACTTCCATCATCGCCAGCGAGCTGCGAACACCAACAGTCACCTCACCCACTTCTGATCCCGAACCTACCTCGCCGCCGCCACCAATCCAATCCCAACGCCTTTCGGTCGACGAGCCTGAAGTTCCCACGCCTCCGGTAGACACTGTTTCGCTCGCTCAGATCGGTGTCAAAACACCCAAACCGAAATCGAGCACCGCCGCACAAATAGAATCCTCCGTAACTGAAAAACCCACCACGCCGACCGACGCCGCTCCAAAAAAGAAGGTTATTATTAGAAAAGTGGTGAAGAAGGACAAAGAAGGCACATCGACTGGCGAGGCTCCCGTGCCGCCGCCACGCAAAAAGGAGAAGAAGCCCAAAGAGAAGTGAGGCTCGCGGCTCGCTCCCTCATAGTTCCTCTGTGCCATAATGTAGCCTTACCTTTCTAATTTTAATGTTTATTTAATATTCGAATATGCTTTTATGTACTGCGTAATCTGTACGATATTAGAATTTTAATTCCTTATGATTACTCGTCATTACGCGTCCATACATTTTTTTTAAGTTTATACTCTTTATGTTACTTAATTTTTATAACTATTAATTTATAACCGTTACTTTTTTACTATTTGGTTTAAAAATTTATTGCCAAAGCAAAAAACGTATTTATTGAAACAAAGTTTGTACCTATGTCATTATTGTAATAAAATATATTTTTAATAACTTTTGCAGATTATATTCTACCCTTATCCGCATAGTAAAGTATTCACAAAATAGAAATGTTGGATTTATAATCATTGTAATATAATCAAGACCAGTCAATTCATATTATAATCTTCATAACCACAGAGCGAGGGTTTTATAAGCGAAATATTTCATATTGAGATAACGGAGCCAAATTAATGAATTGTTATTTGTTTATATCTGGGAAATAAATATATAATTATATTTAATTAGAATTTAACAAAAACAAGTATCAGCAAAGCTTCCACTTATGTTTTTGACACGTCTGCATGTCAAAAATCAAATCATGGTCAGAATACAATTTATTGTTTCAAACTTTCATGGTCACTAACATTAGTATTAATTAAAACTGGATTTTTACCATGTTTTTTATTTTTATTTTTGAGGCTTTATTATTTCTATTGCTACTCCCTCCGTCGCAGTCTGTTATAGTATAATATTTATATTTTAGTTTATTTTTTATTTTATTGAATAGGGCTTACCGACTAAATACATAAAGATAAGTTACACTAAAATTTCTGCACTTAGCAAAAATGTATCATATATGCATTTAACTTAAAGGTAAGCACAACATTATTATACATAGAAGACGTTTAAATAATTAATTATTTAAAATTAGATATTTGAAATTAGGACATTATTAATAACAGAATAAAAACTTAAAAGAAAAAAAAAAAACTTTAAACTAAAAATTAATCCTACAGCAGCCCAAAATTGTTTTTTTTAAAGGAAGCTTTTGATTCGGAAAAAATATTTAAATTATTATTTTGAAATATCAAATTATAATTTTTCAGCATCGAGCAAATAGGAGAAAAACTTCCATAACTGTTTTTTCTTAAAGGTACTGAGAATGGTTTATAATTATGCAGACGAGCTGCAAATCTAGGAACTAATATATTAATTTGTGATAGGAGAGACGGACAATCAATATCATGGTTCAATAATTTATACAAGAAATTCATGGCCAGCTGTTCTTTGCGTTGCCTCAATGATAACATATTAAACTAATGCCTTAATGATAAAATATTACACTCAATAATGGTATCACTGTCTGTAAACTCATTGTTCTCTCGAAACGACACACGACACTCAGTGTCTGATCGCTAAACGGCACTTTTTGTGTTGTTTTTTTTACAGAAGCGTACTACTAGACACTCGCTAATTTCGAACCACATTTACCATTGATATTTTTGTGATTGGTTATTTCTAGATTTTTGTGGCTCACCTGTGACATCGTTACTGCAGCTGAGCTACCTGAATCTCGAAAACGAAATGACGTAGAGACAATCCGATTGTCAGCAGTTTATCCATATATTCAATTCAGTTTCAGAGTTTGTTGACGCCCCGTTCTAGAGAGAGAAGGTATCTTTTTTATAGTAATAGCCTAGAATTCAGAAGTATAGAAAGCGCTAGGTTTTGTTGTTTTGTTACAGTTTGTGTACATAGTAATGTGTGTGGCTACTTGGGTAGAAAACATTGAACGTGACGTCATCTTACATTATATTTAATATTTTTACAAACTGTTATTTACTTTCAAATGTCTGTAATGAAATTTTGCAAGTTATATTTCACCGACTTCTAAGTTGCCGATCGAGCTGAAAGGAGACCTTTCTTTTCGGGCCAAAAATGTACCTTGGTACAAGTTATTTGAAAATATTCATAAAAATGTACAAACACTTATTTCATATATAATATACCCATAAATTAGATTTTTATAAAGTTAATAAAACACAATAAATTATACACAAAATCACAACTGCGTAGAACGAAACGCTAATATGGCACTTGTGTGTGACAGTCGGTTAGATTTTAACAAGTTTCTCGCGGCTCTGGAACACGGTATTTTAGTAAAGTCCGTAGGCTGATAAAATAACTAAACGCTTAGAATGATTCGCAATAGCAAGAAATATCTTTTTTCGCTCTTGATCCTACTGTATATATTAAAAACAGAAGAATTCATAAAGCAGTGTTGCTGATAAACTTGTATACATTTTATGTTTAAGACTGGATATCGAAAAATGTTTATATAACTTTAAGCTACAAAACGCTTCAAACTCAAAACAATTGTGCTTGCCAGCTAAAAAAAAAACATTTGTTGCAAGTAATGTATATTTTTGAATGATTTTTTTAGTGGTACAAATGTATTTAAAAATAAATAAGTATTTTTTTCGGAATACACAATTTTTTAGCTATTTTTTGGTATCTTTGAATCTTAGGTACATATTTAGCCTAACTTATATGGAAGAAAGAAAGGCTCCTTTAGCACGTAGTATATCGCGTGATAATTCAATATTATGATGACTTGTTTTTTAACCAGAGCAAATATATTATAGTTGTTACTTAAGAAAATAAATAAATATTATTATCTTAGTTAAAAAACGTTTTAAATTTTGTAATATATTATTTAGGTAAGGAAAAAACACGAAGCAATATGACAGCGCCTTATAGAAAAAGCTTAGCAAATGCAACAAATCGAGAGTTGCGTTACTGAAACGCGCGTCGTCTACGCGTTCAAAATACGTTGTGTGCGAGGGCTCTAAGCCCAGCAGCGCCACAGCCTTTCTCATTTATCTCTGAAACTACTTATCTTGGCAAATTGTCACCATTATTAATTATTTAATGAAAATTTAAATCAATAACTTACTTGGTGAAATTGAATTATTGATAAATAATTCAATTTCATAAATTCAAGAGTGTGAATGCTGTTATTTGTTTGACAGAAACAAATAAAACCATTATTATCGGATTTACAAAAGGTTTATTATTGTTTTTTATATTGAATCCCAACGTTTCGACTTCTCTACAGGAACTGTGTTCACAGTATTACTAGAATAATGGCTGTCATATGTGCACCACGACCCTCCAACAGTTTAATTATACACGTTTCTAACCACCTGCCCAATTTAATAAATATATTTATTTAAAACAATTAAGGTATTGTTTCACTTTGTACTTTTTCTAGTAATTTTATTATTTATACGTTAGTGATAAATACTCAGTCTACTACTAGTTTGGAAATCGGAATTCCCTTCGGGAAGAACTGGCAAAAGAAACTCTGCCGTGGGAACCGACTTCCATCTTACGTTTATTATTTACAAAAGGACCTCACTCAATCTCGCAGTGTGTTTTTGTTTGAGATATTATTTGATTAATTAAGTATGTGATTCCAAGCTGGTGAATTAATTCATTCCAATCTTCATCTCTATTAAAAAAATAATGTATCCTAATCTCAATGCCCACGCGTAGCATTCTAGGAAAAAATCTATGTTCTTTAGCAAGGATTTGTGATTTATCTAAAAGTAGTATTAGGGTCATTCAAAAGCATGTCTACACACTGCAAGCTCGCGCCTATTTTTCTTCTTTTCTCTTGTTTGCCCGATGTAGGAGACTCAACAGTCACAGTCAACCTGCTTCCTGAAGGGGTAGCAATTTGATTCCTAGGCTACTTTTAGGATATTCTCACAAAGATTTTATCACTTACCTTAAAAGGTGACATAAATACTTATATTGATCAAATTGTAATACATGTTTTTTTTGCATTTAAAGCGAAATGGTTTTAATATACATATAGATAGGCTGTGATTCAAGGTTGGCTTATCTCGGAGTTAAAAAAGAAAGTTGGTTGTCCAGTGACTACATACATAAAATACATTAGTTAATGGTCAGTGATAATAATACAAATTTATAATAATTATTTAATATGTTAAGTTTTAAACCGTAGAATTTATTGTTTATTAATGTAACAGTGTACTCTAAAGTTTGTTAAGCAATAAAATAATATAAAAAAACAACAATGAGTAAAAACTTGATTACTTAAGTAATCAAGTTCCCAAAATCCTGACTAGCACTTTTCCAATTCGAATCTATAGTTTTTTAAGTTCTTTTAATATAAAAAGCATATTATCAGATTCATTAGCTTTATCATAAATGGTTATGAAAGTTAAATTCACAAATAATATTCAGCTTTTATTTTACAATGGTTTTGATAAATAAAGAAATGCAATAAATAACCATTTTACTGCCACCTAGCGAAAAATAGTGGTACCGCTACGTATGACATGTAAAGCACAGCACGGGAACTGGTAACGGCGTGGATGAACGTTACCCCAGTCAGAATATGTCGATTTACATCTATTGAGTACAATAAAAGCAAAATATATATTATAATATAAATAAATATCTAAATTTAATTGTAATATTACTTTGTCTAGGCAGCTAATATTGTTAACATGTATTGCATTATACCCATTAAAGTTTTGATTGCGGTAACTTTCCTTTGATAGGAACTGTTTTAGTCAAGTAACTAAAAAATAAACAGCAAAACATATAAAAATAGCAAACAATTGCATCAGCTGGACCATTAATTATCTTATTTATGACAATATGATATTTTCTGGCTGGGGCGACCGACGCTCACAACGATTCGTCGTCGTCGTCGTGCCAAGCGATACTAGCGACACTACGACTACAAGGAGAAAGAAGATTAAAACGAAACGAACGAAAAGAGGAACCAGTTTGACGCACTTGACGGCAACCACGTTACGGGATGGCTGTGTCGCAAAAATTCGCGTTGTAACGTTGAGATTATCAATGTTTATAAACAATATTTACGAAGATACTTAAAGTAAAACGGTTTCCCATGAATAAAATCGAGAACTATTGGACATATTGCGGTAATATCGGGTCTTAGTTGACTTTTTGCCGTGAATTTGTACGTTTTATTCGAGTGTGTAATCTTGTATCGTTGGAGAGAACTCAGCATCGTCGGTTTTGTTGGACGGTGGGTGAAAATGTGAGACCAATATTGTGATGATGAACTATCTCGACTAAAGCTGTTAAGTTTATGTCTAAATGAGTAAGGGATTCTGCCAAGTGGAACAATGAGGTGGTTTGTGTTGATACTTTTGGTGCCGGTGTGTTTCGCACACCTAAACGTTTACTTGAGCAGCGCCGAAGTATGGAGATTACTTGGTAAGATTTATTCTTTAAATAATAATTATCTTTTTGTATCAAATCAATGCACTTGCTTATCGTCATTTATGCAGTAAATATACTGATAGTTATCTTTGGCATCATAAGGTTAAGTCACTAGTTAGATGTGGTGCCTGTTTATGTTTTTCGATTAAGACAGTTTTTCAGTCTTGTCCGTTTACTTGATAATTACAAAATTGTAATAATGTTACTGTAAATATATTATTTAGCTAGCTGCCACACTACTTGTGTAGTTGCTGTTTAGGCAGCTTTTTTGTATTTGCTCATCTCTTAATTGTAGTAGCGTGATGTTAAAGCCTACATCCTACCTCAAAAACTGGCCTATCCTACCTATTTGAATAAAAGATTTTCTTCATTGACACGGCAGGGATCGTATCCGAGTTACCAGTTAGGTCGACGCATTTACTAACGTACAGTCATTCGAACATTGTGGTGAAATAAAAATAATATTTTTTACTACCTAGGTACGTAATTAAATGTTATTTCAATAGAGATAGGTACTATAAATATCACAAAACAATTTGGTTTGATCACTGTTAAAGAGTTACTTATCAGCACCATAATAAAAAACTAAACCAATCCGTATTTTATTATATGATTTACTAACCTGTCCAGTGTAATAAGTGTAAGTAATATCATAATAGGTACATAATATTGGTACTTACCAATACCTATCTTCTTAAGCTTAGTTTAAGGGACATAGGTACATACCATGATATTGGTGTGTACAGGTATACCACAATATCTTAGAAGATCTACTTAAATTATTTATTATTATACCTAGGTACAAATTATAGGTGTTATCAATAACATTTTAATAATAAAAGCAACTATTTTGTGTTAAGAAAAATATAATAAAGTAAAATATTAATTAAAATACATAATAAGATAAATATTTAAATTATTTGTGCGTACATAATAATATGTCATAAAATACCATAATGTCTAAATATGCAAACTTTATTGACACAAAATATGTATTATAGTATCTAATAATGGCCTGTTTCGTCAATCCAATTTCAACTTAAACTCGTAATTCACAGAGTTCAATTTTAGTTACCTTCATTTTGAAAATAATAATGAATTTTAGACGTCATTCGATATTCTGAAGGTGGGTGTTGACTTTCTAAAGGTCATTTAGTAGAGTAAAAATGTTTTACGTATTATTACATAGGTGGGTCGCATCCTAAGTAAATATTGTTAATCCGCTATCTAATTTTGGCGATAACGCTCGAAGAAGCAACAAAACGTTAAAAATCCTAAAATGTAAATGGTTTTTAATTTTTCCGCTTGCTTCAGTGACGTCATTTAATCTTTTACTGACCATAAAAATAGTAACATTCCTTACTGTTTTGTGTCAAAGAAACAATGAAATATAGGATTTAAATATCACAAGATTTAGTAATCATTAGTCGAAACGACAGGATTAAATAATCAAATAAAGAACAAACGTTTTAAAACAATCCTCTCTACATCTTTATTTAATACGTAAGTATAACTTAAAGCATCAAACGATAACTCAATATCTACCTATATTGTCTACTAGCGGCCGCCCGCGACTTCGTACGCGTGGAATATTTCAACATTATTTTTCTAAAATAAAAGTAGCCTAAGTTACTCCTTATTACATCAGCTACCTGCCAAAAAAAACTCCCGAAACGATCACACGTTTTAATCAAGAATGAAAAACAATAGTTTATTTTGCATTTAACTAAAATGAGATTATACTAAATCCTAAAACAGATGCTACACTAATGAGGTTAATAAAAAAAGTACCGTTAAAAGCGACGCCCCTAAAGCCCTTTGTAGAAATTTCAAATGGGACTAATCCTCCACAATTTTAATTAGACGAAAGTCACAACTAAATCCTCAGAACCTGTCACGTGTCTTAAGAATTAAGTAAGTCCAAGTGACAGATTTGAAAAGGGCCTTGCGCCGGCGCAGGTAATGGTTTTAGATATGACGCTCTTTTCAGTGGATGCGTTTTTGTGCTTTGCCTATTGTGAGTACCTGCAGTCAAAGTGTGCTATCCATCTTTGTCAACGAAAGATCCATCTGCGTATTGTTCTTGCTTAAAATTAGAATTATAATAAACTAACATGGGGCATCGGACGGTCCTCGAAGACCTTTCAAAAAATTTTCATAAATAACAGTTTTGAATACTCCGCTTGCAGTGATCAATATCAATGCTACATTTTACTTTTAATATTTTTAAACGAAAATAAATAAATATTGAGGTGTGACAGCATCATAAAAATTAACATTCTCACATATTGCACTTTATCTGGTAAAATTTCCATCGAGCCAGCTTGCTCGTATCATGCGGTTGGATCGACTGCGCTCAGCAGGTATACAGTAGGTAATTTATTTCAGATGACATTTATGGAGATGCTATAGGAGCAAAGCCAATAAACTCGACGCCTTAAACGTGTATTACAACACGAGGCAATTTTTTTACTGTTATTTAGATTGGAATTTGTTTTATAATGCGAAAATCTTGTGATAGCAACTTTTAATACGTTTTAAGTTTCATAGCAAACCGTAGATTTATGTGCCAGATTATAAAAGCTTCCTGCCTAACATTAATGACAAGAATGGAATTCATGATGAATTTCTATTCCAAGAAATCTTACTGATCTCTTTGACATCAATTTTTATTAATTTGTAATTAAATCCATATTATCTTTCAAGTTCAGGTAAGTTTTGTAATAAGGTTTGAAATTTCTGTTGTTACCAGTTTCGTGCTTATCATAAAGCAATGGTGATAGTAGCAGAACTTCGATACTCGAATGTCGATTGGGGCGGTGTTGGACGACAGCACACTTTATGGTTTGCCTCTATCGTTCATCTGAATTCCTTGGCTCATGTATCGAGAGAATATCGTGCCTTTGGTTTATGCGGAAGCAAAAGCCAATCACGTCCCCACTTACAATAATTGTTTTATTTTCGTATTGTTTCTTTTAAGTGTTGACTAAATGGCTGAGGCCAATTATACTTACAACAATGAAGATATTATCTTTAAGAGTAAACGTTAGTTTTATAACTAACGTGTTTTAAGACAGATATTCATGTTATCTAGCTGTATATAAAATTATCTTTGTAGGATATGATAAATAAATATGATTACCTTAATAAGACGGTATTAAATTAAATACAGTAAATATAGACACCCATAGTTGCAAAATCGTATATTAAACATGTGCCTTTTTTCGTAATGGATTATTGTTACATGTAGTAAACAAACAAAGCAATCGCTCTCAGCTTTAGTGCGAGCCAATCATAATCTGATTAATGAAAGGAACCTGTACGTATTGTTCCGCGGGCCTCGCCTTCTACTGCTTCCTTGATATGGAGCACAGATTACATGAACATGTCCAGACCTTGTTGGTCTACGTTACAACAATCTTACTCCAACTTAGCACAAACCGTGTTTGCGCCTACGATACAACAGGCACTCCAACAATTCTAGTCCTCAACAACTATTTGACGCATAAATTCTGTCGCCATATTATTAAACACGATTCTAGTCAAAACAATTGCTTTACTGTTGCGGTGGAAGCCATTACGATATACCACTAAATTTTATCACGTAGTCTTAATTTCATTCCATTAGTTTCAGATAATTCCATTTTTTCTAGCCACCTTTGATTAAAAAAAAAAATAATGGAAATCAAGTAACAGTACAGCATCCGTTGTAAGTTGATCTTCGGCCCAAGTTTTATGTTTCGTGGCTAGAGCTGCGGTGGGCGATTAAAAAAAAGATACTCGATCCAAGAAATTTGATATTTGAATACCGTGTGGGGTTTCGTCTAGACACGGTAACCTCTTCACACGTTTGTCATAACGGTTTTAGTTCATCGTAATTATTTATAACAAACTTGTACGTTGATGTGACCATTAAATGTATTACCTACAGGCTAAAGTTAAGATTTTTTGTTCTTAGTGCCTTTCTTCTATGTAGCCTTATCTCGCTGGCTTATCTTAAGGACGATTTTATTTTTTCTCCTCGACCTATGCTAACATTATCAGTTCCACGTACGTGTACGTGTAAATAGTCCCTACCCGAAGCTTATCCTTTGCATCCGGACCGTCTTCCAAAAACTTTTTCATTTCTATATGGCACCTCTCACAATGATAATACTCTAACTCATATTGTTATTTTAATAAATACTATTAATGCTGCGCTCACAGCGTACAATCAGACATCACTCCCTTAAACGGAGACATCGGGAGATTTAACAATGAAATATTTCAATAAACAGCTAGCGACGTCGCTGTATAAATATGGGCGTACGTCCATATCCAAAATATTTTTTATGTAAATAAAAGCTTGACACGTTGATGATGTGGAGTGGGGCCTAAATAAATTTAATTTCATAGACGGATGCTTCGGTTGATTCTTAATCCGAGGGGGTTTGATATGCCACTGCAGGTCCTGCATATAACTTTGTTTTCATAGATGAGGCACGACTTGTTGGTCTTAATTTATGTTTGCCGTTCTCTTGGTGATTTGCTTTTCTATACAATAAAGAGAAGTAAATATAGCTTTCGTACAAATGTTTCAAATTCAAAATTACAATGTTAAATTCAATCGTGACATGCACAAACATGATATCAGTCAGCATGCAGATACCAAATAGAAGAGGTATTATGATGCATATTACATGAATATGCAACTCGTTATTTTCAATTACATAGTGAGTTGGGTTAGCTGCGGAACCTCTAAAGCTTTTCAACCCATTGTCGTAGCTCATGCGATTTTAATTGGTAATTGTGAGTCAGTCGATTGTTAGTGGGATCTAAATTTAATGAAATCATTGATGTTGGTAAATGATTTATTCATGAGATTAAATTAATTAAATCTGAGGGCGCGATGGGGAAAATAAAATAATGTTCTATTAAAGCAACAAAGATTACACTCTGCGCAACTCATAGGAAGCACCAAGTGGCATAATATATGCTTTTGAATTTATGTTTGTATTGAAATAGTTTAAGAAGCCTTGATACGAAAGACACGTACAAAATTGCAACATTTTTTTTACACTGTATAATCAGTTACGTGTCGAGATTCTATCTGCTATTGTGGTTTGTATCGCCATGTAATCAGACCAGGATTGAGCGATAATTTTATCGGTGTATTCAATGTTTTACCAAGGTGTTAAACTTAACATCAAATCGATACAGAAGAGGTTTTTATAGCTTTGATTTTTGAAAAGTGATTTCCAAATAATGCAGAATACATCGAGATTCCGATTACTTCGACAATCTCACCCACAAAATTTTATTGATTTCGCAAATAACAGACACACACGGAGTCCATTAATATATGGTCCGAGTCAACACTTAATATCTAAATCAACTAAAAATCCGTAATTTTCTATCGGATACATTAACGGCATGTTGGCAGTATAACCAGGTCACATCGGCTACTGCTGAATAAATAGATCTTTATAAATAAAACTTGAACGTCATGGCATCCAGCGGTAGACACGGCCAATTTGTTTAGAATAGTTTTTCCATATGTAAGTTGCCTACAAATCTCGTGTGTTCGCACTAAGTAACATATATTGTGAAACTCTAAATTTTTTTTATGGATTTTTTCTTCTATTATAGACAAATACCCTATCCATCTTGACAACGACACTGAAAGATTCTGATGCATTACTGTAGAAAACTACACATAAAGTGTGAGCGATTTATCAAATGACACAACACACGTGAGATCGTTTTAAAACTGCTGTTCTTTTTCGTTAGTGATCGATAGTTGGGAATATTCAAAGTAATGGTCACAGTGTCGAACGAGGTCCTCAATCACTCCTCGACAAGGGTTTGTGTTCTTAAGATTTCGTGGCAATTTGCCGAGAATAGATGGAGACGTCAGCTCGACAAAAAGCTCCTATCGATCAGCAGCGGCGCGGCGTCTGCGCATATGTCACGGCGGTTGTGCGCCTCTCAATCTTTTGTTGAGGTCTCTGAGCTTAAATTGCTCGTTATGTATATGAAAAGAACCGTTGCACAATGTAGACATTCAATGTACATTTAATGGTATCATTTTTATTTTATTATATTTTTTTCTCGTGCAACGGTAACGATCCTGCCTTTCACACCGACGGTCCTGGGTTCGAATCCCGGAAGGGGCAGATGTTTGTACGATGAATACGAACATTTGTACCTGAGTAATGGATGTTTATTTATATTTATATGTATGTATCATATATGTATGACTATCCGTTACCCTAGTATCCACAGTACAAGCCTTACAGTGCTTACTTTGGGCTAGGCTTATTGGTGTGAATGTATTTAGGCGTGTGTGTAACGGTAGCGGTACTGCCTACATGGTTCTCGTAACGAGTGCTGGTTCCAACCAGTATACTTTTTTGTCACGAGTTTAAAGCCGAGTTAGGGTTGTTAATTTAGATATTCATGTTTAATATCTTCTAATTAACCGCTCGTTTTATGCAAAATGATATTATTCAACAAACTTTATATTATATGTTAAAAAACCAATTTCATTTGTCCCCAAAGGCATCCCAAACTCCAGCTTGTTTTCGATATCCAAAGTGTCACGGAAATAATCTCTTCTGAGAGCCTGTAATGCTCAAGGGACAGTCGCCGGGTATCGCTCATGCTGAACAATGCCCACGCAAAAACTAAGATTGCTAAACAAATCAAAATGTTTCCCTGTAGCATTCACCACGGTTGTTGTTATATGTAGAGAATACTTTAGTTTTGCAACCAAGAGGGGGCCCATCAGCATCATTACAAGTCATCGAAAATACAAATTCCAAATACTTTGAAGACATCCAAATACATATATAATCGGATTCTTTAAAAGCTTTAAACAAACACTACCTTGTAAAAAGTGTGACGGAAAGGTAAATTATAACTATTCAGTTTCTTGTTGAGAATTACGATAAATCACGGGTTAACGGCGGGGTCAGCGAGCATACCCTCCTCCCGACAACCTGACGCTGACGAGCCGTCACAAGCGTCCGTCAACTGCCACCGTTGACGAGTCTGTTCGGACCCAGTTTAAGCTCAGTTTAAAATCTGACAGCCCCTGGCCATGATCGATGGTGCACGCACGAGGAATGTGTCCAAACCAAAATAGCACCAACTTGCAGACTCGTTAACGTTTTAGCGTTAATGACGCGACAATATTGTTTTTGTTGGCCATTACTGCTAATGTTTGTTTTCATGCCACAAATGTAGAAACAAGACTGTACGGTCTACATTAATAGGCACTTAAATAATTCATGAAAAATCGCCATCCGACACTACCCCAAGTGTAACAATATGAGAACGCCTGTCGTGACGGCACACGACTGGTATTTTATTTTACTCCCATGTTTATTCAGAGCCCAGAGATGTCCCATTATGCTGATGCAGAGACAATTTCGTTTAGTATGTGGCATAATTTAATAGGCGGGTGGGAACACCGACACGCGACCGCATTATGCGTAGGAATAAATGTGCAAATAAATGTACGTAATAAACAAGCGTGAGACTTGCGGCATTATTACACGAATCAAAGCCGTTACTCTTCTCAGCTTGGTGAGACACAGCGTTACTAAAAGCCCGGTAATGTGCTAAGCGTAAAGCTTTCGCACTTCAGAAGCATTATCTAAATTGTTAAATGCACTTAGAGCCACTGTGAGGGACTATAAAGACGTTGCTGCCTCACACATAATTTCTAGTTTCTTGTTAGGTTAAAATGATACCGAACTGTGCTCTTAGTTCAAAAATAACGTGGTGTCACGACAACAGTAAACTATTAAATTCTCGAAAATGCTAAAAAAGGAAACATTAGCTCCTAAACCTTGGTATACAGTCATAACTTTTCAGACCACACACGCTCACCAGTAGCACTTCTTTAGCAAACACTACTGGCGTAGTTGTTCACTCTACCTACATGTATCCCATTCTGTGTTTACGTTCTCACTTAACCTCAACATGGCACTAATCAACTCTAAACACACTATCACTGCCATTGTAACATCATATTATATTTTGTTTATAATATAAATACCTTTAGGCAATTTCACGGATTAAAAAAAAATTTTTTTTGTTAAACTTTTATTTTAAAGTTACCTGTCAAAAGTTTTTGATATTCAGGAATATATTTATTTCTTAAAGCGTAAAACACATTGTTGGCAAAACATTTTCGATTCAAACGCATCTGTAATAATTAAGGACCGTGAAATATGGCTCGAGTCAAATTGTGTTGTAGTTTTGTGACAATGCAGTATTTACGAAGAAGGACCAAAAATAAACAAACATCGGGCACAATTGGACGAATAAATATGCTGGCACAATGCACGGGCCAGCACGTCATAATAAGGCACTGGCTTTTGTGCAGCTGGCTGTAAATAATACAGTCCTTTGAAGAGAATGGCACACCATAAATAATACCCCCAAATTTGGTTGAGATACTCTTCACTGGGACATTTTTGCTGCTTATGAAGGGAATTCTAATGGCGAAACAAATTAATCAATAGGGTCGTGACAATACTTACTTTTTTGCCACTACACCTATTGTTGAAAATGTCCTGATTTACCCCAATTAAAATTTAAAAGGGGAACTCGTTTTTTAAGGATTTGCTTTATTAATGTGGACACATTAATAAAGTAATATTATAATAAAATTTAATGTAACTTGACGCTGCTTATTCCGAGCTATCGGGAATTGTAACTATGTATTTTTATATTGGCTAGTAAAATTCAACCCTGTGGCCGTAAATATTAAACCAGCCACTTTCGTTTTTTATTGTTTCGTAAGAAAGTAATTAAAACTGGGCATTATGATAGTATTAAAGAATTTAACGCGGTCGACGTTGTTACGGCTCGACTACATTTAATGGTTCAGTGCACCCCTGAATAAACAAGGCTATTCAGAGTTAAATTTGCTCGCACCGGATATGGCTGCTCTCGAACAAATCCATCAAACACAACTCAAGACCTTATCAATGATTGGACGCTTCTACTCAAGAGACTAGGTTGATCTCTGAAATAAAGGAAGATTATAGTCTGTGGAAGGGATGCGGTCACCTCACCCATTTTATGGATTGTAAATCTTGTTGGTTATGAGCTCTTAAATAATAACATTTTATTGGCTACCGTCGCTGTAGGATTGACGAATGGCTCCTTACGTTTTATCGTCCACTGTATCCCAGGATTTACATGGTCCCTCGTAGTTTACTGCTAATGCAATAGCTTATGGATCAGAGATTGGAAAAAGGTGAATTGACTACGAAGTTTTAAACCTTATCGTTGAAACCAACTGCTTACCTTTGCTTGATATTTTTATTTCGACTCAATTTTTTTTAGCAAGCTTAATATTGACTCATCAATCCATTAGCAGATTTTACAATTTTTTTGGAGAGCATTGCCATGTTACATTATCTCCACCAAATTCCTGACACACTTAAGTTCGACCACCATGATAGTCGCATTGCTTTAGCACAGCAGGGGATTTGCATACTTGTCTCAGTTATCTTTACGGTTCAGGACGTACTTTTGTTTGTTATTGCTAGTTGTGTGGCCTGTTGTTTAGCTATGACTGACTTTTTAGCCTCTGTCATAAATGCTTATGGGTGACGTAGAAGATTGATTTGGGTTCTAGTCTTAATACATTTGGAAGTGAATTCCTATGTTTCGCAGCATGATGTAGGGATGGGTCGAGTCATGGTGTTTGGGCAAACGGCCTCCCGCGGCGCGAAGGCCGCTGCGAGGACCCGCATGCACCCAAATTTACATTCAGATTCTGACAAGTTTTATTGTAGTGTATAGACCCACGCTTATTATCATAGTACTTTTGAATCTACCACTAATTCTGAATAATGTCTAATATCAACAAAGATGACACTACATGTTCATTCCCGCAACTTTGATAATTTCATTTCCATTAGATTAACTTTTTTTATTATTTGGCTTGCATAATTATTATTTGATAATTTAGTATTCAATGATATAGATTTGAACGCGTCTTGATGGCTGAATAAAATGAAACTTTTTTCACACCATTTGTATATTGCATTAACAAATAAATGAGTTTGTATTGTATTTGTATCATATAGACACGAATATACATAAGTCATTTTACTCTAACTAATCATGTCTAACGTAGTGAAAAATTTATTAACGACGTTAAACTCACATAAACACAATTTAAGAAATTAGACATTCATTTTCAATTTTCCAGAATTGGTTATCCCATTAATTGTGTGGACAGTTAATTTTAATTGTCTGGTTACGTTATGAAAACTAGTAGTTGATGCCTCGTTTGAATAAACATTACGACGACGCCCTCACAAGTGTTGAACAGATCTACCGTTGCTGTTGAACAAGAAAATACACTTTTGGGAAGCAGTCGTACAGCACAAAACAAATATTTGTGAATCCGTTTGGAAGTGCGCGTGGACTAATATTTGGTTACTCCACAGAGGTCGTTATTACTTGTTATTATAGGTGGTCATCGTCTTTAACTCCTGAGACACTAAAAATTCTTGCATCCAGAAGTAAGGCAAAATCTTTAGTATTTAGCAAAATGACACGACATTAGCGTGTTTGTGTAGTATAGTTGAAATCACACATCTAGGTGTTATGAAATGCGTTTCTCCGAATCAATTGCTTTTCTACCGTAACCCATTTTCCTGGTCGCTACATTTACGATGTTGAGATCGGGTTGAACTTTATTTCTGGCGGAGTTAACGAACGTTCCGGGCACCCAATCGTCTTAATAGGTGCCTGCATTTATTTAACCGCTCGTAACTATACTTGTTTAGATTTTAAGCTTCAGCAATGACTCGCACATACCACAATACATTTGACTGATTTGATTAAGTCATATTGGTTCTAAAGCGGTAAAAATGAAGTTTTGTCACGAAGAATTTTTCTTATTTACTAATTAAGTTATGTATTTATCTGGTTGGTTATACCTACTCTACTTGTTAGGCTAACGTTAGGTAGCTCGCATATCATGGATCTGCGACCGTATAGCCACGTTTCCATGTACGAGTGTCCCCCTGCGATTACATCTCATGACTGTCGTGATGCAAAGGATTTTTAATTGTGCTCTGCAGTCACGTTTTTACCTGAGTGGATGGCATAGTCTCATGCAAATAATTTGTAATAAGAACACAATTTACTATGTGGAAGTATTTCATAAAGAGTTTTCTCATAAGGTTTCAATAAATTCTTGAAACGTGTTAATAAAAAAAAAGAAACGGCGAAGTCGGCGCCGAAGAAGTGTAAGTAATAAAGAGGAATGCAAGCATGCAAAGCGAGGTGTGGGCGATGCAGGCCCTGCTTTTTGCAAATGCAAATTCAATTCCGACTCGGAAATCTTTACGAGAATATACTAAAAGGAAATGTTTACTTTACTCTTTTACGGCTTCATGTTTTGTTTGCCAAACCCTTCCAATACGGCGAAGCTGTGCGAACATTAATATTGACTGTATGGTTATTCCGCATTTTCTAAGCTATGGGTATGGGTACCGTGAACCGACTTTAACCCGAATTACCGTAATGTGCGGTTTTGTTCTGGTTGAGTTAAGGTCTCGGTGGTTATCCATTAGAGAGGCTTGACTTTAGAACACGAATTCATTAGGGAGAATCCGTTTTACATGTAACCTTATTAACGATTTTATCCATGTTTATTAATTTATAGCACATTAAAGTTTTGTAACCCATTTTCCTGTCCAACAGTCTTTATTGCACTTTTAGAAGTGAATTTAAAGGTTAATGTTATTTATAAAATGTTTAATTTCCTTAGCATTTTAAGGCAAAATGGCTTTTTATTTTTTTTAATTTCCCTGTGATTCCCCTACGCCGTTTTACATTGACATACTGATTGTATTTGATACCGTTTAAATCGGCAGTATGCTCATTATATTTTATCGTACTGTGAAATAACAAAATATTTTAAATAACTCTATAAATTATGCCCGTTGCTAAAAGCTTTGTATTTCTCAATATTAAAACAGCAATCTGTCTTTCAAAATTATGTATATAATTTATTTGAACTTCGTTACTTTTATTTAACTCGTTGGTCTTAACGTTTGTTTTTCAATGTTGCCGTTTAACTGATTGTAGTTTTTTCGAATGTGGATACTATTTTTGTTTAACAATGCAGCATACGGTCGTGACTTTGGGGAGGACTCAATGTTAAAAGAAAAAAGGCCTCACGTGGGTCGTGCAGTTTGACGTCTATAAGTATCTAAGAAAACCGGTAGCTACTATATACGATCGGGTTTTTAATTGCGACTGGCAGTAACCAGGTGGAATAATAGCCAGCACTCGCCCAAAGGCTTAAAGACCACAATGGGGCGTGGTCGGAGATCCTGTTTGTTTTCGACTCAACTTTAATCGACGCCGAAACCCGTAGCTAAGTTACCATCTTTAATTCTGATTTATAGTCTCCGCATGCTGTTATTATAATAAAATTGTGCCTGTATCTCCCTTGACGATTTCACTCCCCCAATATATTTAACGTTCCCAGCTCGTAATAACAATTAACTGATTCATAATTCACAGTTAAACCGTTAATTGAGTTACAGCTGCTGTAGAAATTTTATTTCGAGATTTTTAAGAGTAACTGTATGATTCGCGGAACATGGCCCGACCCGCCTTTTAACGAGGTATTGTTAAAAGTATCTCGCATCTTATTCCGGAGCCACCTAAGGTAAATCACCTGCTATATATTTCAAGATCTACGTGATAAGTCGTAATGTTTGTTTAACAACCTCATTTCGAAAACTAAATTACGCTTGTTAGATTCGTTCGAAGGAAAATTGAAAAGACGGGCGGAGTGAATGTGACTTCGACAGATTGCTGGCAATTGGAAATGGGCCGGTTATCCGTAGGTGCTTGTTGGGATAATACAAGCCATCCATCTCCCCGCCCGCTCGATGATGGATCAGTGATGGGGATCACGACTCTTCTCTGTTGTTTTGCTCTGTTGATAAACGCGCTCCGCCCGCTTTCCAACATATTAGTGCCTTGTTACATTTGAATAGGTTTTTTATGAGGTTAATAGAAGTGAACGTTAAGGAGATTGTAACTAAAGTTGTTCTCACTTCTTACCATATTTGTGGTTAAAGTACTCATTTTAGCCCGAGTACGTGATTGTAGCATTTCTATATTGGTTTTGAACTTAACAAGAACGAATTCGTGTCTTTGAGATTGGTTCCTTCTAATTTTCTTGGCGTCGTCTACACTTTTCTATTACGGTCCTACATCGATCGTATCTGCAGTTAAGTCCAATATATTTAAAAAGCAAATGGTTATCGCTTCGCGTTAACGATACCAAATAATAATATATTTGTGAAGATACTTTACATTGGAATTACTGTAAGCTATGGGTTGCGTAGGCTTCGAATGCATTTATGAGATAACATCATCTCATATATGTCGTATTACAGGGTGTCTACTGAGCTTTCACCGATGCGTCAGTGCTGCCCACTGGGCGCGTGTTGTGACAGCCTCCCACGATAACTGAGTGTTTATATGCGCGCTCGCCGGCCGCCCGCCATATTACATGTTTGTTTTATCTTGATCCACAGTTCGCCCGTGTTAATAATGTCTTTTAAAGTCGTATAAGAAAAAAAGGTTATCTTTCCTCCTTTTTTATTCAATATTTTTATGTCTGTCGTATGTTTTATTTATACATCGGTTATTAAAAATAATGGATGGATCTTTGAGGGTCGTTAGATCAAAATTCGAGATCCACCGCGGTACGTGTACCCAGTTTTTGTACGTTTTTTGTGTATCCATCCGTGTGGGTCTCATTTTTATTAGGGGTTCTAAACAAGGGACGTGTTAGTGTATTTTATATTCAAACCAGATGTTATCCAGAGACGATGTTTGGTAGATTAATTGATTTAACTATTGTTTGTTATTCCTGTCGAATCACACGCATTTTTAAGCATTCCCACATTCGAATTTACTTTACGTTTTACGACAGGTGTAAATATGGCGAGCACGTACCTCTTTGTGCTTGAATATCACGTTCGACAAAAAGTGAAAAAACAGTAAAAAATACTACCATTCGTTCGGTCAATAATACTTTTATCGCGTGTGAATGAATTCTTTTATTTTTAACGTCTAGCGAAAATGTAACTACATCCTATTTTAACATTATAATTGTTACACAGCGAATTAACATCCTTCTTTCAGCTTAACTCCAAACATAATATGAAAAAATAATTCGGTAGACATCTCAACTTCTTTTCTCTTCGTTCCCTTTATCATGGAGTAACACTGCTTCATCATCCCAACAAATCAAAGAGTAACCTGTCGCTAATTCGTAACGCGTTATGTTCCGGTTCGACGAGCTTACATCACGCCTTGTTACGCGGCGTGGCGAATCCGGCGGCGATGCTCCGGTCGGTGCTTTTCGGACCGGAAGCTTGCGTGACGGCTAACTCTTCTTAATTAATTAGTTATTGTATAACTCAGTTTTAAAACAGTGAACTATTTTTGGTATGGAATTGTGAAAGTAGCTTTTATTTTTTATCACGATAATAGATGTTTATGCTGAATTTAACTATTGACGACGCTATTAATTATTAACATCAATTCTGTCCTTATAACAAAATGTTTTGTATTGAAACAAACTGTTTATACATAGAGATGTCTTTTTAGGATGGCAGATGTCGATGTTCATTAGATCACGCAATAGACTTTATAAAAAAAGAGACTATTATGATAACAACCTGAATGAATTAACAAAACTTTAAGAATGTTTTTAAGAATAAATTGCGTCATCTGCAAAATTGACCTTATCTAACCAAACTATAATCTTTATATATATAATTCTTCTGTGAGTGTGTATGTCACTGAACTCCTCCTAAACGGCTGGACCGATTTGAATGAAATTTTTGTTGTGTGTGTTCAAGGGGATCTGAGAATGGTTTAGATTCACAAATCAGCCCGGCAGATGGCGCTGCAGACGGTATCTAGGTTATTTATCTATACTGCAAAAATAACAGGCAGGACAACGTCTGTCGGGTCCACTAGTCTAGTATAAAATTAAAACTTAAGTATAAAGTAGTAAATTACTTTTTATTGTAAAAGTGGCATTAGTAATTTTTGATTTATTCGTGGAATGGTGTTTACCACTGTGTACAGTGCACAGCACATGATATATATGCGTAATATGAATAAATGTAAATATTAATCCCAATCAATACATTTGAAGCCCTTGTATTATGGAAATTAATAATAATAAAATCCGGCCAATGAACATCAATATTGTTAATAGCCATATATACCTTGTTTCTTGGATAATAAATAACGTATGTAGTATATAAATAAATATATAAACATTTAGGACTCTACCTTCGGAGTAGTGCCGCTACTGTTGTATTCACCGGTTGTCAAATTGGAAGTAACGGGAACAGGCTTGGAAACCCATACAAATATAAAGTAAGGTAGTTTTTTATATCGACCCGGCCAAGATTAAACACCCCGGGATAACGTTCAAAGGTGACAATGGTGGTTACACGAAACTGACGTGCCAACAATTCGATGCGTCGTATCATTGTGCTATATGTATGAGGTAAATATCCTAAAGAACGGCAATTATTTTAAATAATGAGTACAGCAGTCTGTGTGGCGTGAAAAGGGTTGGTCCATATCTGTTAGCACGGAATCGCATTTGGTTATGCTCTATCCTTTTTTGTCGCTCAGAAACGTCGTCTGCTAGGACAAGATAGATAGACTTGAGTCCAAACGTGCACAGCAGCATTGACGATGCACTCAAACACACTAACTTTCTCGCTCTTGCCAATGTCATTTCTAGCGACAGAAAAGATAGAAGCGTGAAAAGCAGCGATTTTGTACTTATAAATGTGGGTTTAAATATCAACCCCTTATAAATGTCATCTGAAATTCTAAAAGAAGAGTTAAAATCAACATATTTACAAATGTATTAACTTTTATTTATTTAAACATAAGTTGTTCTGCAATTAAAAACTGCAAGTAAAAACTTTTCCTTCCTTCGAAATATTTCCTGGCGCATGCCCGCGGTTGTTACCAACTTTATGATATTCACAATTTACTTTGCAAGATACACACAAAAAAAAGAAATGCACCGCCAGGGCACCGGAGGGCACGTTACACCGGCCATTTATGATTTTGCTCTTTTTGCCCATTGTTTACTTTACCGGCGAGGTTAAAAATTTTATGATTTCCATCACGACGAACAGCGGATCCGAAAATAATGCTTGAACGGTTGCCAAAACAATAATCCTCCGGTCGCAGAATGCGTGCGTTACGATTGGTTGATACTTATGAAATTTACTCCATACTTGGAAGAATTTTATTGAACGCTTCGACTAATAGTTAATTAGGCCATTTTAACCGTGACTTTTTAATTTAATTTTAAATAAAAAACAGTATTTGATCTCCTTGTTTGGGTCTCGAATTAGTTATTTTAGTATGTTAAACTTTGTAATATGGGCTTTGGCATGAGACTTATGTAATCGCTCTGGCACTACACTTAGAGCGTGGATTTTTAATGCAGAAAAAAGGAGAATATGAACTATGCCCTCTCAACTGTAAAATATGTAGGTGTTACGAGTTGTAAATAACGTAGGTTAAGCGCTGCCGTCGTCGACGTTCGTTTTGAGAGCCCTCCATGAGAGCTCTTTACAAACTGCTCTCTACAAGCATCAACCAACGATTTTTTAACGCTCGCCTTGCATTGTTCACCGTTTACTTTCCTACCACAATGTTAATAACACCTTGTAATATACCTTACAAATATGTAGTTAAAATAATATTTACTCATCTATATATTCCTCCTGTCAAATTTTAACCTGTCTAAGTTCCAAAACAAATAACTTCCGTGCCCTATATTCATAATATCGGTACAATTCCACTTAATACCGTGTGGCGCTGTGATAATATTTGATGAACGCTATTTGACTGGCATGCTCGTGTGTTCTGTTATTGGACACCTCCACTCGGCACACAGTTTCTATTTGAACTGCATTGACACAAAACCACGAATTTTCAGGAAAGGTCCCTAAGGATTACTGGTGTTTACACATCTGTGCGGTTTTCGTCGAACCAAGAAAATGTAAGCATATAATTTCAGTAGCGCAGTGATAATTTCGAAGTTATCAGCAAAGATAAAATGTCGGAATATAAATCTCATATCGCAATAACATGTCGGATAAGGTAACGTTTTTTTGGTGTAGCTACTGTTTGATAACCTCTGTCGTAGGTTTGTCCTAATCAATCAGATAAGACGGACCCATGTTCATGTTTGTTGCGATGGATGCACGTGGTCGGACTCAACAATTGGATTTTAAGGATATAAGAAAATCCATGCGAAGGGTTGTTGGGCATAATACCGCAACATTTACAAACACGTCACGAAATGCGACGCTAGTTTTTTTTATGCGACATACACACTCGCTTGTCACATCGCAACCGACACACTCGACTCGACTTGTTGAGTGAAATCTATGTTTTTTGTCGATTCAAGCAATAATATACTTTACGGCGTTCCTCAAACCCATGGGAGAGAGGCAATTTGACTTGTTTCGTAGTTTTTATAACAGATCCTGAAGCGATAGCGGGACGAGGCTGTGTTGCTTTATGTTGTCCTCCGGCTACCACGATCTTAAATAATTTACATCATTAATCGCAAATTCACATTCCGATTTTTATATTCCATAAAAAAAAATAAGATGGCGTACGTTGACAAATAACTTTTTTGTTTATAATTAGGAATAAGAGGAAAGCCACATAATGTATGGAATTACATACTTTTTTGATATTTCTTCGATTGTGAATAATGTCTAAGTAGCTAAGCAAACATCGTTAGTTTAACGGTTTCTGGCACCACATGTTACTGCTTCAAAATGTTTGTAAACATAAATTTGGAAGATGTCGATATATTTTGATGCATTGTATGCCAATAAAAGCGTTGGGCCTGGGGAAATTTATTGAATTATATTACAATTGTTTGTTTGGTATATGATATTTTTACTATCAGTAAATAAAACAAAGTTTACTTTGAGAATTTACAAGTTTAAACATTAATTTGAAATGTACAATTTTAAACGTTTATCTTAACATTTTAATGAATAACATTATGCTTATATCATGTTCATTACTACAGCTCATATACATCTATTACTAATTCAAATTGCTTCTAATTATGATAACCTTTATAATATAATGCATGTTTATTTATTATTAGTTTATTTATTTTAGGACGTAAACCGACCTTAATGGTTTAATTTAAACTCCTTTCATAGTGTTGAACTAACGCGTACTGAACGCGTATAATCATACAATGTCAACATTTTATCAATTAGTCTGTACACAGTGCACGAGACCTGTTTATTAATACTACTTGGTGGTAGCTTGTGTCGGGAGCACGAGAGCATAACTTCGCAGAAGTTAATTTCCTCGGTGCCGTTCCGCACGTGACGTCATAAATTTCAAGACAAACCGTGTTCAATTTCGCAAGTATCTTACTCGAGTCTGCATAAACACGGGAGTGGAACGACTATGTTTTGATAACGGTGCACTATAAAACGGGTGCTGTTATTGTAACGTTAATATTTACGCGTTCGCGATGTAATTTAGCGACAGGTGGCATCGCATTGTTTATGTTTAACCCGCTCGAACGTGTTGGGGAATAAATCCATCGCACCAAGAGCTGTCGTTAACGGGTCATGTTTATTTTATCACTTCACTATTAACACGTTCGCTGATAGCACTATGAAAACATTTACGTTACTTATTTATTTTTCCAGCGTCAACAATTCATTGCTCTCGGCAAATTAAGCCGTAATGATTGGTTTCTATCCCACTTCACATAATTAACGGAGAGCGTGGCAAACACATCTGGTTTAAAGCAAAAAATAAGGAAAAGATTCTCCAACTGTCAAACTAATTCATCGAGATTAAGTCCCGCAGGGGCACGCGGGCAAAAAGCTGCATCCATCAGACACCCGATAAGCTTCGGGTATTTTAAAATGGGATCCGTTGCGCGACACAATCACTTCGATGCCTGCGGCGCGAATGCGGACGAGGCAGTTTTAATTAGGGCGCCAATATAAACATTCCTGGATGCTCCCAGCTTTTGATCTTTCATTAATTTCTCAATTGAAACAACCTCGACCAATTTGCTACATGAATATGCAACATTTATAATGTTCACATTAATTGGCCTTGACGCCGAAAACATACGTATTTTTGTGTTTACGTAATCAGATTGTAAGATAGCGGTTTACTTACGCTCGTTCCAATGTCGTAAAGATGCAATAAAAGGTCACCGTGTTTTAATTAATTTAGTAAATTTGCACACACGTAATTGTATTACGGAGTAATTAAATAGATGAAGGGGAGATCAGAGTAAATGGTTTGTGTTACAACGTATCTGTGAAGTATGGCGGTGATTATTACGCACATTATCCTCCCCGAGATGTTACCCCTGAACCTTCCGGACCCTCGGAATGCTTACACCTTGATTTTTCTTGGGAAAATTTTGGGGTAGTGTGATGGTGCTTAAGTTTCAGGTTTTTTGTATACAAGTCTTGTTATTAATGAGTTGGCAACGAGTAACAAGTATTGGACTTAGTACTTGCTCTAACTAGGCTTTTTTCTCTTAGTTCATCTAAAAACAAAGGATCCCATTAAAGTTGCTGTGTGACAACTTAAATTTAGCTTGGAGCTTAACGTCTTCGTGGGTTGAGCACTGCCTTTGGCTACACTCATTTCAAGATGGCTTGTCTGCCTCGTTTTAGACAATCTTTTTGAGACCTGTTGTTAAGCGGCAGCAGTTTTCCCAGACCATAAAACAAACATATTTATTTTTTTACCATTAGAGTATATCAATTCTTTTGGAAAAAAATTTAAATTTAAAAATACTACACATATAAAAAAAATTATAAAATAATTTAGGTTAAAGGTAAAAAATATCACACCTTGGAATATACAGAGGTTTAATTTCTCGGTCTCATTGTGGATCTTTTGAATGGAACAAAGACGAATCTTGTTACGGACAAAGCCCTTGCGTACAGACATATAGACCTACTATAAGAGATTACGTTACCCACCTCGCTTCCGGAACACTGGCTTCAAAAACCTCAAAATTTTACACCTGACCAAACCTGTATAGATTTTTTTTTACCAATGCAATTACGCAATTTTAAACGCTTCGAAAAGCTCCTAATTTTAAAGCATTAATTTGGTAGGATATACTAATGTCCCTCAAGTTTTGCGGTGTAAAATTAACACGACATAGTTATAATAAAGATAGCTTTGTATATATATATATATATCGCCATGTTTACAAACGTTACTAACTTATTTCGAAATTGTTTCGGTTATTATGTTTATAAATGTTTCATCCGGTATTTAGCGTTAACTTTAAAGGCAATAGTGTCGAACGTTTTTTTATAAAACTGATGTTATTATATTAATAATACAATCTGTATTTAGCTATATTATTCGCGCGGCGTTGGGCAAAGTATAATTGCTCCTACCCTTCATAGTTTAAGGTGTCGTAAAAGGCAATCAATGAATGTAATCACTATACGCCTCCCGCCTGCCAAGCGGAGAAATGATGGCAAAACTCTCTATTATTGAGGAAGGCCTCAGTCCAGCAGTGACGTCTTTCGACTGAGAAGACGATTGATTGACTTAACACAACGGCTGTTGTGACACTGCTGTCCCCTAGTCAAGCCAATGTTTTCCGGTAAAAGATACTAATAAAACTGTCGCTCTTGCAACTGGCACTGCCTAAATACAGTTTTTTACGACTCTCCAATACTATTCTTAACACATCGTTTACTCATTTTATGATAACCATTATCACGCTCGCTTATGGGATGTGGTAAAGTTGTAAAATGTTAAACAGTTATTTATTTAGTGGTTTCCGGTATCTTCGTCGCCTCTGCCTGTTGTAAATTTTCTATGCAAACAAATAAATGCAGGGTCTCTAGATTTTCTAGTTCCATTGCGATACGGTCGAGCATCGTCGCGAGCTCTAGACTGCGCCGTTTGAAGTGCATAACTTACGCCTTTATTTTCTCCGACACCTGCATTTTGTTTTATTTCCTTGCATGCCTCGTCCGCATAATTTCACTATAATACCTCTGTTGTGCCCTAAATCTTTTTATCCGACGCCACCGAGGGGAACTTTCTATACGGAATATCAGCGGTATTGTTCGACGCTCTATTTTATTCCTTACAAATGGGTTTTTTGTATGATCGAAATGAAAGCTTTATTCGGAGGTGCGAATGTAGAATGCGTCAATAGTGAGGTACACGCGATTTTTCTCTCGTATCTTCCATATCTATACAATGGTCGAGAGGTGTATTAATATTTGGCGTTAAAAAGCTTTTAAAATCATAGCTATGTTAGTTTCGAAGTAATTCGTGATAAGGATAAAAAGAGCCGTTAGTATCTTAAGAAGTTTAGGAAGCAAAAAAAGTAGGCGCCGTGCGATGACTACCAACGCTTTTTATCTCCAGTTATTTGTCGTATCTCGAGGTTTCATTCCTTGCTTGTAACTTCAAACGTGCCGCACAGTAGCTGTTCCTGTAGCCACTTATTACCATTGTGAGAATGTTTTAGAGCTTAGCCCCTTTCACATCTTTATTGTCTAATCAAAATTTGTATATAGAGATCGTGCTTAGTTTCCGTGTCCTGCGGACTTAAATTTAGAGGTATTTCGTAGAAACAATTTATTAAATAGTCAGGCGCTGATCTTTGTCTGACGCCATCAATATGGAATAACCGGTCTGTAACTGGAGTTAGTTTGTTAGAATTAATTTCATCTTATGTTTGTTGATTAAGATCGTTCTAAGAAAACAAAAACTGTGGGATTGTGAAGGTGCTGTATGAGTGAATCATAAATCCTGACGGTGTCGTGTATTCGGACTTTAAAATGCGACGAATCGTTACAGACTTTCGAAGCTCCGTATGCAAATGGCCGGCGTGGTATATTATACATCGTTAGTAGTTAATCGTCGTTATCGCTTCTCGAATAAACAAATAGCCGTTAACGGGCGTTAAAATTATTAATTTAATCGCACGCATGGCTGTTTCAGTGTCTCATTTGCATGCGAGTGTAATATCGTGGAAGATGTACAAACATGTTTGGATAGGACATTAATATTTAACGATTATGGTGTTAATAACCGACACTGATACTTGGGATCCTGTTAGTTTACTGATGTAGAATTAGTCTGTTTTTTATTTCGAATGTTGGAGGTATTACAAATGGGAACTTAGGTACTGCCTTCATACGACCACAAACGTTGAAGGAGTATATTACATTTTATCGAGCTGCAGCTTTCTCTCGACAATTTACAATCTAAGTTATTGTGATTGCTTTCCATATTTTATGTTACTTTGCGATAAAACTCCTTTCTCTAAAGCAGCTTTGTAACTTGTCAATTTCTATAAATAAACACTCATAGAACAGATTCTATGCAACTTACAAACATTTTTAATTTAAGTTAATATTTATATATTTTTTTTATAATTTTCATTCCTATGTTACTAGTTATGTATTAATTCTAATATTCTCATTTCCATTATGTTATGGTAAAGAGACCCGATACGCTGTGGCCATAACATGAAGATTATGTAACTAGAGCTAAGTCCTTAACGAGGTGAGTTGAGGTACAAAAAATATGGAATGTTTCTCAGAACCTGAGAGGAGCTATAACACGGTTTATATGGTATTCTTAGATATGAATGCATAAGTTATGTGGTAACTGGTATTATGCGACGTGTTTGATTAAACTCGTGTTTAGTTAAGTATAATTATATAATCAACCTGTTTCTAGTATTATAAATCGTAACGAGAAGAATAAAACTAACGCTTTCTATGAATAACCTCGTAACGACATTGTTATTTTACTCAGTTAGGTTTTTAATAGTTTTTCAATTTTAGTCGTTATTAGTATTATTTTTAATATCTAATTTGAATAATGGGATAGGTTTTATTATTTCATTTCTAATATTGACGTCTTAATGTTAATCAAATATCTTTCGTCTAAATTTCGTCTTAGAAATCGGATCGGTTCTTATTTAAAAAGTTCCCATGATAACTGGACAGGTGGCGCGAGCGTCTTGTTGTGGCTGCTTTGAGAGTTTATTTGATCTCGCCGCTACATTGTGAGCGTGCGCTTTCAACTTTTTGCCAAGATTCTGTATGTTATTGATCCATACACCGATTTTTGGGTTTCGCTTCAGCTCTGTTTCTGAATAGGGACGTTTTATAAACAGGATTTGATGTTCTGTATTGGTTTAGAACGCCTGACTGGATGGAATCTCATTACACCATTGTAGTGAAATCAGATGTTCATATCTCTTTAAAAAGGCACTGAAATATTATGTGACGGTATCAAAACCTATCGAACCTTTGAAACACATGGGAAAACAACTTATTCTTAAAAAAAAAAAATTAAAAGTTATTTTTTGGCGTTGTTTAATAATACTCAATCAAATTGTGCAGTGTGCAAAGCAGAATAGTACCGACCCGACACAGTTATAATGTCGTAAAAAGCGACAAATAATACTGGTGATAATGGTAAACCATAAAATGGGCGGTAAAAGAACGGATTATATTTTTTTACGTTCTCCAACCCGCATGCCAAGCTGGGAGATTTTTTTTTTGTCGAGAATAGAAAAATGCTTGACCGCTATCTCGCCTGATGGTAAGCAACGATGCGATCTAGCATGTGACGCGCCTGCCTAGAAGATACCCGTTCACTCGTGACTTGAAGACCCCTAAATTGTATTTATCAGTAAACACAGACTCAGGCATTTTCTGTCCAATTGCGAACATCTTTCGACTGAAATGTTGAAAACTTTTACAAGAATCAAGCAATCAATAAAAAAGTTATTGGTGTCTTATATTTGTATTTTTTTAAATGAATACCACTGAAACAAAAAGATACCGAAAATACCCAAAATGCATTTGTTTTTGTCTTTATGTGATTATATAATCATGATTATGACGTGTTCAATATAAACTTGTTTATTTTCTTTACCTAACTTATTTTTTTGATAACTTAGACTGAAATACAGACTATAAGTGATTGGATTTTCCTTGTTAAAGTTTACTTTACGTTTACCTAAAATATTTCAAATACGACTATGGATTGAAATTTAACAGATCTTTTTCTGTTCTCAGGTCTCACAGCAGAGTTGTTTTACGTGAGAGATGGCCAGATCAATTTCTACGCTCTCAACTTCGTGGTGCCCGTTCCGGCTACCATCGAGGAACTGCATTTCACTTGGCAGAGCCAAATAAGACCAGTAAGTAGAAAAAATATACTATAGAACTCCGGTCCAAATTATTTTCAAATTACATAATACTAACCACGTTTATTAGATTTAGATTGGCTTGGCTCTTAGTAAATATAAGTCTTTCTAAAACTTAGCGATGGGTGATTGTTCGAATAAAAGTTGTCGAATGATTCGACTATTGAATACTAAATATTCGATTGTCAATTTATTCGTTGTTTCAAAAATTATTCGAATAATTTAATCTGTCGACTTTCGAATAACAGTCGACAGATTAAATTATAACGGATCTTTATTTTAACGAATGAAGCGCCGCGAGAGTGCTCCTGCCTTAGTAGCTGCGGTAGGATGAGGGCGCGGGGGTGTCAATTCACTTAGTCAAAGTGTAACTATCTATTTGAGTAATTTTTAACAATTATTATGCCTTTAGTGTGAGACTTTTTCAATAACTTAAAAGGCTGTCGTAAAAAATCAAAACGTTTTACATAAACACAGCACACGGAGTCCAATTGTGACATTCCGGGGTAAGTTGATGTGTTTTCGCCCGTACTTTTATTGAAGTTTTGTCAATAAGGAAAATTATTTTCAAAAAGATTATAAGTATGTTATTGTCAAATATATTTTTACTTAGTTTTTTTTCAAGTATTTAATAATAATATTAATATAATTTAAAAAAGATAATTAAATTTTTATCTAAAACTAAATTAAATAATGACCAGTTAGGATTTGTGAACTTGTGAACTGAACGCATGTGTTAGATTCGAACTTCATTAGTATTAGATTAGATATTTAATTTATTATTGTTACATAACATTAGAAATAAGAATGCATAGGTACTTAATAGTCTTTTTAAATTATTTATAATTTTATCTTCCAAAGACAAGTTTCACTGTTTTTAGTTTTATATGATTTAAACCTAGCAAGACTTTTGAGTTTAATTTAAAGTGTAAACCAACTTATTATTTAATTTGTGATTTCTCTTTATATCTAAAACCCTTATTTTTTTCAAAACATATTATTTATTGTTTCATGACATAGCTTTTCGTATATAAACAGATTCATTTTAATTTAAACAGTATGTACTTAAATATGTTACTCAGGCATAAAAGATGTTTACTATTGAATACTTAATTTAATTAAATAACACATTATAAAATCAATTTATATTAACTCGCTATATGTATTATAATTGTAAGTGATAGATACTCATGACGCGTCTAACAGTTAGGCGCAGCTATCAAAACAATCATTAATCGAAAGGTCGATTGTTCATTCGTTTATTGCACTAACTAGCCTGCGTTAGCAGCACAAGAATCGCAATTATCGAAAGAATCATCAATCGATATGTCGATTCATCCGTTTAATGCTCTAACGCAGCGCAGTCGATCGCCACCTCACGGTTGCAATCCAAAAATTTATCAAATAATATGCTTTTTTTATCGAATGCGTTCGAATAAATTGATTATTTCAATGATTCGATTGTTATTGCTAATAAACGCCCATCGCTACTACAACTACGAATATATCTAAAGCTGAGTTGTAGTAATAAGTTTTGTACTATTTTAAATTCTAAATGTGTTATGAAACCCGTAATCTAACCTGGGTTGCATACAACAACTCCTAAATATATTTCTTTTGAAAACAAGAAATACTTTTTATACCATTACAGAATTTGAAGTTCTCCACAGACTGGTTTATTAATATAGAAAATACTTAGATACTTGCTCTTTAGGATGTCTTATAACAAGGCTTCATCGGAGTTAATAATCGATTCTATGAACAATCGCGCCATTATGATAATCTTTTGTATGAGCTGAATGCAAAATGACAAGAATGCCTAATATATTCCAGTAAGTATACTGGAAGCAGATTAGTTTTTTCTTAAAACAACTTAGCATTCCATTTTATTTATTCTTTCTTGTAATCAACTAATTTAAATTTTCTTGTTTATTTTCTTCGCAACTGCTCATTCAAATAGAATTAGTAATATATTAATTAATAGTCAACTCCGAATTGACTGAATCGTGCGTTCAGGAACGTAATATTAAACTAATTCTTGGCGTAACACAAAATGAATGAAAATGAAAAATAACTTTATTCAAATGCACTTGAAATCAACATTTTTACCTACCGTAACTCGTCAGCTTTAACAGAAGTAACTACATTTCCAATATGTCGTCACCATACATAATCCACAAAAATAAACGAAATTATTCTGTTTTCACAATAATAGTAGTGTTATGGTTTCTACATCGGTGATTACAACAAAGTCAACAAGTATCATATGACTGATTAGCCGGATATTTATTTTGGTTTTCACAGTAGTGCATTTTTTTTTCTAATTCAAATTAGACCGCTTCCTATGCAAATGCATCGGGCAGCGAATCACGACGCGAGCCGTCTTTTATTTTCTTTAGCCCGCCGCATCGCTAACCAAATATTATGTGCATTTATTTACTTTAACCACAACTGCCGACGAATGAAACGCATCTAGAGGCTCAATAGTTGTTTTAAATTTCGATCCAGAATACAACATTTTATGTTTGCATATGGAAACATCAGTTGCGGTGCGCGCTTCGCGAATCATTTCAGTAGTCATGTCAATAAGACACGTTTATTTAGGACGGTATTTACATGTCATACATAAAGCAATCGTTCGTCGAGATGTCTCAGCTTGTTGATGTGAGTGTGTGATTATAAAAATTTATGCTGATAGACAACTTCATAAATTGGAAATGCTTGCGTTGTTAAAAAAAGCGAATAGTCAGGAATATGCCCCAGTCGCGATCAGGCGCGCCCTTATCAGCAATCTCGGCGAGCTTTGAGCGGGCGCTATCTGATCGCCCCTTGGCGACTCAACTCCCTTATTTGCCGGCGGCGTCTTTGACTAGAGCAAATATTTGGTAACCAGTTAACTAGCGCCGATGAGCGATCGCACCATTGTCTGTACTCACCGACTGTCTAGTGATAATATTTAATTAGCGGCTTCGCTGTTGCACCTACGCCTTACGAGCCGCAGCGCCTCCGTAATGAACGTTTGATGCGCCGGACAAAGAGCCCGCAGCGAATAATGTTTGTTTAAACGTTTGCCATGTCCTGCGATGCGATTACTCACATAATCATCTTTACGTAACTATTAAATTTAAATAGAGATTAACTTAGTTCTTAAAAGCAATATACTTTTTACTTCCTAACTGATAATATTGAACATTAAAAAAAAACAAAAAAATTGGTCTTGTATGTATGTTACGTATGTATCATTTGCATGGCTTCTATAAAAAGCTCAGAAACGGTTATACGGGGCCTATCGCAATCTCCTTGTAGCAGTAAAAGGAGCGGCCGTCGTGATCGAAAGGGGCGCAGGCGCTGCGCCGACGACATTTGATCTCTACTGACACGGGTATAAACTCGGCCACCGCACCGACCATCTAGGGTCGGTTTACGTGCTGTCGCACGCCCGTCAATCGCGCAACCTGATACTTACTGTAATATCGTGACGAGACCACCGTTAGGTAGAATCGTTCCACATTCACGACTATCACAAAACGAAACCGTAGAATGACCTTTCTTTTTTGTTGCAGTTACCGTACACACTACATGTAGAAGTGGTGTCCCACCAGGAGGCAATGCACACCCCAGAATTCAACATATCCAGTGAAGGTTTTGTACCCACAGAACCGCAGACGTGGCAAGTGACACTACCCTGTACGCACACCGTGGCTGCAGAAGTCGATATTACTATATCACTAAATGTTTCAACCGGTTCCTCGTCTACGACATTGCATTTTCGCCGAAGAAAAATCTGTTTGAAAGAAGCTCCTAGACCGGCTGTGAGAGTTGACAGTGTTCCTCACGCGCCTACATCTGCTGACATATTTTACGCGGGAGCTGGTTGTGCTGGCGGCGTACTGCTTATAGCAGCAGTCGCAGCAGCTGCTTGCAAAGCTAGAGCAAGAAAGCTCCGAAGAGCACGGAGCGATGAACAAGACGCTCACGCATTTTTACCTGATTCTTCTTGCAAGTCCGCCGCCAGTTATACCAGCTATCGACGACCGACATCATTGCCTGCAGCAGCGGCTGAAGAAAGAGCTAGGGACCTCCAGCAAAGGATAGCAGAACTGACTATACAAAGATGTCGTGTGAGATTACGATCTGTAGCAATGGAAGGAACGTTCGGGCGAGTTTACAGAGGAACATATGCTGATGAGGACGGAAGAGAACAAGAAGTGCTTGTTAAAACTGTTGCTGAACATGCGTCTCAAGTGCAGGTAACTATTTGAAGGAAAAGTTACACTCAACTGTTTGTCAGCATTTCGATGTTTGGGTTTTAAATACTGTATTTGTTTTTAGGTGTCATTGCTTCTACAAGAAGGTTGTATGCTTTACGGACTCCACCACGAACGCGTATTGTCTGTTCTCGGAGTGAGCATCGAAGATCAGACTGCCCCGTTCTTACTGTATCCTTGGGGTAGTACTTGGAGGAATTTAAAACAGTTTCTACTGGCCTGCCGAGGAGTGACAGTAGGGGGGGCAGCAGGCACGGCGCCTCCGCCGCCTCTTACTACGCAGCACGTGGTGCGAATGGCACTACATGCGTTAGATGGTTTAATGTATCTTCATTCGCAACACGTGCTGCATAAGGATATAGCCGCAAGAAATTGCATGTAAGTATTCACAATTCAGTTAAAACATTGATACATCTGCATATAAATGTATCAAAGGAGTACAAATTAGTTCGGTCCGTTTTCAAAAGATGACTCTGGCTGTTATGAATATTGAATAATAACAGCTGATGTCGATAGTTTTAGAAAGGTTAGACATCTGTCAATAATATTCAGTTCATATTGCTTCGAATTTTTAAAAAAAATCTTGTTTTTCACTGTGTTAATTATGAGCAATTTTGTGTTAACTAAGCAGCGTTTGCGGGAGGTTTTAGTTTTCTGTTTTAATTGGAAGAAAAGTGCAGCTGGAGCGCATCGAATGCTTGTGGAAGTTTATGGTGACAATGCTACAACTGATAAATCATGTAAGGAATGGTTTCGACGTTTCAAGAATGGAAATTTCAGCGTTGAAGACAAGCTTCGCTCTGGACAACCAAAAAAATTCGAAGACAAACAGTTGGAGGCATTGCTCGATGAAGATCCGAGTCAAACGCAAGAGGAGCTTCCAGAATCTTTAGAAGTGACACAACAAGCAGTTACTGTACGGTTAAAATCCATGGGAATAATTCAAAAGCAAGGCAATTGGGTTCCTTATGAACTGAAACTGAGAGATATTGAAAGGCGATTTTTCACTTGCGAGCAGCAGATTCAAAGGCAACAAAGAAAAGGTTTTTTACATCGAATTATTACTGGGGACGAAAAATGGGTATTCTATGATAACCCCAAGAAGCAAAAATACTACGATATGCCCGGTCAATCGTTGCCATCCACCTCAACATCAACACCAAAGCCGAATATTCATGGTTCGAAGGTCTTGTTGTGTATCTGGTGGGACCAAAAGGGTGTTGTGTACTATGAGCTGCTACAACCTGGCGAGACCATAAAGGCCAATTGGTATAGGCTGCAATTGATGCGTTTGAGCCGTGCATTTCGAGAAAAATGGCCGGAATATAAGCAAAGACATGACAAAGTTATTCTCCTGCGTGACAACGTTCGGCTTCATGTCGCAAAAGTCGTGAAAAAATATTTGGAAACGCTCAAGTGCGACATTTTGCCGCACCCGCCGTATACTCCGGACATTGCTCCTTCTGATTACTGGTTGTTCCGACGGATGCAGCACGATTTGGCAGGTCACCGGTTCACTTCTTTCGCAGAAATCGAAAATTGACTTCTAACTTGGATCACCTCAAAAGACGAGACATTTTTTCGAGAGGGAATTCAAAAATTGCCTAAAAGGTGGGAAAAAGTAGTAACTAGCGATGGACGATACTTTGATTAATCTTTTAATTCTTTTTATTTTCAAATAAATGCATTTTTGACCGCAAAAAACGGACCGAATTAATTTGTGCTCCCAATAGTATTAAAGATTTGATTCACACGTTCACATAAACTCTTCTAATCGCAGGAAAAACGTGTTTATAGATGATATTTATATAATCTCTTGTCAACAGAGTGGACGAAAATCTTAGAGTGATGATTGCGGACAACGCCCTATCGAGAGACCTCTTCCCTGCTGATTACCACTGCTTAGGAGACAACGAGAACAGGCCAATTAAGTGGTTGGCATTAGAATCCCTGACTAAAAGACAGTTCAGCCCAGCGGCTGATGTGTGGGCGCTAGGCGTTTTGCTTTGGGAGCTGACGACGCTGGCGCATCAGCCGTATGCTGAAGTTGATCCTTTCGAGGTAGCCGCGTACCTAAGGGATGGCTATCGGTTACAGCAACCTGCAAATTGTCCTGATGAATTGTGAGTTAACTTTAATTTTCTTAATTATTTATTTCATATTCAGTGATGTTGTTTAAGTTTTTCTTAGAAAAAGCTCATTTTTCTAGGATAAATATTGCTATCAAAAACATAACTTTTAAAAAAACCAAGTCTCGCAACTCAATTCTTCTATCGTAAAAAGTTATGAGATGCATGTAATACTAAGTCGGTTAATTTATTTAGTTCCTACTTAAGGGTCATTCTGTGTTAAGTTATTACGTAATTATCAAAAATATTTTATGTTTTAACCCTTTCCGTGCCAGCTACGAGAATAATCGTAGTGCGGTATTGTAACATGGTGCCGACTACGAGTATGGTCGTAGAATTTTTGGGCATCCTATACAAAAAAATATTTCTTGGCACTACAAGTAAGATCGGTTTTTTATAGTTTGGCATAAGGAATAAAAATACATGTTAAGTGTTTAAATAGTATTTTCGTAGCTGGCACGGAAAGGGTTAAATAAATTGATCAGATTGTTTAAAGCGATTGCTTAAACAACCTAATTTAATATAATATGGATTACTTGTGAGATACATTGTGTTGTTAATAATAAAAAATATACATTGTGTATTTATGCGATTGCCAAGTCAACCTACTACTAGCTTGTATAGACATAACATTTAGAGGTAGTATTTGTCTTTTAGGACCTTATGAAACAAACTAATTTACCAGCTAGCTATCCTAAGTGACGCCAACTTTTAGAAAATCTAAAAAAGCTTACCCATGTATTCTTTACTATCTCTTGCCATATTTTATCAGGAATGGTAAAGCGCCAAAAATAACAAGCTTTCATATTTATTACATTCGTCAGTATTATTGGAAATTAACGAATATAATGAATGTAATAATATTTAAAAGTTCTTAATTATGTGTAGTAAGATCTGCTTAATTTGTTTTAACATTAAAAACTTGTAAATTTTACTCGTAATAACCCATTGGCTAATTAGTTTGATAGTCAGTTTCACAATGCCTAGACTATCTATTATAATTGAAACTGTTATTAGATTTTCAAAGGTTAATTCTTACGTATTTCTTTTACCAACAGATTCGCTGTAATGGCGTACTGCTGGGCTATGTCTCCCGATGACCGGCCTACGCTTCAGCAACTCCAGATCTTTTTGAGGGACTTCCATACACAGCTCACAAGATTCGTCTAAACGAACTAACATATAAAAGACAACCCAAAGACGACAATAAACTCGTAAAAACAGTGAAAATCTTGTTCACAAAGATGCCTTATGTGATGCACAAGATTTTTTGCGGTCTAGTGATGTGATTATGTTTCGGTGAAGTGGATTAAGAGACTGATTTTTTTATACATAAAATGTTTAACGAATGGTAAATTATTTTATTCTATGTGTTGTCACAAGCTTTGACTTTCATTTCAGAACTTACCCTACAGCGGTAATATTGTTCTGACAACAACGTTTTTGACATTAGTCTATTTTTGTTATGATCTTTTGAAGTTTATTTTTATGTTGACTTAGGAAAAAGAAAGTAATCAAAGAAATGTTTACAAGAATAAAAATTTTTAGAAATTAAAATCTAGCACTTAAGCGCTTAAATAACATAAAAAATATAATAAGAAATCAATTATTAAAGATTACTTCTAATAATAATAAGTGTAGCATGTTCTGTCTACTTTTTCAATAAGGTTTTAAGTGAAAAGAAGTAACTCAAGAAAATCGTCAGCGTTTTTATAAATGCTTTTGCACGACTTTGTTTCCAGAACAATATTTCTGCTTACATGATTCTGTTACCTACTAAATGAAAGTATAAAGCTTGTGAAGTCTACATCAAGTTTTGTAATATTATTTGAAACCTCAATACTGCCATACTAGTTGTATAATTACATAGTGTATAATGATAAAAAACTATTTGTAAATATTAGTTAGTATTGTACTGTAAGATACGTATATTGAATGTGCCTCAGATTTTATGAAAAATATAGATGTTTATAAGTGTTTAACTGGTTTATAAATTTTCTAATTAAGACTGGAATAGCATCAATTTATAAACTTTATAGCATTTAAATCGATTAAATTCAATAAATTTGTAAATTTAACGTTTATTAGTATCAAATACTTTGCTGTTCAATTCTATCAAGGTACAGGAATAATACAATCAAATAATTTTATCAAAGTTTACATTTAAAAAAAAAAACGCACACATAAAGGGACTAATATTATGTTTACTCGCCTGCCTATTTCGTGGTTTTCATATTTTCCATCTATTAAAATTTTTGGATAACAATAAATAAAAATTTTGGGTATTTAAGTGCGTACTCACGTGATTCTATATGAAAACCACGTTATTTAAAACAATTCTTAAAAACAATATCACATGAATTACATTTTATTCGCGTTTGTTTAAGTAAAGGTGCACGATTTTTTTTCTATTACCATCTTTACTCAAACATCCATGAATAAGGTTTTGATTCATTTAAAGTCGATAAAAATAAAGAATGTTTTTGTAAATATATAAATTTTACTTTAAAAATAGTATCATCAATCACACAGTGATCAAGTTATATCAAGATATACATAGTTTCGGTTTTTATCAAAAGATAAAGTGTGCTACTGATAAGAAATCATAAATCATTCAGAAACTGATATGTTTCATTTAATTTATTTCTTTAAATACGGTTGCCATATCTAATTAAAATATTTCTTAGTAGAGACAGTAAAGAGGCAACTGCTTATGTAATGTTTGTATATTGTGTAAATATTAAATTTAAAGAAATGTGAATATATGAGTGATTATATTGCAATCTAATATTTTGTTTTTATGCTCTATTACCTTTTTCCCTACTTTCATCTACATCCTTTTAAAACCCATATTATAGTATTTTGCCAACATAATATGAAATATGCAGCTCGACTTTTAATTGATTATGCATAATTATAACCAAGTAATCAGTAAATATTAAATTTCAGTCAATAAAGTTTAGGAGTTGCACAAATTCCAAAGATATTTTTCATCGTTTTGTTGACATTGACAGGTATTCTACTTATTACTAAAACATTATTCTTGGATAAAGAACGATAAGAGAGTTTCCTCGTATATATCATAATATACCATTTAAAGATATAATATTAGGTATGTCTAAATAATAACTATGTAACAATTATAATAAAGAAATAATTATTACTTATATTATACATTGTAATGTAATACCTTTTTAGAGTTTGAGAATATAGAAGTAATGCGTAAAACAATAAGTAACAATAAATAAAAACATTGTTTTTATGTAATTTCTGAATCAAGAAAAAAATATAATTAATAAATTAAGTTCATCTGGATTTGATTTTTAAATTTCATTTATCTAAACGTTAAGTGCAATAAAAAAAAATAACAAAAAACAGTCCAACTTTAGGCCCCGACGAGATTCGAACTCGTGATCTCCTGTTTACTAGACAGGCGCTTTAACCAACTAAGCCACGGCGCCACGTGTGGAGCAGTCGAAATTAACATACAGAAAGCCCGCGCATGCGATGGTAAAAAAAAAAACTGGTCTGACTGGCCCGACATCGTATGCATTGTATGCTTAGATAGGTACTGTGTGAGTACCTATATGGTTATAAAATACATTTTAAAATAAAGATACAGATGAGGAACCTTAATTTTTAGCCCACTATTATTCTCATTAAATCATTACATAGATTTTAGTGAAATTAGAAAATTGTGCCTCACCTTTTATCATTTTCGGTATAAGAATTTGAAATTGAAGAAAGGGTATACATGTACATACATACCTATTGTTTTTGTAACTGAAATATTGCTATTTATAAAACTGCAGGTGTTATCCAACAGTTTTGCGATCATGTTAGGAAATAATAAATATAAGGATTACGAGGAACTTAGATAGGATAGGAGAAAAGAAAAACGTGGGGAAAATAGATTTGGTGATATTTTGGGAAGGTTTTAACAAAAAGGATATTTTTTTATAAGACGGCAAATTGCGTTTCATTTCATTACTTAAAACAGTACGTCAACCAATCAGAAACTGTCAAACAAACAGGAATAAAAATCTGAACCATGTTCAGGGCTAAAAGAAAGATTTGAGATTGTCTACGAATTTCTCCGAAGGATTTCTGTTTGTCCGCGAATTTTAATTAGCTAACAGAAACATAATCTAGAAATTATTTTAGAGACAGATCAAACCTGATTCGAAACTAGGAACTAAGTAGTATAACGGCTAGGACGAGGAAACCGACATTCTACCTAAAAAAAAAATCTGAGAACCTATACTGAAAATATTGTGGATGACAGATATATTGGAGGCAACAAATGTGAAGAAATTAATGAATTACATTTTTTTACTATTCTTGCTTTTCATTGTGTAGTAGAGTAATGTTTTATTGCTGTATTTTTATCTTAACAAGGGGAAGGTAGTTTATTTATAAGAACGTTTCACAGGTTTACTATAAAATTTTATGAAAATGAAACGAAATAATATCTTTTTGGGTAAAAAAATATTCTGATATTGGGAAATTTTACGTGCATGATCTGAAGACTCTGGTTTTCCTTTGTATAAAAGGTGTAACTGTAGGTAAATTTCACCTTTGCTACAAAATTCTAATTTTATGAAAAAGCAAGCAACAAAAACAAAAAAAAAATATTTCACATAAAAAATAACTTTAAAAATATTCAGTCGCTGTTTTATTTTATGTACTAATTAAACAATTAATACATTTGTTTTTAAATAGGTATAACCATTCTTAATATTTTCAAATGGTTACGTATCTTTTTTAATTTTTTTTTGAAACAGAAAATTAAAATGAAAATGTTCAGAGTTTTACGAATAGTGAGTGTGATAGAAATACGAGTACCTAAGTGTTAATTTATTTTTGTTTTCGAAAGAATTAACCCGCAAATACACACGTAGGTATCTATCTAATATATATTTATTATTATATGCCTGTTTTTAGTCACATAAATAGCGAGATAAATATACACCTAAATTCAGTAGACCTGTTATGAACTTATGAAAACTATATACGATAAAGAAAATTGCCGAAGAAACACCTTTATATAATTGGATAGAGAATAGTTTAAATGAAGAACTATCTAAAGCGTAGATTTTAGAGATTTTGTGCCCATGGACATGTAAAGTAATAACGAAATAGGTAACAAATAAAAGTCCAGATATCAAAAGGTTGTCTGCTACTGAACATTATCTACTTTTTTCTTTATTTTTATTATACTTAATAAAATCATAAAATTAGATGGTGATTCGTTGAGTGCTGACTTTATGAATGCAAACATTAGTATCGTATTTGATTCGATTTTAAATTAAGACTTTATTTACATAAACTTAAGGTCTATTATAAAAATATAACCTCATAATACTCAGAACGTTTACCGATTGAAAAACTTACACTCAGGCCTCTCAAGTTCAAGCTGGGTATTGGGGTTAAAGTTAAAGTGTACACGTTACCTACATTGTTATTTAATTATTATAAGTAATCAACTTACAAATAATTTGCCAAACACATTATTACTATTATTTCCCATAACCCCTTTTTGGCTTATATTTTTGTCGCAAGTCGAACCACATCCGTAATATTTTCAGTCTAAGCTATGGTCACTTCCATCTTAAAATTGTACTGTCCGAAATTAAATAAAAAATATACATAAATCTAAAAACATTATTTTTAACTTCAGTCTATATTTTGTCTAAATTGTATTGTAATATATGAAGCGTAATATAATTTCACAAACTCCGTCAGAAGCAGTCGTGGCCGAGCGGTTAAGGCGTCTGACTAGAAATCAGATTCCCTCTGGGAGCGTAGGTTCGAATCCTACCGACTGCGAAACTGTTTTTGAAATAGAAAGTTTCAAAAACATTTTTTTTAGAATTGTGTGTTTTATGTAAAGTGTATAAATAAAAAATATCAATATATTTTTTCAGGAGTTTCATGGTTTTTACACAATAAAGTAATCATGAATTATTTTCAAAAAAATGGTGAGTTTATTGAATAAATTTTGGTCATTAATAACAATTAATGAGTCATATTTTTTGAAATCGACAGCACATCAAGCTTAAAACTCTTAAAAGAAAATGATCTCTATCGCAATGGCATAAAGTAGGTCCCAAACGTCAAAGTGGTATCATCATTAGTTATCAAATACTTTTTGCATGAATTGGCACATTTTCTGAATTTCTTGAATGGAACGTCGAGGGTTAACCGTCACATATGAATGTTGGGGTTGGTACCTAAAAAGTTAATATTTTATGGAAGACACAAATAGAATGTAGTGCACTAAACAAATAAATACATATAATCTATTTCCCTATAACAAATATGCCCACCATGAAGTACTGTACTAGTACTGTTAGAATTTTAGTATCAAGCTTACCTATTATTGTATAAATTGGTTTTATTCGCCCTACTCACTATTCGTTTCGCCTTGCCTTCCCCTGATTGTCATTATGAGCAATGCGTGTGTAGTTGAGGACTCTTGGAAGAAAGTCGAGTTAATTTTTCGCAGTACAAACAATGATATATTTGGATATTAAAATTAAGTGAATAAAATACTAGTGCTCGTTTCGCGTAGAAAAATTTAGAGAATGGACCATCGATAAAAATACATATATCGATGTAAAGAGGTTATGGAATTATTGGCGATGACTATGTGTTATCCTAGCCGGTATGGTGTTTATCGAGTTTATTTGGCTTTATTAAAGAACTAACAAGTATTTTTTATCAACGAGTAACGCAGATTTAAATACTTATAAAAACACTTCTTATCAGATATCGAAACGCGTTTATTTCGTGTTTGAATTTTAAAGTTAAGCTTTTAATTCCTTTTTAAAATTAAATATATTAAGAATTATAGCGTTTAGTTAATCACTAAGAAAATATATTATTTCACTAAAGACAAAAAAATTTAAAAACCAATAAGTATTTATTTGGTAAGAGAGTATTTTTTTCTTTTACTTATTTTTTATTGGTAAGAGCTAGTTTGTTTATATTACGTCATATAATTTTACATTGCTAAAATAAATATTAGCCTTCACCATTTTTATAATTAACTTTTTTCTAATTTACAAAAAACCACAGGTTATTTGGAACTTTAATATAAAAAAAAATCAGTTGAAAGTCAATGATTTTTACTAACTTTATTGTAAATAAGAAATGGCATCGCCATTTGTCAATACCTACAATAAAACAATCAAATTTACATTTAAATTGTCATAATCAATAGTAATTTTACTATTCTGAAATTCTTAGTAAAGATATTTTTGTGATAACTTTCGAGGGAAGCAGTTTGCAAACACAGTTAAGATTTAATATATATATATATATTTATTTTTGCGTTTACAGCACTCAATATATATATATTTAAATAATTTATTTCAAAGGAAAAAAGTAACCTGTCTCAGACGACAAACTAACTCACACCCTCGCCTATATTGCCAGTTTTGAACGTTTCATTTCAACGGAGAGTCTCACTTTCGTTTGATAATTTTTTTAGAATGTTTAATTCAAAATGTAAGGTAGACATTACTATACACTCATAAGGTTGAAGGTATAATCTCATAGAGCTTTAGCAAGTCTACATACATAGATCTTCAGCTGTTTCCTCCTTATCTAAAATGGATTGAATGTATGAGTTCACTTGACGTGCACGTGCATCATAAGTGGTACAAGGGAACCAAATCAATGCGTTTATTATATTTCTTATTAAGTTGAAAATAAGAACGAGAATTGCATAATACCATTACACAGGACTTACTTAGTAACTCTTGTTTCTACTTGAGCATAGGAAGCGGTTACACTTCTAGCGAAAATAGGAATGCTAGGTGATAACTGTGTTGGAGGCGTTTTATTTTTTAATGTTTTGTAAACATTGTTACATTATGTTGTTACTTTCTAAAATACATAAACTTATGATCTTATTGTACAATCTATTACCTACATGCATATAATTTATTAATTCAATTAAAACGAAATATAACAAGAATAAGAAAAAACATTAACAGCAATATTTTTTGACCTTATCAGAAAATAAGCAAAACAGTAAAGATAGTAAAATATTGGGCTTCCAAATATACAAATGTTACTATCGCGATTGAGTTAAGATTATAAATTCAGAACTTATAATGTATTTATTTTATTATTTGCTTTCACAATGCCATATTTCTATAACATTTAAACAAACCACATCTCCGAGCAGGGATTCAAAAACACCTTTATAAGGATACACTTTCATAAGGGTTACACATTGAATCTGTTACAGAATTATTCCTGTATCACTTATTTCAGTGTTTTGAACCTGTTTTGCGCCAAACACTTATAAAAGTGTAACAGATATAATGTTTTCTGTTACCAATCTGTTAGAAACTGTTTTACGTTTAATTATCTATGTGTAGGTACACAGTACTCCAACATAGACATTCCAAAGTACCTCAATTAATAATGAGCTGTCGCATAGTTATGCCAATGTGAACCTTATTGACTGTAACAGATATTTACACTTATGAACCGGTATTTTCTAAAACAGAATCAAAGTGTTACAGTTTCTTTCTGTTTAATTTTTAAAACAGAAATGAAATACAATGTTCGGAACACTCTATTCGGATACCGCTAAAATCCGTGTCTCCGAGGGCTCCCCAGCCCCCGCTCGGATATGTGGTTGTTTATTACAGCCATATTTTAAATCTTTCAGAACTCATTTTCGTAGTATCATGTTACATGTATCATACAAATATTAACCCAAAGTCAATGGTAAGGTTTGTTTATTCAAGAAAACAGGACTCTGGGGTATTATTAACTTGTTTGTAAACAGTGGTAACAATGATAACTTAATTGCTATGTGATTATTACTTCACACTTGATGTAATTGTTTTATTTTTATTTATCTGTTTGCAAATAATAGTTACTAGAACGGATAACCAAGTAAATATTAATATTTTGTCGTAATTTCTAATCATCACCCACTAATTGTGACAAATTAAACAATATATTTTCATAAACTGATAAGTATCTCAGTCTCAAAAGACTTTTGTACCTATATATGTGATATGATATGATATAGTATGTTATATGCTGCTATATGTTTTATGCTTAAGAACTGTGCATTATCCACCCAATCACATAATAATATTAGTATGTATTCTTTTTTTCAACGCTAGAAGTAAGACCCCATCTCATCGAGCTCCTTCGACTACCGATCAAGTTTGAAAGCATCGCGCCAAAATAGGACGCCTGATTTAGTTTTTACATCATTATACGAGCTTGCAAATAGACAACTCCGCTTTCTTGAAGGAAACAGGAACTGGATATTACGGGTAAGGTGAGATTATTAAGATAGTTTTATGATGCAACTATGAGTAAAAACTATACTTATGTTCTTTATTATAGATATTATTTTATTTTTATTTCAAGAATTAAAGTGGGACTATTACTATTTTGGGATTCGATCTCACGATAATCACCTAGTTTTAGTATTTTTACACAAACTACTAAAAGAAAGTGTGTAATATTTTCATAGTTCATGTATGTATTCTCAATACAGATTTATATATATTTATATATTGTTAGAAACTTAACACTCGTGATAATGCCTATAAATAAAATAAAAATAAAAACTTTTTATTTCGAACAACAAAGGCTCATATTGGGTTAGTATTACACAATTCTTAACTACTAGGGTTAGTAAAAGACAATATATTAAATCACCCTGCGTACCATACCTGTCCACAAGGGTGAAGTGAACCTATCGGCCACCGTCTGCAGAATGCTGTTGCGACTACCACGCAGTCTGCGCATCAGAGATGCTGTCTTTTTGCGAATTATGGCATGGAAGCCATCAGTGTAATAATGTGCAAACATCTCTGATGCACTGCAGAAGCGCGGCAGTCCCAACAACATCCTGAAGATATTGTTATATTGGACCCGCAGGGCATCAAGCGATCTTTTGGCATAATTAATCCACAAACTCCCCGTGTAAAAACTTTGACAGTATGCTTTAAAAAGCGTGATTTTCACTTCAGTGCTGCATCGGGAAAATCTGCGAACCAACATGTTACCACGAACTGCCAGCGCCCTGCGCTCCCTTTCAATATCAAAATTGTCTTTAAGGTCGTCATATATATCGTCGTGTCGTCTATAAATATTTGGAGAAAAATAAGGAAATAAGGAGATGTTTTCAAGGGGAAAAAATATATATTACTACAATATGTTTATCTCATTAAAAGCTTCGATGAGGCACGTTCCAATTTATAAATGTTTTCAGTTGTATTTTAATTTTAAAAAATCGTGTTTTTAATTTAATTAAAAAAAAAAAATTCTTCTTGAAGTCCCTTATACATAAGAAAATCCGGTTTAATACGACTTAAACCACTCCAATTTAAGTATTTTTGAGATTAAACTGTTTTTTTGAGTTTTGAACATTTGTTTTTGTTTTAAATAGTCTGTAGGAACAACAACAGTCCAATATCTATGCGATCTTCACAGAATTAGTACTACGCTTGCTTCTGGTTCGTCACGTATTACTCAGCACAGTACTTACTAGTGTTATTATATATTTTACGGTAGAGATAACTTTAAATCTGCAAACTGCACGTTATACTCCAGTAATCTTGCGTAGAGTTCTGTTATAATTTTCTCTAACCTCGCTGACAACAAGTCAGTAATTCTCTTATTTTCCCAGAGAATTTCACTTCCTTTCTGTACGTCTGGAGCAAGCTGGGGTGAGAGTATTGTGCCCGTCTTAATTTTATTTCCCTCGCCGCAACTATTCTTGTTAAATTCCGATCGAACAAAGCTTGTGGATTAGTCACCCCTGAACATGCTTTATCTACCAACAATAGGTGCGATCAGTAATTACAAACCCCACGACACATAAACGAGACTTCATTATCGTAACACAATATACATTTTCCCATTTTCTTGACAATAAATGACTTTCGCAAACCCACAGACTTTATTGTGATTGCACTGTAGTTCAACTTATATCTAAACTTATAAATGTCGGAGTTTAGATAGGATTAAACGAAAACAAGGCCAAAGCTAAAATAAAAAAAGGTGGTATTACATGGGAATATTATTTAAGGGGAAGAGAGAGTAAACAAAAATGTTATGACCCAATCTTATTTTAGAATTTATGATGTTGGTTTTAACAGCTATTATCTCAAGATGTTACTAGGCTGTTATTTATCTAGCAAACTGATATAATAATAGGGCTAATTTGTTTTTTTCAAAAATAAGTATGATTTGGGAAGTATTTCTCTTTTTGTAAAGCACCAAAGTATTATTTTGTTATAAAAATAATTATATCCTTTTTTTACATTTTTTTTATTTAAAAAGGTGACGTCTTTTTTAATCATAAAACATAAGTATCAAAATACTAGGAATATATTGACCAAAGACAGAAAACTAAAACTTTAGATATCCGTTGCTCAGGCTTCTTATCATTATGATTCTTGAATAATAATAGGAATGCTAAATTAACAAGTAAGTTAATACGTGTTTTAATTAGGATAAAAAATTAATAAAGATTTCTGCAAAATTAAGACTGAGACGGGTGGATAAAGTACAATATTTAAATAAGAATATGAAGAAAAAAGCTTTTGATAATGTTAGGTAAGTTCAAAACAGCGATGACCAGTGTGGACAATTTTACAGTATTCTTTTCTTTGTATAACCACGAATATATATACAGTAATTAGGAGCATAGATATGAATAGTCACACAACGATAGTTTTGCTGGTGACGGTTTTATTTAACTAAGAATGTAAAAAACAAACAATCCAGTTGAATTAAAAACTCCCTTGACATTTCGTATCCCTACGGATTTAAAGATAGAACCCTCGGAAAAGCAATCGGAATAATTTCGGTGTTAAGATAAACTATCTTTTGGATTAGAGCCTTATCTTCTTTGGGGCACCTTTGTTACCTACATAATCCCGTTACTTACGTTTAATTAAAGAACACGGTGGCTTAAATGTATAAAATTTAAAATTACAAACGCTAATGTCTTGATTTCGATATCTAATATTTAAATCAACTGTAAGCAAACAATATCTCGTATCTCGATTATTTTTAAGGAATATCTAATTCCAAATGTGAGCCAAACGTATAATCTGTATGTGTGTACTTCACTTGCTAGGGCTCTATTTAAATATATGAGTTCAGTTGATGTGAAAGTACATCACAAGTGTACAACGGATCATATGAATGCTATTAAATAAATATCGATATCATTATAGTAAAAACAAAATTCTTACGTAATTAAAAAAAAATTTCAACCATCATTTGGGTTTCAAATATTATTATCTATATCGCTGTGTCTCACCTGTACCCGTTTAAAGTTTTACCATATTTTAATATCAACGTTACTTTTTTTAAGTGATCATTAGTCATTGCACTAAATGTAAAAATTAATTAAAATTGTTTTATAGTTCTAATGAATAAGACTCATAAGTACCAAACTTGGGCGTTTCGTTCATCAACATACCTAAGAACGAAATGAATATAATGGTTTCCCGTTTAAAAATTGTTACCAGATTTTTCTTCCTTAGCAGTCAAAATTCATATAGCAAACGTGATATTGTAGTTTGTGTATACTATGTAAAAATATTACAATTTTTTCTTATAAAATATTATTTAATATACCCGCGGCATTGCTTTTTTTGTGAAAACTTTCGCTAGGACATGGAAAAGTCATGTAGGAGTCTTCCCCTATCCCCTATCACTGTCTCTTTTCCTATCGCTATCCATAACCCTATTCTTGTCCCTATCAATCTTCCAACATCCATTCTTTCGTTGATTAAGTATTGATTTTATTAAAGTAGTTAAATAGTACCCCGAAACGAAAAAGTTTGAATTGAAATAATTATAAGTATTAATTTGTATTATAAATTCTAATATAATGTGTTCGGTCAAGATTTTTATATAAACCTCACTATTAATTTTTTAATATTTATATTATTATTACTTTTTTAAGTTTTTGTTTATGATTTTTCATTTTTTTGAATTGATTTTTTTTTTCATTTTAGTTTTATTCACAGTGTTATATGTCTTTAATCATTTTATTTAATTAGAACGACAAGGACATGGCAATAGTGGGTACAAATCAAAATAATAACTTTATTACATAACACAGGGTAACATAGCGTATTCAAAAGCAAAAGCCAGAAAAAATTTAACTACTCTCAGTCTCAGATGAAACTCGATTTCGTCAACACTCGTTGTACTGGCGATTGCTTTTAAAAGTTGTTTTGGGAATAGAAACGAATCAGTTAAATGTTAATACCAAAGAATGTAACAAGCATATCTGATATCTAATGTTTGCTTTTATGTAAGTAGGTTTGTAATGTAAGCAAAAAATATCTTCTCGTCAACACCTCCACGTAGGAATTTCTCATTACAGTCTCCTTCAGGAAAAAACGTTTTTTCTTTGTCTAATTTTGCGGCACCTTTTAGTTTTAATTACGCGAAACCCGTGGTTCTAAATAACTTTGCGCTTGCCATCTAAAAAATGACACGAGAATTATTCAACAATCTTAAAATGTTATTAGTTTTATTATTATGTTTTATTTATGATCTGAATGGATTGATAAAACTGCTTTACTGCTGAGGCACAGAATAAAAACAAAACTAAAATAATGCCTTTTAACATGACATTCCTTGGCCGGAAACATATATTAAAGATATTATTCAGTGCCCTGACATTGATTTATTTGCTGATAAGATTGATCATATTATGTAGAAAAGTCAGTAAATATTTGGAATATCTTAGGATATAATAACAAATTTATTAATGAAATAATAGTGTTTCATTTTTTTTAGTTATTTGTATTGCTTCCTAAATTGTATTAATCTGTATATCTTATCTTATACATATAGAGTCACGTTGTTTGTTCCTGATAAACTCTGAAACTACTGAACCTATTTTGATCAAACTTTAGTAACTATCTGTTATTTGGTCTAACTTAAAAGATAGGATAGGTTTTAATTTAATTTATAACACAGCAGTTAGTGGCCGGATCAGATAGTATATGTATATGTAAATTCCATGTCACAGTGTTTGACCGAGATGAACTCCCAAAACTACTCAACCGATTTTGATGTTTTGTTTTTCATTTTGTTGGATTTGTTCCAACTTAGGACAAAGGATCAGCTATTATTTTTATATATTTTTTAATTATTGGCATCAACATATAATTCATTTAATTTTATCTTACAACTTGACATTTCAGTATGAGATCACATATTATGATTAAAATTGTAATTAATTTTAATGTTATTTAGAAAAGATAAAAAAATTAATAGATACTGTACCTTGTGAAGGAAGGCCTAAAATCAAAAGTTGAGGTAAGAAATTTAAAAAAAAGAAACGAAATATAATTATTTGTTTTTATAATAAACTCAACGAATTTAACGAACGTAAATTTTCCCTGAGGAAGGAGAGTTTGATTAAAGTTTTGCGCCTTAATCATGAACAAAAAAATTAATTATAGTATAAAGTAAATTTGCAGCCACAAATCAGAAAAGTTGGGCACTGCCCGCGTAAGGCAAAGAAGAAATCACTAACTTTGCAAAACTTACTGGGTATTTATGGGAAGAGATGGGATTTGATTAAATCTGAGCACGAATGATTGATGGTACATCATGGCCGGTTATTATTCTGACACGAAAAAACATTTAACAGATCGTCAGTGTAATCCACAAGTCATGTTTGCTTAGCTCTTTATTCAACGTATAAAGAAATGCGATAAAAATTGGAAAATTATACGCTGTCCTATGAGCTTAATTTATTGTAATAAAAATACTGTGCTTATAGCTAAATACTCAATTGTATTTTTTTAATTGTGTCCTTTTTTCAAAGGAAGTTGGAAGATACCAGTATACTAAGAAATATAAGTTTAACTTTAGGTGTTGGAAGCGAAGAAAGGCTTTTTGTGTAAGTATTATAGTTAAAGTAAAAAAAAACACCTTGACGACTGAATTCCATACTTTCACAAGTATTGCATTAGCATGAAACTAAACTAAACTCAAGAACATCGTTCAGATAAACTTCTGTAAGAACATCAGTTCTGTAAGTTTTGAGATTTTTTTTTTCTTGTAATGCCTTTATCATCACTAATTTCTTCTCTCTTGAATAACGGAAAATTATTTTTTTGTTTGCATAATCGCATACCCAAATATTTCACAATAAAGGCGTCAACAATTTCACACTCAAAATTAGGGAAAAAAATATGAATCAGAAAAATTAAGGTAATTACTATGCGTCAAGTAAAAAGAGCTTAGAACAACAGGACAATGAGAAAAATAGTAAAAGTTACGGTTTGTTGTTAATCGGGGCTACTAAATGATAGATAGTTTTTAACCACAGGGTAAGATAACAAATTAACGTCATGCCTGCTTGTAAATGGTGATAGACGAAATCCCGCAATGTTTTGGTCCTGAGGCAGATAAAAATCACGTGGAATCAGCATACGTACAATTTAGCAAAGATGGTGGTTTACACCACTGGCGTCAGCCAATTTAAGGAAGCGAATGCTGTATACTCATTTGTTGATTAAATTTAAAAAACTTTATACAGACGCGTGCTCGAGATTTCCCAACGTCATTAAAGTATCATGGCTAATGAGGCAAGGTGTCGCTGCGAACGACTCGCGTGATGGATTGCAGGCCGATATCAGGTGCGCACAGACTGGGTGCGATCAATCATCTCCGTTTTAATAAATTTACTACCTCATTTATGCTATTGACACAATGTTTATTGTTTCTGTATGCCCGAACGATTTCGAAAGTTTCGAATTATTTTGTCCGGTCTGCCAGAAGGGGCACGTTCAAACTAGGCATGAATTTTACGAACAAGTTTTTGCAGTCTCCAAACTGTTATGTTTATCAAGAATGTATTTAATTTTAAAATCTCATTCACGCACTTCGCAGGACGTAGCGTTCATTAAAACCTATTTCGTCGGCTCCGAGAGTTTTCATAACAAAAGAAAAATAACTTATTCTTATTCTAATTCCCGTCCCGTTCGTCGCAGATATTACAGAAATGGCCCGGGCGTATCGTTTAGCTTAATGAACCGTCGAAAGAGCGCCTCCCTGGTAGTTTGGGTTCCGCAGAACAAAACGAAGGTGACGACATTTGTACTGCTTGTAATGTGGGAGACGGGCCGAGGTTGTCGATATTGAAAAAAGTGGTCTTTGTCAGAAAATTTCAATAAGTTAATATTTTGTAGCCATAGTTTAATTGTTGTGTGAATGCTGTCTGTCCCGGGTAACTAGTACAACCGGGATAGGAGACGACATGTTGAAACTGAAGCCGAGAATAGCTAGTCACCATAGAAATTGCATAGAAAGGAAACATAATTTTATAAAAAAACAATAATTTAGAAGTTAGACGAAAAGTGTTTTATTATGATTATTTTAAATATAGGTAACTTTAATTATATCACTAACATTATTTTTCGTTAAAATCTCACAAAAGTCATTAACTAGGTTTTGATACATAGTTTTGAAACAGGAGGAAACATTATACGTAAACAGTTTCGAAAAAGTCATGAAAATGAATCCTCGATTTTTAAACAGACGTCTGAAGCTTACTAATGTATGTTTAGAACGAGTGACAGCCCTATGGAAGAACAAAAAAAAATGCCTGCGAAGAGACAGGCTTCGTGCCAACTTTCATTGAGCTTCGAAGGTATTGAAGAATTTCTATACAAAAAATGATAAATATGTTTAACTTCTGTTTCAAAGTTTTGTTTGTGTTGCTGTCTTCTAGATATGTTTTCACAAGGCAGGGACACCAAAGCGACAATTTGCTTCAATTGCCCTGCCTTCATTGTCAAAAAAATGATGTACAGGTTAATGAGTTTTACTAATTTAATAAAATATGCTATAATTATTACTCTTTTCAAGTCTGTGGACAAATTTGGCTCTCAATAGTTTTAGATCGATTTTCATATTACTATCTCTAAAGATATTTTTTTGGACATAATCTATATATAAACAAAGTTTATAAGTAGATTATATATTATCATAGAACAAAATTGGCCGCACAAAAGGTAAATCACGGATGCTGGGTTTGCACTTCTGAGAAACATTTTTGATGCTTGGTAGGGGAAAGTAGAATGCAGTGTTTTTTGTGACTTCTCGAAGATATCGGACTGTGTCAGCAATCATTAGATAAACCATTATTAATGTTATAGTTTTTTATAATTGTTGGCACAATCCATAAATTGAAGGGATTTTCGAAAAACTTTTTACGCCTTATACAATCATATCTAGCAGTGAGAGTTCAAAAAATATTTGTTGGCCATTCTAATTCTTTTTTAGCACCTAAAGCCATGGGGTAATATGTGCTCTGACGATGTAAATAAAGCTCTCTCCAAGGTAGTTAACTGGATTACTAGTCATAATCTGAAACTTAACTCGAATAAAACTCAATGTGTAAAGTTCTCTCTACCAAATGTGAGACAGGTGAATACGCCAATAAAAGTTAATGGCAAAGCGGTTAAGTCGGTAGAATCCACAAAATTTTTGGGTATCAAGTCTAAACTTTAGGTTACAACAGATTCTATTAAATAACGGATGCCATTAAATAAATAAGATTTATAACTGATGTTGAAATAGTAGAAATGGTTTACTTCAGCTACTACACAGTGTAATGCCCTATGGTCTAATACTGTGGGGGTCAATATACCCATAATAATAATATTTTTATACTTCAAAAAGATATGTATGTACACACACATAAGTACATATATATATACGAAAATATTACTTATGAAAAATATTTTAATATTATCACTTTAAAGTTACTTAAAACTTGCTTGCTGTTCCAAGTATGAGATTGCATAAAGCAGGGATTTTTGAGAAGTTTATTGCATTTTATAATAAAGTTCTACACCAAGGCAATACTAGATTGCATTAAAAGAGAAAATCATATAAATATGTATTGATGATAATAAAAAACTAAATTCATGGAGTTAACGGCATTCAATTACTACAGTGCTAATGAAAAAAGTTCATTTTTCTGATGTTGAAGCTATGTGTATATTTCAGAACTGCTTTCCGTCTCCACATAAGCGTGTCCTAAACTGATCATTCAGTGAAAGAGTTATACGTCAAAGACCAATTAAACGAAGAGTGCAAATATCGTAAGATTTAACATATCATTCAAGGCGTAACTATCAAATACACAATGCTTAACAAGAAATTACTGAAAATATTATAGGAGTCATATTTTGTTTCATTAACTTTGGTGCAAGATTTTTATTAATATATTACGTTAAACTGTTTTAATTTTATTGTTTTACATATTTCTTTATTTCAAATATGTTAGCGTTTTTGGATGTTAAGCAAGCTTCGTTCAGGATATAGGAGACTTCGTCTTTTGAAACGTATATTATGCTGAAAGTTCCAGCTGCCTTAACGGTCGTAAGCACCGCACTGGGGCTGCGTGGTGGCATAACCATTATGCCCCATTATCCGAATGACATTATCATGATGATGTTAATAAAATTTGTCATTAATTAGATAGTCGATAATCTGTACGAGTTTTACTTAAATTTGAGGGTATAAAGTTCTTTTTATGTTTTTATTTAATCAACTTTACACGAATGCACAAAAACAAGTATTGGATTATTTTAGATATAATATAAAGACATTTAAAGTTGAAAGCTTTTGTTAGTTGTAGTTTAATAGAATATTTAACTTATTATATGTATAACTTATTAGTATTCTTTAAGATAACCCAGCATATAGCAACTTTAAGTGGAGTTATCGAGGATCGCATGCGGCTGCTTCTGTTTTCCTTAAATCCTCACTTAGAGTTAAAAGAAAAATACGCCTTTCATCTTTCAGAAACTTTTTTGATCGAAAGTATGCAGATCAGTAGACCCTCGTGTGCTAGTCCATGTGAAAATTTTCAATGGGTGCACGGGGTCGATGCGTTTCTATTTGCAGAGAGTGACGCACCTATTGGACAACGCCTGTGTTCAGTTGGCGTAAGTTTCCGGTACATTGGCTTCCGTGCAAACTTGCTGAGGCGGGCGGACTCTCTAACGGTAGACTAAAAACTACAAACAATAACACTATCACAAACATGTGGTTTACTCCATAACAATTATTATAGACTTTATTATATCCACTATAAAAAACCCGTTGTGTGTACTTATGTACCGCACGTAAGAAGTTATATTTCTTTATCGTTACTAAACAAAGATAACTAATATTCCAATTTATATAAATTATTGTTAGCTATCATATATAATTTTAAATCACAAACACCCATACATATTCATAATTAGTTAGCGGCCAACTTCATCCTGCTGGTTTATTCTATGTCGCTTTTGCGGCCACCTTCAACATGATAATTTTGTGTCACAGTGATGCGCGCGCAGCTTAAAATTTCACTCTCATCATTTTTTCATAACGCGCCTAAAGAAGTATAACTTCAATAATCACATTTCAGACAACCCGCACTAATCACTTGATCCCAAACTAAGCAAAACTTGCTTTAGTGAAAAGTCATGTATTTGAAAATAATGCTTTTATAAATAAACAAACATCCCTACGTCCTCTACATCCATACGTGATACATATTATACATATCTGGACATGATCGCTACCGGTGCACTAACTGGATGTCGATACTACTACTTTTACATTTACTACTGTAATTGTATTTTCTACTCATTATAATGACATATTTTATGTCTAAAGTACCCCACTGTTTGGATTTTCCAACAAGATTAGCCTCAGCCGATAGCACGGTTTACTACTTACAGTTTTTTTGATAAAATATTTTAAGGACACTATTCAACTCTTATTTTAGTGCTTTTTGATATTTGAATAGTACGTCTTGTTTTGGTACTATAATAGTTGCCTATACGTTCCAGAAAATAAAATTTTGTTTACCAGACGCTTTGGCTTACTGTAAAATATGATTGAAAACAAAATTTATTTCTTTATTATATCCTGTCTAGATAATTATATAATAACAAACTTTTTTTGTTTTATGTCGGCTTCGTTATATCTTAATCTATAAATTCAATACGGAAAAATGAACCAAAAGTTAAGAAACAAAATGTAGCAAAAATTTCTATATTTAAATGAAGGTGCTGCGGAAGTGATTAATCACCGTCGGATATAATTTCCAAATATTGTTTTTGTTTCGCGTTCAACGTTACGCTCAATTAGTTTTCTTTCTAAAACACGCCAGTTTCAGAAGGTTTCCAATGCGGTTAAAATTTTTGGAAACTTTGCAAATCAGAGGGTGGAAACTGGGTGAAAATTAATCGTAGTTGATAATGACGAAATTAGATTAAAATGAACCCTACGGTGTATCAAGAGTTATTGTTATTATAATTTTGACCCATTTATGAGTTGACGGACGAAATCTATAGATACCTTTTGATCTTTACTTATTAATTTGTCACACAATACGGTGTAAAAGCTTATAAACAGCGGCACAATTGCATCAGGACATATATACATATGAAGATTGCAACTTGAAGTCATGTGCGGACGACATGAGAAATTATCGACAATTATGATATAGGTAAATGGCGACCAAAAATATACAAAAAAACTAAGAAAAATATAACAAATATTCAAACATTATTTATTTGTAAAACGTTAAATTATGATTAATTTAAGAATTATTCTATCTAAAATATTATCTTATGTTACATAAACAGATTCCTATCGCGAGTACGTACCTGTCTAGCTAAAACTAGATTTGTGTTATATATTTTATTATATATGTGATATAGATTTTGTTTTCCTCGAATATGTAAAAATTGTGATTTTTGTATATTACAGCAATTGAATTCAAATTAATTGAGACTGTTGATATGAAAATACGTACTAATATCACCATGAGTCTGTAATGTATTTAATGAAATACATTTTCTCATTATATTCAACCCTAAAACAGTTTATCCGATTCTCTAAAGAGATTATTATCTCTTTAAAAGTTTGGTAAGTACAGATTATAATTTCCATAAAATTTTCATTGGAACTTCTTAACATATCAGTTTGATAACTTTAACCAAGATCAGTTAAGTAAGAAGGCTGCTATGTATGCAAATTTCAGAACAAGTTAACCTATACACTGGAGTAGAAATTATCGTGCGATATTCAGTTGAGGGCGATAAGGGAGGCTATCTCGGCGTCTCTTGTAGGTCGCTCGATAGTCAGTACGTGACGTGAATTCGTACAGAACTGAAGTAACCTACCTACATTCAATGCACGCGAGCTGAGGAAAAAATCCTTATAATAATATCTCCTAATTATTCCCAGTAACACACAATATGGGACTACTTTCAGTGTCTTTGAATATACGTGAAATAAAATGGAGTTTGTACTTAATTTAACTGGGAGTACAGTTCTTTGTTCAGTTAGATTTAGCCACTTCCTTTAACTTATCCTGAGTAAAGGATAGGCCTACTTTGGATTAAGCCAAATACTACTACTAAACGGTTATTTATCAAAAATATCTAGGCAACAAAACTGTAGTGGTAGTCAGAAGTCGAAATGTAGTATCTTAATGGAAATCCATAGGACATTTACTAACAAATATGGAGTGAAATATCTGAAATGAAATTGATTTGATTCGATTGTATCATGTGTTATAAAGAAAATAAATATTTTATGTTAATTAGTATGCCTAATTAAATTTATCGATAAATAGAAAATTGAAAATTATGAAGATAATGAAGTTACTGATTCTGTAACAAGCTTTGTTTTCTTGGCATTAAGTTATTGAAATAAGTTAAAATAAACATTGGAATTAATTGTAACTATTAGGAACGTGCCTGATTAAAATATTGTGAAGATAGTAGAAAATATATGACGACCATTACCTTAGTCATCCTGTGCTTCTGTGAAAGAGTCGAAACATCAGGATCATCAATATAAATTGTGCGAAAAAAAAAGCTTAAATAACTTTTCAATAACTTAGGCAAACTTATTGTAAAATTTATGAAATATATGGTGTATGAACAGTCAGGTCAACCTATCTCGCCTACCATGTCACATAACAATTGCAATGCAACCATAGACGAGCAGCTTGGCCGAGCGGAGTGACTCTACTTGCGAAGCCAAACAGTTCCGGGTTCTAACTCAGGTAGGGTCAAAAGGTTGTGTGATATGTACTATTAATTTAAGTATAATATTAAATTAATAGTACATATCTATACATATAAATAAAATTGTAGTGTCTGTTTGTAATATTGAAATAACCGTTTTTTACTACATGCATATGAATATATATACGGTAGGTACATAAACAAAAACAACATTTTTTACAATTTTTGTCTGTCTGTCTGTCTGTTTGTTCCGGCTAATCTCTAAAATGGCTGGACGCATTTTGACGGGACTTTCTTTGGCAGGTAGCTGATGTAAAAAGAAGTAACTTAGGCTACTTTTATTTTGGAAAAAATATTTTATTTTAGAAAAATAAAGTAAAGTTGCAATGTTCCACGCGGACGAAGTCGCGGGCGGCCGGTATGTGATTTGTATATCGTATATTTATGCCAATCATTGTAGTACTAACGTTTTAATCTATTTTGAGACTGTACCAACCTACTACAGTAAAGCACAAAGTTAAGTTTAACTCGCGCGAAAAGTTAAAAACAACACACTGGACTGTTGTGAAGAGTGAACAATGCAGTTAACTCTTAACACATAGTGTTGTTTGAGTTATGAATGACGCTGATGACGGATGAGATTTCTCGACGGCTACTTCATGACAGTAATTAGGAAACGTGTCGTATCTTTACTAGAATCTCACTGTTTATTTGTTACAGTACAATACACTTGCAGTTTTTATTGAACTTGATCAAGTTCAAACTTTCATTGACGGCCTTTTTTTCGTATGTGTGACCTTTGTGCGAGTTACTAACACAGCACGAAATGGCACTGCAAAGGTGGCCAATTTAGTCTTGTGTGAAGACCAATAAATATTGTCTACACTTAAACAATAAAGCATTCCATTCTATTATATTCTAATTTAATAGACAGGTAGAAAGGTTTTTCTATAACGGTTCTAGTAGGTACTTAGTTTGTTAGATTAGGGCAATGTACGTGATGTTATCCAGCACTTGAATTACATTCTTATTAGCAGATATTTGTGATCTATTCGATGATGTCACATCAAAAATGAATAGTCACAATCTTTAACTTATAAAATATGTAAAGTTATCTCTCTGTGTATAAGTTGTGGTCTTCTCCTCAGAATATTAAAGGTAAGTTTTGAATATGAAATGTCACTTTCGCGTTTGGAATAAGTTTTTAAATTCAGAACTTATATGGTAATGCTTTTAAATTATAACTAATATTTTAAAAATAAATACTCTAAAACACATATTTTGTAGTTTGTGTGTTTGCCTGTCCGCTCTTTTTCCATTGTATTCGCGTTACCATAGCAACGCGTTACCATAGCAACGCGTTACCATAGCAACGCGTTACCATAGCAACGTGCTACCGGGTCAGCTAGTATATACTCTAAAAACACAAATTTGTTGTTTGTGTGTTTGTCTGTCCGCTCTTTTTTCCAATGTATCAATTGACGTTACCATAGCAACGCGTTACCGGGTCAGCTAGTATTATAAAACATATCAAGTGTAAGAAATTTTACGAAGGACAACATTAGGTCCATTTGGAAATGCTAAATAAATTCAACAAAAAAATTGTTGATATTGACAGATCAAGCGTTAATATTTTAAATTTGGATTTTTTTATGTTTATTAGCTCTTGACGAGCTTTAAAACTTTGACTTTACGTTATCAAGTAAAAAATTTGGAAACATTTTTTCCCTTGCTACGTGAACCAAAATCCCTATTTTGATCTTTCCTACTACGGTCGTCTTTTGTTTTTATAAAAAATCATCAAAAAAATAAACTGAATGTAATTTCTGTGAACAAAATAGTGAAAATTTCGCTATCTTAAAACTTGTGAAAACAACGGCATATTAAATGATCAATAAACATCAAGATATCATAATTGAATTTGAACTATAGACGGCGTAAAGAAATTCGGAAGCCATTCAGCCTTTAAAAGTTCAAGACTGTTTTTAATATTAATTATTCAATTGTTTTATATTTTATTTTAATCAATAAAACAGCTGATCAAAAAGTTATGTATTATTAATAGAGAACATTAAAATTTTCCAACCTCTTTTTATTAGTTCGATTGATAACATAGAAAAAAAATAAGTTAGCCATATTTTTCAAATGTTTTAATATATTTACGTGTTTAATTTTTCTTATTGCAGAACAGTAGGCACAATCCTTTTTTATCCTTTGCCTTGTCCTTGTTTTTTTAAAAGCTATAACAAATCCTGGTTTTTGTCAATGACCATTCTAGTCTGTTTACGATAATTCCGGTCTACGGAAACGAACCTGTAATATTAAATATTTACGAGTTATCTAGGGAATGGTATATGAAGTGATTAGACTAATTGCCTGGTCATTTCTTACTCGGCCTGAAGAGGCAGTTAAGGGTCGTTCAACCCGTCACGTTTGTTTATTTTTGCCACTTCAGGCCTCATACACATCTCTAGATAAAAATATTTAATTAAAGTGCTTACCTATGGAATTGCAACTGTATCATTAGCCGTTAATCAAAATTGTATATAAATATTATTGGTTGTTATCTTAATATCAATGAATTTTGAATAACTAGATATTATATTTTTTAAACTTTCATGGTCACTAACATTATCTTTATATATATAACTAGCTTCACCGGCCACGCCTTGCTGTGCCTACTGCAGCGTCATCTACCGGACTGATTTGTGAATCTAAACCATTCTCAGATCCCCTTGAACACACACAAAAAAATTCATTCAAATCGGTCCAGCCGTTTAGGAGGAGTTCAGTGACATACACACTCACAGAAGAATTATATATATAAAGATTCTTCTGCTGCAGACGGTATCTAGGTTATTTATCTATACTGCAAAAATAACAGGCAGGACAACGTCTGTCGGGTCCACTAGTAGTAATATAAGTTCCGTACCCGTAAAAAACCGGTAACGAACGCAATAAGAGACTTCGTCGGAGGGTAGACCGATATTTCTGCCAATAACAGCCTACCCGCAATTACTTCAGTCGCTCCGTGATCATGGCTCTTGCAACAGTGCCGAAATATCGGAAACTCAAAAACAAGGTACATGGTAGCAATCCCGTAAATAACTTAACTAGATATTGTTTTTAGTCTTTATTCTAATTAATTACTCTTTAAGTTGTGTGCATTATGTGTGCATTTAAGAAAAAAGTCGGCCATTTCAATCTGAAGTTTGATTTTGTTAAAAATACTGTAACAAAAGCAATATTTGATGAATTTTGAATCAAAATAGGGCAATAATTATGGGATTTTTTTTCAACATTTTGAGCGCTTTTCTGGTTACAAATGTTGACTTCTATACTGTGCTATGCGGTTTTAAAAAGTATGAGTAAGTTTTGCCCGATTTATTTGTTGTCTAAAACGAAAATATCTAAAAGTACAGTGATAATGATCTGAAAATTTAAACTATCACATTACAGCTGTAATCATTGAACAGACCGATTGGCAATTCTACAATCGGATTTGTGTTCTCGATCAGATCTGTCGTGATTTTAATTAATAGCGTGTCATGCGATACACGCTCATTTATATTCAAATTGGAAGGCGAGCGTTTCGAGTGAAATTTCATTAAATTTCTACAGATATATTGGTGCATTCCCGTCTGATATCCTCACAAATACATAGATTTAACTGAAAATGACTATCTTATCATATGATAAGAGATAATATTTATAGTATTTTTTATTTTGCTATCTCGTATTATTGTAATGCTTATCGGATTTCATATTAAGTTTTATGAAAATAAATAAATATTTTTTTTTACCTTTTATTGGAATAAGTGGTACCTACTTAGATTCATAGTAACCTATATTATTCTAAAACTTTTTAAAGAAGGAGAAATCAACCTCTTCTATTTAGAATCTTGTTACAATTCATTCTTCATCTCAATCTTGTTACTTTTAGAAGGATGGATTTTTTACTACATTCGGCATATAGGTATGCAGTTAAAAATACAATAAATGTGAATACATATGAGATGTGATTAGACGTTAAGTTTAGTGAGAACCTATGCTTTGTAATTAGTTAAATATTTATTTACTTCATTCATTTTTATAACCACAAATATAAGCATGTGTAATAGCAGTTTAAAATAAATTTTATTTAAAAAAAAGTTAGGTGGATAACTTTACTGTTAAAAATAAAAAGTTTTTTGCTACCACGTAAACGAAATTAAGATTTCCGAAAATATTTGTAGGAATTTCTCAAAAATAAATTATTTTTCATCCCACCACCTCGGAAAGTGTAATTTTGCGCTTCGAAATCTGGCTGGAAAATTCTATTTTATTCGCTTGAGCGGCAAAGTAGATTTGAATTTAGAACATCACATATAATGAGTACTCAATATAATTGTAAATTCAAAACGTCATTAAACCTATTTAATGTAACCTCTATGGTGCCAAATTTATGATAAGAACTTTTTAAATTGTGAAAAAATTTAAATTTGGAACCTTCTTGGTTTCTTTGTTTTATTTGCGTGCTTCGCGCCATTCTAGTTTTTCACGTTTTATTGCTTAATATAATTAACATAACCTAAAAACTGTACAAAAAAATCAACTAAAATGAGTGACATTAGCGACGATGAAGTTTATCTAACGCCAACTGAGTTAACTGAAACAGTTAATAATGCGCAAATGAGCCTTCTCCCTCAGCAATCACGAGAGAAGTATTTGAAACAGTACGATATATTTAACATGTGGCGACTAGCTAAAGGAGCAAAAACTTTCTCCGAAAACGTTTTGCTGGCATATTTTATAGAATTATCTGAGACCAAGAAAGCAAGCACGCTATGGAGTACGTATTCAATGCTAAAATTAACAATTAAGATGAAGAAAGACGTTCATATCGACACCTATCATAAATTAGTGGCATTTTTAAAAAGAGCCTCATCTGGTTATAAGCCAAAAAAATCGAAGGTTTTCACAGCATCTGAAATTGCAAAGTTTATTAATAAAGCACCTGATTCCGTATATTTAGCGGCAAAAGTAAGTCAATACGTGTAATTTTTTGTTGTTGATAAAATTGTACATAGTACTTACAATATTTTTAATTTGATTAATTTATTTACGATTATAAATACTTCTTTTGTTACAGGTTGTTCTTATTATTGGTATAACCGGAGCATGTCGAACAAATGAACTTACACTACTTAATGTCAATAACGTATCAAAATATTCTCATAATTCTGATGAATTGCTATTAATTAATGTACTAAATACCAAGACAAAAAAAGACCGCAACTTTGTTATTCGCAAGGAATATGTAAACATTGTTCAGAAATATCAAGCTTTACGTCCTTCTAACACCCCAATTGAACGATTTTTTCTACAATATCGCAACGGAAAGTGTATCCGACAACCTATGGGTCAGAATAAAATTGGCAGTATTCCACGAGAAATAGCAACTTTTCTCGGACTTTTAGAACCCCCGTTATACACCGGTCACTGTTTTAGAAGAACCTCAGCCACACTTTTGGCCGAATCAGGGGCTGATCTTCTATCGCTTAAGCGCCATGGAGGCTGGAAGTCTAATTCGGTTGTAGAGGGATACATAGAGGATTCAATCCAAAGTAAATCAAAAATTTGTAATAGTATCGTGGAGGCCATAACGCTGAAAGAACCTCTGTCAGATTCTTGGTCTCGCCCTTCTACATCTAAAATGAGCCCCCATAAGATTGGAAACAATAGCCCTCTCTCGCCAACATTTACGCCAATAGAATCCAATGAATCGGCACAACTATTTAAAATTACTGATAGTTTACCACAAAACAGCGCACAATTCACAAACACCAACATAACATTACCTAACAAAAATATTAAACTTAACATAAGTAACTGTAGCAACGTTACATTTAATATTTCCTAATTATTTTCTACTTCTTATTATTTTCTTCAATTTATAGATTATCTTAATGTGTTTTAATTGAAATAAAAATATTTTGTCATTATAAATTGTTTTCTTTTTCATTTTGTCATTTCCTCGCTGAGGTGGGATGAAAAGTTACGTATTGCACTCGAGTGGAAAGATTTTTCACCTTGTGCTCGTTTGTTTCCCTCGCTGACGCTCAGGATTCTAATTTAGAATCACTCGCTGCGCTCGTGATTCAACTTTAGAATCCTTCGCTTGCTCGGTCATCCAAATCGAGCACGCGGTTAAAAAGGAACTTTCCACTCTTGTATAATAAATAACTATTAAAATGCCATACGGTACGAGACTGATATGTAACTTGAATTAGTAAATTGGGCAGGAGTGTCAGGGGGAATTAGCGTTACATAAAAGTTTGAACCCATCCCGAATCAGTCGAAACGAAGCTCAATTTGCGATGTAAACAAGGAAAAGGCTCGGATTTAAGATGATAAAAGATGACTTTGTTGTGTTAGCAGGCTTTGCATTTAACAAAAATAATTGGTAATGACGGAACTGTAAATGAATATAAGTATTAAACTATAATTGTTGGTTTATTATTGATATGTTGGGGTTTAATTTTCTGTAAATAATTTAAATCCATATTTGTCTGGGCTATATTAGAAAAACAAACTGTAAGACTTCAATTACTAGTACTGATTAACACGTAGAATACTTACAGTTATTCTTAATTCCTGAGGACTGTTTGGTGAAACGGTAGCGATCCTGCCTTTCGCACCGATGGTCCTAAGTTCGAGTATCATTTTACCCAATATTTGCCCACCGGAAAGGGCAATTGTTTGTGTGATGAATACGAGCATTTGTACCTGAGTCATAGGTTTTTATATATATAATTCTATAAATATTACATACATATCTATAAATACTATACGTATCCGTTACCCTAGTATCCATAACATAATCTCACAGTGCTTACTTTGGGCTAGACTAATTGGTGTGAATGTAAGAAATATATATAAATATATTGTTAATTTAATAGCAATAACCTTTATTAAAAACAGAACCCTGAATAATTTTATTTTATTGTGCTACTCCACATTGAGAGCTGATAACTATATAATTATTTATTACTTGCAAATATTCGCAATACATAACGTCATTTTGAGGGAAGGTAGATTAAACGTGACAAAATGTCCACATACTGCCACATAACAGTTACCTACTTAAAAAACACAAATCATTCTTATTTGTATCGGTACATTAAAGTACCTCTTTATTGTGCACTTATTTTTTAAATTAATGCATCTTCAGGAAGAAAAATTAATTTAAATAACGATTGTTACATTTTAATGAAACTATGTTGTGTATACATATTTTAGAAATGGACTTATTTAGTACGAAAGGAGTCCTTTGGAAAGGACTTTGAATAGTTTTGGAAGCAAACCAGTAGGCTTAATCCGAAGTCGAGCGCTCCTGTAAGCGTAGAGGGTATAAGTGAGCCTGAACGGATAGCTGATTTATTTAAAACTCACTTTCAAGTGCGTTCCCTTCGGGACCCTGCTCTCCGGGAGCTTAACACTGATGAGGACGTTCCAATAGAACAACAGGTGAGATTCACTATTAAAGATATTGAGCTAATTATTAAAAACATGACTCGCGGGAAGTCTCCTGGACACGATGGACTCAGTGTTGAGCATCTGAAGTATGCAGGTATCCATCTACCCAGAGTGCTCATTATGTTTTATAATTTATGTATTGCGCATTGCTATTTGCCTACTGATTTAATGAAAACCATTGTGATACCAGTGATCAAGAACAAAACAGGGGATGCCTCCGATAAAAATAACTATCGACCTATATCACTGGCAACCGTCTTAGCTAAGATTCTGGAGTCACTTTTGGATTGCCAACTTGGATCTACATGACGCTCAGTTTGGATTTCGTCCCGGACTTTCCACTGAAAGCGCAATTCTTTGCCTTAAACATACGGTCAGCTACTATACTAGCAGGAACACCCCTGTCTACGCATGTTTTCTCGATTTATCGAAGGCGTTTGACCTCGTGTCATACGATCACCTATGGTCTAAGATGGCAGACATTAACCTGCCAGCAGAAATTGTGAACATGTTTAGATACTGGTATCACAATCAAACCAATTACGTTAGATGGTCGGGCTCTCTGTCGGGCGTGTATGGGTTGGAGTGTGGTGAGGGCAAGGTGGAATAACCTCGCCTAAACTCTTTAACCTTTACATGAACCGGCTTATCGTTGAGCTCAGTAACCTTGGTCTAGGCTGCTCAGTCGACGGTGTATCTTAACAACATTAGTTACGCAGACGATATAGTCTTGCTGAGTCCCTCGATAACTGCTCTCAGAAAACTGTTGCAATGTTGTGAACAATACGCAGTGATTCATGGTCTTGGGTACAATGTAAACAAAACGAAAATAATGATATTTGAAGCGCGACATAGAAATGTTCTTGATATTCCACCAATCAAACTCAATGGAGCGTCACTGAACAGAGTTTCTCGTTTTAAGTATCTCGGCCACTGACTTACTGAAGACCTCTCAGATGATATAGACATGGAAAGAGAGCGCAGGGCATTGGCAGTAAGATGCAATATGTTGGCCCGCAGGTTTGCGCGATGCACTAAAGAAGTAAAAGTCACCTTATTTAAAGCATACTGCCAATCTTTTTACTCGTGCAGCCTATGGGTTAAGCATACACAAAAGTCATACAATGCCCTGCGTATCCAATATAATAATGCGTTCAGGATACTGTTGGGGCTGCCGCGGCACTGTAGTGCGTCAGGCATGTTTGCCGAGGCTCGCACACAAGATTTTTATGCCATAATGCGCAACCGAATTGCCTCATTGATGCACAGAGTCCGCTGCAGCGCCAACAGCCTTCTGTCAGTGATTGCGGACCGCTGCGACGGTCCTATATTAAGACACTGGGTCACTATACACACGCCTCTTGCCGTGACTCGGTGATATAAATATTGTTAATTGTTACTAACATAGTTTTAAGTATTGTTTTGTTACTAACCCATTAATGGACTCTGTCTGAATGAATAAATATTATTATTATATTATTATTAGTGCGAAACATGTACAACTTATTTATTAGTTGATAAATATCTATATAGAATTTTAATGCCATGCCATCTCTCTATAATTTATAAATTCAAAAGTTTGTTAACATATATAATACTTCTTCTTAAAAAACACGTTTTTTTTTTTAAATTTGTATACGAGAGTTTACTTGAGCTTGTTTTCCTCTCTACATTGAATAGGAGTGCAGGAAAACAAAAAAGAAGAAAAAAGGCGTTACTGAGATTGCTGGTTTGTCTTAAGCCAAGTAACTTTAACTATGTTTTTTGTATTGGATATGTTTGTTTTGAATTTATCCTGATGATTCATATGCTAGTATCCATAATTACAGAAACTTTGCGCTTTATAATTAAACACGTTTTACCGTTTATTATATTACATACTGACATGTATTTTGTGCCTTGTTTTATTTACTAGGCGATGCAGTCGCTAAGCATAAAGCTACGCTAGCATCATATATTGGAGCGGAGCGTAATAAATACCTAGAACAAATATTTTTTTGTATCGATGGGAATTTTTGCGAAAATTCGGGCGCCGTCACAATCTGGTCCTAAACCTGTTGATTCGATTCCACACAAAAAATATTAAAATCGGTTAAGAACTCGAGAAGTTATGGCGTAACAGACATTGCGTCATTGAAGCTGAATTATATCCTGATGTTTAAATACTTTTTAGGAGCACGGTTCACGAAAGAAAATGGCTTTTCATATCGGTTACCTATGAATATCGTTTTTTAAAAGCTGCTACTGATGTTAGACAGAGAAAACTCCACATCAGAATGTATCTTGCTACAAAATCTTGCCGCGCCCTTCTGCAGAATGATTTGCAAGCTAGTAGTAAAATAAGTGTTGTTTTGTCGAGATATCGCATTGTCGGGCGACATTGCGAAGTTGCCGATCATAAATCTGCAATAAGGTAACGAGCGCTTTTGTTGCGCTTCCCGCAAGTGCAGTGCGTTCATTATTTATGCAGTTTACAAAGTAATAATACGGCTAGTCGTTCGTCGAGTTGATATGGAAAGTTCTAAGAAGATATTTCAATATACAAATTATCATATTATTAATGTTAAGACAAAAAATATTTGTATTTATCATAAAACACTTATCTGGAGTGACTTAAAACATACTCGTAAGCTCTTTATACGAGACTTGTACAGGACAAAGGAAGTTGATGTTGTTTAATGTGTCAAGAGTCTTGGTGCTCTGGTGGTTATGGTTTCTAGCTTTGCATTTGTTTTTTTAAAACAAGTTTTATGTATAAAGTCATCACGATTAAATGCTAAGAATAAAAATATTTAAATAAACCCCAAGTTGATTTTATTTACACAGTACTAATGTGTTTACTTTGTAGTAAAGTTTTTTGACTATTTCTTTAGTGTCAATGTTTATCATTAGAATTTTTCCAATCTTAGCTTTGATTAGTTTTTTCTATAGCTTCTATAAAATAAAATTTCCAGCGCTTACAAATTTCTTCGGGGAAAACAATTGTTTTGATGGCGTAGCCGCTTACGAAGCGCAGACAGAGTTAGATTTCCGAATAGAACATTATTCAAAATTAAGGCTTTAAGTAGGGTAATATTGAAAAGATAATAAATTCTATACCTTTATTAAAAATAACACATAAATTGTAAACTTCATTACAATATTTACACTACTCTTTTATTGATTTTGTCGTATTTAGGGAATGATTCTGCAAACAAAATTTAATAGCACGCGAATGAAAATTAAGCAAGTATCAGCTACATTTTCATTTTGTTACACATATGATAGAAACGATGATCATGACAGCCAAGTAGTCTCTAAACTGGAAGAAATCGAAAGAAAATCTCTCAGTCCTTGTTGCAAAATCCTCAGTCACTAAATTTTCCACTCATGGGGCCCGTGAGTGACATGCTCGAGCCAAATATTCTTGAATCAGAATGGAGCGCGTAAACCTTATGTTTGGATTGAAGGTAAACTTCAGTCAGTTCAGGAGTCAACGGAAATTCGCTTGAACTGCCACAGATGCTAATAGCAACGTGGCTCAGACTTACGTATACTTTGGCGCTTTAATCTCAAACAATGACGATTGCATAGATAATATGAAACTAGAACTGCGATAGAAAAGCTAAAGGAAGCGAGGGTTTTTCTTGACGTGGAGAGTGCGCGGGTTGGAAAGGAGGAAGATAGATAGTCTGGAGATGTGATGCTAAAGCAAGAGTCATGAACGGAGTTTTGCACCAAAATCTAGGCTAGCACCATATATTGGAGCGGAGCGTAATACCTTAAAATAAAATTGTTTTGACGGGAATTTTTGCGCATTTTAAAATCTCCGTCACTATTTGGTCCTAAACCTGTTGATTCGATTCCACACAAAAATATTAAAATCTGTTAAGAACTCGGGAAGTTATGGCGTAACAGACATTGCGCCATTGAAGCTGATCTATGGGAGCTTCGCTCGCTCCGCTCCAATTAACCTGATTTTTCTATTGTCAACATATTTTCCAGCTTGCTATTTAGTAAGCGTAAAACGTTGTCAGAAAGATTTAAAAAGTTTATAACCCACCCATTACCCATTGTTGTAAACTGTCAATTGTTTTTTATTCAGTTCCAATGTATTTTCGTCGTTGGTGATAATTTAATAACAACATTGAATTGAGTAACAATTCAATGTTCCGCAGCTGAATGAACCCGCTTGGAAGACAAGAGGCTCATAATTCAGTTCTAACTTAATAAAGTCTAGGCGCGGGTGCGACTTGATAAGTTTTAAACCGATCGTTACTTCATCGATTCATATATTTTATCGATACGTTGAGAATTCTTTTAAGGGAATCGTTTTTAGTATGCTTATTAAATTGGCGATTGAATTTGGTTTGAAAACTTTTTTAATTTGAATAAGTGTATGGGAAAGTTAATAGAGCAATGGTGAAGATTAAGTAGTTAGAAAGAAAAGTGCTTTACAAGTGTTGTAGTGATCAATTTATGTATAAAAAATATAGATAAAATAAGTCAAAATTCATTTGATGGTTATTTTTTTTATAAGGCGTTTTATTTATTCACGTGAGTGTGTAATAATTATGACTATGCTAAGGCACCACTGAAGGTTAAGATTATTCGCGATAACTAAAAATAAAAAGGGAATTTTGAATGATTTTGTAGCTTTACTAATTTAAAAATTATTTGCGCAGGGGCATTTATAAACTGAGTCGGTATGAAAATCAGCAGTGTTTACAATAAACAACGATAGAAAAAAAAGATAAATCTATTTCCCTGTTAAAAAGAAAAATACATGGTTGAGTGATTAGTAGATAGTTTGTTGATGATGATCTTTTACAAGCGGTTTTTATCCGTTCATTAGTTGGCTAGTTCCGATTCGTCAAAGTATTAATTCGTTGAATTTGGTATTTTCAATAATATGCTTCGTTCAGTCCGTAAAAAATCTGTTTAGTCGAAAATAAATTAAAAGTATTTTACTCAGCTAAGTTGTTACAATTACTGCTGTTATATATCGATATTAAACAGCATCACTATTACTAAATAAATTTTCTGTAAATAATCGCGTGCGGCATTGTTTGCGCCCGTTCGTAATGTGATTCGCGCCCATCCAATACCAATTTGTAATAATTTTAATGGTGGAGTTGCTCCAACTCTACTCCATTGTGTTTTGAATGGCTCAGCCCCCTGCCATTGTGTGTTATTGTAATTGTAGAATTATTTATTGCTACTCCACAGGACAGCTTATGCGTGTATCGTACTTAGCACAAATTATTTTCACATATGGACTGTTGCTGGTTCATAGGGCCACTGATTTGAAAAACAATTAGTGCTACTAAATTTAATTTTCTTTGGTATGAATCGTATGGTTTTTTCATGCTTTCACTTGATGTTAAAATACAATCTGAATGTTTTTATGAATTCTTATTTAGATTAAACAACACCTGTACTCAACAACACCTAATGCTCAAAGCCACATTCCCTCGTACAAGTACCGCCTGACTCCTGAGACATGTTAATTTTTTCTTGTATAAATTTCTTTAGATATAAAAATCAGTTGTTAAATAATTAAAAAAACAAAAATATAATCACACTTGATACAGTAATTTTAAAGACAAAGTGTGCAAATTTAGTTAGCTCCAAATTTTTAATAATTATTTGTCAAAATTAATATTTAACTTAAATACGATATTACTAAAGGAACAGTTACAACAAAATTGGGAGCGTTCTATCAACAGTCAAGCTATAAATGCTATTTACATACATATTTAATTAGGTTACGCTAGACCCCACCATACGATGATTATTTTTGCATCTGATCAAAGCCCTAGATTGATGAGGAGAGTGGTGATATGACTGGTGCCTAAAAACTACCTTATTATTTGTGTCTTAATTTTTTATCTATTTTTATATCCAACTTGTGATAATAAAAAGTGAATAATTATTCACTATAATGTGAACTACTTAAAAATCTGCTGTAATAGCATTAGTTTTAATTCCATAACCAAAATCCATGATAATCCATTAATGTTTTCTGCAGAAGTGTCATTAATCACATTAAAATTAAAAGAACTTGTGCAAAAAAATATTAGTTGATATTTCATCACGGAACTTGATAATGGAACTAACAAGAATATGCTGTAAGTTAGTTTGATAGCCTCTTTCTTCAATATTGTAGTGTAAACTATTTAATCTAAATTTAAACAGTCAATTCTTCTCGGCATGGTCTGGAAAGCCGCCAAACTAACGCATTCTGCAGCCAAGTTTCATTAGATACTACAAAATGGACTCAGTGTTACACATGACCCCCTTCTTTTGTCACATTCAATTCGTGTAGAGCTAAATTTGTTAATCCGACATTGACAATTTGTTGTGCCTATGGTGTTATTCCGTAAGCACATACTGCGTTTGGTATTCTTATGTTTTTGTTATAGTTTATGATAATATTTCAGTTTTTTATATTGTCATTTAACTACTTAATGTTACTAAAAAGCTTATGAATTTTCAAATTACGCTTTTCAATATCATTTTATAACTGCATTATTGTAAAACATATATAGCGCATTGAAAACAAAGCTTCTTTCTTTGTTTTTCTATTTTCCTATTAAATTTCCAGATCTTAATACCTTAAACTTTATACTTTTTAAGGGAAGAAGAATACTTTTGTCAGTACTGTACTTAGACGGATCACATAAAAATAATTATAAGAATGAAAAAATTAATGCCTGTTTAGATTTAAAAGTAAAAGAGTGGGTTGCTTTCAGAAAATCGGGTTTCATCTATAAGTACGTCTTTTCTTTTTAAGTTAAAAAGTTAACACAGACGGGATGCCAGCCTATTAGAATTTATGTATGTGAGCATTAAGTGTATACTAAATGTCAGAATTTTTCGGAAAACCACAATTAAAGACAGTTGACAGCTAAAAGCCAAATACTGACTTAAGCAATACAGTTCCCTTAGCAGGATTTGATAAATCTGAACACGTGATAACATTTGTTGTAGAAATCTGTTTACTCGAAAGCCAAAGGCTACCCCTAATAAATTTCGTCCCATTGTGGGACCCAACAACGTTTGGCCAACGGGAGCATACCCTTATACGCCGGCAGTTCACGCCATATGGCATCTTATCGTCGCTCGGGACCGACAAAAGATTTGGCTTCACAAATCTCACAATAGCAGATTTAGCTGCGTTTGATGCCGATTCAGGATCGACATAATACGACTGGTGTGAAATTACGACACAAAATATAAAGAGCATTTAATTTTACATGTAACTGTACGCGTTATTGTTGCTGCGTCAATAAGTTCTTTTGTTAGAAAACAACCATGAGAAATGTTGTCGTTATAGAAATTTGGCGCTTGATTCATGAAATATAATCAAAGGCCGATTTGGGTTTGCCGTCCATTGCGTACAGCGTTAGATTAGTATCGTTATTAACAATATGGTCCTTGAAAAATATAACCTAGATTGTGCATTCAGTTTGGTATTAATGAAATACTATAAAGGCCTAAGATATCTAAGACCTTAATTACGGTGAGAGAATTAAGCATGAATGCGATTATATTCGCATAAATTGTAGCTAATGTCCAATTATTCTTTAATTTTTTTTCTGAGAGGGCATAAGATCCGTACGATTTCTTTTAAATTGTTTTTTGTTGATACAAAACGGTTATCAAATCTCGTTTCTGAATGATAGATAACGAACGATGAGTTAAAAATAGAAAAAGACCCGAACCTCTTGATGTCAGAAAAGGATTTAATGAAACCTCCAAGACTTCTTGAAATAATGCAAAAATCGTGCATCTTTATTACAAATTATTTTATAATCTGCAAAACACAAACTTAAGCAAGAAAACAATTACAAATTATTTAAATACATGCAAAACACAACCCAGACAAGAAAAGGAAAATTTAACACGGGAGTGCGTTAAATTTTCATTAAGATGTGACATGATAACTAAGAAATGGTTCAAAAATAAACTACCAACTGAAATATTTGCAAGAATTTTGCGTCAGATCGACATAGAATTAACAAAAGTCAGTTATATTTATTATTATTTTAGTTGTATGACACAACAAATTCTTTCAAGGTCTCAGTAGCTCATTTGGAAGAGCAGTCAACTAGCTATAGGAAGGCTGCGGTATCTTGTAAGCTTTTTTTTTCACTTAAGGCTAAACGATTTTTTCCTATAAAAATTGCTTAAGAACTAAATATGTCGCAGTTAAATGGTTTACTGTTAAAAAAATAAATACTGTATATTTGTAACCGTTCCATTACAATAATTTTTGTATTATGGTACTGAACACACCTACGGAAAGTATTGAATATCTTTACTTGATAATAATCTTTCAGTCTTCTGTCGTCTTCGATTTTGTGATGAAACAGAAATACGCGCAGTTACCAACGTTTTTCTAACGTTGAATATACGAGTACCTATGTTGGTAGTAGCGGATTTAAATGTACCTTTTGTTGTGCAAATCGTCGCCTGAAGGCATTCACGCTTGTCGGGTGCTCTCCTTAAATGAAATTATGTTAGGAATGATAATACAAATGTCGGAAAATGTGGCGAAATGCCTACAAAATTTAACAAAGCCTTGTATTTTATTTGTAAGAAAACCTTCTTGTGAGTTAGAAAACTTCATGTAAACAATTAACCAGTAATTTTATGGTTCAATCAACCGATGTAATATGTTATCAATTTTTGTTTCATTTATTTCAACACTAGCTATTGCCCACGGCTTTGCTCACGTTAATGTTTACTATCGATTAAAAGTTATGTTTTAATTCCTCAGGAACAGTACTTCATTCTGGATAAAAAGAATTCTATGTCTCTTTCTGCAGCCTTAACAAAGTATGCAAAATTTTATGACAATCGGTAAAGTAGTTACGGCGTAAAAGTTTTTTTTTATGTGTAATTGATGTTGGTCGCAGATGACCTTAACAACGATACCGGGTTTTGGGACGGCGAAATCCTTAAATGGACCTCAAGCCGAGAGTAGCGAGCCACCATAGTGGTTTTCTAGCTGGACGGCATCTCCCATGAGGGAGTCCAGTATAGTCACTACGGTGCTCAAGCCGGAAAGGGAGGCGTAAAAGTGTAACACACAAACTCACTTTAATATTACTACGGTGGTTCGCTACACTAAGCTAGAGGTCCATCTAAGTTCATCCCAAAACCTGGTGGCGTTGTTGCAGTTATCTGTAACTTAATAGCGATTACACAAAAACAAATACTTTCGTATTTTTAATGATAAAGTCATTAAATTACTAATGCTTCAATGTTATAATTATACATTGCCGTTTTTAAACTGTCCTGATATGATGATAATGTGTACTAGCTGACCCGGTAACGCGTATACAATGGAAAAAGAGCTGGAAAAAGAGCAGACAGACAAACACACAAACAACAAATTTGTGTTCTTAGATTATAGACTAGCAGCCCGTCCCGGCTTCGCACGGGTGGACAAAATTCTATATTTTTTTCTATTATTAAATATTTTTCCGTTAGCGCCATCTAGCGTACCGTAGACGAAATACTTGCGGTTAACGCGTTGCTATGGTAACGTTATTGATACAATGGAAAAAGAGCGGACAGATAAACACGCAAACCACTGTGATCTTAGAATATAGATTTAGAAGTAGTAGTAGCGTTCAAGTCTGGATATTTTTTCTAGCACGAGCTTTGGTGACTTTATCTAGTCCGAAGCAAAAAACCTCGGCATCCTTATAAGGCTATGCGGTACTTTACACCGGAACAGCAGCCTCTACTCTTCAAAGCGCAATTCCATCCATATTTGGAATACTGTTGCCCTCTCGTCCCCGAGATGGCAACTGTTAAGTATTAGCTGGTTACTTATACTCTGTAGAAATCCGAGCTCGTGTTTATATACATTTGCTCAAATCATTATTGATCCTTAAACATTTTAAGAGTATTTTGACTTTTCACGTCTACAATTGTAAATGAAACTTTTTAAATGAATACCAAAAACGTGTTTAGTGTCATCACTTTCTTTAATCATACCGTTTCACTTTATTAGCAGGCACCGCCTTCTCAGATCCATTTTTCAATGAGAAACGATTATTCAATTTAACTCTCAAAAATATGGAGGGAAATTTGAAATTTGAACAATGCTGCTTTAACTTTCTTGTATTTTTTTTATTTTTATAGTCGGGAGGTCGGTACATGTAATTTTTTTTTCACATAACTTTCTGAGTGGCCAGGTGCATAATTTCGTATTGATACAGGAACAAAAAGTGAACGAAATTAAGCTTCTTACATTTTATTATAAGTATTTTGAGTTACAGGTCGACCTTATATACGTGTAAAATGTTTCATTAAAATATTTGAAGCATTAAATTTTAATTATTTGGTGTATTTGGGTAATTGATACAATATACAGTCAACAGCACGTTGTACTACCTCATACTTTCAAAATTTCTCAATTGGTATAGAACTCTATGTGTTAAATAAAATCTTAAAATTTAAGAAATAAATTTGACAGTTTTCTAGGTTTGATATGCTGTTTATTGTTCAATTCAAGTAAAAGTGAAAAGTGGACGGAAAAACTAACTATTAAATGGACTGTTTTAGAAACTTTAAAAATAGTGTTTCCTATGGGAATAATGGGATTTCACGACGACGAGTCAGTTCTCAGCACAACAACCCATAAAATGTGTAACAAACAAGATGTCTTTATGGCTTTGTGGACCAACAAAATTTATATAGAAGCGTCAAGAGTACACGTAAAAAGTTTTTGAATCATCATGTATACAATATCCTTATTTATGCTCTTTTTATGGAAATCCTTAAGTATATTGCTAAAGTTAGTTTGTTGGTCCCTTCATTTTATTTAAATATATCTGTTGTTAATTTGTATATCTTAATGAATCGTTGGAACTAGTTAGGAGTATTCAGTCCTTTAAATTACTTAACATTAATACTTTATCTTAGCCATACAAATTACAAAGCTGGCCGGAAGTCTCCTAGAGTTTTTCCATAATCTCCTATGTCTCCTGCAAACTTTATTCGTATTTTAAAAAAGGTATGGCGAAAAAATAAATAACTTAGACGTTTATTGAAAAAAAAAGGAATTAAAGGAATAACAAAAGAGTATGTATTCACTACATTAAACTGAGAACAGTCAAAGAATATTGTTTTGCAGACTTACATCAAACAGTTATAGTATTAATTTTTAAAAGTAGACCTTGTAATATTGGACTAGAAAGTATATTGCATCGCATTTTCCAAGATTGAAGTCTCAATGGATTGTCCTAATAACAATAAAACAAATAAACAAACAAATAGTGACCTGCCTTACCATTATAAGTTTTAACACTCAATATTAATTACGTATAAAATTTATTATTTTCTTACTTAACTTAAAATACTTAAACTTGAAGAAAGTGGAAAACTGATTGCTATACATGATATAGCAAGCTATACATTTTACTTAAAGCTATCTTTCAGTTACAGTTCGCTCCTAATTTCGGGATTTATATGAGACCCGGACACGGCACGGGACCCGGGATCGCATAAATCACATTTATAACGCGGCCATCCACAAAACTCGTCCAATTTTGCGGATTTCACCAAGTTCTCGAAACCCCATGCGAAGTGGAAATAAAGTGTACTCCCCACTGTCAAAAAGTGGGGCATATTCATCATGAGGTAATAAAGTGTTTTAACAGTTAGCGACCCTGATTGAATATCCATGGTTGCAAGTTCGAATACCCGAATATTGTTTATTTAATACATACTCTATTTAGTATTTTTATTATTTACTAGCTAACTCGGCGACGCGTTGCTGGTATAACTCGGCCACGCGGTGCTATGGTAACGTTAAGGGATCGTCACAGTGTAAAATTTTCGAAAAATCGATTTTTTTTCGAAACGAAATTTCAGCCGAAAATGAGCACGAGGAAGCAGAAGGAATATTGTATGGACCTGGCATCGCCGATTGATCGTAAGTAAATGATTTATCTAAAATTTTCCAACTTCAAACTTTAAACGCGTTTTTCTCAGCATAGGGTTTTTCAAAACGGTGACCACCCTCCAAGGAAGAGTTTTAAAGATATCTAGTCCAAATTTGGAGAGAACATTTTTAACGTCATTCTTTATCGCACTAGGAAGCTTTTTTTTTAAATCTTCCAATTATTTTTAATAAAAAACTGTCGAAAAAAAATTCCGAATTCGACACTTTTTGTTCAAACCGCCGCCATTTCGTCAAATTTGAAAAAAAAACCCTCCATTGCGCGATAGCAACTGTCCTACAGATTAATAATCTTTTTGAAATTTTTGTTTCAGATCAAAATTGTGGCCGCAATCGTGATCAATGTACAGGACCTTTTTTTTAGTGTCATTACAACAATTTATGTTTATTTATAAACCTAATAAATAAACATTTAAAAAATCATGTTGTATTTATTATGAATGTATTTATTTATAAAAAAAACCGGACCGATTACTTTATTGCACCATTAAAAAGGAGAATCGGAGGGTCACACTGTGACGATCCCTTAATTGATATTAAAACTGTTATTCTTAGGCTTATGGTAACTATATATGGTTACAAACCCACAAAGTCCTTCTTTTATATAATAGAGATTTAAGATCTACTTACAGTAGACTTTTTAAATGTTAAAAAAATGGTCTATATAAAATAAATTAGCTTATTGACTAATTACAAATTGACACCACTTGGTTTTATAATATAATAGGTATAATATAAGGCAAATTTATTCAGTTCAGTATTAAGATAAATAGTTGTCCGAAATATTTACCATTCTGTTCATATTCCAACTGCTTTCGGTAGGGATTCCAATAATAATATTAGTTGAACAACGATCTCATAATCAGAGCCCTGAGTAATTTTGAAAACGGGTTTTTTTACGTATACCCATAAAGATCCTTTTTAATATTATCTGTTAGTGACCATGAAGTTTTAAACTAATATACTAGAGCTGTAGTCTAATTATAAGGTGACGGGCTATAGTTGCGAATAGTTGCTTACAGTAATAATATGTGATGAATGAAAAAAAAAACACGAATACGTTCTAGTTTAAATACGGGGAAGGATTTTACTTATTAGACATATTCAAACAGTTGGTTCTAGTTTTTTTTTTCATGTCCATATAGTTTTTATAAAAGAAATTTAACAATGCCTTAAACACTTAATTCTGTATCCTGTAACCTCTCGTGGTAAGCTAAATGCTTGCGTACCGAGTTGTTCTACATCCGCAAATGGAACTCGGTGTTAGTCGCCTTATTAGCATTTGTGCTACGACTCTATAATAGAGAGAAGTAATGCAAAAATAACAATTTCAAAGAAATTTGTTTCCACTTTTCTTTAAGTCAATGATTTCTTGCAAACTAAATTGGCTTAATAAAGTGATTCACATCCATAGTTACCCATAGAGTACCCTACATGGTCATATTGCAAATTTAAACAATATGTGTTTTTAATCAAGCAAACCCGAAATAAAATATCAAGGTGTTGAATGACATATACACGTACAGATGAATTTTATAAATAAAGATGTTATATAGAGAGAAAATTGTATGTGTAACTGTTTGGAGTTTCGAAATGAAAAAATGAATTATCCCCCCTGCTGTGCGAAATAAGTATAGGAGTATAGCTTAGGATTTTGCTCATAATAACAGTAATAATAATAATAATAAACCCATTCAGATTAACTCACAACAATTATTTAGGCTCAACCTAAGTAGAGCTTGTATTTTGGAGATAATGCTTGGGAAAAATGCTTACAAATGTAACGTATTGAATAATTATTAGTCATATATATTTGAATATGTTTTTGATGTTTGATCTCGAGGTCACACGAGGTCCGTTGTCTGATTATAAACTAAGGTTTCCTAATTGCCTTTAGCATAAACGTATCGGCGAATTGAACACTTTTCATTAGACTGTTTGTGTCCAAGCAACACATTTTGGTTTAAACATAAAATTATAAAGGATTAAACTTCATAGTAGATATTTTGTAGTTAACTAAATTAAAAATTATATATATATATATATATATATATATAAATAAATTAATAAATTACAAATCTACCATTATAAATTATATTTTAATTGTATAATTTAATCAGGATTATATTTTAATCAGGTATAGTAAAAGTAAGAAAGTTATTTTTCTGGGAATAGATTAAATTAATATAAAGTTCAATTTTAAAAGCAGGTGTTTCGAGGGGGAAGCCTGATGTGCCGTTGTGTATAAATCAACAGCTGAATACCTAATCAAGAAAAAAATTATTTATAAATACTAGATTCTTTAAAATTGGTTAAGTAAATATGTAAATAATTACAAACACATGTTCGTACCGGGATTCTAAGCTGGAACCTTTGACGCAGAAAATGGGATCATAACCATTGCACCAAACAGCCGGCCTGTTTATCATTAATTCTAGGGGTATATTCTTTATTACTAGGCATACGTCAGCAAACTTGCCTACGCCATGCTATCTTCTTTACATTCTGGTTTGTTCTATTTAGGTCCAGTATTCAGTTTCGTTTTGAAATTATACCAATAATATACAGGACTACACAATTTTAGGAAGGAAAGCGGAAGAGACAGATGTTTGTGTGGTGAATACGAGCATTCCTAGCTGAGTCCTTGGTTTTTTATATATATTCTATAAACATTACATATATATGTATCATATATGTATATCTATCTGCTACCTTAATATCTATAATACAAGCCTTATAGTGCTAACTTTGGGCTAGGCTAATTGGTGTGAATGTAAGAAAATATTATTATTAATAGAACTTGAAATAAAAGGTAGGTATGATAAAGTTTTTTAATTTACAATTTTTTAAGTGATTTATTAGGCAACTTAAAAATATAGTCATATAAAAGTGCTATGTAAAATGGTAGCAAAATGTTTATTTAACACACAAGATTTAGAAGGGCATAAAATAAAGCAAAATGAACACATTTATTTAATTCTATTTATCTTGTTGACGTCGTAAAGTCGTCATCCATATATAACACGCTTTTATTTCGTTATACTGTAACTAAGAAACTATGTAATAAAATTTAAGAAGCTCAATTTAGTTCATTTTAAGTTCTTATGTCATCACGAAATTTGTCATGTTTAAATAAAAATAAAATGATATGGTACTTGTGAGTTGATCGGATGATGTAAGTCATCTTCGAGCTAGGTGGGAGATCTTAGAACTCTGGGATACTTAGGAGGGGAACCTATCAAATTAGCTTCGTTGATTTTTTCTTTTTAGAGCAGTAAAATACTGAAAAAAACGTTTTTTATTTGGTTTATTTAACTGTTATTAACTTTTATTTATTTAATATTTGCTTCACATTATGTTGTTTTTTTTAAAGATCATAGTGGAATAAACAACCATATATAGTAAGTAGCATATGTTACGATCCCACAAATTGTGGCGGCCATCCATCTCAGCCGCTGCTTAGCATATGTATTGAACCGCTCACTGCCATTCACATACCTTAAGCTTTTCATTGCACACTCATAAAAACGGGAAGGCGGCATCGATCATTTTTACGAGAATATTGCTTTTTCGTTCTAACAATCATATCAAATAATACGTGAAATAAAATATTAAAACTTATAACTGGAAATGAAACGTAAAAAGTCATGACGTTTCCCAATCATGTATTGAACCTTGTGAAGGTAGCGGAAACGATATTTTTATAACTTTGCTTTACTTATAAAGATACATAATTTTTGAATAATTGAACAAATTTTCTGATTGAATATTTCGAACTGCTTATTTTATTTCTGATTAGGAAGGTTTTATTTTACTTTTAATACAGGAATTTTGAGTTCAGATCGGACGAAGAGGAAGTACATTTGTCTTAAGAATTAAATAGTAATGGTATCTTTAATAGGTCAGTTATATTAAACCTTAAAAATCAATTTTGTGTTTACGAAACTTCTAAATTAGTAATAACAAAAAAATTAGGTTATGTTACCCACAAATTATCATTTGACAATCTTAATTAAATTAGAACTCCAATGAACGTACAAACATTTAAGTTTTCAGTCGGTCATCACTCCTTTACCCGAAATAAAAAGTTTCAATATTGTTTAATCTGCGGCAGTGCGTTTCTTGAACATCGCCGTGCTGGCACGTAACGACCGGCCGGCTGTCAGATGATTTACACCTCGATCGTGACTCGCTGCTAACTCGACCCCAACTCTGTTTAGACTATGACGCTTTTAATAATCTCGCAAACGAGGCGGAAGCCTGTAAAATATTGCAAACATTACTATTTTTTAAATAAAAAGTAATTAAAAAGAAAAAACAAAATAATTTCAGTGGAAAATAACAACATAAATCTTATAAAATTTTATTGGTTCATTTTCGAACTAAACCAATGTTTCTTTAGAAGTTCAAAGGACTGCGACGATCATTGTCTTAATGTTGTTAACAGACAGACGAATCGTCCGTATGTTATTTCTAGGTATATCGATAATGTCCTATATACGAATAGTAAAAAAAAAAAAATATGATTATTAGTTCACACTAGCGATAAAAATTGACAAAAAGCTAGGTTTGTAAAAATAAGTTTTCTTTGCTATCTTCAGAATAAAACAAATATAATTTTTCTTTGCTATTTTCAGAATAAAACAATGTTTGTTCAGTACGTACAAGCGTACGTGTATGGGTAACCTTAACTTAAACAGATAGTAATAGAAGTTGTCAATCAAAACCAGCTCTGTACCAATTAACAAAACATTTCTTACAATGATGACGAAAAAATTTAACTTGCTGGTAACTGGTAACTTAGAGTCTTTTACAACATAACATTCAAATATAACAACTTTGCAAGAGTTATTTTTATGATGATCAAGTTTTATTCTTAATTTTTAAACCTATTTTTGGAGCGGAGCGAGCGAAGCGCCCATGGATCAGCTTCAATGGCGCAATGTCTGTTATGCCATAACTTCCCGAGTTCTTAACCGATTTGAATATTTTTTATGTGGAATCGAATCAATTGGTTTAGGACCAGACTGTGACGGATAAAATAAAAAAGTTATAACCAAAAACATTGGTTCTATGGGATTTCCCACAAAAACAAAAAGCGAGCGCTTTTTGAAATTTTTCATTATTATGGAGTTTTTAAAATTTACTAAACATTATTCATTTTTTTTTATATTACGCTCCGCTCCAACATATTGTGCTAGCGAAGCTTTATGCTAAGCGACTGCATCGCCTTATTATTTAAATTGTCTACCTATACTTTTAAAGACAGAATGAAGATTTTTCTAAATCCATTGACTTTGACAGCTGACAGATTATTTTATTTGACTAACTTATTAACTTACAATTAGACTCATGCAACCTGCATTTTTTTAACTAGTAAGTAATATGCAAGTCAAATACTGTCAAACAGCTCTAATAATTATAAATGTACAAATATTATTTTTTTCTTTGAGCTTATAAGCTTTGATCCTATTTCTGAATTCTAGTGTCTTTAAAAATATGAAATATATGCAGATGAATCAAAGGCGTCTTGAATGTTTCTCCCCATGTCTATCATTTTGAACATCCCAGGGTACCTCGTAAGCTCTCTAATTTCGTTATTTATTACCGAAAAGAAGAGACGCAAAAATGCACGGCCCGGGACATCTTCTCTTAAATCATAACTCAGCTGGGCTGAATTGTGAAAAATAAACGGCTTGCCTCTTAAATGACTAAACACTTCCGCGTGGTTGGAATTTTAATGATAATTATAAAGGATTTGGGACATTTAAATACGTTTGGGCAATCAAATGAATGGTCTCTGATTTCTTTGAATAGAAGAGAGAAATATTTTGGTTATTAACAATCTTTGTGATGCAAAAAGCGATTATGGCGATGATTTTACGCTGTGAATTTGAAATCAACTTTTTTGGATAAAAGTAAGGAAAAGATTTGCAAATTTGTATATATATTTGTTTTTATGTCGACTTGCTTTGGTTTGATTTGTTTTCAAAACTAAGGGAAAGATTTGCAAATCTGTATAGGTTTAAATATCTTGCAAATTTTATTTATGTACATTTAAATCAAACACCAATCTGCAATGAATCCTACGACAGTTGGACAAGATAAATAGACAATCAGTTAACACATGTATTCAGTCAATTTGTCACAGTTCTATTAAAAATGTTTTTAAAAGCTTTAAAAATAGAAATCCCTTTTGAGATTTACTAATATGGGGCTTATAACAAAATTATAAGTACATAATTTGAAAATATTTATGTATATAGATATTATAAAGTGAGGAATTTTTGGATATATTTTCGATTTTGTTACTTAAATAATCAGTGATAGTCATTTTTAAACGGCATGGCGTAAGGAAGTTGCCATTCTTCATTAAAATGTTAGATAATTTTTTCAACTGATTGCTTGGTAGGTGGTTTGGAGATCGTATCATAAGAAACTCATACGAATCTCATAAATGTGAATAAGTGTTAAATGTAAAGACGCTATTCTCGTAGCATAGGTCCTCTGTCGGAAACCACAATGCATCGTGGCAGCTGTTTAAAAATCAACAAAAAATAAAGTCGATATGCTTGAATAAGAAAATACCTATTAAAATCCAAATAATCCGTTGGCCAATTTTAACATAGTACTATGTCACAGTACTATGTGTATTTCTCACTACAGGACATTAGTGACTGTAAAAAATGGGAAAAAGGCCATTATACAAAAATAAACCTTGTCATCTAGAGTCATCAGGAATCAAGAAAATGTTGTTTACAAATTATGTATTTGTAAAAAATTTTAGACATTTTTTTCAATACACACAGTTTTTAATGTAGGTAATAGAAAATAACATAATGTTTTGTGAGGAAATTCGCTAATCACAGACACATCTATCTATTCCACACTAATTAACAATTTATATCCTTCGAAACCGCATAAATAGAGTAGTAAATTTCGGACCATTCACACCGATAATTAATTCCCATAATACCTTTAACAAATAAATGGAAATTTAGTATTGACATGTATTAAAACAAGTAGTGTTTCGTATTGTAGCTTTTTTGTCACTAGCGTATTAAGAGGCCTTCAGTCAGGCCAAGTATGCCTTTACTTTGGAAGAAACCACCATAGGTAAAATGGGCCATAACCCCCTAAGCGGCCTCAAAGCAGTTTCCTGGATGTTGTTAGGTGCTTTCCCATAGGATATCCGATACATCATAAAATTGATTTTAGTGTACCATCACGGGAACAGTAAAGGGTATACAGGAAAAACAGGGGTATGTTAAGATAGTTTTTTGTACTCGGCTTACCATCTAAACACATATATGGCATTGTAAGTATATAAGGAAAATAATATATTTTTATATTAATAGATATATTATTTAAATAGTTTTATTTTTTTGCTAAATTAAGTCCTTGTAACTTAAATTTGTGTGTTTTTTGTTTGTTATCTAACTACGTATAGCAAAAAAAAAATAGAGAGAAAAGCTTTGTTGGAGCGGAGCGAGCGAAGCTCCCATGGATCAGCTTCAATGGCGCAATGTCTGTTACGCCATAACTTCCCGAGTTCTTAACCGATTTTAATATTTTTGTGTGGAATCGAATCAACAGGTTTAGGACCAGATTGTGACGGAGCCACAATTTTGTTGAATTTTGAAATTCGCAAGAATTCCCATCGTAACCAAAAAAAAAATTTTTTTTTGGGTATTACGCTCCGCGCCAATATATGGTGCTAGCATAGCTTTATGCTTAGCGACTGCATCGCCTAGTATATTTTTAATAAGTTAGAAAGTGTCGAAGCAATCATTCTACAAAACAAAAGGAAGGTATATGTATAGATGTATTTTTAAATATCAGTCAATTTTAAATAACTATGCTTTTTAAGAAATGCCTTTATATGATTTTGGATGAAATAAATTTAATGTCACAAACTGAAGTTATCAGTGTCTTAGAGGATCCCATAATAGACTGTAGGTAAAAATCAGCCATTTCATAGGTAAAGCCCTTATATTATCTACTTGAGTTATTAATATTTATTTCTACTTATGACTAAGAAGTTTTTCTATTAGTGTGAAGATAAAAACTGACACGTGGAACAATGGACGCTATCGCAGTTCATTTGTTATTGTTACTTAACCTCTCACCGCGCCGTGAGTTATGTAGTGTGGCCCGTCTCACAATCCATATCTCTGCTAATTTATCGTTGGGTGTACGCAGAATTGATATATGTTAACAACAACCGGAGGTTCTATACAGGGCGAAGCTATTTGAAATGATTAATTCGAAATAGAGGTGCGCTTTTTCAGCCATCGATTGGAAATGTCAAGCAATTGTTGCACCGGATAGCTATTGGATGGGTGACCGTAAAATGAATATATAAAATGCTTGCTTTGTGTATCGAAAGGCTTAATGGCAGGCTAGTCCGCTCGCTACGGTAGTAGTAAAACAGCAGGGCTTCCGTGGTGGGTTATTGTCTTTTTAATGAAAATGTGTCTGTTATTGCAGGTTTTTTTTAAACTCTACAAACTGGTTCATGTGCTCAAATGTAGACGTTCAACTTTATGCGTTTATTTGCATAAAAGAAACTGTATAAGTTTTTAAAAACTTAGCGTCGTCGTTGGTATAAAATTTTAAACTTTTCGAAGTTAAACTTTCATGAGAGGAAGGGTACAAAAGATTTATTAGATTGCTTTAAAAACTTAAAAATGGATGATTTATTTTTGTCTAGTTTAAAAAGATTCTGTTAGAGAAATGTTAAAAACCAAATACGTGATTGTGAAAATACATATAAAATATTAAATTAGTTAGTCAATTACTGTTTATTATTCTTAAAAAAAAATAAAAAGGTTGCTTTTACAAAGTTATGATTGAATAAAAATCTTACTAAGATTGAAAGCTCCAACTACGTATTAGAAGACATTTTAAAAGATCTCTGTTAGTTTTTAATACTAGGAGCTAGCTATGCTTGGGTTAAGCCTAATGTTATAGGAGTTCGGTGGCGCTTAGCTTAGCTTAGAACTGTATAGGTAAAGCCACTTTGGCAAGAATCAGTAATCGGGTGGCTAAAAAATTGAAAACTCGAGCTTCGGAAGGCATGCTGAGTCGTTGGAACTGGATCCACCACCATTCTACTCCAGCTCATTCTCGTAGCGTTTTCATTAGAATTGTGCCCCAGCAGGGACAAAAATAGGCAAATGATGACATGTCCATCTAGAATAATGTGCATTTCAAATGGTAAAATATTTTCTAAATAAATTCACAGGTCTGAAGGTAACCCTAAAGATTTACAATCCGCTCTCTCTCTTTTAAAATTAGTTGAGATTATACAAAACACAAGACCCGCATAATTCTTAAGTACCCTTGGCTATAAAATAAAAAAAAAATATGATTAGTGATAAATTTCCGTGAGTATTTTAGGAAGCCAGCTGTAGATGGACGAATAGCAACCACGTATTCACATGAACTTGTAGCATATTAACCTTGGGAAGAGTATTCTCAAACGGAATGTAACCTTATGTATATTAGACATAAGATTGAGTACAAAGTGAAATTTCCTATGAGGCTGGTAAGAAAGCTCGCTCAGTATGGTGCCAAAGTCTCGACGGGTGGTATACTTTTATTTGCATACGTGTTTGTTTTGTAATAACAAATCAAACATGACATGGATTCTTATTCAGCCGCATAAAATTACACTTTTGTTGTAAAAAGACGGAGATGCCTGTTAGTATAATTTTGTTGATTTTTCCAGTTAACAGAAATTGATACGGACCCTAAGTCGACTGGTTATGAATGTATATTATAATTTTATGAAAAGAATAAGTGTTGTTACTTTACAAATGGTTCTTTATTTACATAAAATTTTCTTATATGGGTAAAGTTTACACGTTTTCTAATACTAAAAATCACTACATAGTATAAAACAAAGTCGCTTTCTCTGTCCCTATATCCCTATGTATGCTTAAAACTTTAAAACTACGCTACGGATTTTGATGCGGTTTTTATTTATAGTTAGAGTAATTCAAAAGGAAGGTTTATATGTATAATACATGCATAATATAATAGTAGAGCATTGCATCCGTGCGAAGCCGGGGCGGGTCGCTAGTATTAAATAAAATAATATGACGCTATTATTTTTTATGGGTTTAATCGCAGAACGGTGAACTACTTCTCCGGTCTGCGGTTTAAATATATCTTATTCGATAGCGCGAGCTAACATAATGTCAACAATGTAGAGGTGTTATTAGGTAAATACGAAATGCTTACTATAAACTAAGATGGCAACCGATTTAATTTTATTAACATTAATTTTACTAATAAAGAAGCCCATCATTAATATATTGCGTTTTCAATGTTATTTTGTATATTAAATTTAAGTAGAAAAATAATAGAAAAAAAGACTCGGTTCAAGTTATTCTTAGGCAGCTCAGATTAATATTAAATAGACTTTTTGTTTTACGTAATTTTTGGATAGCAATTAATTTTTAAAAGCAGTTAGTAAGCTATTATGAAGTGTAAGAGTTTATTTAAATTGTTAACCCTCTAATAATAATAAAGAACTGTAAATATATATCAAAATATGAAGACAGCTGGTTAAATAAATAGTACGGTGGCGATCCTGCACAATTGATGCCCGGGTGCAAAACCTGCGGGCTGAGTATAATTTTTCGAATATGAAAAGGTTATCTCACAGTTAAGATTTTTAATTCAGATCTTATTATCGAAGCATTAAGGTCTTTTATAAGGTTAAAATGTACCTGTTACAAATGACACAGGTTTATGAGATGAGGCTGTACGAGTACTGGTTCCTTGGTTGTTTATTTGCTTATTTGTATAATAAATCAGTTATTTATTATATGAATAATAAAATACGACCGTTTGGTGCAACGGTAAAGAATTCTGCCATTCGTATCGGTCCTAGGTTCGAGTACCAGACGCAGCAGGTGTTTTTGTAATGAACTAATGAATAAGAGCATTTGTTTTTTGAGTAATTTCTATTAATATCACTTATTTATGTATGTTTATTCGTTACCTTAGTATCTATAACACAAGCCTTACAGTATGTAATTTGGGTTAGGATAAATGGTGTGATTTTAAGAAATATTATTATTATTTGACGACTAGTTTGGCCGAGCGGGTGTGAGTGACCCTACCTAAGAAGTCAAACGGTTCAGAATTCGAGTCTCGGAACGGGGAGATGTTCGAATAAGAACATTTAATCCGAGCCATGTTTATACTGTGTGTGGGCTAGGATAATAGATGTAATTTTCTGAAACTATTATAATTTTATATTTTTTCTCTGTCTTATTTTACTGAACAATATTTGGCCATTCAAATTAACTATTATCACTCATGAAGTGTAATGTCTATCAAAATATTATTACAACCGTTTATTATGGTGTCCCCCATGAAATGGGAACGTATCCCTTAAAATGATGGTTTATTTTCATGACTCGTGCTTAGCACGCGACATTACAGTTCCTGCGGCCCGTGAAATTCCTTTGCCATCACCGAATTATTGCACGGAACCCGCATATTTATGTGCGAAACGAGCATTCATTCGCACGTTGTTATTGCGCTCGATAAACTATTAGGATTTACGCGTCTTTTCCTTTAATATGTAATTAAATGCGTATGTTTTATACTATCTGTGTCCAAGTTGTTTTGCAAACCTCTTTTCTGCCGATATGAATTTTCTTTTTAAGTGTATAAACACATAATACCTTCTTTAATAAAATATAAACCAATCATTAATACTCTACAGGTTATCAATGAACTTTTATATTAAATTAGTCAAAATGCATTATCATTATAACAGAATTTCTATTATCCAAAAAATAAATATATTTTTAATGTTTGATATATGTTATACACAATGCTACAACCACTCATTGAAATTGAATAATATTTTTAAATCTTTCAGTTTTATATACAGTCTTTCATATGCACATAATCTATTAGTAAGAAATGCAATAGTACATAATTCTATACAATTGACAGGATCTCTTTATAATTTGACAATAATAAGCTTTGACTCAACATATAATGCTTAATAAAAGGAACTTCAAAGTTGGTATTTTCAACGCTGGCTCATTGTGCACTAAGCATGAAGAGTTTTTGGTGGCAATGGAGGAGTTGGGACCGGATATAATGGCAATAAATGAAACATGGTTAAGGACCGGAGAGGAGGGAAATGCTCCTAAAGTACCAGGTTATAATCTACGCCACATTCCCCGGCCAGATCATGTTCGAAATGGGCGAGGCGGTGGTGTGGGGTTTTTTGTGCGTAGAGGGATCAATGCGCGCACTTGCCCTTACCCTGTCTCATCTTCAGTGGAGCAAATGTGGCTGAGAGTGCGCCTACTGAACCAGTTAATTATAATAGGCACAGCATATCGTCCTCAGTGGCTAGATATCAGCGAGTTTTTGGATGCCATTACTGTCTCCATCGCTTCCTTTGCTAGTTGTGACGGCATTGTTTTGTTGGGTGACTTTAATATAGACCTGTCTGTTCATGGTGATGGCCCACGGATGCTGTCACAATTACTAAATACAATGAATCTCCGTCAAATAGTCACTCAACCAACGCACTTCACTGATTATAGTGAGAGCTTAATCGACATAATTTGTACTGATATGCAATCACAAACTGTAACAGTGAAACAACCCGATTTAAGAGGTCATGCTATGGTAGTAGCTGACATGAAAATAAAAAAAGGAAAGATACATCCACGTTGGGTTGAATACCGTCCAATTAAAGATATTGTACAAAATCTTTGGGAAAATGATCTACAACATATTGACTGGACTTGTTTCAATAATCAAAATCAAAGAACTGTCAAAGATTTAGTAGATATTTTTAATAGTTGTTTGGCAAATTTGTTTGACCTGCATGCTCCAATCAAACGACGTAAATTTAAACATCCGCCACACCCATGGATTACAGATACAATAAGGACTATGATCAAAATAAAGGACAAATACCTGCAATCTTATAAATCTGGCAAAACAGAATCACAAAAGGCATGCTATTTGGATATGAAGCACCTCGTACGGAAGGCGATGGAGAATGAAAAGAAATGTTTTTTCAACAAATATGTTAACTCTAATTTAAAAGACTCCAAGCGCCTCTGGAGTAACCTAAGAAATACTCTTCTGCCTGGTAAAACTGAAGCTGAACTGCCTCCAATTTTTGAGAATCCAGAAACCATAAACAACTTTCTTAATGCACCTGGTCATAACACTGTATCAATATCACACCTTACACAATTTGAATATCTCAGGTACGGTACAGCCACACTCACTGAAACCTGTTGACGAAAACAAAATACTCAAGATACTTAAGGGTCTTAAATCAAACGTTCAGGGCTGTGATGGCTTATCTTTGGAGATGATTCTTCTTACGCTCCCCCACACCTTAAATGCCATAACAGTCATTATAAATAGGTCAATTGAAGAGAGCACCTTCCCCGATGCCTGGAAAACTGCTGTGGTTAAGCCCATCGCCAAGGTTAACACACCAGAATCTCTCCAGGACTTGCGTCCTATAAGCATCCTGCCCTGTTTGTCTAAGGTACTTGAACGGGTTGTTTGTGAGCAGCTTACCACATTCCTTGAACAAAAAGACATTCTGCCAAGGTACCAATCTGGATTCCGAAAGTGTCACAGTACTGCCTCTGCACTGTCCGATGTTGTTGACAACATCCTTTCTGCCCAAGACCAAGGAGCTGTCAGCATCCTTGTGCTGCTTGACTTCTCACGTGCTTTCGAGACTTTAAATACCACTCTGTTGCTGTCTAAGCTTGCTTACTACGGGGCAGATGTGGCTACAGTACGCTGGTTTGAAAGCTATTTGACACACCGAAGGCAGTATGTAGAACTGGTGGATGCGCAGGGTACTAAGACTCGTTCATCTCCGTCCCCTGTGGCACGAGGAGTCCCACAGGGCTCCATTCTCGGTCCAATCCTATACATATTATACAGCGCTGACCTCATTCAAAACATCAAGCATTGCAAATATCATCTCTATGCTGATGACTTGCAGCTATATTATTCATTTAGTCCAGGCGATGTACAGAATGCTGTTAATATGATAAATAGTGACTTATCAAATATTGCTAATTGGTGCAGGTCTAACTGTTTGGTTCTCAACCCCAAAAAATCTAAATTTATGGTAATAGGCTCCAAATTAAATGTCCACAAATTAGAGACTAAGGTGATTAAAATACAACTAAATAATGAAATTATTGACAGAGTAACCAGTTGCCGAAATTTGGGTGTAGTTCTAGATTGTCATCTTAACTTTGAGAGTCATGTATCTGAGTGTGTTCGCAGTTGTTTTTATCGGTTAAAAGTGTTATACAAAATTCGTCCTTACATAAACGAGCAACTAAGAATCACACTCTGTGAATCACTCATACTTTCAAGGCTAAATTACTGTGATACAGTCTATGGTCCTTGTCTTTGGAATAAAACAGCTAAGCTGGTCCAGAGGGTTCAGAATGCCTGCACTCGTTATTGTTTCCACGTGCCTCCACGATCACATGTGACTCCTTTCTTAAATAATTCAAATATGCTAAAGATGGCGGCACGCAGAAAACTTCACTTGGCCACTCTTATGTTTGGTGTTATTAGGACAGGGAAGCCAAATTATATGCTTAGTAAACTCACATGGGTTCACGGTGGAAATATATCACAAATGAGAGCTTGTAGGAATGTCTTTAAGACGCCAAAACACCGCACCAGAGCATTCCGTGGGTCTTTCCGGTTTGCTGCCTCGCGTTGCTGGAATGACATCCCGCCGCCGGTGCGTGACCTAAAAACATTAAAAACTTTTAAGAAACATGTAAAAAGCCATTTGCTCTTATGTCAACTTGAATCAAATTAATTTCTTACTTTATAATAATAAAAATAATTAAAGCCCTTTATTTCCAAACATTACACTGTTTTCATTTTAAATGGTAATGATTGTACTTAAACCAAATAAGAAGTTGAAACATTAATTTAACAAAATTGCACTTAGGTCATAAAATTTCTCTAATTTCGGTATGCCTTACGGCAAAGGCCTCCTCCAACTCTTTCCACTGTTCCCTATCTGCTGCTATTCTTATCCAAAGGGGTCCTAAGGTCACTTTAAAGTCGTCCTCCCATCTTCTTGGTTTGCGGCCTCTACTCCTAATGCCGTTTCTTGGATACCAAACTGTCTTACTTACTGTATGGTTTTTCACGTCGCGTGGATGGCGCCGGGTTATCTGGGCTTGAAATCGCTATCTTGGTTGCTTAATCACATTCCTTAGGCGTATGGACAAGACGGATACACATAATGTAACTTTCACTGTGAAATGAATGTAAGGGTTTGTGTGTACTTTTTGAAGAATCCCCAAACATTTTCTTTTGTAATTGTAGACGTGGCAATTCATGACGGGACATTGTCGAGTTGGCTTGGTTTTGTACACGTGTAAATGTCAGTGTAAAAATTGTCCATGGATCCATAGAGTGATGTCTGTTTGTGCCACAGACTAGGCGCGGACGAATATTACTCTATGGATATAAATGTTTGTCAAATAATTGTTATGCATATATATATTTTATCTACTCTAATACTATAATACAAAGATTCTAAAACTGAAAACAAAATGCTTATGACAAACATTACGTACAGGCCAAAAATAATAAAAAAAAAGTTTCATTACGATACAGGTCTTGTATGGACACCTGTAACATAATATAACTTTTTTATCATAACGATACACCTATACAACCTCCAGCTGGACCAAGGAGGTTGAACCTCTACTTTAAAAAGGTTTCAATGAACGAGTCCTCGACGACCGACGCAACACGCATGCGCAATTGATGTTTGCACCTTGGCGCCAACATTTGACATTTAAATAAATTTGTTGTTATATTCAGCGTTTTATTTGCAATATTGTTTTACATATTATAGTATGAGAGTAGATAAAGTAGTGTATGACACTGTACATAACTTGGTCTTATAACACTCGTGTGATACTATAAAAAAACTCGCCTACGGCTCGTTTTTTTAAAACACACTCATGTTATAAGAACCCTTATTATGCAACAGTATCATAAACTACTATTATTTCATTTTTTTAACTCTGTTTTTTTTTGTTCTTTTTAATTGTGTCCTATTTTTTGTTTGTGTAAAATTGTAATTTTAATTATAATGTAGTACCTCCCACAGGCCTTGCCAGAATATCAGCGCCGTTGCACTGTGACATGTCACAGAGCAATGGCATTATGCTGAGGCAGGGTCCTGATTGGCCCCCGTGTTTTTTTTTTATTTTTTATTATTATTAGTAATTTGTTTTTATTTTTATATTTTTACTTTTATTAATGTATAATTGGGTCAATAAACTCTTTCTTTCTTTCTTTCTTTCTTTCTTTCTTTCTTTCTTTAATTTCTGGATTTTATTCACAACTTCATACGGTTCTAACATAATAGTAGCCAAGTTACTCCTAAAGACATTTTACTATAAAATAACGACTACCGTTAGGTGCAATGGTAGTTCTGCCTTTCGCACCGACGGTCTAGGGTTCGAAGCCCAGAAGGGGCAAATGTTTGTATGATGAGTACGAGCATTTGTACATGAGCCATGGGTGTTTATATGTATTTCAATGAATATTACATAGCTATGTATCATATATGTATGTCTATCCGTTACCCTAGTATCCATAACACAAGCCTTGCAGTGCTTACTTTGGGCTAGGCTTATTGGTATGAGTGAAAGAAATAATTATTTAAGAAAAAAAGAAAAAATAACTTGTGTCAGGCGTTAGGCGGGACACGATCCACATACGGCTCCTCGATATCCGGTTGACAGACCCATTGAATTATGCCAAATGTTTCTTATGCTGAATATTAGCCGTATCTCTTCATATTCTTGGTAACAACTACTTACAACGGAGTTGTTTCATAGTACTTCATTTATTTGCCAGCGAAAGACAAAAGCGGTCCAGCTGTTTGATGATTAGCCAGAACAAAAAGACAAACAATTTAAAAACTGTATTTTTGTTGAATGAAAATTTGGTCGCAGAATTTAAGTTAAATTCTTTCGCGTGACCAAAGCGTATCTTATAAAATAAACAGAAGAAGAAACCTCAATTCTTTAATTTATGAAATAATATCAATGATCAATATCAACTTGTGAGTGAAACAGGTCATATATAAACACAACAGAAATGGGGTTAATTTGTTCTTGGAGACTAAAGGCTTGCCTACCGAAACTCAGTTGATTGCAAGATTGCTTTCCCTCTCACTGGTTGATCGTTCTATACATACAGTATTTAATTTTTTGAAGTTTCCATAAACTTTATAGTAAGTAGTTAAAAAGACTAAGGGTAATTAATCATCTAGATGACCGGTTGGCGAAATGGAGGCGGTCCTGCCTTTCGCACAGAAGGTCCTGGGTTCGAGCTCCAGAAAGGACAGATGTTTGTACGAATATAAGCATTTGTACCTGAGTTATGGGTATTTAGGGTATATTACTATGAATATTGCATGTTTATGTATCATAAACATATAAAATATTAAAATAAAATCGAGCTTCTCCTTGGCCTGTATTTGCAGTCGTCAACATATATATATACCAATCCGCATTGAGCCTGCGTGGCCTGATTCAGCATTAGAGATATTAGTAGGCCTATAATTATAAAATAGTATTATTTTTAGCTTTCATTATTTTTCTTAAATTTTTTATAGAAGAAGATAAGGAAACTACATTTTATTAAATTGGTTTAATTTTTGTTTCTATAGGATCTTTATTAAATTAATCAAAACCTTTGCGCAGAGTTTCATAATAATATACTTAATACTAAGTATGGAAATAGTTTGTATAGAGCCTGCGGTTACATACATGTTCGAAGCTGCGGTTTCCCCCATCCCAGATAGTTTATTATATCAGAGACTGCCAGGAATTTACTGTTCGGCGTTAGATTAACAGGATAACGGCACTCGGGCATAAATTTCTAGGCTATAACGATGGCGCCTGATTTAATTATATAGAGATGTAGATGAGATGATTATCGGAGATAGTAACTCTAATGCGAAATATGAGGTATCAATGTAAAAACTGGTTGGTTGCCTGTAAAGTCGGTATACGGGCGAAAGTTTTACGTGACAACGACTTTGAGTGGTAAAATAATTTTAATGTGAATATTCATTCGTATAGTAGGAAGAAGGATGAAATAATAGTAACAATTTAAAACATTTATTTATACAAAGAATTATATTTAAAACATTAATTTATAGGCACGCGTCCCTTCCACTTTTTATGTCTGTCTCTCTCGCTCTTAGGCGGGCTAACCATGCCCGAGTGGAAGGGACGCGTGCCTCTCACTCGCTCTCATTGTAAGCGCATAACGTGAGCGGAGCGTAACGCAGTTTCTTGAAGTGTCACCCGGCAAACCAATTTATAAGACGTTGTCACGTCAAAAGTATCTAATACTTAAGTTTTTAGACGATTGGAAACAAACTTATTTTAGGTGAATTGAAAGAGAGTATTGTATTTTATTTTCATATCGTTATAGAAATATAAATCTAATGCTTTTGATTTGTCAGTATATTAATTTGCTCAAAATTATATTTATTTGCTCAAACGATAATCAAATTACACAGAATAATTTATAGAATTTACAATAAATTGGATCATCGTTAGTGAATTTGAGTATATAAATTCACAAACTCGATAAATCGTTTTGACTGGGGGTATTCTTATGAAAGTCGAAAAGCTGTGTCAAGTTCGGTATTAAACAGGTTCTTTTTTAAACATAAGAGTTTATTGATAAGTTTAAAAATTACTAACATATAATATTTAGAAATTACTCGATTCATACAATTACTAAGGTGGCAGTAAGCTAAATATATTTAAAATAGGTAAACAAAAGTCTTTATCTTAAATCCCTACTAATATTATAAATATGAATGAAAATTTGTTTGTTATGCTTTCACTCAAAAAATACTAAACCGATCATCATGAAACTTAGTACATATAATCTTGGAGGTATTAGAAGTAACATAGGATTCTTTGTATTAAAATAAATGCGGGCCGCGCGTAAAAGCTTGTAGACGTATATTGAAACTCTATACACTACAAGAAATAAATGATGAATTGACATACATTTATTTTATTATTATTAATTTACATTTAAAATTACTAAAAGATCTGTTTTAATGATGTTTATTGGGTTTTTATTTTACTATATATTTCGACTTGGGCTAACTGCATCTAGATTATAAGATGCACTTATATTAAGATGCATTCGTGCAAGCACCAGACGCGTTGTCATCGGCCGATCTGTCCGTCAACATGCGCGCATACCCGAGGCGTAAATACGTCACCGCGCGCGTTACAGCTTCCTAAACCATTTGCTGTTTCCTCAATTCCTATTCTAACAATTTACGATTATTGAGGAAACGCTAGCCATTCAATCTTCTTCGTCATTTCTTTCCCGGATAATTATTTGAGAGAGCAGTTTTGACAGGACGTCAGTTATCTATTATGTGTTTGATCTTTAACATGGGCAGTGATTTGGTTGTTTTAAAGTTTACATTTTCATTAATTGGGCTTGTTATGAGGTTATTTGTGTTCGCTTTATTTTAATGTTGTGCAGCCAGGATATTTAAATACAAGGTTTAATTAGCTGCTTTATTAGAAGATGTCTTTCTCTGATATATTTTAGAGTTATTTATATAGGACAGAATTTGAAAATAAAGTAGCAACGGTAAGTTTCGTAAGTAAGCTAACTTGTGTAGATTCTATGAATTCATTCATATTTTTATTGGAAAGGTGTACCATCAGCGATAAATTGGGTGAGTCACAAATACATTTTTTGTTAAACGTCGTATGTTAGTTTCGTATATAAATGTAATGATAACTCATGATTAAGGATAACCAAATGAGTAAGGATAACTCGAGATAATTTCAAGACATTTTTCACAAATACTGTTATAGCTTAGTAAACTTACACCAGAGTACTGGAATCGCCAGAAATCCTAATAACTATTTTCCTACATGTATTTTTAAGTTATAAATTTTTACTAGTAACTTCAATTAGGCCTATAAAACGCGCCATCCTCCGTTACTGTACAACTTATTCGAAAATAGTGACAAACAAGTCTAATTTCCTATGTGTGATTTTAGTACGGTAGATCAGTATTGCAACCAGTATATTAATCTAGCCGACACTCTTATATTTTGTCCATTACATTTTTACTGTGGGTGAGTAATGTCCCTCGTAAATTAACCTTAACATACGTTCAATGAGGGGAGTGACCTGTTTTGTTCCAAAAAATTACGAACAAAAAGCTCAGCTGTAAGGGAACAAAGCGTCAGCTGATTCGATTACCGTTACCGCATCCGGTTCCTGTAGGAATTAGGTTAGCGAGCGAATGTACCCCGGATATCTCCGGAACTAAAGTAGGTTTACGAGGTTATAGCTATGGGGGAGGAAAATTGTAATTAATTTTTGTAGTATTACAGATCATAATCAAAATGAAATACACTGAGGTACCTATATGCCTATGGTTTACAGGAAATATTTATTAAGAATTGAAATTCCACACAAATCAAATAAGTAGGTTTAGTTCAGAAATTAAAGTAGAAAATTCAAGATTAAAACAACTCTCAACGATTTTCCTATTTTGTTTTAAGTTGCAAGTAGCAGAAATAATATATTTATATAAATTTGCACTTGAACTAAATAATGGAAAATAAAGAAGATGGGTTTCGTTAGTTGTTTTTACCTGTTATTTTTTCCAAATATATTTATGCATTACCGGTAAGAGGTAGCCACCAGTAAAAGGAGGGTTCTAATACCACCCGAAGATAAATTTTTCTTCTTAACTGTTACTCACAAAGAAAAATAGTTTTTTATTTTAATATCATACATAAATATTTAGGCACGTCAGCATGGGCTAGGCGGTAAAGGTGGTCCGCCTTTCAGGTCAAGGAGAACTTTTAGGGGTCAAATAGCAGAAAAGGATAGGTAAAAGCATCCTTAATTATACCCTCTTTTATAGCAAATTTTAAATTTTAAAACTTATTATGTAATATTATAGAAATAATACTAGAAATTCAATGACCAACACTAAATCAGTTTGAATCAACCTTCTCTTGTTCACCAACTACGCGAATTGTGCGGCAAACTTTACGACACCATGTTTAAATTCGTTAATCTCAGTAGCATCATCTCAGACAAGTACTATTATGTAAATAAATCGTAAACAAACAATATAATTAACAAGCAAAATCTATAATAATGACCTTCACAACTTCCTAACAATATAATAATAACCCGCGAACAATTAATCAGTTATTCTCTTACCTTTACAGACAAGCAAAAAAAGATTACTTACGAATATCTCGGCCTGAATGATACATCTAGAACGAAGGGTTTTCAGACTTTATTAATAAAAGACAGCCTATATTATATTAGATCAAATAGTTCTTAATTTTGTTCGTCATGATTAGAAGGTAAAGTGAGGAGCCGCCCGCATGCCCATGCTCAGGTTTGGGTCCAGTCGGCAGGTGACTGCCGTAGATAACCGAGCGCGGATCTCCTGCGCTTTCAAGAGTCTGAGAGTATTATATATGTATGTGTAATGCTATTAGCTGGACGAGAGTATAGTTCATAATATAATATGGACCTTCATTCAATAGAAAGGTGTCAACTTTCATAGATCAGTAGGAATGTGCGATTTTTAATGACAGGTCACTTTTAAAATCTATTTTAGAATTGGATCTTCAAAGTTTCCTAATTTGCGATTATATTGATTTCCATTAGTAGTTTAATCGTGTACATTTATCTTTAGAAAGCAATATGATAGCTTTATATCCTAAGTTATGTGAATCCTCGGACTGACATAATTCTTACAAGATTTACGGGGACATTAAATAACGATAACGTATTCTGATCATAAAATTTTACGACATCTGTGGTTATTTCGTAGCGAACAATGCCCTACAAAACGACGGACGAAACTTGAAATAAAATTTTATTCAGCCAATTGTGTTACCCATCTTGGACGCATGTAGGTCAAATCTATGCAAGTAAAAGATAAATGTTTCTATTGTAAGCGTTTTATATGAAAAAATGGCTGCACCGTATCACCCTTTGCAATGGCCATTTTGGCTTATAAATTGGGCCGGAAAAGAACGCTACTAAAATTGATTTGTAATAGGAATCTCCTTTCAATAAATTTATATGTAATACGCAGATCCACAGCATTTATTTTAAAATCGTTATTTTTATCCTTTTTATTGAGTTATTTGGTATCGTTACCGTGTTCTTCTTGATGCTGATTTTGGTTTTTCAGTTAGTTACTCGTAGTTAGTATACGATATACAATACTTTGGGGGCCTAGTGTGATTTAAGGGGGGAAGTCCATATAAAATTTTCAAAATATTGTTTTTTTTTTGAACACCAACAACTTGAAGAAAATCAGCTTTTTGAAGAAGAGGAAGGACTATTGTATGGACCTGGGATTGCAGATTAATCGGTAAGTATAAATTATTATAATAGAAAAATACTAGAAAAAATCGACTCGGGTCACAAGTGAATCTCAGGCGGGAATCGAACCCGCAACAATCAATTCAATTGGGAGAGCATTGGACCGGATTTCCAAAGGTTGCGGGTTCGATTCCCGCCTGAGATTCACTTGTGACCCGAGTCGATTTTTTCTAGTATTTTTCTATTATAATAATTTATCTTATAAGATCGCATTGAAAATGCATAAAATATATAAAAAAAAAAAATTATAAATCGGTAAGTAGCTAAAACTGGGCATTTTCCGTTACTAAAACTTTAAACGCGATTATCTCGAAACTGTATTTTTAAAAACTGCTCGTGTTGTAACTCAAAAATTTATGGATCGATTTGTCTGAGATTTGGTGAGGCCTTTCTCTACATTATTATCGGAAGGATAAACCTAAAACTTTAGTTGATAAAGTTTTTTTTTGGGGTCAAAAAGGTAAAAAAAATAGCCCCAAATTCTGATTTTTTTTTCAAAGGCTTATTTTATATTGAATTTTATACTTTTTTTAAGTTTTATAGGTTAATCCTTTCCATTAATATGTCCTAAAAAGAAAACATTAAAATTTTTCTCTTTCAGATCGATGGTTGATGAGTGACAAATAGAGCAGTTTGGGACCTTGCGTCGGAGGCAGTCCGCATAAAGTTATCCTGAGCCACCATTTTGGATAAAAAAAAAAAAAATTTTTGTACTCTAAAAAGGTTGAATAAAGTTGTGTTAAAGTTTAAAAACAATGAAATTATTTCATCACCTTTAAAAATATTTTTAAAAAATGACCTATTTTTAGGCGTCTACATGGACTTCCCCCCTTAATAAGCTACTTTGATAAGAATAACCAAGTATTTAATAAACATATGTATATTTTTTTTATATCTATGGTAAATAAAATCAATTCTTAAAAACATTTTTTGTCATAATTAAAGTTGAGTTCATTAGATGTCCATTCTCATTTAGTATCGTTTAATATTAAGTTTTTAATTAATCGTGACATGATTTTAGTTAAATAGGCTTATTAGGTATTATAACTTCTGACTGAACCTTCTTTAATGTATAAGATAGAGCCTTGCATCTGAGATAGTGCAGTCGGATGCAGATATTTTCGACTTCTATTAGCTTTTGGTTACCTTAGGGTTTAATAATAATATTAAAATTTTTCTAAAATGCTATTTTGGTTTATAAATAATAATTATTATTTCCTTTCAAAGTTTTCTTGTGTCAAAGATAATTATATCTTCATGTCTTTAAATAAAATATTATCTAAACATGATGCAATGTAATTGTATGATTCAAAATTGTTTTCCTAATACGTTTTCTGAAACCTGACAAACAAGAGATTCGTTAGCAATCAGGTCCAGCTTGTAGTCTAGTTTATTGGCTCTATCTGTAGCTATTCGAAACTGCAATGAAATATTACCTTTGTTTTTCTGGTGGGGGCCTGAGCTTGAACGTCTACGTAGGGAACTTAGGGCACTTTTTAATCGAGCCAAAAACACTAGAACTGAAGAAGACTGGGACAACTATAAACTAGCCCAAAAACACTACAAGAAACGCATTAGATTCCGTAGCAGAGAAGGATGGCGTACTTTTTGTAGTAGCATCAACTCAATAAACCAAGCCGCGAGGTTAAAGAAAATCCTAGCAAAAGGTGACCTTAATCTCCTGGGCTCCCTCAAAAAAGCCGACGGCACTTATACGAACTCAGACGATGAAACCAATGCAGTGCTGCTTGAGACACACTTTCCTGGCTGTCTCATTTCATCAGACTCTGAATGGGCGAATGAGCATCACAACACACCAACATCCCAGGAATGGGAAACCGCCGCCAAGATAGTAACCGCAGATAAAGTAACGTGGGCCCTAAAAAGCTTCAAATCGTTTAAATCCGCGGGACTGGATGGAATCTTTCCAGGATTACTACAATGGCAAATCGGTCAAATAACAAAGTACTTAGTACCAATATACAGGGCGTGCATAGCCTTCAAATACATACCTATAACATGGAGAGAAGCTAAAGTAGTATTCTTACCAAAACCTGGAATAGACGACTACACACAAGCTAAATCCTTCAGACCCATCAGTCTAACGTCATTCCTACTTAAAACGCTGGAAAGACTAGTAGATCTTCATCTACGAGATGGAGTCTTAAAGAGAAAACCACTGCATCCTCAACAACACGCATACAGGAAAGGCAGATCAACCGAATCGGCCCTACACATGGTAGTGCATAAGATAGAATCAGCCATCACAAACAAATCGTCAACTCTAGCTGTCTTCATAGACATAGAAGGAGCCTTCGATAAAACTACACACAATAGCATAAACCAGGCCCTACAAAGATACGAAGTGGAACCGGTATTAACAAACTGGATTACCGAGCTTATCAGCAAAAGGGCGGTACAAATAGAAATGAACACCATAACTAGAGCAGAAGTGGTCAGAGGATGCCCGCAAGGGGGCGTTCTATCACCACTTCTGTGGAACCTAGTAGTGGATAGTCTCATTAGAAGATTAAACAAACAAGGCTACACAACCATCGGTTATGCTGACGACCTCACTATTCTAATAAGCGGGAACGCAGAAAACATACTATGTAAGGAAATGCGTTCAGCTCTCCGAATTGTGGAAGAATGGTGTGACGATCACAAGTTATCAGTAAACCCGAGAAAAACAGAACTCATCCTTCCTCATCCTTTTCACCAACAAAAGGAAGTTACCGCAACTTCAACTACCCAATTTTTTCAACACCAAACTCTCCCTATCAACACAAGTCAAGTATCTGGGCGTTATCCTTGACAACAAGTTGAACTGGGCGAGCCATATCGAGAATAAAACCAAGAAGGCCTGCATAGCTTTTTATCAGTGTGAGAGACTAATAGGTAAAAAATGGGGTCTCAACCCAAAAATAACACTTTGGCTGTACACTTCAGTTATCAGACCATCCATAACCTACGGCTCAGTTGTATGGTGGCCCAGAACACAACTGGCCACGGTAAAAACAAAACTCCAAAGCCTACAACGCTTAGCAAGCATTGCGGCAACTGGATGCATGAGAACCACCCCATCAATCGCCCTTGAATACTTGCTCAATCTAAGACCCCTACACCTCGCTATTCAAGAAGAGGCACAGGCGGCCGCACTTAGATTAAGAGCAAACGGATTATGGAAACAAAACATAGAAACACCACACTCAACTGTTCTAAAGGATATCTTTAAAGAAAACCCACTCTTTGAGGCACCTACGGATAGTATACAGTGTCATCATGTTTTCGATCGAAGATACAATATCCAACTTACAGCAGAAAAAGATGATAACTCTGGCACAAGAGAAGTAAGGATATACACAGACGGTTCCAAAACCTCACAGGGCACTGGAGCCGGTGTCTTCTCGAACGACCTAAACATCAAAATCTCGACCACCTTAGATAAACTCAACACTATATTCCAAGCAGAATGTATAGGTATCACCAAAGCTGCACAGGCGGTTGCAGCCAGAGATGTCAGAGACCATAATATCAAAATCGTCTCCGACAGTGCATCCGTACTTCAAGCTCTGCAAAGTAACACCATAACATCTGTCCTAGTACTGGAGTGTCACAATACACTCCAGTACATTGCAAACACAAACAGCATAACTTTGCAATGGATCAAAGGACATAGCAACTCACTAGGCAACGACGCGGCAGATGAACTAGCCAAAAGGGGTTCAAATGGAACGGTGTATGGACCGGAACCATTACTGCCCATACCCATGGCACAAATTAGAACATGGCTGCGTATAAAAACAGAGGAAAACCACCAAACAGAATGGAACAATAGTGTAGGCTGCAGGCAAACAAAGAATGCCATTCCGGTGGCTTCGAAGAAGCTTGCCCGCAACCTCACCAGACTAAACAGGGACGAAATCCGCAAAGTACTAGGTACTATAACCGGACACAGTCCTCTGAATAAACATCTATTTACCATAGGTGTGACGGATAGCCCTCTGTGCAGAGGCTGCATGGAGGCGGAGGAAACGCCACATCACGTGCTCTTGGAGTGCAGGAGCGTGGCCGATCAACGGGCACGTTTTCTCCAGTCTCCAAAATCACTACCGGAAGCTTGTAGTAACCTGAAAAGGCTACTCGCCTTCTGGAATGGACTAGGATGGCTGGAGTAAAGGAAGAATAATCAATCACGTACAATGGCCCAATCAGGAGGCTAAGTGCGGAAAATGCCCCGTAAAACTAACTAACTAACTAACTAACTATTACCTTTGTTTGTTCAGCTGGCAATTTCAAGTCGTCTTGTTACCTGCGAGTTTATTTGCCAAGTTTATGAAGAAGTTTTACCATCAAGGAAATTCACGTTATGATTGCGGTATTAAATCTAAGAGAGATATTGCTGTTTCTGTGTTTGAATGATAACAACAAACAGACGATATTTTTCTTAGCATTATGTTGTTTTTTTGCATTTTTGTTATCAATACTATCTTATAAGAATTTTAAGAGAATTCAGGCTCCCAAGTGAATTCCTGGCTGAGAATTCACTTGTGAACCGAGTTGATATTTTCTAGTATTTTTCTATTAAAATAAAGCCTTCCAATATTATTTATGTTTAAATCAGTACATACAGGTTATGTGAGTCTCTAAATATTATGTAACTAGCTCACGGCTTTGGTTTTAGCCGTTATATAACTAGCTCCTGCTGGTGGTTGTAGCAGTATGTTGCTCGGTTTGTCACAATAATACTTTATTCCCTAAGGAACACTGGAGTTTAAGCCAGTTTACACTGTTACCGCCTTCATGGATTCGAGGTGATATTAGCTCATGTTATTAATATGCAAGAGAACAATCAGAATAAATGTAGCCTTTTCCCGGGACGATAATTTAAAAAAACCACCTCATTGTATGAAGTACTATGGATAGATCAAGCTATATCTCTAATTTGTCTCATCCAAATGACATGATATATAGTTTAGACCTAACGCCACTAAACTATTGAATCCAAATCAAAATCTATTCAGCGGTTTAGCGTAATGCGCGCACGAACAGATAGAGACACAAAAATGCTAGAACTCTGCTCGCTTTTTTTCTGAAATATCTTCTTCTTCTGTTATAGTAAGTACTTCTAAATAGAATGGAAAATATTTTTTTTCGGTTTTACATGTTCCGCGTTAGCATAATTGACGAACCTTTTGAATGTGTACACGTAAGAACTAATGCTTATATATTTTTACCTAAATTTATCATTAGCTAGGTATATTTATTTTATTTTAAAAATCTTTAGTGATCATAAATATAAAATGGTACAAAAGGCGGACTTAATACTAATTGCATTCTCTCCCAGTCAACCTTTGGGAAAAAGAAACTTAATAGCGGATATAATGGAGATATATACTTAAACTTATCAGTTTAACATACAAATTACATTATGTACAGTATATGTATATTATCTACAAGCTGCCCCAGCCACACGTTGCTGTGGCTCAGCTATTATATGTTAAATAATGTATAGCCTATAGCCTTCCTCGATAAATAGGCTATCTAACACTGAAAGAATCTTTTAAATCGGACCATTTGTTCCTGAGATTAGCGCGTTCAAGCAAACAAACTCTTCAGCTTTATAATATTAGTATAGATAATGCAATATACCGAGATAGGTTGGCTCTAAGTCTAAGGGGAATTTATTTGAATCTTGTTATAATATAACAAAGTAATATTCTCCAGTATTAAGACCTCTTAGGTATACGCTATTGCTTACGATAAAATAATTCAATAATAATTGCGTTATCTCCACGCGACGGTCCTGCGAGTGTTCCGCGCCATCACATGAAATAGAACGGAAAGTTTAGCATAATCCTGCGATTTGCAAGGACAGCCCTGCCTTTTGAGGGTATCCCTCTGTGCAGATTACCCCGAAGGCTATGAGGGACGATTCCACTTTTATCTGGTGATGCAAGCTAGGGTTGTCAACTGGGGATTCGCGTGGTATAATTTTTAAAATTGCGTAAGTAACTATGTTACCGCTTTATTAGAAGTTGTCGGTCTCATGTACACAGGGGCGTGCATACCATATAGGCAATTAGGCAGTGCCTACCTCATTAAGAACCTAAATAATATACTACTAGTATTAAAGTTAATTTAGTTTAATTGGTTCCGTAATTCTATACTCAACCAAACTTCTATTGAGCACCCGCCCGGTAAGTTTTTCTTTACTACGTACAGTAACGGTAGGCAGTCTAAAGATTGCCTATTCGAAGCGAGCAGCGTTTCATACAACATAATTAATAAAAGTATTGGTCAATATTATACGGCCGCAATATAAAGTGCGCTCTTTGTCCGTGTAACGTTCTAAAACATGAGCTACGCAATTTAAAAGTATTTTAGTTTCCTAGGTAAGCAAGCTTACCTGCCGAGCGAGATAAACCGACGACCCCCGATCCTATATCTGTCTCACTCGGTTCTATACGCAATAGATGAGATGGATACGCTACCGCACGAGAGCGGATAAGTTGAACAAGTTTCGACTTTATGGCGATGTCATCACTTATGACTATGACTTGAGACGTATACCTACTGAAAAAAATGACCGCTAATCAAGACCGTTATTTTTCACTTCATTCAGAAGTCGTTCGCTCATATGCGGAGCCGAAATCTAACTACCTATACTAATTTATTAGAGATAATTGTTCTGTTAATGTGTTTGATGTCGTTTTCGAAGGTTTGTGGACTGTGTTTACTGCTTTTTTATCGTGGATGACGTGCTAGATCTTCCCCAGGCTTGGGGTCTCCCGGAATTTCGAGCTGTCGTCGTTAGTAAGTACCTACCTATATTTTTATACGCACTAAATCATATCTCTATTAATCTGCAATTGTCGATTTCTTAAGTGTTTTGTACCATATAAATCAGAAGTAGGTAAGAAAATCTAATAATATAATTTTGCACTAAATGGAATAAACATTCAAGCATTCCTATTTCTTATTCCTCAACCAGGACCAAGAGACCTTTTTTAAGATCCTGGAAAGTGTAGCAAGCAGATATTACCATGTAATGCTACCATCGGTAATTTGAATATTTCAGCAGATTTTTCTCTAAGCGTAATTACTTACATGCTAAGCTCTTTCATCATCAATGTTTTTAACCTATCAAGGATCCAAGATTGTAAGGCCTATCTTATTGCAGGATAGTAAAGTATTAACTGAAGGCAATTAAGCTGCAGAGACCATTCAAGTGGCAGAAAAATCCAGACCAACCTTTATTCAGTATTATTATGCGAAATACTAGTGATAAAAAGAAGAAACTTTGTATGGCTTAAATGCTGTTCTTGCTGTTTAACGAAACGATTTAAATATTTGGCGGAATATTCAGTTGAACAATAGTTTGGACTATTCTGCCTTATGAAAACCTCATGGATATAAATTGGTGAGTATCTATTATGATATATTTTTTGTTTTTAAACATAGAATGTGTAATAGTCATTTAAATAATATAACTAGCCAAACATGTTTAGCAACCAATATGGCATATAAAGATATTCCTTATAAACTAACAACATATTAAGAATTATTATATAATTATGAAACCATTGAAATGAAATAAATAAGTAGTAGGTATATAAGATTGATGCTTTATGTTCAATGATTATTTGTCTTAAAAGTGTGTTTTACCTAAACTAGTAACATAAGTGTATCTTATGATCAATTGAACATAAAGGGAATTCCCTTATTTATTATGTATTCTTTCGATTATTTCGACACATGAAAGCTTTTGCTGAACTGGTCCGATTTTAATACTTTTTTAGTACTCATCACTCAATTGCTTTTTCTCTTTTATTTCTAGTAAAATGTTTGAACTAGCTTACATTTCCTCCTTCAACTCCAACAACCATAAATATATTATACTATTTACACTAGATTACATTAATTAAAATGAATTTTGATATATGGTTATTTCAAATGATATGTACTTGCATACTGTGTACATTTACTATTCTTTTGTTTCAGCTTGTAGACAACTTCAATAATCTACATTCAAAATACATGAACAAATATATTTGTATATTCCCAGTGTAAAAACAAATTAACTGAACTTTTGAGAAAGAAAAAATCTAAAATTATTATCACAATGACATCATTCATTTAGGAGATGGTGAGTTTTGACTCTTTTATGTACAATAATTACATTATAAGAATTCTTAAAATATGAAAAATCATCATACAGAATGTCAATATCATAAGGATAATTAATGTTGGTGCTTGTGTTTTATAAGTGAAAATAAAAATATTTTTTAATTTCAGATTTAGATAGAAAAGAGAAAAAGCTTGCAGCTGTATTGAGTTTACCAGAATTAATCATCCCAAGTATTGTTGCATTGCCCGGCAAGTCTTCTTCAACAAGCTCTACACACTACTCCCCTATACCATCACCTTAAATCAATTGGTAGCTTTTTTATAATAAGAGATATTTTTGTAATTATTAATTTGAAATCAGACTTCGTTTTTTTTGTATTGTTGATTGTTGCATTAGTCACGAGACTAAATAGGATTAATATAATTAATAGTGTTAAGTTTGTGTTGTAAAAATAGCAATCATATAAACATTTTGATGGCACCACTTATAGATTTATATTAGTACCTAGCTTACTTAAGAATAATAGATATATTGCAGTGTTTATTTTTAAATGTGAATTACAGAATCCGGTAAACAACATGAATTTATTGAAGTTGTACCAATTTGTTTAATTGCAAAAGAAACCTTATCCAACAGAATAAAAAGACATTTATTTTCTGCTCAACTAACGTCATGGTACCTACTGATAAATTATTCGAGATGTTTGCTGGGCTAATTAGTAGCTATAAGACAAATACATGTTTAAAGTGTAGTGTAAGTGTTATGTTTAAAATATATTTATTAAATAAATTATTATGACAGTCATAGTTTGTTTTTAAGTATTGAAAGCGCTAGATTTGTTGAGCAATAGAAATGTCCAAATAAACAAATGTCATAAGCTGATAAGACTTTAAAAAGTGTCTTATACAAATTATTTGAACATTAAAATTACTCAACCATATCTATAGCTAGCTATATTACAGTACCTAATCCACATGAAGTACCTAAAGCTCAATAATTAGGTATAATAACTGAATTGAATATGATCTTGGTTAATTCTATAAAAATAACTTGATTGTTATAAAAAAGATAAATATTAACTTAAATGTAAAATATTGTTAATTTTAATAAATAGTTGTTTGCATTCATTACCAAACATTAGCCAATCAATCATATACTTATTAAAAACTATCAAGTGCTTTGTAAATGGCACAAATTAATTTATAAAATGAAATGTATGACATGATAGGGACGACTAAAGCGTAATAAATATTATAAAGCCTTTGTAAAATCCATAAAGCTTTTGTGATAGCCATAATAACCATACTTGATGCAGTTGACAAATACTTGTTTGATTTCAATAAGATTGCTTGTTCACGTCGCTTAATCAAGCACAACTTATTGCTAGAATCATGTTGCTTTGTGCGCTCGTATATAAACAAGTTTCTTGATACCCTCTAACATAATTTTGATTATTCCAACCCATTATTTTTTTCAGTGATGAAAAATGTAACAATGCCGCCGAAAAGTGCCTCCTTCCTTTAGTTCGTGTTTTTGTATTATAGTTGGCTTTATCACGCGCGCGCGACCGATAATTTAATTACATTAGTAATATCATTACAATATTATCTATTAAGATAGCATTTTTTTGTTGTTTTTTGTTAATTTCCTGTGTGAGTGTTTGTAGTGTACTGTGTGTAAAGAAAAAAGATGTTGATGAGTGTTTTTTGTTAAGAATAAGTATCGAAGTTATTCGAAGGTATTTAATATCGAAGGTATTTAATAATGGAGAAATTACAGTGTGCCGATTGTAAGGATTCGATTTGTGTACAAAAACTACGTACCTATCCTTTCGGACAATTTACGTTCATAGATAAATTAGAAATCGTTTCTTTTACTAGACCAACTCCAAATATCGAGCTTATTCAACGGAAAGGTAAAAATATCAGACATTTCAATACCAAATATTACGACAGTTATACTTGGCTAGCTGGTTGCCGCCATTCGAAATTATTGTTTTGCTTTCCCTGTCTTTTGTTTTCTACAACAAAGACGGTGTGGAATGATACTGGTTACGGTGATTTTAATAATTTAACAAACCTTGCTAAGAAACATGATCAATACGACAAGCATTAGTAAATGACGTACTAGAAATTTATTTACAAAAAGACAGATGAGTTGATCTTGTTTATAAATAAAATAAAATTTAGAAATATAATACATAAGTAATACGAAAAGGTTCGATCGAATCGACACAAACTGCAACAACATTTTTTTTTTTTACTCAATTTACCTCAGTCAGTGTATTATTACTCGTATAATTATTTATACCCGGTATTCGTAAATCGTGAGTGATGATGTGAAGTGACAAAAAACTTATAACAACAACAACGGCTTTTCTAAAAGCCTGAAAAAACCTGCAAAAAAAGTGGTAAGTGAATTTATATCCATATTACCTACCAAATATTAGGAATTTTTAAATGATAAGCGCAACTACGACTTGTTAGATCTACAGTGCCTACCGCGCTGGAAAACCAATGCACGCCCCTGCATGTACAGTGTTATCCCAAAAATGAATTACAAGACTAGAATCTGTCTGTAATAATAATTTGAATAATTTAAATGTGTGTTTGGGAAGCATCACGCCTCTGGTAGTTGGTTAGATTCTGAAACTGTTGTATAGAAATACACCATTTACAAATTATTGTACTTATGTATACTTTTATTTTACGTATGTGAAAATACTCTGTATTGTATAAGGGCTATAAAAATGCAATAGGTGCAGCCAAACTTTAAACTCTAAAAATGAAATGGTATCTATTACAATAGCATAAAGCAGGTCAAAATATCAAAGTGTATAGCTGAATGTACTGTCGACTGTACTAGCCATATCTGTTAGTTATTCTTTTTATCAATAACCTAAAAAAGATGTCATTTTGAAGACAACAACAAAGTTAAACTAATTAAAAACCAATTACACAGGCGATTACTGATATTTATCAAATGTCACCTTAAGTTAACTATATTTCAAACTAACATTTGTTTTATTTTAAAAGACTTGTATGTATATTTAGTTCCTAGACATATATCCAATCTTTCAACAGATATTGACTGATTTATAAAGAAAGTAAAAGCTCTTATAATAATAATATAAGAAAAATTATCAGGATAACCTAACATAAGAAGTTAACAACATAAACTCGCTGACGATTTTGAAAAGACTGTGATTGAAAATTGATTATATATTTTATGGAAGAATAAACTCACTCAAAATAATCTCTTATCTTTAATTAATTTATTTCCTTTTTCTCCATTCACAAGAGAAATTATTTTTGTATAGAAGTAAGGCTGTTTTTTGTGTACATTCTGTTTTCCCTGTAATAGTTGTTATGTGCAATATACACTACCCGTTTACAGTTACACTGGAAGTTTCTTTTTTCCATATTCCAAATTTTAAATTTGAAGCGTTCGAAGCCGCAGAGAACAATAGTTTGTGTAGAAATACTATTGACTAAACGCTGCTTCTACAGCAACCCTATTGATAGAGATGGCCTGTATGTCCATATGAGTTGGGGTGTTAAGAATCAATTATGCTAATAGATATTCCAGCCGATCTTTATCAGTCCATTAAAAGTTCCGCCCTGACAATTAGTCATTTCACTTATTACTTATAAATACAACAGTGTTGCCATAGTATTATAAATTAGTGAATTGTGGTAAAAAAAAATCTTAAGACATTTGTGGGCCGATATCATTTCAATATGCCAACTTCGGTCAATGATGTCGATTCAAAAACATGCACTTTTGTATTGACCGTTGAAGGATTTATAAATATCGCAGGATTAAAAATAACATATAAACGTAAAGCATATCTAACTGTAAAAAACTAAAAAATTCTCCATTGATTTTCTGCTTTAATTTTTTTTTATTAGAATTAAGTAGTCTGTAGTTCGCTTACTAATATCTTAATTTTTAAAGTGCAATAGCGCCTTAGTATGTAACTTTAACTGTTACTTACTGTATTGCTTCATTGTGTTGGTTGTTCTTATTAAAAATAAAACCTTTTTTTTATTTTTTCATTTTAGAATATTTGTTGTGTTACTAGTTATATGTAATTTGTTACGTATTCTAACTTTCTGTGGTATATTAAAAATAACAAATAAAATAATAAACAAAGATATATAATAGTTGAGATAATTTTACATATTGTGCTAGGTAAAAGTGCTGTCGTCTGCATATAGGTAGGTAAATGGATTTCTTTTATTTTATGAGCGTTCTGCATGCATGCAGAAATATTTTGCAATAATTTTCGGAATAAAATATGTTGTGGAAAAGTACAATAGATGATTTCAATTCGAATGCGGACTGTGTATTCGAAATTTCACTTTCTGTTAATTGAAATTTAATTGGTTTATTAAATATCATATTCAACCATTATTAATATATTGATTTACTTAAATCATAGCAATAAATTTTACAGATATTTTTAAACGATAACTGGGATCCACGGCCTGTAAAAACGCTGTAATTCAATAATTATAAATATAAAATATGTTAGGTATTTAAAAAAGACAAGACATTTTTATATTCTTCTGTATCTCAGTAGTCAGATTGTCAAAATCAGCTAAGTTTCCGGAACAATTTATTATCATACTATCTTTTACTTTGTTACTTTTATTGTTATTGCATGCTCATATAGAAGTTACTCAGTTTAATATACGAGTATATTACAAAATAAAGTATCCACTAAAGCTCAAGTATTCAGGCGGGAGATCTGCAAGAAAGTAACAAGCTGTCATTAAGGTCCAACTCGTTAAGGTCCAATGAATGCTTTCAAGTTGGTCTTGGTATTAGATTTTTCAGTTTCCCAGGACCTTGCATGGAGTCCAAATACAACACGTTTGTCACTGAAGAGTAATTGACTTAATTGCAGTGTGTAACTTTTCACGATTTAAATTATTTCATCGCATTCCGTAACTGAGCTATTTATGTTGTTATTAACGATACATGATACACGAACCTATTATGTACGCGGTATCAAGCTAAATTTCCTGTTACTCATAATAAAATTTAAAGGTAAAAATGTTTTTTTTTTATTCGGAAATAATTTTCGTCATCGTTTTTCACTAGCCAGTTAAGGTATCACAGTGTGCCCGTCAGAGCTTGACTGTCATTTGACGTCCTGTCGTCGTGAGGAAGAAACCGCCCAAATGAAGGGAAGATCGAATTGAAGGGAACACCATCTTGTTCCGGTGAATGCTGCCGCTTTTCCGAGACCGAGGCAAATGTTGGCACGAAGAACATCGAGTGGTTTTAGTCAGTACGCGTATTTTCCCAGCTAAGGAATATGCATAATACATTTTCCATTCGAGAAACAAGGTTGTTTAATAGCTTAAAGCGTTTCCTAAACGTTTTTCTAAATTTCACTTTTATATGCAAAAATCTCTTTAAGATGTAAACATATCTATTAAACATAATAATCCTTAAACATATTATGTGATGATCTTTTAATTTAATGACACATTCTGTATTGCACACTTTAACAAAAAAAAACAGTTTATAAAAAAATATTATGAGTCAGAAAAATATGCATAATTTAATAGAGTGCTTTTTTGTTTGTATATTGGTCTTATATACCTACAACATAAATTATTTATATGAAAATAAGCTCTTAAGAAACCTCTGGATAATAAACACAGGACAATATATTATGTTAACAACTGTTAAGTAAACTCAAACAAAGTGGTTGGGTGTTGCGACAATAGTTGTATAACATCATATTTTGTAATGTTTTGGGCTGTTCGTTATCTACTTTAGACAATTAAATCAGTCGTATTTTGTATACAAATTTGTACAAATTTGATTTGTGCGAACATGTATATATATGTTTTCTTTTTACTACTAAAGACGCAACGAAAAAGAAAGAATATCTGAAAAGAAGTTCGATGAAATTATCAGACTTCATTTCAACGTCGCGATAAAAAGCTTAGGTATCAAATCGCCTCTAATCAAACTCTTCCCTTACTTTTTTTTTAATGCTAAATGCTCACAAATCTAACTTAACCAAGCACGTATAATAATTCTATGTTTATATTATTACTATTAAGTTATTATTCGTTCTACTTAAAATACATTGACTAGGTCTAATCTGTGACCTTTAAATAAAATAGTAATAAGAGAAAAAGTTTGATATGGGACGAGTTGCCTCGTAATTACTATAAAATTTAAAGTCCAAATCTTTGAAAGGGTTGAGTGTTAGTTTTTTAATGTGTAAGCATTACTTTTTTTATGATAGACCTGCACTCTGCGACAATAAATTCTGTAGTAAAATCTTTACTTTACGTGTCCATCCAAACCAGTTCGTGTTATCTCAGTATCTAAGCTGCTTAATACGTTTATAGATTTATACATCAAATCTGTTGTTTTGATTTTTTTATCGAAATATCTTTCTACTCGTTCTATTTGTCTCTATGTTTGGAATTTCAGACCCGTGCGCATATTTTATGCGTAAAACAATAAAAAAGTGAACTGATTTTCCGCATACATAGTGTTAAAATTAATAATCGTAATATTTATAAATTACGTGTCACGTTGTTTGTCCCCGATGAACTCCTAAACTACTTAACCGATTTTGATCAAACTTCGTAGCTATATCTTATTTGATCTAACTTAAAAGATAGGATAGGTTTTATTTTAATTTATAATACAGCAACGCGTGGCTGGGTCAGCTACTATATTATAAATTCCAGCTAACAAGTCAGCAAACTTATAACGTTATAACGTAACAGAGCTTTAAATAACTCATTTCTGTCAAGGGACGGAGATCAGGTGATTAATCATTGCCACTTGTTTTGTATAGTCTGGACTATCGAGCATAAATCGCTTGGAGCGGCCATTTCCTTTGCTACGGACGTTCGGACGGAGACGTCCTTCCGTTTTGACACCGTTGTAATTGTCGTGAGAGTCCAGCCATCGCGCCTGTTCCTCAAATGAATGAGTTATCACCTCTTCCGTCCCTTTTATTCCTTTGGTGTAGAAGAAGGATGGCAATAATTTAGAGTTGTCAGATACGTTATTGATGGAGCGGTACCAAATGGTCAATCTCTTTGTTGTGAAATAATGTTGGGTGGATAACTTTGTGATTTTCTAGATACATGAAATAAGTTTTAAGTGTTGAACTAATTGCAAATGGTTATATGCTGTTAAAAAAAATTGGTTGTTTGTAAAGTCAGTTTACGGACGATAATTTTACGTAATAGCGTCATAAGAAAATATTTAATGCAATGCATATTTTAATGAAATGAATTGAATTATTATCACTGAATTAGTATTGTTTTCTATAATACAAAGAAGGAGTTAATTGAAAATATTTTTTTTCGATATATTAACATTAAGTTGTTGTAAGAAACAATGAAAACCACATTAACTTTTCACTTCATGAAGTGGAAGAGGGATAGATGTGTCACAAGTCGAACGCTTAGGCCGATCGTGCCTCTCTATCGCTTATTCCGCGCTCTCGCTTGCACGCTCGGCTCAGGCGGAACATTACACTTTTTCACGCGTGCAGTCAGCGTTCATCGATTTATAAGACGTTATCATGTCAAAAGTATGCTTTTCCCTGTCATCTTATAAGTGTTGACAAAGTACGTAAAATAAAAAAGAAATCTGTTTTTACAAATTAATTTAAAGATGTTAAATTTCCAATAGATAATTTTTCAGAAGACTGAATTCAAGAATTACCTGTACGTCATCTGTTTTTCCTGAATACTTATGATTGATTTCGTTCTACCAAACCATTTAATTTAAATGATTATGTTACAATATAAATGCAACGAATCATTGCAGTTCCTGACGTTAGTTAACTTAAGTATTTTAAAAGAACGAACGCGTACATCATTTTACAATAGTTAAACAAGGCGTAACCAATTGAAGCGTATTAGTCACGCATTTGGTAAAGCTAACCAAAAGCTTTTGGTCGTGGCGTTGCCAAGACTCAACATTAAAATCAGTACACTATACATCCGAATTTAGAAAAATTATTCCTAGCTCTTACTTTGAGATATTCAACACAAAATAAATTTTTGTATTATATTATATTTTGCATAAGACGTATAGAGGCATAAATTAACAAATTATAGATCTTTTTATACTATCTTTGTCGTGTATGAAATCAAATAATAATGACTGTCGACAGACACCGGACTAGAGCAGATATTTTTATTTTTTAAGACTGTCTTTACAATGGCTGTTGTTTCCTATTGGTCCGAATATTGCAATAGCCGTTTAGCTTTAAATACACAAGTTAATGCAAAATCTTATTCAATTTGCATTATTATTACTTTTTATTATGTTCGTATGTGTCACATATACTACATTATTTCAAACGTAAAGTTGAACATTATCAAAAATTTGATAAATTTGTTTTTAGGGTAAATAACTTTATAGAAGATTAGAAAACACGTAATAAAAAAAAACTCGAGTAGGATATTGAAGTTTTTTATAAGTTCTCGATGTCACTAACACGACTTGGCGATGTTCACTGCCGCACACAAAATCGAATTCGTGACGGGAACGAAATGTTATGACGTGTCAATAAATGCTTAACATCAATTATACGCGTTTTAAAGCATGGGGTGCTGTTGATTAAACTTAAGTGGGACATTTCACACACTCAATTTGTAACTTAAATAAAAGTCACTTTACAAGCGTTTTGTTGTTTTAATCTGTAAATCTAAGACCACAGTGGTTGGTGTGTTTGTCTGTCCGCTCTTTTTCCCGCTCATTTTCAATTGTATCAATTAACGTTACCATAGCAACGCATTAACCACAAGTAGTTCGTCTACCGGACGCTAGATAGCGCTAACGGAAAAATATGTAATAATAGCAAAACACTTAAAGATTTTGTCCAACTGATTATTGAACTGAAAATCTGATTATTGTAAATGTTAAAAGATGTGTTTCATTAATACTTAAACTGTTGTTATTTACTCTTCAGTTACTATGACTATTTTTTTATAAGTATGGCTTCTAACCAATATAGAAATATAGAAACAGTAGAAGCAATACTGTGTGAGTTTATATCTACGACGAATTCGCATCCAGAGTAATGTCAAAAAAAATAACAATAAGTGTTTAAATATTGTTATAATTTAAGACATTGATTGGGTTATAAAGCAACGGAATATATTTTAAGGTAATAGTAAGTATGTGCATATGAGTTGTATCTGGTATTCTTTTTATACTCATTACGCTTTTTATTAAGTACTTAAATAATAAACCATAGCTTATAATTTATGAGAGCACTTCAGCAGTTTTTACTATCGCGGGCTGCGGTATTTTAATTGGTATATTTCATCATCAAACTTATTCTTATTTTTATATTTATTTTACTTTATATCTATACACTTGAAATGTCGGTATAGTTAGTTATGCAGATTAAGCGTTCACAAAACGAAAATCTTCGAAAGAAAATTTGCATGTTTATCGCCGGCATTTTTCATTTGAAACTCAATCCGAATATAACAGTGTTTGTATCTTGAAAGACCACAAAGCCATGATTTCTAAATGATGGCTGCAATAAAACTGTTGGAACGATGACATACGTAAATAAGTATTTTTTAAGTTTAAATGAGTTATTACTTCAACTAAAAGAAAGGTAAATAAATTACGTATATCGATACACGTAGAAAGTGGTTTAATATTTTCGGCAATGCTTGCGTGATTTCCTGCAAATGACGCTTAAAGTTCTCTTTATAATAGTTCTCTCTATATATAGTTCTCTTTAGACGACTGTTTGGTGCAACGGTAGCGATCCTGCCTTTCGCACCGACGGTCCTGGGTTCGAATCCCGGAAGGGGTAAATGTTTGTATGATGAATACTAGCATTTGTACCTGAGTCATGGATGTTTGTATATATTTTTATGAATATTACTTATTTATGTATGATATATGTATGTCTATCCGTTACCCTAGTATCCATAACACAAGCCTTAAAAGTGCTTACTTTGGGCTAGGTTAATTGGTGTAAATGTTGGAAATATTTATTTATTTATTTATTTATTTATAATAAATAGTTAAAACAGTTCAGTGCCTTTTCTCGTCTGTTTGTCAACCGATTTTCGAACCGAAAATCCACCCCTGGGCTACCACTAGTTGTAATAAATGAGATTTCGCAATGCTTCGACTTCTAAGGGCTGAGTGTAAGTTTTTAAATATGCAAGCTCACTATCGCGTTTGAGTTAAGGTTTTAAATTTAGAACATATTTTCGAAGCATTAAGGTCTAGCACACAAATATTAACGCAGAAGATAACGTTTGCATATTTATAAACTTATCCACAGGCCTTAGTATTGAGTAAAGTTTTAGAACACTAAATAGTTATATGTGACCAAGAGACACTTTCAAAAGCAACATTACTCATTTAAGTCTTGCATTAACAATACAATTGAAATATATAAATCTTTTGAATCCGATGACTTAATACGATATGTAAATAGTAATAAAATATAAACTAAAACATCTGCACAAAAGTGTGGGCCTGCTAAATGGGTCGTGAGGAAGATTAAAAAGATTGGGAGCTTAGGGTCATAAAGGTCCCTCTTAAATTTAAACGCCGTATATTAAAGGCGATCAACTGTCACGTACAAACATCCCGTTCGCACTTTACCATAGACGTTTTAATCCTGCTCTTGAAATATGTTCTGAACCCTCCGGTTGTGCAATTTTTGTCTATGCACGTCAAATGTACAAACTTTTTGTATGGGGAACTTAATAAGATGTCGTATAGTGTTGTTTGACTTTCACAGAGATCTTAATAGGATAAGAAAACAAAGAATTAAGATAATTCGTAGATAACAGTAGCCAAGTTGCTAATCTGGAGAAGTTTGGAATAACTCTCTTTGACAGAAAGAGAGAAAGAATAAAATTCAGTTATTTTTAGTAAAACTCGGGAAATAGTACTTACAGTCTTAATATTTTGTTTTATATTAGTTTTTTAAGCTATTTTTACTGGAGCAATATGTTGTTGAGTTTTTGGGATCAAAACCTCCATGTGTCATTGACTAAAAACAGTTGCAGTTTTAAATCAGATATCACACACAACGTAGAATAAATCTGTATCTTAAAGATTTTTGTCTTTTTTAATGTAGCTTTACTATATTGTTAAAACTGCTAACTATGGATGTTTAAAGAATAATGTTTAAAAATATAGTCACACTTAAACCAGCATTGTCACATTCAAACCTCTCATCGTGAGCTGCGCCTGACATGGTAAGTCCCCGTAGGGCAGGGTTACGAAAATTAGACCCCGGGGAGGGTATGCATCTAACCTGCATTTGCACTGGTGAAAGGTGTTATGCAATACTAACAATCTTGTATATAAACGGAAATAAAATTATTACAAAAGCGAATAGGATGCAAGAAAATATCCTTATTTCTTTCACTTAGGTATTCCTACTGTATTGTCAGCTAAAACCTGTCGGCTATTTTAATTAATAGCCACATTTTCTTAAGTACTGTTATTACAGAAATATTACCTTAATAATAATATATTATTTTCATCACCATTTAGGATGCAGTCTCGTGTATAAGTTAACATCACCATAAAAATTCAATCCAATCCAAACTCGCTGTGAAATTTGACAGCCAGTTCGTAATAACATCTTTGTATGGAAGAAAATCTGCCTTTGCGAAGTTGATTGGACGCATGTGTATTTTGACCCGGATTGAAGATATCACATAAATACATTACCAATCAGACTTGATTCCGATTATCCCTTGTTACTACGGAACAATTTTTCGTAGAAGTATTTATCGAAGAAGCAACAAAACCAACAGAAAAGCAAAAACTTCACATAAGTACAATACATACAATATTTAAATAATAGAAATATAAAACATATATATAATAAGGTGGTAATATCGGACTCTTAGAATTTAAGTGATCTATCTAAAAATGCAATTTGATATATATAAGAGTAAAGACTTCTATTGTTATAGTTCTTAAAATGGTAACTTCATCGCTTAAATACAATGAAATGCTTTTTGACATAAAATCAGCATAAATAAATGTTATTAAGTGAGTCATTCATTTGTAAAAGTTGCTTTTATAGGACATTTAACATGGTTTCAGCATACCGCAACTTTAGAAGTAGTTGGATTAGGTATTCAAAAAAAGGTTTTCTCACACAAATCTAGTGTGGGAAAACTTTTTTTAGATTAGGTTACTACTTCTAAAGGTGCGTTATGTTGATACCATATTGTTAAAGAATGGGAAACGTCAAGATTTAATAAAATTATGAAAACAGAAACACTTTCGGTATCCGTAAAAAGGATTTAATATAAATGAGTGGACGCGAAAGTGTAAGAACATGTTACTTATTTGTTGTTGTAAGTACTGTAAAAATTGTAAGGTTCTGTACAATAATAATAGTAAAATTGAAAATTGATTTTGTCACGTACAAAATATCGTAGGGCCACCATTAGATTAAACAGCAATAAGTCTAAAATGCTTTTGAAATGTGCATGTCACGCTCCATTCAATTCCACATCGTCCGTTCGCAATGAAGTTATCATGGAACCCAAGGGGCGCTACGGGGGGGTTCGATGCCAAAAAACTAACACGTAACAGAATTGCATTGCATTAGGGTGGCGAATAGTGAATAATGTACGACTGTCTTATTCACAACTAAAAGTTTAAACTCCCTCTTTGATTCGTACAATTGTTGGGTGAAATGATAAATGTACCGTCTGCCACAGCAGCGGGTTAGTTTATTATCAGATCTTGAACACAATCCGTGGATTAACTCGACACACCTTAAAGGAAGTTGACGTTTTTGTTTTCACGCTACTTACTCGATATAAGAATACTACAACTGTCAAATTATTTATATTTCCAATTATAGTATCAGAAATGTGTTAATTTTATACATAAAAAATGTTTTATAACCGTTAATTTCAGGTGGGATTAGAGTTTGCCATGTCCAAGAATTTTTTTTTTGTCTTTTCAAAGCACTTCTTTATAATATGCTTCTATTGAACCAGATCACTGCAGCCCGTTTAAATACATTTACTGGTCTGAGAATTCCTTTAAATTTAAATTCCTAATATTCGTTAAAGTCCATTGTAACGTAGCAGTGTAATAATAGTAACGCATTAATTTTTAAATTGAGTTGTTCAACATCAACAGCCATTCGATGTTATCACTATTGGCGCACAGGCTTTCTCTGTGTATGACTATGAGGAGAGTTGGCCATAACATAAACCAATGCGTAGGCCCAGTGGGAACTGCAGATGCAGCCAGGTCCAAATTCTTAACGTGCCATCCAAAGCACGGAGGAGATTCATGATTTTTAATCATCAATGCTATCTTATATAAGTATGTTTTATTTTATGAATGTTATTTGATCTGCACTTAAGTTGTCCAGCTTACTAGTTCAGTCAGCCACATACTCGTAGTTGGCTGTTAGAGATCTCCTTTAGAGATAAGCCCACAATATATGTTAATGTACTGTATATGTACCTTTTTTATATAAAAATACTAGAACAATGGTAGACAATAATTTGTGAGCCATGTCGATTTTTATATTATTTTTCCTATTTAAATTTATCACACGGAGGTGATATCAATTTTTGCATAGTCGGTGATCGTCCGTTTCTCCTCAAGTTACTAGTTATGGATATTTAGTTATTGCTAACTTACTCGCACTGTCGAGCTCGACAGTAAGATTGAATGTCACAGTAACGCTCAACTGAACTGTGCTATTGCAATGATCTAAACGATCAAGTTTCTCATAATAGCAACACACTATAATTATTTCAGTCACCTTTAATATAAACAGTTTTTCAAGAACTACTTCTGATAAACAATAATGAGATCTACTTTTTGCAGCAAGTCAAGCTCAACGCAATATTCATTAATAAATCATGAGACCAGCATTCCCAGAAATCTATAACAAGAAATATCCAGTACAGCCTATACGAGTGAGTTCCTAAAATTTGTTAAAGTGATCATTCCATAATTACTTTTAATTATTCTTCAATGCACTCGTACCCGTCAAGTGTGACTTTTTCACCAATTGAGTACTTGGAAATGATGGAATTGCTAAGAAATAATTTACATACAATGAACTTTATTGGGTTATTCTATAATTTTATTATTAAAAAGCTTTTGCCTGCGACTTCGCTCTCGTTGATGTAGACTGCTGATTAAAAGTTATATTCCTGTCTCTCGAGAACAGTACCTTTTTCTGGATGAAAAGTACCCTTTGGCCTCTTTTGTACCCCTGACAAAGTGTGTGCATCAATTTCATTGTAATTGCTTGTGTAGTTGTTACACGTTCACTGTAACAAATAAACAATCTTACTTTCGCATTTATAATATTTAATAGGACTAGTTTTTGACATTGTTTGTGATTAAGCGATTGCTCTTTAAAATAATGTAAGTGAAGCTGATGTATTATTGTTAAAAAAAACACACAAAATAATTGAAATGTTAAGAGGTCTGAGCTTGAAGACTTTTACTAAATACTCATTCAATTCATGACCAAGTTGCTATTTTGTAGTGTTAGTTTCTGATGTAAATAACATTATTATTTTCTGTTTAATATGATCTTCAGTTCCATTTTAAACGCACTTTTAGGTAATTACTTATAACATAATGCTGTTTTTTAAAGCATGTTAAAACTTTAACATGCTTTATAAAACAGCCTTTAATTAAAGACAAATGAAGACGAACTTTATGAAGAAAATCTAATAAAACCCGAAAGTGTTCAAAGTCGCTTCTCAAAGAGAGTGCCACAAGACCAATGAATAGTGTAACTAATTCCGATTCTCGATCAGCAGATTCTTATGAGTTCCATCCGACATTGTTTCAGGAGCTGAAGAAAAAGTTCGCTTAGGACAAAGGGGTGAGGCATTTACACTCGGTTTTAATCAATGAACTTCAGAAGCGAGACCTATCGCCACAAAGGAAATTACTGAGTCGTTGGAGGGCTTATTCCAGAATGAAGTCTGGGATTGAGTTACAAGTGAATACCCTAGAAACCATCTCTGTTTATCGAAATGATGAGGTAAACCAGGTTCTTGATTCTGCTAATGTTAACGTAACAATCGTATCTTCTTGACGCAGTTTTTGTTGCTAAAACAGGCAGTGACAAATAAACAAATATTATTAATTTATTAAAAATGTTTTTGCATTTTTATTTCATCCTTTAGAAACAAGAGCTGCCAAAGAGCAAGAATAGGCTTAAAGCCTATTGAGATAAGAATGCAGAATCGAAGCCCAGAACTTAAAATGATGTATTCACTGACTATTTCAACCTAGGTAATATTTTGTGTAATATGTTGTAAGCTGCTCTTCGAAAAGATCTAGTTATATATGTTCTGTTTTTATTTGTTACACGGAAACTTGAGAAAAACGAAATTTTTGTCTTCTTCTTATAATTAGAAAGATTTTTTGTATGTGAATGTACCTGCGAAATGCATTGTTATGGAGCTATTATGGACCCATTTCACCAATTTTCATGTTTTCATTCTGAAGTCACAAATAAAAAAAAATTAAAAAAATATTGAAAATTTCAAATTTTAATTATTAAACACTGTGAAATATAAGAAGCTGCCTGTAAAATAAAATAGAATACTGTTTTTTGCACATAAAGTTAGGTCTGTTCCTAGCAATTATCGATTTTTTAAAATACAATTATTACAATCATAGTTTATCTATATCTGGGAACAACTTCAAGCACATGTTTTGAAATTAATATGTCTGTTATTTGTAATATGTAATTTTTATCATGACAAGGGCGAATAATCAACAGATTACGATGAGCCGATGACTTACACGACCGGGCGCAGCTGCGTGCTTTCATAAAGTTTGACAATCAATGTAATGAATAAACCTTATTTTTAACTTTTTTTATGAAATTTGCAAATCCTTTGGAATGTTCTTAGCAGTAGGAGTAAGTATTTAGAGTAGACATATGAACGTTGCCAGGAAGCAGTGGTAGAACCAAATTACTTTTTTGTATCTATTAAAATTTAGGTTAGGTAACGGGGATTGGGTAAGCTAATGTAAAATGTTGCATATTTTTTTATTTATGTATGATGTATATTACTAAGTACTTTTCTATTTTTAGGATAATAATATATTAGGTGACGCTACAACACAGAAAAATAAAAATTTAAACCAATATTGAGTATTTGAGATAAAAAAATATGCTTAAGCGTTAATACAGTACAGTAATTATGAAAATAACAAGGCAAGATTATTGACGGCTAAAAGCAATACTGGGAAATCGTATGATGGACTGGTTAGCATTAACAGTAAATGGGTTACTCTATGGTGTCTTAATAAACAAACAAAATAATTACAAAATGAGTACTTAAATATCATTACAAATACAATGATAAATTATTTTTTAATAATATAAGCTTTTCGACGTTGTTTGGGTATAATTTTAAAATTTAAAAGAGAAGTGCTTTTAGTATTCTGCGAACGTAAGCTTACGCAATCCATAAGCAATTCACAGATGAGTTCCTATAGTAGATTCGTTTCGTAATGCAGTCTATATCTAGTCTTTTGTCCCGATTGTAGTTGGTAAAACGCAAGCGTTTACACGAGCTGAAGCAATAAATAAATAATTTTATTTTCTAGTTGGTTGAAATATGATTTTGAATTTTAAGGGACACTACCTTAATAACGGTTTTGAAAGTTTGATAACGTAACAATTAAATCAATTTTGCCATTGTGTAATAACATGAGAATGGTAAACAATATCTAATTCAATCGATAAATGTATGTACAATAAAAATACACAAGAATGTCTTTTCCTTTAAAAAATTAAATGAAATGTTTAATTACACAGTGTGTCCCAGTAAAAAGGATACAGGGCTATATGAATCACCTCCATTTATATTCCGCGATTATTCGTAGTGTTTGATTTATACATTTTCTTGTGACGTAATGGTGTCCAACTTATCCTAATTGTTTGTGTTTATGTAAGTTTTATTATTAATCTAATTTAGGGTAAAAATTGAGTACTTTATCGGAATAATTTATGTCTCTGTTAAAAAATTATTCGAAATCACGAAAAGGGGGTGATTAGACTCCTGATGCTCAAACTCTAGACTCAGCTTTATCCTATTTATAATTAATTTTCACATACTTCTATTCTTAATCTCCCATTGTCAAGGGCTCAGACCTTCTCAATGGATTTTTTTTATTTTTTTTTTTATTTTATTTATTAGTATGGACCATCAACAGAGTTTACATGTTCTTATACTATACGGGAAAAAATGGATAACTGTAATTAGGTGCATGCAACTCTACTTAAAGATGGCCACAGCATGCGCCATTAATAATTAGGTAACAGTCAGTGTTGCTAACTTAACTTAAACTTATTATATTTTAAAACAATTCAGGATTTTTCCCCTGAAAACTGGTGAGCTGTTTTGAAACAAGTCCATAGTTGTATCTTTATTGACGAATTCCCCATACAATCTAGCTAGCCTAGCCAATAGGGAGTGGTGTCCCAAGTTAGTCCTATAGGTTTTGTGTGTAAGTAAGGGTGCTGGATAGCGAGGCAAACGTGGAGGAACCCTAAATTTTACCTGTTCCAGCAAACCTGGACTATGCAAAGAACCATTTAGAAGATTATACAAAAATAACATATCATGCATCCTGCGTCTGTCGGTCAATGACACCAAATTGTAACTCCTGAGTCTATCAGCATATGGTGCTCTTTGATAATAATTATATCGTGAGTGTGACAAAGTGAAACGCCTCTGTACACTCTCTATTCGATCCTTATAGATCTGATAATGCGGATTCCAAACTACAGAACAATATTCCAGCCTACTTCGGACAAGGGCAACAAATAACAATTTTTTCGTGTTCAACTTTTTAAAATTTTTCGTCTGTCGTATGACGAATCCTAACATTTTTCTTGCTGATCGACATATGTTATCAATGTGCTGGTCGAAACGAAGCTGCGAATCAATTGTAACTCCTAAATCACAGATTGACTTAAGCTCCTGAAGTACAACTCCATCAATGCTATATTTAGATTGGACTAGGTTACGCTTCCTGGTGAACTTTATGTGAAAGCATTTTTCTGTGTTGAGTTTCATGCAATTTTGTAAGCACCATTCGGATAACCTGTTTATATCTTCCTGCAGAGCTCGAACGTCCTCAAAACTATGAATTTCTTTACAAAACTTCAAGTCATCAGCAAACATAAAGCATTTTGAATTTACTAAGCATTTGGGTAAGTCGTTAACATACAGGTTGAATAAAAGAGGACCCAAGATGGACCCCTGTGGAACACCAGATTTTGCGAAGTATATATCAGAAACATATTCCTTGACCACTACACATGCTTGTCGTGATTCGAGATAAGAAGTCAACCAAGACAAAACAGAACCACCAAATCCGAAGAAGGAAGACAGTTTCCGCACCATCAATTTATGATTAACCATGTCGAAGGCCTTTGAAAAGTCCGTATATATAGCATCCACTTGTGTACCAGAATCCACGGAATCAGTTAAGGTATCAACAAACTCCGTCATATTTGTTACTGTAGACCGAGAACGTATGAACCCATGCTGGGAGTCAGTGTAAGCCTGGCGGACATGATTCAAAAGTACAGGATACAACAATCTTTCAAAGACCTTCGACAGTACTGACAGGATTGATACAGGCCTATAATTTTGAATTTTGTCTTGACCTCCTTTTTTGTATATCGGAACTATTCTCGCTCGCTTCCACTGTTCCGGAAAAATGCCAGTCCTGAGAGACTCGTTAAAAATCAAATCAAGTGGAAGTGACAATGGCGCAGCACATCTAACAACAAATGATGGAGGTATATTATCCGGACCGCTGCCTTTGTGAATATCAATTCTCTGCAATACCCTTAATATCTCTGATCTAGAAAAATTTAAGGAACAGAGAGAACTTCCCAACGACTCCTCGTGTACACTGTCAATCGAAGAATCATCACCGCTATCATTGTAGATTGACGCAAAATACTTAGCGAATAAATTACATACATCAACCCCTTCGACAGCCACCTGGTCACCTAGTACCATCCGAGAAGGATAAGTGTTGGGCTGCTGTCTGATATTCTTCAAATGTGTCCAAAAATATTTGGGACTTTTTGCTATATTTGATTCAACTGACGCAATATATTTATAATAACATTCCTTAATTTCTTTCTCGGTTTCTCTACGAAGTGTTTCAAATTTTATTTGGTAGAGAGGATTGTGGTATTGTTTCATTCTTTTCCTGTATTTGTTTTTCTCCCTTAATTTAAATATCAAAGATTTAGTAAACCAATATGGATATCTTTTATCTTTTGGTTTATGTTTGGGTACATGTTTATCTATAATTTCTTGTAATATCTCATAGAAGAGAGACACCATACTGTTGACGTTATTACATGCCATTAGTAGCTCTTGCCACGGTATTGTATCCAGATCATTAATAATTTTAATATAATCAGCTTTGTAGTAATTATACCTCTCCCTTGCTGCTGGAGGTAATGGCTTTATTTTATGAACTTGTACTATTATATCTAATGGAGGGTGATGGTTGTCGATATTACACATAGGATTTGCACTCTCCGATACCCTGAGGTCTGCAAAATTAGATAGGCTAAGATCAAGTATTCTGCCATTTCCATTGATATGCGAGTTATACTGTTTTAAATTATTTTCTTGCATAAAATCAATAAATGTTGACCCTGCGCCACAATTACTCGTTGGGTATAGATGTGAAGCATCCACCCCCATCTCCCATCCAATGCTACCCAAGTTAAAATCCCCGATAATTAAGACATGCTGATTTTCATTATTTATAATATTGTTCGTGTTATTTATAAAGTTCTCAAGTACTGCTTTTTTTATCGGTGACGGTATATAAACTGCACATAGTGCAATATTTGTAAGCTTACCATTAATTTTGACGTCTAAAGTAACCCATATATCCTCGCATGAACACTCCCATTTTAATTTACGACAAGAAACAATACCGGACCTAACTGCAATCACCACTCCCCCGCCATCTTTGTTGATTCTGTCCCTTCTATAAACTATGTACCTGTCGTCAAAAAGCTCACCATCAAAAACACTTTCATTTAGCCAACTTTCCGTGAAAACAATTATATCAAAATCATTATTCAAAACGTTAAACTTTACATTAACTGTCTTACTACGTAAGCCTCTTACATTTTGATAGTAAATATTTAATTTATCCATTAAAGAAAAAAAAAAGCAATAAATTATCAGATCAATCAAACAAAACTAGATACTAAAATAAATTACAGGGGATAGTATGCTTAGGATAATGACTTTAGAAATTCTATATTTTTTACTATAATATGTGCAGATGCTTCAGTTTTCCTCATGAATATCCGGCCATTCTTGATCCACACGAACTTGAAGCCCAGTTTCTTAGCAGTTTCTCTTGCTGCGGCATGTATTTTTTTCATTTCAGGCGTTAGATGATCGACTACATAGATAGGCTTCCGCTCACCTCCTATGCCAATATGACTAGTGTTTAGTTTATCATCTTTTTGTTTTTGGTTATATTTGATAACACCAGCCATATAAGAGTCTCTGACACGCTGACTCGAGAACTTCACTACGATAGAGCGAGGCCTCTTGTTGTCAGGGTGCAATTTTGCTATGCGGCTACACTTTTGTATGTCACTTTCTCGTATATTACTACCAGTAGTCTTACCGATTTGAGTAACAACGCTTAGTAGATTTTCTGTCCTATGTTCTGGAATACACTGTATTTCAACGTTGCTCAACCTTGCATGCTGTTCCATAATTCCCAGGCGGCCATTTATATCCCTAATCGTAGTTTTTAGCAATACGTTTTCATCAGAAAGATTTTTAAGCTCTTTGCAATTTACTGTGAAATGCTCCTTTATGTCTTCATATTTGTTGTTAATAAAGCTAACCGAATCCTTTAGATCATTTATTTCTTTAAATATAACTTTCAACTTGTCGTCCATCATCCTAGCCATATTTTTTTCTAGTTTGACTATTAGGTTGTTGGATGCCTCCTCGATCAAAGATTTCACGGTATCATAAGTTAATTGGCCGCTACTTTGAGTCGCCTTGGATGTACCACGGCGAACATTGATATTTGAAGTGGCAGTATCCTCGTTGGGGTGGCTAGAGACGCCACGAATGGGCGTGTTTGTGTTATCCCCCCTTGGCTGCTTGTTCTTACATGAAGGACAAATCCAAGACGATTTAAATTCCGATGAAATATCTCTAAATAACTTAGTGCTAGCATTGACACAATCATAGTGGTAATTCAACCCGCAAAGAGAACATTTTAGTTGCTCGGATGTAATTAAATCGCGTGAGCAGCCAGTACATTTTTTTAAATTATGCTTAGAGCTCATATTTTTTTTTTTTCAAACTTATGTGGCGGTTACAGTGGTAGAAGTATCGCTTTCCTGTCGCTGCTCTCTTGGTAGCGGTCGGTCGCCAGTCACCTTAGCAGCAGATCATTCAATATCGCTGTCCTGTCGCCAATGTCGTGGTAGCGGTCGCTTAGCCCCGAGTTGAATCGAACAAAATAGTTAACGGCCAAAGCGTCGTAAGCGCCGTGCAGTAGGCGTCACTTACGCGTTTGTTTCCTGCTACTGATAATCTGCACTATTTTAAACTAACGGCGAATGAACTATTCCGAAGACAATTATTAAAAAATTTTTACTTAACTTATTTCTTGAAAACCAGCTGAGAAGTATCAACGATTCACTCTACTCCTTTAAGTTACCACTGTAGACACAATATTAGACTTTTATTTTGATAATTACAACTTAAAATCAACTGTTTTATCAGAGCTATTAAACAACACGTCCTATCACCTTTGGTGTGGGTGGGTATAATTATATGGATGGAAACATACTAGGGGGAATAACCAACCTACGGGCTTTTGCTCATTTTGTTTTTTCCTATTTCCTGCATCCTGAAGTAAACGACATAATATCAACAAAATTATATTTGCAAATGAGTTCCTATTCGTTTCGTCGCCGTTAACTTGGGCCACTATTGCTGCATTCGATACGCAAGTGCCAATATTGAATTTTGTCGAGAGACAGTGAGATAGCCATTGAGAAGGGAATGGAAGAAAAATTGCCTTCCGCAACAAAGCATCTGCCTTTGGTTAATGGAAATGCAGGATCTTTTGAAACACTACTAAGCAGAGGGAACAAAACAAATTTTGATCTAGACTACGATCTACTTAAAACAAAAGTATTGAATAGGTGTGTTAATTATATCAAGTCATCGCAGTTAGCCAAACTGTCCTCACGCGATTTCTTAGAGCTCTGAGTATTGTTTCAGGCGCTCGTAGGACTTGTGTTATCAAATTGAAAAAAACCGGCCAAGTGTGAGTCGGACTCGTGCACGAAGGGTTCCGTACAAACTTTAATTTAAGTAAAAAATCCCGTCTGTTGCATTGGAAACCCCTTAAATATTTATTTAATTTTAATTTTATTATTTATTATTGAAGTTAAAATACAACTGAGTATTTTGTGAATATTTCAAGTGCCTACCTGTTGCCAAAAAAGAGCAAAAAAATCGCGCTGTTGTATGGGAGGCCCCCTTATATATTTTAGTATTTGTCTTATAGCAGCAACAAAAATACATAATTTATGAAAATTTCAACTGTTTAGCTATCGCGGTTCTTAAGATAAAGCCTGGTGACAGACAGACGGAGGGACAGACAGCGAACTCTTAGTAATAGGGTCCCGTTTTTACCCTTTGGGTACGAAACTCTAAATATATATAAACACCATGATATTTTAATATCATATTACATAGTGCTTGATGCAGTGCGTTACAATAATCTGAGAGCAGAATAATTAGGTTCTTAAAACTATTGAATAATTTTAACAACCATTAAGAGAGCTAAGTGAGTCAGCTCCTGACTTTTTTATTTCAAAATCCAGTACTCTTTAGTGTGTTAGTTACGAGTTACAATTTTACCTTAATATACGCAAAATATACCCTTTATTTAGTAATACATATAATCATACTTATTTTGTTATTATGTGTAGAAATTAATACAGACTTATGTAGGAAGGAGTTGTTATGAAAACCACTGAAATATTCAACGAATGCGGAGATTATTTTTTATATTGAGCCGTTTTAAGCTCAATAAAAAATAATTTTATTTTTACCTTCTATTTTTCGTTGTTAATAAATCGACTTAACATTGTAAAGCGTTTTGGATCCTCATATCGTGCCCAAAATAAATCGCCTCCTTAAGAGATATTGGTGAATTTCCTATTTTATTAACACGCTTTTATTAGCTTCACTTGTAACTATGTAAGAAAATCTTGGAATCTTAATTTGACCCACTTTCCGGTCTTTGATTAGGATGAAATTTTGCACACGCTCTGAGTTCTGATGACAATACATGACTAGCTAAGAAACGTCATTACAAATCAAAAAGGCGGTCTCCCCAAGATGGCGAACTGGCTGTTTGAAATGCACTTCCATGATATGGGTATCAAATGAAAGGGTTTGCTGTCAGGAATACGAAAAAATAGTCACGTGACTTAAATCCAACACGGCGGACGTCTAATTCCACTTTTTAGTTTCTTTCATCATTATAGCGTGTTTTTTAGTTTTTTGAACTATATTTTTTATTTAACAGTCGCCAGAAAACTATGATTACTCAAAATTATTGCGTCATAACTTGAAGCTTTCCCCTTTTATTAGTATTGAATACAAACTACGAATATTTATTTGTTCACGAAGTTGCCCTATTTTGTTATTGTGATATCATCATAAGATAAGCCAATTGGAAGTATATTTCTTGTGACTTAAGAATGTTTTCAGAAAGAAATGATCAGGCGAAATGGTGTCCTACATTCGACGACGAGCCTGACCCCATAAACCTAGCAATATTGACACGGACAGCGGAAACAATTTGCACGATTCACTTATAAAACTCCATAAAAATGGTAGAGCCCCGCCATGGGAAATGATCCTCGAGTTCTCAGCGAAGTTGGATTACTTGGCAGGCTGACGTTCATAAACGTGAGCGTAATATTTCGCCTTGATCCATTTTGTTTTCAACGCCAAGTTTTATTTTGGCAATTTATTTAGAAATGAAAGTGGGAAAAAACTCGTGAAAACAGCTCCCATGAATTTTAAAGCATCTAGATGGTGATGATTGAGTGTTGAAAGAGTTGGTCCTATTTTGTTTTTATTTTTCAGATATTTCATGTATAATGTATCATTCAATGTCTTTACTTATTACCTAGTAATCAAATAGTAAAAATTAAATCACATTTACAAGTCTTTGGTCCAGAAGATAATAGAACAGCTCTTAATACATAAAATTTATGAATTCTTCTCCATATCAGATTTTCTAAGAAGACTCCGAGTTTTATTCGCGATCAGATCAATCTAGGAAGCATTTTTTCCATTCATTCGAGAATCTGGCTAATTAAAAAGAACTTATTTTTCCGTCCCTATGTTTTTGATTATTACTTTAGAAATATATTAAAAAATAAGAGGCCCGTACAATATTTTTAAAATGTTGTTTTTTGTAGTTTTAATAAAAAATGAGGATTATTATTGTGAATCGTATATTGTAGTTATAATATCTCCACCATTAAAGTATTTGTTAGGTATATTGTCTTGTCTCCACCATAAAAGCACATAAGGTCTGTCAAAATATTATTATTATATCAAAGTTACGCGTCTCTAACTGACACAAGAAATAAAAAGTGACTGTTTTAACGTCTAGATCAAAAAACTAAAAACACAAAAATATAAAAAAAAAGAATAATTGAATTATTATTAAATTTCAAAATTAATAAACAGAAACAGAGGGTAGACTCAATTAATAGTCCTATTTTTACGTCAGCGATCTCTCGTTCGTTCTGTGTAAAAGGTAGCCCTTCTGTCAGTAATATCGAGGGCAGTGAGCAAATATCGAAGCTCGTTAGGCCCTCGCAAACGAGTCGGGAGCGGAGCGGCATTAGGTATGCGCCGTCACGTCTCACTATGAAAATAACGAGTATGCCTGCGTCCGAGTTGGACTGCTTTGCCTTGACTAAAACACACCCTCTGGATGAATTGCTCTCGTATACCGTCATTTAGATTTATCTTAGAGAAAACTAACTATAAGTTCAGAGAATACTAATGTGGAATTAGATTTATACGCGAACAAACAAACAAAACAAAATACACAAAACAAAACAAACGAATCTCGTAAATGATGTAAAGAAAAAAGAATGTTACTATAAAAAAAGTTTATATATAACTCATTTCTGGTAATGCACAGATTAGATAAGAGGTTAACAAATCGTATTCATTTGTAAATTATACCTTGTCTCAAACCAATTTAATAAAAATGTAAACAAACCAGTTTCATTGAAAATACTCACACTTTCGGCCACTAAATGGATATAAAAACACATTCATAAGTAATAACAAGGTTTCAACATGTATCTCACTAGTTTCTTTCAAAGATCATAGTTTGTTTAACATATTTAAAATTTATTTGAAAAACTTAAGACGAAAAGTGACATTATTAATCCAATGAAAAAAATTGTCTAATCTGTGTTCGCATAGTGTTTGACCATAAAAGAGTATCTCTCAATTCATTGATTACTTCAATTGAATCGATTATGAATCGAAGACGCATAGGTAATGTAATGAATAGGTAATTAGTCATGGATGTATGGTAAAGATAAATACGTGATAATTATACCTGTGAGTGATGATAACTGATAATAAGGCGATTCGAACAACGAATTCGTCAGTGTTGGCAAACAGCTGTCGGGACGTAATTCTCAGCTTCTTGTCATATTATTAGAGATAAACTATCATTTGTTGGCTTTACTGCTAAAAATATGACAAAAATCTCAAATATTTCAAAATATATATAGTCTCGGTTAAGTTAGGGCTGGCTAACTATGTTACCTTAAGTAAAATTATTCCAGTGAGAGTTAAAGCAATAGTTATATAGTTTTCACAATTTTTATAAATCCTAGGTAGGCCTAAAAATTTACCGGTTTTTTTAAATTGATAATTACCGGTATTTCATTTAAAATAATAATAACGTTTAAGATATAAAATACGTGTGTAAAAAAACAACCACGCCTCCGAGCCCTCAGATGGCAGATATCTTATAGAAATATTGCATTGTGAATGCAAAAAAATTAAATAAAAACATAATAATAACGTTTGTCATAATCATAAGTAGTGAGACCGTTTTTTGTATATTCGGTACGGATGATTAATCAACTACCTGCGGATTTCTTTGACATCATTGAAGTCTAAACTAAATAATCACTTTCATAAAACATTGGAATGCACCTAGTATACCTTTGGAAATATATATTTTAGTGTGACTGTGACAAATTATTGTAAGTAATGCAATCCTTCCTCACAATTGCAATAATTATATGTTAAACTGAAACAACAGCCCATCGAATCAAACCACTGTAAACTTAACCTGACCTTCGTGTAAAATTAATTTGATAAATTTAACTCCATAAAATTACAAACAATCAGAACAGTTTAGTCTTAAAATAAGTTATCAATATTGATATCGACAAGCTGCCATTCAATATCAATGCATGCAAATAAATAGTATATTTTATGTGTTTTACTGTTTTTATGTATCTATTGTTAAATGTTTATCGCAATTAAATACTTATTGTTATAATATATATTTTAGATATGGTGCTTTGAGAATTTCTCATTATCTCCGCAGTTTTTTTTTTATTATATCAGACTTGTATGGATAAGTTGTCATCGATTTTTCTACAAACTTGTAAATATTCAGTGTTATGGTCTTTTCATTTGCTGTCAAGCGACTATGTCTCGGTCGTTTTTTCATAGGCGAAGACAAAAACGAAGAAGAGGATGACGGACCAGGGTTATCCGTGTTCAATGCTTAAAATAAAGATAAATCATTTAAACATCTGTTCTCATTTGAATATGTTTTTGAATATGCGGAATTGGCTTTTTAGTTTTGCTATAATTTTCTTTCTTTTACACATATTCTACATTTTGTGAGGGAAAAAATACCTCCAGTGAACCCTTAAGTGGCGGCCGTCGAATTACTTTCAAATGAGATGAAGTTTACGTACATAAAAGATAATATTACAGTTACATACCTTGTACAACAAATATAAATCACCAGTTATCGTAGCAAAATGTCGTTGCTCCAGAAAAAACACGATCCAAATCACAATGTAAATCAGTTAAATTTGTCTATTGAAATGAAACACTTACAGATAATAAACGCGTTATTTATTTACACAACAAAGTCGAGTTCAGAGTCCGTGATTTAATTTTAGGTGGTTTATTTAGTTTCCCGAAGTTTCAACACCTTTGCAGGTGCCGTGGTTGCGGGGTGACTAATTGTTTCTTTGTGTGAAAATAAATAACGCGTTAATTTATCCATAAGTGTTTCATTTCAATGAGTTATACGCGTCAAAACCTAAGAAGTCAATTTTAAATTTATCTTACTTTAATACTAAATATATTAATTTATTTAAAAATCTAGCTAGATACCGTTTTTCTTCAAAGATTTATTTCTTATGTGAAATTTAAAAATATATAAGTCATTTTTGCTCGGTTCAATCTAAGCATTTCATTTTTCTATAATCACGAAGAACAGCACCATCTCTCGAGGCTTGAGAACAAATGCCCATTATCCGACACTCGGAATAAAAACAAACTACGCTAACGCGAAGCTCCAACATAATAGTGTTCAATGAATCTAATCGAAGCAATCAATTAATTAATCGAATCATAAATGGTTTTACTTTTACCACATCACTCAGTAGTCTATGGTCGCAAAAATGGCGTCTTTGTCTACATTTTTATTAAATTGGTTTGAGACAGGGTATACATGATAATGAGGTCTATTTTAAGTATTTAGATTACTCTACATGTTTTTGGATTTCTGATATCTAAAAGTTCTAAAACTAGCATTTACAAAAACATAACAATATACATCGTACGAAATATATCTGTAAGCTGAATTGCTCCTAAAGCCCTTTTGGTGACGCGGTCAAAGCAGGGGTTGCATTCAGTAGTAAATACAGGGGCGGATTATCGCCCCTGACCCCGTGACTCGGTATGTCTCAATCATGGCGTCTCATTACGTGACTGTATTGGTAATATCAGCAGTATTGGCATCTGATTATAACCACCACCACTACTTTAGACCTTCTGTTTTGATTCAAAATCGCACACATTAAGTAAATTAATACTATGAATTGTTTGCAATAATGTATTTCTGATGAGTGTTAGTTTGATTTCTGGATGCATCATGTACCTATGCAAAAATACAGTTTGGGTGGATAATAAATTGAATATGTTTATAAGAAAAAAACTCGTTTTGAAATGGAAAAACAAAATCGAGAAGCTTGGTAGCGCAGTGATTTTTACATTCGGTGTATAATTGCAGAGGTTTGCAATCGCAATCGCAATAGGATGGGTGACCAAAAATAATGGATTCCGTGCAACTTTAGTCGCCAGCACTCATAGGACCGTACTATCACGTACGGTGGATTATGGTCCATTCTCTTTTTTCTTTTTGGTTTAGGTTAGGTTGAAAATGTTGTTAAAATACACTCATGAACAGAAGCTATAACTATATCGTTTATTAAAAAAATAATGCGTTATTTTTTGAAATGACTGTACTGTATTAAATCTGTTCATTGTAATAGTCTATTTTATTTAGACATTTTGGTAGACAAGAAATTTTTTCTTAAATGTTTTTATTACTATATTATGTGACATACAATAAAAGGGGGAAAAAAAATCTGCTCGTACCCAATTTCTCACGGCTTCTTCTCTGTAGAAGGTCTCCCGATGTAGGACTTTCGAAACTATGGCGTAACTTTGTCATTCAGTACACGCATTGTAAAAATGTTTTTTCTTTTATATTTAAATACATTAATAGACTGTCAAAGTAAATAGGAGAAAAAAAATACTGTTTCTTAAATTACTAATAATCTAACTGATAATAATATTACATATATCAGGTGGCACCTGGACACTGCAGATGTAGGTGTTTGCAGATACAGAAAATAGTGGAAAGAAACACCTTATGTGATTGTGGATCTCAAAATCACAAAAGCAGTATCCACCACATATTTTCGGTTCTTGAGATCTCTTAAAGTGGGCATTGACGATCAGATTTTCGCGTCAGTCCAGACGTAAAACTGTGGCATCACTCCAAATGGTTTAAGGCCAACTCGATTTCCGCATTCACTGGTGTCACTCCGGCTCTTCAGTTTTCGATCATTCATCGCGGGCGCTGCGAGCGAACTGACGCCCTTGGATTGACGATCACACACTCACGATCAGTTTGGCGCGACGCGCCGAGTTGGATTTATGGTAGTCCCGGAAATACGTGGCGCGTCGTCAGTTAAGTGCTGCTGGAGTGATGATTCGACACTCACGATCAAATTTTGGATTGATGTCAGTTCAACTGATCGTCAATATGCAGCTTTAAGCTAATGAAGAGTTTGGGTTTTCTAGAAGATGTGAGTTACTATATATCTATTTGGTCTGACTACAGTTACATTAGAGTTGCATAGCACCAAAACTTACATATGTAAGCTAATTCTAGAAAACCCAAACTGAGATAGCAAATGGATTAAAATACATATTTGTATTCGAAAGTTTATTTCCTACTAATCCTCCTCTCCAGCGTGTACGCTCCATCCAATTTCCAATTCCCTCAAACATATCAATGTAAACAATCTGCATTGCAATGGGAAGCAATAATGTTGTCCCTGCTTCCAATAATGAGGGTTCCATAGCATTAGTAACACGTGATGTCGCATGCACGATTAGTTTTGTACTAAGCCGTTAAATAACGTCGACCACTTGATTGCTTCAGGAATATGAGCTTTAGATATTAGCGTTCCTTTCATGAAGAAAGTTTCGTGATATGTGGAATTATGTTAGGAATGTTTGTTACTTATTTCTCTTACTAAAAATTGTTTGATTTTAGTGACCGTTGTCACTTTTAGACAAAATCACTGTCTGTTTGTAGGATTAATACTTGCAGGTGGCTTTTCTCTCTCTTTGCACTTTTTGAATTAGAAGAAATATGAATCAAAGACATATTTAAGTTCGATTTTTAGTGTTCAACGGCAACATTTAATCCAGTGTCATTGCGAATACTCGAATAATCAACGTTGAATTTTCAAATAATCGTTCAAACTTGTTCAGGTTTCTGTCTATAGAGACACGAACATATATTATAGCCTCTGGCTTTCCGTGTAGTTGCTTTCTATATATAACTACTGAGACCTTTTAGAAATCTAAATCTAGCAGTAAAATCCATAATCTAAAAACACAAATTTGTTGTTTGTGTGTTTGTCTGTCCGCTCTTTTCCCGCTCTTTTACCATTGTATCAATTAACGTTACCATAGCAACGCTCTACCGGGTCAGCTAGTCTATAATCTAAGAACACAAATTTGTTGTTTGTGTGTTTGTCTGTCCGCTCTTTTTCCTGCTCTTTTTCCATTGTATACGCGTTACCATAGCAACGCGTTACCATAGCACCATAATTACCGGGTCAGCTAGTGTATAAATAATAAAAGTATTGTTCAGCGTATTACAGTTATTCTCCGTTTCTTCAAACCTATTTTACCGTTAAAATAATTATTACGACGACTGTTGTTTATTTTATAAGTATCATTTCCTCTGTAACACAGTATCAATAGATTGAAAATGCGTATACTTAAATCACAGCTCTATTAAGTAAATGTGACTGAAAACAAATTCCTTAAAAGCATAAACTTGTTTCAGGTTAAAACGCGACTCTAATTAATTACCTTGTAAGTGGCAGTTATCAATCTTTACCGCGATCCGAACATGGAAACGCTGCTTTCTGTCGCCTAAAATAGATCCGCGGCCGTTTTGTTTACAAACTATTCAATTAAGTACAGAACTGTCGACATAAAGCTTTGTTCGTGAGTAGTTCTCGCTGATAAAACGTCACGCGATGCATATACGACGGAAGCTATATTTTTATTTTACACGAACGCGGGGCAGTGGGACATGTCGATTTTCTTTTGTTTGTAATGAGTCACGACAAAAAATATGCGAAGCGGTCGCAAACACTCGTAAATAAACTGTTTATTGCGAGGGTGGCAATATAGGAGGTAAAGGAGAAGGGCTCTGTTCTCAGTTTGGTTGTTTAAATGTTTTAAGTATGCCTAGCTAGTAACAACTGTCGTATCTTATTCTGCAGCAAGAAACAACAATTTAAAACATTGTTGTAGTCTGGCAGTTAAAGGTTGAAAAGTCAGTTCCTACGTAGTTGAAAATCTCAGATGAAGCTAAATAAATAAATAATTAAATAAATATTAAACAAATATCTTTTAAATTCAAACCAATTAGCCTCTAATTGGTGTGACGGCTTGAGTTATGGATACTAGGGTAACGAATAGACATAAATATATTATTCATAAATATTTAATATTTATAGAAATATATATAAATACCCATGACTCAGGTACAAATGATCGTACTCATCATAAAAACGTCTGCCCCTTCCAGTATTCAAACCCAGGATGGTCGATGTGAATGGCAGCATCGCTATCGTTGCACCAAACGCTCGTTGTCACCTTTCTGCCCTATCTCTTAACATCAGATGAGAAGATCAAGCACTTGCCCCTTTTAAAAAAGAATATACTAGTATAACATTGAATTCCCAAATTAAGATTATAAATGTTTTTTCTAGATTTCTAATTTGTTGCTAAGAAATAACGCACTTTAGTATCACAGCCATTTTCGACAGTTTTATTATTATGCCTCGATTTAAATCAGCAAATTTATAACCATCGAAAAGCGTGTACCGTGTTAAGTTTTAAGACTTGGTGGTTTGTTATTATTTCAAGGCGCTGCTGTAGTTGTATTTCCTTTTGTGCAGTTGCCCACATTTATTACCGATCTCAATTACTCATTTCATTGCCTCGCCTTCGCGATCCGTTCGCAGACTCATATGTCTTGTTTGCGACGGTGATTTATCCAGCGGGGTACTTATGCTACAGGAAATACTGCAGTAGCTGAAACAGGGAAAGTTTTATTAATAAATAAATAAAATATTAATTAAAATTTCTGGCGACTTATTTCTCTGTCGAAATCCGATTCCATCAAAAAAATAGAACGCCTTTCCAGGGGGAATGCATGGGGTCCCTTAAGAGGAACGTGAAAAAGCATCTTGGGTTTCTCTACTAGCAGTCTTCGCATCTGGATTCTGCCATCATCATAAACCAGGGAAAGCAGAGACAATTGCTAACATTTGTAAACTTCCCATTTAATTTATATTGTTTCAAGCTTCTTCTTAGCAATCCGCACTTGGCCTGCGTGTTGTGTTATGGCCTTCGGTGTTTTCACCCATAGGGAAAGAAGCCCCAGCAGTGGAGAGTAATGATCATCTTCCATTAAAATAAGCATTGTTAATATAAACCTTTACCTTTTTAAAATGCGATATGATAATACTTATTTCGCAGAATACGGTGTATGTATATATATTTAGATGTTAATTTTATATTTCATTACATATTCAACAGTAAAGCATTATGTAAATAATTATTATAAATCAATTGTCAACTCATAAATTATGTATGTATCAGTAAGATATTTATATAAAATGTCAAACCATTGTTGAAAGACATTATAAATACTAAGGCCGCGTAAATCATGGAATACTGAATTGTTATTTAAATGTATAAGTTTTTAGTATAAAAAATGCAAAAACTTGTTTATAGATTATTAAAATATTCCATTTCCGGTATTTGAACATTTCCAGTCTGTTTGTTTAAAAAAGTAGGTTCGAGACCCACTTGGGGTAAAGTATTTTAACATTTATTTTTAAGATAACATTGAACTGTGTTGACACACACAAAACATATGTAGCGACAACGACAGAAAATGAAAATATGTTAGTAGCATGATAATGTCACTGTCACTAGCATATTTAAACTCTTTATAATTTGTAAAAGTTATGTTGTTTTATAAACAATCTCGGATGATCTATATAATGAATGCAAGAGTCCACAAGCGTGCGGCCCAATGCGCATGCGTGTGTGTAAATCAACTATTTGCATTCCTGCAGGATCTCCCTTTTGCGTTTCCCTGCTCAAACGCAGGGTGCCGTTGTTGACTCGTAGTTTATAATTGGGCTGGTTGATTGAAAGCTTATACATCGTACGTACATGAACTTTCGGGTACAGCTCCACAATTATAAAAGCACTAATTATTGCACGGTTCATGATGGCCTTATTTACTTATAACTATATATATTATTAGCTATGATGATATAAAACTTAAAAAAAAACATCGTCTATCTCAGTCAGATGTTCGTCTTCGCAGCCGCCTAAATAACGTAAGGTGTGGTTTAGTATTTTATTAGATACAAACGATATGTTCAAAGTTGAATTTTTACTTATACGATATATTTTCGGTTAAACAAATTAAAAAATAGTAAAAATTACGAAATCTTATCATAGTAAACTAAGGGGCCCTGGTTAAGGTGTAAAAACAATTTAATCTTATATCTTGGCTATATGCTTACATATACATTATTTGGTGTAAGGAATTGGATTGATTTTGGTTCCCTAGACAACACCTTTCATCATCAAAATAAATAATTTGTTACAAAAATAAAATTTAAGGATATGATTGAAATTTAATTCAAATAGGCCAGTACTTGGACTAAGCACAATACTGCGTGTACTGGAAGTGTTCATTGAAATCCCCTAAGTTGTCATCAAATCGTTTGGTCATTCACTCGTTGACAGCTGATTTTAAGGTACCAATTATCAAGAGCATTGCCTTCCCATTATTAACTTACACCGGTCGCATTCAATGGGTGAATAATGAAGTTAGCACTGTCCAAAGTGATAAATCAATCGCATGAACCCCAGTGAGAATGCGTGCGCAGTATCTCGTTAGCGGCGCCCGCGCAGTGCGACAAATGCGACGGCCTTATTTACTGCCACACTGAAATAACAATACCCTGCTCGTGCACGCACTTTAAAAAGAAGACAAAAAGAATGTGATGGTACGTGAAGAGAGGGTTGTGTATTAGCCATGACTTGGTAATTAATATGTCTTGTTTTATATTTCTTATATTATAATTTATAATATATTATAAATTAATTATTATTATAATATATTATCTTATATTATAGATCAAATAATTTTTACTGTATATACTTTAAGCGAGTTGGTTACTCGCATATCTTTATTAGTAAGTATCTTAAGTTTTTATTCATGAGACTGTAAGCTTAAAAAGTTGAAAGTTTTCATAAATAAAAATCAATCTTGAAATTCGTACTTTAACTACTGCATATAATAAAGAAATAAAAGACGGATGCGCAAGCGCATGGAAGACGAACGCAACTTCATTATTTCTACTCAAACAAAACAATATATACTAATAGAAACTGTTAAATGTTAATTTTTAGTACACAAACTATACATTTAGCCTTGAGATTCTATATTACATCTTTCTTCTCGTTGTACCACCAATTCCTATGTCACGATGTGGAATTCTTATTCCTTGTCATATCACTTAATTATGTTTGCTTTTCTGGTAATAAAAAAGAAACTCGGAAGTGAACTTTTATAACAAAGAATAACTATTCTATTCTTAGTTATTTTACAGTTAGATTTTATAACGGATGCTAGAAATAATTTATTTTTATTTACAAAGAATAATGTAAACAGAATTGAAAATTATTGTATAAAAATAAATTTGAAAATAAGCCGCAAATGCGGCAGATTTCAGATGGCAATCTGTAATCCACACCGGATTTTAACTGTAAAACCATTAAACGAATTGCAATATAAATGGGAGCTCGACATGCTCTTAAAATTAGGGATGCACCACTTGCAAATATAAGGCAATTAAACCAGGTAGTGTTACTGTATTTTCTTAATTTTAGGAATGGTATTTTCTACTTCTTTGAGGACCAAATGTTTAATTATCTCGTATTTTCCTAAAATACGTTGGTCACGGCTGTATCTTCAGTCCTTATCACCCACCAATCCACATTTAGCTCGCGTTATATCTGTATCTTTGATATGATTCTCATCCTAGAACTTAGTATTAGTTTTTGAATGTGCAAAAGTTACTATCGCGTTGAGTTATTATTAGTATGTTTGACCTTAATACTACGATATACGTTCTTAATTGAAAATCTTAACTAAACTGAAAACTAAACTTAAGCGATATAGTGGTAATATTAACATTTTTTTTTATTTTTGAAGACTTATACACTGCTCTCCGATGAAAATAAAAACTGTTCTAACACTTTTTCATCCACACATTGAAACAAATCATTTCAATGGATACAGAGACACGTTTTTTTAAATATCTTTATTTGATCCTAATTTTCGATTCACTGTGAACACAGGTAACTAAGGTAATGATATTTATTACTGCAAAAGATGGTGAATATTAGTAAAGTGCAAATAAAATATGAATTGCAATCAACAGAAAAATTTATCCAATGGAAAAAGGAAGATATAGACAATGAAGTTTATGACCATATTAATAGAAAGTGTTTTAAAATTTTTCAATAGATTGTAAAGAAGTTCGCGAATAGTCATAATAGTAATAGTAATAGTAATAGTAATAGTAATAGTAATAGTCATAGAGTATATTTGAGTCCAACTCAAACTAGTCGACAGCGACGGCTTCCCGAAACTGAGACACCTCTAGCGAATTGACACTGCCGGCTATTATAAGCCTAGAAATAAATGACTCGCGGCTTGTCGCCATAAATTAGGATGATTTTATTGCGACGCCATCCAATGTAAATGTTGCCAGTTATGTTTTCTTTGTTCCGGTACACGAATTATGAGTGACTCGCTCGTTTAAACGCTAAATTGATGTTAAATGCGCACATTAAACTTTATAAAATCACTTCGTGCAAAGTGGCAAACAGTTATTGGAATATGCGAAATATTCTTGAGCTTCAAATACATTATAAATATACAATGGTAGGGTACCTGAATTATGGCTATGATTTTTTCTATTTTGTATATTTATGAATATGAGAACGACACTTTAGCAGAACAAAATTAGGAAATTTAAAAGCACCGTGTACAACAAAATATATTGCTTACAGTAATGATGAACTCTCAAATTGACAATGCAATTTTTCAGTCTCGTATTACCCCATGGTCTTATTAAAGTGAGTGCATAAGAGGTAGCGATTTAGGAAGAATGCTGCTTTTTCCCAAGTTTTTCTCAGGTCGCTTTCTTGTTTGTCCGTCTGTCTGTGCAGTTGGATTCTTGCAACTCAATTTTGAGGCACTTCCCGGCCACCTAGCGAGCTGAAATTTTTGGAGCAAGTCAGAACCCGATGACAATGCATCCTAAAACAACTTTTAACTTTCTAGGTACACTTTCAGGTCAACTTTCGGCAACTTTCACTTTTGTATGGGGCTTATCCGATTGTTGCGTAACACATGGTTACTTCGTTGAGTTAATAATTAAAAAGAATAAAATACTAGATTTAAAAATCTAAAAATCCCACGTTTTTCAGTGACCAAAAAGAATAAAATAACCCGGCGGGGCCAAGCGAGGGGCCACTCAAAACGTGGGGGCGCATGTTACTTATGGAGATGTAATGAGATGTATGATATGCATAGATGTTGAGAGTATTTGTAAAGATGCGCCCCCACGTTTTGAGTGGCCCCTCGCTTGGCCCCGCCGGGTTATTTTATTCTTTTTGGTCACTGAAAAACGTGGGATTTTTAGATTTTTAAATCTAGTATTATTTTAGAATAAGTAAAGGAATTCCGAATTAATGTATTTTATATATATTTTCATGTTAAATGATAAGTCATTTAATCTTAGTGTTAGTTAAACCAATTGATTGTTAAGTAATGGATTCTCAGATGATTTAAGACATGTAATATTATTTTAAGTTTATAAATAAATCACCTGCGATTCTATCAAATAAATAATTTATTCTGTATATTTGCTCATTATTCGTTTCATGTATTAATATTTCTGTGGGATTTGTAGTTTCTCTTCTGTAATTTCACAATAATTTTGCCGACGTTGCATAGTAATAATGATTGTTGGTATTGATTTTAGTTTAGCAATGCTTGATATTTTCATATCAGCACCACACACGTGCATTCAGATAGCTCCAGAACGACGAAATTGATTTAGATATTGTGAATATAGATAACACCATAATAAAATAATATGAACCATCGTTTACATAAACACAAACTAAGTAATAATTTGATTTATGACTCATAAACGACGGGCTTGTAAATCGCTATCTCAAGCACTAAAACCCTGCCGCGTATGGTGTGTTGGAGGGGACCGCGTGCGGTTAGATCGTATGAGATAAGTGTGCACATATCTCATGTATAGAAACCGAGCTCGTCATAAATTTGTATCTGGTTATCTGGTATTGGAATCTGTAAGCTGATCTGGTGAGTGGGTGATGGATGGGCCGACGCACACTGACAGTATGTAACAAATTTGTTTTTATCGAAACAAATTTGTTACACTTTGGAGTTTCAAGTGTTAGAGAAGTTTGGCATAAAAATAATTATTGAAAAAGCCGCTCTGCGTTTAGAAATAATAGGATAAAAGTGGGAAAGGAATACAACAAAGCATTTTACGTGTACTTGTATTTCCTTGTCTTGGATTAAATCCTGTACATAATAAAAAGAACTTCAACAATCTAGTGATTTTGCTTATAAAATGAATTACTCTATAGGACAAGAAAAATCGGTGAACAATTTGAAAATAAAATACCGTACACAAATGCAGCCGCAGTACCTACATCGCCTACGCGACTTAAAAAAATTATTTCAAACATAATTTTATTCACAACATAGAGCATTATCTATGGTCCCCACAGGTAATAAATATTGGGAGTGGGCGCGGGTTTAGTTCGTATGCGACGGACGCGCGCCGAGACAATGACGGTAAACAAACAAGCCATCTTTGCTTCGTCATGCTCAGTCTTTGTCATTCTATAAGATTAAAAAACACGTGGAGAAGGTCGGTGTTAAAAAATTATAACACATTTATTTATTGTACAAATGATAAATAATTAAAAAAAATGCCCGATTTTTATGCCATTTTACACATTAACTACATACGAACGTGTAGTTAAGTCTTATTGGCTAAATCATAAGAGAGAGTCATTTACCAAGAAATTGAATTGAATTAGTTAATACAGTTTGGTTGGCCAGTTAGGAGTTAGGAAAAATACCGACTGAGATAGATCTGTGCTATATTTATAGAGTACTAGCTGACCCGGTAACGCGTTGCTATGATTATGCGTTGCTATGGTAACACGAATACAATGGAAAAAGAGCGGACAGACAAACACACAAACAAAAAATTTGTATTCTTAGATTATAGATTTAAGTATATCACAAAAAAAAGAACCATCGGGGAACCTCGCTTTGACCCAAACGGACCGATTTCGAACTCGGACAGTACAGTACAAGAGCCGCAAGTATTTAGTTTACAACGAAGGTTCAACAGGAATATTAATAATGTTTGACGCAATAATAATCACAAGAAAATCTAATCAAAAGCACACGTAAGACGGTGTTAGGTACAGTTACTAGTTCAGGAACATTGCAAAGATAATAATCGTTCCCAAGGAGTAAATTTCAGTCGTGCGTTGGAACTTACACACACCTTTTTTTTAAAATTGCATAAGGTAGTAACAAACGTCAAACATATAGCTTGATGTACTGTCGATGAACTTACTAAAATACTATGTCCGTTGATACTGTACATTTTTTAAACTTTTAGAGCAACTTCATTATATTCATTTACTTAACCGATTCGTTGCTGATGCATCACTTTTTTTGCGTGTGGCGTAAGCCACTGAAACCGTGTCATTTTTAAATCGATGATAACTCCTTCAAATCAAGTTTTAGGGAAATCAACCTAGAATAAAACTATCTTCATTTTTCACGTAAATCAAGCTCGTAGCCTTAGCAACGAATCGGTTAATGAGTTTATTATTTGTACATTTTTTTTTGATACATTCATAAATTTCTATTGAATTCAACAGCGCCCGTAATGTGGCATGAGTGAAACTCGCTATAGTAACATTAATAAAAATAATGAGAGATTTTTAATACCACTTAAATTTTTCATCATGGCGTTGATCAAAAGAATTTTATGCTCTTTTCTTATCAATCATAACCACCGAATCCACTCCATGCATTGCTCCCACCCACTATAACGTGTCCGTCTGCCTGTCGCATTCGTTAATACTTTAACGGCCTAATTGCTCTCTAATATCGAGTGAAAATGGCTTTCATAGAGCAATTTGTATGATTACTTGCAGTAAGAACTCGATTCCCTGATTGCCGAATAATGGGATAGTTATAGTTTAATGGAAGTTCCTTTATTTCTAAAGTGGACTCGGGTTGAATTGGGGAAAATTTTGAAATGGTAGCAGCTTGGCAATTTGAGAAGCTTAGAAACTTTTGCAAGAGCTAGTGGCAAAGGCTATCGTCTTATCCGTGCCTGTTAAACTTTTAAAGTCTTTTAAAGTCACGTGAACAAAACGCAGTTTAAAAAAGAATGAAACATACTTAGAAAGGCTGAATATTGATGAAGTTTGAAGGTTGTTGTCTACTTCGAGTAGGTACATTTATGGAATATGATAGATACTATACATACGTAAATTTTGTTTTTAATAGATAATCCATAAAAACTACTTTTAACTAATCTGGCCATAAATACTGGTACATACTCGTAAAACCCTAACTTTTTCAACTTTTTAATTATTTTGAATTTGGAATGCGTTTATTATATTTATAATTTTTATATATTTTATGCATTTTCAATGCGATCTTATAAGATAAATTATTATAATAGAAAAATACTAGAAAAAATCGGGTCACAAGTGAATCTCAGGCGGGAGATTCACTTGTGACCCGAGTCGATTTTTTCTAGTATTTTTCTATTATAATAATTTGCGTTTATTATTTTAAAAACTTCTTTCGATTTCGCGCCATTTCGCATATTTTTTCGTATTCATTATCAGATTACAATATGGGATGGGGTGTTAAAGAAAATAGGATTGCAGTGATCGCCTGGGTATGGAGCCGTCGGTTATATTTCAGACACTTCAAAAGTTTGGTATCAGCCGTATCTTCGTATATCGTACTATCAACAGATACAACAACTCTTCCTCTGTCAAAGACCATAAAAGATCGGGGCAGCCGCGTGCTGTTAGAACTATAAAGGCTGTTAATGCTGTTAAAGCCAGAATTCGTCGAAAAGAACATTAGGAAGCAACAAATCTTATCGCGATTAATGAAAATTCCCTCTAGGACTCTGTCGCGTATTATAAAACAAGACCTGAAGCTCGGTGCTTATCGTCGATATACAGGACACGCCCTAAATCAAAATTTAGAGAAATTAAAGAGAGTGGATCGATCAAAATACCTACTGTCACGATACGCTGGTGAAAAGCGCAGAAATATCCTCTTTATCAATTTTCACGATTGAAGAGCACTACAATAAAATGATGAGTGTACTCCCACAGTTCTAAAGAAGCTGCTCACGTGGTCGTAAAGGTACAACGTGGTCATCATCCTGTGTCAGTGATGGTTTGGTTGGGCGGTCTTAACAAGGCGTCACAAAGCTACATTTTTGTGAAAAGGAGTGAAAACTTCAGCCAAAGAGTATCAAGAAACAGTCTTGGATCGTGATGTGAAACATCTCAGCAATACACTTTTTTAAAAATGTACCGTGGACTTTCCAGCAGGACTCCGCACCTGGTCGCAAGGCACGAACTACCCAAGCCTAGCTTGAAACTAACGTTCTGGACTTTAAAAGAGCTGAAAACTGGCCCTCACTTAACTCAGACCTCAACCCTTTAGAATACAACTTATGGTCAGTTTTAGAGGACATGGGCTGTTCTAAACGACACGGCGACATCGAATCACTTAAATCTCTGGAGCAAACAGTATCGGAATTTCCCATGTAAACAGTGCGTAAATCCATAGTTCCATGCCCAGACAAAGTAAAGGTCTGTAATAAAAGCCAAAGATGGCCATTTCGAATGGAATATTTTCAATTTTTTGCTAAGATTTTCATATAACAATAAAATATACATATTGGTCAGTAATATTACATAACTTCATAAAAAAATGCATTTTCATTTGTAACAGAACTTATGGCCGGCCTAGGTATTTCTTACCGTTATAGCAGCATTCGTAAAAACGTATCGCTCGACTATTTTTACACTGACTTCAGTTGTAAAATAGGTCACCACCATTAAAAGCCCTATTATTTTTATGAAATAATATATTGACTATGTCTACCCTTTTTGTTTCAAAAGGAGAAGCCCGATTTACCAGACCTACCGATGGGTTATATACCGCTGGAAAGTCTACACGTTAAAAACTCCTTGGTGTAACCTCGGTGCCGCTGAAATTTGGAGGGACCAGTGTAACTATCACCACCATTGACTATGTTTACCCTGAAAGTATATTCTAAACATTGCATACATATTATTTTTATATCTGATGAATAGTTTCGGAGATTGCCTCATACATTCTTTACAAACTTTATCTAAGATAATAATACTATATTAGTATACGTTATCATGGTAAATTATGACGAGGACGACAGACGGACCAAGAACAGATCAACAGAGACGGAAATGTCTCATGAATAATGCAAAGACCCTTAGGATAATCGCATTCGATACTGTTTGTTAGTCAAATAAGCCGTTGTGCAAGTTAACAACCGATCTTGAAGGGTGCATAGATTGGCCCCAGAAAGTTTTGAGAAACATGGAGCGTCGGGAAAAGTTTGTAGATGTGTATTTATGCAATGCAAAATTTGGGAACTTGGAATAACTTAAGGAAGTATTTCCAACTGGAAATTATTGCTTTTGGGTTGTGGGCACGATTTTTATTTACAACATTTATCACAAATACATAGCTATTATTATCTACTTGGTGAAAAACATTTACTGTAATATTTGAAATACGAATTCACAAATTTAGATATTCAAGAATCTACTCGGAGTTCTCAACTCGACTGATGTTTTAAAACGCTTACTAAATTTCGAAATATAGCTATTAAAATTGAAATTGTAATTGATAATTCAATATTGTGATGTTTTCATATTGGCTTGGCACTTGGCTATAACATTTTCGCCGACAAAAAAGCTTGTAAATATTTTGCATTCTTAATGTTTTCAGATCTTTCGATCATCAGTCATGACACCTAGGAAACAGTTGATATATCCTTTACAACTATGTCTTAATCTACAAGAACTACTAAAATTGAATACTTAGCTAGCATTAAGCTTTCAAATTGCGGTCTATATCAAATAACTTTTACCTGTTATAGTACGATATGCTAAAATGATAACACGTAATACTTATAACTTCACGTAATTTGTAGTAGGTGTTATTTATCTATAGAGATAAAAAATATTTTCAGAAAATTCATGGCGTTAATCTTGGCTTGCCTAGCAATGTAACAAAGTTATAGGTTAATTGTATTTTTATTGTAAAACTGCAGTAAAATAAAGAGGAGTTCCTGTAAAATATGAAGAAAAATGCAATTTTAAACACGTCCTGCGAAGCTAGCAAGCATTCTTACCTGTTGCAGGTGTTCAGAATAATAATTCGGACTTACCACACTGTATAAAAAAGGAACTCGTTGGAGTATTAATAGAGTTATGATTTTTCAGGTCAATTTAGTGTATTTAAATCTTTAATCTAAGATCACAGTGGTTTGTGTGTTTGTCTGTCCGCTCTCTTTCCGTTGTATACGCGTTACCATTGTGCCTAAGAATAACATTCAAGAAGGATAAGAACGGTTAGCAATATGTGTAGTCGTAGAACCGAAACGTTAGCGCGATTCATTTCGGTACAGCGACATCTATAACTGAGACACAACAACGCGTGGCCGGGTCAGCTAGTACGAGTATATACAATTTTCGCATTCAAGAAAGGGACGGCAATATGTAACTTACCTATTATTCTAACTATAAGGTCAATATTTAAATATTTACTTCATTTTTAAGATATTACATTCTGACGTTCACGTTAGTGGCGGGCATGAGCAAATTGCTACAATAGAAAAATTGGATGTATTGCTTCTTTTTATCCACCATATTTTATTTGACCTACTGTCTTTATTACTACTAAATATTAATCAATCATGTCGATATGATTTCAAAAAGAAAGAATAATCGCGCTGATTATCTTGTGAAATATGTTATATATCAATGAGTAAGAGAAAATGTTACATGTGTCCATGTAACTGAAAGTGTCCGCCAAAATAGAATAGCACGACCCATTCACACTTAAGGGTGTCAGTAGGTGACTAATGACACTAGGGATAATCACCATACACCTTCCAGATGCCACAAAATGGGCAGCAGCGTGTTCCGAATTATGGCCTTTTATTGCGCCAACTCGCCTCAAATAGGTAATAAATAAATACACCAAATGATTAAATGTTTATTCGGTTAGTAGAGTTAGTACGTTTAATTCGAAGTTAGTGATTATAAAATTCAATAGTAAGCCGTCTTTATCATCGCTGCAACTTAAAATGTAGCTTAAATACCAGAAAACTGACCATGCTGGGAGAGAAACGCGACGATTTGCCCTAGCGCTAAATCTTACCCAGCTGGTGGATCAAGCGACGCGAATTCCAGATATTGCTGGCCACACACCCAATTGTCTTGACCTACTGCTGACAACTGATCCACACAAACATTCGGTATCGGTCTCAGCTTCACTGGGATCGTCCGACCACTGTGTGGTGAAATCCGTATCAATCTGCTCTCCTCCAGATGATAGCCCTAAGGGCATGAGGCGAGTATGGCGTTACGAGTCAGCAGATTGGGACGAGATGCGTATTTTCTTTGCTTCTTACCCCTGGCGGCAAACTTGCTTCTCTTCAAGCGACCCTTCGTGCACCGCTGATGCGATCGCGGATGTAATTCGGCAGGGAATGGAGTATTTTATTCCATTCTCCGACATCGCGCTCGGTTACAAGTCCCGACCTTGGTATAATGCGGCCTGTGCTCGTGCTGAGGCCCGAAAACAATCTGCTTACCAAGCCTGGGTGCAAATCCGCGATCGCGGGGTTCGTGCACGGAGAATTCGAGCGAAGAAGAGAGCCTATAATTCGGCCGCCAAGTCCTGCAAAAGGGTGTTACTAAAGGCGAGATTCGACCACATCAGCAGAATAGGGATGAAACTGTCTTCCTATCCGAATGGAAGTAAACAGTTCTGGTCCCTCTCAAAGTCAGTCGAAACGAATTTCTGCAGTCCTATGCTACCGCCATTGCTGAAATCTGACGGGTCACTGGCCCATTCTGCAGCTGAGAGAGCAAGTTTATTTGCCTCTCTGTTTGCGAGCAATTCCCGTCTTGACACCGGCTCTCAACAACCACCAAACATACCTCGCTGTGATTCTTCGATGTCGGAGATCACAATTCACAATAAGCAGGTCCGTAGAGTCTTACTTAGTCTGGACGTGAATAAGGCCAGTGGTCCTGATGGCATACCAGCAAGAGTGCTGAGGTACTGTGCGCCTGAGTTGTCTCCTGTGCTAACACGCTTGTATCGCCTCTCTCTCAATACAAAAACCGTCCCAAAATCCTGGAAGCTTGCCAATGTGCAACCAATACCCAAAAAGGGTAGTCGTGCCGACCCATGCAATTACCGACCTATCGCCATCACTTCCATACTCTGTAAAGTTATGGAAAGAGTGCTGAACAGCAAGTTGCTCTCATACCTAGAAGACAACGATCTCCTCAGTGACCGTCAATATGGCTTTCGCCTAGGACGCTCAACTGGGGATCTTCTAGTTTATGTCACGCATTGCTGGGGCGAGGCCCTCGAGATGCACGGCGAAGCACTTGCCGTGTCACTTGACATCTCGAAGGCTTATGACAGGGTCTGGCACGCAAGTCTGCTGCGCAAGCTTCCTGCGTACGGTATCCCCGCTGACTTTTGCAGTTGGATAGCCGACTTCCTGACTGAACGATCGATCAGAGTAGTTGTCTTTCTGCGACGCTTTTCCTGCTGCACATCAATGACCTGTTAATACCAGGAATTGTTGGGTATGCAGACGACAGTACTGTTGTAGAGAGATACCTGTCTAGCGTAAAAGCCAGCGGCGACGACGTGATGTTCATGAGAGAGGCCATGGTTGAACGAATAAATCAGAGGCTAAACTACGTTTCCCAGTGGGGCGATAGTAACCTCGTTAATTTCAACGCCTCCAAAACACAAGCGTGTCTTTTCACGGCAAAAAGGAGTTCCTTCCACCTCACTCCTACTTTCCGAGGTACATCTGTACCTGTGACCGACAGCCTCGAGCTTCTTGGCATGGAGTTGTCTTCAGACCTTAACTTCGGCGCCAACATCGAATCCAAAGCTCAAATTGCAGGCAGAATGCTGGGCGTCCTAAATAAGGTCAAGCGATATTTCACGCCAGGACAGCTTTTAACACTCTATAAAGCTCACGTCCGATCTTGCATGGAATATTGCTGCCACCTTTGGGATGGCTCAGCAAAATACCAACTTGCTGCACTGGACACGATTCAGCGCAGAGCTGAGAGGCTCATCGGGGACAACAAATTGGTGAAGAGCAAGCTTCACACCTTAGTTCATCGCCGCAAAGTTGCCTGTCTGGCGGTCTTCTACAGACTGTACTTTGGAGAGTGCTCAAGAGCTGCATCTGCTCATACCGCCATCTCCTTTTTTCCATCGGACATCCAGACGCACTGCAGACTACCACCCTTTCTTGGTTGATATTCCTACCTGTCGCACCAAGCGCTTTTCAACATCCTTCATAACGCGTACAGCAAAGGAGTGGAACTCCCTCCCTGCGTCTGTATTTCCGAGAACTTATAACCCGTCTATTTTCAAAGCCAGGGTGAATAGGCACCTTCTGGGTTAGCTCGTTCCATCGTGAATTCTGTCATGGCCCCCGGGCTTGATTGGGATCAAGAGCAAACCCATCCTAAATAAAAAAAAAATAAAAAAAATTTTTACTTAAATTAGCTTGTATGCATTTTTTTACGCATATAAAGTTTTTCTTGGTCTAATGTACTTTTTCCAATGTTTGTTTTCTTTTTTTTATTCAATTATTCAGATCGCAATATTATGCTGATTGAACAATGTTATTATCATTACGACGTGTGATGGCTTAAGATGATGTTATATACGTATATATTAGATGACGTTGTAGACACAATTTTGTTTGGTACGTTTACACTTTCGTGTATTTTTTATATTTTTTTTTTTTCAATTTTAATCAAGCTAAATGACCTGTTAACTAAATCTTTCATTGTATTCAACATCAGGAGGAGGTCAGCATACGAATTCTGTAAAAACAAGTTAACAATTTCAAAGTAACACAATTTACTTAAAAAAGTTAGTCGCTTTATCAATACTACAATTGGCAATAATTAAAGTAAAAAATCTACTGATTTTCTACAAAAACTAGATTCTCAAAAGTAGCGGTGACGTTGGTCTGTATCTTTTTTGAAACTTTTTTGTTGTTTTAAGCTTCACTTTAGATTCATACTGTTTTTGGACAGTTGTCGTATAAAGTAATGTATAATTTGTCTTGTTGAGAGGTGTCTAAAAGGAAATTAAAACCTTTTTTCAATGAGCTAGTATTCTAAAACAAATATATTTGCTTCGACAACTATCTCAATAGTGCGAGGATGATTTTTTTATTTATTTGTATGTTTGTGGTTTAAAGAACTGACGGTCATTATGTGTCCCAAGCAAGGAGTAAAATTATTACGAAATGGCTCTCTTGATTCAGTTAAAACTACTAGATAAAAACTGATGATAATTACATAAATTATATAATAAACACAAATGCGTTCTAAAGTAAAAACTCCACAAGCTGTTAAGGTAAAAGGAATACTAGACAGACTGTTTTGGCGCTTAATTATAGCGTTGTTTTAAGATCTCTTTAAAAGCTATTATCGTAACCTAACTGTGAGCATGCGGGCAAGGCAATAAAGCCGGACGCTAACTACTAACAGCCTTCATCCCTACTTAATTCGTAGCCTCCAAAGAAAACTTGTAATTTATACGTAACGCACATTACCCCAATTGCCGAGCACACTTCACCATTACCTTCGTACTTTCCGAACAATTTCAAAACTTAAAGCGTTTGTATAGAGCTGCCTTTCGTTTGATTCGAGTATTGTTCAGTTTAATTCCTTCACTATTCCAGTCCGATGTCCCCTTACGGTCCGATGAACATCAGGATCGGATACTTAATTACGTGATAGTAGCGACCCATTTTAGCCGAGCTCACCCTACTGTTTAGAACGATTCGTGTACGGTCCTGACATAGAATAGCAAGATTTCGTATATAATATTAGAATACTGAATGAAGAAGCTCTATTTTAGCATGCGAATTTCTGTTCTGTGATAACTTTTCGGATCGTTTCGTCGAGAATGGCAACACTGTATACGAATGTTAGAATAGCTCTTGTTTTGTTAACGACCGACCACCATGTGTTGGTTTGACAATACAATTGAAGGGATCGAGGGTGTGTCTTAGATTTGGCGGCAATATCTTCTCTTTGATTAATTCACCCCTAATGGTCCCTCGGAATTTGTAATATGGAAGTTATATGAACTATTTCAGTGGGCACGTCCCTAATGTGTTTTGAATAATCCTATAACTATATACGTATAACAAATGCTTTTGTTAAAAGTAACGCTTATCTAACAAATTTTATAGTACCTGAAAAGTTGTCCTCAATAAATAGTTATTCTTTTGCAAACGAAATATATTTATTGTGCATAGATTGATTGATATATTAGGTTGGGGAATAAGTTCGTTCGGTTTTTTTCGAAGAGGATTATTTAAAGTATTTGTTTGTTGTTGAGCAAAGTGTTTGTATTCATTAGACAGTGCCTTTTCTGCTCTACAGAACTGTGTTATTTGTTTTTCGAATATTTTTAGTTTTTCCTATTTTCTGGGCTTCGAAATGGAATACCCAGGTGACAAAAATCAGCATTTTCGACATCTACGTTTCTTCGCTTTTCATCGGGGTCAAAAAGCAGCTGAAGCCGCTCGTGACATATGCAACGTATATGGAGAAGGTGTCATAGGTGAGCGCGCAGCACAGAAATGATTTGCAAAGTTCAAAAATGGTGACTTTGATCTCGAAGACATGCCTCGCAGTGGACGACCTGCAGAATTCGATGTACTCATCGCCTTGAGGTGCGATACACGGGGAAATGCTTGAACGGAACGCAACAGTCAACAAGGAGCTCTACGCCGTGTAAATGAGGCTATGCGACTGAAAAGACCTGACCGACAAGGCCAAGTCATCTTGCTCCACGACAACGCCAGACCCCATGTTGCACAAGTCGTCAAAACCGCACTCGCAAAAAAGCTCGAATGGGAGGTTCTTCAGCATCCACCGTACTTTTCGAACCTTGCGCCAACAGATTATCAGCTTTTCCATTCCTTGTCGAATCAAATGAGGGGTGTTATCTTTAGGGTGTTAGTTATCTTCGACGGCGAAGAGGACCTCAAAAACTGGCTCATCAACTTCTTCGACACCAGACCGGACGATTTTTGGCGGAACGGCATCAACAAATTAGTCGAGAGGTGGGAGGAGGTTGTAAACAGTAACGGCGAATACATTATTGATCAATTTATTGTTATAATTATTGGTTTTTGTTAAAAGAAAGCACTTTGAAAAAACCGAACGAACTTATTCCCCAACCCAATAGATTGCACCTGCCGACCGTCGAATAGTGCGATGGCGATAGCGCCGAATTAACCAAATTAGTCATTTTACCTATTAAACTATAAAATTATCATTATATTAGCTGAAAGACGTCCAATGTTTGTGTGAAGCATACCCCAAAAAGGGGGTTGGATGGCGGCTCCAACAGCAACAAAAAATAATAAAATATCGTATTTCGGAAATTGTTACAAAAACGATAAATCCATTTATCTTTTACTCATAAAGACGAATAACAATCCTCATTATTGTTTGATAAAAAAACCGATGTCGTCTCAATAAAAATAAAATTACTAAGCATCATTATCATTATAATTTTTTTGCGATAGTTCTTTAATATTTCTTTCTTAGGAAGATGAGCGCAAGACTGCTGTAGGAGCGTTGTTATATTCTTACCAGACAAAGGTGTGAAACAGAACGAAAATAAAAAAAAAATAAACATAAACAAAACATCCCTTTTTTAATTTATATCTATTATCGAAACTATGTGCCAGTGCTAATATCTGAGCCGAATTATACTTTGGCGGGCACTACACAGACTTACAACGACCAATCGCTTTCGAATATAGTGATGTTTGTTCGTTTGTTGCATCTAAAAGTCAGATTGATGCTGAAACTTCCTGTCACAGTGTTTGACCGCGATGAACTCCGAATCTACTGAAACGATATGATGATTTTTTTTTCATTTTGCTGGATTTGTTCCGACTTGGGACATAGGATAGGTTCCATTTTAATTTTTAACATGGCAACTCAATATATATGTCACCGTTTAATTGTAAATACCGTTAGATTATAATCTATCTCGTGATATTGTAAATTGTCCAAAAATTGTGAACCGTAACATAGAGCTTACAATTTAACGCATTATTTTTCTTTGTCCATTGAGTGAAATTAGTGAAAATTGGCAGTTTCACTTCGATAGATTATAATCTACCTGATAATGATGCGTTAAATTGTAACAACTATGTTACGGTTCACAGTCTTTCGACAGTTTACAATCTCGCGAGATAGATTATAATCTAACATTAATTACAATTTTACGGTGACATATATACAATGAAACGAAAAAAAATACGTGTAAAAGACCACAAAGTGTCATATTAGTAATCATTTACTGTGGCGACACAAAATACGCGAACAATGTCATTTCTCAGAGGCAGACCGTTATCAAAGCGCAGCTGATCAAATTTACAATTTGAATTATAGAGTGCCACAATTGGTTCCAATCTTTTTTGTAATTTGTCGGGTTATGATTGTCATTTTTGCATAATGGGTTTGGGTGAAATGCCCGGTAAAGTCTAAAACCACAGAATATGATATATCGTTTGTTAAATTTCTCATGGAGAGTTTGTGCAGATTGTGCTGATCCATTTGAGTTTTTAAATAGATAATCTCTCTATTAGTTTGGTTCTTACATGATACGTCTTCAATAAATACTGATAACAGTTTAGCATCATCTGGACTGAGAACTAATTACCTAATTATCACCCTATTTTGCAGACGTTATTCTACGCACGACTTTGAAAAACCTTCTCTGAATACAAATATTTAGGTTAGTAGTGTTTCAGAATAGATATACATTTCTACAACGTCATCTATTTTCAAAGACCTATCATCAAGTTAGATTTCCAGCAGTTTGAAGGACCACAAGTTTACATATAATCGAGTTAAGTAGAAGACTTCCATCCATTCCATTGCAGCCTTTGATGTTGTTTTATAAATTTCATAACTAATTGTTCTCGGCGTCGTATTCAAAATGAATGTAGTAATTAGAGATATCTCCTTTTATATTGAATCAAATCATGCTTTTCGAATTAATAAACACACTAAATACTGCAAAATAAATTTATATTCTATCACACCTCGAGTGAGTGGAAGCTAACAGCTGCTATGAACTACAGGTGGAATAGAATACCCAACAATATCCTATTTTCATGGGCATCAGCGTTTTCGGAAAATTTGGCGTTGCGGGGGTGAAATAAGGATAAAACTTTCTATGAAATTTTCTCCATCTGTATTTCTGCATTACGCCACTCTGTATTACATCATTTTTCACTTTAGTAAGGCGGTTAATTTGAAAATAAGAATCATGAAATAAAATGCAATAGCTCCTTGTAAGAAATAAGTGGACACACTTAAGATAAGAGGGGGGGGGGGGGATGGATTAATGTGTGAAAAGTTTAACAGTTTTGAAGCGATAAACATAAAATTAAGTATAAAAGCTTTGATAAAAAAATTCATACACGTCGTTTCTCTAAATACTGCAGTCAAGTGGATAAAATAGTACCTCTATGCGATTAAGACGGTAACTGTGTGTGTAATTACTAAAATTCCAGTGTTCCCTGGGGAAGCGCGATAAAGACTTTATGTGACAAACCGAATGGAAGTTAGTAATAAATAAAAGATTGACTGCTGTTGTAAGCGTTTAAATCTCATTACATGCGATAAGAAAGAGGTAAGTATGTGTAAATAAATGGTACGCACACTACAGTTGGACTAGTATAGGGTGAATAGGTATCTTCTGGGTTAGCTCGTTGGATCCCGTCTTGGCCCCCAGGCTTGTTGGGATCAATAATAATAAAAATATTTTACCTCAATTTATAAGAAATTTTATATATTGGTCATAGGTGAATTAGACATCAGTGGTGATTCCAAAATAGGGACCACAAAGCTGAAGGATAGCATGAAGGTACATTGGGGGGTTTTAGTGGGTGTGCCCTTCAGCCTATACTGACGGGTGAGTCCCACATAACCCCATCGTCACCCCAACGATGGGGTTGGCGAAAAGCATTTCCCCTCGTCAAAAAAAGGTGTACTAGACTTAGGTAACATAACAGTACAATAAAAAAAGAAATAGATGAGCAGTTAACACCACAACAACCGAATATGACAATTTCAAAAACCTTTCAAACCTCTTCCACAACGTTTAAATTTTGATATCTATCTTTTGGTTTGTTATTTCATGTACTATTTATTGTTTGTGCATATTTAAAGGTCTAAAATACAAAGGTCTGACACTCAGCCACCTTTCAATACAGGAGTGAATTTGAATGGAACCAAAAGCAATCAGAAGGGATCCTGTCCCGAAGCTATTCGATTCTAGTCACACATAAACGTGACCAAGCTAAGCCCATTCACCCGACTGCCCTATATTCGTTTCGTACTGATGGCTGTTTATTATGCGTATCAGCAGTGTTGGGATAGTAGTTTTGATATAAAAGAAATAATAATGTATTATTCTACGGTACAGTATTTCGTTTTGGGTTATAATTAACTTTCCTATTATTCGCCGCCTTGTGTTGTACAATTTTACGTCAATCATGGGTTTTATAATTAAGTTTCTATAAACATTTCTTATTTATTATTTTATCTATACTCTAATATAAAACTTACAGTGCTTTCTTTGGATTAGGCTGATTGACGTGAATGCTAGAAATACTTTGATTAAAAAAACTCATATCGTCAAAAATATATCAAGCATTTTATTGCATATAAATGGCGTAAAGGTTTTCCTGGCTTGGATTATGCAATCAATTAATTAAAATCGGCGGTTTAATTCCCGTCTAAGACAAGCCTTTTTGAACTTTTTAACTTTCAAATTTCATACACGTGTGTTCAGTGAGAACAAAAGTGTATGAACTAAATAAGTGACCTGAGTCTATGTATTAATGACAGCTTAATTAATTGAATTAATATTAGGCTAAATTCAATTCTAACACGCGTTTACACACGTCATATTTAAAAAGAGTTCATATAACAGTCAAAATCCTGGATGTTATTATACAAATTGCGATCAGAACGACGAAAACCTACGCTATCGTAATTGAAGTGCGTATTTAACTGAACAGTAAACGGACGTCACATATCTATCAAAGCGCCCGTCCACGCGCATTCGCCCCCGTCTAGACTTTTTCTCTGGGCGCCGCGTTAACGTTCGCTGACGCGTGTTGTTTGATTGTAAGTCTAGACGCATGATTTGCTAACGTGCGTCAAAATTGTGCCATCTGCACGTAACCTTATTAAAGAATAAGGGTGCGTTTCGTGTGCGCGGAAAGTGTGTGGAATTGGAGGGCGAGGAAAAATTGCACTAATATCAGCACGGGGCTAGGAAAATTAGGTTGGTCGTTTTTTCTTCTGGCGTGTGACTTAGCTACTTTGCATAACAATGGTGAAAATGTTAATCTGAAGCTGAAGCTTAAAAAGCTGAAGTAATTATTATCACATCAACTTATTAACCTGTTACCCGGGAGGGACGCATAAATGCGTCAGGCGTAAACAATATCGGGTACAGGTAGGACATATCAATACGTTCTCGAAAATTATGTTGCGCCCTGAAAAGGGTGGAAATAAAAATATAGTAATATGAAATGACGGTCTCCGGGCGTGACGTATTGATATGTCCTAGTGAAAGAGTACACGCCCGTCACGTGTCGCATATTTAGAAAATGAACTCCTCGGTTAACAGGGGTACTACGGTTCCACTACGGGGTACACACGCCTAAACTATGGATAAACTTTTGTAGGGAGGATGGGCCATAAAAACATCAAAGCGGATTGGTGGATGCTAAAAATTGCAGACGCATCTCAACGGCTCAATGGCACAGAGGAGTCAGATAATAATTTTTTTGGTCACCCATCCTACAACCAAACTTTGCGAAAGCTCAACCTGTATAGGTCGAAGACTATAGCTATCGAGCTCCATACACAATACCAATAGCATAAATTAATTTATACTTAAGCCAGTTCGAAGAGGGGAAGCAGAGAAAGCTGAAAAATATTATACAATATGGATACACCATTTTGATCCTACACTTGCAGATTGTCTTTTAAATTGCATTTTGTTTACCCTACATTTGTTTAAGTAAATTACTTTCAAAAACATTATATTATATAGAACCATGCATTGACAATAGGAGTGAGCTAACATTGTGGATTCAAGCAGGATCAAGTTGATCCTTAGTTAGTGTACCGGTGGAGCCTGCAAGTTGTAATGGCCGTCAGTGAGGCTCCGGCGGAAGCGGCCCCGCCCCGCCCGTTCGCATCCAGGGACCGCATAATCAATCTATTGGATCTTGTATTGGAATTGTTAGACATCCAACGTCAATACATTTGCAGTCATGTCTCATTCATTTATTAATTTATTAAACAATTTACTTGCTGTCTTACAGTGTGCCCAAAACGCCAGCAAGTTAATATTATTAATACTATTACATAATAAAGAATGTCAATTATAAATGTAAAATTGTCTTATATACTAAAATACTACTTAAATGTAACGCTATCCTCCTTCAAAATATTAGTGTCTTTTATTTTATTTAAGACACTATAATATTTAAATAAAACAATTGTTTATGGATTTTGTGCATTATTTATTTTATATTTAATCCTAAAACGTGAGGATGAAATATAAAACAAATAGTGCCCAAAATCCGCAGACGACTTTTTTATTCAAATGTGTAATGTGCGCAGAAGTGTAATATACTCTAAGATCACAGTGGTTTCTGTGTTTGTCTGTCCGCTCTTCTTCCTTCTCTTTTTTCATTGTATCAATAGCGTAACCATAGCAACGCGTTAACCGCAAGTAAATGGCGCTAACGGAAAATATTTAAAAATAGAAAAAAATTAAGAATTTTGTCCACCCGTGCGAATCCGGGACGGGCTGCTAGTCTATAATCTAAGAACAAAATATGTTGTTTGTGTGTTTGTCTGTCCGCTCTTTTTCCATTGTATCAATTGTATACGCGTTACCATAGCAACGCGTTACCGGGTCAGCTAGTCTTGTAATCTAAGAACACAAATTTGTAGTTTGTGTGATTGTCTGTCCGCTCTTTTTCCTGCTCTTTTTCCATTGTATCAATTAACGTTACCATAGCAACGCGTTACCGGGTCAGCTAGTAAGAACTAAAAACATTACCATAGTCAGTAAGGTCAATAATTAGTTAAATACGGTAATTGTGATAAATTTATTTCTTCATCTAACCCTAGTTAGTTAAAAACCTATAGATGTATGAGTTCCATTTTACAAATTTCCATTGACAATAGATATAATTTGTCAAAGAGTCCTAAAAAAAGAAATCAATATTTTTTTTCTTCAAATGAAAGAATCATATTTATTTGCACTTGCATTCAGTTAAGGACCAGCAAAAAGGACATTATAATTGTAAAGAAAAATTCCTAATTGGGAATATTTGTATGAAACGGATAATCCGTGCTTAATATAGACATTTTTCTTTAAGAACTTAGAACGTCGCCATCTTTGACAAATTAGATGACTCAAGCTAATTGATCCCTATCACCTTATTTGTGAAAAATGGGATGTAAGAATATGTATTAGACATTATTTCTTAAATAATAATTATTTATTAATAACTTTTATAGGAATTAATAACTTTTCTATATGTAAATAAAAAAACTTTTTTGCGGTTTTTTGCGCTTTTATATTTAATCCTGACGTTTCGACTCCTTTACAGGAGGACTCACATCTATCATACTTCTATTGTTTGCAAAAAGAACTTTCATTCGGTCCCCCTGCCCGTGCTTCTTTTGCCAGTTCTTCTCGGAATGACATCACAATTTCCGAACTGGTGGTAGACGCAGTAGTATGCACTGTATTCTTAGTAACAATTTAATAACTACATAAAATGTAAATTTTATTTTTGGACGCAAAACAATGTCCTATATTAGATATCAATCGTGATAAGTTTAAAATGTATAAATATATAGATCGTTTGCCTGTATTATGTCTAAACCTTGGTTTTTCATAGTACGAGTATATGCGATTGAGCACTTGAGGCGGAATGGCAATTTCTTTAAGCCTTCCTGGGATAATGCGCGTAAAAGATACATCTTCAATATAAAAATTTAAGCAGAACATTCCCTTACGTATAAAGGTTACCTGCGTGGCTTTGGCGGAATTGTGGAGTCACAAAACAAACCATTAATCAAAAGAAGAAGAAGAAATCCTATATATTGAAGATTTTCATAGCTCTTGAATTTCATAAAATAATAAAATCTTAATAAAATCAACGTAGGTATAACGTTGTTTATCAAAAGTATATGGACTAATGAAATAATCTGACACTCATAAATTGAACATTCACAATGATAAAAATTACTCCATTTGATTATATTAAAATCTTACAGTATTTTGATACTTTAAAATACGAAATGTATCTAAGATCTTCTTATAAAATAGCTGTTAATTTATAGACAACTCAAAATGGTTCTCTAATGTGTGATTATAAAAAATAAAGGTTATTGATAAAAAGTCAGTTGAAATTTTTCTTTTTTCTTTGCTAAAACGTTTTTCTTTGCTAAAGGTTTTCCTTTAGCAAAGAAAAACGTTTATCAAATCAAAATATAATGAATTATAATGAGTATAACATAGGATTACCAACAAATCCATTAGTTTTTAGTGAAAGAACATTTTTCTAGCCAAAATTTCACTAAACCTTCCTTCCTATCTCGATATTTCCGACGTAAATCTGTTTGATTGATTAGAATGTTCCTTTTTTGTACGGAACTTAATACCCGATGACCTAATTGCGCTGGCTACAAGGATCGCTGACAGTGAGAAATGGACCGATTAATGCGTTCCCTTACAATCAATTTTACTTGGATTAATTGGGCAGAGGCGTTACTGTGATTTGTGAAGGCACGGAAGCTTTTGAATTTATTGTCTGTTTGGAATGTACGTTTCCGTGCATACATGCAAAATCGCTGTAAAATTTCAATTAGTCACACGAATTATGTCCATATTATCTGGCTACTCAATGAAGACTAGAGGATGTCCAAACCAATCGATTTGCGCTGCCCGCATCTGTAAGTAGACCAAGATGTTACTTTATGGACTGGAGAGTTAAATTTACTTGACAGATTTAGAAATTCGAGAGATACCAGTACATTCAAAGGTTACTTGATAGCTTTGGAACAGAATCTGATAAATATAAAGATTTAAAAATAATTTAAAGTCTTCTAAGAATCTTAAGTATAAATAGCCAAAATATAATAAATATTATGGTCAAAGAATACGAATGTATGTAACAACTAGAATTTTCAACACAGGAAGCATATCGACAAAGTGTTGCTCAAAGTCAAAATTTCCAATAAAACTGTTTTTACAGAAAATATTTTGAATTTTATTGAGCAAACACTGAAACATTATTAAGAAATAATGTACCTCACTGTTAAAATGTAAGCGAATTATCTCGCGAACAAACTGCTTTGCAGATTGGCGACATTATTTAAATACGTTTATTTAAGTTAATTTGGAAATAAATGAAGAAAAATACGGTGAATACCGGTCCGGAGATCCATCAATTAAACACAACTTGGGTTTTTTCAAACAATCAATCAGAAAATAACAGATCATCATGTCTAATTTGAAATTATTTAAATGTAAACGATTTGCCTCAATGAAAGTGTAAGTAATAAGTATGCTCAAGAAATGGTCTCCTATTCCGAACACCCATCCAAATTGAAGGAAATGTCCCAAAGTGAAAAGCGACATTCCGACGTTGAAGATTATCGTTGCGGGCCCAATTGCCAAACTTTTGCTTAAGCTTAATCGCTAATTTGTTATGAAACGAATCCCATTTCAGTTCGCAGTTCAAGCCCTAGTTGTTGCTACAAGGGTCGTAAAAACAACTTCGTTAGGGTAAATTTTTGTTTGGTAACCCTTTACAATATTTTTTTCTTGTGTGTCAAACTAACAAGAGAGTATTGTATGCAAATGAAAAGTGACATCTTTGTTATGTTTCCTTGAGACCGGGGTTGTATCATATATCTATCTGTCGGGTACGGCTTTACGTTTACATGACATGACGTATTCTATGTTAACTCTTCTATTATATTTCTACCCGAATTTACATTGAGTTGGGTCAACATGTGAAAGTATTACGTTTGTTTAACATTTGTAAAAGCAAGTCTTTTACAAATGTACCTTTTTTCCACAAAAAATGTTATTTGATACGAGTAGATATACGATCATGTTTAGATCATCATGGAATAGACAAAACATAAAAAATTTAGACAAAACTGCGTAACGTTAAAATATTATACTTAATTATGTTCTGTAACAACAAATATGAAAAACATTTATGTCTTTTGATATTGTAATAAATGAGCATCTGTTAGTTATTCATAGATCTCATGCTTGCGAGTCTGCTGAGTATTTAGGATCATTAATAATTTCTTTGGAGGTTTCATTTGGTAAACCGTGATAAATTACCTCTTTAGTAGAGACAAAGCTTTCCATCTCATTGTTGGTTAGCTACCGTACGTTTATACACCCATCAGCATTTCGCTCGCGACAACCCGGAGTCCATTAAGCCTGCTATTGTGCCTCCACTCAATGCATGATTAATGGTTGCACTCCTATAAAACATATTCATTCGTGGGAATGTTTCCGTCTCCATCGATTACAATGCGAGTTGCGAAAGTATCCTCTCGATATTTTTTCGCGAGAGGCGAAAAATGCGATGTTTACCCGCGCTCGATTAAGCGCGGAGGATGGGGTTTGAAAAATCGTATAACTCCCGTCAGATACCAGTCACGTGCCACTATAAGTATTGAACAATTGATTTTAGATCTTATTTCCAAATATGTAGAGTTTACAATGTAATATAAAATATATCTTCATTGGCCGTGATACTTTTCAAGCGTAGCAAGGATGTGTGTTTATTGGAAACGGATAATTTATTTTGAGTATTTATTTGCTGCGGTATGCCGTATTCAATATCGTGGGAGCGATTTCGGTTGTGATGAGTGTCATTATTATCGAATACAAAGCTTTCCCTTTTTCTTTGTCACATCACGAAGCAATATGAGTCGGCGTCATTTGTTTCTGTATCTTGAATGTGGAACTTTTAATCTTTCATTAGAGAAGCGGATTTTTGGTTAGCGTCGGAAAATTTTGCGAATGACAAAACTTGGGAGCGGAGTTGTGTTTATTCAGTTGAATACTAAAGTTGTTTGTGTTGGATCGCTACAAACTCCATTAGAATCCGGTCGGCGAAGGCGGAAATTAACTTAGACCCGCATCACACGCTACAGCTGATACTAAAGCCTTATTATTGTCGGAGATTGGAGACGGTTGAACTTAAACTTTATTTGAATCCTGTATAATGAAAGAGATTTTTATTAAACTTCTCAAATACAATTTGCAGAAGTCTAGTGAGTTATTCAGCATTTTAAGAGCATTAATAAAATACAAGTTTACTTACTTCAACTGGTATTCCCAGACTACATGGAAATTCATAAATTATACTTGCGGCCCGTTACCAGTATGCTCGCCTTAAAAATATGTGATGGATATTCATATCGTATATAGTCAATTTCTTTCTAGTGAATCTTTCACTATTTTAAAAAACTGACTTTTTAAACGATCGCAAAATGTACTAGTTACTTTAAATATTTTCTGCTATCGTTATGAAGTTTATTTTTTAGTACATTGTAGTCTTACCATGAGTTGATCGTTGGGAAAACACAAATCAATCTTTAGCTGTACTCAATACAAGCCTGTATAATTTAGCAGTGGAACTCATATCAAGTTTCTGTATTAAACACAAATCTTTGGTCACGAAAATGTAACAGCATAACGGAAAGAGAAGAGAAAGAGAATTCAACGTAAATATCTATTAAGGAAGGTTCATATTAACTTGTTGGCTTCGATGGCGAAGATTATAAAAGTGATGTATAGGGATGATTAAAAATCCGGGACTATCCATCATGCGACAAGCCTGCGATACGAGCTACTTATTTGAATAAGGATCGTCAGACCGTGGTATGGTATCTGTCATACGCGTGTTTGATCTTTTCACGAGTTTGGCAAATAAATAACAGTGGGTTATGTAACCTGACGGAGTTAATGTACTTGTCTATCATCCTACTAGTATCATAAATATTACAGTTTATATGTTTTGATATTTGGTACTAATTTACATAAAAATGGCAGAATGGATTTGGCTGACATTCGATACACAGGTTTATAATCTGAATTAAAACAAAGGATACTTTTTACCTTGATGAACAGTTCCCCAGAGACAATATAGCAATTAAAATTCTTCCGAAATACAGGTTTTATATAAATAGTTAAATGCATAATCGCCCGTGGTTTAGTCTACATACGTACACATTTTAATATATCTTATGTGTGTATTTCAGCTTAAGACATATTTGGACATTGTTATGCATAAAAGAATCAACTAACATTTTGTCACTTTCGAGTTAAAGTTTAAATGCAATTATTTCTGCATGACTTAATCACCAGGAAAGTTATATAGATAATAGGAAGGTTAATATTTAACTGTTTTATTACAGCAGCTCTTAATTGAGTTAAAAACATGGATGGAAAAAATTGTCGCTTGGATCTTTTATGCATAACATAACATTTTGCAAGTGTTTTTTTATTTTTTATTTTTATTGATTTTTAATTATTTATATATTTTCATATCGTTCTGGACCGGACAAAATTTTGAAGTCACAGGCGGAAGCTATTATTTTATATTTATAAAAATCAATCCTTCGAAAATTTTGTCAATTAAATTCAGAAAATAGTCAAATTACTTTTAAACTTTATTTTTCATATAACGTTGCTTTTTGTAATATTATAATCTCTTTATTAATTTGCTAGGGTTAAACTTTTTCCTATTGACTTAACTATCGTTTGGTGCAACGGTAACGATCCCGCTTTTCGCGCCGATGGTCCTAGGTTCAAGTCTCGGAAGGGGCAGATCTCTATGTGATGAATGCGAAATGTATCTTAGTCATATTTATTTATATCTATTTTTATAAATATTAAATATCTATGTATGATATCCCTATGCATCTCTATCCGTTACACGAGTATCCATAACACAAGTTTTATAGTACTTACTATGAAATATGAAATATTTTAGAAATTATTTATTCTATATTACAAAACTTTTACTCTTTATGTTTACGCAAGATAGTGATGCTGTCTCTGCCTTCCATTTTGCAAATAAAATTGACAGTATTAGTTGATAGCCAGGTTTAACTTTAGTAGAAATTTAATTATTAGAAAATCCATCCTAAGATGGTGTCCAAACTTCGCTTTTTATGACAAGCAGCTGAATCAAACTAGGCAAATAGTTTTAATAAACATTTTACTCGTGTCAAATTATCTTAATACAAAATGTCATTTAAATTGTTAGAGCCGCTTCCAGGATACGCGAAATAAATTTATTTACAAGAATTGCTCTTCTGCGATAATCAGATTCAGACTTCAGAGTTTAAACCCAGATATTTTTTAAGTATTTGTAACGAACAAAAATATTTTCAGGATAAAGAGAGTATAATAACACATCTAACTCCCAAAATATTATGTAAATTCAGTCTATAATAGATCGTTAATAGAAGCTTCTGGTGTTTAGTCGTGTCAGTTGTGATGGATCGTTTCGATAATAATTTGTCCATCGGTATATCGTAATCCTGTGTTTGTTTATTAAAACATATCATCCGGCGCAGGCGCCTACTGTACACAAAGCTCAAATTGATGGCTTTGGGAGCTGTTTACCAAACTTTATCAATAGTGTGTCATATTCTTGAAACGAATGAACATACAAAAATGTATCTTAAAGAAAGAGCAATAAAACTGAATACTTTAAAACCAGCCTTGTGGAAAAGAAAACCACAACTTTTTATAGTCAGACAAATTGTTTTTTATTTCCTGTTACCGTCCCTTGACCACAAATTGACAAGCTAATTTAGCCCTTGTTGCTACAAGCAACGGATATTTTGAGCGTCCGAAATGCGCTTTCAGACAGTAGGAGTACGTTTGTTTTTGTAAAATGCTAAATCCGTCAGGTATTTCATGATAACAAACATCAATTTGTTTATGGGCTACTGTGCCCGTTTTGACGCTAATGATATTTTAATTATGGTTTGTAGAATCTAAAAAGCGATGTAGAGCCAATATAAGAATTTGTTCCTATTTTATGATAGTAATAGTTTATTATCTATTTCTATTAATCGATGATTATTTAAAAGATGAGATCGCATGTTATGAGTGTTAAGGGTAACGCATCGACATACACACATATGTACATTATAGACATATAAGTAATATTGATATATATAAGTACATATAGCGATCTATATAAGTACGTAAACAAAAACTTTTTACTCGTTTTTTAAGAAAATTATGTGGAGTGTAAAATTTAGCACATATTTAGTAAAGTTTACATAAAGAAGTAACTATTAAATGTACATTACACACCCTACTGTGTGTATGACAAAACTGCTTTGCTTTGCTTTGCTTATGGTTAATCTCTCTAAAGTCTGTGGTCAAATTGAGATGAAAATATTATGGTAAAAAATAAATCCTAATTATATTTGTATTAATGTCATACATAATCGAAGTTTATTAGTAATATTTTGTGTATGATGGGACTGCATTCATGTTATGTTATCATAAGGGTCGTCAGAAATCATGATGGATTTATTTTAAATGAATAAATAAAAAGTAAGTAAGAAGACGGCTTTGAAAATATTTGCAAATACAATTCATTATTTGCTTTAGAATTTTTAGAAAAGATAGGCAAATTAACTGTGAAGCCTTGATTATAGAAGTACGTAGGTATAGTCACTGATAAAAGGACCTTAATAACGTTCACATTTAAAAATTAAATACCCATAACTCCGTAAAATCTTTAATACAATAAGTTAATAAGAGAAAAACTTTACCTTACTTTTAGAATTTAGGTCTTATTTAAATAGTTTTTATTACGCAGTAGGTTTTTAAAACCATTGAAAATCAATCAAATTATACTTTCCCGTCTAAACCTTACAGAGATCATGAAAATATATAATACATATATACGTATTTGGACCTAGTGAATATAAAACTACGCAAATATATGGAAAACACAGAATTTTAACAATTGTTGTGTTTTTGAAATCATTTACATGTAATCTTAATCATTTAGACCAGAAAAAACGAGCTTTTAATTTTAGATTTTCACGCACGAGCGTGGCGTGAAATTGTGCTACCTGCTACTACTGCCGAAACACGTCGAGTTTTAGGGTTCAAATCGTCGTTGCGACATTAAGACCTCCTATATGAAGGTGACTGAAAAAATGTGAAGAAACTAACTCCAACAAATAAGTTGGAATTAGTTTCTTCACATTTTTTTCAGTTGACACTTTTATCGATTATCTCGTAAACATGAATTTTACACATAGGAGGTCTTAAAGTGTCAACGACGAAATGACATTGTTTAAATCAAATTCTCAAGCTTAAGACCCGCAACGACTAGCACTGAAAATTTTTGTAAACAGGCACCGTCACTGAAAATACTTCGGATATTCTACATAACCGTTGATTCTTATATACAGACAGATGTGCAGCTTTTTTTGCTACGTTCCGGTGCGTAACAAGATAATAAAAATTATAACGTGACTTAAGTGGTTGAGGTAATGGAAATTTAGTAAATGTGGAATAAACATCTCTTTTAAACCCCAAAAAAATTGTTTTTGTCGTGGAGATGAATGTAGTTACTGGTTTTTGGGTTACAAAAGCGCCATAGAAGTTAGCGAATGATGTAAGAAAAACAAAATGCAGTCTAATGGCATGTAGATATAATTCATTTTGACCCAAATAATAATTTAGTATTTTCCATTTTTATTCACGATATCAAAATATGAGTCTAGTTTTTTCAGACGTGAGTGTATATTTATTAATCCAATTTAAAGATTACAATAAATTATTATTACGAATCAACGGAACCATTTGGATTTCTATGTTTGCGTCACCTTATCGCTGTGTGTTGTCACAGAAACTGACACGTCATGCAAGTCATGGGGTGTAGCGACACAGAGGCTCATGTTTTTTGTGTAATTTGTACAAATGCATGCTTATTCAAATTTGGATCTTATGCGTAACGTATCAGGATAGATAACGTCGGCCCAATTACACCTCGGATTGTGTAATGTCACGGGTTGGTAGTAATACCAGTTTATTATTTTATTTATGGATAAACTGTTTTTTCTCGATAATTCCATGTTATTGTGTCAGTCATAATATCTGAGTTTCAATTGTCATTATAATTATGAGCTTTTTGTAAGTCCACGACAAGTTTGTATGGATATTAGGTCGTAGGTAAGCCGTGTGGTGGTGTCCAGCAGAGTAGAATAGTACCAAACATTCACATTTATCTTAATAATATTATCTTTGCCTGTTATCTTTGGAATTTTATACTGCGATCTCTAACCCGCCTGCCAGGCGTTGACATTATGGCGAATATCCTCCACCCTCCAATTTTTGGAGGGATTTTTGTCCAGCCGTGGACGTGTAGTGTAGACGTGTATCAAATTACTTAGAGCCTAGAATATTTTGAGTTATACTTCAATAATTATAATATTTTGAGTCTAATTTTGAGACCATTTCAGTTAAAATATATTGCATAAATTTAATATTTTGGATTGTGATATAACAAGATGAAAAAATAATTGCTATTACGTTATTTTTGCTAATAAAATGTCTCCTTGAGAATTCATTACAATATATCCTCGATAGATCGTTCGATTCGTGTGGTCAATCGATCAAACGATACTATGTTCGACATATTTGGGTTGTTTCGAATATATCGATTTTGTTTTTCATTTGATTTTTTTTTAGATAAATTTTATCCGTGCTTTTGATAAATCTTATTAACCCTACTGTAATGTCACCTTTCATAGCAAAATTCACAAAGTCATGCATCGTGTTTGGAACGTTTAGGAGACATGTGACAAAGTGTAAAGCAACATCAGCGGTTGGATCGTCACCATGTGTTATTAAACGAGGTATAATTAATATTGCTTAAATTATGAGCAAAAAGGGGATGCGATCTTATGCGAGTGACATCATCAATTTTGTATATTATATGTAATTTTTCTATTCATTACTCTGCTACACAACTTTTTATGACATTAAGTATCTACTTGCCGTTGGTCATAATAAGCTTGTAAGGACTAGGATTGTCATATATTTAATTTTTGTTCTTTATGAACAAAAATAAAATGAAACACTGTTTAGGGGTTACCAAAAACGAGTTTATTTTCTTTGATTCTCACTTTTATCTAATCTTCACCAAATTTATATTGATATTTTAATGATTAATTTTTAGGTAAATTATTATTTTCATCTCTCACACGTTTATCTGTAGAAAGTGATTTTTAATAAAACATTATTTTGATGATATGTCATATTGTATTTGAGAAATTAAAGAGGTTAATTCTCAGAATCGTTGTAAGATATTATGATATCAAACTTAAGAGTGTGTCACAGTGGCGCAAATAGGCCAAAACTCAGATTTATATTTGCCTTAATAGCGCAAAACGATGGTTTTCAGTTTTTGTAAGAAGAAAGACGCGATTTTAAACAATTCAAATTATTTACAAGGACTCCAGAGCGAAACCAGCCTTTTACTATTCCAAATGTATAAAAATGTCGGTTACTCACAATAATTAAAATAAAATAAGTATCACTGCCTTTTACCGTTTCTGTTCTTAGCTCTCCGGTAGACGGGTAGACAATGCTCAAAGGCATCCGCCATTTATACTGTTTTGTGCAATAAAGTATAAATAAAAAATCATTAGAATTGTTTTAAAAATAGAAGCAAAAATATTGGAGGTTATTAAAATTTGACAACGCTAAAACGGACGGAATGTATAGCCAGGGTACAGTCAGCGTCAATTTATTTTCAATTTTTCAATCGGAATGTTAAAAAAAATCTAGATAAGCCGTGCTGCCAACACTGAAACCTACCACCCCAAAGTACCTAGTCCAAAGTAGGCACTGTAGAGCTTGTGTTATGGATACTGAAAGGAAAGCCATTGATATATAATATTCAGAGAAATATATATAAATACACATGACACAGGAACCAATGCTCGTATTCATTGCAAAAACATCTGCCCATTCCTGGACTCGAACCCAGGACCATCGGTCTGAAAGGCAGGTTCTCTATTGTTCCGCCAAACGGTCGTCTAAATAATTAGATTCAGATTTGTTAATAATAAAAATACCAATAGATACTGCTGTAATAACTGTAATCGCATATACATATAACAAGGCTTATTCGTAATTGCATAGATACGTAATATAATTATTTTTTCCATTCTATTATAGAAATAAAGGTATGAGTACCATGCCCTCTCATTGAACAGGAATTTTGTCTTATCAGTGACTCATTTTAGGGGCGCTACTTTTTATGTTACAGCTTATCAGCAATATTGAATATGTGAGGGTTTGGTCCCACGAAACTTATCTTCAATATTACTAATTGACCAGAAAAATGAAACATAGAAGATCGTCAATAACGATCTGAGGTCAGGCATTTATCATATGTGTTGACAGGTGTTAATTAATGAGATAATTTTGTCTCGCTCGCGCCCGATTCAATTAGTAATGTAGTCAAAATAAGAAAAATCGTTGAAACTTGTTTTTTTATGGCGTGCATTAACAAAAATCGGAGTGGTAATCTAAATCTCTGTTTTACCATCATTTGTTTATTATGATCTGATACTGATGGAACATAAACCTTCTTTAAGGATACCGAGTGGAGAATTGCACCAAATATGACCCTTAGCTGTAACACTAGAGATCGAATCCCAGAAGAAAGATGTTTGTGTAAAAAATACGAGCATTTATACCTGAGTCATCGGTTTTTGTATATATTTCTTTAAATATTATCTATTTATGTATCATCCATACGCTAGTATCCATAACACAAGCCCTACAATGCTTATTTAGGGTTAGGCTAATTGGTGTGAATGTGAGGAATACTGATGGGGAATAAACCTTCTTTGCTGATGGAATTACAAAAGAAAGAATGGGCCATAATACAATAAACAGGCCCAGAGTGGATTTATTATAGATTTATTGGAGCTCAATTTATTAGAGCCATTTAAATTTAAGATGTCGTTATTATGATTATTTTGGCGGAGTAAAATGCGGTATATTTGGCCATGAACCCACTACCAGAACGAGTTGCAATGAGTCATAGTAAATTTGGGTGATTGTTAAATATATTGACACTTGACATTTATGTCACAATACCTATATACCTACATTTTAGTGAACATTGGATTAATTTGTCGTGTTTTACATACTAACAGATAAGAAAAAGATAATTTTATTCTTATTAAATGGAAGTACATATAAATTCTTAGCGTCTTTTGATACAAAACATACATTTTCTCTTTTTAATAATAAGATCATTGTTACTTTTGTTTTCACAATGATAACCAAAGATTTGATGCATGTCTCCATAGGCTTCTCGAAACCTTCGTATTCATCGGCCACTTCGCTTGTCTTCACTAGACTTCACTTGCACTAACAAGGTTCAAGATCCAGCTTACCATTATCGACGAGCTCATGCCGAGTTATGTAAGAGTGACGTTTGGAAGCCTACCCACTAAAAATGACATAACATACGCCCACGGCTTAAGATACCACAACAGCAGTTAGCTATCGAGTAAATCTTTCAATACACACACACACACACACACACACAAACATTCATAACTGAGACATTTGGCTAAAGTTATCTAGGGCAGTTTCTATTCTTAAAAATATTAAGATCACACATGTATAGGTCGTGTTCTTAAAACCACGATCGCCATTACTGACAGCTGCTCCGCTTTATCTTTCCAAACAAAAGTAGAGTTAATATTATACAATTAAACGCAATAATTACAAATGACATAATAACCAATAATTGATGACTTGTAACAAGAGTTTGCATAATAACAAAATAAACAAGGGACGTATGATTTAGCAACTGACGGAACAAAATTATCGACTCGTTATATTGTTGGACCGAACGAGCCGATGGGTAGTAATAAGCGGTGGTTGAAGTAGTCAAGTTAAGATTTGCATTAGAGAACCAATGTTCCGTATATTAATAAACGAATGTTAGTTACATTCGTTTTCTAGAAATTAATCCTTATTTGTGGTTAAAGGTGTTGGTCTCACAATTATTAAAATCATTTGTTTGTCCCAATAAATGGAAACAAATGAAAAGCTAAAATACTTGTGTGTACATATAGATCAGAAAAAGAATTACTAAATCACTACATAGTATAAAACAAAGTCGCTTTCTCTGTCCCTATATCCCTATGTACGCTTAAATCTTTAAAACTACGCAACGGATTTTGATGCGGTTTTTTTAATAGATAGAGTAATTCAAGAGGAAGATTTATATGTATCATACATGCATAATTAAGTAGAGCATTGCATTCGTGCAAAGCCGGGGCGGGTCGCTAGTTATATGTATAAAACTCAGTATGCGCGTTAAATTATCATTTCAGTTATTATTAAGAAAAAACATGTAAGAACCATTAAAATGAATAGGTATTTTCGATGACGAAGGATTCTGTATTAACGAAATCAAGAAATATATATTACAAATTTAAATCTATCACTCCTCGAGTTTCTTACTTCTATTGAAGTAAGAAACTCGAGGAGTGTTACGAGTACACACATATATATATATATATATATATATATATATATATATATATATATATTCTATGTATCTATCTATATCTATCTATATATATATTCTTTGTATCTATCTATATATTATATATATATATATATATATTTGTATGTATGTAGTATACTCATGTTTTTAAGTAACAGTTTAATTTTTTTATAACAAAAAAATCTTTCTACTAATATTATATCCATGGGACAGCTATTTCGCTTTTCTCAGACAAAAATAAAAAAGGAGTTTAAGAACAAACATGAGTTAACCGCTGCTTATTTCAAATAGTCAATTTGATGAAATATATACATTAAATGCATATTCCATTTCCTCAATAGAAAGTAATCATAAGTAGTATATATTATAAGAGAAAATTGTTATTGTAGCTTATAAATGTGTCCTACATATCGGTAAGAGGCGCTGTATGCTGAAATACAGGTTATGTATTACCTAGTTCGGCAACAGATGCTACATTTGTTAATGTATTATCTTTATAAGCTAGAAGTAAGTTTAATAAGAAATGTAATCTTTTATGGTTAAATAAATAAATTCTTAATTCTTAATATGTATATTTGTGAGTCAAATAACTAACCTTTTATTTTAATACGCTGCAAATACATGCTGTCGAGTAAGTAATCAAAGAAAAGTCAGTTTTGGATGTTTGGTCAGACAACCAGTATATAGTAATATTTATAACAACGACACTAAAGTATACAATAATAATAAAATATTAACAAGGATCCTTAAGACATTATAATTGAAAAGGAAATTATTCCGTACTAACGTAATAACAGGCCCACGAGTACCACAGATAATCAATAACTCAGCCGATGGTCATTTTGTAAAAAAATGCGCGGGGGATGGATGCGTTAAACAAACATGTTACGTGGCCGTTAGTGATGTTGCTTGATACACGACTTCAAGGAAGATTATCTTAATGATGGTTACTATTTATATTAATTTTAAAAGCCTAACGATGTGCATATAAAATAAGGCTAAAATATAATCTTATATAATAATATATACTAGCGGCCGCCCGCGACTTCGTCCGCATGGAACATTGTAACATCACTTTATTTTTCTAAAATAAGAGAATTTTTCTAAAACAAAAGTAGCCTTATTTACTCCTTATAACATCTGCTACCTGTCTAAAAAAAGTCCCGTCAAAATGCGTCCAGCCATTTCAGAAATTAGCCGTAACAAACAGACAGACAGACAAAAATTGTAAAAAAAATATTTTGGTTTATGTACCTACCGTATATATATTCATATGCATGTAGTAAAAAACAGTTATTTCAATATTACAAACAGACACTCCAATTTTATTTATATGTATAGATACATAAAGAAAAAACTTCTGGCAAGCCAAGTGATTAAGACTCCTTCATTATCCTCGTTAGTGATTATTGATTGATTGATGATATCTTCCATACCAACTCGAAGTTTTCGTAACATTTACAATAAGTTCAATGTTCAATCATGTACCTAATTAGATTCTTTTATTATCGAAATGTATAGGTATATACGTAATTTATGGGTTGGAGAAATGCAAGATACAGTGCCGGATTTACCATAGAAGCTGAAAAAGCTGAAGCTTAGGGCGGCAAAATTGGCCCAAAAAATAGGTATAGAAAAAAATAAGGCTGCGGACACGAGGTGGGGCTGGGTAGGTAGTGCAGTAAAAACAGCTTTGCTTTTCTTAGCTTAAAATATACCCAAAAAGTTGTAAAAATAATCTTGAAACTAGATTATTCCCTAAAAAAATAAATTTACGTTATTGTGAACAGTGCATCTAATTTTAGAGGTCAGTAGGGACAGCAAAAATTGTATAGCTTTGGGGCGGCAAATGTGTAAATACAGCGCTGGCAAGAGACTAGAATTCTTTTTACCCATCCGATGCGGATCATCGAATGGGTAAACGGAATTTTGATAAAGTTGCTGAATGATACGTAACATTCCATTAAATTCCATTTTAGAAGGTTATTCGATTCGATGTTATAGTAGAAAAAACTAGTCTTGTAAAAGTTTACTGTCAAGTGGCTGAAAGAAATATTTTTTTTATATCTAAATCATTATTTACTAATTTAATGTATATTCTATGGCATATGTAAAACAAATAAATTCATTTTAAACGAAAGAAATTATAACATTACAATGGTATACACCTTTCAATCGAGGTACTTTATTGGTGATACTGAGATCAAGCAGATAAGTTTAATTAAAGACCTTGGTGTAACATTTGCCCAAAAACTCACTTTTGAGGAACATATTGAAAGTATAACCTAAAAAGCGTCCAAAATGCTGTAATATGTTATTAGTAATAGTAAATTGGACTGTCCTTAATTACTACAGAAATTTTATTTTAGAGTCCCTGCTAGAATGCCAAGATATCAAGTAGATCCGTTGGTGCTACCAATGCGCTCAACTGTATTCGGTTCTTAATCTCCAGTTCCAAGACTGTGTAGACTGTTGAACTGCTACGGAAGATCAACTGACATTCATTCAGTGAACATGAACATGTTCCGTAAATACTTACGGAACTCCATAGGTAACTAGGGTACTTATTGTTATTGATATTGTATTTTTTTTGTTAATTTGATGTTTTTTTGTTAATATTGTTTTCCTTTTTTTATTTATGTTGAGTATTTGTTTTTATATTGTAATTGTAAGATATTTTTGTTTAATTTAATTACATGTGGTGTTTACCTGTTATTAATTGAACACTTAGTTAGTTCCTTAATATTTGTATAATTTATATTTAGTGTAACAATTGTTGGTAAACCAATAAAAAAAAGGAAAAGAAAAGTATCAACTATAAAAAATAAGTTAATAAAGAACAAAACGCAGTCACAAAGCGCATCACTATGTTACTGCTTCCAAATTAACATTAACAAAGTAACCCACTCCCTTCATACCTGTTTATTATACCCTAGAGTTGAAGTTACACTTAAGAAAGTAAGTAGTAAACCTTTTATTTATAGACAAGCTCATAGTAACTTGAGCCGGCTTAGACTTAGTTTCACTACTGTGCCGGTTGTAAAAAGACCTTTGTAAGCCGCGATTTATGAGTGAGTAATTTATGAGTAGCCAGCACATGTAGCTATGCAGTCTAAAATGTAATGAACTTTATTAAAATAACATAAGGTAGTTCAAAACGTTAATGAGTATAGCTTGATGGGCTGTCGATTGTACATGAACCTAAGAAGCCAAGATAAGCAATGGGAAATGCCTTTTATTCTCATGTAAATAAATTCTGCGTGACTAAGAATGTGCAAGAAAACGCATGTAGCAACAAACCGAGTGTGTATTGCGGTTTGTACTATAAAGTGGGGTTATTAATTGAAATATGAAATAATGAAATTTCGTGAAAAAATATTTCAATGACTATTTACATAAAAAAATACTTCACAATTAAGAGAAAAATTCGTTAGTTTAATTTTCATGTATGTATGTTTCTAAAAGCTGGTAATGACTGATTTCAGTTATAATGCGAAAGCATATTATCTTATATGTATTATATAGAAGTTCTTACTACAAAAACGTAATAAACTAATTTATGCCAAAATAAAACCTTTCTCTTAACCGGAAAATAGTTTCAACGACTTTAATTCAGAATACCACTAGATAAAAAAATTAAAAAGAAACATATTATTTATTTTTAATTTTTATTAATGACCACACTTTTGTTTCAAAACAAAAATTATATTATTTTTTTAATAATATTTTTTTCTATACCTATTTTTTGGGCCAATTTTGCCGCCCTAAGCTTCAGCTTTTTCAGCTTCTATGGTAAATCCGGCACTGTATCTTGCATTTCTCCAACCCATAAATTACGTATATACCTATACATTTCGATAATAAAAGAATCTAATTAGGTACATGATTGAACATTGAACTTATTGTAAATGTTACGAAAACTTCGAGTTGGTATGGAAGATATCATCAATCAATCAATAATCACTAACGAGGATAATGAAGGAGTCTTAATCACTTGGCTTGCCAGAAGTTTTTTCTTTATGTATCTATACATATAAATAAAATTGGAGTGTCTGTTTGTAATATTGAAATAACTGTTTTTTACTACATGCATATGAATATATATACGGTATATACGGTGGACACGATAGAGCAGGATAGAATACCTATTAGCTCTTATTATTGTAATAATTAACTACTATTGTTATAGAGAAACCAAAACCACAAATCAAATGTGTATAGAGATCTTTGCCTACGAGGATTTAGTAATATGAAAAAATACCAATAAGGCAATTAATCACAGAAAAAAGCACATTCTTTATCAATAGTAGCTAGATTACCCGCGCGGCTCAGCACGCTCTATAATTTTTTAGTTTTGTAGTTCTATTTTCCTGTTGTCCTATTTGCAAAAGAAATAACATTATACGACTTAACACTTGTATAAAGTTAAAAGTATTTTTTGTTTTTTCGTGTCAATAAGAATATTGATAATAAATTCATAACATTACCGAGGATATTTACTAAAAAGATCACGTAGAACACGCACGACCTGCTAAAAACCAAAGCCAACTAAACTAACAGTTCTTTTCGATAAAAGCGATCGCAGCATTTAAACTCCTTGTCTAAAGAACGTCGTGTAAAAGTTGTTCTTTACATGAAATTTCCTCAATAATAATAAAATAAGAAGCTAATGTATTTTCCATAAAAGCCTAAGATTATTTTCTTAAAATCCCCGTGATAACTTTTACACATAATTTATCAATTTGTGTATTAATCTTAACATATACATATAAGTCATCCTAGATTTTTATAGAATTTTTTGAGTTCTACAACCTTACACAGTATTTAATATCTTTTACTGTTAAAGCAGTATTTCTTCGTAATGTATGTATGTATGTATGTCTGGGTCATGACGAAAAACCCTTTTGTTTTATTTGAGGATAATGTTCCTCTATAGAAAGAGACTACACAGGATAATATTCCAGTTTTAAAACACGTTAACTTATTTCTATAAGTAGAATCGGCATTCTATTGGGATCAGCCTTAAGGTGCTTACTTTAGGCTAGGCTAATTGGTGTGATTGTGGGAAATATTATTATTATTATTATTGGGAATTATTTCCATAGAAATTTTAACTCCCTATTTCAACTTCTTTGGAGACGGTTTTCCAAAAACGCTGAAACACCTGTTAATTTATTTGTAGTAAAAAAGTCAATTTCCAGATTTTTACGTCTTTAGCTCTATAGTTTTTATTTCTATACAAAGTTTTTTGCTTTGTTCACATCCTTAGAGCTCAAGTTTTCTGAGATCCTTTCTTATCGTCAGTGTACATAACAATAGAAAACCTTTTCACAAAATTGTGTAGTTTCAGCTTTCTAGGTCCAAGGGTTCACGGGCTGGGAGTTGATGAGTGTATAAATGAATCAGGATTTTTGTTTTTATAATTGTTTTGATATATTTTTATATTAAATTTGAATTTCCGGTTTGAAAATTTTAATTTAAAAGATACACTACAGATAGTTTAAGTATATAAACAGCCTTGAATATGAAGTAATTTATAAGGATAAGGTTTAATGATGCTAAGGTACGAAAAACGTGGTCTAGTTTCTAACAGCATTTCTATTCAGTTTTAAAACATAAACAAGTAGCTACAGTGACATAATTGTGATAAATTGGACACAAATATTTTGTAAGGAATTAATATTAAGAATTTATTGATGACATTGCGTAACTTTAATGGAATGTCTCCTGTGCTAACACGCTTGTATCGCCTCTCTCTCAACACAAAAACCGTCCCAAAATCCTGGAAGCTTGCCAATGTGCAACCAATACCCAAAAAGGGTAGTCGTGCCGACCCATGCAATTACCGACCGATCGCCATCACTTCCATACTCTGTAAGGTTATGGAAAGAGTGCTGAACAGCAAGTTGCTCTCATACCTAGAAGACAACGATCTCCTCAGTGACCGTCAATATGGCTTTCGCCGTGGACGCTCAACTGGGGATCTTCTAGTTTATGTCACGCATTGCTGGGGCGAGGCCCTTGAGATGCACGGCGAAGCACTTGCCGTGTCACTTGACATCTCGAAGGCTTATGACAGGGTCTGGCACGCAAGTCTGCTGCGCAAGCTTCCTGCGTACGGTATCCCCGCTGACTTTTGCAGTTGGATAGCCGACTTCCTGACTGAACGATCGATCAGAGTTGTTGTCGATGGCTGCTCCTCTGACTCAGTGCCTATTGATGCCGGAGTTCCTCAGGGGTCTGTTCTTTCTGCGACGCTTTTCCTGCTGCACATCAATGACCTGTTAATACCAGGAATTGTTGGGTATGCAGACGACAGTACTGTTGTAGAGAGATACCTGTCTAGCGCAAAAGCCAGCGGCGACGACGTGATGTTCATGAGAGAGGCCATGGTTGAGCGAATAAACCAAAGGCTAAACTACGTTTCCCAGTGGGGCGATAGTAACCTTGTTAATTTCAACGCCTCCAAAACACAAGCGTGTCTTTTCACGGCAAAAAGGAGTTCCTTCCACCTCACTCCTACTTTCCGAGGTACATCTGTACCTGTGACCAACAGCCTCGAGCTTCTTGGCATGGAGTTGTCTTCAGACCTTAACTTCGGCGCCAACATCGAATCCAAAGCTCAAATTGCAGCCAGAATGCTGGGCGTCCTAAATAAGGTCAAGCGATATTTCACGCCAGGACAGCTTTTAACACTCTATAAAGCTCACGTCCGATCTTGCATGGAATATTGCTGCCACCTTTGGGATGGCTCAGCAAAATACCAACTTGCTGCACTGAACACGATTCAGCGCAGAGCTGAGAGGCTCATCGGGGACAACAAATTGGTGAAGAGCAAGCTTCACACCTTAGCTCATCGCCGCAAAGTTGCCTGTCTGGCGGTCTTCTACAGACTGTACTTTGGAGAGTGTGCTCAAGAGCTGCATCTGCTCATACCGCCATCTCCTTTTTTCCATCGGACATCCAGACGCACTGCAGGCTACCACCCTTTCTTGGTTGATATTCCTACCTGTCGCACCAAGCGCTTTTCAACATCCTTCATAACGCGCACAGCAAAGGAGTGGAACTCCCTCCCTGCGTCTGTATTTCCGAGAACTTATAACCCGTCTATTTTCAAAGCCAGTCTGGGTTAGCTCGTTCCATCGTGGATTCTGTCATGGCCCCCGGGCTTGATTGGGATCAAGAGCAAACCCATCCTAAAAAAAAAAAAAATATTCAAGAGGATCCCTGATTTTTTTGCAAATAAAATATAGCCTATGAAATATATTTTAAAACCGGATGAATGGTTACAAAGTTTACTTTCTTAATTCATACTTAGATCTTGAGAAACATTACCTCTTTCAAATATTAGTACAGATGACGAATGACAACGAGAGTTCACAGATTGACTACTTAGCTGTTTTTGTTTAACAATGAGCTCTGTATATTTGCTTTATGAGGTCTATAAAAGATATCTCATAAAATATAAATAATGCGTGTTTTGAGAGCAAAATACATCTCCAGCGAGTATATTAATTGTTGCGCACTCGGTGTCGAATGAACTCTATTTTTATTATTATGTAGCAGGTTTCAATTAAAGGCAGCTTAAAGATTGAAAAACGCACAGTTTTATTTCTTATAATGTGTACCATTACATTACAATTGCACTATTAAACATTTATTAAGTAATATCGGAACAATTTCAGCAAGTTTTTATAACGAGAATTGTATAATATTAGAACACGACCGACTTCACTACACCGCAGTGTCAGTTTTGCCAATACTTAACTTTTAAATTATATAATTTTGTATGTTAATGAATTTGCATTGTAAGGATATTTATAGTATTTGTTATTAATTATATTATTATTGTATTTTCATTTCAGTACTTTTTTATATTATTACCATCGGCCGTCCCCACTTACTCCGGGTTAAGCATTAATATATAATATAAAACTAAATCCGATCTCTCTATACATACAGTTGCATCTCAGCCTAAAGACGACTACTTCTGGAAGGAAGCCTCCACCAAACATTTTATAACACCTTTAAATGTGAAGGGTTAGTGCTATTCTACTCTACAGAACACTACACTGTACATTTGTATATATCACCGAAAAATTGTAATTAATGTTACATTATAATCTATCTCGCGAGATTGTAAACTGTCGAAAGATTGTGAACCGTAACATAATTGTTACAATTTAACGCATCATTATCAGGTAGATTATAATCTATCGAAGTGAAACCACCAAATTTGACTAACCTTTTCTAATCTAACTTAACCTAACCTAACTCAATGGACACAAAAGGGCTTATTGCAAGACCAACCGATATCGAAAAATAATGCGTTAAATTGTAAGCTCTATGTTACGGTTCACAATCTTTCGACAGTTTACAATATCATGAGATAGATTTTAATCTAACGGTATTTACAATTTTACGGTGACATATAGATTATTTAATAACATCTGCGTACGAACCCATAATTCATTAAACTCAAGAAGAAATGTGAGTACAATTATAAGAACGTCAAGAAATTATGCTCAAAAGTTCAGTCTTAAGTTATTTAATTTCACTTCGCTCCTCGCCTCCATATTTCCTTATTATGTCGTATTTTTCTTTCCCTACCCAAATTATGATTAAAATTTACGGTTACGGCTGACGCTATCAAGTAATATTGTGGTTAAGGGGGTCTTCTGCTTTTTTATTTTTATTAATATTACCTGCTTCTGTTGTGGCTTGTCGATAATAGTAATTGTTATTACCCATCAGTAAATATAGTCTTACGACGATAATTATACTAACAGATATCATCAAAAGTAATCTCTGTAGGTTTGATATTATGGTAAAGGCAGCTTTCACTTAGTCTATTAAAATAAATATTGATATAGGAAAGGTTGTTCGATTGGTAAAAAAACTCGTTTAACTACTGAAAAAAGACGAGAACAAATGATTTTCTAACTGAATTCAGTTTTAACTGACAGGATGATAAATGAAAATTATTGAAGATGTCATGAAAACTTGTGGCAAATTTGTTTTTTGATAATATTTGAACAAATTATCTTTAGAATTTAAATTGTTTTTGATTATAATGAGAGACCGTTGTAGTTAGTCAAAATATACAACATACTTAAAAAATTGTCTATAAAAATGTTATATCTTATATTTTTTAAATAGAAAAGTACAAGAAAATGTCGACTCGACTCAGAAGTAATTCTCATAGGAAAATGGGGTGGTTGGGATCTACCTCCTAGCGGTCCACCCCGGGCAACGGCATCACGGACTAACTCGGCCCATGATGACGGCTGAAGATCCCAACAGCGGTGGTAGGCTCCGTAAGGGGCCGCCTGGCTCGCGACCACCATCCTGCCGAAATCCGTCGCCAAGCAGCTCTGCTGCGTTCCGTCGGAGGGCGGGAGTTCCAGTGCCAATGAGGGTTGGTTATAAGTCAGTTGCGCAGCTTAGGACCGGTCTTGGTATCTTGGCAATGCTGTACCAGGTAACTCATTCTGGAGGGTAGCGGGATCCGAAGCACGGTTTTAGCCATTGGCCGACCGCAGTTAGTAGGGGGCCCAACTAGCGCGCCAGCCACGCGTGAAAGGCTGCCCCGCCAACTCGCGAAAAATCCCGAATTGCTCCACCGTGCCAGTTGGCGACTGGATGGGAGGACCCGGTGGCCATTTCGGGGGGGTTCGGGCGTCCCCGCAGTCTCCAGGTGAGTTCCCCTCTGTGGTTAACTTAGCCTAAGAGTACTTTAATGGTCGACTGAGTAGCGTCTCGACTGAAAATCCAACCCTCCAACATTCACCAATATGATCAAAAATCACAAGAAGAAAGTTAAACAACGGCTGCACTTCCTCCCATTAAAAGTGCACCTCGCAAACATCAGAGGACTGCACTCAAATCTCGATCCGGTCCATCACCATCTGGAGACTGAGAAGCCGCACCTACTCTTCTTGACGGAGACTCAGATAGCAACCCCGTCGGATGAGGCGTACCTCAACTACCCTGGTTACACGCTTGAGCATAAATTCAAGATGTGTGCAGGGGTCTGTGTGTTCGTCCGCAATGACATTTGCTGTAGGCGTCTCCGATGCTTTGAAAAAACCGGGTTTTCCGTTATTTGGCTTCTGGTGGACACAGGGGTAGAGAAGAAGCTCTACATCTGTGTTTACCGATCGCACAGCGGTGACCGGGAGACGACTCGGCTCATAGATTACCTCACAGAGACGGCAGACTTGGCATCTCAGCGATATCCAGCGGCGGAGCTTGTTTTTCTGGGGGACTTCAACGCTCACCATAAAGAGTGGCTGTTCCCATACCAGAAAACTGACCATGCTGGGAGAGAAGCGCGACGATTTGCCCTAGCGCTAAATCTTACTCAGCTGGTGGACCAAGCGACGCGAATTCCAGATATTGCTGGTCACACACCCAATTGTCTTGACTTACTGCTGACAACTGATCCACACAAACATTCGGTATCGGTCTCAGCTCCACTGGGAACGTCCGACCATTGTGTGGTGAAATCCGTATCGATCTGCTCTCCTCCGGATGATAGCCCCAGGGGCATGCGGCGGGTATGGCGCTACGAGTCAGCAAATTGGGACGAGATGCGTATTTTCTTTGCATCGTATCCCTGGCGGCAAACTTGCTTCTCTTCTAACGACCCTTCGTGCGCCGCTGATGCGATTGCAGACGTAATTCGGCAGGGAATGGAGTATTTTATTCCATTCTCCGACATTCCGCTCGGTTACAAATCCCGGCCTTGGTATAATGCGGCCTGTGCTCGTGCTGAGGCCCGAAAACAGTCTGCTTACCAGGCTTGGGTGCATATCCGCGATCGCAAGGTCCGCGCACGGAGAATCCGAGCGAAGAAGAGAGCCTATAATTCGGCCGCCAAGTCATGCAAAAGGGTCATTCTCAAGGCGAGATTCGACCACATCAGCCGAATAGGGACGAAACTGTCATCCTACCCGAATGGAAGTAAACAGTTCTGGTCCCTTTCGAAGTCAGTCGAAGCGAATTTCTGCCGTCCTATGATACCACCTTTACTAAAATCTGACGGGTCACTGGCTCATTCTGCAACTGAAAAAGCAAGCTTATTTGCCTCTCTGTTTGCAAGCAGTTCCCGTCTAGACACCGGCTCTCAACAACCACCAAACATACCCCGCTGTGATTCTTCAATGTCGGAGATCACAATACACAATAAGCAGGTCCGTAGAGTCTTACTTAGTCTGGACGTGAATAAGGCCAGTGGTCCTGATGGTATACCAGCAAGAGTACTGAGGTATTGTGCACCCGAGTTGTCTCCTGTGCTAACACGCCTGTATCGCCTCTCTCTCAAAACAGAAACAGTACCAAAATCCTGGAAGCTTGCCAATGTGCAGCCAGTACCCAAAAAGGGTAGTCGTGCCGACCCATGCAATTACCGACCGATCGCCATCACTTCCATACTATGTAAAGTTATAGAAAAAGTGCTGAACAGTAAGTTGCTCTCGTACCTAGAAGACAATGATCTCCTCAGTGACGGTCAATATGGCTTTCGCCGTGGACGTTCAACTGGGGATCTTCTAGTTTATGTGACGCACTACTGGGGCGAGGCCCTCGAGATGCACGGTGAAGCACTTGCCGTGTCACTTGACATCTCGCAGGCTTTTGACAGGGTTTGGCACGCTAGTCTGCTGCGCAAGCTTCCTGCGTATGGTATCCCCGCTGACTTTTGTAATTGGATAGCCGATTTCCTGACAGAACGGTCGATCAGAGTAGTTATCGATGGCTGCTCCTCTGACTCAGTGGCTATTGATGCCGGAGTTCCTCAGGGGTCTGTTCTCTCTGCGACACTTTTCCTGCTGCACATCAATGACCTGTTGATACCAGGAATTGTTGGGTATGCAGACGACAGTACTGTCGTAGAGAGATACCTGTCTAATTCGAAAGCCAGCGGTGACGACGTGATATTGATGAGAGAGGCCATGGTTGAGCGAACGAATCAGAGGTTGAGCCACGTTTCCCAGTGGGGTGAAAGTAACCTCGTCCATTTCAACGCCTCCAAAACGCAAGCGTGTATTTTCACTGCAAAGAGGAGTTCTTTCAACCTCACTCCTACTTTCCGGGGTACATCTTTACCTATGACCGACAGCCTAGAGCTTCTTGGCATGGAGTTGTCGTCAGATCTCAACTTCGGCGCCAACATCGAGTCCAAGGCTCAGACTGCAGCTAAAAAGCTGGGCGTCCTAAATAAGGTCAAGCGATATTTCACGCCGGGACAGCTTTCTTCTCTCTATAAAGCTCAAGTCCGATCTTGCATGGAATATTGCAGCCACCTCTGGGATGGCTCAGCAAAATACCAACTTGCTGCACTGGACACGATTCAGCGCAGAGCTGAGAGGCTCTTAAGTGACAACAAATTGGCGAAGAGCAAGTTTCACACCTTAGCTCACCGCCGCAAAGTTGCCTGTCTGTCGATCTTCTACAGATTGTATTTTGGAGAGTGTGCTCAAGAGCTACATATGCTCATACCGCCATCTCCTTTCTTCCATCGGACATCCAGACGCACTGCGGGCTACCACCCTTTCTTGGTCGCTATTCCTGCCTGTCGCACCAAGCGCTTCTCGAATTCTTTTATAATGCGCACAGCAAGGGAGTGGAACTCTCTCCCTGCGTCTGTATTTCCGAGTACATATAACCCGTCTGTTTTCAGGGCCAGGGTGAATAGGCACCTTCTGGGTTAGCTCGTTCCATCGAGGATTCTGTCTTTGCCCCCGGGCTTGATTGGGATCAAGAGCGAACCCATTCTAAATAAAAAAAAAAAAAAAAAAAAAAAAAAAAAAAATAGGCATGTAAAAAAGTCCACGCCTCCGAGCCCTCAGGTAGGATTCGAACCCACAACTTTTCGCTATCCGAGCTAGTACTCTGAACGCTGAGCTACCGAGACGAGTCTCACTTTTTATTTCTTATAGAAATAGGGCATTATGAATGCAAAAAAAATAATTAAAAACAAGTCATTCTCAGGCGGGATTCAAACCCTAACTTTTAATGCTGTAGATCAGCGTTACTTCATCAATGAGAGGAGTATCCCCGCAATAGAAAAAAACATTATTACAAATATATGTCAATCGCATAAGATTGAAAGCTACAAGACCAGCACATTCTTTTAGACTTAGCATATTTGTTGATAGAGCATAAGTTAGTCATAAGCGCAGTCAGTACGCGCATCCATCTCTGTGCGTACGTCTCTGTACTTCAGAATAAGTCCTTATAATTAAAATAAGTAAATTAGATTTTTTTAAAAGATAGTAACCGCTCTTCGAAACTTGACTGTCTTGTATGATTTTTTTTAATTATTGATATGAACAGCAGGTTAATACGTTTATAATGGGAATTTCAAACTCGTGAAACAGATAAAAAATATAATAAGAAGGTATTTATGCGATTTGCCGAAGTGCATTTGACGCAGGTGCTGTGTGTTCCCAAGAGCAAGCAAGATATGTACCTACTGAATATGAATAATTTTTGTTGAAAGCAGTTTAATAATTGAAGCGAGACTAAATAAGGGGAGAATATTTGTAGAAACGGAGAACAAAAATAACCCTTGTTTGATCGATATAAGGTTCGGTTTTTTTATTTAGTGTTCTAATATTTAGTAGAGAAATTTTTGGGTTGCGTAAATTTTTAAACACGAGGGTAGATGCACCTAAAGCAGACTTTAAAGTAAGGTTAGACTTTCTGGAAGAATGGCTCATGAAATAAAAGTTATAAAACAAACATCAGGTGGTTTGGGTAAACTTAATAATAATACATACCTTCATTATATATTAAGTCAACGCAAAAAATACTTTTCACTGCACTGGCGAGCAATAAAATTATAGAATTTAGATGACAAAAAGTTCTTTTCAGACTGTCTCTATAACGTTAAGGTACATAAATAATGAAATGATCTCCAAAATAATGGTTTATGGTTGGCTCAAATGTCAATGTATTATGCGTTTTGTATGAGGTTAATTCCAGTGAGGCAACAGTAACTTCAGTTTGATAACTTGGAATCTAGAAAATATTTTTGAACTATTTCTGCAAACAAAATCCAGTTATTTATAGTTTATTGATATTGAAAATACAAGATACTGTGTAACTTTCAAATGCCGTGTCGTAACGATATATCATATAGTTACATAGAAAATTTTAAAACATTCAAAGGCCATTTCTTAAGTAAGCAAATTCAGGTTCAATATTATACATTTCTGCGTATTTCGATGTGTTGTTCACTGTACTTAGTCCTCCAAAATTTCCAGGAAAATATTTTTGTAAATATATTTTTTAGTAAAACCATTAATGCACTGTACTCAACATTAATTATAGAGTTGCCTCCACAACCCAACCCATCCTTCAGTAAATAATTGCTTAAATCGTTTCAAAACGTCAATTCGTCAGTTCACAACCAAGCGAGCGACTCCAAAGAGTTTGAAATTTTAATTAAACTTCCACATTGTGTTTTATTTCCATACTTTTGTGTACGTTATCCGCACAATCTAACTTCATTTTATTTTCCTAATTAATTAAGCAATAAATTAGTAAAGTTTGCTTTTAATTAAACTACCCGAAAACGATGTGGTTAACTTTATACAATTTCTTTACTGGGCATGTGATTAGCATATGTTCATTTTGGTCAGCGCGCATTAGCAGTTAATAAATAATAATCTAAATTATTCGAACGTCGCTCAGCCGTCATGTCTGATGTCGAAACGACTTTTGAGTGGAACAACTTGCTAGGGTGCCCATTTTCTGTGAAAGTTCCCGTTATTTATGAAGTACGTAACAAATCATCTAATAAACTCTGAAGTGTTACCATTATGGTTTTTATTATTTTAGTTAAATACTTAGATAATGTTTGTTTTTATATCTTATGATTTTTTTACTAGAAATCAAAATCTACTTAGGTCAGGTTAAGTGACACCTGATTTGACACTTTCTTCAGACATCGGAGACAAAGTACTTTTTTCTAGTAAGAAAAACTCTTAAATGCTCTCTTGTCATATAGGTAACGGCAAGCGAAACGTTAGATTTTGAGAATGAATGGTAAACTTAATTATGCACAAAAAATTGGTAATTTTGAACTGTTGGCTGCATTTGTCTGTTATCACCACACTCACAGTTATTTCATTGACACACTATAATACTGAAAACGACATTACTGTTCTTATTCATCGTACTCTTGTGCTTGATGGGATGTCAATAAATGAAAGTAAATATTAGTTTATATTAGTTCATTAATTAATTGTCTCCATTGAGTTGATTATTATTTTCAAACATAATTTAATAAAACTATTTCTAAGGTAAAAAAAAAAACACATTGTCACATAAAGATAAAAGAAGCATATAGTCTGTAGAAAATATAATTATGTCAATTTTATTCCTACAGAATATTCGTAGTGTGTCTCTACTATGTCTTTATTTCTCCAATTAAAATCTGATTTATTTAAATGATTTAACTTCTGTTCAAAATTTACGGGACCAGTGCAAATTTGTGGATAGAAACGATTGAAGATATACCCGGGACACACGACTAAACTTGCCTTCCTAAGCATGAAGGATGGAAGAACACATGATATTTGGAGCGGAGCGAGCGAAGCTCCCATGGATCAGCTTCAATGGCGCAATGTCTGGTACGCCATAACTTTCCGAGTCCTTAACCGATTTTAATATTTTTTGTGTGGAATCGAATCAACAGGTTTAGGACCAGATTGTGACAGAGCGCGAATTTTGAAATTCGGAAAAATACCCATCGAAACAAAAAAAATAATCTTTTTTTTAGGTATTACGCTCCGCTCCAATATATGGTGCTAGCGTAGCTTTATGCTTAGCGACTGCATCGCCTAGTATTTATTGATCGCTTATGTGATGATCGATTTTGCGAAATATTGCTCATGCTTACATCAGGAGTCATTTAACTTCATATTTATCTTCTGAATACATAATTTCGTTAGACTCCGAAAACGTGGTTAACCTACTACTTATGCGGCTGACGCGAGGTGATTACGGGCCTTGTTTGTTCTGTTGTTATTATTGTTTTTTATCTAAACACGATCGTGATTATCGAATCGAGTGCCGCTGTGTCGGCCGTCGGACCGACTTATGAGTGATTTCGTTTTAAGATATTCTTTTTTCACGTGAGATTTAACCGACGAGATGGACTGTTGTGGTAAAAAGTTATTGAAATATTGTTTCGTTGATTGGTTAGAGATTTTTCAATTATCTTTTACATTTGAATGCACTTTTTTTTAGCCTGAGTTTAATATTGCAAAAATAAGTTGAATCGCTTTATCTTAGGTGGAATTTGAACCCACGTCTTTCTGGCAAACCGGGCCTTTACCCACTTTAAACCCCTTTAAACACCTTCTTAAACACTATTTCTCAATTTGTTTTGTCAAAGCTCTAAACATTTATTGATATTCGTAGATAACTTGATGTTTCAACACAACAATCTCATAAACGATCTAGGTCCTACTGAAGTTTTAATCAATAGTAGAGAATATCTTTGTATAATCAGCAAACAGAAGATATTTAGACCTTAGAAAATAGCCTTTTACGTTGTTAACAAGAATTTTAATAGCAACGGTCCAGATCGTATGACCCTGAGGCCTCTATAAGTCTCTGTATATACCGATCAAAAACTATTCCGTGTTACTCATATCTCTACGCTTTTAACCAATATGCGATGTGAAATTTTATCAAAACATTTATCGTAGTCGGTATACACGGCATCCACTTGTAAACGTCATTGTAAAAACTCTGGTCTAAAAACTCGCATTGGTTTGTTTCAATGGAGCACTCGTTTACATATCCGGGTTGTCTGAGTGTGAGAAAAGTCCTATTACTATGCTTATTATTATTGTTATACAGACAAGACAGCCGAATCGCGGCTTCATCATTCTCTAATTACTTCTTTTTAATTGCTTGTTATTAAAATATGTAAATGGGTAAAAGCTTCTAATTAATGTTAATGATACGAAGTTTAAAGAAAATAATATAAAACAGGTATGTCATAATGTTCTATGGGTTTCTGCAGGGATTTAATAAAAAATACTACAAAATTTAACATTACATCCACGGGAAAAGTAATAATTTCAATAAATAATAAATATTAAATCGTCTCTCGACATCTAGAAGGTATGATAAGACTTTTCACAAAACAAAATATTCCGCATTTTTTCATTTGATAGCATTCCTGGATAGTTATTAAATTATTAAAGATCGAATCTGTCTGCCTTTTTTTGATGTTCCGTACCTAAAGGATCCAATCGGAGTCCTATTGCTGTCTGTCACGTGTCCGTCTTTTCGTCTTTCTTTCGTTTATCACACAAGTTTTTCAGTAAAACGATTGGAACTACAGTCTTCAAATTTTCACAGTGTAAGCATCTTATTGACCTAAATCTTGTTTCCATACAGCAAAGGTTTAGCTTTAAATAACAACAATTCAATTATTTATGCTGTAAACTACGATATCCCACTGAGTAGTAGTATCACAGTTTGTTGAATAGATAAATATTATATTTTTTGTTAGAGTAATATTGAGAAACAAATTAATGAAGAGCAACTTAAGCCAGTTTTAAAAAAAATTACTTCTGGAATGTTATTTTAGTTTTCATTGAAGTATGAACTTGGGTGATGATGTTTTTATTCTACATTTGGTACGGAAATCTAATCTAACTTGGCTAAGAAAGAAATCATGTTTTAATATCAATAATTTATTTATTTATAAAGATTTACCAACGTCTGTTTACATTGTTTATCTTAAAAATTATACACTTACAAACTATGATTAAATGCAACAAGCACTTATAGGTAAATCAACTTTTTTTTTTTGTTTTTTTTTTTATTTAGGATGGGTTTGCTCTTGATCCCAATCAAGCCCGGGGGCCATGACAAAAAAGAAACAAACTGAAATAAATATAAAAATCTAACTAAAATAAATATATAAATCAAAAGCTCACTCATTCCGCAAAATGCCTCAAAATTATATTACGGAGCATGTTGGGTGAATCAGCGAAGATATTGAATACGTCATAATAATTGTACTTGAAAATAAACGTTGCTACGTGTGCTACGTTGCATGTCATACAGAGATTATAATTAGTTTTTTTTTATAAAAATAAAATTCTTTTCTCACCAACTTTTGCTAACCCTGAAATTGATAGGTGCACATATTTGTGCAATGAGTTTATGTACTTAATTATGCACATATTCTATAAGTATTTAGTATTTATAGAATCAACGATCGGATTGGCCTAGCGGAAATCGTTCTCAGGGTCGGATTTGGAGGTCTGGAGGACCTGGGGCAATGGCCTCTAATTATTTTGGAATTTATTTTTTTAATTAAAGTTAATAAACAATTTTGATTAAGAATATGGGCTATTCAGTTGTTATAACAATTTTAAAAGTTTTTCTATATTTTACTTTGTAAAACTTCTAAAAGAACCTGTTTGGAAAAAATAAACGTGATCTGACCCGTCAAAATTTGTTATTTTTTATCTCTATTTGTGGGGGCCCCTCTGTAGGGCAGTAGCCCCGATTGCCCTCCCCCACATACGGGCCTGGTCATTCTACCTTCGAAGCCAAACAGTTCTAGGTTCGACAGATATTTGTATGATAAATAGCGAGCATTTGCAATTTATATGAATATTACTTATCCGTGTATTATATAGGTATGTATGATGCATATCCGTTATCCTACTATCCAAATAACACGTGCCTAGCAGTACTATGGGCGAAGCTAATTCTTGTGAATGTGAGACATATTATGTTTATTATAATAAAGATATAACGATAGATATACGAGAGAAATAACTTTCCTTTTATAATATTTATTTTTTATACAAATTCAAGCTCTGTTTACTTTCTAACTAAGTGTTTGATGTCGGTTTATTAGGAATTTGTTTATTTACTTATATTGATTTCAAGTGTAGCAAGTGCATACGTTGTCGGTTCGTTAAGGACCGTTTACATCCAACATACGAATTTTAGTTTTGATAAAAAAAACATTTGAGAGACATTCACGATTTTACCTTTTACCAGACCACCACCATACCAAAGTTTTTTGAACAAATAATAATACAAAATACAGACGAGTCACAACGATATCAACTCTATGAGACATTTCGTGTGGAGAAAATTGAATTTGGCTGATTCGATTCGCATTGATATTGCCTACAGAATAGGTATTACACACATGACTGCTATGCATGAAAAATTGACTTCGACTCACGGCTGATGGAATATTGCCGGCTGGCATACAAGTTTGTTTACTGTTGTGCGATTTTTTTTCATAACATCAATCAAATAATTAATTTTTTTTTAATATTATACAAGAAACAGTATGATTGTAACCTCTAGTATGACATACAAACAATTTTCGTTATGGATAATTTTATAAATATCACTCATATTAACGTGAGTAATGGTAACGATTTTAATAATAATGTTATAGGTACAGTACAGTTTTGTCGCTTACCAATTTTAAGTAAGATCCCGTTATTTCTGAGTCGATGTGTGTGCATATGTATGCAAAGTCATGAAATACAATCGGCCCGACGGGTTTAGTACATCCCATTATCCCCATTCACATGATGTTTGGAGATAGTGAAAACACAGTTTTAATGAATTATGATCCCAAATTTTTTTCACCTTTGTTTCCTTTCTAATTCCACTCAAAGTAGAAGCATATCTTTCATAGAAGAAATAACGTTAAATGCCTCTTATGTGGCAGATCTTGGGACTGTTGTAAACAACGTAAATCTACCAACTATATATTATTGACAAAAATGCACCGGGAAATTATATCAATATGTTTGGTAAGTTGATGATTTTTCATAAGTGTTTGCAAGACTTATTTTGTAGTGTTGTTAGTTGATACAGGTAATTCTTCAAAATGACTTGTGGTTGTTTGGAAAAGTTCCCATATTCTTTATTGATGAAGGATAAGGAAAGTAGGATACACCGAGCCGCTCAAGTATTACCATAAGTGACCGTCGCATTTTTTTGAACTAGAGTGTAATATTTAAATAAAACCATTTGTACTGCTTATTCTTGTTTTCATATTAATCCTGGCGTTTTGACCCCTTTACAGTAGCCGTGATCACAGTATGGCAAAGGTCTTTTACTACCTTCCAATATTTTATTGGTGCATGTTTTAATTTATACAAATAAAATTGTTTTATTTGACATTTTGTTTAGTTATTTAAACAGTCCGAAAATTGGGACAAGGGCCCGACCTTCATCTTACATTTATATTTACAAAAAGAACTTACTCCATCTCTAGGTGTCGCAGTGTAATAGTTTACTAGGTAGTTATTACATATAATAGGTATTTTCTCTATCCGTTACCAAATGTTTTGACAGTTTCATTATTTAACCTTAATACTCAACTTAAAATTGAACTTGCATTTGTTAAAGTTATTGATAAGTTAATACTAACTCGCCGTTGTCGAAATTAATCCTCGTTCGCTGGCAGCTCATTACGTGTGGCCTTTATTAAAGTTAATTAAGTCGCTATTTACATTTTTTCTTATTAGCTAAAAAGGTTTACCTATATATTTTTAAGTAACCAAGATATTCGGTAAAAAATAATAAAAAGATATAAAAAAATAAAGCCTTGTTCAGTTATTCTGTTAAGTTGGCATTGGAAAATTGGTGAATATTTTTTTAAACGCCTTGGAAATACACTTAGGAAATTTTCATATTCAGGAATTCTAAGAAACATTTCAAATACTGTGGGTACTCTAGTAAAAAAATTCGCATTGTAATTCAGGTTTGAGAAAAATTGTGTAGAATCTTATTAATCCTGAAGACTATTCAATTCCATCGAGGTAAGCCAAACAGAATGGACGACGATCTGTCAAAATAAAGTTAAATGATTGGAGAAATCATTTTAGTATAAACATCATCATTCAATACTTTGCTCCGATCCAAATAGCTAGTGCAAATGTATTATCTAAACCGGATGCCATCAGCACCACAACCACCCAGATCAGATAATATAGAAAAGTTTTACCTACCTAATACCCGGTTGGGCATTAATCATGGAACCACTGCAATGGCGATACCATGCAATGGTGGCAAAGCAACGTGGGTACCACTGGAAAACAAAGAGAGAGTTCGTAAGACAGACGCTCAAAATTCAGACTATTCGGAACATTTCCGAATTTTCTACTGTTAAAAAAATACTAAAATAACAAAAAACGTAAATACATATATATACTACAAAGAATTAAATAAGGGCCATTTGAATTTTCCCTTTTTATTACGAGCTTTTATTAAATTTCATCCGTCCGTGTCTGTCTGGCGGTAATCAAATCTTGCAATTTTGACCCACTTCCCGGTTTCCAATTGAGTTAATATTTTGCATGCGTATGTAAATCAGATGACAATACAATATTATTATGACACGGTGTTGGTCTGATGAAGGAGCCGAAAGCAGAATTGCATGGGAACTCAGTAATATTCTGTAAATCGATGCATTCCCTTTGAATATGGATTAGTGTAATTCGTCTTGATTTATACTCTAGTCTTAGATGTTAACTAGGGTCAGATGATGAATATGAATAGTGACCACGGGAATTTTATTATAAACTGAAGCAACCATAGCGAGTTCGGTTCGTGTGATAAAAGTAGTGCTTTAGTTACTTAACTTGGGATCAGAACAATGTATATATTTAGTTATCACTCTCAGTCTATTAAAGTCCCCACAGCGGGGCTGCTGACCGTTGGCAGATTGGGCTATGCCCTAGTGGATTTGTTGGTGCTAGCCTTAGCAGATCATCGGGGGTCAACGGCTTTTCGTGCCTTCCCAAGCACCAAGAATTTCAAGATTAATAAATTTTTGATTATCAACGCAAAGTTGCTTAAACTCTGTAGTATTACATAGAAGACCACTAACCATTTCACCATCAGGCTCCTATTTAGTGTTGAATAGCATACGTAGTATTATTATTATAGTAAATTGTAATACCAAAATAGACTTCTTGTATCGGCGTTTCAAAGCATTGCTCTATTCGATTATTTGATTAGAACACGTTGGTTCCTCGGCGGCGGCTCTCTTTGAACCGAAAACTGTTTATCTCGCGTATTGAATTTGCATTGTGTTACGTTTTTTGTTGCAAACGTGACTGCCGATAGTGCTTACATGGTTATTATTATAGGAACACTCAATGTATGATATAAAAATTGATTGTCTGGTTGTATTTATATATCAATATTTTTCTTTCGGATTTAAAATACTGAATGCATTTTTACTTCATATAATAGTTATACTACATGTATCAAGCAACGGGTAACTTTATACACAACGATGTTATTCAAGCATAAAATATGAGAATTCGTTTGTCTATAGTTTTGTTAAAATTTCTTGTAAACATATTTCAATTGTAAACTTTTATAGTGTCTCTGATTTCCGAAATAATCAGGTATAGTGTAAAACCGTACATCACATTGTTAGAGAGAATATTGGCTCACTGAAACCATTATTACCTGAATTAAACTAAACTAAATTAAATTAAACCCGAATAATGGTAAAAGGTAAAATAAACATAATCTAATCTTTCTAATTATGATTGGTACTTGGAGAATGTCTCTTTGGCTGAACAAATGTATTACCTGGTCTTATCTTCCCCTTTAAATTGTTCATAATGAGTAAACCTGGGGCAGTTACCCATAGTCTGAATGCGTAATATGGTTTAAATACGCATAATTTCAGGCTCCGTGGCCTATAAATGAAAGTGCTTTTCTTAAATCAAGTCCAGATGTGAGTTCAAACTTCAAAGTACGTACTACAGATGTGGATGTACTAGTAATAAATGCGTGTAATGTATACTAATATGTACCTTTATAGTCTCCGATTTTCATTCATAACATTCGTTAAATTGTATATTTTATCATTCCATTTGGCATCATCATTTGTAAACGTATTAATCTCTGTAAATATATATATATACCTACAATAATATTTTACTCAATTGCTGAAAAGAAACACTGGATTTTCATATAGAGCTTCGCAACCACTCAAAACTTCTATACAGAATGCTACACACTTACCGGCATTGCTTGTTATTTTAACCTGTCTTTTTGTTTAATCTATTTCGTTATTATTTCTTCATTTTATTACTAAAAATGTATTTATTTAATTTATTGACATATAAGTTTTTCTCCGTTGCCATAGCTACCCATGACACGATCTTTCATTTATGGTATTCAACCTCCAAAGAAAACCAGATTTTATTCTTTTTATGTCTTTTCGAAGACAATCTTAATTTAAATGGCTCTGGGCCTATAAAAGACCGAGCTGACCTGCCAAGTCATTCAGTTCTTCGGCAAAAGTTGCCACGTTAACATCTATAGCTCGCTACCGAGCTCTCCAAAATTCTTAAAGGCCTTATCCCGGGGCCGGCTGCCCCGGGACTCAAGAAAAGTCCTCAACGCCGTAAGGCAAACTTTTGGCTCAAGAACTTACACTCAACTTAGCCACTCTCTACCACTAACGTTACCTGACCACCAGCGGTGCAGGCCATCCATCTGCAGCGCCGCCCAACTTACCTGCTACGCCGCCCGACCTACCAGCAGCGCCGCCCGACTACCAGCAGCGCCGGCAGAAAATCGGTGCAGGCCGTCCACCAGCAGCGCCGCCCAACCTACCTGTCACGCCTCCCGGCCTACCAGCAGCGCTGCCCGTCTACCAGCAGCTCCGGCCGACGTCTGCCCCGCCACCTGTCAACCGGCAGCGCCACCCTTCATCCGACGGTGTCACCGCCTCTGGGCCCTAAAGCCCCGGGCCTCAAGCCGCTTTTATAGAAGATCGCCGACGACCCACAACCACCTACTCACTGTACACTACACATACTCGCCCTCACTCTTCTTACCTCCTTTTTTTTTGTTCTTTAAATTGTTTTGTAAATATATAAACTGTAACTTTACCCTGATCTTCCGTCTTTATATTTTGTCCCTTCACGACATGCGTTTACTAAAGGTTTTAACTTAATTATTTTATACAAATAATTAAGTTAAAATAATTAAAAAAATAAATAGAAAAACTGATTGTCATAACTCTTATAAGTTATTACTATACATTTTGGATAAAAGCAATTCCAATGCTACTAATTTTATAAACTTATGTTTTTTTATTGAGTGCATAAAATTAATTATACGAGAATCAGTTGAAAGTTCATTTAAAATATTTGAAATTGAAAGTTTGCATGAACAGTCGAGCCCATTAACGGTCTTAACTAGAATGTTCAGAAGTGTTTTAAAATATAACCTTGACAAACACCGTGACCACCCATAGATAGTCTACTGAGGAATACATAGACACATCCTTCACAAAAACAGTATCTACTTCCTAATAAATTACGGATAGCAGTCGATTTGAAAACTTTACAGGTATTTTGAAAAAGACTTACGTTTAAATAATAAATAATATATTTTTCAGATTACACAAAGAGGTGCCTTACGATTCTCTTAAATTGGTCCTTATTTCATTTGGCACACTAATCACTTGGAATTATTGACGTGATAACGTCTTATAAATTGGTTGCGGCTGGGAGTCACTTATGAAAAAGTGTAACGCTCGGTAACGTTACGATGAGTCACCGAACGAGAGAGAGGCCCGCCGAATGCCTTGCGTCTCTCTCCCACTCAACTATGATCGGTCTGCCGCGCGCATTGTGCAATTTAATTATATTCATATCAATAAATATTCTACCGAGAAAAAGACGTTGTCACGTAAAATCTTCGCCCGTAAAACCGACTTTACAGGCAAAAAAAAAAAAAAAAAAAAAAAAAAAAAAAAAAAAAAAAAAAAAAAAAAAAAAAAAAAAAAAAAAAAAAAACCGACTTTTTTTTATACATTGCAGGTTAGGTTAGGTAAGATATGCTTTTATTAATTATTAGTCGACAATCTATATCAATCATACCAATAGTTTGTGTAACAAATGACAAATCTATAATCTAAGATCACAATGGTTTGTGTATTTGCCTGTCCGCTCTTTTTCCCGCTCTTTTTCCATTGTATCAATAACGTTACCGTAGCAACGCGTTAACCGCAAGTAGTTTGTCTACCGGACGCTAGGTGGCGCTAACGGAAAAATATTTAATAATAGAAACAAATTAAAGAATTTTGTCCACCCGTGCGAAGCCGGGACGGGCCGCTAGTCTATAATCTAAGAACACAAATTTGTTGTTTGTGTGTTTTTCTGTCCGCTCTTTTTCCATTGTATACGTGTTATCATAGCAACGCGTTACCGGGTCAACTAGTCTATAATCTAACATCATAAATTTGTTGTTTGTCTGTCCGCTCTTTTTCCCGCTCTTTTTCATTGTATACGCGTTACCATAGTAACGTTTTAAACGCAAGAATAGAAAAAGAAAATTAAAGAATTTTGTCCACCCGTGCGAAGCCGGGACGGGCCGCTAGTAAGGCTAAAAACAACAAGACTCCCATAAGTTGTTAATTATAAGTAAGTAGTAATAAAAATAACTTATTCTTTAATAAAATATTAAATTGTGTTGTAGAAACCGCGTGCGAAACTAACTCAGTCCATAATTATTATTACTTGAGGTTGTCCACTAATAAATTTCGTTCTCTTTGTTCGGTCCGACCGTTTTTGCTGGATCTCGTTAGCGCACCTATAGTGATAATTATAATGCGGTTATACGCTTTATAGTTGGGTGTATGACGTGTTTTTAACGAGCTACATGAACTTGATAATGGCCGGGAGCAAGATAAATTTCGCCTTGATGCTTGTTAGATGTTGCCACCTCAATGTTATGAAACAATTACGAATATTTTTAGATAATTCTGAGGTTTCGTAAAAGTGGAAATAAACGAATTGTAGTATCAATAAAAAGTGATTTATTTCAATGAGTGGATGCGATTATGTAAGAACTAAATGAACCATACGGATTAGGTAAAAGATAAAATGCTTTTTTGGGGTTCCGTACCCAAAGGGTAAAACGCGACCTTCGACTAAGACTTCGTTGTCTGATCGTCCGTCTGTCTGACATCAGGCTGTATTTCAAGAACCGCAATAGCTAGACAGTTGAAATTTTCACAAATCATGTATTTCTGTTGCCGCTATAACAACAAATAACAAAAACAAAATAAAATAAATATTTAAGGGGGGCTCCCATACAACAAATGCGATTTTTTGCCCTTATTGTCGAGCAAAATGATGTTGATATCGATATCAATAATGGCAACGGGTAGGCACTTGAAACATTCACAAAATACTCAGTTTTATTTTTACTTTAATAATAAATAATATGAAATTTGTGTACCTACTGTTGTTTATCTAGTCCGTACCATTACGGAACACTTCGTGCGCGAGTCCGACTCGCACTTGGCCAGTTTTTTTATTCAATATAAGCATTTACAATGCATTAATTGAATGTCAACTATGACATGGCTTCGTAATTCGATTGGATGTCGTCAATAAACATTCGTCAATAGGATAATCTGATGACAAAGCGCGCATCTTGCGATTGTGATCTACACAGAACGGAGTCAAAAAGTCATATAGGTTTAAATAAAAATAAGAATGTAATGTGTTAATTTTCAGTACCTACCCGCAAAATGGTTTCATTTCAATGAGTGCAATTTTTATGGGCTTCTAGAAGAAAGAAAAAGTTTTAGACGTTATTGTCCCCATATTACCTTTCTTCGACATTTTTGCATCGCTCCATTCCCTTCTGTTACATAGAAGCGTAGTAATTTGACGCCCGCAACGATAGCAATCCTATACTTTTGACGTGATAACGTCTTATAAATTGGTTGCGGCTGGGAGTCACTTATGAAAAAGTGTAACGCTCGGTAACGTTACGATGAGTCACCGAACGAGAGAGAGGCCCGCCGAATGCCTTGCGTCTCTCTCCCACTCAACTATGATCGGTCTGCCGCGCGCATTGTGCAATTTAATTATATTCATATCAATAAATATTCTACCGAGAAAAAGACGTTGTCACGTAAAATCTTCGCCCGTAAAACCGACTTTACAGGCAAAAAAAAAAAAAAAAAACGACTTTTTTTTTATTAAATAAAGCATACTATACATTGAAAGAATACTTAAATGATCCTGACATTTGAGATTAACCCTAGAGTAATCGCGCCATTCCGTGAAACGCGAGTGATCGCGTGAGGAGCATTTTGCCGCCCATTCTTAATACTTTTTTTTAGAAAATATGAGATATATGATTTTATATTTATGTTTTAAGGATAGAATTAAACATGTACCTCTAATTTCTAAAACAGGGAGCTGAGGAACGGGGGCGCAGCTACTAGGACGCTTGACTATGACAAATGCATCGTGTACAAAATTATACGAATATTGTCCCGCTAGCGGCAAAATGCTCATAGCGCGAGCACTCTAGGGTTAAGAGTGTATAAATAATGAGATTTTGATTTTTATATTATTACTATTGTTGTGATTACTTTTTGTTGTAACGTGGCTAAATAGGTTAAGTAAGACCTTTTAATTTATAGCACCAAACTGTAACTGTACCCTGTTTTTGCAAATAAACATATTATATTGTATTATATTGTACTCTGCTCTAAAGGTGCCGGGTACGAACCCTGGTAGGTACATATGTTGGTATGATGAGCACAAGCATTTCTTCCCGAGTCATGGTCGTTGGTTGGTATTCTATACGTTATATAATATACAAGGTATTAGTTTGAAACTAATTAAATGTTGTGGGTAGTTTGAAATTTATTCATATTGGATATTAATTTAACACGAGTGAGGTTGCGACCGCCGCAGTTTGGTCTGCAGATGTTGTATGACTCCATCTTTCTCACTTTGGAGCATTATCCCTATCTGTTACATATAAACCATGTAACAGATAGGGATGGAGCAATAAAAAATGAAAGATTTAAGTTTTTACTAAAAATTTAAAAGTTAAAAAATATGTACCTCATTTTTTATCACGGAACTACGTTTCCTTCTCAATCGTCACCTGAGTGCTCTCCTCTCCTGTGTCGCATATTTAAGAATCCTCCCATCCCATAGAAAGATTCATGAGTGCAGGCCGCACTTTGCTGATTGAGGCCCCGAGCCATTTGCATCCCTATTGCTTGTACAGTTCGCATAAAAACCTGTGTGAAACCAAACAAAATAATCATTTAATGCACTTAGCCTTTGCTTTTAGAAGATAATCTTTAGCTGTTTTTACTAAAGGAATTGAAGTTATTAGAATTAATATATTAGACCGTTGTTAAAACAACTAAGTTTTATATGTAGACGTAAGCATCATTTTGTGTAACGTACAGCACATCAACGTTTTAATGTACCTTATGCCATTGTAATAGAAATCATTTACTTTTTCAAATAAATAGCATGACAATAGCCAGTCACATATACATAGATTAGTAATGTACCGGCATATAAATTGAATCTGGTTTTGCAATCACGTGACATGCGCAGTTGTGAATAATGTACCTAAACTTGCTACTGCGCATGTCACGTGATTTCAAAACCAGGTTCAACTTATATGCCGGGGACTATGCTATATAGACTTTACGTATTTCGTACCGTACCATCAAAAATAATCATAATTTCTCTTTTATGATAATTTTTTATAATTTTATTTTATTACTTGTAAAATTTATGTCCCTAAAATCTGCGTTCAAGTGTACTTTGGCATCGGTTAGGAACTAGTACACGTCTTGGTAATTTGAAAGCGTCGTTCGCGCTCTTGGCAAAACTCCACAAGTTTTCTTGCATCTCTACTTTCAATTTCCACGAATGTTAGCAGCTATGGCTGCGACGTGGTTGTCACTTAATTTATATTTTTTGTTCATTATTGCATATCAAATACTAGGCGATGCAGTCGCGAAGCATAAAGCTACGCTAGCACCATATATTGGATCGGAGCGTAATACCTAAAAAAAGAAAAAATTTTTTTTGTTTCGATGGGTATTTTTCCGAATTTCATAATTCGGGCTTCGTTATAGTCTGGTCCTAAACCTGTTGATTCGATTTCACACAAAAAATATTAAAATCGGTTAAGAACTCGGGAAGTTATGGCGTAACAGACATTGCGCCATTGAAGCTGATCCATGGGAGCTTCGCTCACTTCGTTCGCTCCGCTCTCCAATGAATGTAACAAAATAAGCTTCAATTTACTCAAATCCATAAAACATTATTAAATAGGAACACAACAAAAAAGTTTTTGTATATTTTCAGTAGTAAATATTTTATATTTTATGTGTGCCACAGATACGTGCATACATATATCATTAATATAAATAATATTAACTTATTTATGTAAAAAATCCTACAAAATGAGGGGTCGCACACCCCTGTCCGATCAATATTGCCCGAGATATCGGAATTTGGGAATTTTTTGAAAATTCGGGGGGTCCCCTGAGAGGGGAGAGGGGTTTCGCGAGGGGAGGTTTGCGTGGGGGGGGTACCCTTACCAACCAGACACGGTACTCTTAACACCCAGACACGATAAATTACAATTTACGCAATTTACATTAAATTAGCGGCCAACTTCATCCTGCTGGTTTATTCCATGTCGCTTTTGCGGCCAACTTCAACATGATAATTTTGTGTCACAACTTCAACATGATAATTTTGTGTCACATATTAAATTTTCACTCTCATCATTTTTTCATAACGCGCCTAAAGAAGTATAACTTCAAAAATACGCAATTAACATAGGCACCCTTCTTACAAAATATCCCATCATATCAAGTAAAATATTTTTTTTGCACTTCAAGACGCTACTACTGTTTCTTGTTAAGAACTGTCACAAACTTGAAATGTATGTGTACATAAGGCAACGTTCAGATAGATATCAAAAGAGGTTTGCAGCTATTTCCCATGACGACCTTTTGAGTCTTTGACCCACGCCGCGCAATATATGAGGGCAAACAAACCCTTATCTTCCAACTCTTCAAAGTTAACTTGGCTCCTGAGATCTTAGGAATGAATCACACTTTCTCTTATGCTTTTTTAGGGGATTCCTACCATCATGAACACAAATATCAACTCATTTGATGTATTTTTTCAAAGACGCCGTTTTCGAAATGAAATTAATAGTTTTACACATAAAACAATTCCTGACACAGGATATGACTGCAATGAACTCCACAACCACTTAACCGATTTTATGGTTTTTTCATTTTTTCTGGATTTGTTATGGCTAAGGGCATAGGATAGGTTACTGAGCCAAAGCAACGGTCGGTCAGCTATTGTAATATAAGTAATATATTTCATTATATAAAATTAATTTATACTTACAACGTTATTCGGTAAAACAGCAAGAAAAGATTATTTGCCTTTTGAACATTTCTGATTGACATTGACTATATGTATACTTGAATATACTTAAACATGACTGAAAAGGCTGAACTTTTCCAATGTATAATGGAAAAGTTTTCCCTTTTCCCAAGCCTAATCCCGAACAGCTTTAATCAAGTAAACAGTTACTAGAAAAAAAAATTACAATGTATAAATTACTCCTCACGCCTCTCCCACCATTGGTGTTGGTTAGTTGAAAAACAAAATTGCGAATCAGTTAAAACATTGTATATTATTTTTTAATATTTCAGACGTAAGGTATTATATGTATTTACCCACAAAATAGCACTTATTTTAGTTTCCCCGGAGCGTATAGTTATTATTGTTATTACTTTATAATTTTCAAATTTGGTACCTATCTACAAAGTAAATCCTATAAAAATTCTGGGAAAAAGAGAAATCTATTCACCCTAACATAGATACATTTGTTAAAATTTGATGGATACTTGCATTTCTACCGCGTAATAGGTACATACGTTATGATTCCATACGTTGATTGTTAAATAAATTACTTCTTTAATTGCATAGATAGATGTTTAATTTAGCTATGCTTTAGTCGAAAAGAAATTATTATTGATTTTTTATCAATTAGGAAGTATGGCTCCAAGTCGAATCACACTCTGCAACACAAACTGCATACGTTGCACAATGCATCGTGATACGTAGCTACAACAGGTGAGGTGAAGGAGACAAAGATTCGCATTTTTTTATGCAAAGGATGTTTGTTATACAAGGTGTTACAAAAATACCCGTAAAACGCAAACGGTGAATTATAATTATTAAATTTACAATATTTGAAAACCGTAGTATCGCAGTACGACTTACCGCCAAAATTATTAAAAAAATGTCATTTATGTGGCAACCGTATTTCCATATATTTAAAGAGTAAATAACACAGAATATTTATGTACATTTTCACCTAATATCCGTGGAACGACATAGAGTCAATAACAAAATGCACAGAAGCCGCTCAGATTGATATTACAAGTCAAAGAAAATGTTAAAAGACCTGACATAGGTACTTTATCTTTCAACCTACACTAACGTCTTACTTTTTCGTAACGAACAATAAATTTACAGAAACGGCTCAAAGTGTGCTTCGCCTTGCTTTTTCACTTTAGAAATAATGTTGGTTAAAACACTAAATAATTTTAAGATATCGATGAGAAGACTTAAAATTGACAACATAACGTTTTTTTTCGATAAAATCCTCTTATTGAATTTGCAAACCTTTTTGAATGAAAAACTCCAAATCCGTTAGGGAGTCCAACACTTAAATAATCTATACTAATATTATAAAGAAGTAATGTTTGTGTGTTTGTATATTTGTTAAATTGTAAGGGGTAATATCGGGATATACTGAACCGATTTTAAAAATTCTTTCACCATTAGAAAGGCACATTATTGCTGAGTGTCATAGGCTATATTGAATGCTAGAAAAAATTTAAAGAATTTTGTCCACCCGTACGAAGCCGGGACGGGCCGCTAGTCTATGATAACTTCAGTTCTATGCAGTGACAGCTTACTAGGGTGGGCAATGTTTTCGCTTTGATAATTTATTACATTTATTATTGAGTTTCGTTCTATAATATATTGCTACAGCAATAAAGTTAAGTCATACAATAAACGAACGCACCTACCCACATAGGCACACCTCAACAAAACCCTTAAGCGAACGTCGCAGTACTGTCAGTGTATTATACTATTTTAAGACAGTGTTGTAACAGACGAAAGCATTTTAAATTACCAAATAAAAACAACGAAGAATATGGACTTTCTAAAATGTTCATGTATCTTCATTATTTTGATCATTATAGAACATAAATATGTAATAGCTTTAAAATTTTACAAAAATTACGAATGCCACCCGTAACGCTCTTATGGTACGTAACCATTTATTTAGACAAATAGGCCTAATTTTGGTACTGCTTTAGCTTTACTATGTTATCCCGCTTATCTTTAATAGTATGTACAGTCATCAGCACGTAAAACTGTACAGAATCATAACATAATGATCACTATTATGTTGTGTCGCAATCACACATGATTGTTATAGCTTAAATTAAAATAGGGAGTCACCATTGTGGGTAGAAATCCGTGTATCTAGAAAGGTATCTTCTCTAAGCGAGTATCTTAACCTTAGAAAATTCATTACATTATTTATTAAAAAATAAAACTATACATGGGTAAGGCCGTAAATTTTGCCACTTTTTTTAACCAAAATTTGTCCCACATTTTGACTGCACATTAAAAAAAAACTAATCAGTAATTCGTGATTATAGAATTCTTATTATGATTTGTAACTCCCTTAATCTTACAATTTTATCTGAAAGTTAAAATACTCCATACAGTTTAATAACTAGAGTAAGTTAAATATGTCCAAACCCCAAAATGTATCAAAAAACTCGCTGTCTTTTTAATGCATCCAAACAGTCGGAACGACATAATATATATTTTTTCTATTGAGAGTCAAATTCAAAAGTTCTAACATAAACAAACTAAAATTAAGCAATTAAATCGTAATTGAGATCTTTTAAAATAAGTAAATTTCAGGATTTTTTATCAACTGTAATATTTGTCCACGTATTTTCGCTTCTATGTTACAATTTTGTATGTTACCACAATTTTAACTCTAAATTATGTTAATCTGTTTAGTAGTTCTTTGTATTGACACTGGCAACACTAAGTATCAATGTGAACTGATGAGAAAAAAGAAAACGCCATTTTGTTGCCTGTGAATTTGAACACAAGTGTGTGTGTTGTGTTTCGTCGGAGGTTTTTTTTGTGAATTTAGACGATATCAAAGGTAAATACCAGTTTTTATCACACCTACTTCCTATGAAAATATTCATAAGTAAAAAAGCAATGCGCAGTGTTTGTTTTTATTTCAAATTCAGCTCGAACTATCGATTTATGGTAAATTATAACCAAAACAATCTCGTTTCTACGTTGCTTCCAAGTTACTTCTATGGTACTAGTAACGTTGATTGTATATAACGTAACGTTGAAGTGTTGTAAGGATTCGTTCATATACACTACCTATAAACTATAATTGATAGTCTTTTTTTTGTAACACAATTAAGTTTCTGATAATCATTCTTACTTTGAACCCCCGATGGAAAACGAGAGAAGTTACCAAACCAATGGACCGATTTAGATGCGTTTTTTATTTGAAAACTGAGAAAACCGAGATGGTTCTTAGCTAAAATTTATGAAGATCTGTTTTAGGTTTGGACATCATAAGCTCATTTTACATAAAAAAATCAAATGTTCACCTTTTTTTCATATAATTGGTTTAAACTTTATCTTTATATGAGTATTTTATTATATAAATTTTTTTTAGCTTCTTAAACTTTACTTTAAACTTCTTATAAACTAGAGAAAATATATACTAGAAAAATTCCACTCGGTCTAGGTTCAAACGGGAATCTAAGATTAGACCGAGTTGAATTATTTCTAGCATATATTTACTTTAGAGTATTTTTTTCCCTTAACACTATGAATGTATTTTACTAACAATGTCACAGATGCCGATGACTGCCGCTGAAAAACAAAAACAATATCGGGAAAAATTGAAAAGCGAAAACCCCGAGAAGTTTGAAGAAATAAAAAGAAAGGCCAAAGAGCGATCTGCGCGACATTATCTGAAAAAGAGGAGTAGCTATACCGAAGAAGACAAACAAAAATTACGTCAAAAGTGGAAAGAAGATCGAAAAAAGGCAAAAGATGAAAGAAATGCGTCACAAAATAAACCATCAACATCTCAAGATTCGAGTATGCAACAAGGTGAACCTTTAGTTTACCATAATATACAACGCCGCATCGAATACAAAATTAAACGAGAGTATGCAGAATTGCGTTTACGGCTAGATACATTGGGAAAAGGGTTTAAAAATCTCCAAAAAAAGAAAATGAAGCTTAAGCGTATTAGTTCATCAACTGATGAAAATGAAAGTGAAATCAATATCGAATATGCGGACAGCGACGTTACCGTTTCATTTTGCGATGATACAATGAGTCTTAATGACGATACCGACCCAGCACTTGTGCACAATGTACTGGACGAAAAAACTGGCATTTTGACAAAAATTAACCCAAATAAGAAAGTGACGGTGTTATCCGATATTATTTTAAATAAAGCCCACAATAACACTAAAACCGAACAAGACATGAAAAGGAGAAAATTTGTAAATGCGAGTTTATACCAAGAAAATACCGTAAATATACAGAAAATATCCCTAACAATAATAATGTGACAATATTGTCACAAATTAGAAACCTTCCCGAAAATACTGTAAGTGGTGATTTAAGAAAAAGCAATTTATTTAAGAAAGAGGACCATTTAATTAGAATTAGAAACAAAGATTGCGATCAACTTAAGACTGATAATAATAATACACCATGCAAAAAAGTTTTAGAAAAAAACAACAACATTGAAAAAGAAAATACAGAACAACGTGAAGAAATAGATAAAGCTAAAAAAAAATAATATATACTATCGAATAAAATAGATAACTTACATATGAGAAAAACGAAATCAGAAATTTAAAGGTAAATGCAAGAAAGATAGAATAAAAAAATGGCGAAAATTATTACAAAGCAAAATATTTGAAAACTTAAAGATTCAAATGATTCAGTGAAGTTCTTAGTACAAAAAATGTTTGATATTGATACTGTGACCGCAATTTCTATCGTGAAAAAGGTAAATTTGATTCAGCGAGAAACAGCGTCAAAAGTATAATATTTGCAAAAAAATGATGACAATATCGTTAATTTTACTTAAATATTTTATTGTTAAGTAAAAGAAGGTTCGTTTCTGTGATTTTTTTGATTTTTAGCTTGTTAAATTATTGCTCTAGTAGCTTTCTGCCCAGCAGTGAAAATTTTTTTTTTGTTTTCTTGTTTTGATAAAATACTTTTTTGTTTGTGTTTGTAATAAATTACTAGTAGTTGTTTTTTCGTTTGCTTAGTTTTAATGCAAAACTAGTCTAATTGTTTTTTATGTGTATTTTGAACAAAATTAAAGATTTAGTTTGATAAAAGAAATGGTTTTATTTTGTTAGTTTCTACTATCTTACAAGACCGATTGCTATTCATGTAAGTACATCATAGGGCATATTTTTTTTACAAACAAAAAGGTGGAATATGAAATAGGCCTTACATGCTTTACACGTTACTTTCGAGTTACTTTTATGTTACCCTAACATATGAGTATCTTTGTTACTCTATGTTACTAAGTGGCAAAATATAGGGCCTTACCCACATATGAATAAAATTGAAGTGTCTGTATGTAATATTGAAATAACCGTTTTTTACTACATGCATATGAATATATATACGGCACATACACTTAAATAACTTTTTTTACAATTTTTGTCTGTCTGTCTGTTTGTTCCGGCTAATCTCTGATATGGCTGGACCGATTTTGACGGGACTTTTATTGGCAGGTAACTGATGTAATAAGGAGTAACTTAGGCTACTTTATTTCAGAAAAATTCTTTAAAATTACTGTGCCACAGCAACGTGTGGCTGGGTCAGCTAGTCTTTACATATAAATAAAATTTGAGTGTCTGTTTGTAATATTGAAGTAACCGTTTTTTAAACATGCATATGAATATATACACGGTACATACACCAAAATAACATTTTTTTAATTTTTGTCTGTCTGTCTGTCTGTTTGTTCCGGCTTGTCTCTGAAATGGCTGGACCGATTTTGACGGGACTTTTACTGGCATGTAGCTGATGTCATAAGGAGTAACTTAGGCTACTTTTATTTTAACAAAAATAAATTTACTGTGCCGCAGCAACGCGTGGCTGGGTCAGGTAGTAATAAATAAAATACATGTTAACAAATTCTAAGTTGTCGACTAATATGATTTAATATTTATCCCATCTTAATACCAGCCCGGCTAGCTCAGTCGGTAGAGCATGAGACTCTTAATCTCAGGGTCGTGGGTTCGAGCCCCACGTTGGGCGCATCTCTTTTGACCTTTTTATAACTCAATATTTTACATTTTTACCGTTAGTGAAATTCTAATGGTAAAAAAGTGAAACTCTAACTTTTCTTATACGTGTTTCAAACCTCAGATTATTAGTTATAAAAAAATTAATATTGTACAATCAAATTCATTATGATTTTACGAGTGATATTACTATATATTATTAAAAGTTTAACCAAAGGATTCCTGAACATATTGCCTTTATATATTAATTTATATTATTTTATCAAAATAATTTATTTTGCAATTTATTTAATTTATCTGTTAAGCGCCATCTGTAACTATATACATGAACTAATATGCGTGACAGTTAGGACTTGCTCCAAAGCATGACATCGCTGCTGTAAGGCATTAGCACAGCAAGAACATTTTTTGTGTCGACAATGTCACGAAAGCATAATTATAGATGGCGTTAGTCTATTGTGTGGAAGTTATATGGTTATATTATTTTATTTCTAATACAAAAAAGTTACAAAGTTGAGATTATATCCTCATATAGTTTTGTCATTTACACTAAATAAAATAATTGAGCTGTAATTATGATTGGAGTATCACTGTGCTTGATTAGAAGAACTTTATAATTGCCGTTTAAGGAAGTTTAGGAGTTTTCAAACTGACTTAGTAGGTAAATAAAATATTAAAAAATATCTTTCATGTATGATGATTTTTTGAAACGAAAACTTCCTTAGCGTCGTTGTGCACTTTTTAGGATGGGAAAAAATTGTTAAACTCGCGTCAGCACACTTGACCTCATCGAAAATTTGTAAGACGGAGGGAGAGTAGACCGCCGGCGCGGCGTAGGAGAGGAAGTAATATCCCTCTCTCCTATTACCGCGCGGCGAAATGTACCTATGCCTGTTCCTGCTGTTTCGTTGAAGTGGCGCAGGGCGCTTGCGCGTGAGCGTGTGTGTTTGTTTTCATGTTTGTGTACGATAGCGCAATAAATGAATATTGTATTTTACCACATAAATTACAGTACTTTTATACTGATCATTAAATCGTGCGATCAATCAATTCGTGCGAAATTATTCCCTAACCATTCCATAATATCAAAAATGTACAAAGTTAATGTTCATGTTTTCACTTTTGCTGGCACTCCCGGAGTGCAACCCGTTGTTGACGTGATAACGTCTTATAAATTGGTTGCGGCTGGGAGTCACTTATGAAAAAGTGTAACGCTCGGTAACGTTACGATGAGTCACCGAACGAGAGAGAGGCCCGCCGAATGCCTTGCGTCTCTCTCCCACTCAACTATGATCGGTCTGCCGCGCGCATTGTGCAATTTAATTATATTCATATCAATAAATATTCTACCGAGAAAAAGACGTTGTCACGTAAAATCTTCGCCCGTAAAACCGACTTTACAGGCAAAAAAAAAAAAAAAAAAAAAAAAAAAAAAAAAAAAAAAAAAAAAAAAAAAAAAAACCGACTTTTTTTTTATTTGTTTTTGTTCTAAGTAAAAATAGGTTATTTGAATTTTATTGAAATCATTATTCAGACTAGCTGACCCGGTAACGCGTTGTGGTACTGCGTTGCTACGGTAACGTAAATCTATAATCTAAGATCACAGTGGTTTGTGTGTCTGCTCTTTTTCCATTGTATCAATAACGTTACCATAGCAACGCGTTAACCGCAAGTAGTACTTCTACCGGACGCTAGATGGCGCTAATGGAAAAATATTTAATAATATAAAAAAATGAGGAATTTTGTCCACCCGTGCGTAACCGGGTCGGGCCGCTAGTTTTTCTAATATTTTGAAAATGTAATTTAAGTTTTAAACTTGAAATAAGGAACAAAATTATTATCTTAAATATATTTTTTTTGTAATTTTAATTGCTAAATATGTCAAAAACAACCACTCAGAAAGCGACGGTACTCCACCCCCCTTTCCGAAGAAAGGGGTGAACGATCATCGAAGGCTAACGACCAACGGTCGCTGCGTACCTCACGCTCAAGGCACCGCGCTACGTTTCCTCATCGCGGTTGGCGGTCCCTCACATGGTGTGAAGGTCTAGCGAAGAGCTTACTATAGAAATGATCCTATGAAGTAAGGTCTTACCGCAAGCTACAAACTCCAAAAAGGTCATACCGCAGGTAAAAAATTCGACACCGCCATTCAAAAAACGTAGTAAATAGAACAGTGACATCTAGTGATGATATGTGAAACTAAACGTGGCCACGTGACAGAGGGCTCGTGCGCGTGTCCTATTTTGTGCGATTTTAAGGCCATCAGGCCATCTTCCGAGAGTGATAAACAGCTTTTAACTCAACGGTTCAAGTCCATGACTCAGGTACAAATGTATTCATAACACAAACATCTGCCGTTGCCCTGAAAGCTAGGATCACTACCGTTCACTAGGCCGTCGTCATAAGTAAATAAAAAAATAAATATATTTTGCAAGTTTTGCTTCCCATATCATAGTCATTTTTTTTCCGTCTGCAAAAGAACACGCCATCTTTGCCATTGTGTGAACAAATAAAAATCGTGTTTTTTTGCTTAATATGATTCCCGAAGTAGCCTGTGCCAACCTTTTTACATTGGTTAGTGCCTTTCTCTTTTACAAGCTTTTATTAAGCTTTGGTCAGGCTTATCTTTATACATAAAAAAAGTGCGTGCGTACAAAGTACACATGTCAGAAGTGAAACTTCTTTGTTGCATCGATAAAAAGACTCCAGTCTCTGCACCTCTCCTACAGGTGGGCGTGAGCTGTATGTATGCATGTAACAAGACTCAAGTATGTACCTACGGGAAACCATTACATTGTACGATGAATATTATTAATTATTATTAGTTTTATAATGGATAAAAAGCTAGGATAGGCGTGTTCATAAATAAAAATCTCTTAACCAGTCATGAGTCATGAAAAGAATACGTGTTTAGTCACAATATTGTTATGTTAATATGTAACGTTACCATAGCAACGCATTTCCGGGTCAGCTAGTTGATACAATGGAAAAAGAGCGGGATAAAGAGCGGACAGACAAACACACAAACAACAAATTTGTGTTCTTAAATTATAGATTGTAGCATTACAGTAAATGACAGACTTTCACGTTTTCCCACATGGCAAACAAAAATCTTTTTAAATTTGGCCTTTTTGCGGGCCCACTTAACCTTATACTGGTCACAGTACCATAATTAAACTTTTAATGTTTAAATTTGGAACTTCAGAATTGTTAGCGTTGGCTAAAATATTTGTTAAATTTATATTTATATATAATTTGTAAAATTTATACTATCCTAGTTAACATTAAATTTTTACTGTATATGTGTAAATTTTGTGTAGTTAACTGAGATCTTCAGTGTTCATAGCTAATGTCTTGTGTTGAGGTAATTGCATTGCTTCCTTTGCGACAGCGTTTATAGTAATTTGTGTAGTTTATATAAAATGAAGATGACATGCCAGAGTTCTCTTATTGTGAGTGACATCTTTGTTTAGTGACACAAGGTGATGATGAGGTCGGTTATTTTCGGTTTAGCTATATTTGGTAAGATGGATTTAATTTTTTCAATAATTATGCTCTTTACACTTGACCTTGAATTGAACAGTTAATAAATTAAAGATTATATAGTATAGTTACATTTTAGTCTATATAAATCTTAAAATTATTGTCTGATGTCACTTACATTCTGATTTGAAATTCAAGTATTCGGTAGAATACAAGAAAAAAAAAATCTCTTACATAAAATTTTCCTTAAATTATTACTTACATCTACCGAAATGGTCTCCACTCAGCATGCGTTACAAAGTACAAACATTCATTTGTTTTATTGAACAACGGCTAAAAAAAGCACCCAAATACAAACTAAGTCCGTCCTTATGGACTGTTCTTCCCAAAAAGATACTTAAATGTTTTCCTTATAACCTTTGTTTAATTTACTCGTAAGCTTGTATTATAATTATTTTCTGTACCTGGTTCCCATGATTTTTTGTATTCTCCAAGTAAATATATACTTATAAGTATTGATGCTTCTTTAATATACTTTAAAATTAATTACTAGAATTTAATAATTGAATAAAGCCTGAGTAATTTTTGTGATAAATTTCAATCTAAAACATCTTAAATCAGCCTTGTTTTTTTAAATCTCATATTTACATAACTAACTAGCTAATAGTGAAGCACACTCATTTCTAAAAATAAAACCAAATGTGTGTCTAAAATATTATTTTGATAATCTCATCACTTTAATAAAAACTATTATGAAAGATTAATTATGTTAGAAATACAATTCAAGTCTATCTGTATGCACGGGTATAAAATGAATAATGTCTTTTACAAAAGACTCGTAGCGAAGCTCAGGGTCAAATATTCACTGTCATTATCGTTTATTTGAAATCGATAGCAGTAACAATAATCTATTTTCAGCAATCTACGATACCGGGCAATGTGTGTCGTCGAAAATGGATTTCGGCGATGAAAGTAGTTCGGTGATTACAAATACAACGAAAGTGGATGACGGTGACGTGGAGGTCAAGCACACAATCGTAGTATCCACTAAATTAAGGAATAACAATCGAAGAGGATTTCATAGTCACGGTGAAGGTGAGATATTACGTCTAGAGTTCTAGACTGTTTTTATTGTTAATACAAACATCTTCAGTGACATCATTAGCCGTGATAGTACTTCTTAATTGTATTGTTTCATTGTAACTTTTAATACCTACATAATGTGCGTAATACTGGCAGATGTTTTTTCAACTTCATTTTTAAAATTAAGTCGTAGAAATACTCTTCTGTTTATTGCACTAAAATTTTGGAACTTATTATGTGTACGCTTTAATGTACAGCATTGAACATTTTATTACTTACCCATCTGTTAATTTACATGTAGACATAAAGTAACAGTTCACGCGTCTAATATTCTAAAAGAATCATCATAATTAATATTATGATAAATGTCTGCATTGCTTAGACACGGATCTGTTCTTTGGATGCAAACATCAATTACAATGAATATACTTATGTTTTCTTTAGGTATTTCAAATTACTTCTATACAATATTTATGGACTGCTTCCAGGTGATGACGGCACGCTATCTTATCATATTGGTAATTTAAATAAAGAGGACAGTGGTGAAATACCAGTAGTAAAAGGATACAAGGCCATTGAAACCACTGAAATAAGAACTCCTGATACGCGGCATAAAGCTCAAATTTATCCCGATTCCTTTTTTGTGAGCCGTAACATTCGGAATCGCGATAATTACGATATCTATCCTAATGCCGCTCTTACTCCCATGCAATGGAAGCCATCCAATTTTTACAACAACATTAACTGGTGGCACCAAGATGGACGAGAATCTTTTGAGAGGAGAAACTTTAGGCCTAATAATCAAGAAAAACTTAATAGAAAAATAACCGATGATGCCATGAAAGATTTTTATTGTAGAAAATGTAGAGAACTGATCGTAGGTGAAAAAGGAAAAGGTTGCATCCAGCAAAGAAGCCATCCTTGGATTTATGAAACGACAACTCCGAAGATAAAGCTTGACGGTAAATTGGCTAAATTAAAGTAATTGGTCTAAGCTATTGTTTTTGATCATACCGTGACCATATGTTTGAGGCAAAAACTCATCATTAATGCTATCTAAATGACCTTGAGGCGGATATGCAGTCTTGATCTGTATCTCATGAGTCATTAGTGACATGTTTATTTAAATCATTAAATATTGAATTTTTCCTTAAGTTCAGCAACGTATTTAGAAAAAATTGGGACGTTTATATGGTAGGAATAAAAAAAATCTGATTCGATTACTGTATTGTTATTAGAATTGTATGAAACTATGGAGTAAGTGTATCAAGTCTGTTCCCTTGTAACCCAAATAACTTTCATTACAAAAAATAATTTCTTCCTATGACGACAGTTGTGCCAATTTCCCTTATGTCAATATGAAGTGTGAAATAAATTATACCAACAAATCAACGCCGATTTAATATAGTAAACCTATTAAATCAAAACTCAATAAATCTAACTTCTTATCAATCGCAATTTACATCGTGTCGATAACATAGGGTATTAAAACTTAAGTAAAAAAAAAAACTTTTGATATATTATAATTTTATACACGTGTAAGTCAAATACAGTTGAGATGTTTTTAAGTTCATTACTGAGAAGAGCTTTTTATCTGATTAAGTAATAGATATGTCAATTTAACAATATGGAAAGCAATGAGATCTTATATGAGATATCGACATATGGTAGTAAGTTTAGCTGGTTATCTTGTATTCGGTGATATGACCGTTTTGATTAACTATTGTCTCAGCTCCTTTGTGGTCCGTCCTTTTGCCACCTACGTTCGACGAAGTGGAGTATGATGAGGTTTGTACACTGTAGAAGCGATTATCAGGATTTCCGGTGTCAGCAAATCGGTTCACCACGTTCACATTTGGTTGTCGCTGAAAAGTCGTTCCATAAATAATCATATTGTAAAATAAAATTTATTATCTCATTCTTAGGTCTCCTAGTTAATTGAGTGCCTGGGTAGGTTAATTACGTAATGCAGAGAAGGATTGAATATAGATCAAGTGCTTTCATATCTTTTATTTTAAATTTTTTTTTAGTAAAAAGAAAAAAAGGTCGATTAAAATAAAAAATAAGCATAATTGTGCAAGAACGCGATATTAATTATTTGTCTATTTATGTAGCAGTAAATTAGTTCATCTGCCTAGTAATTTTGAAACATATTTTTGGCATAAACAGAATGTAAACGGTTGAAAAAATTTTTTTTAAATTTATATTCATAATTTAAATGCATAAAACTAAGTTGCACTGTTCAACACAGTTGTCTTTAGATTTCTTTTTAAAGTACTGGTAAACCAAATGTATAATGACGAGTGGTAAAAGGAAAATAACGTGTTTACCTCAGTCTCAACATTGTACAAGTTTTTCTATAAGAATGAAATTATTATAATTACGGTTATTCTCATTGTGAGGTAAGTTTTTTTTTAATTTTATAAACTGCGTTAAATTTAATAAAATTAAAATTTATTGCATGGTATGAAGAGCGCCGTCAACGGACTTGTTAAATAATTATATAATTTAAATCGATAAAGAAGATACTGTTATGTAACGTATAGTTTTTTTGTTATTTGACCATTTTACTGCTAGATTATTAGATCTAAAGCAATTTTTACTAGAAAAGATACGACTGGACTCTGAATTCAGGCAAGACTCGAAAACCTAGCAGTAACTCGGATAAAGAACACTTGGAAAAATTGAAGTTTTTCAAGGTGTCGGCAGCTTAATTGGGAAAGCATTCGCCGGACAGCGAGAATATGTGGGTTCATGAGCCGCCTATCACTTGAGTCGAGTTGAATTTTATAGTATAAAAAAGGAATTCAAAGAATTAATCCGACTTCAAAACTGTAATTTATTTAATTAATAAATAAAAAGGGAGAAATAACAGCTTTATGTTTAATTGATCTTAAATTAAATATTTGGTATTTTATGAGGTATACGCATAAACAAACGTGGTTGATTTCAACTTCAAATGTTGAGGCTGGCACAGACCTTAAAAAAAATGTGGGCATATTTTATTTGGAATATTTTAACCATAAAACTTTTATTTCTCCATTTTTAGTATTAATTAAATAAATTACAGTTATTTAATTACTTTTTTGTTTCACTTGTAATGGAAACTAATGACATTTCCCTTTCTTCAGTCAAGTACTTTTACTTAATTATTAATCTTTTTCTTCAATATTTAATGAAATAACATGCATAATGACGTGTTTTAGAATGCTGTTTTGCCAATAAACATTTAACTCTCTATCTTAAAAACTACTGAACTATTTTGATGAAACTTACACGGTTGCCTAAGTTGGACTATACCCAGTCTAATTAAAAATATTTTTTACGATCAGACTCATAGTTTTTGAGATATGTTAAGACAAACATCCATATTCCACATTTATGGAATTTGTCACCCATGTTAAGAGGCTAGCATAGACCAACATATCTAAAAATCTGTAATATTCAGACAATATTACATACATACCTACGACTATAATTGATAACCTTCTTTTTTGAAATCGGTTAAAAATCTAATATGTTAGTGGTTTAAAAGCAAAAAATATATTCTAATTTTTATGAAATGGGCGTGCACTGCTTATGTTATTAACAAGATAAACTTATCACAGGGTAGATTATATAAAAAAGGAAAAGTAAACACAACGATCTGACACCTTTAACTGGTATCAAATAATAATTTCATAACATCTTCTAAACTTTGGTACAGTCAACAACTCATCAACCTTCAACAATGTGCTTAATAATATAAATAAAGTAATATTATTCCAATTTTTTTTGCAGTTTCATACTTTTAGTTCATAACCGTCTGAGCTGGGATTGACATGATGTACCTGATCTTGATCATGTTTCGTGCACCTAAAATTGATGACACTAATGCTTGTGCATTACTAGAAGGCCTAATTTATCATTCTATGTAACACACTGTAACTTTCGTCAAAGCAGTGTCACGGTTCGATGGGAACTGTATTTATTGAATTTACCGGGTTTTCAGGATTAAGAGCCGCAATCTGGTGACTCATGCCCGGGCCGACCATGCCGCTGGCGAATGCGCTGTTCATATCTTGTCCGTTAAATCCAAAATTAGGGAAACCAGCAAATCCTCCGTAGTCGTTGTACCTGGTGGGGAAATTTGGAAAATAACCGGCTTGATTAGACGTTAAATCATAAGCCTTCTTCGCCGCGGTAAACGCGAGCTTCTGGTTTTCAAGATTTTTTTCAAACGTCCTGTAATCACACAAAAAGTGTCACACACACGCCAAGAGTAGGAAGATGCGAGTGAGAAAGAGCTTTGAAAGCAAGAAGATTAAAAAGAAGAAGGAAAATTAGTGGAGAGACCCCTCGTTCACACAGTGATTGGTCTGTGAAGTTACCTGCTAAATTGCCATTCCAGAGGTTGCAGTGGAGGAAACGGTTCAAAAGGTATCAGAGGTGGTAGTGGGGGAAGGGGTTTTAAAGGTGGTAGTGGAGGAAATGGTATGAGAGGTGGGAGTGGGGGAAGAGGTGGGAGTGGGGGAAGAGGTGTGAGAGGTGGCAGTGGGGAAAGAGGTGTGAGAGGTGGGAGTGGGGGAAGAGGTTTTAAAGGTTGTAATGGGGGAAGAGGTTTTAATGGTGGTAGTGGAGGAAATGGTTTCAAAGGTAGTAGCGGGGGAAGAGGTTGTAAAGGTGGTAGTGGAGGAAGAGGTTTCAAATATGGCAGTGGAGGAAGCGGTGCTTTCGGTTCAAGTGGAGGAAAAGGTGAGAATATTGATCGAGTAGTACGTTGCAAGTCTATGGACGTTGGCAGTGGATCCAATGCACGTGCTTTCCGAAATGAAGCTCGCCGACTCGAAGCTCTAAGAATACATGCGATTATTAATTCGGTAATTTTCTACACTAAACAACTAGGTTTTTTTTAACAAAGACTGTTGTACTAAATTTACAGACTAAAAGCAAATAATATAGATATATAGGTGCTGAGAAAATTTAGACCGATGGTGAAGAAACCTCCACCGAAAGCCTCCAGCTCATGCTAATAGCATAAGACCTTACTCTTTCAAAAGATTTTCGAGGTTGTTAAAATACTCTGGAAAGAAATCGTCGATTGTCTGGAATGGTTGCGCAAATGGAGGAATGAATTCCCCTACTCTTTGGTTAACCTGAGCGTCGTCTAGTCCGTAAGTACCACCGTACCTATTCCCGTTTGTGTCTTGGTAGGCAAAGGCACCAACTCCTTTTGGTTCACCTAGAAATAAAAAAAAAACATTATGAAATTGAAAGAAATAAATGTTATTTGACAACACATATATACAATGAACAATGCAATTTTCGACGCAAAATAAAGGGTGGGGCTCACTGCACCGATATTCTATAATACCCGACGCTGTATTTTTTATTCACTCAGCCCGATTTGCATGTGAAGAGCACACGTCGTCTCTATGTCGTGATACAGGGAATAAAAAGACGATAATCAATTTGACATGCAAGCCGGACATGTGTGTTTAAAAATAATGACCCCAGTGGTGACGTCACGGAATCAACAAATAATCTGACAACAATATTGAATGTGTTTAATATACGAGGGTGGGTCAAAAAGTTCGCGTAATGGAGGGTAAAAAGTAAGAAATAAAACACAAAATTATTTTTCCTTCTCAATGTTTTCCCCCTTAACTCTAATACTTTTATTAGACCTATCAATTAATTTATTAATACCTTCGAAAAAAAAATTATTTCTCTTTGTCGACAAAATAGGCCGAAATTGCGCTTTTCACTTCTTCATCGCTGGAAAACTTCCCTCGAAGCTCTTTTTTCATTTTTGGGCCTATTTTGACTTCAGACTATTTTGGAAGACATCTCTTCCAAAATAGTCTGGGGAGGTTTTCCTTGTTTGGTAAGGAACTTGATGACTGCGCGGAACTCAATTTTCTCCATGTTGCAAATTTTCTTCCGGATTGACTTGATGATTGATGTAGGTATCAGGTAATTATGACCTATATTTTTTGAAACTTAGTGGTTGAGCCATCTAATATATTTGGTGAATAAAAATTATTAATCTAAATAAACCTTAATAACTATAGAATATTCTCGTTTACTAAATTTGATGAGATTTCGATATTAATTTAATCTATAATTCGTCTCCAATTGGCGTAATTATTTATCTATGGAGCGTTGCGAATGCACTTGCTTAGCTGTGTATCTGTTTTGAGCGACGCATATAAGAGGGCGCTCGCACGCGACTTTTTCTCTGAGTACCTTGATCTACGACAACGTTCCGAGTTGTGTCTAGCTGTTATTTATGAGCTCTCGGACGTTTTTTGGTGAAAATAACTCTGCACGATAAGGACTGAATTGGAGCACGTGCTGGACTTCCACCTTGGATCTGTTGCAGCGCCTATACGATTGAGGAAGGCGCCTCTTGCAGATTATCCAGGTTAGTGGGTGTTTTGTGGCGCTCTTAGGTATTATGGTCATACGCTGTTGGAGACTTTTACCGGTTTTTTAATTTTATCGTGTACAAATTTTTACGGTTACGATCCCGCCTGGTGTAGGCTATTTACACGCCTCTCCATATTTTATTGGTCCTTACGATCCGGGATAATATCAGTCCAAGGAATTTAAAGTATATTCATATTTTTGCATTCAATTTAAGAACGCCAAGCGCCGCCATATTCCGATCTAAGTGTTAGTTTTGTGACGGAAGCGCATATAATTTTAAATACAAATATAGACTAATTGTGCTTAATTTAGAATGTGCAATAGCATTTTTAAATAAATATAAACAGTTTTCTTTACATTACTGATAGTGCGCACTCTATTGTGTAACATTAATATTTTTTCCCAAAGTAGATATTTTGTTATAAAATGGCGGACGAAAAATTAAAAATGGAACGCAAAATAATTTTGCTCGAGTCTAAAAAGGAAGCAATTTTTGCACGTATGAGTCGCCTATTTAATATGTCTAAAAAGATATCGACATTTGATTCAAAATCGAATGAAAACTTTATGGCTGAATCGGAGTCTATTGACGATTTACGTAGTAAATATGACAATTTAATAGATGTTATTAATGATCTAAAATTGTGTTTGAACCCTACTACCATTCCCGATTATCAGGCGTTTTCGACTTTTGAGGATTTATATGTGCATGTTAAGCGCGCTCGTAATAATTTAATTATGCCGCCACAGTCTTTGCCGTTGCAATCTAAATCATCGGAGACAACTAAGCATTTCATTAAATTGCCATCTATAGAAATCCCTTCCTTCGATGGTAAGCCTGAGAATTGGCCAATTTTTTATGAGTCCTTCAAGTCCAACATTCACAATAATGATCAGCTGACGGACTCGCAGCGTGTGCAGTATCTTATAGGTAAACTAACGCACGGTGCATTAAAGGTCACGGCCGGCTTGATACCTACAGGTGAAACGTACCGAATTTTGTGGGATAACTTAGTGGAAAAGTATCAGGATAAGCGTGCATTGGGTACACTTTATTTACAAAATATATTTGATTTAAAGTCATGTAATGATAGTGCCGTTAGCCTCGATACATTTATTGAAAAATATTCTTCATCCATTGCTGCGTTAAAACAGTTAGAAATACCTGATTTATCGGATTTTATTTTATTAAATTTAGCACTGCGTTTAGTTGATCCGCAAGTAGTTCGTTTATTTGAGATGTCAATTGAGGATGACAGAATACCTTCCTACACGGATTTAATTACATTTGTTAGAAACCATGTTAAAATATTAACGCGTTCTCAAAGTTATAATAATAATAATAATCTCAACTCCCCGCGGCAAGCGAGTAAACCTAGTTCGTTGACCTCGCCACAAACTCGCCGTAATTTTAATTCATTTGTTTCGAATTACAATAATTCTAAAATAACAACTTGCGTTTTTTGTAAGAGAAATAATCATTTTCTTTATGAGTGCAAACCATTTAGAAATTTAAATACGCCGCAATTAAGGTTTGATTTTATAAAATCGAAACATGGGTGTGTCAATTGTTTATGTTTGTCACATTCTCTTTCTTCTTGTGACTCTTCGTCGTGTTGCGAGATTTGCAATAAACGACATCATACTTTGTTGCATTTTAACAAAAATAATGTTACTGATGCAAGTACCCATGGACACATATCGAAAGTTCGTGTTAGTCGTTCGACATCTCCGCGTGCTCGTCCTTCAGCCGTTCCCGCTGCGCCTCCTGTTGAAGACATTGTCACTGTGCCAGTGTTCACTGCATCGGTGGCAGACTCGCGGTCGCCGTGCGCGTCGTCGCGCGTAGATAGGATTGAGAGGGACGGCAATATGTGTGCGTTCGGAGTTAACACAAACTCTTCTTCGATTTTATTAGCTACTGCGCAAGTATTGGCTAGGGCTAAACATAATAGCGAACATAAGTTACTTGTTCGTTGTTTGATCGACAATGGTTCGCAGAATAATTTAATTACATTGGAATGTTGTAAATTACTCAACTTGCCAATAATCCCGATGAGTAATTCGGTTGTCAAAGGGGTTGGCTTGACGTCTAAACCGATTTATGGTTATGTTTATTTGGACATTGAGTCCCGCGTTAATTCAAATTATAGATATAGCATTTATGCATTAGTTTTAGATTGTTTGACGGATAACCTACCTTCACATTTTATTGAAAAAATGGAGGATATGACATACTTAGAGAACATACCGCTCGCCGATCTGACGTGGAATATTCCCGGGAATATTGACCTTATTCTGGGTGCGCAACTGTTTCCACATATTTATTTAGGGGATAAGATTGAGTCTGGGTCTCGTGCGCCTCCCGCTTTATCGACTGCTTTCGGTTATGTTTTGATGGGAGATATGCCCGATATAAAGGTTACACATAACTCTTACTCTTGCCTCGCGTTAAACGACTTAGTGCAGAAATTCTGGGAGCTTGAGGAGTTATCTTACGTGAGATATTTAAGCCCAGAAGAGACTGAATGTGAGAATTTATTCACGTCGTCAGTGTCGCGTGGTGATGATGGTTGTTATGTTGTCGCGTTGCCCTTTTGTAAGAGTCCAGGTGATTTAGGAAATTCCCGCGTAAATGCCTATCGCCGATTTATGGCCTTAGAGCGGAAATTTAAATATGATGTTTCGTTGCACAAAAATTATACTAAGGTGATCACTGAGTATTTAGAAAATGGTTATCTGTCTGAGGTCCCAGATCAGGAATTGTGCGATGAGGGCTACTATATCCCTCATCATGCAGTCGTGAGGCCTGATAAGCCGTTGCCTCGAATTGTTTTAGATGCGAGTGCGAAGACACATACAGGGCTGTCGCTTAACGACGTATTACACGTCGGGCCTAACTTACAGGCCGATCTTTTTCTATTATTATTAGATTTTCGTTTGTTTTCTGTCGCTATGACAGCTGATATTAAACAGATGTATATGCGAGTCGGTCTTATACCTAATCACCGTAAATATGTTCGAATATTATATCGTTTTAACGATAATGAACCTATTAAAACTTTTAATTTCAACCGTGTTCCGTTCGGTATAAAGTCGAGTCCTTTTCTCGCCATGCGTGTTATCCGTCAGTTAGCTTCTGACGCGCGACAAGCATACCCTGATGCTGCCAGTATATTAGAGTCTAAGCTGTATATGGACGATTTGGTCCATTCAGTGATAGACGAGGAATCAGCTGTGGTTTTGTCTCGTCAGTTAATAAATTTATTAAGGTCGGGGTCCTTTGATCTAGTGAAGTGGAGTAGTAATAGTCCCTGCTTGCTTTCCAGTGTCCCTGATACTCATCGTTGTTCAATTGACTTTAGTGAAGGTAATTTTGCTTCCAAGGTTTTAGGGGTGTCATGGAACCCAATCGACGACTTCTTCTTTTTGACAACTTCTCTCGTAAATGAGAAATGCACCAAGAGAAATATTCTTTCTGTGGTGGCTCGAATATATGACGTTCTGGGATTGGTAGCACCTGTTATTTTATATGCCAAGTTGTTAATAAAGGAGCTTTGGTTGTGTAACATAGGTTGGGATGAGTCCCCCCCAGAGAATATTATTGAACGTTTTTCTGCTTTAACGCAAGAGTTTCCTTTGCTCGCGACATTGAAAGTTCCACGACATATCGGTGTTTATCGTGACTGTATCGTGAACATAGTCGCATTCTGTGATGCTAGTATGAACGGTTATGGTTGTGTTGTTTATCTGCACACTACTAGCACAGACGGTAATGTAGTTGTGCGTCTGCTATGTGCGAAATCTAAGGTTGCACCCACGAAGGTAACGACACTAGCGCGTTTGGAGTTATGTGCTGCAGTTCTTATGTCCAAACTTATTAAAATTGTTTATGATGCTTACATATCACGTGTGTCCATCACAGACATATATGCGTTTTCAGATTCTAAAATTGCTCTTTCGTGGATTCATTCCTCACCGCATCGTTGGTCGGTGTTTGTAAGCAATAGGATTGCTCAGTGTCAGGAGAATTTATTACCAAAACATTTTTATCACGTTTCTGGGAGTGACAACCCTAGCGACTGTCTATCTCGTGGGCTACTACCATCGCAGCTCATCTCGCTTAATCTTTGGTGGAACGGTCCATCATGGATGCATTGTGTGCCCTCTGAGTGGCCTGTTACCCCTTTTACGCCTTCAGTCTCGCATGATGTGCCTGAGCATAAGGCTACTGTGCTTACAGCTCGGATTCTTAGTGAGCCTTCTATTATTGATAATTTGGCTCTTAGATTCTCTACGTGGGATAAGTTACTTCGCACGGTAGTATATATTTTGAAATTCATAAAGAAGTTGTCACGTGTAGACAGCATAGATAGTATAGTTATCGCCGAGAATACTGTAATACGGGCTGTGCAAGCTAAGCACTTCGCGGAAGATCTTTCTTTAATTAGGAAAAAGAAGCAGCCGTCTAAAAAATTACGTAGTCTGTTAGTGTTTCTCGATGGGGATAACATTTTACGTATTGGAGGTAGACTATCTAAGTCGGATTTGCCATTTGAGGTAAAGTATCCAGTTCTCCTTCCAAAGCATGATCATGTTGTTGATCTTGTAATTTCACATTATCATAGGCTAAATTGTCATACTGGGCCTGGACTTTTGATTTCTATTTTGAGGCAACGTTATTGGATTCTCGATGCCAGAACTGTTGTCAGGGCTAATGTGCGTAAATGTAATGCGTGTTTCCGTGTGCGTCCTTCTCATCCAACACCTATGATGGCGGACTTACCCGCTGTACGTATCACGGAGGCGAAGGCATTTGTGCATACAGGTGTGGACTATGCTGGTCCAATACGCATAACTTTGTGTCGACGTCGTGGGCAGAGGTCCCAAAAGGCTTATATTTGCCTTTTCGTGTGCCTTGTGGTTAAGGCAGTACACATTGAAGTTGTCACCGACTTGACGTCCGACGCCTTTTTAGCTGCGTTCAAACGTTTTGTCTCGCGTCGCGGCCCCGTCTCTTGTCTGTACTCAGACAATGGGACTAATTTTATTGGCGCAAAGGCCAAGTTAGACGATTTGTACCGTTTTTTAATCTCTTCCGAGTTTCAGCCGAATTTAAGGCAGGAGTTAATGAAACGCCGCATAGAGTGGAAAACTATTCCACCTCGTGCACCACATTTTGGTTCTATGTGGGAAACCAATATTAAGAGTCTTAAAACTCATATGTACAGGGTGATCGGTAATCAACTCCTTACTTACGAAGAGCTCCAAACTGTTCTTGTGCAAATTGAGTGCATTATGAACTCACGCCCGCTGAACGTAGTTTCTTCTGATCCTCACCCGGAAGTGATCACTCCTGCGCATTTTCTGATGTCGACTCCTTTACAATACTTACCGCCGTCGTCTTTCGATACCAATACTAATTTAATTCAACGGAAGCAATTGTTGGATCAGATGGTCCAGTCTTTCTGGAAAAAGTGGCGTTTAGAGTACTTGCATACGCTGCAAGTTCGTCAGAAATGGACAAAGGCTGAACACCTCATAAAATTAGGGACTGTCGTATTAGTTGGACAGGATGATGTTCCACCTTTGTGTTGGCCACTTGGTGTTATAACCGCTGTACACCCGGGTAGTGATGGGATGGTTCGCGTTGCAACTGTAAAGACCAGTAGTGGTATTTGCAAACGACCAGTTGTAAAGTTGTACCCTTTACCAACTCAATAGACTGCGTTTCGGCCTGAGTTATCATATTATATATCTTTATTAATAATTTAGTATTGTTTAATATAGTTGTATCGTTATAAAGTTAAACTTAATTCAGTAATTTTGCAAGCTCTTCCGAGCTTCCAAGGCGGGGAGCATGGTTGAGCCATCTAATATATTTGGTGAATAAAAATTATTAATCTAAATAAACCTTAATAACTATAGAATATTCTCGTTTACTAAATTTGATGAGATTTCGATATTAATTTAATCTATAATTCGTCTCCAATTGGCGTAATTATTTATCTATGGAGCGTTGCGAATGCACTTGCTTAGCTGTGTATCTGTTTTGAGCGACGCATATAAGAGGGCGCTCGCACGCGACTTTTTCTCTGAGTACCTTGATCTACGACAACGTTCCGAGTTGTGTCTAGCTGTTATTTATGAGCTCTCGGACGTTTTTTGGTGAAAATAACTCTGCACGATAAGGACTGAATTGGAGCACGTGCTGGACTTCCACCTTGGATCTGTTGCAGCGCCTATACGATTGAGGAAGGCGCCTCTTGCAGATTATCCAGGTTAGTGGGTGTTTTGTGGCGCTCTTAGGTATTATGGTCATACGCTGTTGGAGACTTTTACCGGTTTTTTAATTTTATCGTGTACAAATTTTTACGGTTACGATCCCGCCTGGTGTAGGCTATTTACACGCCTCTCCACTTAGTATTTATAATCTTAATGAGTGTCACAACAAGTGCAGGTAGTAAAAAGTCACTTTTCCCCCCTCCATGCCCCTCATTCCGCGAACTCTTTGACCCGTCCTCGTATAAAATCTATAGGGACATATCTGACATTACTGGACCAAATACATAATCTTTATTCTTTATCGACCAACTACATATTTTTAAGTATAGGTATATTTACACGCGTCCTATGACAATTTTTCCATTGCAGTAACACATAAGCGCTGTAAGTTAGAAAGAGTGAGATCGCTACGTCCATACAGCTTAAGATGCTGCACGGCTCTGTACGTATTTTGTAGCCTTTCTCTATATTTCCAGACGATAAGTATTTAGATTTATAATTTTTATATATTTTATGCATTTTCAATGCGATCTTATAAGATAAATTATTATAATAGAAAAATACTAGAAAAAATCGACTCGGGTCACAAGTGAATCTCAGGCGGGAATCGAACCCGCAACCTTTGGAAATCCGGTCCAATGCTCTCCCAATTGAGCTACCGAGCCTTGCGAACACTTGTCGAAATTTTCTAGTACATTCCTGATTTTACGCTGTAGGCCAGCGTTGTTTCATCAATGAGAGGAACATCCTCTCGTATTCGAAAGAAACATTTTTACAAATGTTTGGTCAATCGATTAAGATGAAACAGCCATGTTAGATTTATAATTTTTATATATTTTATGCATTTTCAATGCGATCTTATAAGATAAATTATTATAATAGAAAAATACTAGAAAAAATCGACTCGGGTCACAAGTGAATCTCAGGCGGGAATCGAACCCGCAACCTTTGGAAATCCGGTCCAATGCTCTCCCAATTGAGCTACCGAGCCTTGCGAACACTTGTCGAAATTTTCTAGTACATTCCTGATTTTACGCTGTAGGCCAGCGTTGTTTCATCAATGAGAGGAACATCCTCTCGTATTCGAAAGAAACATTTTTACAAATGTTTGGTCAATCGATTAAGATGAAACAGCCATGTTAGATTTATAATTTTTATATATTTTATGCATTTTCAATGCGATCTTATAAGATAAATTATTATAATAGAAAAATACTAGAAAAAATCGACTCGGGTCACAAGTGAATCTCAGGCGGGAATCGAACCCGCAACCTTTGGAAATCCGGTCCAATGCTCTCCCAATTGAGCTACCGAGCCTTGCGAACACTTGTCGAAATTTTCTAGTACATTCCTGATTTTACGCTGTAGGCCAGCGTTGTTTCATCAATGAGAGGAACATCCTCTCGTATTCGAAAGAAACATTTTTACAAATGTTTGGTCAATCGATTAAGATGAAACAGCCATGTTAGATTTATAATTTTTATATATTTTATGCATTTTCAATGCGATCTTATAAGATAAATTATTATAATAGAAAAATACTAGAAAAAATCGACTCGAGTATTTTGCGAGACTGGTTGCGGGTTCGATTCCCGCCTGAGATTCACTTGTGACCCGAGTCGATAAGTATTTATATGTACAAAGCATTGAATTATGTTAAAATATCAAAGGAAACTTCCAATTTGAGCACTCCCTTACCATTGTTCTTTGTCACCGACGCCCTTATAAGATTCGATTATATAATGGAAGGAAAAATAAAAGGATATCGAAGAGGGGAAGACCAAGAATAGTACACATCGAATAGATAAAGAGGAAGATTAATCTGATATTTTTGACTAATCGATTACAATTTTAATTATTCGAAATAGTCCGGCTGCGAAGACAAAGATTTGCGGTAATGTATGTGTGATGTGATACAATTTAAGAAAAAATAATAAATACTGAATACTTTATTCTATAGGACAAATGTAACTACGTACATTTCGATAGAAGGATGCGATATGATTATAAGGATAAAAAATACACACAATAATAATTGGTATTGTAAAAACTTTTTCTGTAAATGCTATGAAAAAGTAGTACATTTAGCGTACTCTATAATGTTCTTTAAACAGATAGTATCTCAATTTGCCTTTGGTCGAAATTGTTAGGTCTATTGACCATGATCTCATCATCATTTGTTTAATTGTCGGAAAATCCCCGACACATTCATCGCATCTTTAAAACGACTAGCGATTATATGTTCACTTTTGTTTTTTTTTAATAGGTATACTATTACACAGCTAGGACAGCTCTAAATATTTATGTAAATATTGAATTGTTCTACTCTTTGTGTTAACGTATATCGAACCTGCGGTCTGTGCTCAGCGTCTATAGAGGCATAGGCGTGACTCACTGTGCCTATTGTTATTGAGACGTCAATAACTATAGAATTAATAAGCATTGTATTAAAACAGTGCCTTAGTTTTACTTTGTCAGTGAATTATAACTATAATGGGTGACGATTTAATTTATTCTACTTATAATAATATATGTGTGACATTTTTTTTATTGATTCGATGTCTCAATAAACAATAAAACTATTATCAATGTTGAAAAAGAAAAAAATGTATGAAGTCAAAACAAAATAGGAACATCCTTTTTACAAGGAATTGTGAGGGAGGCAATAACAATCCAGTTATTTCTTTTTGTGTCCCGTCACCAGTGTCGGAGCCTTTAATGGTGTGAAATATGGCATTTTTTATTGACAAATTGCCCCTGAAATTTGGTTTTTCTCAAAAAGCCAATAATTAAAAAATACACAAAAAAGGAGCTATTTGTTTTTCTTTAATTATTTTTTATATTTTTTATTCCATGACAATTGAAACATGGTGGCTGTGTAACTGTTGTCTACATGTTTAGCTATCAAATGATACCTTTTTAATGTTGATAGGACATTTACACGAGTTGTGGTTACCAAGAAAACAAAATGGCGGCCGTAAGAGAAAAACAAAATTTGAGGGGCAATTCGTCGATAAAAATGCCATATTTCACACCATTAAAGGCTCCGACATTGGTGACGGGACACATTGTATAAATAATGGACGATCAATCCATGATAAACAAAGAGACATTAATGGCGTTTTAATATGTTCGGTAATTTACTTAAACCAACGTGGTTAATAACCATAATTACAAAAAAATATTTGTAAAAACTTTAATAAAAAAATCATAAAAAGCACTGAAATGTTACACTCTCTCGCTATAAAATTTGAAATTATTTTCTTAAAGTGACAACTGACATTCTCCTGTCATTGCGGAGACCTACGATTTGTCTCTTTGCTAAAGCAAGATTTTCAACTAAGTTAGCGGTTTTGTTTTTTTCATTTTAAGTAAGTATTAAAAGAGTTAAATTAATGAAATTTATAGATTTTTTATCACTGACACTCATTTCTACAGTCACAATTTCATTTCTCATTAAATCTATGTTGATCTTAATCAGAAAAGAATATACTTATCCAACTTTAACGATGCTTGGAGCAAAAAAGTAAGTAAACCGAATAACCATTAATTATTTGATGTCGCTAACTTTGCGCGCTTCCGTTACTCGGGAGTCTACGTGGTATTTACACAACTGAGACATTATTCCAATATTACAACGTTTCTTTTTAGGATTAAACACGTTTATTCTTATAAGAACTTACAACGTCCATTTATAATTCAATTGCTTCATCTATATTGTGTAAAAAATTGTAACGATAGCTGTATGTTTGTGTAAATACTAAAAAATAAAATGATAAAAGTGAGATTCAATTAATACTCATTTTTCACTGTTTTTAAGCCTATTCCGAGCATTATAAATAGAATAAAATATAAAATTATTCAATCTTCAACTACGTAGTTGGTACGCTTAAAGTACAAGTACTACTAATTAGCTCTAGTTTACACAAGATGGGGTACAATCAGATTTAATACTACGGGAGCACTTTTGGAAATTGAAATACCGTCATCTCTTGTCAAAATCGCAAAATAATTTTATTGTACGGATAAGAGCACGTCACCCTAACTAAAATTTCCTTAGTTGATATTGAACTCTATTGGTTAAACTTTAAGCTGCAAATCGAATAAATAAATTTAACAGGTTTATATAGATAGATGTGCTGTTGACCGTACATTTTTTGTAGTCTAACTGTAAAACTAATAAAGAATTAACTGGCTGAGAAAAAAGGTGAAAATTAAAATAAGAACGATAAAATAAAGACAACTCACGTTCTGATCGGCTTAACAACTTATGGCGCACTGAAACCAGACGCTTAACAGAATTGGCACACCTGTAATGACTAACACGGATCGAAACAACTAGAAAGTATTGCGCAACATCTAGATTTAATCTAGACTGGGAATAATTTTGGCCTGTTTAACGGTACTGGATGGCTTCGACCTCCTAATATGAAGTCACAGACTTAGTACAAAAAAAGACTTCCTGTTAGTTATCTATGATATAAATTACGAGTCGTTAACGAATACTGGTTTTACTTGAAAGTTTTTAAGGAGGACAGTAATAACAGTGTATACCAAATTCAAAAATATTATTTTTTGCCTAATCATCAATCAGAAAAAAGTAATGATATAAATTCTAGTCTTCTTTTGTTTCTCACTATCATAGAGTCCATTGTGAAATAGTGTGTCAATCTATACATATAAATAAAATTGGAGTGTCTGTTTTTAATATTGAAATACCCGTTTTTTACTACATGCATATGAATATATATACGGTACATACACCAAAATAACATTTTTTTTTTTTCAATTTTTGTCTGTCTGTCTGTCTGTTTGTTCCGGCTAATCTCTGAAACGGCTGGACCGATTTTGATGGGACTTTTATTGGCAGGTAGCTGATGTAATAAGGAGTAACTTAGGCTACTTTTATTTTAGAAAAATAATGTTGCAATATTCCACGCGGACGAAGTTGCGGGCGGCCGCTAGTAATAAATATTTCTGTAAGAAGACGTCAGCGCTTCTTACTAATTCCATATCATAATAATATTTTTTCTCTTATATGATCGCGTGATTAGTTAATACATTCTAAGACAAAGCTTTGATGCTTTTGGGGAATACCAGAAGCTGGTCTTTAATATTTCGATTTGGCATCGCGGTCATCAAACCTTAATATTATGATTAAGTACACATATTCTTATTTAATTACACTGAAATAATTCAGTGTTTCGTGAGACTTTGTGTTATTATTACATATGTCAAAGACTAGCGGCCCGTTCCGGCTTCGCATGAGTGGACAAAATTCTTTAATTTTTTTCTATTATTGAATATTTTTCCGTTAGCGCCATCTAGCGTCCGGTATATGAACTACTTGTGGTTAACGCGTTGCTATGGTAACGTTATTGATATAATGAGAAAAGAGCGGAAAAAGAGCTGACAGACAAACACTGTGATCTTAGACTATAGATTAAGCGAATTAAGCGACCATATTTCGTCGATTAAAATTATCGCTTTAGAGCATATAGAACGAATTAAATTCTCACCGAAGTACGTATGATGTGATGACATAAGCATTAAGCTTGCTACGAGATGATAACGGGAATATCAATAATGGTTAATATTCTACACAAAAAAATCAACTGTGAAAGAAATTTTAATAACACAGAATGTAATTCTAATACCAAAATGTAATTTGAAGGCTAGAGAAGTTGTTATTTTTTTATGATTATAAAATTAACCAATAAATATGAAAATATCATATAGCAAGACAGTGATATGATGAGGCAGGTATTTGTATTTAAAATTTGTTCCGTGAAAAATTTGAGATTTTGTGTAAGTAATAAATTAGCGGTGAGGTGACAAATAACCGCTGAACATTATTTTACTACGTTCAGTAATAGTTAACGATTGGTCGCTCGTATCTGGTTGCAAAAACAATTGCTCTGATCACTTTATTTCTTGATAGTATATTTAACAGAAATTGTAGCTATTATCCTTAAAAATGATTGATTGCTAAAAGAAAAATAAAGACAGTATCATTTTAGATTCAGTTTAGTCTAGGTTTTATAATTAGGAGGTACTAGTTCATTGTGAGTAATAATGATTGAAAGTAACTGTTTGGATTATTGTTCTACTAAATATGCACTTTATTTTGATTTGATAAATAAAGTTCCTAATTATAATAGTACAATAAACTGGCCGAAGTTGTCAGAAATTTACACTTAAATTCCGTCGCAGAATATCCCAATCGCATGCATAAACTACGGTCATAGTGGTCCAATAACTCACTGAGGTCACTTATTAATTTTTTCTAAAATTCGATCCTAAAATTTCTCCAAATCGCTTCGATTGTTTTTAAAATTCGAACTACGCTACTACGAGGTCGTGCTTCGCTTTAAATACGAGTATGCGCGGGAGCTCAAACTCAGCAGCCACGAATGTTCTACTATCACCGCGTCGAGTCTATAAATCTCGATCCACGTTCGAGATCCTTACATAAACCTCAAGCTGTGAGTAGCGAACCCTAGTAGTTTTCCGGCATTTCCCATGAGGGAGTCTCCGAACCAGCTTCGATTTAATAAGGCGCTCCAGCTGGAAAGGAACGTCTAGTACCATAGGGCTCTTCTAAAGGCTCGGACCCCGAGGACACGGCTTACCATAGCCGACTATGGTACGCCGTGTCGTGGGGGAGAGGCACACTCACCTGCATGGCACCGAGCATGCTCGCTATCTCTTTCTTCCATCCCACCCCTATTATTTTATATCTACGCACGTTTCTCTAGAAGAGTTGCGACTACTTTTACATTAGATTGTATGACCTAACGATAGTGATCACAGCCCTCCGTCGTAACATCACCCTTTCCTTGGAGATGCTCGTCCCGAGCATTATTTGATCCATTGAATCGGACAATTGATTTATATGCACAACATTCCTAATGTTTCCGGAGCATTTTTGTATGCGATATGTGACGTAGTTGACTTTCTTGATGATTTTGTAAAGACTATCCCGATCTGCGTGAAACTTCTGTGACATTCTTATCCGTGCCATGGCAACCACACCAGTAACATATCCTCGAATATTCTCTCTATCTTCTGCGATCCATTTCCAAGATGCACCGTTGTTTTAATCTTGTTCTACTCCGTATATGCGGCCCATCCATTCACGGCAGCACGGTTGATACATTCTCGATACCATTCTTTTCTATAATGTTGGTAGTGTCTCTATTGAAACATTGCTCTTACTTTAGGGAGGGTCATTAAACCTAAGTGATCGATCACCTAATGGACCGATGTGCAACAGTTTCAGTACATCTTTGATTTTCGACTTTGGTACCATTAACTGCAGATGTGTATTATTATCTCGAGCCTTTTTCCCATTTTCTGCAGAGTACTTCATTATACAGAGTTAAACTATCCTTTTAGGGCCAATAATACTTGCTGAGGCACTAGTCGCTGCATTTCCACTTTGGTTTCTCGCGGCCAGCCTTCGTCCTTTCTATAAACTAGGCGATGCAGTCGCTAAGCATAAAGCTACGCTAGCACCATATATTAAAGCGGAGCGTAATACCTAAAAAAAGAAGAAAAAAATTTGTTTCGATGGGAATATTTGCGAACTTCAAAATTCGGGCTCCGTCACAATCTGGTTCTAAACCTGTTGATTCGATTCCACACAAAAATATTAAAATCGGTTAAGAACTCGGGAACTTATGGCGTAAGAGACATTGCGCCATTGAAGCTGATCCATGGGAGCTTCGCTCGCTTCGCTCCAATAATCATGTGCCCATCTTATAGCTAACCATTCATAACTTTATCACTACACCATTCCGGGCTAATCGCGATCTTGTCTGGATGATAAGAACTAACTCATCGTCCTCACTGACTTCACACTTGACTCGCTATTTCCTGAATACGTACTGTTTCTTCTTCTAGTGTGTTTACCGTTGCCTCCTAGATGATCTCGTGGTAGACTTAGCTCACATATAACTTTAAATCTCTAATGCCGTAAACAAAAACCCCTACAAGCATAAAATCGACCATTGATAGCGTAGACTCATACCTTTGCCTTTTGCCTTTTGAACCAACTTTTCAATATCCAGACTCCACTGCTGCGCTGTACTTATTCTTTGAATTGAGCTCTATACACGTGCTCCAAGTGAGAGTCTCCGTAGTGTGATTCCAATACATCCATATAATTTGAACTCTAAGTTGTCCCTCTTACCTGTTAAATCACCCACATATACTGGATTGGCTTAAAGAGATCTCTTTTAGAGAAGGCTACCATTGCTCTCTAAATGTTATTGTACTGTCGAATTACTTTATAAATATAAAAAGTATAATCTTCCAAAAAATAGTTTCCTAAAAAATATCAGAAATTGACTTTTTAAATTTCGTCGCAGATTATCCTAAACCTTTTAAATCAGCCTTTTAATTAGCTCCGAAGATTACTTCCAAATCGCTTGGACTGTTTCCAAAATTCGAACTAGGCTGCTACGCGGTCGCGCTCCGCTTGAAATATGCGCGGGACCTCAGACTAAGTAGTCACGAACGTTCCAGAATCACCGCGTCCAGTCTATAAATCTTGATCCATGCTCGAGACCCATCTTCCTCTCTCGCCTGCGTGGCACCGCTTGCTATCTCTTTCTTCTATGCTCCACTCCCTATTTTTTTACGCCCTTTTTTAAACAGTTTATTCGCGGCTACTTTATCGTTAGATTTTATAAACAAATGGCTGTGCACGATACGTCACAGCCATCCATCATAACAATATTGTAATTTTTAGTTATAACGACTTTTACCAAATAAATAATAGGTATAAATATGGGATGTGTCCAGTTTTTTAATTATTAAATGAATAAACTATTGATAGTTCAGCTTTTCTGTATTGACTGATGACCATTTAAAGAATAAAGAAAAGGAAATATGCGTAGGTTTAAAAGTAATTATCTCATAAAAATTTGTATCTTACAAATAAACGTCGGGCGGGCCATTTCATGGTATCGGGAATTTTCGAATATAAATGATGTACAATTAGTTTAATATCTTTTGCGTGTTTGCAGAAAGTTTTATAATTAATAAAAGATAAAACTAACTGCACTGTAATTGACGTTCATTAAGAGGCTCAAATTAAAATTATTACAAGTACCTACATGTATCACAAATAATGTTTTTAATTTAATTTTTCGCATACACAATGCAATATTTCTATAAGATATAAAATACGTGTGTAAAAAACAACTACTCAGCGGTCAGAGCACTCACCCGGATTGCGAAAGGGTTCGAATCCTACCTGAGGGCTCGGAGGCGTAGTTGTTTTTACATAGGTACGTATTTTATATCTTATATCACAAATAATACACACCTTATTCCGAAAGAAGTATTTTATTCAGCTTATTACCGGTTGACAGATACATAATTTCAGAATAAAACACTTTTTTACGGATTATTGCGCATATTTTATTTTATATTTTATCCTGACTAATTTCAATAAAAGTCATCCTGTGATCACGGCTCCTGTAAAGGAGTCGAAACGTCAGGATAAAATATAAAATAAAACATGCGCAATAATCCGTAAAAAAAGTGTTTTATTCTGATGTGTAATGTGCGCGGAAGTGTAAGAACTAAATAGATCCATAATTGCTATTTTAATCTCTTTTATACCTTTATTAATCTTCACGCTTCGTATTATGATTGAAAACGGTACGGCTAGATAGACTAAAATACTGAAAATATAAATATCTCATTCAAACCAATTGGTATATTAAATATGTTATATTAAAATCGGTTTTAGGAATTTTCGTTGGGCTGTGGCTAATTTAGACCGTATATAATAGTGAAAGGTTTATAATTACAAAGGGTAACTATCACTGAGGTATTCTTTTTTATAGCAAATAGGTAGGCGCCTGATGGTAAGCGATGATGCGATCTAGGATGTGACGCGCTTGCCTATAAGATACCTATTCACTTGTGACTTGAAGATCCCTAAATTGTATTTGTCAAAAAAGACTGACTCGGGCAAAGAATTCCACTCTTTAGCGGTACTAATCACAAAATTGGAACCAAATCCTTAATGCGACTCTTTGATGTATCAACGATATATAATGGTGGCGCCTATTTGTAAGTCTGGTTGTCCGATGAAAAAATGGGGAGACGGTGGAACAAGACTGTAAAAATCTTTATTCTGTGTCAATGTATAATTTTTTTATGTATTTATTGGTCATTTGTTTATCGTACAGTATTATCTTATAAAAAGCTAATATTTGGTAGCGCTTTTAGCGTATAAAAAATATCTCCTCCATAAATGACAGGTCCGAGATATTTAATTTCCACGGAGAGAAGTATTAGACCGTATACTTGACGTTTAGCTTAATCATTTTGATTCGCAACACATGTTTAACGCATCGATATGAAAATCGATAGCATCGGTTTATACCTCATACGGTTAGTGGAAAAGGTTAATTTTATTTTCATATTTTGTCGGATCGAAATAATCTTTAATAAATTCCACGTGTTGATCATAATTGTTATATACTATGGTAAAAGCAAATAAACTATCTATCTATCTGCTGGGTAAATAATTCAATCTTTTAGTTGGGGAGAACGGGTCCTTGGTGTTATTGGTGGCTTTTAATGTTATAAATACAATCATTTGTACTTGAGCCTTTATTTTTTTTTATACATTGCTCTGAATAGAAATTATTGAGCGAAGCTCTCTTTTAGGTAACTCACAAATTTCGCTTGTCTCCCTCCTGCTACTTAACGGTTTAACCGATTCGAACGAATTTCGGCATGAACATACATGATTATAACCTGTGATGGACATAAGCTATGTAAAAAAAATTATCATAAAAAATATTCAAAAAAAACACGTTTTTCTCTTGTTACAAATGCACTATAAAGGGTAAAATAAGTTTTTTTTCTCTAGGCTATGTGGATCCGTAAATATGTTTAGTTTAAACTAACTGTAAAATTATACAATTAAAAACGTGGGGCGTGATATGGTGTAGTTGGGAATTTTTGAAGAACTTTTAAGTCATGTTGAATGGTTCGTTTTAAAATACTTCCCACGTTTTTAATTGTATAATTTTACAGTTAGTTTAAACTAAACATATTTACGGATCCACATAGCCTAGAGAAAAAAAACTTATTTTACCCTTTTTAGTGCATTTGTAACAAGAGAAAAACGTGGTTTTTTAAAATATTTTTTATGATAATTTATTTAACACTTTTTAGTCTTAAACCTTTAAAATATTGTATTGTAATCGTAAGCAAGGCTATATAAAAAATGTCAGCTCAATTGAATGTCTGAAAGTGGTCGAAAAATCGATCGCAAGATTTGACCCAAACAAACATACAAGAAAGCAAGTTAAGAAAAACGAGGTAAAAATATAGACTTTACCATGAAGGAATAATTACCGAAAGAAAAATTCAAAAGCTGATCACAGCCAAACCGCTGATACTACATAGATGAAATTTGGCGCCAAAACTCACATCGTGGTCGTGACTAATGTGCAACAAAAAGTTTTGAAATCGGACATACAATTGAGGAATAATCACCCTTCAAACATCTTATTGTTTCGCTCAGTATTTGCAAACAGCAGCATGTATTGCAGACCTAGTCTATGTTATATGACGGTTGCGTTTTATTTTTCGGGAATGGACAACCCTAGTGTTGCAAACTGGCAACTGACAGCAGTTTCGTCAAGTTTGACATTCTTGAGGTTATACGTACTCAGAACGTTTTGACATACCAGCGCTTTGTGTTGTTTACAACAACTTAGAAGATTCATCACGACCAAAAAATGGAATTAAACCGTGAACATTTTCGTGCAATTATTTTTTTAAAACTTTAGACGTGGATTAACTCAGCATAACTTAATTCAATTTTTGGCGATGAAGCTCTATCTAGGTTTATCGATTGTATGGTGAATTCAATTGAGGTCGTGGTTCAAGACAAAACCATTGATGATGTGTGCGAACTGATATCGTAAGATCGTCATGTCACCTATCGTGAGATTGAGGCAACCTTAGGCATTAGTGGGACCAGCCTATATTCAATATAGCATGAACTTTTAAATGTAAAAAAAGTTTGTTCGCGTTGGATCCCACACAATTGAGAGCAAGGCTCAAGTGGCTTCAAAAATACTTGGCATTCTGGCGACGGTGAGAAAATACTTCACACCGGAACAGTTGCTCACCCTTTACCAAGCACAAGTTCGATCGTGTATGGAGTATTGTTCTCATCTTTGGGACGGTTCCGCCCGATACCAGCTCCAGACGCTTGAGTCCATCGAGAGGAGGACCAAGAGGCTCATCGGCAATGAAGATCTTTTCTGTAAAAAGCTCAAAGGCCTTGAGCATAGACGGAAGGTAGCAAGCCTATCCGTATTTTATAGGATACATTTCAGAGAGTTTGCAGCTGAATTGCACAACCTTATTCCGCCGTCCCCATTTTTTCATCGGACAACCAGACTTACACATTTGGCGACCCCGTTATATGGTGGATATACAAAAGAGTCGTACTAAGCGTTTTAGTTTCCATTTTATGATACGTACCGCTAAGGAGTGGAACTCTTTGCCTGAGTCTGTGTTTCCTGACAAATACAATTTAGGGGTCTTCAAGTCACGAGTGAATAGGTATCTTCTAGGCAAGCGCGTCACATCCTAGATCGCATCGACGCTTACCATCAGGCGAGATAGTGGACAAGCGCATGCCTAATTTCTATATAAAAAAAAATTGTCAATCGTTCAAAAAAGGCTCGTGTCGTTTGGTCGAAAGAAATGCTCAAGAAAATATGATCGCTGTGCTTGGAAACACGTCTATGACACGTCGTATATGTCACTATAAAACTGTACATGATTGACATAAGTACGCTAAGTCCTTGACTCACGAATCTTGAAATGTTAATATTCTAAGAATAGCCGCTTCCTCTCGTCAATTAAACTTTGTGATGTCGAATTGTAAAAGTAAATTAATGGCTTTTAAAATTCAAGATGAAGAACGTGGCCTTATAAGATTTGTAAGAAATAATTGCCGTTGGAGTTATTATTAAAATAAAATCTATAATGTCTTGTCCTAATTTTTATAGATTTGCTTGTGACAGTTTCTTGAAATTGTGTTAAGCTATTGGAAAGGTGCAAATAAAAACACGCTGTGAATTATTCACATCTTCTAATCTATTCTCTATTTTATTTAAATCTTCGTTGTTGAAATGTATTATTAATTTTATATCAGGAAATCATACAAACTGAATGACAAGTAAAAAAAAATCTTTCTTGTCTTTTATTATTTATTTTGTGAAATAACCATAACACATGGAATCAAAAATTATAAATGCGTACATAATCTTTCGAAAGACTTTGAGTTGATACAAAAATACTACGCCTAATTCACTCAGCCGATACAAAGCGTGTGGACGTGTGCTCCTTACAATTACGTCACCTTTATATATAAAGGAAACTTATCAAAAAGTCAACGAGTAAGTGAGTTATTTTCGGAAGAACTTTTTTCTTTTTCTAGCAGATAAATGAACTGTTAACCTAGAAGCGGTTCATCAACCTGATTGTGATGTATATACTTACCTTTATGTATTGTACCTAGTCCGGCCATAAGTTCTGTTACAAATGAAAATACATTTTTTTAGTGAAGTAATATGATATTACTAAATCTAATATGTGCATACTTATTAAAGTATCAGCAAAAAAAAAATATTCTATACGAAATGGTCGCCTTTGGCTTTTATACAGGCCTTCAATCTGTCTGACCACGACTCCAGAGATTTTTTAAGAGACTCGATGTCGCCGTGTCGTTTAGAGCGGGCTATGTCCTCTAAAACGGACCATAATTCGTAGTCTAAAGGATTGAGGTCTGGGATAGATGAGGGCCAGTCTTCAGCTCTTATACAGTGCGGAACATTGGTTTCAATGCAAGTTTAGGTAGTTCGTGCCTTGTGACCAGGTACTCTGCACCTGATCACAAAGCTGAAAAGTCCACGGTACTTTTAAAAAAATGTATTGTGAGAGGTTTCACAACACGATCCAAGACTGCCTCTTGATACATTTTGGCTGAAGTTTTCACTCCTTTTTCACAAAAATGTATTTTTGTGATGCTTTGATAAGTCACGCCCCACCAAACCATCGCTGACGCAGGATGATGACCACTTTGTACCTTTCCGATCACTTGAGCAGCTTCTTTAGAACTGTGAGCGTACACTTTATCATTTTGCTGATTGTGGTGCTCTTCAATTGTGAAAATTTTTTCATCGGTAAGGATGATATTTCTGTGCCATTCACCTGTGTATCGTGACAGAAGGTATTTTGATAGATCCACTCTCTTTAATTGTAATGATAGATTTAGGGCATGTCTTGTATATCGACGATAAGCACCGAGCTTCAGGTTTTGTTTTATAATACGCGACAGAGTCCTAGCGGGAAACTCCATTTTTCGCGATAAGATTTTATGCTTCCTAATGGGGTTTCGACGAATTCTGGCTTTAACAGTATTAACAGCCTTGGTAGTGCTAACAGCACGCGGCGAGATAGTGTTGTTATATCTGCTAAAAGTAAGATATACGAACATACGGCTGATACCAAGCTTTTGAAGTGTCTGGAATATGACTCCATACCCACTTTGTGCAATACTATCACTGCAATCCTATTTTCTTTAATACCCCCATGAAACGAAACTTGAACAAGAAAAAATATGTGAGAAGGCGCGAAATCGAAAGAAGTTTTAAAATAATAAACGCGCTTCATATTCAAAATAATTTAAAAGTTGAAAAAAAGAAAAGTTTTTATGTTACAATATTTATAGCCATACTAGTTATTTATCACTTATTAAATGTTCATGCTTTATAGCGGGTATATATATCAAATAAGTTATTTATTTTTTATCCATATTAATATGATCTATTATGTAATAGTTGGAGAACCTTTAAAATGCCCTAGTTATTTTGGGCCAAAAAGTATTTCTTTATTCAATTACTGACATTTGTTTATGTCTATGTCCCTTCCCAGAGTTTGAAAAATATTCGTACCAAATTTCATTAAAATCGAGTCTGCTGTTTCGCCGAGAAATAATAACGTACAGAGATATATCTCTGTAACTGCACGAGTTAGAAAATGAGTTACAAAATTAAAAAAAGTTACAAAAAGAGTTACAAAACTCTATAGAGTTACTCGTACATTTATGGATTATTAATTTATAAATGAACAAAATGACAGTTCTATAAAATTATACTTTTAATATTTTATTATATATCGCTCACAAAATGAAACTTAACATAAAATTATCTTCAGTCATTCGATTTGAATTGAATAGATATATTATTTTCGATTTTTAAATCGCCGTTGGTTTTTCCATAACGTCAACTTTTAATTATTAACCTATATAACTATTAAGAATCATATTTCTTCTTTGCATTTTTGAATGTTAATAGAGAAATATACCAGTATTATTATGAAGACATTTAACATAATCAACTAATTAACATAAGGATGCGTGACTGATAGTGCTATCTCATCCTTTTATGCTAGAAAAATATACTAATAAAAATAATTTTAATATGTTTTAGTTTATGATGATTGTATTATTTTATGTTTCATCATCACAGCCTAAAGACGATCACTGTTGGACGTTAGCCTCCCCCCAAAAAATGGGTGGGTTTTACCATCCATGCTAGGCAGGTGGGGTTGTATTGGTGCTTCCCAAAAAAGAACATCGGTGACGGGACGTACAGTGGAGAGTTTTAGCGGGTAGGATCGTTGACGCTACACACTCATCTTTAGTGATGAACTGATGACTCCTGTGGCGCCGGGGGCTAGGCCCAGATTCATCGTCAGTTTACCCACCCAGCGGAAGTTAATAATATTGGTCGAAAAAAAAGCAGTTGGGGTTAAGATTGCAATTAAAGATAATTCAGAAAACGCCGCTACCAATTTTTTAAACAACGGGAGGTATACGGTGATTGTCTCCTTTATTATTAGTTGTCTTTTGCTACTTATTTAAGTGTGAAAGGTTCGTGCTGTTCTGTTCTTTGGAAAATCTAGCCACACATTTTGTGTTTATCACGTTCAAATATATCAAGTGATAAAAATACTGAAAAAATGAACGCAAATGTCTAATCACTGCATAACGCAATAATACTATAAAATAAAAGTACAAGCATTCAAGAATTCCGTCGGTGTAACCAATGTTTCAATGGCGATTTGTGCAGATTTGATAGCTAGCTAGCTAACGTTACCGGTCATGGTCGTTGATATTATCCGCGACTTAGCTATTATAATTAAATGATTTATTTCTTTTCTATAAAGAATTCTTACAATCCAACTTCCTCACCAATTATTTTTATAAATATAGATGTTTATTTTGTATTGTATTTGTATATATAATTTGTGTGTAATGTTTGTATTTTAATGTTCTTCCAGTATCTTTGGTCACCTATCCGTTAACAGCCTTTGTAAAAGTAGTTTAACCTTCATAATTGCAGCTTGAACAAACTAAACCAAAGCACGATCATTGGAGATTCCCTATCATATAAATACATATTTACTAGATCATCCGCCATTTTCAGTTGATTGAAACGCTTGTGATAAAAAAGGTAAAAAAGACTTAATTTAATTTTTACAAATTCTCATATAAAAACTGTTATAACAAATCATAAGTATTTTGATTTCACGATTCCACTAGCTATTGTTATTGTATAGCCTAATAAGACGAGTTGTTAAAATTCAATCAGTCATGTAGTCTTATTCCATGTAACGTTTGTGATCCATCACTGCTAATCGATAATTAATGGAGTAGATTTACCACTACGGTGATACCAAAACTTGAATTATTTCACCTGTCCAGTTAAGCACGGTAGTTAAAGATTAATTGTGAGATACATTTGGCCACAGTGAATCATCCGTTATACCAAATTAATATTAATATCTTAATTAATTAATAAATGCAATGGCTGTCTTGGCTGATAGATTTGCCAGTAAGTTAATATAGCAAACGAACTTCTCTGTAAGGAATGAACAGTCCATTGCTATGATTTTTACCAAACTACCTTTTATAAAACGAGACACTGGGACAAGAAAATCAAGAAGATTTCTAACATTTAGAATGTTGTTTCGAAAAAACAATTGAGAGTTTACTTGTGACCAGAATCGATTTTTTCTAGTATTTTTCTATTATAATAATTTATAAAAAATGCATAAAATATATTAAAAAGAACGATATTTCTAATATTCACACCGACTAGCCTAGTCTAAGTCAGCACTGTAAAGCTTGGGTTATGTATACTAAGTTAACTTTTGAACTAACTGTAACTTTCAAACAAACGTATTGGTACATAGATATGTAATATTCAGAGGAAATATACTATAAAATATAATATAAAAAACCCATGACTTGGATAGAAATGCTCGTATTCGTCACCCAAAAATATGCCTCTACAGGGAGACGAACCCAAGACCGTCGATACGGAAGCCAGGATCGCTAGCGTTGCGCCAAACGGTCATCGAAATTATTTATTTAATTAAAAATATTTTAATAGTATTCTAATATATACACATATTTTTCTTCTCTACTATATAGACGCATTTCTTTGCTACAGATGTTTATATTATGAGTTATATAGTAATGGTTTTTAATTAATATAATTGAAAGTGATTTCCCTTAACTTTTTTATAACCTTACTTAGTTTAATGCACACACATAATTGTATTGGCTTCATTAATGGTCATTTTATACCCAACGTTATACTGTTGGGTCTGGGTGACCTCACCTTTGTTGATTTCGATTTCCTTAACACTATTACTTTATACACTGATTTGAAGTCGAAGCAATATATGTGTTATATATTTATGTGATTTTATTTAATACTAACCAATAACATTACCAATCTAATATGGAAAACAAATTGTCATTAATAATTAAGAAGAATTGCAATATCCTTTATACTTTCATTAAAAATAACAAGCACAAAATAATTTTAAAATTATCTATAAATAAATACTGCCATGGCATGATATGATGAAAGCTAATTTGGGTTTTTATTGAAAAAAAAATATTAAGTATAGTAGAAATATTGTTCAGTGAAACAATTTTTCTTATCATATTAAAACATCACACCCCCAGAAAAATAAGGAAAGAAAGGCAAGTAGTCATATAGATTTCAGTGGATTGGAATAAGACACCAATGGTTTTGGTTGTATAGTTTCAATGAAGGCTACACCGATTTCATTATTTTTATGTAACTGTAGACTTGTAATGTATATGAAAAGTTAACTGATGCTGGACACAAGATACGACATTGAACGTATGTATGATTAAATATACAGATATTGATTTAATTAATTAGCTAATGAAATAGACATTCGATGATAACTTACAATAATATAACTTGACCTTGTCTGTGATAATAATAACGTTATATTAGTAAACTGACTTCATAACACACATTCAATTTGATTACAATGACCATTTCAATATAAAAATTGGTAAAATCAATAAAACAACTAAAAAATAAGCCGTAATGAATTTTTGCTTTTCAACGTGCTATTGTCAATAGTACTTATATATTATAAAATAGAATAAATTCTATTTTAATAGTGTAAAGCTTTTCAAACCTATTATGAAATGCGGACACACATCAATCTACCAAATGATGTTAGAATTTCTCAATTGATTCGGAATTCATTATTTGAAGATAAAAAAAATATTTTTAAACATTTTTGACCAGATAGTATTACAAAACAATATATGAATATCAATAGACTATAATATAAGATAATTAGCATCTCACTTTTAACTCGTATCATGATTTCTAAGAACACTGTATTTAATGTTGAGTTAAGCAAATTTTTAAGTAAATAGTTGAAATAATTTACGTATAAAAAGTATTTTCAGAAGGTGAAAGTTTACTTCTAAACAATGGAAAAATACTTACCATAGCTCCACCTTATTTGTAAGCAAACAACACACAATAAAATGAAACTCCTCATATTGATACCGTACACACCGCTGTTGACCACTACGATGCGTCTTATGTGAGATTCTGCGGTGTAATAAATGCTTAGCACGTTATCAAGATGTAATATAGTCGGGGAATATGGAACGGTGAGAAACGTTGACTATTAATAACTCGCATTTTGTTAGTGATGCATACAAAATTGGTGCTGCTAAATTGAACAATCGCACTTAGTGAAAAGTTACCTTAAAGACAACTTAAGGTGAGTTCAGACTAGCGACATAATTTTTACAAACGGTTGTTGCACCAATGTTTTAAGATGGATTTCAATGAATGAATGAAATTAAGTTAAGAAAAATGCCTCATATTTCTAAAAGTTATTCAAAAGGTTAGGCGTTACGGTATTTGTTATTTGTCTTTTCAGAAAAAGAACTTAAAAATAATTTACATTTTACTATATGAATAAACGTGTTAGAATTAAAATAAGGCCAATAAAAGTATAGTCACCAAATAATATTAAAAAAGAATAACTAACAAAGTTTGGTTTCAAATTTTAAGAAATTGCTGTTTTAATATTTAAATTTTATTTAGAGAACAATCTAGTAAGAATAAAATCAAAGATTCTCTTCAATACCTTAGATTACTTTTTACCTTAAATACTTTGAACACCTATATTGTGTATAAAAAAGATAGGTAGAGAACTTTGTTTCTTACGTTGACCGAATATGGTGAACGGAAAACGACGGGGTGGACGACGAGGATATGTGCGGACTCCTCCATGCCTTAAACCTCTGGGATATACCTCTCCAGTCCGTCGAAGTCCGGTGGGATCGTGAGTAGAACCTATCACCAATTGACTACGACGGTTTGGCTTATGGGGTTCCCTCACTACTAGGGATGCCAGGGTATATGACGAGCTTCCTCCCAGACGTGCAAGGCAAGATGGCCGATGGTAAGACCACCCATCCGCTGTCGGCTTCCCTCGAAGGTAATTTGCACCTGGTTTGTAATATTGTAGGTTTTGTGTACTACGTCTAAAAGTTAGCACGTACGGCAACGATTGCAGAAGTTAAGCAACTTTCGGAAGGGTCAGTTAATGGATGGGTAACCAAATATTTATTTTCACGGAAAGCACATTAACCGCTCAAAAATCGGACAGGAAGTAACATGTCAAATGTCAAGTGCCTCATTAATGGCGGCTTACATATTTTCTATGATAAGAATGACTATTATATATTTTCTGTGTTAGTACTTGTTAAAAAAATAATCTTATTGTTTTTGAATAAATTTGTTCATATGAAAACATAATGTAGCAGGAGGAATAAGATTTTAAAGTACTCTGGGCGCATGAGAACGCCGGTGTTCTATTGGGCATTAACTAAACTTCTGATAAAAAACAGGGAAAGAGTTAGGGCTGCATTTGTAGACTTTGTCACCCATAAATGGGCCTGCATTCAGGAGGTGCAATAATAGGCAAATGATGATGTATGCCAACATGGAAAAGTTTTTTCTTTTAGACAATTTTTCAATCGGTTAAATGCCATTTTCAAAAAACCTTTTCTTAGCATACTTTTAATTCAGCCACTAGGCATCCTTTGTTATTCATAAGAAAAAATACTAAGAAATATCTAGGTAAGAATGAAAGAAAGAAAGAAACACCTTTATTGGCTTCGCAAATAACACATTATAGCACATTACATTAATACAAAAAACAATAAAAAAAAAAACTATGACATTAAACACAAAGAGAACATTTATTTAAACACTAACAAAAAATAACATACAGATAGGCCAATTCGGACCCTGCCTCAGCATATGCGTCAGCGTCATTCTAAGATGGACAGAGTGACGTAGAAGCGCTGGTATACTGGCAGGCCCGCAGGACGTACGGACGTACACGCACATAAATAAAAAATAATAAACATACAAGTACACAGAATACATGAAAAGAATACATAAAAATTATTAATAAACAAAAATATATAGTTTTGTAGGCTTATTACTAGCCTTATGTGTTCGGGATGTTTTGATGAATTAGGCTGTGAACTAATTCTCCATTATAATATTTTACCTCTGGCCACACTGCGCCACTGCCAATATTTAGTTAATACTATTCTGTATCGAAACTAAACAACATTCGCTAAGGTTTTTTAGGATGATGAAATAAATCGTCAACCATGTAAGACTATTAAGATTATGGTAATGTTATTTTGACCATGACTTGATTGTTATATAAGGCGGTCGTAGTAGCAAGATGTGGTTATTAAAACAGTCAGGCATTGTAAACATCCGGGGTCGATGTCTCCGAGGTATGTGCAGCATCTGCAACTGCAACAATATAAGATGAGAAGTGGGCCTTTTATATAAATAGAATATGTTAACATTTGCAATCACTTCTTGATGTTTATACAAAGAAACTAACAAGCTAAGAACTACATACATTTTGCGGTTGCTTAGATGCCTGATACACAATTAAATGAAAATGACATATTATGGATTCAAACTCAAATCATAGCAAACGATGTTTTCGTGAAAACGTTGTTAAAATCCAAGCATTTAAATGTAAAAAATATCATTATCCACCATGTCAGCCAAAAGATGTCCACTGCTGAGCGTGTAGGAAATCGCATAGAAAGAATAATTCGTAAACGTTGCTTCCCATTTCGTGGTCCACGGGAGCTGTATGCCGATTACCTCTATGCTATTACTCGCCTCTCGCAACATCCTTAAGTATGAAGGGTTGGTGCCTTCCTAGTCTTAAAGTGGGCATTGATGATCGGTTTTCGCGTCAGTCCAGACGTAAAACTGTGGCGTCGTCACTCCAAATGGTTGTACGCCAACTTGATTTCCGTATTCACTGGCGTCACTCCGGCTCTTCAGTTTTCAATCGGCCGGGCTGTTAGGAAGTGTACTACCTGTTTGTGTTGGATTGACGATCATGTACTCACGATCAGTTTGGCGCGACGCGCCGAGTTGGATTTATGATAATTTCGGAAATACGTGGCTCGTCGTCAGTTAAAACTCTGGAGTGATGATTCGACACTCGCGATAAAATTTTGGATTGACGTCAGTTCAACTGATGCGAAAAATTGATCGTCAATTTGCAGCTTTCATTCGCAGGTCATCACATAGCATATGTATGTGCGTACCATGAACACTATTTTTAGAAAAAAATGTTTTTTTTTAATTTCCTGACTAAAAACTGGTTTCGTAACATACAAGCCTTCATATTACGTCGCATGAGATTTTTCAACATCTACATAACTTTTTTATCGATAGCGTGGATTTCAAAGGAATAAAAAAAGGTTTTTGTCATTTTAACACATGAAAGGTCTTGAGACTTATAAATAAAAGACGCATTGAATTAAACTAGGTATAAAAAATGAACATAGTTTTTTGAATTTAACAAAAAAAAAGTTGGTAATTAGTGATTTCATTCTTGTTTTAGCATTTAAGTTAAAAAGGACAACTAGCCATAATCCGCTTTTGAAAATTTTAATTGGAATGGAATTTTAGGTGAATATCTGACGAGTATAGTCGTTATGTGTTGGGAACTTACCCATCTACGTACTGTGGCCGTTACTTAATGTAGCCTACCATTTGCGGTACGCGTATGTATGCGGCTTTAGATAAGGACCATATAGATAATTATCGTAAACGTAAACGAAGGCATGTGTGTGCAACTATAAATAATAGCGTATTCTTATATTTCAATAACCTTCTTTGATTATTTATAATGTTATTAATCGATCAACTCACTTGAAATCCTTTTAAAATCTAAAAAAAATATAGCACGAAAATGTTCCCGACTCAGATCTATTTTACACGAGTCACGATAATTCAATTTAGCTGTCAAAAGAGTGAAGGGAAATTCGAAATTCAAACTATGGTACTTTTACTTTGTATTTTTTTTTTAACTATATTCGACCAAGGTTTGGTTAGGTTAGGACCGAAGGTCCTGAGTCCGAGTCCCAGAAGGGGCAAATGTTTGTGTGATGAATACGAGCATTTGTATCTGAGTCACGGGTATTTATATTTAGTCCTATAAATATAATATATCTATGTATCAATTATGTATATCTATCTGTTACCCTAGTATCTATAATTCAAGCCTTACAATGCTTTGGGCTAGGCTAATTAGTGATTGTAAGAAATATTATTATTATTATATATATTTGTTATTATTATTATAAACTTTTTCGCAATACTTTCGGAGTGGCATGGTATCATTTAATCAGTAATCTTTGAAACTCCACTATGACCCTACATATATTTAGAATTTTGAGACATTCGTTGTCTTTATTTTGACGTTAGTGCTAGAGATTTGAAATAACTACCTACTGATTGAAAACGAAATCCTTTTTACTGGATACCAAAATGTATCCATTTTCAGATTTTTATTTTAATCCTGCCCTTTCAATCGTCCTAACGATTACGAACCACAATAAGCTCTTAAAATTTTACTTAAACACCAATTTATGCCAATGATATGATCTTGTAAACAACAGGTTTAAAAACGATTTGCATTTATATATCTATAATGACTTGTTTGTTTTACTTAAACAGTCATTTGAAGTTGACGCTTGACGAATTTTAGAGAAGGAACGAGTTGTATCCGTAATAATAATTGTACGCATTTCATTTGATGTCAGACCTCAAAGCCGGTGCTGCTAGGAGCAGTTGTGTGTTTATCGGTTATCCGATTTTTATAAATAATTGGTAAGTTACTATAAACAAGGACAAAAACAACCTTTCATTGTGGAACTTATACTGCAGCGAAGAAGAAAGTAGAAATTGCTATCAACAATAATATTATAAAGATGAAAGATTTGTATTTTTGTATGTTTGCAATGAATAAACTCAAAAACTACTAAGCCGATTTCAAAAATTCCTTCACCATTGGAAAGCTACATTCACGCTGCGTAACATGGCTATATATAATGCTAAAAATATTTAAAGAATTTTGTCCACCCGTGCGAAGCCGGGATGGGCCGCTAGTTATTCATAAATCAGTAGCATATTTATAACTACCATTAACTTAGTCATCCTATGATCATGGCTCATGTAAAGGATAAAAACGTGGAAAAAACAAGAATAAACGCGTCGAGGATTCGGTAAAATGCATTTATTTAAATGTGCGTTAGGCGCAGAAGTGTAAGAGCTAAAGAAAATTTTTTATGATTTTGAAAGGAAAGTTTTATTTTTTAAAATGAAAATTTACTTGGTAGTTTATCTAGGGAATCTCAATATTAATAAATAATATAATATCAAAGTTGGTGTGTTTATGTTAAATACATTTTCAGTTGTGAAGGGGTTAGTAATGGCTTGTTTAATATAACACGGGTGCTGCTCGCTAGTTCTTTTTTCTTGACTTGTTCTTGAAACGATCCTGAGCTTCTGGAATAATAAAAATAACACAATATTTCTGACGTTTCCACCAATCAGCCTAGCCCAAAGTAAGCACCGTACGGCTTGTGTTATGAATACTAGGGAAATGGTAAACATAACATAACATAATACATATATAAGTACTAACTTATTCACCAGATAATATCCAGAGTCTCCCTCCAGTAAGTAACTTACTGGAGGGAGACTCTGTGCCAGGGTCGTCTGCTTAGGTACCTCCGTCTTACCTATTTCTGCCGCAAAGCAGCAGTGCTTGCATTGCTGTGTTCCGGTTTGAAGGGTAAGATATGGCAGTGAAATTACTGGGTACAGTGACTTTACATCTTGTGTCACAAGTTGGCAACGTACACTGTGGTTCTTGTGGGGGTTGCAGTTTTGCTGCGAATCTCACAAGAGCCACATGTATTATAGGTGACTGTTACTACTTACCATCAGGTGGGCAGTTTGCTTGTTTGCCAACTTTCAGCAATAAAAAAAAAAAAAAAAAAAGTAATATTTATAGAAATATATATGAAAACAATGACTCAGCTACAAATCCTGGTATTCATCTCACAAACATCTGCCCTTTCCAGACCCAGGATTTTATAATCGTCACATAGTGAATCGTTCTCTTACTAGCTTGGACCTGCTATTGGTTGCGAATAGTATCACAATTAAAGAGTCATTATTGGTATTTTAGTGATTATTTTGCAATTGTAGAGTTTCGTAAACCTTCAACATCAGCTATTTAGTGTTACGTTGGCTTAAATAATAAAATAAGCTACTTTACTCGAATAAATAATTAATCATTAATTAGCCAAAATATGTTTACATCTTAAACATGCAAATAACAGGCTAAAATGATAGAGTATGATAGAGTATGATAGAATATTTAGTTGGGCAAAGTTTTACAAAGACATTAAAATAAATGCGTTTAATTAAGTATTATATTGAAACATACAATTTTCTAAAATCATTAACAATAATGGATATTATTCACCAGATAATATCCATAATTGATTGGGTTATAACGTCAAATCAAATCTTCAAAAATAAAAATTAAAAAAATAACTCAACAACTAGTTTAAATAACTTTTACAACACCTTTGCTCGTAAAGCTGATGTAATTCCACCGGTTTTAAATATGTAAAGCGGGTCATAACAAACGCGTGTGTTATCAAAGCAAATAGTTAAGTTATAGTCCATACAAATTCCATAACAGCATTATTTGCCATTTCGCTCGCTGTTGCTATTCAAATTTCGAACTAATCCCCGCTCGTTAAAATCGCGGGAAAGCAACAGTGTACATTCACAGATTGAGTTTATTTAATAATAATAACATAATTAAAAAATTTGGACGACCGTTTGGTGCAACGTTAGCGATCCTGCCTTTCGCACCGACGGTCCTGGGTTCGAATCCCGGAAGGGGCAGATGTTTGTATGATGAATACGAGCATTTGTATCTAAGTCATGGGTGTTTACATATATTTCTATGAATGTTACATATCTATGTATCATATAATTTTATGTCTATCCTTTAGCCTAGTATTCATAACACAAGCCCTACTGTGCTACTTTGGGCTAGGCTAATTGGTGTGAATGTAAGAAATATTTATTTATTTTGTAAAAAAAAAAAAAAAACTAAGTATCATTTTAATAATTGTAATTTCATTAAATGTTGCAATAATTAAAAATATAAAATGTTTTTTTTCTGTTTCCTCGCAAATGTGTTATAAAACGTCGTACGATATACGTGCGTATTAGTTATTATAACATGCTCGGCTCAAATTTTTTTGTTAATTTACATTAAACAAAAATCACTAACAAATGTCATTTAAAATTTTACAATTGTTTAATACATTTTTTTTCTTTTGTTCACACCAATTAGCCTAGCCCAAAGTAAGCAATATAAAGCTTGTGTTATGGATACTAGGGTAACGGATAGACATACATATATGATACATAGATAAGTAATATTCATAGAAATACACATAAACACCCAGGACTCAATTACAAATGCTCCTCTCATTACACAAACATTTGCTCCCTCCGGAATTCGAACCCAGGACCGTCGGTGTGAAAGACAGTATCGCTACCATTGCACCAATGTTTAAAATGACTGAATCTTAGGCATTTAATCTTTATGAGCATACAGTGAGCGTTAGTAATAGTGATATTACTCCCTCTGGATGTATAATTAGTGCTTTTCGTTTAAATAACAACTAAACAGTAGGGAGATAATAAATCTATAACCCAAACTACTTGTGAGAAGTCTGCAGTGACACAGAATTATATAAGTAATCTGTTATCGTTAATCCTTACTAATATTATAAATCGGAAAGTGAGTTTGTTTGTTTGTTTGTTCCGCTTTCACGCTGTAACTACTGAACCGATTGCTTTGAAATTTTGCAGAGGTAAAGATAAAAGTCCGGATTAAATAATAGGGTACTTTTTATCCTGAAAAAAAAAATATATTCCCGAGGAAAAACAAAAATATTGTTTGCTTGATGGATGGATTGTAGATGGCGCTGTGTGTCGTTTAAAACAGGTAAAATATTGCAAACGAATATAAACATGTAAATTTAGAAGCTAAATGATACGATAATGAATCCCCGAAAATGAGGAATTCCCGAGGGATGACGTACAATTTGTTTGATCGTCTAAACTGTTTTTTTTACATCTACTTATATGTTGCAAACGAATATGAACATGTAAATTTTGAAGCTAAATGATTCACTATATGACTCATTCCTCGGATTCCGATTATTCCAACAGACCTCCCATTTCAATTTAAAAGACTACAATTTGCTTTAAGGGTTTCATTTGCAATGACCATTAATAAAGCACAAGTCCAAACTCCAAGGGTTGCTGGAGTACACTTGGAAAAACATTGTTTTTCGCATGGTCAGATCTATGTAGCGTGTTCCCGGTGCCCAAAATCTGCATGTTTTTGCTTCACAAGGGAAAACATATAATATAGTGTACTATTCAGTTTTGGTTTAACAACTAATTGTATCCAGCGTTACATCGCGCTTCTTAGATTTTTCCGTGGGAATGAGAAGTTTTCTTATAGTTGTGCTTTATACCGCAATATAACCGAATTCCACGCGGGCGGAGCCGCGGGCGGAAAGCTAGTATTTTATACATAACACTAGCGGCCCGTCCCGGCTTCGCACGGGTGGACAAAATTATTTAAATTTTTTTTAGCATTCAATATAGCCTATGACACTCAGCAATAATGTGTCTTTTTATTGGTGAAAGAATTTTTAAATCGGTTCAGTAGATCCCGAGATTACCCCTTACAATTTAACAAATATGCAAACACACAAACTTTACTTCTTTATAATATTAGTATAGATAACAAAATTTTTACCATACTGTTTATACAACTATGCTTCAAGAAGTTGCAATACTAAGGTTTCTTATTGATTAACTGCGTTGTAATTAAAGGAAAGTAATCTTAGAAAAATTAAAATTTAATTTATTTTATAACATGCCATTCTAATGAAGTGTAAATTTTCTACGCCCTGGCAGTGTGTCATATGCACGCAAAAACTTTTATCTTCATGTATGTGGTTTTGTTATAAAGAATATCCTTATTCTAAGTCTTTTATGCAACGGTTTTATTATGTGAACTAATGGATTCACTTTTTTATTAATGGTATTTGTTTTAATATTGTGTAAGCCACTAGGACGTAAAGCGTTTTTATTTTTTTATAAATTTGTCATTTTCATTTGTGGACGATAAAAATATGCTATTGGGGTGCAAAGAACTGTTATTAAATTTTTGTTTTAGCCGTATTATAAAGTATTAAATTCTTCGCATATTTTGTTTGGACTATCATACGATTTTATCATATTTAATTTTTTAGTACTTTATGTTTTTCTTTTTATTATATCCCTCGAAGTTTTACAAACATACGAGGGCGGGTCAAAAAGTTCGCGGAATGAGTGGCATGGAGGGGGGAAAAGTGACTTTTTACTACCTGCACTAGTTGTGACACTCATTAAGAGTATAAATACTAAGTTTCAAAAAAAATAGCTTATAATTACCGAAGCTACACATCAATCAACAAGTCAATCCGGAAGAAAATTTGCAACATGGAGAAAATTAAGTTTCGCGCAGTCGTGGCTGCTGTTCAAAGAGTAGGCTTCGAAATCTTAGAACATCCTCCCTATAGCCCAGATTTAGCCCCAAGTGATTATTATTTGTTCCCAAAAATGAAAAAAGAGTTTCGAGGCAAGAAATTTTCCAGTGATGAAGAAGTGAAGAGCGCAATTTCGGCCTATTTTGACGACAAAGAGAAATCATTTTTTTTCGAAGGTATTAATAAATTAATTGATAGGTCTAATAAATGTATTAGAGTTAAGGGAGAATACATTGAAAAGCGTAAAATTTATTGAATTAATGGTATTGAAATTAAGGATTATGTTTTTGTGTTAATTTTCTTTTAATATAAAGAATCGAAATATATTACTCGTTGGGTTCGTTTTAATATTAGAAATATTTTGAAATCTCTGACCTTCTAAGTAAGTGAGCATCTTTGATGTTTTGAGTAAAACATATGTAATTACATAGGTACCCAATGAAGTAATGCAAAAACTAGCAAAGTCGTGTCTTACCCATCTATCGCAGTTTGAGATCGCACGAAGTGTAGGTACCGGATTTTTATGACGGCATAGAGTCTCATGCAACAAGAAACATAGTTGGGTGATTAATATATTAAAAATTAAACCCTATTCTCGTATCTGCACCTTTGTACTTATAAAGATGCATATTATTAAAGGGGTCTATAAATGAAATTTAATTATTATTAACTAACTTTTACCCGCGGCTTCGGTCGCATTTATGTAGATTACCGATTAAAAGTTAAGGTTCTTTTCGGTAATCTGAATAAAGCGTATACAAATTTTCATGATCGGCTAAGTAATCAACACATGATAGTGTAACAAACAAACAAATAAACTCACTTTCGTATTTATTTTAGTTAGGATTTATGCTTTATTGCACACTTAATAGAATCTACAGCTTTGATTTACTTAATGTAGTTGGGCAGTTTTTTACTATTCAACTGAAGAATTGTCTAAAGATGATGAAAGACATAGTGGATAGAATAGTAATAAAAACGGTACCAAGAAAAATAAGTGCTCATATAGGATATAAATTATACACTTATGCAATGCGAGTAGGTACCTACATGACAAACCTGAACCTATGGGAGAAAAAGACTGTTTATAGATTACGAAGATATTTTGTTAGAATATCCAGTAAGAATTTGTGAATTAAGGTAATACTCTTATTAAGTTCTTACACTTCCGCGCACATGACACGCTAAAATAAAATACGTTTTTACGGATTTTTGCGCATATTTTATTTTATATTTTAATCCTGACGTTTCGACTCCTTTACAGGAGCCGTGATCACAGGATGACTAAGATAATGGTTTATGTGTAAAGCCGACATAAAACATAGGCGCGATAAGTGGTCTGCAGTGTGTGAGCATGCTTTTGAGGGGTCAAACCACTACATTCATTTCGATAAACCACAATTTCTCGCTAGAGAACAATGATTTGTTCCTAGGATGCTACGCGAGGCTATTGAAATCAGGAAACATCCTAATTTCAATAAAGACGAAGGTTGGAGCATTCCACCTGCTTGGGACCCAATAATTAATAAATGAATACCTACAAAACACACATTGCAAGACTTGATGATGTAGTCAGCTCTATTTGCAAATAATAACAGTAAGATGGAGGTCGGCCCCCTTGCCCGAGTTTCTTTCGCCAGTTCTTCTCGGAAGGGCCTCCCAATTTCCGAACTAGTAGTAGACACAGTAGTATACAATGTATTCGTAGTTAGAATTTAATAACTAAATTAAATAAAAAATTTGATTTATATAAAATAATTTAATAAAATTAGGACCGTATCCGATTAAAATATTGTGGAGGTAGTAGAAAATACATGACAACCATTATCTTAGTTATCCTTTTTGTTGTTGATCACGGCTCCTGTAAAGAAGTCGAAACGTCAGGATTAAAATATAAAATAAAATATGCGCAAAAATCCGTAAAAAAATGTTTTATGTTATTGTGTAATACTCTTAGTTAGTTTACACGATTAACACAGCCAATATAGTTGTGCTAGCAGTGTTTTCATTTTTTGCCGGTAACAAACTGCATTCTGTTAATTTTACCTCTGTACTCTTATTATTATGAGAAGAACATTTAATTTATTAATTATCTCCAGAATTGTGACAAGGATTAATTATTAACCATACTCACTTAGTTTATTAATTCTAAATGTAACATTTTTTATAAGTTGTTTTGTTAAGTAGGATTGAGCTCCTTTTTGCTCATCAATGCAATTAAGCTGCAAAAAGCAAATTACTGCTTATGTAACAATTTCTTAGAACAATTTATTATCACGAATGAGTTTTGTTTTATTATTCCTCAGCAATTTTTTTATATATTAATATCCATAGTAAAACGTTGTTATTGCGCTAAGTTCCGCTTTTTGCTTGCATTTTTTGTACGATCTCTGATTCTATGGAGTCTGCTAACCCACTTTGTAAGTACCTATTCCCGCCTTGTTTAAAGTGGAACTTTTTTGACATGCCCAATTAAATAATACTTTTTGGATGACTCAGAAAACTGTTCTTACTAAACATATGACGCTATTGACATACTTTAGATAATATAGTTGCTAGCAAACTATTCCATAGATTTTATGTTTCAACTCTTCTCTTTAAATCTTTTACTTCGAATATTTTGTTTAAAAAAACTTTCTAGTATAAATAGTAATATTTTGCAATAGTAGAGAAAAATGTTATCTTTTTCTGAGTTATGATTCTGTTTTACCAAACAATAATTTTAAACATGATTGATCAAATTAACATATAATTACATAAAAAATATTCTTAAATGTTGAAATATATATGTTCAACACATTTGTTTATACATAATATTTATAAATAAGAAAAACTTCTACTCGTAATACTAAAAATGTGGAAGTTTGTATGTTGACATGTTTGTTACTCAAACACGCAAAACCGGCTGAACAGATTTGAATTAAATTTAGCTTGCATATAGTTTACTAGCGGCCCGTCCCGGCTTCGCAAGGGTGGACAAAATTCTTTAAAAAAATTTCTAGCATTCAATATAGCCTATGACACTCAGCAATAATGTGCCTTTCTATTGGTGAAAGAATTTTTTCAAATCGGTTCAGTAGATCCCGAGATTACCCCTTACAATTTAACAAATATACAAACACACAAACTTTACTTCTTTATAATATTAGTATAGATAACGTGGATTTGTACTTACAAGATTTTTATCCCGGAAAATTCAAGTGTTACCAGGGGGAACGTCGATATAGACTTTCTGTATCAAACTAAACAAAACGCGGGTGAAACCGCGGCCGTTTTTGTAAACTGAATGTATACAATTCTTAAGAGAATTTATTGCCACTAATACACTATAAAACTATTCATTCATCATTAATGTTTTTAGATTTATTGTACTCGTACCCTTTAATAAATCAATAGAATTACATTCCTCAAGTTTGCATTAGAAATGTAGCTTGCTATCGGCGAAAAGGAAATCTGAATTGTGCCTATTACCACGGATATTAAAAAAGATGGGTCTGTGTAAAAATTCGGAAAAATGATTAACAATACAACCTTAGTGTCTAATCATGTGTTGCAAATTAAATCAGGTTTCACTGAGGGTTCTACTCTTATTTTTTACAAGAATAATAAAAAATAGTAGTGAGATTAAATTAAAAATAACTATTATAAAACCTAATGTAACAAACCAAGAAAATAAATAATTAATTATTGCTTTATTATTTTAGGTTGATGTAACTTGTCGGAACATAACCCCTTCGACCGTTTTTATTGCCTTAGTTCCGTGTTGATTTTTTAATTCAATATTATATTTCATCAGCCTACAATTAGAGCCTAAAATCTTACAGGCTCTTTCAACAATATAGCAATGAATTTTAATTGGTTTTACTTATCGATAATGCTTTCTTACCCCATTTCTGTAATTTAATTTTTCTAATAAGTAACAAGTCAATAAAATTTTATTTTAATTATGATCATAAAGAGTTCTGCTCTAACTTGTTTATATCAAAAAAAGGTCCTCTAGAGCGGTGGCATTATTTAAGTTCAAGTTAACTGATAACATTATAAAAAAACTCATAAATGTTGATATGGCAACAGCGGTCCTACCATCACCTCATATCACGATTCAATTTCTACTGTTGAAGAAAGACGCCACTATAGACCGCGTATAGCGGTGACATACCTAGACATTTGACAATCGAAGTTGCATCGTGCTTTGAGGTCATGAAGGGGCTTCTGATTTCATCCTGCTCTAAATCCAAGCTTAGTTTGTGCTAAGTTTCTATATCTTATAGAGGTAAAGTTATATTAAGTATTGTGCCTCAAACTTTAAATAAATAATTATTGAAAGAGAGAATGCCTGGAAACGCACCTGCAAACAATTACTAAAAGCTAGAATTCGACAAACGTCTACTGATATTGATCGAACGTATCACTGAGAAATGAATAGACCGTGTAGTGTCCGGCATAGAAAGATAACATCAACACTTCACACTTAAGAGCTTCGTAAAAGACAACTAATGATACTGGAGGTTACCTTCATACACCTCGTAGACCAAATAGGGGCAGCAGCGTATACCAAACAGTAGTCTTACTACTGTGACATCCAAGAGTGTTGTACATCACAGTAGTAGTAGTAGTCTTAGCGTGGAAGGCTTCTACCCAGCAGTGGACGAATTTCGGCTGAGATCACGATGCTGAGAAATGCAGGAATGCCAAATAAAATGCTCAATTCTTATTATTATTAATTTATTTAATATTTTTAGTTCTCAAATCACAGTTATTACTTTTCCATTGTTTTTCCGCTAAAACGTAACATAAATAAATTTGTACTAGGGTACATTATTTAATGACTTTTAGTTTGAGAAAAGCAACGATAATGTTGTTTCATAACATTCTCTATATTTAGAATGGCACTTATTGTATTTCTTATAGTTAAAAGTACAACTAAATTTATGATTTATTAACATATCAAACTGTTATTCGTGTCTGGTAATCATATATTGTTTCTTAAAAATTATATTAGCAACTGTTAGATGTAAGTAAATAAGTATGGTTATTTCTTTCCTTAGCGAGATTTTGTATCTGAACTTTGTCTAAAAATCGTGATCTGTGGTATGATTTCGAAAAACATTCACAAAAAATATATGTTCTGTCACAAGTTTTCTAACATGCAATGTATGAAATTTTTCCCAAGCAATTTTTACAGCACGATATTAAAGTTTAAAGGCTGTATGTATCGTTAGTGCAAATAAGGGGCTAAAGCAATCGAATCCATAACAAAGTTTCTTCACGTCACTAGCAGCGTCATTGTGTTTATTTATAACTTGCGTATGAAAACGCTTTGTCACTAAACCACGACTTATAATGGTTTAAATTTAACAATTTCACTACTAAAATATTAAGTCAGTGTATTCTAAAATAGTATTTGGTTTTATAATAAATTTTATTTCTAATAACAAGTAAATACATATCTACTTAATGCATTTAAAATCCTGGCGAATTATACCTATTGTAAAAGAAAGATATCATGATCTTTCTTTAATTTTTGTATGTACACATTAAAATTTAGAGATTTGTACATTTTAAAGCCGTTAACATAAGCGGACATGAAAGAATGTTCAGGTTCACATTCATATCCACGTGTTGCTTATTACAAAAGGCATGTAAGTATTTCATTTAAAAATATGTACAACAATTGTCACGTGAAATTATATAACGTCAATTAGCTGAACGAATTGACGGCTTAATTTCAGAAAAATATAACTAAATATCAATTGACAGAATTTTTCCATTTTGTGGTAAGTTAATTTATACGCTGTTGCACAAAATTAGGTAGAGATGTTGAAAATATATAAATTATATAATATAAGCACATATGTGATAATATGTATGCAAATGTTTTTTGACAATTTATAGTTTTTGGAGATTAATTTCCATGAGCTTTAAATATTAAATACAGGGTAATGCGATTGTTATGGGAAGAACATTTTTTAGTCTCTTTATGTGTGCATATTTTAGGACTTATTTTCCAAATAGTTTGGTGATGTCCTAGCATTTATACTTTGTCCAATGTAGGATGATACTTTTGACAGGTGTCACTTCCTTATTGCTACGTACTAAGGTTGCGTTTGTTTCCTTATGTTTGGCTTCACATTGCAATAGCAACTTTATACCCTCTATATAGGTGTCAACTGTCAAAAGTATCATCCTACATTGGACAAAGTATAGTAGGAGTTTAAAAAACAAAAATCATTTTAAAACTTTGGATCGAAATCGTATTCGGTAACTTTTCCGTTATCGTTAATCACTCTGTGACCACCACTTTTTTCCGTTTTCTTGCCATTGATGTTGGATGACTCGTGGAAGACATACTCGGCTTCGCCGTAAACATGGCCGCCTGCAGGAGGCTTCAGGCTGCGGACGCTTCCGCTAGAGATTCCGCTTGCCTGAAAAATCAAGATAATTCCTACATAAATTCTCAATAAACATGGTGACAGTTGCAAAAAGCATTGTTCTAAAATCTGGTACAATGTCAGTCTTTCTTTTTACATGAAAACAACTTTTTCGTGTAAAAAGAAGTCATTACACAAATAAAAATAAATTTATTATTCCACTGTAATTAAATCAACTAAAGGCCTGGAATGTGTAAATAGCTATTTCTATGCTTAAATGTTTTTTAAAAGGTTAATTACATATACTATTATTTTAGCACAACGCCTGAAGCTTTATTTGTTCTATTTGTGGATTACAAGCCGAAGCCGCTTTACAATCACAAGGCGCAATCTTGCTTCGGTCTCTTTAGCATAACGGCCATATTTGTTAACGTATTTTTACAAATCAAATCAGAAACTTTTATTACAAATAGGGGTAAAACAAACTTAAAAATAGGTTCTTTGTCGATTCGTAGAATTGATACTATGAATATTTCTATATCTTCACGATATTGACTCGTTGAAATGATACCATTTTTACGGATGTCTAAACTTTCTAAAAGCAGTGTTCACAGGATAATATACGACAGGAAATAAATCTTCTTAAATAGGTCATGTGCAGTACTCCATATATGATTAAATATGAAAAATGCTAGTACGTCAATACAACGTATTTAAAAATATCCGCATAAAACTGAATACGTATATAAGTATGAGTATTGCGTATTTGTTTTTGAAACATTAGTGTAGTATTCCTATCAACCAAAGCCAGAAGTCAATCAAAAAAGCTAGTGGTACGAATTTTGAGTCTGTCAAGAGACCATTCCTGATGTTTCGATTTCAGGTTTGACTACCAGTAATGTAGAAAAACGAACTTTATCAATTTAGTTTGGAATTGGGTGTTAAAGTATCAATTATGTTCGTATTTTTTATCAAATACGTTCTTCAATAAATTAACATGCCGTCATAGCATTATATATATGTAATTCATAAATATGGGTGTTGATTTTAGATTTGATTTTTGATTAGAACTACACATTAATATTTGTATATAGATATGGCGTTTAGTGATAAGGCCGCCGAATGAACTATTTATTGTATAGTGGAGTGCCTGGGGCGATAAAAACATGAAAACCTCGGATTTCCGTTACAGTGAATGAAATTTTATAATTTAAAGTGGAATGTTTAGCTTATAATATATACAAAAAAGTTTACCTATTAAAAAATTGTGATCTCGATTTAATAAAAAAATTATTAAATAATTATAAATTTGATAGTTTAAATGATACAACACCTCATAATATTAGGCTGTAGAACATTTTTTTTACACCAAAATTAAGTTAATTTATATATGCATACGGAGATGGTAATTAGAAAAAAGTAAATGAAGGAACATATAAGAAAAAAAAATTGTCAACAATTCATTTGTTTATTTAAACAATTTACATATTTGTCTATTTAAGTATTTTCTTCAACTTAACTTATTTCAATGATTGGTGAAGTATTAAAACAAGTATTTTCGCTGCACTGTGGACATGCTACACTGCAGTATAAGCCACTCTTTCGAAATTAGACAACACTTTTTGCAGCTACAAAACAAAATTTGTAATAAATTATCTGGAGCTGGTGATTGATTCATTGTTACTGGGATAAACATTTTATTAAAATAATTCCAGACCCAATTTTCAAAGTTGACCTCTTATATCCCTCCTAATAATCTCACTAGCTGCTTTCAATATATGTAACTGCTGTTCTGCTTGACTATTATTTTGTGGTTTGTTCCAACTTTCTTTCAATACACTATGATTAGTTTTTTTAAAACATATAATAGTATTCGCTCCAAATTTACTTGATACAACAATAGCGGTCTATTAGTCGTTTTCTAATAGTTTTTTTATCCTGAGTATGCAGTGAGGTGATGGTATTTTTTAACTCTTGCATAGAAAATTGGCAGTCGTCATTCTCCTCTATATACTTGTATATTTGCTCCATTGCTGCATCTATCATCGAAATCCTAAAACCAACTTTCTTCTTAGCAGAGCTCAGATGAATGGAATTCTTAAGAGAATTATAACAATCAGCATGATATTTGCTTGGAGTGTTTGTAAATCTGCTATACCAGAAATTCGTTTATGAATTTCTCGATTATATTCATTTTTCTGTACAGCTATAAAGTTTACAATAGAGTCACTTAAAGTTGGAGTAATAATATAAGAGATTTGTCTTCGTCGCTTTTTATTTAATTTTGCTTTTTTTCCTTTATTAGCTTCTTGGCCACAGATGAAACAGTTTTTTTCCCACTCAAAGCTCGAAAAATCAGTGCTACTTCGAAGTTTCTTTTTCGGAGGCGAAAATGGAGTTTCACTGGGCCTCTTCTTATATGTTTCAATATATTTTTATGAATATATTTTTGGCGACAACCTGTATGAGCGTTAATGAAGTCGGTTTGAAGATAAGGCAACAAGCCATCCTTTCGTACGCTTGAAGCAGCTCGTAACGTTTTTTTTAAAATTTTTTTTTGATAACACCTACATCTGAATTGGTTTCGGAAGATGAACGCAATTTTTCACAGATAATGCAGCTGTGCTCATTAGTATTAATATTGGTCCTTGATTCACCCATTGTTAGAAAACGATTGAAAACAATTGAATACATTAAATAATTTATTTATTACATTTTATTTCTTTTACTTGACTTAATCTTTAATTGTCTATGTACTTATTATTTAATTTATTATCTAATAATCATTATGGTCATATTATAACCATCATGATCATATAATAAACTGCAAATTTTTAATGAGATTACTTACCAAATGAACAAATAAAAAACAGAACGCCGTTCTCCCCTCTCCACGTTCTACTACATGTCCTAGGTCGTTATGACCGTTAAAACGCTCCAACATTTTAGAAAAATATTATTTTATGTCTATTTAGGTATTATTCAACGAATAGATACGAAAAAAAAATATTTCAAATAAAATTACATGCTCAAGTAATGATTTTTGTTAGTTTTTGTTTAAAAAAAAAAAACAAAAAGCACCAAAAAAAATTGGGTAAACTTTACTCTTCATAGTATAAAAAAGAAAACCCCCCCTTGACCGTTTCAATTCATTCACTGTAACAAAAGTCTGAGGTCAAAAGCCCCAGAAACTCCACTAGTATTGTTCTTTTCGTTTTTACAATTATTGTAATTTATATATATTTACCTCCCAGATGCTCTTATTGTCGAATCTGTCTCGGATTCTGTAACAAAATATTTTTTTTTTAAAACTACTTTTTTATTTAGTGATTTCTATGCAAATTTAAGACGCTTAAATGTTATTTTTTACTTTGATATACTTTTTGTGTATTCTCGTAATGAATAATACTAATTATCCAATTATAATTTATATAAAATGTAAAAAACTCAGAACTTACAGTTTGTGTACCAAGTCCCAATTTCCTTGTGCCGCTGCATTCGATATATCCGATTCATCCACTGGCAAGGCTGTAATCAACAATAAAAAATAAAATGTAGGCTTTATAAGATATATTTTCTTAACTATATCTAATACTGGTTATTTAACAATTAAATGACGGTATTTAAATTTAATTGAATTATTTTTAAGTACTTTTTTTCAATGATTGCACCCGAAAATTCATTAAATGTCATTAATTTAATAATAATTTAAGGGTAAATTTTTCAGACTACAATTATTAATTCATCGTAATCTTTGTCATTTATAATTCAAGTATAATTCCTGAATATGAATAAAAATGAGATACTGCTTGAGCAACTGCCGAAATCATCATTAACTAAATTGGGTGCAATAAAGTATCACCCATAGTCAACACTGCACTATCTTACAATTGGCTTACAGCAGTTCAGTATAACTCTAATATGCGATAATTTTGAGATGACAAGTTAAAGATTTAAGTAACATTTACAGAATAGGATTATTAAACTTTTTTTATTAATAGTTACAGTAGAAATCTAAAAGTCTATGAAGACTTTTAGATTTTTAGACGTTGGACAGTTCAATGTAACCAAATTATCTAAAATGATCATCTCATCTCAGAGTCGGTCACAGAATCAAAGTTTTAACTTAGCCTAATGAATATAGATTAATTACTAGTAATCCAGTGTACTACCTTGGAGAGAGTATCATTTACATCAATAGAGCACACATTGCTACTATCAGTTTTAAATATTAAAGAGAAATAAATAAAAAGAAATAAGACATTACATGAAAGAAATAAATAGGATTCTTTACAGTACCAATGACCCAATTATTATGTAACAGTTTTATGTTAGTTTTTAAGTTATGCATTTTTATTGACGATTTGACGACCGTTTGGTGCAACGGTAGCGATCCTGCCTTTCGCACAGACGGTCCTGGGTTCAAATCCCGGAAGGGGCAGATGTTTGTATGATGAATACGAGCATTTGTACCTGAGTCATGGGTGTTTATATATATTTCTATGAATATTACATATTTATGTATGTCTATCCGTTACCCTAGTATCCATAACACAAGCCTTACAGAGCTTACTTTGGGCTAGGCTAATTGGTGTGAATGTAAGAAATATTTATTTATTTATTATTATTATTATTATTATTATTATTATTATTATTGTATCCGCTAATAGAGTTCTCGGCCAGATCAGTTAACTCTATTAAGTAACTAATAAGCTATATCTTTTCGGTTAAGTTTCGTGTCACTTATGCAACATTAAAGTGGAATACAAAGGCATTGATAATACTCTTTATGCAGCAGTTAAATTTTTAATTTTAAATTAAAAATGTAGAAATGCTATTCCGTATTTGATGTAAGCTTAACTAGAAAAAGTTGCACGTGCTTTCAGTTTTTTTTTTAATCTTCAGGGGTTTTTATATGTGAAAAAACGTATACTTTATGGCCATAACAATATTCAACATGCTTCCACACGACCTTCAAGACCTACCATTAGAAAATAATAAATTTAAAAAATCGCTTTTAAAGTGGCTGTGAGAAAAAAAACTTCTACTCTGTAAGAGAATGTTTGGATATGTAGGTTGGAATACGGGTATGGAGACATTAACTTTTATTTATTGGACAGGAAACAGACATTGTATATTTTTTTATTATTATTGTTTGAGGTGTTTATTTTAATTTCAATTAGAATAGAAATTGCATGCCAGAAATTGGAAAAACATTATTACAAACACTGTACCTGTAATATTTTACCATGCTTTTGAGCAAAATAAACATAATTTATCATTTTCGGAAATTAGCTTGCAATTCTAAGGCGACAATTCTAAGTTAGTTATTCAATTAAACGAATTATTATTCCCTGTTATTTGGTTTATCAAAATAATTTAGACAGATAATGCCTTAAAAAACTAAGTCCAAAAAGCTTCTATTTGCAGAATATAAAAGAAAGACTCAATATAGATAAGACTCCACAAAAAGCATCTACCTTACCTTTAAATTCTTAGGTCACTATTAATTTTATTGAAAAGCTATCAACATTATAGGACTATAAAATCTATAAATATTCTAAATTAAAAATCGATCTGCTGTCGCTATTTTTCAAATAGAATCGTTTTCTTTGAAACTCTAATGTTTAAAATCGTATCTAGAGCAAAAACCATTTAAATACATGCCTAGAATTTACTGCTACGTATTATTTTTAAATGACGTCATTTGCTAGTTTACCGTGCATATTATTGGCCATTAATATTCAGTATAGTAAATAATTGGTTATATATAGGTAGACAAACCGTGACTTGACTTACTCGTATACAAAAATAACAATTTTAAGGAAATATATAAAAAATATTCTAATGTTAAATAAAATATAGGCATAAACATTCTACGTTAGTTATATATTCATCAGATAGAATCTTATACATAATGTAATAAAATTCGTCAAATGGATATCAAAACAAGAATGTGATGATCGTAGGTGACCTACCTACTGCTGTTTTTAGAGACAATAAACTATCTGGTTTATTGCTTCTAAATGTAAGAATTAAAGACATGATTTGTTATTTACTATCGTTAGTATTCTTATAACAGCATATTAAAAAGTACAACCCACCACAAAATTCTTCTTCGATCGATTCGATCTTTATTGCCTGATATAAAGAAACTACATTGGACATTAGAATAAAACACATTTTTACGGATTTTTGCGCATGTTTTATTTTATATTTAATCCTGACGTTTCGACTCCTTTACAGGAGCCGTGATCACAGGATGATTAAGATGATGAGATCAACCATCATCGAAACGTCAGGATTAAATATAAAATAAAACATGCGCAAAAATCCGTAAAAATGTGTTTTATTCTAATGTCCAATGTAGTTTCTTTATATCAGGCAATAAAGATCGAATCGTAATGTGCGTGGAAGTGTAAAAACTAAATACATTGTACACGTTGGACTTAAAGTTGAAGATAGATTAATGAAGTTTTAAATTTTTAGGTTGATTGATGCTACAGATTTTCTTGTACATTTCATTCGTACGAGTAAATGTATATGTTTTAAATTATTTTCTTTTATTAATAAATATTCAAAGGCACTGTTTATTGGATAAAATTAATATTCCTACACAGAACATTAATAATTAGTAATTGGTGAATAAATTGTGTCTGGAATAAAATATAAACTATGGTAGAAGACTAGTTTGTTTACCTTTTGGATTTTTTTTAAATATACTATTATACAATATCTACGCATGGTAGAGTTCAGCTTACTCATGAAGACAATTTAGTTAACTATGAGACAAATATATAGCGAACCGGTGTGCCTTAATAAAGTAACAAAACCGAAAAGGGATGCGTATGAAAAACTACATATTTAAATAACAGATGTTAATCAAAGCTAGACGTCGCAAACGGGTCTTTTTCATTTTTAGATAATAATATAACAAATCCATAAATTGCTAAATTTTTGTCCCTTTAATTTATATAAAAAGTACATTTATGTCGCGTAATTCTGTAAAAACGCGTCCCCGCACTACGAAACGTGGCGCGTGCTAGTGCAGATCCGTCTAAGTGTTTACTTTTTCAATTTGATTGACTGTGGCAGAATTTTCATCAATTCTTTAAAGCGTTATTGTATTGACAGTAGTTGGGTAGGATTCTATTTCATAAAGGCAAGGAAAATAACAAAATCAAATCCTATTACGGGATCTTAAGAACTGAGTCCTTTTCAAAGTTTGTGTTTCAGAGGTCTTAGTATCGTCGGCGTCAAATATAAGTATGGATTAAAATATTAATCGTAAAATAATAAATCGATTAAAATATTGTGAAGGTAGTAGAAAATACATGACAACCATTATCTTAGTCATCCTGTGATCACGACTCCTGTAAAGGACTCCAAACGGCAAGTGTTTTATTCAAATGTGTAATGTGCGCGGAAGTGTAACTACTAAATATATAAGTATGGATTTTTCTATTACCATCCCTAGCGGTAACTATCAGAAACTATGAATTTTCATAAGAATTTGCAACGTTCTCGATGACGAGTATCGTCTGCGTGAACTCGCACTGAAGTTTTTGAGATATAAACTCGGATAAAGACCCGCAAGGGCAGAAGCTTTAATCTCGCAATAGGATACGATTTTGATTTGTTACGCCTTCATGAAATGGAAAACCCTTACCTAACATTAACGGTGTAGAGAATAGGTGAAAAAAACTGCCACAGTCATTCAAATAGTACACGTGGCAACATTCAATGTAACATAATTAAACACTGTAAGCAAAATGCGATACTTATAAGTTAAAAATAGGACTGCTGTAAATTCACTCTTTTTAAGACTTTTGAAAACTTTTAGCAAGTTTTGAATGTTAAGTATTAGTCTTACCTAAGACTTAAAAATAATTAGAGCATGTATTTTTAATCAATTCAAAAATCTGCTTTCCAAATAATATGTAACAAATATTTAAACGGAGAAAATAATTCTCTTAATTTTTTATCATTTTAAATATTTGTTACAGATTTTTAAAAATTAAGGTCTCAGCCAAATTGCTTACGGCTTTTTCTCAATACAAAGTTACCAGATGTTGAGCTTACAAATCTATGACATAGTTGATGAAGTTCATATTAAATATGTTTTTCTATGTCTTATACTCTACATTATTAAATATACGTCATTGAATGTTATAAAAGAATCAAACAATCAATAAAAAGGAAGAATAATTAATTCTTCCTTATAATTAATTGAAATAATACCCACTACTTCTTCTAGCTAAATTGTTTCATTAATTGTTGCATGTTGACGACGTAAAATTCTTTAGCGTTATAGGTTCAGAGCGTTGCGTCTGCGTGCTAAGAGCAACAAAATAAAGCCGATTTAACTAATTTCGTATAAATATCAAAATCGGCTTATACGAACGTGCTATCTTATTTGATCGCATAGTATTTTAATTCATAATATAGTTTGGCATAACACATTGTGTATAAAGTTGCTGCGGATAATGAATTATTTAGCATAGTCTTGAATACACAGAATGACTTAATTAGCGTAATTATTATTTGCACTCACTTTATTAACCATTTTGAGATGAATTTTAATACGCCAAATGGAACTTTAACATAAAACACAAACAATATAATCTGGTTTGGAATATTCTGGCTTCAAAGACATTAATTAATAAACATAAATGTAAACAGCAAAACCTTTATACGTTTAACAGTAACTTAACCTAAAATACAATACTCATATCGGGTTTATCATACGCTGCAAATTCATAAATGTTTACATTGGTGAAAATTTTTAAGATACATTTAATTTCTAGCCAAACTGATGTCTACCCGCTATTTTGGTTTGGTACGGTGTGGTGAATACACCATAACCAGAAATATATCTACTGGTTTAATTTACTTGCATCAAATTTCTATTTGATTACTTCACACTTGTTAGAGAAAGCCTTTTGATTGAAAACAAACAGATAACTTTTATGGTTTTTTTTTCACTTTATTTATGGCAACAAATAGTCGTACATGGTAATAGTAATAATATAGCGAATTGTCAATCCACTCAGATGCTTAATTGGTCATAACAGAGGCCTTTGACGCTGCAGTAAATCCCTTAAAACTCTTTGCGTGGATAGACCATGTTTTGAAAAATTTCACATCTGATCCGCCCGTTGTATACGCCCGTGTACAGGCCAAATTTCTAACTTTTATTTATTACTAGCTAACCCGGCCACGCGTTGCTGGTATGACCCAGCCTCGCGTTGCTGGTATAACCCGGCCACGCGTTGCTATGGTAACCTTAATTGATTATAAAAACTGTTATTCTTAGGCTTTTGGTAACTATGGTAACTATTTATGGTAACCAACCCACAAAGTCCTTCTTTTATATAGTAGAGATTTTTTAATATATTTCTTTTATTTAATTTCATTATATTAATAATTTAAAAATGTATACAGTTTAACTATTGGCGTTGGGCTAAACAAGCCACAAAGAAACAGCAGGCAGTTAGAAATTTACGGTGATCAAAAAGATGAATGTAGATGAACCGACCAACTCTAACAATGTGAACACGGACTATGCGTGACATCTGTGACCAATCATAGCTATGCAAGGTCAGACTCAGTATTAGGTAGGCTCGTTGAACAAAGTATAATGAAATAGGGTCTAATTGCTATTAAACCTTTCGAAGTATGAAAACATTCTTCAGTTCAGATATTAAATTGTAATAATTGATTATTATTGAACTCTTATCAATTAACTTAACCCGATGGATAAAATTGACAAAATACATCAATAAGCACATAACAACCGTGTCTGGGTTAGCGTTGCCAAACGTCCCGTATTTCCCGGGACGTCCCGTATTTTAGGCATAGTTTAAAATGTCCCGCCGGGACTGACGCTGTCCCGTATTTGAACCGTACTTCGTTTTTCCTTCGTACTGTTTACATTTATGACTCGGCTCGACTCGAGCGATTGTGTAGTGTGAAGTAACTCGCACTTGCCGCCCGCATCGACCAATGACAGCTAAGACCGCGCTGGACGCGCAAAGTCGTGGCCTAGCCGTCATTGTTTTTCTTCCCCTTTGACGCGTAAACACAATGAAACTATTTGATCCCTTTTCGTTTCATGCTTAATATGTCTTTCTTTCTGTTTCTTTCTAATAAGAGGAAAAGATTTATTGATTGGTTATTGTTTTGAGACAGACGTTAAGTAAATACGTCGTCAATTATTTTATAATATTAAAAGCGAATCTTTGCGTTCATTATTTTATCAAGATTTTATAAAATGAGTAATATGAGTGATACTGACTGTGATGAAAGCACCAATAGGTTTGAAGATGATGATTTATTCTCATAAGAAACAAAAAATACATTTCACTTACATGAGAATATAAATTAAACAATTTTAACATTACAAATTTTAACGCGCGAGCGAACAATATTAACATGTAAAATTAAAATCCTAAAGTGGGTTGTTTGTTTGTATCATTCATAATAAGACGAACACTGCAGTCAGTTATTGTGCGCGTGAAGCGACCAATAGTAGTGTAATACCTCCCAAGAAAGCTAAAAGGCTAACTAAGTATAATCCAAGCTGGGAAAATGACTATTCCTGGTTAAAACAAGTAAAACTAAATCGCACATGACTATTGTTAGCAATAGAGCATCAAGTACGAAAATAACATTCCCTTCAAGGTACTCTTTTTAAACTTTAAATCTGAAATAAACTACAACAATTTTCAAGAAGCTGCGGAACATTTCAAAATAAAAGAAATAAATATGGATTGCTTGTTCGAAGAATTCCAAATAATTAAAAAAAGCCTGGTTATTGTTAGCACAACTTCTGATGGCAAGAGTATGGGTGCGATTGAAAAGTGGAAGAAAGTCACCGAAGGGTTTTCGAATACCGAAATCCCTAATATTTTCCGAATTTTATCCTTCGTTTTTACTATTCCTAGCTCAAAAACTGTTTCGTGGAAAGGGTTTTTTCACAGATGGCACTTAAGTGGACTGATGTAAGAAATAAATGTACCCCTAATTTAATAAAAAGCGAGTTGATGACCGTTTTTAATTACGATTATAATTGTATTGATTTTTACAAATATGTTAAAACGAATAAAAATATGTTAAAAGTGACTCGATCCTCAGAAAAATATCAAAGAAAATAAAAAATGACACTAAATAATTTTGTTTTTCATTTGTCCCGGGTAAATAAACTGAAATCCCGTATTTTTTTACTCATTTAACCATTTGTCCCTTATAAGTTGAAAAAAAATCTGGCAACACTAGTCTGGGTAACAAATGTTTTTGCTCAGCACACAAATATGCTAGGCCAATCAGAAAGTTTTGCAAATATGCTATGAAAATTTTTTAAAGGGCGCGAAGTTCAAGTTGATATTTGATAAGTCGATATGCCTCACCTTCTAATGTAATGAAAATAGTGAAAGCAACGTGGTGATATGGATACGTACATCATCATCATAACTAAAAGTAAACAGGGGATTCCCAGAAATATCGATTTCGGTGCCTTTGAATCGACAATGTATCTGTCAAAATTAATTGCCTCCCGATCTGTTGAAATCCCCCGTTAATAAGCATTGTCCCAAATTACGCTTTTTATTTAGAAATGCGTTTTTCTATAGAATACTAGCAGACCCGACCACGCGTTGCTGTGTTATGAATTAAAATGGAACCTATTTTAGGTCCTAAGTTCGAACAAATACCATAAAATGAAAAAAAGATCAAACACGGCTCAGTAAATTCAGAGTTAATTGTGGTCAAACACTGTGACAGGGATTTTTATATAGGTATATAGGCAAGCTGACCCAGCCACATATTTCTGTGACTAGATAATAGATTTGATAATTTTTTTACTCATTAATTTTAATACAATCAAATTAATATAAAATTAACCTACAGAGCCATCTCTTAATAATTTGTCGAACTAATACACATTACTGTCGTACATATAATAAAATTTTATTTTTGCAATAACAAATATCTCAATAATTAAGATGATGAAACTATCGTATCTTTTAATTTAGATCAATTACAGATTCATAGTCTATTTCGAACATACATCGTTACACGAGATTTTTATATACATAAGATATATTTACTAACCGGTACACGCTTTGTTACAATCTTTAAAATTGTAGCCATTGGTGACTGGAACGTCCATAAAATTGAAATTTAATTGCTTACTTGATATTGAGAAACGTAAAGGTTTGATAACGCCTTGTTGACTAAGGAACGCAAAATTAAAGATTGCATTCCTTGAATAATGAATTTACTATTATTGGTACACCAATAGAAAAAATTAAATGTCTGTCTATACATATTACGAAATTTTGGTAAAAACTTAAAATGTAATTATAAATGAGCGTTTGGGACTTTTATCTACGTATCTGTCTGTGTGTTTGTTTTAAATAAGCTCCAAAATGGTTCTACAGTTTTAATGAAATTTCAACAATTTTACAATTTATTTAGGGGTTTTGCACAGTTCAAAAGACATTAAAGTACTTATTTTTTATGACATTTACTAGTGATTTGAAGACCCCTAAGAAGTTAGAAAACACAGACATTGAGTTCCACTCTTTAGCGGTACAGATCACAAAATTGGAATCAAAACGCTTAGTGCGATTCTTTGGTATATCAACCACATACTGGTGGTGCCTATTTGTAGGTCTGCCTGTCCGATGAAAAATGGGGACGGCGGAACAAGGTTGTGCAATTCCGCTGCACACTTTCCGAAATGTATCCTTTAAAATACAGAAAGGCTCTATGCTTAAGGCTTTTGAGCTTTTTATAAAAAAGTTTGTCATTGCCGATGAATTTCTTGGCCCTCTTCCCTTGCCTTCATGGGCTCAAGCATTTGGAGTTGATATTGGGCAGAACCGTCCCAAAGATACTCCACACACGATGGAATTTGCGTTTAGTAATGACTGAGCAACTGATACGGCGCGAAGTACCTCACCTTCGCCAGCATGCCAAGTTTTTTTGAAGCTAATTGAGCCATACACTCAAATAAAGAGCCAAAATTAAGAATTGGTGACAATGATATGCTGAGAAGCTGAAGATGGTCTGTGATAGGCTCGGATACACTCCGGAAAGTAGGAGTCAACTCGAAAAGACTCCTTTTAGCGGAAAAACGACACGCCTGGTATTGAACTTTACCAGATTGGCATCGCCCCATTCGGGCACCGTCTGCAAAGATAGGTTCATACGGCAGAACTATCACCTCCCTATGACGCTGGATCTGTTTAGCACTGGCTGGCAAACATTTCATATGAAAGTACTATTTCTAAATATTTATTTATTTTTTAATATTCACAAAAATAATATTGCATAATGTCGATCTGAATTTGAACAGCATGAGTACCTATTTATAGATTGTAGTTCAGATCATCTGACATGACTAACCAGACTTTGGGTCAAGTGCAATGTGACGTATTTGGTAGACGGCATTTCACGACAAACCAGTTTTGCACTGATCACTTATGCCAAATAGGAACTATCTTGCTTTGTGTAATAAATCTCACTTTGATTAACTAATGAGTTTCTGGTAGAGATGACTTAACTGGACGGCCTTTATGCATATATATTAAAAAATTAAAGGACATGTAGCAATGTTCTAATACAAAAAACCTGCCTAAGATTATTAATTATAAAGAAAGTTCAAGAATAAAACTAAAAAAATTAAAATAGAGTTTAGTGAGTAATAAATTTAATTTCTTATATTCAATGAGAGCAAAGTATGAATTGATTATTTTTTGTTTTATACTACACACACTACAGGTAATCTAAACATATAGTGACTTATCTAACTTAAATTAAGGTTAAATTTGATTTTACTTTTATTTATTTTTTTAAGTTGAATAGTTGTTTCATTAGTTATATTTTATTAGTTAATTGGCTGTTCAAAAGAAATGTGATGAGACACTATACCTAATACAAAAACCATTTAAAGGTAAAAAAATATATCAAATTAAATAGTATAACCCTTTATATACTCTATCACTAGCAACACTGTTCACACTTATTTTACACTAGCTGACCCAGCCACGCGTTGCTGTGGCACAGTAATTTTAAAGATTTTTTCTTAAATAAAGTAGCCTAAGTTACTCCTTATTACATAAGTTACCTGCCAATAAAAGTCCCGTCAAAATTGGTCGAGGCATTTCAGAGATTAGCCGGAACAAACAGACAGACAGACAGACAAAAATGTAAAAAAGTTATTTTAGTATATGTACCGAATATGTATTCATATGCATGTAGTAAAAAAGGGTTATTTCAATATTACAAATAGACACTCCAATTTTATTTATATGTATAGATGAGAACTGAACTACTTAATGCATTTAAAGGTATACATAAAATACTTAAAAATATGAATGTTTATTTATTCAATTTATATATTTAAAAAAGTCCCTGTAAGTGTTTGATCGCGATGAACTACAAAATTAGTCAACCGATTTTAATATTTTTTTTCATTTTGCTGGATTTGTTCCAACTTTACGGGTCTTTAAATTACGAGTGAATAGGTATCTACTAGGCAAGCGCGTCACACCCTAGATCGCATCATATCTTACGAGCCAAGCTCCTGCCTATTTAGTATAAACTTAGGACATAGGATATGTTTCATTTTAAGTTATGACACAGCAAAGCATGGCCAGGTCAGCTAGTATAGCATCTTGAACAAAAAGTAAGTCACAAATTCGTCTCTTCATTGCATTTTTTTAAGAGTCTACCTAAGAAATAGTCATGGAGTTAGTCAACATCGAATTACATTATAAATCAGTTTAAAACATGTAACATGTCCAATAATAAATCCTTGTTTCACATTGTATGACGTGTATAATTATTTACTATTAAAAACTTAAGATAATGTAACTTGGTTTCACGTACAGTCAGCCGCAAAAAAATGCTTACAATTTTAATTACGCAAAAATACCCTTACATTTTCGCAGCTGACTGAACATTATGCAAAGTTCGTGGGTTAAGGGTTATTTACATCCAATATTTATCATCCAATGTACCTTTAATCTTAACTTAATTTGAAAGTAAATAATTGTAAGTAATCTTGATTAAAGTTTATGAAAAAAACAGTTTTCGAAACCAACTTTTCTTGTTTGACCAAGTTATTTTAAAGATCTGTCAAGCATTGCGGATAGTTTGTTGTTACTAACTCCATTCTGTCCAGTCATTGTTAAATTAAAAAAAGACCACTGTATGCTTGACTATTTGATAATATTCTGGCAAAAGCGGCAACGAAATACCGTTAATAATCAAATACTAGCTGACCCGGTAACGCGTTGCTATGGTAACGTTAATTGATACAATGGAAAAAGAGCGGGAAGAAGAGCGGAAAGACAAACACACAAATAACAAATTTCTGTTCTTAGATGATAGACTATCTGACCAGGTAACGCGTTGCTATAGTAACGCGTTGTTATGGTAACGCGTATACAATGGAAAAAGAACGGGAAAAAGAGTGGATAGACAAACACACAAACAACAAATTTGTGTTCTTAGATTATAGATTCAAAACTAAGAAACTGATTTTAATTAACATCTCACGGCGTTGAGTCTCCGAAATTAGGTAAATAATTAGGTGCAGCAAAACTTATACAGGACCCAGGAATAATGTTTATATTGTTAGAATATAGAATAACAGGAGAATAATATTACTGGCTTATGCCGCGATAAAACTTGTAATTACTCTTAATATATGTCTATTCGAGATATCTTTAACAAATTAACTTTATTAATGCTTTAAAATACAAAAAGCTGGTAAAGATAGCAAACGCAACGTTTCTATGGGTCGATTTTATACTAATCTTTTGACCCGGTACTAAGAAACAATGAAATTGGAATGGAATGATGACTAAATAATTTGATACTTGCGTGTAAATAAAAACAGCGATAAAGCCAAAAGTCATGCTTCCAGGCGTGACGGTAAACGTAATTTAAATAGGCATCTGTTACTTAAATCAATAGCCGTCAAGGAAGTGCGTGAATTCCGTATTGACTTTTCTCTACCAACATTTTCAATACATTCGATTAATTAACCTTTCACTCAATTATAATGTAATTAATTACCTCTCAGTTTTTTTTTAGTTTTTACTTTTGTAAAAAAAGATAAACAATAGCACTTAATGTTATGCGGGGAAGCGTTTTTCATCAATACTATATTTTTTTGTACTCAAGGTAACTTCATAATTATTTTTGTGCGATTTACCAAAAACATACATAGATTTTGTTCTCGTGTGATTGTTAAAGATGGGAATTAAGCATGTTACTCTTGCCGACTGTCTTTCGTTCGAACCTCTTTAATTACGGTCTTCTTACACAGAAAGTTCAGCGGTGCCTTATCTACTGAGATCACAAATTTGTTGTTTGTCTGTCCATTCTTTTTCCGTTCTTTTTCCATTGTATCAATAACGTTACCATAGCAACGCGTTAACCGCAAGTAGTTCGTCTACTGGACGCTAGATGGCGCTAACGGAAAAATATTTAATAATAGAAAAGAATTAAAGAATTTTGTCCACCCGTGCGAAGCCGGGACGGGCCGCTAGTTTAACATAAAGATAAGATAATCACTCTTGGAAGACTTTGGATTCGTCATAAAACAGATATTTGTGTAACTTGAAAACCGAGAATAGTGGGTTATCAGTCGCTTACCCAAAGGACACTATAACGCTTATAGTAGTTTATGATACTGTTGCATAATAAGGGTCCTTATAACATGAGTGTGTTTTAAAAAAACGAGCTGTAGGCGAGTTTTTTTATAGTATCACACGAGTGTTATAATACCAAGTTATGTACAGTGTCATACACTACTTTATCTACTCTCATACAATAATACGTAAAACAATATTGCAAATAAAACGCTGAATATAACAACAAATTTTTAAATGTCAAATGTTGGCGCCAAGGTGCAAATATCGATTGCGCATGCGTGTTGCGTCGTCACGGACTCGTTCATTGAAACCTTTTTAAAGTAGAGGTTCAACCTCCTTGATGGAGGTCCAGATGGAGGTTGTATAGGTGTATCGTTATGATAAAAAAGTTATATTATGTTACAAGTGTCCATACAAGACCTGTATCGTAATGAAACTTTTTTTTTATTATTTTTGGCCTGTACGTAATGTTTGTCATAAGCATTTTGTTTTCAGTTTTAGAATCTTTGTATTATAGTATTAGAGTAGATAAAATTCTTAATCGCCCAGAGGGTGATAATTAAGGTACAGTCTATTCATCCTAACTTGTCCTATTTGGTAAACAATCTTGGCACTCCTTTTTATTGAAAATGCAGCATTAAAAATCAACTGATAACTAAATTCAATAGGTTTCAGTCTATAATAACGATTTATTGTAATAGATTATTGACTTTGTTGTTATTTTATTTTTAAATTTTGTGGTGGTGATTTTTTAAGTTGTGCCAAGATTGTTTACAAAATAGAACAAGTTAGAATGAACAGACTTTAATGTAATAGTGACGGGCAATGTGTTTCACACGAAAACGTAAATACGCTAAATAAACACTCTATGACACACTAACCTTTTGAGTATTATTACTGGACATTTTTAATTATATCAACATCTTTAGAAATGTAAATAAAACCTTCTTATGAAGTAGAACGACCGTGAATCTTGATGTCAAATTAAACAAAATAAAACAAATTAACTCTGACTTGTTGCTGGCAGGTCATGTTTATTTGTCGTTTCAAAATTTGTTTAGTACGATACGACTAACATTTATCCAGTCAAAAGTCAACGTAATTACGTAATTGAAATAAAACATGACCATGAAATATTAAACTTGATATTGCATATCATTATATATTAAAATGATAATCTAAAAATACTCTTTTAAGATAAATTATTATAAAAGAAAAATATTAGAAAAAATTTACTCGGGTCAAAATGAATTCACAGGCGGGAATAGAACCATCGAATCGAAAAATCGAAGGTTGCAAATTCGCTTCCCGCCTGAGAATGCACTTGTGACCCCGAGTTGATTTTTTTTCAGTTTTTATCTATTATAATAATTTATCTTAGAAGATAACATTGAAAAATGCATAAAAATATATAGGTTATATATATAGTTCACGTCTAGGCCACACACGGAGGGAAAGCATTATATGTTTTATACATAACACACATAGTCAATACATAGAAAAATAAAAAACCCAACAAACTTTTCTTCCCCTAAAGTTGCGTATCTACAATATTCAAAGTATTTCTCCATCGTGTAGTTTATGTGTGCGATATCGGGTCTTATGTGTGGATTTGTTGAGTTCTTGTGATTTTTTTCTTTTAGCTACAACTGTGATATATCTATAAATAATGAAATTACAATAATTACAAGTAATTATTCTGAAACTATAAAAATATTGCTGTTAAATGCTTAAACTATATAAAAATTAATAATATCAATAAATAATAATATGAAAAAGTTGCCTACACGTCGTGTCTTAAATATTTGATTTTAATAATCCATCGATTTAAAATCTTGTTTCGACTTCATAAAAAACATTGAGATATTATTATAAGTAAATATTGCAAACAATAATTCTAAATGAATAGAAAAATTTCCAAATTAATTAAATTTTAAGATTTGAATTAATATGACAACGATAATACTCAATTAATTTTCAGTTGCACTTTCTTTTAGCGTCAATGACCTGATTTGGGTGGAGAATTAATTGTGATTAAACCCCTTATTATAAGATTCTTATTTTAAATTAACAATTAAAAATTATAAACTTTTTTCCACTTTAAGAAAATTGCTTATACGTTTTGTTTTATTTTACTTTCACGATAATTTTCAATAAAATTTCATAGAAAATATATATTAATATTGTAAATATGATCTTACTCCGTAAAATGTCATGCACTTCGAACAGGGTCCTGATTAAGTAAATGAAAAATTTCTAATTAATCGTGTATAAAAAATCATCATCTCGACTCTTGTATGATTCTGTCGCTTACCTTTTGTGATGGCGAAGACAGCTAGTAGTAACAACGTTATTTTCATCATTTTGCTATACGTAGGGAATAAATAAACAAACGATTTATTTCCTCGCGACTTTCGCGTCGTCACTTTGCGAATCTTCGATCGACTCTGATTTGTTAGGAGTTAGTATACGCTTATATCGCGCGCGAATTTACCTGCATGTACACTTATTGATATAATTGCTTGAACTTGTTAACACCAGATTGATATTCATATTGCATGCGATCCTATTAGGTTTTTAAATGCATCTAATATGTTCCATATAAAACACATCTTTTATTATAAGACGTTGTGAAGCTTTTATTTTCCTTTACGACATAGCTGTGTTAAATTTTATTTCTTCGAACATCAAAAGCAAAAATTGTCCTTTATAAAATATTTTTTCCTGTTTTTAAGGTTTTATCGGATAATGAGTAGATAAAATAAATTTCTTGAAAACAAAATTTAATGATAATGTATTTCGACATCTATTTTTAAGTAGCTAATCATCTAAAGAAGGTATTCTTTTCTGGTATCTATGGTTTTTACCTAAAATTAATGTCATTTCGTCAAATAATACATCAAAGATCTTTTATGCCTTCGATAATCTCAATTTTATTTTTCCTTATTGTTATGTTATGTCAAAAACATGAATAATTACCGATTGTATATGATATTTTAATCCATATGACTTTGATTAAGTAAGCTGCTGAATTCGTAAAGTATTCGTAAAGTTTTAAAACTATCTTAAGACTGTCTTAAATATAGAAGCAAATTAGATTCACAGTCAAAGTTTAAGGTGATAGGTCAAGAGCATCGCGAGATATTTTATTATGAGGTAGATTTTCATTGTGAACAGGTATAGTTGTAAATAATTATTACTAAATTGGCGATAAAAATAAAAATGATAAAAAATGTGTTGTAAATTTTAGTTTTATGCCTTTATTTTCAAAAAAATAAAATGGCTGGTTGTTTTAAAATAGTAATAGTATAATTAATTTCGCTTGATTCTACATAATTGAATACGTATATTGTGTACTTTACAATAAATGTATACAAATATTAGTGAACTCAATATTTTGCAATTACAAAGAATAGGTATGAAAATTTACATTATTTACGTTATTCTATAAATTTACTGAAGAATATACTACTAGGTTTAATATAAACGCATTTCAATGATATTTCTGCAATTATACAAATAAGTTATTTTCGATAGGCTCCTGAAGAACACAAACTTAGTGAAACGATGTGTTTTATATAAGCTTAATTGAATTTATATAACAGTAATAGATTAAATCGAAATGACTTCGAGATAGAGTAATATATGTATATTTTTAGTGTTAGCTACATTTTAGTACAAAATTATGTCACAAAAAAACAAGCAAATTTTTTAAATCTTTAATTGTAATCATAACGGTGCACCAACCATAACTTATGTTGAATTGGGGATTATTCTCATCAATTATTAAATTATTACATAAGATCTATCAATAAATTTTGATAAATTGAAGTATCTGTCTGTAACTACAAAATATATGCTGAAATTTACATCAAGCTGTTTTTTTATACGATTTCTAAGTCTATTTATTATTATTTAAAATTAATTTATCTCATATTCTATTTATTGTACTTTCTTGATTTATCTAGCAGTGTTCATGTGGTATTTGTAATACTTATTATTCCCATGTAAACCTATTTATAGATTTTATAATTTTTATATATTAAATAATAATTTTTATATTTTATATGTTAAATGCATAAAACCTTCCCGCCTGAGCATTCACTTGTGACCCGAGTCAATTTTTTCTAGTATTTTTCTATTATAATAATTTATCTAATTGTAGATTTCTTAAAAGAAACAATAACTTAGTTTCATTTGACTATTTTTAAGCGTTGGCTTGAATACAACGAATATAGTCTGAGATATAATTTCCCGCCTATATTATTCGCTAACTTAATATTTGACTGTATTTTAAACAAGTTATATTTGGTCTCAGGGAAAGAAAACAATGGAAAGATCATGTCAAACGTATTATAAAAGTTTATAACTCAAGACCATAACAAAAATCAAAACTTGGATTGGACAACTTCTGACGGGTCGACTAGTAAATAATAAATACTTTGTAAGAGTTTACATGGCTCACAGTGTTTACTTTTCTTATACTTATTATTGTGAATATAAGAAACAATTTTATTATTAATATTATATGACCAACAAATCGAATTGAAACATTGAAAACGGTTCCGTGACTGACTATTGTCATCGTCGTCTTCAGCCTGTTAACGTTCTCTTTGCTGGACCGTAGCTCTTTCGTATAGATAAAATACCGTAAGAACCACGTACCCGTTGTGTGGATTGTTGGAAGCTTACGAATCCAACGGTTTACCGTGTCTTCCAAAGTACAGAAGAAGTCACGATAGTAAATTTTTGGTAATCCATCTGATAACAGAACAAGACAACTGGACATGGGTGACCAAACCAACCATACGATGCTTGCGATCGCAATACTGTTCGTTGATTGTAAATTAAAATCTGATAATTTGTATCGGGCAATGTATAAATACTTAATTGAAATACCGCAAAAACACAAGTTAATTTTGTATTAAGAGTAATAGTTTTCAATCTAAGTATTTAATTACCAATTTTTTTTTATTATTATAGGTACTTAGTCTAAGTACCTATAATATTAAAAAAAATATTGGTGATGGAATACTTTGATTGAAAACTACCTACTAAGAGTAGCAGGTAGTACTTTGATTGAAAACTACCTACTAAGAGTAGTAGCACAGTAAATACAGAACAGTAGGTTATCTAAGGCCGCCCGCCGAGTTATTAGCCTACTCTTGCGTTGATCCCCAGGGTTGTCACTTTTACTTTTAGTTAATATTTTGACGTGACAACGTCTTAAATTAGGTTGCGGCTGGGAGTCACTTATGAAAAAGTGTAATGCTCGGTAACGTTACGATGAGTCACCGAACGAGAGAGAGGCCCGCCGAATGCCTTGCGTCTCTCTCCCACTCAACTATATATGCGCTTACAATGAGAGCGAGTGAGAGGCACGCGTCCCTTCCACTCGGGCATGGTTAGCCCGCCTAAGAGCGAGAGAGACAGACATAAAAAGTGGAAGGGACGCGTGCCTATAAATTAATGTTTTAAATATAATTCTTTGTATAAATAAATGTTTTAAATTGTTACTATTATTTCATCCTTCTTCCTACTATACGAATGAATATTCACATTAAAATTATTTTACCACTCAAAGTCGTTGTCACGTAAAACTTTCGCCCGTATACCGACTTTACAGGCAACCAACCAGTTTTTTGAACAAGCAGCACTTGATCTTTTACTTACTGACGATCGCGAGCGGTCATGTGAAGTACGCGCATGCTCATAGTCGCGCGGCACAGCCCGTACTGCCGCCACCTTATTCCCCCATATATTATGCTAGCGTGTGCGTGAAATCGCGTGCCGACACGGCGCGCGACGCGCACGCACACATTCAAACTGAGAGCGGCACGTTTGTATGAAGATATTTTACTGTTCTTTACTGTGGTGGTAGGTAGTTTTCAATCAAAGTATTCCATCACCAAATTTTTGTTTGTTTATTATAGGTACTTAGACTAAAGGAAACTCGTTCAAACGATAAAAGCCGTTGTAAACAGTATTTTTAATCCCAAAGGATGCGAGGAGGATTGCGAAACTACGCTTATCTGTACTACCAATATTTAATTTGACACGCCAATTACGCCGATGTCCTTAAAAATGTCATAAGTTATAAATGGTATGTAATTCGATTAGATACAATACTTTTGTTAAAATTACTAATGTCAAGTGTAACTAACTCAATATCGATGTGTTCATAGATTTAGAAATGAATGAATTAAAGCGTGGTAGGCTTAAAGTGTTCAATGTAGTTTAAAATTTAAGCGACATATCTGTCATTTTATTTAATGGATGGGCAGAACGAATGGTTATTAGACAAATTGTAGTTTAAAGTTGACAGCGGTAATTAGCTTCAGTCAATATACAGTAAAGTGGATCAGTCGGAGGCTAAGGTACTTATAAGCAATACCACAACGTAAGTAGGTTTTTTAATTTATTTTTTTGCATTCACAATGCAATATTTCTATAAGATATAAAATACGTGTGTAAAAAACAACTACGCCTCCGAGCCATCCCATCCCATCTGAGGGCTCGGAATAAATTAAAAAACATAATTAAAGCTGGTTCCATCTTAATCGATTGTTTAATATTTGTAAAAATATTACTTTCGATGTTGAAGGTAGTTAGCGTTCAACATTGGTGGAACGATACTAGCTCATAGTAGAAGTTGAAATACGTTTGTAAAATTCGACACGTTTGCCAGCGTCTCGGTAGCTCAGCGGTCAGAGCAGTCGCCCGGAAAGCGAAAGGTCGTGGGTTCGGATCCCATCTGAGGGCTCGGAGGCGTAGTTGTTTTTTACACACGTATTTTATATCTTAACGTAAGTAGGTGTTTGCTTAAGAATAAGAACTATATTTGATCAGGTACATTACATCCATTTATATACAGCTACATACAGTTAATTATTAGATAAGTACCTATTTATTAAATTAAATTACATTGATATCGTTGTTTGAGTTAATTAAGAATTAAATATCACATTAGAACTAATATTAAAAAATAGTCAAATAAAAGAATCACCGAATTAGATATCACATTGAAAAAAATATTTAAAAATAATTGAAGTACAATCAAAATTAAATTATCAATAGGAAAAACAATTAATGAGAAACAGACCCTCGTCGGTACTTCCCTGTCCGGCATTGGCCTTGTGTTTTTATGTAAAAGTACCAAATAAACTTTCATTCACTCAATTATCGCCAAGAGAGTGTTGGTACTGGACTCCGCGAATCTGCGTTGCGGCTCGCTTGCGCATAGTTGGAAGCAATCGGTGTTCACCGCAGCAAACATGCCAGACGCACTCATAGAATACATCTAGGTCCAAGAACGTCAACTTCATACAAAAAAATTGCAAACATGGAAACTCACTAGCGCTCCAGTTTGTTCCACCAGAACTAAAATAGGGCGCGAATTTTAAATACTATTTAATTTCTTGGTTAGGTACAAAAATTAATGTAGTTTCTATTTCGCAACCAATTTTATGTAAAATTGGTTGCGAAATAGAAACTACATATAGGGGTACATACCAAGCTAGGTACAGTCAAAATTAGCTGCAAAACAAAAACTGCAATATTGAAAAAAGAAATAAAACAAGATTTTAAAATTTACACATGTTTTAATAAATTAATTTTGTTCATGAGATTTAATTTGGAGGGTTCCTCAACAAACTGTAAGTTCTTTAATCTGCAGAAACGTTTTAGGCATACATTACATTTCATTAAAAAACAATTTCATTTTTTTGAAAATCTTCAAATGCAAACTATTTTCGGATAAATTTGTAAGAAATGGTTGCCTCTTTTTCTATCTGCTGTATTTCCATTGACAGCACCAAAGAGCTTGTCCATGTTGGAAGCTATAATTCCTGTGCCAATAGCTTCTTGAGGTAAGGACTCTGAAAAGAATCCAAACTTATGAATTAAATCAACTAACTAATAACAACTCCAGTACAAAAATGATTGTGCTATCCTGTATTAGGGTATTAAGGAATGATTCAAAATCTTACTCGTGTTACTTCTACTTGGTGGTTTGCTTTTAATTGTTCCTCTGGTAACTGGGACAGTATATTTTCAGCTCCAGTTGGTAAGCAAATTTATGCAAACTTTTCATATTGCCGCTGGTATATGATGTTGCATCGAAATGCTTGCTGCAGAGCACCTTATACTGTGCATATAGCCTTGACAATGATTCTTCAGTGGACCAATCTTGATTAAGAAAACAGGATGTGGCCCATACTTTAGCCCTAAAACAAAACAAGTATTATGCATCATATTTTTATTCAACCCAATTTTTGGGATTGCCAGTAATGTCAAAAATACCTGTATACCTGTGAATCTCAATTTTATGCCAAATTATAGTTAAACATAAACTATAGGGTTTGAAACTACACGCACAAACACACCAGCGACAGCCCATTGTTGTTCAATGGGAGGTGGGGTGAGTTGATTTGGCAGTATCATAAAATTATGTAGTATAGATAGGTACTTACTTGAGTGACCCATGCATTGACGGGCGAGGAAATCTATGAAAGTTTTAGGGAGTATCTTCTTTAGAAATTATGCCACACTTACAGCATTTTTTTTCGCAACCATTGCAAAAAAGTTCTACTTCTTCTTTTGGATTAATAGCTCTGTTGCAATTCTGCCAATTTCGCGTAAGAGGCCAATACACAGTCAGGGATTTAAAGAAAAACAATAATGATAACAATTGCGTAAAAACAGGTAGCCATTTTATTTCTTTTTTTTTATTCCTTTAATTTTAGGGAAAGCAAAGAGGTGATCATATACAGCCAAAAAGTTAAAGGTAACATTTTTTTCCGAATAGGGCATACTCAAAAGAGCCTTTGGATTGCAAGTGGATTACAATGGGGCCTCATATATTGAACGCCTATCGGGCAGACTTAATTCTGCAGCATTTGACTAACGTTATGAAGAAACTATAACTAAGGATTTGGCTGTATGGAGGCCGTGGTCTTGTCATTATTCTTATTGTCAGATACATTGCTCTATCTCTTTCTTTCACATAAACCCATCTCTATTTGCAAATCGTTCCATATGTTTGCATTGGCTCCTAAGGAAGTTGACCCCCCCTGGACGCACTACAGTACCGGGACAGCTCCAACACCGACCTGAAAGCGTTGTTATATTAGACGTAATATTGGATATATCTCATAACGAAAAAAGATAATTTCTCTTTTGTAATTATCGTTCTTATTGTTTCTTCATTCAAATTTATCTTATTAACATAAGAAAACTTTTGGTGGTATAACAGAAAAATCACATCAATTATCGTTTCTGTTCTGTTCCATATAACTTACGGATCTTAAAAGACATGAAAACAAATTTAATAATTTAGAGGAGCTCAGTAACACTTACTTTTTATTGTTATTATTCTGATTTATTTTTAAATGTTTTTAAATTATTATATGTTTTTTAGGTTTCATTCAATCAATTTGATCAACATGCTAGTATAGAAAACAGCACGTCAAACACATACGTACCACATACAAATAAAGTTTCACTTAAAGATAAAATTCGGATAGAGGAAATGGACATTTTGTGTGAACTAATGTGCTGTTGTCAAAAAGTAGTAAATTAGTAAAAAAATATTTTTGCTTTAACTAATCACGATTCCTTTGTTTAGCATTGGATAGAGAATTCTAATTACCATTTGATAAGTTAAATTTAACTTTTACAATTAGAATGAGACGGCCTGTATCCTGCTCTACCTCTAGTAGGAAACTTTTATTCCGAGCTCTGTAATTTTTGTCTAGACTTTCTGTACATATTTGTTTATTTCGTTTCCTTGTATATATTGACTTTGGGCCGTGTGTTGTCCCACAAAGTATAGTTATTAAATAAAACAAGTTTTTTACGGTTTTTGCGCATAATTTATATTAAATCCCGATGTTTCGACTCCCTTACAGGAGCCGTGATCACCTGTCATCCTGTGACTAAGGCTCACTAAGATGATCACATTTAAATAAATAAGTATAATGTGCGCGGAAGTGTAAGAACTAGTGTATAATATCACTAAACCCTGCCATTTAAGGATGTCGCAAAAAGAGACTAATGGTAATGGAGGTAATCACTATACACTTTAGTAGGCTAATAATAGGCAGCAGCGTTTTTGTGGGCATTTATAAGCTATCTCGCCTGACGCCTTAGGTAAGTTGAATTTTTTGTAGTGAAAATTTCTTTACATATTAAAAGCTACCATTTAAATGCTTACATAATAAAAAAATGTCATCACAATTTTCAAACATAATAAGCTTCTAAACCCATAGATACAGATTTCACAGCTCAAGTAAGAGTAAATATTTTAATATTATGATGGTAGATTTAAGATTGTGCTTTAACAGAAATAATGCGTAAAAAAAACCTTGTGCTTGCCCAAAAAAGGTTTAATGCGTAAATGTGCCCATTTCTGTAATGCAACCAGGTTGCATTAGCAATTTGCGAAATTGATTCATTCTGTTTATGGCCACTATGACAGGGGAAAAGAAGTACTTACGAGTGATTTTGCTTTCATATTTTGATATTTGTTTGACACTGTTATTAAGCACATTAGGATAAAATACTATTATATTTTAACATCATAAGTTTTTAGTAAATCGGTAAGCTCTTGACCGCCTTATCGCCTGATGGTAAGCGATGATGATATTATGTGACGCGCTTGCCTAGAACATACTTATTCACTTGTGACTTGAAAATCCATAAAATGTATGTGTCCGGAAACATAGACTCAGGCAAGAAGTTCCACTCTTTAGTGGTATGGCCAAAATTGGAACCAAAACTAATAAAAATTAAAAGACAAGAAATGCTCCATCGTATATTAATATTTTATAATTATAATAGGTGTAACATAACGTTTGGTATAATTCAGCCAGAATTTATTTTAGTTCGAATAAGTATTGTCAGTGACTTTGCCATCGTTATTGGTAACAACGCGCTCCTTGTTAACTCTCACGGGGACTCCGTTGACTGTCTCGCTAGATGACGAGCTGGAAACGGAAGCACCAACCACGTGTGTATTCGGGTCCTTAGGTGCCATATTTTTTATGTCGTCGGGAGTCAGCATTTTCTATAAAAAGCAAGAAATCTTTAGTTTAAATATAATCTTTTTTCTATGGAACTCTTTCTAAGACTGTCGAGAAATCTAATCGGATGATGCGAAGAATTTTCCGCATCAAAGTAGAACGCCACGGATGCAGGGGAAGACACGAACGACATTTGACCCTATTAAGGGAGTATTTGCTTGAACTATTATGGAATAACTATAGCAACGTTTATGAAACTGACTAAAAAGGTTAAAAAAGGTTATATTTTCCCAAATGTTTAAATAAAATAAAAGCCAGTCTAAAAGGTTGGTTATATTCATTACATATTTTGCGTTACTCAAAATTTTGTACACGATTGACTTTGTATATAATGTTGTTTAAAGTTTTTTTTATATACTTATAATATAAGCATAATATTAAGCAAACATTTCCAATGTTGTAAACGATTAAAATAATATTTTAGAGGGTTAATGTAAATATGTAGTGTCGTCTCTAGTTTTTAATTAAAAATATCTCTTTATATTGCATACATGCTATTACGACGCTTCATATAGATTATACTATAACGACTTTAGAATATGTAATAAATTTTATTGTAATAAAAACTTACGATTGGTGGAAACGCAGGTATTTGGAATCCAGGCAAACCAGGGATCCTGTAAAACAAAATAAAATTTATTTTACAAGCTTGTTATAAGTTCAGAAATAAATTTGAAAATTGGGTTCATATACGTATCAACAACAGAAATAGTTAAAAGAGATATTATAATAATTCAGTCTCATTTTTATTCCGCCCAACGATGAAAATAAAGTTGTCTTTAAATTATTTTAAAAGATACTATGTAAAGCAGTGTGGTGTCTTTTTTTCTTGATTATTTATAGCTACTGTTTTCTTTTAAAATGACTTTTCTAAACATAATACACAATCTTACAGATAAATTTAATTTTAAGTTACATCTACAAACTAGGTATTTATTATCCTGGTCATATTAATATAAATTCCTTTATATTTGTGTTTTTGAATGTGATTTCTGCAGGCTTATGTGATATTGACATAAAAAAATGTAAACTTACAGCCCACTGTTTGGGAATCCGGTATTAGCATCAGCTCCAGCTAAACAAATTAAAAGTATGTTAAACGTTTGGCACTCCGTATCATACTCAAAAATAAAATAGACACTGCAAAATTGCAAAAAATAACCAAATTTTAACTTAAAGTCCAATTCATAAAGTACAATATGTATATTAGATTTATATTTAGAGCTGTTGCTGTTCACAAAAGTGAAAATATGTATTTTTAAAATCACATAATAAAAATTAACACAAAGTTTAAATAATTCTTGTTTTATATAGCTGTTATATTTAAAGCATTAGATTTTTTTTTTATTAATAAAAAATTGTTTACCGTTGATGCTTATAGCAATGGCAGCGATTATAACGGCGATGAAAATCAACTTGGACATTTTCGATTATTTTAACTACCGAACGACTTATTCCAAATCTTCCAATACTTTGATGCAACATCATAATCCTGTGCAATTTATACGAAAATCGATGAGCATGACTCAAAACTCTGGTTGACTATTGAGGAGGCGCGGCTTAGATATACATATTGCAGAGGTAAAGATAAAGAAAAAAAAGAATTGTAATAATCACATAAAGGAGTTTGCAACACAAGGAGTTAAGAAGTAGATATCACAGATCATAATTTAATTAAATTTAGTGCTTTACATAAATATATAACAAATAATAATAAAAACTATATATAAAACAAATAAATATCATACTTTCGAATATCATATTTTATGAATAATCTTATATAGAAAGGAATATTTTAAAGTTTGTTCTACCTCTCAAAATATTATTTTAAAATATGTATAATTATATTATGTGTCCAATTTAAACATTGACAGCCAATGGTAAAAAAATGATTCCTCCACTGCTCATGGGCATGTGAGCAGCACGGTAGGTAGTATTGACAATTTACTTATAAGAACGGACTATTTATCACAAAGTGAATATGATATGGAAACTCAAGACTTTTCCTTATATTAGGGCTCATTTATAAAATCGCTGATTTATTTAAAATTATTTTTATTTACCCAGTAATGGCAAAATGGCAATTACTGTGGATTTGTCGATAATCTTAATCATATCGCTTTGCTTAAACGAGTCGGACCTCGTGACAAGCCCGCCCAGCATACGCAACACGACAAATTTTGTCGACCCTTTTTCTCGTGTTTAGTCATTTGTCGTCACTCGTCTCTCGTCGCGCTTAGAAGCCGATTTCTTATGTCAAAAGAGTTGTTTCACCCAGTCACGGATTTTTGTCTACATTTTAACCGATGTTTTCGACATATTTCTCGTCCATGCTACTTAGAGAAGGAGACGACATGTGTTTTGTGTGCTATTTTGATTGAAGCGGTGGCGGGATCTTATTAATATTACGTATCCAAAGTATATTAAGAAGGAGCGACTGGTAAATATATGTTTTATCCCTAAAATTAATATTTTTAAACTAATATAAATATATTTCTATAAGTATAATTATATTCCTATAACTATAAGTATAGTCATATGTATAGGTATCGGTATGGCTATAGGTATATTTATAAATCTTAGTGGTTTAGTATAATACGCTGACTAAATACACTCGTTTGTTCATTTTTAACTTTTAGTATAAATAAATCGGTCCCATTCCCGGTTGTTTTTTTTACGATATATTGGCACAAATACTTAATTTGTATCTTATTACTCCGAATCCTAAAATAGGTATATAAATATATATTTACTGTGACATTCGTTATTTCGTTTTTTTGTTTGGTTTTCCATTATTACATTCAAGAGATTTATTTAATCCTCTTTATTTGGTTTAATGTATTGGCGCTTTAAGAAAAAACAAACACCGTAGACTAGGAGAAGCGATCAACCACAGATCATGTAAGTCATCAGTCAACATCAAAATTAATATAATCCACATTTCCGAAAAGCAAATAAAAGGGTGAAACACACAATACTAACTAAATAAACGATAAAGGTGTGGCTATGTTAGATAATAAAGTAGTTTATAATCATATATTAATAAGTCAAAATAGTTTTTCTACATTTTTTAAAACGAGACATATGTCGATATCGACAAACTTCTCTTCAATCGTGCGCGAGATATCTCAAGTAGCGCATGCTAGGCCGGCATGTAAGTCGTCAGTCAACGTCAAAATTGATGTAATCCACATTTCCGATAAGTAAATGAAAGGGTTAAACACGCAACATTAATTAAATGAACCATACCGATGTGGCTATATTAGATAATTAAGTAGTCTATTATGATATATCAAGAGGCAACATCAGTTTGTTTACATGTTAGGGCAAACGAGATATATGTCGATATCGACAAACTTCTATTCAATCGTGCACGAGATAGCTCAAGTAGCGCATGCTAGGCGGGTAGATAGGGTTAAGTCGTTGCCCGCGACATTGTTCACATTCAATTAGGTTATATCGCAGTAAATTAAATTAAGTAGACAAAGTTGCTTAACATTAATTTGAATAAATAGAGTATAAAGGCATGAATAATTTAGTACTTTTCGCCTCGCATCATTTCAGTCTCTCGTGTAGAAGTAGCACTCTTTGAATTTGAGTTCTTAATTATTTTTACCTTCATGTGGGATAAGTGTTTATTGACCACTTTCACAATCGACTATATTTTATAAAAGAGAAAAGGTTAAATGTTTTTAATAAAAAACTCAGTAATATCACTTGCCCATACTCTCTCATTTTTGACAAAGTATCAATTATCTTAAGTAAATACTTCTTTGGAAATGAGACTAATTACAATTTGAAAAGAAGATAAACAGCTCTCGTTAACCATAAGAAAGTAACACTTGTCACACTAACGACTCATGATGCGGATCGATTTGCTATGGACGAAGGTGTTTTTACAGGATTTTTTTAAAAGAAAATCTCTTTTAATTTTTTTTAATGACAAATACGTTGTGCTGTAAAATAATTGTCACATGGTTATGTGACGTTACTTGTTCTTATTGTAAGATCGTAATTTTTTTCCGAACTGTCGATTAATATTATGAACAAATAAAAACCGGCCAAGTGCGAGTCGGACTCGCGCACCGAGGGTTCCGTACAAACCTGTAAGTATATAAGCAAAAGTTCACCCATCACGACAATCGAATCATTGTTATGGTATTTTTATTGCAAAATGAAATTCATAACATTATAATATGGAAAGCTGAAGGAGCATAAATTAATGACAAAGGTCTCTTTACCGTTTCAGTAATCCTTTATTTTATGTTAACACATATCATTTATTTTATAATATAATTATGTATATAATCACAATTTAAATTTAGGTTTTGATTCCCTTGCGAGTAATTGCGTGTTTCAAAATATAAGATATAAAGGGTTGTACATTTGCGTTTTTGCGTTGACTTAGAAATTTGTTTTATTTTCACAGCTTAAAGGCAATTAGACCTAAGTATTTGATATGAGTTCCAACTTGATATCTCTACGCGTTCATGAGGAAAAAGGTAATAAGTTTACAATTATTTGAAAAAAAATTATGTGATATAACAAAATATTTAAGGTTTTCGGAATTTTTCCTTTATAGGTGCTGTTAAACTTTGCTTCATGCCAAATTTCAAGATTCTAGATTGACTGGAAGTACCCTTTAGGTTTCGATTCCCTCGCGAGTAATTGCGAGTTCGAAAATATGCGGCTTAAATTGCTATTTCTTTTGATTGCGTTGACATAAAAGTTTGACTTTGTTACAGCTCAAAGGTATTATAGACCTGAGTATTTGATACGAATTTCTATTTAATACCTCTACGCGTTCATGAGAAAAGAGGTAGTAACTTTGAAATTTCCAAAAATATTTTTTATTATATCATGTAACTAAAAATTTACGGTTTTTGCAATTTTTCCTTTATCTGTACTATAAGACGTTACTGCGTACCAAATTTCAAGGTTCTAAGTCTACGAGAAGTACCCTGTAGGTTTTGATTCCAGTGTTTCGAAAATTTGCGGAAATTTGCGGCATAAATAATTGCTGTATCTTTTAATTGCTTTGGCTTAGGAGTTTGATTTTTTCACAGCTCCAAGGGACAGTAGGCCTGAATATTGGATATAAATTTTAGTTTGATACCTCCACGCGTTCCTGAGAAAAACGGTCTTGACAGACGGACGGACGGACGACAAAGTGATCCTATAAGTGTTCCGTTTTGTCCTTTTGAGGTACGGAACCCTAAAAAGGACTAAGGCGGATGTCACACTGTCACGCTTTGCAGTGCGGGACTGCGATTTAGAAAGACCTAATCCGATAAATTTTATGCGATACAGGCTCCCACGTTCCTTACTAGATAAACGTCAATGCCCCACGCACCAGGACAAAATTTAAAAACTCTGTCATTTATCGGACACAAAGCACTTACAATAAGTATTTTTGTCCAATCGATTGGTTTTACAATGGATGACGATGTTTTGGGAACTCCATTTTAAGTATTTTTCAGAACAAGAGAGGTAAAATAAATAGATATTTTTTATTATATTAATGTATTTTTCATTAATACTATTTTACAGTAATTTATTATGATCTGTGGATTTGGTTTTAAATAAATAGATAAATGAGATATAAATTAAGGTGTAACGTTTCTGCGTGATTTTTATAAGTAAATACAAAGCGCCTTGTCATCAAGATCATGTTGCAAACTGGATGACAAAAAAGTCCTTTGTTAGCTTAGGCTAAAGGGCTGTTGATCATAGGTTGATATTACTAGTAAATAAGTATTTACCCCTAAACATGTTAGAAACCCATAACAGTAGCATAAAGTTCTAAAAACAATATAAAATAAACGACAACGTGTATCGCATTTCACTTGACTAATATATACTTACGGAATCAAATAAGAAACTCTTTTCACCGAAGTTAACTTATAAAGTGTCGTTATCAACTATTCTGTAATAAATAACTATGTACTAGGCAAAAAATATAACTAAAACGACACCCACATAGACCCGTGAAGCAATATTACTATATATTGAGAGGGTAAATGTCACATGGCTTAGTAACAGTAATGCCTTAAAGTTTCAACTTTACATTTAAGAGATGAGCAAAACAAGTTTAGCTTTGTTGTATAAAATTAAAAGAAATGCACATACTATATTTTTATTCAATATTTTTATGATAATGTATGCGGAAAGACTGTAAACTTGAATTTAATAATATAAAAATGAAATGAAATATCTCAATCCTATAACATGAAAAGTGACATCAAAGTGGGTGAATAACCACGGCTTATTTTTTCACCTACTGTGCACCGTTGCTAAACATGTCGTCATTACTCAGTTGAGCGCAAACCGAAACGCGATGTGTTCCAGTGTGATATCTGCCTAAGAGACCTATGCATTTACTGACATTTCCGCAGTCGACTTGATACAAAATAACTGCTTGCTCGCGTTTTCATTGCGTCTCATTAGTTGTTGTTGTTTCCTGTACATACAAAGGCAGAAATTAGTCTTAATTAATTGCAAAAAAAAAATAGTTTTTATTTGCAATCCATACTAGATGCCTACGATAGGTTCTGAATGTCTCTCCCTTTAGTGCTTCCATTCTTATTTTTAAGATTGTCTATTCCTGTATACTCCAGCATTAGAGAAAATCATGATGACATCTGATGGTATTTGTCAGAGGGGTACGTGAAGTACATCTCTACACGTTTAACCTCAAAGTACCTATAAACAGAATGTAGATTTTATATTCAATTTTCAATTTAAAGTACATGAAAGGTGTGAATAGAAAACTAATGATTAGTAAATGTATAATTAAGGTCATATTGAAACGAACAACTAACTTGTATGGCATGTGAATACAATAAAATGACAAGCCCGGGGGCCAAGACAAGATCCACGATGGAACGAGCTAACCCAGAAGGTGCCTATTCACCCTGGCTTTGAAACTGGACGTGTTATCAGTTCTCGAAAATACAGACGCAGGGAGGTGGTTCCACTCTTTTGGTGTGCGCATTATGAAGGATGGCGAAGCACTTGGTGCGACACAGTGGGAATAGCAACCAAGAAAGGGTGGTAGCCCGCAGTGCGTCTGGATGGCCGCTGGAAAAAAGGAGATGGTGGATTGAGCAAATTCAGCTCCTGAGCACACTCTTCAAAGTGCAGTCTGTAGAAAACCGACTGACAGGCAACTTTGCGGCGATGAGCTTAGGTGTGAAGCTTGCTCTTCACCAATTTTCTGTCACCAATGAGCCTCTCAGCTCTGCGCTGAATCGTGTCTAGTGCAGCAAGTTGGTATTTTGCTGACGTAGTATTGTAAGAATTTTATAACTGCTCCTGGAGGAAAAGCACTCAAAAGTGGAGATATATAATTTTATTAAAAAATATAGCTATCAGAATTCGAATAAATTTGAAAATACGATTGCAAATAGCCTTTGGATCGGATACTGAATTCTTATATTATTTTTAAGGATCGTGAATATTTCTATGTTTTATACAGGTTCATTGATTTTATTACATTTATTGTGTGTTTCTCCTCGATCAAATTATAAAGATTTTAAAAATGGAGATCTCACGTATTAAATTTAAGAAATCAAGTAAAATTATTTTTCTGTATTGTTTCTTCATATTAGGGGAGGCCTGGACCACAATTAACAACAATTGCATTTTTAGTTGTATGTGCGAAATGATTAAACATTTAAGCTCCGAATTGACGATCAGGTTTTCGCATCAGTTGAACTGACGTCAATCCAAAATTTGATCGTGAGTGTCGAATCATCACTCTAGAGTTTTAACTGACGACGCTCCACGTATTTCCGAGGCTACCATAAATCCAACTCGGCGCGTCGCGTGCGTAACCCGCAACCTTTGGAAGTCCGGTCCATTGCTCTCCCAATTAAGCTACCGAGTCTTGTAAACACCCGTCGAAATTTTCTAGTACCTTTCCGGTTTTACGCTGTACGCCAGCGTTCTCATCAATGAGAGGAACATCCTCTCGTATTCGAAAGAAATATTTTTACAAATGTTTGGACAATCGATTAAGAAGAAACAGCCATTTAATTTTTAACTTTTATACATTTTTTGCATTTTTTAATGCTACCTTATAAGATTAATTATTTTAATAGAAAAATAATAAAATAAATCAAGTGAATTCTCAGGTGGCCAGCTATCGCTTTGATCTCTTCCTGCCTTCGCATTAAACTTAACTCTGCATCTTTGCGCAGTAACCCGAAATGAATGTTAGTATACTTTAACACATACTCTGCCATAATTGCTTTGTTCGTTATTAAAGATTAAGCGGGTTTTCTCGCACCCTTTGCTCTTGATGCACCCTTGCTCATTTTTTTTCACACACAAGGGTAAACCGTAGCAGAACTTAAATGAATGAAATGAATGAAATGTTTATTTATTCAAGTAACAGTGACTCAATTTTGTTAGTAAGACTTATAAACTATGTTAGTAAGAACCATTAAATTACAAAAATAACAAAAAAAAAATATACATATTGAGATGTCACTTAAAGCGGCCAGTTCTGCACTACTCCCCCCGAAATGGCACAAGAATGGCTCACATAAATGCAGTCCAGTCTGCCAGCAATCATATTCAGGATGCTGTTACCGCTCTCCCGCACCCTACGCACCAGGGACGCGCACCGTTTACGCATTGTTGTATAAAAGCAGTCTACGCCTGCTTCAGCGAACATCCCTGATGCACTACAGAAGCGAGGTAGTCGCAACAGCACCCTGAAAGCGTTATTATACTGGACACGGAGAGCGTTGCAAGCCAATTGAGTATATCTAACCCAAAGACTGCACGTGTAGAAACATGTACAGAAAGCTTTGAACAAAGTTATCTTGACGTCGCGTGTACAGCGTGCAAACCTTCGAGCCAGCATGTTCGCTCTGACTGACAACGCCCTCCGTTCCCTCTCGATATCTTCGTCGTCTTTGAGGTCGGGAGTCAAAACATGACCAAGATATTTGTATTTGAAAACTCTTTGTAGAGTGTTGTTGTTAATTCTTATAGGTGGTATATTTTCATATCCTTTACTCCCGACTCCAAAGATCATTACTTGACTCTTATCAACATTGTAAACCAACCCGTGAGATGTGGCGTACTCCTCGCAAATAGACACCAGTCTACGCAGACCACAGATGGATGCACTCAGCAGCACCATGTCGTCCGCGTAGCTAATATTACTAACGCAGATTCCGTCTATATGACATCCGACATTGGTGCTGCTCAAAACATCGATCAGGTCATTAACGTACAGGTTGAAAAGCGTGGGCGAGCTTCACCCCCCCTGTCTCACCCCGCACTCCAACCTGTACGGGTCGGACATCCCGTCCCATCCCATCTAACGCTATTGATCTGGTTTCCATACCAGTACCTAAGTAGATAAATGAGTTCTACTAGTAAGTGAGCTTTTTGTAACTTATCCCGCAAAATGTCATAAGAAACCAGGTCAAAAGCTCTCGACAGGTCCAAAAAGCAGGCAAAGATTGGCGTTTTTCGCTGCACATAGTACGTGATGGTATGCTTGACACACAGTACAGCGCTTTCAGTCGATAATTTAGGCCTAAAACCAAACTGATTATCGTGCAGCTTCACGTAATTTTTCAGATGTATGTTAAGCACACCATCAAACACTTTAGCAATTACCGTTGCTAACGATATAGGCCTGTAATTATTCTTATCTGCGAGATCTCCAGTTCTGTTTTTAACTATAGGTACAATTACAGTTTTTATCATGTCCTCTGGCATGTAACTATGCGACAAACAGTAATTAAATAACAAAAACAGCACACGCGGAAGGTGCGGACCGGCAAACTTAAGGTGCTCAATGTTGATCCCGTCGTGGCCAGGCGATTTACCTTTAGTCATAGACTTAATGGTGTGAGTTATATCTTTGATCGAAAAAGTTATTTTCCTTTCCACGTCGGACTCAGCATTCAGGGTTGATTTCGAGGGCCCTAAGGGGGACTTTACTTTAAAACGATCTACAAACATGTTAGCGATCCCTGTAGGCTCGCTCACACCATCAACACTCACGGGTTGGCCAGGCCTACACTGCAATCGATTGGTGTGTTTCCAAAATGACGAAAAGTCATTTCTCGCGTGATGGGAGGCCAGAATATCCATTTTAATTTGCGTTTCATGATCTTGGCACCATTTTAAACGCGATCTTAATATTTTTCTAGACCCGCACATCTCTTCGTAAATGTCACCGCTTGCTGGTTTACCACGAAACTTCCATAATTGAAATTTAAGCCTGACCATTTTATGAGCTTCAGCCACATGTTTATTCCAGCCCGCTACAACTTTCCTTTTTGGTTTTTTCATCTTCTTACAAATTATTGAAGATTCCCTAATCGCCAATACTATGTCGTGATATAAATTGTCACTTACACTTTTGTGACTATCATTATTACACATCTTCTCGCAACAATTATGCAGTTCAGTAGAATAATCAATAAGTCTTTAACCTCTTATTGCATTCTTGCCTATATAAGTCTACCTGCTCAGGAGTCCTTTCTCCCCAAATAACCTCATTTTGACCAAACGATCTATTTATTTTTGTAGGCAAAACAAAGTCTAAGTCGCATTCCATTGCTAGCGGATAGTGATCCGACCACACAATATCATACATAACATACACATTTTGAATTGAGTTGACTGCTGCTTTACTAGATAAAATGTTATCCAACCACCTCCTAGACCCATTTATCTCACTAACATAAGTATGCGTGCTACTGGCTACACCTAGCATATCTAAGTCGATACAAGACCACTCCTGTTCTGAGCAAAAATTACATATTTCATAATAAAATTGTTCTTGGGGATGAGCGTTAAAATCTCCCATTATATATACACAGTCTACACTACAACTGTCTATTATAGCGCTTACCGCACTTAGAATATCCGTAAACTCCGCCAGGTTTGATTTCTCGTCCGTAGGCATATACACGCACATCACCAGAAACGACTTGTTATTTAATAATACCTTGATCGCACAAATACGTGGGTTATCGCACTCAATCACAACCACATTTACAAACATACTGCACCGCCATAGCAGAGCAACTCCTCCGTAGGGTCGCCCTCTCAGCAGGCCAGCAGACGTGTCCATGGCTGATACCCCAGTGCTGCTGAAGTCGCTGCTTATATTATTCAAAAACGGGATCTCCTCTTTAGTCAACCATGTTTCTTGCAATGCTATTATATCACATATCTTACACAGATCTCGAATGTCATCTACTGAGCGTTTTACATTTTTACAATTAAATGTAACAAATTTGTGTGCCATTATTTATTTTGTATAGCCTGGTCGACTCCTTCATTTGAAGGTTTCATTCTACGACTTAATTTGTAGTTAAAAAACCGACGAAAAATGATTCCCTTTGGCCATATCTTCTCATCCAGGAACTGAGATAGTTTATTCTGTGGCACGTAGAATTTATAGGCGTTATAGTCACACTGACGTTGAATAGATATTTTTTCTAATTTAATGGTTTCTTGTGTCATCTTGTAGATATATTTAACTATGTCGGACTTCACCCGAGTACTTTGGTGAATATTAGATATAAATACAGGAGATTTTCGTTCTGCAGCTCTAAATGTTTCGTTTTCTCCAATTACTGCTATCCCTGATTTTCCTTCAATACGGTTCTTCGACTTTTTAACCCTCTTTTGAACAACTGTCCATTCTTTATTTCCTCGTTCAGCCGCTTGTGCATACGACATCTCGTTTGTATCGCTCAGCTGATCGGCCGACCGAATCACAATAGTAGGTACTTCGCTCTACGGCGGCGGTGGCGGTGAGTCATCACTCGGGCAGATGTGCACGAACGCGCACGACACGGAGTGATGCGCGCGCGCGACTGTTAAATTCTTTTGCTACATCTCTATAAACACTATTTTTTTCCATTTCTTCTCTCGCAATTGATTTGAAAATCTCTAAGGAATTCGAGTAATTTTTCGTTTATACGTAATTATTGTATATATGTATTACATCACAAAATGTGACAAGAAACGAGTTGTTATAAAGCGCCCTTATCTGGGGTAGGTTCTAACATGTTAATACTGACCCCGCCGATTTGTTAATTTTAGCCCCAAAGTTTCATTTTTGATTTTAAATAACATAAATAAATAATAATTTTGAAGTTTGTAAATACAGCTAACTAGCATTATTTAGTATGAAATATGCTTCTGGTAAAACAAAAAAACAAATTAAAACGCCGCATACTTTGAGCATGAATAAAAAAATTGTAAAGTTAAAAATGTACGTTATTTGCATAATAAAGTGGTTCGGTACACAGCTCAGTTGGACTATACGCGGTGCATAACTGACCAATCGCATCGACCAATCATGTGGCGTGATCTAGGCTGCCTTCAAAAGCACTCTCTGTAGGTTTAGTATATATAGTTTTTAAGAAATTCGCTTGTTAATACTTAACTCCGTTAATTGTAGCCCTATCTCCCCTTTGAATGGCATTTTTTTCAATGGTCGCATCTCTGCATCGTATTTTATTACTGATCACGATTTATTTACTGATTTTCACCTACAAACAAGACGATGACCAGCAAAATCTGTGTGTTATAATTTAAAACATCCCTACTAATATTATAAATGTGAATGTAAGTTTGTTTGTTATGCTTTCACACAAAAACTACTAAACCGATCATCATGAAACTTCGTACATATATTCTTGGAGGTATTAGAAGTAACATAGGATACAATTTATTGAAAAAAAATTGCGCCGCGGGTATAAGCTAGTACTAGTATATATTTAATGAGCGTAAAATATATCGCTCATTTGATGCCACAATGATGCAATTACACTTAGTCAAAATTATATTTCTGAAAAACATTTACAGAAAAAAAGAAATACAATTCTTATAGTTTACGCTAGATGCTATATGAACCTAAGAAAAGTATACGTTCGTAGTCATATTTTAAGGTAATGCTAATTTAAAAAAGAAAATGTATTTAAAATTTGTTTCCCTCGTCTTGAAAACACAAAATACGTAATATAGACTCGGGCAAGAAGTTCCACTCTTTAGTGGTATGGATCACAAAATTGGAACCAAGTCAATAAAAATGAAAAGACAGGCAATGCTCCATTGTATATTAATATTTTATTATTATAATAGGTGTATCATAACGTTTGGTACAATTCAGCCAGAATTTATTTTAGTTCGCATATGTATTGTCAGTGACTTTGCCATCGTTATTGGTAACAACGCGCTCCTTGTTCACTCTCTTTACGGGGACTCCGTTGACTGTTTCGCTAGATGACGAGCTGGATATGGAAGTACCAACCACGTGTGTATTCGGGTCCTTGGGTGCCATATTTTTTATGTCATCGGGAGTCAGCATTTTCTATAAAGAGCAGGAAGTTATTAGTTTAAATACAATCTTTTTTTATATCTTTGTAAGATTATCAACAAATCTAATCGGATTGTTGATCTGAAGAATTTTCCGCATCAAAGTGAGAACGCCACGGAAGACTCGAACGACGTTTTATTCCATTGACAGTGGTATTATATTAACGCATGCACTATTTTCTTGAACTATTATTGAATAACGATAGTTACGTTTACAAAACTGACTTGAAAAAGGTTTAGATTTTCTCAAATTATAAAATCTTAAACAAAATGAAGCCAGACTAAAAGGTTGGTTTACATATTTTACGTTACTCTAATTTTTGTCTACGATAGTACTTATCATTGGACCTATGTATATAATATTTTTCAATGATTTATATATATAATATCCAGCAAAAAGATCAATATTGTAAAAGATAAACAGCATTCCTTAAAGGGTTAATGTAAATATGTACAGTCGTCGTTACGACGCTTCTTTTAGATTATCCTATAACGGCTTTATAATACGTAATAAATTTTATTGTAATGAAAACTTACGATCGGTGGAATCGCAGGTATTTGGAATCTAGGAAAACCCGGGAACCTGTAAAACACAATATTTTTTTTTTCACAAGCTTGTTATAAGTACAGAAATAAATTTACAAATTGAGATCATATATGTATAACAACATAAAAAGTTAAAAGTGGTATTATAATTATTTAGTCTGATTATCATTCCGCAAAATGATGAAAATAAGGTTGTCTTTTAAATTACTTTAAAATATGCCATGTAAAACAGTGTGGTGTCTTATTTTCTTGATTATTAATACCCACTGTTTTCTTTTAAAATGACTTTACTAAACATAATAAGCAATCTTACAGATAACTTTAATTTGTAAGTGGTTAATCTACAAATAAGGTATTTATTATCCTGGTCATATTAAAATATTTTTAATTGCTTCATATTTGTGTTTTTGAATTTGAACAAAGTTCATTTCTGCAGGCTTATGTGATATTCAAATTATAAAAAATCTAAACTTACAGCCCAGTGTTTGGGAATCCGGAATCAGTATCAGCGTCAGCTAAACAAAATAAATGTATGTTTAACGTTCGATATTCGATATCACACTCAAAAAAAAAAATAGTCACTGGAAAGTTGCAATAAAAAAAAACTTAAAGTCCAATTCATAAAGTAAAAAAAGGAATTTTAAATTTGTATTTTAGATTTATATTAAGAGCTATTATAGTACATATTAGTTAATATATTTTAAATATAATTTAATAAAAATTTACACAAACTTAAATAATTCTTGTTATATATAGCTGTTATATTTAACCATGTTTTTTTTTATTTTATTAACAAAAAATGTTTACCGTTGATGGTTATAGCGAGGGCGGCGATTATAACAGCAATGAAAATCAATTTCGACATTTTTGATTTTTTTAACTACTGAACGACTTATTCCAAATCTTCCAATACTGTGATGCTACATCAAAATTCTGTGCAATTTATACAAAAATCGCTGAGCATGACTCAAAACTCTAGTTAACTATTGAGGAGGCGAGGCTAAAATATACATACTGCAGAGGTAAAGATGAAAAAAAAAGAATTGCAATAATCACGTAATTGTAAAGGAGTTTGCAACAGAAGGAGTTAAGAAGTAGATATCGCAGATCATTGTTTAATTAAATTTAACGCTTTACATAAAACAAATAAATATCATACTTAAGAATATCATCGAAAATAGAAAGTAAAGTTTAAAGTTTGTAATTAATTGAGTGTCAAATTTAAACATTGACAGCCAATGGTAAAAATATGCTTCCTCTACTGCTCTTTGGCATGTGATAAGCACGGTAAATAGTATTTTGACTACTTACTTATAAGAACGCACTATTAATCGCAAAGTGAATATGAGACGGAACCTAATCAATTTTCCTTACATTATGGCTCATTTAAAGAATCACTGATTTATTTGAATATTTTTTGAAAAGTTTTGTAATTCTTACTAACATTCTATAAATTTTTCGAGTAACTATATATCCTTTCTTTACGTAAATTGTATGTATATTTTTGGTCGATATCTAGTCAAGTATATAAAAAGATAAAGAGACAAACTGAATATTAATCTAAAATAACAAATAACCAAAGTGTCAATTTTATAAAACCAATAAGCATCCATATAAGAATTTCGATAAATCTATTACTAACAGTTTATTGCCTACTTTTGGAGCAGTCTAAAGAAACCATTAATATATCTGAAGAACCTTCCATCGGCAGATATGGCAAAATAAATGAACCCTCCACCCGAACTGAGTAAAAAAAAAAAAAATAAGGTCGCCATTTTGAAACAGTAAGGGCAAAAGCCTTGTGGATTTGTCGATAAAATTAATCATATTGCTTTGCTTTAACGAGTCGGACCTCGTGACCAGAAACAGTTAAGTGGTTGCCTGCGACATCGTTCACATTGAATTAGGATATATCGCAGTAAATTAAATTAAGTAGACAAACAAGACAACAAGTTCGAATTTGAGTTCTTAATTATTTCTACCTTGAAGTGGGATAAGTGTTCATTGACCACTTTCACAAATTACTATATTTTATAGAAGAGAAAAGTTTTAATGTTTTTAATAAAAACCCACTATTTACACTTGCCCATACTCACTCATTTTAGACAAAGTATCAATTATCTCTCGTAGACACGTCTTCCAAATGAGACTAATTACAATTTGAAAAGAATATAAACAGCTCTCGTTAACCATACGAATGTAACACTTGTCACATTAACGACTCATGATGCGGATCGATTTGCTATTGTCAAACTGTAATATGGACGAAGGTATTTTACAGGAAATTTTTAAAAGAAAACTCTGTTTTAATTTTTTTTAATGACAAATTCGTTGTGCTGTAAAATCATTGTCATATGGTTATGTGACGTTAATTGTTCTTGTTGTAAGATCGTCTATTTTTTTTCTGAATTGTCGATTAAGATTATGAACAAACAAAGACTAAGGCGCATGTCACACTGTCACGCTTTGCAGTGCGGGACTGCGATTTTGAAAGACCTAATCCGATAAATTTTTATGCGATACAGGCTCCCACGTTCCGTACTAGATAAACGTCAATGCCCCACGCACCAGGACAAAATTTATAAACTCGGACACATAGCACTTACAATAAGTATTTTTGTCCAATCGATTGGTTTTACAATGGATGACGATGTTTTGGGAACTCCATTTAAAGTAGTTTTAAGTATTATAAATAGATATTGTTAATATAGTTATGTATTATTCATTAATACTATTTTACAGTAATCTGTGGATTTGGTTGTAAAGAAATAGATAAATGAGATATAAATGAAGGTGTAATCTTTCTGAGTGATTCTTATGAGTAGCTAAATTCAACGCGCCTTGTCATAAAGATTATGCCTTATATTGCTAGTTTATAAATACTTACCCCTAAACATGTTACAAACCCATAACAACAGTAGCATAAAGTTCTAAAAATAATATAAAATAACGCATCACGTTACGTTATCGCATTTCACTTGACTATTATATATGTACTTACGGAATCAAATAATTGGAATTGGTGAGGAATGCTTTTCACCGAAGTTTATTATAAAGTGTCATTATCAACTATTCTGTAATTAATAACTATGTACTGGGCTGAAAATATAACTAAGATGACACCCACATAGACCCGTGAAGCAATATTACTATATATTTAAGGGTAACTGTCAAGTGGCTTAGTTACAGAAATGTCTTAAAGTTTCAGCTTTACATTTTCAAGACGTAATGAGAGATGAGCAAAACAAGTTTTGCTTTCCTACATTTGAGTCGTTCACCCACGTGCTTTGTAGTATAAAATTAAAAGAAATTCAGATACTATATTTTTATTCAATATTTTTATGATAATGTATGCGCAAAGAATCTACAAATTAATAATATAAAAATTCAATGAAATATCTTGATCCTATAACATGAAAGGTGACCTGAAAGTGGGTGAAAACGACAATTTGAGCGCAAACCGAAACGCGCGATGCGTTCCAGTGTGATATCCGCCTAAGAGTCTTTGCATTTACTGATATTTCCGCAGTCGACTTGATACAAAATAACTGCCTGCGAGCGTTTTTAGTGCGTCTCATCAGTGTTGTTTGCTGTACATAGGCAGTGTTTTAATTAATTGTATAATATAACCAGTTTTAATTTGCAATGTACATTTATTACATCATCATCATATCAGCCATACGACGTCCACGGCTGGACATAGGCCTCCCCCAAGGATCTCCACAACGATCGGTCCTGTGCTGCTGATGATGATGATGATGATTTATTACTTTACATAGATTGCTATGTGTGGATTGTCGCACTAAATGCCTACGATAGGTTCTGAACGATTCTCCCTTTAGTGCTTCCATTCCTATTTTTAAGATTGTTTATCTGTATTTGTCAGAGGGGTACGTATAGTGAACTACATCTCTACACCTTTGATCTCAAAGTACCCAAAAATACAAGGTAGATTATCAATTTTCAATTTAAAGTACATGAAAGGTATGAATAGAAAACTAACGATAAGAAATAAATAAATAAGGTCATATTGAAATGTACAAGTAACTTGTAAGGCATATGCATGCAACAAAATGAGCAATGGCATCAATTATAAAATTTATATTGTAAGAGTGTGAAGACTTCCAATCTGTACTTGTATCAGTTAATTATAATAAATTAAATCAACTAATTGTAAAGATAAAATATCAAGGAATTTTTTATTTTTTATTAAGAATGGGTTCGTTCTTGATCCTAATCAAGCCCGGGGCCAAGACAAGATCCACAAATCCACAATAGAACGAGCTGACCCAGAAGGTGCCTATTCACCATGACTTTGAAAATGGACGAGTTATAAGTTCTCGGAGTTACAGACGCAGGGAGGGAGTTCCACTCTTTTGTTGTGCGCATTATAAAGGATGTTGCGATGCGTTTGGTGCGACAGGTAGGAATAGTAACCAAGGAAGGGTGGTAGCCCGCAGTGCGTCTGGATGTCCGATGGAAAAAAGGAGATGGCCGTATGAGCAAATTCAGCTCCTGAGCACACTCTTCAAAGTACAGTCTGTAGAAGACCGACAGACAGGCAACTTTGCGGCGATGAACTAAGGTGTGAAGCTTGCTCTTCACCAATTTGCTGTCACCAATGAGCCTCTCAGCTCTGCGCTGAATTGTGTCCAGTGCAACTAGTTGGTATTTTGCTGAACCTTGGACCGAACCTCGGACTTGAGCTTTATAGACAGCTAAAAGCTGTCCTGGCGAGAAATATCGCGTGACCTTATGACCACATTTTTAGCTGCTGTTTGAGCCTTCGACTCCATGTTGGCGCTGAAGTCGAGGTTTGAAGTTAACTCCATGGCAAGAAGTTCGCGGCTGTCGGTCACAGGAACAGATGTACCTCGGAAAGTAGGAGTGTGGTGGAAGGAACTCCTTTTTGCCGTGAAAAGACAAAATATTTATTATAATATTACATTATTATTATTATTCTGTACTGTATTGTTGGAATTTTATAACTGATCCTGGAGGAAAAGCATTCAAAACTGGAGATATATAATTTTATCAAAAAATATAGCTATCAGCATTCGAATAAATTTGAAAATACGATTGCAAATAGCCTCTGGACCAAATACTGAATTATTATATTATTTCTAAGGATTGTAAATACTTATATGTTTTATATAGGTTCATAGATTTTATTACATTTATTATGTGTTTCTCCTGCATCAAATTAGAATTAAAAAATAAGAGATCTTACGTATTAAATTTAAGAAATTGCGTAAAATTATTTTTCTGTATTATTTCTTTATATTACTAATGGCATTTTTTTCAAGGATCGCATCTCTGTATCGTATTTTATTACTGATCACGATTTAATTACTGATTTTCAGCTACCAACAAGACGATGACCAGCAACATCTGTGTGTGATATTTTAAAACATACATACTAGTATATATTTAATTTGCGTAAATCATAATTCGCACATACGGTGCTATAACGTCACTTATGCAAATGGTGTAATATTTCAGGGGGAGCATTTAAAAATTGAACATCCTTACAACATATAGTTTTTCTCGGCTCAACAAATAAAATAATTAAGCTACAACTTTGAACTTAATTTTAGAGTGAAAGCAAGCAAAGTAAAGAGGTAGAGTAGAGGTACGAGTATTTTCTCATACTCAGTTCAGCTTTGTCTAAAATTACATAAGTGACGTTATAGCACCGTATCAATATGTCGAAGCAAATTTTATTATAAATAAATCTATGATCACTATTATTAGGGGCATTAACAGACAACATCATTGAAAGTTATGAATTACGAATGAAATAATTAATATGCTACCTGCTTAATAACTTGGAAATACGTAACTTCTGTTTCGAAAGAACATATGCTTGCATTTGGCATTTGAAAGTGTATTTGTTCTTTCAGTGCCTTAGTGAGGGTGGAATATTGGTCCAACTCTTGGTATCGTGGAAGCGAAAATTCCCATAGAAAGCCACGGTCCGGTGTAATTGAACTTTAAGTGGCAGCCGCGATATTTTAGGAGTCTGATTATGAAAAATATTAATTTATAATAGAGGTAGTCTGGGTACTTAGAAGTCGTGATGTCAAACATTTAGAACTGATTGAGTATTAATAATTAGAGAGATGTGAATACGTTGAGGTATGTTATAACAAAATCTGAAGGAAGCATTTTGCCCAAATTGTATAAAACGTTGTGATTAACACATAGTATATAAACGTAGTCCATAGGCAACATCACCATAGTTATGTCTTAAAGTACCAACGCATTGACAACGTTAAAGCGCTCCTCCTGACCCAAAAGGTGATGTATCTTATACAGTATCTGTAGTCTATAGATTTTGCAGTTTCCACTACTGACCATTCCATATACTGACCGAGTATAGTCACGACAAGTGACACACTAGTAATGCTCTTAACCGAGTGTTAGAACCAAGTATCATAAGTTTTGATTTATTTGGGTTAAGTGTGAGACCCTTGTTACCGCACCAGTCTGCTATCCTCCTCAGATTTTCATTCATAAATTTTATAGTTTCTGAGAATTTATCAGTGGCTTCAGAAATGTACAGCTGGGCGTCATTTTTTATTAGCTACATTTTTGATCAATACATAAAAATAATGAATTTACTTAAAAAGTTAATAGCGTAAAGTTGACTTATGTCAAATGGATAAATATTTTTGGTTCTTTGGTTGTTTACGTAAGTTTACATACTGGAGCACGACTTAATCTCTGCAAAAAGTCCCAGTATAAAAAGGACTTAAGTATATTAATGTGTGCAAATATATGTATACTTAAATGAAGGATGAAATTCTGGTCAAAGGAAACGGTGTACGACGATTTTTAATGAAATTTGTGACTAACGAAACCAGCACAATAAAGGTTTCTCTAATTAATTACCAACAAGGTGGATATTTGTAACACTCTGTATGCACAGAACTTTTATGCTGTCTATGCATATATTTTAGTTTCATAAAGTTCAATATGTTATAATGAGCGTTACTTATACTAGTTTTTATACAGAAAATATACAAGCATTTTGTTCAAAAAATCTATTAAGGTGTAGATGGCTAAACTGGATGAGCAGTTGCTCAGGTAGTGAAATGCTGAGGGTTCGAGGCCCGTCTGTCACTTGAGCCAAGTCAAATAGTCAAACAGTCTTCTTGTTTTCAGTAGTGGGAAAGCCTAAAAATCGAATTGTCCGATAGTTTTTAAAGTTATAAAAACCTTCAAATCGATAAATATATTTATATTAAATATTTCTATAGGACTTTAGCCTGAACTCCTCGTGTGTCCTTGTGTGTAATCGCTCTTTATCGATAGTATTTAATCATCTAATGAATCAGTGCATATATTATATCAGTCGGGAGTACTCAATACTTATCCAATGCAAAGAGCCGGTACAGCGCTTTGTGAAACACAATTTCTGTAGGCGTTTTTATCCTTTCTGATACTTGGCTATCCTGGTGGCCCCGCTGAATTAGCTAAGATAACGATCACTGGTCTCGAATCTTCTATCACTTATAATTTACTCTAATCTTTACCAAAAATACGTGAAGTTGCGTTGATAACAAACTCATCTGTCTCTATATCCACTTACCGCTTAAGATTAAACTAGACATTGTAATTTTATTAATTAAAAAACATGTTACCAATTTATATTATTATGTTAATTTTACTTACTTTTTGTCTCAATAAGGACAATGAATCATAACCAACTTCAGCAAAGTCTCTGGGAAACTTAAGGACAAGACTAAGAATTTAACAAATTGTATGAGGTATTTTCTTTCTCTCCCAGAAGAGAACACCATACCCAGAATCACCCATTCATCTAGTAAAGTAGAAGGTATACCCCCTACTTTACGCTAAAGCATAATAATGTTGATCCGAATTTCATCCGGTTCTTATATCGAGGCTTAAGAACGCACGTTAGGCCGTTGGTTCCTGCTGCTTCTGCAGTCTATACGGGTGAGTTAAATCATGGTAGATCATACCCACTACAGTATTTTTATCTGTAGAAAAGACCTGTCTCCTAGAGATGAGGACATTAATAAGCTGATAATGGTGACGGTGGGATCTTTAAGCAAATTTAATTTTTTGTCAAGTATAAAAAATATATATATGTAAAAGTATAAACTTTATTGATTTATCTTATCACATGATAAAAAATAATGGTATGCAATAACATATTTATAGTACAACATATTAAAAAAAATGATTAATGAAGTTAAAAAAACTAAAATTAATAACACACAAATGAACTGTAATGTAATTAAACAAATTAATTTTGTTTACAGGAAAGACCTATTTTGATTTTAAAATGCCAGGTGCATAAATCATGTATACTGGAAATGCTATGACGATATCATGAAAATACATTAACAAAACTATAGTCGGCAGTTCTTTTAAATGGTGAGAAATAGGGGTACGGGTAGGTCACTTCACATAAATAGTAATCTCTGATTCAATCGAATATTTCTAGACCGATTTTTTTATGATTTATCGGCCTTTCCGTACTTGATCGCCTTTTCATCAACTGCACCGTCAACGTTCACCACGGTGTCAGTCCCTCCAGCTTCTGACTTCTTTCCATTGATGTTCGAAGATTGGGAAAAAGAAGAAGTAGAAACTCCAACAAAATGCTCGTTTTCATCGGGGGCGTAATTTCTCAGGTTAGAAGGATAATAATTCGATCCTATTTGCGGGAGTTGTGGCAATTGCGGAAGTTGTGGTATTTGGGGAATTTGTTGGAAAGACGAATAAGGATTCGAAGAAGGGACTTTTGGTAAAGGAGGAAGTTTTGGCAAAGGAGGTAAAGATGGCGATGAAACAGTAGAATAAGAGGGCATACTCGGCATTGGTGGCATTGGTGGCATAGGAGGCATGGGGGGCATCGGAGGATTTACTGGCATCTGAAAAAGAAAATTGGCTATTTAAATACGAGTAGAGTATCTTAAGTAAGTTTTAAACTTTGTGTTTCTACACATGAAATGTCGTGTCCAAGTTATGGAAATAAAGTTACTAATGCGTTTCTGAAGATTATAAGAACATTCCATTAGCACAGAATTCTATGGACACACAAAAAATGTAACGGTCTCTCAACATTTGCTAACTACTAGCGTAAGTATATATTGATTAAATAATTAATTTGAATCAGATTATGCTCTAGATTGGGCAAGAAGCTTAATTGCAATTATCGCAACGGAACGCAGCAACACAGAAGTGGAGAATTTATACTTAGCATTCTGAATCTTATTTTTAATAAATAGATACGAAAAGACAATATTGATTTGCACGACAGAGTATGTAAGAAATTGTTTAAAAATATAAGTTAATTTTATTATTTTATGTCAAAAACAAATTTAAAAGCTGCTTTTAATTTAATTTTTTGTATTTACAGTGCCATATTTCTATAATATATAAAATACGCATGTAAAAAACGACCACTCCACCGAGCCCTCAGGTAGGATTCGAACCCACGGCCTTTCGCTATCCAGACGAGTGCTCTGACCGCTCAGCTACCGAGACGCTGGCAGACGCTACCAGAAGGCTCGGAGGCGTGGTCGTTTTTTACATGCGTATTTTATATCTTAAATATAAAAGCTGTTAAATTTTACACGGTGAATACTCAAATGTCCACTATATGCCGTTGCTTTTGTGGTTTGAATTTTGAAAGATTATTAAAGTAGGTTAGTAATTATAAGAAAATCAAATGTATATATGAGCGAGAAACTCCTGTAAGCGAGAAACACGGAGCTTGAAAAGAACTTAGAATTTATGTTAAAACCGTTGAATATTGAAACTTTAAGTTTAAGCTTGTGCATGTATTACCACAAAAATGTATTAATATCTACATCATAAAATTACTAAACAACAAGGTATTAGGTGAATATGTAAGCATACAACATTTTTGAAATGTTTCATGATATGTCTGTGATTCACTACTTAATGTACATAAAAAGTTAACAACTGAAAGTGGTCTAGTGATTTTTTAAGTGCAATAAACACGTACCTTCAGCTGAAACAAGGATAATATACAGTGTTAGATAATTAACCAAACCCATTGAAGCTATGTTCGTCTTTGTATTTATGTATTACCTGTATTTACCAAAAATGAGGTCCTTTGTTTTCATTTTGATTATGTGTAGGTGTAGTGTTACTAGAAATAAGTGTTTATATCAATTAAATATAATAATAACTAAAGCTATATTTTCTTCAATTAAGTCTATTTCATGGTTTTCTTACCAATGGAATTCTGAAAAAGATAAATGATTTATTTTAAACATGGTTATTTACTATTCCATAAGATTTTTATCTAAAATAAGTGTATTATAATACTCACACTATTGGATCATCAATGGTTGGAGGCTTATTTCCATCTGTAAAAATGAATACAAATAAATATTTGGGTAGACAAAGTACTAACTGAAAAATAAAAACAAGTTATTTTCGTCAGGTTTATAATACTGTATTATATTATTCGATTAAAAGTAAAACTAATTTTTCAACTTAATAAAATTCAAGTTGTCTGAAGAGTCAGACGGGACATGACGGACCTGTTAAATATTTTATCATTTAAGGATGGTTCAAAAGACTGAATCAAGAGTAAAGTTTTTTTTCTAGTTAAAATAACTTAAGATATAAACATAAAAATCTAGCAATTAAACGTTTAAATAGCAAAATATAATAAAATGTTAAATATCCTGGTTGTATTAGAGAATATACGACAAAGATTATGTGACTCAGAGGCGACAGCAATCATTGAACCCTGCAGAACGTTTAACAGGTTAAATTCTATCTATCTACCTAGTCCAGCCATAAGTACTTTTACAAATAAAAATGTCATGTTTTTTATGAAGTAATGTAACGTTACTAAAACTTATATGTACATATTTATTGAAGTATCAGCATAAACTAAATAAAAAATTCTATTCGAAACGGCCAGCTTTGGCTTTTATATAGGCCTATAATCTGTCTGGCCGCGAATCTATAGATTGAGGGAATGTTTTCGTGGGAATTTTCACCACTGCTTGCACCAGAGATTTTTAAGAGACTTGATGTTGCCGTGTCGTTTAGAGTAGGCCATTTCCTCTAAAACTGACCATAATTTGTGGTCTAAAGGGTTAAGGTCTAGGCTAGATTAGGGCCAGTCTGCAGCTCTTATTAAGTCAGGAACGTTGATTTCAAGCCAGGTTTGGGTAGTTCGTGCCTTGTGACCAGGTGCGGAGTCCTGCTGGAAAGTCTAGGGCACATTTTTAAAAAGTGTCACAACACGATTCTAGACTGTCTCTTGATACACTTTGGCTGAAGTTTTCACTCCTTTTTACAAAAATGTAGCTTTGTGACGCCTTGATAAGACAGGCCCCACCAAACCATCACTGACGCAGGATGATGACCACGTTGTACCTTTTCGACCACTCGAGCAGTTTCTTTTGAACTGTGAGCGTACACTATCATTTTCGTTATTGTAGTGCTCTTCAATTGTGATTTTTTTTTCATTGGTAAAGAGGATATTTCTGTGCCTTTCACCTGTGCATCGTGACAGCAGGTATTTTGATCGATCCACTCTCTTTAATTGTAAATATTGATTTAAGGCATGTCCTGTATATCGACGATTAGCACCGAGCTTCAGGTCTTTTTTTATAATACACGACGAGATAAGATAGAAGATAAGATTTTTTGCTTCCTAATTGGGTTTCGACTAATTCTGGCTTTAACAGCATTAACAGCCTTCGTAGTTCTAACAGCACGTGCCGCCCCGATCTTTTATGGTCTACGACATAGGAAGTGTATCTGTTGTATCTGTTGATAATACGATATACGAACATACGACTGATACTAAGCTTTTGAAGTGTCTGGAAACTATTTTCACCGACTTGTGACCGACTGCAATCCTATTTCCTTTAACACCCCATTCCATATTGTAATTTGGTAATGAACACAAAGTATATGTAAAATAGCGCAAAATTGAAAGAAGTTTTTATAATAATAAACGCGTTTCAAATTCAAAATAATTAAAAAGTTGAAAAAAGAAAAGGTTTTATGTAACAGTAATTATGGCCAGACTAGTTATGTTTCCCACTACAGTGGTACAGGGGTACCGCGCGAGCCCAATATGGACCGTTGGGTAATCATGTTACTTGCGACGAACAGTTTAGCGTATCTGCCAAAGCGGGGAAGAACTCTTAATAATGTTTGGTTAGATCTGACAATTTATAAACCTTAAATACGTAACGGCTTATACAAGGTTATTTTATAAACACCATCCAAATTTTTTCTAGGCATTAGATATCATTCAAACACTTCATTTATGAAAAAAAATTGGTAGGTAAAATTTCCGCAAAAATATTATTTTGTCCGAGCGAATTATTACAACAGCTGGTTACTGGTCAAAAGAAAGGTCGCCCGAAAGGTCAAACACGGCCGAAATGTTTTGAATGAAACAGCGGGGTGGGGTCGCGGGGTGTTGATGCCGAGGTACAGTAAGAAAGAACGACGTAACTTTCTTTTTCCAAAATTGAGTTGTTAGAAAGTCAATCTGTCGAAGAAAAAATCGTTTGAGTGAGAAAATTGCCGAATGGGTGAAAGTTGTTTTATTTGCTGTAAAATGGTGTTAGTTATCTACCTTGAAGGTGGCCACGCGCCATCTTGGTGCGTCTTTTTGCAAACTCCAAAAACGAGCCAAAAAAATTTGAAATGCATTTTTCTCGGAATGTATGCATTTCACAGAAAAATCGATTGATTATAAAATGTAGAGGACGTCAAAATCTACAAAAAATGTCATTGCTGCAATCCCGTACACCAACAAATGCACACAGTAGGTGGCGCCAAAGTCTTCAAACGGTGTTTTTTTATTTTTCACCTTGAAAATACATTTTTATTGCAAAAATGTAAATGTAAAAGTTGTTCCTTAGGATTTTGTCAACGACTTTTGTTTGAACAATTTTTTTATACAACTTACCGTTTTGAAGCTGGACCTCGAAAAAGAATGAAAAGTCCAATAATACGGTTGCCTGCAGTATAAGTCCACATGTGTAGTGCACTTTTTGACCACGATTCATTTATTTGTATTAATTAATGTCATTCTAACAATTTAAATTTGTTAATTATTTGAATTTGTTTCGCATTAAACCATTTCTTGCTAAATAATTAAAAAAATACTGTTGCCTGTTTGTTTAAAAGAGGAAAAATAATCAATATTTTTTTTCCATTTATTGCAAAACGGACAGTTGTATAAAATTAAAATAATAATGTTTACCGTAAATTTGTTATGTTACGTTGAAATAGTAAATTTTGATTATTTCATAAAAGAAAAAAATAAGAATCAATAATTCAATAGCCTTATAAATACTACTATTTCTATTAGAACAATGAAGGGAAATAAAATATTGTTTGTTTTTGCCGAAAACCGTAATAACTTTGAAGTCGATGTTTTTATAACTTGCAAAAAGTTAGAACAATGACTTACTCAATTTAAATACTCGAAGCGCATGCGGCGAGCCGCGATCGTGGCTGCGCGCGCAGGTTGTGGCTAGGGTTGCCACCTTTTATTTTTGTAGTTAAAGTACACTGGTTATTATAGGTAAGAAAAAAAAGTACATAGTATGAAAATAAAGTACAATTTATTTTCCTTTATCATTATGTTTAAAAGCATATTTTTTATTGCTTTTTGCAGTTTGTATCAAATTAGTATTTCTATTAAACAATTGCAAACACAGCATCTTTACAGTCTAGCATAGCATAGTTTAGTTTGGATATTTAATGCAACCATATCAATTCACACACACACACAGAAAAAGAAAATTTGTCTTCTTACTTGTCCTGCTCCTATACTGAAGCAATTGTAATTCCACACAATTTTCATTTTCCATTATATTCGTTCTGTGGATCATAAATTAACCAATCACCATGTCCGTTTTCCCACGTACTTTTATACTTTACTGCAATCGTTTATTTTTCTTTTTGACCTATCATTTCTTTTAAACATTTTTTCGGTGTAACATATTCACTATCTGTTCCGAGAGAGAGTTCTGTTCTGTGCGAGAACCGATACGGTAGGTTTTGTTCATGATGAAACCCAGGATAAAGAAATATCACGTAAAACACACTAGAATAACAATTGACTTCTTAACTAAGCAAAAAATTAGTCAACCTCTTGACAGTTTTGACAGATAAGGAAGTGTTGCCAACAAAAAGTGTACATTAGTTGCGGAATATTTTTTGTCAACTCTTTTTTGTCGAGCTGTACTACTAAAATTTTCAAAATCCCAAAAAAATCAAATCATTCGAAATAAAGTATTTTCGTACGGGTGGCAACCCTAGTTGTGGCGACACCTGTGCAATGAAATCAGTCACGCGGGAACCTCCCGCGACGTACGTCTTGTGCTCCCGCGAGCTTACATCACATAAATACCTACCTAACAAAATGTATTCAAATCGCGAGTATTACGAGATGGTACGGTGCTATATTTTAAGTGGAGAAAGCTTAAACGGTGCCTGTGCACTGTACGAAGCTGAAAGTCTTCCTCGTCTTCGAAATAGTGGTTTCGTAAATGCTACAACACCGAATCGTCAAACCATTTTAGCTGCGAATCAACGCTTACTTGACCACGGACAATTTACGACGCCATCACACGCTCGAGGAGGTGGTAGAAGGAGACTTGCAATTGAAATCGAAGACGAAATCTTTGATTTCTTTGATCGAAATCCCAGAGCAAGTACGAATGACGCAGCAAGACGGTTCGGCGTAAGTCAACCCGCGGTGTGGAAATTACTTAACGCCGCAACCATGCATCCTTATCACTATCAGAAAGTGCAGTCTTTAGGTGAAGCAGATGCCGTGCCTCGCCGTGCCTTTTGTGAGTGGCTGATTGAACATCCTGGTGCTGTTATTTTATGGACTGATGAATCTTTATTCACTCGCGTGGGACTGTATAACCAACACAACGAGCATTGGTGGTCGTTCCGGAACCCGCACGTGATAAGGGAGAACCATCATCAAGTGCGTTTTAGTGCAAATGTGTGGGCGGGTATTATCGGTAACCAAGTACTGGGGCCGTTCTTTATTGAAGGGCGGTTGACCGGAAGCACGTATCTTGATATGTTACGCACTGTAATATCCGACTTTATGGACAAAGTACCACTCGCGCTTATTCAAAATCGCGTGTTTTATTTCCAACAAGACGGAGCACCACCTCATTATGCGGCCGCAGTTCGCGATTATTTAAACACCGAACATGGTGATCGCTGGATCGGTCGTGGAGGCCCCGTCCCATGGCCGCCCCGATCACCAGACCTCACGCCTTGTGACTTTTTTTTGTGGGGCGAAATTAAACGGCGGGTTTATGTGGAGGAGGCCCAAAGCCTCGAGGACTTAAAAATAAAAATAATCCGTGCATTTGACGAAGTGAAAAATGACACTGTAGTGCTTAATAAAATTAAAGACAATGTTCGTAAACGTGCAAGACTCTGTTTGGAGAGAAATGGTCTACATTTTGAACAGTTAATGAAGTACTCTTAAAACGATTGTTTTCAAACTTTATGTAAGTGTATTATGATTGGTTCTTTTATTTATTATTGGGTTTGAGTATAGCAAAGGTGTGCAGGGCGTTTAGGCTTCAAAAAATATGTTTTTAATTTAATTATTTTGCATTCGCAATGCAATATTTTCTATGAGATATAAAATACGTGTGTAAAAAACAACTACGCCTCCGAGCCCTCAGGTAGGTTCGAACCCACGACCTTTCGCAATCCGGGCAAGTGCTCTGACCACTGAGCTACCGAGACGCTGGCAAACGTGTCGAATTTTACAAACGTATTTCAACTTCTATTATGAGTTCAACATCGAAAGTAATATTTTTACAAATATTAAACAATCGATTAAGATGGAACCAGCTATAATTATGTGCTTTTTATTTAATTTTTTGCATTCATGATGCAATATTTCTATAAGATATAAAATACGTATGAAAAAACAACTACGTCTCCGAGCCCTAAGGTGGGATTCGAACCCACGACCTTTCGCAATCCGGGTGAGTCATAAAAATTATAAAATCTAATAATAATTTTACTCTTTCTATTTTTCATCCGGCTTCGGATTAGTATTAAATGAGCGATGTTAATGTTTAGGACTAGGAAAAGTATTGAAATGTGTTATCAGTGAATTTATTGCTTTTTAATACCGATTTTCGTATTGCGTATGCGATTCCTGTGTTTTTTTAGTTTCTGTTGTTAATAGTTCTCTTAGTTTTGTATGTTTCAGTGAGACAAAAAAAATCTTAAGTTCTAGACGCCTTGCACAGCCATTGCTATACTCCAACCAATTTTTGTACCTAAGTTGTTCCAGATTTTTTAAATACGCCTTATTGCAAAAAGTATGGTTTACTTTTACGTTCAAAGTTTTTATCTGTTATTAGAAAACAACTCATACCTTCTGCAATTTGACGGTCCTAAGCCCGATCAAGTATGAAGGAAAAATTTAGAACTTATGACAATTATTGTTATGTATTAATGAAATATGCGAGAGCGGGGAGCGGGAGCGGCGGCGGCGGCGGGGGGGTGGGGGAGGTCATGTAGTCATCTGCTACAACACCGTGCGCAGCGTAATGTATCAATGAAATACGGGGGGAGGGGCGGGGGTTGTGTAATCATCTGCTCCAACACCGTGCGTAGCGTGATTGTGACAGTAAATCGGTAGTTTTCCTCGGATAACTTTGTATAGCCTTAACTTAATATTTTAGTACTGAGTGATATTAAAAGAAAAAAATCTTGTTTCGTAACTCTCTTCAAAGAATATCATTTATAAATTTGGATGGTGTTTATATAATGACCTTGTATATATATAATCATATTTTAAAAGTTCATGTAATCCGATAAATCGAGCAATACGCGTGTGTAAAAGATAATACTTACATTGCTGTTCGTGTACTTTGGATCCGTCGTTAACTAAAATGGAGGTGCCTCCAGTCTTAATTGGTTTTCCATCAGCGCCGTTAACTACCGCACTGCTGGATCGAACGACCACGCCATTATAAACTTCATTGGGTCCAGCCTTTGCGTTCTTAATATCGTCTACAGTTGGAACTTTTGGAAATGGAAAGTTCGCACCTGGTCCAAACACAAAATCGAATGGGGAGCCTGGTCCAAACACGGGTTGAGGCGGTGGCACCTGAAAATATTATTCTAATGTGTGAGTGTAGGTAAATAAGTTACGGGTGCTATCATATACACTTCTGTGCCTACTTTTATACGTCAAGCGTCTTTTTCTTAATATAGTAAAAATGTTTAAAGTGTATACGAGCGCTCGGAAATTTACAAAGACGAACATAGATATAGACGAAAATAGATATATGGTATTTGGTATGTTAAATTATCCCGAAACTACTTAAGTTTCTTTTCTATTATATTCTAAGATTAAAGAGAGCTCACCCTGAAATTATGGAATCTGTAACAAAAAGAAAAAAAATGAATATATTATGATCACTACAATGCTAGTAACAAAGATTAGTAATTCAAATGTAAACTTACTGTGAATAAGCGTCGTTGTCGTCATCAACCCAAACGTAGCCAGCTGAAAAAAGGCATAAGAATTTATTTTACTTTTTTATCAAAACTTACAGCATTAATAAGATATTAAATACAAAACATGTCTGACTATTGAAACGAAAAGAATAATATTAGCTTCGCAAATTGTCTATAAATTTATTTTAATAACAAAACCTTCATAGTCACTTTAATTCGGATGAAAAATATTAAAACTTTTTTGCAAACTTGTAACTCATTTGATAACGTAACGTTAACACCTCTTGTATTTAGTTAATTTGGAAAATTACTGTTCTAAACATCGATAACAAAGATTAATATCTTATACACAAGTGGAATAAAAACCCTAAGTTTAGTTTCATTTCTTTCATTTTCATTCCATAATTCTTTTTAATATGTACTTATTTAGCAATTGTATTTATTTCAAAAAAAAAAAACTTTCTATCTAGCCCAATTTATCAAAGACTTACCATTTTTATTGTTAATTAAAATAGAAATTTTCCTTGTAATATCTATTGAAATGTTCTTTTTTCATTTTGTATATAATGTTTGATTTGGTAAGTTGGTAAGTTATGGTAAATTAAAAACTAGTAACAGTTCACCGCCGCCATGTCTATTTTTACCATATTAAAGTTTGGTCCAAGCTCAAGCTTAACAAAGTTTATAAGTCAACGTAACTAAAACTTTGAAATAATATTTGGATATGTGATAGAATAGAATACTAAAGTCTATTTATGATTTTTATTAATTAACAACAATATCGTGGATTAAGTTTTTACAAAAGATAAATGCATATTTAACAGAATTAAATATGCATTTATCTTATATAACGAGTTTTGATCTCGCCGGTATACCACGGAGGTTCATTTAGCTTGCAAATAAAACTCATTCAACATATATAAGCTTCTACTAGAGTCAGTTGAACTCTTATTCTGCCTTTGAATGTAGCTATAGCTAAGGCTTAAGCAACATGCGATCGAGATCGACATAATCCTATGGTCTCGGTGACCTAAAATGTATTTAGAAAACGTATTATTGTAATTCTTAATCTCTACACTCAATGGCCGGACTTGGTAACCACTAGGCCATCTACTATACTAACAACAAGACATAATATTCTGTAGGCTAAAGCAGGCCAATGAAAAGGAGCTACAACATCAGGGCATAATTTTAAAAGTATCAAAACTAATGGTAACTAAGAAAATAATATACGAACTTGCTATTTCAGTTAAGAGTTTAATTTTAATGATTGTTGCAGGAAATAGATGCTGCAACTAACCGTAAAACAATGCAATTTTTATTACTTTATCGTAAAGCGAAGCACTGTCTGATATAAAGTTTAAAAAACTGCATTGCAACTCATGCTTAATCTTTATCAAATATCACGTACGCATTTGTAACTCATTGTTCTGACAAATTATTGCAATTGTTACAATTTGTAAGAAATTGTCATTGGTACGACTTTGCCGATTCACAATAAACGTAATTGCGGTTCGTTGAAAATATGTCATTGTTATATCGAGTCTTAGTGTAAATAAGTAACTATATGGATTTCTATTATGCGTTGTCTGCCGTTGACCCAGCTGGTTTAGTTAACAAAAGACGTCTACAACATGGAACATAAAACAAAAGAAGAATAAGGAGTTTTCCAGATTTTTGGCGAGAGCGGAAGGCGTCACTTTAGTTTTGATTTTATTTTTAAAATTTAGCTGATGGCGGACATTCATCGTCTGAGCCGAAATACCTGCTAGACGAAGGCTTTCCCTAAAAGTGGATTGTGTTTGCCTTAAATTCCACTCTTGGCAGTTGGTTTGGAAATCTCAGTAAAAGGCTATGACTTGAAAAACGGGCATGGTTCCTCTATGGGAAAACTTAACAAGGGAAGAAGAGTGTGGAACTATAATTTGAAACATAAAGAATAAGCTTAGTACGCGCTTGAAAAGTTAGGTCTACACAGTTCTAATCAGTTAAGCCTCTTATTAACGTTTCTCTTTTCAACGAATCTAAAATTTGAATTCAGTGGAAGAAGATGAGCGCTTCTATTTTACGAAAGTAATAATCGACTTTTCTGGAATCACAAAATTGATAAATTTTGATTTTCAAGCTTTCCTAAAATATAACAACTATACGAGGCGAATGTAACTACATGTTTTATCTTTAAACAGGGTAAGAAATACATAATAATAGCAGAATAAGACGACATAGAAACGCCTTATAGTGAACGATTTCAGGTCCCGTAGACTTATGATGAATTTAAAGCGAACTAAGTTTTAATAAAAGTAATAAATAATTAAATTACATGTTAATCCAAGACAATAAATCAATGTTTATGATGGAAATATATGTTGCGATATTCATTTTAATCGTTTATAGATTATTATTCAACTTTGAATCTGAAGTTAACGTTTAGAGGAAGTTTGCCGTTTGGCTAGTCTAGCTAGCTTAAGAAACGTTATTAAGCTAAACTTAAGCACAGGCATTTCAAATAATAATTATATTTAAATCTAATTTAACTAGAATTTATAATTACACAATTTTAAGTTTAGATACAGTATATGCAACAATAGAAAATTTTAAACTGAACCTTCAGAATAACACTGTTTATCGAATAATATAAAACTAATTGATTCACATATAATAATCAAAGTCCGCAGAAGATCTAAGTCTAATATGAAATAAAGCACACCGAGAATATCTAAGTCTAATATGAAATAAAGCACACCGAGATCAGATTCTTTGAATGTAATTAGAATAAGTCTGCATACAAGTTGAAATTTTGACCTACCAAAGCTCAAAAGTCTTAGTATTCAAACCAGTTATTATTTATCATAAGTATCATTAATGATATTGATCTTTACTTTTTTTTTCTAAAGAACTAAACTCACCCTGTGCTCCGGCTACGATACAGGCGAGAAGAATAGTCTTGAGCGCCATATTTATGGCGAAATAAAAATAACAGTGATGTAGGTACTATGCAGTTAAACACAACTCGAGCAGTCGAAATCACACTGAAGTATCATGCAGTAAATACTTACATATATATCATCGATGTGTTGTTCACGAAACAAGCTGTTCAAACACTGAAGCGAATGGATGTCGCGCTTTTCGGCGAAAACATAATAATGTTCTTCTCAAAAACGTGTATAAAACAATAAATTGTAAAACATAATGTATGCTCCATATATTTATAGGAAATACATTGTGTATGGAAATCTTTTTTCTGACTGGTACACACTGTAAACGATTGTTGTATGAATTTTAATATTATTTGTATATGTACATTGTTGGCAATACAAAACTTAATTGATCTCCCGTTCCCGTTACAAATTATTGCCTTTCCTAAGGATCGTTGGATTTGCTCTTGATACCAAACAAACCCGGAGGCCAAGACAGGATCCATGAGGTAACGAACTAACCCAGAAGGTGTATTTATACTATTTATTTTTAATATAAAATATTATGGGCTCCACCCATCGGTTGAGGTCACAAGCTCTTAATAGCTATATGTACATACTTAAACATAACGAATACAAAATTTTATAAATATAAACAATTTATAAAAACAAGTTTAGTTCCGCAAAACAACAAGAAAGATGCATCACCCGCCAGCCAGGAAATAAATGCAGATACTGCAGACACCAAAATAGCGACACACCTTGCACCTTCATCAACTACTCTACACGTGTTTCGCCCATTGGGGCGAAAATGGTTGATGTAGAGTAGTTGGGCGTTGATGCTCTATGTTGATAGAGCATTATCAGGTGTCTCGGTATCTTCTTCATGCGGAAGTAAACTAGATATTTTTGTTTTATAAAGCGATATAGACTCTAACATATACTAACAATGTAACTAATAAATTAGGACTAAGTAGCAGGCGATATTTTCATCACTTAAGGCTTAAGATTTGCCACTGTCAGTTACAATAAGGCACACGGTGCACAGTTAGAATAATAAGTGAGAAAATAATCAAAGTTTAACTGAAAAATAGAGTTAGTAACAAATTTAACTACCTAGAGTTAAATAAAAACGTCCTGTAGTCTAAAATATTATTACAAGCGGAAAACCTTAACATTTAACATAAATAACATCCGTAAAAAAACCAATAAGAAGAACTCAAAAAGCATGACATTACAAGTCGCTGTCGTCACCATCGCCGCCGAAGCCGCCGCACGTCATGGCTTCGACTAAATTGCTGTGGCTTCATGAACTACAGCAAAGTTTGAGTTCCATCATTTCACGAGGATCTTCTCAAGCTCTGCGGTGGAGGCTAAGCGCACACGCTTTCCGTCAGCGCATGTTCCGCATAATAAAACGTGATCGCGTGGTTGTTTATTGAATATTTGGTTAATAAATAACAATAAACTCTTAATCACAACTTAGCAGTGAAGCTTTTCTAACAGTAATAATGGCAAGATAGCTAATAAAATAAATCACATTATTTAGATCTGCTTAAACAAAGAGTCTAAAAGCCCTTATAGCCTTAAATTAAAATTTCCTTTGATAAGATTAATTCTGTAACACAGTTCTAAGTTCTAAACGCAAATATTGTCTATTTGTAACAGCTCGAGTACTTAACTTTAAAAGTCTAAGATTGAAAAGCCAATTTCAAATTTCATATAGCTGGTAGTTTAAAAAATGCTTTTAAATATTTGATTTATTGCGTCAGTGAGCATTTACACTATGTTTACATTTTATGCATGAATGAATGACTACGTTTCACGTAAATCTGACCACTATCAAAATGTTCTATTGAAAGTAACTTAACCACCGCCGAGCGCACTATCAACTACACCATCAGAATCCTCTTTTTTAAGATTTTTTGCCTTTTTTCCACGTAAGTTAAAAAAAAGCAATAGCTTTAAATGCATTAATGTAGTAACTACACACCTATAATTAAAATGTATACTAATCATATCTTATCAGCGTCTGCTTAAAGGACGTCAAATGATAATGAAATGATAATGATAAACTTTATTAAGTGGAAAACAAAAGCTTCCGGTGAACAGAAAATTAGTATGAATTAAAATTTTATATATTTTTGGATATGTCGAATAGAGATTTACCAGGATATACTCTCTATAAATATTCTAATTATTCTTCGTCCCCATATCCTCATAACCAATGGTCGCAATAGCATGAAGTCATTCGGTGAACATGCACACTCCATCTGCAGTTTTCGGATAACGCGATTGATGTCTGCATTACAGTTGGCAAATTCTTTTATTAAATCAGTCATTCGGACGACCGTTTGGTGCAACGGTAGCGATCCTGCCTTTCACATCGACGGTCCTGGATTCGAATCCTTGAAGGGGCATAATATGTTTGTGTGATGAATACGGGCATTTGTAACTGAGTCATGGGTATTTATATATATTTCTATTAACATTACTTATTTATGTATGACTAGCTTTCCGCCCGCGGCTTCGCCCGCGTGGAATTCGGTTATATTGCGGTATAAAGCACAACTATAAGAAAACTTCTCATTCCCACGGAAAAATCTAAGAAGCGCGATGTAACGCTGGATACAATTAGTTGTTAAATCAAAACTGAATGGTACACTATATTATATGTTTTCCCTTATGGAGCCAAAACATGCAGATTTTGGGCACTGGAAACCCGGGAACACGCTACATAGAGCTGACCATGCGAAAAACAATGTTTTTCCAAGTGTACTCCAGCAACCCTTAGAGTTTGGCCTTGTGCTTTATTTATGGCAAATGAAACCCTTAGAGGAAATTGTAGTCTTTTAAATTGAAATGGGAGGTCTGTTGGAATAATCGGAATCCGAGGAATGAGTCATTTAGTGAATCATTAAGCTTAAAAATTTACATGTTCATATTCGTTTGCAACATATAAGTAGATGTAAAAAAACAGTTTAGACGATAAAACAAATTGTACGTCATCCCTCGGGAATTCCTCATTTTCGGGGATTCATTATCGTATCATTTAGCTTCTAAATTTTCATGTTTATATTCGTTTGCAATATTTTACCTTGTTTTAAACGACACACAGCGCCATCTGCAATCCATCAAGCAAACAATATTTTTGTTTTCCCTCGGGAATATCAATTTTTCCAGGATAAAAAGTACCCTATTATTTAATCCGGACTTTTTTCTTTACGTCTGCAAAATTTCAAAGCAATCGGTTCAGTAGTTACGGCGTGAAAGCGGAACAAACAAACAAACAAACTCACTTTCCGATTTATAATATTAGTAAGGATATATGTATGTTTATCCGTTTCCCTAGTATTCATAACACAAGCCTTACATTGTTTACTTTGGGCTAGACTAATTGGTGTGATTGTAAGAAATATTATTAATATTATTATCGGTCCATTGTATTGGTATCATTGTATCCACGACTCATTTTCTTTAACATTTATAACAATTATTTAGTTCTAAACTAAGCTAAACTTGTAACATAAGTACTAAACAAAGGATGTAAGATGCAAATAAAAACTCAACGATGGCTTAAAAACTAATGCTTTAGCCGAACACAAAAACATGTCCTCCTAGCAGGATTCAAAGACGAGATCTTTGGGGCGGAAAACATAGATGGACAGAAGATGCGACAGTGCACAGCTGGTCGTTGTGGTTATCTATGGGGGGGTAAAAACTGATAACGATGTCTATTATAAATTGAATTTTTATTATTGTTAAGAGGGCAGACACACAGTTTCTGAAGCCCAATCTAATTTTCCAATTGCAATATCAAGTGGTAACAATAATAGTGATAAATTGGTTAAATGTCACTTTTTTAAGACAAATAACATAGCTGTTATTTCTGTATCGATTGTTCGATACTGGTAAATGTCTTACAATCGATGTTTGTATGTAGTATCGTGAAGAGACAGCGATGACGTCGCCTTAAGAAATGCTTGAAAAATGCTTTGACCGGTGTGTCAAGGCCTAGGAAATTCAATTGGAAGAGTTGCCCGGATTGAGAGGGGAGGTGGGTTCAAGTCCTGCCTGAACTAAGACAAGTTGTGATCTTTCTTGACAAAATTTCTTAAGATAAAATTGAAACTTATGAGAGGTTATCGAATTCGACTTATTATTACAGAGGTAACTTGGTCCGGAGATCGGATAATTAACCGAAAATTTCTACGTTGAGATCCTCCGTGTTCTGAAAAAGCAGGTAAATCCATTGGCCCTAGTGCATCTGCAATCGTTAGCACTCATCAGTCCGCATCAGGCCCGAGTGGTGAGTTATGGCCTCCTCGCAATTTTCTGGGTTTTTTTAAGTAATAATAATTATATCTGACATTTACACCAATTATCCTAACGGCTAGGCCCTAGCCCAAAGTAAGCACTGTAAGGCTTGTGTTATGGATACTAAGGTAACGGTTAAACATATATATATGGTACATAGATATGTAATATTTATAGAAACATATATATACCCGTGACTCAGGTACAAATATGCGTAATCATCACACAAATATCGTCGGTGCGAAAGTCAGGATAGCTACTGTTGCATCAGACGGTCGCCGACGTTTCTGGTGTGTACTCTACCAATGGCGACATAACTAGGCTAATAATGGTGATGAAATACAATTAAAAAACAAAAAAATGTATTGCGTATCGGTAATATATGGACAGATGGATTACTTACATAAAGTCGATACAAGGGTACGAGTAATTTAATATGACTAAATTTATGTAGGAATGCGAAAAAAACATCTATTTACCTTCTTTGTTATTTAATTATACCCTTTGTCTAGGTTTTTTATAACAGTTACAAAATAGTACTTGGAATATTGTTTATGTGTAAATTAATAACATGTATTTCAAACCCTCAATGTTGATGGTGTTTTCATGCAAAGGCCTTCTCATAGACGAGAACACCATGAGCCATAATCCGCAATGCTGCACCGTTCCAGTGCCATTTACTGGGTGCTAATCATGGTAAATGTAGAGATAATATTGACGGCTGTTTGGTGCAACGGTAGCGATATTGCCTTTTCCACTGACGACTGGTTTGCTCCCAAAAGTATGAGTCCCAGAAGGGGCAGATGTTTGTGTGATGAATACGAGCATTTGTACCTGAGTCATGGGTATTTATATATATTTCTATAAATTTTAAGTATCTATATATCATGTACGTATATCTATCGCTTACCCTAGTATCTATAACATAAGCCTTATAGAGCTTACTTTGGGCTAGGATAATTTGTGTAAATGTAAGAATTTTTTTTTTTTTTCTTTGGCCGCCCCTTTATAATTTTCTCAATCTCCGTAATCACAACGCGACTTATTAGAGATGTATAATATATCGATATTTATAACAATTAAATCGCTTCAGTATTCAGCTGGGTTAGTTTATGATTAACGGCTAGCCATTGTGTTACTCTATTTGTTTACGATAAGGCGTCATGTTCTTTGTTGATTCAACTGCATGGTGCAACGTGGCAAGCTCTAGAACGTTGAGTTTTCGTTACTAGTATACAATCTGTAAATAAAAAAAGGCAAAGTTTATAATCGAAAATAAGAACAGATTAACTACAAAATATTTCCATATCCACTTAAAATCTAAAACATGAAAATAATTACTTTAAATTGTAGATGAGTTTACCACTTTTATTCTATACTTACGTTGTAAGTAAGTGGTAGTAACGTATGTAAGTTACATTGTAAGTCTCGGAATTCATCATAATCAATGTAGACTTTATAAAAAAATATTACATTTACTTGTGTAGTCAGCACTAGAAAATGTTGATAACTATAAAACTGGCTGGGTAAGCTGATTTTTTGATAGTTCTTTCCTTGTTAAACTCTTTCAGTGTTATGTAAAATAGTAGCATAACATTAATCCATAGAACAAACACGAAATAGTCCAGAGATTTAAAAAAATCTTATGTATAAAGAAGGATTATGGAAGATCAATAGATTACCGGTATTCACCGGTAATCTATTGATCTTCCATAGAATAAAATTATTCCACCCCTGTGGGTAGTTTAACGGTGTTATAAGCATGGCATAGCTATTATCTATGACGCATAGATAGTTTCACAGTTGACAGTTGTGTATGGTTTGTCGCGGTTTGCAATTCGATCTTGTTTTTGGTAAAATAAAAAATGGACAGTGATTTAGAATTCTTTGATGAATTAGTTAGTGATGTGGAGGATATGGAAATGGTGGCTATTAATTCACGAGCGGAAATAATAGCCGCTCGAGAATTAACGAGCGGCTAATTCTCGAGCGCTCGATGGTAATTTTTTTTTATTTTTTAGTTTTTTTTCCAATAACTTTCTTCAAAAGAGTCTGTAATGGTACAATATAATATTTGGTAAACAAACGTATAAGAGACCATATAATGATATTTATTATTTTATTTGAGTGCGCACTTACACTTTCTCCATCCTCCCAGTTATGGCTTCGCTTTCTCACGTTTTCCATATTAATAATTAAATAAAACTTAATATTCTTATTGAACACGCAATTATATTTATAACTGACTAGCGGCCCGTCCCGGCTTCGCACGGGTGTACAAAATTCTTTAAATTTTTCCTAGCATTCAATATAGCCTATGACACTCAGCAATAATGTGCCTTTCTATTGGTGAAAGAATTTTTAAAATCGGTTCAGTAGATCCCGAGATTACCCCTTACAATTTAACAAATATACAAACGCACAAACTTTACTTTTTTATAATATTAGTATAGATGACAACTAAATTGACACATGAACAGCCGATAACCATAGATTTTTGACAGTTGTACCAAAATAACGCTTCGAAAATAGTATTGCCATTATAATAACAATAGTATATCGTGGTAATAACAAGTCAACAGATTAGCGCTATGACTTTTTTTTTATACATAACGATTCACTAAACCATTGATTAAGGAATTATTACCTGAACAACTAATCAATGGTTGTTCACTAGAATTGGGTGTTTTTTTACATAACACGGTTTATGTGTTGTTATACTCATGATATTTATTTTCTAGTTAATCTAGAAAATAGATATCATGAGGTTGTCATGGTCACCAAACTTCTACCTAATTTAAATCGGATCATTTATATCTATATCAATATTATAGCAATGAGAGAAAAAGGAGATAGATGTCACATTATTAAAAAGCTTATATCATAACAATGTTAAATCCAAAATTTGTAATTTTGAATTACGACTCTATTTCCTTAGTGTTCAGGTCTATTATACAAATATAAACTCAAACGCGATTATAACGTTTGTACATATAATAGTAGTTTATGATACTGTTGCATAATAAGGGTTCTTATAACATGAGTGTGTTTTAAAAAAACGAGCCGTAGGCGAGTTTTTTTATAGTATCACACGAGTGTTATAAGACCAAGTTATGTACAGTGTCATACACTACTTTATCTACTCTCATACTATATTACGTAAAACAATGTTGCAAACAAAACCAAACTTTGTTTAAATATTGAAAAGATTTTTTAAATGTCAAATGTTGGCGCCAAGGTGCAAACATCGATTGTGAATGCGTGTTGCGTCGTCGCGGACTCGTTCATTGAAACCTTTTTAAAGTAGAGGTTCAACCTCCTTGGTCCAGCTGGAGGTTGTATAGGTGTATCGTTATGATTAAAAAGTTATATTATGATACAGGTGTCCATACAAGACCTGTATCGTAATTAAACTTTTTTTTTTATTATTTTTGGCCTGTACGTAATGTTTGTCATAAGCATTTTGTTTTCAGTTTTAGAATCTTTGTATTATAGTATCAGAGTAGATAAACACATTTATACTCAGGCCTCAAATCTAAGTCAAAACTGCGTGTGAACACTTTGAATTAAAAATATAATTTTTAACAATTACACCAATTTTTATTATCCTAAACTATTTAAAGCTGTACTATGGTGATATAATATGTGATATGGTACATAAACAACCAGAATTAAAAAGCGTGATCATAAGTAATTAATTTCTACCATTTATTCATTACCAGAATTGAATTTGAAGCGGTTTCGTTTCTATGTATTAAACCATTTTAGCTCATCATCATTGTTTATAGTTTTAGCCGCACTTATTTCACGCTAATTATATTTGCCGACATCTAGACTTTAGTTGCCGATAAGAAAATATATTAGACAACGCATGACACAAACTTGAAAAGATCAGAGTCAGTCACACCTAATCGAAGTGTCGTGTAAATTATGTCGAGTAGCTTGCATAACGGTTTTCATAGTGACGCCATTTCGAAGTCCCGGGTGGCTTGTAACAATGTATGTATGTAATGTTGTCTTATTTTTTTTTATTGCGGCTCGCATGGTTTGTGCATTTGCCACAACTGTGGAAAAGGTAGATAAACTAGAGACCTTAGTGCGAGTTCACGCATTCGATACTCGTTATCGAGCGATTTTCTATGAAGATTCGTAGTTACCGATGGTTACCGCTAGAGGCGCTTATACTAAATGCCATAGGAATTTTTACGCAGACTGTATCGAGAATCGACGCGTAAACTTCGCACTAAGGCCTCAGTTTTATTTAGGAATCAATTGGAAGATTCGAAATTAGGAAAGGATATGTAATTTCTTATACTTATTTGTTTATAGAGTAAGACAACGCATTAGTAACTTTTTATTTTTACTGAATTATAAACTGAATTATTGAAAGAGATTAAAAATTGTATACCTACATTTTTATTTCGGAAACATGATATCATCATCTTAAGTTGTGTGTAACTCTTTGGTTCTGTCACAGCAACAATACAAAGGTTTTTAGGGATTTAAAAAGTTTAAGACGCTACTTTTTAATGGAACAATTTTATTTTTATCAATTTTCGAAATATGTTCCGCGTTACTACCCATACGAGTATACTCGTATATGTATTTTTATGCTTGTTCATTAGTACAATTGAACACGTCATCCTGCAAAGTCGACTATGCCATGTAGCTTTTGACACATAAAATTTGTAATTAAATAAATATTTATTTTGTAGGTTATACATTCATGTGAGCATTCGCTTAGTCATAATTATTTTAACAATAATAATGTCAAGATATTTAAGATATATTTTCGGGTAACTGGTTAAACATGTAACATTTTTATTTATTTGCATTTTCAATGTCATCTTGTATGATAAATTATTTTAATAGAAAAATACTAGATTTTTTTATTGTGTTATTTTTTTGGGCACCAATATAGTCTTTCAGAATCTTGAATTTTATAAGAAAAGTTGTGTGTAAGTTCAAGGATCTCAATCACAGAGAGGTTAGCGTGTTATGTGTAAATTATAAAAGTTCAGCAACTTTAGCAAGGATCGGTAAGCGGATAGTTTTTCAAAATTAATTGTCTCTTGCAGGAGATAAGGACAAATAAAATAAATTACTGATATACTTTCATCTTTACAAATTTAATATGGTTTAATAAACGTTTTCTATAATGCACATTTGAATTAATTTTTATTTAGTATAATATTCATTTACTATGATATTCAAAATCTATCAGTTTTTAGTTTAGAAATGTCCACCTTGTTTTGTGAATATTTTCAAAAACTGTTTGAATTAACATTATTGTTTGTGTTTTCTTCTTCTCTTTATACCTGTGTCAAATACCATTTACTGTTGTTGAATCATTTGGGTTAGAATAGGTTAGAACAGTGATGTCAGATCACCTCTATTTTGGGTTAGATGAGGTGAGGTTACTACAGTATGACGTTTCCTGATATTTCCTTATGCATTATAGAATTTTGGCTGAAAATTAGTAAATATGAAAATTAGGTTAACAAACGGTTTAATAAAAAGAGCATTGTAACATGAGATCTCATGAAGTTAGGGTATTTGTTTTTATAACATATGGAAATTATAACATGTGAACATTACTTCAAGTGGAATTATACGATCTGATATTATGCCATATATCACATTTGAATTAATATTTATTAAGTATAATATTCAGTTACTATAATATTCAAAATCTATCAGTTTTAAGTTTTGAAAAGTCCACCTTGTTTTGTGCATATTTTCAAAAACTGTTTTAATTAACATTATTGTTTGTGTTTTCTTCTTCTCTTTATACCTGCGTCAAATACCATTAACTGTTGTTGAATCGTTTGGGTTAGATTAGGTTAGAACAATGATATCAGATCCCCTCTATTTTAGTGTATCATTTTGGTAAGATAAGGTTACTACAGTATGACGTTTCCTGATATTTCCTTATGCATTATAGAATTTTGTCTGAAAATTAGTAAATATGAAAATTAGGTTAACGGTTTAATAAAAAGAGCATTGTAACATGAGATCTCATGAAGTTAGGGTATTTGTTTTTATAACATATGGAAATTATAACATGTGAACATTACTTCAAGTGGAATTATACGATCTGATATTATGCCATATATCACATTTGAATTAATATTTATTAAGTATAATATTCAGTTACTATAATATTCAAAATCTATCAGTTTTAAGTTTTGAAAAGTCCACCTTGTTTTGTGCATATTTTCAAAAACTGTTTTAATTAACATTATTGTTTGTGTTTTCTTCTTCTCTTTATACCTGCGTCAAATACCATTAACTGTTGTTCAATCGTTTGGGTTAGATTAGGTTAGAACAATGATATCAGATCCCCTCTATTTTAGTGTATCATTTTGGTTAGATAAGGTTACTACAGTATGACGTTTCCTGATATTTCCTTATGCATTATAGAATTTTGGCTAAAAATTAGTAAATATGAAAATTAGGTTAACAAACGGTTTAATAAAAAGAGCATTGTAACATGAGATCTCATGAAGTTAGGGTATTTGTTTTTATAACATATGGAAATTATATCATGTGAACATTACTTCAAGTGGAATTATACGATCTGATATTATGCCATATATTACACACCCTTTCAAAAGGCAACTACATTCGTTAGGGGGCGTTCAAGTATTACGTAACGCAATTTGGGGGGAGGGGGGGTCTTGCAAAACGTTACGATGCGTTACAGGGGCGGGAGGGGGTCTTTCTTACAAAACATTACGTAACATTTAAAATTAGGGAATTAAAACTCCCAATTTGACAAGCCTTTTCGTTCACGTTTACGGAGAATCTCTTGATTGTATTGGTCTTGTCGTCATTTTTATTTTGTTCTCGCAAGTTGGGAACCCTTTTCGTTTATATTTTACGGGGAATCCCTCGATTGTATTGTACGTCATTTAATGTTGTTTTCGTTGTCAGTTTTCGTTAGTGTTTATCCAGAAGCACATTGCTGTAGTCGGTGTTATTAAAGTGAGTTCATAGTGTTCATACTGTAATGTCCTCAAAAGGCTCTCATGTTGACTTACCAGCGCAACTATGTCAAAAAAGCCACAGATATTTGGCGGTTAAAGAAAAACTAAAGAAAAGTTAATAGAACATATAAATGATGTTATACGAGAGTTGAAGGTGAAGGCCACGAAGAAGAAAGCAACAATGCTTAGTTATTTTACACAGGTAATTTTACTGCTAAAATGTAATAATGACATAGCTTCAATGGCGCAATGTCTGTTACGCCATAACTTCCCGAGTTCTTAACCGATTTTAATATTTTTTGTGTGGAATTGAATCAACAGGCTTAGGATCAGATTGTGACGACCCGAATTTTGAAATTCACGAAAATTCCCATCGAAACAATTTTTTTTTTTTGGGCTTTACGCTCCGCTCCAATATATGGTGCCAGCGTAGCTTTATGCTTAGCGACTGCATCGCCTAGTAATATGTAATGCAAACTAGATTTTTCATAAAAGAACTGGTCATAAGTATTATATATATTTAGCTACCTATGAAAACATCAAGTACGCCAGCAATACTGAGGCCCAATGTCCCCTCGACTTCACATGCTCTTCAACAAAACCAGGTGAATCTGCTTGTATATGTGTATATTATTTTCTTTTTCATCGCATGTCTCAATAATACCTATTCTTAATTTATTTTCACTTGGTTTATAGGATTCGGATGTTGTAGCTTCATCCAATTATTCATCTCTTATGGAATCGATTGTCGGAGTCGCTGGACGAGAAAGCACTGCCGTCAAACGAAAGATGAGCGATACCAACGAAGAACGAAGTGAGAATACTGATGAGGAAACTGCGAAGACCCCATCTACGGAACTAAACACGATTTTGATTGTTTCGGACATCACTAAAAATGTTCCAAGTAAACCGGCTTAAGAAACTCTTATGAAGAAATTTGACCTACTGCAACAGAAAATAAATGTTCTTACTGAAGCCAGTGATGAAAGAGTCTGAGTGACTAGCAAACCCATGGACAGAGCAGCAGTAATTTCAATCAAATAGGTTTCTTGCATGATTTTTTTATTGTATTAATCGTTAAATCAAGTCATTTTTAATAAAAAATACTTTAAAACAATTTTTTGAAGAATTGATTTTTGTTAAAAAAAAATTTTTTCTTGGGTCAGTGCATCGTTAATCGTAATTTAAACAGCCGCCATTTTCTCGCGCTTTGAATGACGTCACATGACATGACTCGCCAAGTTACTATAGGTGAATCTACATACATTGTAATGATATATGTTGCCGGCAAACGCATGGCTTCATGTCATGTGACGTCACAATGGGAAAGCGCTCAGTTTGTTTTGAAATTTACTTTCGTTTATGCATAATTTAATACCGAAAAAAAAATATTTCTTAAAAAATAATAGAAATTATCGATTTTAACGAATGCCGTTAGTTTAATTCATATTTGAAGAATATTTAGAAAAAATATTAGATTTTTTAAAATTACCTGCAAGGAACCTATTGTTTTTTATAGATATAATTACTTGGTTAATAGTTGTTTTTTTTTTGTGAAGAAAACGATTTTATTTTGACTAAAATATTTAATTTCAGTCAGGTTTCTGTTTATTGCCAAAATTTGTTTATTGCATTGCCAAAGGTTAAAATAAATAAACAATCCTTACTAATATTATAAATCGGAAAGTGTGTTTGTTTGTTTGTTTGTTTGTTTGTTTGTTCCGCTTTCACGCCGTAACTACTGAACCGATTGCTTTGAAATTTTGCAGACGTAAAGAAAAAAGTCCGGATTAAATAATAGGGTACTTTTTATCCTGGAAAAATTGATATTCCCGAGGGAAAACAAAAATATTGTTTGCTTGATGGATTGCAGATGGCGCTGTGTGTCGTTTAAAACAAGGTAAAATATTGCAAACGAATATAAACATGAAAATTTAGAAGCTAAATGATACGATAATGAATCCCCGAAAATGAGGAATTCCCGAGGGATGACGTACAATTTGTTTTATCGTCTAAACTGTTTTTTTACATCTACTTATATGTTGCAAACGAATATGAACATGTAAATTTTTAAGCTAAATGATAAGATAATGAATCCCCGAAAATGAGGAATTCCCGAGGGATGACGTACAATTTGTTTTTCTAAACTGTTTTTTTATACATCTATTTATATGTTGCAAACGAATATGAATTCAATTTAAAAGACTACAATTTCCTCTAAGGGTTTCATTTGCCATAAATAAAGCACAAGGCCAAACTCTAAGGGTTGCTGGAGTACACTTGGAAAAACATGTAGCGTGTTCCCGGGTTTCCAGTGCAAAAAATCTGCATGTTTTTGCTCCACAAGGGAAAACATAATATAGTTTTGGTTTAACAACTAATTGTATCCAGCGTTACATCGCGCTTCTTAGATTTTTCCGTGGGAATGAGAAGTTTTCTTATAGTTGTGCTTTATACCGCAATATAACCGAACTCCACGCGGGCGAAGCCGCGGGCGGAAAGCTAGTAGTGTATAAAGCAATAATTTAAAAAAAAAATAAACAAAATACGCATGTATTGCGGGTTAAAATTTTTTTGTTTTATTTAGTATTACTACCGCAAAGTCGATTAAAACTATAACAAGGATATTTTAGCGACTATTTATATACTTTTGGGCATAAAATCACTTGAGTGTTACGTAACATTTAGGGAGGGGGAGGGGGGGGAACAGTAAAACGTTACGGCGCGTTACAAGGGGGGGGAGGGAGGGTCAAAAATCTTCAAAAATTGCGTTACGTAATACTTGAACGCTCCCTTAGTAGACACAAATCTTCATTGAGCCTGGGTAGTGGGTTAAGGTTCTGCGTTGTTTTTATCCATAGGAAAATCTTGTGTTTCAACAGCGCGACATTAATAGGCTGATGATAATAGTTAAGCTTGTGCGTGGGTTTGATTTTTATAGCATTTATATGATGATTTCTGGTCTCCCACCACTTATTTATCTCACTCCTCATTCTCTTGATTATTGAGGATAAACCTCTAACCAGTCAAGTAGACCGGGAAGGTGAATGAAGAGTCGCACATAATATATTCGTTATCCACGCTTTGGAGGAATATTCAAGAGGTTCTTTTAAGTTCTTTTATGTTCTTTTAAGAACAATAACAATGAAATAAAACACATTACTGATATGACCATTAACACTTCGTGGTATGCTAGACGCCTGATTTACGAGTTGAGTGGTCCACGTCCATTACATATCGGGGAATCTCGAACTCTACCATACCTTACAAATGGGTCAAATCCAGCTTAATTTAGTACTGGCGATACAAAATCTGTCATGGAAATAACCACTTCTAATTCTACTTATTCACATTGCGTATTACAAAAAGAATCTCTTAACTCCCAAACAAACCAGACACTTACTCATCGCATGCACATTCACGTAGCGTCTGAACTCTGTACCATGAACAAGTCCACAGGTGTTTTCAACTTAAACAAGCACGTAATACCTATTAAGGCATTGTAAAATTTATCGGAAATTAATTTTTAAACCAGTACTTTTCTGATTATATGTTAACCACAAAACTATAGCTGAGACAACGACCTTTTGGTTTCGTCACGCTATATCTCTTAATGAAAAGTTTTTGTCAGTTTCCTGTTGTTTCCGTCTTGTTATGGTCTTCACGTATTATTGTGTGTTTTGTATGTAAGCCAAAACACGATTTTCTTGCGATCGTTTTTTCTTTTTGCTATTTGCTTGCTTGATACTTACTTCTTTCTTCGAAACACCTATACAAGCTTGAAACCCTTCTTAGGTAGGAAACACTTACGATTCCTCGTTTTGCTGTTTTGAGGTGCATTTAAGAATTTCGCCATACCAAATCCCATGTTACGTTTGTATACGACCGATACAAAATCTATACGTCTGTAAAAATTCTTTTATAAATATAGGTAAACCCGGTAGTACGGAAATTAAGTAAATTAAGTTAACAAGAAGACCTTTAACTCTTCGACGCTTGTAAAAGGATACGTTGACTTTGTCGGTGGGTATAACAATACGTATTTTTCCATATACGTCTTTCATTGGACTTTACGACGATAAATTTATTGATATATTTATCTAACTTAGCTCGGTCAGTGACATTTACTTTAAAGTTCCTAACGGACATCTTTTTAATTAATTTATATTATTTTATCAAGCGATTTATGATCCTCATTTGATTATAAGAAATAATGTCTTTCGAATTGATTACTTCGTTTTTTATCTTATCTTCGCGAATACGTTTTAGCTATACATTAATTCTGACTGAAGCTTTTATCAAAAGTCTAATCGCTTAGAAACTAGTTAAAAGTCAACCGGATCTTTTAATAGAGAGTGTGGTGAATATTAATCGACCCGTACAATGAGTAACTGAGTAAGATATAATCTTTATTAAATTAGATTTTTGTTATTAATTACTAGAGTTAGTCTTATTCATTGCATCGTGTTTTAATACTTACAGAAAAATTAATAAAATATACGATTTTTCGATACGATTATTCATTAACATCAGAATCCAGTCTCTATGCTGAACTTGTATAATAGCTTCAATCGTTCTGAGTTTTCAGACTGCAAACAAAGAACAAGGTATTATTTTTTATTTACTGTAATGGCTATGTGAATTTATGTCAGGAGGTTTTCTATTAATATTTTTTTTTGTATTGAATCGCTTAACTACTAGTTTTTTACATCTAAAAAATTATCTTCCTGTTTACTGTAATAAGAGAGTGATGTATTTCTGGGTAGTTAATACTGACTACTTAATACTGACATTATGTCAGTATATATAATACTTAAAGTATTATTTTAACCTGTAAACACGACTCTTGAGAAGTAATTAAAACACCAGGTTTAAAAAAGAAATGATTTTTTGTAGTTAAAGCTATCTATTTTTGTCTGATTCTGAACGAATACTCCCAGCTTACTCTGAACCAGGTTGATGTACAACCGCACTTCAATCCATGAACAAACACTCTTTACTCAGTTAATACTGATATCCATAGGTTGGACTTTAAGCTGTAAATCAAATAGACATATTTGACAGTCTGGTATAGGTTGATATCCTACATGCAAAAACTTGGAAGAATAATTAATGTCTGTCTTCTGACTCTTATTTTATAAGGCATCCTCATCAATGGAATTGACAATTTTTTCCTAGACACTATCATGTACTCCTGTAACCCGTTATGCTAAGGGTACGACGAGTAGGAACAAGTCACGATGGGATGCATGCCGCTCACCATATTTTTAATTTATTCTAAAATATAATCCAGTTATTAAAAATTAATTGATATTGAAAAATACAATAAAATATTTTTTTTTGATGTTTTGATACTTTGTAACTTTTTAAACACACAGTTTTTCTCCTTTTTTTACTATAGTTTATATAAAAATACCGTGTATTTAAAAACATACAAAAAAGACATTTTAGGTTTAAAGAATTTATTCTCATAAGAACTTATATAAATACAGTTGATATAAGATATAAATTGATATAAGATATAAAATACGTGTGTAAAAAAAAAAACAACTACGCCTCCGAGCCCTCAGATGGGATTCGAACCCACGACCTTTCGCTATCCGGGCGACTGCTTTTAAATTTAATTTAAATTAAATTAAAAAAAAAAATTGAAAATTAAATTAAAAACATAAATACAGTTCACTTCAAATGAGACTTAGTTAATTAAAACATGCACTTTTATTATTATAAATGACCCAGCACAGCCACGAAACGATGAGAAAAAACAACAAATTTATATTTATAAAATAACATCGTGTAACATGATACCTGCTATGTTAACACATCAATTATTTGTATTTGTATTGAGGTTGCCGAGCACAAAACAACCATCATATTATAAATAAAGATAGAAAGAAACAAATAATGAACGATAGGAGGGTATCTTTTCGTATCGAACTCTGAGCGCACGGATTGTGTCAAATGAGTAAACCGGTTTTAATATAATTTTAATTTGTACTTTGTAATTATATTTTTATTTTTAAGATGTTGTTATCAACTAAAACAGGACAAATAATAACACAGGATTTTGTAACTATTAAAAAAAAATAATTAAATTATAGTAATATAAGTTATTAACGGGATTGTTACCATGTACCTTGTTTTTAGCGAGTTTCCGATATTTCGGCACTGTTGTAAGTGCCATGATCGCAGAGCAATCAGGTTCAGAACCAGATCCGAAAAACAAGGTACATGATAACAATCCCGTAAATAACTTATAATACTATTATGTTAGTGGCCATGAAAGTTTAAAACAATATATAATAATTAAATATTATAAAATATATGTTTGTTTTAAAAGAGTTCTAGTTGAGTAAGAAATAAATTAATTCTGAACATACAAGTCCGTTTTTCGATTTATAAAATTTCTTCAAAAATAACAGAGATTTTGTACAAGTTGAGATGTGAATGACCTTATCGCTATAAAGGAAGTTGCGGTTTCAAGTTATCCTTGGTCAAAAGATCAAGTTTATCGATATATATAATTGCTTTTTATTGTATCTAGAATCATATAAGGATGAAGTTTAATGGCGAAGCAGTAAGCGCATTCAGCCTTAGATAGCGGAGGTTGAGCAACTGTCGCAATGGCCGGTTATCAGATGGGTGAGAAAAACAGGAAGTTTATTGTATTTTTTTACATTCATAATGCCATAAGATTTAAAATACGACTATAAAAACAAGCATATCAGCACGTATGATGTTACTATACAGGTAGAATGAGGGCCTGGGGGCTCAGAGATGAGGTTTATTTTTGACGTGATAACGTCTTATAAATCGATGAACGCCCGCTACACGCACGAAAAAGCATGACTCATTGTCACGTTCCGCTTGATTCGAGCGTGCAAGCATGAGCGCGGAACAAGCGATAGAGAGGCACGATCGGCCTAAGCTTTCCACTTGTGACGCATCTATCTCTCTTCCTCTCCATCGGCCGATGCGTCCGAGTAGAAGAGAGACAGTGGCAGCACACAACCTATACGTGCAATGTTTTGTCAACTGTTTATAAAGTGAAGTGAGAAGTTAATATGGTTTCCATTGTTTATTACAATACAACAACAATTGCAGCGAAAAAGGAAATTAGGTAAATCTTGCAGTTTTAGATTTTGATTAGCTTATCTTTTGATTATCTGTAGAGTGCAGTAATACGATAGGTTTTGTTACAATTTTGACAAAAAAATATTATGACTCATATGAACGATCGTATGAAAATTCAACTGCTTTTATATAGCATTTAATGAAAAAAATGATCATGCGTAGCTATTAATGTTAGATAAAAAATTAATGTATTTGAATTAACGACTGCAAATAAATGTTAATTTATCGAAAAACTATCGAATAATTGTAATTTTTAATTAAGTCCTACTTTATATTATACAAAATAATGATAATTCAGTGGTTCATTCAATTCAAAAAAGTATGAAATTTTTCATCAATGTTTTCTTACGACGTTACCACGTAAAATTATCGTCCGTATACCGACTTAACAAACAGCCAATTGTTTTATAGACGTATTTCAAATTAATTATCTAGTGTTCTTATTTGCTTTGTTCTAAAGCAAGAGAAAATGGCTTCTTGGAAGCATCCCCTGTCTTTAACACCCGCTAACAACAGTGGTTGCAGCCGCGCCCAACTACCGCGACCGCGTGGCGTATGCACGTAAATAAAAATTCTTTATTCGCCTTAAGTAATAATGACCAATCGAATATTGTCTATACTAATAATTGTTGTATTTACAAGTAAGAAAAAGTTAGTTAGAAGAGGCAAGAGATGTTAAACTTAAGTTTTCAATTTTAGTATCTCCTATATGAAATTATAAATACAATGTTAGTGTTTCTTAATGAATAAATAGGAAATGAAGAAAAAACCTACAGTTCAAAGTGAAATAAAATAGCTTTAATGAATTAAATCATCAATTCCGCGAAACATCATATTGTATTTATAATTTTTTTTTTATATATTTTATGCATTTTCAATGCGATCTTATAAGATAAATTATTATAATAGAAAAATACTAGAAAAAATCGACTCGGGTCACAAGTGAATCTCAGGCGGGAATCGAACCCGCAACCTTTGGAAATCCGGTCCAATGCTCTCCCAATTGAGCTACCGAGCCTTGCGAACACTCGTCGAAATTTTCTAGTACATTCCTGATTTTACGCTGTAGGCCAGCGTTGTTTCATCAATGAGAGGAACATCCTCTCGTATTCGAAAGAAATATTTTTACAAATGTTTGGTCAATCGATTAAGATGAAACAGCCATGTTAGATTTATATTTTTTTTTATATATTTTATGCATTTTCAATGCGATCTTATAAGATAAATTATTATAATAGAAAAATACTAGAAAAAATCGACTCGGGTCACAAGTGAATCTCAGGCGGGAATCGAACCCGCAACCTTTGGAAATCCGGTCCAATGCTCTCCCAATTGAGCTACCGAGCCTTGCGAACACTCGTCGAAATTTTCTAGTACATTCCTGATTTTACGCTGTAGGCCAGCGTTGTTTCATCAATGAGAGGAACATCCTCTCGTATTCGAAAGAAACATTTTTACAAATGTTTGGTCAATCGATAAAGATGAAACAGCCATGTTAGATTTATAATTTTTTTTTATATATTTTATGCATTTTCAATGCGATCTTATAAGATAAATTATTATAATAGAAAAATACTAGAAAAAATCGACTCGGGTCACAAGTGAATCTCAGGCGGGAATCGAACCGGCAACCTTTGGAAATCCGGTCCAATGCTCTCCCAATTGAGCTACCGAGCCTTGCGAACACTCGTCGAAATTTTCTAGTACATTCCTGATTTTACGCTGTAGGCCAGCGTTGTTTCATCAATGAGAGGAACATCCTCTCGTATTCGAAAGAAATATTTTTACAAATGTTTGGTCAATCGATTAAGATGAAACAGCCATGTTAGATTTATATTTTTTTTTATATATTTTATGCATTTTCAATGCGATCTTATAAGATAAATTATTATAATAGAAAAATACTAGAAAAAATCGACTCGGGTCACAAGTGAATCTCAGGCGGGAATCGAACCCGCAACCTTTGGAAATCCGGTCCAATGCTCTCCCAATTGAGCTACCGAGCCTTGCGAACACTCGTCGAAATTTTCTAGTACATTCCTGATTTTACGCTGTAGGCCAGCGTTGTTTCATCAATGAGAGGAACATCCTCTCGTATTCGAAAGAAACATTTTTACAAATGTTTGGTCAATCGATAAAGATGAAACAGCCATGTTAGATTTATAAATTTTTTTTATATATTTTATGCATTTTCAATGCGATCTTATAAGATAAATTATTATAATAGAAAAATACTAGAAAAAATCGACTCGGGTCACAAGTGAATCTCAGGCGGGAATCGAACCCGCAACCTTTGGAAATCCGGTCCAATGCTCTCCCAATTGAGCTACCGAGCCTTGCGAACACTCGTCGAAATTTTCTAGTACATTCCTGATTTTACGCTGTAGGCCAGCGTTGTTTCATTAATGAGAGGAACATCCTCTCGTATTCGAAAGAAACATTTTTAACAAATGTTTGGTCAATCGATTAAGATGAAACAGCCATGTTAGATTTATAATTTTATTTTATATATTTTATGCATTTTCAATGCGATCTTATAAGATAAATTATTATAATAGAAAAATACTAGAAAAAATCGACTCGGGTCACAAGTGAATCTCAGGCGGGAATTGAACCCGCAACCTTTGGAAATCCGGTCCAATGCTCTCCCAATTGAGCTACCGAGCCTTGCGAACACTCGTCGAAATTTTCTAGTACATTCCTGATTTTACGCTGTAGGCCAGCGTTGTTTCATCAATGAGAGGAACATCCTCTCGTATTCGAAAGAAACATTTTTACAAATGTTTGGTCAATCGATTAAGATGAAACAGCCATGTTAGATTTATAATTTTTTTTTATATATTTTATGCATTTTCAATGCGATCTTATAAGATAAATTATTATAATAGAAAAATACTAGAAAAAATCGACTCGGGTCACAAGTGAATCTCAGGCGGGAATCGAACCCGCAACCTTTGGAAATCCGGTCCAATGCTCTCCCAATTGAGCTACCGAGCCTTGCGAACACTCGTCGAAATTTTCTAGTACATTCCTGATTTTACGCTGTAGGCCAGCGTTGTTTCATCAATGAGAGGAACATCCTCTCGTATTCGAAAGAAACATTTTTACAAATGTTTGGTCAATCGATTAAGATGAAACAGCCATGTTAGATTTATAATTTTTTTTTATATATTTTATGCATTTTCAATGCGATCTTATAAGATAAATTATTATAATAGAAAAATAATAGAAAAAATCGACTCGGGTCACAAGTGAATCTCAGGCGGGAATCAAACCCGCAACCTTTGGAAATCCGGTCCAATGCTCTCCCTATTGAGTTACCGAGCCTTGCGAACACTCGTCGAAATTTTCTAGTACATTCCTGATTTTACGCTGTAGGCCAGCGTTGTTTCATCAATGAGAGGAACATCCTCTCGTATTCGAAAGAAACATTTTTACAAATGTTTGGTCAATCGATTAAGATGAAACAGCCATGTTAGATTTATAATTTTTTTTATATATTTTATGCATTTTCAATGCGATCTTATAAGATAAATTATTATAATAGAAAAATACTAGAAAAAATCGACTCGGGTCACAAGTGAATCTCAGGCGGGAATCAAACCCGCAACCTTTGGAAATCCGGTCCAATGCTCTCCCTATTGAGTTACCGAGCCTTGCGAACACTCGCTTGCGATTCACTTGTGACCCGAGTCGATTTTTTCTAGTATTTTTCTATTATAATAATTTATCTTATAAGATCGCATTGAAAATGCATAAAATATACACTCGGCGTCAAAAAAATCGCACCTCTAAGAAAATCACGTTCAAATGGCATTAACTCTGGATATGCACATGCAGTCGTATTAATTATAATTTTATTTAAAAGGTTACTTAATTAACTTAATAAAAAAACATTATTTTTCATTATCAAATAAAACCTAAAGCAACAAATAAAGGGTCACAAAAATTCTAAGGAAATTTTGCTGCTCGGGAGAGTCGCGAGTTGCGCTAACTTTGTGGGTATAAAGAGGTCAACACGGGTTCAATGTGGGTCATTCGCTATTAAACCGTTGAAGGGGACACACGCACTGATTTTACTGAAGAAAGAACATCTGGAAAATGGACACTACAGCTGATGAGGCCGCTCAAGTGGTTGCACTACTGCAAGCAGGGGTGCGGCAGTGTGATGTCGCCCGGCAACTGAATCTGAGCCGTTTTTCGGTTCGTAGAGTCTACCAGCGCTTTTTAGAGACCGGTGGCTATATCCGGCGACATGGGTCCGGTAGACGTCGCTGCACTTCGGAAAGAGACGACCGGTTCGTTGTGTCGTACTCTTTGAGAAATCGCTTCTCAAACGCTGTTCAGCTGCAACAGGAGCTCCAGGCAGTTCGCAGACGCACCGTGAGTGTATCCACGGTTAGAAGAAGACTGAAGGAGAAGAACATAGCAGCCCGCAGAGCTGCTACAGGTCCAAAATTGACTGCAGCGCACCGACGAGCCCGCTTGCAGTTTGCTCGCGACCACGTCGATTGGACCATTGAGCAGTGGGGAGCTGTTCTCTTCTCAGACGAGACACGAGTGTGTCTTTTCTGCAACGACCGACGAAGAAGAGTATACCGGAGGCAGGGTGAACGTTTCGCTCAAGCCTGCATCCAGGAGACGGTGGAATATGGAGGCGGATCCTGCATGTTCTGGGGCGGTATGTCGGCTGCCGGCAAAACCGACCTGGTCTGCGTCTCCCGGACCGGAGGTGCTCGCGGACAAGGGTCGCTGACTGCGCGCCGCTATATCACAGAGATCCTGGATGTGCATGTGGTCCCTTTTGCCGAATCTTTTGGCGAGGGGTTCACATTAATGCACGACAACGCTCGCGCACACACTGCAGCCATCGTGAACGACTTCCTGCGGAGGTCCCAAATTCCTGTGATGCAGTGGCCAGCGAGAAGTCCTGATCTGAATCCGATAGAGCACCTCTGGGACCATCTTAAACGTAAGGTTCGATCTCGGGATCCGGCTCCTTCGACTCTAGAGGAACTCCAAACCGCGGTGATTGAAGAATGGGGTCTTATCCCTCAAGAAGAGCTCCTGAAGTTGGTGAGGTCTATGAGGGACCGTATGGAAGCCGTCATCAGGGCAAGGGGGGGGTAACACTAGATTTTGAGTTAATTTTAAGACACTTTTTGTACATTTTTTTTGTAAATTATCGATTATTAATTAGGACTTAATTAAGATTTTTTATTATTTTTCAAATTTTTATGCTTTTTGTATAATTTTAATTAAAAAAAAGATTGCACTTAATTGTTGTTTGATGCTCCTTTTTGTTACCTTTCTAATGATACCTAACACTATCCTCTATATAAGGTTTAGGAATTTTTGAATAAGATTTTTATAAGGTGCGATTTTTTTGACGCCGAGTTTATTAAAAAAAATTATAAATCTAACATGGCTGTTTCATCTTAATCGATTGACCAAACATTTGTAAAAATGTTTCTTTCGAATACGAGAGGATGTTCCTCTCATTGATGAAACAACGCTGGCCTACAGCGTAAAATCAGGAATGTACTAGAAAATTTCGACGAGTGTTCGCAAGGCTCGGTAGCTCAATTGGGAGAGCATTGGACCGGATTTCCAAAGGTTGCGGGTTCGATTCCCGCCTGATATTCACTTGTGACCCGAGTCGATTTTTTCTAGTATTTTTCTATTATAATAATTTATCTTATAAGATCGCATCTAACATGGCTGTTTCATCTTAATCGATTGACCAAACATTTGTAAAAATGTTTCTTTCGAATACGAGAGGATGTTCCTCTCATTGATGAAACAACGCTGGCCTACAGCGTAAAATCAGGAATGTACTAGAAAATTTCGACGAGTGTTCGCAAGGCTCGGTAGCTCAATTGGGAGAGCATTGGACCGGATTTCCAAAGGTTGCGGGTTCGATTCCCGCCTGAGATTCACTTGTGACCCGAGTCGATTTTTTCTAGTATTTTTCTATTATAATAATTTATCTTATAAGATCGCATTGAAAATGCATAAAATATATAAAAAAAAATTATAAATCTAACATGGCTGTTTCATCTTAATCGATTGACCAAACATTTGTAAAAATGTTTCTTTCGAATACGAGAGGATGTTCCTCTCATTGATGAAACAACGCTGGCCTACAGCGTAAAATCAGGAATGTACTAGAAAATTTCGACGAGTGTTCGCAAGGCTCGGTAGCTCAATTGGGAGAGCATTGGACCGGATTTCCAAAGGTTGCGGGTTCGATTCCCGCCTGAGATTCACTTGTGACCCGAGTCGATTTTTTCTAGTATTTTTCTATTATAATAATTTATCTTATAAGATCGCATTGAAAATGCATAAAATATATAAAAAAAAATTATAAATCTAACATGGCTGTTTCATCTTAATCGATTGACCAAACATTTGTAAAAATGTTTCTTTCGAATACGAGAGGATGTTCCTCTCATTGATGAAACAACGCTAGCCTACAGCGTAAAATCAGGAATGTACTAGAAAATTTCGACGAGTGTTCGCAAGGCTCGGTAGCTCAATTGGGAGAGCATTGGACCGGATTTCCAAAGGTTGCGGGTTCGATTCCCGCCTGAGATTCACTTGTGACCCGAGTCGATTTTTTCTAGTATTTTTCTATTATAATAATTTATCTTATAAGATCGCATTGAAAATGCATAAAATATATAAAAAAAATTATAAATCTAACATGGCTGTTTCATCTTAATCGATTGACCAAACATTTGTAAAAATGTTTCTTTCGAATACGAGAGGATGTTCCTCTCATTGATGAAACAACGCTGGCCTACAGCGTAAAATCAGGAATGTACTAGAAAATTTCGACGAGTGTTCGCAAGGCTCGGTAGCTCAATTGGGAGAGCATTGGACCGGATTTCCAAAGGTTGCGGGTTCGATTCCCGCCTGAGATTCACTTGTGACCCGAGTCGATTTTTTCTAGTATTTTTCTATTATAATAATTTATCTTATAAGATCGCATTGAAAATGCATAAAATATATAAAAAAAAATTATAAATCTAACATGGCTGTTTCATCTTAATCGATTGACCAAACATTTGTAAAAATGTTTCTTTCGAATACGAGAGGATGTTCCTCTCATTGATGAAACAACGCTGGCCTACAGCGTAAAATCAGGAATGTACTAGAAAATTTCGACGAGTGTTCGCAAGGCTCGGTAGCTCAATTGGGAGAGCATTGGACCGGATTTCCAAAGGTTGCGGGTTCGATTCCCGCCTGAGATTCACTTGTGACCCGAGTCGATTTTTTCTAGTATTTTTCTATTATAATAATTTATCTTATAAGATCGCATTGAAAATGCATAAAATATATAAAAAAAAATTATAAATCTAACATGGCTGTTTCATCTTAATCGATTGACCAAACATTTGTAAAAATATTTCTTTCGAATACGAGAGGATGTTCCTCTCATTGATGAAACAACGCTGGCCTACAGCGTAAAATCAGGAATGTACTAGAAAATTTCGACGAGTGTTCGCAAGGCTCGGTAGCTCAATTGGGAGAGCATTGGACCGGATTTCCAAAGGTTGCGGGTTCAATTCCCGCCTGAGATTCACTTGTGACCCGAGTCGATTTTTTCTAGTATTTTTCTATTATAATAATTTATCTTATAAGATCGCATTGAAAATGCATAAAATATATAAAAAAAAATTATAAATCTAACATGGCTGTTTCATCTTAATCGATTGACCAAACATTTGTAAAAATGTTTCTTTCGAATACGAGAGGATGTTCCTCTCATTGATGAAACAACGCTGGCCTACAGCGTAAAATCAGGAATGTACTAGAAAATTTCGACGAGTGTTCGCAAGGCTCGGTAGCTCAATTGGGAGAGCATTGGACCGGATTTCCAAAGGTTGCGGGTTCGATTCCCGCCTGAGATTCACTTGTGACCTGAGTCGATTTTTTCTAGTATTTTTCTATTATAATAATTTATCTTATAAGATCGCATTGAAAATGCATAAAATATATAAAAAAAAATTATAAATCTAACATGGCTGTTTCATCTTTATCGATTGACCAAACATTTGTAAAAATGTTTCTTTCGAATACGAGAGGATGTTCCTCTCATTGATGAAACAACGCTGGCCTACAGCGTAAAATCAGGAATGTACTATAAAATTTCGACGAGTGTTCGCAAGGCTCGGTAGCTCAATTGGGAGAGCATTGGACCGAATTTCCAAAGGTTGCGGGTTCGATTCCCGCCTGAGATTCACTTGTGACCCGAGTCGATTTTTTGTATTATTTTTCTATTATAATAATTTATCTTATTAGATCGCATTGAAAATGCATAAAATATATAAAAAAATATATAAATCTAACATGGCTGTTTCATCTTAATCGATTGACCAAACATTTGTAAAAATGTTTCTTTCGAATACGAGAGGATGTTCCTCTCATTGATGAAACAACGCTGGCCTACAGCGTAAAATCAGGAATGTACTAGAAAATTTCGACGAGTGTTCGCAAGGCTCGGTAGCTCAATTGGGAGAGCATTGGACCGGATTTCCAAAGGTTGCGGGTTCGATTCCCGCCTGAGATTCACTTGTGACCCGAGTCGATTTTTTCTAGTATTTTTCTATTATAATAATTTATCTTATAAGATCGCATTGAAAATGCATAAAATATATAAAAAAAAATTATAAATCTAACATGGCTGTTTCATCTTAATCGATTGACCAAACATTTGTAAAAATGTTTCTTTCGAATACGAGAGGATGTTCCTCTCATTGATGAAACAACGCTGGCCTACAGCGTAAAATCAGGAATGTACTAGAAAATTTCGACGAGTGTTCGCAAGGCTCGGTAGCTCAATTGGGAGAGCATTGGACCGGATTTCCAAAGGTTGCGGGTTCGATTCCCGCCTGAGATTCACTTGTGACCCGAGTCGATTTTTTCTAGTATTTTTCTATTATAATAATTTATCATATTGTATTTCAAAATATCTTAAAAAATATTAGGTACAGTAAAAACGTCGCACAGTACGTTTTCGATTGATATTGAATTCTATGCTTCGGAATTTAAGCTGAATTAAGAGAAATTTGTTACTCTTGTACAGGTTGAAGTGCTGTTGGTTATACATTATGTATTTAGGTCCGGTTCGTGTTAGTTTGAGGTCGGCGTAAAAACCTAAGGATCATATTTGCTCTCCTTTTGTTCAACTTATTACATTACAGGCAACAAAAACGATCGTGACTCATTAGTGAACTTTTGTGTACAAATCCGGTACTCTCCACTTGGTGTTTATTGATCAGAAGTTTGGATAAAACCAACCTTAAAAATTTGTTTCAAAAAATTTATTAGTTAAAATGTAAGTAAACAGAATGCTAGGAGTCAGCTATAAATGTACTTGTAACCCTTCTGGGTAGCTCGCTTCATCGTAGATCCTATCTTGGTCCTGTATTCTGTAATGGCATAAATTTTTGTAATTTAAAGCATCATTTGAGCTGAAAGAAATAAGAAGCTTGTAAGTATCAGAAATGAGGAGCTCGATGACATAGTTACCGCTTACAGACACAGCCTACGGTTATAGAGATTCAGCATCTTTTGCAAGATCCGGTTTTGAGATGGGTGGCCAAATTTATTATCTCGTGTTTCGACATGATTCTGATGTTTTATAATTTTTATATATTTTATGCATTTTTCAATTCGATCTTGTAAGATAAATTATTATAATAGAAAAATACAAGAAAAATTCGACTCGGCTCCCAAGTGAATTCTCAGGCAGGAATCGAACCCGCAACCTTTGGAAATCCGGTCCAATGCTCTCCCAATTGAGCTACCGAGCTTTGTGAACACTCGTCGAAATTTTCTAGTACCTTTCTGATTTTACGCTGTAGGCCAGCGTAGTTTCATCAATGAGAGGAACATCCTCTCGTATTTGAAAGAAACATGATTCAGTTGACACGTTAAGGCATTGGGCCTGGCTACATCTGCAATAATTAACAACCATCAATCAGCACTGAAGTGGTTATGGCCCAATCGCCAATGGTAAGACTTCGTCAGTATTATGTACTCGTACATCTGTTATAAATACAAAATAATCATCATAAATTATAACCAACTTTTAGGGAGTCATCTCATGATTTAGTGACAAACAAGCATCCAAAGTAAAAATATATTTGAACTTTTTGAACAGTCTAATACAAATGAGTAGTAAAAATGTACAAATTTAATTTAACTTATATTTATATTTCGTTCTATTCATTACGGGTCACTTAGCGAGTTTCTTATGCTTTTGTGTATTAAATCCTAAAATTTAATAAATTTCTTCAAGTAGCAAGTGTTTTAAATTTTATTGTACCTATAGAGACGCATGTGCAAAATAACCATGTGAATGACATGAAACAAAGGCGCGATAGTAAGTCTCCTGTGTGTGTGTACTTTTAAAGAGCCCAAATACTATATCATATTTGGTAAAGTACAAATTCTTGCTAAAGAGTAGAGGTTTGTTCCCAGAGTGCTACGCAAGGCTATTCATATCACATCACATTAATATCAATTTGAAATTGATTAATAAAACCTTCTAAATATGATTAATCATGAAGATTCACTTTATCAACTGCTTGATAAAAGATTCTACTTACATTGTTAATTGTATCTCTACTTAAGTAACTGTTTCTAAAAGGAACATAATCAAACTATAGTGAATAAACCGATGTGGACCCACTCGTAACACAAACATTTAATGTTTGTGTTACTGTTACCCCCTATCACTAAGGGTTAACTGGAATTTCAATAAAGTGTTTATAGCTCTGTTAATATTGTTTAAAAAAACAGATACTAACTTGATTTCGTATAGATGAATTAATTTTCACCGCGAATACCATTGCTATAATTTCCTTTCCTAATCCAAGCGTACACAATTTTCCGTAGCCGCTTTTGATGAATTTCTTTTTAAAATCTTTTATTTATAGTCGCATTATAATTTATTGCAAATCTAAACCGAGTTTTTGATTTATCAAACAAGGATGATGAAATTGAATTCATCGAGGACAAAGCCATGAGAATCAGATAGTAAAAAAGGGAAAAAAAATATTGACACGGTGGTTATCATTTTTGTTATTTTGTTTTTGCTTATATTGAAATCAATATATAGCAAAAACCAAACGTGACTTTAGTCTTATGTTTTATTATTTTTCATACAGCGATCACACATCAGTACAATCATGAAAAGCTTTCGCAAGTTATATAGATCGTAAATTAAGTGACGTCATTCAATATTACGTAGACGTAACGTAAGGTTGGCAAATAAAATAATGATTTAATTTATGACATGCAAAATTTTATTGTACATCCACAATTTTTATACAGGTATTCACAATAAGGCCATTTTGCACACATCGAATGTTTAGACCTAAAACACGTTTATTTGCGTCAGATAGTTCGATTTAATACAAATGGATTTATGTTGAATGGACTCATTTTATAGCTTAAGCGAATGGCTACTTCGTGTTGACCTGCCTAGGATTTTTTATTGTAAATTATTACCTTAATTTATAATGTTTGTCGCTTTGCTTAGGTACCTCCATAAAAACTATTGCACTGTATTTTTTGACTTTGAATAGAAAAGGGTAAATAAAGTATTAATATATTGTAATACTTATTCAAAAATTTTATTCATTTTCTTATTAATGTGGACTGTTTAATATATATGTGTTTAGTTAATATAAATAACTTTATCATCAGAATTAACTGCTAAAAACTTCACACTTGAAATGGAATTGTTTATTTCTGTTTTATCTTAAATATCATTATAATCAAAGAAGGGTATGTAGCTATGAATTTGCCAATGGTATGGGTATTTTCTTAAAATTTTACGTTTTACACTAGATGATCCTTATCAACTAATGATGATGTGTTTTATTGATCGTTATCTAGGCATATACAGCATATACAAAAAGAAACTAAAAGGAAAATATGTTTAAAAAATTACCAAGTACCAAAGCATCAATTGCAGGAACTATGCAACACTATTTTCAAGATCAATGAATTTTAAATTGAATGTTTGTTTAAACACCTTTAAATAGATTCCATCGATCACCTTATAGGAGTTATGCGTTATATAATAGTGCGTGGGAAACAAATTGTCAGTTTTGTCGATAAGAACCGGTTATTCTGAATGCGTTAAAATGCGTTTTGCTTCTGCCATTAGTTGTGCTGATTTCGAAAGGGTTATTTAGTAGCTCTGGGTGGTTTAGGACTACAGAATTAGTTTAAATGTATGAAAATCATAAAAGCCGTTGAATGAATGTTACCACATTTCTGATGAAACATAGGGTCGAATTAAAACTATTAATAATTTTAGTGATTTACTCAAGTAAATTCGTGCTTGTGGAAATGACATTCCGTTCAAGAACATCGGCTCTCTTTGAAGCATCCAAACAAACCGTATAATTAATTCACAATGGTCGTCGTCTATACAGCAAATGTGAGATAATGTATTCTTTCCTCGTACTATGAATTAAGCAATACTTTCAATGTCATTGCTAACGGGTGCGTGTCGTAAGTATCCATCATAGTGCGAGTATACAAACGATAAACGGAGGGAAATGAGCAATGGATTTTTTGACGTCCGATATTAGACTCATCGAACTTAAGGAGATCAATGATGTTGTATCATAATGTTAGGCACAATAGTTAGGTCACATACTACCATGTTTTTATTAAATAGCCATGCCCTAATCAATCAACAGCTATAGTCCGTTCGCTGCTGATGCCAAGCCACAAATCTTTATCCTAGGTCTACATCCAGCCGCGTCCTGCAGCCCACTTAAGTCATCAGTTCGTTGAGTCGCATGGCGTTCCACACTACGTTTGCCCAAACCCGCTTTCCAACGATTGTTGGTTCTAAAGTAGAGTGCCAGATTCTCATTGTCCCTAAGATTAACGCTTCTTTTAACTTCATTTCCTCGGGATGAATCCTCAACTGAGTTTTCAGATTCAGCATGTGTCATACTTGAATTATTTTTTAGAGTGGCAGTATATATCGTATTTTCGAAAACAGTTATCAATATTTGGTCTGCTGTATCAACTTGAGAAATACAGGATCTTAATTGCAGTCTGTGTGATAAGAGTTTCTATAATAGCGCTATCTATTCCATTCCATTTTCACTTTAGACTCACTAACAAAATCGCCTCAAGCATTTTGATATAAGATTGATAGCTACCAGTATATGAACAAAACGGAATGTTTAGTATGGTACATTAGCCCTTTAAGAAGAGTTTCTGTATCGAGCTCATAAACAAGTCTGGCATTCCCTTGTCTTACGCTTTAATTTTGATTTTATGGTATGCCGTTTCAATCGCAAATCTTACAATTTTTAAACCCTGACGTAAAAAGAGGGGTATTATAAGTTAGACTGTTATGTTTGTGTGTGTCTGTCTATGTATCTGTTTGCGGCGCCGCCGTTGCTAGTTTATAGCAGGCTTTCTAACGGTGGTTCTTAGACTTGTTTGATAAAAACCACCGATTCAGCCCTTTCAAGGTTATCAGCTCTTTCGTCTTGATCTTGGATGCAGAATAGGTATGAATAAACTGATCGCTCTCACTTAGACACTAGTCGTGTATAGACTATAAATTATGTACGGTTGTTCTGTGACATGTTATTTAATGTTGTATTTTTTTAAAATTAATTGATATTATTTAACGTTTTCCTAATTTTTTTGTTATTAATTCCAGGTCTGGTAATTGTAATCTGTTCTATTGCTTTCGTTTTATTGACATGTTTTTAAATAACCTTGTTTATTATGAAATTATTGCTTAGAAAATTCTTGTAATTGTTCATAATTAAACTCAAAATTGAATATTTGCACTTCGACATCACGATAGAATATGTTGGAAAATAGTTATTGAAATCATTTTGTAACCATATTCAAGCAAATAAATATATCTTGTATTATCTTATGTATATCAAAGAACTTTATAAAACACAATGTAAAAGTTCGCTCTTTTTTTTGCGTTGGAGGTATTCATTTGTTTGTATCGCGCCAAACATGATAATCATGTTTAAAAAAAAACAATCTTAATTTTTGAATAGAAGAATTTTATTACTTTAAGCTGTTCTGCAGTCGCGGCTTTATCTTACATAACGGATCGTGTTTAAGGAATCACTTTAGGATTATCGAAAGTTATATATGTTACAAGAACTTACAGTTATTTTCTCCGTTATAAAAAACATTGATATCAGTGGACTAAACTGTTTATATTTAATTCTAATATTTTATATTTCCTTGAATATATACAATATTTTTTAACGAAATGAGCTATATTTTATTCCACGAAATGAAACGAGTACTTAACAATAGAAAAATGAATTTTAAACCTGAATAAATACCGAGGATGGACAAAGCAATGACTAATTCCTTTCGAAATCGGGCACAGCTAATGGCAGATGCAAAATATTGTGTGGCAGCTCCTAACGCAATGCAGTCATTAACGCATGAAAAATGACAGAAAAATTTACTTATGAAATTGACCTTCACGACTATCACTAAAACAAAAAAAGATAAAAACCCTGTTCTATTTGCGGCGTTATGCTTATTGAAACTATTTCTGAATTCACCGTATAAAATTGCTGTTGTTATTAATTTAAAAAAGTACATACAAAATAAACAAACAGCTGATAAATTACTTTAACTATATAAAGTAATAAAAATCTATTTTTTTCCAATAACGAATACTATCATAAGCATGGATTTGTATGTAGTGGTAATAACCACAAAAACGCGTAATAATAAAATAGAAATTAATAATCATTGTCATTAAATGAAGCAATTAAACTTCGTCATGATTAAATAAAAACTTGAACGCGTATCCGGATCCAGTAAAGTGTTTTTCGTTACAATAAGAGAAATCGAATGATTAATATCCATATTTCTACGAAGTGTTGTTGCTTAGCTTACCTGCATAATCCCAAATGCGATAGATACGGTATACAACAATATATACAACTCAAGAATTATGAGTCGAAAGAACACCGATCAAAATGGCTAAACAAAAAAGACTTTTAAATGTGTAAAAACTGTATAATGTCATAGATACTAATCACTAAATTTTAAACAATACATCGTTTCGGTCTAAGGTTGTCAAAAAGCAGGTTTGATTAGAAAAAAAAACCAAAAAAGATCGAAACCAAATACCGTTTTCCGTCCTTTATTTAACATATTCAGTATAATACAGGTAATATTCCTAAAAAATAGTGTATGTTTTAGCTTTTTGTTTTATGTTTTTACGGAAAACACGATAACCAAGGTATATCATATTTTCTTAATTGATTTTGTGAGATACTATTTCTTGTAAATTGTTTGAGCGAAGTTCTATTTTAAGTTATATACTTATGGTCACATACATAAGTATAAATTAAAACAGGATTACAATGACATTTTCTATATTTTGGTATTTTAGTAACGATGGGTCATTAAACTGAGCCATCGTCTAATGCTCATTTAAGGTCGATTAGGGCAACTTTTAGCACTAGAATGCGCCCACAAAACCTCGACAGAATAAAGAGTACATTGCAGTGATTTTAGTTCTTCAGTATACTCGGTCTACCGCGGAGCGAATCCTTTAGTATCTCACAACATAACTCAAATCACCAACAAAGGATTTTCAATGGGTGAACAGAAAAGATAGGATAGTTTGTGTGCTGTTGACTGTACTTACCTCTATATAATTCATCCTATTCAGTTGAATAGGTTGAATAGGACTGGTAGTTACCAATCGCAAAACAAGCATTGCCAATACTTACTTACTCGTCTGTGACCTCATATTGTGTCAAAACTCACACTACCTACTACTCTTCGATTATTAGCGAAGCAGTAAATTTTACTGTTATTCTGACATCAAATATGTATTGTGCAGCGTAAAATATGTTGTTGCTTTGGCAAACACTATTATATTATTGTTACGGTCACAGGTTTTATTACTACTACTTTGGAATAAAATAAAGTCACATAAATGTGGTACAATGAAACGTATCGGTATGGTATATTTCAAGTGGAAATCGAACACATGCCCATCTTGTTAAACATTTTATTTCCTTTTTTTTTGAGTTCGTAACGTCAAAAATCCAAAAGTAAAGGGTAATTGTTTTTTTAACAGACAGACAATGGTAAAAGAAATTATGCACATAACCAGTAATAACTTTAATTCGTGTAATGAATTTAGAATCTGGGCTATATTTTTAATAAAACAAAACAAAATCAGTTTATTGGTATAACGAAATTGTTGATTTGATACTTTGTAACTTTTTAAATACATGCTTTTTTATTTTAAACCATCAATTAAATGCACAAATTTTAGCAACGAGGGATCGCATAAATACATTAAAAAGGTACCTAAGTAAGAAAACAACACAAAAAATATATCGGCATATGTCATTGTTACCATGGACCTACATATAATCGGGAGGAACCGGCCCTGGGTTGAGTTCCAGAACTCGTATTCATCATATTTGTCGCTTCAGGAAGCGACAGATGTTAATATGATGAATACAAATATTTGTACCTGAGCCCTTGAGTATTAATATTAATAACCGAACACTTACAGGACTTATTCTAGGGTATCTATGCTAATTGGTCTAAATGTAAGAAAAAAAGAAATTAATGTTGATAAATTCACAATTATTTACATTTTGAATTTACTCTGTTATTCATTTGACAAAATCTAGAACAACAAACAACGATTACAATTAATACGAGATTTTGGTATCTATGCCACTGTCTATATTACTTTCTGATTGTTTAGATACTGGTTTAAGGTTTTTAGTTCAGTAGCAACAGTTGCATAAGGTTCAGATCCTGTTCTGCTTAAAACCATAACTATTTCGGTTATATGATTAAATGTTATATAATCTTCCCACAGATATAGAAACCGCCATTAACATAAAAAGATTATTGAAATATGCTGTGGAAGCACCATTGCGTCCATTTATAAAACCCATATTTTATATTGTATTTATGTTAAATAATAAAATAAAGGAATTGTTTGTCTGGACAACACGTCATCTCTTTTTCTCTCATCTCCTTTTTATGATTCTATTATTTCTGCACATGAAGTTGTGGTAAGGTTTGATTTTTTATTAAGATCACCTCTTTGGAAGAGAAATGCATTGACTACTTTTTAATTTTAAACTGTGTTCGTCATGGGTTGGTATTTGATGGCTTAGAAAACTCGTAAATAATTTAAATTGCTTTTGATGTAAGACTATCCAAAAAAAGTCTTTGAAAATATGGAAGTTTATATGCTATCCGTTCATGTCTAAATCAGAATAGGTGAGCGCTTTTACACAAAATTAGTCCAAAGTCAATAGCTTAAAAATGTTTGATCCTAAAGTATGTATATATAGCTGACCCGGCCACGCATTGTTCTGGCTCAGTTATTATAATTTGCAATATTTTTTATTATAAATAAAAATGAAACCTATCATATGCCTTATTTATTTTCTTTATTTATGGCTTTTACAATTTGTGCATTTAGCCAATGTCAAGTAAGTATAATCTTTCTTCTATGTTCTTGGGTAATTTCCTAGGTTTCAGTAAAGAAGTGGGGTTTTACTGAAACCTCCTCGTGGCCTTCTTGAGAGAGCGCGAAAAGACACCTTCCAATCTGTTTTGTTTCACTTGTCAACACTCATGCATATTCAGAAACACTCAGTGGTAAATAACCCGCCATTATTACCCACTTATATCAACCACAACACAAAATTTAACAAGAAAATCAAAACCATTAAAGTGACGCTTCGCGCTCCCGCCAAAAAAACCCCATCCTATAAGTCAGAACAAATCCAGGAAAATGAAAAATGGATCATCAAAATCGGTCATCAAAATTGTGAAAGGATTTTTTTATATATAAAGATAGATAATTATACTTTAGAGAATAATGTATATGAAAATATCTCTATTAAGAGAAAATGAGATAAATGTAAGCGTATTTCTACCATCGAAATATCGTCAATCGGAGATATAGGATAACGTGTACAAGTACATGTACTTACACATTGACCGTGACACAAGACGTGTGACCGCGACTGGTTCACACTCACCCACATTATTTTTGATGTTATAGGGTCATCGATATTCACCAGAGCACCCGTTCAGACTACAAAAAGGTTTCCCTTTGCTGGATTTTTAAAGCAAAAAGGAAAATTCCCTTTGCTTTAAATAGGTTCCACTTAAGGAGAATTATTTAATAGGGCTCAGTTTATATATAACACCTTAAAAATGGAGAACAATTCACTTATGCAGGCAAAAATACATATATTTAAATGTAATGCTTGGTTTAAAGGCTATTGTATGTTGTAATGTTTCCTTGTTTTGATTTAAAAAATTAGAGAAACGTTTAAACAAAGTATGAACTACTATTAGATTGCTTTGGTCTGTAATTGAGTCACTCTCTTTATTTATTAATACGTGTTTGTTTCGTTCGTAGTGTTTGCTTTATTGGAGATCATTCTGATAACATCGTTTCGTTTAAAGAAATTAGCGAGCAGAAACTGTTTAACGTGTCATTACCTATTTTATGGTTTAGTTTTCCCAGGTTTAACTTGGCCCAGGATTCTTATATTTAGACTTGTATTGTTGTATTGTATTACAATTTTTCTATTCTTACATGATTATAAACCCTGCCAAAACATTTACTAACTCAAATTATATGCACCTAACGTTAGTAATTCACAGGATACTTGTGTAAAGATTAAAAAAATATTATGTAAAGTTTAACATTTTTTTTTATGAACCTTTATTATTATATATTAACTGTTTTTAAACCGCATAATATTGTTTAAGTATATTTTGTTTAAATAAACGATACCATTCTATATAAGTTTAATAATCACGAAGTTAACAACTTATTGTGAAAAATAAGTAATGAATCTGTTACTTAAGTTTTAAACTACAATAAAATAAATTTTCAAATAAATGCCTTTCTAATGAGTCCTTTATTTCTTTATGGAGAATTTCTGATTTTTCTTAATACGGCCACCATTAACTCGGTTACCATATTAAGAAAAAAATATCGGAAAAGATAACAGCTTTCCATTATAGGTTATGTCATCATGTCATTAGATGATGAACTTTTATATCAATAAACGGACATGTGCTACTTGGGCACGATGAATTCAATCCCAAAACAAAAGCCTAAAAATGTTTCATTCGGTCATATATAAACCGACCAATATTTACATTTACATTTCTATTAATAGAAAATTAGATATGTAAGCAAAGAATTTGTATCATAATATCAACAAAAATAATAAAAATGATTACGTGGAGACTTCATTTGTCTTTTTATAAACGATTGCTGTTTTTTTTTTAATATAGGATACTTTTAATATTGATAATGTGGAATTTACATGACCTGACCTTGACTAGTATTGACCTTGCAGAAAAAAAAATATGGTAAGTTAATGAATAAGTAGTGACAGTTCATTTGCGTGCATGTAGCGATAGGCTTTTGTTTAAAACAATAGTCAGAATTATATTCACATTTTGTCATAATTCATTTCTGCCATTAATAAATTATTGTTTCCTTACTTAAAAGAAATAATGATATTCAAATAATGATTCTGTGAACATAACTCAAAAAATCAGCATTAAACAGAATCTCGACAATATAAGAAATTAATATAATACCATACAATTAAACAAGTGCTTAATTTTAAATTAATAATATAACTATTATCATTATATCAAAATGATTAGAGTAAATACTATGTGAATAATACTATGTGTCATTCAAGGGATATGCTAAAAAATATAATAATCTTCATCTAAGTAATAAATATTCTAACATCTATGATCTCTTTTGCTGTCTGTTATCGACTTCGCGATGTTGGTTTACTCATTGAATTGCTCTTTAAGATGCAACGTCTGCAGAATGTTTGCATCTGTAATCGTAGTACATTCGACCTTTCTAATTTCCGTTCTAAACTGACTCCCTGTTTGCCAGCACAGGGACTCTGTACTCTATAATATTCTTGCCCATTTCTCCATTTTAGAAATGGTTTTTTCTTCCGTTCCTCAACCTCGCATTGCACTTTGCGGTATTCTTTCAACCTACAAACGTTTCGATACTCTTACAATTTCTCCTCCTACTCGTTTACTGTCCATGCTGTGCTATTATGGTACTCACTTCCTGAAGGAATCAGAAAAACTTTAGCGTGGGACTTTAGCGATCAAGGTTGAAGTTATATTAAATCTTCTACTTCTTATTAATTTAAAATAAATATATCCTTATATAAATTCTCCTTTTCTTCTTTAACGATTGCCTGAAAAAGACTGTTATTCAGCATTAAGTCCGGCTAACAGTACTTTCTTCTTTGTGAATGATTTTTCCCTGTCAAGATCTATTTTTAATCTTTAAAACTATACCGTTTTCTCAATATAAAATCAAATATTGGATAATTAAGAGTAGTAAAGAAAAGTAAAAAGTTCATAGATATATAATATATTTACTACTCTATATAATATGTGAGCTTATTTCTTTTGTTTATTTTTATCTTTAAACTCATATGACTGCAAAGGGTTACATAACTCGTGTAGAGTAATATAACTCATCCATAGACATACATACAAAGCGGATCCAATGATGTGAACCCTTTTATGATAACCTGGTTCTTATCTTATATTATAAATAAATAGATTTTGTAAGTTTTTATGGAAAGGGTAATTTGGGGAATCACTAGATTTATTAAAAAAAATACTCAATATTTGAAAAGTATATAATTTCTAATGAATAAAGCCTATATATTATGTACACATTTTCTTTGAATAAAGTAATTATAGCATTTGGATTCAATCAAATTCCCACCTGATGGTATTTTGTAAATACAGGTGGGTTCGAGACAAAAAAAATAGTATTTGATCGAATCAGGCGTTACTTGGCAGAAGTCCATATCCATTATTAAAATAAAAATATGTAGCTTACTTCCGCAAAATTTTTCGCAAAACAAAAGTTTTGCGGAAGTAAGCTACATACTTAATAACAAAAAAAATTATTAATTTCAAAAGCGCCATTTTTTTTTTTTAATCATTATCTCCAGATTAACGGATAGCTCGAATGAAAGCGATCAAATAAATAAACTTTTTTGTTTTCTTATATTTTTTAAAAACGTTTTTATTAGGAGGTAGATAATTTAGTTTACTTCCTATTATAAACGTATTAAGGAACTGACATTTATAGTTTGATAATTCTTTCCAATAATAAAGTCATTACATCATCGAGCTATTGTCAGTCCTCCAACTCACACAGTATCCACATAGGTCCGCTTCCATAAACCTTCCTTACATGGAAGGAGGCCGTTGGTTTTCCCAATCATCTCCTACACATTATCGCATAAGTTTTCCCTCTCATGTGTACTTAGAACAATCAAGTCGTTAGTTCAAATCAACAGGTCTTATATGTATAGGAGGTGTTTTTATATGTGTTAGTCAATATTTAATACTCAATAATCAATTCCATTGTTAGAATAAGTACCCAATGCTTTATATCGTGACATAAAAAAACATTAATTTATAAAATTTAAACATCCAAACTACGTATTTCATCCATAATTGTTAAAGATTGTTAAAACAAAGATAATGTAATCGTATGATTACATTGTTAAGCTCATGGTATCATTAATTTTAGTTGTAAGTGGGTGTAAACACCGGACTTCGAAATGACGTAGCATACTCTGAGCCTTAAAAAATGTCGTAAAACGAGGACCGCCTGTATCCGAGATGAGAGGGGATGGATAGTCGGGTAGATGTCGTCTCCGGCGCAGTGCAGTGGGTTTTCTGAAGGCTGCGGCGCGCGCCGCATGCCAACTTCGCTGGCGACCTCGCTAGACCCTATTAAAACAAGATACGACGTTAAAGATACCAGTGTTACCACTATTGTCAACCATGAAGTTCATCTTCGCATACCTTTGTGTCGCGGTGGTTGCGAAAACAGCAACGCCGGCGCCTGCTGACGGTTTCATATTTCCTGATGAAAGAAGGGAAAAGAAACTGGAGCCTATTATTACTCCTCCTGTTCTACCAGTGTTAGAGCATTTGGAGCGTGATCCTAGTACTTTGTTACCGAATGAAGTTAGAAGCAACCCTCGGTCTAACGCTGTGAAGCCGCGTTTTGGAGGAGGGTTTAATGTGCGTCCAGGGAATGGAGGATTGACTGCAAGTGTGAGCAGCAGCGGGAGCTTTGGTGGTGCCAGTCAGTCAGCTTCGCAGTCGTTCTCGTTTGGATTCAATGAGGGCTTTAGCGCTTCGCACTCGGCGAGTCAAGCAGCTTCGTTCAACGGCTTTGGAAGGTAAGATTTTTTAACATAAATTTAGACCAATTATTTCCAACTATCTCAAGCAGATTACTTAATAACATTTAATATTAAGTAAACAAATCACTTGTTAATTGTCTTAAAACATTAATTATTATGTAAACAACCATACCTAAGCACATGTTAATGTTTTTCTTTAATCGGATTTAAACTCGCATCCGTGAGGTTTTGACTATTGCATTAACCGGTTTGTTATTATTAATATCATCCTTAGGTGGTTAGATCTAAAAAAAGTGTTGTGGATAAACACTTATTAATCAGTTATTAACTTCTAGCTACAAGTTTTAGTAATAAATATTGTGAACGATTATACCTCTATATATATATTGGAAATGCAAAGTCACAGTTTCGTTGAAACATTGATTACTTTAAAAGCCTTTACTATTATTAAAACTGTTTAATATAAGTTACATCATGCTGTAATGTTATGATTATTACAAATAATATTGTTGTTGTGCCTCGAACACAATAACTACCATTTGATATCCAAAATTGTTAAATATATATTTGTATGTTCGTAATTATTATCGTTTTTATTGTATGTTACTGTATTGTACATACCTATATACTCCACAAGTTAAGATGCGATAAGTCTGTAATGGTTTAAAACTCTATGCACCAAACTCCAGTACCCTCAATCAATAACTAATAGTATATTTTCACGATATAAGTAGATATTAGTATTTTATATCCATTTATATTCTTATTTAATGGTTAACTCTTACACACTATCTCGACTATCATATCGTGATGGATTTAATGGAAGTGATTCATATTTCAATTACAGATTATAGTTAAAATACCTGTGAATAATTTTATCATAATATTATGATCATAAAATAAAATGCAATAAGTCTATGCACCAGACCTTCCTGGCTGCGCTAACTACAGTCCGAAATTAATCCTAAAACAATGAATAATAATAATATTTTAACGTACATTGACACCGAATTTTTAAACTTTTGCAATCACGTAATGCATTGTTCAATGTTGCTCATCGCAATCAGATTAACATAAGCATATATTAATGAAACGTAGCAAAGGGTAACTAAAAACAATGAAGCGAGTTGCATGACATTTGTTAAATTTTGTTCGGGCAACGAACGTGTAACTTTCACCAGAAAAAATAGTGTCTAATTACATAGCAAATGAAGAATTGATTATTTAAACTGCATGTTTACTCACAACTCATAAAGTTACATGAGAATACATTCTGCAATAAACGATCGTTATCTCATGGTAAATATTTCCAAGAGTTAGGAACCGCGGGAAAATACACTTAAAACTTTTATAAACTTCTCACTATGGGATGTTGGCCACTAACACTTAGAAACTTTATAAAAAATAACTGCGGCAAGGATGCACCACGGAATGCACGCAAATACAACTACATTACAGATTTCTATATATATAAAAATTCGCTATCACTGTGTTTGATCGCGATGAAACAATTTTGATGATTGTTCTTTCATTTTGCTGGATTTGTTGCGAGTTAGGACATAGGATAGGTTTCATTTTAATTTTATCATAATATGATAATACGACGACCGTTTGGTGCAACGGTAGCGATCCTGTTATTCGCAAAGATGGTCCTGAGTTCGAGTCCCGAAAGGGGTAGATTTTTGTGTGATGAATATGAGCATTTGTACTTGAGTCTTGGGTGTTTGTGTAATGATATATGTATAACTATTCGTTATCTTAGTATTCATAACACAAGCATTACAGTGCTTATTTTGGGCTAGGTTAGGTGTGAATGTAAGGAAGAATGTAAGAAATATTATTTATAACACAGCAACACGTGGCCAGGACAGCTATGTTCATAGCTATAGTAATATTATAAACTTTTTCAAATTTCTTATTATAAAGGTGTAGATGAGATTATCAATTTTGTCAATTGGAGAAGACTCAATGATTCTTTGTTTAATGCGACATTACGAAGCAAGATTTAAAAAGATATATCGTTCGTTCCCTTAACACAATGATTTACACACGAGACTATATCTAGAAGATAGTATATAAGATATATATAGAAGAATAGTAATAGAGTTATAAAAAATCTTTCAAAATTTTTTGTACTTTAAAAAATAATTTTTAAAAATTTAAATATGCACCACCTCTTACTATGTCTCTACTCAGTTCTCCGGCTAACTGGTAGCACTGTAAGTAACTGAGCTAATTGCATTAAATCCGCCATTTGTGCCATTATTGTTTTGTGTGTCATAAATTATCATTAATTTTTATCTTAATTAATAAACGCAAATGAGGACTAATATACACACACTATCATGCTATTTTCTCTCTATTCCATCTAACTATGTAACTGCTTTAAATATGATTTATACTTTTATACTTTTAATTGTGACAGAAATACCTAAACTTAACTACCCGAGTAGAACTCTTTTTACTTTTTCGTACTAGTACGGACTAGTGAAAAGAACTAGATATAGAGCTTCCTTTTAATTTCAATTTATTTGCAATCCTAAATTTAACTTCCTTTATCATTAAACCTTTACCAAAAATGTAATAGCAAAAAGAAACGGGAATAATATTATATTATAATATTCAGGCACTATTTTTTATATGATATTTATTATTTCTTTCCTAAAACTTAGTTTGACAAGCTTATTAAAAGCGTAGCTTATATAAAAATATCGGTTTCTTTATGCCCTAATTTTCTACTTGTCAACGCTGAAATGGTTTTGCAGTCTTATAAAAATATTATACATAACACACAATATGATCATAGCATTCTCATAGTGTAATAAGTAGAATGTTTTTTAATAAAAAGATCAACTGTGAACTTAAAGAAGTGAAAAAAATATCAGTTTTTTTTTATAATCTATCAATAAATATACGGTTTTAATTTGCAGCCTACTTTTAAAATATTTAGGTAGATAATTGCTTAATTTGCATCAACTTGAACAGATAAATTCATATAAATATTGGCCGAAGCGACGCAAAGAGGTGTAAACTCAGTGCATCATTAAGGTAGTCATAGATTAAAGGACTGATTTTCAGTTTTCAGTCAAATTAAATTATAAAATTACGAAGTCATCATCAATACTATTTTTATATCCTCTCCGTTGAGGCCATAGGAACCCGTGGCCTCAGCTGTGGCCATGCGTATGTGCTACAAGTAAGCACAAGACATACGTATACATAATACAAAGATAACAACTATATTCATAGAAATATATTTATATACAAATGACTCAGGGTCTACAAATGTTCTTTCTTATTAATCATACAAACATCTGTCCCTTAGAGGACTGGGAAAGCGGCACCGTATGGCGTGAATGTAGAGTCATGTTTGCATGGCTAAACCAGTCGTCTAATTAAACGTCAACTCATTAGGAAATGTTTAATTCAATGACAAAATTATACATCAAGCATTGACCTGTGCCACGATTATGGTAATAACAAATATGACTTTAAAATAGACACACAAAAGCCGTATTTATGCTAACAATATTATAGTCGACCTTGATAACCGGCTGTTGTACGAAAATTATACATGGGTTATGCTAATAAATGTAATGCGAGTCCCGATGTTAAGGATCCGATGGCCAGAGGAGCTCGATAAGGCAGTCATTGGCACATTTGGTTTCTTTTATCATTCAAAGCTTCGAAAGTGTTCATCTGCAGACTTGGCCTACATTGTAACGTTCATCCATTAAGCCCTGTTAAGCGGCCGCTGTAGTAATGTAAGCACTATTACACTACACCTGCTTGGAAAGTACGTTGTTACTTAAGCAAGAACGGGTCAGAAAGTATTTTTTAGACATACAAGCATGCCAGTGGTAAAGTTGTAAAAGTGGTAATCTTTTCATAAAAAGTCATTACTGCCCGCTTAATTAGAAAAGTTATAACCTTTATTTGTAAGTGGGTTTTTTTTAAACAGGATAAAATGAAAACTCGAATATGAGAGATAAAAGCGACTAGTGATTGTGACTATTTTATAATGAGGCTCCCAGAACTGGATAGGAAAAATACCGCCTAAGCAGTCTTTGAGAACTTACTAACTAAAGTCTAATAGTGATTGATCATGATTTCATCACATGAAAAAGTGAGAATAATGTGTCTTACTTTCCATTTAAACTTACACTTGGTTATTTTCCTCGTAATTCCTAGGTAGTCGGCTCATAACGAAGGTCTTAGGATATTTTCTTTTATTAAAATATCGTCATAAATAAGTGGGTATCGTATTAATTGAATGCAAATAAGTATACTGTATCAGACTTTTTGCTGTTATATATTTTTTTCGCTTGGTGCAAAAAAAACTGGATCCCTAACTAAACTTGTGGGGAATAACCCTGCAATCTTTCAAACGAGTTGTCATGATTAAGGCTATCGGTACAGCCTCATATATAGGCGAAATTGAGTTAGAGTGATAACATAGAGCATTTTTAACAGTTATTTATCAGTAATAACTGCACTGTACCACAAGATAATAAACCACAAGCTCTGTAGCAGTAATTTTGTGTGAAAGATGTTTTTTACATCATTTTCTCAATTTTAAATGGAATCTCAACGGTACTTTTTATAAAATAAAATGAAACCTGTGATTTCTCATTAGACTTAATGTTAAATGCAAAAAAAAAATCCAATAACTTTTTACTGGAACTCTTTACGAGATCATTAGCTTATCATAATCTACTAAAATGCCACATTTTAGAAAATGTTGAACTTACTCTCTGACTGACAGTACTACTGTGAAGTCGTGTTACAACATATTTTAATTACAATCCAAAGGTTGGAGAATTTTCAGCTAGTTTAATACGAGGTTTTGCTTGTCAGAGTTCGAGGATTCTCTGAGCTCGTGGGCGCTGGTGCACAGCACCGTCCAGCCCTTCGGTAGCTACTGCACTGGGCGTAAATTCGTCATTTTAAAGTGATTTTTTTAATAACTTTTTTTATAATAAATATAAATATATTTCTTACATTCACACCAATTAGCCTAGCCCAAAGAAAGCGCCACAAGGCTTGTGTTATGGATACTAGGGTAACGGATAGATATACATATATGATTTATAGATAAGTTATATTTATAGACATATATACGAATACCCATGACTCGGGTACAAATTGTCGTATTCATCACGAAAACATCTACCCCGGGACTCGAACCCAGTACCGTCGGTGCGATAGGCAGGATCACTACCGTTGCAATTGCAAATAAATGTAAACTATGAAAAAGAAAATTTAATTTATGGTAGTTTCAGTGGTAGTCAGGCGAGCAGTCAGGCAGCCTCATTCAGCGGTGCACCCGGCTCCTTATCCGGGGCTGCGTCATCTTCATCGGCCATCGCTGGAGGTGGTTTCGGCCGACCCACTGGCAGCCAGAGCGCCTCCTCAGCATTTGGCTTCAATTCGCTAAATGGATTTCCACAAGCTGATGTAAGTAAATAAAATTATATTTCTACTTTTTCTATTTATCAAAAGGTATACGTAACGATTATCACTTAATTTCCCTCAAAACTATATATTTTGGACTGTCTGATGAATTATTTCGTGCTGTTACGCCATTTCATTAAAACATTAATATAAGGTTAAGGTTTTTATTTGACCAAAGTTGAGTGTTAATGAAGCAAAATATATTAAAACAAAACAACTTGATAATAATACTGCATTTTGTCCCTAACGACGCTTCTAGGTATAAAACTACCTATATGAGGCTCGTAAAAACTTAATATCGCTTTTTTATTGTCCATTTTAGCATACATATTATTATAAAATTTTTTTTTTTAATTAAACTTTGCTTTGCAAATAAATTAATCAAAACAAGTTTTTATTTACTGCGAAAAAGTTGTTTCTGTTTCTTTTTTTTAAATAGTGCGTTCACAGATAAATCAGAGTTCTGAAAAGAATTGTGAACCTATAATTATTTATTTTTATAAAATTGAAAAAGTGTGTTAATAAATAAATATCCCATATAGTCTCCGGCATATAAGTTGAACGTAGTTTTGAAATTACGTGACATGCGCAGTAGCAAGTTTAGGTACATTATTCACTACTGCGCATGTCACGTGATTTCAATACTAGGTTCAACTTATATGCCGGGAACTTTACATTGTTTAGAACCGACAGTATTAGTACAAGAAAATAAGTGCTTTTTAGATCTCGAATATGTTGGTTCTTAATGCAACAATGGTAAATTACAAAATATATTAAGCTTAATTACAGTCAGATTAATATTAAAATATCACCAATATACTGTACTAAGTATCCTTCCATTCAATACCAACACACAGCTGTGTACAGTGTGCTCTTATAAAATAAATTCTTTAAAGAAATATTCTGTTGCTATAAAATTATTATCTTTTACCATAAAAATGTAGAAAATATATATGTATAGATTTATAATTTTTTTATATATTTTATGCATTTTCAATGCGATCTTATAAGATAAATTATTATAATAGAAAAATACTAGAAAAAATCGACTCGGGTCACAAGTGAGTTCCCGCCTGAGATTCACTTGTGACCCGAGTCGATTTTTTCTAGTATTTTTCTATTATAATAATTTATCATATATATGTATAGTTACATTAGTTAACATAGTCGTCATGGGCGATTTTAACGCTAAAATTGGTCAACCCAAACCAAATGAAACCATCACTGGAAAGTATGGCTACGGTAACAGAAATTGTAGAGGAAATAGACTCATTGACTTTGCATATGAGAACAACCTGACCATAATGAACACTTGTTTTAGAAAGAACAACAAGCAGAGATGGACTTGGAAATCACCTGACGGCAAAACAAAAAACGAAATAGATTACATCCTAACAAACCTATCGAGAAACGTAAACAATATACAGGTTCTGAATATCACATACCCTTCGGACCACAGACCCGTAAGGGCAGCTTTCAATATACTCCCAAAATCAAAAAATCGCAGTAAGTTCGGTCGATGCCCCAAGCCTCAGTTAAAGAACGAAAAAGAAGTTCAAACCTATATTGAATCGTTGAGCAACTTCTCAGCAGACATGCTAGACCACGGAAATGATAGAGACACCGTTCAGGCTTACTATGATAAAATAACTAATGCAATTGATATCGGCCTAAAAAGTACACAAGGGCTAACAAGTAACACAAACACAGAGACAAAGAAAATTATATCAGCACGCAGTAAGGCACTAATCAACAGAAGACAAGAAATACATAAGACTAAACCGAAAACAAGGGCTATGAAAAATGAGCTAAAAGCTCTTTACAAACTCATAAGTAAACGAATCAACCACGACTATAAGGTACATCGCACACAAACGATCAAAAAACATCTTCAAGCCACAGGCAGCGCCAAGAGAGCATACAAAGAATTAAAAACACATAAATCATGGATTGAAGAGTTAAAAAACAGACCTAAAATTACACAAAATAGATCGGAAATACTCAAAATAGCAACAGATTTTTACAAAGACCTATACAGCCCACCAAATCAGTCAACATACGAGTTACCGAGTCGTAACACAGAAAGAGCGATGGTTACCTTCACCGAAGAGGAAGTGGCCAAAGGAATTAAAACTCTGAAATCAGACAAAAGCCCAGGGCCTGACAGGATCACAAACGAAGTCATAAAAGCAGGATTGACGTGTCTTGTTACACCTCTCACACGACTGTTTAACATGATACTGACCAGTACAAACTCTCCACGCCAGTGGTCTGAATCGGAAATCATTCTGCTCTACAAAAAAGGAGATCCAAATAACATAAGTAATTACAGACCGATAAGCCTACTACCATCACTATATAAACTTTTCTCGTCACTATTAGAAAAAAGGTTAAAAGTAACAACAGAAAAATTTCAACCTATCGAACAGGCGGGCTTTCGTCGAGGCTTCTCCACAGTCGATCACATACACTCACTAGAGATGCTTATAGAAAAATTTCTAGAATTCAACAAACCACTCTATATAGTTTTTATTGACTACCAAAAAGCTTTCGATACTTTACATCACTCATCGATCTGGGAAGCTCTATTATCGCAAGAAGTACCTTTGGAATACATACAAGTCCTAAAAAACATCTACGACAATAATACCAGCAGAGAGAAGTTGGAAACCACTGGACCACCCTTACAAATAAAAAGAGGTGTGAGGCAAGGAGACCCAATCTCTCCAACAATCTTCATAGCGGTGCTGGAGTCTATCATCGGCAAACTAAACTGGGAAAAAGTGGGCATAAACATAAACGGACGTTACCTGAGCCATCTCAGATTTGCAGATGATATAGTTCTACTATCAGAAAGCACAACCCAACTACAACTGATGCTAAACTCTTTACATGAAGAAAGTCGAAAAGTAGGCTTGGAAATCAATTTAGATAAAACAAACGTCATGACGAATGATACTAAAATACCTATTTATCTCAGTAATCGACCGCTATCGTATGCTGATACTTACATTTACCTGGGAAAACAAATTTCATTTAACCCACGCAACAACGAACTAGAAGTAGAGAGAAGGGCCAACATCACTTGGAAGAAATTTTGGAACCTCAAAGAAATCCTAAAAAGCGACATGTCCATAAATTTGAAAAGTAGAGTCATGAACACCTGCCTACTCCCATCACTAACTTACGCTTGTCAAACGTGGAAATTCACAAGTAAACTAAAAAATAAAATCATAACCAGCCAAAGGAGTATGGAGAGAAGCATCCTGAAAATCAAAAAGATACAAAAAATCCGCCATACCACCATAAGACAGAAAACTAAAGTCATCGACGCAATTAGTTACTCACAGAAGCTAAAATGGCGATGGGCTGGACACATAGCCAGACTCAAAGATAATCGCTGGACCAAAACGACAACGTCATGGCTAGGACCATCGGGCCAGAGGAAAAGAGGTAGGCCAAATACGCGATGGATAGACGATATCGTAAAAATGGCAGGCACATACTGGATGCGAGAAGCTGAAGATAGAGAAAAATGGTCATCTTTGGAGGAGGCCTTTACCCTCCGTTGAGAGGGGTTCTTGTACCCATAAAATGTAAAAGCACCTAAAAGAATAAAGCACATAATTAATTAATGCATGCAAACTGTTTCGATGTTTATTTTAGTTTTTTTCTTTTAAATTGTAAACATATATTTAACCTTTATTTGTATTTGTAACAAGAAATAAAAGGTTTTTTATTTTTATTTATTTATTTATGTATAGTTACCCAAAAGGTACTGCATAAAAAAAATACACTTATAACATGCAAATGAAACCCCATTTTTTAAAATCATAAAATGGCCAGTCATCCTGACGTCAAAATGGCTGACCACTTTTTTAATATAACTGGTTTGATATCAATATTTTAGTCATTCTTGTACATAATCAATATGTATCATATTTACTGACTATCACTGATCTATCACTTTGACCAGTTCTTCTGAAAGACAAGTGTAAGGTGAAGTCATTTTTTGCGTTTCAAACGATGATTATTCAGTATTCTTGCGTGAAAATTTTATCATTAAATAGTCATATTGTGAAAAATGGTTCTTTTCATAAAATATTTGCACTTTCGGCTACAGTTAATGGAAAGGCATATGTAAAGTACAGCTAATTTTTCCTCAAGCTAATTTAAAACAGAATATATTATACTTTTATTTTTGTTAAATATACGATTGTTACAATTCCTATTGTTATTAAAACAGTTTCATTTTCATTTTTTAATACGCCTTTTTTCATTTCCAGGCAGGTTTCAATGATCCTGTTTTTGACATCCGGCATCGGGGAGTCCCCAACTTCCCATTCCCGAATTTCGTAGGGCGAAGCAAAGGAGTCAGCGCAGCCGCCTTTAAATCTGGGAAATTCCCAACCCAAAGAAATCAGGACGATTTCTTAGCAGTGCTTGTTTCAAATTAAGTGGTGTTTTTATAACCTTGTAAGATATATTTGGTTATGTTGGCTTTAACTTTTGGTTACGTTTTGCGAAAACTGGAAGGGTAGGTAATGAAATTTCATAAGCATGATAAGAAATATTTTAACATTTCAAACAATGGAATAGTTTGAAATTACTCTTTTCTTATAAACAACATACATGAAATATACACGAGGCTTCGATATAATACACACAAAGGCAATTTGATCACAAATGAAGTCACACCAGAAAGTTGTAATTTATAAAAAAAGTCCTGTAATTTTAATATTTTGGTGCCTAAAGTGCATTGCCAAAAATATTATTATGATAATTACAACACATTTTTACTGTTCAACGACTGTTTGGTGCAACGGTAGAGATCCTGTCTTTCGCACCGACGGTCTTGGGTTTGAGCCCCAAAAGGGGCAGAATTAATGCGAGCATTTGTGCCTAAATCAAGTTATATATCCTAGGTATTATATATCTATGTTTATCAGTTACTCTAGTATCCGTGACACAATCCTTACCGTGCTTACTTTGGACTAGGGTGATTAATTTGTTTGTAAGAAATATTATTATTATTAATACTAATTTTTTTTGAGTAGGTACAGTCAACAATTTAAAATTCCAATCAACAAATGATTAGCCCCAATATAAAAAAATATTTTTATCCACTTTTTTAATAATATACAAATTAGGTTCTGTAAGTTGCTGATTCAAAGTATTATTAGGCCAGGTATAATTATTTTTCAAATTTTAATATAAATGACTTAAAAATATCTCATTTTTGTAATGCTATCATAAAAATATTTTTGGCATAAATATGCAAGATTAATAGGCAAAAACGAATTAATGTATTAAAATGTTTATAATCATATAAAACTATCAGATAACAATTTTAACAGGTGTCTCAATATTTCATTTAATAGATATGTAAATTGATTAACCAATTTTTTGTATGAAATTTATCACTACACTGATTTTTACTATAAAATTAATGATAATGATACCAATGATGATACATTATTTAATGACAACATCACATCGTCGTTTAAACATTTATAAACGAGTTAGATAAATAAAACAGTTTAGAAACTCGCTTTTCTTAACTTTTTCTGCATAATGAAGAAATCTTAGTGTTATAACTGTTACATTAGGGTATGAAGAAAAGTATTGTAAGCGGGTGAACAACCTTGGCCACCATTTTGATTTCATTAGAGGAAAAATACTATATTTCCTACAATTCAACAGTAGGGGTAAAACCAGTGCCCTAGCAGTGGAGTGTTTAAAAGGCTGATGATGATAAGATATGAAATTTACATAATCATCACGGACGAAGTCAAATATAAATAGGCAATAGTTAAATAATTAATAAAATTAAGTTTTAACTATCTTCTCTAGTCGATTATAGTTTGAAATTTAATTTAAGTTTAATCTTCCCAATGTCTTGTGAATATTTGCTGACATAAAAACCGTATAACTGAAATAGCTTTCTATCTCAGTTTCGCTGTAAGACAATGGTAAGATGGATTCTAAGATTAACATCATTACAATATTCTCGTATATAGGTTACAACTTAGGTAGTCTTTAAAAAAAAGAGTACAATTGAGAAATTTTAATTAATGCTCTTGTGATAACAAATACTATCGAGATAATTACATATAAAATTGCAGATTTTTCCTACAGCGATAGTGAAGTCAGTTTGTAATAATATATTAATTTAGAAACCAGACCACATTATTAAGATATTCCTCCAAACAAAATCCACTAATTTTAAATTTATCAATATTTAAAAACACTAATTTATATGGCTTGTTTTTAGTTTCATGAAATTGATGCTTTGATACTATTTACTTTTTAAATACACCGTAGAATATTTTTAAAGATAACGTCCAATCAAACATACGAGATTTCATAGCATTGGAACATGAAATTACTGAGAAGTTTTATAAGTTATAAGTAAGGAAAAAAATTTTTTTTAATAAGAATCGGCAATTATAAAGATAAGGAACTGTTACAATATTTATTTCATTAGTTCGCTTAGGTCAGTTGATTGATAACGTATTTATTAAGTATTTATTAAGATTATTTATTAAAAAAGTAAAATGACGCAAATTGTTTTGTTTTAAACCTTGTCCTTCCCTTATTTGTTATGAATTCCAGGAAAGATCTGCGATAAATGCCGTTAATCGGAGGTGAAATATCAATGTTTTGTCTGCATTTCATTACATTTAGTATTTTTAGTGGTGGGCATAACCAAGATTACCATTGTCTTGCTACTAGACAAAACAAAAGCATATCAGCTGAAAAACAATGGAAAAAAGCTACCGAACTGTTATGTTTTTACCAGACACCAAAACCACTAGACAACCGACTGTCTTGCCAGGCGTAGTAAATTAAGATACCACTGTCTTATTGCTTTAACTTAAACGAGCACTTACTGCCAGTGTTACAAATAATCCCACCAAAAACATTCTGTAAAAAACTAGCCAAGTCTCGATGGAGCTGCTTGTTTATCTCTAAAAAGTAATGAAATCTAGACAAAGTCGTGCCAAGTCTAAGGTTCCTTACTGCGATTTTTTTATTATTATAGTTAATGTGTTGGCCGTTGAACATTATAATGCGTATTATATGCGTAACTTTGCTTTCGCCTAACTTCGGAACTAAATGACCTACAGACTTGAAATTTTGGATTTTAAGTATGTGTTTATAGCTTACTTAGCTTACTGGATGACGAAAATTTCTGCGTACTGGTCTTATCCAGAAGTTCTCAAATAGGGGCCTGAAAATACGGCGAAATGGTTCCAGTAAAGGATGGTAGGGCAGTGTTTGCTTCGCGCTCGACTTGGCGATTTGTGACGTTAACTTTTTACATAAGATAAGGATATTAAAAATGTCTCTGATATATTTAACATTCTCTTTCATCCCTTGTATGCTAAGCTTAATCTTTTTGAGAATACCTAATTACTTTTTTTACTTAGATTTTTTTAAACGTGCCCGTACAATTTATTCTTTAAGTATCAGTGTGCAGATGCACCAATCTTCATACCCGTTGCTAACGCCTTCCAGCTCGTTATAGCAAAGTGTCACCGTGTCACTTATATTGACTCCGGGATTACAGTTCATTCATTACATCGTTACTTGAGACAACACCAAAATTATTTATAAATAAATTAATCATTAAATGGTCCTAAATTAATTTCGAGTTTATTTTTATAATAAGTTCCGACACGCTACGAAGGCGTGAACATATGGCGTCCGAACAAAAACTTAAGAAAAAGTAATTAACCAGCCGAGGATTAGCATATTGCCTGCTAAACAGTGAATCAGCAAAATACTCACTTCGAAGTCAAATTCATTTAATTGCCCTGTTTATTTCTCCCTAAAACCTTTTTTTATTCAAATATGATATCAATCCATAAAATTAATCATTTTAAAATCCAATTTTAATATATTTTTTACACTTGTTTCTAAATACAGGTACCCTATAACATAAATTAAAAGTGTATTTTTTCTGAAATCTTTATAATCTACTTAAATTAAATAAAATCATTAAACTAAATGGGTATTGTTTCCCATCCATATCACGCCAGTTACTGGTTGTTTAATAAAAATTCCCAACTATCTAAACTTTGCCAGTCGGTTATGAAGAGCTGGAATCTCAGATCGAATTAACTAATTCAGATAATTTAGAATAGGAGTTTGAGTAAAGGGGCGCATTGAGCAAGATTTTATTTCGTGCATTGCAATAGCCAAAACTTGTTAGGCGAAAGAATGAAATAAAGACCACCGACCAAAACAAAAAAAGGCGTAAGTCTCTATTTCATGAAGCTTAAAGCAGTCTCAATAATTCTGATCCTAGTGTATGTTTGCCTCAAATACAAATTGCGAAATTTGATGAATTTTCATTTTGTTGGTAAGAATTCCGCGATAAATGTACCATAGAGTCAAAATTTATACCGTCGACAGAAACCTGCAGCTGGTCTTATGGAAAGAAGATGAGTCCTTGCCTATCAAAACCTTTCTGTTAAATGTTGTCACTTACGGAACAGCAAGTTCCAGTTATTGAACTACACACTGCTTCTGGCAGCTTGGAGAGGAGTGTGATGATGGTTAAATCAAAACAATAGTCCAAATCATTACATCGATGACCTTATAACCGGTTCTAATGACAAAAGGAAGCTACAGTACATTCAAAATTTGGTAGCTACATAATTAAAGAAAGGATATTCGAACTTGCGTAAATACTGAACAACCATCAATTTTCGATAATTCTCTAAATTCAGTACAAAATAATTTAACTACAAGTGAACTTTCCAGCACTCTGGGTTTGGACTAGTATCCAAACACAGAAACTCTTCATTTCTCTATAGATGTAGCACCCATGCATAATGTCATCAGTATTGTAACTAATTTTGGTCATTTAGTCAAATGCCTCCAAAATTTTTAATCCGTTAGGGCTTCTTAGTCTTTTCATTGTGCAAACTAAATTGATGCTTCAAAGACTATGGCGATCCAAGATTGAATGGGATCAACCAGTACCTAATGCGTCAACACTAAAAACTAAACCTAATGACGCGTCTAAACTAAACACCTTTGTTAAAAATAGAATAAGCTAAATACAAGACATCAGTCACTCTTCTGCGTAGCGCTACATACCTACGGCTGATAACCCAGCCGATCTTATCTCGAGTTATCTAGTTTGTATTGGTATGGTCCCGAATATCACTCAAGGAAGAAGTTGATAGGCCCGTTTTAAATATGCAAAAATAGAACGACTTGCCCAATATTCAAACAGTTGCCACAATAATTATTTCTGAACCATTATGATTTTTAAATAATATGAGACATACTAACATCAAATTAATCGGCATTTTGTCCGTCGAAGAGTTAAATAATTTAATAAACTCATTATTTGCTATAACTCAACAGCAAAGCTTTCCAATTAAATACAAAGTGATACTAGATAAAAATAGATTAAGTACAAAATCTAAACTTTTATCTTTGTTCCTGTTTATGGATGAAAATAAGTTGATTCGCGTGGGTGGTCTATAAGAAACTAAAACTGTTCTCATGACCAAAAGCACCCAATTATAAAAAGTTCATCGCATAATTTATGCAAATTAATATTTGAATTTGAGCACATTCGTAATTTACATGCTGGTCCACAGTTACTCCTTGCTTGTTACTTGACAAACCTTTTTGCCAAAACCTTTTAAACAAAAGGTTTATCCTTTTGTTTTTCTATACTTATTTGTGGCTTGCACTATTTGTGCATTTAGCCAGTGTCAAGTAAGTATAATTGCCAGTTCTTGAGTAATTTTTTCTCTTAATTTAATAATGATGAATGAACAGTAAAATATATTTTTGCCTAGGCTTCAGTAAATGTGTGGGGTTTCACTCAAACCTCCTGTGGACTTCTTGAGAGAGCGGGAAAAGACAACTTCCGCTGCTTACACTTGCCAACACTCTTGTATGTTCACAAACACTTAGTGGTTAATAATCCACCATTATTAAGCACTAATATTAACAACAACACAAATTTTAACAAGAGAAACAAATGACGGTTCCCACCCCCGCCAAAAAGACCTGCCTATAAACTAAACGGCAGACTTATCGCTCGAAGCATTGCACGCAGTTGTGTGCGTTGTCGACGGGTGCAGGGCAGGGGGTACCTTCATTACCAAAAATGGGGGACCTGCTTTCACATCGTGTTAACCCTAATTTCCTATTTAAATTTGTATACATAGATTTGGCTAGATCATTTTACATCATAAATCGCAAGGGTCTTGGCGTAAAATTATCTAAGTGCTACCTATGCTTATTCGTTTGTTTTCGATACAAATTCATTTGGAGGCGGTTACTGACCTATCGAAAAGTGCATTTTTGTTAGCACTGCGCAGATTCTTTCACGTCGAGGACGACCAGCTAATATTATTTTCGAAAATTGTCGCAATTTTGAAGGAGAGGCTAAAGAGTTTAATCTCTACCAAAATCAACAAACCTAAATTTTTGTCTAAGTTTGTCGCCAGAAATGCATAATATTTTAATTTACACTATCTTATGGTCCTCGCTTTATTGGGACATGGGAATCTTTAATAAAAAGTTCGAAAAGAATATCAACACTTGTTTTATGCAAATCCCATTTAATCTTTGAGGAGATTTCGACTCTTCTTGCACAGGTCGAGGCTATACCAAACAGTCATCCCTTGTGTCCCTTATCACCTTCTCCCGACGAACACCTTTTCCTCTCCCCAGCGCACTTCCTCGGAAGACCATTAAACTTAATGGTATAACCTGTTCTGGAAGCTGAGATCGTAAATCGCCTAAATCACGAGGCTCGCCTGGAGAAGCTACGACAGCATTTATTGACAAAGTGGCACAAAAAGAATTTGTCAGACTTACATGTCCAAAGAAAATGGAAGCAAGACACTACTCAACTAAAAGTCGGAGACTTGGTCCTTCTTTGTTAAAGACTTTCTACCAACTCTATGTTGGTGCACTTGTTAACTAATTTAAATTAATTTTAACACTAATTTTATCCTGGACCAGATATAAGATCCCACGACGCAGACGTGAAAATTACTACCGAATTTTACCGGCGTCCCTGGTTCGCCTCTGCCCTCTCCTAAAAGACGATGACATTTAGGGTGTTGAAGAACTGAAGTTTTCAACAAGGGGGGGGAGTATATTAACGCCTACCAGCTCGTCATAGCAACGTGTCACCATGTCACTGATGTTTGCTCCTGGATTATAGTTCATTAATTTCATCTAATACTTTACTTGTGATAACATCAAAATTATTTGTTAACATATAACTCATGACATAGTTCTAGATTCACGCTATAAAGGCGCAGACTAAACACTCGTATAGAGTACAATATGCCACTCCTTTATAAAATAACCGCAGAGCGAAGAAGTAGTCTGGTATGCGAAAATTTGTGCGAAATTAATGATAGGTTGGCAAAGTTTTCCATCAAAATATACTTGATGGAGTGATGGTAAGAATCCATTTAAAACAGAGAGTCCGTACTGCGAGTATTATATTACCACTGGTAATGTTACGACGACCGTTCGGTGCAATGGTAGCGATCCTGCCATTCGCAGGGTTCGAATTCCGAAAGGGGCAGATATTTGTGTGATGAAAACGATTACCGTAAGATCGGGTGAGCAATTTTCTCATATAAGTCATCTAAATATTCACGGATATTACTTGGACAGAGATATTAATTAGTGTGAATGTAAGAAATATATAATAAATGACAATAAAAGCGTACACACAATATCTTGTGTCTCTACGAACCCAAAAGAGTAAGGTTCACACTACAGCTATAAACAAAATTATTTTATAATTCCCAAGTAAAAAAGCCTACTATCACGATATGGCCATTTAGTTACCTATTTTAAATTCAAGGCTAGATTGCAAAAAGGTGGAAAATTAGCAATTTTTATGAATTTAAGTGACTTAAAAACAGTTTATGGTTATTCGGATGCAAAAAATCTAAAGTTCAGGCGTTGGGTAAATATGGAATGCACTTTTGTCTCTAAAAATCTGAAGATTCCGGAATCGGCAAATTTAGTATTATTTATTTCAAGAAACAGATACATCATTACGTACCTTATGTTAACAGTACGATAACAAAGTAGTTTCTTAGAAGAAATAGCTCAGATAGTGCTTCAAAGTATAATCATGAACAAAAATAGACAAAGAAAGGTCATATTTCGATGACTCAACTATAGTTTAGTATATTGTATATGACTTTTTTGCCATATCAAGATATAACATCTTAATCTGATACAGTTTACCAAATGTCCCCCACGTATACCCACAAACACACAAATTCATATCGGGGATTAAGTAACAAATCTCTAAATCAATACGTGAAATAAAATTCTGTTCCTCTTTATAATAAATTGCACGTAAGAAGGAATGTGATTTATTTGAGACAAATAAAATTTATAATGGAGCAGTAGTGCTAAAAACTAATATTTTTTATGTAACAGGTATAAGATATAAGTATATCAAATTATTTAAAATAAACAGTACACACACTACTCGAATTTAACAGAGATATATATACACTGCGCGGATTTAATAGAGATACATACACTCACACTCATACAATATTTGTAATCGTTAAACTTTATAAAACTTAATCGTTCATCTATGAAAAGACTGCGTCCACTTCATGTTATCATCAGAGTAAAGCAATGTTACCGGCCTTACATCAAAATGGATATGTTAAATTATATTAAGATGAACTTATTTTATATTAATCTTTAATAAAAAGTAAGTAAAAAAATATTTTGAAAAAATTCCCAAATTCAATGCTTCATTTCTTATGATTAGTACAGAAGCTAAATGATGCAGTTACAAATGGATTGTATTAAAAAAATGGTATTAATTATTTCAGTCTTAATTTTTTTAATTTAAATTTTATATGATTTCTTTGAATAAGATTTTTAACTGTGTAGCCTTGATTACAAAAGGTCACAAAAAGTCTTTGACAAAATAACGTCATAACGTTCCAACTTAAAAATTAAATTATTACGGTCGAATTTCGGCCACTGAAGGAATACTGGTATAATTAAATATACATCAGATTAGGAATTTGGGGAATTTTATTCAAATATTTTTAAAAAGCTGCTTCCATAGGTACTTGCCTAATTTTTGGTATATATATATGTATATACGATTGCCCAATCACATTCGTTAAAATCGAAGATATCAATAAGTTTTCATGGCGTCTTGTTGTTTATTATTGGGTAGAAGAATTTTGAAATTATGAATAATTAAAGTGCCGAATTTAAACAAAATTCAACAAATAAACAGGGAAATTATTTTAATAGAAACATACTAGAAAAAATCGACTTGGCTCACAATTGAATTCTCAGGCGGGAATCGAACCCGCAACCTTTGGAAGTCCAGTCCAATTGAGCTACCGAGCCTTGTGAACACCCGTCGAAATTTTCTAGTACCGCTTTTTTAAATTTTTCGCTGTAGGCCAGGGTTGTGTCATCAATGAGAGGAACATCCTCTCGTATTCGAAAGAAATATTTTTACAAATGTTTCTTTATAATTAAACAGCCATCAAATTTTCCCGATTGGTTCGATTCCCGCCTGAGAATTCAATTGTGAGCCTAATCTTATTATCTTAAAAGATAGCATTGAAAAAATGCAAAAAATATATTTAAAAAAAACAGATGTCGAAATTTTGTTATTTAATCTAGTAAATTAACGGAATGTTTTCCTATGTTATTGTGATGCGTGATAACGCCATTATATAGGTTAATATAATAAATAAAAGCACTTGATCTATAAAAGGACCTTATATGTTCATAACTAAATATAAACAATAGGAAAAGCTGTTGTTGATTTTGCCACGTGCTTTACATAGTAGCTCCTTTATAATTTTATACGATTAAAAATCCATTTTTGAGATTTTAGTTGTGTTTTTTTGTGATTTTAGAAAAAGAAATCTATATTGCTAACTAATTCAATTAGGCATGAACTCCCTTATCGGTATATGTACGCTTTCAAATCTTTAACCAATTTACGTTCAAATTCGCCCGCTCCGTGAAAATAAAAAATAAAATAAAAATCATTTCATTCAGGTGATTAAACCCGTATGGGTATGGTACATGCAAATCATTTAAAATTCATAATTAGTAACGACGGATTTAAAATTATATCAAATCAAAAGCTAATTAAAATATAATCAAATAAAATATAAATCAACACATAACATTACAAAATAATTCAATTTAAAGCAATTCACAAATCTAATGTGACTTAAAGTCAAATATTTTTTTTTAGATAATTTTAGCCATCGAGGTTCTGTTCGATGGCTAAAATTCTTACATAGATATTGCAGAATGCAATAATACTCGAATTTGATGGGTTGCCTTTATGAACCAACTTCTTACAATCGATAGAATGGCTTGGTTCATTTGATTAATATTAGTGCAAAAGAGCATTGCATGCCTGCGCTCGATAGCGATAAAATGAACATAAAAAGTTATAATTCACGTAAAAAAACAATGCCTTGTTCATTCATCGACGACAATGTGATTCCAGGATACGCCTGGTCACGTAACTCGAAGCACGAATCATCAGATTACAAATGACCCTTAAGTTGGATCACAGCCAGCGAAATAGATATTCAAAACGTCAAACTTTTGAACTAGAATGGAAGCCATTTGCGTGCGGTCATCAAAAATGAATACATTGACTTATGTAAACGGAACACATCTAGCGTTTGTGTTTTCCCAATTTAATTGTTTTCTTTTTTTTCTTTTTTTTTATTTGGGATGGGTTTGCTCTTGATCCCAATCAAGCCCGGGGGCCATGACAGAATCCACGATGGAACGAGCTAACCCAGAAGGTGCCTATTCACCCTGGCTTTAAAAATAGACGGGTTATAAGTTCTTGGAAATACAGACGCAGGGAGGGAGTTCCACTCCTTTGCTGTGCGCGTTATGAAGGATGTTGAAAAGCGCTTGGTGCGACAGGTAGGAATATCAATCAAGTAAGGGTGGTAGCCTGCAGTGCGTCTGGATGTCCGATGGAAAAAAGGAGATGGCGGTATGAGCAGATGCAGCTCTTGAGCACACTCTCCAAAGTACAGTCTGTAGAAGACCGCCAGACAGGCAACTTTGCGGCGATGAGCTAAGGTGTGAAGCTTGCTCTTCACCAATTTGTTGTCCCCGATGAGCCTTTCAGCTCTGCGCTGAATCGTGTCCAGTGCAGCAAGTTGGTATTTTGCTGAGCCATCCCAAAGGTGGTAGCAATATCAAGATCGGACTTGAGCTTTATAGAGTGTTAAAAGCTGTCCTGGCGTGAAATATCGCTTGACCTTATTTAGGACGCCCAGCATTCTGGCTGCAATTTGAGCTTTGGATTCGATGTTGGCGCCGAAGTTAAGGTCTGAAGACAACTCAATGCCAAGAAGCTCGAGGCTGTCGGTCACAGGTACAGATGTACCTCGGAAAGTAGGAGTGTGGTGGAAGGAACTCCTTTTTGCCGTGAAAAGACACGCTTGTGTTTTGGAGGCGTTGAAATTAACGAGGTTACTATCGCCCCACTGGGAAACGTAGTTTAGCCTCTGGTTTATTCGCTCAACCATGGCCTCTCTCATGGACATCACATCGTCGCCGCTGGCTTTTGCGCTAGACAGGTATCTCTCTACAACAGTACTGTCGTCTGCATACCCAACAATTCCTGGTATTAACAGATCATTGATGTGCAGCAGGAAAAGCGTCGCAGAAAGAACAGACCCCTGAGGAACTCCGGCATCAATAGGCACTGAGTCAGAGGAGCAGCCATCGACAACTACTCTGATCGATCGTTCAGTCAGGAAGTCGGCTATCCAACTGCAAAAGTCAGCGGGGATACCGTACGCAGGAAGCTTGCGCAGCAGACTTGCGTGCCAGACCCTGTCATAAGCCTTCGAGATGTCAAGTGACACGGCAAGTGCTTCGCCGTGCATCTCGAGGGCCTCGCCCAAGCAATGCGTGACATAAACTAGAAGATCCCCAGTTGAGCGTCCTCGGCGAAAGCCATATTGACGGTCACTGAGCAGATCGTTGTCTTCTAGGTATGAGAGCAACTTGCTGTTAAGCACTCTTTCCATAACCTAACAGAGTATGGAAGTGATGGCGATCGGTCGGTAATTGCATGGGTCGGCACGACTACCCTTTTTGGGTATTGGTTGCACATTGGCAAGCTTCCAGGATTTTGGGACGGTTTTAGTGTTGAGAGAGAGGCGATACAAGCGTGTTAGCACAGGAGACAACTCAGGCGCACAGTACCTCAGCACTCTTGCTGGTATGCCATCAGGACCACTGGTCTTATTCACGTCCAGACTAAGTAAGACTCTACGGACCTGCTTATTGTGAATTGTGATCTCCGACATCGAAGAATCACAGCGAGGTATGTTTGGTGGTTGTTGAGAGCTGGTGTCAAGACGGGAATTGCTCGCAAACAGAGAGGCAAATAAACTTGCTTTCTCAGCTGCAGAATGGGCTAGTGACCCGTCAGATTTCAGCAATGGCGGTAGCATAGGACGGCAGAAATTCGTTTCGACTGACTTCGAGAGGGACCAGAACTGTTTACTTCCATTCGGATAGGAAGACAGTTTCATCCCTATTTTGCTGATATGGTCGAATCTCGCCTTTAGTAACACTCTTTTGCATGACTTGGCGGCCGAATTATAGGCTCTCTTCTTCGCTCGAATTCTCCGTGCACGAACCCCGCGATCGCGGATTTGCACCCAGGTTTGGTAAGCAGATTGTTTTCGGGCCTCAGCACGAGCACAGGCCGCATTATACCAAGGTCGGGACTTGTAACCGAGCGGGTTGTCGGAGAATGCATTCCCATTCCCTGCCGAATTACATCCGCGATCGCATCAGCGGTGCACGAAGGGTCGCTTGAAGAGAAGAAAGTTTGCCGCCAGGGGTAAGAAGCAAAGAAAATACGCATCTCGTCCCAATCTGCTGACTCGTAACGCCATACTCGCCTCATGCCCTTAGGGCTATCATCTGGAGGAGAGCAGATTGATACGGATTTCACCACACAGTGGTCGGACGATTCCAGTGGAGCTGAGACCGATACCGAATGTTTGTGTGGATCAGTTGTCAGCAGTAGGTCAAGACAATTGGGTGTGTGGCCAGCAATATCTGGAATTCGCGTCGCTTGATCCACCAGCTGGGTAAGATTTAGCGCTAGGGCAAATCGTCGCGCTTCTCTCCCAGCATGGTCAGTTTTCTGGTATGGGAACAGCCACTCTTTGTGGTGAGCGTTGAAGTCCCCCAGAAAAACAAGCTCCGCCGCTGGATATCGCTGAGCTGCCAAGTCTGCCGTCTCTGTGAGGTAATCTATGAGCCGAGTCGTCTCCCGGTCACCGCTGTGCGATCGGTAGACACAGATGTAGAGCATCTTCTCTACCCCTGTGTCCACCAGAAGCCAGATAACAGAAAACCCGGATTTTTCAAAGCATCGGAGACGCCTATAGCATATGTCATTGCGGACGAACACACAGACCCCTGCACACATCTTAAACTTATGCACAAGTGTGTGAGCAGGGTAGTTGAGGTACGCCACGTCCGACGGGGTTGCTATCTGAGTCTCCGTCAAGAAGAATAGGTGCGGCTTCTCGGTCTCCAGATGGTGATGGACCGGATGGATCTTGAGTACGTACGTTAAAACAAATCACTTTCATCCATTCTAGAGAAACCTTTTCATAGACATTCTCTGCTGTTATTAAATACTCTCGCAAACATTACCTTTTGACGTGACAACGTCTTATAAATTGGTTTGCCGGGTGACACTTCAAGAAACTGCGTTACGCTCCGCTCACGTTATGCGCTTACAATGAGAGCGAGTGAGAGGCACGCGTCCCTTCCACTCGGGCATGGTTAGCCCGCCTAAGAGCGAGAGAGACAGACATAAAAAGTGGAAGGGACGCGTGCCTATAAATTAATGTTTTAAATATAATTCTTTGTATAAATAAATGTTTTAAATTGTTACTATTATTTCATCCTTCTTCCTACTATACGAATGAATATTCACATTAAAATTATTTTACCACTCAAAGTCGTTGTCACGTAAAACTTTCGCCCGTATACCGACTTTACAGGCAACCAACCAGTTTTCATCAATGTTTTAGGAAATATCGCATATTTTTTACAGGTAAAAACTATCCTTGTTTTTATATGGAGTTTGACTTATTATAGTGGCAGCCCCCGATTTTTTTCCTGCGGAATGAGGTTATGTAGCACTTACTTAACTGAAGGAAGCCTATTTCCTCAAGAGGGTTCCAGGAATGCACATAGAATTTGTTATAATATCGCGAAAAGTTATTATTCTGTATGTATAACCTTTTGAATTATTTACAACAATATCATTTGACTCTGTACAAGATTTTAAATGTCACAAGTCGACGTTGCTTTGAAGGTATCATCAATAAATTACCATTCATATATCACATATTCAGGGTGAACTAGATGAGAATTAAATTGCCTATACAACATGCTACCGAAGATGAAACCTGACATTCTAGTTTCATCATTGAATGTGGTATTTCGTCTTCGCTATTTTGAAAATGTCGAAGTGTAATATAGTAGCTTTAATTTTGGTTGTGAGCCTGTGTTTTGTCTCCAGTTGGAGAGTGTTCCCGCTGCCAGACATTCTAACCAATGCACCCACGACTGCCAATAATATCCAACAACTCTCAACGACTACAACACGACTTCCAGCTTTAAATACAGTGAAGAGCTTAAAGATAAGTGGTGACAAAACCATATCAAAAGATAAATCTGTGATTCAGCCTTCACGAGACTTACTGCCACCAAAGGTAAATCTAAGTACCCTAAAATTACATTTTTTAGTTTATTATACACTACATTTAATAAATTATCATATCATTTAGTTATTATTATTAGAAGATACATTTTTATCACAAACAATTTGAGATTTATAATAATTGTGTAAATATTTTGTGATATTTCTTCTTCAAAACACATGTTTTATATACATGTGTATTATATGTCTTTTATTACATATAAACATGTAAATATATGGCTTCTGTTACGAAATATTTGCCCTACCTGGACTTTTACTCGCGACCGTAAGAAGATAATTAGAAAATCTAGAAAATTTCTCACAATCAAATATTTTTGTTGTTAAAAACTACATTGCATAAAACTACTTTTACTGGATAAACGACGTGTTTATTTTTAATTACTTAATATAGATATAAATATATTTTAAGTGGTTTTATTTAAATGTACGGTAGGCGCAGAAGAGAGAACTACCTTTTGTATTGTTAATGGAAGGAGCTTCTAAATATATGATAAACCGTTACTGATGATGCTAAACATTTGTTTCAGAATGATGTTCTCGCGTGATCGATGCTATCCTATTGAAAACCCGTTGGTATAATTGAAATATTTACTGCATAAATAAGTCAATAAAATAAATCAACAAAATAACCGATGAAGTTTCTGTATCCTTTTGTTTTAGAGCTGTCTATATGTTAACATCAGTCTGTATCTGATAATTTTAAGTTACTTATAGTCACTTTACAAAAATAACAAAATTATTTATTTTCGCAAAGTTAATTACTTGCTATAATTAATAAATATCATGTTCTTTAAGGTCCCACATAGCTTCCTTAATATCACCATTAAAATTTTGTTAAGAAAAACATAAATTTATCAGTAAGTTTATCTGACGTTGACTTAAATACAGGATATTAGTATATTTAGAATTGTAAAAACAAAAAATAACAACGTAATAAATTTATACAATTAATTACCATGTTGTTGTACCGTAACTTTTCCGTGGCATCAGATGAATTAATATACTTAAACTGATTCGTCACACGTGATAATAAACCGCAGAATGGAGAATAAAACTGTAGGAAAATACGCTCCACTGTGGACGCATAAAACGAACAATAGCTGGCTTTCGAAGCCTGCATACTAATTACGTTTTAAGGATCTGATTATGATGTGGAATTTAGGATGGGTTATTTAATTCATTAACATAAAGTTAGGTAAATACAAATTTACGAAAAAAATGCCACCTCATTTGACATTAGTTTAAAATGATTTGTTTTACTGACAAGATTATTAGTTTAGCATTGAGGAAGAGGAAAATAAATGCATATGATGTTTTTTATTCAAAAACTATTCAATTCCTTCACCTTTTAAGATTACTACAAACAAACAAACAAGTCGCCTAAGTGCAGTCTACAGGTTCAGTTACTTGTCCTACAAATACACTTTATAATTTGTAAAAAAACTCATCAGCCGAATCCGGTATTACGTGTTTCTCGAATATGTCAAGCAATTATGACCATATTACCTACAGCGAACGATGTACCTACCAGAAACTATAACGCAGACGCATCAAATATAATAAGTAGCTATAGCGAATTAAATTACAGGTACTTTATATAGTCTAGAGTACAATTTGCTCGATTCTTTATGCCTTTGTTTATAAGATATACTGCAAATTCCCCAGTGACTAGGTGGGTCAGATCGTTCAAGATAATCTTGTATGTATTGCGTCTATGATCTCAACTTTGTTGTGTATCTTGCCAGTTTATGTTAAACATTTACTTATATGATTTTTGATTTCCTATTGTTATTTTGTTTACCGCTTGTTTTTATTTTAAGTAGTATATATTCGAACAATAACATTTAGTTGCTTTCAAAATATTCAACTTAATTAGATCTATTTGTAGAAATACTATAATTAGAATAAAGTTTTAATAAAAATTGCATCATAGTTAAGATAATACTCCTAAATCGCAAATAGGACGACAGACTAATTCTGAACTCTGTCATTAAGACATAAAACTGATAATTGATAGATAAAACTATTATATGTACTTAGTGATCGTGAATGTAACGTGTACTAAAACTTTTTATAAGAGGAAGACCAAGTTATAAAAGGCGATAAATTAATTTATTTAAATCAGTTCACTTGCATCTTTAAAACGAAACGTTTGCAAAATGAAGTGTCTTATTGTTTTTTGTGTTTTGGTTTTCCTCGTGAACTTTAGCTTTGAAAAGGAAGATGTTGCATATGAATTAAAAGGAGGTGATCTATTTGACTTGATTCGGGGCATACCTCCAAAAGACGGCAACTTGAAAGTTGTTAAAGTAGCTGATCCCACGGGAGATAAACAGCCCGATGGTATATTTTTCATCCCTGAAGATGTATTGGAGGATGTACCAACGGAGCTGAAAGTAAAAGTAAGTAATCCATAAGATCTTCTTAACCTTAAGAAGATGCAAAAATATAGTAAGCACTACGAATTAATCTAGGTAATTAATTTCCCCATTTAAAAAATACCGCCTACTAATGCCAACACAAGTACTGTTCGAAACCTTGATTCGTCCCGCTGCATCTATTTTGCTCACGAATACCTTTTAATGACTGTTTATTTAGTTTTATCCAAAACAACATGGTTTACCATCCCTCTGTTTTGTTTCAGAAAAAGGAACCACAAGGCCATTGAAAACCACTCCCGTGTCGTTGCAGACAAGAGCTCCAATCAATTATTCGAACGGACCTTGAATTTTTTCATATACTCATGTATCGCATTTTTTATACAATATTGTAAACAGTGAGTCAGTCATATCATTTACCTTCTTATTAACGTACTAGCTTAATTATTATTTTTAATAACACGGCGCGTATCAAGATTAAACTTGCGCCAGATTTAAAGGAGAGAACGTAATACCATTGCCTGACCTGGGACTCGAACGCATGACCTGAGTATCGACGAAGATACCCTAACTAACAGTCAGATGTTACTTTAAGAGGGCCTTTTGTGCTTGCGCATAGGCTATGTTCAAACAACAATAACTTTTAAAGTAGTAGACATACAGCTGTAAATTAAATGTTTTAATGTAGCTTAGATCAAACCCTATCAATCTAGTGGAAAAAATAAATAAGTTGTCGGGGTTACTTTTGCAGTAATTTACAATAATTAGTTTATTTTCATATTTTTTTAAAATATTTTACATGAAATTTAATTATTTTTTAAATTATGAACGTAATAACTCCCTGTTTTAAATTTTTATACGATAGACTAGAGTTTTGCGCTTAGAATAAGCCTATTTTTATACCATTAACGCCTATACTTTGGGAGATATGATTTTTTTTGTGTCCAAGTAGAGAATGTTAAAAAAACAAAATAGCTGCCACATAGCTGATAAGTAGTTTGGACTTAACTATGTAGTGTATTTGTGTATAAGAATAGTTGTTCTAACAGACTTTAGAATATCGCTAGTCCATGACCAGACACACCGTATAAAGGATATGAGAATATTGGGATTCCACGAGCAAGACGTTCGAGATAGAAATAAATGGCGGCGCGTGATTGGGAAAGCTGACCCCGAGTAACGAGATAAGGCGAGGGAGAAGAAGAAGTTTATCCCATATTTCATCTCCTTTTCAGCCGTTTGAGAGTACAATTTAATGAAACTCTTAAACACGTGTCCATTTGTTCTTTACAAAGAGCCAAGTATCGAATTAAATGTTTCTCTTCTTTTAACGAAAAACTTACAGAAAAGAAACTCTTCTCCTCTTTTAGGAACTTAGGAATAGTATTAAAAAAATAAACTAAGCGAGCGTTTTTGCTTCTTTATTCAACCTCTCCAAATCTCTAGGTTCAGCGGTTTAGCCAATATGCCAATAAATGAGTTAATCACTCAGGACACAGCCTTTTTATATATAGATTATTAAAGTCTTATAGTAATTTAAAGGTCAGGGAAAAATATTGAAATCACGCAGACATACTAATGCCTCTCATAATAACCAAGCTGCTGTTTAACGGAATCGTTTGTAATCAATCATTCTCATCGAAACTGTAATTGAAAAGGTATTTAAGGAGTTGAATCACCCCTTTGCATTCATTTGCTGTGTATAAAAACAGCAAAATAATATTTTTAAAACTGATAAATCTGTTCAGTTAATTGACTAATGGCCAAATTCAATTACCTGTCCCGTATAACAAATATGATTACTATAGTTTTGTAGTGTAAATATTTTTGTTTCTATTTAGAGGACGAGAAATAGCAAAGAAAATTTTCCAGAAACTGAACATATGAAAAAGCTTTTAGAAAATATCTGACTAAGATAATGCTTCAAAAATCGAAAGGGCCTCCCAATTTTCGAACTTGTAGTGTTCAGACTAGTAGAGATACTTAAATAATTTAAAACGTACCAAAAATTTAACTGTGTTCATAAGTATTATCATTAATTTATAAATACATGCATAAATTCAGTAGTTAGAAACTTGTCCAATAAAAAGTAGCATACATATAATGACCATTAGCTTAGTCACCCTGTGAACACGTCTCCTGTAAAAGAGTCGAAACGTCTGGATTTAATATGATAAACAAGAATGAACTAAAAACGTCATTAAGCCGTTTAAAGAGATTTCATTTTAATATGAGAACTAAATGCATGAACCATGGGAAATAATAAAAATGAATTCTTTGAACTTAAAGACTTCAATATAACAACTTAACTCTCTTTTGACAAAGAGATTATCTTCGGTATACATATTAAGGATGTATTACCTATAAGCGTTTAACTAAAGACGGTAGTTAAAAAGAATGTTTATAATATGTTTAACGTTCTTTAAGAAATAACAAGAAAACATTACTACGCAATACATATAACAATTAGTTCTTCGCAATTAAATCGTTTAAAGGAAAATTACATCAGCCATAAACTAAGGAGCGGCCACGTATCAACCCGCGTGACTTAACGTCCAACTAAAATTAACGACATAGGTATTTATAAGTGAAATTAATTCCAAATAGTTTATGTGTACAGTCACTACCATATAGATAAAATAACCGTGTGTGAAAAATTTCTCTCCCAACATTTGTGATTTCTAATAGACTAGTAGTAATTGTCTTATGTAGCATTAAATCCGATTCATTCGTTTGTTTTATTCCACAAACTGGTTTGCTTAGTGACGTAAGAAAAGATTTATTTAATTGTGGAACTCTGTAAAAAAAAAAACAAAAAAAAATCCTCGTCGAATTTATTGTTCGCCTTCTCAGCAAAAAACTCTTAAGGTTGAGGTTTAAGTGAATTAAAAGAGAACATGCTTCCTCAAACAATCGAAAGTTTGAAGTTTATATTTGTGTAGTCGGCATTCAGAACTCTTTTTCATCAAACAGCAAGCAACTCAAAGTTATTTCAAAGTTGTCAGAAACTCATGTAATAACAGAAATGATTTTGCGTTTTATTATATTAGTATGGATAATTGATACTAAAACAACTTTCTTAATGAGCGTGTCATGATTACACCAGAAATATTGCTCGTAATAAATTTAAACGGTTTAACCATAAACTTTATTGTAGTATTTATTTACCCCTGTATTCTGTATCGTTACACAGAACAACTGGCCTTTCATACATCACTTATTCTTAAACATTAATTCAACCAAACAGTAATCGATACTCGGACGATAAAAAACGGCTCATTAATTAGCTGAAGACGTCCGTCGTGATCGAAACAAAAGAACGCTAAAATAATGTTCACCATTTTTTAAATCGTGATGTTATTGAGTACGGCATGTATAAATAAAGCTCCAAGCTTATTTCCTTTAACATTCCACATCGGGCACGATGAGCCTCATTCTTTGGTCTCAACTTTTGCTGATAGGCCTTGTTTGCGGGGAAATAACTCCAGAAGACCATGTCGTACTGGTAGCGCCTGTGTTAGCGCCTCCGAAGACTGCTAGAGCTCGAGTAACTGAGACGGCTAAGGATTTCCCTGTTTTGATGCTATTGGCGACTAATGAAACTCAAACAAAGATTGAGGAGCCGAAACTTGAAGGTGAACCACTTCCTATATACGTTCAGGTGAGTAAATAACAACATATGAAGTAAATAATACGTTAAATAAACAAAGAGATTATTGATCTCGGGAGAAAAGCGACATGTTGGCAGCCGGCTATCGACGGAGATTTTAAAAGATACAACTTGCATGTTCATTGATAATTTTATATTTCTAAGTTATTTAAAAACACAAATTATTATTAGGCTATAATTTTGCTGCCAAATATGTTAATAAAAAATCATGTTTTAGAAACTCGAGGATCAGAAACCCGCGCCCAAAAGACGACGAAGATTCTCGATTCTTCAGCTCCAGCGACATTAAAAATCCCAGTTGATTATTATGAGCCACTGGATAACCTTCTAAATAATTAAATCTGTTGATTATATAAATTGTACTTATTAAAAAACCCGTCAAGTACGAATTGGAGTTATGGATCGAAGGTTCCGTTCAATTGTTACTTACAACTCTGACAGTTACTTTTTTAAAGTTGCAGTAATAAAACGTAGGCTCAAGTCGTTTCTGTATTAAAAGTTTTATTTAACGGAGGATATGTATGAATATGAAGTTATCAAAAAGGAACTTATTATGAAGTTTACATTACACTGTCAACATTAATTATATCGGTTTTGAATTGTAAACTCTCAGATTTTATGTCCGAAATTGGTAACACATGTTATATAATATTATTTATTGCATAAATTTAACAGTGGTACTGCAGGTACATTATGACAGTTCAAAACTAACGTTTGGTGACACATACAAATGTCGATTTCTATAAATATTATAGGAAACATTTTAAATTTCTTACTATTTTCTTAATATTTTAATTTTATTAACTACAAGGTGTGCGTTTTATTGATCTTTATTTAGACACGTATAGCAAATGAAAATAAAAAAAATATATAATTAAGAATTTTGAAAACCTCAATTCTGCGAAACCAAAAGTATAATTCAATATTGACAATTTGGCGACCTCCGCGTTCGAATGGCTCGCATACCGGTTTACATGATAAAGCCACTCTGAGGTCCCGGGTTTGATTCCGGCTGGGTTTATGTAGAAAATGAACTTTCTTGTATTGGCTCGGGTCTGGATGTAGTGGTACCTACCGTGGTTGTTTCTGAATTTCATAACACATTATGTCTTTCATATTCATTTATCAATCAACCATATATAACTGGATTTTGTTTATGATAATACTTTAAGAAGTGACCAAGATCCTAATTATATTATGAGAATACTTTGTGCGTGTGTGTGTTTGTTACCATATTGTCAGTTTATTCGGTGCGTTGCTATAGTAACGGTTTCACTAATTCTTACACGTCAAAATAAGAACGTGAAAAATTAAATAAGAAAACTGAAGATGTCAGTCCAACTCGCCCGTTTCGATGGGCGGGTGACGGCTAGTTTAAAATAATAACACAAACTGAAGTTATTAAAACCTTACACTAGTTATACGAGTAATAATTTGTAGGAAAAAATACTTAGTATTTTAAGTTTAGCATTGATGTAGCGTACATAATGTAAATTAAATGTGCATCTTTATAATCAATCAAAAGCGATTTCCACTTACAATGGAAATTTTCAAAATATAGAATTATTTTGAACTTACAGAAAAATCACAATTTAAAAAAGAAAGTTATGGATATAAAATTACTACTAGATACTCTTAAAAAAATAACTGGCTGTAGATGATAAAAAAAATTTCATAAATGATCTTCTTGCATGTTAAGGGGACCCAGCAGTACGTCAAACCGGAGGTAAACGCCGATTGACCCTGTGTGGTTTGAGTTATAGCACATTTTCCATTAAAATAAGACAAATAGACAAATAATAAGTTTAAATCTACTCTACAACAATATGTTTAACGTCCACTGCTTTGTGATAAAATCCACGGAACTATCCAAACACCAGGAAAAAAAATCATTAGAATCAATCTAGTCACTTAGGTAGAGTTCAGTGAAATACATGCATAAAGAAAAAAAATATACAAAGATATACACACCACACACTAACCGCCTTAAAATTGAGGAATCTCATTAAGCTGAAAAAAGCTAATATTTAAGAGATTTAATGGCATTTGACGGGTGCAAAGGGAGATGGCATGAAAAACCACATAGTAGAGTATATGCGCAAAAATCGAGCTCAAAATAATAACCTCACAGTGGCGTGGTCAAATTTTGAAACTTTCAGCGTCACAACAGCAAAAAGTGAGCTAGGAATCAATAAAGGGGCACTACAAAGTTGAAGTGAAGCCAAATGAAAATGAAAATGAAAATAACTTTATTCAAATGCACTTAAAAATAAGTAGTTTTGAATCGTCCAACATTTTTTCCTACCACCCATTCAGGACGTCTTTTAACTGACAAGAAGAATGGGCGCAAGAAACTCGTCAGCTTTAACAGAAGTAACGACATTTACAATATAATACGTCGTCACCATATACAATCAACAAAAAAAAAAAAAAAAAACAAAATTATTTTGTTATGACAATACTAATAGTGTTATGATATCATTATTTCGTTGTTTCGTTGATTACAACAAAGTCAACAAGTATCTGTACTTACTTAAAGTAAGTATCCCAAAACATTGCAATAACATACAGGGAATAAACGACAAATTTAAGAAAACAACAAGATTTATGTTTAGTTTTAGCCAATACTGAATACTGAAGGTTAGAGCAGACCCATTTCCCAAGGCAGCACCCGTTCACGAGCATGACGCATGATACAGCCATCGCTTCGCTCAACCATATCTTAGGGAACGTAACGATCCGCACCACATGCCACCACCCAAGAAATGTATTAAGAGAGCATGTCATACTCTTATCTACCAGTAATAAATTAGTTTTAAAAAATTAAAAAATGCTAATGCTGTATGTTACAACCTGTAATAAATAGTGTCATGTTGAAATGACACATATTACTTCCATGCATCGCGATCTATTAAATAGTCGTTGACCTTGTAATAACCTTTGGACATGAGCTTATTTTTAACATACATTTTAAACTTATGATAAGGCAAATCTACTATACTTTGTGGAACTTTATTAAACAGTGCTATACCTTTCCCCAAGAAAGAGCCTCCTGTCTTTTGAAGTCTAAATCTTGGAACGGCAAGTCTATTCTTATTTCTGGTGTTAAAGCAATGTACGTCGCTATTTTTGACAAAAGTATTGTAGTGTTTTCGTACATAAATTATATTCTCATAAATGTACTGTCCCGCCACAGTAAGAATATTAATTTCCTTAAAAAAATCTCTGAGAGAATACCGAGGCCGAAGGCTGTATATTGCACGGACAGCTCTTTTCTGTAATACAAAAATGCTTTCAATATTAGCAGCTGAGCCCCACAACAACAACCCATAAGACATTACACTATGAAAATAACTAAAATAAATTAACCTTGCCGTTTCAACATTAGTTAAAAGCCTTATTTTTTTTACAGCATATGCCGCAGAACTGAGTCTACTTGACAAGGCCTCAATGTGAGGGTCCCATTGTAGTCGTGAATCTAATGTTATACCCAGAAATTTTGTCTTTTCAACAAATTCGACTACTTCATCATTCAACTTTACATGTAGGTCAACCCTCCTTACATTCGGTAACGTAAATTGTATGCACTTTGTTTTCTTTGAATTTAGTGATAAATTGTTACTGGTGAACCATTGTAAAACTTTTGATAGCGTACTATTTACATCGTCAGAGCAATCATCGTGTCGAAAGACTTTAAAAACTAAGGAAGTGTCATCTGCAAATAGTACTGTCTCACAAAGATTTTTAACATAGTAAGGAAGGTCATTAATATAGATCAAAAAAAGTAAAGGCCCTAATATTGATCCTTGGGGCACGCCCATAGTTATGGGGGCTCCAGCAGACTCACTCTTAAATAATGGAACAACCGCACCAAAGAAAGAGAAGCCGAAAAGAAACGCCTGTTTAAATCTGTCAGGATACTAGCTGTCATGAGGATAAGGAAAATTACAAACTAAGTAAAAAAGCTGCAAGACAAATAATGGCAATTGAAAAGCAAAAGGCAGATGCAGATCTATACCACCGTTTAGAGCTAGGCAGGGACAACGATACGAGTATTTATATATTTTGTAAATATCGTTAAACTTAGACGCAGAAATTGCAAGTTCAGCGTAACAAAATATATTAAGAGCAGAGAAGGCACTCTACTCACAGACGACAAAGATAGATAGATAGGTAGGTGGTGTGAGCTTTTTTTATTTTGAATGGTATCGCTCTTAATCTCAATCAAATCTTGTCCAGGACAGGATCCACGATGAAACGAGCTAACCCAGAACGTGCCTATTCACCCTGGCTTTGAAAACGGACGGGTTATAAGTACTCGAAAATACAGACGGAGGGAGGGAGTGCCGCTCCTTTGCTATGGGCATTATAAAAGATGTTGAGATGCGCTTGGTGCGAGAGGTAGGAATAGCAACCAAGAATGCCCGCAGTGCTTCTGATTGTAAAAATGTTACTCAACAACCCATTTATGAACAATTTTATATGACGAAGGAAATTGTTTTCATGAGATTAAATTCATGAGATTGAATCTTAATATTTTATTCTGGTAAAATAAAATATAACCCTGAACCCTAAAGTATACCGCAAAAACCCATCTTAACCTGGTAAATAATTGTAAAAATGTTACTCAACAACCCATTTATGAACAATTTTATATGAGGAAGGAAATTGTTTTCATGAGATTAAATTCATGAGATTGAACCTTATTAATTTTATTCAGGTAAAATAAAATATCACCGTGAACCCTAATATATACACGCAAAAACCCGTCTTAACCTGGTAAATAATTGTAAAAATGTTACTCAACAACCCATTTATGAACAATTTTATATGATAAAGGAAATTGTTTTCATGAGATTAAAATCAAGAAGCAATTAAGGTAGTATAAATATTACATTGTCACTGTCATTTATAGTCATTGTTATACTTCCTAGACTGAAAAGTAGAGTAGCTGTGTTCTCTCTAGAATAAAGAATAAGAAATTCTAATAAAGAATGTCTATTCACATTTTTGCCTTGTTAGTATTTATATTTGTGAAAGGTGATTGTCTATACGTCCGTCAGGATCATGATTCTTGGACTACAAACCCAAAGGTAAAGTTAGTTTTCTTTATGATAATATTTAGTGTTTGGTTTTTATCATAATACTCGTATTTTAACTTTTTCCAGACAGAAAAAGTCGCGGCATTAGGGGGGCATTCTGCAGGTATATATTGTTAATTTTAAGCTACAAGTGGTGATGTAAATAATAATATAAATATAATAATAATAATAATTCTTACATTCACACCTATTAGCCTAGCGCAAATTAAGCTCGTGGGTGCTAGGGTAGCGGACAGATGAACATATAGGAAACATAGATAAGTTATATTTACATCAAAATTTGTTTGTCCTTTTAGACTACAAATATTCAGCCAGCCAGATACCAAGGCAACAGACTGTGATAGTTGTTCCAAATTCCGGTATGTACCTACTTATTGAGATGGCATTATTTTTTACTGAAAATTAATAGCTATTCTGATATGTTTAAAGCAAATCTAAAAATACAATAGAAAAACATCTACTAATTTTCACTATACGTAACGTTAAACAAACTCCATCTGCACACATTTTAAATAAAAGATTTAAATACAAATCCATCATTATCGAGGACATATTATGATAGTGTAAATTTATTATGTATTATATTGATACCAACTAGTATCTTATTATGCTATTCGAACGAAAATTTGAACTTTTGTTTTAAGATACGCGTGATCTATGTGATCTTAATTAAGAAAGCACCAATATCCTCACTCTTGTTATTAGTTAGCAACAAATGCGTTTTAAGAAAGTAATGGTTCTTTTTCATACTTTTTCAACAAATCCTTGCTAACTTCTGTTCGTGTTCTACAATAAATATAGTAAAATTTGTGATTTTATAACAATATAAAATCTAGTATTTGCTAACCCCTTCAAGGAAAAGCCTTTGAGATTATATTATTATTACTAATAGGTGTATATACACAAAAGTAATAGTAATAATTTTACTATACTTTAAAAAAAACATTCCACAAAAAACATGTATTTACAGGACAAATCCCAGTCTCGAGAAGTGCCCCATATGGGTACGGGACCAACGGTATGAGCAGAGGCCCGACCACCGTAATTGTCAGCCCACCAGGTAAAAGAAAAGTAGAGAACATCACTATACTCTATCCATTTCGATCTGAGACAAAAGGTAAACGAAGAATGTGTGGTTCTCAAACTTTTTTATCTAATTTTGGGATAAAAAATATGGTATATTAAAGGTTGTTATTTTTTTATAATAAAAAAGGAAAAAGGGGTACTTAAGTGTATATAAACACAAGCTATCATTGCTATTCATCCAAATGATACTACTAATTTGAATTGAAATAAAACAATTAATTCAAAAGTAATTCAAATTAGGTTAGTTATAATAGGCCTGCAATATTCCCATTATCTCGGCAGTCTTGTTCACGACATCATTTTTCTAAGGATATGAATCTTTGGACCAACTTTCCTCCACGTACTTAAATATGTTGTCCAGAAGTAAAAGTGCAAGCGCTGCTTGGTCCAGGATCACTCATTTTATCGGACAAAAACGATTTAATAACAAAAACTCAACAATAACAATATATACCAACATAACACAACAATAAAACTTAACAAAAACGACAATTATAACAAATATTAACAAGAAACAACGAAATAATCAAGGAGAGAACGCACTCGCACCAATAGTTGATCGATAATAAAAAATGGCGGATATAATCCGGCTAAACCCGGTTGTTAAACACTTAATTCTACATTATAGTATGTGATGGTTGTTCATCTTCATTTGAAAGTATTATAAATGCGTAAAAGTTTTAGAACACTATTCATTTTAGGTCTTTTTAATAGAAAATATATAGAAATCTAAACTTACGTTAAAAATATACCTAACATCGATGTAAAAATACTGAAAATTATTAAGGTTGACAAGTAATTCTTAGTTATCTTAATTTAAAAAGTTTGAATAATAAAATATTGAATAGTCGTATGTTTTTGATCAAACCTTCCGGCAATGAAGAAAATTGACATCTTAAAGAACCTTTTTTATGGTTTGTTTACCTTTTGTCTCAGGTCGAAATGGATAGAGTATAGTATTGTCGAGAGGATTTAGTTAAGCACTTGCCATATCATGGTAGATGATAAACACCTACTAACATTGATGATTGGATAAACTTCAAAACATCTATTCCGTATTATACTTAATTTCCGGAAGTCTACCGAGCGATAACGAACAATCGTTATAATTTTATTAAGCAGTCTTGTCAAAACTTCGACAAGTATGTCGAATCCGTACCTTGAATAGCTGCCAGAACTCAGTGGTATCATGTAAGAGCTTTATTCTCGATGTAATTCTGAAGGCTATTGTATGCCACCATACCACGGAAATGGATATTTAACAAAATTGACAATTTTTGTTTTTTTTTTTATCTTATTACTATTGAAACGTCAATAATGAGCAACACTACTATAGAAGACATACATACACACATGTCAGTGTTGCTGTTATGCTTTTCGTAAATGAAAAAAAGTAAAACGTTTCCGAGATTTTGGGGATGTTTCTTGGTTTCTTGCACACTATGTAACTACGAGTAATTTAAGAGACTTTTACAGTTGCTGCGCATATTTGTATATACTGTTTCGAATCTGGGTGGTTGTGGTGATGTTAAGGTAATATTTTATACCAAAAATTTTTTTTTGCATACAATTTTGAACTATTTAAGTCGACACAGCGATACAAAGTGAGTCAACGTCTCCGATTAAAAGGGCTTCCGTCTGAATCTCTGCTGTGTCACCCTTTGCCAGTCATCTGCGTGGAGCCCCGCAATCCATCTCAACCTCGTCCTCCTAGCCTGGGACAATTTTAAATTAAGTAATAAGACATATTTTTTGTTTCAGCAGAATACCCAAGATATTGATTTGATCTTGCAGAACAAAATGAACACTAGAAGTAATAACAAAAGACTTTTTTTTTAAATATAATAAATCTTTGATTCTGCGACTTTCTGGAAGTTTTATTTACACCACACAAAAATTCGTCCACAAATTTTTCACAATATTTTATGCATTCCAAATTTAATAACATACATTAATATAAAAACATCACAACAATAAATAAATGGAACGCTTTGTGGGAATATTTTTAAACAACACTAGTTTCTAACCCATCAATCTTTGTATATAAAGATGCAAAATAATTTTAAAAAAATGTCTTTTAATTACAAATATAAATACTCCAAAGGAAAATACACACTTAAAACTTGACAGAAAACTACAGATTACAATAACATAAAATTGCAAGAAGAATGAACTTATAAACCACAATATATTTTCCCTTTTCCAACTAAAGAATTATTTTAAGCAGTATATCTTTATTAGCAGTTTTATGCCGCTTATTATGCAAATGTTTCTAAAAGATTTTAATGACGAATGGTTTTATGTTGCTATAATGATAAAGTAACGCACAATATATTGAGTGCTGGTAATAATAAAATGATTATCATAATTATATATATATTTAAGACATTAAATTGAGTGATGAGAGATAGTCTCTAATTAAAATTTATCCTCGTGACACATATTTGGGAATCACTATTGTTATCTTTATTCCCTTCCTGTCTTTACGTATCTTATGTATTATTACGTCCTTATGTTTTTTCTTCTCTATCAGATTCCTCGCTATACTTCTGGTCGCACCTGGTTGTACTTTATTGAGTTATGTCATCGCCTTAGCCTTCTAATACTACTTCCCACACTCGATATGATAGTATTTAAATATGTTAAAAACTAGGTATTTTACCTATCAAAGTGTTTTGAGCTCAACTGAATGCAATATATATCCAGTACAGTTTAGATTATATTTATGTTATAATGTGTTTCTCATCACTTAGTTAAGCAGTAACTTTACATATCTCAAGCAAAGTTCTTTAGGTTACAATATCTGTTTTTAGTTAATTACTTACGTTGATGCAATCTTAAAGCCTCAAGTTGCCAACACCAAATTTATAATCCAAGATTAGAAAGTGAAAATTCCGATTTACAATCAGAATGCAATATAAAAATAGTAATAACACAGGGAACTCAGGGTCAAGGAAACTAATCATGTATTTTAATACCAAACGATAACGAAAGTATGTTCAAGTTTGATTATGTTATAAGAAATGTAGATTGAAATGAATAATTACATTTTGAAATGAACAATACTCAGTTAGATTTTAATAGGTTACTTTAGTACTGTACAGCCATAAATTTGTTTTAAATTATTTATTCTTATTGAATTTTGTTATATTTCCAAATCTATCAATATCGCTTAGCTAGAATGCTTTGAAAGACCAAAGAACTGTATAAAACTATCCAGGACTCCCCAGGACACCCATAAAAACAGGACGGTTAACAACTCTTTTGTAAGCTAAATTGCTCTCAAAATTAAATTTTAAATACTAACTATACTAAACTTCACGGTGCTTTAATTATGAAAATCCACCTTGTCACTTGAATTATAGGAGATGGTTAAAGGTTATATAGCAAAGATAAATGTGTACAACATAAGCTATTTCTGCAGAGCGAAAACTACATTGTGTTAGAATGTTGACCATTTATCTACAAAAGATATAAAGTTTGCCACACAAAGGAAATCTCAACAATTATCTTTACAATTCTTACCGGATTCAAAGAAAAAAAGGCCATATATTTTCCGTTATTTCCCGTGCTTATTCATACGTCAGATGCTATTGCTAAAAAATCATGTAACCAACACGTTAGGTTAAGGTAAAATACCTTTTCCGAGTTATTACGTTCATCTAATTATAAGATATCAAAGAATCGTGGATACATTGTTCATCTTAATTATAGCTCAATCATACAACCATAACGATGATATCTGCGTAACCAACTTAATATACGGACATCAGCACGTCAACCAACTACAAACTGTAAAATTATATTAATTTAAACTGAACTCTATGTGTTGGACTTTGAACTGAAAATTGAATAGACAAATTTGACAGAGTTTTGAATAGGCTGATGTGCTGTTGACTGTACAAGGGAAAAAAAGATATTCGATAATTTTAGTATATCTCTTTTTAAAAACGTAATATTATATTGTATGCAAACATATACCTACTTGCAACATATGCTCTATCCATGCCTCTTTGGTAACCAGACCATTCATCGTATCAAATTATTGCTTTGACTAAATCTACCAAGAACGAAGGTGACAGGAGGCGATGCTGCAGAAATGTATAGGTATTTAATTTCAATTAAGTCAGTTCAAAAAAATTTTAAATAATTGATTTTCAATTTATTTTTTTAAATTAGTAGGTACCTATAATCTTAATCTAATAAATGTGTTAGACACATTAGATGTAATCATAACCATAGTAACCATAGTGTGATAGCACTATCAATAAGCTTACTTCAACAAGAAAGAAATTCATTCCGTCTAGTGGATAATACCGATATTTTTCAATATTATTTATTATATTGGAAAACTTCGAAATTAAATAACACATTCCAATGTAATATTAATGAAATTCAACATTTTGTGACATTTCAAAGCTAAATGTAACGTTGCTTAAAAAACTTAAATGCTCACATATGTACATACTTTGAGAACTAGAATAGACCTATCTTTTTTATTTAGTTTTTGCATTCACAATCCAATATTTCTATAAGATATAAAATACGTGTGTAAAAAACAAGTACGCTCCTACCTGAGGGCTCGGAGGCGTAATTGTTTTTTACACACCTATTTTATATCTTATAGAATAGACTTAGCTAGACAATCATAATTAATTTATCCCAAAAAACTATTTTTGTCATGTAGTTTTTAAACACAAAAAAGTGATAGGTAAGCAAAAACTGATGTTTTAACGTAATAAAAACATTTTAGAAAAATGTTTAACTTACAACATTTATTGACGAAATTCCAGTACCTAGGTATATAACCTACAAATAGCCGTATCGGCTTCAATATAATATCTGACGTAAGTACATATCTATATCTATTGAGAATAACTACTATATAAAAATAAAATCCTATTTAAATAATATTTTTACCGGATACACATCGCGTTTATTCTAGTTTTTTTTTTGTTTCGGTTATTTTACAGTAACCATGATCACATAATGGCAAAGATAGGGTAACCCAGCTTGGTAGGGTGTAAACCTTAGTGATTTTATTTTAATTTGCGATAAGTGGAAATGTGTAAAAAATATAAAAAACACGTATCCATTAAAGTGGCAATGAAAAGATGAGACTTATAAAATTAACTAACACAAGTTCGATAGATATTTAAATGTCTAATCCTTATAACCACTTGACATATGTTTCATGATATAATAGATAAAATTCTATAGCAAAATGACGAGAATGGGCCAAAATGAAATTTATGTAGCGCAGATATATTAAATCCGATTAAATGTCTACGCCACAAATCAAGAAAAAAGTATTAGTGAATTTTCGCATAGGGGATGGCCAACTTTTAACTTTTAAAATGTAAATTTTCCAGCTTGATAATGTACTCTAGTCTAAGTGCTGGATTAAACATTGAAAATTGATTGAAAACATTTATATTTTTTGTAAAGTTTGATGTGCTGTTGACTGTACATTTTCAACGATACATATTTGTACAATTAATTATTTATGAAACGATAAAATGCCTTTTTTCAATTAAATTTTATGATATAAGCTAGCATTGAAACTGCAAAAATCATAAAAAAGACTTCTTAGTGATATTATTGGCTAGTTCCTTGTGAGTGCAAGAATAAAATAATATTTATTGTGAATCTATCTAAATGTACATTTCCACTGCAGCAATTTATATTTCCATGATGTCTGATGCAAATTAGTAAAAATAAGTCAAGCGTACATACAAAAACAGGTTTTAAGAAGATGCTCTAAAACAAGATCCATGTCGTGCTTATGTTTACAAATATAACTATGCTCGTAATCTCGCAAAAAATAAAAGCATATCGCGGTTGTTATTTTGTATCCAAACGCACTTAGCCGACCGGCGACCGGAGCCGGTTTAAAGGAACCGAGACACATACGTGTACGAACTTCGCAAATTACCAGGCGCACAGCATCATGTAGAAATTGTATTGTTTTTAACGCACCTCAGTATTGATATATTTATATAATTGTTCGGTGTGACATCTATCCGATAACGTCATCGTGGGAATCACGTATTCTACGAAGTGATCCTGCGGACTGGTCGAATAGCACTAGGCGGTTTATGACGTCGTATCGGCTGCAGGAAAAACTTGTATAAATAGATTTGCTTTGTGAGTCCTGTGGCAGTCAGTGATCACAATGGGAGTCAGTGGTGTGGTGGCGGTGTTAATTCTGGCCAGCGTCGCTATTGTGACGGCGACGATTGGTGACAACTCTTTGGATGCGGAACGAGTTGTGCTTGTGGCTCCTGTATTAGCGCCCCCTAGAGACTCTAGGACACATGTCACGGATAGATCACGGCAATTTCCGATTCTAGTCCTCCTTGCTCAGAAAAATCCAGAGCCCGCCCGTGCCGAACCGAAGTCTCTGGAGAGATATGCTCAACCAATATATGTTCAGGTAATTTTTTTATTCATACTTAAATTTATCGTGTTCGTTATTGTAGAAAATAAAACTATTTTGCAAAATAACTAGTTGCCACCCACGGAAAAAGATGATATGGTGAGTGATGGCTTGCGTGTTTTCTTAATTAGCGAATTACGATGCGGTTGAGTCTTGCATTACAAACCGTTTTTACCGTTAAAAAAAAATATAGAGTAAGTTCTTGCCGTTTTATATTGAAGTAACCTTTTAGTTATTAATAATTATTTTATGAGTTTTGTTGACAAATTTAAAACGAACTAAATTATTATTTACTAAATGAAATAAAGAAAGAAACCTTAAGTATAATTATTTTAATAGAAAGTCATAATATATATCATGTTATGGTTTTTTTTATTTAAGTATATTCAATATAAATTCTCGTAATACTTTGAAACGATAAGTTTAAACAGTAATAAGCATTTATAACGTATTTATAAGTATCAAGAAAAATATATCAGCATAGCAGATCATTGCTCAAGTTATTAATAATAAAATAATAATAATAAAACACCTAGTTATCGTGTGCAATTTGTAGGAGTGACGGTCTTTTTTATATTGCAGAAATTAGAAGACCAAGCGAGGGAAAACAACGGTCGCCTGAACAGACAGAAGCGAACGTTATTGAAAAAGCTGTTGCATGGGCACGGAGGAGGTGGTGGAGGCTTCGGCTTCGGCGGCGGATTTGGCTACGGGGGAGGACACTCAGGTGGATATGAGGATACCAAAACTATCGTCATTGTGAGTCCAGGTAAATATAATAATTTTGTATACTAATCTGTATTTAAGTAGTACTTTAAGCTATTTTTCCCTCGTTTTTCTCTACTTCTCTTGGTGTCTGTTTGTCCGTCTGTAACGTACAAATCTTGAAACTCTCAATATTCACGCATTTCCCGACTAGTTAGAGCTCTAAATCTTTAAACATAGCTTAGAACTCGATGACAATATATGATTATATACTTTCCGACATGATTCAATCACAATTTCAGAGAATATTTACAAAATTTAATTTCAATTGCAAAAAAAATAGCTCCGAAAAAGTCTACAGATGGCGCTAAAATCGAGGCAACAAATGTTGCATAATGAAATGTTGAAAAGAAGAAAATAATTTACAGTATTTTTTTTTAAACTTAAAAGAGAAAATAATTTGCATTTAAAAAAAAAACCCTCGTTTTTCAGGCCAACTAAAAATAAAAAATAATTCTCTGCCATGTGTCCAATACGAAAGACGGGGGGCGCATAAATACTATAAATACCAAATGTAATCTTTTATGCGCCCCCCGTTTTTCGTATTGGAAAACCGAAGGTTTAAAAAAAATAAATGTAAATTTTACAATCAGTTTGTCAAGTAATGTCACTAGTTAAAATCCTAGTGGAACGTTTTTATCTCTTTCAAGTTATAATAGTTTGACAACTTTTTTACCTGCTAAGTAGTTTTTTTAATATCCGTGAATATATAAATTTGATGATGTTCACGGAAAATAATGATAACTACATATTATTTATAGGATTAAATGAAAAAATAACAAAACGAAAACAACTTAGGTTGAGAGGCCAAACGTTACAGTGTCCCACTTAGTAAATGTCAAAAAGATTTAGAAGAGGTCTTATTTTGATTAATAAATGAATCTTAAGTGGTTTTCTGGGAAAATGAAATCCAAGAAAGTATAAACGATAATTTTTTTCTACTTTTGAGGCCCTATATTTACTACAATTCCGTTCTCCATACTAATCTTAGTGATCATAAAAGCTAAAACTAAATAAACATTAGGTCTAATTATGTACGATTCCAAATCATAATCGTGTTTAGAATGAAGATTCCACCTCTTTGCCAGATTGTTCTCATAGAATTGAACAAAAAAATGTTGATGAGATATTAGTAGAAACTAGCTGACCCGGTAACGCGTTGCTATGGTAACGCGTATACAATGAAAAAAGAGCGGGAAAGAGAGCGAACAGACAAACACAGAAACAACAAATTTGTGTTCTTAGATTATAGATTCAAAACCATATCTTGATTAATGTTTAAGCTGTTTCCTATCGGATCGGCAGTAATATTGTTATAAATAGATTAAATCTTGTTTTTCCAGTTTTAATCTGCATAAATTATCATTCGGTGGTGTAAATTTAGTACAAATCTCACTATAAAATATATATTTTTGCATGTATAGACAAAGCTTATACTAAAGTCTATTACAGGTATTTAATGTCCTCTGTGGTGGAGTGGCTGTCATAGCGGTTTTCACGATAACGCCACTCTGAGGGTCCGGGCTCGATCCCCGACCGGGTCAACGAACTTTTCTATATTATTTCAGATTTGGGTATTTTGGTACCCTCATTGTTCCTAAATTCCATAAAACAAGTGTATGTGATGTTATTTAATATTTATATGTATAGGGCATGGACACGGACACGGACACGGTCATGGACATCACGGTGGAGGTTACAATAACTATATTGGCCACGGCCACGGCTATGATAACGGCGGCGGATATGGAGGTGGTAACAATGGCGGTTATGGGGGCGGTTACGGAGGCGGTTACGGCGGCGGTTACGGCGGCGGTTACGGCGGCGGTTACGGCGGAGGTTACGGCAGCGGCGGTGGTGGCGGCGGCGGCGGTGGCGGCGGTTACGGCGGTGGATACGGTGGCGGGTACGGCGGCGGAAACGGCGGAGGATACCAACAACCAGGCGGATGCGGTGGCGGTTGCGGCGGGAATTACGGCGGAGGCAACGGCATTGCAACCGCTTCCGCCACTGCCACTGCTACAGCGAACGCACAGTCTAGTTCTTATGGGTAAGAGAAACAGATACAAATTCAGCTCTTGTTATTTCACTACGCAATACTTTTAGGAAGTAATCATACAATTTGTGGAGAGACAATACATTAGTTTGACCGCGAAAACGACCCAGTTCGTTGCACTTGGCTTTTAAATAAAGTATTAAAGACAATTGAGAAATGATATCTTTTCTTACAGGTACGGGAAGAAGCGCTAACTGCCAAATGTGATAAAAAGTCGAAACTGTGATTTTTTTGAATGGTGACCAGACGATACTCGCTAAACACCAAAATAGCTGTAACCCAGAGATGATGTTTGTGTTCATGAATAGTGATACCATATGGAATATCATAAAATATATGTCATGTCATATTATTACATAATTGAATATAAATTTCCAAAATTTGCCACCACCATATCTAATTTATAGAATTTAATTTAACACCGTTTATTTTAATAAATTCGTTGTAAAATTTAAGCACTAAGAAATTGCTCGTAATGATTACAAATGTATAGTGTTCATGACTTAATTTTATTAAATGCTTATGTTTTATTTGATTTCATTTTTGACGTTTTATTATTATTTTATTTTTATTTTGCAGTAACTTTTTTTATTTTTCATCATACAATTGCATAATTTTCAGTTCTGTTGCTTTTAACTGTAAATATCATTGCATTTATTAATTTAAAATATATTATAGGGAATTACCTAGATGTATTTTACTAGTTCGCAGATAACGTAAAAGAATAACTTTTCTAAATGTTTTAAAGGTATTTTACAAAATCACCGTAATAATATGCAAACATAAAAACTTTATGAAACAAAACTAAATCAAAACTAGGCCGATCGCAAAGCGAATAATTTTTTTGTAAATGTTCCAATAAAAAACACTTCTAGACAAAAACTCGTAATCAATACATGAAAAAGTCGAGAAAATCGATGCAAATTAAAATATTTAAAGAATCGCGTTTAGTTATTAATTTCAAATTATTATAATTCAATGAGCAAACAACGCGAAAGTGCAATAAGAACTGAATGTACAGATTTATTAAACCAAATGATGCTTTTGAGTGTAACTTGGTATTTTCGTTTAATAATATATAAAATAATCATACCAAGGTGAATCGTGTAAAAGCAGTCTTATGTACACATAATCCATGGTAGTTTTACAAACGTGTATGTTTTACGTGTAATAGCAATCCCATATAAATGTCATAGGAAAACGTATTCCAACAATGTGCGCATGGCCTTAGCGTACATCAACTGCCCTGGAGCCACCACAAGAGAGGGGCCCCCACAATATACATGAAAAAAACAAATTTTGACGGATAAGGTCACGTTTTTTTCCAAACAGATTTTTTAGATTTACATATTGAAATATAGAAAAACTTTGAACATTGTTATAACAACTGAATAACCCATATTCTCCATAAAAGTTGTTAGTTAACTTTGATTTTAAAAAATATTCGAAAATAATTAGGTGCCATTGCTCCAGGGACTCCAGACCTTCAAATCCGACCCTGACAACTATACAACACCACAAAACGGTTGTGGTTGCTATATAGTCTGTATCATCCATGCACTTCATCAATGTGGTTCGTCAAAATGGAACTAGGTATCTGTTCTTGTAGCCAATCTACCAATGCAATGACTGCTTTTCCATTTTTGTTCTTGCGATTAGTTGCGCTAGGTTATGTCTCCCTTAAGTTTAAATGGTCTCTATATCTTATCCGATTCCTTTTTAGGGTTCCGAACCTCGAAGAGAAAAACCGGAACCCTTATAGGATCACTTTGTTGTCGGCTCGTCTGTCTATCAAGCTGGAATTTATATCAAATACTTAAGTCTACTGTCCCTTGGAGCTGTATAAAAATCAAACTTCTAAGCCAACGCAATCATAAGATACAGCCGTTTATGCCGCAAATTTTCGACACTCGGAAGATAATCAAAACCTACAGGGTACTTCCCGTGAACTCAGAATCTTGAAATTTGGTACGAATCAACGTCTTATAGCATAGATAAAGGAAAAATTGCGAAAACCGAAAATTTTTAGCTACATCATATGATAAAAATATTTTACGGAGCCCTCGGTGCGCGAGTCCGACTCGCACTTGGCCGTTTTTTTTATCTATCTAACAAGCCTATATGGCACCCCAGTGGTTATCACAACGACCTCCATGAAGACTTATGTGAAAAGTTCAGCTCAGGGTTTAAAAATGTGAATAGAAAAATAATCATTATCATCATCATCAACCTATAACGTTGAGGACATAAATTACTGATGTTGTTGACCACCGTTTGGTGCAGTGGTAGAGATTCTGCATTTTGCACCGACGATTCTGGCTGTATCCCGGAAGAGGCAGACAGAATACGAGCATCTGTACCTGAGTCATCGGTATTTATATATATTTCTTTAAACATTGAATATCCATGCATCATATATGTAAATGACTAACCGTTACCCTAGTAGACAAGACAAGCCTTTCAATGCTTACTTTGGGCTAGGCTAAGAGGTGTGAATGTAAGCAGTGGATGCCAACGACTGCTGATCCAGTCGTCTCCATTGGCTTAACAAAAATGTCTTCTATGACCCACTTATTGAACCTGCGTAGTTGGAGGACGAACGTGCTTTTCACGGCGCCATCGAACTCTTACATACTTTGGACTGGCAAGTAAACATAAAGCTAGCTAGTTTAAGTTTATTTGTATGATAGGCCTTAATGTTAGGAAAAAAGTTCCGAATTCAAAATGTAAAAACAAATGGGATAGTGACGTTTGCTATTTGAAAACTTGCACTCAGCCCTCTAAAGTATTGCTGAGGTATCAAATGACTGTAGTATTACTTAGTTCTTCTAGCTCTTAGAATTTATAGCACCCTAGTCTCCGATAAAAACACAGCACTAGCGAAAATAGCGCTTCATTACCACAACTATCACCCTCCAATTCGAGCAGAGCAGGTTAGCAGCCTCGTATTTCACAATATTTTTTGTTGTTAAAGACGGGACGAAAATAAAGACAAATGTGGAACTATTAATTGGTAAACACAGAGAATTGTTTACGTAAAGCATTTAAAATAAAATAGCTTTTCTCATTACTTTATTGCATCAAAAGCCACTTTGATAATATAACAGATGATACTTTATTTAATACAATCGTACTAAGAAAAAACTGTTAATTTGCATAGTTGATTATATTTATCATATCAATTATAATAATTACGAAGCACACGTATATTGAATAATACTTATTCTCAGTAAATGAGCAGTGATAAATGAGCATAAAAACCACATCCGTGAAACCAATTTATTTATATGGACTACTAAGCGAGGCTTGCTGATGTCTTTTTGCAGGTACGTGGATATCTAAATAGGTAAGTCACACAAATCTACTAATAAATAATATTTTATGTGACTTCATAGAAGGAAATAGTTTTTAATAATCTATTTGTATTCTCATGTATACTATTAATATATTCACAACCTTTTTGTACAAAGGGAGCCATCTTACCTAATGTGCCAGCATTTCTGGGTTCAAATCGTGTGATGGGGATAATTTTATGTTCCGAGACATAGTACGGACAACAGTGCGTCAACCGACCACAACTTCAAATTTTCTTAATTGATATTGAACTCTATGTTGACAGTTTTCTATAGGTTGAAATGCTGTGGACTGTACAAGCCTAGTTTGATACAAATTAATCAGTGCGTTTGTGATGTATTAAGTGTGATCCCAAATTTATCAATTTATTTTATTTACTATTGAAACAACAACCTTTCATACAACAATTTATTAAAAAGCTGTTTTGGTTTGGACCTAATTTTGAATTATTCCAAATTTATAAGAAGATTAACTACTTACTTAACTTTAAATACTTAACAATTAGCTAAACTACTATATAATCATACGAATTGGTTGGCTGGGTTGACTGGAAGAGATCTCTTTTAGATATAAGTCCACCCTTGCAAACAATATTACCTACTTTTGTATATTATTTATCTTTTATGTGCAATAAAGAATATAATAATTGTCACCAGTCAAAATATGAAAAAAAAAAGAAAATGAAATCGGTCATCGATTTGATATACATATAATGAAATGGTATCCAAAATTGAAACTCCTTTTACCGTCTCAGTTTTATTGTTTTATTATACCTCAATGCTTCGATTCTCTTTAAGGAGCCGTATTTATGGCCACAAAACCTTACATAAATTTTCACTAAAAGATCGCAATATTAGTATACTATCACTTACAATATAATTTATCTAAATACTGAATCATTTTAATTACAGATGCGATAATAATCAAGTTCTTTACAAATTAAATACCATGCCAATACTCCTACATTTATTACAAACAGCAGTTTTGCAACCAGTTGCTCGGTATCTTTTACTAGGCGATATCCAAATATCATTTTAGTTCATTTAATATACACCATAGAAACAATACACTAAAAATTTAAAATAAATGTGTACTTTTAAATAAAACACCTTTTTACGGATTTTGCGCATGTTTTATTTTATATTTAATGACTGACTGGCGTTTCGACTACTTTACAGGAGTCGTGATCACAGGATGACTAAGATAATGACCATTAGGATTCAATATAAAATAAAATATGCGCAAAATCCGTAAAAAAGTGTTTTATTCTAATGTGTAATGTTCGCGGAAGTGTAAGAACTAAACATGTGTACTTGTTACAATATTTAATCACCAATAACCGTCCTCGCTGCCTTGATGCTGACAAGATAAAGGATCTAGATGAGGCTGTGCCAGCGGATAGTATTTTCAGCCTACGATTGCAGAGGTGAAGCAACCTTCGCATTGACCGGGTATAAAAAGGGTGAACGAAAATTTACAAAAACGAATGATTGAAAATGAATGAGCAAATGTACTTAATTTTTTTCTGAAGGTATTCTGATGATGTTGATACTCCTCGATAACAGTTGAACCGATTTTAACAATTTAAATTTTTCGTGTATGTTTAAGCCGGATGGTTTACATTCACCATTGGGTTCGGTAGGTCCGCTACTATCTTCTTATATGTATGTATGTGTATATATGTATGTATGTGTATGTATGTATATGTAAATATATATATATATATATATATAAATTGCCGTTCGTTAGTTCGCATGTATATGTGTGTACATCGTTAATGTATTGTTTTTTTAATAAGTTGGTGTACGAACACTAGGGAAGCTTAAAATATAATCAGCACAAGAGAGCGATGTAGCACGCTGGACAGAGCTTAGATCTTTTTTAAACGTTAGGTCGACTTAAATACGCAATAAGAGATGCATGCGACTTAAAAAAATACTTTTAATATAAAGGGTACATGAAGCAAATTTCTTATCTAAAATACCTTAAATTCTTCATAACCTTGGTGTATAGCCATGGGATGCCTTGTATATTACGAAATCAACGTTATCAGTCAGCGCATCTTAAAAGTTCATTGTTATCGCATAGGTATGAAGTCTAGACAACGCACTTGTCATAAAAAGAAGTTAAATCATCTAGTTGTTCTAAGAATGATAAGTCGATGACCTACCCTTATCGGCGCCACATTCAGAAGCTACATTTGTTGAAGAGATAGCGAGCACATTAAAATAAGCTTACTGCGTATTATGGCTCAAAAGTAGGCAACCGGTGCAACATCGCAATAATATAAACTCACTATAGTTTCTCAGTTAAACTATATAAAATGCAATTTTAAAGATATTTAAGAATACCACCTTTAAAAACCTTATTTGGTTCATATGCCAACTCTTTTATAATGAGTTCAGTTACGAGTGCAATTTTTATTAAATTTTGTATAAAAAGTCGATTTTGTTCAAATGCTAGGCTAAAACTAAGGCAGACGATACTTATAACAAGAAATAGTTAATTATAGGCGTAAAAAATCATCTTAATATATATAAATTACGTGTCACGTTGTTTGTCCGCGATGGACTCCTAAACTACTTAACCAATTTTGATCAAACTTCGATACTATCTGTTATTTGATCTCACTTAAAAGATAGGATAGATTTGATTTTAATTATAATATAACACAGCAACGCGTGGCCGGGGCAGCTAGTTTTATATAAATATGTTTATACTAAAAAAGTTGCTTGTAACTATCTCGAATTGAAAAATAAAAAATATTTTCAAACTTTTGCTGTGTTTATTGCTATAATGAACAAATAAATAAACCTTTAAGATAGATCAATATAATTAACTAATGAGTTTTATGTCTATCTTCTCAGGATAACCCACAGTACCATTTTTATCTCTTACGTATTACTAAAAAACAAAAGAAGAAACTCTTAACGAAGCCATTTTATCCAATTCTTATCCAATTTATAACCTAAATACATTGTACGTTTAATGTTGATCAAAATTGCCCTTTACAGTAAAATTAATATCTTCGTTATAATACCGCAACATATACTGTAAAGCCGTGCGAAGACGTCGCTCGTTGATAGTTTGAATATATATATATATATATATGAGGTTTTCTTCAAATTTCCATTTAAGGTAGACAATTCCAATATTAAGAGAAAGTTTGTTTTAGATGTAAGAGATAATTTTTATATTTTTACTGACATATCGAAGCAAGCTGCTGCTTAGTCCGTTTTGCATCCAAAAATAAAAGATGTTGTCAAATTTTGACTTTTAGATAAAGCACTTACAATTAATTGAAAAATTTATTGTTCTAATCGGTTTCTATTATATGCATGTTCATTAGCAGTTTATAAGACTCATTTTGGCAAGACAAAGAAAGTGATAGAGTCGATTAAGTTTATTATATCTGACAGCCTCGGAAGTCTTTTGTCAATGGTAAAAATGCACTAACTAAAATGCGTGTAGAGCGTGTAGAGAAAAGAAATATTATCAATTTTTAACTTATTTTCATAGACTTCTATATTTTAATGTTTTGCTAACATTCACAGTTCCTTAAATATCCATTAAAACTCCTTTTAGTTGTTATATTTACCAGTAGCAATTTTTATTTTTAGTAATAATTTCTAGACAGCAGATTTTGAATGTTTATTAATACGGTGGAGAGTATCTCTGGTATCTCTGAAACTAATTGAAAAATTCTAAGAAAATCTGGGGGCACGGCAGTGCCCCCGCCAAGTCAAGCAAAAAAGCGGCACGGACGTACCATCCTTTTCTCGAAGCTTTTATTTTACCTTACAAATTACCTTATTTTTTTGACAAGAGCTAATTCATATCTGACCGCTATTTTAATGTAAAGCCTTAAGTGAATATGAGTGATGATATGAGCCCTTATTTGTTTAAGTGGGAAAACAATGGGTAAAAAATTGTGATCGACATTTTTCTGGATCTTATTAAAGTTAAAGGATTTATTAAAATTCTACTATAATTGTAAAGTATAGAAATCTGAAAAGCATAAGTTTACCGGAATTGAAAACAAGGAAAGGTTCAAAGGATTGAGAGAATTAAAAAGAACTTCTCTGCACTCCTCCAAAAACATAACATTTATATATTTACATATTTAGAAGTTTAAAAAACATTATATTTTAAACTTTGCATACATATACTAATTGATCGAAAATACTAGTGCCTTATTGCAACAAAATAATAAAATGTTTATAATTTATACTTCGATAAGAGACCTACCTTTTTTAGCTCACAGATTAAGTACTTCAATAAGTGATCTTTGTTTTAACACTAAACCTACCGATACTTCATTCTTACCAAAGCGGGTCAAATGACCCGTCTTTAAAATGTTACATATATTACTATGTCTAACGAAAATATATCAGTTAAGCAATTTGGTACATGAAAAAATATTTTTTTTTTTCAAATGGCGATTCAAAATAGTTTATATATTAAATTTAAATAAAATACAACAAAGAAAAAAAGTTTTAATTAAGTTTAAAATGGGTCATTTGACACGTCATGGTATGTTTACTTTTAATTACATTTTTAAACGTAGATACTTTTTCTTTAATTGGATAATAGGCGATAACAAAACGAGTTTTTACTAGTTTCTTCAAACGTTAGTTCAAACGTTGTCTGATACTTATTAATTTCATTTTTTTTTTTATGTGTACATCAACAACTCTTTTAATCGTCTGCGTAATTTATAGATCGTTTTAATAATATATTGTCCAGATTAAAATCATAGTTAACACTTCAATTTGATCTTTTTTATATTTCGAAAACCGGAAGCACATAGTTCGTTATGAATCAGAATTGTTAGTGTATTCTTAGTAGGTACGAAGTTATTTTTATTTTTTATCACCTTTTGATCCATCCATCCATCCTCCATCTTTGTAAGCTATTTTTATGTAGTTCAAAGTGTAGATAGGTATATAAAATTAAACCTACCTCAATTTATTGCCTCAAACTATACCTTATAAGTAATTTATATCAAACGTTGCTGTACGGCATCAACTTTTCTCGATTTTTGAGTATTCTGTTTAAGGTTAAAAATACGGAAGTCGTATTTTTTTAAAAATTAAAATGAGTGAATTAAAAGAGGTGCATACTAAAAACAAAACGTTTTCGCCATTTGTGACCGTAGTTTAATCTTGCAAGACAACCTTAAAACAATTAAGTGTAAATAAAAAAAATGTAAACAGAAAACAATTATATGACAACCGTGAAACATAAATAAATAATTGTTTTATTTATCAGAGTTCGCTGACAAGCAAGTAAGTAGCACCTATATAAACAATTATGTGAACTGTAAATATTCATAAAGATATAAAATGTGCATCGAGCAGCGTTGCTAGATCTACGAGAAATCTAGAACGTTTACGAGATCAGATACAAAATTAATTAAAAATGTCGTATACTTTTGTACGTACGACTACCCTCGCCCACATGGATTCCCACGTAAAAAATATTATAAAAAAGAAAATATGTCTTTTATCTACATTAATTATCACATCGCCTGCTAGTATATATTATTATATTCTATACTCATCACATACGTACCTAGTATTTGGCCACGGAATCATCGCTATGTGTGTACTTTTTATTCTCCTTATTTCTAACAGTGCAATGTATGTTTACGCAGTTAGGCGCTTTTAGTTGTTAAATAATAATTTTATCAAAACCCCTGACCTTTTTAATTACTTAAATAAAGAAACATGCTTAAGTAATTAACTCCCTTCCATAGTAATAAATCGTATTTTTATAAATATTTAACTAAATCTATTTATACAAGAATCACTTCCAGTTTCTTGAGCTAAAGTTGAATATGGGTTTTAAGAATTCTTTACTTGTATGAGATAATGTACTGAAAGTGCGAGATTTTTGGCAACCCTGATACGAGAAAAAATCTCCTGCGTCTGGCAACCCTGACAGCGAATGAACCCGATGAATGTAATCGTATCTTTAGAGCTAACTGTACAAAACCAATGTCATTGATTGAGATCCCATCGCCAGACTCGGCAGGTCACGGTTATAACGCTTGTTAAATATTTTAGTACGTATATACAGCCTGAATGGATAATTGGCAATGTTACATGTCCGTTTCAACCGCGCGGCCACCTCATAATATTTGATGAAACTTTGCCAGGAATTAGTGCTAATTTGTTACTTTACACACCTCTTTTCGTGAATTTGTTACAAAAAAAACTAAGACGCTATGACAAAAAATAGTTGGCCGCTAGAACCGCCACTTGCCGTAGTCATCGTCCGTGATTACACAGAAACTATATAATGCAGATAGACGAATGATGCACCAAAAGAAAAGTCTTAATTTGTTCAATTTGTTACAAAAATAAAAAACGTCAAAACGTAAATAAACAAAAAGTTATGCAATATTTAGTTTTCAGGTTATGAGTAGGTAGGTATGTCACCATAAATATCAAATTATTAGGGGCTAATGTGTATGGATAATTAGTTACTAATTTGTTACAGCGAATAAACGTAAAAAAATACTAGAAAGTGGGTTCAATAATTTGTTAGAGTCGATTTTAGTTGGCCGCTCGGACGGCAACATGCCTAAAATACAATGGCATTTTTCTCGTTATTAAAAGTAGGTTTAAGCTTAGTTAGAGTACTAGTCGACGGGTAGCGTAACCTAGTTTAGATAAATATGGCGAATATAACTGCAGCATTCATATTTTAGAAAATATTTGCAAAAAACCGTAATATGAAACCGTATGAGAGTAGGGTGACTATGAATACATTAGTACAAAGGCATGTTTTTAATGTTGTACTCTGTTTGAAGGAATATGCAGTTCGTTGTGCAGCCATATTGATGTCTATTGTTCTTAATTCTTTAAAGTATTTACTGATAAGATTTTCGTTTCATTGACATTCCGCAGGTGTTTTATGATGGGCACGATTCCCGAAAAACGATCTCTTTTGTTTCCAAATTATTGTTAAAAATATTTGTCGGAAGGGGTTTAAAAAGCAATTATTGTACGTTGTGAATAATGTCATTATTGTGCTGGATTTTGAAATGTGTGCTCGTACGTATTTAGTTCCCGTGATTTTCATACTACTAAGTTACTGAGACAATTATCAGTAAATCCAGAAGTGTCTAAAAGTGCTTAGCTATGATTTGTGCCCACTTATATGATTTGTTAATATAGAAGTCACCACCAAAAAGTGTATTGCAGAGGGATCCAAATTGACTGCGGTAAGTTTAATTTTTACAATTTTATGATGACTTGAATAAAGTTATTACTTTATTGCTACAGCTGTTTTCGTGACGTGAAAGTATATGGCATTAAGGCCATTTTGATATACTTACGTCAATTTAAGTGAAGTTGTGGGTTGGATCTTTACCATGTAAATACGTCCAATTAAATGTTCTTGTTAACATATTGGTGCCTTAATAAAAGAGAATTTTAAATTTAAAATAATTTGACTAAACACTTTTGTTATTACATTCTTAAATATACGTATATATTCATTGAGCTTGCATTTGCGTGCTTTCCCTGGAGTTTTTAAATACATAAATATCTGTTACCATAATCATGATTGTAAGAAACTTTAATATTTACTACCAAAATGTGAGGGGCCTTCGAACTAAGTCGCAAGATTTTTTTTCTCAAGTAGTATTGTCCAATTACGACCTTATTTGCTTAACTAAGACTTGGCTAAATGACAATTTTTACGACCGTGAGTATTTCGACGTAAGTTTCTATGTTTTTCGTTGTGATAGATCTCAGGAGGATAGCAGTTTCGAGCGAGGGGGGAGGGGGGGTGGCAGTAGCCGTGCGATCCAAGCCGATTCCGTTGCGCCGCGACTGGCCCGTGCCCCCACGCGATCACTGTGATTGTGTGTGGATTTCTATTCCTTTGGATGCAACTAATCGTAATATTTTTCCTTCAATACCAGCCGGCCGTAAACGCCCGCGTTATTTAAATGTTGCTTGCATATACATATTTGTTTAATTTGATTATTTTTTTCTATTTTTTATTCCATTACAATTGAAACATAATGGCTGTGTTACTGTTGTCTACATGTTGAGCTATCAAATGACACCTTTTTAATGTTGATAGGACATTTTCATGGGTAGTGGTGGTCGAATTATTATGAGAGCCCAGGTCTTGGTTATCAAGAAAACAAAATGGCGGCCGTAAGAGCCAAAAATGCCATATTTCACACCATTAAAGGCTCCGACACTGGTGACGGGACACATTGTATACATAGGATAGATAGATAATAGCTTAATTTCTTACTCCACTCACACTAACATTATTAACAGAAATACTATAAGCATATTTGAAAGCAAATATCAAAAATGGTAATTTAAAGTATGCCTTAACTTAAAATGTATTTATATAAGCACTCTCCCTAAAAAAAATAAAATATATATATCGAACATTCCAATAATCATAGTCACCCTACTCTCATACGGTTTCATATTACGGTTTTTTGCAAATATTTTCTAAAATATGAATGCTGCAGTTATATTCGCCATATTTATCTAAACTAGGTTACGCTACCCGTCGACTAGTACTCTAACTAAGCTTAAACCTACTTTTAATAACGAGATAAATGCCATTGTATTTTAGGCATGTTGCCGTCCGAGCGGCCAACTAAAATCGACTCTAACAAATTATTGAACCCACTTTCTAGTATTTTTTTACGTTTATTCGCTGTAACAAATTAGTAACTAATTATCCATACACATTAGCCTCTATTAATTTGATATTTATGGTGACATACCTACCTACTCATAACCTGAAAACTAAATATTGCATAACTTTTTGTTTATTTACGTTTTGACGTTTTTTATTTTTGTAACAAATTGAACAAATTAAGACTTTTCTTTTGGTGCATCATTCGTCTATCTGCATTATATAGTTTCTGTGTAATCACGGACGATGACTACGGCAAGTGGCGGTTCTAGCGGCCAACTATTTTTTGTCATAGCGTCTTAGTTTTTTTTGTAACAAATTCACGAAAAGAGGTGTGTAAAGTAACAAATTAGCACTAATTCCTGGCAAAGTTTCATCAAATATTATGAGGTGGCCGCGCGGTTGAAACGGACATAATGTTACCTCTAACACGGATGCATCATGGTGTAACTAACGGCACTTTACGAAGAGCAACCAGTTTATTAATACTTAATATTACAATGTAAGTATTACGGGTATGTTATTTCCCAACTAGGGTACATGATAATACTATCATAATAAAAACGGTAAGAAAATAACATGCCGTTGTTGGATACCTTAGACACGAGAAGACATCCCCACCGCCATTTTATTTATTGGTAAATATTTAAAAATAATTGTTTTTATAGAATTATTATTTTTATGTTTTTTATATATTTTATTAATTTATAAAAATAATTTATCATTTAGTTATCTTATACCACATATTATTGGAGCTCAGCTCTCATGGATCAGCTTCAATGGCGCAAATACTGCTACGACATAACTTTCCGAGTTCTTAACCGATTTTAATATTTTTTGTGTGGAATCGAATCAACAGGTTCAATAAATTCTCAAAAATTCCCATCGAAACAAAAAAAAAATCTTTTTTTAGGTATTACGCTCCACTCCAATATATGGTGCTAGCGTAGCTTTATGCTTAGCGACTACATCGTCTAGTAGAAAATATTAGAATATCCCGCCTGAGAATTAACCTGTGAGCCAAATCTATTTATTTATTATTTCTTCGACATACTAGATTACAGATTAGAAAGTTTAGTGAACCTAATTTCAAAATACCGCAACAAACCATCTAATGGCTCTATTCAACTGTACTACTTCATCTGATAACAGAAAGTATGTAACTTCAGAGTGTATTGTCAGGAAAATCGATTTCTAAACGTACGATATATGGTAAGGTCGTACTTGAGCTATTGCGATTGTCATTTGTCCACCACACGACACTCAGAGGTACTTCTCTTGTAGTTATATTTATTACTAGCGGCCGCCCGCGACTTCGTCCGCGTGGAATATTGCAACATTATTTTTCTGAAATAAAAGTAGCCTAAGTTACTCCTTATTACATCAGCTACCTGCCAATAAAAGTCCCATCAAAATCGGTCCAGCCGTTTCAGAGATTAGCCGGAACAAACAGACAGACAGACAGACAAAAATTGAAAAAAAATGTTATTTTGGTGTATGTACCGTATATATATTCATATGCATGAAGTAAAAAACGGGTATTTCAATATTAAAAACAGACACTCCAATTTTATTTATATGTATAGACTAGCTGACCCAGCCACGCGTTGCTGCGGCAAAGTAATATTATTTTTTTTTAATAAAAGAATTTTAACCTAAGTTACTCCTTATTACATCAGTTACCTGCCAATAAAAGTCTCGTCGAAATAGGCCCAGCCATTTCAGAGATTTGCCGGAACAAACAGACAGACAGACAAAAATTGTAAAAAATGTTATTTTGGACTATGTACCGTATATATATTCATATGCATGTAGTAAAAAACGGTTATTTCAATATTACAAACAGACACTCCAATTTTATTTATAAGTATAGATTTTATTAACTAAATCGTATATCGTTTTTTATCTTCTTATTCTAAATTTAATTGTATAAGTATGGTTTCAATTATAAGTTCTAACTCATGTGTTGCATTAGTTAGATTGTTGTTACATTACTCTTTCACAGCTGTTAGTGCAACGCTTTATAAATTATATTCCACAACTAATCAAAACCTTTTCTAGCAATATTTGCTTTTTTTCTGTCAGAAAAATAAAGACGGCTGGTATTGTCATTGCCGGGTTACTGTGACGTTTCTCCTGCCTAAAGATCTTCACATAAAATAAACAAAAATATGCGTTAATTAACTTGAAAATTAATTGACACATGTTTTTGTATTAATGTTATGTAAATCAATTAAATATAGGAAGCAAGAAAAATGAAACGATATCAAAGTCACATTTTTTATGAAATCACAATTTTAAATGGAGTCTAGGATATTGTTAACAGTGCTTAAAAACGTCGCAACATAGTTGTGACGTATGGTGTTAGGTCGAGGCGAGATATTTTTGTAGAGTCGATTATTATTTTGTTATTTTGTAGACTGATCTTGAACTGTAAGGGAGTTAATTAACACTTACAAACCAAATCATAAAAATCCATTAATTTCATTTACTTAAACCATAAATACTTCAGAAACATAATTCTTTAAGAAATAAAGTAAGACATCATTTAATTAAAATAAATAGAAGATGATTTTGGTAACTATATGAGTCATCATCATCCCCAGCTTTTAAATATTATCACTGCTACGGCACTGACCTTCCACTTTTCCTATAGTTGATAACACCATTAGGAGGAATGGACCATATAATCCACCGACCAATCTATATAATTAGATGAGTGCTATATCGAGTTGCCAGATGAACAGAATTTGTCTGAATAGTCTCGACATTTAATATCATGTTCAGATTTCCGACAAAATATAATAAGTCCCTACAAACAGTTTCTCGTAAAACTATTGACAATATAATAATTTCAAAATCAACGCGCGGTTTCAAATTCACCACACTCTGGATTTTGATGTAATTTGAATTGGTGGATTCATTGAAACCCATGGCCAAATATCACATTAAAATTTAATTTTTTTTTTTTTTTTAAATAATAAATAAGCTATTAATTTAATAAACTCCATGTTCACGTATAAAGAGAACATAATGATTTGTGATACTTATATATTTGTTCCTACATAAATCTCAAAATTCCGACTTTGAAATTGTAGTCATCCTATCTGGCAGTATCATATAGAAAAGACTATAAAAATGCAGTTGCAGTTGTTTCCAATGGCTTCCGTGCAATCCGTACCTCTAATGAGTCCGTGGTAACCGTTTTTGATCAGCAATCCAATTGCCAACTCTTTTGAAAGTTGCTTACCTCCGCTATCAACTTTAGGAACATATTACATAGAAATCCTAATAACGTGACCGTAGCGCGTTCGTTGACACATTTCTTCTGATCCCGAGTGTAGACTTCAAACATGATTGATGTTCGGTATAGAACTAGAATGGCATAAGGAATGTTATAACATTTTACATTAAACATCATAATGTTTAGTTTGAAGCGAGGACCCTCTCGTAACAGAAATGTTAAGTTCACCGAGAGGGCCTAGCGGGAATATTATTATTAACATGACCAGGATTTTGTGCTTTTCCTTAAAATACTTAAATGACACTTTTGAAGTTCCGCGTTATTGAATTACAGCATTAGGCAGCATCGTGTCTTCGTCTAATCGTGTTTTGTTTACATTATTCAAACGGCAATTTTTATAGGAGCAAATACTGTTGAAAATTTTTAAAATAAACATCACATAACTATAATCAATTACAGTATCAATTAATATTGGTAAAGTAAAAAAAAGTTATGTGAACAGTCGCAGGCACATAAAGCTATATGCTTTAACTGTTGAAACCTATACCAATGTAATAAAGATCATTTTATTTTTGGAGTGTAAACCTAGACACGAGGTCTACCTTACATGCCAGTGTACTTTGGATTGGCTATTTCGAAATTTAATTGACGTGCATTGATAAATATTCACATCGACAACAAAACGAGTATTGAAGAATCGAATAAAGTTTTTTACGGGCTTTGAAAATATATTACAATCACGGTAATGGCTTCTGACACATCATCAGATTTCGAAGGATCACAATTATCATAATTACCAAACGTGATCGTAACTTCGCACTTCGGAAAATAATATTAAAACTGGTCAAGCGTAAATCAGAATGAAGCTCTCGTATCACTTTATATTTTCAAAGTTTTGTTTCATATTTAGCTTTGCCGGACGTCCTTTGCAATGCTGTTTCTTTTGCTGATCATACACAAACAACAACTTGCTAAAGTTTCACCTTTTTGAACCATGTATCTACGAATTACAAATAATTTAATACCAGTTCCCATGAAATTGGTTATTATTAAATTAGGATACTTATATAAGATCAATTTCACAGTTTTTTTAATTTTCTTTATTAAATCACGTTTAAATTATTGTTGTTTCTACAAAGGAAAAGGTAGGAACTTCAAAGTGTTTATCTGTCGTCTCTTTACAAATGTTTTGTTTTAATTAGGGTAGACACATTGACAATCGTTTGGTGCATAGCACAAAGTAGATAAATAGGCATAGGTATGATTTTAACTGCCTTTAGAACTATTCGAAACTCTTTGTTTGTTGTATACCTTAAACAATTAGAATTGTATTGGAAATTGATATACATTACTTGAATTTGATTACGATATAATAAACTTGGCAATAGTAATAAAATTATAAACAAATCAATGTCACAAAAAGTGGCATAAATTAATGTCAATTTAGATTAAAATTAAGTCAATAAAATTTCTAAAATATCATCAATATAACAATTATTCATTATTTAAATAAAACCAATAAATTCTTTAATATCATAGAAGCATTTTTCTAACAAGAAGCACTTCAGTTGCTTTTTAAAAATATTAAAATTATATATAGATTTCAGATGGTTTGGAAGGCAATAAAACATTCTCACAACCTGATGTATGATGTTCAACGATTTCAAATTTAGGAATAATAGTTGACTGAATGTCTTTTCGTCGAGTTTCTAATCTTATTACTCGTTCATGAAGGAGCGGATGTTTCTATGATGAATACGAGCTAGCAGACACAAATGTAGCTAGGCCAATCGGTGTGAAGGTAAAAATTATCATATCACATTGATTTAGTCAGTGCATGTTGCTCAATAATAATATTTATTACATTCACACCAATAAGCCTAGCGCAAAAGCTTAATGCCTTTTAGCTATTATACACTATATCACGCAAAATCTTCGTGATATAACAGTATTCTACAAAAAGTCGACTTTATGAAACAGAAAAGTCAAATTGCATTTAGTAGTCGACAGAGGGGCTTCCATTCATTTGATGTATGATAATAATATATAACATTTATTATCATACATATATACATTTTCATCCGTCATCATAGCACCCACATACAGTCTGTTCATCCTAATATGTCCTATTTGGTAAACAATCTTGGCATTCCTTTTTATAGAAAATGCAGTGTTAAAATCAACAGATAACTAGATTCAATGGGTTTCAGTCTATAATAACGATTTATTGAAATAGATTATTGACTTTGTTATTATTTTATTTTTAAATGGGTGATTTTGTTAAAAAGTTGTGCCAAGATTGTTTACCAAATGGGACAAGTTAGAATGAACAGATTTTATAATATACACACACTGTATTCAAACATACATACACACACATGTGAACTAGTTCACAAAACTACGGGCACACCGTATATGTACCGATTGAGAATTGCAGACTCTTTGATGACGAACCCTAAAATCATGTTACCAAGTGATTCATTCTTATATTAAGAAGTTGTAATAAACATTGATCAGACGCAAATAAAAATAGCAAAAAATGCTCTGCTTCAAAATAATGGGAAGTATTATGTCCGTCACGTTCACGTGAAGGTCATTGCAAACCTTTTAAATATCAATGTTGTATCTTGTGTTCAATCACTGCCTAAAAAGCCCGTCAAGAGTTATTTCACGATGTATGTGAGTTATATTATTATGTATGGACACGTAAAAGTCGACTAATGTAATGATACTGAAAGCAATCAAATGTATCCCGTTTTACAAATTATGGTTATAGGCGATATCCAACCCGCCTGCTAAATGTGAAGATTATGGCAATTTTGAGGCAGGCTTTTGTACAACAGTGGACGCCTTAAGACGACACCTATACTTGAATGATGAAGAAAACTGCTATGATGAGTATGTTGAGTTGGAATTGTGATGTAGTGAAGATAGATAAAATAAAGAATGCGTATGTAAGAGGACTTTTCAAAGTGGCACCATTATAAATGCAAGGTTTGATAAGGATATATTCTGAGAATTAATAAAATTCATTTAACTAGGAGGGTTATGGATAGGTAGAATGTTTGAAGACGAAGGCGCAAAAATTATGGATAGTTTGTGTGAGAAATGACTTTAAACTAAAGGCAGTGAATGATGAATTGACGAGCAGAGTGGAGTGATAGGGCAATGATGCTGTATACCTCATCATGAATACATGATGATATAATTTTTTATATGAATAGTTGCTATTCCGTAGTCTGTTTTACACGATGTAATAAATTGTTAATTATTTCATGCGCTTGAAAGAAATTTCTTTTAACAACCTTCATGGATTTAAAATAAAGCTATCGCACAAAAGTAGGCTTATCTTTATATATTATACATGCGTGTATTTAATGCGAAAAAACTTTTGAAAGAGTCGTTTAATAGAATTTTTACATTACGCATCTTAAAATTTAAATAAGAGTATGGTCATATTTACATAGGTGCATACTTTTTATCTCGAAGTTTCCACAGGAATGGGTTCTTTACATGTAATATATATTAAGCCGCTGCAAAGCGTGACCGGGCTGGTTATAAACAAAATCGTTAGAGAGCACGATATTTATTACAGACAGAAAGATCTGTCGGACTTTTCAAGGTTGTGTGAAATTACGAATGTGTTTTATTTGATAATAAAAGTTAAGAAAATCGGAATTGTTTTCGAGACGTCATTACACGAGAATATACTGCGCAAATGATCCCGTACTTTGAATCTTGTTTTGTGTGATGTGCGTCATGATAGCTCAAGATCACATACTTTTTTTAAATGTTTCGTTATTTAAAAAAAAAAAAAAAGATTTTTTATCTTAAGAAATAATTGCAAAAAATATCAACTTATCTCAGAAAAGACTCGAACCTACATCCCTCGTTTTACAGGCTCCAGAATGCTCTAGTTACCGAGATTGAAACCTGTGACAAGGCGAGTTTTTTCTCTTAATTATAATAAATATTCATTATAATTTATTATTTACTTACATTTTAGTAATATAAGTTATATACGGGATTGTTACCATGTACCTTGTTTTTAGTGAGTTTCCGATATTTCGGCACTGTTGCAAGCGCGGTGATCACAGAGCAACTCATCGGAAACTCACTAAAAACAAGGTACACGGTAACAACCCCGTATATAACTTATATTACTATAATGTTAGTGACCATGAAAGATTAAAACAACATATAGGTACTTACATTTTGTTTACACCACAACAATAACGATAAAAAACAATAAAAAACAACAAACACTTATAAGTAAATACATCATGCAATTAAAAACAAATATAATAAGTATAATCTCTACCATTTTTGAAGTTGGTGTTGAAGTTGAAATAGCTCCTAACTGGATCTGACTTAAGAAGATTTTTTTTCAGCGAGTTCTTTATTTTTAAAGCTTGAAGCATGAAATTTGAAACACAGAGGCAAGAAATAAGTGGACACGTGTTTCATCTTTTACGAAATGGCACTCTCGAAGGTGTGAAACGGGGGATTAAACACGGAATAAACTGTTGTATGGAAATCTGTTATAGAAGTAAGATGCATGAAATTTACTACACAATTGCTCGTGACAAAAATTAAATATAGGTACATACGCATCAGCATATCATAAATTCTAGTATTAAGGAGGAAAAAGAGGGGTTGAAACTTTGCAAGAAAATCCATTATGTTTTAATTATGTTGTATGAGACGAAATTTTGTGACGATTCTGATAACTACCCAAATTAAGTTAAACAAGGGCATAAATATATGTTTTTAATTAATACGCTTTATAAGAAAACTGTAAAGTCCTTTTAGTTAGCTAAAAGGACTTATAGTTAGAGTTTTCTTATATAGAGAATTTAAAAAAAATAGTAGTTTAACGTATTTGTTGAACAAAGTTGAACATGAAATCCAATCCGTATTAGATTAAAAAGGTTAAAAAAGATCAACTGCTTCGATGACCTAGTGGACTATTCTTGCGAGCGCTGACCCTAGGTCACCTTTTTCTGTCCTTAAATGTTTCATCTTGATACGCCATCTACAAGCGGAGTTATAATACTACATATCTACGTACTAACTCCACGCGTTCAAAATCGCAGGCGAAAAGTGGTAGGTATACTTAAATATGTTTTCCCGTTATTTTACACCTAGTATACAGTCCTTTATTATTTTGTGGTTCCATAATTGGTACCAAGGTGCCATAACTATTCATAATTGATCTTGAGACGTCGAAACCAAATGGACCGAATTTAAACCTTACATTGGTACGTATAACGTTCCTGGCATTTAGCTTACCACGAAGAATTGGCGGGAATATTAATAGTATGTTAAAAGTATTGTTGATTGTCTTCTTAAAAAACATATCTTAATACATAACGCGATCTATAACCGTAAAGACACTGTCACTTAACAAAAATTCTGCATTAAAAATAAAAACATTTCATTATTCCACAATATGCGTAATGCAAAAGTGATAACGACCTTAATAACAAGTAGGTCACTAGCAAGGAAGGCACGAAGTCAAGATCAAGGCCGATAGCACAACAATATTTTATGGTGGAAGATGATAAATTATTTAAAATAACAAATTACCGTTACCCATGAATAATAAGTCTTAAATAAATTAATGTGTGTAAAACTGTGTGCGTGTGTGTGTTTAAAAACAAGTTTACTTAAATATATTATACTTCAGATATGATGCTTCGTTCTCAAATTAAGTAGATAGCTACAGCAATACGAGCTGTGTAGATATTGGCAACGACGAAACAGCAAAATACCAACTTGCTGCACTGGACACGATTCAGCGCAGAGCTGAAAGGCTTATTGGTGACAGAAAATTGGTAGAGAGCAAGCTTCACACCTTAGCTCACCGCTGCAAAGTTGCTTGTCTGTCGGTCTTCTACAGACTGTATTTTGGAGAGTGTGATGCATACCGCCATCTCCTTTTTTTCCATCGGACATCCAGACACACTGCGGGCTACCACCCTTTTTTGGTTGCTATTCCTACCTGTCGCACCAAGCGCTTCTCAACATCATTCATAATGCGCACAGCAAAGCAGTGGAACTCCTTCCCTGCGTCTGTCTTTATGAGTACTTATAACCCGTCCGTTATTAAGGCCAGGGTGAATAGCCACCTTCTGGGTTAGCTCGTTCCATCGTGGATACTGTCTTGGTCCCCGGGTTTGAATGGGATCAAGAGCAAACCCATTAAAAAAAAAAACTTCAAAAAACCCAAGCTCAAAACAATTTCCTTCTTTTTTTTACTTACATATAGTAATTATGCCGATCCTTGTGGGTCAGATTAAGAGAAGTTTAAATATTTAACTACATAAATTAAGCTTAAACAAAGTTTGGTATTCAGCTTTTGTAAAAAGGTTAAGAAAAACGTTGATGATTAACAAAATATTAATAGTTTTTAATATTTTGTTAATAATATTAATATTTTTTTATTATTTATTAATATCAATACTAATGGAAAATACATGTAATGTATTTACAATTATAATAGTAAATGTATGACTATTTTGCTCCACCCAAACACATACGTTTTCTAAATGGCGCTTAATTAACCTTCAAAGAATCCTTACTAATATTATAAATGGGAAAGTGAGTTTGTTTGTTTGTTTGTTTGTTCCGCTTTCACGCCGTAACTACTGAACCGATTGCTTTGAAATTTTGCAGACGTAAAGGTAAGTAAGTCCGGATTAAATAATAGGGTACTTTTTATCCTGGAAAAAATTGATATTCCCGAGGAAAAACAAAAATATTGTTTGCTTGATGGATGGATTGTAGATGGCGCTGTGTGTCGTTTAAAGCAAGGTAAAATATTGCAAACGAATATAAACATGTAAATTTAGAAGCTAAATGATACGATAATGAATCCCCGAAAATGAGGAATTCCCGAGGGATGACATACAATTCGTTTTATCGTCTAAATTTTTTTTTACATCTACTTATCCTGAAATAACTAAAGTCAACGAATTACTAATTGGTATAAGTATTAGTTACGTTATTTAGTTCTTGAGGTATGCGATAGATGGCGCTGGGTGTTTTTTAAAACATGGTAACGATGTGTTTTTTAAAATACATAAGAAGTGGAATGATAGCTTGGAAAAACATTGTTTTTCGCATGGTCAGCTCTATGTAGCGTGTTCCCGGGTTTCCAGTGCCCAAAAACTGCATGTTATTGCTCCACAAGGGAAAACATATAATATAGTGTACCATTCAGTTTTGGTTTAACAACTAATTGTATCCAGCGTTACATCGCGCTTCTTAGATTTTTCCTTGGGAATGAGAAGTTTTCTTATAGTTGTGCTTTATACCGCAATATAACCGAATTCCACGCGGGCGAAGCCGCGGGCGGAAAGCTAGTATAAAATAATTCACAGTTGCCTCCATTCCGTAAAAGACTATCTGATATATTCGAATAAATAGTAAAGAAATTTAAGCATTTTCCATTTTTAGATTTTATGAGATCTGTTCTTTATTGATAAAGGTCAGTATTTCATAATAATATATATTTTGACGAGAAGACCCTGATTATAGGCATAAAGCAAAATAATATTAACAATTCCATTACTAAATATCGTTATGCTCACCAACCAAAACTTTGAAAAGGGTATTTAGGTATTTTTTTGGTCATTATATTAATACAGCTTAGAAGCTCTCATAACTAAAATTTAAAATTCTACCAACAAAAGAAACCTTATAATTACAATCTTGTTTTTTTTCAGTTTCCATTGTATTTTAAAACCAAATTCAATATATGAGTATACCAGGAGAGTATACCAAGTTTTAATGAGCATAAAATTTAACCACCAAAATATACAAACCATTACTTAAACTGTGGGCATATAATGACGCCAAATTAAGAAAAGTTTTGTTATATGCTTTATGAAAAATATGTCGTCTTTGATAATAACTTAGAGTGATAAATAGAGTCATAAATCATCATTAGAGGTTCTAGTTACATTATATAATAATATAGTGCCAAAATTCAGGAAGTCTTACTAATTTTGGTAAGTAATAATTTATGTAGAGCAGCTATCTAGAGTATTTTCTTCTATAGGATAACAAGATGTTGCATATTTGAACGACATTATAAATTTGAATATGATTACGTTTTAGGTGATTATTTAGTATATTTAGGTTAACCAATAATTATATTGGAATTCTCTAGAACACCAAGTTATAAATTTTGGTTATGATTTCACACACAAATGGCCGTATAATTTTGATGATAACTTTCTATTTCTGGCAGTATAAAGAGATTATTTGACATTATATTTTACTATTTATAGTAATAAGTTTAGGAACCTTTAGGAACCTATTATTCGTTACAAATTTGCTCGTCCCCAGCCGTCTAATTACACGTAAAGTGTAATAAATCGTCTTTCATTTAGTGTTACAAGAAAAAAAATCCTTTAGTCACTTCAATTACAGCCTAGCATGCTATAGTGGTTTATTTTATGTTTAGTTTCTTTAAATGTTTTGAATTTATATATTACTACTATCCATTGGTTTTGTCAAAATGCAAATTGTGACGAAAAACTTTAAGATAAGATAAATTGCAAATACCCTTAAAATATATACACAAGCATAGCCTCCAGGACTGGGATCTACAGCTAAGGGTCATCGCTCCTGAGTTCAAAGTCCCAGCGTCCGGCCTTGTCGTTGGCCTTGTCTATTAATGCAACCTTTCAAATGCCTGTTCCGTTAAAGGAACTTAATTCCTTTGAAAAAAAAACCTTCAAATTTATTTTTGTAACATTCAAAATATTATAAACATTTTGTAAGAGGACGGTTCGAAGTAGCTAGTAAATTTTATCAAAATCAAACTTTTAAAGAATATTGACATCTATTCTTTATGGAATAAAACACATATACATTGTATGTAATAAATAATAATAAATAAATATTTCTTACATTCACACCAATTAGTCTAATCCAAAGTAAGCACTGTAAGGCTTGTGTTATGGATACTAGGGTAACGGATAAACATACATATATGATACAAAAATAATATTCATAGAAATATATATAAACACCCATGACTAAGGTACAAATGCTCGTATTCATCATACAATCATCTGCCCCTTCCGGGATTTGACCCAGGACCGTCGGTGCGAAAGGCAGGATCGCTACCGTTGGACCAAACGGTTGTCATATATATTAAATTATAATTTTAGGCACAAAATACTTACATAGTCATAACTACTCTAAACTTACTTCTTTCGTTAGTATATATACCACAGTCATTTAGAAAACAACATCTGAAAGGTAATATTTTACTATGTGAAAAGCAGAAATTTATGACCATTCTAACTTTCACGGCAGCTTTCAGTACAAGCTTTTGAATATTGATCAAGTATGGTATAGTCAGCTTCTGGTACAACATAACAAAAGCGAATAAATTTTAAGCTATAAAGTCGAAGCTAGGTTACTTAAATGTTTAGAATGTAGGTTTCAAATAATGACTTCCTCATAAGTTATTTGCATCTTGTTTTCTATGTCAACGGTGAATTGAAAGCTCTCTTTGCTACAACCCTTTTAGTACCTCTACTCTTCACCATCCAATATATTTTTTTGACTTTTTTTTACAGCTGTACACATCCTACTGAGTCTTATAATACCCATAACGAAATCACAATACATGGATAGTGTACATTAGTACAAGCAAGGTTCTTATTGAACAATAAAATCCTTATTGATATTATCAAAGTTCGTCAAAGCATAAAGTAGGTATTCCAAACGTCAGTGTATGCCTTGAAATATTCATATATGCATAAATCAATAGAAACAAAACACATAAGAAATCTGAAAACAGTGAGGCTTATTGCTAAATAGAAATCACTTCGAGGCAACTTTGAGTAGACAAAATGATACGAAAAAGAAGGGATGAAGTAGGTGCAATTGATAAAAGAATCACTGATATAGATATATAAACAATAATAATATATTTGTATATAAATATGTATATAATGATGACAGAAATATGATAACTTCGTAATTTATAGGAGAATTACGTCTAACTTGATCGCTGAAAGAGTTCACGGAATGAGCTTTCCGGATACCCTCAGGAAGTGAATATCACAGACCCCAAACGCAAAGAGAAAGAATAAAAAAGGAAATCAGTTCAGACGACGATGACGTGTAAGCAATAGAAGGATTTAGAAAAGCAGGATGCAAAGTTTATCGAGTGAAAGAGGTATGAAAGCAGAATCTTTCTTTATGGTAACATTGATAACTTCATACATATATTATTGATTTGTTAAGAAAACATTTTTTTAACTATCTACACATAATAAATAATGTGTAGATCTCTATGTATGATACAGATCGAAATAATTACTGCATTTATTCAACCTAATGAGACCCATGACGCTGTGATTATCGCGTTAGCCTAACTCGCGTTAACCTCCTCCTAGGTTACATTAGAAGGTAAAGTACGCCAATGCACCAGCCTTTGCCTATTTGAATGGCTGACTTTTATTTCATATGCTCTTCCGTGCTTCGGTAGAGTCGTTAATATGTATGTCCCGAGTGCATCTGCAGTTATGGGCACCTACTAATCCGCACTTAGCCCGCTTGCTGGGTTTTGATCCATTGCCCCTATGGTGTTAATTAATCAAATGAGTGTTTTTTTTTTTTTTATTGTATTGCCCTAATGGGGTTCGTAATGATAATGCCTTATATTTACCATCATGTAAAACACATGGGACAATAAAGATATTTGTATTTGTCCTCCGTAGCAAGGTCTGTGTTCCTTGATGTAACACAAATTGATTATTCCAAGAGTGGAAATAAAAAAAAAGATTCTAAGACGTAACAATACTCTTTTTATTAAATACACGTAATTGCTAAAAAATAAACAAATGAGGTTTCCGTTGAATTGTTTGTGTGATAAATCGTGTTTTTTTTAGAAAGCCGCAATTTATAGTTTTACTGTTAATTATTTTCAACTGTGAAACAAATAATGTGCCGCGATTATCTTAACAAGACATTAAAACATATTTATTGTTTGTTAAGTTTAAACTTTCTCAGAAATCAGTTGTAGGGTTGAAATCTGTTATGCATAATAAGGTAAGTAAGTTACAATAATCTGAATGGGGATGAGATGGGTAATCAAAAATATATAATAGGATAACTTTTAAGTCATACACGAATAAGGTACTCGTATAATAATCGTAACTTCCATCCTGTGTTTAATCACTGTCTACTTATAAGTCTAATTTATTAAAATAATCGAACAAAATCATTGAATATATTGGAATACAGTTCTACCAATAAAATGCATGTGATGAAACTATAACAGCTACTTAACCTTATCATAAAAAGTTTTTAAATTCCATTTCAATTCAGTTACATACCTTTCACGCAATGTTTTTGTATAAAAAAGTATATGGATCTTTAGTGAGCGTTGATTAGAGAAGCCGCACAGTTTTCTCACTTTATATTATACTAGCGACTCGCCCCGGCTTCGCACGGATGCAATGCTCTACTATATTATGCATGTATTATACATATAAACCTTCCTCTTGAATTACTCTATCTATTAAAAAAAATCGTATCAAAATCTATTGCGTAGTTTTAAAGATTTTAGCATACATAGGGATATAGGGACAGAGAAAGCGACTTTGTTTTATACTATGTAGTGATATTAAGAAAAGGTATCCATGTACTTTCGTGTCCATGTATATATCAATTTTGTTTAATTGTGGTGTATTAAATTAATTAACATAGAAATGAAACTTTATATGGAAATTTGACGTTTGACGCCTTGACAGCAATTACCTTGGTCATCCTGCCTGAACACTACCTACTTCTGTAAAGGAATCGAAATGTTAGGATTATAACATGTCATAAAGGGGAATATGAATAATCTGTTTAATGATGACTAGAGTGAATCGAATGTATCATTTTGCTATCGTAGATAATATATCAATGATAGGAATGTGGAACATTCGATTCGAATATTCAAATAAATGTCTTTGTTTTGTTGGTAATTATCGTAAAAAGATGTTCCTAAATAATAGTTTTGAAGAAACCCCTTTGTAGCAACCCTGGATATTTGAGGAAAGTGTATATCCAGCGGGACAGGCGCAGCAGAGAGCGCAGCTCCTAACATTTTTAATCCGGTTCTCGGCGCCCGCGCATCACTCGCCAACTCGCAACCGCCCGCGCAAGTGCTGTTACGTTGGGATTGCCATTATTTTATTAATTTCTATTTATAATAATTATTCAAAATCAAAATGCTGAAGTCATTGGTTTTACTGTGTGTATTTTATTGTGTAGTTATCGGTGAGTACATATGATTTTTTTTTATTCTATTACTACAGTCATTGAGATGATATCGGAACATTAAAAACCTATTTTTTTTTCTTTCGTAAATATTCTTATATTTTTTATGGTTATCAGAAATATGTTACAAAATAAATATTTTGATTTTTGTTTAAGTAGCTTGTTTTATATTTATATTGCGTTTTAGTTCAATGTTTGTGAAAATAAGAAAAAAAGCAATGTACATTAATTCCTTTATTAAAACTTATTAAAATTCTACTAAATTCTGTTATCGCAGTAACAATTTCCAGTTTACATCATTGCCTTCGAAATCCATAATCGCTACAAGATTACAAAACAACATTCACTGGAATTGTTTTTACCACAAATCGTGACCGTACCCGCCATTAAGCTTAACTGAGACGATTCGCTTCCTTAACACAAAAAGCTCCAATTAAACAACTTAAACTGTAGAACAAAACCTGTTGACATGCTAATTACTAGTGTATGCTAAACATTAAGAGTAGTTAGCCGTAACTTAAGTCACGGCGGGTAGTCGTGAGATGATCCGTTCCGTGATCGTGCCAATATAAATTCAATAAAACAAATCCTACTAAGTATAAAATATATACGACTTTGTTACAGAGTCGTAAAATGAGTATATTGCCAAAAGGATATAATGGATTTTCTCAGTAATTAATTTTGTTTTAAATACTGTTACTAAAATGTAGAAAAGAGATAAACTGACTCTACTTATATTTTGGCAAAACAAAGTAGTTTCGACAACACATAAAAAAACTATACACAGATACGCCAAAGAGTAGATATAATAATAGAAATATTGTTTTAAATATACAAATATTTAATTTTATTTTATTAATTAATAATTAATATAGGTAATTCGATTGTGTCGAAAATCTTTAAGTTTTTTGAGACTATTAGGTACGTAAGTAATAATAGTCTCCCTAAGTCCTACTTATTGAGTTTTGGTATAGTTTTTGATGATAACACAACTGAATGCAAGAAATCTTTAAATTATAAAATAAATGTTTAACAAAAATTACTTTTTTAAGAAGTCAATTTAGAAGTAAAAATACAACCTATAGACTCAGACAAACTATGTTTTTCATTGCAATTTAAAGAAGCTAACGTATTTGAAAAAGGTTCTGACGATTGGAGCCGATAAACTTTCTGCATAAATTGAGGTTATCGATATACCCAGGCTAGTGTACCAAACGTGGTAATTTCTGGTCAATGACCACACGTTAAAAATAATATAAACAGTTTGGTAAAGTAAAATGCATTAAATTTATCCTTTTTTAAAAAAAAAAACAAATTGTTACAACCAAATAATTGTCTTTTTATTTTTCTAATTATGATAATGATGTGATGTTTCGATTAATCATATTGATCATCGAAATTATAATTCATCTACAATTTGCTATCGATATTTTTTCCTGATGATCTAACCGATCCCATTCGATTTATTATATTAACACCTACAATAGTAAATATCAATAACTTAATTCCAATGAATAAAGCTTAGACTTTAAGACTTAGAATTATAGCTATTTTTAAAGTTACATACATTTTTGATGTTTATTTTATTTAAAAAACAAAATAACGTCATTTTCTCTTAGAATATAAAATTAACCCAATAATGAATCATTTAATAATGAAGAGTTTCTACCATTTTATTTAATACAATGATTGAATCAACAGGCTTTTAACAATTTATCAATTAAAATTAGTCATCGTTTCGCTATTTCACGACCTTTTTTGTTGAGATGATAAATTAAAAGGTTTTAAAATATAAGTGGCATACTAACATGGAAAGATACGATGATGTCATGATTATTCTGAGAAAGGTGAGCACAAAACGAAAAAGTTACAATACTAAGCTCACGAGTTAAGTACAAAAAGTTAATTGGTCTAACCACGAAACAGGTCACAGATCAAAAAATTGTTCGTTGAGTTACCATTGCTGGTAAAATTGGTGTGAAAGTTTACGACATCATACTACGGCTCACAATGGAGCGCATCCAATACGATAAAACTTATGTTGCAAGGGGTAATGATAATGGGGTCTTATAATCATGCAAAAACAAACGCGATCGACCTGTTCTTGTCCGAGGTAGGTTCTACACCACTGGACAGGACATTGACACGTGAGCCGTCCCTCTTTTTCTTAGACTAGCTGTGCCTTCGGGTTTTAACAGCATGGTTCCTTTTTCCATGAGGATAAAAGGGTAAAAAATATCCTTTGTCTATCCTAAGATTACTTTTGCACCAGATACGTACCAAGGAGTTAAGCGGTATGCAAGAAAAAAATCTACCAAAATAGTGTGCATTACTTCGCTACCCCACACTTCTCTGATGTTCCCATCTCCCAGCACCCATATGGTCTACTCTTTAAGTCCAGCCTCTCTGGAAAATTTTCTCCTGCTAATAAACAATTTTAGAAATCTTCACTCACTATAGAAAAACAGCATAATGAAAATTGTAAGAAAGAAATTTTCGTTTTACGTTGTAAAACAATATAGAAATTAGAATAAATATTTTTTATCTAATTCATTAATTCTAAGTATAGTTTCTTTTACTACCGTTGAGCATACATTATCAAACTTTAGCAACATTAAAACAGGGTACAGATAATTCTTTGCCAACTCTCTAGAAAAGGACTTAACAAGAAAATACTACTTTTTATTTGTGTACATATCTATCTATACAGACAGGTATTGCCTTTATAGCTAAGTAGGGACTACAAACTTGACCAGACGTACTTTTTAGGTAATACCAGTTATACTTTACAGTGTCCTACTTTCCACAAACGATACTATACTGACTTAGTACTTAATTTTCTTCATAAAAGACATTTAAGATATATTTGTTTTTTTAATTACTCGATAGGTACACTAGTCACCTGGTAATACTTACGATTTCTTTGCGATTAAATAAACGGTTGATTCTTTTCAATAATTACTCATAATTTAGCACTCGATTTCTACTTTTTACATTCAATGAGTTATAACCTTTTAAAACATGCACCAACAAGCAGATAGAAAACGAACATCAAACAGGGTTTAATGGTTTTTCCATCTGCGTTCATAATCATGGGACTTGCAAAAGGAGCCATAAACTTTTATTGCACATCAGCTACCATAGTTGGCAAACCATCAGAGAACCACTATTTTTACGAGCACCCTATCTTCCAAAAGCTTGGGTGGGCTGCAATACATAGAACATTTCTACATCCGGTTAACTATTCCACATCCACATTGGTTCTTTCCCAGTAAATATGATTTTAACTTGCTATATAATATTGGTGTAATATACTGTAATTTATCTGTAATAATCTACTTTACAAATGTAAATGGGTCGTTCTTCTTTTTTACCGAAAGTGAAACGACGTTTTTCTGTTTTTTTTTGTTTTTGAACTATCCATAATTGTGGTTTCTGTGTGGAATTTAAAAGAAATTGCATCTGTGTTGTCATTAGGACTAATTAAAGTTTCCTTTGCGGCAATTTTTTTTTTTAATGTTGGCCATTAAAAAAATTATGTGACAGAGTGGCAATACCAATCTATCACGGCATTCTACGGAAAACAAACGAAAAAATATGTTGGTTGGAGAAAATGAAAAATTACATAATATTAATAGATAAGAAAAATATGGACGTTTATTCGAACCGAATTAAAAAACCGTAAATATCAATACTCCAACGATATGCCATAATAAGACGAAGGCCAGACCATTGTCGGTAAAAAAGTAGAACGACCCAAATACAAAATGTCTAATACCAACATCAATGTACAAACTTACAAAATATTTGTCATTATATTTTAGTAGACCTTCATCAACTTGTATGTTCTTTTGTAGATTGAATATTCAATTTATGATTAAATCTATTAAAAGGAATGATATACTGTGCCATAACCCATTCTACTACATCAGTCATCGAGAGAAAAGACTTACACAAAGTTACTGTTTTTTTTATAAGCTTAAGGCGGTTCACACACTAGAGAAGCGTCCCGCCGCGGTGCGCGTAGCGACAGAAAACGCGCACCCGCGCGGAGGCGCAGATCTGCCTAACTTAGCGGTGTAATCTGCTTCCCCGCGCAGATTTTCAATACAAGTTGACCCTACTTCTTCACGCCCCGCGCTCCCGCGCAGAATCTGCGCGCGGGGCGCCTAACCGCGCGTTCCCGCGTCGGCAGTGTGTTGTCATAGGCGTGTTTTCTTTATTAATTGAGATTCTTGCATACAATAATAAAATCTGCGGCCACGCTTTAATAAATCACTTTATGACATTATGTGTATATTTGGAGCGAAGCGAAGCGAAGCTCTCATGGATCAGCTTCAATGACACAATGTCTGTTAAGCCATAACTTCCAGAGTTCTTAACCGATTTTGATATTTTGTGTGGAAACGAATCAACAGGTTTAGGACCAGATTGTGATGGACCCGAATTTTGAAATTCGCAAAAATTCCCATAGAAACAAAATATTTTTTTTTTAGGTATTATGTTCCGCTCCAATATATGGTGCTAGCGTAGCTTTATGCTTAGCGACTGCATCACCTAGTTAAAAATAACGTTATATTTTTACAAGTTGAAATAAAAGGGAATTCATATACTTAACGTTAATTTATTAAAGATTGATTCCTCTCATTGTAATGTGAGTCATTAAAACTCTCACCTAAACGTAAGCTCCAACTTATTAGATACACACATCAAAAATGTCTAGAGATCAAAGTATTTAAAAAAAAGTATTTAACCCGCGGTTTCGTTCGTTAATATAGACTGCCGATTAAAAAATAAATTTCTATACATCGGGAACAGTGCTTTTTCTGGATGAAATGTACCTTATGTTCTTTATGGTACCCCTAATAAAGTGTATGCAAATTTTCATGTTATCAGTTGAGAAGTTTAGGCGTGAAGTTTCACAAACAAACAATCTTTCGTATTTATTGTATTAATTAGGATTTCAAATAAAATAATGTTTATTTATATTGATGAAGTAAAATGTTTAAGAAATTTTTCTGCCATAGTGACGTGTTGAGTTTGTCATACTATATATTACTCATGCCCCTGCCTCTGACATATAACCTTAATCTCTTGAGTTTTAAAACTAAATTACTAGTTACACTAGGTAGATACTGAAAAGTGGTACACTGAAGTGTCTATAATAGGTACCTACAGAATTACTTATCATATTTAGACCCTGACTTTGTCCACGTAGACAGTTTTAACGATTGTTTGTAATTGATAGCCTTGCAAAAAGTGCGTTGCTAAATAATCTAAGTATCAAAACAGCTGCTGATTTTATGCACTTGTTTATTCAGTTTCTCCTCATATATAGTTAGATAAGCTTTAATACTTAGTGCAACTTCAATCTGACTGGTTCGGCTGGTTAACGATATAGTGCGATATAGTCTCCGTCTATGATCTCCATGACCGGGTTATAGAGTTCAAGACGATCGTTACTGCGTAAAAGTAATGTTATTTTAAGATCATTCATAAACATACCGATAGCGCTGTTAATGAAATATAAATTTTATTATTGTATGAAAAATACTTGGGTATTTTTATAGGCAAATTCACTCATTCGTTCTGAGAAGGAAAAAAAATTGATCAACATTTTTGACATTCTGCTGCCTCGCCGCTGGTGTTGGCAAATCGCGATAACCTTTATCACAAATTAAATTTCAGAAGTAAACAATATTTAGCCAATCGTTCTATAAGTCATTTTTTTAATAAAAAAGGAACGTGCAAGTAACATCGTACATGTTACGCAAATTATATAATTTCAAATAACAATATCTGCTGTATTTAAACAATGCCTTTGATTTGTATTGTCAAGATTTTTTTCTTAAAATCTATAAGCAACTAAGTTTTATCTCACATGTATTCACTAAAATAACCAATGTTTAGAAAATATTTTGTTTGTTAGATTGGCTCATAGCTGCACCATATAAGTGTACAGAATAACATTTAATCATTACGTTAGAATTTTAGTAGACGAAAAGTCGGTGCAGAAAGTTCAAGCAAGTAAATAACAATGTACCACCAGTATAACTGCGAAATCAATTTCACTGACTTACCTACTGCAGTGCATAATTTGACAGCTTTATATCAATATTTTATACAGCAGTACCTATAACAAACCTCTATAGGCTCAATATTGATACAAAACTTTTTAGACTGATTGAGCTTATCAGATGAACGGGCATATTAATATAATATAATCCACCCTGGACAATTGCGGATGACTTTTTATTTCTTCATATCGGTATAATAAGAAGTACCATTACTAATTGGTTCTATAACTTAATCTAAATGGGGACCGTCATCATACAAATAATGTTACGCCTCACATTGCTATACTCTTTCTTGGGGCCGCTGCCATCTTATAATTCATAGAACTCAAAAGTGTAGTAAGTAGGCTATAAGTATTATGAAAGAAATACTTATTATATCGTAGCTATAATCTTTTTAACCAAAAGAGATCCAATGCGGGGTCTAAAGCCGCTCACCAAATTTTTTTTTATCACCAGTATCATTAGTTGACTTTTACAACACCTTTAGTATGGAAGGTTCTATTCTACTAAAAGGATTCTTCTATTGTTAGGTATTTTAAGTTGGAATTTAAATGAAACCTAAACGTTAGGTTAATAACTAAAAGCGTTATCACCTTATAAGTTTTGGAAGAGATGCGCTTACTTTAAAACACTTAGTTCGCTCTGTTGTCATTATCATCATTTATGTTGCTTCTAATAACCCACTTAGTTGTGAATTGCAAAAGTGATCTATAATAATTGAAACTCTGATATAGTGGAGTCACTTTGTACGGACGGCCGTAGTAAGAAAACATACAACTTCCCTTATTTTCTAAGTTAAGAAACAATTACACATATTGTTATTATATTCTACAAATAAACTGCAAAGTTAGTGGGGTACCTAAATCTTAAAAAATCTGTGATAGTCCACCGTCCACAGCCGGTTGTTATTGTAGAATATATGCCACAAATATACTTACAATTATTATTAAATTCTAAGATATTTTACATAATAAGGTAGGTACATCTTCATCATTGAAGCTATGAGTTTGAAGAAAAAAATATCCACATTACAAATACTTCTAATTTTATCTTGTGATAAATTAACCTCAAACGTTATTTTGACATGGTTTTTTTTCTCAGAGATTCGTTGTAAATCGTTATTCGGTTAGACAAATATAATATTTTTCCTGAACAATTAGGTCCGGAAAGTTCTTCTTCAACTATTTAAAAGAAAAATACCACAAATCGCAAACTTTTGTAAGTATATTTTAAAATTAATTACTAGTTTACAAAAACTATATGTGCTCATTTGTCTCTTTTTAAAAAATGCAAATGATGAAAAATGTACTAAATCAGAGTCCATAAAACGCTCGAGACAAACAGCAGCCAAATAAAAAAAGAATCTTTCATTATTATATATATCCAATGTAATAACGAGAATGCGCCTCTCAGCCCTCTAGTTTAACCGTAAAATCTAATTGTCTGAAATTAACTAGACCTACCCATGGTAATAAGAAAATAAATGCATAACAAGAAATTGATGAGTTGGTTTATGTAACAAACAAAGCACGAACTAATTAGCGGTTACGAACTACAAAACAAAACTATCAACACTTCGATCATTAATTATGCACAAGTTCTCTAATACCAGCGAGCAATCAAAGACCATATTAGTCACCCATCTTAGACACACCACGAGGAATACAGATTAGTTTAAACTAATCAGTAGGTATTGGTTGGTGACATTTCGTGCTGTGAAGCAAATAGAATGTTCTGCACTTTAACAAATCAATAAACTTTCTATTCCCGTTTTACCGACCCACATCAATCTGGGACGCCAGTAAAATTTACGATTTGAACACATTTTGAGTAATGAGTAATTGACAATCAAACGAACGTGAAACTTATTGCAATTGACGTTAAGTTTACATTAGATAGTACTATAATGTAAGTACAGCTTTGAGAGGTTGTTTCGGGTACAGTTAGAATTTGACAAGCAAAAAGTCAAGCCTTCGAGATGGGGGTACCGTTAGATGAAAGCATGACATACCTTCGCTAACATGTACGAATTTGTAAAATTCAATTAATATTTTTTAATTATAGTAGTTTAATTTTAAGTACACTTTTTTCAGTTACATATTAAATCAAAATTTATTTTTTTACATAAAGAATAATAAGAATAAAAAAAAAAGTGTTGATAATATTCCTGTTAAACGCTCGTGGCGTATCATTATCACTCTACTTACTGTACATTAGTTTACTAAATTCTTGTGTTACATGTAGGTCCACGTTCGTAGTACATCAGCAAAGATCGACCTTAGTCCTCTGGGATTAAAGCTGACGTCACTACCAATGGGCAATAGTGGCTTTAAGTTCTTTTTTAATTTATTTAAGTATTTTTTTCAATGTAAGTCACATTGTAATTGATATTCCAACTAACATTGTAACTTATATTACTTTTTAAATCATTCTAAACCAATTATTGCTACGTGCGTTCTCATTATAACCTGCGTACATTCCATTCTAGAAGTGTATATTTTCTTGACTCCTCTGGCACTGTGAGTGGTAACCAGAGATGTACAAAATGGTTTTAAAAAAGCATTTAAATACAAAATGCAAAATACTTTTCAGATTTACTATTTCAAATGCAAAATACTAAATAGTTTTACGTTTTGTATTTCAAATGCTAAATGCAAAATAGGTATTTTCAAAATACTTTTTCAAAATAAAATACCCCCTGACCAAATCACAGATATTTTTATTTATTATAGGTATATATTTACTTATCATACATGAGCAATAGAGACACACAATGCCGAGCCGAAAAACAAACGTCTAATAACATATTACATATGATTACACTTTTCTTATTAAGACTAATAACAACTGGAACTGGACTGGTATTGTTAAAAAGTGATAAAAAATATCATTGTTTATTTATTACGCTTTTTAACAATACCAGTTGGTTGAATACATCATCACTTATTTTTCTTCTGTGAGGTCTCATTATCATCCCACCATACGAAAGTAAAAATAACAAAGTAACAAAATAAAAAAGTCTTTCTACTGGTGCTGAACTTGGTAAGGAAGGTAAGTTCCAGGAATAGTGCATAACCGTTTCAGTATTATAGAAATAATAACAACACTTCAATATCAGAAAAGTAGGTAATTCAATCAGTAACTACTTCACCAGCACCAGAAAATAATAAACACGTCGTGAAATCAAATCGCCGGTGTCAACGGCTATGCGTTTCATATCCATAAATTCATAGCCATAGATAATGTTCGCCGTTTTCGTTGGAAATTGACACTTGTCAGACATTACTTGACATAAGGCGCGCACTTTGACCAAAGAAGAAAAAGATCTCGCGCATGGTTAGCAGGCGCCTCTCTCGGTCGAATTCGGCAATACAAGCGTTTTGTTTTGGTTGACTGGTATACTGTTGGCTAAACTTAATCACAAAGTATTTTGCATTTTGAAATTAATATTAAAAATACAAAATGCATCTCGAAAGGCATTTCAAATAAAATACAAAATACTTTTCACTGAAAGGTATTTAAATATAAAATAGGTATTTTGCATTTTCTATTTGCATTTAAAATAGAAGTATTTCAAATAAATCACATCTCTGGTGGTAACAAATAGCACAATAAAAAAGCTTATCTTTACAACCTCAGCTAATGGTTCAATGGTCATTGCACCCGACTATGGGCGAGCAATTTTCAAAACCACGTAGATTATTATTCACTTTCATAATTCCAGGATAGAGATTGAACTTCCTAAAGGTAAATATGAAATAACTTGTGTGTACGATATCTCACAAATAAAATATTAGCTTTATGTTGGTTATTGATATCTATCAATTTTAACTTTTCATTTAATACGCCTCTAAAATTAGCTGACCAAGCAGACACTGTTCTGCACGAATCATAGAATTCTCCCCTGAACCGAAAGACCACTGCTTCCCTAAATTTGAGGAATACTGCCAAAATCTGCACGCTTTGTAAACGGGTGAGAGACCGCAGTAAAAGACCATGAGCTCTATTTTAAATCACTCGGCTGAAATTGCACCATCATACGCGACTTAAATCACAGTCAAATGTGGTATGAAATCGATTTTTCGTAATTTTTTATCGGTCGTTTCTGCTACTGCCAATATAATACAATTTTATGAATTTATCTCTTATGCGAAGAATAAATTTAAATCAGTAATAATCACGTGTGCTACTTGCGTTACATTCAACATTGATAGGTTGTAGGCGACAAGACATCACACGTTGCAGACAAGTAATTCAAAAATAGGAAATTGCTGATTTTGAAAAAAAATTAGTAGAAAACGAAGACTCAACGCAAGACGAATGGTTTAAAAAATAGGGGCCAATAATTCGAAAAAGGGTTCCGAGAAGTGTATCATAGCGATTGCTTCCATTATCAGTATCTGTTGTCAGACAAGAGGGCGATCCTCGAAAGATGGAGAGCATACTGTCAACAACTTTATAGTGAAAACTATTCTGAGGACAATGTGTTGGACTACAATGAGACAGAACCTGATATCCTGCGCCAGGAAATCGAGGATGCCATTTGCAACCTAAGACCTAAGGCTTGCGGCAGTGACGGTATAACGGCCGAAATGCTGAAGAATATGGGAGAAACCGGAACCACAATTATGCTGTCGATATGTCAAAAAGTCTGGAGAACAGGCGAGTGGCCTGAAGACTGGACAGAGTCGATTGTGGTTCCTCTACACAAAAAGGGTTCTTCACGCAAATGCGAAAATTACCGCACTATTTCAATCATTTCACATGCCAGCAAGATCCTCCTGCGAATCCTTTACAAAAGGCTAGAAAGCTATATCGCACAACAAATACCCAAAGAACAGGCGGGATTTGTCAGAGGTAGGGGCACGAGGGAGCAAATCCTGAACATTAGGCTACTTATTGAGAAATGCAGGGAACACAACATCAGTGCTGCCTTGTGCTTCATCGATTACGCAAAAGCATTCGATTGCATCAACTGGAGTCAGATGTTCAGAGTGATGAGAGAAATGGGAGTTCCAGATCATCTGACATTTCTGACGGTTCGGCTAGAGGACGATCTATCACACCCTTTTCATCCAGAAAGAGGAGTCCGTCAAGGATGTAATTTATCACCTCAATTGTTCAATCTAGTCGGTGAACACATAATGAGGAGGGCTTTGGACAATTGGAAAGGGGGCATCCGCGTTGGTGGCCACTTAATAAACAACCTGCGCTTTGCTGATGACACCACAATAATAGGCTCCTCCGAGGCAGAACTAGCTGAACTCTTGTCCAGAATAACTATCATCAGTCTGGTATGGTCTGCTGATCAACAGAGCAAAAACCAAACTAATGTTTGTGGATAGAACGGGTACCCTGCAACGAACCTACGAACTTCGTGACTTGCAGGTGGTGCAGAAGTTCGTATACCTGGGATCGCAGATCAGTGACGACGGTGATTGCGAACAGGAAGTTATCAGGAGAGCACAAATGGCGAAAAGTGCGGTAAAAAGATTGGAGCGATTATGGCGGAACAGGGGTATTAGCCGCAACACCAAAAAGAAGCTAATGCAGACGCTCATATTTTCTATCTATTTATATGCTTCTGAAACCTGGACACTAAAAGCGAGGATGAGATCGAGGATTGACGCGTTCGAAATGTGGTGCTGGCGCAGAATGTTGAGAATATCCTGGACGGAACGTCGCACAAACGAATCAATCCTCAAACAGTTGAATATACCTACACGGCTCTCAACAATCTGTAGGCAGAGAGTCCTCAAGTTCTTCGGACACACGGTCAGGCGAGACCCAGACAGTCTGGAAAGGCTGATTATTACTGGTTGTGTTGAAGGAAAGAGAGCGAGAGGGCGGTCTCCTACAAGATGGACACACACAACTCAGGACGCTACGGGAGCTACCCTACAATCATCGATCCAAATGGCGCAAGACAGAAGTGTCTGGAAAGAAATGGTGGCCAGGGCAACGCACGATAGTCACGTCCCTCAGTCATGAGGTTACGACAAAGAAGAGAAGATCAGTATCATATGTCGCCTTTTACAGCAACCTTATGTGTGACGGGTTGTGCTATTCTACTCTGCCGAATACCGCAAGTCAAACGTGAGCATACCTACTATAACCCGATCAATCCAAATTTTAACGTACGCGATCGCAGAAGCACCAGTTCCAAGTAGTTTTTCCAGAATCAAGGAAATACCTGTATGTATGTTTATTTCTCATTGAAAACCCAAACAAAAAATACCAAGGAGTAGATACTAACTTTGTAGCCTGTTAACTTAATAATGTATCTACTTGATATTACTCTTGCAATTTGCAACTTATGTCTAGCAATTTCTTAGAACGATCTACAAACTATTAGAACCAATTCACTTCAATGTTACACGGCACCTATTTAATAGCTCCCACAGGATGTTAGGGAATAAAATAGCCTCAATAAGTTGACGACCTAACAAGGAAAACGATTCACAACCGGGCTTAGCTATTATCTAGGCATTAGCAAATTTACGATGCACCGCCACATGTGACGGCTGCATGAAGCTCAGACACATCCAATAGTCTTATCTTCAACTTGACTGCTGACCTTAGCACGCTATACACAGAGGTCAATATTCAATGGAAACTTCTATCGCTGTACGCAATCGACTGTGTGGCACAGACGAGAGAAAATTGCAAATTGTTACTTACTTACTGGAAACGTAATTAGTTAAACATTATTGATGCGCCATAAAACTAAAACAGAATTACACCAAACTTAAGAACTAAGGTAATCTCCAATGTATTGATCACATAAACCAATGTTATTATTTAAGCAACTATAATTTGACCTAGATTCTGAACAGTTTCAGTAGCATCTGATAGAGCGTAAACCTAATATGTGGTTGTGATTTTTTTTTTCAAAATCATTAAATGTGTTCCGTGTGGAATACAAAAAAATTACAACTTCTTATTTAAAACAAGTTTTACTTGAAAAAAATCAACTATTAAATTACAGGCATAATTCGGGACTCGAAATCACAATCTCTTGCTATCCGTGCGAGTGTTTTTCTAATTCAACTGGAAAAGCTTTACTTTAAAATTGCATAAGTATAAAAATCATAAACAATAAATTTAAATGCGTAAAGTCAATCCTACAGTTGGTACTATGGAGGACACATTAAGCGACCTGCATTTTGATCGTTTTCCAACGACTGTTATGACTGATTTTGTAACTGGTCAACGCATAAACGTCTGATTGTCCATCATCTACAGTAAATTCATGACATGAAGTTCCTTCGACATCTACCGAAGAAATGTCAGATGTGTGTTATTGTCTCTCACAAAATCAATTATGAAATTGTCAACTAGTTCTTCAACACTTGCGAGCCTCGACGAGCCATTCCTGTTATTTCTTGTTATAATATGTTGCTATAATAACGCATTTCTCTCTTATAGTAATCTGCGGATAATGCTGCTGGTTGTATATTTAGTAATAAGATAATTTATAATTCTATAATGTGTAAAATACATTGTACAACTGTATGTTATCCCTCTCATAAATAAATAAAAAAAATAAAATAAATAGTCTCTGGTCGGGTGGGACTCAAAACTACCACCCACGCTATTAAACTTGAAAGTCGATTTTTTTCTTATAATAATTTATTACATATAAAAGTTCTTCACAAAGTCGGTCTTGTGTAGTTAACGCTAATGAGCCATAATCGAACCTACTTTCCACATATATTAGTCGATGATAATGTTACGAAGCTTCTTATAGTCGAGTGTTTACATAGTAAGTTTACTGTGAACTGTTTCTGTACTGGCGCCACTATAATTCTATTTATAGAAAACATTTATTTCTGTCCGTAAGTTGCCCTATGACTTGAGACCAACATTTATAATATTAACTATAACACGTTTTATATTTCAAGCATTTTCACATACTGAAGCAAAGTTTTTTCATCAATTTGAAAACTATGCAAATAAGATATTTTTAATTTCTTGACCATCACGTAATATCTAATTCCTACTGACCTCACTCAACAAAAACTAGTTTTAAAATTATTCAAAATTAATAGGTACCTAATGTCATTTAATTTTAACCTTGATTACCTATATATATTATTTAATTTTCATTAGTGCCAATTATAGAAATTTTTGGGCCATACATCCCGAGGTAGCCCCGGTGGCTTTTACCGCTTCAGACCGACGGCTCCAGACCGAATGCCTCCATGTAAACAGCACACCAATCTACCATAAGTCACACAAAATAAATTAGATATTAGCTAATAAGTACGAAACTTATCTATATTTCATTCCTATTAATTATATACTACGTATTTACTATTTTTACCAAAGTTATTTTTGAATACGTTTGTAAACCTGCGTTTTTTTTATTTCGTGGCGATTTTTAATCAATTAATTACTTAAATCTATAAAAAAAGCAGAATTATTATTAAAAAATAAGCTCACACTGTAAAATTCTCAAACTATTTATAAGGTTGCAATAAATAACTCATATTACTACTTTTATACACTAATTATTCTTTGTTAATATACCTACTAGTTATTTTATTATACTATAATAGACTACTTCGACAATTGCAAGTTTCTTTTCCTATAGAAAAAAAAATTTGCAATGTAAAACATAAGTTTTAACTACTAAGATCTAACCAGTGGCAATCAAATATACATATCACAAATAATAAGAATATCTTTGTCTGACTGATAATCAAAAAAAGAACGCTCTCCCAGCAATCGCGTTTCCTCCCTTCTACAGCATGGGGTACTGATGGTCGACACGATGTGGACGGCTAGTACAGCATACCCCTATTTTACCAGCTGCCTTCCCACCTGGGCTCTGCTAAATTAACACGAGGTGGGGCAGTCATTTGCCAACTCTTGTAAAAAAACCTAACCTGCCATTATACAATAGTTAACAGATTCTTTTTTCAACTTTTACGGTAAAACATTGTTTTTTTGTTACAGAAGCTCGTCCAAAATGGCAATTCTTGCCCCCCGTGCCCGGCTATGTACCAGTCTACATCAGAACAGGAGACACGCCCCTCGAGGAGATCAACCCTGAGTTAGCTGAAGCTTTCCATGCCCTCCCCGCCGGCCGTAGCGCAGGGAAGCAGCTAGAAGCTTCCCCAGAAATCCCCGAATTACCCCAAGGAGATCAACCCTTCTTGGAAATTCCACAACCTGCGGAAGATATCATTGACCACCGACCTTACGAGAAGAAAACTCTAGAAAAGAAAAAGAAAGCCAACGAAATCACTAAACCAATCGAACGTAGATAAAATGTGATCACGACTTAGAATACTTCATATGTGTACTTATATTATAAAAAATAGATTTAAGTCTCGTAAGCCGAAATAATACTTTATAAATATTAACAATAAAATACTCACACTTTCCAAAAGTCAGCTTGCCATTCGCTTAACTCATAGTTTTTTTTCCTATTTATACAAAGTTCAGTTATGTAATTTAAGTAAATAATTTATTAATAAAGTTTTTTTTTGTTCACCGCCATTTGAAATGTTACCTACGCTAGCTGTTATAGTTACCTACCACATAAGTATCCTCTTTATGGGTAAAAAGAACGCCCAGTGGATGATTAAGCAGTTCCGAGTATCGACAGCTTTTACCACACTGCTCCTACTTTACCGACTAATTATGCAAAAGAGCATTATTATAGATAAAATTACAAATGGGATAATAGCTTTTATAGTGACCGGGGTCCTATTTTTGAATAGTTTGAACCCAGCTCGCGTGCGAAGTCTCGTGTCACCTTTTTTAACTTCTGCATTACGGGAAACAGACCAAACTCGTCCTCTGTATAGAATCGGGCTCTAGCGTTTCGCCCGAGATCAGGCATAAAAAACACACTTATTCAACTTTGAACTATACGAAATCCTTATCATATCACTTATCTATAATACTAGGTACTGGAAAGAACATTGAAATTGAATTGAATTGAAGAACACTACCCCTCTGCCGAACTACGTGCGATTGAGACACTATGGTCGATCGCTTGTACTACGCCACCAAAGTAATCAAATGAAATAGCGGCTAAGACTAATATTTCTTACATTCACAAAAATTACCCTAGCCCAAAAAAAGCATTGTAAGGCTTGTGTTATGGATACTATGGTCACGGATAGACATACATATAGGACTATTGCTCAGGTACAAATACTCGTATTTATCACACGAATATGTGCCCCTTCCGGGAGTCGAACCTAAGGCAAGATCGCTATCGTTACATCAAAGGGTCGTCCCTATATAAATAAGGTTTAAAACTCGTCTTCAGGAACGCCAGAATCAGTAGAGAGCCAATGAGCGACTGCAAACGCAATACTACAAATTACTGCAGCAACAGGTAGCTGTAGCGACAACTAGGGACAACCATAAGTGTCCCTTGCATATAAGGACAGCAAACGAATACTCGGATACTTTAAGAACGAATTACAGCACCAAGGAAAAGAAAATATTGTTGCTAAAATCCTAAAATGAGTAGGTATTTATTTTGAGTGTTGTTATGCTATGTGAACAACTTATATTCTTGAATTTTCAATAGAATTTAAAAAAGGTGAAAACGCATATATTTTTAAAAATAAATTGAAGGAATGCTAAGTAATATGACGTGGTTTCTGCAATTGAAATATCAAGTGAACGCGTAAACATGTTCAAAATAATTAAATCGTTTAGCTTTTAAATATATTGCGGTTCAACAAAGTAATCGACATATATTTAAATTTAACTATAGGAAATATCTAAAATCATAGAATTAAACTCACATTAAATTAATAAATATAAATTATCCACGAAAAACTCAAATAGTATTTATTTTTCACAATCAATGGCTGTTTTAGGCTCTTTTTAATGAAAGAAAATTATTTGACAGCTAACCAATGCACAAACCGGCATTTTTATATTCGTTATAGACTGATAGGGCTAATATCAAATTCGGGAATGCAGGCGAGATACGTTTTATTTGTGATCATTGCAACTCAAGTTGATTGTTAATAAATTAAATTACTTTAACTATTAATGGCTATTTACTTACCTACGTATTACGTAGGTAAGTAAGTCAAGCAATGTTTACGTAGTACGTAAACATTGCTTGACTGGTGGAACTTGGTTGTAAGTGGATAGAAACTATTAGGTTAAAATTATCATCAAAATAAAATAAAAGTCAATAGAAATCTCATTACGGAAATAGTAAGATTGCTGGTAACTCGCCCATTCCTAAAAACGACAATTGGACGTATTTCTATGTTAAGGATCCAACCCACAACTTCACTTAAATTGACGTTAGTAGGTATACCAAAATGGCCTTAATGTCATATACACTCGCGAGCAACCAAATCGACTCAAGCCCTCATTCTGCTTACAAACTTTGTTTTTACGTAAAGTATACAAGGTATTTATAAAAAAAGACTGTCATTAGAAAGCTCAATATACAAGCTTTCATAAAACACTAATATTGTTTTTTTTTTTTAAATCTAACGCATTCATTTTTACATCAATAGCACTATGAGTCGTTTTGCTCATTACGCTATCCGCGACTTGCGCTAACTGCCACCCCTATAAAAGCTCTCGCAACCGGCACACCTTATCAGTCGCTTATCACAAGTTGACATGTACACATCTCCGAGAATTGCAATCATTTTTTCCACGTTACCATGGATACCACACCTGAAGAAGCCGCTCAAGTTGTTGCCTTGTTGGAACAAGGACTTAGCCAGCGAGTAGTCGCTGGCCAGCTTCGCTTGAGCCAGTCTGCTGTGTCCCGGGTCTACAGACGATTTCGAGAGACCGGTGCCTTCAATCGAAGACCAAGAACCAGCCGCCACCGGTGTACTTCTGACAGAGACGACCGTTTCATTGTCTCAACATCGCTGCGCAATCGGCATCTGACGAGTGTTGATGTTCAACAAGAACTCAGGCACGTTCGTGGTGTAGCTGTAAGCGAGTGGACAATAAGAAGACGACTGAGAGCAGCCAATCTCACTCCAAAAGGGCTGCGACGGGGCCCAAATTGACTGCAGCCCACCGACAAGCGCGTCTTCAGTTTGCTCGAGAGCATGTCAATTGGACCATTGCCCAATGGCAGTCGGTTCTCTTTACTGACGAGTGCAGAATGTGTCTGCATGGCAACGACAGAAGAGGCCGAGTCTACAGGCGTCCGGGCGAACGATTTGCCCAATGCTGTTTCGCTGAAACAGTAGCATATGGCGGTGGTTCCTGTATGATGTGGGCCGGCATCTCTTGAGAGGGAAAGACGGAGCTCGTTTTCGTGCCTGGTGGAGGCCGAGGAGGCGGGCTTACAGCTGATCGGTACATCACCGATATTCTCCTGGAACACGTTGTTCCCTATGAAGGATTTGTCGGCGAGGACTTCGTCTTAATGCACGACAATGCTCGTTGTCATACAGCGCGCATTACCCAGCAGTTTTTGGATGAAGTCCAGATGCGTACAATGGACTGGCCTGCGCTCAGTCCAGACTTGAATCCGATCGAGCATTTATGGGACCAGTTAAAACGAAGAGTACGAGCCAGAAATCAAGCCCCTTCGACGGTGGAAGAGTTGAAGGCAGCATTGTTGGAAGAGTGGGTTAACATACCTCAAGAGGACGTCAAAAAGTTGATCAGATCAATGAAGAATCGACTTCAAGCGGTGATTAGGGCTAGGGGGGGGAATACCAAGTATTGATTTATTAAATTGTTATGTATTTTCTTAATCAATTTTCTTTTATTTCTAAAATACCCAACCACAACATCTTCTCACAAATTCCTGTTTTTCCTGTATTTATGTTTAGATATCATTAATTACAAAGATAATGAACGGATATTGATAATGGTGATATCTTATTAAAGCTGCAGTTTGGAGCTTTCAGATGATATATAGTTTTTAAAAATATCTCCTATAACTTTCTTGAAAACAGAGTCTATACTCAGAGTTAGGGCTTGAGTCGATTTGGTTGCTCGCGAGTGTACTTTCACGTCACGAAAACAGCTGTAGCAAAATGACAGAGCGAAGGGTCATTTTCTACTTATGCTATTTTCTATTTGCTACAGCTGTTTTCGTGACGTGAAAGTATACCATTTTGGTATACTTACGTCAATTTAAGTGAAGTTGTGGGTTGGATCCTTACCATGGAAATACGTCCAATTGTTATTGTGACGTTTGGGAAAGCACATTTTCAATTCTCAAACAAAAAAAACAACAAAATCCTCGAAGCCAAGGCATGACATTTTCATAAATAAAAATATGTTAAAATAAAAAATATACCACAATCAAATTTATTAAGAATAATTACAATATTGATTTACAATTATTCATATTTACTGTTATATTGCTTTTTTGTAGATTAATAGAAATCAATTTTTCGAATAAAAGAATAATTAACATATTCAATATTCATAAATATGAAACGGATGAGTAAATATCCATTGATAAAATCATTTATAATAGTACAAAATAATATTTATGTGGAAATTAAAATCCAAATTGATCAGTGAATTAAACAACTAAGATGCCATAACCACTCAACTATAAAAAATTCAAAGACAAGTTACAAATAGAACAACATACACTGAAATGACGGAGAATCACACCCGGGACTACACATTCCATATTCTTTCACTTTCAACTTAAGCACGGAAGGTTCACTAATAATAACATATTGTTTTTTAAATTCACTCCTTAATACAAAATCTTTCAATTGAGATCAGCAAATGGATAAAAAAAATGGTATATTTCACTTTCCTTTAAACTAAAGATAAATTAATTAAGACCGCCTCATTGTTAACATCACATTAATTTCCCAAATGATAGTCCTTAAATTGGTAATCACTTCCTTCAGCTGTTTGTTTTTCAACACCACCTGTGAACAAAATAGAGGGTAAATCTATAACTTAAAAAAACGTTACCATAGCAACGCGTTAACTGCAAGTAGTTCGTGTACCTAGATGGCGCTAACCGAAAAATATTTAATAATGGAAAAAAATTTAAAGAATTTTGTCCACCCGTGCGAAGCCGGGACGGGCCGCTAATTATCTTATAGATAAAATAAATATTAGTCATTAGTTTTGAACCCGAGTAACATAACCACTTGTAAGTCCACGGTAGAAATTGCTACCGATAGCCTACACTCTTCGTCAGTCCCAGTAGCAATTGCTACCATAGTCAAAATTACGCGTAGCCTGCTGTTTTTTTTAATTACGATTAGTTATTGAGTTACAGAGATTCAAATATTATGTGGAGGATTCTTTGTTTAATCAGCTTTACGGTAGTATTTTTTGTTTGGTCCTAGCTTCATTATTTAGCGAAAAAATGGCATTATTATCTAAAAGTCAGACATCTTTTACACAATTCGCGCAGCATTGGGACTGTTGAGAGGGGTGGGGCGAGCGGTAGTGGACTGACAAGTGGTTAAGAACTTGTGTTTTGGAATTCAGAAACATCGACGATACCATAACACCCAGATCCGAATCAATCTTGAAAAATTCGGTTTCTACGTTGACCCGGCCGGGGATCGAATGCAGAACCTTGAATTTCCATAAAAACCGGTGCGAGAGCTACTAGACCACGGAGGTCGTAAATCGTCGGACAGGCAAAAGAAAAGTTTAACGGCTACTTAAAAAACTTACAGCTTCAATTGTGCTAATTTATAAAGAAAATAAACCACCTAAAAAAAAATGAAACAATAACTACACAGTTATCTAAATTTTTATTCTAATTATTTAGTCTTAAATTAAAATTACTACAATAGTAATATCCCACACAATATCCCCGTAAAACTGCAACATCGGTAAGCTGTATTTAAAATCATTAGATAAATGTTAAGTAAGCGTTCGTTACAAAGTTTCAAAGTATATACCTATATGTCTTAGATTTGATCGACCATTTTAAAAAACATTCAACCATTTTAAAAAATTTTCTTAAATCATTGCATAGCCTGCCGAATTCGCCTATAACGTTTATACGTCAACTTTGATGAGATAAGGTACAATAAAATATATTTATAAACAAAACTTATGTATTGCTCTTGTAAATACAATGTTAAGGCAAAACTTCGGATCTAGAGATTTGAATAAAAGTCCAATTAATGTAGTGCGGACGTAGTTTAAAATTGCCATAACTTCACCGAAATAAAACGAACTACATGATCTTCTATATTTTTGTTTATAAAAATTAAAAACTAGCGCATCGTCAAAAACCAAAGAGTATGGAAAAAAGTTAGTATCTAACCGTCGAATATAATTTTGCGTAGTTTCTTTTTAAAAATCAAAGCTATTGTAAATGTTTAATTTTATATAAAATATTTTAGTTATTTATTGACCCCCGTTCATTATTACTAATATTCCAGTAACGTACCGTCTTTTGACGTATGTGTATTTTATTTTAAGATAATACAACAAATAAAAGAAGACCACGCAGCAAAAACCAATAACTTTTGTCAAACTATTATTACATTTGAACTCAGATGATGAGGTTTTAAGTTTTAAAATCATGTAGCCTAATTTCAACACTAATGTCGTAACGATGTTTCACTGCACTTTTGCCTTCCATGTGCTCTTTTAATACAGAATTTGTCTGCCGCCACGAAGCATCATAAAAACATTTTGCTATATGTTTAATTACATCTGCCTATATCATGATGTGGTAGTGCATTTATCTGATCATGTCATTAAACGCTGAATATTGACTGATCTGTTTAATCGATCGTGGATGGATTCTGGTTAATAAAATATCAAAAAACCAGCTATAGATATTATGATCATTGGGAATGCTATTGATTAGGAATAATAAAGGATGACCTGTATATTCGTTATGAAAAGTATATGTCACCTGTTCCGTAAGCTCCCTGTTTTCTTCGAGAGCAAGTCTATACGATTCTGTGTTTCTCCTCTCGTCCAATGTCTTGTTCTCGGCTTCGTCTTTTAGCGGGATAAGGCTCTCCATGTGAGTATATTCCATGCCCTAAGAAAAACAATAATCAAATATTTATAAAAATTTGATAACAAAATACCAAGTTCGAGAGAAGGTTTAAGAATGGTAAAGCTATGGTATTAAGGAGTAATTGTAATTTAGATTTTTTTTCGTGATAAATCTAAACCGAAACACGGCAACCAAAGAGGTAACTTATTAAAAGAAGGAGGGACCACCCCCAACCCCCCTCCCCTCCCACACCCGTGGGTGGTTCCGTTTGGGGTGGAATCGATTTGTTAGTCCATATAGTAGATAATTTTTTTTTTTTTTTTTTAGATCAAAAATGAAAGGGGCCGAAAACCCGCCTTATTGACCCTCCTCCTTTCGGATTGATCTGCGAAGCTGTGTAAAAAACAAAAACGAGTTGATTTTGGTGTATCCATTGATTGGACAAGTTACTATGTACTTTGTTTAAATTTCCGCCAGCAAAAGTGCTAAACATGCCTTGGCCGCAACAAGGCATTGATGGATTATCGTTTGTGTGGCTCGGCTTCGCCTTGGCCCACGTTATCGCGTACGTCTTACAATGTCCTGTTTTGGCGGCCGCTTCAGTAATGTACTATTTGTTTATTTGCCACACAAAATATAATTACAACAAAAAAATGTATAAACCGCAAGTCATGTGCAGACAACGCACAAAATCAATTCTCGAGAAATTGAATTATGTATAGAATTTGAGAACATGTCTACAAACTGTTGATAATTTTTCGTAGTTCTATCTGTACTATATTTATTTTATCCCTGTATTATTAACAAACTTTGTTGTGTACCTTAGGAGACTAACAAAGCTATTTCATAATTATTAAATATTAATATTGCAATAAAAATTAACAATAATAATTAAATAATAATAAACAATAATTAAAAATAATCAAATAATTCAATTATGTTCTAGAGACTAACTATATTATTCTTAGAATATGCAAACACCTAATGGAGGTACTTTAATTATTGAGTCCAAATCCAAGTTATCCAAATTAAAATCATAATTCGAATGAAATTAATAAAACTCTCTTTGACTTTTTTTAACTTCCCGCTAAGAAAATCGAAGATATTCGAAAAATCGGGAAGTTATTGTTTTTACCCCGTTTTGCAAAAATCGAGCTTTCAACAGATCTCAAAGTTTTGAGGCCTTAGGAATCTTCCGTGACCCTTCCCGCGATGGTGTCTGTATGTATGTATGTATGTATGTGTGTGTGTGTGTGTGTGTGTGTGTGTGTGTGTGTGTGTGTGTGTGTGTGTGTGTTAAAAATAGGTTAATTCATTAAAAAGTTATGGTAGTTTGAAAAATTTAAAAATCGTATTTAGTTCTTACACTTCCTTTTATAAAACACTTTTTTTCGGATTTTTGCGCATGTTTTATTTTATTTTATATTTAATCCTGATTTTTCGACTCCTTTACAGGAGCCGTGATCACATCCTGTGATGTCACATCCTGTAATATCACATCCTGTGATGTCACATCCTGTGATGTCACATCCTGTGATGTCACATCCTGTGATGTCACATCCTGTGATGTCACATCCTGTGATGTCACATCCTGTGATGTCACATCCTGTGATGTGATCACGGCTCCTGTAAAGGAGTCGAAACGTCAGGATTAAATATAAAATAAAATAAAACATGCGCAAAAATCCGTAAAAAAAGGGTTTTATTCTGATGTTTAAAAATCGTGTTACATCAAACTTTTATCGGCCTTTAGAGCTCGAAGAGCTCAAAATCATAGAATAGCAACTTCTTGAGCGCGAAGAGCTCAAAATAACACATAAATTATATTTTTAGCTCGAAGAGCTCAGAAACATTATACTAATTTTGAGCGCAAAAGCATAGAATTAGCGGGAAGTTACAGGGATGGCCTTAAGGGTCAACCGTTTTCCAGTTTTTTTTGTATATTTTTCACTATTATAGATTACCTCCTATATTGAAGGCATTAATAAGCTGATGATGAACGAAAGATAGCTCAATATTGGAGAATATTTATTTTTATTAACTAAATACTTAATACCGCTATTTCTGAAATACATTAACATACTTTCGATTAGCGCGAAAGGCGCTGAATTAAAATAGTATATAGTTCACCGACGGACCTCGACAGTTTTAATTGCGATTCTTTTAAACCTACCAAGATCAAGAATCGCACTTTTTCTCGAGTGATACACAGAACTTTACACAACACAGAGGTAATTCCTTTAGTCAAATATGAAGATATACAATCATGTTATACGTACGTAGGCTTTTTTCGTATTAATTTCCTTCTAGAATTTAGGAAGTCAGATCTCAATCACTGCCTGTACGGCATCTTTTTCTAACCATAACAACGCTATATAAAATCATAAATTACTAATAGATTCCATCTTGGATTTATTTAATTACAAAACAAGCGGCCAAAATAATTGCTTGAAATTAAAAAATAAGACCTTTTTGAATAGTATTTTAGTTCTTTTTTACTTGTCACAATAAAAAAAAACCGGCAGGCAGTATTACAAAAACAAAAGTTTTATAAAAATAAAACGTAACGTAATGGATTTTCATAATAGTTAATCTCTCGCATATTTGTATGACAACACAGACGTACCTACTATCTCTTCTTACACAAGTGACAACCTATTTTCCGACCAAATGGAATATATATGATTTTTTTAACACACTTCGTAATAAAAGTTTCATACCTGACAAGTTTCATTACACTTTTCATATATCAGCCTAAGCCTTTTGAATAGAAGGCGAATGGTACGTAGTTGCTCTTGCATTTTTGCTTTCTTATCGTTGCTTGCATTTTCACCGTGCTGCGTTCCATTGGGAGGCTAAACAGAAAAAGGAAAGCCTTGCTATAAAACTATTAGTTCAACGAGTTTTTGATTTGATCTCTAAGGACCTAAGTAAAAAACTTACTTGAATGGCTTTTAATGTTTGGAAAACATCTTGAGTTCTACTAACAATATCTTGCACAGTTTCTTGTCCAAACCTAGAAGCAGATGAAAATAATAAATATAACAGATGAATATAAAAAATATATAAAAATATAAATAACCTACAGGGCGGACCTCTCTATTTCATCAATTAACTTTCTATCTCTATGCCTCTCTTCCACTTTTCACAAGGTCTCAACTCTCTCACAAGGTCGTGTAAACAAAAGGGGTGCAGGATTAAAAAAAAAAGAAATTTAAAAACAAGATGAGACGCGACGTTTAAGTAATGTTAAGGTTTGCACAGAACTGTGCCCAAGAAAACAAACAAAATTTTTGTAGTGCATTTGACGTTCCAAGTCAAATATATTGGTATGGTTACTCTGACTCCATTCATTGGTTTCCCAATAAATTTACTTTCTCAATAAAAGTTCTAACTTTTTTCGAAGGTTTTTGATTATGAATATCTATGCGACTAATAGATGTCTCAAAAAGTAGTCAATGGATTTGGTAAGTTATACCCATGGCAGAAAAAAAATATTTCGGTCAGCAAAAAAAGAAAGGGATGCAGAGCACGCCAAGCACAACTGTTATGCAATGTATTATATGATAGGTATTTTATGTCCAATGAATTATAAACAGATCACACATACGGAGCTGGAGCGAACCGGTAATCGGTTGACGACGGCGACAGCTCCGAGCGCGAATATATTCGTGAATATTATCCGTTTGTCGTTATTTGCATAAATAGTCTATGGACTTTTTGGCGGAAGTGGGAAGCGTCACGTTGGTGGTTTTGTTTTTTTTGTTAATATTTGTGTTGTTGTGGATAATGGTGCGTAATAATTTGTGAACATACATACAAGAATGTTGGCAAGTGTAACAAAGCAGTGGAAACTGTCTTTTCCTACTCTCTCAAGTCCACGGGGAGGTTTCAATAACACCCCACACATTTACTGAAACCTAGGGGGCGGAAAATCAATTTTACTGTTAATTCATCATCATCAAATTAAGAGAAGAAATTACTAAAGAACTGACAATTATACTTACTTGACTTGACGCTGGTTAAATGCACAAATCGTGCAAGCCACAAATAAAGAAAAGGAAAGAAAGTGTATGCCTATTTAGGAATTAAAGCCTGACCAGAAAAATAAAAAACCATTCCATTTTGCGGAATTTTTAAGAACTAATTTTCGTCATACAATTTTATAGAAGATTGACAGTTAAAACACGAAAGCGACCTCCAGGTTTTTTATATTTCTGGTCAGGCTTTAATCTACATACCCTTAGTGAATCAATCGCCATTCTTTTGTTTAAAATTTCCGTTCTATATTCTATATAACAAACATTTTTTTACTGAGCTGGGCCCAAAATAACAATCTAGCTAACAAAGACATGTGATACAATAAAAGAATATTTTTTTACAAACACGTACATAGTGGTTACTCAATGTCTTTTTTAATTTTCTTCTCTTTTTCGAAATAGGTTGTAAGATTAGTTAACAAAAGTCAATTTGTCGAAAGAGATACGACTTAAATTTATAATTTTTATATATTTTATGCATCCCGCCTGAGATTCACTTGTGACCCGAGTCGATTTTTTCTAGTATTTTTCTATTATAATAAGATACGACTTAAGCTTTCTTTTGACGCATCTTGTAAACTTAGACACTTAGAAAATACAAACGCTAGTCTTATAAAATCAGTGATTGCAAACTGACAGTAACTGCGTTCTTTAGTAGTGCACAATTCTTTAAAATTCGTATTTTTAAAGTAGTGTCACATCTTTATTTAAAGGACAACTTCTTTATATAAAGACTAGTGGACCCGACAGACGTTGTCCTGCCTGTTATTTTTGCAGTATAGATAAATAACCTAGATACCGTCTGCAGCGCCATCTGCCTAGCTGATTTGTGAATCTAAACCATTCTCAGATCCCCTTGAACACACACAAAAAAAATCATTCAAATCGGTCCAGCCGTTTAGGAGGAGTTCAGTGACATACACACTCACAGAAGAATTATATATATAAAGATATGACAGTACTTGTCCTCCAACTGAGTACATACTTGCACAACGAGGCTGTGTTGAACTCCTTGTTCTGCGGTGGCGGTGCGGCGGCGGCGGGCGCAGCCGGTGGGGCCGCTACCACTGCCCCTGCCACCGCCTGCATGCCACCTTTAATGACATCAAGATATGTAATTTAATATAATGACCACCAAAATAATATAACAACTTGCAGCTTGTCGATTAATTACAGCCAGGGGGCATACAGGGCTCTACGTGCTCAATATAATCTGGGAATAAAATCAGGGGACTGATGGGGTTGCCTCGTTACTGCAGTGCGTCAGGGATGCTAGCTGCGGTGAAGGTAAATAACGTCTCAGCTATTATAAGGAAACGCATTGCATCTCTGATCCATCGTGTGTGGGGCAGCTCCAACAGTCTCCTTCGGACAGTTGAGGAGGCTGGACGAGAATAGTGCTTATAATGCAATACTGGATACACCTCCATCTCTCGAAGGACACTAAGCCATCCTATAATTATGATAATTTAAAAAAATTATAATTTCAGTACTAACAAAGTTTTTAAGATATTTTGTTACTAACATTATGGCATATGCGCTGAAAAAAAAAAATTTTTTAAAGTAGTAATCTGATTTTGCATGATGATCTTATATAGTTTAATGGAGTCAATACTACTTTTATGCTAATAGTGGATATAAAAAAATACCATCCGACTTCTACTGTATTTACCACAACCTCTGTGGGTGCCATATATGGCTAAAAATGTGACTATGACGATAAACGGCTATTAAGAGGGCAATGAACTGCAATGGACTGTCTGATTTTCACTACCATAATGTAACCTCAATATCTCGCACAAAATCTCTCCTAACTTGACCAGTTCAGATATTGCACTTCTCTGCGCCGCCGCGATTCCCCCGAAGGGTCGCTTAGATGAAACCTATACAGCCTTCCCAGGCTATGACACTCTCTAGGTGGTGTTTAGTCAGTGCGATTCTGACATAACTTCGAAGCCGGACCAGAGTATCCAAGCAGGATTCACCACCTCCCTCCCTAGCGTCCGGAGGGCACCCAAGTTACCAGCAGCACAAAAAAAAGGAAAAAAAAATGCACATCAGATACTAACTACTGTTAGTACTACTGTTTAAGTTTTTTTTAGTAACTGTATAATACCTTGCTGTTGGACTGCTTGCGGACCTAGACCGCCGCCAGGAGCTCCACCGACACCGACTCCCATACTCTGAAATGTCACATAACAACTATTAAAAGGGTAAGGTAAAAGCTAGAGACTCGATTTATAGCACAAATAGGTTTACAAATTAGTAATACTTATAAATTAACTAGCTGACCCCGTCATGTGTTGCTGTGTTATAAATTAAAATGAAACCTATCCTATCTTTTAAGTTAGATCAAATAACAGATAGTTACGAAGTTCGATCAAAATTGGTTCAGTAGTTTCAGAGTTTATCCCACACATACATTGTGACACCAGATTTTTATACATATAAGATTGGTTGAAAATAAAACAGAAAAAATTTACATACAATTAATAACTGAATAACTAGTACCATATGTTAAACTTGGTGTGCTACTGTTAAGTAATTTATAGTCAACTACCTAGCCTACCTGGCATTCCACTGAATAGTCAGATTTACAATGACCATGATTGACATTAAAAGTGATTCTGATTGGAGGGTTGATACACTATTGGAAACTAGTTATTTTCTATTTTAAAGGATAACAGTTACTATTTCAGGCTGGGACGGTAATGGTGTCTAACTTTATTGCACACAATAACTGTGTATGTACAAATAGCGGATTTATTGCAAATAGCCATTCTCTACCAGTTGACAAGAGCATTCTGGTGGTGCATTGATTATAGAAAAAAAACTCCATATACTGTTACATATATTTGTAAGTTAATAGTCAAACATAATATGAAAACTACTTAAATATGTATATATACACTAAACTGAGACACGTAGGTAGAACTCATCTTATGATCATGATCTCATGTAGGTAGAACAAAAATTCTTTTGATAAAAACTATTTTTTTTTACTTTTATTACAATTATGAAATCAAACTTTTCTCTGTTCAAATAAAAGGGTGAGGACCATTTTATTATAGTTAATATCCACATGTAATACAACACATAAAGTTCTAGCTGACATTTAGGATTACGACATCATTGTCCTCTCTGTCATAAGACATCCACTGCTGGACAAACACCTTCCCTAAGAATAAATAAATATTCCTTACATTCACACCGATTAACCTAACCCAAAGTAAGCACTGTAAGGCTTGTGTTATGGATGCTAGGGTAACGGATAGACATACATATATGATACATAAATATGGAATATTCATAGAAATATATATAAACACTCATGACTCAGGTACAGATGCTTGTGTTCATCATACAAACAAACCTTCCAGGATTCAAACCCAGTGCCATTGGTGCGAAAGGCAGAATCGCTACCATTGCACCAAGCAGTTGTCAAATGAAAATGAATGGAAGGGTGGCCATTTTGTGGTCTATACAGAGTATAAAATTATTGTCTCTAGTATCATGCTATTTTATATGGCCTTTTCAACAACTGTTATTACCTGAGGCCCCATTCCCATGTTGCCCATTTGGTTTTGCATTGCTGCACCATAAGGTGTAACCATCTGATTTCCCATTCCCACCATGCCTGCTGCATTTGCCATGGGACCACCCATTACACCTAGTGAAAAAAAGTTATATCTTTAAATTTTATTGGATAACGCCACCACAAAACACTGGATAGTAGTACTATATGTATAAAGAATTGATTTTTACATTGGAATGTAATCTCAGGTTTACTCAGGTTCCCTGTTTTATATTCTGTATTGAGTATTTTGAATGGAAATTATTAAACTATTTAATAATAATGAATAGAAATGGAAATAATAGTGTTGTATATCTGAGACAAAATTTCATATTATTCACCAGCTGCTAAGGATTGATTTAGCATGATCATATGAATTTATACACTCAAAATGTGAAACAGTTTAAAACCCAATTTATATGAAGAATATTTACACTACTGAATGGTGTTTAACACAAATACCAAGTTCATTGAATAATGTTATCCAGTAAAGATATCTGAAATGGTTCTGTATTCTTGGAATTAAATCTTTTTTATTTTATAATGAGCTGTGTGAAGCCTACAGCACTTTTTATAGAAATAGATTGGACTTGTGCTCTATAAACTTACTGTGAACCATTTGATTCCTTTGGAACCTGGTTATCCTGAACAATAACTAAGTAAAACAGCATTAAACTGCTTAACTTTTCATAAAGAAATGAGTACCTCCAAGCTGATTTGGCATCCCTTGCATTTGACCACCCATTGGCCCCGCACCAAAACCAGTCCTCATTGCACCAGCGTTACCCTGGAAATTGCCAGGAAACTGATGGCCTTGCCCAGCCATGATCGGTACCTAGTTTAACTGTGTAAATACTATAAAAATGCAAAAATGATCATGTCAATCCTCACAACGTAATCAACAAATACGGAAGATGATATTAATTTCTTAAGTTAGTTCAGCAAGACAAGACAAGAAAGTCAAACAAACAAACGCCAAAATTACTTCACAACATAACCTCAAAAAATAAAGAGTGATATGATTCTGGTTTCTTAAATTAGGAGGCAAAGGATACAAAGCCCATACAGCCTTCAATTAATTATTTTCTTAATTAGATCATGATAAAGGTTGATTTATGATTGAATAATGAAATAATTCCTTTTTCTAGGTTTAAGTAAGTGTATGAGGTTATTACTTAACCCCGGCAGAACATATTAATGTTTATATTTAAAGTGTTTCGTGTTTTTATTGAAATTAACCTTCTATAAGCATTATTATTATCTACTTATTAAAATACATTTAATGTAGGTACACTTTAGTTTTGATTGAAACAACAGGAAGACATCTTTTTGACTTTGTCTCAATCCTTGGAGGTTTCAGTTTAACTTTTACTGAAATCTACAAGATCTATTCATCTTCTCATTATAAAAAAAATGTGGAGGTAAGACGTAGCAATACACAGCACAGGTGCGTTATAGGCATCTCAAAGCAGCGACTTAGTATTTAAAAAAGCTGTAAAAGAAATTTTCTCTTAATATGTGCTTCGTGCTGAAAAGGTTTTATCAAATATGGAGAATAAACATGGACTGGTAACTTTATTAGTAGTTATAGTACTATTTTATTTACGGGCGTAGCCAGGGGGAGGGTTTTGGGGGTTCAAACCCCCCCCGAAATGTTAAGTTATCAAAATCAAAATAAGGCGAGGCCAGCGGCATAACTTATTTTATTACTAATTATTACACTAATAATGTATTTTGGATTCGCCCTCTACCACCCGCTGCCGCACGTTGTCATTGAGGGGGTTAACCCACTGCACCGCGTCGCGTACCGCGGGGCCGCAGATTTTACCATTGTATGCAAGAATCTAAATTTATATAGACCTTTACACCCGAGAAAGAAAAGATGAAAATTCTTCAATAACTTCACTTAGGGGTTATCTTGGAGCTTAAATAAGATTAGGAAAATACTTTAATTTTTTTTGAATTTCTAGTTTTCCTGAAAAGTTGCCCTCTCCAAAGTGAGACTTCGGTATAACTTGCAAGTCTCACGATAGTGAGTATTATACTCTCACGTACGTATATTGTCGAGTGTAAAGGGATAGAAAACACGCCTATGACAACACAGTGCCGACGCGGAATCCGCGGCGTGCCGCGGAGTATAAGGCACAGGGTCGTCGTGCATTGCTACACCGCGCGGAGAAGCAGATTACACCGCTAAAATAGGCAGATCTGCTACTCCGTTCCCGCGCACGTTTTCTGTCGCTTCGCGCAGCGCGGCGGGACGCATCTCTAGTGGGTGAATCGCCTTAGGGCGTAGGCTAAACCTTGCACGGGCACACGCCGCAGGCGTCTGACGCGGGGCTAGGACATTATCTGTTGTGTTACCTTTAAATTTTGCGGTCAGTTTTGTAATTGAAGACGCAATTTTGATGTATTCGGTAGCGCTACCCGAAAAAAAGACATTCTATATCACATCTAGTGTGTATTGCTAATTTAATAATGGACAAAAATATCGAACAAAGAGTTTGTCCTAAATTTTGCATCGCCAATGGAATTTCGTGTTCGAAGTCACTGAAAATGTTACAGAAGGCTTACGGTGAATCGACTTTATCAAAAACACGTGGTTATGAGTGGTACAAAGCGTTCAAAAGCGGTCGAGATGTGATGGAAGATTTGCCTCGCTCTGGTAGGCCATCAACGTCTGCAACTGAAGTTAAAATCGCAGTGAAAGAAATAGTGACTGAAAATCCTCATTTAACTTTAAGAGAGATAGCCGCCGAACTTTTTGTATCTCACAAGTCGATCCGTACCATTTTAACTAATCATTTGGTTATGAAATATGTTACCGCTCGGCTAGTCCCAAAGACCTGAATTTTCTCCTAAAACTCAATCGCATGAGAGTCGCTGAGGACATGCTAGAACGAGTCAATTTCAACTCAACTCAACTTGACATGCAAACTAGTCAACAAACTTCGGAGTGGCGCCTTCCAACTGAACCGAAACCGAAAAACCACGCCCAAGTCGATCAAAAGTCAAAGACATCTTGACTGTTTTCTTTGACTATCGCGGTGTTGTGCACTCGAAATTCTTGCCGGAAAGTCAAACGGTAAATAAAGAATATTATTTGAGTGTTATGCGGCATTTAAGATAGCAAATTCCACGAAAAAGGCCAGATTTGTGAAAAGAAAATTCTTGGATTTTGCACCACGATAATGCGCCTTCGCACAAGGCCATTATTGCGAACAAATTTTTGACCAAACACTCAACAAATACCATCGAGCAACCACCATATTCACCAGATATGGCTCCAGCTGACTTCTTTCTTTTTTTTTCCTAAACTCAAATTACCACTTTGTGGCACCCGTTTTCAATCGGTAGAAGACATAAAGGAGAATTCGCAACGAGAACTGAACTCAATTCCGGAAACAGCGTTTAAAAATATGTTTTGGTGATTGTATTATTCGTTAGCGTAAGTGTATCGTTACTGAAGGAGATAACTTTGAAGGTGATAAAATAAATTTGGATTAATAACAATTATTTTGTATATTATTGATCTTTTCCCGGTACTTTCTTGACAGAGTAGTATATCTGTCGTCAAAGTAGAACTTGAAGTGTGGAAAGCAGCTCTGACTATCACCTCCCCTACTCCAAAATCTGCTTTGGGTGCAATCAAAAATATTAACACGTTGTTACAAATATTGGCTACTATACCTGTTCCCACTGCTACACCAGAAAGGACTTTTTCAAACCTACGAAGACTTAAAAACTACTTGCGGAACACAACGAGTGAAAACAGACTGATCGGCTTGGCTCTCATGAATAGAAATTCACCATGGGATAGAAATTAATGCGAATGAACTCTTTTTCTTTTTAAATATATATTTAAAAAGAAAATCAGAAGATTAATTCTGTAGTAGGGTCAAGGCGGCAACAGTGGTTATAGCGGCAACAGTGGCGCACTGGTCGTTGTATCAAAAGTATTATAGGTATCTTTTTCTATCTCTCACTCTTCGGAAGGTCTCCTGATAGATACTGGTCACAACCAGTTTCCCTGGGTCAACCATGTAACAAACCCGTGTTTAAGTGTTTTCTTTGTTTTGACGAAAGAAAAAGTGAATTTTCAGGTGAGATATACTTGGTATTTTCTCACAAACCTTTTGTTTCACCAATGGACTTATATTTTTGCTAAGTAACAAACTTCGTTGAGGTCATTTTGGCGTATACTGCACTTCGATTTACGTAAAACCATCACACGTGGAATGAGTTAAATCCAAAATGGCAGTTTTGTACACAGTGGCTCAAATCATTTGAGTTCACAGTGGTTCAGGATCCACTGTGTACTACTGGTACTGGATAATAACTACCCGGACATTAGTTTAGCAAAAATCAAGACGTAATATTTTTTCTTAATTTTCCCTTTTAGGATGACTTGACCATCAAGGCCCCGTAAAATAGGGAAACACATAGCTGACATGAAAAAAAGCAAAATTATATTTCTTATGTGTGAACGAAAAGTCACTTTGAGACTGAAGTAGTCAAAAAGTTACCTGATTATTCATTTTAAGGATAAAACTTCATTTTGTTTGATAGTTTATGCAAGATACAGAAAAAGTTTTCTGTTGATGATTAACTAAGTCAAAAAAAAAAACATAATTTAGTAAATTTTAAATGTGTAAGACTGAACAGTCACTTTGAAGTGAAGTAGTAAAAAAAAAATCTTTTTCGATGTAAAACTTATTGTTTGATTACAACAAAAAATAAAGATCGATAAAAAGCAAAAAAAAAAACTTTTTTATTTGAGTTATATTATAGATGATCCACTGTGAACTTGCCTGATTCACTGTAAACTGAGGGCCGATTCACTGTATCCCACCCCCAGTACACAGTGGCTCAAATGAGATTTTTTATTAAATACTGTTTATTTTCTAAAATATTACCTTGTTTAACTAAATCGATTGGAATAATCAATATACATTAGTTACGCTATAATACTAATCCTTTTACATCTTTCCAACACTGACCCATATCAAGTTACATCACTGGAAAAAAAAAGTGACCCACTGTTGCCGCCTTGACCCTACATATGTAATCAAATGAACCTTCTGTTTCTTTTTTTACATATTTCACATTTTTCATATAATATAAAGGTTATTGTATGCACCTTCAGTAGTTATATTTTCTTGAACCCCCCCCCCTCCCCCCCCGAAACTAAAACCTGGCTACGCCCGTGATTTTATTAGTGAGTTTACTTCCAGTTAACAAATATACCTATACAAAACTGTCATATACTCGTAACTCCATTGAAATTTTAGCTTCAATTCCAGCTTAAGAATTTAAAATCAATTGTAAAGAATTGATAGTTTTTGATAGATTAACGTGCATCAAATTTAGGCCTTAATAAATAGTGTTGTCATAAGTTAAAATTACTTATTAATCAATTAAAAACATATCATGATTTGTTTACACCAAAGCCTACTGGCTGATGCCTCTGACGTGGTGGTCATATGGTGGCGTGTCCAAGTTGCGGCATTTCAATGAGTCATCTCCCAAAATACAAAAGAAAAGTTTTCTCTCTATGCGGTTACTTACTAAGGTTAAGATTTAACTTTCGATTTAATTACTGTAAAATTTATTCTTTACAAGCTGACCCGGCCACGCGTTGCTGTGCCGACAGCAGCGTCATCTGCCGGACTGATTTGTGAATCTAAACCATTCTCAGATCCCCTTGAACACACACAAAAAAATTCATTCAAATCGGTCCAGCCGTTTAGGAGGAGTTCAGTGACATACACACTCACAGAAGAATTATATATATAAAGATTATTGGATGTCAGCACACGTGATCGCTCGTTTTCCTTTCTGCAGTTATATATATTTATGTTTTGACCATATTTTGTAGCCTAAAGGGTTGAGGTCTGGCCTAGATGAGGGCCAATCTTCAGCTCTTATAAAGTCCGGAAAGTTGGTTTCCAGCTAAGCTTGGGTAGTTGGTGCCTTGTGACCAGGTGCAGAGTCCTGCTGGAAAGTACACTCCCCGGTAACCTTTTAAAAAGTGTATAGCTGAGAGATTTCACTACACTATCCAAAACTGTCTTTTGATACACTTTGGCTGAAGTTTGTATGCCTAAATAAGACACGTTCCACCAAACCATCACTTGAGTGATGAGATTCCGACCACTTGAGCAGCTTCTGTAGAACTTTAAGCGTAGACTTTATCATTTTGCTTTTTGTAGTGCTCTTCAATCGTAAAATTTTTTTCATCGGTAAAGAAGATAGTTCTGTCCTTTCACCTGCGTATCGAGACAGAAGGCATTTTGATCGATCCACTCTCTTTAATTGCAAAGATTGATTTAGGGCATGTCCTGTATATCGACTACAAGCACCGAGCTTCACGTCTTGTTTTCTAATGCGCAACAGAGTTCTAGCGGGAACCTTTATTTCTCGCGATAAGATTATTTGCTTCCTAATGGGATTTCGACGAATTTAGGCTTTAACAGCATTAACAGCCTTTGTAGTTCTAACAGCACGCGGCCGCCCCGATCTTTTATGGTCTTCGACAGAGGAAGTATTGTTGAATCTGTTGATAGTACCATATACGAACATAGGGCTGATACCAAGCTTTTGAAGTGTCTAAAATATGACCGACTGCTCCATACCCACTTTGTGCAAGGCGATCACTGCAATGCTATTTTCTTTAACACCCCATTCCATATTGTTGGAGCGGAGCGAACGAAGTGAGCGAAGCTCCCATGGATCAGCTTCAAAAGCGCAATGTCTGTTACGCCATAACTTTTCGAGTTCTTAACCGATTTTAATATTTTTTGTGTGGAATCGAATCAACAGGTTTAGGAGCAGATTGTGACTGCCCGAATTTTAAAATTCGCAAAAATTCCCATCGAAACAATTTGTGTTTCTTTTTTAGGTAATACGCTTCGCTCAAATATATGGTGCTAGCGTAGCTTTATGCTTAGCGACTGCATCGCCTAGTTATTTGCTAATGTATGTACACGAAAAAATATGTCAAATGGCGCGAAATCGAAAGAAGTTTTTAAAATAATAAACGCGTTCCAAATTCAAAATAATTAAAAGTTGAAAAAAGATAAGGTTTTAAGTAACAGTATTTATGGCCAGACTAGTTATAATATGTATGTTTAAACCTTTGACAACATAAATTTATTAAAGCTATGTCTATAAATCATATAATTATCACGCTCACGCCCGTATTCAAAGTGTCACTTTACGAATATGTGTGTCTAGGGCCTAGGGGATGTTTAGCCCCTTACAATTCTGGCGGGCTGCTTACAAGTTGTACAGTAGGTTTAATATACTCTTCTTTTAATAATTAGGTCTCTGAGGATTGCATAATATAAATTAAGAGTAGAAATAGAATTAATGGTTTTTCGATTGTTTACTTAAAATTGTTAAAGTGTCGGGCACAAGTTATTACTGGCGAGAAGTATCTGATAGTATTGATTATTATTTTTAACGATATTTTACAAAAAATATATGAAAATCAGCATTGAGGCATTAAAAAGTGCTTTTACGCAGCTTTAGCACCAATGGTCTTTGGACTAGGTTAGGCATGAATGAAAGTTCTTGTAACGAGGCGCCATAGCTATATTGGCGACTCGTTGCTTTCATTGCGCTCGTCTCTGGCCATTTTTCATATTTTCTCTTCTCTTGGTTTCCTATTTTAAATTTACTGTCTGTCTCTTTTTATTTGTTTTGTTCTCGAAGTTCATTCTTACCAGAGTCAGCGCGTAGAGCGGTTGACTCACCGATAACAATTATTTAAATATATTTATAGTGCTGAGCAGTTATAATAAGCTCACAAGTATAATAAGCTCATAAGCATAACTCACAAGATTTCCTGTATATTTATTCTGTACCACCAGTTCCTGTTTATAAGTCTTTAAGTTTCTTTAAGGCACTATTGTAAGTAGCCCTACCTTTTATAATATATTTTAGTGATAAATGTGAAATTGTTTTTGTATTTAGTGTAATTTACCTTTTTTTATATAATTGTTTCAGTTGTGCCTTAATTCCTTAAATACAAAAACAAGTGACCTTGAGTGCTTTTATTTCTCCAGACTGCAACCGTCACATTCTTAAAAGCGCAAACTTTACCATCGTCCTTGAGTTTATATTTGTATGATAGACCTTAACTTAAGAAAATAAGCCCTGACTTAAAAAAATATTAACCCTAAGAGCTCTGCCTCATTGCGCTGCGTCGTTTTCCATATAAACTCATTTGCAAAAAAAACGGGCACCTAAGCAATGAACCATTTCAAATGTTAATATTGCTTTGTTTGATAATTATAGGTAGTTTTATCCTCACAATTTGGTAAATTAATAAGAAAATAATCGATTTCATCAGTATTTATGGGAAATAATGCTAAACCTCACTAGTAGTGTATGTTCACTAGTAGTGCATATGCTCATGAAGTGAAAATAAAAAAGTTTTTTTTGTTTGTTTTTCTTTAATAAAGTAAAGGAGATAAATGATAAATGTTTAGCATCGACTGTGACCCCCTCTAGCTAAAATCACAGCTTGAATTCGTCTGGGCATGCTAGCGAGTATATCCCGGATACTTGCTTGCGGAATACGTTCCCACTCCGCAGTAATCACATTCTTCAGCTCTCTGATGGTCTGCGGAGCCGGTTTTAATGATCTCACACGCCGTTTCAGAACGTCCCAGACATGCTACCGGTCCGAATCGGTTCAAATTTTCAGGAAATCTAAGTTTGATGAAATTCTTTGGAACGCATTTGGTTTGGTTCGATTCGGTCAAACCGTTCAAAACTTATAAGAGGTTTACATACACACACACACACATACATACATACAGCATACATACAGCATACAGACACCATCGCGGGAAGGGTCAGGGAAGATTCCTAAGGCCTCAAATTTTGCAAAACGGGGTAAAAACAATAACTTCCCGATTTTTTCGAAAATCTTCGATTTTCTTAGCGGCAATTTATAAAGACAGGTCGTAAGCTGCGCACACCTTTATCTTTAAAGGGCTAATAGACGAACGACACTTGATCAACGACACAGCCGACGGCGACGTTGTCTGCTGGTCCAATTACAGAGCACCGCGCATTCTCTTTTTCGTCGACGACATATAGTCAAAGAGCACGTATTTAATTTAATAAGCTGACTAAGAAAGCAACTACAATACAAATACGAATGTATTGCAAATGTGAAGAGTAGGTACAATAAAAAAATCTTTGAAAGTCTTACATGATTCTGAATATAAAACAACACTCGAAAAAAAATAATTGATAAGATGAAGTTCAGAACAAAGTTGTTTTAATTATTAATAACACTAGTACGGAGTAACTTTTCCATCTTCTTTGACGCCGACAGAACGCGAGAGAAAATAATGATGCTTCTTTAAAATAGATATAATAATTAAGGGTACTCAGAAAGATTTAAAAGCTATACCTAATATATGTATATTTTATACATTTACAACACATAACCTGATTTTGAGGGGAAAATAAATTAAACGTCCCCAGTCTGCAAGAGTAATAGTTACTGTCTATAATAAAAACACAACTTAGTTAGTTTATACATAATATAACAAATGTATACATTTTTTATACAATAGTATACATTTTTTTAATTAATTAATGTATACAATAGTATACATTTTTTAAATTTATTAATGTATACAATAGTATACATTTTTTAAATTTATGAATTTTTAACAGAAACTTGAAAACTAAATCTTAATAAAGATTGTTTACATTTTATTGACACTATTTTGTATAGGTACATATTTTGGAAATGTGTATGGTATGGTTGGTTTTAGGCGGTTAACACACTGCACCGCGCCCCGTCGCGTAGCGCGGTGCCGCAGATTTTACCATTGTATGCAAGAATCTCAATTTATATAGAAAACACGCCTACGATAACACACTGACGACGCGGCAAAGCGCGGGTAGGCGCCCCGCGCGCAGATTCTGCGCGGGAGCGCGGAGCCTTGTATTGCTACTCCGCGCGGGGAAGCAGATTACACCGCTAAGATAGGCAGATCTGCGGCGGGACGCATCTCTAGTGGGTGAACCGCTATAGTGTGACCAATGTACACGTATCAGGCGGTTCACCCACTAGAGATGCGTCCCGCCGCGGTGCGCGTAGCGACAGAAAACGCGCGCGGGGACGGAGGCGCAGATCTGCCTATCTTAGCGGTGTAATCTGCTTCTCCGCGCGGAGTAGCAATGCAAAACGACTCCGCGCCTCATACACCGCGGCACGCTCCGCGCTCCCGCGCAGAATCTGCGCGCGGGGCGCCTACCCGCGCTTTGCCGCGTCGGCAGTGTGTTGTCATAGGCGTGTTTTCTATATAAATTGAGATTCTTGCATACAATGGTAAAATCTGCGGCCCCGCGCTACGCGACGGGGCGCGGTGCAGTGTGTTAACCGCCTTACTGATTTTAATGCCATCGGGAAATGTCATATTCCTATGCAAATTTTGTATACTTCTTTTTTTTAATAATAATTATTCTAACATTCACACCAATTAGCCTAGCCCAAAGTAAACACTATAAGGCTTGTGTTATATACACTAAGGTAACGGATAGACATACTTATATGATACATAGATATGTAATATTTATAGAAAAGTATATATAAAATACCCATGTGTCAGGTACAAATGCTCATTACACAAACATTTGCCCCATTCGGGACTCGAACCCATGCCCGTCGGTGCGAAAAGCACAATATGAATAGTAGTAAATATAATGAGTGATAATAATTATGATTAAGAAAGTTTGTCAATGTATAAATTTCATTACTCGCGTCATGACTGTACAGTCTGTACATGCTGTTACCATGAAAGTCAACGTAGAGGTATTTGACGAGATAATGTTGTTGATTTACTTTATGCTCCTAGCAATCCCTTCCTATGTCATATTGACATTACAGAATTATTATGTTATATTGACAAAATGGTTAATAAGTCCTGATAAAATAGATATCCATAAAGTAAAATAGTTATTGATTTGATGTAAAAATACACAGATGATAAAATAATAATAATTCACAATCAGCCTAGCCCAAAGTAAGCACTGTAAGGTTTGTTTTATGGATACTAGGGTAACGGATAGACATACGTATAATACATAAATAATAAATAATCATAGATATATATAAATACCCATGACTCAGGTATAAAAGCTGAGCTCATATTCATCACACAAACATCTGCTCCTTCCGGTACTCTAACCCAGGACCGTTGCAGCGAAAAGCAGAATCGCTACCGTTGCTGCAAAGTATTAATATTACTGCAACTAAGTTATAATATTACTGCAAGTAAACAAAAACATCTGATCACAATAATACTCACTTGACGTGAGCAGCTGACCATAACACTTCATCTGTCCCTACTTGGTTTCTACATCTAAAAAGATATTCATCGTTGCCATATCGTCCCTTGCGGTCTGCACCCTATACGATAACGGCATGTCCATACATCGCTGATTTGCGAGAATATCGACGCAACTAAAAAATCTGTCAAATTGAACTAAATATGCCAAAAGACTTTAAATCTTTAATATTTTATCGTGAACAGAGTCGCAACGCAGATATCGCGCCACTGTTCGCTCGAAAGAGATACACTTACATTTTTTGATATGCGATAAAAGATTTAATAAGAAATTTGAAAACCTTATTCTATAAAATCAAAAGTTTTAAGTTCCGTCGCTATTCTCGCAAACCAGCCACATGTACAAATTCTTACGCAACAATCATTGAATAACAAATGGCATGATGGTAGACTATATCCGATAAATAAAAAAGTTTTTCAAGCCTATGCTGAAAAATCATCATTTTGAAAAACACGTCACATACTAACAAGTTCCTACCCTAAATGAACGAAAGGATATTCGTCCTAAAACGAACAGAGCAACCACCTTGTATAATCCCCATACCAATACTTTACAGAAAATCGTGTTTTTACTTAACAAATTGTCCTATTTGAAGGTGCTGCTAGATGCTTAGAAATAACTATTTTGATAGATGTTGTTCTATTTACTTGTTTTTTATCCAAAACAGTTTGGCTGAGCTCCAAACGCTTGACGACATTTTTAACCCAATTCTTTCTGAGGAATGCTTCAAAAATAGCAAGGGTGGACACTTTACAGATTTGAGATAAATGAAGTTATTCCTCTCACCCGGATGTTCGCGCAAGAAAGTAATAGGTAGCTCTAAACAAAATACACCTACACCTACACTTGTTATACAAAATACTTAAATGCTATATATTTCACATCACATATTTACCCATAGTTTGCACGCAATCCTGTGCACACAGCTTCAGAAAAGGAGTGGATGGAAAAGAGTTGAATATAAAAAATTGTGTCATTTAAATGTGTCAACACTGTGCAAATGTAAAAAAAAAAAACAGAGACGAACTTCTTAGCAATCCATGGATTCACCGTGTGGGTGCCGCGTCAAATGAAAAAAATCAATTACTAGGTACTAATACATTAATAATCTTAAATTATTTCATTATAAATTACTGAATGTGATTGGCCAAATGTCAAAAACGACTTTGAAAAATTTGTTTTATTTCGAAAAAAAGCCCTTATCTTGATGTTAGTGGCAGTATATTTTAATTTAAGTAATATTAGGTAGGTACCTTATATATGTATATCCGATTTGTATACATAGTTTGTGAAAAGTTTGGTTTTGTTATACCAAGATTTTGTGAATTCTCAAAGTAACTCTCACATCGTAGAAATGTTGTGACTTTTATTGGTGCTAATTTAGACATATGTAGCAAAAATAAGTAAAGAGATAAACGCGGTATACTCGTATTTAGAAAGTTACAATGAGTCAAAACATAACTCAACGAAATTCAAAAGGAAATCAATAAGAATAAATTTTAAAGTTTGAATTTTGGACAAATATGTTAAAAATATGGCATGAATTCCCAGTGAAGTCGTCGAACTGAAGCTATTATTCCCTCTCTGGAATGTAATGCATATAATAAATGTGTTTAGTAAAAAAATGTTTGACCACACCACTAGAAGTATAGAAAAAGCCTTTCAGCAATTATTACAGTCATGTTACACAAACATTAAAATATTTGATAAAAGTACAGTTTTTTTAAAATAAATATATCACGATTATCTCTTACAATAGTCTTCCAGAAATCTTTTTTCGACGCAGCTATCTAAGCATGGGGAAAATGTTACTGTCATAACATGTCATATGACGTAAAACAGCAGCTGGACAAATACGTGTACCAACTCGCAAAAGAATTTAAATTTATTTCATAATTTTCCACGACCGAACCAGATTTAGATTCATAAACTAGTCTGACCCATACTTGGTTTATTTTTATTTAGGCTATCCGCTAATGTCTACTCTGTTTTACCAGCTTTACTTTTTACCAACGAATTTAATGATACTTCGTTAAGAAGAGCTATACCTAAGTATAATAAGTACCGATAAGAGACCGACTACCGTTCGACACTGAACCTTTGTTATTTTTCTTGCACAAATAATTAGTATTGACCTGTTAAAACTTATATTTACAATAAAAGTTTAGTACGAAAGTTAAGATCAGTGCATATTATCTTCGGAGTGTGTGTTAAAAGTGGTGAATAACAGATACTAGTGGATTTTTAATCAATTAATAATATTGGTTCACAAAAGTAACCGTCATTAACTTAAATAGTGAATTGTCGTACTGCTACGCGTAAGCGACGTCGATTCCACGGCGCTTAAGACGTTTTACTCGTGGACTAACTTATGATGTGTTGAGTGACAACCGCACCTGCTTTGTGTTCAAACAGATAATAAGACTGTATTTGTGACTAACGTTTTATCCATTATGAATTGCGCCGGCTGCGATAATCGTTTGCTCGATAACGAGAATCTAAAATGCAATACTTGCGCTTCTTTTTTCTGTCTTGCATGTCTGAATATTAATAAAGGCAACGTCACTGATATTGACCATAAAAAACTTGCCAAACTGAAGTGTCCTTCCTGCAGCAATGTTACAAGACGCCATAACGATGACAATTCTCCTGCGCGCCCAGCACATATAGGAGGTATGCTGAAACCTAGTGTGACCACTAAGCAAACCAAAAAGGATAATAATTCTACCCCGGTGCAGCTTACTCAAGGGAGTTACGACGCAACTCAGCATGCTATCTTAGATGAAATAAGAAATTTGAGATATGATATGAATAAACAATTCGAAGCTCAACAGGCCAACCTTGATAAATCGAATGCTATTTTGTCAAGTTTACAGAAGGAAGTTTTGGATCTCGGAACCAGATTTTCTTCCATGCGGGTTGAACTAGATGGGGCTATTGAGTCTATACAGTTTTTATCTAATCATCACGACAATCAATCCAAAATCAATAGTGAAACTATGACCACGGTTTCTAAATTGGTTAAGGACAATATGATATTGCAATCTCAGGTGTCGAACTTAAACGCTAAATTGTCACAAATGGAGCAGCAATCAAGAGAATGCAACATTGAGATACAGTGTGTTCCGGAACACAAAAATGAGAATCTGCTTACTACTTTTCAACAAATCCTGAAAATTACATCCTGTGACCTACCTAACACTGACATCGTGTCCTTTCACCGTGTAGCCAAAATAAATTCCGAATCGGACCGCCCCAGAAATATAATTGTAAAATTATCGAGCATCCGTGCGCGTGATCATGTGTTGGCTGCAGTTAAAGTTTTCAATAGACAAAACAAGAATAATATGTTGAATACTTCCCACCTTGGAATTGCCTCCGAAAAGCGATCTATTTATGTAACGGAGCATTTATCACCTTTAAACAAGCAACTACACGCCGCTGCAAGGGTATTCGCTAAAGAAAAGCTGTATGAGTTTGTTTGGATTCGAAACGGACGAATTTTTATTCGAAAAGACAGTAAACACGCTTCAGTACTAGTGCAGAACATGGATTCTTTAAAAAAAATGTAATATGTATGTACTTTTAATATTATAATAAAAATATATCTGCATGATTATTTAAGTTATCACTATAAAATTCAATCTCAAAATTTATTACCAAAATGTTAGAGGCTTGAGAACAAAAACTGAAAATTTGTATTTATCTACTTTATGTACCGAATATGATGTTATGGTGTTGACAGAGACTTGGCTTAATGATACCGTGTATGATCGGGAACTTTTCGATGACCGTTATGACATTTTTAGGCGAGACCGATTTACTTCATCTTCACACACATCAAAAAAAGATGGAGGTGGTGTACTTATTGCTGTTCTTAAAAAATATAAAGCCGAACGTAAAATTAAATGGGAGTCGACTTGTGAAGAATTATGGATCTCTATAAAACAAGACAATGTTACTTACCTACACATTTGTTCTTTATACATTCCCCCGCCACCCAGTCCAGAATATGTAAATTTGTTATTAAACAATATAACTCAAATAATACAAAATTATACACTACAATTATCCACTACAATAATTTTGGGTGATTTTAACATGGGCGGTATTATTTGGACGGTAAGTAAAGACCTAAAAAATAGTTTCTTGACCCCGTCGACTTCATGTAATGCGATTGAGAATAATTTAATTGATATAATGTCTTTTGTTAACTTATACCAATGCAATTCAATTACAAACAAAAATCAACGAATTCTGGATTTAATATGGTGCAATCGACCTGAGCATTTAACGGTATGTGAAGCCGATGATCGCTTAATAGATAAGATTGATACTCATCACCCACCCTTAGTAATTCGGTTTTTAAAGTCTAGTCACAAAACGGTGAAACCAAAACGTATAAGAAAGTTAATCTTTACTGCAAGTAAATACGAAGAGATCAATAGGGATTTAGGTTTATTGGATTGGTCTAAAATTTGGGAAAATGTATCCTCTATTAATGAAATGGTAAGTAATTTTTACGACAGCATTATGCCAATCATATATAAACATACACCTTACAACACTCAACGTGACACACGTTATCCAATCTGGTATAGCAAGCCACTTATAAAAGCCTTGAAAGAGAAAGCGAAATACCACCTAAGATACAAAAAATATAATAATGCTAAGGATAAACTTACTTTTAACATCTTGAGAGAGCGTTGTGACATTTTAATTAGGGAAAACTATGCTAACTTTAAGATACAGGCGAGAGCTAATTTACGTGACAGGCCTAAATATTTTTGGAAATTCGTAAATGATAGGAGAAAAGGTTGTACTAATATTCCTAATGATATGATCTTTGAGTCTGAATCTGTTAGTGGAGGTCAAAATGTTTGCGATCTGTTTTCTAAATATTTTCAAACAGTTTATAATAAATATAACACCTCAGATTTATCTCGCTGTCATAGTACATTGCAAACTGATCATAATGCATTTCCCCTTAGTAGTTTCTCCATCACCGAGGATGAAGTTTTGGATTATCTTTCAACATTAGATTGCAATAAAGGGGCTGGACCTGATTTGCTACCACCTCTTTTCTTTAAGAATTGCGCAAAGCACTTATACATACCGCTATCTCAGATATATAATGCATCCTTACAAACAGGAAATTTTCCTGATTTTTGGAAAGTTGCACATCTTACACCAATTCTCAAATCGGGTGACCTGAATGACGTCAGCAACTATAGACCTATTTCTATTCTTTCGGTGGCGGGTAAAGTATTTGAATTAATTGTCCAAAAGAGAGTCTATAGTCATGTAAAACTATCATTACACATAAATCAGCATGGATTTTTGCCTAAAAAGTCAACAGCTTCTAATCTGGTAAGTTACGTTAGTGATATATATGAAACATTAGACAAACGGGGAGAAGTTCATGCTGTTTATGCTGATTTCCGGAAGGCCTTTGACCTAGTTGACCATGATATGTTAATTTTAAAGTTGAAAGACGTCGGTATTCATGGATCACTGCTCAGGTGGTGTGAATCATATCTAAGAAATCGCTCACAGCTTGTTTCCTTGTATGGATATAAATCAGTAGCGCAACTGGTGCCATCAGGAGTACCTCAAGGCTCCCACTTAGGACCTTTGTTTTTCGTAATATTTATTAATAATTTATCCACTTGTATCAATTCAAAATTTAAAATGTATGCTGATGATTTAAAAATTTATCGCGAAATCAATAGTTTTGAAGATATACATGCTTTACAATCAGATATTAACAAAGTTCATGATTGGTGTAAGTTAAATGGCATGGTGCTGAATACTAATAAATGTTTTGTGATTCGATTTACAAGGAAACTACATCCAAACAACTCAACCTATTTTATCAATGAAGTTCCCTTAACTGAAGTTTCCAGTATTAGAGATTTGGGAGTTATTATTGATAACAAATTGAATTTCAATCAGCACATAAATGTTATTATAAAAAAGGCCTCTAAGCTCAGTGGTTTTATCACGAGACAGACGAAAATTTTAAAAGATCCACAGATTACAGTTATTCTCTATAACAGTCTAGTCCGCAGTATTTTGGAGTACTGTAGCATCGTATGGAACCCCGATTACCAGGTTCACTCAAATAGATTGGAGCGTGTACAAAAACGCTTCTTGTACCATCTTAGCTACTCCGACAACATGTGTCGTAAACTGCAGTCCTATGAAGCACGTCTCTCTAATTTTGATTTGACTCCATTGTACACCCGTAGAAAAGCTTCCGATATACTTTTTCTCTTCAAAGTCGTTAATTGTCACATCGATGCCCCGGATATCTTAGAACGCTTGCGCTTTGCAGTACCACGTAGTGCCAGCCGTGTACAAAATCGAAAAACTTTTGCAATTCCATCCTGCAAGACACGACTCGGTCAGCACTCTCCGTTACATCGCATGTGTACATTTTACAATTCAATGCGTTCGGTATTTGATATTTTCATTGGTTCTCTCGTCACCGCCAAGCGTCGTATTAATATGGCTCTCTCTGATTTTATATAACATGACATAAGTAAGTTGTTATTAGGAAATTTATATATGTAGAAGTAAGATTTTGTTATTATTATTAAGGTCAGTATTATTTGCTTTATGGTAGTTTATATTGTTTTTTTTTATGCATGCTGTGCTTACATCTAGCAGGGTAAATCTTTGTAAAACGATATAATGTAAGTTAGTTTAAATATGTTATTTGATTGTACCCAGTTTTGTAAGCCAAATAAATTAAAAAAAAAAAAAAAAAAAAAAAAAAAAAAAAAAGTAATATTTTTCATACAATTTATTCTCAGCTTTCATTATATAAGCATTATTTTTTAACACGAACACCTGAAAATTCTATTTGTGATGATAAAAAAAAGAAAAGCTTAAAAAGCTTTTTAGCCAAGGTCGTAGGTATTGTTCAAAGAAAAACCCAGATTACGCCTTATAAATTTATTTTTCATTTATTTATAATATCCTAAATTAAATACATTGAAGTATATTTTTAAATTATATTATAACAATTATTAGGTATTTATTTATTATGAATTCACATTCATATAAGTATGTAATACATATAAATATAATAATTGTGCTTACAATTACCACGAATGAAATGCACTATTATGGACTGCTCAGTGCAACCTTGCACTGAATACTATGTTATCTGTATGATAATATGATATGTGATAATAATGTCATATAATTTTGTAAAAAGTAAAAGTAGTACTATAGTTATTATATTAAGGCAAGATGGCCACAATTATGGCTAATACAATTTGCTGTTTCATTTAGTATGTATCTAATTTTAATCTACTTATATTAATGTTATTATTATTGTGTATATTTTAATATATGGACCGAACCGTAACGAAGCTCAGTGTCCTAGAGGCAAGAAGAGAATCGGTCCGGCCGTTAAATATTTAACAATTTTTATTTACTCTTCCACATAATAAATAGTTATCAACATGTAGATTTACAAATATCAACAAAATAAATTACGAATAACAGCATATTACAATAAGATTAGCCTTAGAACTAAACTTCAGTGATCTCTTATACTCTAGTGCCCCTAACTTGTACTATGTCGCCGATCTGATCCATTAAAACCACTTTATTACATTGAATCGGTTCTATAAATCGTTTTCAAGAAGTTCGTTGACTAACTCGTCCACAATTTTACTTTCAGATCTTAGCTTCATCCTATAACCAAAGAGATTTACAATCTTTCGGCACAGACTGATTTTAACAAAAAGAAAAGAGGCAAATATATACAAAAAGTTTTATTTTGCTTTGTCGTAAAGTAACAAAAGTTGTTTTAATAATGCTTTTTTAAACAAAAATATACTAAACATTAAACAAAAATAGTTGGCAATCCTGACATCCAAAAAAAAACCGGTGAGCGATCGGCGAACGTCTAAAATTCATTACATTAAAATTACATGGACTAGTAATTGAATTATTCTAACTAGTAAGTACCCTATACCGCTTTGGAGAACAATTTATAAGTAAGTATACAAGGGCCTATAGTACAAAAAATATTTTTCCACTGAGATATTATTAAGTACATTACTTAAGATTAAATTTATAACTATATTTAGCCCTTTATTGCTCTCCTTCGACCTTAAACTAAACCAAATCCTTTGTAGGATCTATTGAGCAACATGGACATGTTAATACAGACCTAGAAACTAGACTTACAGAGCAAGATGCCTCGAAACTATGGACATATAAATTTCAGCTCACATACACTTTTTCATTGCAAAAAGTTCAAAGACTCAAAAGTGGCCTAATTGACTGGCAAAGTTACACAACCAGATTATATTTGCACAAAATTATTCTTAGTATAGTACTAAAATTCAGAAGCCAGAGTGACAATTTTTAACATGCAAAGATTGAGTTAAGATTTTAATGCAAATATCAATAACACTAGATTTCAATGTTTTAACTACGACATAAACGTGTTTAAAAACTTACATGAAGAGTTCTGTACAGAATGTTTTTCTTAACTATACTAAGAATCTTTCTTACGTACGAACATCACAGCACATCATCCTACCACTCAAAGTTACTTCATTATTTATGTTTAACTTTACATAGTAAATAATAAATTGAAAATAGACTCAAGATATTTTTAATTTGTGGGAAGTTTGATGTGTTGATGACAGTGCATAAAGCATTTTTGATATTTCACAGTATTAAGACTGTTAGAAAAATAATAATTTCAACATCTATTCCTTTTAAACATAACTTTACTATAGAAAAATAAAGAAATAAAAATTACTTGCGATGTCTCATATTTGAATTTTTATGTCTTGAATTGAATAATTGTTTGTCTATTGTGTAATAGACCAACCAAAAGGACATTTTTGAGCTGACTTTAATTTTTTTATTGAAGACCAATAACGGGTTTCCTTTAAATCCCAACAAGACGAACACTCTTATAACTTATTTTGAAGAACTTACGAAACATCATTTAAGTACAAACAATATAATTAGAAGCTACGTAAAATGGAAATTACTAGGAAGAGAATACGTCCGTATGAAGATTTAGTTTTAATAGTGAAGCATTTTACTTTGGGCTACCAAATATATCAAAAAGCCAGAGTTTTATTTTATTATTCATTGCAAGATAAAAACATCTTGGGGACATCAACATAATCCTTGGCGTTGTCTAAAAATGTGACTTTTCAGTATATTATCGATATCAGGTAACCGTTATATTATATGAATACTAAGAAATGGTAGAAAGGTTTAATTTAAATTTTATTATATTAGCTGCCGTTTTTTATTTATACCTATTGCAAATATCTATTTCGAATTTAAACATTTTGATTATTATTGGACCAAGTTTTTTTTATAGCATGAGACTATAAACTGCCCATTTATCCTTTAAAAATATTTAGATTACTGATTTAACTTATGTATGCGCTAATATGATATGATTTCAAGAAAGTAGTCAAATAAGTGTAACATTATTGTCATATAACAGCTGTTTGTCCCTATTTGCTAGTTCGCTGGACAAATTATAATATAGGATTATAAAGGAAAATCGTAGCTATATTTAAAATATATATCTAATTTTTAGCCTATTAAGTATAAAAAATAGGAAAATATGTATGATGTCAGGAAGTTGAATACATGAGAGAAGTTTATACGTGTAGTTGTAATGTACAGTTCACCTACCTAAATTTTCTCAACCGATATTTGACATCGAAACAGTTTAATATCAGTTGATAGAATTTTATATTTTTAAGTAGGGTTGTGAGCTGTCGACTGTAAGTATATTCTAATAATTAAAAGTTTATTGTTAGCGAAGTAATTGTAACTATATAACTCCACCTAAACCTGAATTACAACTGTACCATTTAAACACTAAATAAACGCTCACAGCTTTGGTCATTCTTTAAAATTTTTGGTTGATAGATTCAACTAGTTCTAGACATTTTATATGCTTTAGTATAAATATTTGGCTTACTGCGGTAACAAATGTCACCATTTCACCTTTTGTCTTAAACTGACGTTTAGGAAAGACTTTCTCTTTGACGTTTTTATAAAGCCCCTCGTCATCTATCGTTTTCTTTCCCTTTACGTTGATACAGGGTTAGGATATAAGACGCTGAGATATGCCATGTAAGCATGCATTTTCTTCGGTTGTCAGTCAGTATATGCAAAAGTTCAGAGTATAATAAACTCTGTTCCCATTAAATTACTATTCATTGTTGTTTTGGTAACGTAGCCGTTGTGAGATCTACTGCATCCTCGCTTCTTGCAGCTGTGGGGGGTATGGGAGTGGGGGCAAGAGTGGGGCTTGCACTCCGCCCCCTGGTAGCGCGTAGTACGGAGAAACATAACCTGCTCCAGTAGCCGCCGCTGCCGCTGCTGAAACATACAGATCTTTTTTTAAACGTTAGAATAAGGCAAAATTGACTCACAATATAAACTTTATGGAATGTTGACGAAGATAAGTTCGAAACAGAATAGAGTCAATTTCATAACAGACTGTAGATCGTAGTGACTTAAACAAGTAGACATCGACCGCCGTTCGTCTTGCTATTTCAAGGATTTTCCACCCGATTAGAAAAGATATTAGCCTCACTATTTGCAAGCTTTTATTTCTCTCTTCGGTAAATCGATTGCATTGGTACATTGTTATTAATAAGTTACTGTTTATATGGGTACATTTATCGGGTGAAGCTATAGCACTGATTCAAAATACTTATTCCATACACATTTTACTTATTCAAGCAGAAAGTTAATGAATGATTTATAATATTTGAATCATATATGATGTGACTGCTACGGTGTGACTGCAATTTTCTGTATACCAAAAAATCTACTAATAAGAATCAAAATATCATAATCATTAATTAATACTTAGCTATTGTACTGGCACAACCGATAAACTAAACCTTTCATTTCGCAATTTTTTTTAAATAATTTTATCAATAAATCTACGTAAAACCTGCATAGTGTAGGTATATGATATTATATTATAAAATAAACTATTCATGTTTAAGCCTATTGTAGGTACCATTTTTTTATTGCTCTGTAACACTTGAACAGCTGTACAATCGTTTATGTTGCTGTCGTTGCGTATAAAGTCAATGTCATTAGTTTTTGTTCATTAATATCAATAATATAGTGATATGCAGTACCATCGATGAAAGAACCTGACAAGGAGTGTTTTGTGGAGACGCATTATAAGGGATTTTATACGAATACCCGAACTGAAACTGTTGGTATATTACATTTTTGAATTGAGTGGTCTTACATTTCTTAGAAGAACTCCAGAGGATACCAACCTGCCGCAGTGGCATAAGGGTCAAAGCCAGCCGCCGCGTACTGCTGTTGATACGCTGCAGCGCCTTGCGCGGCCGCTGCCTGGTATTCATATAAATGGTTGGCAGCTGCTACGGCTGCTGCGTGTTGCAGTTGAGGTAGCTGTACTAAGCCCCCCGCTCCCGCGCCGACTCCTGCCCCCACCCCTCCCATCGTGCCTACGTAACCAGGCGCCCCGTACACGTACCCAGGAGACAACCTGCCAATCCAATTTGACGATCAGAACAGCTTAGCGGCCAACTACAAGGCTTCAGACGTTTTGGAAACTTTTGATATCCAAATAAGTTAATTTTACTTAATGTTGTACTCTATAATATGCATTTATATTTAGGGCATTTCCCAAGCGTCTGAAACCCAATAACCCGCGATGTCCTTTCACAGAATCACTTTAATAGATATACACAGATTAGCCGAAGTTATAAGCTCAGTGAAAGGTCATCCTTAATTGATTGCAATTAATACTGTTTAAAACTTCATCACACTATTACCTAGCCCCATTTGCAGCGACAGCCACGAGCATCTAGTCTTGTTATGTTAGTAGACATCGATAAACAGTTACAGTAAACTCAAAATGTAAGTATACGGTTTATTTTGGCTTGAGTTTGTCGCCGCGGAACCACAGCCGTGCGTCATTGCCAACGTAGGTATGTAGGTAAAAAAACTATTATAAAAATATTGGGAGCGAGAGCGTCCACTCTGCGTCGACCGAAATATCCGGCATCTCGTATTTATCGTCAGATCGTTGGGAGACGTCGTGGAAATTAAGATTTAGATGTTGGCACGTGGCAGTTACGAAATCAAGAAAGCTTTTCGGCTCGGAGGAAGTAACGCTGATTAGGCGAATGGATATTTATTTGATTAGCTAAAAACCTAAATGGTTGAGAAAAATTTACGAATTTATCTCAAACGCTGGGATGTGAATTTGTCAGATTAGAGGAAGTCTGCGAAGTGTTGAATTCGCTTGATTTGCGGTACACACGAAGGCGGTCAAGTGTTCATCGAGAGAGGGCGCGGCGTCGAGCTGACTCGGCACTTCTCTAGGGTAGGTACTTGTGCTTCAACCACTTTATTAACAGCCGAACTTGTGGGATGCAACGACTTCCATCTCCTTTCAATTGTATGCGTTTGAGGGAGATGTGCAACTAGCAAGATCAAGTTCGGTAAGTAGTCGTCGTAAAGGAGAATATTGACAGGGCGCATGCGTGTACACGCCCGCCTAGCGCCCCGCCCGCCTAGCACGCCCACCTGTGGTTTATTGTTTCTATTCGCAAATGCCTATTTCGTCTAACTTTTGTGTAAAATTTACTCAATATTTCGGTGTTCAAGCGGTGAAAAATTTATCAACATTTACAGTAGAACACAAAAAACGCCAATTTGACCAGAATATTCAAACATAAATGAAGTTGCTTTAATCGCATATATGTAACTGACACAATGATGAATGCTATAGAGATAAGGGACGTGAACGTGTTTTATCCGTACTATTCAAGTTTTAGTGTCAAGTAATAAAAAAACAATAGTAAATTCAAACAGCATTATAAAACTGGCAGACCATCACACAAGCTGAGCTGAAACATCTACAAAGGTAAAAAAACCACAGTCAGATACTAAAATAAAGAAACTTTATTGGGAGAGGTAAAGTAAGTTAAAATACAGAAATTAAGGAAATAAAAATTCTTATATAGGTAAAACAGTGAGTATCATTTAAATAAGGACATGATAAGTAAGGAGCGCTAAAGATACCTAGTTATTCGTAAAAGTATAAAATATCTATATACACAAGGCAACATGAGCAATTAAGTTCTATAACATTTTATTGCTCTTTAAGCCACTCTAATTAAATATGATACTTTGCCTAGTGTTCATTCATTAAATTGAAACAAAAAGGCGATTAATCGAATGAAGCTTTCGCTAGATTATTTTTCAATTAGAACATGAATTCGATAAATAATATATGAACGGCTGTGGTGGGTAGGCGCGCGTGCCAGTGGCCCTGGCCGAGCATCGATCGGCCGCAAGTAATTAAAGACTGAGTGCAGCCGCTGACAGCGCGGTTGGCGGTGCGGCGCGCGGTGGGGACGCTCGGCTCGCGCGTCGAGGCAGCGCGCACACCTACGCACACACAGCGCAGCCTCGACGCGCAACCACTTTGTAAGTGTATTAACGAAATCCACCACCAACAAAACTCAATTCAAATCAACAAAATCTTACACGAACACGGCAGAAAACATAAAATAAAACATTGAGTGTCGAACGATGCGTATAGTGACGGCGGTGGGCGGCGCGGGCGCAGCCGTCGCCTGCGCCGCCCATGCTGTAGCTTTTAAAAAGTAAACATTGAAAAACCCAATCGACTAATTCACACCCAAAACGAAAAAAATCCACTCGCACGCTCACTCTTGCCATAGATACCTATGTGAAAATGTTTGATAATTTAGTCTAGGTGTGGTCCGCCGGCCGCCACGTCGCTAGCCATCCGGGGACGCCGCTCCCGTCATCTACCGAGACAAAAGTCAGCTCAGACACTGTATCCGTTCCGACAACGTTACCTAATTAATTAAACATTACTCGCTTAATACTAAATAAGATTTTTACTAATTTCTGAACTAGATGAAAACAAAGAAAAATGAAAATAATGAAACATACTTCGGGAAAATTTATGTTACGAGTGAGACACCCAATTTAACTATTATCTAAAGAGTTGCCCTTTAATGTAGTGCTAGTTACTGTTTGAACCTATGAATTGCTAAATTAACGAATTAATTCAGATATGTCGACCACAATGAAGATATCCTGAAGTTCTAGGTCTGATTTTTGTCTCGTGAGATGCAGCAGAGCGGCATGCGGCGCCACGAGTGCTGGCAAATATCGAAGTGTTGAACCATTGAACATTTATACAGAGCTCAGTGTGCGGGGAAGGCGCACTCACCCATACGGAGAAGGCAACACTGTTGGATAACCGGCGCGTACGCCCGCCGCCGCTGCAGCTGCGAGCCCGAATCCTGTAACAATAAAATACTACATAACTAACCCATCGTCATGGGTGACAATCAGCAATAACTTTATTTCATCGCTCGCAGTCCCGATATTTATTTTAGAACACACTTAACGGAAGTGGCTAGAGATGATTTAAAAATGTACAGAAGAGATTGGACTACATCCAAATGACACACGAGGCAACTTAGCGCAGGCGACGTCAAAGTGTTAATTTCTTTTTATTGCATTGTTAAGTCGCCTGAGGTGTTTATTTCGGTCGCTCCGCCCGCCCGGGCTGCGGCGTCCAGGGTTGCGCTATTGACAAGAAGACGACAAACTCGAGCTATAAACGGCATTCAGTCGGTATAGACGTTGGCACCGACATGATAAAATTAAAATGCCACGTTCCGAGATTCTTTGTTGATTGACAGTGGCAACACTTCCTGACTGCCCACAAATTAAATGCTTTAGCGTGTCACAGACGACTGATTTAATAACAAACGTCGAATTGCGAATAACATATAGCATTAAGGAAATGTGCAATCATAATAATAGTTAATGTGCGGATCATAAATCGTTGATCATATAGTAGCCAGAAGAGCGTGACCTCTGCTGGTTTCGAAGTGGTCATTGTATGTGGTGAAATTTCACCGGTGATTACAGCGGATCACATCCGGAGAGTCCGGATGATGTCGCGGTTCGTCTGTTACGGTAATGTCGCGTTGACCTTCCACGGAGATGTTGATATGATGATACTAACACAAAAAACCTATTAAAAGTAAAATGGTCCCGCATGAAATTTATGCTGAAAACAAATATACTGTAGTGAACTTAATAATTAACAATGACTTAACTTTTATTCTTTTTTAACATTAACTCTTTGTTTGGCGATGACCAGAAGTAATAATAATATTATATATTGGTTTAGGCACTTAAGCCGAACGGCTCTTTTAGTGCTTCAGCTCATGGTCACGGTCGCAGAGCCATCTATTGCGATATTGTTCAAGGTACAGACAACTTTTAATCCCTGATTGGTCGGCGTACTGCAAAATATAAATGGATGATCGTTTTCACCCTAATCATTTTTATCCTTTTTATAAACTACAAACAGACACTAACTAATTCTGAAATCATAGGCTTGCGTGCACCATATAAACGCGTAGTGCGGCACTCGATCGATCCTATGTCATTTGACGGCCGAGGTCGGATTGTCCACCACAAGCTTATCTTGATTCATTATTTTTTTTTCTCTTTACCCTACCGATTCCATTGTCACACTACCTAAATGATAGTTCTTTGTTACACGTATGACCCAGATAGATTTTAGTCGTAATCGATTGTTGAACGACACAATAGGTCAAACATTCGTATAATCAACAACTGTACAATCTAGAGCAAACGTGGAACATTTTCCTGTTAGTTTATTGAAAAAATGTGCTGCCGTCATTTGTTTTGGAAAATTTTCTTCGTTTATTTCGGATACATTCCTCTACTTCGCTGAAACTTAATAACTAACTGATACATGATTACATTTAACACGAATATTTTCATCTAAAACCATCTATTTAATGAGACAAGTTTCATATTTCTCTCGTGCATATATTTAAATACATAAACATGTAGGCGTTACACAAATAAAGCTATGTTTTGAATACTTTTGCGGGCATTTCATACGATTTCTGGATTTCGGGTCGTCGAACTGCAAAGCCGACAGAGAGTGCTTAACGTCGCTTGTAAGGATTCTACGGAAATACGATTTTAGACGCAGGCGCGGTCTGAGCGAGACGGACTACCCGACTTTATGCTTAATCCTGCCTAACACCGAGTATTTTCAATACTAACATTTACGACGAATGAGATATTCGCACGTTTATTTAACATTGCACTCGTAAAATTCTTAAACTCGAGCTATTCAGGCGGAATCCGATTAATTTACGACTGCCGAATTGACGCAGCGCAGATTCTTACGTCAAATCATGCTCGGAAAGGAAATTGCTCCGTAAATTATTAATACAGTGTTTTGACTACATTGTTGCGGTAATGTCGTGTAAGTTTACTAGAACAAGAATAGATTCAGTCTTGCTACAGTTTCGTATGGGTAGAACGCTTGTCTCATGGCCACCATTTACTTACTGCAGTGTCCGGTGGCCTTCATATAGGTGTGATCGGTGGGCGGGCATTTAGGTTCCCACAGACAATACCAATATTTAACCACGAGATATGTACACTGCTCAAACAAAATTAAAATAATATCATATGAAAGTGAGATCCTTTACATTCATAAAATAAAGCAAGTTCTGTGCATAAGCAGCATCACACACATATATTTTATTGCAAAAAAAGAAATACCAGTAGGCTTACTTTTGAAACCAATTTCGATCGATCGACATCAGAATCTTGACGTTTCATGATCTTGACAAATTTACCATACTAGCACCACATTACATTTACAATACCAGCACCACTCGTATTAAATAGTTACTGGTATGAGCTAAATGACCATACAATGACCACGTAATACGAGTCCATCAGACCCTAGTATTGGAAATTAATCAAACCTTGAAACCAATTACGGAACGTTGGAATTGGTTTCAAGAGTAAAGCCAGGGTGAGAAGGCTCCTTCTGGATTAGCTCGTTCCACCGTGGATCTTGTCTTGGCCCCCGGGCTTGATTGGGATCAAGAGCGAACCCAATCAAAATAAAAAAGCGGTGTTTCTGTGTTTCAAGATTTATGATATTCCCAATACCAGAATACATCTTTATCGCTTTTAGCGCGAAAAACACTTGTGGGCATATCTACATTAATCTGTATATATGTGCTCTGACAAAAGATAAGCGGGCGAGAAAAGATGAGATTTTGGAACGCAGCCAGCTCTGATGTCGCGGCAGAGGCAGCCGCGACGACGTTCCCAAAACTGCGTATATTTAGACAAAATAAAGAGCGCGCCGAAGACAAAACGAGACGCAACTCTGTTTTATAAATAACCGCGCCGTTCGCCGGACGGACTCAGCTCGGCCAGCCTCTGCACGCCAGCTGTTATACATAAATAATAATTAAGATACGAAGAAAGCTGCGTCCGAATTTAAGTTATTTAGTTAAGGATGCCTCATACATTTTTTCACTGACTATTTAAACGAAAAATCTAAAAAGAGTTATCTAAAAAGGAGGGTAGGTAGGTCTAAACTATGCAGTTGAGTATAGACCTAACTAATAGAAACGAAGCATTCTGATTTACAGGGTGTTTATAAGGCCGCTTGTCAGCAGTACGTTGCTCTGGAGGATTATGGAGGAGCGCTGGGGCTTCGCGGAAGTCGTGCCAGGTATCGAGTTACCGACATGACAAAGGGAGCGGAACTTCTACACTCGAGTGTTCCTGTGGCGACGCTTTCGATATTGCTCTAGGATCAATTACACCATTTTGTTATTTTTCAATATACTTATCAGGTTTTTTTTTAAATTACACCAAAAAATAACCAAAACTGAAATCTACAGTTGCTATATATCTTCGCAAGAAAACAGTTTTTTTGTAACATTGAAAATTACAGTGAAATTGAAGAAGATTCTTATAATTTTTATACAATAGATTTTTTTGTGAAACTAGGAATATAATCTTCACCAAATTCCACCCAATTCTACTAACCGGTGCAATATTGCAGACTGTAATTACAGTAAATTTATTATATATTTTTCCTTTTTCAATACAATATGCAATAAATTAACGCTTTATGCCTCTTAAACACCGTCGACTTCTTATAATCCCGTAGAAAATAGATCATAATACGGTCTGGTTGGTACTTATTACATTAACTTTTTAAATTAATAACATCGAAAGTATATAAAAGCCCTCACCTATTTATAAACGTTCAGTGCAAACCCATATATCCAGAAAGCTACAATTTTGCAAAGAGATTTTGTGATATGGACAAGGCTTAAAAAAGAATTACAGGAAACTCGAGCTTTAAGGGGTCGAACAGAGCAAAAACTTATGTATTGTTACATATAGACATAAGTTAAAACACGATATCCTTGGAGTAACAGACTTGAAAACTTGAATTTTGATTTTCTATTACAACTAAATTAACATTTATTTTAACGTTTTTAAAAAATATCCCCCAAAGCTTTAAGAAACAATACGTCTTATGGATTTGATAATTGGTAGTGGTACTGTTAATGGTACTTTAAAATTTGTCATTCCTAATACGAAACACTTAAGTGTGAAGGTCTGGTGTCTAAAATCTGGTAAAATCTGGCGGACACCACAGAACACCAGTGTTCCCTCGAAAAGCGTGATGAAAACTTTCTGTGACAACAGCTAAACAGATTTATATGACATTTTTAAAACTGTTAAAATTAATGGATAACTACATAGACAATATTTTATTTCCTAAAAAATTACTTTTCCCGAGGGATCGTTATATTATAATCAATCTCAATGAGAGGGAATCGCTCTCAGCTATCTTCCTCTGTCCTGACGTATCCACTTTCAAAACCTGACCGACCTGAACCTCTTTTTGGAGGCTCTGAAGTCTGTAGACAACTTAGCAAACCCTGACCTTTTAATTCAAACCGCGTACACTTAAATATCTCGTTCTTACTTATTCTGGATCAAAGCCGAGCTGATTGAAAAGGCCACGTTAGGTCCCCCTTTTGGGCAATACTCGTCACTTCGTAGTGCTCGAACTGCCTTCTAAGGCGGTCGCTTTCGATAACATCTTATATGGCTTTTCCTGGATTCAAGCCAACCCGTGGTGTTTAGTCAGTTAAGGTAGATTTCCTGATGTAGTATATAAAAAACTACTAGCGTAGATAATTTATAAGTGCTAAATATATGAAATCTTTTATCTATACATAAAGATTTTATACATCTAGCACTTATTAATTATCTACGCTAGTAGTTTTTTATATACTAGATAAGTGTGATTTATCCTATTTTTGTTTACGCTTTGTGCTGTGTGACTGACTGACTTACTAATAAATAATGTTTTTTGTCCAAAACAGCTTTTTATAGGTGGCATAAAATTCAAAATGCTTGCTCTTGGTAAAAAAAAACAAGTGTACATAGGCATAAGTGTTTTCGAAAAGTCTACCTTTAAATAGATGAAAAGGGCTTGAAATTTTGTATTAAAATTTCGCTATTTTGGAGATAGAAACCTGAAATTAAGTATTGAGGTTTTTGATAGAAAAATAAAGTTCTTGCGTTTCGTATCTCGTCATTTCTCTAAATAGGAAAGTATGTATTTTGTGTATCCTACGTTTTTAAGTAAAGGGCAAAAAATTGCATATCAATAATATACGCTGGGAGTACCGCCACGCGGTGAAGGCGGTAACAGTAGAAGTTGGCTAAATATCCAGTGTTCCCTAATGAAGCGTGATAAAAGACTTTCTGTGAAAATAGCTAAACGAGCTTATTTAACATTTTTATAACTGTTAAAAGTTAATGGATAAATACAAAGACAATATTTTATATCCTAAAAAAAATCTTTTCTCTTAGGGATCATTATATTATAATCTTAATGAGAAGCCGCGAGCAGAAACTAGTTCAATTTAAAATGGAGCTGTATTTTGGGACACACGCCATAGATTAAATACTGGCTTAACAAGGAAGTCACTATCATTTACTTGGACTGAGTTCAAAACTCAGGTTTTAATGATAAGACACTGAGTAATTTATTCGAGTTTACATTCATTTACCTACCTATACTGTGTCTTTAGTTGGCCTTAGTTTAACGAAACACATAAAGATGGATGCTACTGGAACTTTAGAAAATACCTAAGAAAGCTCTCAAAAGTTTATCTATACATATAATTAAAAAATATATAATTTTGAAAGGTTCCTTATATGAGTATTTTCCTTTTTTATCATAAACTCCCCTGCAGTATTTGAAACTATGCTAAAAATATATATAACCTGTTCTATATAAAGTATATATTTTGTAAAAATATATGTTTATATGTAAAAATTTTCAATGCAAAAATCGATCTTACTACACAAGTAAAAACGCTCATGTTTTTAACCATCTTGCTATATGGTTTATAACTACATTAAATCCGTGCCCAATTTAAATGGACTAGGTCGATAAGTGTGTATTACTAATTATATGTTTTGTTAGATCGCTAATAGAATAAATATATACTACGTATTTGATAACACCAGTAGGCCGTTCGTAGCGGACCCACCATTATGGCTTCGCCTCCTACAATTATACACAATACGCAGTGCTATCGATCAGTCATACTTTTGAATTGTAATGCGAATTGTTAACAAATAGCCCAGAAAAATTTGTAGTGCTTCGATTTATTTAATTATTTTGTGAAAAGTTACATGCTGCGCCTACAGAGCGCTATTTTTAGATTCGTTTTAATTCTAAAAATTCTAGCATAGTTAACAAATAGATGGATTAGTTAATAAATGGGATGACGTAGTTAATAAACGGGAAGAACAAATTTTTTCCTAAATACTTTTCTCATACATTTGACTGCCAATTATATTTCTATGAATCCGCACATTGTAATACCGTACTCAGTATTATGTTTGATAATATCACAATTACACCAAAACACCGGTCGTAATTGTCAATACGAAAACCGTGTGTGAATCTTTTCCTACAACAACAGTTATTATCACCAATGATGACAATAGTATTACTCAAATACATTATTTTTAACCAAAAAATGATGTTTCAAAATGTGCTAGTACATTTTTTTATAATAACAGAAAATTTGGAAACGCTGGAAATTCATAAATCTAATGATATTTTATTGCTTGAGAACTACACGGTGCCTATGATCCCTTCCAAAATTAAAGAGTGGTAGTTTCGATATTGATCGTGAAAGGGCACGCGCTCATCAGTGCATTCGGCGCCTAAATCCTAAAGTTCGAATAAAAATACTGGCGGGGGTTCGACCAGCCCCTACATAGGATCCACTACCGAATTCAATCCAAAACGCCGTATGGACACAACCCTCTTGTGATTACAAAAGAACTTAGCCAATGCAATATCAACTTGTGACCTTATTACGAGTGCACGAAAAACTTTTTTAGATAGTTATCATAACATCTCCTACAGTTAACAAAACTGCAAAATGTCCCCTCCTAGTAGGTAGGTAATACGCAAAATGAAACCAGCTCATGTAAATAAAACAAGTATTTGTGTGTGCCTTCAAGTAAATATTTTTCTATAATGAAGATGTAATCAAATAGCTGAGAAGCTCGATGGCGTAATGGGAGACGTATAAAAAAAATCATGTAAAAAAAATCACTATGTCGAAGAAATTAACTTCTTTCGCGTTTCAAAAGGTGTGGTTGGTGATGACCCGTACTGCCTATAGTATAAAAAATACGATAAATAGATAAAACGCTTTTTATTTAATATGAACATTTAAAACAACTGTATCACGGCTTCATAAGTTCTATGATAGGAATCTTTGTAAAAAAAATCCGGTGTTTTTCTACCTTTAATGTGTTTCAAATGTTAATGTTTCTTCTGCTTCTCTTATAAGTACAAGTTCATAATTTCGAATATCAAATAATCTACTGATGTTTTTGCGCCAATTCCTCTTCGTCCCTTTCTCTATTTTACTGATTACCCAAGATTACTTGGAAGATATTGCTATTAAGCAATAAGGCCGCCTAATTGTATTTTCTATCTGTAACAGTGATAGTTGTGAAGTGATTCTTAGTTTTATAATATTTATCATTATATCCAAAAATTTACTTCACAAGTGTCTTATGTAGGTCAAATTCTAGTTTACCAACATTATATTATAATGGACAACTACAGTCTAGTCGGTCGACAGGCAGTGCAGGGCCGGGGCACATGCATAAGTAATACTGCGAAGGGCGCCACCGCACGCAAGCTGCAATGTCAACCATGGAACATGGGACAAGCAGCCCTAGCTGGCGTTCGGTAATCATTAGTCAAAATCATAGACAATTACGATGTGCAGTGAATTGTTTTACTCGAGCAATTGTAAAAATAAAAGAAAAAATATAAAAAAAAACTTTTCTTTTGACAGAAATAGTGAAATAAAATTATGAAATTGAGACAATAAAAGATTGTTTTTAAACATTTTTATTTACTTAATTGTATTTTACCTGGTTATAATTAAGGACTTTGCTTTTTCTGAGACAAATCAAACTGTTCTGTTCTGTTACAGAGTTTAACTCACATTAATTCCATATCATAATAATATTGCATTGTCATCCGATTCACAGGCATGTAAAATTTTACATTATATTTAACATCTAAGATTTCATTACAGACAGACAATAATGGGGACAGGTAAAACTAAATATAAGCTTGCAAAAAGGTTGTTAAGCAAACATTTACATATAGGCAAAGGCTCCACCAGAATTGAAGATTATTTTAAAATACTCAATTTTTATCATTATTTTTTCTCTAATGACAATCCTGATCAATTCTGATATGTAGTGCTAGTAAATTTTTCTTAGTCAACTTTATTGGCTTTTAAAAAAGTTTCTTTAAATTAAGAAATTCTATAACACACGGGTTCCCCCGAGGCGGTCGCTTAAATGAAGCCTATACGGCCTTCCTAGGCTATGACACTTAGAAGGTGGTGTTTGGTCAGTACGAGTCTGACATAACCTCTCAAAAAAACACAGAATTGAGTTTCTCGCGGTTTTTCACCATATAGATATGGTGAAAAATGTCCATGTCTTCTGATGTAGGACTTACGAGACCATGGCATAGTAATAAGAAGTTATCTTTTATCATATTCCTGAAAGATTAATGATAGAGAAAAAATACTCAGCATTAATGATGGCACGTGTATGCTCATGTAATCGTGGTTTTAGTTATTTGAATTTAGTAATAACCATTGCCTTACATAGATAGAAACACTATCACATAATCAGTCATATACCGAAATGGACAACGAAATTTTATCATAGTCACCCAATCTTAATGATGAAGGCTTTCAAAGCATACATTCTAGTCGTCAAGTAAAAACAAAGTACTTCCAATAATGTATTTGAAAGTACACTCGATTGCTTTTCAATGAAGTAATAATTTTTTTTTTTTACTATATTCGGTCGATATTCTTCAAATTTAAACGACAAAAAGAAGCTGGACTATATTTTTTCGGTAACATTTCGGTCAGGTGTGAATCGATTACCGTTGTGCGCTCACTACTCAATAATTCATCGTGGCACCTTGTTTGGACAAGTGGCTGGTTCGGCCTTCATCAACACTCCCATATAATAAAACTTTAACAATGTTTTCATAATCGACGCCAGCGGCTCAAATCGCCTCCGATAACCGCGACGTATTTAGAAACCTGGCCTACAAATATTTCGTACCGCAGTAGTTAAAGCGAATATACGTTAACAGAAAAGCAATAAAAGTATAATACCTATCCGATCCACAACACCTAATCAAACAGAAGGAGTCGGATCGCATTCATAAAATACAAAGCAATTTGAGTAAACATACAATTCTGCCTGGATGACGGTGACAAATGTTATCCATATGTAAAGTACGTTGCTTGTCTATTTACATACAAACTATATTATCGAAGATTCTTATATAAAATTGTTTGTTCATTAATTACATTAATACCTACTACTCGAAACCTAACAAACACATTTTTTACTGAAAACCATTTCATTGCGGATATACTTACTACTTATGCTGACGTAATTTATTTATGTTGGCGCTGCTGATGCGCGGGCAGCGAAGAAAGATGGGCCGTTACATTCCCATCAACGCCAAGCATATACAATTCCATAAAATCATAGGAAAACTGTTCGATGTTATATAAAAGCAGCACTACCAATAGATTGATTCTAACGATCTTGCTAGCAAAACTAACAGTCCATTTTTTTAATAAACAAAAGATAAAAATTAAGATTATGTAAATTCCTTCCGTACTAGTTTTAGCTTTAACAAGGTTTCCTCCAATAAAGTGAATAATCACCATTCTAACAAAACTAAAGCGTTTGTATAATTATTCAATTAATTCTTCTGTCGCCATACTAGTTTGTGGGGCTTATTTACAATTGTAAAAGGTCTATTGTTGTAACGATATTTTTAACAGCCTGCAGGTATAGAGTGTCTATTCATTGAGGCCGGGTGTGCAAACGCATCTCTATAGTAATCCAGCCCCTCCACGAAATAACGGTAAAGAACGTTGCATTGAATTGACAAAACGACAAACCGGCCTAGATAACGGCCATTTATGAATACTATGTAAACTGGATTATGGACTTAATTGTAATAAATTGGACTGTTTTAAGCATAATGTAAAGTAAACAGCTCTTTTAATCTCTATTAGAACGGCCTTTATTGAAAGTCGGTAGATAAGTATTTATAATTATGAGTACCTACGTTATTTCTTCATGAGTAAATATCGAACCCAAAAATATAATTATATTTACAAAAGAAACAAACGCATCGCCGACCGTAAACTTTCGTGCAAGACATCCGCAGACTAAACAGGGTTTGAGCATTAATGCGATCCAACAATAATACAACTCACGTTGTGCCGAAACATATGTTTACGACGATGATTGACCAGTTGCGTTTCGGTTCTAAGTATTTCTCCATTAAAACATGAATTGGTACTCACTGAAATTTATTTTACTCAATCGACGTAGTTTCGATGTAAACCGAGGGCCGAGTGTAAATTTCAAATATGCAAACATTACTATCGTGTTTTAGTTAAGATTTAAAATCCAGACCTTATTAATGCAATAATAAGGTCTATAATACAAATATTAAAACTAATCGTTTTGGTTACATATCTGAACTTAACTCCGTGCTTTAATAGTTTTTGGTCATATAAACACCGGAAGACCACCAGAAGAGGAACGCAAAATAATTTTAATTAGATTCTGTCGGTTAATATTAAAACAATGCTTTTCTCTGTTAATAATGCTCATACACAAATGCCACTATGCAAGTGTGCGCTCATTATTTTTAATAAAAACTTAAACTATCAAAATTGTCCTTAAAGGACAGGATATCCCACAAACGAGGACAATTTTAAAAATAAGTGTCGTATCCTTTGTTAGCATACGGCATAATTAGAAATTGGTAACGCACTGTGATGGGGTTGCCACAGGTCGTGGGTACGCGAAATGTGACTGGGTGTTAGGCATATGGCGCGACCGGTACGCCACCACCAGGTGCTCGTCATGCGCGCGCGCACCCATTGTATTCCCCGTGACCCTAGGGCTGCTCATAAACCAATCGTAATTTAGAAAAAAAATTATATGCTTGTAAAATACTCGATAATTAAAACAATCGTTATTAAAACAGTTTTAGTTTGGTAGTCATGAATTTATTCATCATTTATTTTATTTAATCATCGCTAAAAAGATTCTAGTGCAACTAAACTACTATTTTTTCTTAGTTTTAATTGGAATTAGGTTATGATAATTATTTCAGATAACTATAGGAAAAGACAAATATGCTAAAGTTTATGGTTTAAAAGCTAAAATCAAAACGGTAGTTTACATTTATATGAATAATTAGGAGAGCCCGGCGTGCTTTGTAACACTCTTATTTTGCCAAGTTTTGGCTTTTGCTGAGTAAATCACCAAAGTTTCGACGCAATTCTTCCACTACTTTTTTATTTTTCTCATTGTTATGGTCTAGCAATAAATTGATAAAAGTCTAAGCAAAAATATTTGACAGCCCTACCCGACCCCCACAAACAGTCACACACACTGTCTACTCATACATAATTGTTCTTTAATGGTTTGCAATAGAGTTCAAAATGTCATTCTTAATACTCTCAATAAGGTTGAAATTAGCTCGAAAATTAGCGAAACTGACCGTGCACATTTCGGAACAATAACTGCGACCTCCACAATAAACGGAGCCGTGAAAGAGGATGCGGAGTGCTGCTCCAATCTCGTTTTCTCAGGCAACTTGTGCGAAATGAATACGATCCGATCAGCTGTTCCATTCAGGGTCTTACTATAACTTATTTCTCACAATTAAAAATCTCTCTCCAATTTAAATCTCCAATTTAGTCGCATCCAGAGAATCCAGAATCTGCTTAGCCTTGGGAGATATCTTTTCTCCTAGGCTGATAATATATCGTCTCAAGTGGATACTGCGTTTGTAGATTAGGAGTCCACAATCACATAGAAAAACACTTAACACATCTAAGTGTCTTAGGAGTCAGTGTCAGTTGACACCAGTGCGATTGTCTAGCTCTTACAAATGCACCGATGTTTACTCTGCTGAACTGTGTGAGTTTACTTGATTTGAACATTGTCAGTATATTCTTAAATCTTCAATTTAGTCGCATAACTCGAGGCTTGAGGATTCAGTCTCGTATAGTCATGAGGCTTGATTTATCTATTTTTTCGAATAGCCTTAAAACACAGAGTCTAAATTCCAATTTTAGATTTTACATTGGAATTTAGAATTTTAGTATTTATTTTAGAGATTTTAATTTTTTTTAAGATAGTGTTTATACATATACCTATCATGAACTAATAACCGCCTTAAAAGTTCCCTTGTCTCAGCAACTATCATTTGTTTAGTGTCCTACCTATTGTTAGAAAAATTTAGTTGCCCTCGACTAGCAAATTACACCTCACATGGGTGTTATCAAGTCAGTTACTACCAGTGGACCACACGGAAATAAAGTGTATCGTCATTGTTATATTCTAGACCGGATGATGGTCAAAGCAATTTTATAACTGTGCTTTATTCGTAAACTAGATAATTATGAACCTGTGTTTTATTTCGTTGTTTAACTGCGCATTACAAAGAATCAAGTAGTTTTATCACTTTGTTACGAAAAATGTTTAAAGCCTCGAAATGATTATTGTTTTTATTCAACAAAACATTGATACTTTAACCCTAGAGTGCTCGCGCTATGAGCATTTTGCCGCTAGCGGTACAATATTCGTATTATTTTGTACTCGATGCATTTGTCATGGTCAAGCGTCCTAGTAGCTGCCCCCCCGTTCCTCACCTCCCTGTTTTAGAAATTAGAGTAAATTCAGTGCGTGGGTTACTGCAGGAAAGAAAGGTTGTCGCAGGTGTGTCGCGTTTGACGGCAAAATGCTCATAGCGCGAGCACTCTAGGGTTAAAATTCAAAATTAAATCGGCATAATACATACGTACCTAGAGTTACTTTGAGAATATAATGATAACAATGAAATATGGTATGGTCGCAGTCGAAAACGTGTCGGTGGTCAAATGATACAGTAACCATTTGATCAGAATTGGAACTTATGCTGTGTTAAATGCGTTAGGTACTTATTTAACAGATCATAGAATCCTAATTATGACTATATCACGCTTTAGTGTTGACCGGCATATAAAAACATATTATCAAATGCATTTAACTTTCTCGTGTTAATAAAATAGTCACCTGAGTCATAAATATATATAAAAAAAGTTATTGGCTCGTTTCTTAAAGCTAAGTTATACACAGTTTAAAAATATACCTGCACTATGAAAAATATATATATTTTGCTATAATCAAATCACCGCGATCCGACGACGTGTTGCCGTCGTGAGGGATAACAACACTTAGGTTACAATCAATTAGAGATCCTGTCGACCACCGAGCACTTCCGTTTCCGAGCGTTTAGCCGCTTCCGGCGGGGGCGGCACCCTTGTTCTGGCCAGTTCCGTTTGGGCTCTATACTAGACCCGATCGAATTTTAATTTAGAAAAATAATGACGAAACGAATTTCCCCAGGTGACTCGAATCTAAGTCTTTCTTAATAAACAGGCATGGTCTATCTTAGTTACACTTTACATTAACAGTTTATTTAATAATAAACTTTGTTTATTTAGTAAAATTTTCATTAAAATTTAAAAAAAGAACTATCGGAAATATAGAAAGAAGGTGTATCCATACACTATTTCTTCCATACCTAAACCTTAAAATGTATAAAAAGTGTAAATAGTTTTCTTTTTATAAACTCGGTTTTTTAATATTAAAAAAGATGATAAAATATATTCGCGTCTTTTAAGTACCTTTTGTTTATTCACTTTTTTAAAGAACAAAATTTATATTATTCTGTCTGTATTGCGTTATAGTTATATTATAACATTGCATAGTGTCTTACTTTATAGTCATATTTAAGGTGTTACTAACGAATTATCCCATGGTGAAATAAACCTCAGTACCACTAGAAATGAGTCTACAGCTTCATCAGTAAGTACCCTATTCCAAAGCGTCTAATCAAAGCAGCGCGGCGTGAAACACGTCAGAGGTATTGTATGAACACATACGTGGGTTTAATTTTGTTTTATTGAGGTATAAAACAAACATTGCCACGCTCACGACGAGTAGGCGATTATTCGATTAACATCGCGTCACTTTTTAACAAAATTCAGCACTACTGAGCAGAATGTCATACAAAAACTATTTATAACGTTGAAAATGGAAAATCATTATTGCACGATTTTTCTTGTTTCCGTTAATAGATCTGTGTGCGTCGTATTCGTGGAAAATGATGTGCTTGATGTTCACCGCCCACATCCTGATGATGCATCATGACTATGTTCGACATTATTCTTGTTTTTTCCTTAAATTAATTCGTGACCATGGTGAAAGTTTTGCAGTGGACGAAGCATTACAATCAAAACTAATAAAATCTACCTGTATACAAGCCTATTCTCTGTTTATTTTTAAATGGGTTTCCCTTTCTTCCTGCAACCTTATATAGTTTATTTTTTTATTCTTTTATTTTTTAAGGCACCGCGTACTCCGTACCAAAAACGGAACCCGTATAGGCTCACCATGTTGTTCGTCTGTCAAGACCCTTTTTCTCAGGAAAGCGTGAAGATATAATGTTGTTATTTATATCAAATACTTAAATTTACGGTCCATTGATGGTGTAAAAACCAAACTTATAAGTTAAAGCAATCAAAAGATATAATATTTTTTATCTCAATGGTAGCTCACCTTATTTTTCGCATATTTCGTGATATTTATCGCATCACTACAGGATTCTAGAGATAAACTGCAGTAGTACTGTCCCAGCGAAACTCTTAATAAATAAAAAATGGGTTCCAACTAACACAATTATCATAATAATTCACAAAAACAACGTTCTTTTGTTTATACCCAAAACTAAGTCGTGGACAAAAAATGTCGTAACAAAAACGTTTTACATATAACAACAACACGTTTTTTATATCAAAATTGATAACCATACGTATTTGTTACTGCTTACTTATTACAGCTAGCTTATTATTGATAAAGGTGACCCTGCATGACAAAATGGGTAATTTTTGACACTTAATGACACAACACAATACAATTGCCGGTCAGTCTTACAATTAATGACATTATTGTATAGACCTTAAGAGTCAGTTAACTATTCATATAATAACCGGACTGCCAAATGGTATATACAACCGTAGCGATTCTGCCCATACGGAAAAGTTTGAACTCATTATGTTCGTGCAATGTAAATAACACAGCGGTTATTTAAAACAGGATTCAGCAACTATCTACAAAGGTTTGTTCCCATGCGATGATTGGTTATATATTTATTTATGTGTTATAACCGTTGTTTAATATGGCGTGAGTTGTCTAGAATTTATTTTAAATTTTTGTAGTTTACTCCTTTAGAATTGATTGTTATAAGAGGCGCCCGCTATGAAAAAAATATGAAGAGTAAAATTTTGTGATCGAATCACAGCGTTACGTTTTTCGTGCGCACAAAAAACCTTTCACTTGTATTTTGAAGTTTTCTTTAATCAATATGAGTGAAAGTATTAAATGAAATTAAACCAAGAAAAAAACTGTTTTTAGTTAGTACTTGATTTAATACCCATGCACTCGAAGATAACCGCGAGTTAATAAAATTATCGTGCTTTATTATCACTTCCTATCGCAAACTAATCGAAAATGATAACGGTATTATTTCGGTTACTTATTTGCAAAGTACCTAATTGGATACTAACCAATTTAAGAAATACCAGACGAATACTAAAATATACAGACTACAATAATTTTATTTTTAATGCAATGCGATGACGTTATAACTTAATTTTGAAAAATCCCATTTAAAACTTAAAAAGCTTTGAATACAAGAACTTTTTTTTTTGACGTGACATCGTCTTATAAATCGATGAACACCGGCTGCATGCACGACAAAGTCTAACGTTCCGCCTGAGCCGAGCGTGCAAGCGGGAGCACGGAACAAGCTATAGAGAGGCATGGTCGGCCTAAGCGTTCGACTTGTGGCGCATCTATCTCTCTTCCACTTCATGAAGTGAAAAGTTACTGCGGTCTTCATTGTTTATTACAACAACTTATTGTTCATTTATCGACAAAAAATACTTTTCAATTAACTCCTTCTCTGTATTATACAAAATTTTGATAATTCAGTGATAATAATTGAATTCAATTCATAAAAGGATGCAATTTTTCATCAATGTTTTCTTATAACGCTATCACGTAAAATTATCGTCCCTAAGCTGACTTCACAGACAACCAATTTTTTTTTTAATTTAATGAATATTTTTTACCTCTTAACATAAATTTACTGTAAGAAATAAAAACTACGAGATAAATAAACTATATGACTTTTATTAATAGGTCGTAATACATTTCGATAAATTATAGTAAACTACTGCAACCGGGTACGAACAATAATCATTTGCCCCCCAAAGCAAGCATTCTATAAGAACACTAAAATAACCAAGAAATATATAAAAATAGTAGAAAAAAGACAAGCAAATATTTTGAAAAGATTTTTAAAACGCCTTTTCTGTATTTTAAACTGAAAACAAATGATCAGATAATTTCTTCGGGAAAACACAATCAAACCTCTGGCACAATTATCACAAAGCAGAGATATTAAAGTTAACACAATATTGTCACTATAGATACTTCGCAATAGACTTCGACACTTACATTGATAGTGCAAGTTTTTAATGTTTTTTTATTTAGGTGTTCCTACAATTAAAGACAGTTATTACTTTTCTTATTTAGAAAATGATTGATAAAGATGAAAGCTTAATTATGATATCAATGATGGCTGATCAATGGATGTTGAATTAATAATAAAATAATGCCTTGCTTTTTGAATAACGACAGTAAGACGCGGAGTTTTTAACTGAACCATCCCGTAGACTTCTTAAAAGAGCGTGAAAAGACACCTTCCGCTATTTTGTTTCACTTGCCTACACTCGTTCGTATTAACGGTACTTAATGATTAATAATTCACGATAATTACACACTAATATCCGCCTGAACACAATTTTTAAAAAGAAAACCAAAACTACTTAACTAACGTTTCCCGCTATCGCCAAAAAGTTTTATAGAGCATCAAGTTGGTACAGTCAACAACGCATCGAAATGTTAAATTTCACTAACCCTATTTCAGGTTGAAGTCCCCCACATAGTCATAGTCATGATTAACGAGAAAATTTGAACTTCATCATGTATTTTGATAAAAAAAACAATAATTGGATCTTTTAATTTTTAATTTTCTATCTATTAATTTCATGTATAAATCGAATAAAAATTTGAAGTATATTTTGTGAGATTTTTGTTTGTATTGTGTGGTATATATGGTTATTATACTAAAGTTGTAGAAAAAACAATTTTATAAAATGTATTCTATTAGAGATATCATTTTATATTACACCCACAAGTTTGGGGTTTCAATACCTAGTCATCATTAACGAACTAAAAATATAAGAGAACTTTTAAGAATGCAGAGAAATTACCTCCGCGACATTACCAATAATGTACTCTATTTTTAAACGAATATTTCGTAGCAAAAATTATCATATTTCTCTGTTTTATATGGATATTTGGTTAACCTTTTCAGCAATCCAGTACTTATAACGATCATTCCAAAAAACATTTATTTACTTAAGATTTCATATCGAGCTTACAAAGTTAGCGCTCAACTGTTTGTAATAGGAGCGTATTTTTTTGTGTCGACGCGGTCGGTTTAATTTTTCCATTTCGAAGTAACGTGAAGTATGCCGTCGGTGACAAAAAATAGGTATGTGAGACTCCGCGTGTGTAGAATCAGTAGTACGGGGGGTCAACACTGGGACCATGTGTGAACGAAACTGGCATTAAATAGATCGTTTAATTTTTCGAAACTGGAACACAAGACTTTCTTGTTACATACTAACTCTTTTTCTGACATAATGACTGCTAATTTAGTTAGTTATATAGTTGCAGCTGAATTAAAAACGTAGTTAAACTAAAATTATTAACAATTACCAGCTATTAAAAAAACAACGAACCCAATAAATAGGTCAGAATCGTTGTAATAAAAATTGCATAAAATGTTCTAAGCTACCATGCGGGTCGAACACGGTTATGCGTTGTGGTCACTATCGGCAGTTAACTTGCTTTAGTAATGCTAATCGAAATAAGAATGGCTACTATATATATTTTTTACACTAACATCGGATCAAAATAATGTCTACACAACATCATAAAGATGCCATAAACCCGATGATGACTATCGGAAATAATAGCATTACTTTCTAATAAAACACTCACGTAATTGTGGCAATAACAGTAGATTTTCTTTTATAGAGAGTAAAGAACCATGTACTTAATTCAAATATCGATAATCGATTTGATTTGTTGCAAATAACCTTGATTACATACTAGTAGTAATATATTGAATTAAGAAAAATTTTGAAGAAGGTTCTCGTTTATTGCAAACAATAGTTTCTAAGTTGCGTTTTGCTACCTGCGTAAACCCATAATAAACATGGTCTTTTCAACTCCTTGTTTGGCCTAAGCTTGTCGATGCAGGCTCTATACTAAAACTTGCAAACCTAAAAGAGGTTATATCTATGCAAGGATCTCGAGACACGCAAAAAAGTCTCAAAATGTGTCCCAGAGTAAACATTTGCAGTGCATTAATTTCTCGACCGACTGTAGCTCCTCGATTTTTTTTTTGTTTAATCTACTTACTTAATTTTGATGGTTTTAAAAATTTTGTTTTAAACCGATTGTCACTTTAATGCAGACGAAGGAGAATTCACAATGTTTTTATCAAAACAATTTGAATAACGCTATGCTAAGCTTGGTGTCTTGTGTTGTAAAGAAAGGCTTCTTGTAACTGATAACTTTAAGTAAAACGTCAATACTCCGAGGGTTATTATAACTATGCTACAGTCGCGTTTCACCGTGCAGTACTAGCAATAGACACGTATTGTCCTGCTTGTTACCCAAAGGGGTAAAACACAGCCGTTATTTGCCAAAAACGTAAATAAAAACTTCAAAGAGGATGTATAACGAAATTATTGGGCATAATGGAAGAGACTTACAATGCCCGTTCGAAAAAGTAAAATACACATTTCCTTAATTGCCGTGATATTGCAACATCTTAGAGTGGGGTTATTCTTTTTTCTACTCTTTCGAATTTTGAATATGAAATGGTTGACTAACCTGGTGCTAGGTTCCCTCTGGGTTTGGCTCCTAGAATGGCGAGGTTGACGTTAGCTTTCCTTCCATCTATTATAGGGTTGGGGTCCTTACACGCACGCTCTGCCGCCGCTCGGTCCGACATTATTACCTGTAAATATATTAGTTATATAAAAAATTATGCCAACCTGCATGTTATATGTATAAATTAAAATATATATATAAATTTTAGCATATTTTAACAGGTGTCTGGAGAGTTGTGTCCCGTCACCAGTGTCGGAGCCTTTAATGGTGTGAAATATGGCATTTTTAATCTATAAATTGCCCGCAAATTTGGTTTTTCTCAAAAAGCCAATAATTAAAAATATACAACATTTTTTCTATTTTTTATTCCATAACTGTTTTCTACATGTTTAGCTATCAAATGAACCTTTTTAATGTTGATAGGACATTTACATGAGTAGTGGTAGTCGAATTAGTATGAGAACCCAGGTCTTGGTTACCAAGAAAACAACATGACGGCCATAAGAGAAAAACAAAATTTGAGGGGCAATTTGTCGATAAAAATGCCATATTAAAGGCTCCGAAACTGGTGACGGGACACATTGTATAAACAAGGAGCAGAACGAGTAAGATCTATTAATTCAGAAATTTACTAGATACATAATGATCTTCTGGCTAAAACCGTTAGTGTAGTTCGAACAGTACTCGTAATTGCTTTAGTGACGGACGTAAACGTTATGGTTATAAAACCAAAATCAATTATTTAGATCGATTCATTTTTCCCACTGGCCTCCCTTCCTCTTTCACTGGATAACTAAAATAGCTGATTTCGGTTGCTCGCATTTGAATTGAATTTATGAAAAAGTTATAAGGTCAGGCTCATTTTATATCTAGCAGATACACCTGTAGATGATGTTTGGTCTTGTTTTTCTTTTTTTTGTTATTTTAATCATGAGCTCCGAATTTACTGAATTCTCAAAAACCTATTAAGGTCATTTAAATTGATGTTAGGTACTCCGCTTTACAACACATTAAGTATTCCACATTAATTTTTCTCAAAACCTCAGCTTTTCTTTTATTAAAACAATATTCCACTTTCAATATCTTGACCTTTTTTTAAATTTTATACAGTATGATCAGGAATATGTTAATATGAAAAACTGAAAATTGCTCTCATTTAAAGTATAATAATCTTATTCAATATGTTTTCTAGACTTTTGCATTTTCTTTAAGTATATAAAATTTCATAAGGCTAAGTTTCCTTATTTATGATATTTTTATTTGGAAATTTGTATCAAATGTGATGCGTATTAACGAACTTCTAAAGCACGATTTTACATCCATTTTATTACCTTGAACCCCCAAGATAACAAAATTTCGGTCATCCATCCCATGACCAGCCTTATTGAAACTAGCTTAATCTACGCTATCACAGGGTTAGCACTTTAACAGATACTTTTTCTTTGTTCTCACGGAAACGGGTTATTCCCAAATAACAAGATTGAGCCACAGTAAAGCGTGACCGATTTTCGCTAAATTACTCAAAGTACCTATTTATATTGTGCAAATCGATTTTTAAGTCTGACCACTACTGATTGCAGTATTTACCTGATAAGGTAACAGGAAAAAAATAACATTCTATTCCTATTGGCTTAGTGAGCCTTGTTATCGGATTGATATAGGACAAGTTGCAATTTTTTAATTATAACTTGGTAAGTATTATTATGGAAATATGTACAGGTGACAACTCATCAACCTTTGTTTCACCATCACTTAGATGTTTGAACCTACTTTATGTATTAAATATAATATTTACTAGCTTTTACCCTCGGCTTCGCCCGCATTTGGTCAAATTTTTTTCAATTAAAGTATCCTATGTTACTTCTAATACCTCCAAGAATATATGTACGAAGTGTCATGATTATCGATTTAGTAGTTTTTGCGTGAAAGCATAACAAACAAACTTACATTCACATTTATAATCTTAGTAGGGATATATTAAGAGTGTATAGTATTATTTTGTTTAAAAGATGCAAACCAAGCGTTGCTTTCAATTATTAAATTTACATATTTCAAAACATTCACGCAGCCCTATGTTGGACTTGCCTGGAGTGAGTAAAAAAACTCACACCGCATCGAGCGTGTGCAAGGTTAAAACTTAGTATGTGATGCAATCTCCAATGGGCTTATCACTTGCACGGATTCGTTACTGTATATGAATTCAGTAAGTATATTTTCAGTGACCACCTGGATGTGGCGCCATTTTTAATTTTTATTAATAGTTTCACTACCTACTTGTTCGGAATATTATATCAATTCCTCGTATGTTCAACGTGTTGCTGTAAAATTTTTATTTAAAAAAAAATATTTCAAATTTTCGCCGCCTGTACAGCAAAAGATTGATTTAATCGATTTGTTGCGATTTACAATTACCATAAACGAAAGCTATTACCTTGATTTACGTGAAAAATGAAGATATTTTTGTTTTGGGTAGATTTCCCTAAAACTTAATTTGAATGAGTTATCATTGATTTAAAAAGACAACTCCCGTGCCTAATGCCACGCAAAATAAGTTATGGCACTGCAGACGTGTCATCCACAACAAATCGGTTAAAATAGGTATGATAGTATAACGCCTAAATTATACCTTATACTTTCAAACAGGCAAATAAAAAACCGCTGTTATGCGCTCGTTTTAATATAAAATAACACATCGTTGTGACGTAGAATCAGCATTACCTATTGTAATGAATGCGTGATCCATGGGTCGCCACCTCGACGCTTCCACAGTGTACCGTGGAGACCATATTGTGGAGACCTACCGTAATTCCCGCTGTCAACTAAATTCAGGCGACACGGGGGACAAACTAGTATTGTTTACAGTTCATTGTAATTTGGTTGGTATAAGTAGGTAGTTGCAGAACGAACCGACAGAACTAAAGCAAATCGTTTGGATGACCTCCAGATATCGAAGGTCTGGGCGTCATTGAAAATTCAAATGCGAGCTTTCTGTTACATTTTTTTATGGAATCGCATTGGATCTCATGTTCAGTAAGTGTTATCATTTTTAAAAAGGTTGACATAACAGTAAAATTGAAGCTTAACCTTACGAACAATATTTCATATGAAATGAAATTATACGTATCGTAAACAAGGAATTAGGTAACTTGAAGTTTTATAGAAAATTCATTTTAGTATCTTGATAAAATTAATATTCTCCCTTCATGTAAGCATATCAGTTTCTCAATACGATAGTATTGAGTAGTAAGATAAGAAACTTAATTCGCCATAGAAAATGAAGTTAGCCATGGTATGCGATATTAATCTGGAACAGCAAAAACTGCTTTTACATTTGACAGAAACAATAGTAGATTTGCAATTAAAGTACCTATTCACGTAAGTACATCGCAGTACTCATAATTCTACGTGAAATAAGAGTCGTTAGGGCTTTTTTTTATAAACATTAATTTTTAAAATTAACGAACGCTTAAAGAAAGGAAACTAAAAATAAAAAATATGATAACATTTTATTGTTCAATAAAAATTTTGTGAGTAGTCAGACTTTTTTATTGTAAAGACTAATTATAGAGGCATTATTAAGTGTATTCTATCTATTAGTTTGTCTGTTATTTAAACTTTTTGACCTTTTAATTAATAATGTAAAGAAACTATTATCAGGCAATCCAAATTCGCTAACATAACAAATAAATATATCATATTTTTTTTCTTTATACTGATCTCAAGATAAGGAACTGCAACTTAGAAAATTATGCATTCTCTTTTGAATTTTTTTTAGTGTTAAAAAGCTGTAAGCCCATTGTTATGGAAATAGGAAACAGAGATAGTATCAGTCAACTAGACTCTGTGATAATATCGTAAGAGTTTCTTATAGATCGTGAGGGCACCTCAAATGTATCTAGTAAGTTTCTTAAACTGAAGCGTAATATATCCAAAAAAATGGTATATCGATGCGCAAACCGCCTATGCAGTACAATCAAAGAGAAAATATGATCATAGAGTTTTGTTAAAAGGGTAAACTAATACACTACTGGTATTCAATAGTACAGTCGTGTATTTGTTCCCGGACTTGCTATGTAGTGTACCATACTATAAAGGGAAAAAAGATACTCCACAAGAACTGATATGATACCTTCTAGACATACAATTATTAAGGTGAAACAGAGTCGTGTTTTGCGGTTTATTACTTGACTTAACTACTTCTATCACTTCTTGTACAGAAACCTTACAAGTCTATCTTTTATTGACTATTTACGACGACAAAGTAAAAATACTACGACTTATTGAACATGCCAAGATGCATATCGACTGATCACTATTTCGTGGGACAACAGGTATTAAAGTAGGTATAAAAAAGACTCTCCAGGAATAAATTGTTAAAAAATGTGGAATATATTAATGTACAAGAACAACCAAATGCTTTACCTAATGTAATATTTCTAAACAAACGTCTTGGTCAGTGGAATTGCGAGAATGAAGTCATGGGCATCCTCTGGTTGGTATTAACAATGCCGGCCAAATTGTAGCTGTGTCAACTATTCCAAGAACTCTTGGCACAGAACATAATAATAAACGAGCGGGGTGAGACTTACAGCTGATTATTAGTCGAATATGATTCAATGAGATCGAAAAAAAATTATGAAAATTACACTTAACAAATTAATCAATTTCCTATATAATTCAATCATATTTTTGGGGCAGTTATAATTTTCTATATGAAATAAATGTTAAGAACATAAAGACTTTTTCATTTCTAGTAAAGCTGTAAAAAAATAAAAAATAAAATTTAAAACTAGAATGTTAATTTCGTTTCTCTTCTGTTTCTTTGCAAAATCTGTGGCTATAGCACAGTTTTATTTTGTCAGATTTTTATTAAAATAAATTATTTAAAAGTTCTTGCCTTTGTTTCTATTCAAACAATAAATATTTTAAGATGTTATTTAACTACCAGACCAATTTTTTTATGTATTTGTGGTTTGTTTTATGGTAATAAAGATAGAGCGAGACAAATAGAGAGAGATAAACATCCACTTTAAAAAAAAACTAATGAAAATAAAAGTAAGAAGTATAGTGTTTACTATAATAGATGACATACGTATATCATCAGGCATCTGATTTAATAAAAAAACCTATTAATAAATTTCTGATTGTACCTAGTTTCGAACGCACTTAAAAAATTATAGGTGCCTATCAATTAGAATCAATATGGTATAGTGGATTGCTTCGATGACTTATCATATACATAATATTATAGGTACAGTTTATTCCAGTTTTCAACCGATGAATCTTTATTTCAACAAAGTAAAAGTCTATGCATTCGGCTGCTCATTCTTAGATGAATTATTGCTACAATTTATGTACACTCCAGAGCTTGTCGAACTTTACTTACATACGATTCATCTTAATACCTGTCCCTGCATAAATATTATACAAAAACAAGCAGTTTTAACAAACAAACATCGGTGAAAAAAATATTAGTAACGCAACATTTGACGTATCGCGACTTCCTGTTTTAGTAACTCATTACCGGCAGTTTGCATAATTATCGTGAAATACAGTTTTTTTTAACAAAGAACGCGATTAGTTAATGGGACCTTTCGAAAACAAGGGTTCAAGCAACTTTAAGTAGCAATTTAAAACACATGAAAAAAAGTCTAATTAAAAATAAACATCTATAATCATCTACAACAAATTAAATTTAAAATAAAATAGAAAACGATTGCATGCAATACTCATATTGGACTGATTTGGCCGCGTAGCTACGATTGATTGAAATAAAGTGATCTTTATTACAATGGAATATGATAGGTTCAGACGAAAAGCAAGATACCTAAGCTAAGAACAAGAGCACCTGGATTTACCACAAAGTAACAACATTTCTCAATCAATATTGAACTCTGTAATCTGATTTGTAAAGTCAAAATTTAATTTTTAAAATTTACCTTATGCAAGTTGATGTACCACCAGCCTACCTATAAAAAATAACTTTTTCTTAAGGCTTTCAACTCAAATTCAAACGTATAAAGTTCAAAACATAATTAAGAACTTTTGAAATTTGTAGTAAAGATGTCCGTTGTCGAATATTTACTAAGATATATTCAAGTTCATGCTTCGATTTCAAATGTAGAATAATATTGTTAAGTTTTCCCCCAAGATCCTTTAAGAGCAACGTGGAAAAGTTTTATTGGAGGCCTGTATTGCCTTTAACAAAATATAGAAATAAAAAACCGTCCTAAATTAAGCAAACCTTGTACCATACCATATTACGGATACAATAAGCTGTAAATGCGTGCTGAAACCATGAATCTAGAACTAATGTTAAATGCTCATATGACTCATCTAGGATTCAAACCCGGCACCTTTAGCAAGTAGAAATAGTCTCTGTCGTTAAACAATCTGTTATATAATTTTTTTGACGACTACGGCAACATTTTAATAATTATTTTGCATGTTTCCTCGATACTTTACAAGAAACTTCTAAAATGATGACGTAATCTTTTTGAACCATTTAGAATAGTGATATTCCTGCACACTATATTCATTTTCTTACCCTTTCTTCCTCTACACATATTAATTAGCTGTTGAATACAATAATCTTATTTTAATAATGCAAATTTATTTGTTTTTTTTTTAAAGTTGTTTTCTAAGTATTCCGTTTTTTTTCCATAGTCTTTCACTGCTACGTTTGAGATAAATATGATATAAAAAATCGAACTTAGAAAATATGAGGAGATTAATAGGAAAATATGAAGAAGGCTATAAGATCTACGGCGTAGCGTCTCGTAGCATCTTGGAGGCGTGCCCAAACATGAACCGCCCAGCCGAATCCTATGCCACGCCTCATTTATTAGTCTACGCAATTAGTTCTATATATTAATTAATCCAGAGGACTGTGCACGCCTACACAGTTTAACATTAATTTGTAGGCGGGAATGGGGTAAGAAATTATATTACACGTGTTTGATAGAAGGGTATCAGATTGATACTAGTCAATCCTTTCTGCAAAACAAGTTCAGTCATATTAAGGTTTATAACGTTAAAAGAGTATTTCAATTGTTTCGATGTTTCTGTTTTGTTTTATTTTTTAATAAAAAAAAAATCAACAGCTTAATTAACAGCAAATTAAGATATACTGTGAATGGCTACATTTATTGTAATATTCCCATACCACCCAGAATAAATTTGTTTAACGACATCATTTACATAAATGGAAAATAAGTGTTGAAAAAATCATATCTTCATGGGTTGAATCTTGCACCTTCTGGTTAGACGGGCCACACGCTATCACCGCTAGGCTAACTCGGCCTTATCCGCCATTTTTTATATCTGGCTTTAATTTTCCTTATTCAGTAGTACTGTAAGCTGCCCAAAGAGGGTAGCACAGTATTTCTAACTCAATTTGAGTTGGAATCATGAGTTTTTACAGTTTATGTTATATATAACTTATACATATATATGATACGAGACGTTACACAGCTTACAACCATAAAGAAATCAAGGCGCATTTATCGACTTTATTTTACAAAAAAGCTTCTGTTTTTGAACTACAATCAAATAATCTATACAAACATACATAGAGTGCTAACTTCATGACTGTTCCATGACTCTGCCGTAATCGGGTAAAAAAGAAATTATTATTTAAAATAAATGTTGCTGGCGGTGATTATAACAGAGCCTTACTTCCGATTACTCGGAAATGCGATAACGAAATATTTCATATTAGAATTTAAGAATATACAAATTCACAAACAAGTGAAAAGTATTTTGTAAATATTTCTTTTTTTTTAAATGCGTGCGATATTATTTTTTACTCTTTTGTCTGTTGACACTATAATCTCCGCGTTCGCATCCTGGTAGGGTCATATGACTGTGTAACGGATACAAGCGTCTGTTCACAAGTTAGAGTTTAATACATAAAAACTCTTTTTTGTTTGAGACTTCATCTTTCGTGTGAGTTTTCGAAAAAGGTTTTTATTTATTTTTTGTAAGTAATACTAAGATTTGATTTGAATCCAAATAGATTGTTTGATTCTGTAGGATATGTCCACATACTAATAGTTCGACCAAATGAAAATTACATTTATTATATGCATCGCGAGAAAGGTCGCATCTGTTAGGGTTGTCTCCAATCCTTTGTATTGTACGTTATTACGAAGGAACACATTTGATATTTTATGAAGATAATTAAGTGCATACAAATTGTTTTTTTATCTATTTTTACATTTCCATCGATTAAAGTGACTTTTTATATAATTAATACCCAGCTGAGGGTAGAATGAAGCTTATAGTATCCTCGTAGAGATGAATAAAAGCTTGACAAACAAGTCAAGTTCCTGGGAATCTTTTTGGATTCCAGACTGTCGGGCATCCCTCATTTTAATAGCGTTATTGGTAAGTGTGAAAAGGGTATTAATGTCCTTCGGGCTCTTGCTGGTGTTTGGTGGGGGTCTCATCCCTTCACTCAGAAGCTGATCTACAACGCAATAGTACGTAGCCACCTCGATTATGGTACATTTTTACTAGACCCATGTAATAAACTTCCTCTCGATAAAATGGTCAAAATTCAGTCCAAGTGTTTACGTATCATCTTAGGAGCTATGAAATCATCGCCGATCAATGGTCTTCAAATCGAGTGTGTCGACCCACCCCTATACCGAAAGAACCTCCAAAAAATTTTAGCGTCGGATTTTGAAAACTGGCTTGTGATCTACACTGATGCCTCTAAATTACAGGATGGGGGCCCGGTAGGATCAGCCGCATGGATACCTGCTTATAGACTGGTGTTGAATTTCAAACTACCCCCTTTATCCTCTGTATTTACAGGGGAAGCAGTTGCACTCCTTGAGGCAATTTTATTTGCTGAATCCCATAACCTAAACAACACTATTATCTTCACAGATTCTCAGAGCTCCCTACAGGCCATTCTATCTAACCCATTTAGGTCAAAAAATCGGTTCCCAATCATCCTTAAAATAAGACAAGCGTTGTACCGCTGCAAGCTCAAATCATTAAATACCGTTCTGGTTTGGATCCCCGGGCATTGTGGAATTTCGGGAAATGAAACTGCAGACTCATGCGCCAAACAGGCAATCACTAACGGGTCCTTAGTTTACGAAAAGGTGTACCATCATGACCTCCTTACACTAGCCCACGCTCATTTGATGAGGTCGTGGCAGACTGACTGGCAAAATACTAGAAACCGCGCAGGTAGATATTATTATGAAGTCCAAAGATCTATTCCAAATACGCCCTGGTTTTTCAAACAGAAAGTAATTAGTAAGAAAGCTGTGTCAACCATCTGCCGTCTGAGACTAGGTCATGCCTGCACCCCTGTTCATCTTGCAAAAATCGGCGTAAGGGATACCTCTCTATGTGAGTGCGGCATGGAAGAAGGAACTACAGACCACATCTTTTTCAATTGTTTAAAGTTAACCGTGTCCCTCTATGATGTCCTTCCTCATGACACCCCTCGTCCTACTAATATAAAATGCGTCCTTAGTACGTTAAACCCTCCTCTTATCGAAATTTTGTCCAAATTCCTGGCAATTAACAATATTAAACTATGAACTAGCCTGATAACCCCGCCTCATTTAACTGCCGAATTTTGGGATTTTACTAAATTTCTTATATGTGATGCTTTGTGATGTCCAGTGCTGTTATATATTTGTTTTAGGTAAACCTGTGCTAAGAGCTTACATAAAATCTTTATTATAATTTATAATTTAATGCAGAACATTCCCTTACGTGTAAAGGCTACTCACGTGACATTGGCGGAATTGTGAAGGCACAAAACAAGCCACTTACCAAAAGAAGAAGAAGAAGAATAAAAGCTGGGCTATTCTCAATAGTTAAGTTTTTTTGTATGTATTTATTCTAATTTACACAGGTATGTATGAGAAGTAGGAACTTATACTTTTGAAGAAGCTCAGCAACTTTAATAAATGATACTTAACTTTTTACGTGTAGTTCTCTAACCTTAATTTAAGAAGAACAGCTAATATCTTCTGAACCAATTAAGGCAAAAAAGATCCAGGAAAAAGAAAGCTTAACAGTCGTCTTATATTGATTGATCCACGGTATAATTTATGTATTATATTTTGATACAGAATACATAAAATTAAAGAAAAAAAACTACATTATTTATTCGGAAGTAATAATACAAACAGACAGATAAAATGTTCTTTAAAAAGTAACTTGTAGCATTTGCGATGCTGATCTTTTTTAAGCCAAAACTAATAAATAAAAAAAGCTCTGTTATTTTGTATGTTTGTCCTTTTGTTAAAATTAATTATAATAATATTTAATGTTATTAGTACATAGTTTAATATAGGTAGTAAAAACTTTGTTTAGGGTGTGGTCCGATATTTATTATTTTATCTGATTAACTTTCTAAATTAACATTATAGCTAAGGCCCCAGATTTAGATAAGACGGCGAAAGCTTTCAGTCGTATTATGAACATACCCACCGACCAACCGAAAGAAGCGCAATACAAGCACAGAACACACTAGAATGTTGGTTTTGTAAGTGATTCTAATTATTCTTAGGAAATTTCAGTACTTCAATGTAATTTACTGTTATATATAAGTTTATACATATCGTCAGTTGTACTTTTAAATAATTTGACAACATTTGTTATATAAAAGTTTAAATTAGCCCAGTATAAAAAAATGGTTTTTCCTATAATTTGTTATTTCAATGGCCTTGGGATTCAATAAATTAATCTGTTCGGTTTCATGAATACCTATGAATTTTTTGTTATACAAATTCGATTTCCTTTTGAATTTAATTGAAGAAAGAAGAATCATGATAAAACATGAAACTTTCAATAATATTTCCATTCCAAGAAATTCACTCATTTGGTGTAGCTGTGGAAAGCCCTAGATAGATAACAATTTGTTTTTCCGTGTGTTTTAAAGGTATGCGTTATTATCCGCATATACCATTATTTGAATTCATAAAATGATAAATATCGAAGTCGCATACAAGCAATGGATGCACATTTTCTATGACCCAATTACAGTGGTCGTCCGCATAAATTGTGTCATAAAAGTAATAGGTACCTACATAATTTATTTATTTACAAATGTTCTGATAACGATTGATAAGATAGAACAGTTTTCCTGCTCACCGTAAATTGCAATAGAACTTATTTTAAATATGTACAGACATTGTTACAGACAATAGTATTATTAATTGCAGAAATATCACAACAATAAATAATTTATATTTTTACAATTTTTTAGATCGCGTTTGGGTTTAAAATAAGTATCACTGTACTAATCACGTAAGTAATCTAAAAATGATTACTCTTATTGAAAATTGTACTAAAGACAATAGCCCTGTAAACAGTAGAATGGTGCTTTTATTGTAGAATAAGTTTGAAAACCTCAATGGGCGAGCTTTTATTACGCAGCATCTAGCATGGCTTTTTCTGAAGTTCCGAAGTCCGGCTTCTGACTTATTTTATCTATTGAGACAACTTTGTCTACAAAGACTGGTAGTTTCCTCATAATCTCGGAACTGCCTTCTTATACTCGTATGTACATTGTTCCCCCCTTCTTAGATCATAAGCTCATACCATGCACGAGGCCCATGCATTTGTTTTTAAGCGCGAAAAAAAATATTTATTATTGATATGGGCATGGTCAGACTGAACCATAGATTTTAGTTAGCCGTACAATTTCCTCATTACGTGAGACTTTACAAAGACTCATGTATATGATACCCACTTTACCATAGACTAATGTAAAAGTTCTTAAGAACATCTAAAAAATAATTAAAGAGATTTTTACCGAAATCACTATATGATTTCTTGGCGTTTTAAGGTAAAGATTTTCTTACTAATTATACTATCTACGTACAAAAAGCTACTGATTCAATATTCCTATGAGAAACTTGGTTTAAATGAGTTACAAAAATTTGTCAAGACAATATCAATTTGACAAATATACAGAATGTATTGTACTCGCTTCGTCTCACAGTTGTGTCAGGTGACAAATTTAATTCAGTGACTCAGCCACATGTTGGGTTGCTTTTTCATTGATTATTTTTACAAAAATAATTCCCTTTACGATAAAAAGTACCACTGTCATCCTAAATACGTCGTTGTTCGTTTGTTTTTAATCAAAAATTTCCGTAAAAACAATATTCTACATAGAAAAAAATAAGACTTGTTTGTGTATTTCTTTTCCATTTTTTATCAATAAATATTTACCAGATTCTTAAATTTTATAAGTAAATACCACGTAAATAAACATGTATTTTCTGCCATATACTTTAACATAAAAGTTAACGCCTTCATAAGATAACGGGTTTAGTATACTATTTAATAGAATAAGGTCTATAATCGCAACAGAGTTGTCTTGAATACGACCCGCAGTGTATCGGATGACTCTCTTTTGTGTGAATCCAGTACTTCATCACGTACAGTCGAGGTTTCAAGCTAAAAAGGTGAACGTAAGTGCGTTTTACAACTAGTACGGAATGGTTGAATTTATCAGTATACTTTAATTATATAGGCGATAAAAACGGCTAACCAGACGAAATAGTTTGAATAAAAAAAGGCTGAATAAAAGTTGGAATTTGAAGCGTGATATAAAGATGTTACCCAGAGAAAAAAAATTTCAAGATCAGGACAATTTTTAATAAGGTATGAATCTAAAGGTCAAAGCCTCTAAAACTCAAATAATTAGTTGTTCAAAATTGTTTTGTAGTGGGTTTAAAGTTTTGCCAAGCTGCGAACGCATCGTCACAAAGTGTTACGCCACGCATTGCGATTATTACAGCTATTTGGATGTCACAGAGGGTGCAGGGACCGCTGCCTCCCCTTCCGCCCTACCCCAGCATGAATTGAAAATGGGGTTGTGATTCATTTCCCACGAGCCCCCGTCATACGATATAGAAAGCCTCAAACTTTATTACATTAAGAGACTTACGAAACAATTTAAAATTTGACCGATCGGTGCATCTGTGCATTTTTAATGCAGTAAATGCATAAAATATTGCATTTAAATTTTGTTTGTCTTTCGTTCGTAGATGTTACTACATATCTATACAACATTTATAAACTTTTGTTCACAAAACATCACTCCGAGTGCCACATTAATTTCTCAATCATTTATGTAGTGAATTAGACAATCGACAATTTGAATTTAGCGTATTAAACTGAGATACAAGCGTCATCATCTCAAACGAGTAATGTTATGGTTCCACGGTTCAGCTTGTGATTACACCTACATAAGCATGACTTCCTTGTTTGATGTAATTTCGCGATACAGCCTGTACAAACGCACCTAGGCCGCGGCAGTAGGTATGTTGTCGGTAGCAATGAGGTGCGATAACGTACCCAGCGTGCGATACGCCTGCCTTTCAAAGTCGACACGAGTCGCCTGCGCACCGGCATTGTAATTTTATGTACAATACCAATGCTTCAGACGTGGTTAATATGGAAATTATATAAAAAGATTCTTACGAAGCCATATCCCCTGCTTTTGCTGGTCTGCCTGTCTGTTATGACGACCGCTTCCTCGATGTCACCGAAAACAGCAAAATGTTCTCTGAGGCTCTTATCCGTGGTATGGTACGGGAGCCCACCGACGAACAGCTTCGTCCAGGTGGTGTCCTTCTGACCCGGCAGCGCACTGAGAGCCAACAGCCCTTCGGGCTCGGCCGGCAGGGCGCCCGCCATCAACATTCCTTGCACCGCCTCCGTCGCGCTGGCTATCACTCCTAACACTGTCACTGGCTGTCAGTCCGGTGCACCGGTGCGTAGGTTATGCGCTTGTAAACACTGGAGTGTAGTCGGAGCGAGCGATCGTCGTGGTGGTTGCGCGCGGACTGAAGCGTCTCGGTGGCAGGCAACGCACGTGGCGGCCCGATACTAATTTTAGCCCCCTCCGCGCCCCCCTCGTCACCAGATGCGACGGCCTGGCCACATGCGTGGCGTGCCCTACTGCTACCCTCCACTCATGTCGTTGTCGGTCTAATGATATACCTCGTTATCACTGTTGATCCTCGCCAGCGAAGCCTACAAAAACTAAATAAGTACTTAGGGATACTATCATTATGATTAGCTATCACGTTTCTTTACATCAATGTACCGTAAGATATGTGAAGTTAAGGGAAGCTAAAAAACAGCAATTTATAGAGCCTCACTTCAGTTTGATATCAATCTCAATTAATAAATGACTTACTTCTTTTTAAAACGCCATTTATATATAACGTCAACTCCGTAAGTTTCATGAAACGAAGCCAATGTTTTTATCAATATTCATTGTTTTATATATCTTTAAATAAGCTTTTTACCAAGCAACTTACTTTTTTGACACCCGTTTTACTTTTCAAATTAAAATTCAGAAAATAACAATCAGTTTTTGTCATACTATAGGGGGTATGTAAGTAATGTAATTGGTGATTGGTTGTTTTGTAATTAACGGGTGGAAGTCACAAAATCGGTCATAAATAAATTAAACTATTAATAGCAAGTAATTAGTCCTAGGATAAATTTAATATGCGATAAATATTTTGCTTAATTGACATACTCTTATGATGTTTTATGATTTTGCTTTTAATAGTTTAATTTATTTATGACCGATTTTTTGAAAATACAGGGGCTCAAAAATCTTTAAACGCGTTTTTCGAATTGTGCCCCTATAGTATGAAAGCTGCGATATGTATTTTAGAAATAATTTGTTTAATTAATTAAATGTTTGCTAATATTTATCCAAAAAAAGTAAAAAGTGTAAACTTAGGTACAGATTACCTATTAAGTCCGAATAGTTAAATCCATAGGTACAACTTCTTACAAAAATATCATGCCTTTACTTGTCAAAGCTGAACCGTTGCCTAATTTGTCGTTAGATAAAATTATTGGTTGAATAAAAGGTATAATAGATATGCGTAAAATTTTTCATGCTCTAAAAATTTCATAAAATTAGTGTATTTATAATGACGTTTAACGAGAGAAAATAAAAAAATATCTTTGAATTACATACAAATTGCACTATCACAATTTAAGTTTAAAATTGACACCAGACAGGATAAGATTTTCTTCAGAACTCCTAATGTTCAATTTGGATAGTTTCAAAAAACTCTAAAAGTATGAAACTTCAAAATTTGAAAATAAGCAAATGTATACTTTAGTGCAACGGAAGGTAACCTAAATTTCGCACCGATATGGTCCTAAGTTCGAGTCCCGGAAGAGACAGATGTTTGTGTGATGAATACAAATACTTCTACCTGAGTCATTGGTATTTAAATATATTTCTAATATTATATATCTATGTATAATATATGTATGCCTCTCCGTTACCTTAGGGTAACGGAATGTTAGTATCCATGACACAAGCCTTACAGTGCTTACTTTGGGTTACCCTAATTGGTGTGAATATAAGAAATATTACCTATTATTATAATTACTTATTTGGTGCATTTGAAGCGTTGTTCTATTGTAATACTTTTTAAAACATTTTAAATACAAAGATATTACTTTAATGAACTTTTACATTTACCTTGAAATTAACCATCGTCAAATTATTTAAAAAAAAAACTTTAACTAAAATTCATTGCAATATCTTAATAATGGATCATCAGAGCTCAGATTGGGGTCACTACCGCACACGATGAAAAGCTCTAACAATATACAACGGAAAATTCAAGTTTTTCTTTTGCGTAAGATAAATTCGAAATATATTTCGAATCTCAAGCCCTATTAAGAAATTAAATATTATTATATTTTTTATGACACCGACTTCTGATAAAATTGAAGATACACAGTAATAACAAGTGTTTTATGAATAATAAAGTAATCTGTATTATACCTTAAACATATTTTTTCCGGTATCAATACGTGCTCAATTATGAACTCCCATTCTCTTATAATTCTATGGTGTCACATTCAACAGTATAATAGCAAATGAACATTTTATAAATACTTTTATTTTATTTGGAATAGAGAAGTAAGACAAAAATAACCTACGTAAAATGCTTTTAAGCATCACTAGAAATATGAAAAAATACGCTATCCTTTAAATAACCTTTAAGCTGCCCACCGCAACGTCGCCTAGGTTTAACATAATGTAAACATAATATGTCCTATCTCAAATTCAAAATTTTGTTGATAGTGAGTGAATTTCTCAAATAAATTCAGAGGTTCCGAATATTACCCTCCACATATAAACAAACCTACAAAATTATCTTATGCTTTCTCTGACAATAATATTTAGTTTATTGGAGTTATTGAAATCGTATACATGTGGAAATGGAATACAAGAGACAAATTATGAGTTGTTTAAAACTCACATTGCAGCCCGATTTTTTTGCCTTCATAAATTCTTATGTAAAACGTCGTTTACACAGATGCTGATACGTAATTTTACTATATACACTTTATACTTATATTTCTCTTGTCAAAGAAATGAATAATACAATGAAACACAACAAAAAATCGGCGTAAGGATGACCGATATTCCTTTCGGAAAATTTAGGACACGTGTTGATTCGGTATAAAATCCGTCTTAGAATTCCACAACTTAAAAATCAATTTTAACATTGGCAAACTTAACTTTGGCCTTAACAGTTCCGAATCACATTCCAGAATTGAAATTATCCTGTTTCCACTTTATATTTGAAATGTACATAACCCAGAAAGAAGAAAAAAACCGGTAAAAAAGCCACAACACTGAAAAACACAAATGCTCGAGGTCATCGGTTCCGAAAGCAGATACTTTAGAAAAAATAATGATTTACTTGCTACTTAACTATGGATAGATAAAAAGAGAACATTTTTGGTTGGTTTCTTTGTTTATCCTTTGTTTTTGCTTGAAAACTTTTATTATAGTGTAAGTTGAAAAGAAGAGGGTGAGGGGGGTTAAGGTTTGGACCTACAAGCTTTCTTTACTACCTACAAAATTACTTTCGAAAATAAAAAAAATATATCAATAATTAGAAATATTAGACGACCGTTTGGTGCAATGGTAGCGATCCTGCCTTTCGCACCGACGGTCCTGGGTTCGAATCCCGGAAGGGGCAGATGTTTGTATTTTGAATACGATTGTACCTGAGTCATGGGTGGTTTTTATGTATGTATTTCTATGAATATTACATATCTATGTATCATATATGTATCTATATCCGTTACCCTAGTATCCATAACACAAGCCTTACAGAGCTTACTTTGGGCTAGGTTAGCTGGTGTGAATGTGAGAAATATTTATTTATTTTATTTATTAATAATAAATTAATTAATACAAAATGCTAATCCATAAAACAAATAAAATGATATATCTTTTAAATATACAACTATTTTTAGACAAAAATATGTCTTTAACCACTTTTTTTGTAATATTCAATCAAAAGTGACTTAAGACAATTCTGCCATCCCCTTAACAGACGACTCGATTAAACCACCGGATTTTATAGTCCAAAATAGAATTTTCAACAGACCGTCATAACCGACAATAACCCCATAAAAGGATAATAGTTCTTTTTTAAACCTTTTTATAAAAGAGTCGAGCAAAATTTTACACCAGCCGGCTTCGTTTGTGAAGACAGCTAATACTGAAAAGGAAAAAGATACCTCTGCCTTGTTGGCCTTCAAAACGCTTTTCAAATATAAAGAATAATAATGATTCTCATAATAATTCTTCTAATAATAATTCTTGTTTGGAATAGTCTGTATATGTATACAAAATTCTAATGTCTTTACTATTCACCACTTACTCGCTATTTCGATATTTTCACATCTCATTTTCAACTTGGTTGTTACTAATACTATTTTTTTTAAATTCACTTCAATACAATTAATAAAATGAATAACATTCACTTACAGCAACTATTCAATAAAAATTGCTGTAAAAGGATGTTTCGTACTCAATTTTCCATTAAAATGGCATATGTTATTAAAATTTTGATCGATAATTATGTTTGAAAGCAATCATCAAATCCATCCATGAACAAAATCCAATTATTATAGATACTTAAATACGTTTCTTGCTCTTACATTAGTAATGGAATCTGCGACATAATATGCAAACTCGTTGATTTACGGATACGTCTCAAATATCGAACAGGAAGCTGAAGTGCGCTTGCGCTGGTGGGAAACTCATTGTTCTAAGCGTGTGGGACCGATTGCTTCCTCCATGGGCCTACCGCCGATTGAAGTATAGATTTTTGCAAACAAATCGTAGTTATATTGTTCCTAACGCAAATAAATTTTCTTTGCGAAAAAGTGGTAAGAACACCTTGCTTATTTATTTTTATATTTTATGTTAAACAAATTCATATTCTGGTATGGACATAGAATTCCCGTGCATATAATATTATCCATTTCAACACTAACAAATAAGTTTTGAAAATGGAAAATCCTTTCAGCGACACCGTTTCTATGGTAGGAAACGTTTATAACGATTTAAGTTAAAAAAAAACATGCAATTACCTATAAAACTTCAGAGAGAGACCATAAGAGGGTTTCATGTAGATCAAATCAATGTGAGCAGAACACAAGTCTAGGAAACACTGTGTATAAAAAAAGACTTAAAAAATATATGTGATGTTTCTCGACGACCTTGACAATATTTTTTGCTTGGATTTGGATATTTTAAACCTTCAAATTGACGTTGGATGTATCTCCAATGATTTTATGCAAATTAACTCAATGCAGTAAACAACAGTTTGTAGCATTTAAGATTATTCTTTGATAATTAAATTTTAGAAAAAAATTGTTACAAATTCAACAACAATATTGAAAACAGTTTCCTAAAAGACGTGATATAATAAAACGGAACCTGTCAAAAACATAAAGGTAGAGGAGACAGCTGCGCTTGCGCATAGATGTAAGTAATGGGTGCTCAGGACGATCAGCTGTTCGGCGAGAGAATCTGTACAGAACAGGATCATGTCGCAAGTAGGGTGACATGGCGGAAGGTACATAAGTGCAAGCCTCAATAAAAAAAAACAAAATTTGTGCTAGTATTCATATTTTTCTTCATTTTAACCATATGAATAAATATTAACTCAACTCCTTTTGACTCGTTTGCACTTTGTCAGGATACTAAATATAATCTGAAAGACATTATCGGACGCGGTCAAAAAAGCGGTTGATATTTTCTGAAAATTCGTTTCAAATGAAATTAGAAATCCAAGGCGAACCAGTTTTGATTAAGGGCAGCCAGTTTCTGTCAGCGACTAGCGTGAATTTCAGAATTTTAAGATACATCGGAATTTTTTCAATGTAAAACCTATTTTTCAAGACGTAGATAAAGTATTCTATAAGTTTCTATAAATTTGTCTTTTCTGTGTGCCAAGATATACTCAAAAATTCAGCTATTTTAGCGTAATTGAGTGACAAATAAACTATGATGGTATCTATAATATTACAGATGAGGTGAATTGTCTAATTATTTGTAGTGTGCGTGAGTGCCTACTAATGCTAAACTGGCTTTGTTTAAACTTTAAAGTTATACTCTGCAAAATCGTACTAATATAATAGTAGTACTCCGTGTGTGTGTTAGTTTTATATACGAAACTTTTCTTCGATTAAGACAACAATGACTGTTCCTATCTACGGGAAGACCAGGACTATACGAAAGTTGCAAGTTAAATAATAGTATAACATGATAATTTACAGTAAATAAAGTATAGGTAAAGTATAACATTATAATACGAATACCTAAAATATACTAATATTTGCTTTAGCTGAGACACAGACCTACAATAAATGAACAAACAAGCATGTACGCACATGAAACTATCCGTCACATGAGGCACTTTAACGAGATATAGAAAATAGGAGGAAATGTCGTCAGAAGTTGTACTGGTTCGTATGCACCTAGAGCTAAGTTTCTTTAAGTTCAACTGCCGTAATTCTACAAATATCGCACAAAAATCGTCATATAATTAATTATTATAAAATAGAGGCAAAGGAAACCAGGTTTGGTCACCCTATACGAGTATTGAACTATCAAAATCCTGTACGGTTTATACCTGATAGTTGAAGGGCGCAGAGCGGGGGTCGCGGGTTCATTGCTCGCACCATTGTGTGCGCGTGCGGCGCCAGCTGCGAGCCCTAGTCGTAGGAAGCAGATGGCAGATTTTTAGAAAACACTTTTTATTGGGCAAAAAAATGCCCCGTGTCTGCTCGGACGAGTTTCATTCGTTGTGTACTGGCCAGTAATGTTTAACTGACTAATGTTTTATTATTACTACTAGATACTACAATAGCTTTAGAGGATTTTTTTCTTACAAAATAATATAGTTTTTGCACATCTTTAAAAAAATAAAAGCTAATTACTATACAACATTTTACATTAGAATCGGTAAGACTATTGAAAAACATCTAAAGAAATATCATCAGGAGAATCTTGATGGGACAGTGGTTAGCGCATTCGGTCTTTCATTAAGAAGATTAAGTCACCTACGTAAGGGATGGTCATCGGATGGATGATTAAAAATTTTTACTATCCTGAGCTCCTTCGTGTTTCGGAATCCAAGTTTCAGCTGCATTTGCAGGCGTCAGCACCCACCAATCCACGCGTCGTGAATTTTCTCCATGATCCTTTCATTAATAGAGACCCCTTTCAAAATGCTGACGATTATGATTGGAAAACATTATAAAAATATTTTGATTATAAACATGACATGTTTATAATCAAAGTAAAAATATCAAAGATAAACAAAAATGATACTCTCATCCAACACTTTTTAGGATTTCCTTTGAGTCATTATTGTTTCATAATTAACAATCCATTTAATTGTATTTTCAAAGTCCATAAATTATTGTTAAAGATGTTGATTTCTGATACAATTAGAATTGGCACCTGTAATATAAAAAAGAATATAGTCCTCTTTTACGGATAATGTATACCAATTATATTGCCATCTTTGACGTATCAGGACGGACTCATCTGAATCAGAAAATGCAGGGTCGACCAGCCAGGTTTTGTCATCATATCATAAACCAAGTATTTCACACCACAACGAAGAAGATTATTTTAGCATTTCTTCATTTGTTCAATATTTTAAGCCGGCTCATATTGCCTTGGGATGGTTAGCCACAATAAACCCTTTCAGTTTTGAACTTTTTTCTTTATTTTTAGCTCCTATCGAATTAGGAAACGCGTTTACCGCTGCGTAATTGAGTTACCCTCTTATCTACGACAATAATAAAGTACGCTTAAATATTCTTTTTAGTAAGTATGTGTGCCTATTTCCGACTTTTTACTATATGTTGCAAAAAGCAACAAAAATAACGTTTAGTAAATAAAAACCCTTTGATATGTGGTGTATTTTTGTTCCAACTAAATAAAAAATACTTTATTTGTCCCCAAAAAAGACGACAACCCTAGACACAATATGTCACAACATGACTACAATCTGAAAAATAGCTAAAGTAATACTGGTTTTACTGATCGGAAGCATGAATGATTAATTAATAATATAAATAGGGAAATATTAAAGAAAAAGATTCCAATCTATTCCCGAAAAGCCATAGAAGTTAGAGATTATGTTTAACCAATGCTATTGCGTACGATGGAGCCGGTTCGTTCGTCGTAATTTTTGTAATGGCAATTATGACAGCATTTTTTATTGCTTATCCAAAAAAAATATATGTGAGCTTGATGAACGGATATTTAGTATTTCATGTGCCCTATTTAATATTACGTCCTTTGCTATAAAAATTGGCAATTTGTTTCTATATTATTTATGCGTCCTTTAAGGCAGTGCAGTTACGTTTGCATAAGTAATATGGAAAGCAATTCAATTTTTTAAGTATTTCCATCCAGTTATTGGTATTTAAAATAAAATGAAATAGTTTTAACTTAATAAATAATGATATAATAACAAATAAAACACACAAATTTTCGTATGTTCGACGCTGAGTTGTAATTATTTTACAATACTTTGGCTACAGTGGTACATGTTCAAACCGAGCATTATATGCTATAACCTTAATTCTTCCGAATTGTTTTAACATCTTATTCTACTACACTGTTATGTGTATTTTGTAGGCAATATTAAAATAACATATAATTTATTAAACATTATGACGAGATTTAAACATTAAAACCACAATGTGTAAGTTAAGATCGACCGCATCGGTATGGCTGAGAGTAGAAACTTTAAATTTTGCCAAGCAGAATACAGCCCGGCTAGCTCAGTCGGTAGAGCATGAGACTCTTAATCTCAGGGTCGTGGGTTCGAGCCCCACGTTGGGCGCAAATTTTTTAGTTCTTAATATTTTTTAATATGGTTTTTATTTATTATTTATTGTAAAAAAATACAAAATAAGCTGTCTTTATGCTTTGAAGAATTCTTTACCAACGGGTACGGTTGTATAATCAAACGAGCGATGCAATGATATATCTATGTAAAATATTTTTTTTTTCCTGTGTAAAATACTAACACTGTGGCCGTTGAAAACATTTTTTATTATGATTTAATTACATTGCAGTACCTGCTTACCTAAAATTCTTACCTGAATTAGGAAGGAAATCTTATGTATAAAAAACAATTGCAATTAGTTAATCTTGTAAAGATTCGAAAAGTAGTGGATGTATTGTGACGAATATTTGTAATTTGTTCTATGCATGCCCGAAAGGTTTATATAAATCAAAAAAGTGTTACAAAGCTCGCCTTGAACAGTTACAGTTAGGTATAATTTCAGTTTTTTTTTAAATAATAAAAAAAATACTTTTAATAAAGAAACTATTTAAAGAATTGACGACTCAATAGGCAAGGATATGCCACAACATACGTATTTTTTTAAATTATTTTCACAGAAAGTCTATCTAAAAATGTAAGGATCACATGTACCTATGTTTACATTTGAATATACTTTGTCTATTTCTAGAAGTAAAATGATTTTAATGTCATTCATGAGATACACTAAATGTCAAACTTATTATTCTGCTGGCTATATTTAGTCTAATATATAATGGATCAAGGTGAACTGAATAGGTTATCTTGACATAACTAAGCTTGCATGCGACATGAAGATTTTCAAAAATTGTTAGGTAATGTCGGTTTTTTTAATTAGGCATGTTTTTGATATTTTTTTTGCTTTATAGTAGATTTTGAATATTTGAAAAACTCTTAGTGTATAAAATTTGTGTTAACCTTTTGCTGTTGTATAAATTCAGGATCATTAAATGACTGCTTTTTTCTACCATCATTAATTCATCAGCTTATTAATGTCCCTAATGCTGGAAATCACGCCTTACCTATGGATGAAAATACCGTAGGGAGCTTGGGTATCAACCTACCATTGAAGCAAAGTAGTGATTTGTGATTAATTTTTCTCTCTTAATATTTATAATTTTTTTCACAAAATTGATTGGCACCGAAAAAAGGGCTACCACAGCGGGAATGAATTTAAGCGTATGCAATGCGTGCGTCTTTTTCTCTTCGCAAATTTTTTAAATAATTTTTTAGAACATCTTAAAATCACAACGGTTTTTATATCTCCATTTTTCTGGGCAGTTAAAAACGCTAGTTCGTTTTTAGGTATGAACGGTATATGCACTATTAAAACAAAATTTACACTAAACTACCAAAGCCATTTATTTGACTTCTCAATGAAGGATAGAGTGCGAATGTGACTTTTTTAATAAAAAATTAAACGTTGTCCATGTAAACAAATAAGTTTAAGAATATGTGGCATTAAAACTTTTTATCGATTCATTTAATCTTAATGTTATAAATCTTTTCTATTTATATGTCATTAAGAGAAATGTCCCTTTGATTTAATATGACTGTTAATTTTAACTTTTCTACAGAAGTAAAGGATAAAAAATATTTGAAGTTCCTTATATGACGAAAAAATGTAAAAGTTACTGTATAATATTATAGTTAATCAATAAATTCAATAAAAAAGGGTTTAGAATAATGAATCAGTATCATTCGGCAGGTGTTTACATATTTTTAACATGAATCGACAGTTTTATCTCTCGACGACAATTGAGCCATATTTGTATCGTTGTAGCAGTCACATCGCAACAGAAATAATACAAAATTATACAAGCGTGATAGTGTGCGTGTTTGTCCTTGAACAAAAGTAGTAATTACTTAATTTTTTTGTATTATTCTTTTAGCATCAAAACAAGGTACACATAAAAATAAATATGCGTTAACATAAATGAACAACGCTAAACGGAAACAGGTTTATAAAGTACATACACCACTGATTCAAGTACTTGGAAGAAAAATAAAAAAAAAATTATATGACATAAAATACGTAAAGATATTTTGTTTATTTGTATCCTGAATAAGTTTTAATATTTTTATACCTTTCTGTGTGAGCTATAGGACCATACGAATGAAGAAATCAATAAACGGTACACCCCTGTGCAATCCCGCGCAGCGTTTGTTGGTCCACACCCTCCGTCCAATTTTCCCTCCGACAATTTTTATTTATACGGTATATTGTGTAAGGTATACATTAGCTATGCACATTGTTTTCACGCGTTATTGGGTAAATTACATTTGTTCAAGATCGTATATAAACATGCACAGAAAATACCAACATAAATATTATATATAAAATATTATATAAACATTTCTCTGAAAATTCCACTATGCTACAGGTTGTCATCATAAATTTTTCTTTAAAAAAATATTTTTATTATCTTATAGCTGGGATGATTATACATCATAACAGCTCTGCCCAAAGAACTATAGCCAAAACGGAAATATATATTTTTATATAAAAAAACAATTCAATTATTAAGTTGATATAATTGGTTACGTTCTTATCTTAATGCATATTTACTTGTTTAAGTTTATATGACAGCCAAAACTGAAAAGATATGGCATAACGCCACCTCTACGTTTTCAACTAAATCTTCAACGACTTTATAATGGAAGCACAAACTTTCAGCGATAAACATTTTAGTTAACAGGCGCTATTCCCAGATGGCGCACCGTAAAGTTATATGGAGAATAACTATACAGTAGTGTAGATGTCGCTAATAGCCAATCAGTAAATTCTCTTTGGTTTGATAGATTTACTACAAATACATCAATGTAAGGTATACACTCTAAAATGAATTATCGTCTTTTACTACACTTAGGACAAACAGAGTATAAAGATTGATCTACTGTTGACTGGTACTTAGTGGGCACAATCACCAATATAATAGGTACCTACATAATAATAGAATCTTTCTTAATAAATTAATGACAATTAGCTTGGCCCAAAGAAAGGACTATAAGGCTTGTGCTATGTATACTAGGTTAAATAGTTTGCTATTTGAAACATTGCTTTTAACCTACTATTCTAAACCTTTTGGAAGCCGCACTAATTTTCCCATTAACTGATTAATATTTTTCTGGATTCTTTTCATAATCTTTAATAAACTTAATAGCTTTTATAGTGTAATAATAACACTTGACTTTATTCAACTCAGGTACTAGACCATAACGAATGATTCATCCATAAGTGCCTATATGTATGTATTGTTGTGTTATACATGGTTATACTTGCGTGACACATAATACGAACACGAAGGTCGTCTAAACATCGTAGATACTCCGCCCTTCTGACCTTCTGTTCACGATTCGGATGTCATCATTTGAATTCCTGTTATATTTTATTCTTATGCCTATACTTGTGTCAGCTTAGTATTTGAAGAGCTAGAAACTTCCTTGAATCACATGCACCCGTCCAAAGCTTCATTTCGAAGTGAGGACAGATTGAATTTAATAAGGCTAACCGGTTTCACGAAGATAAGGGAAAAATATAGCTAAGACATAATATACCAACTAAATCATAAGGAGCTGTTATCTTCAATGTTTTCTTTAAAGGTGTTAATCAAAGTTGTCAACGCTATGAGAATTTTACCATGACGGTAGATAAAGAAGCCGAGATTAATCTACAACGAAGTGTTAAAAATGTGTTCATGGTTAATATCTATAGCTATTGTATTGTACTTTAGTATTGATTTACAAGCATTAAATTGCAATATTTTGTTTGATGTTGTTCTTACACCTTCATTACACACTGTAAAGTAAAGCACATTAAAAATATAATGCATTCAATATTATTATTCCTGCCATTTAATCATCATATTAAGATGTAGGTAATCATTTAAAATATAGAAAAAATATATACTTACTTCCCTACACAGCGAAAGTTTTCCTGTAAATTTTAATCACGTCCAGTTTTTTAAACTTACCAAACTTTGTATACGTGCATTTTTCGTCTAAGTACCTACCGTAAAAAAGGATAGATCATCAAAAAGATTAATGTTAATAAATGTAGGTATGTTTAAAGCTATTTTGGGCACAACAGGCACAAAAATAGATGAAAAGTAGTTGAATCCACGCTGTTGAAAACTGACAGAAAGTTTGCCTATGTCCTATATGATAAACTTACAAGTATCTAAGTAATAAAACGTGCAGAAAATAACAGTCCATACTGAAGAATATCAACCTGCGTGTCAGACTGATATTCTTTGCATAGCTGTATTTGCGAGATGTATAGTCTCCGGCAAATAAGTTGAACGTGATTTTGAAATCACGTGACATGCGCAGTAGCAAGTTTAGGTACATTATTCACTACTGCGCATGTCACGTGATTTCAAAATCATGTTCAACTGATTTGCCGGGTACAATACTTACCTGTTGTAATCTAAAAATTATAGAATAGAAATATTATAAATGATAGACACCTACCTATAAATATTAATAGATATACGAAATATTTTGAAATATCGTGGATTCAACGTAAGTGTACGTATTTTGTGTTGCAGTAAGCATCCTCTAGTACCTTATCAATTATAAGTATGAAAAACATCGAACCAATTTGTCATCAAATAAATTAACTTTTATTTACCAGAACTATCAGTATTAACAATGTTGTTAGGAAACTATATAGAGATAATGAACCTCATCATTAATTAAAAGGAGGTACATGTACAAACATGACCCCCTATTTATAAAACATTACGCAATTAGAAGCATTATCTTTAAATAACAATATTTTTTAATCACCTGATTTATTCTTTGTCAATAAAATAAGTAGGAACTAAAAAAAGTTCAGAGTTAAAAACACGAGCTCTAAATTGATGGGCTTGCTTTGTTTTCTAGTTCCCATGATGACCATCCAGCCAGCTCAATCATCAGACGCTGAACTTATCTAGGACTAGAATACTTGTGAAGGCGAATCACATGAGCCCAAGCTCAATAGGGTTGCGTCGTTTTATTAAAAAAGTCTCGTGGCTAATATTGAGGTCCATCATTAACTGGGGATATTATTGAGGACTAGCCAAGAGAAAAACACGTACCCAAACTCAACGGGGTTGCAACTTTTATTACAGCCATAGTCACCTTCCAGCTTTATTATCAGGTCAGCTTCGTACAGTCATCCATTTACACACGCATCAGAATTTTATCTCAGTTGGAAACCCGGAAAAGGGTCTTTAACTTGACACAGGGACAGATGAAACGAAAAGCTTATAAAAAATAAATTATTATAATAGAAAAATACTAGAAAAAATCGACTCGGGTCACAAGTGAATCTCAGGCGGGAAACGAACGTTAATTTAATTTTATTCAGTAAAGGGATATTTAACGTTCTGAATAAACATAAGTTTATTCAGAACGTTAAATATCCCTGCTGTAATAGACTGTAGATGTTTTCACCGATTAATACTGTGTACGGTGTTTTGATTTTGATTTTACAAATCTTGATAGTTACCTATGGGTGGGTGGACAGATGAATGCGCTAGTGAATCAAAATTGGTTAATTAATATTTAGTACTTTGACATGAAGCATATTTTAGGATATCAAAAAGAAGTATATATTCATATTTATAACTTATTCTGACATTTCGATAAGATATAAAGTGGACGCAACAGTGTTTGAACTAAACCGTGGAGATTACATATTGTTATTCAGAAAAATAAGCAGGTTTTAAAGTCAATATAAGGTCGACATTTTTTCAGTCCCAGACCCAGTCATAATGTTATATTCAATGCTGACTTCATACGGCAACATTCGTCATAATGTGTACGTCATTATGATGACGAAGACGTAGCTGCTCTTTGATTATTCACTTTCACTATAGAATAAGTATTATTTATAAACGTGACACATGTTTTATATACTTGAAAAGCGTTAAGATTTAGAATTATCAATTAGATCTAAGCTTTACTTTTAGCTATTTACATAAAAAGATAAAAAGTCGACAAATATAGGACAAATTAAAAAGTAGATGCTAAGCTGCATTTTATATATACCATTATCACGTTTAAACTCAAATATCGTTCGTATAAAACGTGGTGTTAGTTATTTACGACCTCATGATTTGCTATTTTATTATAGCACGCAAATCACCATGAAAAAGTAATAATACCTATTATTCCTATTCTATCACTACCGTAAATAATCGTCGACACATTTATCTTAAAGTTTAAGTATTAAAATTAAATGTAAATATTTAAATTTATAGTTATTAACTACATCTACTTACTACAGTAATGAATAATGTCAAAATAGTTTCGGTTATTAAAAACGCCTGAAAATACTATAAAAAAGCTACAAATAAAGCACACGACTTCTTTGTTAATATTTTTATTTTATCTTGAAAATTGTTAATTGGTAGCTAGCGCTTTTTATGGAATTATATTTATCCATTGACAATTTTTAATTTGTTTTCATTAATATTATAGTGGTACCACTTTAATTTTTGTTTGTTTCTTTGAATGGTTTGTTTTTTTAAACGTGGAATTTGGGGTTTTTTGGATCTATTGTTCATGTATAATTTAAAATTGTTTGTTTCCCAAATAAAGTAGGTACCTAAATAAACAAATAAAATAAAGAGATTCGGTCCCTCTTCACAAACCGTGTTAATATTAACGAAACGTTATGAGTAAGCGTGCTCCTGATAAAAGTTATATTACTTAGATATTAGAATAATGTTAGACAACATCACATGCATTATTCTAATCCTAACGATGGTATTACAACACCCAGACCCGAGCCAATGATCGATCAGCCAGGGATCGAACCCAGGGCCTTAGAGTAGCGTGCCATGCATAAAGCGTATGCAAACCATTCGACCAAGGAGATCGTCATAATGAATAAAACGTATACTATTAAAATAAAATTATCACATCAGCCTGTTAATGTCTGATGGAGTCATTGCTGGAGCACAAACAAGGACGACTTAACATTACACATGAAACAGGACATTAAAATCCTTTTTAACGAGATTAATACATATATAAACTAAAATCAGTTTGACGAGATCAGTGACGGATTTACCATAGAAGCTGAAAAAGCTGAAACTTAGGGCGGCAAAAGTAGGGGGTGGCAAAATTGGCCCAAAAAAATTGGTAGGTACCGAAAAAAAGTAAGTATAATAGTGCAGTAAAAACAAAGCTTTGGTTTTCTTAGCTTAAAAATATACCCAAAAAGTTGTAAAAATAAATTTGAAACAAGATTATTCCCTAAAAAAGGAATTACCGTTATTGTGAACAGTGAATCTAATTTTAGAGGTCAGTAGGGGCGGCAAATGTGTAAATTCAGCACTGGACGAGATTAAAAACTAGATAGTATTATATACATTCGTCATGATGGATCAGAGTTATTGCTCATCGTCAGAGCCTTGTGATTTTAGTATATGACGTCTGGCACTGCTTGCCTGAATACACGTGTTTGAATTCCAGCTGAGGTAAATGTTTATACTCTTTAAAATCTTTTAATACTAAAGCGAATATATTAAAATGATTGTTTGGCCTTTTTATTTATTTAGCTTAGGCTTTTAATAGAATTTGGTTAATAAATTACGTATAAAAATATTTAATTATTTAATAATATTGGGCTATAAAATTACTTTATTTTTTTGTTTATAAATAATGATGTCAGTTTTTTATAATTATAGAATCAAGATGCTGACAAATTCAGCGAAAGCGAAATTGCATTTTTATAATTTTCTCACAAGGACTTAAAAATTGAACTAATAAATCTCTTGTAGTCTTCTTTAAACAATTAATTAAATGTAAATAGTTTAGATACTACAAATATTATAAAAGAAGAAAAATCAAACTAAGGGCTCAGTTCAGCAGGCTTTTCAGCAGTTATATAATAAGCCTTAGGCGGTTAACACACTGCACCGCGCCCCGTCGCGTAGAGCGTGGCCGCAGATTTTATTGTTGTATGCAAGTATCTCAATTAATATAGAAAACACGCCTATGACAACACACGTCAACTTGTATTGAAAATCTGCGCGGGGAAGCAGATTAACCGCTAAGTTAGGCAGATCTGCGCCTCCGCGCGGGGGCGCGTTTTTCTGTCGCTACGCGCACCGCGGCGGGACGCATCTCTAGTGTGTGAACCGCCTTAACCTTGACCGACATGTAACCTTCAGGCCTACTCCTCCTACGACTAGGTAGATACTGGATAACTAAAGTACGTAAGTTTTTTTTTGGTAATAATACTATGATAATATTTGTCAATAAAGGTGGGCACCCATAGTTTCTCAGCTAGTCTAAAGTTTATGTTAACGATCTAGCCGGTTTGTAAACGCTTTCTGGATCTCTTGAAAAGAAAAGGTAGTAAGTCTATATAAAAATGTGCTCGGAAATGAACTCTAACCGATCTGGTTAAGAAGTTAATGTGGGATGTTTGGGAATGACATCATCAAATATTGCAGTGGCGCGACGCTTCGGCGCCGAGGCCGCGGGATGTGTACGTAAGTTTGTGCCGGCCTCAGTTCTGTAGAAGCACTCCGCCGGAACGAACTTGTGCGGGCCGTAAGTTCGATCAGTGTCATTCGGAAACTTTGCAACAATGTCCAACGTTATGGGTGAGTGCATTATCATAATGTTTTGGAATTGAATACTAATAAAAAATATTTTCTGCGAAATAAAGTAATACTTTTAAAAAAATGTTACATATTTACAAATTTTATTTATTTGTTCAATAAACACACCAGTAGTTTTGTATAGCAGCAAACGTGACAATTTCTCAAAAAAAAATTTGGTATATTTTTGACAGAACCAAGTCCTAAATAGCAAGCCGGCGTTCTTCTGGCGAAAAGCCAAAACCTAGGCGTGGTGTTGCCGCATAGAAACTTATTCTAAATCAATAAATAAAAACTTTTTCTAGTTTCTTGCTCTCTTGTGCTTTTTCTTCATACGCACTTAGTGAATCTTATTTGGCAAACATTAGAAAAACATTGCACTAGCGAGTACTATTTTACAAAGATGTTTATCCAAGTTTGATTGCGGTATTGTCGGTGACACTAACCTTAATTAAGATAAATATGACATCATCGGCAATCGGCGTCTACACTACAACTACATCAAGGACGTTCTTAACAAATGCAATTGCAGAAAGATTTTTTCCTAGTTTCTAGGTTACTATTGTTTACTGGACGCGATGAAAGTTTTTGTTACTGTTTATCGAACTGAAGGTTAAGTGCTACCCACTTTAAATGTAGGTAGGTTCGTAAAGATTATTTTTATGGGGAATTTAGAACAATGTTAATGACGAATAGTTTTCAATGCTGACCGTACGTAATATGACCGCTACGCCAACTAATACTCAAGATTGACTTTAATTAAGCGAATGATCTCATTTGTCTACTACCTTTTGCAATAAATTATGTAGGTAGGTCGACAACTGACGAACACCTTGCTCATTTACCGCTTATTGTGAGGACCTTCTGCAGAACAAATACAGAATAAATTTTGAACCAGTGTAAGAATGTTGTTGCTGTATTAGCATAAAAAAATAATTAATTATAAATATTTTTTCATTGCAACAATCACAATTTACTAATAAATGTAGACCCGGCTTTTGCATTATAAGTACTTAAAGTTATTAAAACTTACGCCTATAAGAAAATATTGTATTACAATAATTATTACATTTTATCAATAAAAGCAGTCTTAAGTAACTTGACCTATAAAATTATACTAGGTCGCGTCGCGTGGTAGGTTACCGTCCATTCTCCCTACGATATTTCCATCCGCTTAATTTATCTATGTCCATATTGATGGCCCGTGTCTACAATAACCAATTTTCTCGATCTTATTATATGTAGGTGGATAGCTAAGATTTTGCACTATAAAACTGTATTGAGCAAATTTTAAGTTTAGACGTAAAAGAATAATATTTTAAGCAAGCCAAAATAGCCGCTATTTGGAATATTACTTCATTTCTTGGAGGTGTCATTTGTATTACAAACTGACTCATATATTTATTAAGACTGTCGTGTTTCTATGAAGCGTAACTACGATCAAAACTAGTTTTATATTCCTCTTTATTGATTTGATATTTAGATTGTATACCAACGAATGATTTGGATCCGCTTTGTTTTAAAGTCGTTATAAATCAGGTGCTTAAATACCCAACTAGCAAAATGGTTATATAATACAATAATTATATGACTTCCAGTCCTTTCATGTTTTATAGTCGTTTTACCATTACTTATTAGTCGTATAGAAGTTGAAGATTATACATAATAGTTGTATACCGAATTAGTCGTATTGGTACGTCCATTAAACGTTTTACCAACTTTCTTATACGACGATCATATAATGGTCTAATAGAAAACGTTTACCTAACATCAATTTAGTCCTATAAACGTTTTGATTAGATAAAAGTCATATAAAAGACAAAATCGTTTTATGGAAAACATTTATAAAACGGTAATATAACAATTATATAATGTGGATAACCCTGACTATTATAAAACATTTCAGTTTTTACAAAACTTTAATATAACTCTTTTCCGACATTCAGTCATATAAATTTAACTTCAACGTTGGTCAAGAAAGGTCCCTGAAAGTTCAAAAGGTTCCGTACAAACACTTTTTGATAAAGATACACCAGATCTCGAAAGTAAGTGTTAAATTACAATTTTGTAGCATGCTTTTATATTGGTGGGTTAAAAGTAAGTAAATGTGGTGAATTTTTTTATTACGTTATACTTACCCATGAAAGTGAAATCTTATTTATTTTTTCCTTGCGAACGATTTTACAATATTATGGTTGCGCAGTTGCACATGTATAAACTTGCTAGTTGTTACTAGAAGATTTTGAAAGATTATTCTTACGTATCAAAAATCTGCCCTAACAGATACATATATCGTACATACCGTACAAGATTTCGGTATCATAAATCTAATCTGCCACGGGGTTCACTTATTCACCTCGAGAACCCTAGCGATAAAACATGGAGCTTATCAATAGTCACACCAAAACGTGTACATGACTATTTTGTTGTTTAGTAGTTGTATAGCAGTCTTTATATAACTAAAACAAAAATGGCTACTCTTAAAGATTGATTTTATATGAAATTAATATTCTCATACATCAGAAAAATCACGAATATCGAGAGGGCTTAAGGAAAATAGTACATATTGTCACATACATTACCGACAAAGTAAAGTTCCCATGAGAAACTAGTCCCAAACATGCTTCATTCCACATTCACTTGGTTATGTTGATAATAAATCTTAATAATTACCATTTTATGTGAATACAATATTAAAATTTAAAGTAGAGCACAATACAAACACACAGTTAGTATGGAGGAAAAATGTTTTATAAATGTCATAGCTTAATATGAATAAACCATTTTAATCATAATGAAGTCTTATAACTACCTTTAATAAAACGTTTTAGTCGGTCTCACGACTTTTACTGGACTACTACACGACTATTTAGTTTTATAAAATGGGCCCTTTTGACGTTTTATAAACGTTAGCTTGATGTCTATATGACCGTCGCATAATCACTTAAAGTCGCATAAAAAACGTTAACATAACGTTTATATGACATTATTTTGCTAGTTGGGTAGCTAACGGTCGAATTTCTTATATTTCTTGGCGGTTTGTTGTAAAAAGGTATAATAACTTTGTAACATTCTCTTTAAACAGGTTTTACCGAACCAAAAACCGGTAGGTATCATTGTCAAAAAACCTTATAATTTAATTATAAATAACAACACGACAAGTATTATTCGTTCAAGGTCTTTTATTATACTATAATACCTTGTTACTAAGCCTGTGAGAATTTCTTGCTAAGAAAAAGCTTTATTACAAGATAGTGTACTTAACTAAGTACGAAAGATAAAATTATAAATTATTGATTATGGTAATTTTTCAAACTATTTAACTATTATAATAAATATTTTAAGTATATATCACTAGCACATCTGGCTGTACCTACATTCTAAAGCTGTAATCTCTATTATAATTGCATAAAGTAGGTCCAAACATAAATTATACAGCTTAATTTGATGTCGACTGGCAAGTTCTTAAAGGCAAACATCGCTACTCAGCTGTTGTTTAAGAACTACTATAATCCTACTTGATAAATCAATAAACGTAGCATAGTTCAAAGGAAGAAGGTTTCTTGTTTCCCAAATTAATTATTTAAAAGTTGGCTGGAAAACTTACGTGCTAAAAATAAATTACATACCTATTACATCTTACTTTAATATTTATATTTGAATAGCAATCATGAAAACCTTATTGATCAATCGTACTATTTATTATTCCCTTTGCAATAGGTCACAATAAATTTCTCAGTATGACATCATCGGTCCAACCCACATTTCGCTCTCTGCGTCCGAATCGAAATAAACCTAAGCATTATAAACCATTAATCGCTTTTACGCTACCTTCTTTGTAAACCATGTATTGAGGCAGCAATGAACAGCGTGCCACAATCGCAGTAGTAGCACTAAACTTCTCACAGAGCCAGCTACTTGCCCGCATACCAACGCACTAGCCTATATTTAGACTTGCTGTTAAGAGACCTGCCTTGAATAAAATGCAGATTAGGTACGAATCAAAGAGGGGCCATTTGATCGCCCACTGAGTATAAATATCTCTTGTTTATTTTATGTGAAAATACTTGAAAATGGATAACGAAAATATGTGTTAAGTAAGAATTGGTTTTTCAGATGTGCAAACGGAGGACAACCTCCAATACCATTTCTATCCTGTATCTTCGGGTTCCGTGCAGTTCAAGGTCCGCGCTGCTAACGATGCTCACTTGGCACTCACTATGGGACCCCAAGAGTCTGACCCCATGTATGAGGTACCTATGCAACATTTATAAATTTTCTGATTTATATTATCACCATTCATTGATACACAGTTTTATCACTCTCAAACCTTTACTCCTAGTGTTAGTCATCAGGTCATAGTTCCTATTTTTATCATGATCTCACGATTTACAATAGCAAATACCACGTTCGTTAATCATTTAATTTTTTTACATCTTAAAAATATAAGTGAGTTCATCGGTAATTAATCGAATATAAACTTCGTCTGTCAGGTATTCATCGGTGGTTGGGGTAACTCAAAAAGCGTGATCAGAAGGAACCGAACCAAACCCGACAAAGTTGAGGCCGACACCCCTGGAATTCTGAACAGTGGTGAATTCCGTGGTTTCTGGGTACGTTGGGACGGTGGCGTCGTTTCCGCTGGGCGTGACGGTGAAGTCATTCCTTTCATATCTTGGACTGACCCAGAACCGTTCCCTGTAGCATTCGTAGGAGTTTGCACAGGCTGGGGAGCATCAGGCTCGTGGAAAATCGAAGGTATGTCAAAACTATACGATGATGCTAACAAAATGTACCCAACGCAAAATCAAAATTTATCGTATTTTACCCGATGCAGATGGTGATGAATTCAATACACCGGACAAATTAGAGTACAAATTCGGACCGGTTGCAGCGGGCTCGCTACAATTTGATTACCGTGGTCCTCATAACGCTCACATTTGTCTGACACCCGCACCTGCTGAAGTTAACCCGATGAACGAAATCATACTGGGTGGTTGGGAGAATACCCAGTCTGTTATTAGACATTGCAGAGAAAAGCCAGATAAGGTAGGATTGCTAGTTACGTGCGTTCGTTGTTTTCAAACTGAGTATTTGAATACTTATTATCTAAAAATTCGTAGGTAATATTACCAACACCAGGAATTATGAATCCCAACGAGTTTAGGAAATTTCTGATCGAATGGAAATGTGGCAGACTACTTGTGCGGGACGGAATCTCTGGTGCTGTGCTTATGGAGTGGGTAAACCCAGCTCCGTTTCCTGTTACACACTTCGGCGTGCGCACCGGATACGGCGCTAGGGGTCACTGGCGCATCTCACACTTCGGTGCACCTGGCAGCCGTTGAGTGTTATTGTAAATCTTCCGGAATGATTCTGCTTTAGATGTCAATTGCTTATCTGTGGTGAATCCTAGTCAAAGTCGACAGTAGGTTAAGACTAATGAATGTAATTCACATTGCACCGTAACATAATAATAAATGAACTAACCAAACTTTTGTGGATTCTATGGCGTGTCTCAGTGTTCTTGCATCAATCAGGATGGTCTGGCAGAATCACAGTGGTAAACCACTGGATGTGTTTGTGGTACGTTGGGTACATTTTGAATGTTGTTTTCATCAGATATCTATCATTTTATACTTATTTATTTTACGTTTTTTTCAATCTATATGGGCTTTCATTGTAAATGATTCGTGCAAAGGAAAAAATTGTGTTTATAAATATACCATCATTTTCGAAAATTATAAGTTATATAAGTATATGCAGATGCATGTTTTTGTGCATAAGATGTGTATTGAAACAAATAACTATCTTTAAACTCCATCACATCTTTAAAACCATTAGACAAACCGGCATTTCAACCATTTTGAGTACCCTTGTACCTGTTTACTTATTATTCTTTTTTTTCTTTATTTCTATAAGTATCTAAAAGTAATCAATCGCATGAAAAAAAATAAAAACCATTTTGTTATTAGTACATATTAACAATCTTATTATTAGTACGAATTCACATAACACGGTGAAATATACTAACGTAATGCAAAGAATCTAGCCGGTTAAGCATATGGAAACTGCACTCTAATCTGATTAAAGCTTTTCATCTTGTATTTGTTGTTGTAACCGTACACTTAATCTCATGCCCCTAACCCCTATAGTAAGGGATTAATAGGGGTAACAACCCTGAACGTATTTTTTTTTCTCCGTACCTATTGAAGATATCTTCATAAAATTGAAACTGTACATGACTATCAATAAATTAATTATAATATATTTTTTTTAATTTTTGCAATATTAGAATCTGAAAAAAGGAAAAGTATATTTCTTGGGGGTGACAAAAATATATCTTATTTTTTTATTAGTTATTACATGTTAAAGTCACAAAAGGGTCGAATTGGTGTAACATAGCTAAAAAATATAAAAATCAATTACAGAAATTGTGTATTATATAATTCAATTATAAAAATATAAATATAATTAAGGACAACGTTATTATACTGAATAGTCAGTCATCGCCACCGTTTTCTTCAACAGTAGTAGTAATACCAGTCGCATGAAACATTAACATATTTTCGCCATCTTTTAAAAATTCAAAGTTTCGTTTGTTGTCAGTTTTTATTTCAGCAAGATAACATGCTGCTTGTGATAATTGATGTGTCAGTAAATAATATTTTAAGATCAGTTTCACTCAATCCGCGAGTGCAATTTTCATATGCTTAACCGGCTAGATCCTTTAAACTTTACATGCAAAAGAAATGATTAAAGTGAAAAAAGCATGATCATGATTTCAATTCAGGATTGTTGCAATCCAGGCGTTAGTTAGTTCGTACCGTAGAAGTTTGACTAAAGCTCTCGCCCATCTGGATTGTGAGATTGCACAGATTTTTAAATTAACTCAGGTTTCTTCGCTTATAGTACCTCCATCGGCACCCGTAGCGGCCCCATTATACAGCAGCCCGCCAGGATATCCTGGTGGCGCTGGAGGACCCGTAGGAGCTGGTCAATGGGTGGATTCCGCCAACGGACAAGTGCCTCCTGGAGCCGTACCCAGCGGACAGGACTGCAGCGGCGAGCCAATGTTCGTCGCTAGAGCGCAACACGAGGGCGCCACTATCCCTGGCAAACTAGTTCAGTCTCATCGCTGCGCGTTCGTACCTTGGGGCGGTCTGGAACACAGCAAACCTGAATACCAGGTAAAACAATAACATATATTTTTGTCTCATTGTTTATTCATAGTAGGTTCTTCATGGAAAAACCTATTTTTAACAAGGAATTAATGACCATACCACCTATTGTAGATGGATGATTTAGGCATATAAGCTAAAGATATTATTCGATCATCAGGCCCGGATTTGGACGTGTGGAGGCCCTGGGGCAACAGACGGCCCTAACTATATTCGAATAAAAAATCAAAATCGTTTATTACGAATATGAGTGATACAGTTTTTATAACTGTATCACTCATAAAAGTTTTCTGTATTCTACAAAAAAAAAAACTATTGGCAAAACTTGATAGTTGAAAGTAACCCATCGAAATTTGTATTTTTTTTATCTCTGTTTTGGGGGCCCCTCTCTTGTGGAGGCCCCAGGGCAGTAGCCCGCCCCGCCTGCCCTCCCCCAAATTCGGCTCTGTTAATCATGACGTCAAACAATACAATAACATCTTGTTCTAAAAGAAGATTACATTTCACAGGTGCTTGTTGGAGGACCGAACAACTGGGTACCTACAAGTGGATCGGCTATTCCTCCCGGTGCGTTCCCTGGAGGCTTATCGGAAGATGGAGAAACTCTTTTTGTAGGTCGAGTACGCCATGAGGGCAGCATCACCACAGGGAAAGTTCAGCAATCCCACGGAGTCTGTTACATCTCATTTGCAGGTCAAGAATTGGGTTTCCCTGACTACGAAATCCTCCTCTCCTAAAACAAGTCATCCAATGGAATTGCACAAATTTGTTATTTAGAAATAACAAGTCTATAAAAAGTCAGTCCAAATTAATGTTGTTGTAGAAACGAGAATATAATCACGCAACGCCTGTTTGTATTTTTTGTTATGTTATTAATGCACTGCATAATAAAACTATTTAAGGTGCATGTAAGCATTTACATGTTATTCTAATGATATTAAATTATTTTATTACAAAATACTGTCTTGAGGTGTTATTTCAAAATCTTCAAAATCCACTACGCAGAAAGTCGCTAAGCAAGCAATGTCTTAATTTTGGAATTTGTCTTCAAATCTTCATCTCTCTTTTTATTAATAATATTATTTTTTACACTAACGCCAATTAGCCTATCTCAAAGTAAGCACTGAAAGGCTTGTTTTAAAGATACTATGGTAACAAAAATACATATTGTTAAGGAGGTACATATTATTGGAAGCCTGTGACGTATCGCGTAGTATCGTTTATTTATAAAATCTTTCATTGTGTATCTCATACACGAGTCACATCAAATGGCTCATACAAAATGACGGTATGTTCCATTATATCAAAAATATATTTTGTCACATTTCAACAAATAAGACATGAAGGAGCAGATGAAACGATCTCACTATTTGAAGCTCGAGAGCACTATGGGTATGAGTCATAATTACAAAAAAATTTAATTCTCCACTTAGACAACTCGTGTAGATGACTATTAATAGTATGTCCATAGCTTACGGCAACTATTTGATTTACCCTAGTAAATCATACATTAATACCCTCGCCTGTACGTCGACCGCTTAAACGAGTCTTCATCGCAAAGGCGAGATTTCTACCGTATTCATACGCCTAATTAAAGAGCCCTGAGCGATGGGCTAGAGAGAGCCCGCTGCTCTTAACACCTGACTCCCTGACTTGTGTCCCCGTGTGCCATTCAAAACAAAGCAGCAAGGGGGAAATACACCTCTCCTTCAACAGCAATTTTGGATCCAAATAGGATCAACGGCTTTGTCTGATCGAGGACGTAGTCTGGGATGAGTCTCTCAGATTTCCAAGGTGTTTTAGTCAGTTTAGTCTGACATAACCTGTCTGTCTCCCCCAATTCTATAGGCGGATATGTATAATTTCCCATTGTAAAAAATGGTTCATCAACTCCCGCTGTGAAGACACTTGTCTGTTTTTATCAAGTAATTCAATTTTAGCCAAACAATAAGTCAGTGAGTAAGAAATAACTGATTGTAAGTAGACGAATAAATTACTCAACGTGTTTTCTTATTTTTGTCTATAATGTCCCTCCTATGTTTGAATTGTCTGTTAATACTTGTACTTTATACTTCTTCAAGTTTAACAAAATAGTCCACAGTCGCAATAAATTTTGTAGATATTTGCTACTTGGCTACTTGATTATATTTGACAAATCGTAAGAATTGACGGGAAATATTTTTGGCCGGTTTAAATTATTTGTATTTCGCAGGGACACCCTTCATGTAAGTGAGGATAGTATTGGTTTGAGTTTCTATTGTGCCTGGTTTGACGTAATTTCTGTGACTACCAATTTGGTAGAACAACAAGATACTATCAATTTTTAACACTACCTAATACTAATAATTTTTTACACTAATTTTTTTCACTTTTTTATTACAATAAAAACTGCATTTCATAGCAGGGCAACGCTGTGTAGGCAGTAGACGAGGTATAAGAAATGTAGACAACATTGTACGTAGTAGTGTTAAATTTAAAAAAAAAAACACCTTATAGGTACATCCGTATTACTTCTACTTATTTTACAAACAGAACATAAGGAATCTACGAAGGAGCTAGTGGACTTATTAATTGGAGCGAAGCTCCCATGGATCAGTCATAACTTCCAGAGTTTTTTTGTGTGCAATCGAATAACAGGTTTAGGACCAGATTGTGACGGATTGAAATTCGCAAAAATTCCCATCGAAAAATTTGTTTTTCCTTTTTTAGTTATTACGCTCCGCTCCAATATATGGTGCTAGCTTAGCTTTATGCTTAGCGACTGCATCGCCTAGGACAATATACTTCAAAGTGCTAACGAAGAAGAACTCGTTAGAATCGCTACCTATTTCTCCTCTGGACTAACAGTCCAAAGGACGACGTTCATTTTACTACGCATACCTTCTAAGCATATGATGTTGGCTCTTTTATTGTGAGTGATGTTATGTATAAATAAATGACGCTTATAAAAATGAGTCTACTAAACAAAATTGACAAGTATGGCTGCACGGTTTAATATTTTCCTAATTCAAACTAAAGAAAAAGAAACAAACTGTCACTTGTCGTCAGTTCCTAATCATCTGTCAACCGATGAATCACAAAATAAGCCGGGTATACCAGGTGATAAGGATGTTTGATGTTGGAATCGGTGTGAATATCGACAGTTCAACATGATATTAGTTAATCAGTAAAAATAACAAAGTTTTTATAAAAAAGTAGCGTAGTGGGAAGAATATGTGTTACACCCATTACCTGATAAAATACTGCAATTATAAATTGCAATATTTAACTAATCACCACCTGATTGCAGTCTGTAAATTAATAAAATAAAATATATAGATCATATCGTATCGAGTTTTGTAAGATTTTAAAATATACCCATACAATATATAAATAAATCAGTATATATAAAAATTACCGGTGACAGTGTTTGACCGCAATAAACTCCGAAACAACTTAACCGTTTTGATGTTTTTTTTTCATTTTGCTTCATGCTTAGGACATTGATAGGTTTCATTTTAATTTATAATACAACAATGCGTGGCTGTTTCAGCTAGTACTTAATACATTTTTACAAATACCTATTTATACAATAAAAATTGTGCTCGTTTTATTGAAATAGGCAGAGCATTCCAAAGCCGCGAGCTGCCTGCATAGTAAAAAATTTATTCACAAACTTTGAGGAATGCACTGGTACGGCTAAGTTTAAGTGCTCTGATGTTCTTAACACTCGTGAGTGACTGTCATTAAGAAACTGTAAACGTGATTTCAGATAAGCAGGTGTGTTTGGATAAAAAAGACGTAAGGAAACAACCTGACGACGTTGCCGCGACGGCTTAGTGCGCAAGTTGGTTACGTGATCATATTTAGTTTACGTAAATCGTAATCGTAAATCTAATGCTAACATTTTGGAGTCGCTCAAGTTTATTGAGCTGGTCTTCAGTCCAGATAGCTGACATCAGCATAGTCAAGGATAGGCAAAAAAGAAATTGTGCAATCGCAATTTAATTAGTATGTCGCAAAAAGTCTTCTCAGAGAAGCAGCCGACGTTTTCTGAGTGACTTCACGAAGATGTGTTTCAGGTCAGATGTTACCGTACCATAAAGATACCGAGATTCTTCACGCAGTCATTTAATCAATCCTTTGGCGCACTTTTAAGCTTCCAATAACTATAGCTTGGGGGTTAGATGGATTCACTACAAGTCCATGACATTTGCACCAGCTAGAAATTATGATCAAGTTTAGATTGATCAGGTCAACAATCTCAGGTAATTGACTAGGGGGAGCTTGCGTATATATCTGCAAATCGTCTGCATAAAGGTGGTAGGAAAAAAGAAGTTTATAAATAATTAATAAATAACTTTATAAATACAGCAAAGAGCGATGGAGATAGAACGCCATCCTGCGGTACCCTAGCACCTATATCACACCAAGAAGAAAAGGATTTCTCAATGCAGTTAAGTTGCCGGCGAGCGTACAATGATACAACTATGAAACAAGTCAACCACAGTTGGAGATATGTTAAGAGAACGAAGTATGCAATGCAAAATGTCACCGAATTAAAAGTACTACTAAAATCGAGCAAAGTGAGAATCGTGAGATTTCCATTTTCCATACCAAGACGAATGTCATCTGTTGTATTGACTAGATCCGTGGTAGTGCTATGACCAGAATGGAAAGCGGATTGGTAAGGATTAAAACGATGGTTTTTGGAAGAATGTACTAAGTTGATTATGAACCAGTCGCTCGAGTACTTTGGAGAGGACTGGTAAAATGGAAATTGGACGAAGGCTACGGAGTGAGTAGTGCTTCCTTCCACGCAGAAAGAAGGAAGAATACCACACTTCGATGAAAAGTTAAGGATGTGGGATATAAGTGGTAGGATTTCTTCGGGTATTGGAATTAACATCTTACGACTGATGCTGTCACTTCCCACCGTATTAGACGTTATAGACATTATACTCTTCTTAACGTCACAATCTGTGAATTGACTTATGAAGTTTGCAATGTTACTATTAATATCGATAATTGAACATACCTCGCCCTCCCGGCTTTGTCTGATCGAGGACGTAGTCTGGGATGAGTCTCTCAGATTTCCAAGGTGTTTTAGTCAGTTTAGTCTGACATAACCTGTCTGTCTCCCCCAATTCTATAGGCGGATATGTATAATTTCCCATTGTAAAAAATGGTTCATCAACTCCCGCTGTGAAGACACTTGTCTGTTTTTATCAAGTAATTCAATTTTAGCCAAACAATAAGTCAGTGAGTAAGAAATAACTGATTGTAAGTAGACGAATAAATTACTCAACGTGTTTTCTTATTTTTGTCTATAATGTCCCTCCTATGTTTGAATTGTCTGTTAATACTTGTACTTTATACTTCTTCAAGTTTAACAAAATAGTCCACAGTCGCAATAAATTTTGTAGATATTTGCTACTTGGCTACTTGATTATATTTGACAAATCGTAAGAATTGACGGGAAATATTTTTGGCCGGTTTAAATTATTTGTATTTCGCAGGGACACCCTTCATGTAAGTGAGGATAGTATTGGTTTGAGTTTCTATTGTGCCTGGTTTGACGTAATTTCTGTGACTACCAATTTGGTAGAACAACAAGATACTATCAATTTTTAACACTACCTAATACTAATAATTTTTTACACTAATTTTTTTCACTTTTTTATTACAATAAAAACTGCATTTCATAGCAGGGCAACGCTGTGTAGGCAGTAGACGAGGTATAAGAAATGTAGACAACATTGTACGTAGTAGTGTTAAATTTAAAAAAAAAAACACCTTATAGGTACATCCGTATTACTTCTACTTATTTTACAAACAGAACATAAGGAATCTACGAAGGAGCTAGTGGACTTATTAATTGGAGCGAAGCTCCCATGGATCAGTCATAACTTCCAGAGTTTTTTTGTGTGCAATCGAATAACAGGTTTAGGACCAGATTGTGACGGATTGAAATTCGCAAAAATTCCCATCGAAAAATTTGTTTTTCCTTTTTTAGTTATTACGCTCCGCTCCAATATATGGTGCTAGCTTAGCTTTATGCTTAGCGACTGCATCGCCTAGGACAATATACTTCAAAGTGCTAACGAAGAAGAACTCGTTAGAATCGCTACCTATTTCTCCTCTGGACTAACAGTCCAAAGGACGACGTTCATTTTACTACGCATACCTTCTAAGCATATGATGTTGGCTCTTTTATTGTGAGTGATGTTATGTATAAATAAATGACGCTTATAAAAATGAGTCTACTAAACAAAATTGACAAGTATGGCTGCACGGTTTAATATTTTCCTAATTCAAACTAAAGAAAAAGAAACAAACTGTCACTTGTCGTCAGTTCCTAATCATCTGTCAACCGATGAATCACAAAATAAGCCGGGTATACCAGGTGATAAGGATGTTTGATGTTGGAATCGGTGTGAATATCGACAGTTCAACATGATATTAGTTAATCAGTAAAAATAACAAAGTTTTTATAAAAAAGTAGCGTAGTGGGAAGAATATGTGTTACACCCATTACCTGATAAAATACTGCAATTATAAATTGCAATATTTAACTAATCACCACCTGATTGCAGTCTGTAAATTAATAAAATAAAATATATAGATCATATCGTATCGAGTTTTGTAAGATTTTAAAATATACCCATACAATATATAAATAAATCAGTATATATAAAAATTACCGGTGACAGTGTTTGACCGCAATAAACTCCGAAACAACTTAACCGTTTTGATGTTTTTTTTTCATTTTGCTTCATGCTTAGGACATTGATAGGTTTCATTTTAATTTATAATACAACAATGCGTGGCTGGTTCAGCTAGTACTTAATACATTTTTACAAATACCTATTTATACAATAAAAATTGTGCTCGTTTTATTGAAATAGGCAGAGCATTCCAAAGCCGCGAGCTGCCTGCATAGTAAAAAATTTATTCACAAACTTTGAGGAATGCACTGGTACGGCTAAGTTTAAGTGCTCTGATGTTCTTAACACTCGTGAGTGACTGTCATTAAGAAACTGTAAACGTGATTTCAGATAAGCAGGTGTGTTTGGATAAAAAAGACGTAAGGAAACAACCTGACGACGTTGCCGCGACGGCTTAGTGCGCAAGTTGGTTACGTGATCATATTTAGTTTACGTAAATCGTAATCGTAAATCTAATGCTAACATTTTGGAGTCGCTCAAGTTTATTGAGCTGGTCTTCAGTCCAGATAGCTGACATCAGCATAGTCAAGGATAGGCAAAAAAGAAATTGTGCAATCGCAATTTAATTAGTATGTCGCAAAAAGTCTTCTCAGAGAAGCAGCCGACGTTTTCTGAGTGACTTCACGAAGATGTGTTTCAGGTCAGATGTTACCGTACCATAAAGATACCGAGATTCTTCACGCAGTCATTTAATCAATCCTTTGGCGCACTTTTAAGCTTCCAATAACTATAGCTTGGGGGTTAGATGGATTCACTACAAGTCCATGACATTTGCACCAGCTAGAAATTATGATCAAGTTTAGATTGATCAGGTCAACAATCTCAGGTAATTGACTAGGGGGAGCTTGCGTATATATCTGCAAATCGTCTGCATAAAGGTGGTAGGAAAAAAGAAGTTTATAAATAATTAATAAATAACTTTATAAATACAGCAAAGAGCGATGGAGATAGAACGCCATCCTGCGGTACCCTAGCACCTATATCACACCAAGAAGAAAAGGATTTCTCAATGCAGTTAAGTTGCCGGCGAGCGTACAATGATACAACTATGAAACAAGTCAACCACAGTTGGAGATATGTTAAGAGAACGAAGTATGCAATGCAAAATGTCACCGAATTAAAAGTACTACTAAAATCGAGCAAAGTGAGAATCGTGAGATTTCCATTTTCCATACCAAGACGAATGTCATCTGTTGTATTGACTAGATCCGTGGTAGTGCTATGACCAGAATGGAAAGCGGATTGGTAAGGATTAAAACGATGGTTTTTGGAAGAATGTACTAAGTTGATTATGAACCAGTCGCTCGAGTACTTTGGAGAGGACTGGTAAAATGGAAATTGGACGAAGGCTACGGAGTGAGTAGTGCTTCCTTCCACGCAGAAAGAAGGAAGAATACCACACTTCGATGAAAAGTTAAGGATGTGGGATATAAGTGGTAGGATTTCTTCGGGTATTGGAATTAACATCTTACGACTGATGCTGTCACTTCCCACCGTATTAGACGTTATAGACATTATACTCTTCTTAACGTCACAATCTGTGAATTGACTTATGAAGTTTGCAATGTTACTATTAATATCGATAATTGAACATACCTCGCCCTCCCCAGTGATAGTGAGTAGTGAAGTGAGTGATTTAATTTGTTTTTACCTTGAAAAAGTTTCAACTACTCGTTAATAACATAACAAAATTATCACCAAATTAATAAAGGATGATTACAAACTAAAGTCATTGTTTGTCTAATATTGTATTAGTGAAATAAAAGATAAATAATAAGCAAAAATGGGCGATATAATTGGTACGCAATAATCTAACTTTTTACAAACCGTTGAAATAGGCACTGTAACATATTAATTTCTCCATGTGTAATATTTTTAAAGAGATACACCATTTATCTGTAATCTAACTGTTTCACAATATACATCAACCCCAGAAAATTACTAATAATACCTATAGAAGAAGTCATTGTATCATTATTTTTAGAAATAACTACATGGCCGAGTCACCGCAACGTTTTCTACAGAATATCCAGCAGTGCAATAATATTCGAAGTAAAAGGTGGTGAAAATGCTGCTATTGGTTTGTCCAAAAGACTTGGAACTTCATGTGATTTTTGGGTAAGTGTGCCTTCTTTGTAATAAATTATCAATATATAAGGCATTATGTACCCTTCCAACTTTTTGATGTTATTGCTCAATGTTAAATGTTATGTTAATGTTGAATTTATAAGTGACCAGTAAATTATTGGGTAATGTTTGGGCAATGTTTTAATTGTGTAGTTTCAGATTAAGGACAGATCATTACACAGTGATATTTCTATAAAAGGAATACCAAATCATTCATCACAGAAATATAGTGTATGATGACAAGAATAGTGAGGACTAAGGCCTGATATATTCATACTTTTTTATTAAAATGCCTTTTCCACTTCTCGTTGTCCATTCAATTGAGTGGAAGATGCCAGCAGATTTATTAGGGTTTGTAGGGATAAACACTGTCAATTATTTCTATTTTAGGTACTCTATGATTACTCCGATGTCATATCAACCATGCTTGTATTCACAGTGCATGCTTATTTGGTTGATGATCTTATTCTAAATTTCTGTGCTCGAGCTTTAATTAGAAATAAAAGCTGTACCATAAAGCTTGGCTGCACCTCAGTCTTAATGTTTTGAGATGCCTCATATGGATCTACTTTATTAGGATTATATGATCAATTAAGCTTTTTACCAGGTTGTTTTAGGACGAAATCATCAAAGCTGGATAAAGAAAGAGGGTGGCCAAGGAGTAACTGTACGGACTCCCAACATAATCAACCATTTAGAATATCGCAAGTTCTGGCTTGCATGGAGAAACGGTTGCATTCAATTAGGAACATACAATATAAGCGATCCTTTATTATCCTACACATTTAAAATGGATGTGAATTATGTCACTTTTTGTTCAGGAAACAGTAGTGTAGGAGCTCCTAACCCCATACATTGGCGTTTTGAATGTAAGTTACTAAAAAAACAATTTGTATACTCCCTGTGTTGTTATATGATAAGGTCTCATTTAGGTAAAAAACTAGTCATGATCACATGGAACTCTGTTCTATGGATAAGTTGTTATATTTTATGTATCAAACCTTTTGAAACATTTCAGATTGAATCCTATTTATGAATATAACAAAAAATACTTTAATTCAAAATTAGTTCAGAAGTCTCACACATTTTTATTTTTATTATAACCATGTATAGACCCCGGCATATAAGTTCATCCTGGTTTTGAAATCACATGACATGCGCAGCAGCAAGTTTTGGTACATTAGACAGTACTGCGCATGTCATGTGATTTCAAATCCAGGTTCAACTTATATGCTGGGAACGATATATATTTCAATCAAATGTCATCATTTTCACTTAACTATAGCTCTAATATTATGTATAATAATACTTTTTATATTACAGTATGTGTATGACAGTTTGTATCCATCAATAAATAAATAAATAAAATTTAAAACAATACATTTTTTACAGTGCCACCACTTCTTGAAAAACCAATGTTGAGACAAGTTACGGGGGGTGAACTACAATGGGTTCAAGCTGATAATCATTTACCAGATGGATCCCTGATTGGTGGATATGAAAAAGAAACTCTTTATATAATAAGAGCACCTCATAGTGGTTCTCTGACCCCTGGGAAGTTTGTTCCTTCAAATGGTCTTGGTTATATATCATGGGGAGGTGCAGCGCATGAGAAGATGAATTTTGAGGTAGATAACTTTAAACATTAATTTGATTGCAGCACATGAGAAGATGACTTTTGAGATGGATAAACTCAATCACGTACAATGGCCCAATCAAGAGGCTGAGTGCGGAAAATGCCCCGTAAAACTAAGATATCTTTTATTATTTTTTTATTGCATTCATTTATATACAGGTGATCTATAAGGTGACATCCAAATTTTTCGTATTCTTGATATCTGGGTTACCCTTTGTATGTTCCACAAATTTTTGAAGTTATATTTTTTTAATTTGAGAATTTGCAACTGAACCCAGTTATATTTATTTACAAATTCTGCAATTTTTTGTTAGTTTATTATAGAATAGTCCTTATAAATTGTATAAATGTAAAGTTGCATATAGTGCAGCTTCATAATGAGATATATAGAGACTCACAATTTAAACAAATCAGCCTATGTAAATGTTAATAAAAAGTGGATACATGTGTTCTGTGTTCACCAGCATTGGTTATTGAGAATTATTTTAATAAAATTTGTGCCACTGTCCACTGCTTACAAACTAAACTAACTGTCTAACGGGTGTAGGTAGGAAATTCTGATGTAATCATTTATAATTTTTAGGTTTTATGTGGATTTGATTGCACCTGGGTATCAACTTACGAAGACAGAATCCCAGTAGGAGCAGTAGAAGGTGGCTACTCAGAAGATCGACGAAGAGAAAAATTGTATGTAGGCCGTGCTATGTATAATGGGCACCTTATTCCTGGAAAAGTGCAAGCGTCACACAGAGTCTGCTACATACCTTACGATGGCAGAGAAGTAGCAGTTAAAAAATACGAGATTTTAGTATCCCCATTTCAAAATATGCGTTGTGCCAATAGACTACTTTTGGCAAACATGGACATTGAAAGTCCCCCTGATTCGGATAGTGATTCTGCTGACGCACTACCATTTCCAGTACAACGTCCACTTGCAGAAGATGTTCTAGAAGTAATGTAATATATTTTTGTAATTTTTCAATCGTTTTTTTAAGTCTAGAAACATTTCATAAGAACCGATGATTGTAGAGTATTAATATGAAATATAGAAAGTATAACCTGTGTATAATTAATAATAACTATGAAAATGAGCAATTAACAAATCTATTAAAATTAAGAAAACTCTGTAAAGACTTAATAAGAAGAAACAAGTATATGTATTAAACAACATTAAAAATTTTTTAACAATATAATTGTATTTTATAAGTTGCTGTTTGTTAATATTCGACCTTCAGAGATGAAATAAACATCAACAGTGAGAAGTATTGATCCATTTAGCTATATTATAAATTATTTACCAATAGGAATTCTGTATTCAACTGACAGTCTACATACAAAACATTTAGCTCTCCATAATCAACAGGCGTTGCCACATTTAGTACCTATTGATATCAAAACTAAGTTGAATCAGGTGAATGTTTTAATTAAAAAAATATAAAATTTAATAAAAAACTGTTATCATAGGTATTGTTTTATTTAACATATTATTAAATTCTCATAAGATTCCACTTGTTTTAATAAATAATATGTTCATATACCACGTACCCGCACATATGGTAACACAAGCAATTCAAATGAGCCTACTGAAACTTCCTGACCTTTGTATGGCAAATAACAAGTGCTATAAAGGGCATGCACTTTGCCAGTTAACAAGTTGCCATCATGCATTGCTCTGCCAATATATAGCGGTTCATTATTAACTTCTGATGTCCCTGCTTTAAAGGCATTTTCAGGTATATTATTACTCGATGTATTAACCCACACAGCATCATAACCGCATAGTATCTGTAAAATTAAGTATTAATATAGCATCCATTTGGTAACTAGTATCTACAAAGATTTCTCTTCTCTTGGTTTGTAATTGTAACTAATTATCATAAAATCTCATTTCCCTTTTGGTAATTAGAAATTATTCCATTTTATGATTCTTATTTGTATAATATTTTTATAATTAAAATCTAGCTATTTTCTTGCAAAATTATTGGCTGTTAATAATACTAAGCACAATATAGCTGAGGAGGAGGATAGTAACATTCCTTACATTAAATAAACAATCCTTTTTTATATTTGGTTACAAGTTATATATGTTTATATAGTTGGCCATATCTACCTCAATATCTTCTTGCTGCTTGTTGTGCGCTGCGTGGCCCCATGGAATTAAAGCTATCCGTTTTGATGGTATGTATCGGCCAGGGCATAAAGAATTATTATGATACGCTCTAGCTATGTATGTAGGCTCATTTTCAAATCCACCAATCAAGGCATCTGGAGGCAACTTATCATCAATAATTCTTACCCAATGCAGTTTCCCGCCTTCAATTTTTTTGGGTTGCATTCGTAAGATAGTGCATGGAGGAACTGGAAAATAGATAAGAAATTGTTATATGGTGATTGCCGACCGATTTGACGACCTCCGTGAGCGAGTGGCTCACACACCGGAGTTCATGGTATCGCCACTGAGGTCCCGGATACGATAGTTTGCGTTCCCATTGAAATTTTGAGCTTTTGATTGCGTCAACCGTTAGTAAAATAAAAAAACTATTGTAAATTCAATCTTTAATTTGTAAAAGTGGGCTCTCAAAAGTTACGATCGGTTAGTCGTGACTGACATGTGTCCATGTCTTATTATATAGTTAATATTTACAACTACTTATAAATGACTTTTCTTAGTTAAAGATTTTTAAAACTAAATGTATTCCTGTTCAATGAATGAAAAGAAATAGCATGCAAAATGTCCCACAATCTATCGCTATAAGTTCACATTTAATAGTGGGAACCACAGTAATATTTGAAAAACAATTGCATTTGAACGACTATAACTTTAACCTCAGTTTATAAACGAACCCATTCAAGTTTCAATCGATTAAAGGTGGACCCTCAAGTGAAACGTGAAAATCTATTTGGAAGTTAAATAGATAAACGCTATCATCTATCCCTTAGTATTTTTTTTACTAAGTATTACTTTACCGAATAGTATCAATAAGCACCGTTTTAGTTCATATAATAATCTTACTCCTTCAAAGAAAACTACTAATCGTGGTACACACACAGGAGGATGTTTAGGATAAGTAAATAAAATAATTACTATTTGTTGATATTTTTATTATTATTTCGTTTCAATTTGATCGTTCAATACACCTATAAATATGATTTTGCTAATCTTATTTGTAGGTGTATTATGTAAATGGAACGATATAAAATTTGTAGGCTATTTGTACATGAATGCAATAACATATTTAGAATTTTATAAAGTCTTCTTTTAGCAGAGTCACAATCGCTGCTTATCTTGTCAATACCATTTTCTTGCCCGATACAATCTTTCTACAACAATTCGAAAGTTTTCAGCTTGTTTTATAAATATGATGCATTTTTATTTACTTAAAAAACCTCTTCTGTGGCCACCTCGATTAGTAGTTTTTCAATGCAAGAGTTAGATTATTATTAGAACTAAAACGGTGTTTTATAGATACTGTGCGGAAAAGTAATATTTAATAAAAAACTAAGAAATAGATTATAGCATTTATCTATTCAACTTCCAAATGATACGTCAATCGATTCATTTGTATAAGCGCCTCAATTGAGGGTGCACCTTTAAATGAAACTTTTGAATGGCTTCTTTTATAAACTGGAGGTTAAATTTACAGTTTTTCAAGTGCTATTATTTTTCAAACTTTATTGTGGCTTCCACATAATGTGACCTTATGGCGATCGATTGAGGGACCACCTTCTGCATGCTATTTCTTTTGATTCAGTGAACAGGAATAAAATTAGATTTACAAATATTTTAATTAAAGAAGTCATTTATAAGCAGTTGTAAATCCTTACTAGATTATAAGATTTGGATACAAGCCAGTCACGGCTGAGGGACCACCTTTAACCAAGTGTAACTGTTGAGTGTCTACTTTTACAAATTAGAGATTGAATTAACAATAGTTTGTAAAATTATACTAAGGGCCGACGCATTGGAAAGCTCAAAATTCCAATGCGGCTCCTCAATGGGAACGCAAACGGTTCGATTCCCAGCCAGGTCAATGTGGAAAAAGAAGTCGTCGTTGTTTCTTGAATTCCATAACACAAGTGCTTTCGCTACCTAATTTGGGTTCATAAGAATGTGACATTATTTAATGATATTACCTACTGATATAACATAATATTGTAATATCTGTAATACCTATACTACATGATATTATTGATATTACAAATCTATTAGATAGGTATTGATACCGGTAGATTTTTTTAGGTTGGCAGAAGTGGCCCGTTTATTTATAGTTTCGGCTTATTCAGAATCGGTAGACTGAATGATCTAAGCCAGGCCCAGGCATTATTTCTCTAAACATTCTTTGAAGGTTTTATCGTGGTATCAGATGACGTAAGCAGGCAAAGTTGCGGTCCCCTGTACTATTAATACCTTTTACTCGATTTTGTAATGTATATGGTCGTGTAAATATGAAAACTTGAAATACCTACCTACAATAGTTACTTATAGAAATAAAAAATAGTTCTAGGCCTTGAATGCTATTACGCATTACCTTTAAAAATGTACATAAAAATATAATTAAAATGTGAGAATTCATGAAGAACGCTGTGCTGAAAAATGGAGAAAAGACATTGGGTAACAAAAGGTAAATGTGTATGCTAGAAAGAAATTTGTATGAATACAAGCGAAAGAATATCTCCAAAAATATTTAATGATCTTAAAATTTACCTTCAACTTTCCAATCGCCATGGTTTTCAACATTGCCAGGCTTATGGAACTGAATATATCTAATCTGATAGTGGTCATCTCTTTCAAAACAAGGAAACTCTATAAAAGGTGCTTGTTCTACACAACCAATGCAAATTTTACCGTTGTACCATGACAACCATAATGCTTGAAATGAATTGTTATTCAGAAAAATATTTGTGGAATAATACATTGTATTATCGGTTTTACAACATGTGATCGAGGAATCAGGATTCTGCAAATATATCTGTAACACCATAAATAATTAATATAGGTATAACTCATATTACAAATATGTAAGATCAAACAAAATATAAAATTACTTCATATAAAGTTGAATAAGGTTCTTTTGCCACTAGCCAGAATACACAACCATTTCCTTTAATTTTAAACCTTATAGCACCACTGTCAATTGGAATTAACTGATTATGACCAACACCAAATGCTGAAACAATAAGAGTAGTTTAATTCTATATTAAGATCCTCAATACTTATAAATGTACAAATATATTGCACATGTTTTTTTATATCCAACACCTCCAATCAGTCATTAGTAAAAATATCAATACAATAAAAAACGAAAAATCCCAACTGCGTTTCTGTGTAATTTTAAAATTAAAAATACCTTAACACTAGAAGAAAAAATGGAGCACCCATTCTAGAAAGTAAGCCATTAAGTCAGTAGATTGCCGTAATCTGCAATGAAATATAGGTAGGTATGTGCTCTCAGTTCACTAAGCCTCCATTTTGCCATAGTGCATGCCAAACAATGATACATACATACTCTCGAAAAACATATCCCTCCTTCTGGCACAATCGGGGAAAAAAGTCTGCAATCAGGGTTACCAGATAATGAGAACTTTCTCTTGATGCAAAATGGAAATCAGTATAATAAGCAAAAGCAGACAAAACAGTTTGATCCCCTTTTCTCCACTGTTATTGGAAACAATGTATTCCTATTGAATTAAATTTATTGCACCAAATTTTCACTTATATGCAAACACAAGTAATTACCTAGTACTTATTAGCAGCTTATCCTAGTACTGCATAACAGTATAACTTTGTTTTTGGGGTCATCTTTGGTATCTTATTATTTATTCTTATTGAATTCAATACAATTTTTCATCTCTTTAGGTTATCAGAATGCTTTAACAATTCCAGATATTGTCCTGGGTAACAGTTGTGATGACTTAGGATTTTTTTTCAGTTTATTTATTAGTTTGATATCAGTAAAATTATGCAGTAAATGATTTCACATTTGTGATAATACTATTACGTTTTTTCCTGAATATTTACTACAAATATAAAAAATATGCTACATGGGTCTAGTTCTGAAATATTGGGCAATTTATTTTAACTAAACATATAGTTTGGGCAATTTGAAACAAATACATTATAATAATTCAATATAATTTTATAACTATATACACTTAATATAAACCCTTTGTAGAATAAAAACACAACACTTACACACTTCTTCCGTCATGCTGAATTTTATAAGTAAATAAATAGTATAATTGTTTTTCTACTTGCAGTAAATATACACATTGGGGTTATGTTAATATTAGTGTCACAAAATGTTTTCCTTTCACTGCACTGTCTAAGCTACTCTATAAAGTACGTATTATAATCAATCGATATAAGTTATTTATTTTATTGTTGCGTTACATTAAAAATTAAGCTATTCGAACTATCTTGTAAAAAGAACGTAAACATGCAGATTTGTCATCCATGAATCAGTCAATGAAATGAATGAAATAGACATGTGTAAGTAATGGTTATAATATCACTCGAGTAATATTACCTAGCAGTGTAATGCGTTATCACCTATTACGCAAGCATGGCAAGTATCACGCATTACTTCAAACCATACGCCTGTTCGCAAGTATGCGAAGCGGCCGGTGACTAAGTCTCGAACGAAGTACGAACTAAACAAAAGAACGAAAGAGAGAAATGCTTGTGATGCGTGATGTGTAATGCGTAATGCGTGAGTGAATGAGAAGATTGATATTTTGGGTCTGACGCGCGTTGCAATCCATCTTTTTTATCAAATTTTGATTGTGTGTTTGTTACCAAATATACAATAAAATAGGTAAAATAAAAATACATTTGTACAGTCCATTTAAAATACAAATACAAAAATAATGAGCAATGTATTGTGTGTGTAAAAATGATAATACTTTACAAGTAGGAAGAAAAGGCTCAATTTCAATTTTTATTTTACTTTATTACTGCTAGAGCGATCGCCTAAAATAATGAAAAGGTCTGGGTTAGATTCCCGTCATCTACGGGGAGTTTCCTTTATTTGTTTCATTATTTCAATAATTGTTTAACTTATTAAGTCAACTTACGTTATCAGCCATTAAACTACCGATATTATAAGTTTATTTATTAATAAATTTAACAAAAAACGCCTAATTAAAATTACTTTTAGCTGTCGCAAGCTTAAACCTAAATATCTACCAATCCATCCATAATAAAAATCGATTACTTCTGTACGTGGGATTATATTTCTTATTTCAGTCATCATATATCCTAGTCATAAAGTAAAAAAATGCAATTATTTTAGACCTGGTTTTTGGCAATGGTATTAATATGTTACGTACTGTGTAGCCATGTTTATTTCTTTCATTATAATTACATATTAAACTTACTCATAATAATATCATAATACATCATCATCACATTACAGTAGGCGCGGATCTAATACTGTAATGTCTGACTCGACCCAGGTATGTTTCTGAGTGGGTAATGCAAAGTAATGCGTAATGCTTTTGGGTAATATTACTTCAGCGAGTGATGTGATAAACATCACATCACTTTTTAAAGCACTGTTTTGCGCACCTCTAGAATGAAATAACATATAGCTTATACATAGTAGGGATGGCGATCTGAGATTGATTATAGGCGAGTCGATTTTTCAGATCGAAAAGATTGTTTTTTAAATCGATATGCAGTAATAAATCGATCCAGTGAATCGATATTTCACCCTTGACAATCGCCATTTGATTTTTTGTTTTGATGAAAACCATAAAATTGTTTACATTTAGTTGAATGTACCCGTAATATTACGGTGTTGCCGGGTAAAGGGTTAATTACTTAAATACTCGCGAGATGGCTGTGTGGCTAACTTCACTCAATAACCATGATGTATATAAGTATCGTGGGATCATCTGTTTCTTGTGAGCATCTTTTTTCAAATGCCGGCGGAACCGCTTGGATCCAAAAAGATTGGACAAACTGTTATTTTTAAAAAGTTTAGAGATAAAGCATTGGGAACTTTAACTTTTTTATGAAATAAATACATTTTAAAAATAAATATCTTTTTTCAAACCTGATTTAACTTATAAATAAAAAAAATAGTTATTATCAAATTCCCTGAACTAAAGAAAACTGATTTTATTGATAAGAGATAATTTATTAAGGTATGTTTCTTGTTTTTCATAAGATGGATTTATATTTACACTGTAAACACAAACTTGCAAAGAAACCGATATTTTAGAAATCGATCTTTTAGACCTTGATTTTCTTGTGAATAGGCCTGGACGAATAGGCGTACGATTCAGATCCATTTAAATATCGATCTTTATCGGCAAGAATCGCCATCCCTACAATGAATCACAATATCGAATCCGATACTTATTCATATCACTACTTTTGCTTCCGATACTAGTATTCAAAATATCGATACTTTAGTTCAATACTCTGTACTAATTTGAGTATGTACTCTGAATCAAGTATCGAAACGATTCAATCAAGCAACTACATTCTATAACGGAACGCAGCGCAGCCACAGGGTTTATGAACGCGTCTTAACTACTATCAGCACAAGCCATTTTGTGAGTTTTACTATTAATTCTTCCCGCTGTTAATGTTTCGTCTGTAATTTATTCATTTGTTCGATCGTCGAGCAAAGCACCAGTATCTGTTACTGGTGAAGAGCGGAATGTTTAAGTGTAACTCTAGATCTTACTTGGTAATGTCAATATTTGAATAAAAGCTTGTTCTATAACGTTATTGATGTATTTATTCGGGTTTATTACATTTAGAGAAACACAGAAAGAGATTCAAATGCTTGTGACTCGCATCTTTATACATCAACCAATACTTACTCATTTCGATACTTTAGTTTCGATAATTTTATTCATTGAATACTTTGGTTTTGATACCGCTCCTTAGAAGATACTGATACTTTTGGTTTCGATATCTTGTCCTTAATCACACGAACCAAAGAGAATGATGTAATCTAGACACGCGGTAGCGTGTCAATCCAAGTTAAAGAACTGAACTGGCGAGCAGCACCGTGTGTGATATTACACGAACCATTTGGAGCCACTTTGACCCCCTCATAACTCAAAAACTATTATACATAAACGTGTCAAATTTGGCTCTTATATTGAGACTTGCGAGATACATATGTGCTCCAAATTTCATAAACACATCTCAAACGGTTTTCTAGATATTAACGTCCTATTTACCAACGTCAATTTCTTCCTATAACTTAGGATAATACTCGTATATTGTAGCCTAAGGTCTGACTTTGCTAGGTTTCATATTCTACACAAATAACTATATAGACAACCACAACTCGGGAACAAATTCTTATGTTCATCGCATGAACATACGCTCCTATTGGGATTCGAATGCCAAACTTTTGCGCTAGAATGTAGGATCGCTACTGTTTCACTAAGCGGCCGTCTAAAATTATAGATAAATTTAATTTTATATTTTTGTCAGAAAACATGAACGAAATAATAAAAGAATAAAGAAGTTCTAGTTAGTGTTTTATCATCAAAGGGCTAGAGTGTTTCTCTGTTGTTTGTATGACTCAATTTAAATCAAACAAATTATTAAATATTTGAAACACGTACCGAAGTCTTAAACTTCTAAAATATTTACTTTCACCTGTCACGGTGACTGTAATGAAATCTTGCAAGACAAATATGACCCACTTCAAGGTTTCTGATTGAGCTGACATTTTGCATGCATAGGTATGTATATCGCGTGACAATGCAATATTATGATGAAATAGAGCTAATCTGATGATGGAGCTGGAAGATGGCCATAGGAATTCCGCAATAAAACGACACAACTTCATCGAGTTTGGGCTCGTTCGATTCGTATTGACGAGCACTTTGATCCTTTATGGTAATCAGGGTCTAATGCTGGAGTTGAAAGGTGGCCATAGGAACTCCACAATAAAACATTACAACCCCATCGCGTATTTGCTCGTTTAATTCGTCTTGATGAATACTTTGATCCTAGATAATATCTATATGCAACCCCATCAAATTTGGAAAAATAATTTGATATGAATATGGATTCCGTCTAATTAGATGGATGACCCAATGCCAAGGTGAGCACGTGCCAAGGGCTTAATGGTATGAGGGTGGAGGTCATATCACCAACACTGCGGCTCAGGGTAATAGAGCGGACCCTGTTGTACTTAAGCCCTTATATCTCTACAATATCTATCTCTCTACACTGCGGGGATGGTCCGATTTGTCCTTTACTCGTGGGAACAATATGAATAAAAATGAAACTACTACACAACGAAAAAGATGTCAAGAGAAGGCGCAATTGAAACGACGCGACGGGAGAAAATTGCTTATGATTTTTAACTTGGTAGTTCGTTTTATTAACGAGTAATAATAAAGCTTGCTTTCAAAATAGCTTTTTTTAAATTTGCTGTTATTTTCTGCTCACTAGAAACAGGAATATTAGTCAAGTTTTAGGATATATAGTTTAAAATAAGAAGTTATTTGTCTTTTAAAAGTGATTAGGGAAATATTATTTTGTCAGTCACAATTTTTCAAAAGTTTATTGTTCTGTCAATAACATAGCATAAATGATGTTCATAACAATTTAAAGCGATGAAAATTAAATTTAATCTAAACCGAATATTATTTTCTTCATTTGTCAAAAATTTACTATAAAGCAGTGTAAATGGCACAGATATAATAACACATAAAGAGATAAAATGTTGTTTAAAATGTGTTTAAATATTTTCTATTTCATTGACTGTGTTTCCGATAAATACCTACAACGTAGGGGGGTACAACTAAGGGTGCCCATTTATTACCCAGCTGTCCAGTTGCACGGAGGCTCGCCAACAAAATAATAACATTAGATTAAATGTCAATAACTTCGATAAGTAGTTTTTATCTTATAAGATATAAAATACGTTTGTAAAAGACAACAACTCTTATAGAAATATGGGAATCACAAAAAAATTAATAAAATTAATTAAAAGATTTTAAAAAATGGCATTATCCGTTTGACCGGTATGCATGAAGGCAAAAATTCCTGGACTTTAGTAATATAAGCATATGTTAGTCTATTACGCAAACTTTAGACTAGCGGCCCGTCCCGGGTTCCCGTTCGCACGGGTGGACAAAATTCCTTAAATTTTTTCTAGTATTAAATATAGCCTATGTTACTCAGCGTGAATGTAGCTTTCCAATGGTGAAAGAATTTTTAAAATCGGCTTAGTAGTTATGGGTTTATTCATTGCAAACATACAAAAATACAAATATTTCCTCTTTATATCACTAACTACTACTGAAATAAGTATAGTTTTACTTAGGGAAGTCAAGAACAGTTAAGTGATTGTCAACACTATAAAGAAAGATAAATGAAAGTCATCTCAATACCCACAATAAAGGCTGGAAAATCTTAAATTTTAATTTTATACACATTAAAATTTATAATGTTTTATTCGTACGTACTATTCCAAAAGTTTAGGACAACACTATAACGTGGCTGATTTTTAAGAGTAAAATTATTGTAAGAATTATTTGAATTGACAAAAAATCATTATTTATACATGATGCACTCTGACCCAACTTATTTTTTTTAATGTACACTATATTAAGTCAGCACTAAAACCATCTGAGCTTTCAGAGCGAGCAAAAATATCTATACTGTCTGAGAAAAGCATACGCATTACCACAAATCTTTTTTCGTTTGTATATGATTTGAATGACGCTACAAATAGCAAACTGCTCTTTCAGTATAGTAATACATATTGGTTTTCTGATTGTATTATAGCTTTGTCAAAAAATATCTATAGTAAATCTGTTATTATTTTTATTGAATCCAATATTCTTTATAACTTTGTCTCGAATGTTGATTATAAATAACTCTTAAGTGGATCACTGGCAAAATAAAGCACTATTACTAGTCATATTTACGAGTTCGAAAAGATATTTTGAGTGTTTACTTTTTTGTTACCCTCAAGTAGGTACACAGAAAAGGAAAAGAGCTTAAAATTACACTTTTCTTAAATTTTTAACTTAATAAAAAGTTAGACAACACAATCAAACAACTTTGTGTTGTCTCTCCCAGATAATGCTTATGCTTGCCGTATAAGCATAAGCATTATCTGGGAGAGACATCACAAACACAACAAATTTGTTATGACGGTAGTATGCATAACACAAGCTTTATAGTTCCCGGCATATAAGTTGAAGCTGGTTTTGAAATCACGTTACATGCGCAGTAGTGCATAATGCACCTACAGTGCTTACTCTGAGCCAGGCTAATCGGTGTGAATGTATGAAATGTTATTATATATATCCATGAGTCAGATACAAATGCTCATATTCATCAAGAGTCAATACTCTTTACGGGACTCGAGCCCAGGACCATCGGTGCAAAAGGCAGGATCGCTACCGTTGCACCAAACTATTACTTGCAAGATATTATTATTTTACCATACAATAAAGTTCAGTACAATTTTAATTATATATCAGTTCATTACACATATTAATTTTCTTTATTATAGTTTTAAATCAAATGACTCGAGTTTTTTCTTATAAGACTCCTTATTCGAAGCCTTACTAGCAAAGACTCGAGCTATTTGTTTCCTAGTGAAAGTTCTAACTTGGGTCTTTTAACATAAGTAAAAAGCTTCAAGTCGTATTTCGAGTCAAGTCTGTAAGATTGAGGCTGGTCTTAATTATCTAGATTTGAAAGTCACGAGTAGGTATCATCAGTAATTGTAAGGGTATGAAATATAACTTATTCTTTAAAAATGTATATGTTAGTGAGAATAAATACTTAATCACCACATATTTTATTAAATTCTTCTTTGTGAATTTTTGTAACTGACAATCAAACAATAATTCTGACTTCAAAAAAGAAGAAACTATTTGTCATTCTTGAAAATGCAAGCTCAACAAAATAACTGAACCAATTCATTGTAATGATTATTTAATGAATTTATACTGCAAGGACTGTTCCTATAATAAAAACTAGATAACTATTCATTATGGCCGAGTCAGGGGCACCGTCCGCCACTGCTTCCGAGGTCGCCGCCAGTGAAGTGGTAGCATCGGTTATGGGCGAAGGTACTAATTATTTTCTTTTTATAAATCGTAACAAATATATCTTTGTTAACAAAATAGAAACAAACAATTAATCCCGCTAGCTACCTGCTCAGGCGCCTTTTTTGTAACCCTCTAACAAGCTCGCGAATAGCGCGTACCGTGTTTTTTATTCCCTGCATCTACCGCGAGAGACAACGTTCACTCGAGTGATTTCGTATGTCGATAAGTTCAAATTCATCAGTTTTTTTCTTTAACAGCAACACCAGCGCCACCGCCGCCAATGACATTCCCTCCATACCCTCCGTACATAACGGAGCCCGCGCCGCCATCCGTTGCCAACACTATCATCGCTGGAAGGGACATGCGCATCCAACATAAGTCCATACCGAAGCAACCTGTTCGCCCCGCTCCCAAACCTGCGAAACCTAGGTAAGTTAAGGAACTCAACGTGTGAATGTTTTTTTACGATAACCATCTCAATTTCAGAGGACGCTTAGGACAGAGAGAAAATGGTGCGCATGCAGGCCCACAATCTTAATGATAAACTACAAATCCTTCCTAGAGAGCGGTATCCGTAGAAAGTGTGTCATTTCAATACTTTTGATTGTAGAGGTCCAAAAGCGACAGATGTTAAGCTGACTAAGCGTGCAATGCGAGCCCACGCCCGCTGCCTACGGCGGCACGGGGCGGTTCTGACCGATCGATTGGAACGGATGTCGAAACCTCCGCGTCGGAACATCATTAATCTATGGAGGGAGCACGCATACACGTTACCCCCAGAAACGGTAAATTTTATATACTCTTTTAATATTTAGAAATGAGTATATCATAGGACTAATTTTCCAATGTTAGACTATGTAGTTCAGTAGTTTGCTACATTTAAAAATTTTTACTGCTTCTGAAAGAAGTCACGCGTTTATGTCTTTTATATGCAAGAGTTTGCAATAAAAAAAAATGACGTCCATTAATTGGAATTCTTCTTAAGTTAACTTGATTATATTCGCCAATTAAAATAGGGACCTTTGAGGCTTTGTAGTTTGGCGTCTCTCTTGCCAGAAGAAAGTGCGGATTCCGCCTGAGATAAAATTTCTTCAAGAGGATTATTTTTATGTAGAAACAGTTTCATTAAGCACGAATTCGCTTCTTACTACGTGCTGCGCTGGTAACTCTACTAACTGAGGATCGCTTAGAGTGGATATTTTTGGACGAAGTAATTAAGACAATAAACTAACACTAAATACATTAACAAATTCCTGTTATTCTTAAAGCTTTATTTTATTTTTTTCTTGACAGTAAATAATAATTCTATGTTTACAAATGTGTGATAAACTCTGAATGATATGATGGCTTAGTTGAAGCTTAATATCTTGTTTCAATACCGATATTCGCTATTATATAACGCAAAGATCAAATATTAGCGATAAAAATAATTTGTGATTTTCACTCACGAAATTTCTTTTGTTTTTTATTTTGCGCGATTAGTTTTTAATGACATCTGCTGTTTGTAGCGGAGGATTTGTCATTAATTGTCCATTGTTAATTGATGATACCGATTGTCCAATAATGTTGGATCGTAGAATTGTCCATCGTTTTTTTATAATATCACAAGAAGTAACCATTCCACCTGACGTAAAGTCGATAAATGTGAGCCATGAATGGAAGCAAGTATCTACTAAAAAAATCCCTTTTAACTTACAATTAGAAATGTTGCGCACATCCTCTATGCCGACTTTAAGAGCCGTTTGCGTTTGAATCGATACAAATGCGATCGTCAATCGCAGCTTTACTATGAATTTACGGTGTTTTAAGTTCTACCTTTGAATACCTGCATAAATTCAGTCCCACGTTTGAATCGGTGTATCGATACAAACGCATTAGACATGCAAAAATTGCTTGGTGGAATAAAAAGAAACGCGTTGCCGACGCCCCTTTGACATGCGTTAAGAAAAAGGAAGTGTGCAAAGATCCTAAGATATTAAAAAAAAAATATTGCATAGTACACAATCAATTTAACATTTTAAGGGAACGTTTATAGAATGTTAATAGAACGTAAACGCTAAAAATTCTAACGCAATGAAGAAGTTTTAATTGTAGGTTTTCTTATACAATTAATATGGAGGCAAGAAAAACAACGAACGATTAAATAGCTTGAGCAACATGAAGCAGAAACAAGGTTTGCGGAACGCGTAGGTTCTACTCTGGCCAGAGACGATTTGGGTGCAATTGCCTCCGTTCTTGTATGTTATATAAATGTTCATCTTTCTTCTTACAGAAAGTGTTGTTGATCTTCAGTTCGAAAAAATTAGCGACATACAGGACAGCCTTGCCCTGCGTATTAGGGCTTCCGTAGTCGAAGTCTTGATTCTATTTGAACGGTGCTGGTGGTTTTTCGCCGATGTGTCTATTTAGATCTCCAGACATTAGCCTTTCTTCCCTTGGAAGCGTGTTTAAGTAATCCTGGTGGTCCTCCCAGAATATTTCAAGCTCCGTGTTTTCGCAGCCTGTTTGTGGAGAGTATACTGATAATATGTTCAGACTTGATTGGTTGTCTAATGCCAATTTGATGACCATTATCCTGTCATTCACCCTATTCACCTGGAAAAGTCGCTGTTTGAATTGTTCATCTAGAATGATCCCTACTACGTTTCTATTGTTGCGGTGCCGTGACAAATTAATTGATAGTTAGAGGGTACGCTTTAGCATGTTTCGCACGTGACTGCATCTGATCGTCGCTTACGGGGGACGCCCTAGCATTAAATTGTATTCTATGTGATTTTACATTTATTTTTATTAGGAGATTTGTTGTTTGACTAAGAGCTTTAACGACCGGTTGGTACCTGAAGTCAATACAGTAGACCTCGTGGAGGCTTATGGGCGCTGCCGTTGGATTATTATTCGATCTCATCCGCCACCATTCCTCTAACACTGTCCTGCCCACAGTGTTACTCCAGTGTAACCATTGATCTTATCATTTGAGCGCTGCTATGCACTGGGTTGAAATTGCCTCTTTCGCCTGTTCCGCCGTACCAATGGTCTCCATTTCCGCCTTCACAGCCGTTGAGGGCTTCACCGTTAACTTAGATAAGGTATCCACATCCCATGGAGCTAAGTCCCTGCCGAACTCAGTTACCCTTGTACTCTGGCCTATTAGAGCACAAGGTGACCACCCCCGCGACGAACAGGAATTACCTTAGTGAACGATAGAGAGGGTCAGGGCCGGGTTAATGACCTGGTTTGTATCCCAGACCAAAGGCCAAAATTTAATTTATTATATAGTTATATATTCTAGATGCATATAAAAAAATACACAGCATGCTTGCTACGTATACAGAGTTAGGTTATTCAAAGTTTAAAAACAATAAATTAGGTGTAAGATACACATAAAAAATGTTAAACTATCTTGATAATAATATCATCACTGACTATTAAATAGTAACAATATTCCATCAAAATTATCCTACAGTAACCAATCCTCCGTATTTAAGAGCAAAAGGGGTTTGAAGATTTTTGTATAGAGGGTGGCCCTAACGCCAGCCGCCATTTTGATATTTAAACACATTTTTATCTGATTTCTATACTGAATTGTATTAAAAAGTTATTAATGAACAAAATCAATTATTAGTATGAAAATATTTGTTTTTCTTTCTTTGTCTGATTCATATTAAAAGTAAAAACTTAAACAACATCAAATAACTACAAAATAAATAACTAAATTCGTTATAACAATGTTATTTTTATCTTTAAATTACTCAGAAACGTGACGCTTTATGATGTTATGTTATATAACTGTTTATGCTTGTATCAGTATCCCCTATCTAAATATATGACATTTATTGTGCACCGCGATTGTGAAAAAAAAATCAAAATGGCGGCTGATGTTAGGGCCAAAACCTTCAAACTCCTTTTTTTTGTAGTTGCCCTTGACGTTAACGATATAAAAATAAATTCACAGTGTGTATTATTGTCATTCTTTAGATTTATCGACTACGTTCGATGTTGGACGCTGACGAGCCGTTCAAACCCGACCAAGCATACGAGTATTTCGTAAATTTACGTAAAACTAAGAAGAAGACTACAGCAAAGTAAGTATTCAATAACTTTTCTACTTTGCTTTGCCGTGGCATACACGGGTAAAATAACTGATAAAGAAAGTATATAAACTAGGAGTTCGCATTTTTTTTTCAACTTAATAGGTTGAATTCTTACTTAATATTATAAATCGGAAAGTGAGTTTGTTTGTTTGTTTGTTTGTTTGTTCCGCTTTCACGCCGTAACTACTGAACCGATTGCTTTGAAATTTTGCAGACGTAAAGATAAAAGTCCGGATTAAATAATAGGGTACTTTTTATCCTGGAAAAAAAGGTAATATCCCGAGGAAAAAAAAAATAGTTTTTGCTTGATGGATGGATTGTAGATGGCGCTGTGTGTCGTTTAAAACAAGGTAAAATATTGCAAACGAATATAAACATGTAAATTTAGAAGCTAAATGATACGATAATGAATCCCCGAAAATGAGAAATTCCCGAGGGATGACGTACAATTTGTTTTATCGTCTAAACTGTTTTTTTTTTACATCTACTTATATGTTGCAAACGAATATGAACATGTAAATTTTGAAGCTAAATGATACGTAAATGAATCCTCTAAAATGAGGAATTCTCGAGGGATGATGTACAATTTGTTTTAACGTCTAAATTGTTTTTTTTACATCTACTTATCCTGAAATCACTAAAGTCAACGAATTACTAATTGGTATAAGTTACGTTATTTAGGTATGCGATACTTTTAATATAAAGCCAAGTTATCTGTGTCACCTAAGCAGAGACAGAGTATATTTCTGATAATGATAAAAGACTGGCAGAAGTATATTTGACGTTTGTGCCAATGGAACTAACGTTTCAATATCGAATTTTTTTTACAGCCGAGAAGTAAATAAAATAAAGAAAGACTTGCTAGCAATATGTAATGATAAGAAATTCATTTGGGCGCGTAATGCCACTGTCGCTTTCGCTAAAGGAATACAGATGCGTTTAACTCGACCTGGGCACTACATTTTGGCTGATAAGTAAGTATGGATAAACACCTGATTTTTATTAATTTCTCGTTAAAATTTAAAAAATTAGCATCTATTTTTAGACTGGACTTTTTGGCTGTTTTTATACCAGTAATGTGCGAGTCAGCAAAGGAGTGCGAAGATAGAGCTTAGTGGAATAGCATTTATGAATAGTCGATAGTATATCAATTTATAGCGTTGACGTTTCGATCGATACTGATCTACCATATACGTTATGAAAGAGATTATAATTTTTAAAGAGAATGCTTTATTTGCCGGCGATCGTAAATATCAAATAAGTAAGAGAGTTTGCTGTGCTGTGTTAGAAAGACTACCGTGTTTGGAAGTGTGTGCACGGATAATATACGTTACGTTATCTTGTACCGCTAAGCTATCACACACATATCTGGTGGAAAAACAGCCTGATATTATTTCTTTAATTATCTAGTGTAAAATTTGAAATTTTTACTTCTTTTCTTGCATTTTCCCCAATTAATAGATAACACTTTGTTAACGTTCAGCTAGTTTATGATTTCATTTTAAACTAAATTGTTTATTTACTATTGACAGGATGTTAAGACTATCCAACATAGTTTTGGACGACATGTGTAATTACATGCACGTGAAGACTCCTTCCAGGCGATGTTGCCATCCAAAAGCAAAATTTATGATGGAAATGGCCGACAAGGTTTGAAAATGATATTACTTTTCGTCATTTCAAACTGTTACATGATAATGTGACAGAAACGAAATTACCCAATAATTAAATGTACATAACACAGTATTTAATCAATTGTTATAATTAAATATTGTATTAAAAATATAGGCTAATAAAAATGTTAATCAAAATATCAAGAGTTTTTATACTCGCACTAGTGATAAAAATATTTTTTTAGATAACTGTGTGGATCTACGATGTTCTCGCAGAGTCGGAGGATCGTATGCTTATGATGGACTTTGATGAAGATGATGGTAAGCTGTTCGTAATGTAAAATATCAAATTTAAAAGGAACAATTGTCATTAGATTTTTAAAGGACTTAACAACCTACCGTGTTTACATGTCTCTTCGAGAAGAGGTAAGTTTAATTGAAATTGTGGCGATTGTTCTTATCATTTGGATATTGCCTTTTCAATGTTGCTTTTAAATGAAATATGTTTTAACTAATCCGAGAAAAATGGGTTTTTTTTCATACATTTGAACAATTGTCAACAAATTCAAATTCAATCTTGTATACGGCCCAATTTTCTCGGAGAAAAGCTTGCGCTGCGTGGAGTACATGAGGTATGTTTTTCATTGAAGAAGTAGAACAAAGCACTGCTGAGGCGGATAGGCCGCCGCCACCAGATACTGGTGCGTCGGGTACTCCGCGAGGCTCCTCAACGGCTCTGAGCGAGTCGACACCCGGTGGCACCCCAGCGGATACACCTGGTGTTACACCAGCAGAGACGCCAGGAGCGACGCCAGGAGCAACGCCGGCACAGACACCGGGTCTGACGCCCCACCAGACCCCGACAGCTACCCCGACACACACTCCACGTCAATCCAAAGTTGAATTACCTAAGCAGTAGTGTAAGTGATGTTGACAAATGATTTAAATGCTCATCTAGTTTCATAAAACGGTTGTCAGTGTTTGACGATTCAACTTGGCCTGGCAGCAATAATACTACCTGCGATGCCAAACGGTCCCAGATTTATGTCATGAATACTTTTTAGGTTTGTATTTGATACATAAATAACATTTGTTATTTATGTATGATCTATATTTTTCTATCAGCCACCTCAGTATCCAAGGCACTTCCGGCACTTATTTTGGCCTACGCTAATAAGTGAGAAAGTAAGAAATATAATGATTATTATTATTTGATGATCTTTTTTAAAGCGCTTTCTGTTTTAAGATAATCATAACAATAGCCTAGTATATTATATTATAATGGCGTACTAAAGAAAACGTAAAATTAGGCATGAGGTTACCCAAAGTCTGCAGTAGGTATCACTAGTGAGAATATAGGAATTAATCAAAAAATGAACGTGAATATAACACAAAATATGAGCAATATTCCCTGGAAGTGAGAAACCACACACAGAAATAGTATTTTTCCAGTTATTTCCAACTGTAAATAGTCTGCCATTATATGCTAACAATTATATTAAATGTGTTTTTTCCAGATGTAATACTAGCTGAACAAGGTGGTTTCACGGACAACTTCCTAGATATGATGGGTGGTGTAAGTATTTAGTTTTACTGCCAAATTTACTAGTTAGTAAAAGGAAAACTTTAAAATGCTGAGACGCGGTATTTGTTGACCCCACACATTAGATTATCATTTTTATTTCTTTTGTTCACTTCGTTCGTCCCTTATTTTTTTTTTCTTTCCCCTATCCTTGTTTTCTGTGTGTGTGTGTGTGTCAATAAATGTTTTTTCTTTCTTTCTTTCAAAATACTGGACGCTCTTTCCATCATATCTCCGAGACTTTAAGTATAACACTCACGTGTCACTCATAGAGTAGTATTAATGAAGTCGATATTGCAAAACCTATTTTAAAACAAGTTGCTGTTTTTTGAACTGTGAAAAACATTGCGCATCTCCCTGGTTTCAAAGGGATATTAAAACGCTATTCCTGGTAATCATTGTAAACGTTAATAAATTTTCTACCAATATAGAGAGAAACACATCGCAGGGCGTCGAGTATTTAATACTTAATATATTCATAAATATTTAAACTGCTAATAACTAAGTGAACTTTGCATTCAAGTTTTTCTAGTTTTCAAAGGACTTGTAGGTTTTTCTGTTTTAAATATCAATACTGAATCTGACGTCAAAATGGACAAATTTAAAATCTATTTATTACCTGTCTATTTAAAACCTGTCAACCTTTAACATCTCCTGTCTTGTCGTGTCCGTTAGACCGGCTTGATCTTGTTCTTAGCCACATTAGGCATGAAGAGAAAGAAAAATATTAAAATTGTACCATGATATATGTTTACTTGAAGATTCTCTCATTTGTACTGACGCTATTAAACATTGAATCAATACGGTCATTGACTTGAGAACAATAAAAACTGTTCTGACAACTTAAATTTCATAGGATAACATGTTGAAGCTGAATGTGACCAAGAAATTTAGTCGGAGTGAAGCATATAGTTATAATGACATAGAAACAGTCCTTGAGAGTGTATCACCAAAACCTGAACCCACGGCACCTACTTGAGAATATACTAGCTTGTGATTGTGATGAAAACAGTGAATTTATTTAGTTTGATAAGTACGGTATTCACCTTATTGTAAAACGAAAAATATAGCAAAATTTTAAGAAAAATATTAAGCAAAGTTTTCTTATAAGCCCTCTATTACTTTAATCTCCACAAATGATACAAGTGAATAAAAAGGTAAATATTATTTTGATGTATTAAACTAATGTGGACCAAATTGTACTTCATTTTCCATAAATATATTGAAATCCTAGTCACGTTTGTTTTCTTATTATGTTCATTTGTATCATATTGGAGAATGAAGGATAATTTGATCAGTAACCTTCGATCATCTATTTACTGTGCAATATCCCCATATTTTTTGTTACATCAATCCAACTTTCTACACAAAATATCACAGATAACGCTATGCGAAAGTGCAAGGTTCATTCTATATTTTCACATTCCTTAAAATAATTTCCTAGAGCAGCCTATACAGGACGCGTACTGTCATCGTCCTAAGCAGATATTCGAAATCACGCATTTTTATCCTGAATCGTCAATCGATCGAAAGATATTTAAGATGTTTTTTTTTATATCCTGGTGTAATCTTTCCTTCAATGAAATAAATTTCTTTTTAGGTGCTGATCTTTCACCCAAATTCCGCTTTTGTTTTAGTTAAATCCCAAAAAAAGTTCTAAAGCTTATAGGTATGAATGTAAGAAATATGGCGTGGCCCAAAAAATAGTGTCAAGCGGAAGTCCAGAGACAGAGCATCCGAATCCCGTCATCTAAAAATCTAAACGGGCATCTAAACTTCCAAAGTAGGCCTCAAGAATGTCTTAGAATTGAACTTTCATAATAATTAAATAAGTAGTATTTAATGTCTATGAACAAAAAAACAACAGAAGCCCATTCATTCCTTTTAATGGGTCTAGCCGAAAATCAGCGTTGTGGCTCAAAAGCAGGGGTATGTGCTCGATGCTCAGAAGCTACAACACGAGCTGAGCTTATCGACCCTTTCAGTTGCTTCTGTATTTAGTTATAAGAAATTCATTGTATTGTTGACAATATAAATTCATGCTGAATAAATTGTTACTTTACTTTTTATTTTTATTCCACTAAAAGAAAACTGTTTTGGGCGATGAAAGTTTAAGTTAAAAATTTAAATATTTCCTCACCGAATGTAAATTTTTACTTTACACCAACGTTTTCATAGTTTTTATAAAAGTAACGAAGCTGATGCTTTTAAGCATAAAAGTATAAATCATGAATATTCATTTGCGAAAAATCTTGAAAAAGAGTTAAATTTTTTTAAAAATTTTAAGTTGTTCACATATTTATAACTCAGAAAACATGAAATTTTGCTATAATATTGATTCGGGTCACTCACACTCATTTACTCACTCATTACCGCTTGACACTATTTTTTGGAAGAACCTGTGTAATAATTATTATTATGAGCAATGTAGGCGTGAGAATCTAAGTCCCCTTATATGTATACTTTGACTCATTGGTATTAAATGAACAGATAGCGCACAAGCGACTATACGAAATCCATATGCAAATGGAGGTTCGTGGGACCGATACACAAAATGGTTAACAGTACGAGTACCTAACTGATCCATGGAAGAAAGTGGCTTGTTTCTAAGTTATTCACAGTTTTAAGTAGATAACCGAAGGTTGCGATTTTCTATATTATGTTCAGTTCATAGCTACTAATTATTATTTGATGTATCGCTTTAAAGGTCTCTTTTTTACTTCCAGGGCGGGAGGCGCTCCTCCGGACGTAAGAAATTATTTAGTTTCTCTTTTTATTCATTTTATTCCACTTATACTATAACTAATACGTTCAAATTTCAAATAAACAAATTGATTGTTTCTTTATAAGTTTGTTAAAAAATAATATTTGTATTTTTCAGCGCCACCAGCATATTTGAAGTTTAAAGGTAATTTTATTTTAACATAATTGCAATATTTCATGTGTATTATTATGGTAACATTTTTATACACACCAAAAGTGGAGATTATTATCATTAAAGATTAGATTTCTGTGTATGCAATAAAATATCCAGTTCCCAATGTCGCTAACCACTGTAATATGTTAATTAAAAAGTCACGAAGTGAATTTTCTCATGGCTTAAAATTAATATATATTAGGTAAATTAGTATTGATAATTTGACTCAATATTTGCGCTCTTCCGAAACTATATTTTTCAAGTTTCCACTAATATAAGCCATGTTCTACAGGAGATACCTCTCCTGTAGATCAGTGCAGATTACCATCTGCACTAGTTACTTCTCCAACAGCAGGATAACCGTACAGGCAGACCTCTCCGTATATTTTAATGTGTATGCCTTCCATTTCTACGATAAGTCATTTACAGTGCAAATTCCCAGTGTTATATACCGTCTATGATGCAAGTAATCAGTTTTTTCCTAAAATAAGATTGAGAAAAGTTGAAAGTAGAGATTTTGTTAAAAAATTAAACCAAAAAAGTTCAGGAATCAAATCGTCAAAATCAGAACAGTAGAAGTTCAGTAACATAATCATGTACCGAAGATTTACATAATAAAGATTCTATTTTTTAAGTCATCTGATTCATACGCCACGTTATGGAACAATTATGTATCTTTAGGTCCGATGTTGGAAGCATTTCTCATACTTACCGATTCTATGACCAGCAAAGGAGATGAACAGCTTTTGTCACATGGAAAATTTCAACAGACTTACAGAGAGGGAGCGACTGAGTAAGACCTTTATATAAATGCATAATATGCTTTTAAAGTAGATTATATTAATTTGTACATAATACCAACACATACCAGCGAATCCATGTATGTATGCATAATAACAGCCTCGGGTAAATTTTCCAATAACTAACTCAATCTGGCCACAGCTACTAAAAGCCTATATTCCATTTTTATTTTTAAAATAGAAAAAATATCCTGTAATGTTGTAAACTGTTCAATTTCATTTCACTACTAAATGGGAACACACAATAGACATCGCATATGCAAAGCAAAATTGTATTTTTTTTTCATAAATTGTTGTATTTGACGACAGTTTAATTTGTTTTATTGAAGATTGAAAACGACCCCAGATTTCGATGCAACAGATTTTGACACCACGTTATCCAATCAATTGAACAAAGATTTGATTGCGACCGCACAACCAAATACTCCAGCAAATCTCGCACCTTTTATGAAAGGTAAGGGAATTATCTTATAATTACCTAAAATATAAAAAATACTTACCATTGATATGAAGGTAGGTAATATCATGATCATCATCAGTCGCCTATTATTGTATACACTGCAAAATAACAGGCAAATCCTGTATGAAATATCGTAGGAAGAAAGACACATAACCCACCACATGGGAGAGTTAAAATTAATTTAAACTAAGTAAACTTTTAGTCAATTATCCGATGACCAACCCTTCTGAAAACTGCATCTTCGTGCTGATCGTGCAATATATTGCCATAATGTTTATCAAATATTAATACAGACAACGCATCAAACAGCTTTTTTACGGGGGGAAATGCTATAAATGACTGCTGACGAATGGGTTGTATCGTCAATGAGTCCGGGCCTCTCAGCTGGCGCTATTAGAGTCATCACTCGTGATGAGTCGTGTGGCGTCGACGCCTACCACGCTAAACCCCCCATTGTACCTTCGTGCTATCTTTTAGCTTTGTGGGTATCTGGTTTGGAATCACCACTTCACGTATCAAATAACCTAGCTACATAACTACTAAATGTAAACTCTCATGAATTCTGAAATATAATAATATTTAAATATGACGAAACATTCGCTTATATCCTTCTTAATTTACCTCGTCTTAATTTACAGAAATCGTTGAAATATGCTCAAACTACCTAGCTCAAAATGCTGAATATAACAGTAAGTAGCAAACAACAGTTAAAATTTTATAAAAAATCCATTTGATTACGCAAAGATACTGAGATTAACCTTTTTCGCATAGAGGATAAAGGCCCTGCGTTTAAGTTATTGGTGAAGACTATGAAAACAAAATCTAATGACCAACTTTATAAAAAAGAAAGGGCACAACGCACATACGGGAAAGCGGCTACTGAGTTAGTACAACACCATGTTTTGATTGTTAGCTTTGTATTCTGTCGTCATTTATATTTCAATTTCCTTTAGACTGGAAAAAGCTAAAGGATTGGAAAGCGACCATGACGATCCCAATTTGTCCCAAGAAATTCATTCCTTGTTATCAAAATTGGTGCAGCCTGTTACACCGGAAGAATTAAAGACCGATATGTCAGGTAATCTATATTTATTAAATTAAACCCTAAGTTGAAACAAATTAGACTAAAAAGCAGAAGTGTTATGTTGAATAAATATATATGTAATATATGTTACTGGAAATGTATGAAATCAAGCAATTTTATACAAATCCTAGGAAATGTGTACAATTCCGATAATATTTAGGAAATGTATAAAATATCGTTTGAAAAATTATTTAATGCATAGATATCCTAGGAAATCTGTAAATTTCCTCGGAATTGTATATAATTCCAATATCGTATTAGGAAATTTATAAAATAAATGCTTTCTGTAATAAAACACGTCGTTAAAATGAGAATAATAATTTTTATTATAGCACTCATTGAGACAATCGGGTAACAGTCATACCGCAAAATATAATATGTTCATATTATCTTACTAATTAATGCTTCAAATATATCTACTATCTTTTAACGTTTAACCTATCACAAAATCAACTTATATGATTCTTATAACCTAATCTAACCTTTTTTTACCAAACCTAACCTAAAGCAATATCCTCCCCTCGTCCCGCTGTCCCCACGTACCCATCAATATCTCAAACGTTTAACATTTCCGATTGCTATTTAGGAAATATATATATTTCCTAGGAAATGTCTGTAATATAATTTATTTCACACATTTGCGTGCGATTTTAGGAATAACATACATTTCCGTTTACATATACATAAATATACTTCGAGTACATTATATTCCGATAAAGTTAACGTCTATGTTGATTCCTAATTTTTGTGTTAATGTAACACTTACCTACACAGTGAAATTTATTAACTACACTTGGAGGGAAATCACTCAACTAGAGACAAAAAAAATTACGCAAGAGATTCCTCTATATTTGCAAAAATAGGAAAACTAATTTCATAGTTTTTATTGTCCACTTTACACGGGGTAGAATTTTTCACATTTTCCGGATAAAACAAGCTTATATACCCGGAAAATGTGAATAATTCTACCCTGTGTAAAGTGGATAAAAAAATGAACCTATTAATCAATTTGGTTAAGAAAATATTTTGTTTTATAATTCCAGAAACTTTGGATGTTTGTTCAAAGTTCTTATCACAGGCTGCTATAGATGAAAGTAAGTTATTTACTGATACGGTGTTCTCATATATATTTTTGAACTTGAATACCTAAAATATTTCAAAATCATTTTGTAGTTGAAAGAGGCCCAGCTTTTGATTTACTTATAAAAGAACTTGAAAAAAATGGTGACGCACCATTCACACCAGAGTTTGACCCCGTGAGTACGAAGCATGCCGCAGCTTACACGTGAGAGCTAATAATTATTAATAACATTATGCCTACTACATTCTTTAATTTACACATTATTAATCATGTATCCAATATATTTGAAAATTCGAGTTAGATGAAAATTTAATGTTTAACTGTATAATTAGTAACTTGCGACCGGCGCCTTGCGATTTTGTCTGCGAAAATTCATAATAATTTCTTAATCTTGCAATTTCCGGCCCTGACGTTTAGAATATCTTCAAATACTTAAACCTAATTCAATAACCAATCCTCAGTGAGATTTGCGGCTACTATAGTTTTTTCCCTTCCCTAGATTTGTTATGTAACGGAAAATAACATATTTGCGAATCAAATTGAACATAGTAGGATAATCACTTTCTGAGGATCCAATACTCGTGAAAGAATTTATAAAGATGTTCTCATTCGTAAAAATAGAATTTTAATAATGTTATGAAGACATTGTTTTATCATTTTCAGTTTAAAATCTGCGCCCGGTTTGTCTTCCGTCCATCCAGATTCTCAAACAGCCCCAATATTTAAGAAAGCTTTGCAAAACACTACTGCACTTGTGACGCCTCCTAATCTCAAAGAGGACATGGAAGGTATTTATATTAATTTAAATGTTGTGTGTTCTTCAACGAAATGTATATTTCAGTAATTTAATTGACAATTTTCAGGTGTGGTTGATAGGTGCAGCAACTATTTATCAGCCTTCGTACGAGATAGAGGTCGGTGTCATATTTAGTAAACCTCTTTGTCTCTATCAATTTCATTATATTTATTGTACAATGTATTAATAGGCAGAGCTATGGAGATACTTTTGAAATCAATGAAAGGTCAAGCCAAGAAGGACTTAACAACGAGAAACGCCCACACTATGGACTACTCAACAGGAGTTCATGAGTAAGACTTAGTAATGATTTAAAGAATATATACGTGCGGTTGTAAACCTGGTATAAATTTATTTGTATCTATCTAATTTTTTTAGAACCGAAAACGCTCCTACTATAGTACCTTTTTTACCAGTAAAGGATGTCGCTAATGAAGTAAAAGATAAACTTGCCACCGATGTCCAGAGTGCTACACCGACGGATTTAAAAATTGCTATGAAATGTACGTTTTTTTTTTCAATATGTAAAAATATTTATTATAAAAATTGTAAAAATAGTGTCAAAGAACTTATTTGTTTTGTTACAGCTTTGACACAAGATGTGGGCAGACACTTATCACAAGCCGTTGCTCTTAAGAGTAAGTCATCTTCGATAGACTGCTTGAAACTTCTTTGATATAAATATTTGAAAACGGGATGTAAAAATACAATCAAATACGAGGGTTGCCTTTCACATTTCGGGATTAGAGCAAAAACAAATATTAATATCAAAAATCGCTTTATTGTTTTTCAAACTATTCTCCATGAAGATCTATACACTTCTGCATCCGTTTGAACCAATTGTCGAAGCACGTTTGCCACTCTGATTGAGGTATTCGAAAACATGCATTCTTAACGCGCGGTTGATGCGTTCAGTCCAGTTATTCCGAAAAAATAGGTGACTATTAACTTGGAAATGCTTCGTGAGTGAACAACTTTTGTTGGATTTGGCTCATCTTGAAACAACCATACAGTCGATTGCTGTTTACTTTCGGGCTCATACTCGTAAATCCACTATTCGTCACGATGTCATAGACGTGTTTCGAAGCGCCGTGATCGTATTCTTTGAGCATTTCTTTCGACCAATCGACACGAGCCTTTTTTGAACGATTGACAAATTGTGTGGGATCCAACGCGAACAATTTTTTTTGACATTCAAATGTTCATGCTATATTGAATGTATGCTGGTCCGACTAATACCTAAGGTTATCTCAATCGCACGATGACGATCTTTCAATATCAGTTCGCGCACAGCATCAATGGTTTCCGGATTAACAACTGATTTTGGACGACCTTCACGAAAATCGTTTTAGAGCTAACTACGACCTCGATTGAAATTACCATACCATCGATTAACACTGGTCCTTGATGGCGCTTCATCGCCCAAAAATGAATTAAGTACATCGATGCACTGTTGCTGAGTTAAGCCACGTCGAAAGTTGTAAAAAATAACGGCACGAAAATATTCACGATTCAATTCCAATTATTTGGCCGAGATGAATCTATTGTTATGAGTTACTGTAAAAAACACAAATAGCGGTCGTATGTCAAAACGTTCTGAAAACGCATAACCTCAAAAATGACAAACTTTACGATAGAGCTGTTAGTTGCCAGTTTACAACACAAGGGTGTCCAATACTGAAATATAAAAGGCAACCCTCGTATAAATGATGACTACATTATATTTGATAGAATTAATTAATTAAAATTTTACACTAACTTATTTTAAAGGTGGTATTGCTGGTGAAAGATACCCATTAAATTTTTTGACGTCTATTAAGCAGTCTTTGGGGGCAAGACCTCTTTTCAAATATAAGGCGTTTGGACAAACATACGGAGATGCAGCCGAGGAGTAAGTATCAAATGAATATTGGATATCACCACCATATATTACTTCATTTAAGTAATTAAAATCTTATATAATAGAATAAGCAAATGAAAATAATAAAGAAATAACTAAGTCTATAGTAGATTTTAACTTTTTGTCACATAAAATATGCAGGCCCTCTGTTTGAAAATGCTTATGTCACTAAGAATGATAAATTTTACATTATGAATTAATATAATAACTTAGAAAAATGGCAGTTATTCGTCATGACTTGTTAAGTACGATCTTATGATAATAATATTAGTGTTTTATTGCATACTCTTAACAGATGTGTGTAAGTGAAAGTGAAATAGTGAGTTCCACAAAACGGCGGCATTAATTTCATATAATGTGCAGTTGAAACACATTGTCAGGATATTTATTTTCATGAGTAACACCTGAAACTACTACTACTGTAAATTGATGATAATGATAATTCCAGGCTGAGATACGCTGGTGTTTTGGAATCTGACCACGGTAATGATGAACTACATCATCAAATAAAATCTGAGATGGGTCAAGGCATACCCACTAAATTAACAACTACTGTTACTCAATCCATGGAACGTAAGATAAATTTTGATTATCACCATTTATAAAAATACTATTCCAATATAATTAACAAAAATTTATGAAACTTTTATTGCAGCTATTATAACGGATGCTTCTAAACATCTCGCAAAAGTGGGATCTGAAAAAGGTACAGCTTTTGTAGATGAAAGGTTTAATATTTTTGTGATCAATGGTTTATTTATGTTATAATCATTTTCAAATAGGAAAAGCAATGGATTATGTAGTAAAATTAATGAAGCAGGAAGGAGAAGCTCCGCTTGAGCATTTGCAAGGATATATGCAGACTTACAACGATGGTGCACGAAGGTTTGTATTAAAGTAATAATTAGCAATTCTTTTTCCTGAAATCGAACTACTACGATCCATCGTTACTATAAATATTTTCTCTTATTAATTCTATCTTCCACTACTTGGATTGTTGTAGCTCGTTTAAGAGTTTTCAATCGTTTTCACTTCACCGTAATGTATCAAATATACCTTAAAGGATCTCCTAGCATTAAAGCTAACTTTTTAATTTTCAGAATTGAAAACACCCCTAGTTTGGCTAATGACAAAGTCGATAAAGCAGCATTTGAATCTGTTAAAACAAAGCTTACAACTTTGACTGAAAAGAAACCGGAACCTGAACATGCAAAACATCTGCCAGGTTTGATAATGATTGCAGAGAGTTGAAATTAACAAATATAAATACATTTCTACAAAATTTCTTACTTACACATTTTAGTCATTTCCTGCTTGTGTTCCATAATATTAGGAAATAATAAAATTTTGTGTTGTGTAATAACAGAAGTAGCCCCTACTTGATATTTTATTAAAAGATGATATTAATTTTTCAGTTTTAATAGAAGATTCTGCGAAATTCCTGGCGGCTCCATTTCCCGAAAGTGAGTTTGGTATACCAAGTACACGTAAAAAAACATTCTCTCACACTCTTTGCGCAGTCGGTAACAGTTACATAAAAATGTAACTATTACATTCTATATACACCATGTATATTGTTATTTTCAATCAGATGACGCTGAAAAACGCAAAGTCCTAGCTGACCTAATGGCGCGTAAAGGCGATGCTCTGATTGGTCAAGAAGGACTCTATAAATTGACCTACAAGGAAGGTGGAGAAGAGTTAGTATCAAAGAATATCCACTATCTAAAGCAAAGCCAATTTTTTCAAACTTAAAGTAAATTAACAACATTTAATTATTTTATCTCCCATTCTTCTGTTTTAATTAATTAATTTTTAAACAATGTTTTTTTAAATTGTTTGCTCTGAGGCACAATCACTTTTTTCTTATTAATACATAATATATATCTATATATAAAGGACATACTGTTAACATATATTATTTTTTTCTTTACGTGCCATGAGACGTCGAGTCTATGTCAACAGTTAGTACCTTAAATGATTTCATTTAGTCGTCGAAATTACTGTTTATGAAAATGACCGTATTTTTCGATTGCTTTGAAGTAAAAGTGAAAAGTACGACGCAACCAGAGTAGTGATCAAACTCTCGGGTTACAAGAGATAGACAGACGGACGTTGAACGGTGATTAAATTGATCTTTTGGCGTGATATATTTTAATATTCGTACGAGAAAAGAGACAGGAGGGAAAAAAATACATAAAGTTTTGGATAAGATCAAGTCTGATCCGTAACGTTGCATAACGTAACCTTTTTATTTATACAGGATTATGAATGCTCCGCTTGGCGTCACCACAGCTCGCGATGAAAAAAAGAAAACTGTAATGTTTGAAAATATAAATACAGTAATGCCTGACCAGAAGATGAAGGAAGCCTTAAAGAGTAATATTAATTGTTTTTAAGAAATCATATGTACTGTTCTGTCAACCTCATTGTAACATATGTGCATCTCCATACAATGCATTGATATGCATCACGATATATTGTACCCTTAAAGTTTGCCCTTTGTGAAAAATAAAATAGTATAGAACTGTTACTAGGGATAGATTATTGAAAACAGCTGTAAAACATTTTTGTTAAATGACGGGGCAAAAGTTGCCTATCAATTAAATCAAAATAGGCTCGTCTGTAACTGAAGATATATTCCTAGGAATGGCCGTTATTTGTGTCCTGAATGAGTCAAATTTTTTTTTCGTAGAGTCTACCGTAATGTTGATTTGTCGAAATATCGTTATTCATATACTTTTTGAAACTCCTAGTGTGAATGAATTCCATATGTTCTACATAAAGGTGTCTCAGTAAGAGTGCACTTTTTAATTTTAAAATAAAAACATATTTTTTTGAGAGAGTTGTGATATTTTTCGAACAAAGTCGACTTTGTTTTCTTATCGAAGATGGACAAGTTTATCTATGCAGAACCACGTTTTTATCAATGTTAATCTTCTATTCTTCCTCTTTATTATTAGATCCAGCTAACGAGGGCGCTGCATATCTGGCAGATCTAATACAAGGCAGAGGTAATTATGTTTCAACATGAACAGTTTTAACTGAACAACATGTAAAGAAACAGACATTATTTTCATGCTACCATTTTTCCACTAGGAGGGGCTATGCAAGTTATACATGACAACTTAGAAAAGAAACAAGACAAAGACTTTATTCAAATGGGGCAATATCGTAAGAGCCATATCGACGCTGCTCAAATGTACGTCTCATCATCTTAACTAGATGACAGTACATAAGCAATTTTAATTTGTGTTTTTTCCAGTTTATCTTATGTGGTTTATAGGATTGCTCATTTGGAATAACTAGCATGTAATATTTAGTAAATGTAGATGGGTCGTTCTTCTTTTTTACCGACAGTGAAACGACGTTTTTCTGTTTTTTTGGATTTTGAACTATCCATAATTGTGGTTTCTGTGTGAAATTTAAAAGAAAATGCATCTATGTATGTATATCCTAATTGTCATTAGGAGTAATTAAAGTTTCCTTTGGGGCAAATATTAATTCTTTTTAATGTTGGTTTTTAAAAAAATGATGTGACGAAGTGGCCTTTTTCTGTGGAGACCACATTTCGGTTTACCACTCTGTCACGGCGTTCTACGGAAAACAAACAAAAAATTAGTTGGTTGGAGAAAATGAAAAATCACAATATTAATAGAGAAGAAAAATATGGACGTTTATTCGAACCGAATTAAAAAACCGTAAATATCAATACTCCAACGAAATGCCATAATAAGACGAAGGATAGACCATTGTCGGTAAAAAAGTGGAACGACCAGATACATTCTACTTGAAACATGTTATTTTTTAATTTTTTTATCATTTATTAGTTAAGTTGTATCAGAGTACTTTCGTTAATTAGATTAGGCAACTACATAACTATTTATCGTATTACTCTTTGGTATTCAAGGGTATTTTTTGTGATTTGGAAATCGTCAACTGAGTAAATCTTGAATAATATTAAAATAGGCTAAAAACTTCGTTTATTCAATTATTTCCTTATGTACTTTCTCCTCATAAAATTTCCATCCATATCTCAAGATTTACCCAACATATGTTCTTTTATTATAATTTTTTATATTCAAACATTTAACTAATTCATTTTTTATAAAAAATAAATAATTTAACTTGTCGTAGATGTCAGGCGGGGAGACCAGTTGATTTAACTGTAGTTATTACTTTAGATATATCATCTATTTCCTTAAAACAGATACCAAGGGTTTCTTTTTAATTTTCAGGATAAAATCAGCGACTCACTTTGGAGGACATACTCCAGCCCCAGTGGTGTTAAATACAGTTAGTAAGCGTATAACTGAAGTCGCCATACCAGATCAGAAGACCAAGGATTACATGGAAGGTAAATTATTTTCATTTTAATAATTACATAATGCAGCTTTTAAAACAATTCATATGTACTTAGATATTTTTCTATTTTTATTACAATATTGTAAATGCGGATAAAATAATATGGCATTTTCTAAAAGTGACTTGATGTGAAAATTATTATCAATATATAAACAGTACATAACGGTAAATACAGATAAATTGACAGTGTTGTTTTTAAAGTCAACTGATAATAGCAAAATTAACCGCCATTCTCACTTAAATTAGTTTTCGAGTTCAATTAGAGTGGGGAGAAACAAAATGAAAATAAATTATCTTTTTTTCGTTGGAGGTTTAAAGAACTAGATTGCTTAAAAGACAATTATATTCTATGTCATAAAACCAGACAGAAAAACAACTACCACAAAATAGGAACTAATATCCAACTCCATATTTTGAATTTTAGGTTAATAACCAAAATTTTTGCGTAACTAACCAATGTCTGACATTGTGCACTAATTTAATTTTCAGATACTTCTCATCTGACATCGAAATATCTGGCTGGAGTAGCCACTAAAGAAGGTATTTATTTATTTAAGAGAAACCAAACTTATTATGGGATCTATTGATTTTACTTATAGCGTTGCCTAAATAAGCGATTGTGAAAAGTAAAGATATGCAGGATAAAAGAAAAACACAAATGTAAACATGGCGTGTGAGGTCACGAAATGTTTAACGTGAACGGTTATTACGTCTTGTTAAGTATAGTTACAAGTCCCAGAGGAGAACCTAGCTCACCTTTTTAGGCGTCGATCTATTTAAGATTTCGTTTCTTATTCTTTAACTGCCTAAATAGGTAGAACAATCTCGACGTTCTTAGAAATATAAATAGAGCCACTGCTATGTATTATTTCTCGAACACTGACAGGTATACCCAGCTCACATAATTTTGTTCCTAACACTAAATTTTTTATTGAGTTTTAATCTTATTTAACTTTATCTCATTAGCATGTTTTCTTCCTTAGTTGACCTGAAAGAACTCGATAAGCCAAGGTTAGTACAAAAAGTAAATGCCAGTTTTAATTGGAGTTAAGTAGTTTCACTAAGAACGTATGTTACAGTAAGTATGGTTATACTAACGTATGAAATGCGATCTTTTCGTCGTGATTTTATAAGTGGCTAAGTTTTACTAGCGCTCCAAGGAATAAAGATCTTGGCCACAGACTGGATCGTCGTGGACAGTCGTTAGCGCAGGTCTTAAAACAATGCGCATGTGCTTGACTTACAACAAATATGGACAAGCGGACTTAGCGAGATGGAGTACTTCGTTATAATACAAGTAGAATACAACGTATCTATGTAAGTAAATTTATCGGCGTTGATAGCTTTCTCACTTTTAGTTTTCGCAAGTCGTATTTAATAAGTTTTGATTTATTTTTAACTTTTTCTAATAGTTCATTTTTAGTATAGAGGTATTTTTATGATTTAAATTTGAACAATCGGACTTAGCGAGATGGAGTACTTCTCTATAATACAAGTAGAAAACAACGTATCTATATAAGTAAATTTATCGATATTGATAGCTTTCTCACTTATAGTTTTCGCAAGTCGTAGTTAATGAGTTTTGATTTATTTTCAACTTTTTCTTATAGTTTATTATTAGTATAGATGTATTTTTAAGTTTTAAATTGTACCTATGACGACCGATCTGTCCAATGGTTCTGTTCTGCCTGCTACGACCATAGCACATGCTATGGCGTGCTACGGTATATTTAGTACCGTAGCACGCCGTAGCATATATTGTAATATGTGTAAATATAAAATAATCCGCTTTTAAAAGTCCTGCACTTATTAAAGCATGTTAAGCTGCGAATTGACGATCAGTTTTTCGCATCAGTTGAACTGACGTCCATCCAAAATTTGATCGTGAGTATCGAATCATCACTCCAGAGTTTTAACTGACGACGCGCCACGTATTTCCGAGACTGTCATAAATCCAACTCGGCGCGTCGCGCTAAACTGATCGTGAGTGTGTGATCGTCAATCCAACACAAACCGGTAGTACACTTCCTAGCAGCCCGGTCGATTGAAAATTGAAGAGCCGGAGTGACGCCAGTGAATGCGGAAATCGAGTTGGCCTAAAACCATTTGGAGTGACGCCACAGTTTTACGTCTGGACAGTGCCGGATTAAGGTCGCCTGGGGCCTCTAGGCACTTTATGTTTGGGGGCCCCCTTATACAATGTGTCCCGTCACCAGTGTCGGAGCCTTTAATGGTGTGAAATATAGCATTTTTTATCGACAAATTGCCCCTCAAATTATGTGGAATACTCATTTCTTGAGTGAATAAATACAAAATCAGAAAATATTTTTAAATACAAATTTAATATTTACATTTTTATTTTTTTACATTTTGGGGCCCCTTCTACACCGGGGCCCCTAGGCACGTGCCTAGTGTGCCTAGGGGGTAATCCGCCACTGCGTCTGGACTGACGCGAAAAACTGATTGTCAATGCCCACTTTTAGGAACTGGAGGAAATTTTCTCAAACTCGATTACGCCAGTCGATCCACAAAGGTACTCTGTTTGTCTACTCTGTATCTAGAAAACTTTTAAGTTCGTTTTGCTACACGTGCTACACGTACAGATAGACTTAAAATTTACTGAAATAAAACAAACTTTAATTAACTACATTCATAATCTTAAATAGAATAAATGAACTTGGGAGGCATTTCCACTAACAAAAATATATCCAATCGGAATGGATAAGCAGCCAAAAGTTCAAGAAAATGAAACTCCTGTGAAAAGTTTTGCGTTAAATTTAGTGAAAATTGTTTCTTTAACTAACAGTGAGAGTTGCATACTATCAGTTTGTTTTCATTTTAATTGTGTAAAAAATATATATGGGCTTGGACGTAAGTGAATTTGGTATCGTTGTTGTTTTGATATCAGTCGTAACAACAGTTTCGCATTGTAAGTTTCTGAACTTAGTGTAGGATTTTTTTCTAGAACCTTCGTAATAAGTAATTTAATAATAATTTCCTTTGTGCAATTCCTTCAAGTGACACCGACGATGAAGCGCGAAGAAGGGCTGAAGAAGAGGCTCGGAGAAGAGCAGCTGAGGAAGCTCGTAGGAGAGCTGAGGAAGAAGCTCGCAGAAGGGCTGAAGAAGAAGCTCGCAGAAGGGCTGAAGAGGAGGAGAGAAGAAGAAAGGGCGCACCCGGTACTATATTGATAAACGATAAATAGCTAGCTCCAACGGCATATCAAAGATGTGATGTCTCAATGTTGCCACATTGAACCCTACCGGTATATTTTAAGTGAATTGCCAACATTTGGAATTAGGTAGTATGAAGGGTAAATAAAATCACATAACTCCATTGTTACGTGCTACAAAATTATATGTTACCAACACGCCATGTTTTATACATAATTGCTCGACTCATACTGTAAGGCCGGTAACAGTCCAGTTTTGTTCATACGCTTTTAACCCTGTTAACCCTTACGGTTAACCCATCCCTAAAGGTCTCAAAATCTAACCCCAATCGAAAATCTTTGGGGTCCAAAGCTGGTTAAATCAAAATAAAAGAACAATATATGCTCTCGAGAGTCATTGTATTTAATTTCAGAAGAAATGAGGGAAACTGAACTCTTCTCACGACTTTTTAGATAAATGAGGACCTGACTTTTGAAAGTGATAGAAGCAAACTTTATACCAAATATTGATAAATAACGTATCAAAAATTAACGACGTTTGCATATCAAAACAATGCCTCTGCAAAGTAGACCTAATTAAAGACAGGTTTCGGTCTGGCTGGTTTGTTTAATTTGATAGGGTAGAACAGTGAAGATATTAACGAAACAGTATCTAAAATAATAAATTAACTGCATAACGTTATTACTGCTACTTATTTTATCTTATTACTGCTACTTATTTTATCTATTTCTGAAAAATAAGCAATGAAAGAGTCGATTGAAGAATTTTCGAGAGGGGGTTGAACTCATACAGTACAGGTCGCGGAACGTAACTCTAGCGCTGAACGAAACTTGGAGGGGATAGTTGCACATGGGTACTGACGCGCGCGCAATATTAATAAGTAGTTAAATAGGTACTTATTTAATAATTGCAAAATAATGTTATTTACATTATTTTAATGTAATTTCAAATAGTAAGTCTAGCGGTGAACAAAATGTGGAGGTTAGCTGCTATTTGGATACTGTACTGTCACGCACGCAAATATTACTTTAATAAATATTAGGTTAGTTAGTAAATTTTCAAGTGTGCCAGAGTTGTGTTGTCAAATTAAAATTTATTTATGTTCTCAACAGTACATAGGTTGTTATTGTAATATAAAAATATCAGAAAGTTATTGTGCTCGTAAGAGACTGAAGCTTTCCTTACTGTTGCTATGGACGCATTTGTGGACTCAGCTATCCTTTGTTGAATTTTCCCTAAGTCACTAATTATTTTATATTTCCCGCCTGAATAATTTCTGCAGTTTGTTTTATTTGGCCTAAATCTACAGTGCTGCTGTCCTGATCGAGTAAAAAAAATACTCTTAGCCTTGCCAATTTCACTTTGGATTTGTGACAAAAACGTCATACACAATTTTTCGTGCCTGTCTTCTCAAAATAGAATTCCTTCTCGGCATTTTCACTTTTTAAAAACTGTTCAAACTTAATAAAACAGTAAATTAACCAACAAATACAACAAACAAGTCCACAAAACAAAGTTATTATAATAGAAAAATACTAGAAAAAATCGACTCGGGTCACAAGAGAATTATCAGGCGGGAATAATTTATATTATATGATCGCATTGAAAAATGCATAAAATATATAAAAATTTTAAAAACAAAGTTAACAAAAAAACAACAACAAAAATCAACAATGACAACAAAACAATTTAGAACGCATACATTGGAAGTGCGGGGGGCGACGTATCAGTACGGGGGACGAAGTACGACTGGAGAGCCAATCGGCGCAACGCACGCCCGCCCTACGCCCCCTGTATCCCCCGAAGACATCTTAGTTTTTATGTAGCGCTAGAGTTTCGTGCCACGACTTGTTATCCTTTTCCTGACACTTTTACATAATACCATTAAAAACATAGGTTTTATAAACTAATTGAAGCTAGAATTAAACTGAGAAGAACAAAAATAGACGAACTGTTTGTTACTAATGATTGAGCCTAAAAATTGCGGTTATCTGATTTAAAACGCAGTATGCTACTATGCGTGTTTGACATCTGCTTCTATCTCGACACAGTGTTACGCAAAAATGAGGCCTTATTGGCTTATTGCGAACAATCCAAATTTTTTTGAATATTAAGCGGATTAATAATATCTACGAATTTCATCAATTTGATCATATGACGTCATTATGTGATAAAGACATCGACAGTAATCGTCACAACAACTTGCAAGTCACGCAACCTCAGCGAAGTTCTGGGCGTAGACCTCCCCATAGGGTCGCCAGAATGATCGTTCCTAAATGACAAACAAAAATATACTCATTAGGGAAAACTCGTAATTCGGTGTACTATTAGAGCATAGCAGCATCTAAGCACTGAAGAAAGATAAAGTACGAAATTTTATTTTAGTTATATGTAGAAAGTACATCCATAGGCCATTGATCAATAATATTCTCGAAGTACCATTTTCTTAAACAGACGCCTGATTTGTTAAATATAATACTACCTAGGTCGTTTTCGGTACAGAGTAGCTTCGCCCTCTCTATTTTGCAGTGTGACGAATAAAGCTAACGGGCGTAAGAAACGCTAAATGTGAAATCACAAGTTAGCTTCAATTTTTGAGCTTCGCTTTAGTTACGTGCCAGACTATTTTATAATTATTATCATTTACAATGCAAGTCAACATTGTAACAATGTATATTTCAACTTATACTTGAGAATAGGAATTGTTATTATATTATGCTATTATCAGCAAAGAAAGTATCATAACAAATTAATGCTCTTTTTTCTGTTCTGTGGTTTTATGTGCCAGGACTGGTAGAAGTCACGATAGCCTTATTGGCCTGGCTCATTATGCCAAGAGGCGTGAGTTTAAACGTTAATTCATATAAATAACGTAATAGAAAGACTAAGCACTCATCACACCTTTATTCCACAGCAGTAGACACTGATCCGGAACGATCCGCCGCGATGGCTATTCTTCACTCGCAACTTCAATCGCGCGGCGCAGAAAACTTTTACAAACAACCACACACACAGATATCGCACGCCCAAGCTTCAAATTGGTATAATTGTTATTTTTTGTATTATTATAGTCTGATCTTGCTATTCTATAGTATTAATTAATTGGCAGTAATGCTTTGAAAAATAACAACTTAATTTATACAATTCCAGAAATATCTTGTAATCAAAAGTTCCAGTTCCAAATTGCTCAAAAAATATTAAGATTTCACCACGTTTTAACGATTTCAGGTTAAAAGAGCCACCTATGAAAGTAGACAAGTCTGTAAAAGAATGTGCTGATACTGATCGACTTCATAAGAAATTTGAAAGAAAACTTAGCGGAGTAGTTAGTAAGAACACCCCAAGTAATATGGTAGACATAATGCAAGGTAAGTTAATTAGAGCATACTTGGTAATAACACTCATTAAAATGACAACTTGAAAATCGATATTTCTTAATTTAACCTAAATGATACCAAACACCAAATTTTATTAGTTAATAGTTATCTATTTGGTGCAACGGTAGCGATCCTGCCTTTCGCACCGATGGTCCTGGGTTCGAATCCCGGTAGGGGCAGATATTTGTATGATGAATACGAGTATTTGTACCTGAGTCATGGGTGTTTATATATATTTCTATAAATATTACATATCTATGTATCATATATGTATGTCTATCCGTTACCCTAGTATCCATAACACAAGCCTTACTGTGCTTACTTTGGGCTAGGCTAATTGGTGTGAATGTAAGAAATATTTATTTATTATTATTTATTTATTTATCTCTCGAACCGTGAAAGGTTTGACTTACAGGTTTTCTAATGACCCGTAATGGTTGTGGGTTGATTAAGGGGTGCACCAGAAAATGTGAGAAAGTATACGTGGCGCGGCAACTTTGTTGAGGGTTCGAATCCTGAGATTATATAGTTATGTGATGAGCATAAGTATTTGCTTTCGAGTGTAGGGTACTTCACACATTTCATCGACCGTCTCTGTGATAATGCGTGATAATAACCCCATCTTTTAATACATAGATTCACATCACAGCTATATTCATATAAGATATAAAACTTATTAAGAATAACGTCAGAGTAATTTATTCCATTTTTTTCTAGATGTCGTCATCGAGTCATCACGGATGCTTTCAGAATATTTCGTTGCTAGCAGTAAGGCTTTTCTTTAATTTTAAACCATTTCATAAGTAAGTAGTAATGTAAGAAAGAAGACATTTTGAAAATTGGCAAACCTGCCTTTGAATCTATAAAATTTCAAACATTTTTTTTTAAATATTAATATAATTATTAGATTTTAAGGTTATTATTGCTACGGCAGATTTTACCCCACAAATAATGCTGTTGTTATTACTTATATAAAAAACCCGATTATGTTCTCTCTGTGAAGTTTTATATTTTTAAAGGTGCTTAAACCCTTATTATTTTTAGTACATGTAGTGTGTACGTTGCAGATTATAAGGCCCTCGCACGTGAAGGTCTCATTTCCGAGATGCAGAAACGTGGAAATGAAATTCTGGTCGAAACAAATGGAGCCGCTGAAACGTTCTTCTTTGCAGCCCAAAGGTTGCTATTTAAAAACTTTACAATACTATACAAAAAACTAAGCATCAAACATAAAGGAAACCATTGCCCCACGAACTTAAATGAAATCGAATATTTATCAAAGTCAATTCAAAGCATTCTAGCTGATAGCTAAAACAGTTGAGCTCCATTTCAAAAAATGTGTAAATTATAATAATTTATTATTGTTATTATGGATGAATAACTTTAATAATTGTTGGCATCATAATGCAAGAATATACAGCGAGGTTGATATATCTTTGAGAAAAGTCGTAAAAAAATCAAAAGCAAATATAATCCAAAAACATTTCATAGATATTTTCAAGTATATATTCATATATATTACCATATGAAGTTAGAGTACATTTTACTTTTCTTTCAATTTAAAGGTTAAAGAAAGCAAAATCTATGGAATCAAAGGAGCCACGTGCTTCAGTTTCATATTATATAACCAAGAAACTGGACGATATGATCAGATGTCGCTCTATGGCTCGAAAGCTAACATCTACCATGAAAGGTAAAAATTTATTTATTAGCTTGTGGCCTTACAAAAAGCTCTCCTATCTTTCTTTGTTAATTAAGTAAATCGATTTCATGGTTCTTTTGTAGATCACATCAAAGTCACTGCGGATTATTTATCGGAGATTGCAACGAAGCCAGGTTAGATACTAAAGAGTTACCTTTATTTTAATGTATGTAAAATGAAAACAAAACATTTAGATATGCTTTTTCCTCTTAAGACGAACAAATCGAAGCATATGTGGCGCTTCTCGGTGAAATGGAAGCCAACGGAGATGCACTTCTTCTCGAAGGAAATATCCCTAAGTCTTATAAAGATGCTGCAGCCTAGTAAGTGCATAGATGAAATCTATGATCGCTTAAATTTATTGAAAATAGTGGAGAGCCATTCTTATTGCTACAATTCTCTAATCACAATAACGAAATTTTTCTTACATTTTTGCGTCCACTCATTGAAATCTTTTACGGGTGCCGAAACAAGTAAAGAACGTCATGCAAAATGACTCTTTGTTTTTGTTTTGGCAAAACATTATAAAATTTATAATTATGGCTTATTTGATTTCTTGGTCTTGCAGCCTTCGTCAGTTGACGACATCCGAGGACCAAATAAACATGGCGAATTCTGGTTTGCAATCAGAAGCAGTGAGGAAATTAAAAGGGATAATGGCAAATGTTACCCCTGCAGGATACACTGCATCTGTATTGGATGGTTATAATATTTTATATTGTCTTCTAGTTAAAACAGAAAAAGATTTGCCACACATACAAATGTAAATGCGTATAAAAGTAGCGATCCTACCAATGACCCAGGGTTCGAATCCTGATATTATATGGTTATGTAATAGGCATAATATATGCTTTCGAGTGAAGCTATGGATACCCAATAACTGATATATTATATAAATAAGTATGAGCTTATTTATATGATTTATCGATTATTATGTATCCATAGTCAAAGCTCTGTTAACTTTGGAATTGACTTATTGGTGTGATTTGTCCAAAATGTATTAATTTACTTACAAAAAACATAAATGTTTAAAATAAAATAATCGAACTTATTCAATATAAACAGAGTATTTTAAATTGAAAGATGTACTAATGACATAGCTAGACTTCATTATATATACCTGAGCTCGATATTATACAAAATAATAATAAAAAAATAAAATCAACTATAAATTAAATATTTATGAGAAATCTCACCGGAAATGTAAATTTATTTTAAATGAGTGGTTATTAAGTCAAGAATATGAAGCTATTGAGCTGTTGGTTAAATAATATTTGTAGGTATTTTATTCACCCAAAAACACACACAATCACACTCTCACACACATACACATACACACACGCACATACACACACACATACACCCATTTAGGTAAAATTTACCAAATAGTCTTATAGTGTGTTAAAGGTTAAATGTACAAGTTCGAGGTGGGCGCTAATAACTGTGACACAGTCATTGACTGATGCGGTTATTAACGTTAACTATGTTTTTTTGTAAATTATTTATGGCATTAATAAAGATTATTATTATTACTATTAATATATGTGAAAGCAATAACAAATTAACAATTATTTCAGGAGTTATTCATGAATGTGCAAAGTTGTTGGTCTCATACATTATGTTACAAGGTAAGTAATCAATGTTATATTTTACTTTGTATCTATTTTTAAAATTGGTTAAGATTGAATTCCGTACATATAATTTGGAACATCAGACTTATTGGTGCGAATGAGGATACCACAGTAGCTTCAAAAAATAGTAATAAGGTTAATAGTTCCGTCTAGCAATAATATTATTTATATTATATCAACATATATGTAGTGTGAGGTGAAGAGCACCTTTCTTATAATAATGAATCCATAATCTATTGACCTTTCCCGTGACCCCATGACATCGAAGATAACTAATTTATCCATTTATAATTCCGTAACTTTTCAGGCGAAAAGACTCAAGTTCTGAAAGTATTAGTAGAGAAAATGGATTTAGCGGGGGATAATGTTTTGTTAAGACACGGCACAGTTCGGAAAACATACACAGATGGCGCAGACAAGTAATATTGGTTATATACACTATATAATGTTAGCATAAGAATTAAACTTCTATAATAGGGTATTGATGTTTTAATAGATTACGTGATAAAAATAACGATCAACTTCGTGTACCAAGCGGGGATCCTGTTGTTGCTAGAAAAATACAAATTAAACTCCACAATCTAATGCTGGGACAAACGCCGGAAAAGTATGCAGCGCTCATGGATGGTAAGAAGCTTTTAATATGGTAAGCATCCAAAAACATTCGCTATCAAGTTTGATTAACCTTGCACTGTTTTGCAGACGTTATTGAAGACGCTACGACGTACTTGGCAGTTCATCTCTTGCAACCACGTAAGATCTAACGACTACATTTACTCGTACATAAATTAAACGTCAAGTTTGTCTTGCAATTCTTCAATTTATTTGTACTATTTATTAATAGAGTTCATCCAAGTCTGCAAATGTATGAAGAACGTATTCGTCCAATGCGAGTTATGGTGTGACGAGATTCTGCGACGTGTCGCACGGCCTTGCTGCACTTGCTCACGACACGTGTCTGCACAAGCTCTACAAGATTTAGCTCCTGCCCAACGAATACAGATCAGCTCTAGTTCATCTAGAGCATTCGCACCTGGTATCGAAATATCGCTGACTACGTGTGCTTCGAAAACAGCTCGAACCTGTATCAGGCGTGGAGAAAAACCGCCAGAATGTCCCGCAGCTAAACGCACAGAGGGTTGCGATAATGAGCCGACAACATCCTACCTCCTTTATTCCACTATATGTGATCAACAAGCCTCTCATAGTCGCAGTTCTTCACTGTACTCTCCAGAGAGTACTCCTGACTTACCAACTACATCACGCGCTCCAGAAAGATGTAGGGAGTCGGAAAATTTATCATCTTTTCAATCTTTGTTATTTGACATATATGAACATACAGAGCACGCGCCGACGTGCACTTATAAAACCATGGATCCAGCTGAGCCAGAACATGAAAAACAGGACGCATCAGACGGATCAGCAGAAATGTACTTCACTCCAATGACTACCTCTACTGAACAGTCATGCGATTCTCATTCTCCATTTTGGCGATCTCCAACAACCATGTATGCAAAGGTGTTGCCTCGCAAAAAATCTCCTTGCAATAAATCGTTTTCGAAAACATCATCTCCCACTCCAGGGATTACCAGCTTCAGTTCTCGTAAGTTTCTAATGAATTTTAAGCTTATTATTCATTGAGCGTATGTTTCATCTCATTGCTATAACTTACAAGCCTAAGTGTCAATCTTTCAGTATTTTTTTAACGTGGACATTTTTTTATCATTAAACAATTCTCGCGATTCTTCAGAAAAATATATCTGTATTAATAGGTACGCCTATCGTGACCACTGATCAAATGGCTGACTGGCATGCAATGATGGTAAGTTTAATGTGGAACGTCCAAGCATGGCGCGACTGGATACAAGATTGTATGGATCGTGCTCTTTCTTACAGATATGAACCAAACATCTCACCAAGTTAGTATGAAACTTTGTTTTCCTTTAATAAATATAAAAAAAGATCTCCACCATTTCTCAGTGTTTTTCCTTATTTATGAGTTAAGAGATGATTATAGATGATGATAGATAAATAATGAACTTTAAAAGAAAATGTAAGATGTTGGTGTTAATTTTAATGACGTTTTAGTGGAATCTGAAGAAAAGTGGGCAAAGTTGCGCAACAGAATTTTCAATGAAGCTTTTCAATGGCGTCAATATAACAGCTTCAGTCGACAACTAACACTGCGCCTTGCTTCCAGATATGAAGACAAACAAGTAATTATGTAAAACTTTTGGTTAACCACGACTTGTGATCAACGTTGTGAAATGTTTTTGATAGTACTGAATGCAATTAAGTTTAATTGGTTACGTTACGCAGCCAGTCACACACAACCTCAGCTGTAATTCTGTTACTCTTTGAAAAAATAGTTCCCAACTAGTTATTGTTACACGATAAAACTGATATTCATACTAGTTCCCAACGGCTTACATCCCAAAGATAGTGTGATACGATGAGAAAAAGAGCACCGCAGGAGAACCTTGGGGAAGGTCTATAGCCAAAAGTTAGGCGTCGTAAGTGATAATAGCTAATAATTATTACTTCTCTAGATCGTATCCCCGACACGAGCTACAGTGAAGACGGCTATATACAGGGATTGTCAGTCAGAGATGATAGATATTATACACATGTTCTACAGATGGACACATTGGCTGAACACTGTGGTGAGTTTAAATATAAAATGTTCCTTTTAAATGGTCGCAATTTTTTTAATAAATTAATACCACGGCATGTGTTTTAATAAATTAAAAGATATCCCAACAGCAAAATTTACACAGCATGTATGAAATCGGTAGTGCAGAACGTTAATAAAGTTCTAATAATATCTTGTAGGCAAAAGAGATAGTTTGATTAAAATTGCAGTTAATTAGGAAATAAAATATCCCTCATTTTTAAGTTTAGTAGCTTTGCTCGCAATATTTTTCAGTGTGATTTCCCGATACAACAAAAACCCATTTGTTTATTTATGCGGAAAGTTAAACCTACAAGAAAACAGTTATTACACTATGGTTAGATCAACAGGTGTTTTTATTTCCCAGGTAAAAGAAACCGATTCGCTTCAACAAGTGACTGGCTCGGATACTCCCTTACATGTCATGTAAGAAATACTGTTTTTTCTTTACAAACTAACACTCATTTAACTACGATACAAAAACAAAAAAAATGTAAAAAAATAAAAGATTTCATGTAATTTTTGGTATATCTTTATCTTAGTGGTTTATTTCTATCTCATAATCAAATCAGTCAACAATAGTATACCTACCACTCAATAAGGAAACCATTGCCAGTAGTTAATTTCCCCTTTGCATTTTTTTTTTTCAAAATACAGGCGATGGAATTATTTTAAAAGGAAAATTGAAGAATACGCTGAAGATTGGAACAAATACAAAACACACTTGAACATCTGTTGGGAGCACAAGTATCAAACGCTTATTTCAGGTAATCGTCATGCCAACACATTTATCTTTGCCAATTAGTTAGTAAATATAATAAGCTATTATATACAATAAGCCTCTTATACTAAGTTTTAGACAAGAACCAAGTAAAAGAGCTAGCTAGTTCAGATAGGCTCGTAGCTTCTGAACTGCAACAGAACATGTTGCCTTAGATATAAATAAAATACACAGATACATATTTAAATAAAAAACACCGGCCAAATCCGTAAAAAAATGTAATGTTACTAAAAATTTAAGGTTTTTCTTTATATATATGCTATAAAATATTGCTTCATGCCAAATTTCAAGATTCTAGGTCGACTGGAGGTACCCTTTAGGTATTGATTCCCTTGCGAGTAGTAGTAGTAGTATGCGGCTTAAATTGTTGTTTCTTTTGATTGCGTTGACATAGAAGTTTGATTTTGTTACACCGTAAAGGCAAATAATAATACACCGGAGTATTTCATATGAATTTCAATTTAATACCTCTACGCGTTCATGAGGTATTCCTCATGAACGTGTTACTAATATACTATACTACTACTAATATAACATACTCATAGGTTACTAAGTTTAAAATTATTAAAAATATTTTGATTATATGATGTAACTGAAAATTTACGGTTTTCGCAATTTTTCCTTTATCTGTGCAATAAGACGTTGCTTAGTTGCTTTTAAGATTCTGAGTTCACGAGAAATACCCTGCAGGTTATGATTCCCTTGCGAGTGTCGAAAATTTGCGTAACTTTTCGTAAATTTACGGCGTAAACGGCTGTTTCTTTTGATTGCGTTGGCTTAGAAGTATTTTTTCACAGCTTCAAGGGACAGTAGTCCTGAGTATTTGATAAAAAATCAGCTTGTTGCCTCCACGCATTCCCGAGAAAAAGGGTCTTGACAGACAAACAGACGGACGGACGAACGGACAACAAAGTGATCCTATAAGGGTTCCGTTTTTTCCTTTTGAGGTACGAAACCCTAAAAGTAAATAAAAACTTAAAATTAGTTTATTGAAATGCACTTAAAATAAGTTACTTAGGTACTTACTTACTACTTAGAACGTCTTTAACTGACAAGAAGAAACGAAATATCCAATACTTTACATCGTCACTATACCATATATACTTGCATTATTTATATATAGTTAAATTTACTTGCCTTTTTATATAAATATATACTAACTATAAGGATATCTGGATAATGAATTTAAAACAAGTATTATCCTGTTATCACATGCTGTTGCTCAAAAGTAGCCATGATCATACATACCCTCAATTTGGTAATCTGAAACTCGTTCTTTGACCTTACACTAAAATATTGTAACTAATTAAGTATCTTATATTTAGGTATTAAGTAGACTTAATAGTAGTAATAATGGTTCAAATAAGAAGTTCGAATGTTATTTCTAATATCGATAGTTTAGAACAAGACTTGTGACAAACATTTATTTTAGATCCACATGATAAAGGAATCATTGATATATTGCCTCATGTCCTAAACAGTATGTTATAATGTCCACCTCTGCGGTAACCTATCACTGGTAATAAAAATATAAACAACAAGTAGGCTTGGGACCTATATACAATTAAGGTAAATTCAGTATCTTCTTAATGTTCACAATTTCATTGTCACATCTGTGTTGAGTTATTTCATCCAACAACTCTGCAAAAAAGAAATTGGACGCTTTTCACGAATAGAATGGCTGCCGTCGTGGAACCAACCCGGGCCGGTGTGGGTGGTGAGTGCGTGCGGCGCTGTTCCGAGCGGCGCGGTGGCCGCTGGCCTCTGCGATGGCGAAGTCATCTGGGTCGCGAGGACTACGCACAAGTATAATTTTAATTAATGCCTACATATGTCCTCGTAGATTGCCCCGTACAGATAAACTCTTATTGTTTTGCCCTAAAGTTAGCACTTACCTAAAGTAACCTAGGTAAGTACTCACCTTTAAATAGAATTTTGTAATCCCAAAATTGCATTTATAAAAGAGGCCGAGTGGATATATTTAATCTGAAACTAAAAAAGTTTAAAACTCAACTTTTAAAAATACTTAGTTGTCATATTGCATTTATTATAGTTTCCTATATATGTATAACGTAAATGAGTATATTTTTAAGTTTTAAGATTGTTATCTAACTTATATAATAGATTGTTTATGTTTAATGCATGCCGTGGCAGCCTATATCTAAGGCAGCACTATTTCTAGTGGTATTTTGTATGTATCTCATTTGTCATTATCTTTGTGTATGCTTTGTTGGTTGTCCCTAAATAAATGAAAAAAAAATGAAAAAAAATATATATAATATGTACATTTTAGTGCCATAGTGACACTGCTAATTGGTTGTGGTTAAAGCCCATTCAAGTGTTTTTGGCATTTGTAAGAGCTTGAAATTTTTTATGTTATGCGTTGTGGCAAAAGAGACTTTTCATTCGCACGTGTAGATGTTACTTTTATTGAACTCTTACGTTGACTAAACGCAAACGTTAATTTGATGCGAGTCAAATTGTTATTGCAATCACAAGATGTTAAATATTCTTTTATAAAACCGTTATTCAGTTTAACATACCTGCATTAACAAGAAATTATGAGGTTATAAAATGACGTAGTAAGGTTTGATATTTGTTACTGTTGATAGGTAATGGCTGTAAGAGATAGACCTGCTTGGGTTTAAATGAAAGCCAGGCAACGTTTGTAATCCGTCATTTAACCGAAATATCTTAGCAACAACACTAAAATGGCGCAGTCTGTAACTCTACTTTAGTTATTTAAAACGATTGTTAAGTATTATGTGTCTTCCTCTCTCTGCCAACAGCCGCGGTCAAACGTTGCATCGTGATGCTAAGTATCGTTGCGGTATCGCATAGCACCGTATCGCTATTTTAACCGTATCTGCCGACGTTCTGTTAGCTAGCGCTTGTTTTATATCCCATTATCATCATCGCATTACTTTTTCTCTTTAAGCTTGTGATAAAATAGGTCAAAAATAATCCTTGTAATATTGTATGTACATTCAATACTTAGGTAATACATGATATAACTTACAACAATAACAAAAATTTACATTGTAGAACTGTTATCTATTTATCATACCTACCTTACCAATTATACTATTATCCTTTTTTTTAATTACAACTATACATAGGTGTATACTTACAAAAAGCAAAATAATCTTTCACGATAAATACCCTATATGTCTCAGTATGTAAATAAATGTCTGTTGCTGCTACTGACTTTTGTTATAAATCTTTGTAGACAGTAGGTACAGAACGTATCCGTATCTCAATGAAAATACAATCCACAATTATTACATTCATATTATTTAACCCACCTTACCCAAAACATAATGTAGAAGCTACGGAACTGTTTCATGTACCTACACTGTTTTTGAGCAGAAGCCACGTACTGCCCGCAGCTCTGTGCCCCTCCAAGCACTGCTGTCTAGTATTTGCTGATAGTTCTGTGCATCACTATACCAAATACCAGGTGAGTTCCATTTATATTTGATTATGACTTAACAAGTAGATATGTATCACGCTTTTATTTATACGAATCACGATCATAAGAACAGTTTAATAGAAATTATATTTAAAAAACTTTTTCGTTGGACAAAATAACACAACAGCTGGAACATCAACTTGCCACGTAGCCTTCGTGTTTCAGGTTCCTCGTGTTAACTAGAAATAATACTGTATATTAAACACGTGTTTAAAATATTCACCTCAAATCGGGTTTCAATTCCAATTCTGGCAAGACAGGAACATTAACCGCTAGGCTACGAAGTTATTAACCGTTCGTTAATTAGCACTATCCACGCAGGTTGCGAAGCGTCAATTCTTATATTCATTTTGTCAATATGTGTTTTCCTATATATGTAAGTATAACCTAAATAAATAAAACGGTCTATCCTAAAAGATTGAATGATAGACAGACAACGAACACAATTGAATTGAATGTGTTTATAAACACTCGCTAAGAGAGGAGTAATCCTTTCTTTAGCTGAATTTGAGCTAAAGCTTGGAAAGTTTGTATGATAAGCCTGAAATCGAATATGTATTAGGATGGGTAAAATAACCGACTGCTCGGGGGCCTGGTGTTCTAGGTATACGATCGCTGACCCTGAAGTCACGGGTTTATTAGGCAGTGCTATTGGAGTTTTCTGTCAGAAAATTCCCAGTAGCACCATAACATCGGGCATTATGCCTAAAAGACCAATACCTAGGCCTCTTCTTAAGCAAGATTCAACAACAAGATGGCTAAATGGCTGGGGTGTTGATATATCTAAGAGTAATATAAACTAGAACACAATTTGACCGATCACTATGAAAAATGGCACATAGTGTGTTTTTTATGAAGAAGGATTTTTATATTCATTTTGTTGTAAACTTGCCAATAGCCATGAGGCTGTAAGATTTCAGCTACCGTTGAAATTTTTTATTAAATGGATTTAAGACCAGAAATTTTTTATAGGCAAACTTTTTTGCATCTATGTATATCATTCAATCGTTCTCCATGACAATCAATTTTCATAGGTATTTCAGCATGGAGAATATTTTTAACTTATAAAGTTCGTTGTAACTCACCACAAACACGAGCAGGACAAAGCCTTTCGGGTTTTAACCAATATTATTAAAAAAAACGCGAGAATTTAAAACAAATTAACTATAGATTTATTAAATTATCAAAATAGTAATTATTTATCATTGGTATCTTCTTTATATCAGGTGATGTGTAACGCTGAAGTATCTTGGAAGCCATGGAAGGCGGGTAATGTGAGCTCGGAAGCAGTAAAAGTAGCGCCCGGAGTGCACATCGGTAGGATTCACTACCGTGACTCTCACCTCCTTGGCGCGGTACAAGCGCCTTACTATCGCTGCCAGGTGGTCATGTTTGATAGGCCGTTTGCCTTCAATTGCTATGAACTCCTCGTCCTCGAAGGCGGCAATCGATGACAAAACATTTACTGGTGATACAAAATTTAAGTGGAGAACGTGTTACGCTTTTGAAATTGTACGTGAGCCAGAAGGGCTGGAAACTTTAGTTTCGGAAAATATATGATGGAAACGTCTGATAGACTTATTTGATTATTGCCATAAATGTAATTGGCACTTCCGAAGTATTAGTAAAATTTTTAGGCGTTTGTGATCGAAGTTTGTATAATTGTTTTATTTGCTCTTGTTTTCTTTTTTATGGTCTTGTTCCATATATTTTTATATTGTGATTTTTTAAATAAATATTTTCTAATAAATTTGATATTATATTTTAATCAAATGTTTGTTAAACATTTTACTCCATATTGCCTTTTATAATAACAAAATCTCCATTCTCTTCTTTGGGTTCTATTACTTCAACTTTCTCGATAACTCCTTTAGCTCCGACAAGTCTCACGACATCACCGGTTTTGAAAACATCAGTTGCATGTGCTGCTCCCACTATGCACGGCAACCCATATTCTCTTGCTACCACGGCTCCTAAAAGAGAACTACGAATAAGGTAAACCTGTGATTATTACCTCTTTTTATCTCTCCTCTATTCTTAGCAGTTTGGCATAAGAGTCATAACTATTTAATATTTTGAAAACTATTAAGACATTATCTACAATACTTAAAAATAACACTGAGTATATTTACTTATTTACACAATTCATACCTACCCTAAATGACAAAAGAATGCGCCATTATGGGTTCCTGGCGTATGACCTATTACAGATTATGTATTGTATTGAAAGTTAATATTGCTTTGAATCATGTCAATGTTATATATCATGCGTGAGCACTACTAGTATCAAAACGCCCACTGTACCTACTCATTTACCTTCAAATTTCAAGTGATATAAGAATAATCATTTTTCAATAGAAAGTGAGATATCACACACCGAAATGAAACCGTTGAACTAATTAAATAGTAGATGTATGTTTGTAGCGACCATTAGTCATCCTGTGAAGACGCTTCCTGTTAAGGAATCGAAACGTCGTGATTAAATTTATAAAATAATAATATACACACGTTTAATCCGGTTAAGATGGTTTTATTTCAATGTATCAAATATAATATTCAAAAGTGTAATTTTTATAGGAGAGGAGATTTTTTACATTGCAAAACTATTTTGTATGCCGGAAACAACCTGACCTAAATAACCTAAACTAAGACATTAAAAACAAACCATGTGAAATGAGCCCGCCAAGTTCGGTAACGATGCCGGTGAGTAGTGGAAAATATGGGGACCAGCCAATATCAGTCGCGTGGGTAATCAATATGTCTCCTTGCTGCAGCTGAGATATCTAAAAATAAATATTTGTTATTCATATCACTAAAAAGGTCAAATTACCAACTAGACCTGTACTAATCACTAAATCTATCAATCACACAAAGTTAAATGTGACTGAGTGACTTGGCCCTGGGGTGTTACAGAATAAAAGTTTGATAAAATTATTTGAAAGGCTGAAACTTTTGGCTGATTTTGGCAATCCAAGAATTGAGAAACAATTAAAAAAAAGGTCTCCAACAACTTATGCTGAATCTAAGGCTTAGTTGTTTGAAGGATTAAAGACATTTTTGCTAGAAAAAATCTCTTTCGTTTAAAAAGAAATGTTCCATTTAATACTTGGGTGAGCTAATTATTCACATACCGTACACCACTATTGTGGAATAAATGCACAAATTGAAAATATCGAATGATAAAACCGCAGCTGTGTGGATTACATTGCGATAACATCGGCTGATGAAAACGGACCTATGTCACAATATATGTATAGCTTAAACAGTACCGTAACTAAGCTTATTTCGTTAGAGGTGGCACTGTTATTTTTTTGTAAAATTTTAGTAATATTTTTCTAAAAAAGGTGTTTAGGTTCTAAAATGAACAAATAATTTATCATAAATTATTATAATAGAAAAATACTAGAAAAAGTCGACTCGGGTCACAAGTGAATTCTCAGGCGGGAATCGAACCCGCAACCTTTGGAAATCCGGTCCAATGCTCTCCCAATTGAGCTACCGAGCCTTGCGAACACTCGTCGAAATTTTTTTTTAGTACCTTTCTGATTTTACGCTGTAGGCCAGCGTTGTTTCATCAATGAGAGGAACATCCTCTCGTATTCGAAAGAAACATTTTTACAAATGTTTGGTCAATCGATTAAGATGAAACAGCCATTTTAGTTTTATAATTTTTATATATTTTATGCATTTTGAATGCGATCTTATAAGATAAATTATTATAATAGAAAAATACTAGAAAAAATCGACTCGGGTCACAAGTGAATTCTTAGGCGGGAATCGAACCAGCAACCTTTGGAAATCCGGTCCCATGCTCTCCCAATTGAGCAACCGAGCCTTGCGAACACTCGTCGAAATTTTCTAGTACCTTCCTGATTTTACGCTGTAGGCCAAATTAGGATTCCAAAGGTTTTCCAAAGGTCTGGATTTCCAAAGGTCTGGATTTCCAAAGGTTGCGGGTTCGATTCCCGCCTGAGAATTCAGTTGTGACCCGAGTCGATTTTTTCTAGTATTTTTCTATTATAATAATTTATCTTATAAGATCGCATTGAAAATGCATAAAATATATAAAAATATTAAAAAAAAAATATCAATCAACTAGTCTATACCTACATCTAAACTAATATTATAAAGAGGAAAGATTTGTTTGTTTTCATTGAATAGGCACTGAAACTACTGGCGCGATTTGAAAAATTCTTTCACATTTGGAATTCTACATTATCCCTGATGAACATAAGCTATGAAATATTCAAATTAGTTAAGGATCCGTATGAAAACCTTGATTGTTTTTTTGTATTGAATAGGCTCCTAAACTACGGGACCGATTTGAAAAATTGTTTTAACATATAGAATTCTACATTATATTTAACATAGACGCTAGAATATTTTCATAAAGTTAGGGATTCGTATGAAAACTTCGAGCATGTAACCAAACGTGAGAAAATATACCAAAAAAAATCTAATAACATATTATATAATTAACAATAAAGTGATGTACTAGAGTTTTAAAGAGGACATCAATATCGACAAAAAAGTCTGCGATACCATATACATACTGTTACAATTATGTCATAATAAGGACAATTTAATTGTAGCCACCATTATCACTGGCCAGCTAGTCTACTAGCTCATATGCAGAGGATATCTAAGATCCCTAGTGATCTGTCAATTACATTTAAATGGTTTCAGTTTCCGGTAAAAATAACTTTAGCGTTAACTAATAACAAATCCCATGGCCAAACCTTTAAATTAATAGGGATCGACCTAAGAAAAGAACGTTTTACTCATGTGCCACTGCACGTTGGCCTATCGCAGGTCGGAGCTCCTGAAGAACAATTTATTTAAACAACGTCAAATATCGTATACAGGGAAGTTCTGCCCAATAGATTTAATGGCTTATGTTTTGTAGAAACATTTGAAATAAAAATTAATTCATCGAATATTGAAAAATAACAAAAAAAACATTAAAACAACAATATCAGAACTTTATTTATAATGTAATCTTTTTTAGTAGGCCCCGATGCAAAAATGAAGGTGTATGTGTGTGTATGCTAAAATCTAGTATATTTGTTAAATATCCGTGCGAAGCCGGGGCGAGCCGCTAGTTCATAAATAAAAAAGAGTATTTAAAAAATCATTAACATTTTAAGAAGATTTTATTCTTCTTTATTACAAATTGGTGAAAAATACTTTCGTCTGCTGCTAATTCCCGTTTTAAATACTTTTAATTATTAAATTTTATAGCGTAAAATGACCTCATTTAAATGAATAGCAACATACATAAACAAACGTGACCACTCGTTACGACTCGGCACCCCGACTGACACCACTGCGACGTTTACGTGGAGGTCTTGTTGAGGCGTGAGTCTGTGTTAGTGCGTTTGTTTCGCTATATATTTTCTATAATGTGGAGCCTTAAACTGCACCAGCTCCATCTAACACTGACCTCTGACAAATCTTTGACGACGCACGCCCTCCCGACGACGTCCCCGCTGCAGGCGGATGTCGCCTCGATGCGCGCGTCGCCCACCGTCACCCGCGGCCCACCCACCTCCAGCGGCTGCACCCAGCCCGTGTTCAGTTCCGAGAACTTCAGTTTACACCAGCTAGGGTAGCAATGCCGTCGCTGAATAACCCTATTAATACAACAATGGTCTTATAATATACTAACGTATTGTTAAATACTTCAGTAGTAGTAGAACAATACCTAAGGTCAGTTTTGGGGAATATATTATGGGTGTTTACATGTTTACTACCTTAAAATTCTTCATTGCCTAGCCCCATCCTAGTAACTCAGTTATCTAGGTATTATAATATATACAACGTGTTACAAATAACCCCGCAAAAAAAAATGATCAAAGCGAAAAATATTATCAACCCTAGTAAGCTGTCACTGCATAGAACTGAAGTTATCATAGAATATTTAACAGAGTATACGTCAATAAGACCGACGATGGTGCGAAATGCCACACAAGCCATATCCCGGCGAGCGAGATAGTGCATTGAGCAAGGTGAGCCGTTTCTATAAATTTGCTGTTTGTTAAGAAAAAGTAAGTGTTAGTTTAGGTCGAAAGAGACCTAACATAAAGTACCTATGTCAGTTAATATTTTCTTTGACTTGCAATATCGATCTGAGCGGCTTATTCCGCGGATATTAGGTTAAAATGTACATAAACCTTATGTGTTATTTACTCTTTGGAAATAGGGTTGGCACATAGATGAAACAATTTTTTTTTATTAATTTTGGCGGTAAGTCATACTGCGATACAACGGTTTTCAAATATTGTAAATTGACTCTTTATAAGGGACCATTTAACCGCGTTTCCGCTTTACGGGTATTTTTGCAACAGCTTGTATATACATCACTTATAAAAATCAGTCCAAAAGACGTCAATTTTAACTGCCTTCAGTTTTATATGGTACACAGCAATATTGTAACTAAGTCTCATTGCTAAGGCTTCAATCCCATTGCCATATACAGCAGGACTAGAGTCACTGATCACAAGCTATCAAGGTTGAAGTCGTGAATCTAGAGTAATACCCAAAAATGTTCTATTTTTCTCCAAGTTATTCTCATTATAAGATGTAAGTGAGGTTGACAATAAAAATTTGTTTCGTATTGAATTCCCTTCATTTACGTTAACTATCGACGTCGTCGAGACAATAAAATTTTCGTTCTTAACCTTAAAATTTGAAACTTCTCGTATCGCTAGCATTCATTAGTAGCTCTGCATGACAGCTCATACTCGCTACTCTGTATTCGTCATTGGAAGATGCCGGCCCAGTGTAACACATTTAATTTTTAATATTATTATAAGATTCTTATCACGAAGCTAAATAGCAAATAAAAATTAATTGTGTTTTCACAATAAATTTTTATTTGCTATCTTTGTCGTGATAAGAATCCTCTCCACTTTTAATTATATTGGCACTTACTTTCTTAATAAAGCAGGATCCCGTGTTTCCACATACTTCGTCAATTCGGAAATATTGAAGAAGAACACCAGTTCATGATCAGGTAAGTACCATTGGCGCACTAAAAGTTTCCCGAGTTCTATAGCGGCCAATCTCAATTTGTGGACACCGAGTATAAGGTGGCCTTTGGTGCTCTCTCTGTAGCGAACTGTGCGGCGGCATAGAGGCAACAGCCATAAAAGTATTTTCCTTAGTGAAAAAAATAGTAAAGTGTAGTTCATTTCGATCATTCAAAAATAAACAATAATTTCTTGTATTTTTACCGTATATAGTAGTTTTCAAAATTTGATTTTGCTTAAAGCTGGCAAAACATTACATAAGCTGTACCTTATTGTAAGAGATACTAAATAATGAATGGAATTTATAAATTAAAAAAATAATAAATATATTTGTTACAATCACATTCATTATCCTAGCCCAAAATAAGAACTATAAGGTTTGTGTTATGGATGCTAGGGTAACGGATAGGCATACGTATATGATACAGAAATTTGTTATATTTGTAGAGGCCAGCGGCCTGAGGCCTTAGTGCGAGTCCACACATTCGACACTTGTTATCCTCAAGTGCGTTACGGATTTCTATGAAGATTCGTAGTTCCTGATGGTTATCGCTAGGAGCGCTCATACAAAAATCCATAGTAATATTTTACGCAGACGATATCGAGTATCGAAGCGTAAACTCACACTAAGACCTCTGGCCGCTGGCGCGGCGTCGTAAACGGATGGCGTTTAGGGCCCGCGCCGCCCGCCCCGCACGCTGGCGTCCAATCCGCAGCCTTAGAATTAATGTTACATGGGCCCAATAAGAAACTGTCGTTATTCAATAACGTAAAACTATAAATTAACGATATATATTATATTATTTATTGACATTCCTTACCTAGTAATGTTCTTTTTAGGAACACTTAGAGAGTTTATGATTTCAGTATCACTCCTCGTGACTGGAGCTTCTTTCTTAGACACTCTCAAACTTTGTAATACTTTCATTAATTCTTCTGGGACTAAGGCCCATGGTTTAGTATACATGTCAAACTAAAAGAAAATTGTGAATGTATAGTTTTACGCAAAAAGCTACACGAAAAGAATGAACACATTAAAAAAACTACCTCCATAATAGCTCTGTGACCGTGTTGTTCCAAGAATACACACACATCCAGATGTATATGAGGAAGTTTTTTTTGTAGCCAGTACATAGCATTCTTGGGGTCCTGCTTGCGGAATTCTTCAACCTTTCCAGACTCTTCAATCTGTTGTGTTAACCTTGTTAGACCCTGAGGTACCTCAGCGGATAGAACATCACCGGAATTGAGCATTGCACAAATATCATTACAGTGTTCTGACGTGAACTCTGCAAAATTGACAAAAAGTTACAACTAATATAAGTTTATGACTTAAAGTCATCATTATTAATTGTTACGTAGGGAAAAATTATTGGAGCGGAGCGAAGCGAAGCTCTTATGGATTAGCTTCAATGGCGCAATGTCTGTTACGCCATAACTCCACGAGTTCTTAACCGATTTTAATATTTTTTGTGTGGAATCGAATTAACAGGTTTAGGACCAGATTGTGACGGAGCCCGAATTTTGAAATTCGCGAAAAATTCCCATCGAAAAAATTTTTTTTTTTCCTTTTTTTAGGTATTACGCTCCGCTCCAATATATGGTGCTAGCGTAGCTTTATGCTTAGCGACAGCTTTGCCTAGTATACTGAATGTTCCATTTAAAATCTGTAATAAACTTAGCATAACATTAATGCGCTTAACAACAACATCGTTTTTGCAATTGGAATATTTAACAAAATACCCGCTGCTTAGCTCGCGTTAATGTAGACTACCATATAAAAGTTATATTTCTACCCCTAGGGAGTACTATGTTTTTCTCGATAAAAGGTACCCTATGTACTTTTCTGTACCCATGGAAAAGTGTATGCATTTCATGATTATCGATTGAGTAGTTAACACATGAAAGTGTAAGAAACAAACTCAAACTTAGCAAAAACAATATTCTATTCGAAATGGCCACCTTTGGCTTTTATACAGGCCTTTAATCTGTCTAGTCACGGGTCTATGGATTTACGCAGTTTCCATGAAAAATTTCGCCACTGCTTGCTCCAGAGATTTTTTAAGAGACTCGATGTCGCCGTGTCGTTAACACCAGGCCATGTCCTCTAAAACTGACCAAATTTGTAGTCTTAAGGGTTGAGATGAGGGTTGGGCTAGATGAGGGCCAGTCTGCAGCTCTTATAAAGTCCGGAACGTTGGTTTCAAACCAGGCTTGGGTAGTTCGTGCCTTGTGACCAGATGCAGAGTTCTGCTGAAAAGTCCACGGTACATTTTTAAAAAGTGTATTGCTGTGAGGTTTCTCGACACGATCCAAGCCTGTCTCTTGATACACTTTGGCTAAAGTTTTCACTCCTTTTTTCACAAAAATGTAGCTTTGTGACGCCTTGATAAGACACGCTCCTCCAAATCATCACTGACGCAGGATGATGACCACGTTGTACCTTTCTGACCACTTGAGCAGTTTCTTTAGAACTGTGAGCGTTCACTTTATCATTTTGTTTATTGTAGTGCTCTTCAATCATCTTTCGTCGGTAAAAAGGATACTGCTGTGCCTTCCACCTGCGTATCGTGACGTAAAGTGGGTTTATTACTCTTTCTTACATAAATTAATGTCGTCCCTTATTTTAGAAAGAACTTTTGTCAGACAATATTGTTTGCAGATGATACCAGTTTGGTTTTATAAGTGATAGTAGAAATATTTGCAATTAGTGGTTTTTTTTTTGAGCAAAAATATTTATTAATTATTTTTTCTAATTATTCCCAACTTCTGTTAGGACTATCAAACTAGGAAATTAACTACATTATTATAACTTTGATTCACAAAAGCCAGATTTTAAAACGTTGCCAGTTTGCCTTTTATGAGAAGATGTATTTCGCAAATCGCCACTCTCCTTTTCTCATTTTCGTCTGATTTTTTGTCACCTGGTTCCCCACCCCCAACAAAACTGTCTGGAAATAAACTAGGTGCCTCTAGATCGAGAACTGCGATAAAATAACAATATCAAATAAGCAGCGGTACTCACCTTTGGCGCCTTCAAGCAACACGGACATGGCGATGAAGTGGCTGCAAGTGCTGGCAACGCTGGTAACGGAGTGGTTTACTGAAACACGGTGCATAACTTCCTGAACAGACCGTAACTGGTCCAAGATATCACGCGGCTCTTCTGTCTCTGTTTTCATGTTCATTTCTTTTACTGTTTTTATTGTATCATTCATACAACGCTTTGATGCAATTAACATCTGAAAATATATTTCAAATAATATTTAATATGGTATAATACTTTAGTGTTCATATATTATTGGATCAGACTGTACGTGGTAATGTATTTTTTATTTATTTATTAATTTAGAAAACGAACAGCTTACATAAATTGAATACATACAAAAGGTACTTATCAATAGTGGGCTAATTATAGGTTAATTAGTACAAAGTTGTGATTAATATTAAAAAATAAAAATTATTACAATGTGCGTAGTTACAATGAAAAAAGAAAAATAATACAAGAAAAAAACATATATACTCTTATTTTGTAATTACTAGCGACCCGAGTACATATCTCATCTTTTTTATGTTAAAAACTGCACGGTATTTTATTAATATTAATATTTCCCTCAATATACTCTTAGCAGTTGCAATAAAATCAAAATGTAAATCGAAGGGAAAAAAACACAATGTAACAGACAAAACAAATATTGCTAAATAAGGCCGGTCTCGTGTTCAAGTGGCTTGGATACCGGTTCCCATGACAACGCCACTCCGGGGTCGAGAGTTCGTTCCCTGGCTGGGTCAATGCAGAAACCAAACTTTCCACATTGGCTTGAGTGATGTGGTATATATTAAGTATTGTGTGCTACAGGTACCTTAATAACGAACATTAATCTGACGAACTTGTCGGTCCATTTGGACGGATGGCGACGGACGGCGGTGCGTATGATCTCATCGTCGGCGACCTTATGCCCGTGCACCGCCATTTCCGCAATGCGAATATTTACGTCCACTTCGGGTGGCATCATGCGGTACATCATCTGGATACGATCAATACAAATACACTGTTAATCAGCGCAAACCAAGAACAGCAACAGCGGCAAAGAATAAAAAGCCAATAGTAAATAAAATATTTTTTAGATTATCAAATTATCTTCTGCTATACTTACTCTCATCTTTCGCTAAAATATGAAATCAGAAATCGTTTGCTTGCTGCTTGCGACGACCGCTTGGTGCAATGGTAGCGATCCTGCCTTTCGCACGGATGGTCCTGGGTTCGAATCTCGGAAGAGGCAGATGTTTCTATGATGAATACGAGCATTTGTACCTGAGTCATGGATGTTAATATATATTTATATGAATATTATTTATTTATGTATGATATATGTATGTCTGTCAGTTACCCTAGTATCCATAATACAAGCCTTAAAGTACTTACTTTGGGCTAGGTTAATTGGTGTGAATGTAAGAAGTATTTATTATTTATCCGGAACCAATATTGTGTGAGGAAGTGGCTATAAGATTGACACATTATTTTACGGCATTTGGTACCTACTACTGAAAAGTATAATTTGTTAAGACAAAGTGAAGAGTGAAAGTGTATTGACGATAAAACTTATTTCCTGAGAAGGCTAGTTATAAATGCTATTAATAAATAATCATGATTTCATTGGAGTCGTAAAAATGCGCCTTCATTGTCATATGAACTTAAATAAATACCGTATTGACGACCGTTTGATGCAACAGTAGCGATCCTGCCTTTCGCACCAACGGTCCTGGGTTCGAATCTGGAATTCTGGGAGGGGCAGATGTTTTTTTTTTATGAATACGAGCATTTATACCTGAGTCATGGGTATTAATAAATATTTCTTTTTTATAGCTGTAGTAAAAAGTACTGTTGCACTCGAGAGAAAATATGATAGCGTTTGATTTTAAAGCCCTCTTATTTTCCGTCGGTATTCTGTCATTTTCTTCCCCCGGTGAATAAAGTATTATTATATAGGGTTGACTATTTAAAAAGTCTCTGTTTAAATGTCTTAAGTAGACATTAAGGCATTCACAAATAAGTACAAAACCCTCTTTATTCGCTAAAACTCTTATTTTAACAGAACTGCTTCCTCCATAGTTGCGGTGTATTAAATTAATGAAGGTCTCGCCGCACAATGCCATTCACGGCAATGTCCGGTCGATTTAATAAAATTCCCTATTTCTAATTAAAGATAACATAACAAAAGTAAAGAAAAGAAATATGATATAACTTTTAATCTTACGTTATACAAAGCTAAAATACACCGGTTATGCGTCACTGCTATGGAGTCTTCATAGTCGCCCAATTTCGAGGGGACAGCTTGATTCAGGCCCTTCTTCAGTGGCTGCAACACCACGTCATACGACAAAGGTGTCAACGGTTTTGGAAATACCTGTAGACCATACATATTTACATTTTCATCTCACCCGGAAGACGCAGGAGGAAAGCCTCTATCTTCTCGCTTGGTAGGCGGTTAGGAAATCGCACTAAAAGACCATAATTTTGAAACGTTTCTGCCTATTTGTGTATACCGATTACCTCCAGTCCATCCTCCTCTATCACTCGCCTTATATGACAACCTTTAGTGAGAGGAGATGGTATTATTCTACTTTGCGGGATATCATGTGACACTCAATATATTTTGGTGATAACATTTAAATTGATTATTTTTTCCCTATTTCTATCCTTTTGTCTATTATAAAAGCTTGGAAAATTTCAAGGATGAATTATAAATATGCTAAAAAATCGTCCAAACAGTTTTATAATCATAGTCGGTTTAAAATTTGAAAAGAAAAATCCAAACAGTTCGATCATCGACATCGGTCTAACAGTTTAAAAAATAAATGTCAATCAGCTCCATCGTCGAAGTTAGTTGAACTATTTGGAAAAATATCGTCTAAATAGTTCGATCATCGGGCTATAGGTACGACAGAATGGAACAAAGGGTTATTTCGGAAAAGTGTTCAATTTTATCATCAATGCTATTGAGACTTCTTTGATGCTTCTAAATATGCTTTCACTCACCTCGCCGCAGTTGCCGAAAGTAGTAAACTCGTCATCAGCCATGATGGGTGTATCAAATTCGTGTAGAAGTTCTTCATTGCTCCACCGCTCCAGGGATGTGATGGGCCGTGCTTGTAGCAGAAAGATGTCATTCTGAACATATACATATTGGATTTCGTCATATGCTATTGAGAAGGTAATGATATAGGATTTATAATACCGATTCAATACCGACAATATTGTACCCGCGTGACCCATTCTCATTAAGGTGTTTGTAATTATAGGGTAATTATAGCTCAGGCCACAGTACGTATCTCATGTCAGACTCACCCAAATCCCATAACATCATAATTTCAGCCCAAACAACCACCACCGGATTTTTTTTCTATAACGCCAATCATCGAGATTGTATATCTTTCCAATTGCTCTAATTCTCATGATCGTGACAATAAATGCAACCCTTTTAACTGCAGTATATTTACCATGTCCTAAATTTTTTTTTACAACAAATCTTATAAATGCCTTATTAAATAATAAGCGACAGTACCTCATTTATAGCCCACTCGATATCCCTGCCAGCGCCCCATAGCAGCTCCTGCGCGACTCCTATATGACTCAGTCTCAAGGCCTCTTCGTCACTAATACAAGCCACTCTCCTCTCCGCTTCTGGTATCTCTTCAGTATGAACGCCCTCTTCGGCTGCAGTCACTCTCTTGGTTTTAGAACCAAGCTCTATCTTAGTGACGGTTAACCGACAGTCTTGAGCTCGTGTCACTATTATTGTGTCTGGCTCTACCGAACCAGAAACTACGCTCTGAAAAGAATAAGATTTTGTTAAACTTCAACTACAGCACTAATAAATTTTTCAATATATTATTTTATTATTGACATTTTCCATAAAAACAAGGCGGTGGGTTTTTATGATCGTACCCATCAGTGTTCATTGTGTTGTGGCAAGGATCGAACGATTGTGTGATAAGATGAATACGAGAATTTGTACCCGTGTCATTGTGGATCCATTACACAAGCCCAACATTGCATAAGTAGGACTAAGATAGTTGATGTGGATGTGAAAAATATTATTATTATTCAAAAGATATTTGAACATGAGCATTAACATGACAAATTACAGAGAAATCTAACTAATAGTAAGACCTCTACAAACTGTAGTTTTGAAAATAAAGTTTTGATTTGATTCAATCTAATACCTCCCCAAGGCCGTAGTTGGCAGTGATGAGCAACCGCGTCGGGTCGCCGGCGTCCGGGTGTCGCGTGAACATTACACCAGCCGCGCGTGGCAGCACCAGCGCTTGCACCACTACCGCCCCACCGCAAAGACATGGCTGCCCGTTTTGTCTACAATAAACCGTGTGTTAAGAAATAGAGTAGCGTAAGGGCAAAATGACATCTTCACTGAAGAGTCGAAAAGCAACTCAAATTTACCAACCGTTATCTTATAGCTCTTTTATGGCAAAATCTATAGTAATTAGATATCTGATTTTTACTCATAATAAAGCTTTACTTATCGGCCTCTGAATAGTGTAACTTTTTGGGCAATCAAAAAACGTTTTTATTTTAATAAAGTTTATTATTCAAAAAATCGTTGACATACGGCATTTTACATGCTACATGTTACATGAATTTAATAATGTATGGAACGCAAAGGAACTTCCGTGGCAATAACCTTAAAAATAATAAGGCTACATAATCAAATTTTCCGAGTTAAAAACGTATGACAAGAAACATTATTTGAGCGATTACTTTCAAGGCATCTTCGGTGTCCTATTCGCTCTGTAAATCGAGTTTCGATCGTTGTGCTAATAACTTTTTTGATAAAATAATGTCAAGATTATACAATTCATTTTGGCAGTAAACAAAAATCATCTTTTGATACGTTATTTTTGTATATACAATCTACACAAACGGTTCAAAAGTGGTCTAAAAAAACTCACGTGGTTAATAGACGACCCCATGAAAGTTAAAGGTTACATAAACCCCGCTCCCCTTACCGTCGCATTGCCAGAATTGTCACCTTCCACAATTTTTTTCATACATATCAATTCCGTAAAGACATTAGACCGTAAACGCCTACTTGGAAACATCGATTCAGCAGCAAAGCAGTGCTGCAAAACAAAATTTAACTTTACCTTCGATAGTAAGCACTCGTGAAAGCAAACATGGAAGCCCAGCACTTCTGCACTCCTTTAATGACATCAGTGTCACTAACACACCCTAAAATTGTTTCATTTTGACCAGCTGCTGACAGAGTCTCACTATCTTCCCCAACCGCTGTAAATAAAATACGAAACTAATAATAAGATAACTATTTCGGCTGCAGAGCAACGTACTAATATTTTTATCAATACAGCAGCTTGTTCATGATTCATGAAACTTTATTGTAGATAATTTCTATTAATTTATGCTGTCATTTTTTTATATTACATTTTTTAACGATATCTATTACGACAACCGTTTGGTGTAACGATAGCTATCCTGCCTTTCGCATCAACAGTCCTGGGTTCGAGTCCCGGAACAGGAGTCATGGGTATTAATATATGTTTCTATAAATATTACATATCTACGTATCATGTACGGGTAACCCGTATTCATGACACAAGCCTTATAGGGCTTACTTTGGACTAGGCTAATTGGTGTAAATGTAAGAAATATTATTATTAATTCAAAGGTTAGCTGGAAGAGATCGGGCCAAAAATCAATACATTTAACTTGATTGACTCGATTTTTAACTTTTATATCATCTTTGCGATCGCTGTTAAAATAATTATCTGATATCAAGTAAAAGTATTGATATTATAACTGATATACGATACGCCACGCCAGTCAATCAGGCTTCACAGTCTCATTATATCGAGCATGTTTTATTTGAGTTTCCTAGTAATTTAAATCACAGAAGAAACATTGTAAGTGCCGTTTACATCCCTCCAAAATTAAAAAAAAACGACGTTAATGAACTACATTTAAATATGCTGCAGGATATTCTGAATGAACCTGCGACTGAAAACTTTTTTATTTTAGGCAATTATAACTTTCCAGGTGCAATCTGAGTACCTAGCGGAAATGTCGCAGGTGGCCTTGTATGTTCTGGCTGTACGTCGCTTTGTAACGAATTAAATTATTTAATGTCATCTGTAAATGCATGAATGAATGTAAAAAATTCTATCTTAAATATACTCGTACACTTGAAGAATCTATCCCTAAAATACTTTTGGACATACATTCCTAGCCGAAGAATAGAACCGGCGTACCGTCAACGATACGATATGATAATTTATCCTCTACCGATCATGAAAATATTTGCAATATGTTCTCTGCTTTTTTGAATCAGTATATGAATCTTCTTCATAGATGATAGTTGTACGATTGTTGATGTATATTTTGATAAAGCCAATATTCTCCGAGTTTTAAAAGGGCTAGATACAACTTAAGGTCCAGGTTCTGATGGTTTGCCAGCGATTTTTCTTAAAAGCATTGCTGAAGTTTTAGTTGAACTGTTGCACATTATTTTAATAGCTGTATTCGAGAGGTCGCCTTTCGCCGAAATATGAAAGGTGCTAATATTGTTTCCCTTCATAAGGGCGGTGCAAAGGATGACGTTCAGAATTATGGGACAATATCCATGTTATGCACCCTGTGCAAGATTTCCGAGAAACTGATGCACAATGAGCTGTATTCAACACTGTATAGTAACATGGTTTTGTAAAAAAAGGTCAATTGTGACGAATTTCACGGCTTTCGTTGGAGAAGTATTTGAGCATATGGACAGACGGATACAAATAGATGCCGTTTATACGGATTTTTGGAAAGCTTTTGACAGGGTGGACCATAAACTTCTTCTTGAAAAGTTGGCATATAATGGTATTAGAGGGTTCTACTTCGATGGTTCGCATCCTATATAACACACAGAACTCAAAAAGTAGTAGTAAATGGTTACATATCTGACGTAGTATTGGTAACTTTTGGGGTCCCGTAGGGGTATATCTTGGGGCCATTACTTTTTATTGTTTTTATAAATGATATTTAAAATTGTTTTCAGCATAGCAAATTTCTATTGTTTGCTGATGACATCAAGATAGAGAACTTCAACAAGATCTCAATAGATTTTCTGCATACTGCGAAGCCAATAAACTAATTTTAAATGTTTCGAAATGTAACATTATTACTTTCACAAAAAAAAGTCTTATTAAATTCAACTAATTTTTTTGTTATCAATTTTTAAAAATGTGAAAGCATTGCGAGACCTTGGGGTCACTCTAGACAGCAAACTCACTCTTGACCAACATATAACAAAAAAAACAACAAAGCACTAAAAATGTACGGTTTTGTACGGTACGGTGGAGTATCTACCACTGAGTTCTCAAAACACACTGCCTTTCTCCATTTGTATAAATCTCTTGATACGTCCTCAACTAGAAAACGCATGTGCTATATATCCACATTACAAAATATACGACGAGGCAATAAAAAAAGTGCAGCGTAAATTTCTTCGCACCTTACAGTTCCGATGTTGCAAGGGTATAATGACATCACATGATCAATTCTTAACTAGATACCAGCTTTTATCATTGAAATGAAGACGTATCTTGCTCCAAGTAATGATGCTGTACGGACTGTGTTACAATAGGTTTGACAGCGACGAGTTTTGTAAAAAATTGTACTATACAATACCAAGGGCAGCATATCGGCGAGAGGTTCGCGTTCGTCGGCCTTTTTTCGCCACCAAGTCGTGTTAAACAAACGCTGGTTTACGCGGGCCTCTGCATCGTATGGTGCAAAAATACAATAAATTTTGTGAGCACCTAGTCTATACGCATTGTCAGCTCCAAAATTTAAAAAATCTTATAGAATCTTTACTAAACAACTGTGTAAGATAAGCGGATATAGAAATGGTGGGCAACTATTTCTTAACATATGTTAAGAAATAGTTGTATAGAACAAGGCATATGTTATGGTTTTATATATGTGCTAAATATTTTACAACATCGCTGAATTAAAATTTATGGATAATGTTAGTGGATTACACATTTACAATTGGACTTGTATTAATAACTACGTTTCTTTAAGTACATAATTTATAACTGTTCCCAAATAAAATAAAATAATTATTAGTGCTGCAGACTAAATTAATCGCATTCAATAACATTACTTCATTTAAACTATAAATATTGCAAACAAGTGTTACACTGTCTAAACTAATTTACCTATGATAACAAAAAATACGATTAATTAAAGATGAAGAAAAAGATATATTCGCATGACTGAATATATCATTTTCTTAAGTGATGAGAGTTTTTATCTGTTAATTAACAATTATTGTATGGAAAAACACATACCCGAAGATCTCACAGCGAAACGTCTTTCAGGCCCCAAATCTTCCTTGGTGGCTTTTTTCCTGAGCTCGTATAGATTTTTTAATACCTCTTCCAGGATTTCTCCTGTTATTTCTGTTGTCAAAAATAGTTCAACAGCTCTAGAAACAAATAACAAAAGTAGCCACAGTGAGTATATTGAAAATAAATATTATTAAGTAGGTACAACAAGTAAATAGTTTAGATAATACCCTGGAGTTCAATCCACAATACGTTTCACATTTGTCTTGCGGATATAAACTATATTGTCATCATATGCAGTAATTCAATTCATAAAAGTACTAAAAATGGTCGACTTACTGATACTTACTTTATTTTTATTTAGCAAACAAATATTGATTTTTGTATACAAAAACTACTTATTGAAAATATTTTTTGTTAATGTTTCAAGACTTTAACAGACTGCATATTATAGAATTTGAAACTAGCCTATAGTAAGCACTTTGATATGATGATACACTTATGGCAATAGTTGATAGTAAGGTTAATTTTGTGAAAAACATGAACTTGTTACAGCTGTTGAATTAATCAAATATTTGTATTTTATAGCAAGTACTTTTTTTGTATTGCTTTCAGCTACTCAACATACTTAGCACATTTTCCCTTGAAAGTGGATTCCTCATAATTATCATTAGCTGCTTCAATATCTCGAATAGCTTGCAATAGATGGGGATTCATTTGTAAATGTGTTTCCAAAGCTTTGATTGTAATACAAAATCCAGGTGGTACTCGGTATCCCTAAAAATATAAAAACATCTGCTAATGTTGTTAAGGATTTCATAATCACAATTAGTACATCGCTTATTAAAATATTTGTATTTTTATTTAACAACACATTTGAAAGCGCTTCATATCTAAAAAAAATTTATTAGAAGATTACTACTACTTACATAAAATGCCTGAATGGTACCTAGATTTCAACTTCAAAAAGATATTTTCCACTTTTAGCGAATCATGTATGTAAAGCTGGCTAAGGCCGAATACATTTCGTAAAGCAAAATATTGAACAGTTAGCGTACTAAATTCATTTCACAATTGGACTGACATTACCTATGACGGAATAATGCACCCACCAATCCACACTGGGCCTACGTGCTGAGTTATGACCTATTCTCCCTACGACATTAAACCATAGGGAAAGCCTATAACAAGCCTAGGGACTACGTATCGCTATAGACGGGACTTCCAGTTAACTATCTTACGTAACACATTTAGCAAGGCGGAATCTCAAAATCACGTTCAGTGTCAATAAACGCATAATGCGGTAAAACCGATAGCTAATAAATTACCGAATTTGAATACGCTAATTCTTTTTCTGCTAGCAGAACTAAAACTTTCTGTTAAAATAGACATATAAGATATTTATATGATACTAGAGATATATATACATAGATAAAAATATCACAATTTATAATTATTACTATCTAAAAGAAAAAAAAAACATTACATGTGTGCTACAGCAGCGCAAAAAGGCTTTATACTCAATGCAAGTACTAACAAAAAGCATTATTTGAGACTCGGTTTTTCGTGACAGTGTCACTTTTAACGTTTCAGTCCCAATATAAAGATACACGAATCTTGAAATACGGGATCCCTTCATTTCTCTCATTTTTTATTTCTTACTTATTTTGACATAACTAGTTAGGCAAAAGTTTTTGCTATAATAATACTTTGACATCATTATTTGTTGTTATACTAGGCTAATCTTTTTACTTAATTTTCTACATAATTATAGTTATACTAGCTGACCCAGCCACGCGTTGCTGTGTTATAAATTAAAATGATATCTATCCTATCTTTCAAGTTGGATCAAACTAAACACGGTGTAAAAATTTGATTAAAATCGGTTAAGTAGTTTAGGAGTCCATCGCGGACAAACAACGTGACACGTAATTTATATATATTAAGATTATTCAAATTATTTTATTTTATTAAATCTTAACATTAAAAAAGAGAAACTATATCCAGTACAACGTTGTTACTACATGCAGTGTAACAATTGGTGTTTAAGATACTTTTACATACGTAAAATTGATTCATTAAATGCAAACACACGCTACTTTTTCTCTAGTGCGTTTGATTTGCGATTATTGCTAATTGCTTACATGCTTGGATATAGTTGATGTTGTTTGTCATCGTTCATACTTCAGGACTTATAATATATAATAATAAATATATATTTTTATGCCCATAGCAATATGCTTAAATATCAATATGCGATTACAAAATTATGTTTTAAAATAGTATACCTCGTAATTATTACGCTTACAGTAGCTATGCCTGGTAATACTAACTAACTGATACCGAAGACAATATTGAATAAAATGGTTTATCAATTTAAATCGTGTAAAAAGCCAATGGATCTCTGTTACTTTATAAGACCGAATAACATTTACATACTTCAGCAGCTTGTACTGACGCGAGCAATGCAAGCGAAGCCCCCTTTCCTCCCACGTAGTTAGGACAGGCAGCGGCTCGGTTCTCAAACTGTAGACAGTAACCCACTGGGCCGGCTTCACTTTCAGTCCGCCAGCGCAATGCAGGCGGTGGGGTCAGTTCAACTGAAGGCTCCATTACAACTACGAAATAGATGTATGTAGATAATTTTTCATCGTTTTTATGCATTAGTACAAAAAATATTTCCTGTATACCTCACATCCCAAGTAATAAGGATGTTAACAATACAAAACATTTAAAGGTTTATTATAAAATATTCTGATTATCTAAAGTTATTGCTGTTATTTTCTTATTTATAAATATCAAGTGCTGTTTGTTAGTCTCTCAAAACAAGCTTGAACAGTAGTCAATGGACTGCGACGACACTTTGCTAAGTTATTATATGCATGCCTGATTTAGGAATATGCAGTGAACAAAAACGGTAATTTAAAAAACTAAATAATGATAAAACCCTAAGACAAAAAAGTTGCCATACTCGATTGCATTTAACTTAAGAATCGTCAAAGTTGTAGCAGTCGGGACCAATTCTAGAAAAAATAAATTCACGAGAAAACGGGTCGACAAAATTTTCTCGTGTTGCATATGCTAAGCGGGTTGGTGCAGTCGGATAAAATATTGTATATAAATATTAGACAAAATCACATAATTTTTTGTGAACATAAGTTAAATAGCTAAAGCCCTTGTGTTATGGAATTCGGAAACAACGAGGGTACCACATCATCCAGACCCGAGCTAACATAGAAAATTTATTTTTCTACATTGACTCAGTCGGGAATCGAACCCAGGACCTTGGAGTGGTTTTACCATGAAACCGATATGCGAGCCACTCGACCACAGAAGTCATCAAGAAAAAAAGCTGCAAAGTACGGCAGGCACAGATAATAGAATTAGATCAAATATTCCATTGTTACTACTTATGTAATGATCAATCCTTTAAGCTCACCTGATGGTTGATACCCCAATTCCAGTATACCGTAGCCGGGCTCCCCATCTATATCCACAGAGGCCGTACGATAAACAGTCTCTAGTTGGTATGGTACTCCGTTAAACAGCCGACCACGGCCACTACTGAGGCGCACCACTAACCGCAGATTACGGCCTTGACCTGTAATAATAATGACACAAGTAAAATGAAATTCAAAAACCCCTAATGCAATAATGAAAAACAAACATTTCAAAAATAAAAAAAACTGTTTATATTTAATTGTTACTCTATGATTGTGTATTATTACATATTTTAGTCTATAATATTCATTATTGTAGATAACAACCTAACATCGTTTGTACTCGTACATAAGTGAGAAAGATTTTTATTATACCCGTTACGCGTAAAAGGATTATTAACCTCGAAATGGCCGAACCAATTTTAATGAAACAAGTCTAATATCCAATGTTAAAAAAACCGCTTCTAAACAATGAAAAACAGCATCAAATAGATTCTTCCGTTTAAGAGCTACGGGGTGCCACAGACCGATACAGAACAGACACATACACAGCGGTCAAACTTATAACACCCCTCTTTTGCGTTGGTGGTTAAAAACTAGTGATCGCGTTCGTTTCCAGTTCCTGTATCTAACTATGTAAAATCAAAGAGTAATTGCATAACTTCCGCGATTTCAGGTAGGACGCACTAACTAGTTGAAACCTAAGTGGAACCCGTAATAAAGATACCCGCTAATTAATCGTATTTTTGTGAAATGTATGTACTTACTTGATACATCTAAAGTAAATACACTTGGTATTGCGTCGGGCAACTCGCAAAAGTCGGGCATGTGTAAACTGGTACCAGTGATACTCTTTACAGTAGTATTCGGAAAGCGAACTGTGCCTGAAACACACCTGAAAAAGATGTGTTTAAATTTACAAGTTAAACCCGTCCTCGTTTCCTTCAATCTAATACTCCAGGAACTTTAGCATAAAATACTTTTAAAACTCTTAAAGATAAATAAAAACTCTTTCACACTTTCAAGAACATCTAATACGGGAACACTTACGGATACTGGTAATAAATTATCGCGATAATTCGACTAACGCCTGATGTCTAGTAACTAAATGGTTTCTAAAATCGCGCAGTCTACGCATGTTTACTAGAATTACAAACAGCCGACCACGGCCACTACTGAGGCGTACCACTAACCGCAGATTACGGCCTTGGCCTGTAATAATAATGACACAAGTAAAATGAAATTTAAAAACCCCTAATGCAATAAAGAAAAAAGAACATTTAAAAAATAAAAAAATGTAAATTTCTGTAACAAGTCGTATATTTAATTGTTCCTCTATGATAGAGTATTATTACATATTTTAGTCTATAATATTCATTATTGTAGAGATATGTCCATTTTCAAAACCAGGGTGAATAGGCACCTTCTGGTTTAGCTCGTTCCATCGTGGAATCTGTCTTGGCCCCCGGGCTTGATTGGGATCAAGAGCGAACCCAATCAAGCCCAAATCCTAAATAATAATAAAAAGTTGTTTTAACAGAACACATGATGTATACGCAGTTCCTTACTGCGTAATGATGTTCTTGTAGGAGTGAGCGCGTATCTCAACCGCGGTGCCGTCTCTAGCTGCGGCGGTGAGGGCTATAGAGCGCCGCAACGCGTCTGGCTGAGGGGCGGAACGCCGCTCGCGCAGACCGCGCGTGCGCATGTACTCGCTGCGAGCTACCGCGCCATTTCGCTCGTACAACTGCACTCGGCCCTGAACGGTACCCCATTGTACCCAGCCACATTCCTTCCACTTTTCTCTGTAATGCAAAACGAATCAAGCACACCATAAATTACTACTATTTTTCTGATAAGAATGAGATTTTAATATGTTAAGCTAATATTTACTTATCAGACATGGGGTGCAGCCAATTGCACTTAAATTGGAGTTAATTTTTTTAATATACTTATTAATTAACAATCACACTATTCCTGATAAGTATCGACATAGATGTTTTTATTGCAAGTCCTTATAGACTGAATAATATAAGTGTCAAAAGATAAATAACATATTTTACCCAAAACAAGGATATTATTAGTCCCTTTTACTGTGGAAATTGGGAGCCAAAACTTATACTTTAGGCAAATATTAGGTTCAAATACAAAAATCTTACAATAAATTCATCCAGTTGCTGTCTCGCCAAGGCTCCAAAGCAAGAGCTTCAGCAGCCAATTGGTCGCTCCAGTCCTCGGGGTACCGCACCACGTTCGACGCTGATGCCCAACTGAAATTATGTTTGCTAATAAGACTCAGAAAACTTTTATTATTTCGAGCTTTGTCCCTTACTGCGGAAAGCGCACTAAATAGTTGGCTATGTTACAGACATTATCACAGGCAAAAACCCTTTGATACTCAGTCCTTAACGTTTTGACGTGACAACGTCTTATAAATTGGTTTGCCGGGTGACACTTCAAGAAACTGCGTTACGCTCCGCTCACGTTATGCGCTTACAATGAGAGCGAGTGAGAGGCACGCGTCCCTTCCACTCGGGCATGGTTAGCCCGCCTAAGAGCGAGAGAGACAGACATAAAAAGTGGAAGGGACGCGTGCCTATAAATTAATGTTTTAAATATAATTCTTTGTATAAATAAATGTTTTAAATTGTTACTATTATTTCATCCTTCTTCCTACTATACGAATGAATATTCACATTAAAACTGGTTGGTTGCCTGTAAAGTCGGTATACGGGCGAAAGTTTTACGTGACAACGACTTTGAGTGGTAAAATAATTTTAATGTGAATATTCATTCGTATAGTAGGAAGAAGGATGAAATAATAGTAACAATTTAAAACATTTATTTATACAAAGAATTATATTTAAAACATTAATTTATAGGCACGCGTCCCTTCCACTTTTTATGTCTGTCTCTCTCGCTCTTAGGCGGGCTAACCATGCCCGAGTGGAAGGGACGCGTGCCTCTCACTCGCTCTCATTGTAAGCGCATAACGTGAGCGGAGCGTAACGCAGTTTCTTGAAGTGTCACCCGGCAAACCAATTTATAAGACGTTGTCACGTCAAAATTATTTTACCACTCAAAGTCGTTGTCACGTAAAACTTTCGCCCGTATACCGACTTTACAGGCAACCAACCAGTTACGCTTATGGATTAGCATTGGATATACTAACGCACCGTTAATAATATAGAAAATTAAAATTAAGCTTTTATTTAAGAAAAATACTCGTAATCGAACTATATATTAATAATATAATACTTTATATTATGCTCATGCAAAAGCAGAATTACTTAAATATGCAGTCAGAACCTTTTTTTATTTTTTTAAGTTTAAAATGTGTATATTTATAGGTGCCTTCTGCAAAATGTATTGTTAAAACACACCCCAACCAATATTTGAATCCACGCTTCCTAGTTAAGCTAATCATAGCATCATACACATTTACATACATATTTTTTTTTTGCTTTATTTGATATCACCACATACATAAGATTGATTTGCGCGTGCTGTGTGATTCCATCATCTCTTGTCAGCAGACCGTTGTACAGTATTCTCATACGACTGCCTGCCTTCAAAACTTGTATCTTCAGTCCACCAGCACTCCATCCGTCAGGAATATTCACCCAACCACCGATAGCTGTATCTGGATGACCTGAAAAATTTACGTCCTTGTATCAAAAATTGTCTAAAATCTAATATAGTATGCAGAGTATACACTTAGCATTACACTTTTTAGTTAATTAAACAAAACTAAAAGATTACAGAGCTAAAGCACAAAAAATGGGATTTGTCCGGCATACTCAGTGCACGGAAAATGCATATTCTACATAAGAAGGTACTTACTTACTTCGTGAGAACACAATAATAAGTAATTTGAACAGTATTATAGACCAACATGATACGCCAAGTTCTACAGAAGTGGATTTTTTTTAAGATTGGAGTTTTGATTCGACCTTCTGTGGCGCTGCTTTTTATAGTAAGATTTTTTATAATGGTTCTAAGACTGTACGACCCTAAACTATTCATCCGATTGTGGACATTGTAATTGTAATGAAACTTTGATTAATCGAATAATATTATCCACTGGCAAACCAGAATGCTAGGTATCAGACATATTGAAAATAATCCAAGTCAAAAATTACTTACGTGGAAATTTGTAATTCGTGCCGTCAGGCAACCTGATGTGCAGGATGACCTCAGCTAAGGGTTGGTGCCTACACAGCTTCCGGATTTCCACCAGTACAGCAGAGCCCTCTGTCGACACGGTGCGCAGCCTCATGCCGTCCCAGCCCTCAAATTGGCCTACACGAGGTAACTCTGAAACGCTCCCGCTTCCATGACGTGTCAACCCTGCCTTCCAGCGCTTCACAGCGTAAAACCAGCCGAAGAGGTATTTCAGTGGGTAAGTCCATCCTAAATATTTCCTAAATTTAATTGATCAGATCCCAAGTGCTTATCTATTCGTGCCCAGTATTTTATCTCATTACGGGCAACGGCGGCGGTGTTGTGTAAAATGTTACGTTATTAACATACTTATCCCAAATTGAAATAAATTCTTAAAAATTCTAAACTTATATTCTGTACGAAAAACACAGAGTTACGATAATTGTTTTGCACTTAATTTTTATTAGAAAACAGATTTTCAGTCATGCCATGTTTAAGAAATCTCATTAACGTTCTTCCTTCCAAAGTTAAACAAATCGGTAGTCAACGAGAGTGACTCGCCAGATTTTTTTTCACACTAAACATTTATTTCTATCGTCGAGTTATTTATCAAAAGGTATTTTACCACATATGATGAATGTATTATCTAAAAGGTGCTATTGGCAATCTACCTACTAATCTGCGTTCAGGCAAAAAAGTAGATATACCTAATTAACATTATCCATGTTGCTAAAATCATATTAAGTACCTACTTATAAAAGAAATTATCGAAATCTAATAGTGCGCATTTGTACCTTAAAGATAATTATTTTTATTTTACGTAATATATTCTGAGAAGCCATCAGTCGACAAACTATTTAAATAACTACCTATACTACCCAAATCTATCCCAATATTCCTTCCGACTTCATTTACTATCCCAGACAAATTATTGTAACTTCTGTGACATTTTTACCCACTGACCCACCGGCCCGCCCGTTATACGAATGGCTAGCTTAGCTTCGTATCTCACTATGGCTATAAAGGTTATCTTGGTACTATAGACCAATCATTTTTGTTTATGTACCTTAACATCTATGTATCTAGATATTACTAAAGGAAACAAAATAATTCTGTACACGACTTCCCCATTAAGTAGGTGTATTCCAAAGAACTTTTTGAGTAAGAACTTAAGGCCATTTAAATAATACCAAATTATAACCAATTCCTACTCTGATAACTATAATCACACTGGCGACATTATAAACACTACTCACTGGTGAATAGGCACGCCTGTTTAGTTTGTAAACACTTCTATTAATAAGCAGTATATTCACACAAATTCGACAATTTTCTAGCATTCACCTGCTTCTCTGTATTCTCCATGCTTTCCTGGCCACCGCTTGAAGAATATTAAGTAACAAACCAAAGCTGCAGTACTAAGGCCGGCATTTAGAAGCAAATCCAAAAGATCCATTTTTTCCACAATACAATGTTGTACAAGTAATCGATGTTAATAAACAATTACACAGTCGGTTGGGTTCACTGGACAGTACCGTGCTGTCACGCCACTCAATTCACAATGTTGACATCGTTGGAGATCGTAGTTATCCGAGACATAAGTACGTTATTATCATGATTGCATAATCTTTCGATTACATATCAGAAAATCCTAGTGAAAGATAGTCATCATCTAATTAATACCCTAATTAATAGATGGTAAAGCATTATTTTACGTCTTTGTTATTAAAATAACTTTGTAAAGTAGAGAAGGTTTCCAAGCGTGTCTTTTCTCTGCAAAAAGGAGTCCTCTCGACTTGTCTCCTACTTTCCGAGGTGTATCCGTGCCGATCACTGACCATCTTGAGCTTCTCAGTATGTCTTTGTCACCAACTCTCAATTTTGGCTCTTTCACTGAGAGCACGGCTCAAATAGCTTCAAAAAAACTTGTCATTCTGACGAAGGTGAGAAAATACTTCACGCCGGAACAGTTGCTCATCCTTTACCAAACACAAGCTCTGTCGTGTATGGAGTATGGTTCTCATCTTTGAGACGGTTCCGCCCAATACCAGCTCCAGACGCTTGAGTCCATTGAGAGGAGAGCCAAGAGGCTCATCGGCAATGACGATATTTTTTATAAAAAGCTCAAAAGCCTTGAGCTTAGACAGAAGGTAGCAAGCCTATCCGTTTTTTATAGGATACACTCTTTGATGAAACAACGCTGGCCTACAACGTAAAATCATAAAGGTATTAAAAAATTTTGACGAGTGTTCACAAGGCTCGGTAGCATTGGTAGAGCATTGAACCGGATTTCCAAAAGTTGGGAGTTCGGTACCCGCCTGAGAATTCAATTGTGACCCAAGTCGATTTTTTCTATTATAATTTACCTTATAAGATCGCATTAAAAAATGTATAAAATATATAAAAAAAAATTAAAATGTTTATTTCGAATACGAGAGAATATTCCTCCCATTGGTGAGACAACGCTAACAAGGCTCGGTAGCTTAATTGGGAGAGCATTGAACCGGACTTCCAAAGATTGCGGGTTCGATTCCCGCCTGAGAATTCACTTGTGAGCTGAGTTGACTTTGTCTAGTATTTTTCTATTTAAATAATTTAACATATCAACTTGTTAAATGAGTTATCGCTGGAACCAAGTGACTGGAGAAACTATTTAAGGATGGACGAAATGACATATTAAAAGCTTTTAGAACAGGTCCATATAGTATTGCTAAACAGGATACTTATATGAGATAACCTATTAGACCTCATGAGAGATTGACTGCCACTCTTCATTTCTTAGTATATTTTGTGGCATCGGGAAAGATTTACGAAGAATTAAAATTTCTAACTGCGTTTTGAATCTGTGTTGGAGTTTTTACAAGAAAAAGTTCCGAATTTGAAAGAAAATCTGAACAATTGTAAAACAGATATTTATTACTTGACTGATATCTTTGGAATGTTCAACAAAGTTAATTTGCAACTGCAGGGTGACGATCTTAACTTGATTAAAACAAAATCAATAATATATCGGCCTTCGTGGGTAAACTAATCTATACTAATACTAGCTGACCCAGCCACGCGTTGCTGTGTTATAAATTAAAATAAAACCTATCCTATCTTTTAAGTTGGATCAAACTGTACACGGTGTACAAATTTGATTAAAATCGGTTAAGTAGTTTAGGAGTCCATCGCAGACAAACAACGTGACACGTAATTTATATATATTAAGATTATAAAGAAGAAAAGTTTGTGTGTTTGTATATTTGTTAAATTGTAAGGGGTAATCTCAGGATCTACTGAACCGATTTTAAAAATTCTTTCACCAATAGAAAGACGCATTATTGCTGAGTGTCATAGGCTATATTGAATGCTAGAAAAAATTTAAAGAATTTTGTCCACCCGTGCGAAGCCGGGACGGACCGCTAGTCCTTTATAAACAAAATTTAGACAGAAAAGAATATTCGCAGTTTCCGCTTTTGTCAAAATTACCAGAATTGCTTCAAGATGATGACATTTTATTATATGTAAAACGTAGTGATTCCTCGCTCAGTGATGTCACTCGCTTGGACGCATTACACAAGGATTTTACGGAGAGGTTTGAGGATCTTTAAATTTACAAATTCCTCAATGGATAATAAATCCGTACAATACCACAGTCATAGAAGAAGCCAATGTGATAATGCAAAAAGAGTTGATTACCATCAGCACAGACGAAGAGCTTAAGCAGAAGTTCAACCAATGCTATCAGAAGTTCTGGTTGCAACGCAACATTGAAACACAGTATCCTACATTGTGGAACATTGCTGAAAAATACCTTATCTCTTTTCTATCATCATACCTAGTTGAAAAAAGCTTCAGTGTGGTGACAAACATTTTGACGAAACAAAGAAATCGTTTGAAAATCAACGAAAGTAGAGATTTAACTGCAACTCACCAATATTGAACCGGATAGTCACCAGGTTCATTCATCACACTGAATGTTTTTATTTTCTCTTTGCTAATTAATACTGTTTTATATATAATTTCCTACCTATTTAAGATTCTTTAAGTACTTAATTTGTAATTATCATTATAAGGGACATTCTCAAAAACGAACATTATTTTAAAAATTATAAAAGATCCTAGATATGCTTAAAAGTCTCAAATAAATGATATAGTAGTCCAAATTAAGTTCCACTTATGAGCCGAGCTATTTTCTACTTAATGTTTGCGGAAAAAAAGGAATATGAAAATGTATTTCCACGAGAGTGACATTAGCCTTTATTTTGTCCCGATGTCGCTTTTCACATTCTTTTATTTTGCTTCTTATTTCTTCTCGACTTCTTATAGACGGCATCATTATTATCTTGTGTCTAAAACGAAAGCAATATAACATTCAAGTAAAAGTTTTATTAATAATGTCACTTCCGTGGACATATGTTACTTCCGTGGATAATTTAAATCCACGTGGGTGACGTCCATGGAGGTGACATTTTGACACTAGAACATGTTTTGTTAAACCCCCGTTACTGAATATAAAATTCTATGAAATACCTTCATTTATATTTTAATTGTTTATTATTTAACGTTATACGATCGGCCTTATTATAATAAATAATTTAAAATATGTAATCCATAAAAGTGACCAAATTAGCATGCTAACTTCGCAGGAAAAAGTTACCTTTTGACCAACTGTCATAAACTTGCAAGATGGCGTTATACTTGTTGTCTATGGACGTTTAGAAACTACGCTCACTGTATTATTCAATTATGGCTGCGTTAAATAATTCTATCCATGAAGGTGACAATTTTACGATGCACAAATGTTATGAATTTTGTAGACTTTTTTTTCCACGTTTGTAATAAATAATTAGTTTTTTTCAGAATGTTTATTCTATGTTTTCCATTAAAAAAAATCAAAAGGTTAATTTTATAAAACCATACTCACATTTATTTATTATTTCATTATTGTAGGTGGACTTTGCACACGGCATGGAAGTGACATTTTCGATACTTTTTTATTTATAATGAATACAATTATTTTATTTTTATAAGTATTACTAAAATTCTTGAGAATTTAAACTACTGCGATATGTATGCACTGAAAATAAAACTCATATTTACTCACTTAACCAAGGGCAAAGTTTTCCAATTGGTACCTTAGTACCTAGGTATTTTGTATCAATAGGAAAAAACTAAAGATAGGCGCGTTATTCATAATAGTCTGCTAACTTAAGGCATTGCTAATTCTCACTCTGTCTTCTTCTATTGGCCTAAGTCAGAATGAAAAATAACACTCTGTAGCAGCTGTTTTAAGTTAGCGGACCATTATGAATAAGGGGGTTTATCTTAAAAGTAGGTAATTTGGCCATGGGAGTCTAAGGTAACAGTTCATTTTGGAAAAGTGGTCACTTGTCCAAAATAGTTTGGGGATCCCTGATCTAGAGACTTGAAATCAGAAAAAATAAGCACGAACCATCATGACATATTCACGAGCTGTAAACTGATAAGCCATGATTTTATTATGTACAAACGCGTATACGCACAGGCCGCGACTGACGAGTGGTAAGTAAGTAATTAGGTCAAGGTCAAAAAAATGTTTTTTTTATAAAACATTTTTTTTTATTGTATCAACTGGCACATTTTTATAATAAAATGAAAATAATTCGTTATTAAACAGAATTGTGCCGTATGAATTTATTTTCCCGAATATATGCAATAAATTAATATTCTTGAATATTAATGAATAATTACTTTTATGTATTAATTAATGATAATTTTTGTGTTTAGGGGCTGTTCGGTCATTACAATTTGTCTGACTAATGAAAAATAACTTAGTAATAGTTACCTTAATAACATATTGAAAAGACAGACATTTAAAAAAAAATAAAGTTCATATTTTTTGGAGCTTTCAAGCGTCCGACAAAAGCTTTGGTCCATGGAAAGTGTCTGACGCTTATGATACCACCTTAAAATAATATTCTACAAACGTTATATAAAAATCAGACATTATTAAAGATTTATTTAATTATCAAAACAGTAATATTTCTCATTGGTATCTTCTTAATATCAGGTGGTGTGTAACGCTGAAGTATCTTAGAAGCCATGAAAGGCGGGTAATTTGAGCTCCGAAGCAGTAAAAGTAGCGCCCGGAGTGTACATCGGTAGGATTCACTACCGTGACTCTCCTTGGCGCGCTACAAGCGCCTTTCTACCGCTGTCTGGTGATCATGTTTGAAAGGCCGTTCGCCTTCAATTGCTATGAACTCCTCGTCCTCGAAGGTGGCAATTGATGATAAATCATTTACTGGTGATACAAACTGTAAGTGCAGAACGTGTTGCGCTTTTGAAATTGGACCCATTTTTGCAAACAAGAACCAACCCACAGTTTGAGAACTATACAACATGGTACCTAAACACTTATTATTTATAACATTTATAAATCTGATATTCCTAGATAGGCTTCAGTATTCCGCATGAGGTTAACAAGTATTGATTCATTAATATATTATGTATGCATTTTGCACACATAATATATTAATGAATGAATACTTCTGTTTACAAAAGTCTCTTTTTCTCGAAACCAACCTGCTGTGGGTTGGTTCTTGTTTGCAAAAATGGGTCCAATTGTACGTGAGCCAGAAGAGCTGGAAACTTGAGAATCTCGGAAAATATATAATGGAAACGTCTGATAGACTTATTCCATTATCTGCAATGAGATGTGTGGCATACACTTCAAGTCATGTTTTATTGCCACTGCTATCGGTAAAACTTTTTCATGGTCAGTATTCTTTTATGGTCTTGTTCCTGATATTTTTTTATACTGTGATTTTTTTAAATAAATAGTTTCTAGTAAATTTGATATTGTATTATAATAACACGTTTAACATAAATTACAATTGGTTAACATTTTACTCCATATCGCCTTTTATCACAACAAAATCTCCATTCTCTTCTTTGGGTTCTATTACTTCAACTTTCTCGATAACTCCTTTGGCTCCGACAAGTCTCACGACATCACCGGTTTTGAAAACGTCAGTTGCATGTGCTGCTCCCACTATGCACGGCAACCCATATTCTCTTGCCACCACGGCTCCTAAAAGAAAACTACGAATAAGATAAACCTGTCATTATTACCTCTCTTTTCATCTTTCTTCTAGTCTTGGCAGTTTGTCATGCGAATCGTAACCTTTTATTTTAAAAACTACTAAAGCATATTTTACAATACTTTAAAATAATACTCCTCATGTGTAAATATATGTTCTTATTTAAATAAACCATACCCTAAATGACTAAAGAATGCGCGATTATGGGTTCCTGGCGTATGACGCATTTCAGATTATGTATTGTATTGAAAGGTAATATTGCTTTGAATTATTTAGTACGTGAGCACTACTAGTATCAAAACGCCCACTTTACCTAGTTATTTACCTTCAAGTTTCAACTGATATAAGAATAATCAATCATCTTTCAATATATACCAAATATTGAGTTTTGACACTATTACGCCTCTCTCTCACCATATACCATTTAACTCTGTAATTAAATAGTAGATGTACATTTGTAACGACCATTTCCTCAGTTATCCTGTGAACACGCGTCCTGTTAACCGATTCGTTGCTGATGGCACGTCTGTCGTGCCATGACTTTCTTTTGCGAGTGGCGCTAGTCACTGGAGGTGTGTCATTTTTAAATCGATGATAACTCCTTCAAATTAAGTTTAAGGGAAATCTACACAGAATAAAACTATCTTCATTTTTCACGTAAATCAAGCTCGTAGCCTTCGTTTCTGGTAATTGTATGTAGCAACGAATCTTTTTTTGTTATTTTGAATGGGTTCGTTCTTGATCTCATTCATGATTCAAGCCCGGGGTCAAATGATCTACGATGGAACATTTGACCCCGGAACCGGAACCATTTGACCATGGAACCCAGAAGTTGCGTATTCATCCTGGCTTTAAAAACTCAGGGTTTTAACTATTCGGAAATACAATATACGCACGTTTAATCTGGTTATGATGGTTTTATTTCGACGTATCAAATATTATTACCAAAATTGTAAGTATCAGGTGGTTTTATTTCGATGTTTAAATATTGTAATTTTCATTGGACAGGGGATTTTTGACCTGGACCTGAACTATGATATTAGAAACAAACCATGTGAAATGAGCCCGCCAAGCTCGGTAACGATGCCGGTGAGTAGTGGAAAATATGGGGACCAGCCAATATCAGTTGCGTGGGTAATCAATATGTCTCCTTGTTGCAGCTGATAGATCTGAAAATAAATATTTGTTATTGATATAACTAAAAAGGTAAAATTGCCAAAGAGACCTGTACTAATCAGCAAATCTGTCGATCACATATGACACAACAAAGTTAAAGTTGACTGAGTGACTTCCATATAAACTTGGCCCTGTGGTGTTAGAGAAAGTCTAATATAATTATTTGAAAGGCTGAAAATTTCGCTGATTTTGGCAACCTAAGAACTGAGAAACAAAAAAAAATGAGGTCTTCATAAACTTACGCTGAATCAGCTTAGTTGTTTGCAGAAGTAACACATTTTTTTTAGAAAAAATATTATTTAGATATTGTACACCACTGTTGTGGAGTACTATCGAACAAATTGATTCCTGACCCACTATAACATCATTTTCTCTAATCATACAAATACAAGTAGGTCGCCATTCGTCTGAACATACATTTCCTTGGCAATGAACTTGTTAACTATAATTTTTTTTTATTGGCACTCAAATTTACTGACTAGATACTGTTATTTACTGTTAAACAAATTGGACATTGGATATTTAATTATTAGTTTCAGTTACTGTTCATTGACTGACTATTACAATTGCTATAATATTTATTTATTTAACAGCAGAATATTTAAATCTAATTGTTTATAACAAAGAAAATATTACTTTATTTTATCTGAACCTAAAACTAAAATCCTTAAAAAAATATAATAACTAAGAAATATTATTAAAAGGAGTCCCTTTAGGCAAGGTTCCGAAGATACTGGCAGCGTTCCTCCTATGGATAGCTATACTTATTCTTTGTCCGAGGTAGCTGCCAGCTCTTCGGTCTCCTGTGATGTCGACTAACCTTTTAGATATTTCTTTAAAAAGCCTTATAGCGCTAGGACCCCACGGACCAAGGGTCTCGACACCGAATGGGACAAAATCATATTCGGAGCCTAGACCCCTGTATTTGCATTCTTTAGCTTTTTCAGCCGCTTCACAAGCCGCACCAGCTCTGTCGTTGGTTCCAAGTAGATGGGAAGGGCCCAGCGCATCTGAACATGTTGCATCCCATACCAGCACCCGGCCCATCTTCCTTGGAATCAAACTCATACCGTCCAGTCTCTTGCCAACTCACTATTTACTTGACAACTGACACACTATTAGAATTTTATTTTTGAAATTATAATACTTTTCTAAATAAAAAGAGTAAAAGAGAGAATTACTCTTCTATAATAAAAAGAGTTTTGATAATGAGTGACAGCTAATTCGAGATTCAAAACATGACTGCTTTATCTAAAATATATCTGAAGCAGTGGTAACAAAGATCTCTGACCTGTAGTGACGCGGTTTTATAAATATTCAAAATATCCTATAAGTGCAACATACAGGCGAGAGCAAAAAACCTTACTATTTTGATAGGTTCTAACGAATCATCGGCGAAGTGGGTCATGATTCAATTTGGTCTACTGTACATGCACAAATTAGAAATATCGGTCGACAAAAACTAGTGATGTGCCGGATCGTCAAAAATGTAGATCCGCGGATACGGATCTAAAACGGATATTTGGTGTCAAGATCCGCAGATACGGATACGGATCTTAACTTTCTTGCACTCGGCACCCGCAACTGACACCACTGCCACGTTTACGTAGAGTCTTGTTGAGGCGTGAGTCTGTGTTAGTGTGTTCGTTTCGCTATATATTTTCTGTGCCTATGTGGAGCCTTAAACTGCATCTACTTTCCACCAGCCCCGTCTAACACTGACCTCTGACAGATCTTTGACGACGCACGCCCTCCCGACGACGTCCCCGCTGCAGGCGGAGGTCGCCTCGATGCGCGCGTCGCCCACCGTCACCCGCGGTCCACCCACCTCCAGCGGTTGCACCCAGCCTGTGTTCAGTTCTGAGAACTTCAGTTTACACCAGCCAGGGTAGCATTGCCTTCGCTGAATAACCCTATTAATACAACAATGGCTTTATTATATACTAACGTATTATTAAATACTTCAGTAGTAGTAGAACAATGCAAGATCAGTTTAGATCTATTATGGGTGTTTTAGTATTGGAAATGTTTACTACCTTTGAATTATTAATTGCCTAGCTTCAGTGCTGAATTTACACATTTGCTGCCCCAAAACTATAAATTTTTTGCCACCCCTACTGACCTTTAAAATTAGATGCACTGTTCATAATAACGTTAATTCCTTTTTATGGGAATAGTTATAATGGTTCCAAGATTATTTTTACAACTTTTTGGGTATATTTTTAAGCTAAGAAAAGAAAAGCTTTGTTTTTACTGCACTACTTATAAGGTGTGGTGGGCTAAGGAAGATAGGTAGGTATAGCCCGATAGTGCTGACCATGCACCTGTGAACGTCAAAATATCCAACAGTTGGCACTACTAGGTCGGCGGCGGCGGGGTGCGGAGGAGGTACAAGTACGAGTGGGAGAATTCAAGTACTGCCAACCGACAGAACTTGACAGCTCCAGGTGCCCAGTTACCAATGTCGGGTTATAGTCTTAAAACTGCTAAATCAAAATAATGCACTCAATTAAACACATATTTTAAAAACAATATTGCATTGAAATTTACCATCAATAAGTACGTCACTATCAATATCTCTATTTGAATTAAATATCTTTTCAAAAAACGTTACGTTATTTATTTTGCGTGATTTGGAATCAGCTAAATCATCGATGATGTCGTCGTAAGAAATCCTATTCATTAATTCCGAGTCTATGAATAAAAGGGCTAAAGAATTTCTGTCCCGCCACGCCTTACTTATTTCTGTACCAATTTTCTGGACCAATTTTGCTGCCCCCTAATATTGCCGCCCTAAGCTTCAGCTTTTTCAGCTTCTATGGTAAATCCGGCACAGCCTAGCCCCATCCTAGTAATTAAGTTTTCTAGGTGATATAATATATATATATATATATGACCTTATAAAATACCAGCGTAAAATCCGTATACAGTCAACTCTCGATTATCCGCGGAATTGAGTGGCTGAGGGACCGCGGATAGTGAAAATAGCGGATAATCCGCAAAACGGTCGAAAATGGGAGGTAAACACACAACAAAATAGTTCCAATATACATAAAAGATTGATTTATTGCACCGTTTTTAACATAAACATTTTAAATACAGTAGGTACAGTTTAAAGAGTAAACAGTTCACTATTTAAAAAAAATTAACTTAATTAATTACCATATTGTTAGCGGGTTAGTGACCTTTCCTAACCGCTACGTCAACTCATATTGTTACCTTTTTTTTTTTGCCCACGCGGATAATCCGCTTGGCGGATTAACCGCGCGCGGATAATCGAGAGTTTACTGTATTGTAACTGCTTTCAGTTTTATATGGTACACAGTACTGTTATAAATAAGTCTCATTGCTAAGGCTTCAATCCCATTGGTACTTCCAGACTTTCAGACGGACTAGAGTCACGGATTACAAGCTATCAAAGGTTCAAGTCGTGAATCTAGAGTGATACCCAAAAATGTTCTATTTTTCACCGAGTTATTCTCATTGTCAGATGTAAGTCAGGTTGACAATAAAAAAATGTTTCGTAATGAATTATACCGTTCATTTACGTAAACTATCGAAGTCGTCGGGACAATAATATTTTCGTTCTTAACTTTAAAATTTTGATACATCTCCTATCGCTAGCATACATCAGTAGGTCTGTGTAACAGCTCATACTCGCTACCACTGAGCAAGGAATCACTACGTTTTAAGAGGCGGCACTTCCCTATGAGCTACTAAACTGAATTATGCACGTAGTTTCAACCAACTTGAGAATGACAGTCAGAGGTACCAACATTAAAGTGTCAATGTCAAGGCAATAGAGATGTACCACTACATAATCGATATCGATAAACAATAAGTAGTACCTTGTTGGGTCATTGCTGTATTTGTTAAATTTTACCAGGAAAATAAATACAAGTTTTATTGAAAATACAGAAATTTTATTAACAAGTTGAAAGACGAATACATAATTGAACATGGGAATAGTAGTTTGATAGCTCGTGATCTGCAACCGCCATATGGATTGAAAAGTTATGTGTGAAAATTCCAATAAATTAATTCTTTACAACAATGTTGATGAAACTCAGGTTCATAACAATTTTCCAGCTCGTGGCAAAAGTCAGTTGACAACTGAAACAGAAAGTAACTACAATTAATGTTTGGTCTTTACCTATGAAATTGGCGTTTTTCATCAAATAAATGAAGCGTATTTTTTTTCTATTAATCAAATAATCACCCATGCAATTAATGTTTGCCAACGCATTGGTAGCTTATTGATGCCCTTCTTGAAGAAATCAGCTTAGCTGTAATGTAGGATAGGCATTTCTTTTAAATCTATTTCCCTTTTTGTTGAACATATTACGAGGAAAGTGATCTCCGCAGATGTACTTGTTTTCATTCAATTTCTTTATGGGTAAGTAGACCAAGTCTTCATTGCCTGTATATTTAACCTATATTCGACATCTAAAATAAAATAATCGATAACTTGAGAAAGCACTATATTATGTTTATATAAATATATGATAATACTATTTCTGATTTATATCACTTGGGCTCATAATTTTTACTGCTAATACCACTATAATTTTCACTGTTTTTACCTAAATTTACTTAAACAACAAGGAAACATTCAATAAAATTACCTGTTTGGTTCAAGCGAAAATCTAGCCAAAAATATGTCTTTACTCAACCTTCTCACTCTCCGGACACCACAAATTTCACACTTTCGCAAAGATTTGCCACCCATAATGTCTGTATAAGCAGTTTTTTATTAAATTCAATAAAATGCACCAAATAAATTGAACGTAACCGCGAAATGTTTAATGGCGTCATTCATGCGACACATGCTGGCCAACATGACGTGACGTATAATGATAATAATTTGCAATGTTGGTACAAAGTACGCTCATAATTCCATACATTGTGTTTTTTATATGAAGTGTCGCTAGGCTGCTCGCTACATTGTATTCATCATTGGAAGATGCCGGCTCAGTGCAACACATTTAATTTTTTTAATATTGTTAATAAGATTTGAAGTTAAAAACACAGTAAATTTTTATTTGCTGTCTTTGTCGTGATAAGAAACCTCTTCACTTTTAATTATATTGTTAAGGCACTTACTTTCTTAATAAAGCAGGATCCCGTGTTTCCACATACTTGGTCAATTCGGAAATATTGAAGAAGAACACTAGTTCGTGGTCAGGTAAGTACCATTGGCGCACTAAAAGTTTCCCAAGTTCTATAGCGGCCAATCTCAATTTGTGTACACCGAGTATAAGGTGGCCTTTGGTGCTCTCTCTGTAGCGAACTGTGTGCCGGCATAGAGGCAACAGCCATAAAAGTATTTTCCTAAGTAAAAAAAGTAAAGTATAGTTAATTTCGGTCAAAAATGTTCAAATGTAAACAATAATTTCTTGTATTAATGCCGTATATAGTAGTTTTCAAAAGTTGGTTTTGCTTAAAGCTGGCAAAACATTACTGCTGGCAAGCTGTACCTTATTGTAAGAGATAGTAAGTAACGAATAGAATTCATAAATAATAATATGAAAAATATTTCTTACAATCACATTAATTTGCCTAGCCCAAAATAAGCACTATAAGACTTGTGTTATGGATGCTAGGGTAACGGATAGACATATGTATATGATACAAAGTTATATTTGTAGAAATATACATAAATACCCATGTCTCAGGTACAAATTCTAATGCCCCTTCCGGGATTCATCACCACATAGTATAACACAAAGTCGCTTTCTCTGTCCCTATATCCCTATGTACGCTTAAATCTTTAAAACTACGCATCGGATTTTGATGCGGTTGTTTTAATAGATAGAGTAATTCAAGAGGAGGGTTTATATGTATAATAAATGCATAATATAGCAGAGCATGGCATCCGAGCGAAGCCGGAGCGGGTCGCTAGTATATATATATAACCACAACACGGAAGCGGTCAGCGGTGTGGTCAGCCCATAATGAATGGTAAAGACCATTGCACCCACCGGTCGTAAGTTAATATGCTGGAGCTACGTACACATGCGTACTAGTCCGCAGAACTTTAAAACGAGTTTTTGGTTTAAAGCGGACGTCTACATACGGGCTCCGCGTAGAGCGTGACAAATACGGAGCAATCCACAACAATGTAGAACGATGTTCTACGCTCATACATGTGTCTTCCTCCGTAGTCCGCACATACGACCTTCTGTATACGTTCGCATTACTTTGATGCCAATCTAAGGCTGCGGCCTGGACGCCAGCAGACGGATCGGGCAGCGGCACGCCCGTCTTGATCAAAATACATAGATTTGTATGAAACAGTTTTCGAAGACAACAGCGGTGCGGGGGACGGAACACGAGCGTCGAATTATAGTGGAGCGGAGACTGCGCGTTCGAATAGTCATAGTGACGTTCTCTTATAATGTGGTTGATGGAGGAAAACATTTTAGAGATTTAAGATAGGCCACCATTATGAAATAGTTAACACTATGACCATAAAAATAGACCAGTAATTAAAGTATTGTGGGAGTGTAATTATAGAACACTAGCTTTTACCTGCGGCTTCGCCTGAATTTTTTTTAATTTTTTTTCAATAAAATGTATTCTATGTTACTTCTTATACCTCCAAGAATATATATACGGAATTTCATGATGATCGGTTTAGTAGTTTTTGCGTGAAAGCATAACAAACAAACTTACATTCACATTTATAATATTAGTAGGGATATACGAAATTCGTCTTTGATCGACATATTTTTGATGAAACTCTCCCTTTTGTTTTCTTTGTTTATAGTATGTGTTCACGCATTCCTTCGCCAACAATATCTTGTAATTAATAAACGAACTGCTATAGAAAATATCACGTCACATCGACATCGCGTATACTCTCGGCAAGTCACTTCATAGCAACAAATCGAGCGATTTGAGGCCTTAGTTAGAGTCCACGCATTCGATACTCGTTATCGAGTACGTTACGGATTTCTAGGAAGATTCGTAGTTCCTGATGGTTACCGCTAGGAGCGCTCATACAAAAATCCATAGTAATATTTTACGCAGACCTAATCGAGTATCGAAGCGTAAACTCACACTAAGGCCTCTGGCCGCTGGCGTCGTGAACGGACCACGTTTTGCGCCCGCGCCACCCGCTCTGCACGCTTGCGTCCAATCCGCAGCCTTAGCGTTAATATTACATGGGCCTAATAAGTAAATGTCGCTATTTAAAAACATAAATTATAAATTAACGAGATATATTATATTATTAATTAACGTTCCTTACCTAGTACTATTCTTTTTAGGAACACTTAGAGAGTTTATGACTTCAGTATCACTCCTGGTAATTGGATCTTCTTGATTAGACACTCTCAAACTTTGTAATACTTTCATTAATTCTTCTGGGACCAAGGCCCATGGTTTAGTATACATGTCGAACTAAAAGAAAATTGTGAATGTATAGTTGTACGCAAAAAGCTACACGAAAAGAATGAACACATTAAAAAACTACCTCCATAATAGCTCTGTGACCGTGTTGTTCCAAGAATACACACACATCCAGATGTATATGAGGTAATTTTTTTTGTAGCCAGTACATAGCATCCTTGGGGTCCTGTTTGCGGAATTCTTCAACCTTGCCAGACTCTTCAATCTGCTGTGTTAATTTTGTTAGACCCTGAGGTACCTCAGCGGATAGAACATCACCAGAATTGAGCATTGCACAAATATCATTACAGTGTTCTAACGTGAAGTCTGCAAAATAGACAAAAAGTTATTCCACTTTGTGGACTGTAAAATGTTTGCATGTCTTAAATAATAAACATATATAGCTAATATAATTTTATGACTTAAGGTCCATACTGTGTAGGTGTACAAATGTATAGGTATGCATTTCATAAATACCTTTCCAATTCATATTTTAAAATATTATTTAAGTAAAAATACTATAACGTTTGTCCTAAAAAGAGTGATAACTATTCGTTCAACTCTAGAAAGAAAAATAAACTTGCTGTTGTAAGCTTTAGATTGCTAAAAGCGGGAGGCTCATTTTTTGACAGGTGTCACTTCCTTATTGCTACGTACTAAGGTTGCGTTTGTTTCCTTATGTTTGGCTTGACATTGCAATAGCAACTTTATACCCACTATATAGGTGTCAACTGTCAAAAGTACCATCCTACAGGTAGCTAGTTACTTTACCACCCTTTACTTTAATAGCTACACTGCTATTAATATTATGGAAAGTAAACTTTTCTAACGCATCTTTAGTAACGGGAGAGAAGTTTTCCTAATTTTTAAAATTCTGCAAAATATGTAGAGGTTTAAAAAGCAGTCCTTACGTAGTTTCTTGCGGCTTTTACTTTATATCTAACAAAGATCGTTATTGTCAATTATGTACTTACTAGCTTTCCGCCCGCGGCTTCGCCCGCGTGGAATTCGGTTATATTGCGGTAAAAAGCAATAGCGTAAGCTATCATTCCACTTCTTATGTATTTAAAAAAAAACACATCGTTACCATGTTTTAAAAAACACCCAGCGCCATCTATCGCATACCTCAAAAACTAAATAGCGTAAGCTATCATTCCACTTCTTATGTATTTAAAAAAAAAACACATCGTTACCATGTTTTAAAAAACACCCAGCGCCATCTATCGCATACCTCAAGAACTAAATAACGTAACTAATACTTATACCAATTAGTAATTCGTTGACTTTAGTGATTTCAGGATAAGTAGATGTAAAAAAAAACAATTTAGACGATAAAACAAATTGTACGTCATCCCTCGAGAATTCCTCATTTTCGAGGATTTATTTTCGCATCATTTAGCTTCAAAATTTACATGTTCATATTCGTTTGCAACATATAAGTAGATGTAAAAAAAAACAGTTTAGTCGATAAAACAAATTGTACGTCATCCCTCGGGAATTCCTCATTTTCGGGGATTCATTTTCGTATCATTTAGCTTCTCAGTTTACATGTTTATAGTCGTTTGCAATATTTTAGCTTGTTTTAAACGACACACAGCGCCATCTACAATCCATCCATCAAGCAAACAATATTTTTGTTTTTCCTCGGGAATACCAATTTTTTCCAGGATAAAAAGTACCCTATTATTTAATCCGGACTTTTATCTTTACGTCTGCAAAATTTCAAAACAATCGGTTCAGTAGTTACGGCGTGAAAGCGGAACAAACAAACAAACAAACAAACAAACTCACTTTCCGATTTATAATATTAGTAAGGATATACTTTATCTACTCTGATACTATAATACAAAGATTCTAAAACTGAAAACAAAATGCTTATGACAAACATTACGTACAGGCCAAAAATATTAAAAAAAAAAGTTTAATTACGATACAGGTCTTGTATGGACACCTGTATCATAATATAACTTTTTAATCATAACGATACACCTATACAACCTCCAGCTGGACCAAGGAGGTTGAACCTCTACTTTAAAAAGGTTTCAATGAACGAGTCCGCGACGACGCAACACGCATTCACAATCGATGTTTGCACCTTGGCGCCAACATTTGACATTTAAAAAATCTTTTCAATATTTAAACAAAGTTTGGTTTTGTTTGCAACATTGTTTTACGTAATATAGTATGAGAGTAGATAAAGTAGTGTATGACACTGTACATAACTTGGTCTTATAACACTCGTGTGATACTATAAAAAAACTCGCCTACGGCTCGTTTTTTTAAAACACACTCATGTTATAAGAACCCTTATTATGCAACAGTATCATAAACTACTATAATACAATACATCACTATATATACTTATATACAATTATATACATCAACACAACACACCGTCAAAGCAAAAACATTTTGTTTATGCAAAATTGACATGCTAAAAAAACGCTAATTTGTTTTTTTCAGCAAAAATATTTATAAAATATTTTTTCTAATTATTACCAACTTTTATTAGGGCTATCAAACCAGGAAATTAACTACATAATTATGACTTTGAAATTTCACAAAGTCAGTTTTTAAAACGTTTTGATTCGCCTTTTATTAGAAGAGGTATTTCGCAAATCGCCTCTCTCCTCTTCTCACTTTCGTCTGCTTTCTTTATCACCTGGTTCCCTACCACCAACAAAACTGTCTGGAAATAAACTAGGTGCCTCTGGCTCGAGAACAGTAATATAATAACAATATCAAATAAGCAGCGATACTTACCTTTGGCGCCTTCAAGCAACACGGACATGGCAATGAACTGGCTGCCAGTGCTGGCTACGCTGGTAACGGCGTGGTTTAGTGCAGCACGGTGCATAACTTCCTGCGCAGCCCGTAACTGGTCCAAGATATCACGCGGCTCTTTTGTCTCTGTTTCCATGTTCATTTCTTTTACTGTTTTTATTGTATCATTCATACAACGCTTTGATGCCATTAACATCTGAAAATATATTTCAAATATTATGTAATATGGCATAGTACTTTAGTGTTCATATATTATTGGACCTGGCTGTGCGTGCTATTAATATTAAGTATTGTTGTCTACAGGTACCTTAATAATGTACATTATCCTGACGAACTTGTTGGTCCATTTGGGCGGATGGCGGCGGACGGCGGTGCGTATGATCTCGTCGTCGGCGACCTTATGCCCGTGCACCGCCATTTCCGCCATGCGAATATTTACGTCCACTTCGGATGGCACCATGCGGTACATCGACTGGATACAATCAATACATATACACTGTGAATCAGCGCAAACCAAGAGCACCGGCAAAGAAAAAAAATCCAACAGTAATAATAATATTTTTTAATCTTCTGCTCTACTCTCATATTTCGCTGAAAAAGGTATGAAATAAGAAATCGTGTACTTGTTGTAAATCCGGTACCAATATTGTGTTAGGAAGAGGCTATAGGATTAGACACATTATTTTACGGCATTTGGTACCTACTACTGAAAAGTATAATCTGTAAGGACAAAGCGCAATGAAATTAATTCTGTCGCATTGACGATACAACTTATTTCCTGAGAAGTCTAGTTATAAATGCTATTAATAAATAGTCATGATTTATGTAATGGAGGCGTTTTTACACGCCTTCATTGTCTTATGAGCTTAAATAAATATCTTCTTTGGTTGTTTTTTTATAGGTGTAATGAAACATACTGTTATACTCGAGAGAAAGTGCGATAGCGTTTGGTTTTAAAGCCCTCTTCTTTCTCTTCGATGATTTTCTTCCCCCGGTGAACAAATTAATAATATATACAGGTGGCTATTTCAAAAGGACTTTGTTTAAAGTATCTACTTAAGGCGTCCACAAATACAACAACCTCTTTATTCGTTAAGACTGTTATTTTGACAAAACTATAGTTATTTTGCTTCCTTAATAGTTGCGGTGTCTTAAATTAATGTAGGCCTCGCCGCACAATGCCATTTACGGCAATGTCCTGAAAATAAGGTCTAAGATTTCCTATTTATTCAAATTTATTTTTATTAAATTTATTATAACAAAAATAAAGAAAAGACATTTAGGTTTAATTTTTAATCTTACATTATACAAGGCTAAAATGCATCGGTTATGCGTCACTGCTACGGCGTCTTCATAGTCGCCCATGTTCGAGGCGACAGCTTGATTCAGGGCCTTCGTCAGTGGCTGCAACACCATGTCGTAGGACAAAGGTGTCAACGGTTTTGGAAATACCTGTAGACCATACACATTTACATCATCATCTCACCCGGAAGACTTCCACTGCAGGACGAAAGCCTCTACCTAAAATAGGGGTTTTATCATAATCTCCTCGCTTGGTAGGCGGTTTGGAAATCGCACTAAAAGCCCATAATTCTGAAACGTTGCTGCCCATTTGTGTGGAGCGATTACCTCCTGTATCATCACTCGCCTTATACGATAATCTTTAGTGAGAAGAATTGGTATTATTCTACTCTACGGGATATAATGTGACACTTAGTATATATAAATTATTATAATAGAAAAATACTAGAAAATATCGACTCGGGTCACAAGTGAATTCTCAGGCGGGAAACTTCACTTGTGACCCGAGTCGATTTTTTCTAGTATTTTTAGGGCCGTATATGCTAGAATGTGAACTGCCAATTCATTATTTTAATTAAATAAATAGCGTATCGATTTAATTACATTAGAAAATGGCAATACCAAGGATACAAGTGTCAAAAAATATATTCGGTAATATTGAAGTGAATTCATTACTAATTATTTTAAATTTAAGTACAAGGATGGGCAAAGACGATACTACGAATGGGAAATATCCATTGAAAAGATAAATTCAAACAGCATCCATCATCGAAGTTAGTCGAACAATTTGGAAAAATATCGTCTAAATAGTTCGATCATCGTTCGAGCTATAGCTAGGACAGAATGAAACAAAGGCTTTTTTCGGAAAAGTGTTCAGATTTATCATTAATTCTGATGAAACTTCTTTGATGCTTCTAAACATGCTTTTACTTACCTCGCCGCAGTTGGCGAATGTAGTAAACTCATCATCAGCCATGATGGGAGTATCAAATTCGTGTAGAAGTTCTTCATTGCTCCACCGCTCGAGGGAAGTGATGGGCCGCGCTTGTAGCAGATAGATGTCATTCTGAACACATACGTATTAGATTAAGTTATATGCTAAGGAGAAGGTAATGATATAGTACTTATAACACCGATTCAATAAAACCCACACAAAATTGTACCCGCGTGACTCATTCTCATTAAAGTGTTTTTAATTATAGGGCATACTTGGAACTCAGGCCACACTACTTATCTACTCATCCAAATCCCATAACATCTTCAGCCCAATGATCATGTAAATAAATGAAACCCTTTTAACTGCAGTATACATTTGGACCATGTCTTAATTTTTTTTTACAACAAATCATATAAATGCCTTCTTAAATAATAAGCGATAGTACCTCATTAATAGCCCACTCGATGTCCCTGCCAGCGCCCCATAGCAGTTCCTGCGCGACTCCTATATGACTCAGTCTCCAAGCCTCTTCGTCACTAATACAAGCCACTCTCCTCTCCGCTTCTGGCACCTCTTCAGTATGTACGCCCTCTTCGGCTGCAGTCACTCTCTTGGTTTTAGAACCAAGCTCTATCTTAGTGACGGTTAACCGACAGTCTTGGGCTCGTGTCACTATTATTGTGTCTGGCTCTACCGAACCGGAAACTACGCTCTGAAAATAATAAGATTTTGTTCAACTTTAATTACAGCACTAATATTTTCTTTTTTCAATATAATAGGTCTTTACCTATGAAATTGCCATTCTGCCGTACTGACCATTTCAAATATATAAAATTCTTTTTTGGCTGATAATTATAATTTCTAATTAATTTTATTTTAGAAACATGGAATTCTTTTTTCGAAAATCGTCATTTCGTCATTTGTTTAACAGTTAGTGTTTTGTTTTCAACGCATTCGAAAATTTTTCGTCATGGATAACTTAAAAATTCGAGTAATTATTGAGTATGAGTGTGGTCGTGGCAGCAAAGCGGCACAAGCGGCACGCAATATCAATGACGTTTACGGAGCAAACACTACAAACGAACGGACCATCCGTTATTAGTTTGCCCGCTTCCGTTCTGGAAATTTTGACCCGAAAACTGAACCCCGTGGTCGTCCAATTTGGCCGACAATAACGAATTAAAGGCAATTGTGGAAGCTGATGAAACACACTACTGCTGAATTAGCAGCAGCTATCGACGTTAGCATCAAAACAATATTGGGCCATTTGCGTCAAATTGGCAAGGTAAAAAAGCTTGACGCGTCGAGACGTGCCTTACACTGCTCAACAGGCATACAAATGAAGGAATTCTGAACCGCATTGTTACTTGTGACGAGAAATGGATCCTGTTCGACAATCGTAAGCGCTCAGCAAGTTGGTTGGACCCTGGTTCAGCACCCAAATAATGCCCTAAACGAAAACTTACCCCTAGAAAAGTGATGGTCACTGTTTAACGCGGTAGTCTAACGCGGGTGTAATTCATCACAGATTCTTATCAAACGGAACCAATTACTGCAGATGTATACTGTTAGGAACTGAACACAATGACGGAGAAGCTCGCACGCCTCCAACCAGCTTTGGTCGATCGTTTGGCACCACTGCTCCTGCACGACAGCGCGCGACCTCATACTGCACAGCAGACGGTTTCCAAGCTACAAGAGCTGGGGTTGGAAGTTCTCCGGCATCCGCCGTACTTACCAGACCTTGCGCCTACAGACTTCTACTGTTTCTAGAATTTGGATAACTTCTTGGCTGGAAAAAATTGAATACCCAAGAGGCAGTACAGAATGCCTTTGAAGAATTTGTTGACTCCCATCCAGCTGATTTCTTCAAGAAGGGCATCAATAAGCTACCAATGCGTTGGCAAAGATGTATTAATTGCATGGGTGATTACTTTGATTAATAGAAATAAAAAATATAGAAAAAAAATACGCTTCATTTATTTCATGAAAAACGGCAATTTCATAGGTAAAGACCTAATATTAATTTATTATTGACATTTTCTAAAAAAACAAGGCGGTGGGTTTTTATGATTGTACCAATCATTGTTGATTGTGTTGTGGCAAGGATCGAACGTTTGTGTGATAATATGAATACGAGAATTTGTTCCCATTTCATGGGTCCCTACTTATTTATATACATGTATGTACCCTATTGTCCACCACACAAGCCTAACATTGCATACTTTGGACTAAGCTAGTTGATGTGGATGTGAAAAATATTATTATTATTCAAAAGATATTTGAACATGAGCATTAGCATGACAAATTACAGAGAAATCTAACTAATAGTAAGACCTCTACAAACTGTAGTTTTGATAATAATGTTTTGATTTGATTCCATCTACTACCTCCCCAAGGCCGTAGTTGGCAGTGATGAGCAACCGCGTTGGGTCGCCGGCGTCCGGGTGTCGCGTGAACATGACACCGGCCGCGCGTGGCAGCACCAGCGCTTGCACCACCACCGCCCCACCGCAAAGACATGGCTGCCCGTTTTGTCTACAATAAACCGTGGGTTAAGAACTAGAGTAGCGTAAGGGTAAAATGACACCTTCAAGACACTATGGAGCGTGGGCATTCCCCTTTAACTTTACCTTCGATAGTAAGCACTCGTGAAAGCAAACATAGAAGCCCAGCACTTCTGCACTCCTTTAATGACATCAGTGTCACTAACACACCCTAAAATTGTTTCATTTTGACCAGCTGCTGACAGTGTCTCACTATCTTCCCCAACCGCTGTAAATAAAATACGAAACTAATAATAAGATAACTATTTCGGCTGCAGAGCAGCGTACTAATATTTTTATCAATACAGCAGCTTGTTCATGATCCATCAAACTTTATTATAGATACATAATACTTATAAACATAATTTCTATTCATTTATCCTGTCATTTTTTATATTACATTTTTTAACGATATCTATTACGACAACCGTTTGGTGTAACGATAGCTATCCTGCCTTTCGCATCAACAGTCCTGGGTTCGAGTCCCGGAACAGGAGTCATGGGTATTAATATATGTTTCTATAAATATTACTTATCTACGTATCATGTACGGGTAACCCGTATTCATGACACAAGCCTTATAGGGCTTACTTTGGACTAGGCTAATTGGTATAAATGTAAGAAATATTACTGTTAATTCAAAGGTTATCTGGAGGAGATCGGGCCAAAAATCAATATATTTATTCGTGATGCAGACTAAATTTATCGCATTCAATAACATTCCTTCATTATAAATATAAGTATTGCAAACAAGTGTTACACTTTCTTACCTAAAGTAATGTATGATAACAAAAATAAACGATTAATTAAAGATTAGCAAATAGATATATTCGCATGACTGAATATATCTATTTGTTAAGTGATAAGAGTTCTTATCTGTTAATTAATCATTATTAAAAGGAAAACACATACCCGAAGATCTCACAGCGAAACGTCTTTCAGGCCCCAAATCTTCCTTAATGGCTTTTTTCCTGAGCTCGTTTAGATTTTTTAATATCTCTTCCAGAATTTCTCCTGTTATTTCTGTTGTCAAAAATAGTTCAACAGCTCTAGAAACAAATAACAAAAATAGCCACAATGTTTTTCAAAATAAAATAAAATATAACAAGTAAATATTTTACTACTCTGGAGTTGAATCCACAATATCATATTTTTCATACGGATATAAACTATATTGTCATCATGTGCAGTAATTCAATTCATTTATAGAAGTGGTAGAAATGGTGGAGCTTCTTGGACATTATTATTTTTGGATAGCAAACAAGTACTGACTTTTGTATACTAGTAGGGGAAGGCCGGGCAAAGTGAATACCCTGGGCAAAGCGAATACTCCCTATTACTCTTAAATTCACTATAACGTTCGGCCATCTTGGCTCAGTGCGCGGCAAATACTAGAGCAAGGGGCCGCGTCGCGTGCCGTCCACAGAGTGAAGATTTATGTTTTCGTAAAAAAAAGATTTATTTAAAAAGGTAAGTACATTGATATTATTTCCGGTATTATTAGTTCTTGATTTTTTAGGATTATTTTTATTTGGTAGCATATCAAGGTAGGTTTTTATAATATGTTTCATAAAAGGTCACAATTTTTCGTTTTTGTATAAAATGTGTTAACCTCAAATGTTACCAAATCGGGCAAAATGAATAGGGCAAAGTGAATATGGTATCCACTTTGCCCGCCATTTGTGATTATTGACTTACGATTTCATTTTGTCCTTCATTTGTTTCAGATGGTGAATAAATATAAAAAAAAACTAATCAAGGGTCGTGGGATAAAAATGTCATGCAAACAGCTATTAATATGTGCAAAGCTGGAGAATCTATAAAGGGCACAGCTAAAAAGTACGGGTTGGCCTATGCAACCTTGTACCGACATGTGAAAACCGGCAGCGCTTTGCCAAAATTGGGTCGATTCCGTGCCGCATTCACTGAAGCTCAGGAGAAAAAGATTATATTATGCATTCTGTATTTTATGGCCTGACTTGAGACTTGTTCAAAAATTTAGCGTTCATCTATGCTAAGAACAATAATTTGAACTACCCGAAAAACTGGGACAAGTACGAAATGGCTGGCGATGACTGGTTATCGTCATTTTTGTATCGTCACAATCAAATTTCTCTCAGAACTCCAGAAGCAACATCGGTGGCACGGGCTAAAGGATTCAATAGACACGATGTTGGACGTTTTTATGAAAACCTTGAAGTTTTGATTGTAAAATATGATATTGATGCATCAAGATTATATAACATGGATGAGACTGGTATCTCAACAACTACAAATAAGCCACCTAAAGTGCTATCTACAAAGGGAAAAAAACAGGTGGGCATAATTGCCAGTCCCGAACGTGGTCAATTAACGACGGTCATCGGCTGTTGTAATACGGCTGGTTCGTTTCTCCCACCATTTTTGATTTTCGCCAGGAAAAAGATGCAACCCAGGCTTCTTGATGGTGCACCACCCGGCACTCAAGGAACCTGTACCCCAAATGGTTGGACTTCGGGTGAGGTATTCCTTGCTTGGATGCATTTTTTATAACTCCCTCTGTGGTTCTTGATATAGGCTCGCCCTTAATTCCGCTTTAATTAGTGTCACGCAAGTTCCTTAATCCTAGGCTCTAGGATAGTACGACCGTTCTTAAAATGGAGATTTGTCAGCAATGGTGTCACGAAGAATGTTCTGCTTTTGATGGTACTCAAGGGTACACTTGTGACAACTGCCAGTCTTAATTTTCTGATTATTTAAGTTTAAGTTAAGTTTTTTCAGTTTATTAAGTTTATTAATTACGTTTTTAGACATTCAAATATGGATATTCACTTTGCCCGAGTACTGTATCCGCTTTACCCGGGGGTCCGGGCAAAGTGAATAATTTCATATTTGTTCAAATTTTATTTGCTGTTCATAATTGTTTAATTATTAAGAGTAACTGATGATGGTATTTGTAAGAGCAATTATTAAAGACTGATTTGTGCTAGTTATTTTGTTTCTGCATCTTATACCGTTTCTGCTAAAGCCATAAATATCTTAAGGTATTCACTTTTCCCGGCCTTCCCCTACTACTACTAGTCTATGGTAAGCACTTTCGTATGATGATACACTTGTCAATAGATACACTAAATGGCTAGTTTTATGAAAAACATGCACTTGTTACAACTGCTGAAATAATCAAATATTTGTATTTTATAGCAAGTACTTTTGTACTCAACATACTTAGCACATTTTCCCTTAAAAGTGGATTCCTCATAATTTTCATTAGCTGCTTCAATATCTCGAATAGCTTGCAATAGATGGGGATTCATTTGTAAATGTGTTTCCAAAGCTTTGATTGTAATACAAAATCCAGGTGGTACTCGGTATCCCTAAAATATAAAAAATATCTGCTAATGTTATTAAGGATTTCATAAACACAATTAGTACATCGCTTATTGAAATATTTGTATTTTTATTTAACAACACATTTAACATCACTTAATATCTCCTACTTTTTTATTAGAAGATTTCTATTAAATAAAAAACTTCGAAAAGATATTTTTAACTTTTAGCGAATCATGTCCGTAAGGCGGGCTAAGGACTAATACATTTCGTAAAACAAGCTATTGAACGATTAGCGTACGAAATTCATATCACAATTGGATCAACATTACCTATAATACAATGATTCATCTACCAATCCACACTTGGCCTACGTGCTGAGTTACCTATTCTCCCTACGACATTAATCCAAAGGGAAAGTCTGTTGCCTAGGGACGGCGTACCGCAATAGACGGAACTTCTCCGTTAACTTTCCCGCGTAACACATCTAGCAAGGCGGAAACTCAAAAGCCTGTTTAGTGTCAATGCTTTTTCTGCTTGCAGAAAAACTTTCTGTTAAATTGGATAGATAATATATTTGTTTACAGATACATATACATAGATAAAAATATCATAATTTGCAATTATTAACTATTTAAAAAAGAAAAATATTGCATGTGTGCTGCAGCAACGCAAAAAGACCGCATCTTTTTATTCAATGCAAGTACTAACAAAAAGCTTTATTTGAGACTCAGTTGTTCGTGACAGTTTCACTTTTAACAATTCTGTCCCAATATATACATACACATGTGTATATACATACATACACCACTCTGGAAAGAGGGGATCCCTTCGTTTCTCTTATAATAATACATTTTGACATCATTGTTTGTTGGCATACTAAGCTATTCTTTTCACTTAATTTTGGAATCGTAAAAAGTTTTAAAGCATATTGCTTAATCTGATATAGTAATATATAGTAATTTTATATACAATCCATTTCATATTATTTAAATCTGAATAATTAAAAAGAAGGTAGTATAATAAATTCATTAAATGCAACACATACTATTTTTTCTCTAGTGCGTTTGATTCGTGGTTGTTACTCTGTACATGTATGGTTAGAGTTTATGTTTTTGTGTAATCGTTCATACTTCAGGAGTTTATACTTCACATATTTTTATGTCCATAACAATATGCCTTAATATCAATATGCGATTACAAAATTATGTTTTAAAATAGTATGCCTGATAGTTATAATTCTTACAGTAGTTATTCTTAAAAATTCTTTTTTACTCTACTAGGCATTAGCCTAAAAAGTTATACCAAATACATAGTATGAGTTGCTATCATTAGGATAAGTAAAAGTATGTCATAATGAGTTATGACACCTAATTTTATCCGAATAAATAGGTACCTAACTCTGGAAAAACTAAATAGAAACTGATACCCAAGACAATATTGATTAAAATGGTTTATCAATTTAAATCGTGTAAAAAGCCCAATGGATCTTTGTTACTTTATAAAACTCAGTATTCTGATTAATATAAACATACCTCAGCAGCTTGCACTGACGCGAGCAATGCCAGCGAAGCCCCCTTTCCTCCCACGTAGTTAGGACAGGCGGCGGCTCGGTTCTCAAACTGTAGGCAGTAACCCACTGGGCCGGCTTCACTTTCAGTCAGCCAGCGCAGTGCGGGCGGTGGGGTCAGTTCAACTGAAGGCTCCATTACAACTACGAAATAGATGATGTAGATAATTTGTCGTCCCTTTTTGTACTAGTACAAAGATTATTTCCTGTATACCTCACATTCAAATAATAAGGATGTTAATAATTCAAAACATTTATAGGTTTATTATAAAATTACCGTTCGTTAATCTCGCAAAAGCTTGAACAGTAGTCAATGGACTGCGACTACACTTTTGTAAATTATTATACTCATGTCAGATGTAGGTACTTATGTAGTTAACAAAAAACCGGTAATTTTAAAAACTTAAAAATGTAAAAACTCTAAAACAAGAAAGTCGTCATACCCGATTGCACTTGTTTTTGGGATTTTTCATTTTTTTAGTTTTTTAAATTACCTTTTTTTTAGTTTATTATAAAATAAGTTTGTATACACACGACACACAAATATATTAAGATCACGGCAATTATTTACTTATCTGTTGATAGAATACCTAATATTCTCGTAAACGTTGAAGCTCTATAAAAGAATTCTGATCATGTGGCCGATTCAAAAGTTTTTTAGGATCAAGCGTACTGATGGCCCATCCAGCAAATTTTAACTCGACTAACAGCTACATATACTTGACCTTCAGCTAATATAAGTGAGCCGAGGTCAACAACCGCCCGATGATTGTGGATAGTTTAAGCCCAACTCATTGAATTTGGCGCCAAAAATCCGCCATTTTGTTTTTTGTTATTTTGATATACCCAGTGTCACTCTCACAGTAAATACGAATCTAACGACAGGCCGTAGAGGGTGCTAAACAATTATATGCACATACATACATACTCTCGACAAACATAACCCTCCTTCTGGTGCAGTCGGGTGAAACATTGTATATAAATATTAGACAAAATCACATACATTGTTCTGAACCTAAGTTAAGCAGCTAATGCACTTGTGTTATGGAATTCAGAAACAACGGTGGTACAGTCGCCGTCAGATATTTCGTAGCAGACAAGGTGACCAAATACTTCTGAACAATTTAAAATGTCAATAAGTTCTTAACGCTACAAGTGACCATAAATATCTGAACATTTATTACTGCATTAATATCTCAGCAGATGCTAGTCATTAACTTCTAAGCACAAAACTTTCCAATAATATCTGAACACTCATCACATCAAATGTATCTATGCACACAGTGTAGTCTGAATAATCTGAGCAGTTGAGGAAATATTGCAGTTGAGAGTCCTTCTAACTTTACTGTAATTACCATTTTGATACGAATTCGTTTTATAATTTATACAAGGTGGCCTAGAAGCTGACGTCAAGCCGAAAGCGGGTGATAGACTAACTCAGATAAGTTATCAGAAAAATATAACAAAAATCTGTCATTTATTTAAAAAAAAAAGCAAAAAAAATCGATAAAGTTTATACCCCGTGATGGTTATTAATTATTAATTGTTATTAATAAAAATATATTAAGAATTATTAATTTCATTAAAATCCAATATCTATTTCATGTCATAAGACTTACATTTAAGCATAAGATATCGCACTAATAAGAGAGTGCAGATATAAAATACTTGTGTAAAAAACAACTACGCCTCCGAGCCCTCAGGTGGGATTCGAAACCACGACCTTTCGCTATCCGGGCGACTGCTCTGACCGCTGAGCTACCGAGACGCTGGCAAACGTGTCGAATTTTACAAACGTATTTCAACTTCTACTATGAGCTAGTGTCGTATAATAAAATAAATAAATAAATTAAATAAAACAAGAGAGTGCAGCTTAAATTATAGCTCTTAAAAAAATAATAGTTAAGCCCAGTGTTTATCTGCTTAGATACATTTGATGTGATGAGTGTTCAGATATTATTGGAAGGTTGTGTGTTTAGAAGTTAATGACTGGCATCTGCTGAGATATTATTGCAGTAATAAATGTTCAGATATTTATGGTCACTTGTAGCGTATAGAACATATTGACATTTTAAATTGTTCAGAAATATTTGGTCACCTTGTCTGCTACGAAATATCTGACGGCGACTGTACCAAAACATCCAGACGGCCGGGAATCGAACCCAGGACCTTGTAGTGGTTTTACCATAAAACCAATATGCGAGCCACTCGACCACAGAAGTCGTCAACAAAAAAAGCTGCAAAGCACGCCAGGCACAGATAATAGTACTTTATACATTAAAACAGAATATTAGATCAAATGTTCCATTGTTACTACTTCTGTTAAGATGAATCGTTTAAACTCACCTGATGGTTGATACCCCAATTCCAGTATACCGTAGCCCGGCTCCCCATCTATATCCACAGAGGCCGTACGATAAACAGTCTCTAGTTGGTATGGTACTCCATTAAAAAGCCGACCACGGTCTCTACTGAGGCGTACCACTAACCGCAGGTCACGGCCTTGACCTGTAATAATAATGATACAAGTAAAATTAAATTTAAAACCCGTAACCCAATAAAGAAAAACGAATTTGATATAATAAAGTTTTCTGTTACAAGTCGTTTAATTAATTGTTTCTCTATGATAGCGTATTATTACATATTTATACCCATTATGCGTAAAAGGATTGATCTCGAAACGGCTGAAGCAATTTTGATAAAACAGGTCTAATAACCACTGTTAAAAAACTCGCTTTCAAATAAAATAAAAACAGCATCCAAATCGGTTGTTCGGTTTTAGAGCCACTGACCGATACACGGACACAAACAGACACAGCTGTCAAAATTATAGCACTCCTCCTTTACGTTTGGGGATAAAAACTAATGATCGTGTTTGTTTTCCAGTTCGTGTGTCCAACTCTGCAAAATCACAGAGTAGTTGCATAACCTCCGCAATATCAGGCAGGACACGCTACCAGTTCCCTGAGTGAAACCCGTAATAAGGATACCCGCTAATTAACCGTATTTTTGATAAATGTGTCTACTTACTTGATACATCTAAAGTAAATACACTTGGTATTGCGTCGGGCAACTCGCAAAAGTCGGGCATGTGTAAACTGGTACCAGTGATACTCTTTACAGTAGTATTCGGAAACCGAACTGTGCCTGAAACACACCTGAAAAAGATATGTTTACATTACAAGTTGCACCTGTCCTCATTTTCTTCAATCTAATACCCTAGGAACTTTAGCATAAAAATATTTAAAAAACTCTTAAACATAAATAAAACTCTTTAACACTTTCAAGAACATCTAAGACTTTTCAAATTTTGCAGACATAATATACGGAAGCCATTTTTTGGCATATAAAGATTAAAACCAATAAATTTTTGGATGGGACTGGATTTATTCATTTGGTAAGGTGAGGAAGAGAGGTAAGTAATAAAATTTAACTATAAAACTACAAGCAATTATTTTTAGCCAGAGAATTCTAAGCAAGTTTATACAATATAAAAATGCACCACAATGTACGCAGTGACGCAGACAGGCACAGAAGGTAGTCTAAGATTTGAGGAACTGCATGATAATATTCTTATAGGGGAGACCACAGAACCTTTTCTTGTGATGACAATGGGAGTTTTAAGAAAAAAAATCATGCGACGGATTTATTAACTAAATTATTTGATGATTTTTTCAAGAGCTTTTATCCGGTGTTGTGAAGGAGTCAATCGACACTTCATCGGTAGCTCTCGAACGAAGTGCACGGTTCCAAAAGCCGGCGAAATATATGGTCAAGCGCCGGTCGTATGTGGGAACACTTAAGGATACTGGTAATAAATTATCGCAATACATAATTCGATTAACGCCTAATGTCTAGTAAGTATCATTTAAATCATCATTTAAATTTAAATTCATTTAAATTTCTAAAATCGCGCAGTCTACGCATGCATGCTATGAATCGCCGCAAAGTTGCCTCTCTGTCGGTCTTCTACAGACTGTACCTGACCAGACATGATTTGCTCATACCGCTATCTCCTTTTGTACATCGGCCATCCAGACGAATTGCGGGCTACCTACCTTTCTTGGTTTCAATTCCTACCTGTCGCACCAAGCACTTCTCAACATCTTTCTTAATACACACAGCAAAGGAGTGGAACTCCCTCCTTGCGTCTGTATTTCCTAGAACTTATAACCCGTCCATTTTCAAAACCACCCTGGTTTAATAGGCACCTTCTGGTTTAGTTCGTTCCATCGTGGATTCTGTCTTGGCCCCCGGGCTTGATTGGGATCAAGAGCGAACCCAATCAAGCCCAAATCCTAAATAATAATAAAAAGTTGTTTTAACAGAACACATGATGTATACGCAGTTCCTTACTGCGTGATGATGTTCTTGTAGGAGTGAGCGCGTATCTCAACGGCGGTGCCGTCCCTGGCGGCGGCGGTCAGGACTATAGCGCGCCGCAACGCGTCTGGCTGCGGGGCGGAACGCCGCTCGCGGAGACCGCGCGTGCGCACGTACTCGCTGCGACCCACCACGCCATCTCGCTCGTACAACTGCACTCGGCCCTGAACGGTACCCCATTGTACCCAGCCACATTCCTTCCACTTTTCTCTGTAATGCAAAACGAATCAAGCACACCATAAAATACTACTATTTTTCTGATAAGAATGAGATTTTATTAACTATCTCATTCTTATCAGACATCGGGTGCAACCAATTGCACTTAAATTGGAGTTAATTTTTTTAATAAACTTATTAATTAACAATCACACTATTCCTGATAAGTATCGACATGGATGTTTTTATTGCAAGTCCTTATAGACTGAATAATATAAGTGTCAAAAGATTAATAACATATTTTACCCAAAACAAGGATATTATTAGTCCCTTTTACTGTGGAAATTGGGAGCCAAAACTTATACTTTAGGCAAATATTAGGTTCAAATACAAAAATCTTACAATAAATTCATCCAGTTGCTGTCTCGCCAAGGCTCCAAAGCAAGAGCTTCAGCAGCCAATTGGTCGCTCCAGTCCTCGGGGTACCGCACCACGTTCGACGCTGATGCCCAACTGAAATTATGTTTGCTAATAAGACTCAGAAAACTTTTATTATTTCGAGCTTTGTCCCTTACTGCGGAAAGCGCAATTAATAGTTGGCTATGTTACAGACGTTATCAGCGGCTACTACACTCTTGACACTCAGTCCTTAACGTTTTTAGTTGGATAATACGCTTATGGCTTAGCATTGGATATACTAACGCACCCGTAATAACATAAGAAATATATATATAAAAATAATTAAGCTTATTTTCAAGAAAAATACTCTTACTCGAATTAAACATATAATAATAATGTCATAATACTTTATATTATGCTCATTATATGCAAAACCACAATTACTTAAATATGCAATCAGAAACTTGTTTTAATTCCAACGTTTAAAATGTGTATTTTTATAGGTGCCTATGGCAAAATTATATACATTTTTTTGCTTTATTTGATATCACCACATACATAAGATTGATTTGCGCATGTTGTGTGATCCCATCATCTCTAGTCAGCAAACCGTTGTACAGTATTCGCATACGACTGCCTGCCTTCAAAACTTGTATCTTCAGTCCGCCAGCACTCCATCCGTCAGGAATATTCACCCAGCCACCGACAGCTGTATCTGGATGACCTGAAAATTTACGCCCTTATATCAAAAAGTGTCTAAAATCTAGTATAGTATGCAGAGTATGCACTTAGCATTACACTTTTTTGTTAATTAAAAAAAACTAAAAGATTACAGAGCTGAAGCACAAAAAAATGAGATTTGTCCGGCATACTCAGTGCACGGAAAATGCATTCTATATAAGAAGGTACTTACTTACTTCACGAGAACAGAAGAATAAGTAATTTATACAGCATTATAGACCAACATGATACGCCAAGTTCTGCTGAAGTGAATTTTTTTAAGATTGGAGTTTTCATTCAACCTGTGTTGGCGCTTCTTTTTATAGTACCTAAGGTCTTTTATATGGCTTCTGAGACTGTACGACCCTAGTCATTCAGTTGTACCCATTGTAATTGTAATGAAACTTTGATGAATCGAATAACATTATGCACTGGCAAACCATAATGCTCAGTATCAGACATATTGGAAATAATCCAAGTCAAAAATTACTTACTTGGTAATTTGTAATTCGTGCCGTCAGGCAACCTGATGTGCAGGATGACCTCAGCCAAGGGTTGGTGCCTACACAGTTTCCGGATTTCCACCAGTACCGCAGAGCCCTCTGTCGACACGGTGCGCAGCCTTATGCCATCCCAGCCTTCAAATTGGCCTTCACGAGGTAACTCTGAAGCGCTCCGGCTACCACGACGTGTCAACCCTGCCTTCCAGCGCTTAACAGCGTAAAACCGGCCGAAGAGGTATTTCAGTGGATAATTCCATCCTAAATAATTGATGAATTTAATTTAAGTATCCTAAATCAATTTATCGGATCCCAAATGCTTATCTATTCGTGCCCAGTATTTTATCTCACTACGGAAAAAAAGGTTTGGTGTAAAAAGTACCTACATATCCAAAAGTGAAATAAATTCTTAAAAAATCAAAAAATACGTTTACAAATTCGGTAGTCAACGAAAGTGACTCGCCTGATTTTTTTTCACACTAAACATTCGTCGAGTTTTTTATCAAAAGGTATTTTACTGCAGATAATGAATGTATTATCTAAAAGCTTTATTGACAATCTACCTACTAATCTGCATATGGGCAAAATTTAAGTAGATATATATAATTAACATGATCCATCTTGCTAAAATCATATTAAATACCTACTTATAAAAGAAATTGCCGGAATCTAATAGTGCACATTTGTACCTTCATTTGGTTGTAATTTTTGGCATTTAATTTGCACGGATAGATAGGTAGGTAATAAAGACAGGTATTTTACGTAATATATTGTGAAAAGGCATCAGTCGACAAAGTATTTAAGTAACTACCTACACTACCCAAATCTATCCCGATATTTCTTCAGACTTCATTTTCTTTTTTATCGTAGGCAAATTATCGTCAATTCTGTGATATTTTACCGACCGACCCACAGGCCACCGCGCTCGGTTAACGAATGGATTGTGATCTTAAAAGCTTAGCTTCATATCTCACTATGGCTATAAAGGTTATCTTAGTACTCTAGCTAAACAAATCATTTTAGTTAATATGCCGAAACATCTATGTATCTAGATATAGCAAAACGCAAAACAAAACAATTCTGTACACGACTACCCTAAGTAGGAGTATTCCAAAGAACATTTTGAGTAAGAACTTAAGGTCACTAAATAATACCAAATTATAATCAATACCTACTCTGATAACTATAATCACACTGGTGACATTATAAACACTACTCACTGGTGTATAGGCACGCCTGTTCCGTTTGTAAACACTTCTATTAATAAGCAGTATATTCACACAAATTCGACAATTTTATAGCATTCACCTGCTTCTCTGTATTCTCCATGCTTTCCTGGCAACCGCTTGAAGAATATTAAGTAACAAACCAAAGCTGCAGTACTAAGGCCGGCATTTAGAAGCAAATCGAAAAGATCCATTTTTTTCACAATACAATGTTGTACAAGTAATCGACGTTAATAAACAAATACACATTCGATTGGGTTCACTGGACAGTACCATGCCGTCACGCCGCTCAATTCACAATGTTGACATCGTTAGTAAACGTAGTTATCCGAAACATAAGTGTACGTCATTATCGTGATTACATAATCTTTCGATTATATATCAGGAAATCCTATTGAAAGATAGTCATCGTCTGATTGATAATACCCTAATTAATTGATGGTAAAGCATTATTTAACGTCACTGTTATTAAAAAATTACTTCGGAAGGTAGATTTTAATTAGCTGGTAGGTAAAAAAGTTAAATGACTCTCAGAAAATCAAATTCATAAATAACTACTTACTTACACTTAAGCTAGTGTGGTTGAAAAATCGTTTTTGAAAAAAAGTTTTTTGTTTAGGTATAAATTTATAAACCGGTATTCTAGTTTCATATCTTTAGAATAGTCGACACAAGGCCAAAAGCAAATTGGTCGTCATTAGTCGAATTAATGTATGGAACGAACCAGTGTCATATTATATAATAATACCCGTTTAATAAACAAGAAACAATAACTGCGTCTCGTGTCTGTTCTAATTGTGATAGCGATCATTGAACCTTAGAGCAAACAAATTTAATTACAATTGTAATAATTACTTAATGAATTTCCAATTTAGTTCCCCAAAGAACCCACCAAAAGGGTAAACACATCATAGCAGAGAAGAAAAAATAGTCAAGCGCTAAATGTGTCATGTGCACCTTTGAAGAAATCTCACCAGACTCTGCTAAAAACCATCTTGACGGGAGAAAGTCGCCAAGCTAAATCCGCGCGAGGTGGCCCGTCATCTACGCAGGAGCAAGGAGTATGCAAATACAATTTTATCGCAATAGATTTGCATCGCAAAATATTTCTATAAAAGCCGGATGAATATATTTTTACATTGGTGTCGTCATTATTAAAAGAGACATTCAAGTCGGATTGGCTGCATCATAAAGGAAATATACATCATTTTATACTATTAACAGGGTTAAAATAAATACACAGTATAAAGTTTACTTCAGTATCGCAATTTATTTCAATATTAAATAACAGTCCTGTGTATGCAATCAATATAAAACATCAACATCTTCACCAAAATTATACATCTTTTATATATTTACATATTATACATTTGTATAATACATAAATACACTGTTAAATCTATATATATATATGTTATTTTTTTATTGGTAGGTACTTTTAAAACAAATAAATGCATTGACGAATGACAAACATAATCCATATGTATATTCATTTCTCAAATAATTTATTGAGCAATAAACATTAAAAGAAATTACAAGGTAAGAATACGTATCTAGAATAAATAAACATCGTGGTTTTGCTAAAAAAACATAATAACTAATTGTGCGTTCGATCACAATATTTAAAGGCTTCTTTCGTGTTTAATTTTTCATGCATCTGATTAAATATTGCTCAAATCGCTCGTAAAAATTTAATACAAAATGTATTTATATTTAGAACTAGGTCTGCAATACATGCTGCTGTTTGAAAATACTGAGCGAAGCAATTAGATTTTTGAAGGGTGATTATTTCTATGTTATGTCCGAATACAAAACTTTTTTTTTGCACATTAGTCACGACCACGATGTGAGTTTTGGCGGCAAATTTCATCAATGTAGGTTCAGCGATTTGGCTGTGATCAGCTTTTGAATTTTTTTTCGGTGATTATTCCTCCATGGTAACGTCTATATTTTTTTTACATAGCCTATGTCCATCAGGTTGTAATTATGTATGTTCATGCCAAAATTCGTTCGAATCGGTTGAACCGTTAAGTAGCAGGAGGGAGGCAAGCGAAATTTGTGAGTTGCCTAAAAGAGAGCTTCGCTCAATAATACAAACACCAATTAATGTATACATTGTAGAATGATGTCACGTTGAAGAGACAGCAAATAAACAATCAGAGGTAAGGATTTTATTAAATTATGTGATGTTCTATTGTGTACACATATTACTGGGTCTACATGTATATAAATGTATGCACAGTCAGCGTCAAATGTTTCGCGAAATTCAAAGCGTTTATAACTATGGAATTAGTTAACTCTGACGAAACTGTTTAGTAGGTATGTCAAAATGTTTAAAGTTTAGAACTTGTTTATCAATTTAGGGCTGATATTTCAATCCTTTAATTACCCAGTCAAAGTGAGGAGTTTAGTATAAGTAAGTAGGTACCATAAAAGCTGGCAGCTTGTATGAATTTGTCATAATAATTCGAAATTTGATTTAAGTAGTGATTTAAAAAATAAGTTTTTCCGGCGTTTGAAAAATTTGCTCTTAAAAACTTTAGCTGTGTAAAACGTTCGATTGTTTTCCCCTTCTACGACCCTTTAGTTGTTTTGTAAACAAAGTTCAGCAATTATATCTTGGAAATAAAGTTTTGTGATTTAGTCGTGTTAAAATAACATTAATCGAAATTGAGATCTGAGACACCACTGGTGTGATCAGTGGCGTTGCAGCGTTATATGGTGGTCATGAGTACCACCGAAAAAGAATTAATATATCGGGTAAGATTTTGGTATTGTAACAATAAAATTGAAAACTAATTTCGAAACTTAGTTTCCTAAACGGCCGAATGACTATTTGACGGTGAAATTTACGCTTGCAAAAGCAGACTAAAAGCTTGGAATTTTGTCGATTGTAATTTTTGGTTCACAATCAGATTATTTTTAAACTTAAAAAAATAAGATAAGGTTGACAATAAAAACGAATCTTAACAGCACAGATAGCAAATGTATAATGTAAATGTAGTCGTGAAAAATGCATATAATTTAAAAATTAAGTAGACGTTAGAGTTCTGACCGTATTAATTTTAGCAGTCTTTTGTATGGGTAAAATTTTAGGAGCGACATATAAGACTAATAATTTTTGAGCTCAAATAATAAATAAGAGAGCCTCTATATAACTAATGTTTCTTATAGGCTATCGTGTCAATGGATGAGAAAACAAATGAGCAACAAATTTATCATTTCTAGCAGCTAAGCTTTCTCAAATTGCACAACAATCACATTTTGTTATGAACACCCTATTTCACGAAGACTATAGTATAGTGTAGCTGTTAAAAACACAATATCACGTATTTTGTGTACCTCCTGTTAGCGTGGTATCAGCTTGTGATTCCTAATAAACATTGTTGTAATTATTTAGTCATAACTTTTGAGGTCGTCATAAGGGTCGTTCTACTTTTCTACCGACAATGGTCTGGCATCTCGTATTGATATTTACGGTATTTTAATTCGGTTCGAATAAACGTCCATATTTTTCTTATCTATTAATATTATGTAATTTTTCATTTTCTCCAGTAGAATGCCGTGACAGAGTGGTAAACCGAAATGTGGTCTCCAAAGAAAAAGGCCACTTTGTCACATTTTTTTTTTTTTAAACCAACATAAAAAAGAATTAATATTTGCCGCAAAGGAAACTTAAATTAGTCCTAATGACAACACAGATGCAATTTCTTTTAGATTCCACACAGAAACCACAATTGTGGATAGTTCAAAAACCAAAAAATAGAAAAAGGTCGTTTCACTGTCGGTAGAAAAGAAGAACGACCCATAATTTTTTTGGACAATACAATTAAAATAGCTGAAGCCAGGGTGAAACTTGTGCCACATATTTAATTTACAAACGGACGAGCAATTATGTTTACTCAAAATATATCATAATATATTACGACATTAATTTTTAATTATTTTAATTATGGGACCATATAGGGCACCATCCCCACTACATCTATTGTAGTTTACAAACAAACTTCATGAAATAGGATACTTATATTAGCAATTATAAATTAATACAACAATTTCAGTTAAAAACATTGAAATAATATTCCACTGGGCACATTATAGTAACTTATACAAATCTTTACTTAAATAATTTACATATTTATACGCTATTTTAAAATATGCAAACGTTAATATCGCGATTGAGTTAGGACATTGAATGAAAGCCTTATTTTCATAGCGTTAAGTTCTATTGTACAAATATTAATTCAAACGCGAGAGAAATGTTTTCACATTTATTAACATTCAGGCCTCGGGTTTACCCTTAGTCTTTAATTTATGGAATGTGAAGTTATACATATACGACTTCCATCTTTTCCTTATCTACAAAAAATATATTTCTAGCCAACCAATAATTATAGTCACTTATTAAAAGTTATTTATATTTGCAATAGTCACTCTCCTGATATATAGTTATTTCACGATGACTGGCGAGCTATACTAATATTTTTATGGGAACAAACAGAGATCAATCTGACACACAAATACACACAAGTACGTAGTGTGGAAGTTACTTAGTACCAATAACCCATCCTGAGATGACCTCTATCTATCCAACATGTATTATTAAATTTCATTATGACAGATTTATGGTCAATAGCGGTACAGTATGTGCTTTTAATTTGGTGGTAGGATAAAACGTGTAATTATTAAAACCTCCTAATACTTTGAATTTTGTTTAAATTTTAACAACGCAGGCAAACTTTGTCAGTGCGTTATTGACACGATTGCTGTCAATTGAAGGTAGGAAATATTATTATTATTTTACCTTACAACGCGTCCGACAAAATAGGCATTGATGGCCGAACGTGATATTAATTCAAAAAGTTACTTGGTTGCCTTGTTTCGAGAAGAATCTTTTTTCAGTTTACACAGACAGATGTGTTTTCATAATTACATTGCTGACTGCTATACACTAACTTTGCCGGATGCTTCTTGCTTGTATGTGACCTGTACAGCTATGTCAATTTATCTCAAAGATTTTTAAAATAACAATAGAACATCTAAGCGTGTTTGAGATAAATATTTTATTGATCTGATGGAGCTACATTTAGTAAAATAATAATATTAATCTACACTAATATTATAAAGAGGAAAGATTTGTATTTTTGTATGTTTGCAATGAATAAACTCAAAAACAACTCGGCCGATTTCAAAAATTCTTATACCATTGGAAAGCTACATTCACTCTGAGTAACATAGGCTATATTTAATGCTAGAAAAAATTTAAAGAATTTTGTCCACCCGAAACTTGAAGTCAACTTGAAGGGCCGCTAGTAACTTATACGCTGTATCCTTTAAAAAATATTTTTAAGAGGTTACAACTGCACGTTACATGCCATCACTTATTTTAGCATATTGAGTATAGGTACTCATCTAATGAAAAATTATTTTACCGTCACCGAATTAAAGAATTCTTAAAACTTATTATTTTACTTTAAAAAGTATGTCAAAGTTTTTAATTTTGATGTCTAACTGTGATAATTCACAGGAAATTCCCTATGTAAACACTTAATAATATGTTTAGTAAAGTGTTTACATAATTTTACACTCTATCTGAGGGTCTAGTATGAGTTTATATAGGCAATCCTCGCAATGAAAAAGCGTCACTTCACTCGTATTGACTATGAGCAGTATTTATGGTAATTTTAGAGAGCGCTTATAGTTTGCATACTAAACCCACTAATAAACGGTATTATAATGCCAAGTATCTACCAAAGATGTATCGAGAACAACCAATTTCTAAAAAACATGATTTAAACATCTCCTTGCTAAGCTTGAGCGAAAATGGTTTAAAGTTCTGTATCACAGAAACCTGACCGGCAGCAGGACGCAGCCGAGTCGAATATTGCACACGGTTTTATCAAAAGGGCATTTAACGTGGCTAGTCCCCTAGATGCGCTAGCGCTTAATTTTATCGGTTTTGCTATTGCATTAGTTAATGATGCCATCTCGTATTATATTTATAATAATAAAAAAAAGATCTTTAGGCAGGAAAAGCTTTGCCTTGACCAGTAAATGAAAAAAAAATATGGTAAAAATTGTCATAATCATATAATAGTGACATTTTCTCTGACTGAAAAAAAAAGTTATTCTTCCTTAAATCTTTAAATTAATAATAAATATTATGCGTAAGATATAAGTAACATGAGAGCAAAGAAATATGGATCACTTAATTTTACTATGATTTTGATATGATATTTTACAAACGAATTAATAAAAAAGAATGTCAATAAGGGTCAAATTAGCTCAATTCAGAAATAGCAGTAGCAAAACCGGTTAAGCTAGGCAGAAGATCCCCATGCAGCATCGCTCTGACCAGCATACTTCTCGGCTTAGGCAACTACGTCATTATTCTTCTCTTCGATCTGCCTATCTCTTCATTCTTAACCGAAACACACACTAGCCTAACACCGCATTTATTAATACCAACTACTAATTTATCTACTTCATATAATAATAAATATCCAGAAACATTTTGTTTAGTCATTAAACATTGTACAGGTAAAGAAACAGATCTCTCTGGAGAAACTGGTCTCTGAATTTTGTGTCGCTTAGTTCAAGCCCCTGACAATCAAGTTTGTATTAACAATTTTAATAACAATTAATCTTCTAGGCTCTTTTCATTCAACTTACAACAGCATAAAATTACATTTGAAAATAAACAATTGCAAATAACAAATAATCTCATAACAACATTTAAATATAAATAAATAAACATGACACTCCATCTTACAAAGAAAACAGAGATGGTTTGGAAAGATTCGCTTGTGTGAAAAAATCATTTTTTTTTTACCTATTTTACCGACACACATCTTCGTTGAAATTATTAAATGTACAAAATATAGCCTTAAGTAGTTGTCATGTCGAATTAACACAACTATTGTTGATTACTTCAGATAAATATGGCGCCTATAACTGTCATTATAGCACCTAAATAGCCTCTCAATTTCGTTTAAAATATATAAAAATACCTTACAGAAGTATTCTATTATGCATTTTCGAAAATTTTACATAATTTTTATTTAAATTATAAGATAATATAATTTAAAGTCTTTTTTAAGAAAATTAAGTGACTAATATATTGACAAAAAACAATAAATTGACTGTGAAGTTGTTTATACCACAATTTCATAAATATTCAAGCACACGCACATATATTCACAGTAAAAAAAAACATTATTTGAAAATTACATACTTCATGATATTATCTAAGCGCTTGAATCTTAATTCCAAATAAACTCAACTCTTTTTAATTTGGCATATATTACGAATAATGGAATGTCACCGTAATAACTTGTAATTGTTCACTCTGCCTTCTTTTTAATGGGCTCCAATTCATCAGGATTCTCGTCCATACTGGAAGCAATGTCCGTGCGCGTTTTATCGACGGGGTATAACCTAGAAATAAATGTATTATCCATTAAAAAATAATAAATTAATTAATTAAATGCGTATTTTATATAAATGACAGTTAGTAACAAAATAAATTTAAAAAAAAATTAAAGAGTTTTAAAAGAACACTGTCGACTTAAGACTAATAGTAATAATGCTAATTCGTTACCACTACTACACTATTATTAGTCAATCAAAAATTTTTTTTTATAAAGACCATGTTTATTTGGGCTTAAATTCTCATTAAACTACGTTCGTGAAACTGTTCAAAGTCTTTTTGCAAATGAAATAAGTAATAATATTTTCTTTGTGATTGAGCAGATAATGTTTTGGCTATATTGAGGATATCGGACTGAACATTTTTGGGTCTGAGTAAATAGAAGAAGCGGATAGTGTTAAAAGGGGTTAAATTGGCAATACTGAGAAAAGTTTGTCTTTCTCCTTTATGGTATTTATTTTACATGCTTAATCACATTGATTATTTTGATGTACATTTTTGATCTGATTTGATGTAGATTATGAAGATTTACGATGTATAAACGCTCAAAAATCAACATGGCCTGTTTTTGGTAATTTTTGTTTCGTCGCGCGCGATATAGTCATTATTGATAATAGTCAGTTCTCAACTACACGCTCAGCGCCAAGCCCTATATGCCAATACGAACAAAAGTTGTCTTTTTTGAAAAAAAATTTTTTTTTGTTTAAACTACCTAAATGTTATAGATGATATTTCTTTTTCTATCCCCACCCTTCTACTATCCCTCCTTCTAGTGTGTATCTTTTTCGATACACATGGCGCTGGCGTGTAAAAATTAAGAGCTTTATTCTTTAATACCCATTTTTTATGACTCACCATCTTTGATATAAATAGACGAGGAACACAAGGTCGTCCCTGAAGCAAGCAACTCGGTGAGCAGTGGGCATGGTGATGACAAAGGCGAAAACGTCGTCAATAAAAGTGTTGAAAGCTTTGTACATGAAGGCGCGCCACGGGAGCGCCGCTACTGAACGCAGCCGGTAGTTCACGAACAACTGGGGCAGCATGAATAAGAACCCGAACGCGTACACACCGTTGACCACTGAGTGAAGAGCCCAGGAATACCAACTGAGAAAATAATTTGACATTTCATTATCTAAAAAAACACGTATACCATAATACTAATGGTAGACCGCTTAAATGAGTCTTCGGGAGTACGGCGATAAATGGGTTCGTGTGAGGAGCGGGCAGCAGGCACGCATAGTGTGATACACAAGAGGTGAATGCGCACTCAACAGATTTTGAGATGTGACGTTATAGAGGTTCACAGTTGGTGTTTTTTAATAAGAGAAAAAAATAAGACGATAATTTTAATGAAAACATAATGAAACAATAAAGAATTAAAACAGTTCGCCCGCAATTTTTTTTTCAATAAAAAGTATTCTATGTTACTTCTAATACTTCCAAGGAATATATGTACGAAGTTTTATGATGATTGGTTTAGTAGTTTTTGCGTGAAAGCATAACAAACAAACTTACATTCACATTTATTCACAGGAGACGAAAATTTTTATAAGATTACTAGCTGCCCCGGCCACGCGTTGCTGTGTTATAAATTAAAATCAAATCTATCCCATCTTTTAAGTTAGATCAAATAACAGATAGTTACGAAGTTTGATCAAAATTGGTTAAGTAGTTGAGGAGTCCATCGCGGACAAACAATGTGACACGTGATTTATATATATTAAGATAAATCAATCACTAATGTCCATATCAATATCACTTGAACTAATTCTTCAATTTCGAAGATATCGTCATCTTTAGAATCATCATGAAGATTTATAATCAATTGATCAACAACATCTCTAATTCATTTAATTTTTCTATAAGCCATTCGCTTGGTTTAACTATTAAGTTCTTGCCCAAAGATAGTCCGAGACATCTTGAGAATGTAATCTCGTGTGTATACTTCACCAAGCGCCCGTAAATTATTAATACGAGTGATGCTAAAGCAAACTGATTTACGGCAACAATGCGCCTATCGCCTGTTCCTCCTTTGTCGCCGTACCACCGCGCCCCTCATTAAACCTTATCATTCCCTATGGTTTTTTTATATCGAGTTATTGACTTTGTGGGCCTGCAGTTTCATTCTCATTTACATAACATGTCACAGCTGCCGACGGCGACATGTTCCTAATGGAATTGTCAAAACTTCCCGGATTCTGAGAATTCCCTCAAGTCGTGGTTAATTTTTCCAGAGTACTTAACAAAAAGTTTGGGCCAATAATGAGTAATTTTTCATATTCTTGGTTGACAAACAATACATTTTGTTTTCTGTATTACATACCTTTTGTGTGGTTCGTAGATTAAGGAGTATATAGCACCGGCTACGCAGAGTGGATACAGTAGCATACTCAGGTAGCGCATAGCTTCGGCGTCAGCTTGAGCCGTACTTTTCTCGCTTGCGTCAGCGTCACAATCGCGCCAAACTCTCAACTTCCAACCCACGAACGATATTCGCAAGTGAAGCACCTTAGTCACTTTCCATAGCTGCAAGAAAGCAATTGAATCTGATAATGAAAACTGGAGGAAAACATCTCTCTAATCAGCTTTTTAAATATAAGACCAGTAAGACCATTTATAACCAGTGCTCACAAAAAACTATTACTTTAGCTTAATAAATGAGTATATGAAATATATTTTTTTATTTATTCATTCATAATGCTTAATAACTATAACAGCATCCAAGTTGCCTTCATGTGTTGTGAGGTTTTGCAAGAACTATATGTGAATAACATGAGAAAGCATGTGTGCATGAATGTTTATTAAATATATAAGAATTGTTAATTTAAATCTAAATCATGCTCTGTTACCTCAATCACAAGGCTAATTCCAGCTGGAACTAAGACTAACATTGAAGTCTTCTCATCCAAGAGGTAGAAAAATATGACAAACTGTGAGAATGCACGCCAGAAGACGGTGCGAGCAGACAACCCAGCCAGTGAGCGCTTGCGGCGCCAAAATGACACATCATTCTTGAAAGCCAAGAAATCAAATAAGAGCTGAAATAAAATTTATCTTTAAAATTTTTCAACACATTATATTAAATTTTAATATTTCTGGAAATTTAATTGGTAAAGAATAACTGAGAATTTATCCTAAACGTCACATATGTTAAAGGATACAGCAATGCAGATTACCTTAAATACATGATTTATTCTCCTCAAATTTGTTTTTCAATCTATTGTAAATTAATGTGACAAATACTTACATGAAAACTAGCTATACACACTGTAGCTGAGAGAAGGTAAAGATTAGTGTCTGCAAATATTCCCTTAACATCATCCACATCCTGTTTACTGAAGCCAAGTGTTTGAAGTTGTTCCAGTGCCAAACGCACATGTAAAGCTAATCGTAATGAGCCATAAGATGTAGGTGCTACAGAAACAGTAACATTTGCTTCTGTTGTGCTACTATTTAATAGCTGCAGATTGGACATTCGAAACTTTAGCACATTTTGCTGAATTATGGGCAAAAATTTCCCACTTCTTATTCTGAAATGTAATAAAAAAATATCACTTGTAGCCTCTATTAATAATAACAAACAATTTAAACATGTTAAAGTTAAAAACAATCTGAAATTATTTTTTTGAGTTGGTCCAATGAAAAATCATATTTATATTGCGATAAATTTTGTATAAAGATTTAATTCTTAACATCAATTACCTAATGTAAGGATATAGTTCGCCAGGAATTTTCTTAGCAGGAAGATTCAAATCATCAGTTAAAATTGCTAATGGGGCCACTTTAGTCAAATGAGCATATGGTTGGATATTATGCTGTTTATTTTTCTTTATCTCGGCCTGAAAAATAGATTAATTATATTTGTAATAATATACCTAACTAAAATATTTATTTATTTATCTATTTATAAGACACAAAGGCATATCAATTCAATGTGGTTTCAGTATAAACATTGTTGTTTGTAATGTGATTTTTTTTTATTATTATCAATTACTATCCACTTCAAATAAATCAAATAAAGATAGAATCGAAAGATAATAGAATCAGTTACTCACTGAGTCTATGCTGTTTGATTTGAAAGTAATTACTCAATTTATTTTTAAAAAGCAAATGAGTGATTGTAAATATACATATTGCGTACCTCAAATTCATTCTCATTGAGTGGAAACATGGGGTGTTTTATAGAATTCAGTTACTTACACCTAAACATAACAGTTTAAAATACCCTTCTAATCAACACTACTCAGTTTATTCATTATGAACTCTGATTATTCATAACTAGTAGTAATTATGAAATTGACATTCTGAAAGTTAATGATTCATATATCTTAGGAGCTAAATTAACACTAGAGTCATTATCAGGGGCAACAAGTGTAATCAGTAATTGGGGATGATGTATATCCAATTTACTTAACAAGCGTAATGGTTGAAGGCACACGGCTATTTCAAATTACTGAAGCTTGTTTCAATGTATTTGTACCTGAATTCATGACATGATTCATTTTATTAAGACAAACAATTTACTGGATCATTATTGATCACACTGTAATACAGATTAATATAAGATAGCTCCCTGGCTTTAATAATCCTATCTAATGAGTCTAAGATTAAAGTCACCAAGATAAAAAAAAAGATAAAATGCATTTTATTCAATATGCAAGATATTTATTGAAAGTCAACAACCATGTCATGGATTAATACAAGAATAATAACTTTCTCAGTCAGTCTTGTTACTTTATTTAAGAACCATCTCTGTGCATTCAATTAGAGGTGAAGGTAAGTAACCTGTGCAAAGAGAACTCTACTGAGCCGTTGATTTTGATTCTAATATTTACGTATAGGTCTTCACTGTCACTATCAGTCAGCTTATTACTCGAGATACCGCTATACATACACCACCATCTTATTTGAGCTAGAGATGTTTAACCAGTCTATACAATACACTACATATCTTAAGTCAATAAACTCAATACTGGATACATTTAATTTCAGACAAGTGTCAGCAAACCTATTGACTTTATGATCATTTGTGAAAATAGTTTGATCAACTTTGTTGAGCTTCGTTTTCAAGCCCTAAATATTTTATAGTATATATTTTAATTTGAAAACAAACACTATTTTAGTCACTGTAATAAGGCCTTATTTTACTTAATAACTCAAATACCTAGTAGCTATATAGTCAATTACTTAATGTTACAATACTTAATGTTACATTGATTTACTTGAATAAGTAATAACTTATCAAGAAATATATGGTTATTTTGATATAAGGATTATAGAAGAGAAAGATGAACTAATTTACTTACATTGTTTTGAAGAAGATTGAATGTCTCAGCTTGTGGTTCTGCATGAACAACTAGAGGTAATGTATGAACTGATTCTGTACGATATATTTCATCAAACTCTTTATAAAGACGGCTGTCATCTAACAATACTGCATGCATAAACAATGTTCCATTATTACGAGTTTTCCTCGGAATCTTGAGAGTAATTTCTCTAAAACCGTATAACAATTAGAAATACTTACGCAAATTAATACTTGTCTGAAAAATGAGTTTATAAATTGAAGCCAACTTACATGTCAATAGGTTTACGGTAGTCAAATTTCATAGTTGTGTGTATTTTAGTAACAGAATCGGCCCGAGATCCATCCATAAATGGATTTTCTTTAATAGAGCTAAACAAAACAAGGTGTTGAATTGGATCATTAGATAAATAAGAAGCAAAACATCTTTCGCCACGACTACATTTTGGTGGTATAAATATTTCTGCTAAAGTCCATATAGTGTTTATAATATAACCGGCAAAAATTAAGGTTAGGATCAAACTAACGGATATATATTTCATGACGATATTATTCCTTTAAAAAAGAGTTAAATATGTATAATTTTAGCAAACGAAAAGCCGCATGAATCAAATATTGCCAAGTTGTCATAATATACAGTAATCTGTGATCATCACATCAACTTCAATCAATCACAAACAGGCACAGAGTACATAAACAGTATTTTTGTTCTTTTACTTTGTAAAGTTTTCCCATTTGACAGACAAAGGCTACAAAGCCCATACAGCCTTGCATTTAGTTATCATTAGACGATGAATGATGATAAGAGCCGATCTAGTATTGATAGATGATCAATGAATTATGAATAATCAGTGAAATTACCCTTTACTTAGGTTTCAGTAAAGGTGTGAGGTTTTATTGAAACCTCTCCGTATACTTCTTGAGAGAGCAGGAAAAGACAACTTCCGCTGCTTTATTTCACTTGCCAACACTTTTGCATGTTCACAAACACTTAGAGCTTAATTGGAGTGGAGCGAAGCGAAGCTCCCATGGATCAGCTTCAATGGCGCAATGTCTGTTACGCCATAACTCCCCGAGTTCTTAACCGATTATAATATTTTTTGTGTGGAGTCGGATCTACAGGATTAGGACCAGATAGTGACGGAACCCGAATTTTGAAATTCGCAAAAATTGCCATCGAAAAAATTTTTTTCTTTTTTTAGATATAAGCTCCGCTCCAATATATGGTGCTCGCGTAGCTTTATGCCTAGCGACTGCATCGCCTAGTATAATAATCCACCATTATTTAAACAACACAAAAAACAAGGAAAACAAAGCACTAAAGAAATGCTTCCCGTTCCCGCCAAAAGGTCCCAGTATTTCTAAGGTTGCAAACACCTACAGCCAAGTGTTTGTTACTTTCTTTACATACTTTGATAATGCTTTATGGTGATAAGAGCAGGTTTATGAATTATAGAGATCAATGATGATGAATAACTGACTAACTCTCCATGGGGTGGTTATATTGAAACCATTTCATGTACTGGAGGGTGAGCGTGAGAAGACACCTTCCACTGTTTTATTTCACTTGCCAACATTTATGTGTGTTCTTAAACACATGGTCGTTAATAAACTTCAGTCATAACACACTTGTATCCCCTACATGATATGCGATGCGATGCTTCCTGCTCCCTCTAAAAATTCAAAAACTTTGTCTGCCACTGGCAATATATAAACCAATGTAAAGAAATAATATTTGTAAAATTCATAGTTTTCTTAAATATTAATTATTAGTAGTTAATTTCGTTTTAGCAAAAAAATATATATACTCTGATTTTTAATTAGATGGACTAAAGTGACATTAGTAATGATACCACATAATGGAAAATAAAAAATAGTGTTGTCCCCTTATCCAATTGAAATTCAATTATTTGTTCAAATCCGCACATTGTTAAATGCAAAACACTCGAACTGTGTTATTTTGATGAAAAAAACTACTTAATTAGAACACATAAACAAAACCCAGTTCTCTTTCGACTGTTCATTTTAAAAAAAATATTTACAGAAACTGAATTGGTTTAAATTAACTTAATATTGTTTTAATCAGTTTTGTCTGTTAAAATATGTATGTACCAAAATACTTGTAATTGAAAATTAATCGAATGATGCAGTGATCCCCACCCCAGCTTAAAAAATTTTTATGATAAAGTGGTTTTCCTGTAAATTCTAAAACCATCACGTGACATAAAAGATTTTCGGACTATAAGATTTTGTTATATTTTTCTTTGTTACGTTGTTTTTGAGTGTTGTTGTCCTATTTGTTGTTTTTTATTTTATGTTATACGACGTTTTATAACATATTTGCGAGAAAATAAATAAAAAATAATAAGTTCATCACTACTTTACGACATTTTTAAATAGAAACAATACCTCGAAAACCTACTAAATGTGTATGAAATATAAGAGCACAAGGAAAAATACAACAAAAACAATATATTATACCTATAAACAATTATGGTGATTACACGATAATTCAATTTAATCGGTAAAATTACTCGCGTCAAAATACTATGCTCTTCAGTTGGCAACATTAAAAAAAATATAGTGGCACGGCGGCTGTCACTTTAGTCCATCTAATTAAAAATCAGAGTATAGACGGAAAGTATTATTTCAACAAAATATTTAAAAAGCGCCTAGTCATGGTATCCCCACAATAGCACGTTTCGTCAATTTCCATCGCTCTATGCATTTAGGTTACTTAAATGATCGTAGAGTAAGTGAGGTCTCGACCTTGACTCTCAATTGGTTCACTAATGCCGTACAAACAGCAACACTCTTACCTGCCCCTGTCACGTGACTACCAACTTTTTTAAAGAAAGTGAGAATAGATGTATGACGCTGAGGTATGACGTCTTCATAAATGTCATTTTTATTGTAGATGTGTGTGTATCGTAACAAAGTTTTGAATTGAACCATAATAACCAAATAATAACTGAAACTAATATTTGTTTCTAAGACAGAAAATGAGTTTCACATCAAAAAGTTGGGATTGTTACAATTCAATAATAAGAGTAATGTCAGAACAATCATTGTGAAATTTTCCTGGTCGCTCGTTTGGTATTATTGGTTTTATCTTTTTGTTTTAGTTTTTCCTTTCTTTTAATTTAATTTCTTTAAAAAAATGTCGGCCCGCCTATCTTACTTTAAGAGGGTCAGAATTGTCACTAATTTTATTTTTTTTAGGTCTTTATATATTTAAAGGGCCCCAGGACCCCACTACGGGTCCATTGTTTTAATCCCAAACGGTTCAAATATGTACTTGGTACTAACATTTGCATTTGCAACATTGTTCGACGGAACTAAAGTTATACCATCAGGTCTCTTGCTATCGTTTCGCATTAAACCGTTCGGTTCCAGATTGGCTGGTGCAGACGCGACAAGAACTCTGCAAATGATGAATGACGTCAGTTTCAAAGACAAAAGTTTCGTTATTAATGAATGTACCAATGGTTGGTGAGGGTATTGCTTGCAGCCTAATTCCCGCCTCCAACCTGGCTACAGCATGGAACCGTAACCGTATCTTACAAATTGTGCAGCATCAATCTGCAGAGCGGCTCATCCCATTGCTTCTGAGATGAGAGAAAAAATGACAAGTCACTTTAGCTTATCGTCTAGTAAGACTGTTTTGCTTTATTTAAATGGGAAATAGTACAGTTCGAAATAAACCTAGACAACATTTTTGAACTTAGGTCTAGAGTAGAATTAACACATAGTAAAAAGCTAGGACAGCAACATTGTAAAAATGGTGTAAGCCTAAACCTTCAAAACAAAAAGGTAGAGAAGCCTGCGTCCAATTTATTACATTCGTTAATTTGGTGGAGATGTTTCCGTAAAGGCAAAAAACAAAGCGTATGTTGAGGACTAAGAGATTGGTAAAAAGCTATAAGAGAGTTAATTTTAAAATGGGCGGTATGAAAATGAGTCAAAGTTACATTTCTTATATATTATCCTTAAGTTTAAACTGTTATACGAACGAAATATTTTATTAACTAAAATCACAACACCACCTTAAATTTATTTCTAAAACAAACTGACTTAAAAGATAAGCAAAAAATATGACATGTACCACATAAAAAACAAATAAGTTCAAATAACATTAAATAAGGCGTCTATATCTTGATATAACCTTAACATAACCTATATTTTTTATGATACAGTTATTTAATAGTCAGTAATCAAACTATAGCATCGCTTGAAAGAAATGAAAAGCAAAGCTTGGAATGGAAGAATAGCATGAGGCATTATCCTGTTAGTCACTGCTTTTGCATCGCGATAACAGTAGACTATACTATAAACCATGTACACAAGACTTCAATTTGCAAGGACTCGTAGCCGTGATTGTGATATGAAAAAGAAATAGATTTAAAAAATAAAAATACATGGGCGACAGCAGAACGCAATAAATCGGTGTCTCCAAGGAAATAATATTGATAATTTCAAACATCAAAAGATGTAAAAGGTATGCTATATAAATGTTAAGCAATCATTGCCTTTTTTTACAAGATTATGAAAATTCTATAAACCGTTTATGTGGCAGTGTTTTGACAGTTCTCTTAAGGATTGTTTATTTTCAGAAAGGTGGTTCTGGTGATACTTGGACGCTGAGTTGCTTTTTTATCGAGATCACATTAATAAAGGAAAAATGATAACTGTCAGTGGGCTCATAAATCCAGATTTCAGTGGCCATGGATGCTAAAGATTTAAGAACCGAAACTGCCCTTGGCGAACGCAGTAGCGATGGAACAAGCAAATACACCCACATGGGAACTACGCTTCCCTGCAGTGTTAACAAAAGTTATCCTGAAATATCTTCCAATCCTTTGGCGAAAGTGGACACCCCCACATCGCGACCGTGTGCTGTCATAGGCCCCGACAGAGTATTACCGCCATCAACAAATACTGATGTGTATCTTAAAAAAAACCATTATGAACCATGGTTGTCCACGGAGACTACGTTCCGATATCCGCCCGAATATCCTCACAAAACCAATCAGAGCCCTATAAGAAATATATCTCCAAGACAAACATTCCAAGAAAATATGCAGCGTATAATGGTGGCTCCTACTTACAATTCAATGAAATTTAATGAGGATGCTAACTTTGTAGTGGAGAGAAATGCAACTCTAGGAAAAGTTAATAAGTTAAGTGGCTCTGCTGATTCCAAATATTGTGATGTGCCTTATTCTATAAATAATGTAAGTGATACCCAAAAAAATACAGAAATGTGTGTTTCCAACATGAACAATGCCAGGAATTGTCCTCCCATATGGCATCCCAGTGGAGTAAGTATAAGGCCTACTAGACCTTATGGTGCTCCTGAATTGTATCAATTTCCTGACTATGCAAGTTGTGCTGGTCCACGCTCAATCGCAGTGACAAGACCTCCGCACCGCACTATAAATGAAGATAGCAGTCACCTCTACACAGAAGCATATTATCATCATGGGAATGTTAGATTTAAACCCTATCCAACTGTCAAGGAAAGATATCCTCAAGCCAGGTATGAATATGTTAATAATTATCCAAACCCATTTCATCCCCCTCCACCTTTCCCTCCCCACAAATATGATTTACATAAACCATCTCATCCATCATACCCACAAATTCCAATTAAATATTTTGAAAATAGGATTAGTGATTCTGTTGTAGATGGTTATCAGAGACCTAACCAACAAGTTAATTACAATAATGCTCCATACCAAAATCAAATGTTACATCCTGCTTATGCGCCTGTGTTACCAAACAGTTTACAAGGTAAACTTTATTCATATCCTCAGGATAAAACAGTGGCAGCAAACAAACTACCTTTTGAAAGTAATAAAGTTTATTTAGATTATGATAATTCTCGAAACAAGGGGTATCCAGAGAATTTGTATATAAATGATATATCTAGGTCTCACATGAAAAGTCAAGTTATAATACCCAACTACCAAACAATGAATATACCACCAATACAAGGACATCCATATTATAGAAAAGAAGGTCACTTGGCCAAGGGCTATGATCATATTCCCCATTTTAGAAATGTAGACCCCTCTGTTAATACAAATCATTTGACTAGAATGACATCCCAGTTTTCACCAAATGGAATAGCTATCTCACCCTCAGATTCCAATACTAGTAATGACACTGCACACACCCAATCTAATTCTTTAGAAGATTGTGGATATGTAAGTCAATCATCCACCGCCAGTGTGAGAAGCATTGATTCTGGTATTCATAGAATGATACCAAATGATATTCATCGAAGGTACAGCTATGGTTACCCATCTCTTGTACGTGCAACTCCTTTTCCAACTAAAATGCAATCAAATGTCAACCATAATATTAACCCTAAAGAAAAAAAAGGAATAGATGTTCGACAGTTTTTGCAAATGTGGAATGAAGGTGATGATGAAAACACTGGAAATCCTAAAGAAACGCAGATTGAGTTCAATCATGATTCCAGTAAATGTTTGAATCAATATGAAGGGAAAACTCAAGAGCAACTGTATGTGTTAGGATTGGTTAATGTGCCAAGTGAAGAACTTGGTAAATATGAGCATATTCAAAAGGTTTCCAAACTACCTGATAACATAAAAGGTTACAATAATATAGAGTTATTAAAACATTTTGAAGAAGCAATTGAATTTTCTAATTTAAATAATATTTGTAAAACATCTACACCAAGGAATTTTCATCCTACAAGGAACTCTATCTCGGCAGGAGTTGCAATACCTGCTAGACCAATTTCGCCACTTGATGTCGAAGCTAAAATTAGCCAATCAGTTATACATAAAGAAGTTGGTTGTAATTTTGAAATAAGACCATGTAGTCCAGAAATGTTGAATGTCGAAGTTGCTACACCTGTGCAAAATATTCTTGATGAAAGGGTGATTGAAAAAGTTTCAAATCCTTATCAATCACCTGTATTAAGTAATATTGCTGATAATGAAAAAAAGTTTAATTTGTCTAAACAAGATAATGTTGTAATGTTGAATGAAACAGTGAAAATCCCTAGCTGTAAATTAATTAATAATAATCAGTGCTCAAATAGCGATGTACTAAATGTTATAAGGGCTGATTATAGTTTACAAGACTTAGAAAGCAATTCGGGTGTTTGTCTTGCTTCCCTACCACGGCTCGACAATGATATTGAACTAAATTTTCCTGAAGTAAATCAACAATTCATCAATGCTAATAAGGAGTCTGTCATTACATCAAAGGACTTACAAAGGACTTCAGATGTTGACAATTGTATATCAGAAAAAGATGAATTAAGTAATTCTGATAACAATTCTAACTTACCTTCTAAAGAAATAGAAAAAGAGTTTTCAAAATTAAGTAAATACAGAAAAAATAAGAAATCAGAAACAAAAGATCAGCAATCTTTTACCAATTCACAATTTATACGAACTGACAGTGTCATTATTAAGAATCCAGAGAATATAAAATACTTTGAAGATGCCACAGAGTGTCCAATTGATGCTACAATTACAGAAAAAGAACAAGATGATGTTTTGAATTTAAGTCCCACAATCATGTTGCATACTAATATCGTTAAAATGAATAACAAAGAACCTGATAATGATAATAATATGGCAATTGACTTTAGTTTAAATAAATCGAGAAGTAATAGTGATATCGAAGAAAAAACATTAGATGCAAATGAAAATAGTTGTAAATCTCCATACACTGACAATACTCCTCTAGATAAAGTCGTTTTACAACCTGATAATACTATTGAGTTAGATTCTTGTGATACTACTCTTATCAACAAAAACACGCACTCAACTAAAGACGAGGATGCCAACCCTTCTGAAATACAGAACTATAGTGAATCTACAACATTCACTAAGGAAACTATGTCAGAGATAATTGTAGATAAAGATTTTAAGCAAGATTTAAACATAAATAATACAAAAGAGATGACAAAGAATGAGGCTTTGGAGTCGGTTTTATCTATTTCTTTAAGTAGTTTTAATAAAAACATTGAAAGTGACAAAATTGTTGAGAATGTAAATGAAACGTTAACAGATAAAAACGGCTTATCAAGTTTTAATGAAGGAGATAATAATGAAAGTTCGAGCAATTGCAATAAAATAAGAATAAATGAAGATACCGCTTCTAATTCATATGTGTCTCTCATAAAATTAGATTGTGATGATTATAATACTAACGTCGAAAGTAACAAAGATTGTGCTGACAGTATAGATTTCGTTGAGCCTAAAATTAAAAATACAACAAATGAAGTTAATATAGTTTCACCGCAGTGGGCTACTAGTGAGCAAAGAGAAGATTCTGTACAACTCAATATTCCAAGTAACGGCCAATTTATACAAAGTATTTCTGTAATTACAGACGAACCATGTCAAACTAACACAGACAATTTTGCTTATCAATCGACAATTTTAACTTGCGACAAAACATCTAGCATTGGTACGACTAGGTGTAAAACTAAAAGCTGTAATTTAAAGAAAAATTTATTTTCACCCTGGATACAGAAACTCATACTTCAAAGTGACTTTATTATGCCAAAAATTGATAATTTAAATAAAAGCCTTTCTGAAATAGTCACCATATGTGAAGAGAAGGGTATAGATTCGGCTCAAACTCCATTATTATGTGGTAAAGAATGTTACTTTAGCACAAATATAGAATTACCAAGTATTTCGGATAAACCGAGTGAAAATATATGCAATGACAAATTATGTACAATTGAAGACAAAAAAGAAAATTTCCTTAAACAAACAGAAATAAATCAATCATTAGATATTTCAATAAAAATACACGAAAAACCTCACAATGTAGGAGATAATCATGAAGATACTTATGCACCAATCATTCAATCATTTGAACAAAATGATGCAGATCAATTGGCAAATGTAACCCTTGACACATGTAGTAACGCCCATATGAAAGACAACTCTGAACAAACCAAAGCATTTCAACTAACGAATACTTTTACTGAATGTACTAACATGCCAAATAAAACCTGCGAGATTGAAGTTAAAAGTGATATTGAATATTTAAAAGAACACTGTGACGCAATACAATCGCCAAATATTCTAATGGAGAAGTCCAGTGAATGCTGCGCCGATAAAGATCAAAGAAGCATTGCGTGTAATACTCCAGATTTGGGTCTAAAGGATTTAGATAAACAAAGTGGCGCCAACAAATCTCCAGATATTTCTAAGAATACATCTAGCGAAGTTTGCTCCGACCAACACAATAACCTTGAACCAAGGTTGGTTGAACAAAGTTCAGTTCAGTCGTCAAATGTTCTAATTGAAGAACTTAAACCTGAGTATAGTAAGAGTGAAGAAAAAAATAAAATTGAATGTTACACTAAACAAAATATAGTCACTCAAGTTAAAAACATTGAAACCCAGAGTTCTAAAGATATAGTTGATAAAAATTACAAGGATTTAAACAAAAAGGAAACGGAATGTTTTAGCAATATAATAAAACCCATTAAATCCCCGACTTTAAGGGATACTAGTAATTTATCTAGCTGCTACGAAAATGAAGATGACCCGAAAGTTACAATTATGGAAGAACTTGAAATAACGAATTCGCCTAATATTCCAATTGATGAAGCTAAGCATGTTGTTAGTAAAGACTTGCTGCAGGATGCAGTAAATATTATAAATTTCACTGTACAAAGTAATGAAATTGATGAATTGAAATTGCTTAATTTACCAAAAACACCAAACGAAGAAGGAAATAAGGAAGAAATTCAAGATAGCAACACATTAATTGCAACAGACGGTCAAAGTACACCGACAGTGCTTGAAAATGTTAAGTTGGTCTCAAATTTATGCGATGACATAAAGCCGGATTGTGAGAATTATACTCAGAAACGAAGACGTACCTTAAAGAGATCTTTATCAGACTCTGCACTTGATATCATCAACACTAATTTATCAGACGAGTTTGGAAGCAGATCAATGTGGTATAAAAAGCGAAGAAAAAACAATGAGTTTCTTAATATTTGTGACCCACACTTTATCTCTGAAAATCTTTGCGATATACAACATAATAGACGCAACTCAATATCATCAGTTTACAATGAAGATAATTTGTCATTTTGTATAGTTATTGAGGACGATTGCATAATTACACAAGAAAATGAAGAAAAAATTTGTTTTGCTGAAGTTTCCGAAGATGGATTGTCAGAAGCACAAGAAAACCACTTCACAGAAGAAGATATTGCAGCGCCTTCAGAAATGCTCTTGTGTTCACAAACTGATCCTTGTGAGGTATCCGAACCGTTTGTTTTAGAGATTTCAGATGAAAATACCTTGGATAAATCTTGGCTTGACGACATAGGCTGTGTCGAGACTGTAGTTAGCGATGATGTTGCTGAAGATGTGACTATTAGTGCTCCATCATCTCCTCAAGACGAAGATATATTTGAACATACAGACAAAGTCAAATATATTTATGGTGATAAAATGTGTAACGACGATGCCGAACTTGTAGAAACATTATATAGAACTCCTCAAATGAATGTCAATAAAACTCTGTCAAATCGAGAATCTCATGTAACTGGTGATTTCGAAGAATTTGGCGAAAATAGCTCACTTAAGATAGGGTCCGCGTCATATAATACTTATTCCATTAAGACAGAACTAAATGATATATTGGCCTCAACGTGTCCTAGCTATACTCAAAATTTTGTAAAAGAAGCCATCTTGGACAATGATCAAAAGTGTTTAGATACTTGTGAAGATAATATTGGTGTAGGAATTGATAAAAATACTGCTGATACTTTAATAACACAGGACGACACGGTTAATTCTTGTGAATCGAGTGTTGATAATGTATTTTTATATAGTCAAGGAAATGATTCCTTTTCTATAGAAACTCCTAGTTCACCTGAGGTATCGTCAACAACATCGGAAGAAAAAGGTTCCTCAATATTATTGAAAATAACGAATTATAAAGGAATGCGGACTTCGCAAATAAACGAAAGTAATGCAGAAAATAACAGTTCAAATTGTTGTAAGTTTACTGAAAAAATGAGTTATACAAGCTATAAAAATTCTTCAAAACCTAGACCATTAATTACAAAAGGTGCTCAAAAATATATTCCTCCTTTAACAGAACCATTGGATGATCTTAAAGTAAAACTTCCTTTACCACAGCAAAGTCTTTTAAAATTAAAACAGCTAAAATTAGCAAAAGCGATGCCGAAACAAAGCATTAGCCAAAATAAGGATATTTGTAAGAAACCTAAACCAAGATTTGAAGACGTTCTTAAAAGCATTGATGAAATCCAATTCAAAATGCATAAAGAAAAATTAAAAAGACCAAAAAAGTCTGTACCTAAAGTAGTTATAAAAAAAAGTGAGAATGGTTCGCATTATGCAAGCATGCCTAATAAAGCTTGTTTTAATCCTGACTTGACTGGGAGAAAATGGCAACCATGGGTGTTTATAGAAAAGGATACTTTCATTGATAAAATGGCTATTAGGAGAAAGACAAAAGCTATTTTTAATTATAGGAAAAACACTTTCGTTCTTGCTGATAAATTTCGAAAATATAAATCAGCTTCGAGTGGTAAGTTTATTATATCACAACCAAAATTTGATGATTCATCCACGGGACATCTTAAATATACAATTAAGTTAAAACACACTTACTGAAGGTAGTTTATTTGCATACCACATTTTTTTTAAATGGATAGGATCATAATAAAAAGGCGTAATGGCTTTTAATTAAGTTATAATCCCACCCTTTTTGGTCTCGTTTTATCATTCCTACGGTTCCAGTAATTTAGAATTTTATTTTATAGTTACCCAAGTTAGTTCACTATCTTTGTAGTTATCTAAAAGAAAGCCAAATTTCAAAATAAGTGTGATATAAAAATAACAAAGTTAAATTTAGTCATTGAGTTCGTAGTTAAATTTGATCTGATTATTTATTACTGTTTAAAATTTTATATTGTTTATCATTCCATTTTCATAAAGTAATTTTACTATTTCTATATAGAATTTTTTAGTTGTTTAGCACGTTTTTATGCACTTAGTTAGCCATAATAAGTATTACAATTTATTTATTAATTCATGAATAGATCTATTAAAATAGTGCAAAGAGATGGAGGGCTAAAATTTTAGTTGATCAAATGATTGGTAATTGATCATTTTGTGTTAGACTAAAGAAAAATTGACAACTGCAAAGTGTGACTGAGTCATTGCTCAAGATTTATTATTCTTGTTCTTTGATTATTACCGTTGCACAAGGCAGGCATGCTTCTTCAAGTAATTGTTGTAGCTGCTAGATAAATTCTGTCCGGTCCCATAATGTGACAGCACATCTCTGCTTTTGCTTACAAGAAATCATTTATAGAAGTCGGCTCTAAATATTTGGAAATATTTTGATCCTTATTGACGCTATCTTTTTTAATGCCCTTAATGATTAATGACAATGACATGCGAGCCCTAGCTTAATTCTACATATTTTTCGTATTTTTTCTTTTTTTTAGCATTTTTATTACTCTAGATTCGTTTCTTTCCTATGGGATATTTAATAATTGTAGCAGAATCGGATGGTATCAAAATTTATCAATGCAGTCGAAATATTTCCAAATATTTAAGACATTTCATGTTACGTATTGAATTTCCTATATAAAATAACTTCATAAAGCTTAGGTGCTGAAAAGGAATTTAAATGTGTGTCATTTTATTATGTAAATAAATAGCTAGATTGATTTCCATTTTTTATGTTGGGTAGTGTAATATTTTTCTGGATTGGTTGGTTTGGTGGTTATAAATAAATTTATATAAATGTTTTAAATAATAACGGCATTGGTGTATATATGTTAGGTCCTTTCTATTAAGCAGGATCGTTTAAGTAAATTTATAATAAATATATTAATTATTTTAGAATGACCTTCAAATTACTCCCAAGTTTTTGAATCAGAAAAGTTGCTAAATTAAACACAGCCTTCCGTTATTATGTTATTATAAAGGGTAGATATCGACCATCGAGATTAATTTTTTTTAAAGTTTACTTGTATTTCCGAATTACCCCTCTACAGCATTAGAATTTCTAATATGGTCATTAAATTGCTCACATAACTCTAATTATTACGTTAGTTAATTTTTCGCTTCTCTTAACCCTATGCGTGCTGCCATTTACGGCAATATTACTGTGCTTTCTATTAGGACCGAGCACAAAAAGTGCACACAGTAATTATTCATAATTAAAAAACCAATGCATTATATGTTCAGCTGTCGTTTACGATGATTGTTTGTGAAGGAACGGTAGAGTAGGATATGTACGTAGGTAGGTAATAAAATTATAGCGTGAAATGACCAAAGCCAATACTCAAAAATAATAGTTTGCTGGGAAATCAACATTTGAAAAAAGTTGAATGGGACAGTTAATATCAATACTTGCTACAAACTTATTAGATAATTTCTGTTTTATTGAGACCTATTTTTTCATCATTTAGAGAAATTTCTTAAATGTATTATGACATTATTAATATACAAGGAAAAAGTAAAAAATCAATCAATTTTATTTGCTTAAAACGTAGTAGTGATATGATATGATACAGAGCTAACAGTGCCTTTAAATTAAATAAAACTTCAGAATTCAGACAAAAATGTCTTGATCTCAGAGTAACATCTTCGCTGTTTCATAGTTTTGCCTGATTGTGCCTAAATGAGGTTTATATTAGGGGTTAAAGTATGAAATTGCCGATTTGTACTGAAAATCTATATTGTTTATTTTTTAAATTTTTAACAAATTTATTTAATCAAAATAGTTGCCATTATTATCTATACATTGCTGCCATCTAATGGGAAGGTCATTAATGCCTTTGCGATAGAATTCCGACGATCTAGACTGCACAAACTGTGTGAAAGCATTTTGTACTGCCTCCTGGGAAGAAAACTTCTTGTCACGTAGATAATTGTCCAAATCACGAAAAAAATGGTAGTCCGTTGGAGCAAGGTCTGGTGAATACGGAGGATGACGAATGGTTTCTAACTGCAGTTCCTGAAGGGTCAAAATGGTTTCTCGTGCTGTGTGAGGTCTCGCGTTGTCGTGGAGCAATAATGGTGAAGATCGATTCATGAGTCGGGGCTGTTTTACTGCTAGTTTTGTCAACATGGTTCGGAGTTCGGCACAATAGACATCTGCCGTTATTGCTTGACCAGATCGGAGAAAACTATAGTGAATAACACCATGCTGAGACCACCAAACAGTTACCATTACCTTTTTATTGGTAAGTTTTGCTTTAGGACACTGTTGTGGCATTTGACCTGGGGTCAGCCATTGCATTTTTCTTTTCCGGTTATCATAAAGAATCCACTTTTCATCACATGTTACAATTCGATCCAATATTCCTTCATTTCTGTACCGGTTCAACAAGGCAACACAAGTTTCAACACGCGTTTCTTTCTGCAGATCAGTCAAATCATGAGGCACCCATTTTTCGTATTTTTTTATTTTATTGATTTGACGCAAGTGAGTCAATATTGTGGGTAAGGTAACGTTAAACCATGCCGCTAATTCCTGGGTACTTTGACTAGGATCGGCTTCCACTATCTCTCTTAATTCATCGTTATTTACCTGTGTGGGCGGTCTTCCTCGTGGCTCGTTCTTTAAGTCGAAATTTCCATCACGAAAGCGTTTAAACCAAAATCGCACGGTGCGTTCATTAGTAGACCCCTCTCCAAACGCAGCATTGATATTGCGGGCTGTTTCTGCCGCGTTAGTTCCGCGTCGGAACTCGTATTCAAAAATAACTCGAATTTTCGCAGTATCCATCTTTCTTGTCTAAATTGAATAACAAAAACAATTGAAAGTCGATATTCAAATGTTTTACATTTTTTAAAAAAAGAACATCATAGAAACCATTTAAAAAAAGTTTCATTCGAAAACCTCAAACCATGAAGATTCTATGTCAATTCAAAGAACCTATTGCAATAAAACGGCAATTTCATACTTTAACCCCTATTATTAATGAAACATACACTATTTTTATATTGTGTACAGGGTGTTTAAAATTAAATATACCAAATATATGCTTTTAAGTCCAATAAAATATGTTAATATTTGTTGCAAGTGTTGCCTTCAAGATAGGACATAGAATATTTGCTATTTTATAATAATAATGTATATATATATATTTGTTAAGAGGGTTGAACGATTCGTTGGACTGTTTATTTATTAAAGATTTATGAATAGTGTAAAAATAATATATTATAGGCGTTTGTAACGATGTTAAGTGTTTAGATGTTAAGTTATGATCCAATACGGATGTTAAATGTACAAAGGGAGGCATTGCTTTTGAGAAATGTTAATTTTTATTGATATTTAATAGTTGAGGCTGATCTTGTAATTAATTTTCGTTTTAAAGACATATCAGTATAATATCCTGTATGGATGTAATGTGATTCATTAAGTTAAGGCGTCTGCTAAAGTTTGCCCGTACGCACACGTTCGTGTTGATTCGAGAAAAAGTAATTCAGCGCCGCCTTTAACAACATTCTTTGCCATATATCTCCCCCCCCCCCCCCCCCCCCTCAAAGGACCACCAAAGAGGTTATAATTTACTTTGTTAAGTTTTAAAATTATATCAAATTGACTATCCCAAGGAAGTCATATCAGAATCTTAAAATAAACCGTACCTTTATATTATTATTTATAAAAAGTAATGGTACAGTCTTTTATATCCACTCTGTATTAATACGACTGACATATTGTTTAAGTACCTATGTTTTTCTTTGTTGGTAGGTACATTGTGTCTTTGTTACACGGATGTGTGGATAATTCTTTGATTTTCATGCACTTTGATGGCCATTTGTAAATTTGTGATTAAGTATTTTGTATTGTGGTTATATCACTTATTATTTTATGGGTTATGGAATTTGTTATATATATTTTAGCTTTTAAGTGTTTAGATTTTGTCGTTTAATGTTAAAGCATATCTATTTGCAGTAACGCACGTGATGGTGTTCCCTAATAGATGTAATATTAAGAATGATGTACCTATTCACTGTTTTAAACTGGGTGGTATATATTTTTAAGCGTGAGAATAATTAGAATGGGGTCATATATTAGGTATTATATATTCGCGTGTACTAGTTTTGAAAAGTTTCCTGAATTGACCAAATAAATGTGTTCTGAATAAAAATGCATTTTTAATAAAAAACATAGCATTTATTATTTGTTTCATACAGGGATTGTGACTTTAACAGCTTCCTGTCGAATAGCACTGATCAGTTCTTGGTTGACCAGGAACACGAAGCGGAGTCCAGAAATCTGTGTGAAAAAATAATAACTTTTAATTTACGTTTGGAAAACAAAAACAACGTCGCTTAATAGTCAAATGACACTACAATAAAATAGTCAAGTTGGACCTTAGAGTTCAAGCTTTCATAGGTGGAAATGCCGTTATTTACGCTATTGACTATAGCAACATCTAGGCTCCCATGTTTTTACTAGTAGTCATTTTTTTTGTAAAGTCCAAAATTATTCATTAAATAATAGTTACTACACGTTTGCTAAATCCAATCAGCCCTGTTATTGCTATTTTTTAAATTATTTGATTTCTGATAATAGTTTTACGTTAACGTTTAATGTAACGTTATTGACACCAAGCATTTAAATTAGTGATTGAAACAAAAACATGATCGAAAACAGTGTAATTATAGGAACCATGGATACAAATCGTACACCCAGGTTAAGACTGCCACATGTCCAAAAGTGTCAAACTAAGAAAACCAGAGTATCTTCCATTTTGTAAACATTCGTTTTAGACTTGTGGCACTTTTTCACCATGTTCAACACATATCATACTATCAGTTGGCATTTAAAACTAAATATCCCTAATTTTTTACTTGTGACAGTCTTAATCTGGGTATACGAAATATACAACGGATTGCCATGCAAGTACAAAAACTTTGCATATGGAAAATGAGCCATCATATTGTGCACTTGTGCTTGCAGTCGATTATCTGAGCACTATAGGATATGTTCATATTTAAAACCACAGTAAGTATAATAGTGTATTTCTAACAGTATGTCAATATGACAAGATATTAAGGATAATTACAGGTGGGCTACATGTAAAAAAAGAAGGGAGATGGTAGAAAAGATTGAAATTTTGATTACGTTCGTATTTTTAGAAAAAAAAACCTTTTTTCTAAATATTATCTAATTTTCATTGCAAACATTAGCCTCTGAAATCAAGATACATCTGCTTTAATATAAACGTTTTACCTATAAATCCTGAAAGCATTTTATACTTACTTCAATGACGCTGTTATGGTTAAGCTTGACTTTATTTCCCTGTAGTATGGGTCGCCCGTCCACAAAAATCGGCCTCTTGCCTTCGGATGACATGAAGAAATCTCCACTGTTGCGGAGACGAATGGTCGCCTGTTTCCTAGAGACCTTCGCCGCAGGCCCCTCGAGGCTCAGGTCAACGTCGATAGTGTGGTCGCGAGTGCTGCGACCCACAGCAATCTAAACGAATAAATATCTTATATATAATAATATCTTATAATATCTTATTAGTACAATCCCATTTTGTAAAAACTATATTTTGGCCCTGTACAGTCATCACCTCTTTTTGTCGTCTTTATCGACGACTGTAGTATATAGAGGTATGACATAAGAAAATAATTAGCTACTTCTAGCTTCGAGCCCTAAAATGATTTAATGAACAAAACTTACGACGAGCTACTATAGCTTTGTCAGTCTGTCCATATTTCAAAATAGATAGTTGTAAGAAATTTGCAAACTACCTATTTCTGCCGCAAAGCAGCAGTGCTTGCATTGCTGTGTTCCGGTTTGAAGGGTAAGATATGGCAGTGAAATTCCTGGGTACAGTGACTATACATCTTGTGTCACAAGTTGGCAACGTACACTGTGGTTCTTGTGGGGGTTGCAGTTTTGCTGCGAATCTCACAAGAGCCACATGTATTATAGGTGACTGTTACCACTTACCATCAGGTGGGCAGTTTGCTTGTTTGCCAACTTTCAACAAATAAAAAAAAAAAAAAAAAACTACATTAATCAGATCAATTTCCGGTAAGACCAAATTTAGCAAACTATCTTACTTGGACCTACCGCTAGTTCATATAAAAAAATGGATTACTTTTAAAAGTGTTTAAAGAGGCAAAGACCACATCTAAATTATTTCTCTTGCGGAACAAAGATTTTTATTTTCAAAACTCAATAAAATTCCAATCCCACTCAACCAACAATTAAACGCATATTTCACCGTGGAATTCGTATTATACTGTACATTGTACACCCTGCCGTAACAAGCCCGTACATACACAAGACTTTTAATTAGGTAATACGGAATGGGCAATTATCTTTCACAAAACAACAACATAGATAAGAAATATGCGTTTTTAATCAATCTAGACATGTTTTTATTTACTACTTATTAATTTTTTCACACGAACTTATTTTAAAACTTTTCCAATTTATTTACACTACGAAAAAATGTCAATAATGTAACAACTTTGAAGTAAGTACCTAGTTTAATCTTTATAAGTACAAAAAAACATAAAACTTGAACCAGAAAAGGTGCATTACCTTCTAACAACAGATAATGTTTCCTTAACGTGTATAATTAAATAGTACATGTTATTAGAACTCGATCTCTATTTACTCCTCAGCATTGGCTATCTTCACTCTTATGATATATTACGGGGGAAAAATATTTCTTCATTTTATCAATCGTATATATGAATTAAGAAAATATAGTAGACAAACCATTATATAATCTACAAATTATCAATAATAATTAGAAGCTACTCTTTGAATAAGGTTTAATAAATGAAATATAAATGTCGGTTAGATATTTGAGTGAGTATCAGCAGTGCCACGAGCAGTCCACGTATCCACTGTTTGCGTAAATTAAAGTTTTGTTGTACATGCACGCTGCAATTAAACGCTATCGAAATCGGAAACCCATTATAGTGTTACGTGGGATTACAAACAATCAGTTTAGATAGGTATCTATTTTAAGTTTTAGAATTTAATAAGAAAATTGATAGTAGGTAAGTACCTACGTACAATTTCCTTATCCAATTCTGACACAGTCATTACTTTTCTATTCTAAAATTAGATTAATTGCTAAATGGCCATTCTGTTTGTTTTTTGTCCCTAAATACTTACAAATATTAGATCTGGACTACCAAATTTAAATTAGTGCGTGGTGGGGTAACTATACTACGCTTTCAAACCGCGTATACGTGGTTAAAATACACGAACCAACGCATTGCGCTCTATTCATTGTGGTAAAGTAAACAGCGGGCGTTACGCTTAAGCCGCGTTTAGACTGTATTATTACCGAGTGTAAGTTGCACTAAACCTTAAGACGCTTTTGGTCCAATTCGCGATTAGTCCAATAGTGAAAAAATTATAAATTCGCTTTTCGCATTTTGTCTTAATCACAATCAGTAATAAATCCTTAGCGCGCCTGAGAAGGATAAATGAATTATACTCCTTAAATCACAAGCTAATTTAGTATTACTACACTAACACTAACGATACACTAAGTGTCACTCATCACTTTCGACCGAACGTAACACCAAAACTACAATAAGTAGCCTCCATGTTGCTGTTGTGAAAAACCTTCGCAAACAATCAAGCGAATAACAAAAATAATGACAATACTTCAGTTTATTTTTCTGTCTGTACAATTAAAAGAACACATACACAATGTGTGCACTTATTGTTGTACAATAACAAATGAGATAATATAGTTGTTGACACATTAATTCAAGTGATAAGTTATCAACGTTCGCTTTACGTAGGTACCGTTGTGGTATCTGGTATCGGTAGAATATTTCCTAGTGTGCCAGCATGAAGCTAAACACATGTAACGTTTATTTGTATATTATGAATAAATTAAATATTAAGTGAGGACAGAGAGGTCACGCTTCAATACCACTGTGTTTCGTACGTTCCAGAGCACGGCACGAAGAACAATACAGAACGTCGAGTTATTATGTACGAGTAGTAAGTACCTCCCTTAAAAGTTAAAACGAGAAGGTTTAGCAAATCGATTTTTTAATAATTGACGTAAATCGAAACTAAGCACGCAGGTTACGCTGCTCTGCATCATTGATGTTATAAAGACATATCGGAAAGTTATTAAAAACGATTATTAATATTTTTTAAACATAGCTAACCGTTTTTTTTCTATACATATATTAATATAATATCCTGTTTTATAGTAGTGTCTTTTCAGTGAAATTAACTCATATTAACGGTGTACAAGAAAAAAAAGTGTTAATGATTCGCCTCGAGTAGAAGCGACCACAGGATCCACTTCCATCACTCCGCAAGTTTTTTACGAAGCAAACAGCGTACGTAAAGTGATGATAATTTGAAAGCCGTAAAGGTGCGTAAAGCGAAAATCTGCCTTGAATTTCCAATATTCAGAGTCTTGGAAATGGTAGAAAACACAAGCATCTAAGCTGTTTCTCTAGTACTCGCATAAAACTCCAAAATCGAAATAACAAAGTTTTGAATGAAGCAGACCATTCAAATGATCTATAGCTGAGATGTGTTTTGTATCGTCAAGAGTATCTGTTGCCATCATATTTGTTATATTACCTTGAAAAATAAACAAGCGAAGCGAAATATTGGCGTGGCCCTACTTTGTGGTACAAATTCCAATTCGTTTGTATTTTGTTTAGCTAGCATTTAAAATCGTAACCATATTCTTATATAGTTATTTTTCTTAGTTATACAAATTAATGAATAATATATTTTATTCTCTCCGTGAATCCCTTTAAAAAAGTAAACATAGATTAAACTAACTTTTAGAGGTTAATTATATAGACGCTAACTTCATTTCAACTCAATCGAAAAGCGAGAAGTGCGTCAAACTTAATTTGCAAGATTTGATTTGAAACCTACAGACGCCAGGTCAGGTTAAATTTTAAAAAATGAAACTGATATATAATATCGGGTTTCAATGCAACTTTTTCTTCTCATTTTCTAAGTTTTGAATTTTAAGTAAGTGCATTACAATATACACTCACTTGCAAAAAAAACAGGCGGTTTTGATTTTCATTCATCTTTAAAAAGATACAATACAAAAAAGGTTTCAATCGTTTGTACACGTTACTGGCCGGTTTTAAAAATGCCGTGGTATTTAAAAAAGTACGTTCTAAATTCAAATTTTCATTTGATGCTCATTTTTACAGAAAACCCCTTTTTATCCTACATTTTTGGCGCGAAGTTCCAGAAGTTAACATCGACTTTTATAACTTTTATTCAATTTTCATCGATTAATTTCATATCCTTGACTGTCAAAGCTTTATTTATTGCTGTTTGGCTGTATCAAAAATGGTAGATAAAGTGGTAAAAGCTACCAAAATTATCGCGCTGCTTGAAGAGGGTTTCAGCCAATGCTTCGTGGCTAGGAGGCTAAATGTTAGTCGCTCGACGGTCCAAAGGACCTGGCAGCGATATCAGGAGACTGGTTCCGTCGAGAGAAGGCCTGGTTCTGGAAGAAAACCATGTACCCAACCACAGGATGATCGTTTTCTTGTGAGTCGCGCATTGAGAAATCGCAAATCTTCGAATGTGGATCTTAAGAACAACCTCCAAGAAGTAAGAAATGTCCATATTAGTCTATGGACGGTCAGGAAGAGGCTTCTCGCTGCCAATATACGCAGTCACCGTCCGGCTCACGGCCCAAAATTACTCCGTGAGCACCGAGTTCGCAGGCTTAGGTTCGCTAGAAAATGTGAATTATGGACTCAAGAAGATTGGAATAGGGTTTTGTTCTCTGATGAAGCCAGGATATCTCTGTTCGGTGAAGATCGACGTCGGCGAGTGCTATGAAGACAAGGAGAACGCTTTGCAGAGGCATGTTTCGAAGAAATCACACCTTATGGTGGGGGCTCTGTTATGTTTTGGGCAGGAATAAATTCAATGGATCGTACAGAGTTAGTCTTCATTGAAAACGGCTCACTGACTGGGCATCGATACATAACGGAAGTTCTAATTCCTCATGCACAACCCGCATTGGCCGCTCTAGGTGAAGACTCGATTTTTATGAACAACAATGCTCGCGCCCACCGATCTCGCGATGTTAAAGCGTATATGCAAGAGGTCGGCATTCGTCGTTTGGATTGGCCAGCTCGAAGTCCCGACCTCAATCCCATAGAGCATGTCTGGGACGTTCTGAAACGGCGTGTGAGATCAGTACAACCGGCTCCGCAGACCATCAGAGAGCTGAAGAATGTGATTACTGCGGAGAGGGAACGTATTCCGCAAGCAAGTATCCGGGATATACTCGCTAGCATGCCCAGACGAATTCAAGCTGTGATTTTAGCTAGAGGGGGTCACACTCGATACTAAACATTTATCTGCTTTTACTTTATTAAAGAAAAACAAACAAAAAAAACTTTTTTATTTTTACTTCATGAGCATATGCACTACTAGCGAACATACACTACTAGTGAGGTTTAGCATTATTTCCCATAAATTGTATCAAAATTTTATGAAATACTGATGAAAACGATTATATTCTTATTAATTTACCAAATTGTGAGGATAAAACTACTTATAATTATCAAACAAAGCAATATTAACATTTAAAATGGTTCATTGCTTAGGTGCCCGTTTTTTTTGCAAATGAGTTTATCTTATAGAAATCAATTTCCTAGGATAAAGCTACTTCTAATTATAACCAACTTTTAAAAATCCGCACCTTTGGTGACCAGTTAACCGATCCGCATTAAATATGGTATGAGTAAAGTTACATTAGTAGTCTTGTACTGCCCAAGCAAAGTAGACGTGATTTTAAAATATTTTTTTAGATTCCTGACATTTGGCATACAAATGTGTTCCATTATTTTTGCAGATTTTTTATGTATTTTTTATAGCATAGTTCTACTTTGACATATAAAATATCCAGCTTCATACCATTAAGCTACACAAGTTTGAGTCAGTCAGAGTTAAGAAAATTTATTTAAAACTTTAAATAAAAAATCCTAAGTGATCCTAAATGCTTCGCGAGAGAGAGTTTAAATATGTAAAGGTGTATTATATATGTATGAAATTAATTATTATGAATTAATAAAAGTTATTTTTTAACCTAGCAGGCAATAAAAAAGGAAAGTTCCCCGTAACCAATTCCCGACCAAAATTTTTTACTGTATGTTGCGTACGGCCTTAAGTCAACGGTTGAAATACCACTAATAACTCAAAAGCAAGAAACATCTACATCTATGTATTGCACTTTAAAAGATGTAAAACATATTACAGTTTAGAAAAGAAACAAATTTTATTAGGAAATAAAAGTGTAAAAAGGTAATAAACTCTTTTCATAATAACAAAGATAGCTAGAAAATTGTTAGCTATATAATTATTCAAAGAAGCTTGTGAAAAATAGTGAAAAATGTCTTGTTAGCGCGTGTTAGAAAACAGTATTTACCTAACAGAGTCATCTATTTACATGTTTACGATAATACAGAGGTTTTGAACATCCCGCTTTAACCATAAAGTGTTATTCAGATGTGAATTTGTGAGGACCTATAAATGTCTGTGTCATTCATTATCTATTTTTTCATATAACTGACGCGCCTTTCCCAGCACATTCCTCGCCACCAAAACACGATGGAAAATGCAAACTACTTGTCCAAAGAATATTGCAATATAATAATAATATAAAAGGTTTATCTACATAAAATTTCCTTAATGATAAGTATATCCATTTTGCTATTGATACGATATTAAAATTATCCATAAAAAATCTTCGTGATAGAAAAAAGGAATTTAAATAAAAATTTACTAATATTTTAATAATTTGTGAATTTACCTTAACACATTACTTATAAGAAGAAAATACATACATTATTTCAAGTTAAGTAGCTTAAGTACTTCTGGAATTCAGAAACAACGACGATACTACAACACTCAGACCCAAGAAAATATAGAAGTTCATATTGTTCGTTCGAACCCAGGTCTTCTGAGTAGCTTTACTATGAAAACCGGTATAGTTCCCGACATATAAGTTGAACGTAGTTTTGATATCACGTGACATAGTCGGTAGTGAATGATGTACCTAAACTTGCTACTGCGCATGTCACGTGATTTTAAAACCAGGTTCAACTTATATGCAGGGGACTATACGCGAGTCAAACGACCACGGAGGTCGTGTCATAATATGAGAATTTATATTATGTCATCCTGGATTTACCGTTCAGGCAGAATTCGTAAAAAAGGCCTCTTTCAGGCATATTTTAGTCAATAAAACAACACTTTATTGTTACACCACAAAAATAAGGGGATACACAAACAGATAATTGCTAACTGAACTAACTTGTAACAATGGGCGGTCTTATCGTAAAAGCGGACTGCCAGGACAATCTTTGGATGGAGAGGATAATAGGGAAACTAGAGTTACGGTGGTGTACCATTAAAGATAAATGTCGAGTTAATAGAGAGCAATCACCCAGCTATTGACACCCGACTATATGCCAGTTTTGATTAAGAGATAGTGTCTTAACTAAATTGGTGAAAATAGGAACATATTGTGCTTGTCTTATGAAAACTGGGAGAGAATTCCAATGACGCACAGCCTGGACCGCGAAGGAACGAACATAAAAGATGTGCGACCTTTGAGCGGAAATTTTGAGCGCTAGATGACAACTGTCATGTCGAGTAAGGTTACACTTCTTAATTGGTTAAGAACAAGACGCTCAACGACTTTGGATAGGAAGGGAAAGGATAGATGAGATTGGTGTTAAATCAGTAAAGAATTGAGGATTTGACTTTTCAGGCAAGGGAAGGACTTGAGCCCGCTTCCAGTCTGATGGGAAGACAGCGTTAGAAATTGCTATTGTAAAGGAATGTAAGGACTGGAAGGATGATATTTAGAATGGGTATAGTCCCCGGCATATAAGTTGAACCTGGTTTTGAAATCACGTGACTTGCGCAGTAGCAAGTTTAGGTACATTATTTACTACTGCGCATGTCGCGTGATTTCAAAACCAGGTCCAACTTATATACCGGGAACGATACCAACATGTCGCGGCTGACTTTATTTGTATAATAGGTCATAAGCATTTTATTTTAAAGGGATAAAATATAGCCTATATCTAACCTGAAAGTCCATTCTAAATATCGGTGAAAGATTATTTGTAATCGAATAAGTATCTTCAGATATTACTTCCTACATACAAACATTACCTGTTTATAATATAAGTGTAAATAAAATATAAGTATTTGCTGTAGGCACTTCAAATATATTATCATTATTAAATGAATTACCACAAAACTTGGATTTGAGTTAATAATGTAATATAGTACCTTTTTTATAGCAGTCAACTAAATCACACATACCTTCTATTTCAGGAATATCATTAAGTACACATTTTTTCAGCCAAGTTAAGAAATTCAACATTAACGTGATCTGTTATAAATTGTAAATAACACACGAATGTATGTTACATATAAAAAATTATATCAGCCGATAATTAATTTGAATAGCTTCACAGTGTTATTTAAACAAAATAGTCCACCAATTATCGCCAATATGATAAAGTACTAAGAAAATGTAATTACTACCTATAATATCATTTTGATGTAGCCGGTTAGTAATTTTATGATTTCCCGAATCTTAATACCCCGACTTTTGGACGAATATTTAAAATATTATTTAAAACACGAGCATTTCAAACTGTTTCACCAGTTTTCGACGTTTCGCAGCTTAATTCGCCTAGCATTAGAGGATATCAATGGTTTGTGTAAGTTATCAAATATGCAACGCTACTATTGAGTTAGAATTCAGATCTTATAATATTAGTGTTATGATTCATATTAATTCAAACGTGATAGTGACGTTTGCACATTTAAAAACTTACACTTTCCAGAAGCCGTTTTCACTTAACACGTGTAAAGAGTCTTTAAGATCTACGCATTTCCTTACGAATAAGTTCTATAAATCAAATACAGTAGAACCTCGATAACTCAAACCTCGGTAACTTAAAAACCTCTATAACTTCAAAAAATAATATGTTCCCTTCCCATCAGAGCCCAAAACCACGACCCTTGATAACTTAAAACCTCTATAATTTAAAATATTTTATGTTTCCCTTGGACTTCAACTTATCGAGATTCTACTGTATATCAACTCTTCACTTATCCGGGATCCAGAGTGGTTAACTCAAATGTTACAGGTGCATACCGGTACATTTTTAGTAATGTATGTGGCATAAAACCAGCCGCCCGATTGATTAAAAACAACGGCAACAATCCGACTAAAGTCCAATACCTAGTCAGTCAAAACTTTTACTATAAATCGGCGTTTAGACCACTCAGAGCTAACTGAAAAAAGTAGGTTGTATTAAGGCGACAAACCAACTTTCAAATTAAATTAGACTGTTCTTGCGATGTTAACGGGTGTATTGTAAGTAAGGTAATAATTAACACTTACTCCACGACACGTTATCCGTGTTTACCCAAAACGGTTCATGCTGAGTTCAAGGCGCAGAATTAAAACTAAACACGACGTTAAGACTGGAATATTTACAACTGTACATTTTTATTTATCGCATTGACTTTGCCTAATCAAAGAATGATAAAATATTTCGTAATATGGTTTTTACACTTATCTACTTCTTATACACGCACACTATTCATTAAGGCGAAAACAATTTGCAAGGGGAAACGTACGTGTATATATTAGATAACAATAAAATGATTAAGCTTTAGTTTATGTCTAATTGTAAATCAATCCTAACCAGACATTTCGTTCCTGTTGAGAAAGTTGAAACGTGCCCTTTGGAATACGTAATGGAATTTCTTTATCGCTAATCAACTTGGTATTTTTAAACAGCTGCTAAACATCAGTAATTTAAAACAAATATTAATAGCATTTAAACATAACTAAACAAAATATTGTGTAAAATATGCCGCGCAATTTAGGCACTGAAGTCTCGCCATAAAATGAATCAGCAATGTGCACAGTTTAACGATATTAGTTAATTACCAAATTATTATCCTTATTCATATCCTCTTTATCTTTCCTATAACTGTGTTGTAGGGTATAAAATACTGTTATTTGTATACTCACTTTAATATATCAATTATATACTTTGATACAATTGTAATAAATATTACAATGGTATGAAAGTAAATAAAACAATATTCCACATTTAATAAAATGGTAAGCAGGGTAATCATGGTTTTGTATAATAACAATTTTAAAACACAACTGTCGGATTCGATTTAGTTGCTCAATTATTATTTTATAAAATTCTATTGTAAATATTTATAGTAGAAATAATTTCAAAATTATCATTGATGATCTCTTAGAAAATACGGCCTTTATGAAACAAAAATCATTTATTTCATTGCAAAAGTATTATTTGATAACATCTATCGTAATTACATATAAACATAATCGACGATATGGTATGTAAACACTACCGGATTTATAAAAAAATATACAGCATAATTTATACCGATAGGTATAATTAGGAATAATCATTAGAGTCAAATTTACCAACAAAAAATTGTTCAATACAGTGAAAGAATTATTCAAAATAATAAATCTCCATTATCATTTTATACAGTACCGAAAGTAGGAAATCACCTTTGTCTTTGACATTTACATGGCTTTTATACAATGGCAAAAGGTAAAAGGGATAAGCGTATTTTTTTATTATTTCCTTAACCCATTCGAAGAGTTTAAATATTAAAATAACACGAACCTAGGTTCATTTATGTATAGTATACATAAGCTCTAAAATGGACATATTTTCATCCAAATTAATTATTCCATTTAAAACCAAATCACATTATTCTATTATCCATAATCATATTCCTTTTAAATTTGGCTTCATAAATGCGAAAATTTTTATATAGAAAATTTACCTAACAGTTTAGTTACAGTTGGTGGCTTGGTTAGCCAGTTAGTCATGGGTTCGATTCCCATATGACGTAAATGTTAGCAGCATAAATTTTTTTGGGGCATAGGTACTGTAATATAAAGACATTAATAAATCAACGAAAAAGCGTAGCCACATTATACACTCGATAAAGTCAATACTTTTCAGACTAACAGATTCAATCTATACTTCTCCAGTTTATCGTTTCTATTCCATTCACGATTTAAACACATACAAAATATTTGGATCTTCAATAGTTTGGAAATGCATGAAATTTCTTATCATTGGAGTCAGTTATAAGGTTATTTTATCGAAACACTAAAATCATGTTGGCAAGCACACTCAATTACTACTTCATAGTCCAACGAAAGAAATAATAGACGTTCTTATCACCTGTATCCCATTAGGCTCCGCGTATCAATGATAATATCACAGTATTATTGTGATAGTGATATTATCTATCTGAAGGTCATTTCAAAAAAGTTTGACAAGAACGGTTATATTGAATTGATGGATTTTAAGAAATTAGTATTTTCCTATCAAACCTATAACGAATAGGTTAACCCTTCCTATCCTACCTTCGCAAATTCATAACACCATTACCAAAGTAGTACAGTTACTTTATATCTGTTCCGATAGTTTAGCTGAAAGTGGAGCTGTGAAGTTTGTTTATGTAGAAAACCGGCGTGTTTTCCACTCTCACTAAAATATTTTAATTGAAATCGAACTTCCAAAATTTACTGAAAATGGCAAAGCTGAATCCATTAGTAAGTTTAAAGTGGTCTACCTTAAGCTAGGTAAATCTTTGGACCATTTGCAAAAAGGTGGTTAAATAAAAACAAAATTCACGACAATAATTTTCTGAAGATAATTTTTAGTGATAAAAAGATGGCTTTAAATCCAACATATTATAAGAAAGTCCAAAATATAATCAATTTTGAATAAAATTTATATAAAATGCTTAGAGATAGTAGCTTACACCAAATTGTGCGACAGCTGCCCCAAGAGGCGATTTGTCTTAACTATCCTTTTTCTAGCAGAATTTTCCAATTAGGTATCTACTATAAGTCTGTTTATTTCACATAATAAAAAATGTGTAAAATGTAAGTAGGTAGATAATATGAAAGTTAAGTGTTTGTTATAAGTTATAGTAAGATATAGATTAGCAGTTAATGACAGATTGCCCGGAGTCCGCCCAGTAGGACTTTTGAGTCCTTTCGGAAGAAAGCAACTTTTCCGTTCATAGCTCCGTAATTACATGCAGTACAAAGTAAAAATTTGCATTAAAAATTCGAGTATTTCTATTCCTTTCATATTTTAGAGAAACTGGTTGTTAAGCTTTCTTGACCTGCAATCGGAACGCAATGGCGGCGCATGGGGCGACGCGCCGGCCGGGCAAGGAAAAAGCTCGGAGTCGTCAACATTTTGACGACTATTTGTCGATAATTTGAAATTTGAACAATAATTCTTGTCTGAAGTCCTTGTCAGTTGGGATATCGATGGGAAGAGCTCAATAATTTGAATCCACATGATTAGGTAATCCTGCGAGCCGAGTTATTACCATAAAGCATATGGCAAAAAATATGTTGTTTGTTAACCGCAAACTGGATGAAACTGTTTGGAATATTATATAAGCATGGTATAATACCAGCCCAATCGATTTTAATTCTTCCTTTTTTTTCGTCTTATTATTCCAAATTGTAAATAAGAACTAACTTTCAAGCCTTAGTGCTATTTTAAATAATACATCATATAATAAAGTGGTTAATGCAAATCCTCATTAAACTTTATTTTTGCCTATGTCAATTATGTATTTTGTAGAAATAAAAATAATAAAAAATATGATAAAATAAATATTGCTTTTCATTTTAATAAACACTAATAAAATGTTTACATACATACAAAGTTCAAACCAGCATACTGTTGAAAGGCTAAGAAGAAATTCAGTACAAACTACGCACTACTAGCAGGACTTTCGTTAAACTTCTGGCAGTACGTTTTGAACAGAAAACTGTACTTCCGGAATAATAGGGCGATTTATCATTAATATATAGCTAGTTGAATATTGTATCGAATATCCTATTATTATTCTCCAGTTTCTATGCTTATTGTTCGTTATTTAATTGAAAAGATCTAAAATTATTAACTAGCATGGAAGGAAACGCAATGTGTTGGCAAGAATTATCATCAAGAATAGAACAAAATATACTGAACATTTATAATAATATACAATTTTTTAATCACACCAGTTAGCCTGGCCCTAAAATATTTTTGTTATGGATACTAGATTAAGGGATAGAAAGATAATTCAAATTATACATACGAAAATAAGTTATACACATAGAAATATATATAACTACCCGTAATTCAGGTACAAATGCTCAGATTCATCGCGGAACTCAAACTCGGGACAGTTTGCCCTTGAAGGTAGGGTCACTCTCGCTCGGCCACACAATCGGTCGTCAATTCATGATGGTATGAAATGAAAATTGATATGCAACATCCATATATAAAGAAAATTCTATAAGATATAAAATACGCGTGTAAAAAACCTCCAAGCTTTTTTACACGCGTATTTTATATCTTATAGAAATATTGCAATGTGAGTGCAAAAAATTAAATAAAAACGTAATAGAGAAAATACGTTTAAAATAGCATAGCTCTGATAGTTTGTTCCCATTTATAAAATACACATAAAAAGTTATTTCCCAATACCTATCTTAAAATATATTTTTTTAAATGCAGTGTGAGTTGTGACAATGTGCACAAATAGAAACGAGGGATACTGTATTTAATTTATTTGAAAATACTTTAAATTGAAGAACAAAACCCGCACTTAATTTAAGAAACGATGGGCTTATCTCTAGAAGAGAGAGATCCCTTACAGCCAACTAAGGGTACGTAGGTGTCTTAAAGGGTAAACGGGGAAATTAAAATGCAGTTTATATAAAATGCATAATTTAAAACTTAAAATTTCTGTGACAATTGTGCAAAATATTATAGTAAATGACGATATACTACATAAACAGTAACTAACTACGTTGCTACATATATAATATATATTAATTCAGTATTAAGGGGTACGTTTAACAAAAACTGATTTTTATTAATTTTGCAGTTAAAATTAAAAAAAAATAAAAACTTTTTAAATATTTTCCAACGATACAACCAAGCATAGGTAATGTTTCATGAATGGGAACCGCAACATCAGGAAATCACTAGAAAACCAACCAAATTCAAAAAGCAAACTACCAATATATACATGTATAAATATCTAAGAATTTGACTAGGTCAATTTAATTTCTTATGTTACGTCGATTCGTTACATAAAGTAATTAAGCACCAGAAAATATAACAAACAATACAATTCTAAATTAATGAAACACGTCGCCACTATTTGAATAATGATTGGCTCAAAAAATTACTTAAATTTTATTACACAAATGTTTACTTATTCTTAAGTCATTTGATAGAGCTGTTTCTCAAGTATTTCAAAATATGTGACGCTATTAAAACATGAATATTTTTTTACGCGTACAAAAAAGTAGTTGATAGAATTTTTTACATCATATTTATTTTTTCTCCCGCCAGACTGGCAACCCAACCACTATATCACGCGCCACTTCGACATTTAGCACGATCGAAGGCAACTAACAATGAGGGTAGAACACCGTTTTTTGCACATTAGATGGCAGCACTCCAGATATATGGAGTACTAGAGCTGGCTAGCACTGTCGGTCATGTGATATGTCAGTGTCAATAAGCAGTTAGTGGTTGTTTATATGGTAGTTAGATTAATAGAAAAGAACTACGGTAAACAGCTCTTCAAAGAAAAATTTGAGGGTAACCAAAACGAAAAGATCTAAGTAATAATATTTTGATATCACTCATTTGTGTAATGTATCGTTACCTTTGATTGGATCGGTTATTATTCGTTATATGTCTTTCTTGTTTTGGTTAGCGTTATACTACATTTTTTTTCTATGGCAACACTTAAAAACAGTTCTCAACCAGTAGTATGTAATATAAAGTTGATATTAACATGGTTTTCTTTAAGCGGTTGACGTTTCACTTCACAACTACGAATCAGTAATAAAATATATTATATTAATGTACCTAATAAAAAGCAGTCTCTGACAACATTAAAAAAAGAACTATCTGTTATGGAGTTCAAACTTCGTTTCTGATCTACCGGACATTGACGAAGTTCCTTCGTTCTTCGATTCTATCCTGTACCAACAAGTTGTTTTGAATATCAAATGCACATGCGATGCAAAACAATGGTGCTGTTATAAAAGAATGTTGTGTAAACATCGAGACGCAAACAGTGCCAGTCGCAAAACATAGCCGCGATGAGGTTACCATTACTTTACACGAAGAGAACTCGTGCGTGATTACGTTCGATTTGTTGAACTGCATTTGAGAGTGCGTACCGCATAATAAAACATTAATCCTGATATCATTAGCTCTGCCATTATTTACTAAAGTAAATAACGATTTGGTCGCATAACGATATCTTTTATCAAGGATAAACACGTCGTCGATTGCCTTATGCAGTCGAAAAAGAACCAAGCAACAAGTGGCACTGTAATATAACAATGATAACCAGTGATAAGATAAATAGGAATTAAACAAATTACCTAAAAATTTTATGATTAGGTAGATCTATGTTTAAATGTTTTAAAATAGTCATTCGTTGCGAGTATTGAGGGCAATCGATATTTCGCCAAGCGATGTGTCGGACTGATAGTGAATGGAATATTATAATATTTCCAATAGTGTGCTGCCTAGCTGACCGTGTCATTAGGGGTGACATGGCCTTGAGGCTTGGGTCAGCCCCTGACACGATTACATTGAAACTCATGCATTTATTCGATATCAGCAATAAACCTAGACCACTCGCCAATACCATATTTTATTGTTTGTATTATTGCAGCGGGCAAGCAAAAGTAATACCAATAAAAGAGTACGTATAAGACGCAAAGGAATAAAATGTATTTTCACAACTGTTTTTCATTCTAAAGAAAGTTTATTGCATATTGATTTTTCTTTAGTACTACACGTGGTTGCATCTTTGTAATGGCATATTAATATTGACAAATCGCATTTTTGAGCTTCATTCATGCGTTTTCAAAGAAATTATGCTGAATCAGGTTTAACCTAATAAAATGTTTTACAATAATAATACTGAAACGACCAGAAATATATGACGTCAATATTCTCATCTTATTCGCTTATTGAAATACTTAGATCTCAAAAATTACACATATTTTAGTTAAAAAGCAACTTCCGTATGTACGGTTTATTTACTTTTGACTTTCGGGTACTTTTTGGAGATGTATAAAGTTCAATATAACGAAATTCAAAACGCGTAAACATTTACTAAGACGCGAAATGTTTATAAGAACATAGTACATATATTTGTGTACCAAATTTTACGAAAATACGTTCGAAAATAGTTGACAGGTGTGGTAACAACCATTCACCACCAAAGTCACCCAAGTTAATATCAAGAATAGTACCACAAGAAAGTCTCGGAATACTCAAATATCTATTAATCAATTATTGACCACGTTACGCGGAAAATCACAGCAATATTATGGTACCGCTTGCTCTAACATTATTTGACGACCTGTTGATGCAACGGTAGCGATCCTGCCTTCTGCACGAATTGCCCTACGTTCGAATCCTAGTAGATGTTTGTATGATGAAATAAGCTTGCTTTTGTATTTTATCCGTTATTTATTATCCATATCATAGCATTTACTAAAAAACGTCTTATAAACGTTGATAGATTTTAATTGAAGTTTTTTGTTAGTACAATTGTATCTCACCTAAATTATTCCTCTGCCGCAATATCATGACCATCTGACTGACAATTTATTTATTTATTTTAACAGTAATTTAGTTCAAGCAACTAACTGATGAGAGGGTGGTGTGTTAAATATGTTTAATGATTCGTTCTTAGGTATAATATCTTTGCTAGAATTCCAAGTATGTATTTTATACTCGTTACCAAAAAATCGATCAAGCTAATGTTGTATTTTCCCTTATTGAAGACAAACATCAGTCATTCTGTCTATAGGCAATGCTGTCATGAAGTATATTATAACTTCATTACTATGGAGACCTAGATAACAACAAGCCGATATATCTAAATGTCGACAAGAGCTTAACAACGTCCAAATAAAGATAACATTATTACGTGCAGCACATTACAACTTACTTAATGAAATGTAACATACACCAATACTAAGTAATAGCTTCGAGGTGTTCGAAGCTAAATTGGAACAACCTAAGTAACTTTCACGAGGTATTGGATGGGTAAAAAATCGAACTTTTAATCTCAAGCTTCTTAAGTTTTTCGAGAGGTACATAAAGCCGTTTTGGTCCTAGACTTCTAGCTTTATCTGCAGTAGCTTACGAGGTGGTGGTGGTTGGTGGTCGCCACTTCCAAACCGAGTTCGCCTCATGAGCATACTTCCAACGGTATTTTCATCCATTCCCAACTTTACGATAGAATGTTATTATGAAATCACAAACGGAAGTCTTTGATTGATCTTCTATATTAAAAAGATATATTAATTTAGGAATGAATTCCTCAATAATATAATTTTTCATTTTTTTGCGATAATTTATAAAAATATACTTAGGTATGTTGTGTTACAAGTAAACACAACTATGTATCTAGATTTCTGTAAAAGACGTTACACTCTCAAATAAATAAAAACGATGACGCACAATAGCATTTATAACGATTACATTATATTACTTTGACAACAGTTAAATATTTAATAAGCAACTATTAGGCGCCATAAATAGCATTCTGTTTTAAGCGTCACACAAAAATATAAGCTATTTTAATGTTTATTTTAATTTAGTCACATAAAGGCAGGCTGAAACTGAGATCGAATATTTTAATTTAAATAAAATAAACTTTTTTTTAATTGAAATATTCGATCTCAGTTTCAGCCTGCCTTTATGTGACTGAAATATTCATAATAAAGGTTTGGTGGGTCCGTAGCAGGGATGTTGCGAATATTCGCATCCGCATCCGCATATGCGGAACATCTGCATCGATTTAGACATCCGCATCCGCATAAATCGACGCGGAGCTGATGCGGATGCGGATGCGACAAGAAAGAAAGGGCCCTCCCCTTTCTGGCCGGCGAGTGGCGCGTGTCGACCGAGTAAAAGATTAAAGATGATACGTGGATACCACTGAAAATGTTTAGAACTGACCAGTTAGAAAGATTGCTAATGAAAACTTTTTCAATTTCAATTTTAGAACTTTTTCGTAACCTAATGTAGTATATTGCATTCATTTGTCATTTGTTTTTGGGAATTGGCGGCAAATCTAAAACTCTTGTTACTAGTGAAAATGAACCTAACGCGAGAAAACTTTCGGTCAATGATTTATAATGACTGTCGTTGTGGGCTTACTCAATAACAAAGCTATGATAGGCTGCGATTAGCATTTCTTAATGAAGCCCCATCTCGTGCCACTATTTACAATTAGTTTAACGAGTTTAAGCGTGGACGTAGCAATCTCAAAGCCTAGGCATTGTTATGAGTCAAGTTCAAAAAATATTACACGAACATTTAGGCGTCCAGAAGCTTTGTACCATACTTTAACCGACGACCAGAAACACCTTCGCATGGACTGGTGTCGCCAAATATTAGATAAGTTCAACGGCGGTGACTCAAATGCTGTATTTGACATAGTCACAAGTGATGAAATATGGATATATTGCTACGAACCCAAAACCAAAAGACAATCAGCTCAGTGGGTGTTTCCTTTCAAGGATCGGCCAGCTAAGGTAAAGAAAGGAAGAAGTCAAGGAAAAAAGATGATTGCTTCATTTGTTGGTCGGAATGGTCATTTCGCGACAGTTGTGCTAGAAGATGGAAGGACAGTTACTGCAGACTGGTATGTCAATCGCTGTTTGTCTGTTGTCTTAGAAAAAAATCGACAGCAGCGCCTTCGAAGCAGGATCCTACTTCACCACGACAATGCTTCAGCGCAATCCGCAGAATAGACTGTTGAATATTTGGCAAGTGTCGAGATAATGAGTTATCCGCCATACAGTCCTGACCTGGCGCCCTGCGACTTTTATTTATTCCCAAGAACTAAAGATAAAATTCGCTTTACGAGCCCTGAAGATGCGGTGAAAGCGTACGAAAATGCCATAGCAGAGACCCCTAAGGAAGAATGGGCCCACTGCTTTCTCAGTGGTTCCATCGAATGCGACATTGTGTAGAGAGATTACTTCGAAAAACAATAAAAGTATTGGCAACTTTCTACATTAAGCCGTTTTTCATTTTCTAAACATTTTCAGTGTTACCTAGGTATATTGAAGATTAACAGAAACACGGAAGACATCTTGGCTTCTAGAACAATATCTCCAAGTACCGAAAGAGCGAAGAAAATGAGAATGACAGATTTCATGGAAACAGAACGGAACGACTAGAGACCTCAGGTTACAGGATGTCAGTCCTGTTTATTTAGTGATCTCGATTATGCTCGATTTATCAAGTGATGTTGAGGAGAGTCAGGAAACACCAGAAATTGTCAGCCCTGACACAATTCACAAGAAGGAGTTACTTACTTTCCGTAATAAAAAGTGAATTAATTTAAATAAGAGTCCTCTTAAATGGTGGAGTGTTAATAAAAGTGAGTTTAAACTGTTACCTAAAAAAGCACGCAAATTCTTATCAGCGCCACCAGCCAGTGTTCAAAGTGAATAGTTATTTAGTAGCACAGGATTAATACACGAACCCTTGCGAAACAGACTGGAGTCCGAAAAGGCGGCCATTCTACTTTTCATTAAATATAATGCTCCATATTTAAATTTCATTACTAAAACAAGTAATCAGTAATGGTAATTCACTTATTATTAAACTACCTGACCCGGCCATGCAATATATTTTTTTATTAAAAATTAGCAATAGCCCGTTCGCGCGTTCTGAGCCCGCGCGATAGGCAGCATTGATTCGTTGGTGGGAGAAGTGGTGAGAGTTGCGCGCGGTGCTGGACAGTATTTGGACATGGCAATATTAATTTATTTTTCTAAAATAAAATATTAAAAAAAATAAAAGTAGCCTATGTTAGTCCTTATTACATCAGCTACCTGCCAATAAAAGTCCCGTCAAAACCGATCCAGCCATTTTAGAGTTTAGCCCGAACACACTGACAGACAGACAGACAAAAATTGTAAAACATGTTATTTTGATGTATGTACCGTATATATATTCATATGCATGTAAAAAACGGTTATTTCAATATTAGACACCGACACTCCAATTTTATTTTTAATGTATAGATAAAAAAATCAATATTACTGCTTTTTACCCTACCAAACCAAAACTTAGGTTTTTTGTACAGTTCCGCATCCGCATCCGCTTCCGCGGATGTGAGCCTCTTAAAATCCGCATCCGCATCCGCATCCGCGGATGTGAAAAAAAATGCATCCGCAACATCCCTAGTCCGTAGGCACAGTACGGACCACATCACGTTAACTTACTACTCTTAAATTTCCTCGATTAATATTTTATTCTATATGTTGGACTTTGAGCTGAAAATCGAATACAAAATTTAGAGGTTTTTCAACTAATAGTTGATGTATTTTAAACTGTGCATCGACGAGGTTTAAAAAGGTTCACTTGATTAAAAGCAAACATCGTAGCCACCGTGCTTCGGCCGTCTAAAAAGAATGTACCTATCTATCCTATTTCTATTTTAGTACGACCGTGCAGGAAGTGGCAGAGTACGTCAAGATAAGGTCGACTTTTATTAATTTTTTAGCTTCTGGAGTCATAAAACAACTACAATATTAACTTTAAGGTTTGTGTTCGAACGAAAGAAGACTTGTCTTGAAAGCTTGTTGTCTCGACCCAGCAGAGAAAATAGAAATTAATTGATAACATATCTTTCAGGGAACCGTTATTTAAAGAGAAAATGTTTTCTATTTTTTTTTTGTGAAAAAAATGTAAAGGAAGTCTGACAGATTTAGCAACGTCATGTGAAAATAGTTTTTTTAACTAAGAACAAAAAGGGATCATTTCTGAAGGATATTTAAACTTTTATAACAAACATTAATTAGTTTAAAATTTAACAAAAAAATTGGTAATTGAATGTTTACTATATAAGTTTAAATGAATCGGAAAAAAAAGAGGGTGTATAGAAAATTAAATGCTGTCAGTTGAATTAGAGAACATATTTTTACCTACTTGAAATTTAATAGCAGATTATGGAGAAGGGTGTTGTTTAAAACTACCCCAGTACGGGAACCGCATTGTTTCGCTAGGAAAAAATGCCTAGGTTTAGTAACCAGTCTCGTCACCGGTGTCCGACCAATTAAGGCGAAGCAATATGACCAATTTTATCAACAAATTTACAATAAAAACGCATTTTTTTAACAAAAAAACGACAAAACTTTGTATGCTTACTAATGAGTGTTCATAACATCAGGATAAATTCGCTTCTGAAATAGTCATAGCACAACTCCTGAACTTGGAAGTTGGGTCTTAACATCAGTTTTTAGGGAATATCTTTGTGCATCTAAAAAGTAACAAAAAAGTTATGTTATCAGTAGAGACCGGATTATATGCAACATAAAAAGCTTGTTATATGCATGCAAATATGCATGAAAAATTCTTGAAATATACACGAAATTTTGCAGAATATGCGAAATTTAAATGATAAATTTTAGGAATCCCCAAAAAAAGAAAAAAGTAAGTATTCATTTATTTCAAAATCAGCATACTATTAGTAAATTATTTTTTGATAGGCAATAATAGGTACAGTAACATTATATGCGATTAAAGTTATTTAAAATATTTGTAAACGTAAGCAATCAAATATTTATCTAAATTTTCAGTGGTGAGATTGTGTCTACGATCATTTAGAATATTTTTGTAAGTGGAAAAGGTTCGCTCTACATCCACTGAGGTAACTGGGCAAAATTTGAACTTGGGTGCTATGTTAGCACTTATAGTTTCTGGCAAAAGTTCTGCCGTCCTATTAATGAAACTATCAATTTGACACAAACTTTGAAAACCTGGGTTATTGTTCAATATGTTTTAAAACTTTTCTTTAAGTTTATGCGGCAATGCCTTTGGCAACGCGGAGTTCATTTGGCATATTTTATTCATTGTTTGGATAGATTCAGTCAATGCCAAACCGCAAGTTTCAAGCTTTTTAATACTTTCAGGTATATAGGAAAAATGAGTGCAAATCAGGGCTGTTTTTTTTTTTTACTTTAGAATCGTTAAATGCTTCCTTAGCTATTAGCTAAGCCCTTGTATTTTGTGATTGTTATTAAATTTGGTCGTATTTCGGAACGCAGGGTTAGTGAAAAATATTGTAAATATACCGATAATATGCATCATAACTAGATCTTAGGTAAAATATGCTATAACCGCTGAGAATGGTTAAAATATGCAAATGCATATGCGAATATGCCAATGCATATAATCTGGTCTCTAGTTATCAGTCTAGTCTTTTTTATTTTTAAAAGTAAAAAAACAGTAAATTGAAGTTTATGATAAACCTTTTACTGTCAATTTATTGCCTACTTTTGTAGCTATCTAACGAAACAACAATTTTATGCCTGTAGGACCTTTACATCGGCAGATATGGCTAAATAGATGAACCACTGACTGTCTGTGTGGCATCTTTTTTATTTAGTTGTTGCGGCGTCAATAATTAATTATATAATAATTCATTATCACGACTATATGTTATCTTGGATATTTATTTAAGTATGTACTGCAGTTACATAGATATTTTATCAATAATTTATCAAGCCATTCTCCCTTTTTAATTTAGAATAGAATCTTTGCAGAAAAAACTAATATAATTTCTTTGAATTTCGAAATAAGAACTATTTGATTATTGGTAATGAAGTATTATTTAGTTTTAAAATAAAATAAAAACAGCAAGCAACTTTGATATAACTATCAGCCTCATGCTAGTACGACAGTAATGGATTTTCAAACATCTGTACCTCACGCATATTTCGCTGGTCATCGGAACTAAAAACGTTTGATTTTATAGAATATGGTTTTCAAATTTCTTATTAAATCTTTTATCGCATACTAAAAAATGTAATTGCATCTCTGTCGAGCGAACAGTGGCGCGATATCTTCGTTTTATCTCTGTTCACGATAAAATATCAAAGATTTAAGACAGTTTGGCATATTTAGTTTAATTTGACAGATTTTTGAGTTGCGTCGATATTATCGCAAACCAGCAGTTTGTATAAAACGATCAGACTCGTTCTTGCACAAGTATCAACGTACTTTACATGTCGAAATATGACAAAATACGCCTGTACTTTATATACATTGTCACAGCTTTGTACCGTGTTTTATAGCAAATAAATAATTTCATTTCATTTCATTTCCGAGCACGTGTAGTATAAACACATTTTACCGAGTAACGAAAAAAGTTTTATTTAGGAACCTTGTTAACAAGTTGATTATTATAAAGTAATGGTCCACGCCCGACTTGGTCTGGCAGGATTTGAGTCCCTGATATTTATTTATTTGAATGTTTCTCAAATTATATATCTGTCCGTTATCATAGTATTAAACTAACCCAAAGTAGCAACAAACATCATAGTGCTTACTTTGGGTTAGTTTAAGCGAGAAAAAAATGAAAAAATGTTTATTTCCATAAATTAGGCAAGTAAACAACAAACAGAGGTTGACTTGCTCCTTTTAAGTGACTTGATAACACTTTTTAAATGACTTGGTGTAAATATAAGAAACAATATCATTTTTTGTTATTATTCATGGACGCTGAGGTCCAATGCTTATAGACCCAATCACAAAATTTATCATTTGTTATCTTTATATATATAATTCTTCTGTGAGTGTGTATGTCACTGAACTCCTTCTAAACGGCTGGACCGATTTGAGTGAATTTTTTTGTGTGTGTTCAAGGGGATCTGAGAATGGTTTAGATTCACAAATCAGTCCGGCAGATGGCACTGCAGTCGGCACAGCAACGCGTGGCCGGGACAGCTAGTTATATTTAATAATCTTCAATAGATACTTTTCTAATGCAACATAGCAATAATATGTCAAGATAGTTTTGATTTCATATTATTAAATACGAGATAATATCTATGCTACTAGAATAGGCCCCCGATTTAGAAATTCGAAGTCATTTTCGAGAAGAGCTGGCAAAAAATTCAGTCAGGAATCAAATTAGGAAAAAACCGACCTCCTGACTGAGACTGTTCAAATTTCTTTCGCTTTATTAGTAGTTTAGCAATAAACTAGACAAAAGAAATCCTTCTTAAAAAATCTTTCAATTAATAGCCTTTCCATAGACTCGGAAAAACTCAAAAGTAATAATAAAGTCATACCAGAGAATATTTATGTCGAGGACAGCTAGTCTTATAAATAAAAATTTATGTCTCATTCTATGTTCAACCATTCACCCAATTCTGGTGGAAATTTGTTCTGCGTAAGCCCACGAATGTTCCTGGCCAAAAAAAATTCGCCACTAAATGGCGCTTCAACACTTATACCTTCCAAATAAGAAAAAAGAAGGCGCTGCAAAAACAATCTCCTATATAGTTATAGTCATGGAAAAATAGTATCCATGAGTGTGCGAGTACGGAGAATATTTAACCAGCTTTGGTTTAACTCTCCATAGGCAGGGAAACGCGATTGTGACATTGTAACTGCTTAATATATAATAACTACGTAATGCCTATCAAAAACTTTTGGGTCTTGAATATTTACAGAATTAGATATAAAAAATCACAATTAAAATTCAAACAATCCTTGTGTTTGGCAGAAAAAAGCGCTTGCGAGCGCTTACCAGCATTGAAAAAGAAACTATACAGTTTTCGGCCAGGACACGTTTACTAACTTCAATGGCGCTGACACAATCCGCCATTTTGCTTATAGCTCAGCGATCGCCACTTTTCTTACAAGCGCTCGCAAACGCTTTTTTCTGCCAAACACAAGGAATAATTCTCTAAATTGCGGAAAGTCAAATTTGGTCTAGGTGAGAATCACTGATAAAATGACGCTTGAATTACATGTAAAATGTGTAGTTTCTTACACAACACAATTTCACGATCGCTTTCAAGATGCACTCATGATGTAGTGCTGGTAAGAGATATTTTGCTCCTCTTAACAGATTTTAGTTACTAACGGGTTAAAGCACAGTGGGCCTAAACCCGTTTATTGTACTGCTGACAGATAGAGGTATAGACTATGAAGCAAATGTAAAACCGACTCCTTTTACCTTCTCCTTTTTATAGTGCAGAAAAAGTATGCAGAATAACTTTTTGGAAGTATGCACAAAACTTATTGATCTTAAAATAGCCCTACAGATACAGCATTATTACTAGTATATTTAACTATAGTCCGTTTTTTTAGCATTAGAAATTATGTAAACAAAGAAGCAGTGGTGGCTAACCTTGTGCTGGAGTCCACTTTGACCGGCTTCAGGCTCGTCCATTGTTGAACAGATTAAATAACAAATAACAACAAAGACTTTTAACAAAAAACTTCAACAAAAACAATAGAAACTTCACAATAAACCAAAGAAAATAGTCAAAACAGATAAATGCAGACGTTGACATTTGCCGCTATTGTTGCAAATGGCAGCCATGTTAAGCGACAATTTTAAAAATCACCTAATATGGTACGGATTACAACATCGGCATGTACTTTTTAATTTTGTCAAACTGACCAACGTTTCGTTCCACCAGTTTGCAACTTCTGCTTCTTAAGGTATTTTTAGTGTAAACTTTTCACGATGTTACGTTTTGCTTGTTACATTATATGTAAACAATAAAGTACCCAAATTTTGTTCTTTCTAATGCTAAAAAAACGGACTATAGCAAGGGTTTGAAAACCTCAAAAAGTTCAAGAACATGATAATTCATGCTCATTTTTAATTTTCTGACCGTTTAAATAATGGAATGACAGGGAACTGATGTCAGACTCAGATAGGAACCTGAGATCTCAATGACACAACACACGTGAAGGCTTATTAAAAGGAGATCAAATACATTTTTAAAATGCTAGGTGGTACATGTGATGACTTTCAGACTGCAGAAGATGAGGACTTCTACGCAATGAACAGCTTAATCAAAATGGCAACTCTTTGATGCAGTTTTTAAAACTACATACCTGAGGTGTTTCTAACCTAGCTCTGCAGGCAGTCTTCGAATGGGGCGATGCCAATCTGGTATGGTTCAATCTAATAAAGACCCAGGCGTGTCTTTTCTCCGTTAAAAGGAGTCCTTTCGACTTGACTCACACTTTCCGAGGTGTATCCGTGCCGATCAAAGACCATCTTGAGCTTCTCGGCATGTCATTGTTTCCAACCCTCAATTTTGGCTCTTACATTGAGAGTAAAGCTTAATTAGCTTCAAAAAAACATTGCATTCTGGCAAAGTTGAGAAGATACGTCACGCCGGAACAATGGCTCCGCAAGTTCCATCGTGCATGGAGTACTGTTCTCATCTTTGGGACGGTTCCACCTAGTACCAACTCCATATTGTTGAGTCCATTGAGAGGAGTGCCAAGAAACTCATCGGCATTGACGATTTTTTTAATAATAAGCTAGAAAGCCTTAACAAACATAGACGGAAGGTAGCAAGCCTATCCATTATTTGTTCTCTATTAAATTTATTTATTAAGCGTATTCTCAAAAAAAATTAGGTAGATACCAATAAACAGTGCCTCCATATATATGCCTGTGTCAGGAGACACTGCTCTTCCTCAAAATAGATAGAAGTTTTAATTTGAAAAAAAAAAATACAACAAAATAATCTATACCTATATGTTTTATATAAATGAAAGTATATATGTGTTTATGTCAATACGTGTGTTTGTATGCGTTTTTATATTGTGTGTGTGTAGGTGCACAGGCACTTTCTGATCCTATTTTTTTTTTCAAAAATTTGGCGCCTGCAGACGCTTTCTAACCTCGCGCCCTAGGCACGTGCCTACTTTGCCTTAGGAACAATCCGCCTCTGCATGTAATGATCCGATTTCAAATCCCTTCATTATTATGTCGGTTGACCAATGCAACGCAGCAGTCGACGCGTGTTTGCTGGTTTGATTCACTGATTACCCAACACACAACCATTCAATGTCACCAAACCCTCTGCTCTTCGATATTATAATCAATAATATCAAGCAGACAGAATTTGCAATCTGTGTCTGTCCATCCAACTTAATATTTTTCAATTCGATTTCGAAAGAATCCTTTGTTTTTTGAATGATAAAAAGAAAATTAATGTTTTGGTTTCATTACTCTTTTGAAATATAACATAACAATTTTTTAAATTTCTATATATTTTATGCATTTTTTAATGCTATCTTTTAAGATAAATTGTTAAAATAGAAAAGTAATATTCGTTAGAGGGGTCGCTGAAGGTGTCAAAGGGGGAAGTAGGGGTAGAGGTCCAAAGCGATAAAATTCCACATAAGGTATTTTATGGACTACTCCTTGGATGCGACATGTACATATCTACAATTTAGTTTAATAGAAGATATGTCCTAATTTTTCTCTGAAATTCACAAATCCTTTCAGATAGTATAGATTTGACATTTATATCATATTATAAAACTGTTAAATAGTGCTCAAGTCCTGCTTAGTTTGTGATTATGAATAGTAAATAACATGCAGTATAAATTTACCTCTCTGGAGCGCATGAGGTACCGCACCAGTCGACCCCTGAGTACGGCGAGAGTGTTCTTGTCAAGCTCCATGTTGCCGCCGGCCACAGATTGAACAAGAACTTGCCACCGAGTCAGCGAATTTTCCAATAAGCGTATGTCCTTCTTCTCAATTCTGTAAAATTGTTAACGTGCTCAGTCTAACATTACGGAGGTTAAGCAACTTTAGTAATGGCGTGTCATCGAATGGGCGACCAAAAATTTCTTATCGCGACCTCGTACGTGCTTCGTTAAGCCGTTGGAGAACTTTTTATTTTAGTAGTAAAAAAGCTGTTACGGTGGATATTAGTGCGTAATAATGGTGGATTATCGATCACTAAGAATTTGTGAACATTCAACAGTATTGGTAATGAAACAAAGCTGTCTTTTCATGCTCTCTCAATAAGTCCATGGGGAGGTTTCAGTAAAATCTCACACCCTCATAAACAAAGATGGTGACAAACACTTACAAGGCTGAATTTTATTATAAAATGTTAGTCTGTGACATCTACTAAAAGTATTCATTATTAATTAATAAGTATAGAATATTTAATGTTAAACTCATATAATATATGCACCATGCACCATAATCTATAATCTAAGATCACAGTGGTTTGTGTTTTTGTCTATCCGCTCTTTTTCCCGCTCTTTTTCCATTGTATCAATAACGATACCATAGCAACGCGTTAACCGCAAGTAGTTAGTCTACCGGACGCTAGATGGCGGTAACGAAAAAATATTTAATAATAGAAAAAATTTAAAGAATTTTGTTCACCCGTGCGAAGCCGGGACGGTCCGCTAGTATATAATTAAAAGGATAGAAATGAAGAAAAATTACTAACCTATCTGCCAACTGCAGTTCAACATCAATCCCATCTTCTTTAAAATCAGGCAATTCAGAGTCATTTATAGTTTCTTCAGCATCAGAGAATGTCATTATTTTATCATCATGATCTGTAATAAGTAAAAATATCCATTATCATCACATCATACATGGACATTGCAAATTATGTTTTAAATAGCCTTTTATACATAAAATACCCCCATGTATAATAGTAACAGTAATAGTAGTTGAGAACTTCCAACAAAAAGCTGCATAACAAGAGAGTATTGAACTTTATCTACTTTGTAGTAGCTAAGGTAACCTCAGATAGTTAAAATGAGACTCAGTAGCGGTTGGAATATAAGCATAAACATTAAAATAAAAGCTTTTTATTGAAAACAAATTCTATTTACAATCCATGAGTAATAAATAATTATAAACCTCATTTTCACTATGTCATCTGTTATATCACTATATAAATCCAAAATGTTTTTTTTTTCCAATTTCCTACTTGAGAGTAAGCTATAGCTTATGGACCTTAGATAACTATAGTGGACCGTAAGAAAAGCAGCATTCTTTGAGGTTGATGCCAAATGTTTTAAAGTTTTTGCTTTGTGAGTAAAGTGTAAAACTATAAGCTAATTTGCTTGGAAATTGCCATTGGGTATGCCCAAAATTGACAAAATTGCGAGAGTAGACTAGAATGTTCCACAATTATCTGGGATGTTTTGGAATATTTCCAACTATTCTGGACTTCTGGAATGGATAATATTCCACAATGATCAAGGATGTTGTGAAAATCTCTTGAATACTTTCAAATGTTCTAAAAATTCCTAGAGAGCGTAACTTCCAGCCCTTATATCTTGAAAAGCAATCCCTTTAGGTAAAAGAGAACTTTTTTTAATGGATGGGTGACAGACGGCTACCATATAATTCTTCCAGTTGTACAGTTGGCACACACATTGTTCTCTTACTTTTGCAATATACATATATTGATTAATATATTTTTCACTTACCTTTAGGCAGAGGTTGTACTGTTTGGTCAGGTAGCAACTGATATTGCTTCAGTAACTGCCAGTGTGTCATAAGAGTTTTGGCTGTGCGTGAAGGATAGAACACATGAGGATTCTGGTCTAGCAATTCTTGAAACTTTTCTGGAGCAGGGTGTGAAGTCTAAAACACAATCATTAAATTTAGTACATCTTAAGTTTGTTTTTAACTTTCATGATTCCTTACAGTAGTATTTATTAAAACGGGATATCACCATGTTTTTTTTCAAGACTCCAATATTTTGGCGCAGTTGCATACACCATAGTCAATAGATTTTTGCAGGTGGGTGTCATGGGCAGACATATTGGTGTATTGTCATAGTCTTTAATTATACTTTATATCCCCAGTAAAAGTAGAGACAGTAATAAAAGACAATAATAGAGGGTACACCTATATGACTGCCCATAACATTCTTCTGATAAAAATTTCATGAGGATGGTGCATGCAAGTGCGCAGTAATATCAAGTTTCAAAAATAAAAACATGGGAAAATTCCCATTTCAATTAATACAAAAGTTTGGTTTGTTACTAAAATAAAAAAACGTAAATGAAATACCTAGTCAACAAATATAAAAATTAGCTAGCTATGTAGTCTCATACATGAAGGATGCCCACATTCTCCCGAATATGGGCATCCTTCATACTTTTAAAAGAGACACAAGCTAAGGGAAACCTTTTGCGCAATGTGGTTATGCTAATTAATCTGGTGGTTGATGTGTAAAAGGTGAAATGATCTTAGTGATACCACTTTTTGCACACCAACCCCACAGATGTATTTAATCTTTAATTCTATGAGTCTTTAAGTGTAAATTTATCTACAGCATTTTCTTTTATTATACATGTGGTTTTCAAGTTATTAATTCTTACACTAGGTAATGTTCCTAACAACTCTTCTTCTGCATTAGAGTACAATGCTTGCTGTTGTACTGCAGCCACCAAATCTGGATGAAGATTTCGCATAGCAGCCACGGCCACTCTTGATATTTCGGCATTATAAAGCAATGCATACCATCGTGACTGAAGCTCACCAACAGTAAAGCGACAAGAAAATTTAACGCCACGATGTACTATTCGCAGGTCATTTGTCTGAAATAAAAAAATTCACTTATTTCGACAAATGCAAATCAATAACAGACAAATTCATAAACCAACAGCTTCTCTTTGACACCAGTAAGATTGTGTTTTTACCAAGAATCAAGTATATCGTCACTTGCAAAAATAAACACAGAATGCACGGATTCATGTACATTATTCTGTGTATGGCAATGATAATTGGCTGTCATATTACATAAAATAAGGTTAATGGCTACATTTCCTTAATCACATTACAACATCTACAGTGTATAGATTTAGTAACTATGAGATATAGTTGGTACTAAAATAAACTACACCTTACCCATGCCATATATCTAATAGCTTAGCTTTTAAATATTTTAGAACAAACCTGCTGGACACCCAAGACTAATGCCAAATCATCTGTAGGTTTCCAGCGTCCTAAGTCTTTGGTAGACAACTGACTAAGCTGTCCTTTACGACGCGGTTTACGACCGACACTTCCTCCATGCGATATTTTACTAGAAGTTCTTCTCCTTTCCTGTGGTGGTAACGTGGGCGTAGCAGTACCTCCACTAGCATTTGAAAACTCTTGCAATTGACTTGTATAGGATTGTGTACGTATTCTCTTTTCTCCCTTACCCAGTGAGGCACCAGGAAAGCCTAAACTATATTCCACTAGTTCATCATCAAAACGACGTCGTTTTATTGATCTTGAAGAACTAAAACAAAAGTGGTATTTAAGTATTGAGATATTCAAAACTGATTTTGTTTAACAGAATAGAACTTATTCCAACAAACCTGCGTCGTTTATTATCCTGAGGGGTGCTATCATATGCTGGAGCATTTGCTCCTGGATATTCATTACTGTCTGACGCATTGGACGGCGTCGCTGGAAAATCCATGTCGTTCGGCGGCTTTTGCCTAAGTAAACTCAATCATCTGAAACCACATTTACAATAACCCAGTGTGTTTATGTGGAAATTAAACAAAAATAGAATCTCTTTAATTTCCTAGTGCAGATAAATATTAAACAATATATAAATAAATAAATACCTATTACTATATGGCACGGTCATCAGCACTTTAATCCAAAAATGTTCACATTTTCTTAATTGATATTAAACTCTGTGCGTCGTATATTAAGCTGAAATTCGGTTGGAGAAAATTGAAATTTTAATATGGGCTGATTGATGCTTTTTATTTTTTTTTATGTTTTCCCCATAAGGGAAGCAAAGGGTACAAAAACATACAGCCTTGTCTTCACTCTTTGACTTTTTGACTCTTGAACTTTTTAAGAGAACGTACACAGAAAATTTTCTGTTTTGTTTGACTTGTCAACAATTGTGCATGTACACAAACACTAAATAATCCACCATTATTACACACTAATAACAAATCATTACGCAAAACAAAATTTAACAAGAAAACCAAAACCGCCAAAGTGACGCTTACAACCGCTTTGTACCACTTACGCTTAAATGTGATTGATACAATATTGACTGTTTGCTCTACTTAGGTTTCAGTAAATCAGCGACCACAACGAAAGGAGTTACTCCATTATTTATAAATCAGCTCTTATCATTATCGAGGCTGTAGGTGCTTTATATCCTATGCGTTCTCTTATGGGTAGAACCTTTAGTTATTGTTCTGAGGGTAGAACCATGAAGTTATAGGTAAAAGTGGAGACAACACTTCTAATACCTATTTGATCAAAAGTCTACATAAGGTTGTCCTGAACCAAGAAGCTTATAGCAGAACAAAACATAAAAGACCTCTTTGGCGAGAGCAAGAGAGGCGTCAGTTTGTGGTTTTTGTTTTCTGGTAAAAAATTGTATTGGGGCAAATATTAGTGCGCAATAAAAGTGGATTATTGATCAATAAGTTTTTGTAAACATTTGTGAGTATTGGCAAGTGAAACAAAGTAGCAGAAAATATATTTTCACTTTCTCTGGATAAAGTAGAGACGGTTTGAGCAAAACCCCGCATATTTAAAATACAAATACCCAGGGATAGGGTTATCGTTTTATTCAATTATCATCCATTGATCTGTTTTCAGCATCATTAACTATCTAATTACGAAGTGAAATTACTGAAGACTGGAAAATATGGGGTTTGTAACTTTGCCTTCCCTTATGGGAAAAACTACAAAAAAAAATCATATTTGGCGGGCGCAGGAAGCGTGTCTTTGGTGTTTTTTTTCTTGTTAAAATTTATGTTGTGGAATACATTCTTACTTAGTAATGGTGTATTATTAACTAGGTGATGCAGTCGCTAAGTAAAGCTACGCTAGCATCATATATTGGAGCGGAACGTAATACCTAAAAAAGAAAAAAAATTTTTTTTTTGCGAATTTCAAAATTCGGGTTCCGTCACCATCTGGCCCTAAACCTGTTGATTGGATTCACCATAAAAAATATTAAAATCGGTTAAGAATTCTGGAAGTTATGGCGTAACAGACATTGCGCCATTGAAGTTGATCCATGGGAGCTTCGCTTCGCTCCGCTCCATTAACTAAGTGTTTGTGAACACGCAAGAGTGTTGGCAAGTGAAACAAAGCAACGGAAGTTGTCTTTCCCTGCTCTGTCAAGAAGTCCAAGGGGAGGTTTCAGTAAAGGTGTAAGGTTTTCTGAAACCTAAGGAAAGGGAAATTCCATTGTTCATCTATTATTCATAGATCGGGTTCTCATCATCGTTCAATGAAGAAAAAATTACTAAAGAGTAGGCTGTATGGGCTTTGTACCCTTCGCCTGCACGTATAAGAAAACTTAAAAAAAGAGATTGCTATTTGCTAATGGGATAGAGAACTTAGGTTTTGTTTTGTTTGAATTTCCTGTTATTATTTATCCTTCTAGAAGTGTGGTTAGCAGGAAATGGCGCTTCTAATACGTAGAGTTTCTTTCAGACATTCAACTATATGTACAAGGTTGTTTAATAAAATTGTAATCACTGATGATGGATCTACAATAGTTGCACTTCATCGTGAGGAGGAGTTCCCTTATGCACAGTCTAGACCTCTTCCTGAAGAACTTGAAGACAAATCCCTATTAAAGATGTCAGATGTAAATGAAGCTCGAAGAGTATTCAAAGATATGGTTCCTGAAATAGCGAGGCAGCAGTTATCTAACCTTACTTTAACAACTAAACATCGCTGGTTTCCAAGAAGTCGGGACAAACGTGCAAAAAATACTGAAATGAACCGACCATACTTGTAATTCTGTGTAGTTAAATTAGTTTATTAAAGTTAGTTTACATATTTTGTTTTTAAATGACTCTACCAATTGTCCAATAGTGGAATCAGCATTGCTGTATCATGTATTATCTGCATGTCTGATATGCTTAACTGTTTCATCGATTTTAAACTTTCTCTTATTCATTCCCATATGTAATGATTTTAAACAACTTTCTCTACATTTCGATGTATTAATGTTTTTTAACAATTTTCTGTACATATTATAGAAAAAATCAGCCATCTCAAAACTAAACTACTAAAATAGAGCTTCTTAGTCCAGTTTTGAGCTGTCTAATGTACTATATCATGTTTGGTATGCATGCCTTTAACTACATGCTAAAAATAGATATTTGCCAACGTCACATACATTGCTTTGAGCCCATGGAGCTAAAACAACCATCTGTTCAACAAAAATTCTGTAAAAATCTGAAACGATGAAGGTATAAAAATAGCTGTGTCATCTGGTCATAAAAAGTTAAATGTTTTTGAGTTGCTTGCTTTACAAGTTTTATTACAAGAACCCTTTTTGTGGTATTCTTCAGTAAAAAATAAAAGAATTTCATAATTAGTAATATATTTATTGGATGGTTATTAAAATTCATTATATTTCATATTAAATTATTAACAACAAAGTTATAAATTAAAATAGATGACGTTTTACTTATTTTACTGACTAATAATTAAGTAGATTTTCTATTTTTAGGCTTGCAGTTTTACTAGGATTTTCTATAGTATTGGTAAGAAATTAATTGAGGTGGGTAAAATAAGAACTTCAACATCCTAGCCATTATGACATCTGGCCCAGTTTGCCAGAAAGTTGTAAATAATTTTTCAATGTTAAAACAGTTTTTTGCATTTTGTATGCAATTAAAATTATATAGTATAATTTCGTTTGTATATTAAATAAACAAAATGTATTGGTATATCATTTTGGATATATACAAAAAAGCTTGTTTTCATTTTCATGGTTTTTTTAGAATTGCTTGTTACTATTACTCTCGTTAATAGCGTCTCTCTGCTTCTAGTAGGTCATTTGGTCACAATTTTATATTTATATAAAATCGCGACCAGTCTATTTCTCTAATCTAGTTCTATTTATAGAACACAACCGCGAAATTTCCTATTCAGCCACTTTTTAAACTCTCTATAAGGGTCAACGTCGATATTACTACGACGCACCCCCCTAGAAAATCGCAAATAAATCAGCAACCTAAACAAATCAACATTGGTCCTGCTAAGAAGGAAAGCGTTAATTTTTGGCGACTGTACATGTTGTTAGGCAAACATAAATCACCCGTGTACGCCAGCATACTTTATAGTTTCAACATAAGTTAAACAAAGAAAATAATCTAGTGAACTATGTAGTTATAAACATTAACAGCAACATTCTTAAACATTTCTTAATTTAAATCTTAGTTGCGGCATTCTTAACATTTTTATGTTTACAACAAACTTGCCTATGCTTCTTATAAATTAATTTCAAAATAGTAATGGAGCCTCAGAAATGGTATTGTAACTACATTATTCTAGATTACTACCTAGCAGAAATCTAAACAAACTTAGATATATAAAGTGCAGGTAAGTTATTATCTGGATTATCTGTTAACTTAAAATACTATTGCATTATAGTAGTTTATGATACTGTTGCATAATAAGGGTTCTTATAACATGAGTGTGTTTTAAAAAAACGAGCCGTAGGCGAGTTTTTGACGTGATAACGTCTTATAAATTGGTTGCGGCTGGGAGTCACTTATGAAAAAGTGTAACGCTCGGTAACGTTACGATGAGTCACCGAACGAGAGAGAGGCCCGCCGAATGCCTTGCGTCTCTCTCCCACTCAACTATGATCGGTCTGCCGCGCGCATTGTGCAATTTAATTATATTCATATCAATAAATATTCTACCGAGAAAAAGACGTTGTCACGTAAAATCTTCGCCCGTAAAACCGACTTTACAGGCAAAAAAAAAAAAAAAAAAAAAAACCGACTTTTTTATAGTATCACACGAGTGTAATAAGACCAAGTTATGTACAGTGTCATACACTACTTTATCTACTCTCATGCTATAATACAATACCAAACTTTGTTTAAATATTGAAAAGATTTTTTAAATGTCAAATGTTGGCGCCAAGGTGCAAACATCGATTGCGCATGCGTGTTGCGTCGTCGCGGACTCGTTCATTGAAACCTTTTTAAAGTAGAGGTTCAACCTCCTTGGTCCAGCTGGAGGTTGTATAGGTGTATCGTTATGATTAAAAAGTTATATTATGTTACAGGTGTCCATACAAGACCTGTATCGTAATTAAACTTATTTTTTATTATTTTTGGCCTGTACGTAATGTTTGCCATAAGCATTTTGTTTTCAGTTTTAGAATCTTTGTATTATAGTATCAGAGTAGATAAAAATTTTTTATCTACTCTGATACTATAATACAAAGATAGGACCAAGGAGGTTGAACCTCTACTTTAAAAAGGTTTCAATGAACGAGTCCGCGACGACGCAACACGCATGCGCAACCGATGTTTGCACCTTGGCGCCAACATTTGACATTTAAAAAATATTTTCAATATTTAAACAAAGTTTGGTTTTGTTTGTAAAATACATAAGTTTTTGTGTAAAAACATGTCTGAAAGCGGGGATAGTGGTGATTGTACACCACCAGACATTCTGGAAGCTGCGTCAAACATGACCATGAACCCGTTGCCGGCGAAATCTAGGAGCAACTATAATAAATGTTACCACGAATTCATGGAATGGAAAATGAATTTACGTATTATAGTATGAGAGTAGATAAAGTAGTGTATGACACTGTACATAACTTGGTCTTATAACACTCGTGTGATACTATAAAAAAACTCGCCTACGGCTCGTTTTTTTAAAACACACTCATGTTATAAGAACCCTTATTATGCAACAGTATCATAAACTACTATTTTTTCTAAAATACATCTTCAATATATTATTACAACCAAACTTTTTACTTTTCTAAAATATGATAATCTATTCTCCATTCAATATCACAATGTTTGCTTCCTTTGGTGCTTATCACATGGTAAATATTGCACTTACACACAGACTAGTTATCAACAATCATAAGTTTCTATGAAAAATAGGGTCTGTCACTGGTTCAAATTAATTTTGTTTTACCTAATCAATCAATTAACACAATATCTAAGCCTAAATGCCTTTTTATATACAAACCTATATCAATATCAAAAGTAGAGCTCATGATGAATTGCTTGTGAGAAAGAGAGTGAACTTTAAATAGAATTTAATAGTGACATGAATATGCAGCCAAGTGTCACGAGCGTTGGCAGCATGTGCTAATGTTTAGACAATGCATGCTCACACCCTGTGACACTTGTGGGCACGACAATGACATACATGTTAAGTGCTAACATGTAGCACTAAAAACAAGTCATCGCTTAAGTGCCAAACTGCCAGTCTTTAACAAAATAACTTAAAGCTACCATAACAGCCTGGATCTTTACAGATAAGGCTACCATATTGTACTATAGTTACATAGATTCCAACTTTAAAATCTAGAAGTTATAACATCTTATATAATGGACATAACTCTTCATAGTAAGTATGCAACTCTAGCACTAACAATTTCAAATAATTTAAAAATATATACATTTATCATTCTGCTTTTTTCTACTCAAATGTGGTCAAATGGCACATGAGATTAATGTCCTTCCTGTCCTATTTTTAACAATATTATTTTGTAATAAGTATTAAAAAAATATCTCTTTACTATTTTATGCTGTGGTTTTTAAAACATGCAAGTTTCTTAAAATATGTAAATAATATTCCATAAACTGTATTCACATACGATTATAATTAAAGTTATATATAAGTATGTTTGGACAATTTTAATGGAAATATTGTCCTCGAATATATTGTAAGTGGTAGTTTAAGAGTAAAATTCATCAAAATTTTTGTTAGGGGAGCGTTCGCTTCAGTATGACTTTCGACACGTATCACAAAAACGGATTAGTATCGGCTGGTGTAGGCGCGGTCTAAACTGCGTACGCGATGTCGGCCATATTTAAAGTCAAATGAAAGGCTGAAACGAGGCTGCAAGGGGGTGTAAGGTCAGCGGATGCGGCTTACGCGCAATTCTCTGTCGAGCTGTTGGAGTTGTCGTATGAAACCCTCATTAGGGTGGATGTCTCGCCTGGAGCGAACAAGCGCCAATGCTTCAGTCAAAGACATGCCGCGCTTGATCATCAAGAAAGCCAAAGCGCAGGTAGCCGAGCGGGACACTCCCATCAAACAGTGGACGAGCACGCGACCTGTCAAACGTTTTATGGTTAAGTTCACCCAGTTATACTGCCCAAATATCAACATTAAATTAGTTTATGGAACGTCGCCGTGAATATCGATTCTTGATAAATGAATTCTCTAAAGCAATAGACATTGTAAATCCTCTGTTCAGGATCCGCCAATAATAATAATAATAATCTATTACGCATTTCTGTTATGAAGGGAATTACGCTATTTTTTTTTTACACTAGAGAGGTCGTTACCCAGCTATGCCGAATGTAACCTAAAACAGTAAAAACCCAGTCTACCTCGATAAAATATAATCGGTAATGGTATTAAAGTTAGCATAAAATAAGTGAGCAGCATTGAAAGCCCAATCGTAACCATAGCGTGCGACCTTAAAAATAAATTGACGAACGGGTTTTCTATAAGGATGACATAGCTTTCATTCTGTTTTATAATCGAATCTAGTTGTGTCTACTACGATTGGATAAAGTGAATGCCATAGACATCACACGAATGTAGCCCAAATTACAAAACTTACTTTTTGATAGGTTCACTATTACAAAATGAATTGTCGAATATGTGTATATATATTATAATGTAAGTTACAATGGTATTGTAGAGCCTAATTTGACCATAAACCTTCATTCGAAGCCAACCGGCAGATATTTGTGTGATGAATATGCATAATTACCTCAGTAATGGGTATTAGTATAAATTTCTATAAATAATACTTATTTATGCATCATATCAATCGTGTATATCCGTTACCTTAGAATCAATAACACAAGCCAAATATACTTATTTGAGCTAGGCCAGTTGTTTCGAAATGTACATTTCTAACCTTAGGCTATGCGGCTGTGGCTACTCACCTCCACTAGACACACCCTCATCGATGAAGTTGGCAGCTATATGGAAGTACTTCGATATGTCGGTGGTGGGAAGATCCATAAGCTGGAAGCCTTTATAGCGGAGGCCAGGGCAGTCGCGATAAAAAAGGTGACTAGTATCCACTTGAGTGTAACGGCTGCCTTCTGCCGTGTTCAATACGTAGTTGATGCCCATACGGCGCAGGAATGCTTTATCTTTGGCAGCAACACTGCAGTGTATAATTTTAATGTAAGTCTACATCGAGCAGGTAGCTACACATAATTGGGGCATGGTATTAAGAATGTTGTCATAGATTACTGAATGAAAATTAAGATTTTAATAGCTAATTAATAATTTTCAATAAGAACAAAAACAAAGCAGCTAAACAAAAGATTCTTCTCGAAACCAAGATAATAATCTTGTTTATTGCATTCGTGACTCGAATAATTTTAATAAAAAAATAATTGTGTCTCTTGGGTGTTTTCGCCCCTAGGGAAGGCCTGTGCTCCAGCATTAGAGACGTTAATAAGCTACGGACAAATATAGGTGATGTACTGGTAGGCAGACACCTTTAGTTTTTCTTGCCAGATATTGATCTACTTGGCAAACGTAACAAAGTCAGTAGCGGTTATGAAATTCAAGTATTATGTAACTATTATTGCACAATAGTATTTTCTAAAAATAGCATTTTTAAAATTGCCTTTTACAAAGGTAACGTAAAACTTTGAATACAAAAGTTATTTAAACTCAGAAAAAACCTTACTGCAAACGGAATACGACAAGGTCTTTTTGTCGTCGTTCGTACATTATCATGTACGATAATGTAGTCGATAATTTTTTTTCTCTTATTTACTTATATATACCTACATATTCATATAGGGACCCTGGAGATATAACCTTATCGCGGCTTTAATTATCCGGTGGTATGTGTGCTTTTCTGAACTCTGGTCTTTTGTAAAGTACATACTAATATTTAAGAAAATTAATATCCAAGTGGTTTTGCTCCCGATTTGTGTTACGGAAATGTGTGACAATATTCTATTTATTAATCTAAAGTAAAAAAGCGTTACCAGAGTCTCTGTATTTTATCCATTATACCAACCACAGCAAGTACTTCTGCAGTTTATCTACCTTTTCAATTTGGCGCTGTTTCTAACAGTTTTACGCTTATTTACACAACCGAGTTTATGTTGATATTTTTTTTGTAGGTATTATATATGTATAGTGTAAGCAAGTAATATTATGTCATATAATGAAGGTAAATAGAGAAGCCTGGAAATAGAAACAGGGAGGGGAGAGAAAACAATGTTGTTATTTATAAAGTCGAGTGTGAAACTATAATTACACATGAATACTTACGCATCGCCGACGTAAAGGCCCGGGTAGACCTCGTTCACATCAGGTGTGGGATTGTAACTGATGTCGGCGAATGGCCGCGACCGGAACGACGATAAGGAACTTAATACTGATGACGGCGAGGAGCCGAAACTCTGCACATGAGATTTACTAGTTAAACAACTACACAATGACTGGCCCATCTTTTAATATAAGAAAACACAACCCAAAAAACACTGGTGCCTCTTCAATTCTAAATAACATTATAAAACACATACAGTTGATTAGTGCTCAAACAACACGCTAATGTTAGTATTATGATAACAGTTGATGTAAATACAGAAAAATACAATGACTTTGGATTTGTTTCTGGGAAACACTAATTCATAATTAAATTATCATCAATTATATTGTTACTTTTAAAATCAGCACATATCTCTTATTTCCTACCGCTGGGTTTACTTTATTTGCCACCTTGTGGTACATATGATAATTTTATTTAAAACATGAATCAGTTTTGGATAAGGAAAATATATAAAATCATAGGTGACAAATATTCTAGTACAGTCAGAATTGAATAGTAAGTGTCCATCAAGACTTTCCCGAATCTCAAATTGGACATCTCGAATGATCAAATATATATTAGTAGAGCCAGAATAACCAAATTGATGACAGCACTATGCTATAAGCGTAGAAAAATGTATTGAATAAGTATTGGAACCAATTTAAGAAAAGCTTCAATATTTTATGCTAATTTGGTACCATCTTACACTGTCACCATTTGACACTGACTGCATTTAAACAAAACAACATGGAAAGAGTAGGATATAGTTACCTACTATACATAAAATTAAATATCAGGCTGCTATAACTACTTCATACACCATTACTTTAATTTAGACTTCCTAAGTTATTAGTGTGCCACCAGGATTGACATATAGTGTAGACAAGTGTAGTCTTATCATAAATACCATCAGAGTCCTTAGGTAGGATCCTACACGCTGCTCATTAGCTGCACAGTATGAATGAGATCTCGGAAATATTGAGTACTGCAGATAATAAACACAGATTATCCATGTTATCATTTAGAAACATTAACTTCTCAAATATACATACTTATGTAATGAAAACTAAAAGAAAAGGGAAGACAGTAAAAGTGTACTCTTTCTTTTATATTTCAGTGTTATAAAAACTTTTTTTTCTGTTAAAAGTAATTCATTATCAATATTGCACTAGGCAAATTTAATATCACCAGATTGTATAGTGTTTTGACTTTAGTTTTTTTACAATCAAGTTTTAATGATACAAATTATGATGATGTAAACTACAATCAGGTTCGTCACATAACCTTAGTATATGGCAAGACTCAAAGACAGCTATTAGGGAAGAGCAGTATTATTAAAATAAGCCATGACAGTGATAAATTTTACTAAAGCTTTCATATAATAATGCACATTATTTCAGCGATTTAATAATTATGTGAGCCAACTAAAAGATTTTTTTTCTAAAATACTCATAGACATAAAAGTCCTTGTTTTTAAAAATTCGAAATTACCTAATCAAAATTAATTTATTATTAATAATAAATTAAACTCAAACAACAAAAGACTACAAATAATAATTATAATAATGAAGATACAACTTTTTATATTTTTATACAAAATGTGTAGGTGGATTAAAACGACCTTGAAGCCATTATAAAAATAGAAATTAGTCAGTTCTATTTTTGTTGCATATTATATTACATTAATAGCCCTACGTTCTCAATTTAAATTAGTTTCCCCAAATCTTAAGAAAAGTAGTTATCCTTTCAACATGCGACGTAATTAAAAAAACTTACAGAATCTCTGTAACTCATTTTCGTACTGACGATCACTTCCAAATTTAACTTAAATATATTTGTAAAATAATGGACACGGGGTTGAAATTAAATCACCAATATTTAATTAACGCAAAATACTACAATTACAGATGCTCAAAATTTATCAACTACGCGCCACCATGACAGTTAGTTATGCTAGGGAGGTGAAGTGAAAAATAATCGATTATGAAAAAATCGACAAAAAATCTATATTTATGAATAAATTCATTAAACTCATATCATAATCACTACAAATAGAGAAAAAAAATTTTCACCACACCGTTTATACTAGGCGATGCGGTCGCTAAGCATAAAGCTACGCTAGCACCATATATTGGAGCGGAGCGTAATACTTAAAAAAGAAAAAAAAAAACTGGTTGGTTGCCTGTAAAGTCGGTATACGGGCGAAAGTTTTACGTGACAACGACTTTGAGTGGTAAAATAATTTTAATGTGAATATTCATTCGTATAGTAGGAAGAAGGATGAAATAATAGTAACAATTTAAAACATTTATTTATACAAAGAATTATATTTAAAACATTAATTTATAGGCACGCGTCCCTTCCACTTTTTATGTCTGTCTCTCTCGCTCTTAGGCGGGCTAACCATGCCCGAGTGGAAGGGACGCGTGCCTCTCACTCGCTCTCATTGTAAGCGCATAACGTGAGCGGAGCGTAACGCAGTTTCTTGAAGTGTCACCCGGCAAACCAATTTATAAGACGTTGTCACGTCAAAAGTTTTTTGATGGGAATATTTGCGAATTTCAAAATTCGGATCCACCGTAATCTGGTCCTAAACCTGCTGATTTGATTCCACAAAAAAAATTAAAATCGGTTAAGAACTCGGGAAGTTATGGCGTAACAGACATTGCGCCATTAAAGCTGATTCATGTAATGAATCTCCAATTATCTAGCGCCAAATAGGTGATTGACCAACACAACATTCAAAGAAAATATTTTATCTAAAGTTCCTGAATTATATACTAATACTAATAGTTAAAAATGCAAACATTAAATAATTAAACGAAAAATACAAAGCTATCAATCTCATTACTTTGCTCATAACAACAAGGCATTTGGGATGTGAATAATTTATAGCCTCCATCTTATAGTTTATTGAAATATTTGATTTTGATTTGGTGACAGAGAATGCTTATTAAAATAAGGTTCATTTTGTTGGTGTGTATGTTGATTGATATAAATTTCATAATGATGATATTCCTTTTGATTATTTCAGGCTTGCAATATGATTCATATTCAAGGCGTAAAAAAACAATATCTAATCAAATACTTGATAAATTTCCATATTTGAAAATTTGATCTAATCGATTTTGTAGGCATAGAAAACTGGTATTATCAGACCCTTCAAATGCCAAATGTCTCTTCCCTAATTATGACGTCCGAATGTACAGGGTCACCAAATCATTTATGTACAATGTCCCCAGATCAGTCTTTTTTTCCTCATATACATTTTATTTCATTATAAATTTCCGAACATCAATATACTTTGCATACATTTTAAATGAAGTCATTTAAAATGTATGCAAAGTTGTGTTTTGTTGAGTTTAAAATAAAGCACTAATAAGTTACGTTTTTATGCAATAAAAAACTTAAGAAATGAAAAATGTAAGACATTTTTCACCCACATTCATTACCTATCTTTTGAAAATGTTTTAATTTTAAATTAACTTTTAAATTGACTTTAAGCTATTATCAACTATTTCTTTTATGCAATAGACTTAGCGGTTTTTGCTGGATGTAAATCGATCAGTAAGTAAGCGAATCAGTTTCTTCTTTTATTTAAATAGATGTTCAGAATATGAATCTTTTACATTAAAATGGCTTCTAACCTCAGAACAATAATAGTTATTGTTTGAGCTTCTAACTGCTATTTCAAGCAGCAGTTTTTGTCCATATTTTTTATGTTTTGGTGTCAACTTATCCTTTCAATTCAAAGAGTATTATTAACTATGTCAATGTGTTCATCTAAGGATATTAACTAAACATTATTTAGCTATATTATTTGTTTTAGCTATTGTTCAAAATTATTGCCTTTGCTCTATAGATAAAAATGGATGCAACATTCCACAGGCTAGCTAACAAATAGTTAAAAACATCATAAAGAGTAAAGTGGAGTAAACGAGCAAACTTAGTAGTCTGTGGGTGGTGTATTCTATGAGTATAATGTTCTGTGATTCTATGTGTATGTCAGACAAACAGAAACAGAAAACGTATTTTTCAAATAGTTGTGGGATTTGTATATTGTTATAAAGAATTGCAATGTTTAATAATAATATCTAACTATCAAGTTTAATTGATTGATAGTTAGCTAAAATGGACGAGAAAGAAGAGTTGCATCTAACCTCGCAAGAGTTGCAAGTGTTATCGGAGCTTGACAGGTACTTTGGATGAGTTGGTTTTTACAGAATTTGTGGACATTACATTTATATAAATAAATAAATGCTTTTGACGTATATTTAAACATTTTGTTACGTTATTGCACATATGCGACTTCATCTATAATAATGTGTTATCATTATGAATATTATTTTATTTAGAACCAAATATATATGATTATAACCTGCACGTAGGTCGAGCATAACTATAGATGTAATAATTTAGCTATTAATTATCTATCGAATAAGATTGAAAATTATTCAAACTGTTATTTATAATAACTAAATAGCTTTCTTCACAACTATTCATAGACTAAGTCAGGGCCAAGTTAGTATATATAAATATTTTTATCTAGGAACATGAGTCAAAATAAATCTGACACACGAATGGCGGCAATATGTAAACCACAATTGTTCTTAAGAATTTAGAAAAAACAACAAATTAACAACAGTATAGAACACAACCTACTAGTCAGAAGGTTAATGCTCAATGTAAATAGTGTTGTATATTGTTAAATAACAAGGGCAATTTTAAACAACAGTGTTACTAAAAAAAGTATAATTTTATCTACAGTTTCAGATGTTCAAAGTTTATCGATTAATGTGTGTTTATGTTAAAAAGTAATATCAATATGTAGATAGGTCAAACATTTATTCTGTTTCCACCCATCAAGTTGTATCATCAGTTATAAAGCTGTTATATATAGCAAAGGGGTGACTGGTTGGAAACAATTTACGCCTTCTATTATTATAACACCATAATAATTAAAAAAACGACGATTGATATTATTGGATTTAAATATGTTAATTATTATTATTATTAGTACCATTCATATTCCTTTAGTGCCTTACCTTAAGACAACTGGTTTTTACATTTCAGCCGACAATTTGGATTCCTGAAACTGCGTGGTAGTGAGCATGGAAGGACTCGTGCACTTGTGCTCAAGGCTGTCAAATACTTGGAGGGGATGCTTGTGCAAGTTAAGGTATTATTGATAAATACATTGTGGCCAATTATCTCGCAAAAAATATTAAAATTTGTACTTTACTTATTGAAAGTGCAAGACATCTTTGATACATCTTCATCATCTTACAAGTAATGGGTTTTTATTGCGACATCCTAAATATGTAGATTGCCATGCTTAAAAATCGTACACCTCTCTTTAACCACTAGTAGCGGTATACTCATTGAGTCCAACTGTTTGTTTCTATAATAAAATGAATGAAATTGTGTTTCCGTAAGGAATCACTGGCATTTCAGGATGATTTAAGAAAACATGAGGCCTCCCTACTGTGGAGTGTTTTAAAGGGATAAATGGCACTCAACATGTAAATGGATTCCCTTCCGTTCACATAAAAAAAACAAAAGATAAACATTGATTAAACATTTTATTTAATCAATCTATATAGAAAGTATACAATACTATTACAATCAGTCATATCATAACATAACACAAACTCTTATATGAATGTGTATAATATGTTTGATATGTATTTAATATTTTTTATAATAATATTTTTTTGAATAAATGATAAGAAAGTTTATTCTTTCTCTGAATGGAATGCATATGACTTACACACCTTTACTTTTACATTGATTTTATTGATTGATTGATATGCATGCATAGTTAATATGCAGTTTGTTTACATGAAAAGTAGCCAGAACTTGTTATTTAATAATTAGCACTTGGCGATCTTATTCCCACACAGGAAAGGAATCTCCTTTTTTATGATATTTGACGCAGCATTTAAACATGTTTAAATGTCGACAAAAAATTTGGCCCGTCATGCATCATTTTAATTTGTACAAGTACTTATTTAAGTTTATTGCTTCTTTTTTACAGGAAGAGGAGCGTGCATGTTCACCAGGAGCAAGAAGAGATATTTGCATTGATCCAAAAACCTACTGCAAGTTAGGGCACTTCCATCTGCTATTGGAGGATTATGCCAAAGGTAATTTTTTTATGTCCTACTTTAGATACAATAACTTTATCTAGTAGGCTGGATAGTAATGGTGTAGCACAAATGATTAACGACGGCATTGTCAATACCTCCTAATTATTTTTCGGAAAATTGGCGATTGAAATTAAACTCGCATATTTCTGCGATATTTCTGCATACAAGAGGTTTTAACTCTTGTATTGAGATAACATTATGATTTATGAATAAACTATTCAAGGATTAATTTTGTTTGAAATCATAATATTTGTTGCTGTTACAAGTGCAAGCTAAAAATGAAAAATCTCCTTTAAACTGGAAAAAAATCATCTTATCTAAACAGGGTTGTTTTTTATTTGTTTTGATTGCTTTAGCTTTGGTTGTATTTAACCTTTTTAGTCATTATACATGTTTAATTGATGTCATATAAAATCACAATTGCCGTGAAACGATTATTCTATGAAAACACTACAGGCAGCACAGATCATAATCGTCAATGTTATACAATACACCTATGCAACATAATTATGCCCGGCTGGATAAGCGTTTTGTTTCAGCAAAAAAGGTTACTCAAAATATTTAATTGAATTAGAAGACGTGCCAATTCGCCATTCTTATTCGCGTTTGGTCTGTTTAAAACTATCGTAACTTTCGGCGTCGTCGTTAAAATTAGTGGTTTTTTTTTTAATCTGTTGGTACATTTAAGACATGTTAGGTACATGTTAGCTGCATAAAAAGCTTGCTCTTTTTACAAGGTATTTCGTTACTATATCTATTGTTCATAAAAAGCTCCAAAATTCAAATGGTTACATGAATGTAAAGCATTGAAGTTGGTGATTTATTAATTTTTTTTTTATTTTATTTTAGCTATGTCAGCATATCAGAAGTTCTATGCACTGGAGCAAGACAACTGGAAAGATCCACTGTTTCTTTATGGCTTGGGGCTTTGCTACTACCACTACAATGCTTTTGAATGGTAAGTGTTGATTTTCAGCTAAATCTAAAAATTATCTGAATGATACAATTTATATTGACCCCACACCAGCACCCAATTGTTCAGGATTCTTGTATATATTGTATACCTACAGACCAAAGGTACCCTCTATTAAAATTTTAAACTAGAGGAATAATTAAACGTAAATTTTGTATCATGCTCTCTAAAATTAAATTAAGACACTATAATTATATCTTTTTCTCTACTGTAGAAAAAATGCAGGTAATGAGGAGTTGATATTTTAATAATACATTTGATTTTATACCTTATAAAACGCGTTAAAATATTAGGAAGCATCTCTTTACATGTTGCTGAAATTGTCTATGGTTGCTATTGTTCTTAACTTAATTTATAATTTAACATTACCAAAAATTCTTTACTATCCTTGTCTTGTCTATATGGTACTGAACTCAATTTAGATCTATAGGGTGCTACAGCTCAGCTACTATCGAGTCCATTGTTATAATTATCTTCATCCCTTACCAATTAATTTTTTAGGTATGCTATAAAATAAAATAACATTCTACTAAATAATTTTTGTATAAGGAAAAGAGAATGACCATACCCCTTACCACATTGCGTCACAGGCACATTAACACCAAAAATAGTGTTTTATTTATGTGTATAATGTATTAATTTTAACAGTCTTTTTTAACAGCATTATTAATTTAATAAATAATTAACATTACCTATTTTTGCAAAAAATACATATCCGTAAAAATATTTTATGCTGATTACAGTTGTCAGTAATTTTCGTAGTCTTTAAAAATATTGTTTGCCTAATGAGCTTTAGCGAATTAGAAATAATGAAAATATTTAAAATAAATTCTATTAAATTATTTTGTTTTACTTTTTTATAAAGCAAACATTGCGTATTTTAGAAACTAACATATGCAGTCGAGGCGATTCCTCTTCTTCTTTTGTAATAGCTCAATTGCACTTTTTTTACAATTCTGCCAATTTCACGTGGTGATTCCTGCTGATAACGAAAATATTTGGAAAACACTATCTCTTTCTGTGACACAGAACAGATTCTGGAACAAAACAACAGATATTTGGACAAACATGACACACAAAGCAGACAATGTGGACATTTAAGGTGATGAATATACAAACATACACACCCATAAATATCTAATCAATTATACGGAGTTACAATTTATTTTTTTATCGGTTATGAACATTTTATTAGTTTTTAGAAGTGGTCTCTTAACTAAGCGTGGGATGCATTTCACATTTAGGGGTCGGAGTGCGGAATAAAGAGAGTAGTGGACCTTGGGCAGGCAAAAAACATGTGTTAGGTGGATCCTTCGTCTAGGCCGCACTAGCATCTTTAACCCTAATTTAAACCAAATGGAACGGTGTACTTGAGTGGCTAAGTCTCAAGCGGCACAGGACTGAGACAACCTGTTTGGGGACATTATCCTAAACCGAAAACCAGCCTATTTGGGATGGTTGGTTGAAGATCAAAATACTGTATTCCGTACTTTCTTCTGATTTGAAAAAGTATATTTTTCTAATTAAAAGATATAAATTTATATTCCTTTGGTTTTAATACATTATCAACAAGCGATCTATATCATATTATGCCCATAAAAATTTGCATTTTAAAATTATGTAAAAAAAGTAAAACGAAACAATGTTGCAAAACTCGTGTATATATAAATAAAACTTATCTAAAGATTCGCCAGTGCCTTCTTAACTTAGAAAAAAGATTAAATATTGTCTGTGAAAAATAACCCTAAAATTTCCCCCCATTAGCGTTTGCACTAACAGAAAGCTTTTTCATATGCAAATGTTCATGCATAATGTTAAAAACTCGTTCATATGAAATGTTTACAGTGCTGGCTATCTCTCTCATCTTAATTCTTCGATCTCCCAATACAATATCGTGGATATTCGTGATCATATCTGAAGTGGTCACCTCAATTGGACGTCCTGAGCGAGGAGCGTCTGCCGTGCTTGTTCTACCACAACGAAACTCAGTAAACCACTTGTGAATCATCTTAAGTGACGGAGAAGATTTACCATAATACTTATCACGATTTTTTCGTTTCTGTGATGGATTTTTTACGTAAAAAATAATGTTTTATCATCACTCTAAATTCACTTTTTTCCATTTTCACAGCGAAACTACGACTTGTCCGATTTAAATGATTGACAAAGCAAAAAAAATTCAAATATCAGTATGAAATTTTGTGCATGTATCCTCAAAACAAGTTATAACCTGTATACTAGTATTACCTCTTCATTTGTTTTTACCTAACTTATCAGTCTGCCCTCGTATGTAACTGACTCGTTTGGGCTTGATTTTGCCCAACTTTAAGCTATCAGATTTACTTTAAACCTTGTAGACTTATCAACGATCGACGACAGTACAATATTTTGATAAGCTTATCTCATTATCCTAGGTAGGATCGCCAGGATTAATGATTTTAATACAAGTCCTCTACGTGAGAGCAAAAGAGATAGAGCAAGAGCGCGGTCTGCCCAAAAGAAATCCTTGAATATGTTTTCTATCGAGATGAAACTGTTATTCGAAAAGTAAAATATAGTTTAGAAAAACTAAAAAAACACGCTTTAATAGCAAATCGAACTAAAAATCAGAAAATAACTTTTATTTTATATATTATTCGACTGTTATAAAAAGTATACTAACTCAATATGTTTAAATAATTTTCAAAAATTCTAAAATAAAAATAAAGTTATGAAAAAAAAATATTTCATTGTAAAAAAGCGTGGGGTACTCGATATTGATTGTTGTAAATATATAATTAGTAGTTATTTGTAAACATAAAGTTTGTATAGAAATTTGATATAAAAAGCACTCCACGCTTTTTACAATGAAATTAATTTTGTTTTCATAACTTTATTTTTATTTTAGAATTTTTGAAAATTATGTAAACATATTTAGTTAGTATACTTTTTATAACAGTCGAATAAAATATAAATTAAAAGTTATTTTCTGATTTTTAGTTCGATTTGCTATTATTTAAACGTCACCTCCTCAGGTGAATATAAATCTATGGTTATAGTGCGGCCCAGTTTAACATTACCGGCTTTATGTTTTGAGTTTTGGGCTGTATAGCGCCAAAGTACGAGGCATATCCAGAAAGTGTACTGAATTTTTGTAGGTTAAATTTTTTTTCTATTCAAACAAAAAAATTATATGGTTACCGTAATACATATGTAAGCTATTTTTCGACATAGCCGCCATTCCTCTCAATGCAGGTGGTGAAGCGGAGTATGAACTTTTTGATGCCTTCCTCGAAGTAGTTTCGAGGTAAAGAGATAATAATCTGAAGGTGCTAGGTCAGGGGAATGCGCGGTGTGGTTCAGGACATCCCATTTAAACGAGGCAAGCAGTTCCTTCGTGGCGTTGGCCATGTGTGGTCTGGCATTTTAAACTTGCGCTACCACTTGTACACAGTCGTACGATACACAGCTTTATCACCATATGCAGTTTTCACCTCATTATAAACCTCAACCGGAGGTTTTCTCTTTCAAACGAGATAACGGATGACGCCGCGTATTTCGCACTTGGCGGGAGATTGGATTGACATTTTTCACGAAACGTGTTGTCGCGTCGACACTTCTCAACGTTTTGACCTTGAACCGATCTCGTTGCACAAGGGAAGAGTCAGGCTACACATAAGTGAAGCCAACATGTCGGAAATAAAATTCATTCGGTTGTGAGAGCCTCAGAACACTTACTTTCTGGATACGCCTCGTAATTGTTGTCACTCCGACATGTGGGGTTATTCACAACCGTCGGAAACTGCTCTTTCCGAATCCCTGCGGAAACTTTTCGAATGTCACCTTCATGAGCTATTTACAAATCCGACATCGGAAACTTTTGACAGTGTGATTCGGAATGAAGGCTTTATTTATCGAAATCGTATCCGACAGCTAATTGGTGGCGGAAACTTTTACGAAAGAAAGAAAACATTTAAATAAATAAATTATTTTGCCTTAATTATACTTTCAAATTATTATTTGCAAGTAGTATGGGGTAAGTTTATTATCTTTTTTCGTTTTAAGTGCGTTGTTAATGCTTGTTTTATATGCATTACTGGAATTAATGTTACGAACGTACATCGAAGACTTTGCTGGTTATTTTTTTATTTCTTGTGTAGATGTAATTCATAACAGTGAGACGTAGGGCCCACTGTACAAGTTGACACTGGCAAGTGGCCTTGCACTGGAAATAAAGCAACGAGCAAAATGAGTAAATTATTTGTATGTTATTCAGTATATTATTGTTGAAACGACCGTGCAGAAGGCAAACATCAATTTTTAGTTTTACACATAGAAGTTAACGTTTGTAGTTTCTTCCATAATGAAAGACAGCCACTCATACAAAAGTAAGTAACATGTATTTCAATAAATATAAGTAATAAAGGATATAACCACTTAATCTACCTATTATCTAATGTGGTAATTAAAAATACTGTTTTTTTCTATTTACTCTAATATATAATTCAAAGCAGCCATTGTATAATAAAAATATTTCTTATTCATTAGTTACTAAATCAAATTTTATTGACAAAATATTGATTTTTCTTTCTAAATATTAAGACAACATCGTTCTTTTAATTAAAGTAATATAACAACAACAATTTGTTTTATGGGTCGTTCTTCTTTTTTACCGACAATGGTCTGTCTTATTATGGCATCTCGTTGGAGTATTGTTATTTACGTTTTTTTTAATTCGGTTCGAATAAACGTCCATATTTTTCTTATCTATTAATATTATGTAATTTTTCATTTTCTCCAACCAACATATTTTTTCGTTTGTTTTCCCTAGAATGCCGTGACAGAGTGGTAAACCAAAATGTGGTCTCCACAGAAAAAGGCCACTCTGTCACGTATTTTTTTTTAAAAACCAACATTAAAAAAGAATTAATATTAGCCGCAAAGGAAACTTTAATTAGTCCTAATGACAACACAGATGCAATTTCTTTTAAATTCCACACAGAAACCACAATTATGGATAGTTCAAAAACCAAAAAAACAGAAAAACGTCGTTTTATTGTCGGTAAAAAAGAAGAACGACCCTTATATAAATAACAAAAAGAGGTTGTTATTTAATAGTATTTTAATTATACCACACAGAAAAAATAGTTTTGGCAACTATATAATATGATAAAGCACCAGAATTATCATATAGTATTTACGTTAAACTAAACCACTTTATTTTTCATTGTCGTCTGTTAAGCTTTATTTACAAAGCTAGTTTAAAGGAACACAGAGTATTTATAAAGACATTACATAAAACAGTATTTGATGAAGTAAATTACTTATTAAGTTGTAAGTTTTTTGTTTCATTTAAGATAGTTTGTGACAAACTTGCTTGAAATCATGAAAAATGTTCATACATAGTACTTTGATATTTTCTACTATACTAGTCCATATCCTACCATTTTATAACATTCTTTGTAAATGTGCTTTACTACTGTAAGTTAGCACTATAAGTAGTCTGTGCATACGGATTCGGAAAATTGTTTTCGATAGGATTTGTGAATAACGTTTAACAATCCGTTCGGGAACAAATTTGACATTTCGAATTCGGAAGGTATCGGACACGGAAAGTTTCGGACGTTTGTGAATAAGCAGCCTGAAAGGTTTATTGTGACTCATCTTTAAGTTAAAGTAAATGTTTTAGCCTGAAAGTCTCCAAGAGTTCAGAATCTTAGCTTTAAGAGCTTTTATTTTCCCCGCTGATAATAAGTCATCCTAGGTTAATAATACGTTTGTGGATTAGGGATTGAAAAGCCACGTAACAACTAAGACAAAATAAAAATAACATAACTAGATACGAATAAAATAAATATCCAGGAATTCGAAGAACTACATTAGTTTTAAGAAAAAAAATTTATAAGTAATATTTAAACTGGGTAGTTTGTGCCCATCCCAAGTTTAAGAGTTAGTTATTTTTGGATTTATGCATACTTCCTATGAATAAAAGTTATAATATAATAAGTATAATCATAATTATTTGACGACTGGTTCGCCGGGTGCAACGTAGTGTTACGAATCCAAATGGTATACTTTTTACGTTTTTTTACGTAATATATACTTTTTTGTTTTCTTATTACTTATGTTTATCTAAGCGTCAGTCCAGTATCCATTATATTATTTGTACGTGTATTGGTTTAATGGCCTAAATTAAATGATTTTTATGTTATTTTTTAATATAAGCCTCACAGTGCTTACTTTTGAGATAAGGCAAATGGTGAGTGTTAGAAATATAATGATAATATTTTGTTACTTTTTATAAAAAGCTAAGTATTTTTCATTTTTTTTGTTTTTCTTTGAAATCGGTTTTATTTTACTTATGGGATTTACTGTTAACCCCTCACTACTTAAATTGCTATCGTAATATTTCGATGCACTTTGATTTTATCTGACAAAAGAAACTACTTAGATTTACTTATTATTCTTATTTTTATTCAGTTTACACATTTTTCTATTAGAAATTTTCACCTGTTCAGAATATAATGACAAACATGTAGATAGTTTGAGAAGTAGGAGTCTGGTGCCGAACTACTAGAGATTTATTGAAATTTGTTTGAGCAGGGCAACGTGTAGTAGGTACCTTATTATAATAACATTTTCTGATAATTATTATTATAAATAAAATAATAATTATCAAAACTTGTTGATCATTATCAACCGGTTGGACATAAGTCTCCTGCTAAGAACGCCATAAGTTGAACATGAAGTATCATCGGGAACGGGTACTAATCTATTACTAATATGAAACTAAATCACAGCAAAGCGTAGCCGAATTTAGTAAAATTTCTCTAACCGATAATTAGATTATAGTTCAATATGACTCGTGAAAATGTAACAGTTTCTAGTACCTATGTTGTTGACATGCTGTTCTTCATACATAGAAACATCTAATACTTCGCAGACATAAAGTATGTTTCCAATTGTTACTCCGTGTAGTTTATAGTTATTTATTAGCAAACCCTTCAATTCGAGTTTAAAAGCTGGTTGTACCGTCCTTTTGTTTTGGTTTATGTAATAGACACGTTATGTGGAAAAATGGATCTTATAGTGACAAGGATAAGTATGAAAATAATATTTAAGTTATCGCAAATTGTTCCTAGATAGCGTGTGAAGTATCGTAAAGGCCAAAGGAAATTTATAACATACCTATTAATTCAATAAATCTATTATTTTAATATTGAATACAGAGGGGCAATAATGTAGAAAACCCATATTTCCAATAATACACTGAACAATCGATACTTGATCGCAAAAGAACGGCAATTCCCTTTTGTCATTATCTCCGGTATCATTTCCTTATTGGCATTATCTTTTCAATCTGTGGTATCCTCATCACTAGCGAACACAGATTATATAATATACATTTGATAAAGGAAACATAACGAATGCTTGTTGAGAACTGCCGAAGCTGCCAATGTTTTTCTGAGTTTATTTAGGGGTTTATGCTATTTTCAATGGATTTTAATTTGTAATTACGATTTTGTCATTCACCTATCACTCGTTAAAACCAAAACAAAGGAATATGCTCAGAACAATAACTAATTAGTTATTGTTCTGAGGGAATATGTTATTTTTCAAGTTTCATTTTTGACTTTGTATGAAAAGCTGGTATTCGGTATCAGTATCAACCCTTTAGAAAAATGGTCGAACCACTTTCAATTATTAACTGAAAATAATGATATCTGGAGAAAAACACAACTGTGAAAAAACCGGCCAAGTGCGACTAGGACTCGAGCACGAAGGGTTCCGTACAAACTAGTAAAGTAAATTAAAAAAACTAGGTACTTACTAGATCTCGTTCAAACTAATTTTCGGTGGAAGTTTGCATGGAAATGTACGTCATATTTTTTTGTTCTATCATTCTCTTATTTTAGACTAGCGACCCGCCCCGGCTTCGCACGGATGCAATGTTCTACTATATTAATTAGTTATTTATTTTGTTTTGGGAAGACCAACAGCTAAATCAATAACAATATTTAAAAAAATTAACATCTGTAAGCCCATTACAGGTACAGTACCAATAATCCTTCCTCTTGAATTACTCTATCTATTAAAAAAACCGCATCCCAATCCGTTGCGTAGTTTTAAAGATTTGAGCACACATAGGGATATAGGGACAGAGAAAGCGACTTTGTTTTATACTATGTAGTGATATTATATGAACAATGTATTGAAGGTATTTAATTGGTTAAGGATTAATGCTGTATTGATTAAAATCGCTTCGAAAATTAGCCATTATTTGTCGTAAAAAGTAAGTCTTATGGATAACCCACAAAAAAAGTTATTGTGGGTTATCCATAAGAGATAGACATATACCATCACGGACTTTTCTGTAGACCTTTTCAATGTGTACAATACTTAGTACATTATTTTGATAAAACTCGTAGGGTTCAGCCTGCGTTTGCAATGTAAGCGGAAAAAATGTAATTATTTACGACATCGCATTAGAAACTTCAAAAATAACAGTACTTCTCCACTATTTAATGGATGTTATATGAACCTTCCTCTTGAATCACTCTATCTATTAAAAAAAAACCGCATCAAAATCCGTTGCGTAGTTTCAAAGATTTAAGCATACAAAGGGACATAGGGACAGAGAAAGCGACTTTGTTTTATACTATGTAGTGAAGTTACAGGGGGGAGGACACACCTTTTACCACTTTGGAAGTGTCTCTCGCGCAAACTATTCAGTTTACAAGAAATTGATACAATGGGTTTAATGAAAAAAAAAGTTGTTTTTTATTTTTGTGTGGAAATCTTAATGCGGTTCACAGAATACATCTACTTACCAAGTTTCAACAGTATAGTTCTTTAATTTCGGAAAAAAGTGTCTATGACATACGGACGAACAGACAGACATAACGAATCCATAAGGGTTCCGTTTTTACCATTTGGCTACGGAACCCTAAAAAGGGGTAAAGTTCGGTAGAAATTACATTGTAATTAGTGTCACCGATAAAAAGAATAGACCTAGCGCGGGCAAATTCTATAGCATTCATTACCTTCAGTAATTGTTTTAGGAATGTACTTTCTTTAATTCACTTAAAAACAATGTGACTCTCTTTGAATCTCGTATAAAAGACTGTAACGAGCTGTTCTATTATGCCAAAAATTGTTATCGATGACACCGCAGGTGACACCGACTATTCCAAAAGTCGTTTCTACCGATCTTATTCCGTTGTTCATGTTTACGTTTATGTTTTTGATATTTTATCATTTCTCTACAGGAACGTTAAAACGGCAATAACGATGTACGATTAAGGGGTTTAAATTCAATTTCTGATTAAGGCTTTACAGTATAATCGTATTTACCAAGATTACAATATACTCTACAGGAACGTTTAAAACGGCCATTACTAGACAAAGTTGATCTTAAGAAAAATAAAAAAGTGTGCTTAAAATTAAACAATATTAAGGAGTTTAAATTCAATTTCAGATTAATGCTTTACAGGATAATCATATTTAATAAGATTACATTATACCTTCAAATTAATAAATATGACCATAATGCCGATAAAGTGTCTTGTTTAATTTACAATTTAATTTAGATGATTGGTCTTCTAATTTTATTGTAAAAAAAGGTAAAGATAGTATTCCTTTCATCCGATTGTAAAAGAAAAAAAAGCAACGTAAGGGTTATTGTGTACCCATAGTAATTATTTTTAACTAATGTTGCCAATTTAGTGCCCTACCTATTTATTTTAACTAAGTAAAAAAACTTGAATGAACTTGAATAGAAATTACTTACATGCTCTTGTAATAATACTTATGTTTTAAAAAGTTATAAAGATTATGTAGACTATATTTATAACTATAAATAAAATTACCGACATTAAGTGTTATGTAAATGAGAATATTAAAAAGCTTTTTGGTTCCGTGTTTCGTCTTAAACCGGGCGGATATTTCGTTAGTCGGTTTTAGTGGTGTACTCGCAATATTACATTTGGTTTGGACCAAAAGCGCTTCAAGGGCCGTTCGTGTAGCATTTGTGTCGACATTCGTTGATTCACCGGACGGACGTAGGACGAGCGCGGGACGGGGAGGGAGCGGTCGGTAGGGCCGCAGGGCGCGGCGGCGAGAGGGCGCGGGGCGCGGGACGATGCACGCTGCAGCGCGAGGTCGTCGCTCGCTCGCGCCGCGCCAGTCGGGAGCGGGATGCGGTGACGTAAACTGCATCGGCGTGAGCCGCAAACGTAGTGTAGGACGGGACGTGTCGGTTTCGTGTGTGCCGTGTGCGTGCTCTGAACCATCCTGTGTGATCCGAGTGCTTGTTATACTGATTCCCTCGACGACGTCTCCGCTCTTCACTACGTGAGGCGTTGCGGCCAATTTTCTCTACGACGGATCCGAAGATCCCCGAAATGGTGAGTGCGGTCGAAGCTCCCACTCGCGGTTTGTTTACGTCGGCCCTCGTGCCGCCTCTCTCTCTCTCTCTCAACCTGCCGCCCCTATCCCTGCATCGCGTTCGCACGCGACTTATTCTATTGTGTTTTGTTTCCGAAATGCAGACACCTATGCCGATGACTCCAAGCTGCGTCCCGGGTCCCGACGAAAGGTTGCGTTTTCGTCCATATGTGAATTCATGTTTTGTAATTTTTTTGTAGTATTTTTGCAGGTAGTCGGTCACAAGCGAACGACCTCATTCATCAAGTTGCAAATACAAAGAGAAAAATATTACCTTTGGGGTAAACTCGTATGTAAGGGTGGCCTGTGCGTGCATGATTACAACTAGTTTAATTAATGAGTTTGCCGCCGCATAAAATGTAGGTCGGTGGAGTGTGGTCGCAACAGGGCTACGGCTACAACACGCGATGTCTTACCACACCTCTACTTAGTTCTTCATGACCACGATAACAGGATATTTACGTATTTCTATATCAATCTGATAATTTTCTGATAAGAGTTATCAATTATACCTACCTAGGTATCTACTTAAACATCATCAATAATTTCCGTAAGTTCGATAAGGGTGGATACATTGCTTGTTACTCACGTATATCAATATAAAGTACTTTTTATAATTATGAATAAAATCGTCATTTTTTACGTCACGTTCCCAAGAAAAGTAGAAAGTATTACCTCCGTATACAAAGTATGATTGGCAGCTGGTGGCCCTTTGTATTAGAAAGTCACGTCACGGAAATCAGTGATCCCCAGTTTGCATCAATGGCTTAGTTATAAAATTAATTACGTGTGATGAGTAAGATAGTTAGTCACTGTGCCATGTTACGTATGACTGAGTACAGGAAAATGAATGAGTCACATGTGAGTACGGAACGTACGTTGGTTTTCGCGCACTTTTATCTCCGTGTCTATTAGCAGCCTGGCGACTACGAAACACTCATGCCAATTTACGTTTTAGATACTCGTGCCTATCTGGATACGTAATCGCCATCATAATATGGATAAATTATAATAAATAAATTTCTTATTTATGATATTATGGACTAAAACCACTAAATTCTTACATTTGTATAGTTTGTCAAGTTATCAGACAATTTAAATGCTTAGCTATGATGGTATCCACTTTACATAAAAAAAAAACCTTACGTGGCTCTACTAATTAAGATTTGCCAAAATCTGTAAGTAATACATGTCTCGTTAGAGGAACAGCATACCTGTTCCAAAAATATGTGTCCAATTTTTGTAATGAAAACAGTGAAAACCGCCGAATTTGGAACTTGACCTCCAAACTACACGTGTAAGTGCTATTCTGTGGGAATTACATCACTGTTTTGAATTTATCACAGTGTTATCACTGTATCAGTCAATTGCGGATATCACAACTATCAGCTATCGTACGAACCGGTCCTCGCATTATCTACGCAAGAGCAAGCTGGTAACGGTATTCACTTTATAGCTCCCAACAGCTAGACCGGCTTGGCCCGTTTACAAAACATGTTCGTTAGTATGCTTGTCTAGGCCTTTCTTGACTACCCGAGCCGGAAATCATGTTTCCAATACTGTAGAATCCCAGTCCACATCACGTCATCGTGTAAAATAATTTTGCAATAAAACCCAATTTATGCAATGTTTTCCCAATGATGAAAACAAGAAGGAAAACGAATTAATTCACGACGGATCTCTCGTTTCCATGATAATACTTGTCATTCATTTATTCCCATTCTTATAATCATTAATATCCAAAATCGAAGCTGCTTCTAAGTAATATCAAAATGTATTGTTTCCCGGCAACTGTTTATTATTCGGCATTGTAGTTTCCAACTGTTTATGGTTTTCGTGGTTGAGTAACAGAGTTTTGTCTTGCATTTTAATGGAGTTCAAACGACGGATCTGCTAAACGTTTTCATTTAACAGCAATGGCAGCTGCTAAGTTTTTATTGGTACCTAGGCTATATTAGGTCTTGGGGTATTGATTACGTTGTAGTCGATAATATTGTAAGTAATAGGAGGTGCAGCTTGCGGTGGCACGTGCTGTGTGGGCAGGTGCACGCCGGCTGTCGTCACACCTGTCTTCCCATCAGCTGCTCCTTAGCTAGCTTCCTTTGTTCACCTATCTGGATAGCGTCTAAAGATCAACTAGGTGTAGAGCATATAACTCGCAGGCATAAAATACAATTCTCAATGTTGCGTATATTTGTCGCATCGGTCATTTAAAAGGTGCTAATTATTTTTGCTTTGTTGCTTCTATGTGAGTGGGATGGATATTGGATTCTCTACACCGACACATTTGGCAGTCTCATGTTTTAAGCTCTGTTCTGAGATAAATACCTATACCTATGCTACCCTTATTATAAACTTTTCAATATCGTAACCACTCTCATCCTACCAAAAGTCTTTTGTGGTTTTGTAAGGATATGAACTGACTGGCATCTACAACAGCAGTTATATCGACGATAACATGACGTATTATCTCTTATTTTAAATCCATCGAGTAGCTATGTTTTTTTTCTAATATAGGTTTAATAATTAAACACGCATTTTTATAAAGTCCATAATGCCATAAATGCACTGTAAACTGCACTGTGTTGTTGGTCTTTCAGAAACGTATCTGCACATGAGCAATCTCTCGATAATATTAATGTCACTATATAATTTTTTAATTATTTTATTACAAATGCACCCGATGCAAAAACCTTTTTGCATAATTTACATTATAAGTGTCCCTTCCTTTGTTTATTAAGTTCATTTTAGTCAATATCCGGCTATTGTTGTTGGTACTTAGTAGTCTAAAAATTTCAGTTTAAAAATTATCATTAATCAATGTTGGTAGTCTGGATGGTAAATTACTTAAGATTCTACGTAAATATTGCTGTACTAATGACCAAATTGTATCAGCCTTAAAAATTTACCTTTCCGATTATCAATATTTTCTGAAGCTTCGATATATTAAATAATATTCAACATCCATCATCTGGTGCATAGTATTTTGGTATGATTTGCATTGAAACAAATAATTGACAATGTTTTTTAAGTTTATAATCATATAACTCTGCAACTGCAACTCCCGTTCCTTCCCACGCAGTGTCGATAAGAACAAAACACTTTATTAACCTAGCGTGGTATGTTATTGTTAGATTATTACTTACTATATCGGTCAATGTAATTGCATGACGTTTGTACGTCGTCGTGCATCCGATTAGCCGCATGTACTCGCTTGTTTCGTTGTAAATAAACAGCGCGTAGAAAGCGATAAAATTTCCCGACACGCTGCGTGTTCGCCCGCACAGTAATTGCATTCGGTTGTTAATTTCACCATTACCGGTGAACTTATCCGGTACTCGTGCTGTCTCCTGCTAACCATGATTTCTAAAACTTTGCAGATCTTATTTAGTAATGTTAATATGGCTTGCTATTCGGTTCTTTCCAGTTAGTCTCGCTTCGACAAGTTTTATGGCGACCGGTTGTTCGTATCGTTCTCGGATGACACGTGCTGTCTTTTATATTTAGATGCACTGCTCGTTAAGGGAAGTAGTTTGTAATTAGCAACCTGCTCATTGTTGCGCAGATGTAAGTGTTAGTTTGCTTTAAGTGCATAGTAATAAAGAGCCATAAGGTCGTTTTTACACTATCTTAAACATAGTTCATAAAAACACAAGGAAGTTTTTTATCTAACGAAGATTTTTTTATTAGTAGAATAAATAAATAAATAATAATAAATAAATAAATATTTTTTACATTCACACCAATTAGCCCAGCCCAAAGTAAGCACTGTAAGGCTTGTGTTATGGATGCTAGGGTAACGGATAGCATACATATATAATACATAGATATGTAATATTCATATAAATATCTATGACTCTGTACTCAGGTACAAATGCTCGTATTCATCATACAAACATCTGCCCCTACCGGGATTCGAACCCGGACCGTCGGTGCGAAAGGCAGGATCGCTACAATTGCACCAAACGGTCGTCATAATCATTGCAGAATAGATTCGTTATTAGGCGTCTCACCTGACTCCTGAGACAAGTTGATTTTTTTCTATTAGGGGTTAAAGTATGAAATTGCCGATTTGTACTGAAAATCTATATTGTTTATTTTTAAAATTTTTAACAAATTTATTTAATCAAAATAGTTGCCATTATTATCTATACATTGCTGCCATCTAATGGGAAGGTCATTAATGCCTTTGCGATAGAATTCCGACGATCTAGACTGCACAAACTGTGTGAAAGCATTTTGTACTGCCTCCTGGGAAGAAAACTTCTTGTCACGTAGATAATTGTCCAAATCACGAAAAAAATGGTAGTCCGTTGGAGCAAGGTCTGGTGAATACGGAGGATGACGAATGGTTTCTAACTGCAGTTCCTGAAGGGTCAAAATGGTTTCTCGTGCTGTGTGAGGTCTCGCGTTGTCGTGGAGCAATAATGGTGAAGATCGATTCATGAGTCGGGGCTGTTTTACTGCTAGTTTTGTCAACATGGTTCGGAGTTCGGCACAATAGACATCTGCCGTTATTGCTTGACCAGATCGGAGAAAACTATAGTGAATAACACCATGCTGAGACCACCAAACAGTTACCATTACCTTTTTATTGGTAAGTTTTGCTTTAGGACACTGTTGTGGCATTTGACCTGGGGTCAGCCATTGCATTTTTCTTTTCCGGTTATCATAAAGAATCCACTTTTCATCACATGTTACAATTCGATCCAATATTCCTTCATTTCTGTACCGGTTCAACAAGGCAACACAAGTTTCAACACGCGTTTCTTTCTGCAGATCAGTCAAATCATGAGGCACCCATTTTTCGTATTTTTTTATTTTATTGATTTGACGCAAGTGAGTCAATATTGTGGGTAAGGTAACGTTAAACCATGCCGCTAATTCCTGGGTACTTTGACTAGGATCGGCTTCCACTATCTCTCTTAATTCATCGTTATTTACCTGTGTGGGCGGTCTTCCTCGTGGCTCGTTCTTTAAGTCGAAATTTCCATCACGAAAGCGTTTAAACCAAAATCGCACGGTGCGTTCATTAGTAGACCCCTCTCCAAACGCAGCATTGATATTGCGGGCTGTTTCTGCCGCGTTAGTTCCGCGTCGGAACTCGTATTCAAAAATAACTCGAATTTTCGCAGTATCCATCTTTCTTGTCTAAATTGAATAACAAAAACAATTGAAAGTCGATATTCAAATGTTTTACATTTTTTAAAAAAAGAACATCATAGAAACCATTTAAAAAAAGTTTCATTCGAAAACCTCAAACCATGAAGATTCTATGTCAATTCAAAGAACCTATTGCAATAAAACGGCAATTTCATACTTTAACCCCTATTAGTAATAATTTCTTTTGATTTAAAAATCTAGCAGATAAGTGCCGTAAAAATAAAAAATATATTAAAGTGACAACATTGTGATAAGCATGTAGTAGCGTAAAAGCATGATCTAACTTCATTTAATCAGAATTTAAACTAATCGAAATCAGTCTGGCCGCAAAATATATAAATACAATAATTGTTATTTTATTACAGCAAAATATTGTTTAAATCGTGTATCTGAGCAGTTTATTTACTGCGGTGATTGTTAACCCCAAAGAAGAATCACTCAAATATGCATAGACAACTTGTTTGTAAATATTGCAAATGTAAGTTATGGAGTGACTTATCTACTTTCTCTAGTTGATATTATATATTTTTTTAATACACATTTTCTATTTCTTACATATATTTGAATTTTTATAACTGGAGGTCATTATTTACCGCTAATAGCTATTAAAATAATGTAATAATTTCTCTAAACATATTAACGCTTTGGTTTGGATACTTTATGGTTTACGTCACAATAGGCGCGTGATTTTATAACACGCGATTCAGCTATGCGGCCAACGCCACATAGCAACAGCCGAATAGCGGAGTGTAATATAACCGGAATCCGACATTGCTTCACCTTCCTAGAGCGGCATAGTGCGAAGTTATATGGCTGCCTACAAGTAACGGTACTCGCGTTTAATCTCGTTGATGTAGATTAACCTAGGACAAGACAAGCAGGTAGCTAGCGCGCGTCCCGACCCTATTTGGTGCATCTAAGCAGGAAGATGTGCGGGCGGAGCATCTCCCCGCGTCCCTCCGTACTGCGTCACGTACGCACGAAAGGGCTCGCCCTTTCACGCACAGCCCGCGTCGCCCGACGACGAACCCGAGACAAACCGACTTCCCTGTATTGAGTTGCCGACTAAGGGCGTAGGTATGCATTATTAGCTCCTCTTTCCCCCGCTCACTGTTCCCGTCCCTATTTTCACCCTCCGTCCCTTTCACGATAACTGCTTCCCACCGAATTGATTCAACACTGCGTCGGTCGGGGGTAACTTTTTGATTTCACACACTTTCAAACACTTTGCACATTTCCCATGATGTAATATTTCTCTTTAGGAAAATCTAGGTCACGGCTTTGAGAGCCGAGAGCAGGGCGAATGTAGTGGTGACGGTGCGCGGTCGTCGACACTAACGGATCGCTATTTATACCTGCCGCGTAGTGCACCGGAACTCGCTCGGTGCATTCGCTGCATCCGCGCTACCCGCCTCCACCCTGTCAATGACCTCGTCATGACTCCAATAGTTTCCTGGCACAGCTTGAAACGAAACATTTGTTTAACTTATGCGACAGAACAAAACAATTTGTGTTCAAACAACACAACAGTTTAATAACTGCACATTCCGCCCGAAGCACAAGTCTTAGATACCACAAAAAGTCGTAGGGCGTATTGCGAAATGAAAGGTTCTGTGAAGCAAGCGGGCGCCCTTCGGTTTTGTTTGTGTTACGTAAGTAAACCGCCCACATCTGTAGTAGCCACCCACCGAGGGCATGAACTGTGTCAAGAAGCCTGCCCTAGTTTTTACGCTAACTAGAGCCTTTGTTTCTATGTACACGTGCAAAGAAATGCAGCCGTTTGTTCCTTTGATGACAAACTCGCAAGTGCTGCTCTCTTATTTGTTGATTGAAGTATAAAATTGTTTGAAGTCACAATACAAATAAATAAAGACGATGCTTTAGCCACTCCAAAAGTATTGAAAACATAATATTTAGCTTGAAATATTCCTCATAACTTTATACTTTGTGTATACATGTACCTGCTAAGACTCAGCTGGAATAGCTGCATATAGACTACCCTAGATTGATTGATAGATGGACACTAACGTCGAATATAACTGAATGTTAATTGCTTTATGCACTTATTTTCAAGTGATTTTTAACTTAAACACCAACACAGCGTACAGTGTTAGCCGTGTGGTGTCAGGAAGAGTAGAACGGCACCATTCTCTTTACGCTAAAGGATGACGTAAAAGGCGATTAATGGTAGTGGAGACAATCACCATACACGTGACGACCACTAAATGGGCAGCAGAAATTTCTAAATTATGGTCTGTTACTGATATCCAACTCCTGCCATGCGTGGTAAATAGTCCCCTATTCACAAATCTATTACAAAATGTCATATTGGCTCAAGGGATTGCGAAAACATAGAGTGAACTTTCTGAAGAAAAGTTATCGCTTTGTAGTACGTTTAAAAATGTTTTCATCCGAACGACAAATCAATTAAGCAGCAAAATAAAACAAAAGACAATGTTATTATTATTATTTTAGTTACTACCGGGAGCGTATGTGTAATATCCATCATATTTCTCATATAGAACCCACTTCCCTTCTTATCCTCATATTATTAAATTAGAGGCGTGGAATAATGTCCACTAAAATGTTTTATCCACGCTTTTAAAAGAGGCCGAAACACTAGACAATCATCTTAACAGATTAGTTATTTTGTAAAGCTGTCAAAGTTTTAAAATAAACTTATTGTTTTGTAATCTTTTAAAAAGATTTTTCATTATTCGCAGATAAGTATTAGAAATTTGTTCTCGACACGTGCACCACAGAAAATGTTGGATTTTCGGTTTCCAACTTATCTGCTGCGCGTTCATTAAACTTTTAAAGGCCAAATTCGCTTCCGACATGAATCCGCGTAGATTCCTAGCTACAATCAATTCGCAACGGGCGATCGTTTCGCATCGTGTCAGAATTTCCGCGAAAGACGAGAACGTCACGCACGCGTCACGTCACCGCCGGACGAGGCACGACGTCACGCCGGCAAGGCCGCGCAGCCCTCCCCGGTCCGCGGGCTGCTCCAGGCCGAGTGATCCTGCGGGTAGGGAGGCAGGGCCGGCCGTGTTGTCCTACCTCATTTCGTTACGCAACTTGAACTCATTTCATAAAATAATAAGCTAACTTAGGGCTGGCACTTAACCTTTATGTACAACAAGTAGATATTACTGTACCTTTTCGACGTTAATTGCGTACCTATGTTAATTATTTTCTAGGCCTGGATTTATTATAGTAGTTTATGATACTGTTGCATAATAAGGGTTCTTATAACACGAGTGTGTTTTAAAAAAACGAGCCGTAGGCGAGTTTTTTTATAGTATCACACGAGTGTTATAAGACCAAGTTATGTATAGTGTCATACACTACTTTATCTACTTTCATACTATAATACGTAAAACAATATTGCAAATAAAACGCTGAATATAACAACAAATTTTTAAGCATCTCACTATTTTGTTGACTATTGATTTCTTAAGTTAAAATATTGACCCTCTCATAGAAACGCTCGCTGGATACGGTACTCGCCGAAAGTGGGCATTTGTCTCAGAAAAACTCGCACGTTTTTGTCATAAAAAAGTACATAAGAACATCTTTTTAACAACGCTGTTACGAACGCGCTTTGTCTACATGTTCGTAGCAAATTGTTTGCGTGCAACAGTGCGATATCAGTGTACTCTTGGTTTTCTGAATTATCGGTCTAGCACGTACACGAATGAATGAATAAACTTGTAGATAACATGTACGTGGTCGCAAACGATTTAGTGGAGTCAACACGAATGTATTTTTTACGAATTAAAGTTGGTAAAATGGTAAGAATAATTTAAAGGTTAGGTACATATAGACTGTTTCCATTTTACTAGTAAATACGTATCGATATTAATAACAGTTAAATAATTTAACCTAGCTATCAAGTTAGACGTAAAAAAAATCTCACGGATACAATCTTCACGCTTGCTTACAGTCAAGCTGTCAGTTGTACGCACAATGAACATTAGAAAGCGGATTGTGACCGCAAAAAGGGAGCATTGGAAAGGGCCCGAACCTTGCGAGATGCTGTTTGTTACGTCAGTATTGAGCGTAACCCCCCTCCCCGCCCTTCAATCCTCGGCCCTCCGAGCCCGACGTCGGGACGATATGCGTGTGAAGTATCTTGCACGTATATGTGCCATCGACCGATCCATTGTTTGGTATACTAAAAATCTATGACGTCGACGAGGATAGAACTAAAAAACTTAATTCATAAAGGGTTCAACCCTTCTAAACTCGAAAGCTGGGGATGGGGCAGGGTTTTTAATTTTGCTGCATGTAAATAAGTATAGGACTTGTTTCGACACTTGTGAGCCAGAATAGTGTGAGCACTTTTATGTTTGAGTGTAATGTAATAATAGTGCAGGATGTTCAATTCTTTACATTGGGGGGAATTCTGTGCAGTTTTTTTGCTTTTATTTAGATTGACGTGAAGGTTGAATTATTACACGAAATGATGCTTGATAACAGTTTATTAAAGCATTCACTTTGAAAAAAAAATCTGTCCTTTTTCTGTATATTATCTGTTATACAATGTGCAAATAAGTCGGATGGGCTCAGTGCCCAAGGCAAACTTGTTCAATAATGGATGCGCATAATGTGTGCGCGAACGCACTGTTTTTATTGAGTTCACGATGTGCGTGCAATGCTTGTAGAATTGCAGTCCAGTGCAGCTGACGCGACCGCACACTTCCGCATAGTACACATCGCATGTCTTGACTATAATTATTATTCAAAGTATTGTGAGCAATTGTTGTTTCAAATATGAATACAAATATGAACAATTTAAACGCAAGGCAAATGTTCATCTCACATTATAGACCTACATGACGTTCAAGTGTCCTAATGTTCAAGTCAAAAAGGTCGAGAGGGCAAAATAAACTCTAGACAAAGTTACCTTTGCTCTAACCTATTCATACTAAACAAATAGCACGACATTACTTTTATAAATATCCAACGCATTTCAGTATGTAACCAAACATACCTACATATTTTACAAAACAATATTAAGTCTAGATATAAATCAAACGCGAATGGTGGGAAATTTTCGGTTAAAATTTCTATATTGGCCTTAGAAAGGGTATATAACTAATAATAAATGCTAAGTACTCTGTCCTTGTCGACAGAGCGAGTCTAGGTCTTAAGTACCGTAAGATGGCCTCGAACGTGCACATACACTGCACTGCAGAATCGACAAACATTGAGTATTTCCTGACATTGTTATTGCAGTTTATCGATGAAATGAAATCGATGAAGCCATCGCAATTTGTGTTATGTTCGCACGGTATTCTTGATAATTCCGATGGGATTGCAATCAAATGCATATATTATGTAGCTGATTTTCAGTCAATTGATTTGTATAGTAGAATTGATACAGTTTTCCAATAAATATTGGTTCAATGTAGAACATTTTGTCTTCAGCGGTTTCCAGGCTATGATATCTAATATTAAACGTTAACGTTAAATATAATTATAATATAACCATTGTTATATTTAATTGCAGTACCTAGTTTTTAAACGAAAGTATTTATCTTCATGAGAATCTTCTCGAAACTTGTTTTCCCTTTGGCGTTTTTGTTTCTATATTTTCAAAATTAGCGAGAAATTAACCACCGTGCTTAAAGGCAAAGCTGAGTAAATTAAGAGATTGAATTCTGGTGAATGGAGTTATGAAACGCTGAAAAATTTTATGCACTTTACCTCAGTTTCCGTTTGAATAACATTTAATATCTAAAATATAGTGTGTGTTGTGAGATCATACGCGTGTAGGTAACTAAATAAGTGGTATCGAATGGGCCGAAACTGGGTCAACTAGCATGACGCCAGCGATAAACGAGCCCTCGTTCATTATCAATTTCTTACAACTTTGAGGTAGGTACTTCGGCTAAATTAAGTTTATTGTAATAATTATGAGTATTTAATGTACCTCCATTGTAACCAATTAACTTATAATGCTGTCGACAGCCATTAAAATCAAGTATAAGCATAGAAGTGTTAAGCCGTGTATGCATATAAATTACAGTATAATTCACGTTCGGAGCCAGTAAATGGGCCACACAATGATTTTAAATCATCATCTATCATCATAGTATTTATATTTCGCTTTCTGTAAAATCCCACCATTTACTTAAATCCTCTTTCCTAAATAATCTGAGTCGACTAGTTCAATTTCTAATGGAGGTTCTACAGCCACCCAACTTGCAATTAGACTTTACATAAGTAGAATACACCATGAAAAGAATTCATGAAAACATTCATATAGCGAATTAGCTTGGGCTTTGTATTTTTCCATCACCTTAATTCTAAAGGAAATAATATACCTCCTAATATTGTTTGAGCCTGTGCACAGATTTATAACAAGAGAAAATTTACGAGACAAAACATGAAAATAATACCCTGTGATTGTTATTATTTATTAACTCACGGGACGAAAAAATGAAAACAACAGTTTATTAAATCTTAAAACATATAGTGAATATGGATTTTATCCATTAAATAGCGCAAAGTGTATCTGTATGTCTGAGTTAGCAACGCGTTGTTGTTGTGTGGTGCGTGCAACTGCATTTTGCATTGCAATCTATTGCCATGAAACCAAGGTCGTGATGCAATACGGTCAGGTGAATTGCAGGTTTATGTTGAATGCACCGCTTGATTGCGTCACGTCATCACGAACGTTATTAGTTTCTAGAATGTGGACAAGTATTTGCGTTATTCATTAACGCATAAATCTAAGAAACTAAAAAATTTACATCAAGCTTCTTAATTGCAGCGGATAGGCAATTTTTGATCCATTGAATGAAGCTATCTAACCTTGGATTTGAAAAAAACATGAGAAATCCAGTCAGTGGTATAATGCATTCCCATCGGCCGCTGTTTAGCGTCTTAGGTCCACTCGACGCGTAGCTTTAGTGCGGCTTTACGCAGCATCCTATGTCCCGCAGCGCAGAGCATCACGTGCCCACAACGCGGACACAACGCACCTAGCTATTGCCTCAGTTATGTAAAGTGTGATGCTATGACGACCGACGAATGAACTCTATAAATAGCGGGCGATCCGTCCTTGAGCCGCCGCGAATGCAGAACTAGGTCAGGCCGAAGTGCCTGTAGAGCGGCGCCGCCGCCGGTGCTCCCCTCGCGGCGTCAATCGCCACACCCGCGTTCTCGGTGCATAGCAAAATAATTTCCGCAATTGTATCAGCCCACGCCACTTAAATACTTTTTTGAAGCACAATAATAAAGAACTTAGTAATTCTTACTCAAATAGTTTGTTCTGCTTCGGCTTCATTTCCGTATTATCTTGGACTTGGAACCCCATTTTTATCAGCAGCTGTTCTTTCTTTTTAATTTTGGGTGTATAATATTTTAAAATAATTTGGTTACCTGAGTGAACAGATATGCGCCTTGGGCAGGTGGGCGCGTTTAATAATCGATCCCAGCCAGCGTAGCGTAAGGGCACTGGTTTATGGGTTATATTTATTTATTTTCATTTATTAACTCGTATTTATCGCCTTATATGTAGAGAACGAACTGAATCAATTTGTTGCGGAATATTTTTTACTTATAAGTTTTTCAATTACTTACCCTAAGCATTACTCGCAGAATGTAAAAATTACCCATGATTCTATTGTTTTACAAAAGTTGAGAATTTGTAATGTAAACCAATAAGCTGACATTGTACATTTTATTACAATTGCGCTCAATAAACAGTTGACATTGGCAGCAAATGTGGTGGAGTGTGGCATTGTTTAGCAAATAGTGTAGAAATACAATGTGTGTTATAGTTGCTAAGTGCATAGTACGTGGTTGATTAATTTTGCACTTATGTGTATACAGTACGTCAGATCCTAATGATACTAAAGAATTTGCAAAGTAAAGATAATTTAAAGTTAATTTATAATAGACGTACAGTCAATTAATTATTGTATCATATACCACAGGTAGTATTGTATCGTATTGCTGTACGTATTGTAATCGAATCGTATGGGGAGTTACAATTTGTTATCATCACGCGCATTGCGTGGGACAACGCGTTATCAGCGCGAATATAATAAATAAATATATATGTCATGTACTGACACTGTATTCCGAATGAATCTTTTTCCATTTGTTGCACACTGTTCCATTCCACTTATAACGCATTATACAAGCTTTTCGTCCCTTTTTTATTGTTAAGGTCAATTATTGTATTATTGATCTTATTATTTATAACTCTTAATTGTGTGAAATAGTTCTAAATAGTATTTTTTTTGTTATTGTAATGTTCGAACTTGCAGTTCTTGTCTTTGTCCTCGTAACTTTCAGAAGATTATTCGAGACAAAAGGTTTCTTATGGATCTTTTTCTATATTCTTCACGTTATGTGGAACCACATGGCGTAAATAAAGCTTGCAGGCGTAATGACAAAAAAATTTCGACATCAAATTATTAGTTATGATTCGTTCGATGTTATTGTAATGGTATAATTTTTACGTTGACATTATTATAATCATCACGTACAGTTATGGCCGTATTTGGCAGACGGCTTATTAAAGGTAATATTTTATTGCAGACTGTTATCGATTAAATTTATTTGTCAATTAATATAATTGACCTCCTTTGTCAACACAATTATGGAAGTGACATCCCGTAGTTACTTAGATCTGACTTAAATATTTAACTTCAACATTAGTAACATTATACAAGGTGTTACAAAAATACCCGTAAAGCGGAAACGGGGTTAAATGATCCCTAATAAAGAGTCAATTTACAATATTTGAAAACCGTAGTATCGCAGTATGACCTACCGCCAAAATTAATTTTTCGTTTATGTGCCAGCCCTATTTTCATATAATAAAAAAGTAAATAACAGAATGTTTGTATACATTTTTACCTAATATCCTCGGAACGACATCAATATCAATCAATAACAAAATGTGAAAAGACCTGACATAGGTACTTTATGTTAGGTCTCTTTCAACCTAAACTATACTTTGTCCAATGTAGGATGACACTTTTGACAGTTGACACCTATATAGAGGGTATAAAGTTGCTATTGCAATGTCAAGCCAAACATAAGGAAACAAACGCAACCTTAGTACGTGGCAATAAGGAAGTGACACCTGTCAGAAGTATCATCCTACATTGGACAAAGTATAACACTTACTTTTTTCATAAGATTGAAGATTTGAAATTACAACATAACGATGTTTTCTTTCGACTTGACGTTTTTGGGAGCCATTAATTCCTCTTATTGAGTTTGAAAACGTTTTTGAATGAAAAACTTAAAATCAATTAAAAGAGTTAATATCTGTTAATATCTCTGTTAAATAATCTATGATAACTTCAGTTCTATGCAGTGACAGCTTACTAGGGTTGACAATATTATTAGCTTTGATAATTTATTACATTTTTTACAGGGTTTTTGTAACACGTTGTATAATATGTACATATAGTCACGAACAAATTTGGGATTCTTAAGGTAGATTATCGCAGAGCAAAGTTTAAACCCTAAAACTATTATTTTAATTGAGCACTAGGTATAGTGGTATTGAAAACGTGGGAATTGTTTACATGCAACTAGGGGCCACTACGGTTTATTTATGTCCAACTATCTATTACTATACACATAAAATTAAATATTTTACATTATTTTGTTAAGCTACGATTTATTTTTTGTCTGACATTGAAATTTTTGATCTTATTGCATACTGAACGTTCTAAAATTATACCAAGGATATGAGTCTCAAATTAATATTTTTGTTTGTATATATTGAATCTATAGTGGCTATGAGAATATTGTACCACTGTAGTATAATACTTTCCAACGTACTTTTGAATATTGCGTGACAACCAATAATCATGACTATTCTGTGGAACAATGAATGTGAATAAAGTGTACTGTTGAGATGATTATGTAGGTAGGTATGTCGAGCAATGCCGTCGTCTGCGACCGACGTGACGGGTGAAAGCTCTCTTCGGCTTGTCGAAGACAATGTGAATGTGTGCGCGTGTAATCGTCATTTAATTTTAGTCGTCGCTATCGACCGCCCGCCACCCATCCACACCTGTCTCTCTCCTTTGTTTCGGACTTGCAAATGTCAGTAGAGGTCATCTAAAAAAGCTCGTATAGGCGTCCGATTCGGACTGCGATCACTGTCTAGACGTTGAGTTGCATCGTGCGATCGATTGCACGAACGAACCTCAGACGGTCATCGACCCCGCGGGCGCATCGGTGACGTTACGCTCCGGTGATGCGCTCCTCAATAACCTTACGGATATTATGGATGCCTTGATTCTGTAGTTTGACTACCTTATGCACCTTGACGCAATCCTTGCGTTTCTCTTTATATTCCGATTAGGTCATTGTAATAATATTGAATTGAAAATAAATAGCAACAATAACCTACCCCAATATTACCTGGAAGTATTACTTATATATATTATTTCAGTCAAAAGCCAACCTTCAAACCATATTTTTTCTACCTACTTACCGGGTCCTTTAATTTCTAAAGATGCAGGACGATTGAATTCTCCAGTCAAAGCTGTGCGCGTAATGCAATATCTCTAAAAGCTTCACAAAAAGCGGACCGGTTTAGATTTTCGGGTCGGATAAAAACCTTTAGCTTTGTATTCTACTTCTTGTAGGCTCTATATACTTTGTTGGCAATTGTCAAATGTTCTATACATTTTTCGGAAACATAAAATTTTACTGTCGTATCCACTTTTTGCTTCTCTTCCATTGTAAGGTATTTTGGAAAAAAATAAAACTACGATCTTTTGTTTATTCAGCATGAAATTAAATAATAAATGTAAGTATACAAAACTTAAACAGCTCCTAACTGACCTTGTACAACAAAAAAAAACTAACAGGAGTAAGTAAGGTACAGCTTTTTAAATGCTAATGAACATTTTTGTTGCGTTGATTCATTGTGCTGGTTGTGGGGAACAATACGCAGCAATAAAAGTTTGTTAACGGGCGGTGAACAAAGTTTTTTTTTAATGTTAGGGCAACGAAGGCTTTGCAGATGGCTCTGTACGTGTCGCCGGGGTTTTCAAGAGCCGCGGACGCACACCTGCGGCTGGCGTTGATGTTCAAGGCTCGGAGACATTGGGCAGCGGCCGCGGTGCACTTCAAGAGGGCGCGCCTAGCGCCTCATCAAGATGCTACCTTCACGAGATTAGAGCTCAGCTTTCACGCCGCTCACTTGCTCGAAGCCAAGGGCCTCAGGAAGCTGGCCAGAGATGCGTACGAGCGCTTACTAAAAGAGCCCCAGCTCTCCTCCTCTTTGAAAGCCGACGTTTGCAGACAACTCGGTAAGATTATTAGTTATAGTACTTAAAAATGGTTCGGCTGTCTTCAGGAACAGAGAGAATGAATTCGTATTCGAAAACCCAAAATTTTTATCATTTGCATTAGTTGCATGCAATTAGGGCCTGCCTATGTCTTGATGTCGTTGACCTACGTATCCGGCGGACGACCTGTACGCTGTGTGGTCTCTTGGCTAATACCTCAGTATATACTTTAGATACTAATATCTCTAGAACACTCACTTAAGGAAAATATCCTGCCCATATATGTTTTATTACTTAACAAAACGTGGTTTCTATGTCCTTATTTAATTAGTAAACTCTTAACATAGCAAACCTTCTTAATGCAAATATACAGTAACTTTTTCACTTGTTTTGGAACTGGTTCAAACCAGCTCTAGGGGATTTCGCAATATTGTCGTTTAAAGTTGATTAAATACAAATATTTTGTCGAATAAAACTTTTATGATCATCATATTTTTAGATTTAAAGAGGAAAAATTTGTTCAGTAAACACCGCGTCTTATTTAAGTATAAATGATCTAAACAGTAAGTAGTATTTACTGTAATTTAAAAAAGTCCCCAGTAAATCTGGAAGGATTGACGTATTCGTTTCATACCAAATATTATCGTTGTCAATAAAATGAACACAATACGACCGACGACAATTGCCTACGTTATGCTATGTATGTATTGTATAACATACACGGTAGTAAATTAAATGTGTCATTAGATAACAAAGAATATAACCGCATGTTCTCGCCCCTCTATACACGGTAACGAGAGTTGCATGCGTTTTACCACGAAGTTCGGATATAGTAGGCTTAATGATTTTGACCCTTTGTTTAGTATGGAAAAAAGACCATTCCGCAGTTCCGTGCATGATTTACTGCTAAATTGCTTCCACTGTGAACACTAGAAGCATTGAATTTTTTGCTTTTTCAAAGTGGGACAAGCCATGGCCTTTCTATATCATCCATATTCATAATATAATTTCTCTATTCCATTTAACATGATCCATGCCATTTTAAATATAGTAAAAGGGTACTGTTTTTGAAGTTATTTTCGTCTCACCATTAAACTATATTTGTCACTAGATACAAATGTCTAAGGCATATAGTGATCTCTTGAATGAATAAGAGTGAAAGTAAACACAACAAACCAATAACCCGTGCAGACTGTTAATGTAGGTAGACAATGGGAAGCCATTTTTTACATTAAGAGCTAGGAATAGTAGATTTCGTACCTGAAGTAGGTATTTTTTAACAATTAGAACTTCTTATTTGAACTACTTATTTGATTTAGGGAACTCATATTTCTTTTTGCATAGATACTGAAAAAGGAATATAATCATTATGAATATTCATCATTCAGGAACATAATCCTACTATGAAGTTTGGCGCTCATTAAATGCATTGTACCAATTGTCTTATGCATTACAATAATTGCAGCAGTATATTGCAAGGCGTATCCCAGCTATCGTGCCATACGTGCATATTGATAAAAATTATACAGATTAAATGTTATGAACAATTAGATATAATCCTAGGTAATTTTTTTTTACTGCCACAATGATAGTGAGAAGATTTTAGTAGATATAAATATTTTCATACAGGCTGGTTGTACCATCGTTGTGCATCCTTATGCGATCCGGCGGCTCGCGCTCGTGCTGCCATCTGGTGTCTCCGACGAGCGGTAGATGCTGAGCCCGATTCTGGTGCGGGGCTCTACCTCCTTGGAAGGTGTTTCGCCGCCCAGGGCAAAGTACATGATGCCTTTATCGTGTATAGAAATTCCGTGGAAAAGTCAGAAGGCAATGCCGACACCTGGTGTTCAATTGGGTAAGCCCATTGTTTCTCAAAAGAGCTAAATCACATTCCAGCTGCTTAATCCGTTGTATCGCCCGTATATCCTCGAGGTATAATGATTTCGCTATGAATGAAGAAAGTCTTAATTAATTTAATATAGTCTACAATATATTTAGGAATTTAAATACGAAAATTATAGTTGATTGAAATAGTCAGCACAATAGGTGTATTTGCCTGGTAATAAAAGATATCTTTTTTTTTGTTAGCTGTGTATGATATTGCTAAGAATATTTAATTTCATATTCTGGTTATGTCCAGATTTGCTGTTCTAGGACGCTAGTCCACTTTGAGTCTTTTATGGTTGAAGGACCCATCTGAACACCGGCCCCTGCGAACGTTCAATACGCAATCATAGGCCGATCGTGCTAACCGCTACGCTCTCTAGCTCCTTCTAATTATAAATAATAAAATTATAAACCAGACTAAATTATCGCCATTGACACTTTGTTTGTTACAAATAATCCGCAGAACGCGACGATCCCCTCTGAAGGTCTTTTAAGTATAAATACATTTTATTTTGAAAATAAAGTACGGCTGGTCCATAAGTTGACACTGCAGTTTAAGATTAGGGTAGCTATGATATTACAATATCTATAAAAACTGCATATTATAAAATAATTTTTCATTGTGATAACATATTTTTGGGTAGAGGGTTCTAAAAATGCTTGCCAATCACTTCATTGTGCGATTTTATCGTGATTGACAGGTGCCCTCAAAATCTATATGTAATGTGGAACGACAAGGTAATGTAAAATATAATATTTACCTTCAGTGTAATGAGAAATTCTGGAATAAGTCTCCGATGTGATAGCGACTCGCGTTAAAGTATGTTTATTGTTTTCTTAATGGTGTCTGGTTGTAAGTTGGTCCAATGACTTAATAACTGGTTTCTGAGTTCAATCTCCGATAACACGAAAAAATAAACAGGATTGAACGAATCGCTAACATGCGTCAGCTTGACGACGGATCGTTCGCTTGTTATTCTTTACCTAAGCCATGACCTGAGTTTGATCATTAACCTAACGCTTTGCCCAGTTTATTTCGAACCAAAATATATAAACACTCTTATATTATAATAAGTTTAAAAATAGCGGCCTTCGACCGGTTTGGTAACTATGTGCGTTATATGTAGAATGAGATCCGGGTTCAATTCCCGATTTTATTGTACTTTTGGGGGCAATGACCCATCTTCCTTATTCTTTTTGCAAAATGTATGTTCCTTATTACATTATGTTTTAGTTAAGATCGCTTTGGTTCTATATACCTAAAAGTCTCTAGAAATTCTGTTTTCAAATACACTCCAACCAAACTTCCCAGTTCACTAGGCTTTCGTTTTCTTTAGAGTTCTATACCAGCAACAGAATCAGCCAATGGACGCTCTTCAAGCATACATATGCGCGGTTCAGTTGGACAAAGGTCATTCCGCGGCGTGGACGAACCTGGGTAGCTTGTACGAGAGTTGCCAGATGCCAAGAGACGCCTTCGCATGTTATACTAACGGAGGAACTGCAGCTACCGCCAACAACGCTGCGTTGAGGCAAAGACTAGCCTTCCTTAGAGCTCACTTAGCACACGCACCAATGCCTTCTGTTACTGGAAAGTGAGTATTGTCAAAGTTATAAAAAAGTTTTCATATTATTTTAACACAGTAATTTGCCCTGATAAAGAACAAAATAAATTATGCTTTGAAAATGGTGAATGGCAATTTTTGAGTGTCTTAAGTTTTACACGTAAATCAATCTTGTCGTATTGCTTTTCGTTACGCTCAAATATGAAATTAATTTTGCATACAGATGGGGTAGTAAAATTTGTTTTCTGTACCACTAAAATATAAGAATGTAAAAATTAAATTAAAAAAAAGAGATGGATTATTTGAAATTGAACTGTGTTATCAATCCGGAGCAGGCAAAAATAATCAATTTTATTACTTTACCTATTTAGTCGATATGTTGCTGTTCACTAACTTACACTATTACTCTTCTAAGTCACAATTTCATGATGTTAGTTTGCGTATGTATACCACTTACAAGTATCGAAGAATCTATTATCGTCTTACTCTCTAAATTCCCTAACGTACATCACAACTACAGGCGTCGTCAACTACCATCCATTGAAGAGGCATGGAACCTGCCGATCTCTGCGGAGATGTCGTCGCGCGCGCCCAAGTCGGCGCCGCCACCGTACCCGGGCAAGCGTGACGAGCCGCCGCAGCTTACTGCTCACCAGCTGCAGACGCTGCAATACCTGCAGCGGAACTCACATAACCTCTCGCCGCATCAACAAGTACTAAACGCACACACCCAATCGAAGCTCATTACTTAAAAATAATAAAGATAAATAAATATTGATGAGTCTGATAAAGTTCTTTAAAAGAATAGATCTAGCATATTTTGCCGGCATTATATTGTTCCTTGTTCAATCATACTTAGTTACATTTTTACTACATTACATTAAAATACAAATTTGTTAATTTAAAACGATTCCAATTTCGTTTCTTTACAATGATACTAGGTTAATCTTAGATTAATAAAAAAATATAACTATTTTAGTTAACGTTGCTCCGACGATTCGAAGATTAGCTAAATCACTTATGCTATAGAAGCTTTTGCCTATAAGCCAAACGACCACGGAGGTCTTTAACGACGAAACGTCGACGCTAACTATATATCTAAAACTCACATATCTTGCCATACGTTTAATTATTATACGAAAATAGCAAGAAATAACACTTCTACAAATGGTTGCGTTCTGTTTCCCTAATTTTTAAGGAAAACTACTTTACCAAACTTTATATTGTCAGTAGTAATATGTAGTCTCTTGTTTACAGGCGATGATGCAGCAGCTACTAACCCAGTATCGTCTCGCACAGGCAGCAAGAGCGCGTCCGGTTTGTACTTGAGTTTTGATTTCCCTAAACGGCGGCAGGTTGTAGGGTCCATTTTATGTATGTTTTGGTATGTGTAGTGACATCTTCATTATGTTACAGGTGACCAAAAGCGAAGGTAGTAACGCGACCGGCGGCGACAACGCGGAGTCGATCGCCGAAGATTTATTGAAGAGGTTCTCCGATACACAACCAGATATCAAGAAGGAGCCAGCTGCTAACAGTACGTATCTATTATATTGTAATTACTTTATTTACGCTGCGGCGCAATTGGTTCTATGAGATATAATTGTTATAATAATATATGTCTAATCTTACTTATAGTCTGAAATTGCATTTTTTCTAAAGTTCAATAAAAAAAGATTTCTTTTTAAATGTAGTTGCATGAAGAGTATTTTTATTTTTCTTGAAATGGCCGATGTGGCCTTCGTTTTTCAATATTTCAGACACACTCAGATTCGTCGGTACTATTAAGTAAATAAATTTATTCTATGTATCATTTGCAACTACTTACAATATTCGAAATTTTGATGTGTTTTGACATCTTCAAGAAAATGTATTTCTTTCTTTAAATAATAACTTTGTAACGATTCCTTTTGCAGCATACGACACCTGATTTTATTTAAATAATATATTTGAAATAATATGTGAAGGCTTGTTATCTATTGAATTCATAGTTATCAAAACTTTGTATTACATCCTTAAAAGAGTATTAAAAATTAAAATTACTGATATTTTGTAAACCGTATATAAAATAGTGACGACTTATCAATAAACTGTCCACGCTCTGACAACTCAGCTATCAAAGGATCAATATTCGACGCTTTGAGTACAAAAATATTTATATGGCGCTTCAAGGGTACTAGAGATAGGGTTATTTAATGAAACGCAGAGAAGAGTGCATAAATGCATTTTTATTTTACACGACCATGTTATAACGACATTAACAAAAATGACATTTCCGTTTAACTAATCTTTTGAACAGCACAGCGTGGATGACGATCATCTGTTGAAAATTGTATTATTACTGTTTACAATAGCAGTAATTTGTTGTCATCTTAATTATTTATCCTCCATAAATAGAATGCGAAAGAATCTTTCAATTTGTTAATTGCATCTTGTCTGTATAGAAAAATAGCTTGTTTCCTGATTTAGGAATCCTGAAGAAAGGTGATTTTACCGCGAACAACGGAAAATAAAGACATAAGCCAAAAACAACTACTAGTTCATGTCTTAATAAAATTATATGTTACTTCACCATTATGTATGTATTAATAATTATTTTTTATTGAGGTCATACTATATACTATTATATTATATTATATTGTTAATAAGAATGCCGACACGCACACTCGTGAATCACGGATGTCATTCTTTTAGTCCGTATGCCGTATTAATCATGTCTACTTTTAAGGTATTGCTTGATGCCAAATTTGAAAGTTTAGCTAGGTGCGATATAAATATGTATAACGGCTTAAATTCGCATGGGGGAGATATAAGAATGGGGGAACCATTTGATATCAGGGGACCTAAGTTAGGGCCAGATGTGTAGTAGGATTGTTCACGCTGATGAGAATAGTGCGCTTCATTTGTAACTTAAAGTTAAATCAATCAGCTTTCTTCAATCCAAAGAAATGAGCATCGGTAGAGTAATTTTGAATTAACCTAAACTTACCACAATCAACCCTTTGTTTCCGTAGGATACGGAAACGGGCTATTTCGGCACAATGGTTTCCTTTTAAAATATCTAGTAAAGATTATCAGTTAAGCATGTAAAATATATACAATGTGTCCCGTCACCAGTGTCGGAGCTTTTAATTGTGTGAAATATGACATTTTCTATCGACCAATGCCCCTCAAATTTTGTTTTTCTCTTACGGCCGCCATTTTGTTTTCTTGGTAACCAAGACCTGGGCTCTCATACTAATTCGACCACCACTATACATGTAAATGTCCTATCAACATTAAAAAGGTGTCATTTGATAGCTAAACATGTAGACAACAGTTACACAGTCATCATGTTTCAATTGTCATGGAATAAAAAATAGAAAAAAATAATTAAAGAAAAACAAATAGATTCTTTTTTGTGTACTTTTTAATTATTGGCTTTTTGAGAAAAACCAAATTTAAGGGAAAATTTGTCGATAAAAAATGCCATATTTCACACAATATAAGGTTCCGACACTGGTGACGGGACATATTGTATAACCAACCATATGAGCAGGGGTCACAAAATCAGACGTTTAGTATGAGATAGGTTGCATTACATTTCCCTCTTTTATTATAATTACACATTAGAATTGTTTTTCGGATGTGTATAAAATATTTAGCTATTGACTTGAGTTTTATTAGCTTCCTAAAAATAAAAACACAACAGACCGTCCACAGAGGGAGAAGCCAGGGGAGCTATTATTTCAAAGGGGACCTAAGTTAGGGTCATTTCTAGTATGCGGGGATAAATGGCTTTGAAACTAAAATATAGTATATATATATAAGGAACATAATTAACTAAATATTTTATCGCTTCTTTTGCACACATCTTAATAATGGAAATAAATAATCAAATAAATAAATAAAAATAATAAATAATAATAATAAATAAATAAATAATCTTACTGAAGTTAGCAATGCTACTAGATGATACAAAGCACAAACATATAAAGTGTAATTCTTTAAATTTGAAATCACGTGAGCCTTGATCTCAGCAAATGCGGATATTTAAATTAAATATTTATTGATATTATAATTGAAATAATTTTTATTTCCAAATTATAGCTGTCTTAATTTAGTCTGGAACTACTAGAATAGTACTAAAAACCTTCCGTAAACCACGAAATGGGCATAAATATTTTCTTAATTAAGCTTTTTTATTTGCTGGAATCTTCAATCCGTCTTCCAATCGTAGAGATTGAGAAGAGACTCTGAGAAGATGGTGAAAGTAGAAAAATAATGCTATATAGTACCTAATAAGAAATATTACTGAAAATACCCGGTATCTAACGCATTCGGAATAATAATATGTAAATATTATATATTATTATTATTATTTTTATACAGTTTTTCGGCCAGATTTCATCGGCCGTGGTAGTGTAGTGTTTTAAATTAAACGCGAAAGTTGAAAAGTCCAAATATAAATCCTGAAACACTGCTTCTAAAAAGAAATCGAAAGAAATCCGGTAAAAAGTATTTGGTTTCTGTCCCTTCGAGCTTTTAGGACATATACCTTACTTTTTATGGCAAATTTTGATTTAGGCGGAATCTTCTAAGACAAAAAATGTAAACATTACTTGATATATGTTTAATTATATGTTATATATTTCTTAATAAGAATTGGTGGAGTGTATTAGCAAATATCAAGAGTTAAAGTATCTTAATAAAATCATAGTAAAATATTCATGTGAAACTCCATCTATTATTTAATTTGTCTTTTTTTTTGATACTTGAAAGTACACGTCGTTTTTTTTTTACTGTAAAATTGGTTTCGTAATATTTTTCGTTCTTTAACACGAAAGATATTAAAGACCGCATGCCCACCGGTGGGTCACTCCGCAACAACATTACACATGTTTTACCTGGGTACCGCTTGTACACCGGTGGGCATGATTTAAATTCAATTTATGTACGAAATTCGTACATTAATTGAAATAAATATAGGGGTTAAAAAATGTCTACCTCAAATTATTGGACATTAAAAACATACGTAAAAAATAACATACGTAATTAACAATAAAAAATACCGGTCCCTATGTGAAAAATAAGATTTTTCAATGCGATCTTCAATGTGTTAAACGTGATGTTCTTTTAAAATAAAGTTTTTGATGTAATCATTTTATCACTGTACTTATGTATACAATTCTGCCTAAGTCCAAATTTGTCATAAAACATCTGCCGTAAAAGGAGTTTTCGAAAAGCCCGAACAGATTGACCAGAATAATATAACGTGGAGATCGCTTTTATTATGAAAGAAAGAATATTTTTTTTACACTTTGCATATACTCACTAAAAATCCCTTCTAATCAAGAGGTTAGTGTGGATTGCAATAAAAATAAATACTTAATAATAATTCGTGTTATATTATTTGATCGAACGATTGAACTCTTTGGCTTCTTATTTTTTTAAAGGAGAGTATTTAAAACTGCATTTCAGTAATTTTGACTATGTCAGGTTTAGATTGACAAATTGTCAAATAAGTCAGTTCAACTTTTGAAGTAAGTAAGCTAAACGAAAAATGGGAATTTCTCTCAAAAACAAGAAAAGCAAAAAATGTTAGTAACAATAACCCATATATATAATTGTATAACAAAAAAATGTAACCTTTTGTTTTTGTGATTAGTTTTTTTATACTTAATCAGAGGTCTTCGAAGGATATTGAGCAGATATGCATTTTTCTATATTATATAATATTTTGTCGCTATGACAGTAGTATTATAGTTCAAATGATTAAAGCAACAGCTAAATAATTATCGCAAAACATGCATTGCACTTAAATAGTAAAAAAGAAACTATAAAAAGAATTATATTTAAAACATTAATTTATAGGCACGCGTCCCTTCCACTTTTTATGTCTGTCTCTCTCGCTCTTAGGCGGGCTAACCATGCCCGAGTGGAAGGGACGCGTGCCTCTCACTCGCTCTCATTGTAAGCGCATAACGTGAGCGGAGCGTAACGCAGTTTCTTGAAGTGTCACCCGGCAAACCAATTTATAAGACGTTGTCACGTCAAAATAAATAAGATTGGACAGACTAATTCATTGAGTCAAAATAAACGACTGGAAAAATAATATGTTAACTCAATAAATAAAGTTTAATTGCAAGGTATAGCCAAAGGGCTACAAGCTGTATGCAAGATTGGCTAAATACAATTTTGGTTATAAATTTTATATAACTTGCTTTAGAAAACTATGAATTTACTCATACCTACTTAAGGCATTTTGACATATTTTAATTATATAAATACATTATTCCCGAGAGCATGTATACATGCTCGTAACCATTGTTAAATCCCGATAGCATTCCGGAATGCTCTAGAGCGCACTTATTTCATTAATTTCTCAAAAATACAACTCTCAAGGTCCTCAAGGTATAACAAAAACAAAAGACGAGCGGCGTGTGTACGTCATAAAAAAATCCGAATGTTTGGGTTATATCAGGGGTTAAATGTAGAAACTACCTTTGATAATTAGGAAAATACTTGTATTGTGTAATTACGTCCATATTAATTAAACTGTGCTACGTAGAACCTTTTATATGGAGCGTTTTCAAGCGCCGCGTGACGCAACACATTTCCTCAATCATATCGTTGTATTATTACAATTTTATACTGTCAAATATTGTAAATATTGGGTATTGCTATTGCTATATTTAGTATAATTAGCCATAAATACCATATTAAATAAAAACTTATAATATGCGTCCGATGGTACTATTTGCGGGCATAATTTATCATTTGTGGTTTTTGATGTTTTTTTTTATTGTCGTAGCCGAGAGCGTCAACAATGCGACGGTCGGCAGCGACACGGTGTTGGGCGGGCGGCAACCAGTGGTGAAACTCGAGCCGCTCAAAACGGACCCGCTCAAACCTGTAGCATTTCATGTCGGTATGAGCTCTAAGCAAATCCTAGAAGTTTGCAAGTAAGTATAACGTTTCTGTATCGCAGTTTACTACATTTTTCGTTATTTAGCTTGTTTTTTATTTTCTTAAAATGCAAAATTATGATGTAGCTAAAATATAGTATAAGTTTGGTCTCAATATTATCTCATCATTATAATTTCACCGAAATTTTAATGGTATTTGACATTTAGCTGTAACAATCATTCTATTTATTTTATTTATCTTCATTAGCTTCCAAATCGAGTATTGAGTAATCCTCTATGTCCAATAAAATCATTTATTGTATTGTAAAAGTTAAATAAAACGAAAAATGTACCTAAACAACAAGCAGAATTTCTGGAAAAGAAACAAAAATATTATACAATTTTTATAGTTTTTTTTCTCTGTTTTGTTCAGAGAGAACGCGGGATCGCCTACATCCTGGTCAGTGCTAGGTGACGGATGCGGGCCGCCGGAGCCACCGCCGGTGCCGCCACCTCGTCTCACACCGGAACAACTTGCGCCGCCAGCACCATTCGTCTATGTCGAGTCCAAGCGTGATGCTTTCTCCCCTCAGTTGCAAGATTTCTGCCTGAAGCACCCCATCGCTGTAGTCCGCGGTCTTACTGCTGCCCTGAAGCTCGACCTCGGCCTTTTCTCCACTAAAACACTCGTGGAGGCATGGCCCGATCATGCGGTCGAAGTACGAACGCAGCTGATGCAGTCAGCGGACGAGAACTGGGACCCGACCGGACGTCGGCGTGTGTGGGCATGTGCCTCACATCGCTCGCACACTACTGTTCGCAAATACGCCCAGTACCAAGCCGGCTCCTTCCAGGTGAATATGTTGGGAAAACTTTTTAGAACTAATTTAGACCCTTTTAGCATAAAAGAAATGTCTTATAAACCACATAAAATTAAACGATGAGTAATAATTTTAAACTTAAGAAACACCCGCTTTCAGGAGTCACTGAGAGAAGAGCGCGAACGCGGCGGTGGGGCAGCGGGAGCCGGGTCAGGGGCAGGCGCCTTGGCTGGCGGTACGCTCTCAGATTCAGACGGGCGCGAGTCCGGATCCGGACCTGTAAAGCGTCGCCGCGCCGCCAGAATGCTTCGCTTCGGCACTAACGTCGATCTCTCCGACGAACGTAAGTGGCGTCCCCAGCTCACCGAGCTCCAGAAGTTGCCCGCGTTCGCTCGCGTCGCCTCTGCAGCCAACATGCTATCCCACGTCGGCCACGTCATCCTCGGGATGAACACGGTCCAGCTCTACATGAAGGTGCCTGGAAGCCGCACGCCCGGACACCAGGAGAACAACAACTTCTGTTCGATCAACATCAATATCGGCCCCGGCGACTGCGAGTGGTTTGGCGTTCCGGACGCATACTGGGGTGGTGTGCGCGAGTTGTGCGAAAGGCACGGGCTGTCTTATTTACACGGCTCGTGGTGGCCGGACCCGGAGGAGCTGCGCGCGCACGGCGTGCCCGTGTACCGATTCACGCAGCGGCCCGGCGATTTGGTGTGGGTGAACGCCGGCTGCGTTCATTGGGTGCAAGCGACCGGCTGGTGCAACAACATAGCCTGGAACGTGGGCCCACTCACCGCCCGGCAGTACTCGCTCGCGCTCGAGCGATACGAGTGGAACAAGGTCCAGAACTTCAAGTCGATCGTGCCGATGGTGCACCTGACGTGGAATTTGGCGCGCAACATCCGCGTGTCGGACCCGCGTTTGCACCGCGCGATGCGCACGTGTTTGGCGCAGACGCTGCGTGCGGCGGCAGGCGCGCTGGCGGCGGTTCGCGCGCGCGGTGTGCCGGTTCGCTTCCACGGGCGTGCGCGCGGCGAGGCGAGCCACTACTGCGGCGTGTGCGAGCGCGAGGTGTGGCACGCGCTGCTGGTGCGCGAGCACGAGCGGCGCCACGTGGTGCACTGCCTCGCGTGCGCGCGTCGCGCTTCGCCCGCGCTCGCCGGCTTCCTCTGCCTCGAGGAGCACCACATGGACGAGCTGGCGCAAGTGTACGACGCGTTTACGCTGCACAGGCCCGCGCCGCCGCCACCCGCGCCCGCGCCCCCACCGCTGCCCACGCCCGATTGAGCTGCCGCTGCCGACGTACCTGTATTTATTTTGTGTGAGAGTGTTTGAAGAGGGCCGCTCGCGCTCCGATCGCCGCCGCCGCCGCCGGCTCGCGAACGTCGCCGCGCTCCTTCCCCCCCCCCCCCCCCCCGTTGCAGTATTAGACGCTAGTTAGTTCGCCCGATTTTTGTAATGTGTCTTTGACCAAATTCGAGTGAATAGAGATCATCGCGATCTATTTTTGATACGCGGCATGAGAATTTAGATTAAAGTTGTCTCGTGATGCGAATATTTTTGGTGATAAAATGTAATTTTGTAATACGGTAATCTTTACACAGACGCGTTTACACTCCTCCTCGATCACTTTTGTAATTGTGCGAGATGGTATTTATAAAAAAGTCAATTCTTGGCGACAGGGGCCGATTAAGTAAAGCTCGCGAGGTGGGACGGCGACCTCTCCTCGCGTATGTAGTCCGTTGTAGTCGATTCGCATAGGAACGGAGGTCGGCCCACCGAGATCTCGAAAGTTCAGGTGTTCACCATGATAAATGTGTTATTTTTGTATAGAGGCATATTTATTTATTTTTATCATACTGTGACATTAGTTTCATTTTATAATAGTCTTATAGTGAATAGTAGATGTAAGCGTATTGCACGGAAAGAGGCCTTGCGTTTTAGCAAGGTCTGGCGAATAGTGCTGCAAAGTCCCAAAGAACGTTATATCTGTGTAGGCAAGCTAATGGAAATTGTGCGGTTCACTATACACGTCATGTTTTACATCTCATATCTGTGCCTGTTATCTTAAGATTGGGATTTGACAAAAATGTTTGTTAATAAATTAAAATTGACTGTTTATTTTCTCTTTTGGATGTAAATTAATGTGGTAGGAAATGTTTCGAAGGTTGGTATAAATTAGGAGGTAGGCTAAGCTCAGGATTGGCAGTAAGACGGACTCGCTCTGGACACCACCGTTTGTTGTTTCTCTTGAAGTTTTATGATGTGTTAGTCAGATTTCAATGTTGATTGTATTACTTTCTCAGGTGTCTAGAGCGTTAAGGTTGGAAATGTGGAAGCATTGGTCGGATAATGTATAGCGAATGCCGATAATTAATAAGTAATAATAACATCACTGCCATGTATGACCTTACTGTTTATACTGTAATATTAAATTTTAATAAACAAAAATTAAGTACGTCAGTTTGTATGTTTAATTTTCAACACCTGCCCATCGCATAGAACCTCTGAGAGAAAAATTTCAAATTGACATATTCAAGTCGAGACAACTTATTACATCCTAGCATTAGAATACTTTTAATTCCATTTAGAATATTTTCATCCCATATACCAAACAACAAGTAAATATATCAACAAAGTGACGGGCCAAAGTGATACTTATTCAATTATCTGAATGTTAAATGTATTATTCGATTTTTGAGGTCAGTTATTATAGTTTATTCAATTATTTCAATTAGTCATAATCGCGCATCGCTAGCACAAACTAATAAAATAAACCAAGAGTAGGTATTATTTGTGAAGGTGATACAAGAGAATATCACATAAGCATAATAAAGGTGACTTCGCTAATGGCGATCTTTGCTCCGGGAATATAATTAATGTGTGATTAGCCAGCAATCACTTCATTCTGTCTTAAACTAAAAATTCATGTATGTAATTGACTGCGATTATAAAAATATAATTGAGACCTACGTGCCCTTATCAGAACGTTCCAAATGGCAAAATAAGTTTTATTAACAAATATATAATAGGGGTTAAAGTATGAAATTGCCGTTTTATTGCAATAGGTTCTTTGAATTGACATAGAATCTTCATGGTTTGAGGTTTTCGAATGAAACTTTTTTTAAATGGTTTCTATGATGTTCTTTTTTAAAAAAATGTAAAACATTTGAATATCGACTTTCAATTGTTTTTGTTATTCAATTTAGACAAGAAAGATGGATACTGCGAAAATTCGAGTTATTTTTGAATACGAGTTCCGACGCGGAACTAACGCGGCAGAAACAGCCCGCAATATCAATGCTGCGTTTGGAGAGGGGTCTACTAATGAACGCACCGTGCGATTTTGGTTTAAACGCTTTCGTGATGGAAATTTCGACTTAAAGAACGAGCCACGAGGAAGACCGCCCACACAGGTAAATAACGATGAATTAAGAGAGATAGTGGAAGCCGATCCTAGTCAAAGTACCCAGGAATTAGCGGCATGGTTTAACGTTACCTTACCCACAATATTGACTCACTTGCGTCAAATCAATAAAATAAAAAAATACGAAAAATGGGTGCCTCATGATTTGACTGATCTGCAGAAAGAAACGCGTGTTGAAACTTGTGTTGCCTTGTTGAACCGGTACAGAAATGAAGGAATATTGGATCGAATTGTAACATGTGATGAAAAGTGGATTCTTTATGATAACCGGAAAAGAAAAATGCAATGGCTGACCCCAGGTCAAATGCCACAACAGTGTCCTAAAGCAAAACTTACCAATAAAAAGGTAATGGTAACTGTTTGGTGGTCTCAGCATGGTGTTATTCACTATAGTTTTCTCCGATCTGGTCAAGCAATAACGGCAGATGTCTATTGTGCCGAACTCCGAACCATGTTGACAAAACTAGCAGTAAAACAGCCCCGACTCATGAATCGATCTTCACCATTATTGCTCCACGACAACGCGAGACCTCACACAGCACGAGAAACCATTTTGACCCTTCAGGAACTGCAGTTAGAAACCATTCGTCATCCTCCGTATTCACCAGACCTTGCTCCAACGGACTACCATTTTTTTCGTGATTTGGACAATTATCTACGTGACAAGAAGTTTTCTTCCCAGGAGGCAGTACAAAATGCTTTCACACAGTTTGTGCAGTCTAGATCGTCGGAATTCTATCGCAAAGGCATTAATGACCTTCCCATTAGATGGCAGCAATGTATAGATAATAATGGCAACTATTTTGATTAAATAAATTTGTTAAAAATTTAAAAAATAAACAATATAGATTTTCAGTACAAATCGGCAATTTCATACTTTAACCCCTAATACTTAGCAATGATAACTAAATTTCATCTAAAGCTTTGTTCAAAAGTTTTTATAAAACGGAAGAATCCTTAGTAATAATAAGGTTTATAAATTCTGGACACGTCATACCGATGGATCGACTTCCCTCTACCCCCTCACAGCTAGCATTCGTCTGATAAAGCTAGCGACGATATCCCTTAAAAATTTTTGCTGAATACGTATCTTCCCACTCCGCAGTAATCACATTTTTAAGTTCTTTGATGGTATGTGAAGCCGGCTGCACTGATCTCATTCGTCGCTTCAGAACGAACCAAACATGCTCTATGGGATTGAGGCACGGACTTGGAGCTGGGCAACCTCGAGAACACCGCATCGTCAGACCGATGGGGGCGAGCGTTGTTGTAAATAAACATTGGGGTATCGCGAAGAGCCGCTAATATTGGTTTTGCATATGAAATTAGAACTTACGTATTTATATCAACTTCTATTAAAAAACAAAAATTATACTATTTCACGAATTTATTTCTGCCAAGAATATAACAGAGTCCCCACTCTAAGTTGTGCATTATTCAATACGCGCCTCTGCAAAGAATTCTCGTCGCACAGGCACTCATCGGTCTTTATCATACAGAGATATCCTATCTTCCACGGAGAACAATACCTACTCTATTCCAGTCTTCTCGAGATCATGACACACAATTTCTAGCGTAGCTAAGACGTAACTCGGTGCTTACAGAGTAATTACGTATGTTGGCAGCAAGGAGTCTCTTAGTAACCGTCCATAGACCAATTTGCACATTTTTTACTATTTCGAGATTCTTGAGGTCCACATAAGATGTTCAAATTTTAAACGCTTGATTTATCAGAAAACAGCGTTTTGTATTCTATCCAACACTTTTTCTGCTTCATATTAACGACCTGCTTATGTATTTTGGGGTACGCAGATAAGAGCACGGTTGAACACGAACACACGAACCAGTGCTGAACAGATCCAGCGTCATAGGGAGGTGTGAAGTCGCATGAACCTATCTCTTCAGGAAGTCTTCTTATGAGAGGATACGAATCTGGTGATGTTCAATCTATCAAAAACCCAGGCGTGCCTTTTCTCCGCTAAAAGGAAGCCTTTCGACTTGACTCCTACTTTTCGAGGTGTATCCTTGCCGATCACTGACCATCTTGAGCTTCTCAGCATCTCATTGTCAGCAACTCTGAATTTTGGCTCTTTTAATTGAGAGTAAGGCGCAACTAGCTTCAAATAACTTGACATTCTGGCGAAGGTGAGAAGGTACTCCACGCCGCCGGTATAAGGTGAAGGTACTCACACTTATAGTTGCTCAATCTTTACCAAGCGCTAGTTTGATCGTGTATGGAGTACTGTTCCAATCTTTGGGTCAGTTTCGCCCAATACTCGCTCAAGACGCTTGTCCATTGAGAGGTGGGCGAAGAAGCTCATCGGTAATAACGATATTTTTTATAATAAGCTCAAAAGCCTTGAGCATAGACGGAATGTACCGTTTTTTATAGGATACATTTCAGAGTGTACAGCAGAATTGCACAGCCTTGTTCCGCCGTCCCCATTTTATCATCGGACAACCAGACTGCGACTCGCACTTTAGCGTTTTGGTTCCAATTTTGTATCCGTACTGTTAAAGAGTGGAACTCTTAGCCTGACTCTATTTCCTGATAAATACAATTTAGGGGTCTTCAAGTCACGAGTGAATAGGTATCTTCTAGGCAGGTGCGTCACATCTTGGATCGCATCGTCGCTTACCATCGACCTGTGTTTCTACATGGTTTTCTTTAAAGCACATTGACACGACTTAACAACGTAATACCTACTGTTGCTGACTTTTATCACTTTACCTAGCCATTTTAGAGACCGCTAAACTGCAATTAGAATATATACTTTAAAATGTCAAGGAAATGAGATAATTTGCTAAATGTTATTTAGAGTCGATATAAATTTTCGAAAATACATGCCACTAAATGTTAACTACATTTAGTGGCATGTATTTTCAAAACAAGACCTTGAGCAAAAAATTTAATTTGGAACGTACTAGGGTTTTTGCAGAATAGTGTCAATACCGATATTTTTTTATAAATGACTGCTGTTTTGTGCCTATTCGTTATTAAATTTTGCAGCTTATCGCCCGATTTTCTGTGGTCACACTCATGCACCATTATACTGACGATCAAATATCGGTCAGTTCACATTTAGGGTTGGTAAATAATACTCTTCAAGCATTTTTAAATAGCATTTTATTTAGTCGAGTTGGGGCTCGATGCTACTTTTGACAATATAGTGCATTACAAATAGAGCATGCATCATTCGCAATCTTTCTTACAATATATGAATACAAACAAATAAAGGAAGAAATGATTTCGGCGAAATTACTTATAACCTAGTTGCTGTACAATTTCTGACGCCTCAACAGAAAAAAAAGATTTTTTTTATTTCTTCAGTCAAAAATTTATTTCCTTCGTCAAAATTTAATACATTTCATTACTTCACATAAATAATAAAATTCAATAGATTATTTTGAGATTAAAGCACTGATAATGACACAAAGTAATGAATAAGAATAAAAGTCTTGAAATAAGGTATACTGTACAGTAAATTACTTAAAACAAATTGATTAACATAATTTTTAAGTAAGCAATTATAGCACCTATTATTTTACCTTATAAAATTATATATAATTCCTTCAAAGAAACTTATTCTACTGGGATTTACATAATTATTTAAAATAAAATGTGTTTTGGAATGCAAATTAATTTATGCAAGTATTGTTTTTAACCGACTCTAAAAGGCGTCCTTAATTCGTCACATATGTTTTTAGTTTATGCTAACTGAATATTAAAAAATAAATCAAATGCAAAATTTTATTTAATATGAAATATAGTTAGCAATTATTGAATGTGTCTTGAAAAGAAACGTATGGTTACGGGTTTGCTCAATAAATTATCATAAGACAATTCCAAGCAATAGCATAGAGCGCAATATAAATCTTTAATATATTCAACGGACCATGTAGAGGAATACATAGCAAAATAGTATTTTGTTTTCTCGTATGGCATTATTATTGCATCGTACATATCAATACATTTCATAATTAATTATATATAACCTTAACGAGACTATCCCACAATTATATAAATCACAATTCTTCAAGTCCTTAATGGCTTTGGTAAACAATTTAAACTTTTATAAACACTTTATAGACAATCCAAAAATAGAAGTATGGAATATAATAAATGCATACGAATAACCATGTAACGGTGATTTAATAAGAATCAACGTCATATCATAGACAATAATTATTTGTGCAACACTGTTATAAATGCATAACTAACATATTTACCTTAGAATAAAACAAAGTAACAGACATTTCTGTGAGATTCTCGACATGTGAACATAAAGGCCTATGCACACTGCGCTTTTTGAAAGCGAGTCGGCAGCGCCTCTCTTTTTTATTTCACAGAGCAATTATTTGTATGTCTAATGCGTTTGTGTCGATACAAAAGACCTTTATTATGACGTCTTTACCGATTCAAGCGCGCGATTGATTTTATGCAGGTATTCAAAGTAAGAACTTTGTACACTTACATAAATTCATAGTCAAGCTGCGTTAGACTCGCGTGAGTATCGTGTTTGTATCGAAACAAGCGCGCGTCAACGGCGCTTTTAAAAACGTGGTGTGCGAAGGCCCTTAGATGTGTTGGTTTTATTCATACCTTTATGGCTACAACTCGCACCAAATCTTATAGGCGTGATATCGACAGTAGATGTGACAGTAAATAAAAGCACTTTAACCGGAATTACGATTTCTTGTTTTTAAATTTAATCCTGACGATTCGATTCATTTACAGGAGCAGGTTCACAGTCCCCTGTGAACTTGCTCTCCCGATGACAGGGTTTTATATAAACATGTGACAAAATTTCCTCAGTTGTTATTGAACTCTATGTTCAGTTTTAAAATTTTCAGTTTTAAGCTGAAAATCAAATGTAGTAACCTGACAGTTTTGTAGTTTGATGTGTTGTTGACAGTACTACTAATAGAGAATGATTTTGATACAGGCAAAAAGCAAATAATACACTGACGAGGCAATATATACAGAATCTCTAATAGTAGTTTATTTTAAAAGGCTGTGTGTAAATTTTAATAAATTTTTATATATGCAACCGCTGCTATCGCGTTTGAGTTTTAAATTCAGAACTTATATCTTTCCTGTTAAGGTCTATTATATGACATTTACTATAATTCTTTATTCACATCCATCCGCGGACGTGTCTTGACGTTTCACTCCGCCACTCCCTTACGTTTGCACTACTTCGACGGGGTAATCTAGTTTGGTACGAGTTAAAGAGAGGTCTACTACTAACACTGATCATGTATAACCTGGATACGCTACTATATACATAGACTGACAATTAAATGAGATACAGGCGATAATAAATTAAACTGGTTAAGTATTTGAGAACCACCAATCCAAAGTAACGTCGGTCAGTGACTAATTAAGTTTAATTTCCTTTTTAGTAATATATGGATCTACACTTAAGTTACTACAATAAATAGTAAGTATATCAGTGCGATTAAACTTTAACACTATATAAATAAAGTTATTCTCTCTGAACCATTAAATATACATATGTTGATAGTATCAATAATCTGCTAAGATTAATTAATTTGGCATTTATTATGAGTCAATTTATAAGAAATAATTAAGTTTATACAATTTCAATAATATGGGGATTAAGTTTAAATCGTGGATATTTGATAAGTGCATTATACGTCATATTCTTTATTAGGACATACAAGAGATATCGGGACCACTTAAGTTTTAAAGTATATTCAAAACGTTGGGAAGTATTTTTTAAGGTACGGATTTTTTTCTAATATACTAGGCCATTATTCCTTTAGCAAATATAGCTAGTCAACTTCGTTATTTTCCGTTTTTTTTTAATGTCAGTCAACCTTCCACATACTGTCAAATTTCCTCAATTGATTTTTACTGTGTTTAAGCTATAATTCAAATGGAGAAATTTGACAGTTGGTATCTAAATATAAACTAGAAAAAAATCTACAAGTCTCAAGAGTCATGCCTGACCTCTGAGACAAGTTGTTTTTTTTCTAATAAGACTTTCTTTCGATATAAAAGTCTAAATTTAAAAGTTAAATAAAAAAAAATAGTTTTGTACAGGTTGATGTGCTGTTGACTGTACTTCCGCATTTTATCGATCAACATACTATGTGAGTTGTTGCGACAGGTTGCACTCTAGTTAACTTAGTACAGTATATTATACAATATATATACATTGGCGCATTTTCGACCAATTATGTCTATAATATAATTATTACATATCACTTCTGTCTGTAGAGATTACAGAATCAAGACTATTAATCGGTAAGGAATAATAATCATTTTATAGGTTACAACCTAAACTTACCAATTTTAAGTAATACTACACAACGGAAAACAGCAAAATAAAACAATCTGATTGGATTAGAACTGTGATCAGCAATTAAAAACGCAAAATTGTGGACCAGTTTTGTTTGGCCGATTAATCATTCAATGAAAATAAAGAAACAGTCATGATAGTAACAAGTGCGTGCTTGGGGTGATCTAGAGCGTCATACCCACGAACTGCTCTAGCACAGGCCTGCGGTCTCGACTAGTCCCAGTCGCGATCCCGCCTGGTCCCGGGCGCGGTCCCACCTAGTCCCGGGCACGGTCCCGCCTGGTGCCGGGCGCGGTCCTACTCGGTCCCGGGCGAGGTCCCGCTTGCTCCCGGGAGCGGTCTCGCCTGGTCTCAGGCGTGGCCCCGCCAGGTACCGGACGCGATCCCGCCTGGTCCCGTGCGGAGACCCGCCTGGTCCCGGACGTAGTCCTCGCTGGTCCCGGGCGAGGTCCCGTCTGATCCCGGGCGCGATCCCGCCTGGTGGTGGGGGTGGCTCAGGAACCCGGCCGTGGCACGGGCTTAAGCAGCAGCAGGTCGGAGTCAGCCGACACGATAGGGAGCTCGTTCGTGCAATGGTACTTGATCAGGTGCGGTACGCTTTCGAATACACTGTCTTTTGTTCGCACCTAAATGATATATTTGATGAGTAATGCTTGAAATTATGTAAACAGTAAGTAACAATATAAACATAGTAAATTGGATTTGAATTATAATCTTAAGTCAAAAAGGTGCTTAAATGAAACCCCCTAAAATTTTGCCTTAATCTTCCTTATTGGCAGTTGAGTTGGGGATGGCAGCAACACACAAATAATATTATATAATGCCCATTTTTAAGTCTATGGGAGATATATGGTGGTTACCTCCAGTGTCATTAGTCGCTTTTCACAACACTCTTTCAATTGTTGGTGCTATTTCACTGTTCCGGAATAATATTGTTACGTGCTGTGGTATGGAATGTAATTAATTTAAACCGATATTTATTCACTTAATTGGATAAAAGTTGTTCCCAAACGAGTACGCTAACTTATTCAGTCGTCCAAGAAACTTGTAATGGTTTTAGAATTTGTAAACCATCTAAAACACGTATGTAAATTTAAATAATTTCTTTACGATTCAATCGTTGTTTTAAATTGTAACTATGAATTTATGTGGTTGCGCTCAGCTGCCTAGCTGAGAAAATTCCAGGGTTGTCGCGGCTAGTCCACATACATATACTACTTTATACTTTTTCGTATGAGTTTCGAAATTTGTATATAATTGGATGGAATTATGTCAATAATATAAAGTTGCTGCAGCGGTTGCGTTATCTTCCAATCAATATTATAGTGTCTAAAACTCACCACGCCGTTAGGGTCGACCAGCAAGAGGTGCTTGTGTGAACCACGACGCGCTCCTGTGAGGACGAACTGTCCCGGGCACGCAGAGCTCTCTCGCACCAGGAACTCACCGTCTTCCACTACCAACTGGGGCGATAAACTCCATATTTACTAAGATTATACTCAAAAATTCTGTTTGACCTTAATCAGAGTTGACTTATTGGATCTTGGATCATATTACCAAAATGGGTTGAAAAAATTCACATCAAGATTTCATAAAGTTATGAAAATTAAAAAAGTGAAGTTTAATACTTTAGCGAAGAATATTGAATAAATTCGTTTTTTTATGTTATCCAGATTACCTTTTATCGCCAAAAATATGTAGTGTGCAATCAAATTAGCAACCTTACTGCCCAAGTTATTTTCAAGCAAAATTGAACAAGAAAATAATAAAATGTTCACCTGAAATGTTTAAATTAGCAAACGGTTAAGCGAAATTACATCATATTACTAAAGTGCTTAAGTAATACCTTTTCAGCAGTGGTTCTAGAGATAGGCCCGTGAAACCAGGGCTCACGGGCGAGCAACGCCGCTTGGCTCTTGGCTGACAGTGGCTCGCCGTCCGCCGGCGGCGACGATGCGGACGATGATGACGCCGCTGAAGATGTCACTGGCGTCGCCGTGAACGGCTCTGTTAAAGTAGATCGTAATGAAAAACAGTTAAGGCCGAAGCTCAATTGTTACATAATTTAACCAAATTTTGTAAATATAAACTAGCTGACCCGGTCACGCGTTGCTGTGTAGTGAATTAAAATAAAACTTTCCTATGTCCTTAGTCGGAACAAATCCAAAAGCAAAATGGAAAAAAAAAACAACAAAATCGGTTGAGTAGCTTCGGAGTTCATCGCGGTCAGGCACTGTGTCAGGGAACAACTGTTAACACTTTTTTCTAAATTATGTGCTTATACTTTGTTTTATTGGTTCAGATGAAGTTTGAACAATATCCCATTTTTTTACTTAATGGTTTTAAAAGGTGAAAAGCTTATAACATTAAAATTTATAATATACTAATGATTTAATTTTCAAATTAATGATTAAATGTAATAAGATTAACGATTGGCGTGCATACAGTTATTAAACTGTTTGTTTTGGTTGAAAGAGTCTCCAACAAACAGCTGAAATAAAAACGATACAAATTCTTTTTATATAACATAAAATATTAGAAAACATGAATTTGCTTGATTTTGACAAACATTTAGGTAATTATTGAGAAACTTTTCAAAGAATATGATGCAAACCAGTAACTTCAAAGAAAAAAATCGCAATTGCGAGCAAAGTTCGTTAAGTAATTATTATTGGCTTCTCTTCAATGGAAAGAACTTTTTAACAATTATATAAAACGTTTAGGGGACCGTAACTTGTTTTTGCCTTTTGAAACAAAAGTTTGAGTTTTGTAAATGCAAATATCAATAACTTAATAATGAAGGCTGAAACAATCTTTAAATTAATTGTTTAGCAATGAAAAGGTCAAGGTGAGGTACCTATATTTCAAGTTTGTAAATCTTGCAAAGCGGTTGCAAAATGGTTTACCAAAATGGTATGAAACAAATTTGAACAAAGGAGGAGGGTCAATAAGGCGGGTTTTCGGCCCCGTTCATTTTTGACCTTAAAATTCAAAAAAAAAATTATTTATCTACTGTATGGATTAACAAACCGATTCCACCCCAAACGGATCCACTCCAACCACCCTCCCCCCTCCCACCCCTCCAAGAAGCAGAGTAATCATATATGACTTAATACATAAAAAAAATATTTTTTTAGCTGAAAACCTTACACCGGTATTGTATTCTAAAAACGTGAGGGGCGCATATGGTTGATTTTATTTGCGGCGCTACTTAGAGTACCGAGTTTTGAAAGGTATATATTATTTTAGAGATGGAAAAATATTTTTTTATGTATTAAGTCATACAGTATTATTTTGCATCTTGGGGGATGGGAGGGGGAGGGGGGTTAGGGGGGAGGTGGTTCCGTTTGGGGTGGAATCGATTTGTTAGTCCATATAGTAGATTTTTTTTTTCAATTTTAAGTCAATAATGGAAGGGACCGAAAACCCGCTTTATTGACCCTCCTGCTTTATTAAACAATTATTAATAAGACAGCGATACATTCAATGTTCAATCTGACTGGTCAGGGAGTATTCTAAATTATTCATCCAGATCTGGAAAGTGGCAATGTATACTATTATATATTAATTTTTCAATTTTATAATTTGCTAGTGATATGTACTTGTAAATTGTTTGGAGTATGGTATTTACTATACCAAGTTGTATCTGTGTCTAGGTAATATTGTGTTCAAATGTTGCTAAATCTAAATAAATCTAATGAATACGTATTTTAATACTCTAGGATACAACAGGATAAAATATTAAATTTTACTTTTTTAACAAGAATATTTTACTGTTGTTTCCAAAATGAATAAATATAATTATGTATACGGCAAAAGATGTTTAGACGATTCCAGAAACAATAGCAAAGGCTTAGATATTTACTATTCGGCGCCGTTTGGCAGCAACTTTAATTCTTTTGTTAATGCTGTTCTTGGCTGCTCAAACTGCTTGGCTGGCAAGAGTTAGTTATATATAGCGCCAGGTGACAGGATTTGTTTATATTTTAATAACTGAAATTGAATATCGTGGCTAAGCAATGGGCTTTAAATATTCAAAAACCAAGTCGCTTGTCTTTTTGATTGAATGACTGAAAGGCCGTTATAAATCCAGCTGGACAACAATCATAATAAGGTATGTATATGTATAAAGCAAGTAATTTTTATACAAAATGTATAAAAATTACTTGCTTTTTTATTTCTAACAAAATAATACCTGACGGTATTTCATGATATCTGTATTGTGTTAATGATAATAAATCAAGAAAGTGGGTAGTTACAATAAAAAGCTCAACTCGTCATTAGGGTATCTATAGTCATTAGTTATTTTTTATCATTGGTTTATTTTACAGTAATTGTTTTAAGTTAATGACTTGTTTGTGTAAAGTACCTCGACAGGTACTTGTTTTAATTCTTTTTACAAAATTGATAAGTATATGTTAATTATGGAATGAAAAAGATACATGTGTATTGATTGATTATTTTGAACCAAAATTGTTTTTTTTTAATGTATTCGAAGAAATTCAGATTTCAAACCTTTTATTCAAATTTTAATATAACTATGTGAAAAACTTACACACGCGAGCAAAAGTATGGAATCACTTACTGAAAATAGCTTTTGCGCGATCTTCAGTACTAAATAATTTGTTAATAATAATAAAAATGGCACCATTTTAAAGGTTTAACTGATAACTTTAAATTTACACCAAACTCATTAAAATTGCGCCAGTATTTAAGAAGCTATCCCAGATTATGTGAAGAAATAAGGAAAAGGACAATAATAAAACCACGTGTTATCGGATTATACAGCCTTCCTATGCTGTGGCACTTACTAGGTGGTGTTTAGTCAGTACGAGTCTAACATAACTCTCGGGCCGGCCCGAAGTATCCATGTAGGATTGACCACCCCCGAGTCTGGAGGAGAAACAAAAAACATTTTGTTTATCAGTCGGCTTTCACACGTAGACCCGTACACATCTCCGCTAATTTTGATCCTTGACCTTGGACGAAAATGAAAACTACACCTAATGAAGCAGCACAAATCGTCACCCTATTGCGAGAAGGGCTCAGTCATAGGGCTGTCGCACATCAGCTCCACATAAGCCAGTCCTGTGTTTCGAAAGTTTATAAACGCTTTCGGGATGGTGGCTTTGTCCCGAGACCAAGATCTGGTCGGCACGGTGCACATCGGAGATGGATGACCATTTTATCGTCAACCCTGTCTTCGAAATCGTCATTTGACGGAGCTCAGAAATGTTATTGGGGTAGCTGCCAGCGAGTGGACAGTTCGTTCGAAGCAAGCGAACCTGACTCCAAAAAGGCCTGCCACAGGCCCGAAACTCACGGCAGATCACCGTTCAGCACGCCTTCATTTTTATCGCACCGATCTTGGTTGGGAAGTCGAGCGATGGAGGTGAGTCCTGTTCTCCGACAAGTGCAGAATTGCGCAGCAAAGAACAACGGCAGCGACCGAAGAGGTCGGGTCTATAGACGGCTTGGGGAGCGATTTGCGCAGTGCTGTTTCGCCGAGAAATGCTGGCTTATGGGGGCGGTTCTTGTATGATGTGGGCCGGTATTTCTTTTGATGGTAAACTTTAGTGCCTGGCGGGGGACGAGTAGCCGGTCTATTTTCAGACCGCTACATTTACAATATTCTGCTGGAACATGTCGTTCCCTATACGGGGAATATCGGTGATGACTTCCTCCTTATGCACGATAACACTCGTTGTCAAACTTCCAGTGCCACAACTGAATACCTCAAAGAAGTCGGTATCACCACATTGGATTGGCCTGGCCAGCGCTGAGCCCAGACTTGAATCCCATTGAGCACGTGTGGGATGAACTGAAGAGGATGGTTCGTTTCAGAAAACCTGTTCTATCAAGTGTTCTATCATATGTAACATAAAACAAAGAAACTTATGATTTAATGATAAAATTTTACTTTAAGAATTGCATAGCGAAGCACATCATATTCATATTAAAAGCTAAATGTCATTTGCTGCGGCTGCTAAGTAAATTAGTTGGGATTTAAAGCGGCTATAAAAAACACGCTAACCGTAAATATTATAAAAACAAATTTTGACACACATATATTTTTTTAAATATTTTTCTTAAGGTTTAAAAATATTGATTTTTAAAAAGACAATAACTCCACTAACTTTAGAACTTGGCTACAAGATTAAAATTTAAAACAGTTCGTAGTGGCAAATGCACGACAATTTAGTTAGTATAACAATCACTAACATCACAGTCTTAAAACCACCAACTTAAAAATGTAATAACGCTTTGTTCTCATAAAATTAATTATAGACAGATTTAAAAAGTCAAAATCTCTCATAGTTTAATAATGTTCATAAATACGCCTCAAATGGTATTCCAGCCCATATCATTTCTTAAATACTTTCTAATTTTGTCAGTGTCTTAAATGGTGCTAATGAAATACGTTTAAAATTTTTCACATATACACAGAAATATGAGACTAATGTAATATACTATTTTTAATATATTTGTTGTGTTGCTTGCAATAAAAAGTTGTCAAATGCCAAAATATAAAAATTATAGAGTTTTTTCGCGTGTGGTGTTTAAATAGATTGCTGTGATTGACGTAGTTTATAAGTATGACGCACTTTAACAAATCAAAAATAAGTAATAAGTACAGTAGAAGGAATTCACCAGGTTAGGTAAGAGCATCAATTTAGTATCTGAGATATTTTAGACCGGTGTTTAGACCTGGAAATCACAAATACGTGTGAATTCCACCTAATGACATATTTTTTCAATTCAATCATTTATTGTTCCCATGGTTTATTGTTTGCCTAAACTGTTTGTCTATCTATAGTTAGTTACAGTATAAGCTTACGCATGTCAAAGATGTCTGTGTGGTGATTCGGCAGAAGAGCAGTGGGGGGTGTACGCGGCGGCGGCGTTTGATTCACGTAATGCCGGATGCTTTCTTCACACCTATAGACAGAATGCATAAATTAATTAATCTTACCTTAATTACTGTTATATGTGTACTAAATGAAGAATTTAAAAATAACTAAATAGCTTAGAAATAACAAGAAGGGTACCTTCCTCGTTATTCCTAAGCCCATAACTAATGCTAGTCAATGTAGAATTAATTTTAATATCTAAAGCAATTTTATTAGAAAAAGTTCAAATTTCCTCAGGTGTCTTAAGCTGAACCGCATAGTGCCATTTCTTCGTGCTCTAAGTAACTAGCAACAAACTTCGACTATAATATGGTCTTAAACTGTGATCTTTATCAGCTTGCAAAGCGATGGACACCCCCAAAATGGGGCCTGACTTTCGTTCAGCAGTGGACATCTTTCGGCTGAGGTGTGAGTGATCAGACGGGACTCGAAACCGTAACCCTCGCTATCTGGGCGATTGTTCTTCCTTGACGCAAAACGAATTGAAAGAGCAATCGCTCTGAGAGTTTGAGACTAAGGGTTTGTTTTCAATGTACCTAGTGTGTTGAATTGGTCCTATCATTATACCATAACATCTCCTATAGCTACCTTCAACCACACATTCACAAATCAAAACTATCTGGTATTTTCAGTTCTTCATTCCAGCAGGAAATTAACTCTTGCGTGGATGTGATACTAGCATAAAATTCTTGTCAAAGCCATTTTAGAACTATTTGTGTAACCACAGATCAGTAAAAAAGAGTAGACGTCGCAAGAAGCGATCTTTTCAAGGAAACCAGCGTAACCTTACTCACACATCTAGAAGTCGCGATAATATTCCGATTGGTTAGTAAAACTGAAAAGTGAGAGCATATCTCACAAAATGAATTATATCCTTTAAATCACCTTTTCAACATTTACAACCTTGTTTGTATAATTAACTTTTACAAATTAAGAAATAAAAATAATTAAATTAAAATGCCCACACATGAAATTAGTTGCAAACAATATGCTATATCGGTTGCAATGTATATCTGTTAAATATACTACTTAGCGATACCTATTCTTTACACGCAATCAGGTGCATTACTAATTGAGTAGCGGCAATGACAAATAGCATGCTTTCAGTAATTTGTAGATGTTTTAGAAACTTCTAGAAAATCATAACTGCACATTGAAATTTATACTTTAACATCTTAAATAATAAGGTCGTATTATTTTTATTTTTTTCATTTCCAAGATCTCAATATAATAAATTTACAATTTTAATGAAATTGAAAATCCCACGTTTTTCAGTGACCAAAAAAAATAAAATAACCCGGCGGGGCCAAGAGAGGGGCCACTCAAAACGTGGGGGCGCATGTTACTTATGGAGATGTAATGAGATGTATGATATGCATAGATGTTGAGAGTATTTATAAGGATGCGCGTGGGATTTTTAGATTTTTAAATCTAGTATTATTATTTTATTCTTTTTAATTATTAACTCAACGAAGTAACCATGTGTTACGCAACAATCGGATAACCAGTGATGTGACTTATCTTAGATAAAAGTATCTGAAATACAGATACAAGATACAAAATACGTATTTGCATCTTGTATTTGAAATACTTTCTAAATATTTTATTTTGTATCTTCTATTAAGATACATTTTCCTGGTATCTTAGAATTTTGAAGATACTTTGTTCCCTAAGATACTTTTACTAAAATGAACTTCGCAGGTTTTCTCTCCGAACGCAACTGAACGCAATGCGTCGTTTCTTTAGTCGACATTTGACTTTTTGGCGGGAGCGCGAAGCGTCACTTTAATGGTTTTGGTTTTCTTGTTAAATTTTGTGTTAAGGTTGATATTAGTGTGTAATAATGGCGTGTTATTAACCACTGAGTGTTTCTTAATATGCATGAGTGTTGGCAAGTGAAACAAAACAGGTTGAAAGGTTCGCGCTTTCTCAAGAAGGCCACGAGGAGGTTTCAGTAAAACCCCACTTCTTTACTGAAACCTCGGAAATTACTCAAGAACATAGAAGAAAGATTATACTTACTAGACACTGGCTAAATGCACAAATTGTGCAAGTCATAAATAAAGAAAATAGTCGATATTGTCGGGAACTTAATGACAGATGGCGATACTATCTTTCTACAAATGTCATCGGCTAAGATGTCCCACCCACCGTCACTCCTGTCGGTCCTGTCTGACCTCGGTCTTCGTATCTTGGCTATGCTGTACCTGGTAACTCATTCTGGAGGGTAGCGGGATCCGAAGCACGGTTATAGCCGCTGGCCGACCGCAGTTATTAGGAGGCCCTACTAGCGCGCTAGCCACGCGTGAAAGGCTGCCCCGCCAACTCGCGACAAATCCCGAAATGCTCTATCGTGCCAGTTGGCGACTGGATGGGAGGATCCGATGGCCATTTCGGGGGGGTTCGGGCGTCCCCGCAGTCTCCAGGTGAGTTCCCTTTTTTGTTCAGCTTAGGAAGAATTTTAAACAACGGCTGCACTTCCTCCCATTTAAAGTTCACCTAGCGAACATTAGAGGACTGCCCTCAAATCTCCATACGCTCCATCACCATCTGGAGACCGAGAAGCCGCACCTATTCTTCTTGACGGACGTCCCAAAATCCTGGAAGCTTGCCAATGTGCAACCAGTACCCAAAAAGGGTAGTCGTGCCGACCCATGCAATTACCGACTGATCATACTCTGTAAGGTTATGGAAAAAGTGCTGAACAGCAAGTTGCTCTCATACCTAGAAGACAACGATCTCCTCAGTGACCGTGACAATATGGCTTTCACCAAGGACGCTCAACTGGGGATTTTCTAGTTTATGTGACAGATTTCTGGGGCGAGGCCCTCGAGATGCACGGCGAAGCACTTGCCGTGTCACTTGATATCATGAAGGCTTTTGACAGGGTCTAGCACGCAAGTCTGTTGCGCAAGCTTACTTCGTACGGTATCCCCGCTGACTTTTGTAGTTGGATAGCCGATTTCATGACTGAACGATCGATCAGCGTAGTTGGCTGCTCCTCTGATTCAGTGGCTATTGATGCCAGAGTTCCTCAGGGGTCTGTTCTTTCTGCGACGCTTTTCCTGCTACACATCAATGACCTGTTAATGCCAGGAATTGTTGGGTATGCAGACGACAGTAATGATGTTGAGAGTTACCTGTCTAGCGCAAAAGCCAGCAGTGACGACGTGATATTCATGAGAAACGCCATGGTTTAGCGAATAAACCAGAGGTTAAACTACGTTTCCTAGTGACAGGCGACAGTAACCTCGTTAATTTCAACCCCTCTAAAACACAAGCGTGTCTTTTCACGGCAAAAAGGAATTCCTTCCACCTAACTCCTACTTTCCGAGGTACATCTGTACCTGTGACCTGAATGTAGCCTCAGTGTCCCATCTCATGTTTAAACTGAAATGGGTACCAAAAGCGCGCAAGGAATATGTAAAAGAACTTGTCCTGTTTGAAACAAGAAAGATCAATCGATCTGAAAAACAAAAATCGGAGGTTTTAAACAACATTGAAGGTGATATAAAAAAAAACAAAAGATGACTCTTATTATATGTTTCTAGAGGACTCCGATTCCTCTATTGCTAGTGGCGAAAACACAAGTAGTACCAGTGATTTTGAGACACTCCAGTACCTCAACAATAAAGATGCTTATTCTACAATTAAAAAAATATTTCTAAAATATAACACCTGTTTGCCCAGCTCTGCCCCTATGGAGCGACTCTGTATGAGGAATTAGTTTTACTCAAATGTCAACTAAAACATAAAAAGTCTCAATTTTTATACCTTCATATTTTGTCTTGTCACATTTTCCTGATCCTTGTTATCAACGCGATCTATTCGAAAATTGTTTTCTCGAACTAATAAACTTAAATTCAATTAAATACTGTTTTCTTACAAAAGTATTTTATCTTTAAAAAGTAGTTGAAAGATAGGTATTTTGTATCTAGTATTTCAGATACCTTTTCAGAAAACTATTTGTATCTGGTATCTGAAATACTTTTTTTTAAAGTATCTTGCATCTAGTATTTCAGATACTTTGTATAGGGTATCTTATACATCACTGCGGATAACACATACAAAAGTGAAAGTTGCCTAAAGTTGACCTGAAAGTGCACCTAGAAAGTTGAAAGTTGTTTAAGCGTGCATTGTCATCAGGTTCTGAGCTACCCTGAAAGTTTCAACTCGCTAGGTGATCGGGAAGTGCCTCAAAATTGAGATACAAGATTCCAACCGGACACACAAGACGACAGACAAGCAAACAGACAAGAAAGCGACCTAAGAAAAACGTGGGAAAAAGCAGAAAATATGAATAACCGATGGAACGTTATGCCTCATTTGGATAAAAAGCCCTTAAACTATCATAAGACACACCCCAAAACTGCATAAAATGGCATTTTTCTATGTTTTTGCTATATTGTTTCGCGTAGAGGTTGCGATCCCGACTGAGTAAGCAGAAGGTCTTAGTTTACGTAGTTACGCATACTCGAGTTTACATAGGTACCGCCCACTTACGACTTTTACTTTTTTTTACTGTTCTGTGTGTGTTACCATTAGCAGTTCTTTTTCACAATATACTTTTAAAGTATTTCTACTTTGGGGTCAGCTATGCTGGATTATTTGTTGGTAAATAATAGTATCTAGCTATAAATATTAATTCTCTTTGCTGTAAATTATATTACAGTCCAGACTCCAGAATGTTATTAATGTGTTTTAAGTATCTAATTTAAAATATGCAACGTTTAAATTTGTGCATATGAACTTGGCTGACTTAAACTAGCTTGGCTGATTAGTTTTTGCCTACTATTTATAAAATATCACTAGTAATATATTGACCATAATCTCGTTTCATCAACACGCTACTCGGTGGGCGTAGTCGTTTACTGTATTGCCGTTTACAATGTTCTTCAATTCAAATTCAAATTCGAATCGTTTATTGCATTCCATAAGTACAATAGGATGTTACATAATAATGACCTTTAGGGGCATAACAATGTAGTAATGGAGGGGACGTTTACAATATTTGTTGCTATAATTGGTATAAAAAAAAAACTACCCAAATAAATAAAATTAAATTATAAATTAAATAAAATCAAAGCTTAAATTAAAAAATCCAGTTCTAGATTTTATCAAATGAAATTTTAAATTAAATTCTTAATAAAATAATGTAAAATTAACATTAATTAACATAAAGAGCATAATAAATTAACATATAATAATTCAGAGAACACAAATTAATTAACATTTTGATAAAAATTTAACTTAAATCAACAAAAACTCTCAATTAAATATGTATATGTGTATGTGATCGTTTTATTCTAAACACCTAAATATTCTCCAATTGTTTAGTAAGATTTTTCGACAAGAAATTGCTTAAGATTGTCATGAAATTCCTTATCTTTAACATTATCTTTAATAAATACTGGAAGCTTATTGTATAATTTTACAGCCATAGCCTGTGTGCTCGAGGAATGTAAATTCAATCGTGATGTAGGTAATACTAATTTGTTTTTATTTCGTAGTTTATAGTTAATTGTACAATCTTCATTCTTTTTAAAATAAATCAGATATTTTCTTACAAACTTGCAAATTTCTAATATGTAGATACTTGGAAGTGTGAGTATTCCATGTTTTTTGAAGTAAGGTTTACAAGAGTCTGTATTATCTATGTTAGTTAAGATTCTAACTAACTTTTTTTGTAAAGTAAATAAACTAGGAGCGTCGGTGCTATTGCCTCATAAAATGATCCCATAGCTTAACCAAGCTTAAGCGTATGCATAATATGTTGCTAACGCTGTTTGGAAGTTAGTTGTCTTTTTTATTTCATAGAAAGCATAAGTGAATTTTGATAATTTAGTTTTAACTTTTTTAATATGTGTTTTCCAGTTCATATTTGAGTCTATTTCTATTCCTAGTAAAGAGAATTCTTGGACATTTTTTAGCTTAGTATGGTTTATAACAAAATTTATATTTAGTGATTGTTTTTGGTAAGGTTGAAATGTCATCACTTTAGTTTTGGGAAAATTAATTTCAAGATTGTGTTCTTCATGATGACATAAACTTATGATTACTTTAAAGCATCTTTATAATCATCACTATTTGCTTATCGTTCTTGACATAACACTTCTAAACAGTTTATCTTTGGTACAAAATATGCTGATTAACACTTATATTATCCTAGATTTTTTATTAACTGCCTATTTAATTTCATGGCACCATATCTCCATATTAATGATAAGCAAATTAAATATTAATAGTTAATTGGAGGTTTTGGCGCTTAAAACTATAATGTAGTATTTGTTTTTTACCAAATATATTTATTGACACTTAAAAAACAAAACGAACTGCTTGTATATTTAGGTATACAGATCGGAGCCATTAAAACGCCCAAATTCTTCGAGATAGTATATTTTACAAAAATTGCTGTTAACAGCGCGAAGGTCGGTAGCGGAATGAACGACAGCCGGTTTAACACGAAATATGCAAAACACTTATGCAACCTCCACAGTTCATGTTACATGACGAAAGAATTGCGGCAACAGCCCATGCAGGCGTTACGCGCCGAAACATCCTCCCGGCCGTTGAAAGATCACTTTCAACTATGAAGATCTTCAGTCGTAGGTAGTGGACAGAGACGAGTCAAGGGCCGCCGCACGCAGCCACGGGTCGTGTTGACATCTGCCACTCTCGAGATGCCGTCAGGTCCCGGGAAGAACCGCAACACGCGTCCCAGCCGCCAGTTCAAGGGCGGTGCATGGTCTTCAGCAAGGAGAACCATATCTCCAATATTGAGTTGGGCTGTATTGCTGCGCCATTTTGTCCTCTGTTGTAACTCAGATAGGTATTCCTTGTTCCACCTCCGCCAGAAGTGCTGCCTTATACTTTCTAGCCGTAGATAGCGGTTCCGTAAGTGGTCATTGTGGTGGTCTACAATAGGTGGCGTGGGTAGTGCAGTCAGCGGCCTGCCGATGTGCCCTGGGGATAAGGAGAGGAGGTCGTTAGGACAGGATGACATGGGACACAAGGGACGGCTGTTAAGAATTGCCTCCACTTGTGCAAATAAAGTAGAAATCTCTTCAAAAGTTAATTTAGAATTCCCCATGACACGCTTTAAGTGGTGTTTTGCCGATTTTACCCCAGCTTCCCAAATACCACCAAAATGAGGAGCGTAAGTAGGTATGAATTTAAATGTAATGTCTTGTTGACTTGCAAAATCAGCTATGGGTTCTTGGTTTTGTTTTAGAAAAGTTCCTATATCCTTAACCGCCGCCACAAAGTTGCGACCGTTATCGCAAAATATTTCCGTTGGCTTTCCTCTGCGAGAAATAAAACGCCGAAGGGTCATAACAAACGCATCCTTTGTCAAATCGCTCACGGCTTCGAGATGAATACATTTGTACCGCATGCATACAAAAAGACATAAATAACATTTGATTAAGCGACTTCCGCGGCCCCAGCGATTAAGAATCAAAAACGGTCCAGCAAAGTCTAAGCCAACTGACAAAATTGGATAGTCTAGATTTACGCGCTGGCTAGGTAAGTTGCCCATTTTAGGACATAATGTTTTGCCACGCAAACGCCTGCAGATGACGCAGTTATTGACGGTGCGTCGTGCGAGATAACGCCCATTGACTGGCCAAACTGTTTCTCTTGTGTTTGCTAACAACAACTGCGGGCCCGCGTGCAAACTACTTACGTGCTCCCTTTCAAACAACAATTTAGTTAATTTATGATTTGAATGTAATAGTATTGGATGCCGTTTTTCGTAGGCACAGGCAGATGCGTCTATGCGCCCGCCAACTCTAATTAAATTATCATTATCAAAAAATGGCGAAAGTGACAAAATTTTACTATTATTGGGAAGCAATTTACATTTCAATAACAACTCGTATTCAACTGGGAATGACTCACGCTGCGCGATAACGCACAATGCATGGAATGAGTCACGAAGTTCCTCGACAGATAGTAGTCCGGTACGTTTATTTTTAATATTCTTAAGATTAAATATGAACCTTAACACGTAGGCAAAAGATCGTTGCAGTCTATTTAGTGATTAAAATTAATAAAAGGTTCTTTAATTGTTGTTGTGTGCACTTTAGTTTCAGGTAATGTACCAATATCGTTTGATTTCAAGCTAGGCCAGTTTAATTCACACTCTTTTAGGTAATTAGGGCCGTGCCACCACAGACTTGAGTTAATTAGAATTTTTGCGTCTTTTCTTTGGTACTTAATAAAGATTTTGTGGGTACTTCTTCTAAGTCCCAAAATTTAGTTAATGTATTTTCTATGTTGCTTTCCATAGTGAATGAAGTTGTTGTTAATGCATGATTACAATGAATGTTTTTTCTGACCAATTGTGCCTTAAAGGAACCGGTAATTATCCAGCCCAAATGTGAATTTATTAATTTTGGATTTTGGGGACCAAGAGAACGTTGTTCGCTCCTTACAATGTCCCAGAATAAATCAGCCCCTATCAATAGATCTATAGGAGCTGGCTCATGGTATTTAGGATCTGCTAGCAATATATTTTTTGGTAATTTAATTGACTGAATATTGACGGGGTACTTTGGTATACGCCCTGTCAATTCTTGTATAACAAGACATGAAAAAGACACATTGAAATTGCTATTTAGAGATTTCATTTGTATATTGCAACTTTCAGTTATGTTTATAGAATTGTTAGAATTATTGCCTATTCCTATGACCTTTAGCGAGTCAATGGGAATTGATTTTAGTGAAAGTTTATCTTTTAGTGACTTGGAAATAAAAGATGATTGACTACCACAGTCTAATAGTACACGAACATTAACCTTTTGCTGGTTAATTGGATTCGAGACCTCAACTAAAGCAGTAGATAAGAGTACTTGCTTGGTACTTTCTTTGGAAAAGTATGCACCCGATTCGCTGGGCTCATACGTATCCGAATTAGGCTCGTCTACGCTCACGTGATGATTGACTAAGGAAGCTGAATTGTGAAGCAAACTATTGTGCCTAGCGTTACAATTGCGGCATGGACCCATTCGGCACTCGTTGACCGGGTGACGTTGCCTGAGACAGTTTTCACACAGCCTATATTTCAGAACATCCTTCATCCTTTCATCAACATCCTTGGCCTTGAACGTAGGGCATTCATAGATTTTGTGGTTATTATTGCAAATGACACATGTATAAATGCTAGTTTTATTAAATTGTCTATGAGGCTTATTGTTAGAACTCGCAAATGATTTTATGTATGAATTATTAATATTGTTGCCCTGTTTATTATTTTGCCATGAATTATTACGCACATTAACCACTGGGGCTTTGACAACAGCACCTTGCATTTCTTGTGACCTGTTATTTCGATTAAGTGACTCTAATACATTCGCACGGTCAATAATGAAGTTAAAAAATTGTTCTAAAGTTGCGGTATCACCACTTAAACCACTACGGTGCTCCTCCCATTTGCCTAAAGTGTTACTATCCAACTTGGAAGAGAGCATAAATATAATTAAGACGTCCCACTTGTCAGTTGGCTGTCCCAAAGTGGCAAGGGCACGCAAGTTTTTAGTAACGTGGTCGACTAAAAATCTAAGAGATCTCTCCGACTCGCGCGGAAGTGGCTTAATGGTGAATAATGCATTCAAATGGTGATTTATTAAAGTGCGCTTGTTATTATACCGATTGCATAACAATTTCCAGGCCTCATCATAGTTCGCTGATGACACCTCGAGATTGGAAATTACTCTGGCGGCATCACCTTCCAGATATGAAATTAAGTAATGGAACTTATGAATTGGCAAAATACGTAAATTATTATGAATTAAGTTTTCAAATGTATCGCGAAACTCAAGCCAACGGAAATATGCGCCATCAAATTTTGATATTTGTATCTGAGGTAGCCTTAAATTATAATTGTCCTGATTATCCATGCAAAAAGATTCATACATTGATGCACGCCTATTTTCTGACTCTAACTTTCTTGTAAATTTCTCTAAAATAGTTTTGGCAGTGGCAATGTTAATAATGATGTCGCGATCAATTTTGTCACGTTCATCAATTTCATTTTCTATATTGTCTGAATTTAAAACCTCTATGTCATTTTGCAAGTCATCAACCCTTACAGATAACGCTTCGAATTTTGCAAGTTTTAGACTTAACTCTGTTAATTGAATGTTAGTTAAGTCTTCGCTATTAGAAATACTGTTTATATAATTCTTAAACTTTGTGATCTGTCCTTTGGCGGATGATCGCCTTGTTAATAAATCCTTCAAGCGAGATTTATCGTCCGCGTTAGGCATATTTATTAAAAAAATGAATAAACTACAATGTCAAAAAAAACAATATGAAAGGCTCACGCTCCTCGTCTCGGTGGTACTTGCCGCAGGAACCGGTCAGCTGGCCGCCGCCGTTATCGGGAAGCCGTAGATATCAACGCAGCTGTTTTGATTGAGCAGCTCAGCATTAATTACACCCTGAAATTGTCGGCAATATGCTTTACTTCCTATCTTAGATCGAGACGAGTTCACTGTGTTAAGCAATCTGTGAAAATAATTTCAAAAAAAAACACCTAGTAAATTGCACATCTATGAAAATTTAATTTGTATTTTCAATATTTATCAAATGTATTATGTATTTATTGCTGTATTTATTACTTTATTGATGTTAAATGCAAAAATATCTTGAAATTGATTTTTATTTTGTAATGTAGCTAGATTCGAATGATAATGCAATCTCGCTAACGAATTACTTATTACTAAATTCCACAATTATTTAACACAAATGGATGCAAATTCTTAATAGGAGATTTGGGAAATAGATTTAGTAAGGAAGTGTAAGGAAAGGCACTTATCTTTTAGCAGAACCGCCGTGCACGATGTGGAACTTTAGCTGCACCACTGCTCGCACTATCCAGCGTATTTTCGCGTAATTCTTCAATTCTTGTTTGTGTTCCCCTCATGGGCCACCATCATGTATATTTAGGTATACAGATCGGAGCCATTGAAACGCCCAAATTCTTCGAGATAGTATATTTTACAAAAATTGCTGTTAACAGCGCGAAGGTCGGTAGCGGAATGAACGACAGCCGGTTTAACACGAAATATGCAAAACACTTATGCAACCTCCACAGTTCATGTTACATGACGAAAGAATTGCGGCAACAGCCCATGCAGGCGTTACGCGCCGAAACACTGCTATATTTTTATATTTGAAAATGTTGTAACCAATCATAAAAGTTTGTCCATAATCCCAATCAATAATAAGGAAAATGAGGGTTACAACGGTGGTAAAGAGATATGTGTATTTTATCAGGAAATTGAACGTAAAACCACTTTATTATATTGAGTTATAGCTACTTAAAAAAATATTGGGATGAGTTGTTACTTTGCTCATTTACTAATATTAATCTAAGATATAAAATACGCGTGTAAAAAACAACTGCGCCTCCGAGCCCATCTGAGGCATAGTTGTTTTTAGTTTGTTTATAGAAATATTGCATTGTAAATGCAAAAAATTAAATATAAAAAAACATAATATTGACCTCTTATGTGGTAGTGGTTTAATATACTAGAATAACTATGTTATAATATATCTATTCTCTCGAATAATAAGCATGATTAAGTGAAATAATTTTTAGGACAGTATTAGTTGATAATTGATTGAAGACTATCACTTAATGTTTTATTTCGTATTCTATATACTAATAATTAAATTTTCCGTCTTCATCTACAGGCGAATTAGCAGTGGCGAGAGAACGACTAGGATTACAAAACTTCCTGCTTTACATAGGATGTCTCATTTCTATGACCTAGTTTGGCAGTTCCGCTCACGGTGTATGTGGGACGTCAAAGTTATTTTAATGTAAAAATGCCAAGTATAACCAATCTCAATCTATGCATGCATAAATATACAACGCGAAAAGAAACTCTTAAAAAAATAGTTTTATCATTACAACAATAATTTTTTATCTACTTTGACCATGGCTTACTTACGCAATTGCTATATTTGGTATATGGTTTTTTGGACGACTGAATAAATAAGCATAATTTTTTAAAAACTGTGTGAAAAAAAAAATACTTTGTGTAACAGTTTGGGTAATTAGATCCCAGATTAAATTAATTACTTTTATATTGACTTTTCATTGCCCACAGTACGTAACACTGTGATGAAGTGCATAAGAAACGGTCGTAGCATTGCATTTTTCTTTCCACAGAGTAATTTTTTTTACATATTTAACGCGTTTGTAAACAACAAGGTAAACCTTTGAATACAGATATAAATTTATAGTCAACTTGACTTGTGTAAGTATTGCGTTTATAAACAAGCGCGCGTTGACGGCGCGTTTAATAAACGCGGTGTAGACAGGCTCTAAATAGTACTCACGAGGGGATAGGTGCGAGGTTAGCTAGAGGTGGGGGAGGAGGATGACGGTGCGCAGGCGCAGGGTCGGGTGGCATCTTGTCCGGCATGTCGTTGTAGTAGTCGCGGTCGTCCAGCAGCCCGCTTGAAGCCTCCCCTGATGATGCGCGGGAACCGTTTATGTTCAACCTGGATATTACCAATATACAAGTGTCTTATATTTTGTAATCATTTCAACTAGCTAGCTTGATATTTGCGATATTGCTCTTATATTGTCCTTATTACAGTTTTGAAATCTTGACGAAACAAGTTTTAAGTTTTACTATATACCTAGATTTTTTTTATGAAACATTATGGCCAACCATTTGGTTTAACGATAGCAACCCTGTCTACTGTATCCCACCAGTTCTGGATTCAAATCCCGTTAGGGGATATGATTGTTTGGCCAGAAAAAGCATTTGTTTCAGAGTCATGATTTTGTTAAGCTTATTTATGTATTTTGTCTGTTATTTAGTATCCATAGTACAAGTACTGCTTAATTTGGAATTAAATAATTTAAGTGATCTGTCAGGCATTAAATAAAACTATTGACAAAGTAGATTCTTCAAATTTTGTCATTTTATAGGTAATATTAATCATCATTTTATAGGTAAATGTACTCAATAGTATCATATCCTGTCACTGATTTTTAGAATCCTGAACCTTAGTCACAAAGTGTTAATATTATATTGTGATGATTCACAATTTAATCAACGGATGATTTTGATTACATTGTTGATTTTAAAGGAAATGTTTAGAAAAAGTATTTAATATTTAATTTAGATTCTAGATAAGAATGGATCAAAAAGAACACTTACGATGAGGGTTTCGTCAAAAATTCTTTGAAGCGCAATTCGAAGGCTTGACCTATAGTTGCGATCACATCTTGTGCTAATCTGCCACCACATTCTAAAACATAACACGCCCTCCATTCTGCTGGTGGGGCGGTCTTCGCCACGTATGCCACGAAGTCCAAAGAGTCAGCATCACCGCCTGAGGCAAACGACACGCGCGGCATGTCATGCCGAGCTACCGTCTCGCCTCCTTCTAAAGCTGCTAACGTTATGGCTCTGGATGATACAGTGAGGGCTACGTTAGCCCCGGAGTGGGCCATACGCGGTCTGGCTGCGAGGGCCCTGGCTGCAGCTTGGCATACGCGGCGCTTTTTGTCTGCGGATCGAAGTCCTGCTGCGGCACATACTCGAGCGATGCATTCCCTGAGATGAGTAAGCAGAAAAGTAAGAGTAAAAAGAATTAGATAGCGTTATGTTATAATGAGTATGTAAATTGATGTAAGAAAAAAGTTTATGGAAACTGATGCCATATTTTTTTTAATTCCACATATATTTGAAAAAAGAACAGAATGTGGAATTAATGACAATTATTACAATAATACTATTTTAAATTTGTTTTACTTTCTACTAAAGTTGTTTAATTTATTTTTTTCTGATTAATTATGAATTAGGGACAGCAATACAGCACAAACTTATATTAAATTGAAGATAAACTTCATCACAAGATATAAAAGACCAGGTTTCATTCTATAGTATGAACCTGTTTACAAACCTAACCTTTTAATTTGGAAATAAGAATAATACAGAATATTAATAAAGTTGTTAGCATACTCACTTTGCTACTTGAGATCTTGTTTCAAAATCTAATTTCTTCATTGAAGTTAAAACCTCCATACAGCCAATGTACTGTAAAAGAGCATTTATCCATCAAAAGCAGATTGCTGATGTATTGGTTTTAAACCTTATCATGAGAATGGAAGGCTTACTAGAATACCTTTTAGATAATTGTTAAAAGAAAATAAAGATTGCACTGAGGCAGGAGGCACATCGATAAGAACTTGAATGTTATAGGTGCAGCTGGAGCTTTGTCAGGCAATAAAGGGCAAAGAGATAAGGCAGTTAAAATAATTCATTAGCAATAATGTACAACTATCACTCGGTAACAAATTCTTATGCTCAATACACAAACAGGACCCCAGACACCATAATTGTTTGAACAAGTATAACTATCTCAAACAGAAATATTCTATGCCTGTTCAAACAAAGGTTAAAATTTTACTAATATCAAGAAAATATATTTAACTAGCTGACCCAGCCACGCGTTGCTGTGTTATAAATTAAAATAAAACCTATTCTATCTTTTAAGTTAGATCAAATAACACATTGTTACGAAGTTTGATCAAAATCGGTTTAGTAGTTTAGGAGTCCATCGTGGACAAACAACGTGACACGTAAATTAATATATATTAAGATAATAATATTTCTTACATTCACACCAATTAGCCTAGCACAAAGGAAGCACTATAAGGCTTGTGTTTTGGATACTAGGGCAGATAGTAGGATAGACATACATGTATGATACATAAATATGTAATGTTTATAGAAATATAAATAAATACCCATGAATCAGGTACACATGCTCTTATTCATCACACAAACATCTGTCCCTTCCGGGATTCAAAACCAGGAGTCTGTTTCGTGTCCGTGCAAAAGGCAGGATTGCTACTGTGTTGCACGAAACAGTCATCATAAAGGATTAATTTTATTAATATATATCTCACATAAAGAATTAATTTCTTTTACTATAATGTCAAATTTAAAAAGTAAATTGGAAAAACATTAAATCAATCCATTTTAGGTTGTTGTGTAGCAACTATTACTCATTTTGTTATTATTAAGAGAACATAAATAATTATTTAAAATATGTCTTTATAATCCTTACTATATTAAAAATCGGAAAGTATAATGAATCCCAGAAAATGAGGAATTCCCGAGGGATGACGTACAATTTGTTTTATCGTCTAAACTGTTTTTTTACATCTACTTATATGTTGCAAACGAATATGAACATGTAAATTTTGAAGCTAAATGATTCACTAAATGACTCATTCCTCGGATTCCGATTATTCCAACAGACTTCCCATTTCAATTTAAAAGACTACAATTTCCTATAAGGGTTTCATTTGCAATGACCATTAATAAAGCACAAGGCCAAACTCTAAGGGTTGCTGGAGTACACTTGGAAAAACATTGTTTTTCGCATGGTCAGCTCTATTTAGCGTGTTCCCGGGTTTCCAGTGCCCAAAATCTGCATGTTTTTGCTCCACAAGGGGAAACATATAATATAGTGTACCATTCAGTTTTGGTTTAACAACTAATTGTATCCAGCGTTACATCGCGCTTCTTAGATTTTTCCGTGGGAATGAGAATTCTTATAGTTGTGCTTTATACCGCAATATAACCGAATTCCATGCGGGCGAAGCCGCGGGCGGAAATAATAAATGGACAATCCAAAAATTATAGCACAAGGTCAATATCCAAAATTTATTTATATCCAGAGGATCTATACTAATTACTATTTGCCAACTCCATTTTAAAAAAAATATCTTTGATGACCTGTGCTCTACGAGGCAGGTGCTTTAAGGATAAGTTTTTTCTATGGTAATGTCTGAGGAAGTCCAGTTTTTGACGTGACAACGTCTTATAAATTGGTTTGCCGGGTGACACTTCAAGAAACTGCGTTACGCTCCGCTCACGTTATGCGCTTACAATTAGAGCGAGTGAGAGGCACGCGTCCCTTCCACTCGGGCATAGTTAGCCCGCCTAAGAGCGAGAGAGACAGACATAAAAAGTGGAAGGGACGCGTGCCTATAAATTAATGTTTTAAATATAATTCTTTGTATAAATAAATGTTTTAAATTGTTACTATTATTTCATCCTTCTTCCTACTATACGAATGAATATTCACATTAAAATTATTTTACCACTCAAAGTCGTTGTCACGTAAAACTTTCGCCCGTATACCGACTTTACAGGCAACCAACCAGTTTTTTTTATATTCATGATAGTAACTCTAACGCCTAATTATTACAATGTTGTGCTAAAAATACAAGCAATACTTTACGAGTATTCCAGGTGAAAAACAACTAATAATAGTTTGCTGTTTCATTCTGCTGGTTTGCTTTATATGATTGCTCATGTTTTGCAGTTTTTAAGCATGAGGTTTTTAAACAAAGCTTATCTAAGAAAAACTATTTCAAGAGTCTGAAACAAGCTTTTAATGTAAGGGTTGGCTGTTGTTATGAGAATTATATTAAGAAAAGGATCCAGAACTATGTTAAAGATGGCTTTTACACAAAATAATGTAAAGTATGCTTATATATTTATGAGCAATTGACTTGTTATGAGTGTTATGACATGTTAATCAAGCCTATTTCGCAAACTTTAATGGTGGTACAAGGTCAGGGCAAGGCTATGCCACTTATGCTTGATTTGATTACGAATTAGGTAGTTGCAATAGTTCTATCAAAATTAAGGTCTTCTTATCAGAGGTTATACATTATTTTATTTTTATATTTGGACCTAAGACAATTTATATTTTACATTGCCTTAGAAATTATAAAATCTGTTCGATTTATGTGTTCATCTTAACACTTTTTAGAAGCATAAGAAATGAGCCATACCCGGACAGCATACGTGACTCCATCGCTAGCTAGAACAGCATCAGGATGCAGCCAGCCGCGCACTGGTTTCGCAACAAACGATCCACTATCGGCCATCTCCAAATGGTAAACACGTCCTTTGTATTAAAATAACTCCTATTCTTCGCACTTCGTTTGATTCAAGCTATTTTATATGCACTTTCATTGTAATTCAAATCATTAATTCAGGAGTGTAGCATAATAGTCTTGTTTAAACAGACCGGAGTTGAATTAGGAGTAATCACAATCCTTGTGAAAATACTGTACTTTAAAACGGCCGTCTCAATAAATAGAAACTGCAAAAAGATACAGTTTTGAGTACAAAAACTCTGGCACAGAAACTTTTTGTTTTTTGACTGAGACTGTGGTGAAGTGAATGAAGTGGATGGATGAATGAGTGACTGTCATTTCTGTCACATCAGAATTAAATTAATCTGCGATCACTGTTTTCTATGGTTTAATAGAAAAATTAAGACGTTGCACAGTAGCGCGAAGCGTTACTTTAGTGGATTTGGCTTTCTTTTTAAATTTTGTGCTGTGGTCAAGGAACTTCCACCCAAACTGGAATGTGCACCGACATTTTATCCTCGATAAAAAAATAACCTTATCTATATGACGTTAAGGTCTATTAATAATTAACATTTAGTCAGAGAGAAATCCGGTCCGAGAGAGAAAGCGCTTCAAGAGCCCTGTGTCCCTTTCTTAAGTGTTGCCAGAAGGGTTGTTTTTAAAACGAAGTAGGAATGGTAAAAAATTAAAACAAATTTGTCATCTCTTGTTAAAAATATTACCATCTTTCTGATAATCCTAATATTTTTAAATTATCGTTTATAATGACATTTTCTTTTTTACGATAATTTGGACGCGATATTAAAGCGCTGTTTGAAAAAGAATATGTTATATGAGTAGGATAAGTAGGATGTATCGAAATTGAACTGGCATCCCAATCGCCATTTTGCTTTGTTTAAAATTGTGGTGATCAACGTGGTGATATTTATCCAACCTTTATTCGGCAATATTTCTTTATTTGTACATAATAAATATGGTTAAAAAATGTGCGATTGCAGGCTGTAAAAGCGAATCTTATGCGGGATGCGGTAAATCTTTCTTCAAGTAAGTATTTTTCAATTCTTGAATTAGGGTGACTATAATGAACGGATTTTTAAGATTGTTTTCGTAATCATATTTTTACATATAAATAGTAGGTTATCTAGATTAAACTTTATATACTAATCACTATGTATTATTTTAAATTAATTATTAATTCCCAGATTCCCTAGTGAAGAATCTTTGAGAAAAAAGTGGCTTGATGTCATTCCAAGTAATTCAAATATCAAAAAATATTCTGTTATTTGTAATCTGCACTTCAGGCCCCAGGATATAATAGTACATTCTTCAGTTTCAAAACTGACATCCGATGCTGTTCCAACTACTTTTCCTAAGGTACGTTAATAAATGGGTTGTAATAAAAGCTTATTTCTGGCGGTGTAGCGTAACATATATAATGATGTTTTTCTAATCAAAATAAATACTAAGCATTTTTTAATTTGCAGATTATTCCACCAGGAAAAGAGATAGCCGTTCTAAGCGATGTATTTATTCAAGCTGCTCCAGTAATAGATGAAGTGTTTGTTGAGAAACCTGGAAATATTTCAGTAGTTCCTGAGCAAAAGCTTGAAATCAGTCCTATGCCGAGCACCTCCAAGGAACCTCCTACAAAAAAAATTCGCTATGAATATAAGGAAATTGACGAATTAAAACGACAAGTTAAAATTCTTAAGCAGCGCGTTAAACGAAGAGACTTGAGAATCGATAGTCTTAAATCTTTGTTAAATATAGTAAAAAAAAAGACCCTTGAGCCAGTAGAAATCGAAGATGTCATAAAAAGTAATTTTGTGCATATTCATGAGCAGTTTAATCATGCTATTAGTTACAAAAAAGTAAGATATAGTGAAGAATTTAAATCTTTTGCTCTAACTTTGCACTTTTACAGCCCAAAAGCGTATCTTTTTATGAGAAAACATGTGTGTCTCCCTCATCCAGCTACACTGAGAAAGCTTTTAGCTACACGTGACTGTAGTGTTGGTTACATTCAGGAAGTCATCATGTTCTTAAAAGAAACTGCAACCAGGGATGCCTCTCTTAAAAATGTAGCCCTACTTTTTGATGCTATGGCAATTAGAACAGAATTAAAATTCGATAAAAAAACGGATAAATTTTGGGGCTATGTAGATTATGGGGGAATCATACCCAATGACTCTGAAGCCTTAGCTACCGAAGCCCTTGTTCTCGTGATTGTATCTTACACAAAAAGATTTAAATGTCCCATAGCTTACTTTTTTATTAACAAAATATCAGCTGAGCTTCAATCACAGTTGATATTAACAGCCATTAGGTTGTTATCAGAAGCAAATATTACAGTAAGATCCTTAACCTGTGATGGAACTTGTGTTAATATCAAGACTTATGAGATTTTGGGATGTAGGTTCACACTACCTGAAATGAAGACAAGTTTTAAGCACCCAACAAAAGACTGCCAAATCCACTGCATTTTAGATACTCCTCATATGCTTAAGCTGGCCAGAAATGTTTTTGCAGAAACTAATATCAATTCCCCGAAAGGTGACATAAAATTCAAATTTATAAAGCAATTACATGCAATACAAGAAGAGGAGGGGTTAAAACTAGCGAACAATCTTACTAGTAACCACATTGATTTTTCTGGTAAAAAGATGAATGTCAAATTAGCAGCACAAGTGTTGAGCAATTCAGTTGCCGATGCAATTGAATTCTTAACAAAAAGTGGTGATAAGCGTTTTGAAGGAAGCGAAGCAACTGTTGAGTATATTCGGTTTATGGATAGAATATTTGATATATTCAATTCAAAAAATCCCTTTGGTAAAGGCTTTAAGTCACCATTACGTTTGCAAAACCTTGAAATTTGGATGAATACGCTCACCGAAACTAGAAACTATTTGTTGAGTTTAAAAATCAATGACAAACATATCCTTGAACATCGACGCAAAACTCCTGCTCTTGGATTTATTATTGATACATACAGCTTTGCAAACTTATGTCTTGATTTACTAAAAGATAACGAAAACGAAATGAAATACTTTTTAACTTATAAATGTTCGCAGGATAATCTAGAAATATTTTTTTCATGCGTTAGGCGGTGTGGTGCCTTAAATGATAACCCGAGTGCGCTTCAATTTAGGTACACGTTGCGAAAACTTTTGTTTCGCAATAGCGTACAACCAAGTGTAAACGCTAATTGTGTCAGTGAGGGTGACTTTGAAATGACTCCAGTTTTGGAATTCAGACATCCTAAACGAGCAGTTATAGACAATCACGAAGCTAGCGAAGACCAACAACTTATCGAATTGCTGTATTATGTAGACAATGAAGAATTCTCATATTTCAAAAACAATATACTTTTTTACATGGCTGGATGCTGTGCAAAAAATATATCCGAAAAGTTAAGTTGCAAACATTGTCTTGCTACCTTGTTTATTACGAAACATGATGATCATGATTATACACACTCTATTGATGTCTGCAAAGTTTCATCCTTTACGTCATTCGTAGACAGAGGAAAATTAAAACATGTTTCTAAATTTGTTTTTCAAATCATTGTGTACACGGAAAAAATATTCAAATTTCATAGCTCAGAATCATTAAAGGACGTAAATAAAAATAAAATAATATTACTGGTTTTGCAAAATTTTTATAGTATTTTGAAAGAATTTTTTGATCCGCCACATCCAGTTCAATCATTTCAGTGTGAAGATTCACACGAAATGCAACTCGTTAAAAGCATTGCGTCTTATTATCTTACCGCCCGTTTGATGAGCCACGGTAAAACCCAAACATTGAAAATTCGAGGTCAGAAAACTAATTTAAGACAGAAGTTGCATAAAACTGTTTTATTCAGTAATGTGTAAATGTGACAGTAATGTAAAAATATTTTCCAAATATATGTTTATGAATTGTAACATGTGTTTACTTTTATTTATCTCCTCCTTATAATTATTTAATGAAATCAAGTGAGTAGTTCATTATATTTATGTCAAAAAGTTTATATAATAAAAATGTCAATATACAAAACAATGTCAAAATAAAATAACATTTAAAATCGTCAACAAAAAAAACTTACAACTAAACACAAAAAATAAATAAATAAAATGTCCAAAATATCTACAGTTATTGTTTGGACACCCTAATGAAAGGGACAGAGAGCTCTCACAAAACTATCTCCCTCGGCTCGCGCATCGGCAGCTTGTGCACATTCCAGTTTGGGTGGAAGTTCCTTGGCTGTGGTAGATATTAGTGTGTAATAATGGTGGATTTTTAACCTCTTAGTATTCGTGAATATACATATATCTTTATTGATATATTCATTCTAGTTTATTATATTCAGAGAGAGAGAAAGAGATATATTCAAATGCCTGTGGTTCGCATCTTAATACAACAACCGATACTTACTCATATTGATACTTTAGTTTCAATACTTTTATTCATTAGATACTTTGGTTTTGATACCGCTACTAAGAAGGTATTGATGCTTTTGGTTTCGTTGTCGTGTCCCTAATTCTCACCATCATTCATCGTGCACCTAAGACGAGAAGAAAGAAGAAAAGAAATTACTGAAGGCTGTATGGGTTTTGTATCTTTTGCCGTCCTTTATGAGATTAAGTTAACAAAAATAAATTTGACAAAATATAGAGTAAAATATGAGAATTTTTGGGCGGGAGTGTAACAATTCACTTCAATAGTTTGGTTTTCTAATCAAAATTTGTTCTCTTCCGAATATAAATGTCTGGTGCAATGTTATGATGAAAATGTTCATGAATATGCATGAGCGTTGTATTGACAAGTAAAATAAAAGTGCCAACGCTGTATATTTGCGCCGTGTGAAAAACTGACTGTCAATAATTGAGTCATAATCACTTTAATCAGTAGGTACTACGTTTGACCAAACAGTAAAATTACAAAAGCAGTATGTACGAGGGGAGGTCAAAACGTTCGCGGAATGGAGGGGATAGTGGGGGTAGGTTCATGTATCCAGATAGATACTAATTGAGCATCTAACCATTAGTATATATTCTAAATTCGAACCTATTTGAGTTATCAACGTGCAAGCAAGTTAATCGGGAAGAAATAAACAAGTATGGAGAAAATTGAATATCGCGACGTTATTAAATTCCTCACCAAACAAGGAAAATCTGCTCAGACAAGAAAGAGATGTTAGCGGTTGACGGCGACTCTGCCCCTGGTAAAACCATGCTTTATAAGTGGTATGGCCTTTTCAAGCAAGGAAGAGATTAAATTGAAGACGACCCACGTTCTGGACGGCCAATTGAGGCCGCCTTACCCGAAATCATCGAGAAAGTAGAAAAAATTGTATTGCAAAATTCCCGTCTAAAGAAGAAGCAGCTAGCTGCAATGTTTGGAGTATCCGATACAACCATTTTGAATATTCTACATCATCATCTTGGGATAACAAAGGTCAGCACACGGTGGGTTACAAAAATGCTTTGACACAACGTGTCGAATGTTCTCTTCAGTTTTTAGAGCTCTGTGGCGATCACAGGGAAGAAGTTTTGTCCCGAATTGTTACTAGAGATGAAACCTGGGTTCACTACTATGAACCCGAGTCGATGCAGTGGCACCCCATCGCCCTAGAAGTACAGAGTCTTTTGGAATACAGAAAGTAGTTAACTGATCCACTATAAGGAACGCGGTGTTAATATAACGGGACAATACTACGCTTCAATATGAGAACAGTTAAAGAAGGCCATTAAAGAAAAAGGGGAGGAAAATTGACCAAAGGCGTGCTTCTTTTGCATGACAATGCACACGAGTCATGTTGCGACGGCTGCTATTAACCGGTGCGGTTTCGAACAATTCCACCACCCTTCTTATAGTCCAGACCTGGCCCCCAGTGATTATTATTTATTTAGAAAAATGAAAAAGAGCTGCGTGGTAAGAAATTTGACGACGATGAAGAGGTGAAGTCGGCAATTTCGGCCTTTTTTGACGCTAAGGACAAATCATTTTTTTGTGATGGTATTAACAAATTATTTGAACGATCTGAGAAATGTATTAGGGTTAAGGGGGAATACATTGAAACAGAAGAATAATTTGGTGTTTAATTTCAACCTTCTTCCCACCCATTCCGCAAACTTTTTGACCTCCTCCCGTCCGTACGTACTAAGTACGTATTAGTTACATAGTAAGTGCATTTCGTTTGCCAATAAATTGACAGCAGAATTCCCACAATACCTCTTATACTCTAGGCGGAAGTTAATAAGCGATTGAAGTAAGTGAAGGTATTAAAAAAATCATAAAGACTGTATCAAGGATACAGCCACAGTCTAGTACTAAGTTTACAATATAATTCTGGAGAGTGAAGTACAATAAAATGTCTTGTGCGTGATAATGGTTGCTAGGTGGCCAGATGTAGCCGGACCTGTCCGGCTTTTTACAATCGTTTCTGATCAAATATATACAAGTTCGTTATCTTTAGGCTTTTGAGCGGTAATGCTCAAGCTCTAGCCGCGGCTAGAGTTAAGCGGACACGCATGACATGCAACACTTACAAATATTTAATGATTAAACGAACTTACCTTAAGTGAAGTTCTATCATAATTATACGAAGCGCTTCGTCCTCGAGATTAGTATTATTATATTTTATTCACAACATGTAGTAACGCATAAGTGACACCGCTTTACACTATGGTTGAGATTTTCTTTTTTATTTTTATCTTTTTATTTGAGGGTAGTTAGTTATACTTACAAACCTTCTTCGTTGCATTTTGAATTTCACTTCTCATTTGTTTAGAGCACCTACCTTATTTTTATTTGTTATAATTATTATTACAGACATATTATTCTTGCAATATTTGCCGCATTGATAGGGGTAACTATGGGTGGGCAGGGAAAGCCTACTAATCTCTTCGGACGAAGCGCTTCGTATAATTATGATAGAACTTCACTTAAGGTAAGTTCGTTTAATCATTAATTATACTACGCGCTTCGTCCTCGAGATTAGTATTATTATATTTTATTCACAACATGTAGATATTGAGAGTAATATCGGGAAATATTGCCAATAATTTTAAGTATTTCATATATAAATAAATAGTTTATATATATTAGACACTTAAAATCACAATTCGTGACACATAGCTGATCATAGAACTTGCCATAATTCATTTATGTCGAAAGTGTATTCTGTAATTAATCAATAATATTATTATTAATTGTTACTTTTCCAAAGTTTTGGTAGCTTCGATGAGTAACCTGTTACAAAACACCTTATTATATTTTTTTATAAATGTGTGGGAGTTAACCCTACAGTCTGCAAAGTTTCTGATGACATCTACAATGTCACCCATTGAGTGCGCGTGCGACGTGGCAGCGTGTCGCGTGTTATATGCAGAGACAATGTTACTGTCGATGCACTTGATCCAGCAACTTTGTGTCGCTGTGCCAACTGTTTAATGAGCCTCTTATTTCCTAAGCGATTGAGTTTTATTTACATATCATACTACTGTTTTAACAAGGCACAACAATGGCTTATTAGTAAAATATGTTAGAAGAAGAATAGGTTGTTTATTACCTGGACAAGAAATTTTTAATAATGCTGGGAACTTTTATTATAATTTGTTCGGAAACTCTATATTAGCCGTACTAATTGAAAATGTGTCGAAGATAACATTAAAATAAAAAGTGCTATCTCTGGTGGTCTCATTTGGTATATGCCCTTCAAAAATTTTAACGCGGACTTATATGAATTCAGTGTGCTATATTGGCATCCCTCATTAAATGTTTCAGTGGGAAAAGAAATTTGTTTTAGTGCTGAAGCTTGATAGATATTAGGTACAAGAATTCATTTGGCAAAAGTTCCACCATTTGCGTAAATTTTCCAATAAGTAAATTTTGCAAAAATAATGTCGTTTTTTTTTTTTTTTTACATTGGGCAAACTGAGTATCATTTTATATGAATTTATAATCATCCCTAACAATTGACATGGCAGCGATGGCTTAAGAATGCGTGAAATCAGTATATTTCTAGTCGCATTAAACGAAAAAAATCACCAATCAAAAATAAACTGTAGTTACTTAAAAACAGATTTTTTTTTTTTTTTGTAAAATTGTGAGACGCTGTACAAGGACCACGTTAGATTGATAACGGAAGAACGTTAAATTGATTGATATCATGAAATCAAATCACAGGTACTTGTTTGATTCAATGGTTTTATATATATATATATATATATATATATATATATATATATTTTTTTTGAAAAATATGCTTCTATGGGTTTTTCGTTGCCATGAATCAGTTTCGGAAAACAATTTTAAGGCTGTACGCAAATCTTTGAGCTTAAAATATGATTAGTTTGTATAAACTGATTCAACTGTTTGAGGTTTAGAATAAATCTCTATTTTCCGATTGCCTCTGATGTAATAAAAACTGCAGATATGAAATCCAGGACACGGTTTGCATTCTGAAAAGTACCAATTTTAAAAAGGTTGTCTATTGCTTCTATGAATTGCCAATTTTCTGTTACGGTATATATATTTGGTAAAAGTGGAAAATGTTGAACGACAGGTGATGAAAAAAATATTTTGTTGCCTTCTGCCCAAGAAAGAATAGTGCAGTCATTTGTAATCTGAGACCAATGCCTGAGAAAATGTGATAAACATCTAGCATACTTAACTATATCTGATATTGGCGGCGGTCTATCGCCGGTAGAGGTGGAGGAGGAGGCAGAGGCAGCGGCGGCCATGATGTTCTTGGAGAGTAAGTTTGTGCCGTCGCCGGTTGACCTTATGCTCGCTGAGCTACAGGCCAACAGCTCCATGATGATACTGCGTGTCGGAGCCTGAGCTCACCGGTTTAAAGTTCTTAGAACTGATGAATAAACCTTTCTGATTGGCTTTTGTTACTAGAGCCAGCTTTCAAGTCCACTGCAGATTTATTTACCGCCCTGGCGGCTTTAACTGTTTCTAATACATTGTCCTCGGACAAAAAGTGTAATTTTTTGTATTTATTAAAAGCTCTAAGTGAAATATGAAATTTATTCTGTTAGCAAAATCATTATGCTAAATATCCCAGAGTATTCAGGTGGCATCTATTAGTTTTTACAAAAACCCATTACCTCTGTTTTGACTAACATCTGTTGATTGTACCACATTAGCTGCAGAAAAAATGTTTTGATTTGAAGATTCAACTGAGCTTCGCTTAGGCAGGATACAGCGCATGCCATTTGCCTTTGCATGGCTTAAATACCTTTGTCACTCTTTACAACAATATAAGCGAGAACTGCCCTTATTTCTTAACTCTGTAAGTTTGCAGGTAGAAGGTACTTTAAGATTACATTTTCTTAATCTTCTTATCTAGACCATGGTCTAGACTCTAGCTTTCACTACTAAACCACTGGATCGATTTTGATGAAATTTGTTACACAGATAGGCTCGGGAAAAGACATAGGCGACAAAAGTACGTAGGAAAATTACTGCGGCCCGCAAGATTAAACAGTATAAATTTTGTGGCCCAGAGCAAAAAAAGGTTGAGTATGGCTGGTCTAGAGACACCAACAGGCGATATGTTTTAAGTATATTTATATATACTTAAAGTAGTGATGGGTCAGCACCCAAAATGTCTTGCATGTCGGTATCAAGCTTTGGAGTCTTTGATGATGCGGTATTAGAATCTATTTCCGCGGCATCATTGACAGTTTCCTAGTGTTAGGCTGCCCTGTGACCTCTTGTAACGGATCGGCAGTATATGGATCCATAATATGATCATTGTCTAATGGTACAGGAGATTCTGTTGGCCAGTTATCTGTATCCAAAAGCGACGTAGGTGTCTCCGCAAGGAGTGCCGAATAGTCAATATAGGATATTATTGACAAATACTAATACCAAACTGGGTAGCTACCTACAAGCTAGTAGGTAGGTTACAAAATATACTCGTATATTGCAATTTAGGGTAAGAATGTGTCGTACACGTCCTGGTGACGGTCCGGATTACAATCTTATCATTGTAGCGTTAATACGCTCCTAATCCAGAATTTGTATTTAAGCCACAAATTTAAAATACATTGAAATTTAATTATACATGAATTTAATATTAAAGAAATAAAAATTTTAGAGAAGGTAGAAATATTTTTACTTAAGTAGTATTGCGAAATTATTATTATAATAAGATTTTATTTCATAATTTTAATTACTTTTAGTGGCTCTTTTATTTTTAAATAACGATTGTTATTTTACTCAGTTATTTGTGGGATTCCCGCTGAATCACACGATAACCGTTTTGTTTAAATGCGGTGAAATAGTCCTGGTGACTATTTCGATTGCATTCGACTGGATATTTTTTACAACGATATAAAATTTTGTAAGGGAGATATTTACACATACCTGGTTCTTGAATCGCGGCACGTAACGTTTCGTAACGATCACATATTCCGGTAAAAGAATAATCCTCTCCAGAGTCACTTCGCAACTCCTTACTTTTACGTATATTCTTTTCACATTTCTTCATTTTTCACATTAAATGCGCTTAATAACTTTTCACATCCTCACTATGTTGTTTTTAAGCATTTTCATGAGATCGCGCAAACGCAGATAAAAAACGTGTTAAGCGGTCGGGCACTAAAATGCGAATGAGAAGTGAAATTCAAAATGCAACGAAGAAGGTTTGTAAGTATAACTAACTACCCTCAAATAAAAAGATAAAAATAAAAAAGAAAATCTCAACCATACTGTAAAGCGGTGTCACTTATGCGTTACTACATGTTGTGAATAAAATATAATAATACTAATCTCGAGGACGAAGCGCGTAGTATAATTTCTTTTAATAGGTGTGTCGAGCTTTTCTGATATAATATCTGGCTTTATATAAATCTGCGTCAATTTTTTTGATTTTTGGGCCGAGCAAAGGGGTTGCTATGGTTTGAAACTTATTATCTATGATGAAGACAGTGTAAAGAATCAAATGAAGCATTAGTGCGCTCAGGTTCTCTACATTACAAACATACAGTGTTGCCAACTCGGCTTTAAAAAAAAAAACCGCAGTTCGTAAAATTTGCATAATATGGTAGCTGTACTTATTTGTAAGTGGAATGAAGAGGTTAGGGTAGTTAAAACTGAATAAAATTAATGTTTTGTCATACAATTTATTAAAATTATTTATTATTATCAGGCAAAGTAAATTTATACATAATTATATCAAATAGTCGAATGTGTGCCTGCGCAGGCTCGAGGTTTATTTTTAAGCCACTTTTCATAGAAAGTAAGCCTGTTAGCGTGTCAGTGGATTGTCTGTTTCTCATGTTAGTTTTTATCAGATTGATCGCTATGTAGCAATGTTAATAAATTTTGTGCAAATCGGGCCAATAATTCGAACTGTTTTTAGGTTAGGTTTCATTTTTTTTACATTCTGACTAAGGGTTTCGTTTTAAACACTATAGTCTTGTTGTTTGAAGTGGTGAGTGCGCGAATTGCAAGGTTTACTACCTTTTTTTGCGAACGAACTGAAAATTATGTCGATTCGGCTTAATAAGTCATGTTATTTTGCATTTTTTTTTAAAATACCTAGATTCTGGAAATGCAGTTCGTAGCTTTGTAAAAATACCTTAAATACGTTTATCTACTTAAAAAGATGTAAAGTTGGCAACGCTGCAGACAATCATCGGACATCCAGACGCACTGCGGGCTACCACCGGTTGCTATTCCTCCCTGTCGCACCAAGCGCTTCACAACATCCTTATATAATTATATCCTTATGCGCACAGCAAAAGAGTGGAACTCCCATCCTGCGTCTGTATTTCCGAGAACTTATAACCCGTCCATTTTCAAAGCCAAAGTAAATAGGCAGCTTCTGGGTTAGCTGGTTCCATGGTGGATCTTGTCTTGGACCCGGGCTTGATTGGGATCAAGAGCGAACCCATTATAATAAAAAAAAAAAATATATATATATATATATATATACAGGGTGGCTGATATGTAATGCAACAAAGTAAAGCGCTATATTTTTTTCATTTTTTTTTTAATTTTATTGTTCAAAAGCAAATAATGTCGGAAATAACATCAATTTTTAGAATCAGTTTAGATTTGTTCGAAATGGCCACCTTTGGTACGAATTATGGCCTTCAAACGGCCGACAAAGCCATCACACGCTGCACGAAAGTGACTCTACGGTATTTTGGCCCATTCCCGGCGAAGCGCTGTCTTGAGATGGTCGACACTTTGGTATTTTTTAGTGCGAACCTTACTCTCCAAAATGCTCCAGGCGCAAAAGTCCAACGGATTGAGATCCGGAGATTTTGGTGGCCATTGTGTGGTGGAAATGAAACGAGGAACCTTCTTTTTAAGCCATTCTTGGTTGACGCGTGATGAGTGCGATGGTGCTGAGTCCTGTTGGAATGTCCATGGTGTGCGGCCGAAATGTTTGTCTGCCCAGGGCTTCAATACTGCCTTTAAGATATTTTCCCGATAATATTCGGCATTTATTTTGACCCCACGGTCAATGAATACGAGCGGGGAGCGACCATTGGCCGTTACGGCGGCCCACACCATTACCATCGGCGGCGCTTGAGTTCTGGTGACCAATCGAAGGTGTAAATTTTCAGCTGACCTCTTTGGCAAGTAAACCCGATCATTTTGTTTGTTCACAAACTGCTCAATTTGGAATGGCTTCTCATCGGAGTAAACCAAATTCGGTAATTGGCCACTTTCGTGCAAGCGAAACAACTCCTTGGCCCATTCCAGTCTAACTTTTTTTGTGAATCGGTGAGCTCTTGCACTTTTTGGAACTTCAATGGCTTAAGTCCAAGCTTATTTTTCAATATGTGTTGCATCCGTTCTCACGATATGTTTAGCTCACGAGCCATTTTTCTACCACTGCGGCGTGGATTTCGATCAATTCTGGCCTTCACTTTTCGGATCATTTCTGGTGTTGTTACTGTTTTTTTTCGTCCACTTTTTGGACGCGATGCAACACTGCCAATATCACGGTAACGAGCAATGGTACGAGAAACAAAAGATTTGTTCACATTTAAATGCTGGAGGGCTCTAACGATAGCCACTTGTGGTTTTCCAGGCAAATATAAAGCAATCACACTATCACGCTTGAATTCCATCACGAAAAACTTTTTTCCGAATGCAATAGATCAAAATGCTTTTGTACGCTTGTAAACAATAAAAAGGAACTGCCAACTGGAATAAATCTGACAGCTGTCAGATGAGTGGTTGAGAAATGACAGCAGTCGGAAGTTGGTTGCAATACATATCAGCCGCCCTGTATATATATATATATATATATATATATATAGATAATATACCAACCAGGTATAATTTGAAACGATCACAATTATGATTTGTATGTATCATAATAACTACCCACTATTATGTTGTGTGCCCTGTAAAAAGCGACCATTTCCGCTCGAATCGATAAATGCAAAAATGATGGTTACATATAAATGCTATGCTATACTTGTAAAGTTATTGCTTTAAGCTAATTTATCATATCTTATTTTGGTTATTTATTTTATTTTTGTTATTTTAAAATTAAATAATAAAAAAGAAATAACGCGACACTGTTCTAATTGAGTAACCGAGAGTTTAGGTCTAGGTGAAGAATGAAAAAGATAGAAAAAGAATGTCGATTCGAGTCACGCCTGAAACATATTTCAAGTTGACATATTTCTTGTTATATTTTCTATGGTAGGGATTACATATTTAACATACTCCTTGGCTTTCATATTTTTAAGTTCATTTTCGTTCGTACGAAAGCCGTGTCATCTATCGACGAGAATTTGTATTACATCTTAGAGCACAGAAGCGCCACTGTGAGTGGTGCTACAGTCAGAACAGAGTATAATCAAAAACTGGCTTGCAGCTGGGTGGGATTAAGATTTAAATGGCGCTACTGTAGCTCTTCATTTAGTTACACAGTTTTTCTCTATAGTGATTGTAAATGTTGTTAAAGATCTAATAAATAAATAATTTTGTAACACAGTGTAGGTACTTATCAGTATATATTGCTACTTCTGATTAATAGACTAATTATTATAAATAATCGATAGTTTTAACATAGTAGGAATTTAACTCATTTGCACAAAAGCAAAAGTTAATTTTACGAACTTTATTATTTTTATAATGTAATTTTTGTCAAATACATTTATACCAATCGCTGCCGTACAATATTTAATTTGATAACAAATGATAATAAGTTTGATTAAACCACAACTTGAATTTTGTTGATATTTATGCTAAATGATGGCATGAGTAGACTCAGCAGCTACCGAATGCGTACTCTGAAATAAGTCTGATAAGTCTGAAAACTATGATATTAAAATTACAATATAATACAAGTAAGTGCTGAATCGACGATGTCGCAGTAGGGTATTTGATATAGGTAGTAAACAAATAAATGAGTATTACATTGAGCACTATAGAATTCAATGTCCTTATTAAGAATATTTGACTTAAATTACAAATAAACATTATACAATATTTTATTTTCTAAATAAAAATAAGAGATTACGAATCTGTGCTTTATTTACACGAAAAGTCTCAACGACCAATCAGAGCATGATACGTCATGATGTAATAAATAAATAAAACGTCTTGTCATTCCGATAAATATTTTGGCATTTAGGTTTCACTCATATTGTCAAGACAGAATCCATAATATTGTACTCCATGTAGATTTCCATGTCCTTGAGCAGCTGTACTATAGACAAATCAGCGTAAAACAGAAAATGTTAATTTACTCACATTTACTTTTATGTAACCTAAAATGTTACTAGGAGTTACCTCAAAGGAGCTACAGTTTTACTGAACTATCAATATTTATACATATTTTAAAGTAATACTACTCACAATAAAATGATTCTCGCAAAAAAAAAATTGAAGATTTGCGTGATTCACTGGTCGGATCACATAGTGCTAACTGCAGCTACTTTACATACTCTGTGCACTCTACACGAAGATTTTGCGATTGTGGCACGTGGATAAATAATTTAGAAGGGTTTTTGATACTTATATTTTGACACAAAGGAACAGCACATATTCTTTAGGACTTTAAAGCTATTTTTTAAAGAATCTTGAATAAAAAACGAATCTCTCACGTATTGTTTACATTAGGACTAATTACATCATTAAGTCACGCCTTTGATTTGTCATGTTATTTATTAAAACTGTCTTTTGGTTATTAAAATAGCTCTTAATATAAGAAAATTAACTCTCAAGAGTATCTTTAGTGACTTTAAAACATTTTGTAAAACCGTACAACAGTTTTTTTTTACTTTCTCAAATTGTGCAGCTGCAATAACTTTATAAAATAATCGCCCACAGAAATGGTCAAGCGTTATCTGTTGTTTCACGGTAAACATCCCGATAACAAAGAAAACTTTATTTCCTATTTCCATTGTACACTTTTGCGTACATGTTCATTGAAATGAAACACCTTTTTATCGGATTACTGCCACGTTCATAAGTTTAGGAGTTATTATGTAAAAGTTTTCAATTTCCCGCACAAGACGGACTTTTGGTCGATGTTTTTACCGACTTTATTGGCAATTTTTTTAATGACACAATACACACGTCCGAAACTTAGTTGTAAGTTCTGGAGCTTCCTTCGAGGGAAGTGTACGTCGTGAATTTAAAGTAGCTGATGGACAAATCAGCCTTACAAAAAAAAACACTTATGAGGTAATGGTAAATATTATTACTGAAACTCTTACAATAGAAGAGTTAATACCTACTGTGGCAAAGGGCTCCTTAAAATAATAGTCCGGCGGCTATTGCCTTGTGTTGTAAGGTATACGAAATATGTACATTCTGTATGTTACTTTTATTGTAACACTTATAACTATCACTGAAATCAATAGGTGAGCGCTACAAAGAAATAATGGTCATTTATCGCTGTTCCTTTTGCCTCTTTTAGGATACTTATTTACAGCAACGTCCTAATTCACGTAAAACACAATTGCATCATCAACACAGAATTTTCAACGAACATAATCCAATCACAAACTTTTTTGTAAATATTAAAAAAGGAAATTCAAGAATCCGTCGTGATTTACGAGAGCGGCCCGAGTTGAAAAGGTCGCTGGGAGCTGTTTGTTTTTAATAACGCTACATGAATAACAAAGTTGTCTCGTTTAGGAGTTCGGTCCCAACGGTGGCGAACGTTTATTTTCACTGGCTGTTCTGTTGCGGCCGTTAAGTTAAAAGCTATTGCCAGAACTGGGCTACGGTGTTTCGATTACTAGAATTGTCTACAATAACATAAAATGCCTCGTAACTAGAATCAAACAAGGGGATTTTAATCTTGTTCATATAGATTTTTGCATAAAAAGCTTAGGTAACATATTGAATTATGACTGTTTTGGATGAGATATACTCGATATACTCCATCAACTTTCCTCACAAATAAAACAACCAATAAAAACATAAAATAACATAAATCTAATAATAATTTTTCATAAATATGTGACCTTAGTTATTTTTCTCAAAACATAAAGTTCCTTTTTGACTGTGAGCAAACTTATCCAAGAAATGAAAATTATGACTGATTTTATAATACCATCATGGACATATAAAATAAAATAAGACTATTAGCACTCAATTTATTTTTCCTTATTACCCAAAACCTAATTAGTAAGTGACCATTAGACTACAGAAGTTTTGCCCACCCTGGTAAATTTGATCAACACCTTTTACATCATTACTTTCCTTGTTTTGTTAAAGTGCATAAATCTTAATGATAATGATCTTACTATTATATATTATGTATAAATGATTTATTATGAAACATAGTCATTATTATAATAACATTAAATGAAAAATAGTTGTGCGGTTACGTTATTAGTTGACATAGTTTTAAGCAACGGATATTGAGACCTATTGTAAACAAATTATTATTCTGAGAACACTGACTTCGGTGGTCGATTCGGGGCAAACCGCCAGCATTCTATGGAGCATAGATCGTTTTTTCTCCAAGTCGAATTTTGCAAAGGAAAATTAATTGCAAAAACAAAAAACAAGGGTGGTTTGAACATATATTGAGGTACTTATTAAGATTTTACTTTAGGTACTTGAGTAAACTTCAAAAACAAAAGTAAAAGTAATATTGTATTGTTGGTACCGTGGTTTTTTACACTTCCGCGTATATTTTATGTTTTTCTATTTCAATGGAAACTACTGTTTCAACTCGTTTTTTTACTACGGTAATGGTTGTCACAAGTGTGCCACTATATATTAACCGAAAACGTTCCTAGCTATTCAATTAATTCCAATATTTTTTTAATAAAGCAAGATTTTTTTTTTTCTGTACCTTCACGAGCAAAAATAGTTATTTGTTTAAAAAAAAAGCTCTTGTATTCATTAGAAAAGAAATAGCATATACGTTTTATTAAATTTGGAATGTTAAGTGGGTAAACAACGTTGGGACTTAAATGCATGCGTGAAAAGCACGCAGCTGCTATGGTGGAAACTTGCCCTTCGTAGCGACTACGTAGCGCGTAGCGTCGCGTAGGGCGGCGCGCGTGCGTCAGTCGGCGGCCTCCGCGCGTCGCCGCACCACGCCCGGCATGCGTCGCGGCGACGACCGATCTCCGACTACGACCACAACGAACAACCGCGCGCCCCTGTAAGTAAAAAAACAAATCATAATTCAAATTTCGAATGTACTTTCAATTATAAATTTGAACTTTTTAATAAGATGCTCGATATAGGAAGTGTTCACTTCCGCACGTGGATCCATACCCCGCCGGCGCTCAGCCTTCCTGACGCACTAACAAATGAGCGGTTCGTTCGATAGCCCACTGCCCCTATGAAAGATTCCCAGATCCCTTCTGAAGGGTTGTGCTGAATTCAGATTAATAGGCTTTGTATTGAATGTAGAGCGATTTATGAACACGAGCCGGTTTTCCATTTCTTGGGGTTTTGTGGATGTTCAGTATGAATAATATTTTCATATGTATGTGTTGGTTGTTTGCGATCTTCTCTTTTCATTTTTTAGTTGGATATTTATGAAGAAAACATGTTGTGACTAGTGGGAGCATGTCCTAGGGGATCACGTACAAGTAACAAACTGTGTTACTGAGAATTTTCTCTTTGACTTATCGTTGAGATTTGTGCTCACGACTCTCTGCTGCTTTTGATGTTTCTTTTTGATGGATTATTATATTAAGGACCCTTGTGTACTGTGGTCTGTATAAAAATGTTTCTTACATACAAAGCCTGTTTTTGAGTCATATATATATATATATATATATATATATATTTACCAGAAAAACAAAACTTTAGAAGGAACCATTTGGATTATAAAAATATAATAATTACATATTTTTGCTGCCTTCATTTCATATTATTTTCATTATTAGCTAATTTGCCATTCAATCTTTAAAAAAATATTATAAGTACTTGCCAAAGTGGAAAATTATTTAATCTATTCCCCAAACTTATTTTATTTCTTATTTTATTCACTTACGCATGGTTGACTGAAATTCACTTATTTTGGAGATAAACCTACCGTTACACATTATTATGGTATGGGTAATAATTGTAATAAATTAGCTTTGCTACAAAACACTACCCATCATCCCTTTTGATATTAATTGCACAGCGTTTATCTAATTTACGTATGTACAAGTATGCGCGTAAGCTCAGCACAAAATATATTACAGTGCTTATAGACAGGAGCATTTATGATGAAGTTTCACAAAATTAACCATTCGAACATTATTTTCTATGATTTATTCTTTCTGATATGAAGTTATGTTTATGATAAAACTTCGAAGCATCTTTATATTAATTATTTTATCTGTCATACAAAATAATATTACACAAAATTCATTTCCTAAACAGTGTCACAAAAACTAACTCAGGTTTTACCGTACACTGTTTGACATTCATCATCTTCAACTTTCTTAATTACAAGTAGGTACATTTAATTGCAATACATTTCTTTATAATTTAGCAAATAAGAAAACATTAACAATAATTAATATATTAATAATATGCCCTCTATAATGAGGACTACTATTTGATTTGCGCAATTTATATCTGAGTTTGTAATAAATAACCGTAAAAACGATTTATTATTGGATTCGATGGGAAAGCTAGATTGATGTTATCCTTAATTACATTGATTACGAAAATAAGATAGATTGTTTTTGATTAAAAGGACGAAAACCAGTATGAGTTGACTCAAAGTGCCAGCGGCGGGTAAATTTATGTAATCGAATGATACTAAAGCGTATTCAAAGTGTATATTATTTATGGAGAGGAATGGTATATATTCCCAAAAAACCGCAGCAAATTGACAGAGGTTGCCATTCGCTTTAATATTCACATCGCGACAGTCACGTATCTCGCAGATAATATTTTCACAACCTCCGATGTAACCGGTGGGTTATTTGTCATATTGTCATCAAAGCTGTTCTTACCGTAACACTTAATTATTCTTGCTTAGTAAGATTTTCGAAGATAAATAAGGTTGTTAAGATCAAGACGATTTCATACTAGGCCACTCAGAAAGTAAAAGGAAAAAGTTTTAATGTATAAGGCTCCGGTCGATAAAAGTTATTTTAAATTATTTTTATTTTTTATATGTAAATGTAACCTCTAGTGTTAGATAAACGCTTGTGTTACGATTGAGTACACGTCCATATTAAATAGTATTGAACTCGGTCCACTTGGGTGAAATCAGACTTGTCAACTGATAGGTAACTGCTGCATTGCAGATAGGATCGTTCACAAGAGTCTACACCAGTTGCGTGAGAAGGATATAGTTTTGCGCTGGGTGACGCACTACATTACCAAAGCTCAGAAGCAGGCCCGTGTAGAATGACATGACATGACATTATAAATTTGAATCAGGCTCGTCTTGGCGCGTCTACGACATTGTGTCAGGCAAGGAATTCTGAATTTATCAATACGATCAACGATACAATACGATACTGATAAAAATTTAAGTCGACAGTTTGGCTCTTTCAAAACGAACCAACGTGTACCAAAGTGAAGCTATTGGGAAGCGCAAGGAAAATGTTGATTGCCAGTTTCTTTACTTTGACGGGGTATCTGGTGTCGATTCCGATTGTTATACTACAAAATGCCAAAGAAGTTTTCACTGCATTGTACAACAAGTGACAAAATTGTGACTGAGTTTTAAGGGGTGAGTAGCCATCTACGCCAAATTTCAATTAACGTCAATACGACTCATCAATACGACGTGACTATGCGGTTAACTACGACATAACAAACTATATACTTTACTAGATCGCAGAGCACGTTATTAAAAAAGAGTGCTTGTTTAGCGATACTAAGCGTCCTTTGTACGAAATATCGTCCAAATCGTCATCGTCAGTAGTCATTGAGTAACAAATACAAATTTATAGCAATGAACAACTGAATCACTGTTTCATACTCAAGTGCACTGTAAGCGAGATTCAATCGTCAAGTGTCGGTTATAAAAACAGATTTTATGTATGTATTTAAAAGAAATGAACTTAAAGCAAGTCACTTTATGGGTTTGCGGAATAAATATATTACAGTTTGAAAAATTTTCAAGTGATTCGTAAAATGTTTAATGGTTTCTTTCCTTTACTGGTCTAACCAGTTAATAGACAGGATGCTAGTTAAATTAAGGTTCTAAGCCCTTGCAATCTAAAAATAAAAAATAACAGATTTTTACAGAAGTAGCGTGTCATTAATTAATCAGCAGAGATCTTCAACCAGATTAACAAATTTACTTACAACAAACGGTATTTAATTATTACAAAACAAGGTTAAATGGGCCATTCTTACTCGTTCTTATATTCACTTATTAGTTTCCTTTTGTCCTATTTATGTAAGTTTTAATTAAAATATCGGCCATTTTTTGATCCGTAATTATGTGGAGTTCAGTTAGTCCCCATATACTTATGTAAATTAGATTTTCATATACTACGCTAAGGTACTTGTTTAATATACAGGTTCTTCAAGAATTAGGCATATATATTCATTACCTTAATTCCTGTACCATTGCAGCGTACCTTCAATTAAACTCTTGTCAGTTAATTCTTGTGTTGAAGGTGATATATGGGTGTGGATAACAAATCTTATATAAAAATAGTAGTAATAAAGATATTTAAAAACCACGTTTTTATAAGCGGATTAAAAAGAAGATAAATTTTTATTTCCAGAATTGTGATGGAAAATTCTTTTCCCGGAATGATAAAAATTTCAAAGATATATGTTGAAGTACTATGATGACTAAAAACGTGGGGCGGGTGGTTTTCAGGTTAATAATGAACTGTCATTCATGATCTACGTGTGGTAAAATTTTGAGCTCTTTAGGAGCATCAGTAGTGGTCTAATTTTGAGTTATAAGATTAGAAAATTTTGCGGACAGACACGAACGAAAGCAAGTTAATAAAGAGGTGGTAAAAAGTTTAAAAATCTTGTTAGCTAGTTATTAAAAAACAAATATTTACGTAAGCAGAAGATCTTTTAATATGTTCCAAGACTAACTTGGAGTTGCTGTATATATTAAAATTTCTTTTAATAATTTTAAAATTTAAATTTTAAAATCAAATTATACCTGTCAATTATTTCTGTAAATCTATCAAAAATATTGTGTTATAGACATGTAAGTGTATTTTCGTAGTTCCGTAAATATTGAAAAAAAGAGTTTCATGTGCTGATAAAACAAAGTGTTCCCTAATAAAACATTTAATGGGAAAGATACAGTTTAAGTACAGCGGCGGCTTATAAAGTGTTACCTATCTGGAATCTGGCACCGTCTAAGCCTGTACTAGTACTATAGTCTAAGCCAAAACAATTTAACGGTGGTACACCCATTTCAAACATGAACGATGCTGAACGATCTGATTGTCGTAATGAAGCAGGGACTTAGCAAAGCATCAACCGAGTCCTGAAAAGAGAGAAGGAAAATCAGAAGGTAAAAGTACGCGAGAAAACTGAGATAAGGAAGGATATTTATTAGGATTATTTTACATCAAAGCTTCAAATGGGCGTTACGTTCAATCAACAATTGATCAAAAACAACAACTTCTTAATGATTATTAGAATAAAAAAGGATTTTTTAAGTATTTCATAAAATCCGACGTGACTTGGTGAAGTCTTTATACATTTATAAAATCAAAAATGAATTACTTTCGCAAAAAACAAGGAAGATGCACCATAGAGTCACTGGCTGACTTGGTGCTCGATATTGCACGGTTTTACAACTGGTGATGCTCCGTGTGCACACGTATAGAGTAGTTGATGAGGGTGCAAGGAGTGTCGCTGTCTTGGTGACTGCGATTTCTACATTTATTTGCGCGCGAGCGCTGCATCTGCTTGTTTTCTTTTGCGTAAGCGAGCTAGATATTTTTGTTTTTATAAAAGGATATAGTAAAAAGTCGGTACATAACAATGGATTTCGAAACATGAACTCGCCATTTCGTTCTGGAATACAAGCGGTAGTGAGGAGAGTGTAGAACGGCCGGTGAAAGTCGCCCAAAGCGTCCTAAAACACAAAAATACGCTGGCAAGGTTATTTTATAACCTTTATATTTTGGGATACTTTTCATAGACTACCTCGATATGGCGAAAAGTAAAAACAAAGTTTATTACATGGGATTATTGATGCGATTAAAGTATGAAATCGCGGAAAAAAAATGACTCGAGTCTATGATAATGATGTCCAAACTAAAATAATTGGGCTTAAAATGATTTCCGTATTCATCTTGTTCTCCAAATCTGGCCTCCAGTTATAAATGGCTATTTGCAGACCTAAATTAGCATTTACATTTGCAAAATAGATTTTATTTTTATTTTTGTGACTGTATATAATTAAAACGTGTCATTATATATTTATTAACTCAAATATCAAATATTAAAACTGCGCGGATATCTACAAACGCGCCTTGCCTTCGCCTCCCTCGCCGCTAAAATACGATCGTAAAATTTAAATTTAACTTGTTTAAATAATATATATTGTGTAAAAGGAAATTTTTCACTATTTGTTAAATAATTTTGTGTAAAAGTAATTTTTTTATATAAATAAAGATATATTAATTTTTTTGTGACATTTTATCAAACTTAATTTTTAACTTATTCACTTTCGCATATAGATATTGAACATTTTGAGTTCTACAACTTTCGATAGATTTATCTTTTACCGTTAAGGCAGCCTTCGTCAAAAACGCATCGCTCGACCATTTTTTCATCGACTTGATTTGTTAAGTAGGTCATCAAGAATATTTTAATGGGGCAATGCCCACCCTTAAATTCCATTCTAAATACTGGTAAAATGTTAGTTAGTATCCAGAGATTTTAAATTAATTCATGTCATGTAGGTTTTTATGAGTAAATTGATTTTTTTGTTTCAAATTTCAGCACTGTTGAGGTTGACCTCGTTTATAATACATTTAGGAGCAGAAAATCAAAACGAATACACAAATGCAATATTAATCAACCTAATAACTTGTTTACCGCCGTTGCCGCACACGAATGAAACTTGATAATGGTAAGGCCACGTATCCATAAAGAAAAGTTGATCCGTAAGTGAATGTTTCATAATACACTACGCGGGCCCAGCGCGGATTGACGGGTGCTCTCGACTGCACATTTAGCCGGGACTAACAGCGTGCCTTCCAAAGTAAGATGGAACTTAACATAATAACTGTCGATCATCGCCGTCGAATAGTCGCCGTTCATCGGATGGGTATCCGATGAACGGCCTCTACAAAACTTGCTCAATCTCCGCAATATTAGATCGATTGCGTTTTCTATTGCGACATCAAACTCATTGTTTAAAATTACAATTGCCGTTTTAAGAAAATAATTGGATTAACTGATGAAGTGTTTGTGCATTTGGCAATTCATCTAAGCCATTCTACTTAGACACTCGTTTTGCTGCAATTCTGCAGACTGCCAACTAGACGCAGTCTGAAAGCGTTCCGCAATTAGCCCGTAGTCTGGCGACTTTTCTTCGGGCACTTTTTATGTAGTGCTAGTCGGACTTACAGCAGACAGTTTATTAACAGTCTATTCTTATATAGTCGTAACTGATTTCTGCCATATTTACAATACTACTTCAATATACAAAATTATACTAGATTTAAAAAATCTAAAAATCCCACGTTTTTCAATGCCCTAAAAAGAATAAAATAACCCTGCGGGGCAAAGCGAGGGGCCACTCAAAACGTGGGGGCGCATATTACTAAGAGGAGATTTTAAAGAGATGAATGACATGCATTGATGCCGATTATTGTAAAGATGCGCCCCCACGTTTTGAGTGGCCCCTCGCTTTGCCCCGCAGGGTTATTTTATTCTTTTTAGGACATTGAAAAACGTGGGATTTTTAGATTTTTTAAATCTAGTATAATTATTTTATTCTTTTTAATTATTAACTCAACAAAGTAACCATGTGTTACGCAACAATCGGATAAGCCCCATACAAAAGTGAAAGTTGCCGAAAGTGGACCTGAAAGTGCATCTGGAAAGTTGAAAGTTGCTTTAGAGTGCATTGTCATCGGGTTCTGAACTATCCTGAAAGTTTCAGCTTTCTAGCTTATCGGAAAGTGCCTCAAATTTAAGTTGCAAGATTTTGCCCGGACAGACAAACAAATAAGAAAAGTGAGATAAGAAAAACGTGGTAAAAACTAGTGGTCGCCCTAGGTCGAAATTTGACTGTAATTCCAAGAAATTTGAAGTTTGAATGTTATTAAGGCTGTAAACAAAATTAATTATAAATCAATCTAAAATACGTAAAATAAACTGAAATAAATACCTTTTTATATTACTCTATTTATAACTTTAGCTTCTAAGCTAACCACAGCAAATGATGAATTATAGTTTCGACATGTTTAAGATTTATTTAATTAAGGTTTATTTGAAATAAGTCCATCATAAAACGATTTAAAATATTCATTTTGACTTAAGTCCGGTAATATTGCATTACCCATTAAAAAAAATGAGGCGAATTCTGTCCTGTTAAAGGCCATATAAAGGTAATAAACTACGAATGTGATATAAACACAATAATGTTTGACATTCAGAAGGCATTTTAATCTCTTGCAGTTTGACCACAGACTTTATAGAGTTTACTAGCGACCCGCCCCGGCTTCGCACAGATGCAATGCTCTACTTTATTATGCATGTATTATACATATAAACCTTCCTCTTGAATTACTCCATCTATTAAAAAAACCGCATCAAAATCCGTTGCGTAGTTTTAAAGATTTAAGCATACATAGGGATATAGGGACAGAGAAAGCGACTTTGTTTTATACAATGTAGTGAAGCATTACCTATATAAAAACTTAAGCTTTCTCTACTCCTTGTCCTTATACTCATACATATAGGTATAAACTCTAACTGCACCAAATCTTACACTCTTTCGTCTACGCTTTTTTTTAGAAAGGGGACAAAGTTTTTGCTTCACCTATTAATAATTATCTAAGATCTCAGTGGTTTGTGTGTTTGTCTGTCCGCTCTTTTTCCCCGCTCTTTTTCCATTGTATAAATAACTTTACCATAGCAACGCGTTAACCGCCAGTAGTTCGTCTACCGGACGCTAGATGGCGCTAACGGAAAAAATATTTAATAATAGAAAAAAATTATAGAATTTTGTCCACCCGTGCGAAGCCGGGACGGGCCGCTAGTAAAGTATTAATTTTAATACGCATTATTAAAATTTTTTTTAAAATGTCTATAATACTGGGGCATAATACTTTGTAGATGACAACATCGCAGGGAGAATGGGCCATAAGACCATCACGCAGGTCTATAGCGGTACATATAATATTAAATATACGCCATAACGTTAATTATTGCGTCTCGGTTAATTTTATTAACTTAATTTTAATTTACTGAAACGAAAATATAGAATGTTCGAATAATTACTTGTTGTGATGTTCATATTTTTCTTTGAATCGTTACTGCTTTAAATGAATGTTTGCCAATTTCCGCATAATATATGCGGAAATTGGCATACATTCATCCGTGCAACGAATACAAGATTTTTTTTTAACAAAAGTAACGATATTTACACAAAATCACACATCGTTACCATAAATATTTAATACAAAATGAAAATTATACTATTGGGTTCCTAAATAATTGCAGTGTTATGCTTCTATTACATCATTAGGTTATTAAAACAAAGTTAAGCAAATAATTCCTATAGTCAAACATTGTGACATATTAACAATTAAAAAATACCATAAGGCCTTTGAATATAATTAAATTTAATGTGCTAAGTAAACAGCTTTGTTGAAAAAATAGTTACACGTTTTTATTTTTTTGATATCAATGAATGATAGGTCTTTTGAATTCAAAAACAATTTTTAACCTTTGCGATGTTAGCTTCGCACACTCCGTATTTTACGATCGCTGTTTTCTCCTTTTTCAACTGGACCATTTTCACACGTGTCATGTCATGCTTTTGTAATTTATAATAATCAACGAAGTATACGCTCTTACCTAGTAAGTAGGTAATCGCACGGAAACTGAGACGTGTACCAAACGTAATTCGCAAAGCGTCTGAACTTTGTCCAACGTTTACATTATAATTAGATGATTAATGTGAAGATTAACGCAATAATGTTGGAACGAGGGGAGCAGAACATCCACATCTACCCTTGAAGGAGGTTGACGATAACTTGTTAACCTTGCTGAAAAGGTATTTTCTCCGGAAGGGTAATTGCGGAAAAAGAGGGATTATAAATCTTACAAACATTACACAATGTAAAATAGATAGGCGTGCATTACTGTTTGTTTTAGTGTGATGACAATTATTGTAGATAATTCTAGCGAAAATGTATAAATTGCAATCTAATTGCATTTTAACGTAACGAATAAATATATATAATTTTTATACATAAAAGGTTATCTATTGATAAGCACAACTTTTAAACACGCACTAATGGCATAGTTAATTCATAATAGCTTGCTGGCTGGTAATGGTTAAAAAATATCTAACCTTACCAATGTATGTCTCTTAGTAATAAGCGTTATAAAATTATGTCTATCATATACATATATCCTATAAATAACTAAATATTCATATAAATTAAAAAAAATTATCACAAAATAATCACTGTCTTCTGGGACTCGATTTCGGCTTCGAAGGTCAAACCTATCTCTAATCCAAAGAAAGCGTAGCAACATTTTAGAATTAATATAAAGTTTTACTGTGGATATTATTATACTAGACATTATAGGTTTTATTTGTAACTGGCTGCATATATAATGCTAAGAAAAAATCGGATAAAAATTAACGTATATGTTTCTACACATATAAGCACATATCATGCAAACATCATCATAAGTGAAAGATTTCCTCCAAAAGTGGGGAAGAGTCCCCACTCTTGGTTAAAAAAACCAATAAAAATTATCGGAAAACACTACCGCTCATTTTGTAGGTTACGGGAGGTACAGGTGATTACCCCCAGTATCATTAGTCGCTTTTTACGACACCCTAAATTGTAAAGGGTTGGTACTATTTTACTTTGTCGGACACCACACGACCTCATGAACACATACACAAGAGTATTATGCGGATCGTTAGTTTTCCTTTTCCTAAGTCAGAGAAACGGAAAAACGTAACTTTAACATAACATTGACTTTAAACAAAACTTATATTTAAAAATGATTAAAAAATAGGGGTTTAGAAAAACCGAACCTTGTCAATTATTATATACTAGCTTTTACCCGCGCCTTCGCTCGCATTTGAGCCATTTATTTTTTTTTCAATAAAAAGTATCCTATGTTACTTCTAATACCTCCAAGAATATATGTACGAAGTTTCATGATGATCGGTTTAGTAGTTTTTGCGTGAAAGCATAACAAACAAACTTACATTCACATTTATAATATTGGTAGGGATTAAACGAACATTGGACGTAATAGTATGTATAGCTACACACTACAGACACTATAGTCTGAGATTCGAACCTTTCGAAAGGCCGTGAGGCCTGAGGATTCGGAGGCGTGGTTGTATTTTACAGGCGTATTTTATATCTTATGAAAATATGGAATTATGAACGCAAAAAATAAAACACATACTTTACTACTAATTTAACTAGGTCTGCAATACATGCTGCTGTTTGCAAATACTGAGCGAAGCAATTAGATTTTTGAAGGGTGATTATTCCTCTATGGTATGTCCGATTTCAAAACTTTTTTTTGCACATTAGTCACTACCACGATGTGAGTTTTGGCGCCAAATTTCATCAGTGTAGTCTCAGCGATTTGGCTGTGATCAGCTTTTGAATTTTTCTTTCGGTGATTATTCCTCAATGGTAAACTCTATATTTTTTTACATAGCCTATGTCCATCAGGTTATAATCATGTATGTTCATGCCAAAATTCGTTCGAATCAGTTGAACCGTTAAGTAGCAGGAGGGAGACAAGCGAAATTTGTGAGTTGCCTAAAAGAGAGCTTCGCTCAATTAATCAATCAATGAATCAACTGATTTATTCGATTAGCGTGACAAACAGCTAGGAATAATGGAACTTAAAGCTATGTTTGTATATGATATTTTTAATTTAAGTAACAAATTGATACAATCTATTTGCCATAATCGAAATAGAAGTCAAAGTCGAAGTCGACGTCAAAGTCAAAGTCTGAATCTAAATTTATATTGTAAACTGTACCCTAAGGAGCTGGATAACTGTTAAGCAACTTCTGTAAGAGCGGTAGCCATCGGTTAGATCCCAGATATTTATTATCTTAATCAAAAAGCACGAAGGAGTCGAAGTAAGCACTCTCCAATGCACGCTGAGATTATAATAAGCAGTTTCATTTACTTACCTTCCGTAATGAGATATTAATTGGGGTTTATCGATTTTCTCTGGCGGGTTGGCCAGCGTAAACGCCGGGACTACCCGATCAAAACTCCTTGTTGTACGTTAATAGTCATTAAAAATGAGGATATATTACATAAATAAGTATATTAGTTAGCCACTATGAGTCGGGAAGAAATGTTTATTGTCATTAAACAAATATGCTCCAGCCAGGATTCGTATTTTGGATAATAGCAGCATGGGCAGGAAATCGATGGAGAAAATTTAAATAACAGTTATGTTATGGCGTCCCATTCACTCAGCTGTAAAGGTTGTTAAAAATCATTAAAGATTGTATGACCTTTAAATTATAACAGGGAAAAGTTAATTTTATTCCTTTTTATTTCAAAAATAGACGCCATTTTATGGTGATTGTATTTTGCACAGATGAGCATCTAGGGTTCTTTGTGTGTTTTCCTTCCCCCTGTTTAGTAAGAGACATCCTGCATAAATGAATATTTGATATACTAATTAAGCTTCGTCTGGGACCTGCTTTTGTGCTTTTAGTAGATTTTTTTGAGTCGGGCTAAGATATTTTTTTATAGATATGTAACAGAATATAAAGCAAATAATTGAAAAGGTTCGTACTACGTTAATATATTAGGGAGAAAGAAAAATTTGATTTTAACCTTTAGTTTTTTTTTAATATTGGAAAGGAAATTGGATAAGGGTCGGCGAAGGGTAAGGTCGGAGCCGCTAAAACTTAAAAAATGTTTTATATTTATAAAGTACCTTATTTCATATATCGACATGGCTAAATACTATGTACACACTATGTTTAGCCCGGACGAAGTCGGGGCGAGCCGTTAGTCAACGTAATGTACTTTGCCTCGATCATTAAAAACTAAAGCATATACGGGTAGGTAACTGTGTAAATGAAAACAGTAATCAAGGAGGGTGTCATATTGAACCAGATCCAAGACATTACAGAAAAAAATGTTTTTAGGATTTAAAAGGAAAAACGGAAACTTTGTGGGATCACTTTGTTGTCTCTTTGTCTTTTTTCTTTTCCCCTTTTTCTCAGAAAAGCGTGGAGGTATCAAGGTAAAATGTTTATCAAATAATCAGGTCTACAATATTTTAAAGCAGTAAAAAAATCAAACTTCTAAGTCAACGCAATTAAAAGAGACAACAGTTAAAGCCCTTACGCCGCAGATTTTTAGGCAATGGAATTTGGGGTTTTGGACAATGGTTCTTGACCGGAAAGAAGATGTTGTATGGGACCTGGGCCTCAATATGTAGCATCAAAAACCCGTGAAATTAAAGAAAAAAGTTTAACATCGGCAGTTTCCAAATCTGAATCATATAGTTTTAGTACAAACTGAAAATACAAATGGTTTGACGTAAGAGAATGACGACGAGAGATTAATGACGCTCACAGATTAGATATCAAGATAGCGCAATAACCGTGACCTTACTCTGTTGAGTAGATGGAGTTATGAATAAACTAATCAACAAATATTTTTATTTTCTGAAATCAAATGTTATTTTCTTTTTTTATACTGCTACAAGTTCAGGCCCAAAATGAAACATTACATTCAATTTAAATGTGCTTACTTATACGATGTAATTATATTTACAAGAATGAAAATAATACTAATTCATCGTAAATATAAAAACAACACAAACGAGGTGTAAGCACATTTTTATTATAATGAAAGATGTGTAGCAAAAAAGAATATGCTTGCTTGGCTGGTTACTGGATTTGGAACTGTCCTTCTAATAAAGTAATAATCGTTTTATTTTATAGTTAGAGATAAGAATAACCAGTTTCTCTGTGGTTTAGGAATCCGAGTGAAGTCCACTTTTGCCTTTGGCCTTAGCTTGATGTCTGGCGAAACTAAGCAATTTAAGGATCAGATGAATTTAAAATAAAAAAATTATAGAAAAAATTTACTCTCTTGGGCTAGTTGGGTGACAGCGCATTTTTTTCAAAGCTTGTATCATTTTTAGAGTATATTTTGAGAATTGTACAAGCATACATTTTTTAAAATGTAAAAATATAATTAAACCTTTTTAGTCTGCCTCAGGATTCAAGCAATATCTGTGTTCAGCAATTTTACGCAAAAAGTTACACTATTAACATTACCAAAGCGTCTGTTTACTTGTCGTAGATAACTTCCAAGGAAATATATGCTATAACAACAGTAACAAACACAATAATTTCACTTACGTAAGAGACATTTTTATTGTCGCGCCCTCCAGTCTACATTTGTTTACGTCGATTCTTTTCCTCACAATAGTCGTTCGAGCAGTAAACTTAGATCGTTCGTCCCAAACCACAATACATTACTGTGTTCCACTATTCATTACTCAGACCGATCCTTTGTGGGAATGTATCATTTATTGTAGCAGTACCTATAATGATAGGTTTTTAAATAAAAATATAAAACAAAAAAGTTTATTTCTTATGTTTCTGTTTATTCCTTTTTTTCTGTTATTAAGGATAATTTCTACGTCAATTTGAGAGTTTTTGTTATAGTATTAGGCGGACGAGTGAAAGTTTTTTTTAAAACATGGAAACGTTATTATCACACTTGAGTTAAGATTTTTTAATTAAGAATTTATTGTCTTTAAATGTATAATCTACCATACAAATATTACTCTAATATTTGCACATTTAAAAACTTACACTATTAAAAATGGCTTGAGCGTAGGTTTTAGTATATATATTCAAATATGGGAGCAGCTATACCCAATTTGACAATTTCGAGATAGTGTTCTGCAGAATGTAAAAAAAGAATTCTATTTCGCTCATTATAAACGAAAAAGCTAGTGTCGCTTAGAGGTTTCTAATTGGGTGTGGCCGTTTCCAAATTCAATTTGTTAATTTTGTTAAAGGAGAAATTCGGAATTCGAATGTTTAAAGGCGACCGAGAAATTTCTTAAAATCCCTTAGGTATGCTACCTATATATACTACTGTTTATATATAAAAATAATGTATATATTAAATACTAGCTGACCCAGCCACGCGTTGCTGTGGCAGTAATATTATTTTTCTAAACTAAAAGATTTTTCTAAAATAAAAGTAGCCTAAGTTACTCCTTATTACATCAGCTACCTGCCCTGTCCCGTCAAAATCGGTCCAGTCATTTCAAAGATTAGCCGGAACAAACAGACAGACAGAGAGACAAAAATTGTAAAACATGTTATTTTGGTGTATGTACCGTATATATATTCATACGCATGTAGTAAAAAACGGTTATTTCAATATTACAAACAGACACTCCAATTTTATTTATATGTATAGATAAAATAAAGACAGTTTACAGCCGCCCTCATTGCTACAAGATCACTTATGCTTTACAACATGAGTGGGATTGATTGAGTATGAGTACGATTGTCGTAGTGTGGTATCGCCGAAAGGAAAAGTTTGGTATAGGCATTTATGTATGAATTCTGAAATACATCTATTACTCTCAAGTTTAAATGTACGGTAAAAATTATTCAAGTAAACATCTGTAAATTATCATTGCACTAGCACTAGGGGCGAGCCCATGAACCGATGACAGAGCGTTTGCGGAAAGAGGGTGGGACTTACTTTCTTAGAGGTTTATATCGGCAATTTATTTGAATAACTTAGGTTGCAATACATTCGATACTAGGTAAAAACAATCCCCGACAGGTTATAAAGGACGATATTTATTGCTTTTTATATTAAATAGTTTTCTTTTCTTTTACGACTCATTTGTTTTCAGGGTTTAAAACTTTTCTTACTGTTTTTTCCATTACATATAATTGCAGCTTTGTAACTACTAGATTTTATTGGCATTTACGTTCGCGTAGCATATACTTGATATACAAATGTCCCCTTAGTTCCTAGTACCTCTTAAACATATCGTGAATGATAAACCAATCAACGACCTTTCAGTAGCTACAGAAATTCTCGTTAAAATTACAAATGGAAGTAATAAGTTCGAAAAAATAGGTATAGCGGAAATATAAGTTCTAAATTCAATTTCTTTTAATTTTGTTAAGTAAAACAAAACACGACTGGCTATCTGTTGATGTAGATTTCCTTCCCCTTTGAAAGCTTGTTGGAACGAATTGCTGCCAAAAAGACGAATGGTGTGGCTTTATCTTTAGGGGGCCGTAAACTTGTGCGATTTAGCTACACACTAGCAAACTGTGACGAGACAATTACGGATAGAAACTAACAGTCGTCAAAGCTTTCCTTCGTTTTATCGCTAATAACTTGCTAATAACGAAAACCGAACGAATTTTGAAAAAAACACCCTCCCAAATAGCGGTCCCATTTCATATTTCTTGATTTGAGTTTGCTTAAAACTTGTTATTAATGTTTCCCAAAGTTTACACAAACAGTTACAGGAAAAATACGTGATTTTTTTTAACAATTTGGTACATATAACTTATAAGCTCTTCGACGTTTTTATTCCCGTAGTAAAATTATAACAAAAGTTCTTTTGTTTTTTCAACACCGTTTAATTTAAGACGCTGAAATGAAGTTTTAGAGTATCGTGAGAGGTTTAGTTTTCCGTGTTAATTGGATCTTTGTTTGAAACTTTCGAAAGTTTCTGTTTTTGATAGTAAAACACTTGATAAAGATGTTCGATTCACTCTAACATTAAAATCAATAAAGAAGATTTCAAAGACTTTTAAACAAACCTACATAATAAGTAGATGATTATTATTTGGAATAGCTTTTACTGCAAATATAGTTAGAAAATCGTGAAAAACAAAACAAGACATTAACAAAAAATACATATACGGATTGCAGAAAAAGTACACTTGTATAACGAAATCCCTAAATCTTTGCAGCACCTGTCTGACAACTTAAAATATAATTTTGATGGTCATTCCGTTCAAACTTATTGGACTGTACATATATGAATATAAAGTCAAATTGTGTTATCGCATAAGTAAACTCAAAGTTTGAAATACTTTTATGTAAAAACTATATTTAGTCACATATTTTGGAAGCAGCTTCAATCTCAAACTTCTGTCGTGTTTAATTACTCCTCTGAAATGTACAAGACTCGATTTTTCGTTTACTATATTTTAGTAATGGCGAACGAGTAGTCGCCGTGACATATAAGGGCGCTATGTTTGCGCCAATATAAATTGTGGGAACGAAAAGCTGCACAAAAAGAGGATACTGATGCGGGATTATTTAAGGGTGGGTTGTAAACTTACGAGATTTAGCTAATATTAGCAATCCATTACGGCGCGCCCGCTCCGGAATCCAGGACGCTGACTTATTGATGAGGGGATCGATCCTCTACTTGCTTTAAGGATCTATCTCCTTCTTAAGAGTTTGCTACTTTACATTCGGATTCAACTTTGAAGGGATACAGTAGATTTAAAACTGTTTTTAGTACAAACTCGGTACAGAAAATATCAATATGTGTTCATCGAATGAGAAAATTGCATTCAGCGTACCAATCTATTATCCTATAAAAATATACAACGTGCCATTTCTTTTACAGTGTTGAATGCTAGGAAAAAAATAGCTAAAAGTTAAATGCGGTAAACGAATTGTGCGAAAGAATTTTCCTTATTAAAAAACTTTTTGTAAATCGGTATTTTTTGTCTAAATTTTTTGTAGTTTATTAATGCTACATTTTAATTGAAGCAACACTAAAGTATAATATGATATGAGAATATAAAAATTACTTCAATTGATAGAGCTAACTTAGTCCCTTACATTCAATAACTGGCTATAGCAAACATTAATACGCATCTAACAACTAAATTTTAATATTTACTTTACGTGAATTACGACTTTCTGTATTAAAAAAAAAACAAAAGTTTGGTAATAAATGCCACATCCCTATCCTGACATTCGCTGCGCGATGACTGATGGTTGTTCTGGCGTAATAAATAGAAAGTTACGACTTATGATGGATGCTCTGTTTCTTATTTTCTTGTGCTTGATTTATTTTTAAACAGTAACTCGGATTATGTTGGATTTGTGATGCCCCATTGGACGTAATAAAAAAATACCAAATTGTGGATACACGAGGGACTTAATTTTATTAGGCCCATCCATCATAATATTGGATCTTATTTTGTTTTTTTCTTAAGTCTGGCCTTTTCTTATAGGTTCGCATTTAGGTGTTATATAACGACCTTCGTGGTCGTGTAGCTCGTATATCTGTTTTCAATTTGTACCAGTAATTGGCCAGGTCAATGTACAAATTGATTTGAAATTTTTTATATTGGCTAGAGTCTGGGTGTTGTAGTACTGTTGTTGTTTCTGAATTTCATAACCCAAGTGCTATAGCTACTTAACTTGTGTTCAGAACAATGTATGTGATGTTCTATAATATTTATTTCGGGGAATGCAATCTACCCATATCGGCTAGATAAAGGCGGGGCGTACCATTAGGGGTCCCAGGTCGGTCCATTGTAAAACACTTAAATCTTTGCCAATTGTTAGTCTCATGGCTTACTATTTTGGCTCGAACTTGAGCAGCCATTGAATTATTGTTATAAAGCAAATAAGAAAGAGACGAAGATAAACATGCTCTATCGCAAGGTATATCTACCACTCTGCATCGGATTGTAATCCTTCGACGACGACTGTTATAATTTTTTGAAGAGTGTCTGATACTTATCATAGATTTAAATGATATTTAATTGGAACCATTTCGAAATAATCCCCTTTCAAACAAAAAAGAATTTTGCAAATCTGTCTATATATTAAGAAGCTATGACCGAACATAACTACATTTTAATTTCTTTACATAATAAGTATCTTCTAATAATTTGGAAACTCTACTATTAATACTATAGAAGTTTCATACCAACTTTGCCACCCCGTTTTACCACTTTAGGAGTTGAATTTCACAAAATTCCGCCTTGGTGATGGTGAGCACCTAAGTCCTAAAATGATCTCCCATGCAAAATATGAGTCTCCTAATACTTGTAGTTTCTGAGATTTCGTGATGAGTGAGTGACCTTTCGCTTTTATATATAGATATAAAATCTTTTAAATTATTTCGTCAATTATAATAGAACGGGCTTATTAGACTGAGCTTGAAAAGTTGGTAATCAGCGGTTCACTATCGATTGATGATACGCATATTTTATATCATCGATCTCATACTGCAACCAACTTGTTTTCGATTTTGGGTTGGAATCAGTATTTCACTCCGATCAACCGCGAAAGAGATTTCCATCTGGCATTAAATAAATGTTCGATTTACATTCACAGAGGCGATGTCGGTACTGTATTACGCTAATGAAAACCGTAGTGTTTCTGTGGTTTCTTCCGATGAAAATAGAGGGGCGCTCCCTTTTTACGAGCATCTAGAGTTTCTTGAAAGTCGACACCGAGGGACCGTAGACAGTGCATTGTGTCCGGACGGCTAACGGCAGCTCTGTCAATGTGATGAAAAAGATAAACAGTTTAGAAATGACGCTTTCGCCAGGCGGGAACGCCACTGTGGAGTAGCGAGGAATTTTGCTCGTGAATTCATCAAATAATTTGGTAGAAACACTAGTTTCCGAAGTTGTTACTCTAGTTAAAAAAAGTTAGAATCGTAATGATAAATCTTAGCAATTCAATGAGCCTCTGAAGTTTTATGTAGTTTTGGTAAAATTTTGGCATATTATCAATACTAATATTATAAAGAAGTAAAGTTTGTGTGTTTGTATATTTGTTAAATTGTAAGGGGTAATCTCGGGATCTACTGAACCGATTTTAAAAATTCTTTCACCAATAGAAAGGCACATTATTGCTGAGTGTCATAGGCTATATTGAATGCTAGAAAAAAATTAAAGAATTTTGTCCACCCGTGCGAAGCCGGGACGGGCCGCTAGTTAAATATATTTTAGCACAATCAACTATAATATGCATATAGAGTATGCATTCTAATAAGCCTAAAAACTAAAAACTTACTTTCTGTTCATTCTTTATTTTAGCTTAATAAAGAGCTTAGTGTTAAATAAGACTAGACGACCGTTTGGTGCAACGGTAGCGATCCTGCCTTTCGCACCAACGGTCCTGGGTTCGAATCCCGGAAGGAGCAGATGTTTGTATGATGAATACGAGCATTTGCACCTGATTCATGGGTGTTTATATATATTTCTATGAATATTACATATTTGTGTATCATACATATATGTATGTCTATCCGTTACCCTAGTATCCATAACACAAGCTTTACAGTACTTACTTTGGGCTAGGCTAATTAGGTGTGGATGTAAGAAATATTTATTATTTTATTATTTATTTAAATAAGTCTCTCTACAGAATTGTAAATACAAAATGAAAAGAAGACAAAAAAAATTTAAGCAAGAGCGAATGCATGCAATTTTGTGTAAATCTACTAATTGTGGTGAGATGGCATCCGTTCACAATAGAATCACGTAATGATAAAACATTTAACCGTCACTCCTTTTGTTTACATCAAAGGCCAGTTTCGACAGACGGGGAAATGTGGAACAGTCGGAGGAACGTTTCTCTCCCGGCTGTATTTAACGCAGTTTTCGGAAAACCTTTGTTTAGCCGCGAGTTATTATAATGAAACAGTCTTTTGTTTGCCGCGAGGGAGTGTCAGAATATAGATGTGTGAAACGTATGCGCGTTTCAGGTGACAAGGTACGGCAGTATTTTTTTCCGTAACAAATGTGTAACCCTTTGTCATACTATATACCTAACGTTGTTTTCGTACATTCAGTAATTTGTAACGCTGTGTTTTTGTGTTGCAAGACATTTCTCTCATTGTTTACATTACGATATGGAGGTCTATTCAAAAAATGTTTTGAGTAGGCTTTCGGGTCGTAATAAAAATAATGGAAGAAATTCCTTTCATAAAACACAATTCTTATTGCTGTGTTTTCATTTATTGACAGTTTCCCACTAAGAACAGAGGAACATATTCAAAATTACAAGAAAATACTTCGATTATCAGTATTTTAGAAAAGACGTAACAAAGATTTGAAAAAAATTGTAGAGCAAATCTTGTTTAACGGTGAGTTTGATTTTTTGACAATATAACTTTACCTATCAATTAAATCATTTTTTTATTATTACTAAGTAAAAGTTCATGAATTTGTCTACCATATTTGAACTTATGATTATACTTAAATTCTACCAAATTATTTTATTAACATTTTTTTTGACACAAGAAAAAGTAGGGAATTCAAAGATATTCAGGTTAATATGTAACATGTACTTGGTTATTCTGTGATACAGTCAGGTGCAGCTGTGATAAAATTCAGAACGGTAAATAAAAGACAATTTAATAATCAACATTAGTAACATTTTTATATTTATTAAAAGATTTTTAATGTCAGGGTATTTATTATTTTAGGAACTTACTAGCGGCCCGTCCCGGCTTCGCACGGGTGGACAAAATTCTTTAAATTTTTCTTATAATTAAATATTTATCTGTTAGCGCCTTCTAGCGTCCGGTAGATGAACTACTTGCGGTTAACGCGTTGCTATGTTAACGTTATTGATACAATGGAAAAACAGCAGGAAAAGAGCGGACAGACAAACACACAAACAACTGTAATCTTAGATTATAGATTAAACACATGAATAAATAAATAAAATAAATAAATATTTCTTACATTCACACCAACTAGCCTAGCCCAAAGTAAGCACTGTAAGGCTTGTGTTATGGATACTAGGGTAACGGATAGACATACATATATGATACATAGATATGCAATATTCATAGAAATATATAAAAACACCCATGACTCAGGTACAAATGTTCATATTCATCATACAAACATCTGCCCCTTCCGGGATTTGAACCCAGGACCGTCGGTGCGAAAGGCAGGATCACTACCGTTGCACCAAACGGTCGTCAAAAAACTGAATGAACTGAAGTGAATAACTTAAGAATCCAAATTTGTAAGAATTTATTACAAACCGGCAGACGACGGGGCAAGTGAAACTAAATAAAAGCTTGTATTTGTCTGATGAATTTGAATCTTAAGCCAGCACTAAGCAGGTAAGGTGTAATGGGTATCTTTTACGTCATTGCTAAGGCATACAATTGCGTTAACCACCGAACATTATTAAAGCAGTTGAAACGTTACGGTGTCTCTAATACATCAATAACACTTTCGATCATATTTGTCAGATAGAATTCACAAAATGACCATTGATATGTGCGAGTATATTGGACAAAGGGCATGTCCAAAAGATCGATATAAGGTACTTTACTCTTCTTGAACTATATTAATGACCTTCGTTACTGTAAGTACTACTACTAAAATCTAAGTGAGACAGCGCCATTTGTAGATGACACTTACTTAGTTTTAAAGGATTGTGGAAAAAATGTTCTGTTAAAGATGTTTTGAAAATTAAATTAATGACATTGGTTAACCAGATATTCTTTATCGTTAAATTCAAGGAAAACAAAATGCGTAATTTACTTAACCGAATGTAAGGCAGCTAATTCATAATCTCTTGCTGGTAAACAAACAGTTAAGTGCGACTCCCCCGCTAGTTAGTCCGTCAGGTCTACACACTAAAACTAATCGAAATACCTCGTGTCCATAAAAGTCTCGATCTCGGGATAGCGGTAGCAATTACTGCAACCAAAACAGATGAACGCTTGCCAAAGCAAGCCCACTATGGGATGTTGAAACTACTTCTGACATCCCGAGGGTTTATCTCAACTGACCGCTAGAAAGCACAATACACATAAGCGCGCCAAGGTAGCAATCGGGATCATAAACCTCAGAGCAGGGATTCCCGACCCAAACTCAGAGCCCACTTGAGCGTGCGTCTCCCTGAAAGGTTTTCACACCCATGATTTACATGATCGCGTATTCCACATCAGGTCACCGCTTCAAAAGACTTTCCCACTGTCTTTTAAATATCTGTAAAACAAATCTCCGCCTCGGAAATCGCCCGCTTTGCACACGTGTGCAAGCTGTGGTCTTGAAAATGACTTTCGCTCCCCTCTCGCATACTACCTGGGTAACAGGCCTGTGCAAGCGTTCGAAGAGGTTTTTATTATATTGTCCAATTTTATCGGACGTGGATATTAGAAGCCATGTAGTCTCGTTAGAGTTTTGCGGCGTATGTTATCCTTACTAATATTATAAATCGGAAAGTGAGTTTGTTTGTTTGTTTGTTTGTTTGTTTGTTCCGCTTTCACGCCGTAACTACTGAACCGATTGCTTTGAAATTTTGCAGACGTAAAGATAAAAGTCCGGATTAAATAATAGGGTACTTTTTATCCTGGAAAAAATTGATATTCCCGAGGAAAAACAAAAATATTGTTTGCTTGATGGATGGATTGTAGATGGCGCTGTGTGTCGTTTAAAACAACGTAAAATGTTGCAAACGAATATGAATACGATAATGAATCCCCGAAAATGAGAAATTCCGGAGGGATGACGTACAATTTGTTTTATCGTCTAAACTGTTTTTTTTTACATCTACTTATATGTTGCAAACGAATATGAACATGTAAATTTTGAAGCTAAATGATACGAAAATGAATCCTCGAAAATGAGGTTTTCTCGAGGGATGAAGTACAATTTGTTTTATCGTCTAAATTGTTTTTTTTTACATCTACTTATCCTGAAATCACTAAAGTCGACGAATTACTAATTGGTATAATTATTAGTTACGTTATTTAGTTCTTGAGGTATGCGATAGATGGCGCTGGGTGTTTTTTAAAACATGGTAACGATGTGTTTTAAAAATACATAAGAAGTGGAATGATAGCTTACGCTATTTAGTTCTTGAGGTATGCGAAAGATGGCGCTGGCTGTTTTTTAAAACGTGGTAACGAAGTGTTTTTTTAAGATACGTAAGAAGTGGAATGAATTATATGAATTTTGTATCTAGCGTTACATCGCGCTTCTTAGATTTTTCCGTGGGAATGAGAAGTTTTCTTATAATTGTGCTTTATACCGCAATATAACCGAATTCCACGCGGGCGAAGCCGCGGGCGGAAAGCTAGTTAAAAATAAACTGGTAATCAAATGGCTAAGCTAATTTATTTTAGCAATTTTCATGGTGTGTTATGTGGGACTCACCCATCAGTAAAAGCTTAACGGGCATATCCAGTGGCGCAAATAGGGGGGGGGGGGGGGGGGGCAGAAGTTGCGATTTTGAATGATAGGCCCGCTTCGACTGGCCTGAGTACAGTCAGGCAGCCACAGACTAGTGCAGTGAGTGCAATGCCATCAACGCATACCTGGTCCGCTGACGGCCATCACATTGACGCAATACATAACCTCGACCTAGAGATTCTCTCAGAGACTGCTTTAAGGATATGAAAATACTAACCGTAGTTGGGTTATACTCGTATATTGACATTTGTCGTGCATAGTGACGTACATCACTTTAACACAAGAAATTTAAATAAACTTGCTGTACCAAATTCAAGACTCCAAAAACAGGATGCTCATTTTTGGGGAAAGATAAAGTTCTTCTTAATTAAGTTTCACAAAATAGAATTGGTTTGCTTTGGCATAAATTCAAAATGTATGTGAAAAATGTGCTTATATCCAAAGGTTATTACTAAGTGCATGACTATTTAACAGATCACACACGGAATTAATATTCACGGGAGTTATATGTATTACTTGGCATAATACTAATTATTACAGGCCGTGTCCTATAGCTATTGATATAATAAATAATTTATAACTGGTAGTTGGAGTATGACATGCACTCTTAAAACATCTCTTAGCGTGTCATTATGTATTCTAAAATATGCTGGAACGAAGCGATATCTGATTCATGCGTCGTACTGATGAACAAGTGCTGATGTGATAAGTAGTAAACTACTGCAAGTTGACTATATACCTTTTTCAATTTCAATTAATATCAGTTACTTAAGATGTTACACCTTTAAGTTGGTTTCTTCACAACTTACTTGTATTTATACTCTGTATGTCAAGGCAATGAATATGAATACTTATGACGGATAATAAGATTGCTATTATTTTGATAATAAAATAATATTGTTTTTGTAAATAATGTATTATTATAAAGTGCAACATAGTAAATGTATTTGCTGCCGTTAAAGCTTACGAGATTCTTGCGCTTGTTCTTCTTGTTATTAATAGGAGATAGTTAAAAATGTTGGAAAATTTATGATGCATTTGAATAATATTATTTTCATTTCATATGCAGAAACTTTTGGTTTTCCTACACAATAGCTCTACAAGTGTCAAAGCACCTAAATTGTATTTTTTAACAAGTTTTTTTACGGGGTTTCCCGTTTTTATTGTATGTGTTCAATTGGATCCGTATCAGTTTCCTCAAATAAAATAAAGAAACGGGAGTCTGCTATTTGAATAATGGGCCTATCAAAATGCTTATAGCTTTTTTATTCGACGCTTTTTTAAGTATCTGTAAGAAGCGTCAGAGTCGGTTTTCGGTTATATTTTGGTGACATGATTTTTACTTTGTTGTTGTATTCCATTCATATCGAATTTTCTCTTTTATGATTTTTAATATGCTATAATTTATCTGAATTAACTTGAAAGATATAACATTTGCGCATTATTTGTCAGAAGTTTTTCTTAATCTGTTATACCTAACTTATCACTTGTTTGCAAATACATATTACGGATTAAAATTACTTGGTATAACCCTGTTTATCTCTCTATTCGACTAGATTTTTAGGACGCTAGGTTATCTATAAACGCATATGGCCACCACTATCACCGATAGTGGTCCAGAACACTCCCTAATAATTTAGTCTGTGATGTTCGAGGGACGAGGGACACAAAGTATCGCTCGTTGCTGATAATTACTAGTTGCACTATCCCGGCATTAGCACTGTTCTATAGGGAGTAGGAAAATGGGAAATGCATTGCCCATACATTGCTCGTCTCTTAAGGAAGACGGTCTTAATCAACATTGCAACCTACCGTCCGTCTTTTTCGATTGTGATGGTTAGTCCTAAGTACCTATACATCATTGAATTTATGGGATGTCAATCTTCGATCAAATATATGATCGAAGATGTCAATATATTGTATTAGCTGTTGAGTGATATCTTTGTCTTGTTCGCGTTAATAGTCAGTACATGAGCAAGTCATGCGGTGTATAACTACTCCAATATACCAGTGATATTCTCAACGATGCAAACATTTTTACATGTGCCCAACATAAATTATGTAACTAACTAATGCCACTGTTGAATCTTAGCCAAATCGGTATATGCCTTATAACATTCTCAGCCATTTCCCAAAACTTTCCTAGGTACTGAGGCCCTACCATCACGTCTTATAGCCATTCAAGTTTAGCTGTTAAAAAGAGACGCCACTATAGACCGCGTATAGCGGTGTCTCACTTTGACAATCTAACTTCAATCGCGCTAAAAGATGATGGTAGGCCTTCTGATCATGCCTCGCGATGTCTATTCATGATATAAGAAAACATACAGTATAAAAGGTTAAAATAATGAATGGGATTTTTCAGGTGCCGACAGCGGCATGTTGGGGGCGCGGCTGAAGTCATGGATGGAAGCGCAGTTGGGGCGGGCGAAGAAACGTAAACAGAAGCAATGCCGGGTGACTACGACGACGGCGCCTGGACCACCCCCACCTCCTCTGTCTTCCCCGGAGAGTGCTTACAGCACGGGTTACAGCACCGATGGTACTTCGCCCGGTGCACCACCCGCGTCACTCGCGGCTCCACTCGTAGCCCCGCCACCTCCACCTGCTCCTCCCACGACTCATCTTTACCACGAGCCAGCTAAGGTAAGCTGTTATAGCAGTAAAGAACCTACAAAATGAGTTATAAAATATGACAAGTTAGACTACTGTAACGTCTTGGTTACACACTTACACAAGTTTTGGGATGTCTCAAGAAAATACAGTACTTGTAAGTAAAACAATTTTTATTCTTGCACTATTTTTTCTTACACTAATGGACTATTTAAACGTGCATAATATATTGTAGGTATTCAATTATATTTCACTATAACATTACTGAATTTTATTTAAGTATGAATAATGGACCAAATTGATATGACTGAACGTTCATTGTCTGCGTTTCGTGCTCATTTCAATATTTCAATCAAGTTGTATGTTTTTAATACCACGCTCGGATAGCCTTCGACGAACGAGACTGGAAATTTCGATATCGATGAATTGAACCTAGTGCTTAAAGTAATTTAAGAAGCATAAGTAAATCACTATAAATGTAGATAATTTTTTAACATTTATATTTTGATATTTTATTTTGCTATCAATCAAATAGCGAAATAACTTCGAAATTAGTTCTTGATGCGGGGTTTCTTTTAAATCAAGACAATCAATATAATAATTATTGTTATTAATAATATTCATGAAGCGTTGGGCACTTTATTAATATTACCGTTAATCCATCGTGGCTAAATGCTTATGTTACGAGTGTGTGCACATGCTAAGCATATTAGGACTACGGCTGCCTGACCCATATTTTCGCTTTATTTTGGTGTATTAGATACAGAAAGTCCATAGATATGTCACTTGTTTTCGGTTTTATCTGTAGCATTGTAGTATTATCAAATGGTTTTAATGAAAATCATCCTATACTTTGACAGATTTTTTAAATATATTTCGGGTCACGTTCCATATGTTGAAATTGAGTTTAAAATTTCGTTGCCATGGCTCTACAAAGCCTATCGAGCGGACCTATTCATATGTTCTGCGTTTACTTTATTAATTAACTAGATCGTATAAATTGATGGGGTGCACCTTTATCCCATCTAAATAAAGCTCCGTCCGCCATTGTTAAGCGCCATTATTACATCGCAGAAAGTATTACGGGCCTTTTAAAACGGTTTCGTTATTGTTCGAGGTACGTCATTATTACATATTACTTTTGCTTTTATTGTGTATAGACTAGATAAAGTTATTAGTGTTAACGCCAGTCGCGAAATGTCCATTATTGATATATTGAGTTTTATTTAACGCTTGTAGACAAGTTTTAAATAGATATTAGAGAAGCTTTAAGCTCCTTTGATATAACTCAATATGATTTTTCCAACAACTTATTCTTTATAAAAAAAACTGCATTATTTAAAATATGTATTCAATTTTTTTATTATGTTTAGACACGATTACAGTGTCATTACAATGTCATACATAATAATATTTATTTATTTATTATAGTATTATTAAATCTAAGCACAGTATTGTTATAAAAATGTAAACATATATGTACAAAAATAAAAACAACCTTGTCTGACGATTTAGACTACTTTAATTTCTTTACTAAAATTGATCATCATATAAAAATCTTGCAATCAAATCTTTAAATTAGAAAGAAATATAGTAATATAAATTGAAATTTGAAACTCCTAATGCGATTCTAGATTGTTGATGATTTAACATAATAAAAAATAAATAATTTCTATAATTAATAAGACTGGATCAAGCATATTAAAATGTAAATTCATAAACGAAAGGTAAATTATAGGTAACATATTGAAATTATCAATCCACCCTTTTACTTTTTATGATCTTATTACATGATATAATAAGAGATGTATTACGTCATAGACGTTTTCTAAGATTAAGTACATTATCTTTGTTATTGTTAACTTTTATTCGTCGAAAAGCCATGAGCTGTAGTGTCTTACCATTAAACTGACCAACTTTTAACAGATTAGGTTGTGAAAACATAAAATATGTTATTTAGTATGATTTTAAATACAAAATTCGTTTAGGTTATGATATTGACGTAGTAAAGAAGTAAGAACATTTAATTTTGTCATTTTAATGGTGATTTGTTATCATGATTGAATTCCTTAAAATAAAAATAGATGGCGTTAGTAGTCTTCTGTATCGCGATAGCGCTTTAGCGCGACGAAGTTATATAGGACTGTTAAACTTTATTCGTACACTTCCTTGTCTTGGGGAGCATAGTGCGCAGTGATCGTAAAGTGAGAGCACTGATGCTGACACCCACAAGTTTATCTTGTACCCGCGCCCGGCTGCCGTAAGGGAGTCCGAGCGCAATTTTTGAATGGCCCTTTTACTTTACAGAGGGCTAGAAAGTATAGTTGTCATGAGATTACACGTATTTTAAGGCAAGAACTAAGATTTCTTTTCATCGGTAGTTTATATAGCGAAAATATTTTTTTAGTTGTTTATTTATATAAGACTTAACAACTAAACACATACATGGCATTAGTTTATAAAAAATATATGTGTATATATACGTTTAAATTAAAGGCATGCACAGAATTTCAAATTTTATCCTTACTAATATTATAAATCGGAAAGTGAGTTTGTATGTTTGTTCTGCTTTCACGCCGTAACTATGGAACCGATTGCTTTGAAATTTTGCAGACGTAAAGATAAAAGTCCGGATTAAATAAAAGGGTACTTTTTATCCTGGAAAAAAATGATATAAATTGATATAAAAACAAAAATATTGTTTGCTTGATGGATAGATTGTGGATGGCGCTGTGTGTCGTTTAAAACAAGGTAAAATATTGCAAATGAATATAAACATGTAAATTTAGAAGCTAAATGATACGATAATGAATCCCCGAAAATGAGGAATTCCCGAGGGATGACGTACAATTCGTTATCGTCTAAACTGTTTTTTTTACATCTACTTATATGTTGCCAAAGTATATAAACATGTAAATTTAGAAGCTAAATGATACGATAATGAATCCCCGAACATGAGGAATTCCCGAGGGATGACGTACAATTTGTTTTATCGTCTAAATTGTTTTTTGACGTGACAACGTCTTAAATTAGGTTGCGGCTGGGAGTCACTTATGAAAAAGTGTAACGCTCGGTAACGTTACGATGAGTCACCGAACGAGAGAGAGGCCCGCCGAATGCCTTGCGTCTCTCTCCCACTCAACTATGATCGGTCTGCCGCGCGCATTGTGCAATTTAATTATATTCATATCAATAAATATTCTACCGAGAAAAAGACGTTGTCACGTAAAATCTTCGCCCGTAAAACCGACTTTACAGGCAAAAAAAAAAAAAAAAAAAAAAAAAAAAAAAAAAAAAAAAAAAAAAAAAAAAAAAAAAAAAAAAAAAAAGGTTTTTTTTTACATCTACTTATCCTGAAATCACTAAAGTCAACGAATTACTAATTGGTATAAGTATTAGTTACGTTATTTAGTTCTTGAGGTATGCGATAGATGGCGCTGGGTGTTTTTTAAAACATTGTAACGATGTGTTTTTTAAAATACATAAGAAGTGGAATGATAGCTTGGAAAAACATTGTTTTTCGCATGGTTAGCTCTATGTAGCGTGTACCCGGGTTTCCAGTGCCCAAAATCTGCATGTTTTTGCACCACAAGGGAAAACATATAATATAGTGTACCATTCAGTTTTGGTTTAACAACTAATTGTATCCACCGTTACATCGCGCTTCTTAGATTTTTTCGTGGGAATGAGAAGTTTTCTTATAGTTGTGCTTTATACCGCAATATAACCGAATTCCACGCGGGCGGAAAGCTAGTAATAATAATAAAAGAAATTAAATCAAAAATTGGAAAAATAAATATACTAAAGATCCAGAGAAACTTAAATGATTAATTTATTATTTACTTAAATAATAACAATTTACAGGAAACTTAATAAACATATCCAATTAACTTTATTAGAAAAGAAATTGATTTTATAGATTTATTACTTTAAAGAGATATCTCTGTTTAAATATAAAATGTTTACACGCACTCTTTTTCAGTAGGAATACGTAAACGAACTTTTGTATATTAGCTTGGGTCTGGGTGTTATGATACCATCGTTGTTTCTGAATTCCATAAGACAAGTGCTTAAGCTACTTATCTTGGATTCAGAATAATGTATGTAACGTTGTCTAATATATAATATATCTAATATATAATACTAGCGGCCCGTCACGGCTTCGCACGGGTGGACAAAATTCTTTAAATTTTTTCTAACATGAAATATAGCCTATGTTACTCAGCGTGAATGTAGCTTTCCAAAGGTGAAAGAATTTTTGAAATCGGCTTAGAAGTTTTTGAGTTTATTCATTGCAAACATACAAAAAAAAATCTTTCCTCTTGATAATATTAGTGTAGATAAGAATATCATATCAGAGAATTTCGCAAAATAAAACTTAAAACAAAATGGTTTTTTCACCGTTTCTATTTGCACTAATAAACTATTATTTTTATTTTCCAATGAAGAAAAAAGTTTTAATTTTTATGTAAAAAGATCAATTAAATATGTTTTAATTTTAATTTGGTATGATAAATTAATTGTTTCAAACACCAGTAGGACTTTTACCGGATCCACGACGCGTTTATTCTTGTTTATTTTTTTATATTTGATCCTGACGTTTCCAGTCCTTTACAGGAGAAATTTAGGAGACGTGATCACAGGATGATTAACGTCGTCATACTTACCTTCTAATATCGGGCATGTTCCTAACTATTAGATGTATACAAATAAAATTATTTATTTTATTTTGCATTTTATTATTTATTAATAGTCTCGCCTAGAATTTTATGCATTTTTCGCTTTCCTGTAATGCTGCGTGAAGCTATTTAGATCAGGAAAAATTCTATTTTCAATGGGTTATATTATATGATATCTCGCCCACGCAAAAAGTAGTCTACGGGTCAAGGATTCGCCCGGATCAGTTTAGGGGAAATGGTCAGACGTTTACTATTAAAAACCAAAGGGATATTTCGCCAAATCGTAAATATTTTTTCATGAAAAAAAACAGAGTAAAGTATATAACAATCATAACAAACTTATAACTATATAATTTCTATTAAATAATGTATATCTTTATTTATTACTAGCGGCCCGTCCCGCCTTGCACGGGTGGACAAAATTATTTAAATTTTTTCTAGCATTAAATATAAGCCTATGTTACTTAGCGTGAATGTAGCTTTCCTGGACGTTGAAGAGAGAGGCTGTAGATATTATTTATAAACGGAAAAGCAATATATTAACTCATTTTTTAAATTTATAATATGTGATTTATGAACATAATGTTATCTTAAGTCAAAAGATTTTTATTTGATTCCACAAAAAACGCGAGCTAACTCGACCTTAAAACTTACATCAAAATGTATGTTTAGAGGTACTCTTTCGCAATTAGCACAACTCATTTCATGGATTAACAAAACCTTAAAATTTGTTAACCAGTGTAATCAAAAGGAAAAATAATTAGTAGAAGTTTAATACTAAACGCAAATTTAATTATGTTCCCTTTCAATTTATAATATCACACGGCGCGGCGCCAGATGCGGACTGTAAGAAGGATGGCGGTCAAACAACTCGGTCGATTTGAAATCATAAAAAAATCTCACACGAAAATGTTTCCGACGCATACCCATTTACAATGAGACACACATGCATGAGTCCATTCAAATAGCTATCAAAAAATATGGAGGAAAACTGGAAATGATGGTACTTTTACTTGTAAATAATCATAAGCTCTGTAGTGTCTTACCATTAAACTGACCAACTTTTAACAGATTAGGTTGTGAAAACATAAAATATGTTATTTAGTATGATTTTAAATACAAAATTCGTTTAGGTTATGATATTGACGTAGTAAAGAAGTAAGAACATTTAATTTTGTCATTTTAATGGTGATTTGTTATCATGATTGAATTCCTTAAAATAAAAATAGATGGCGTTAGTAGTCTTCTGTATCGCGATAGCGCTTTAGCGCGACGAAGTTATATAGGACTGTTAAACTTTATTCGTACACTTCCTTGTCTTGGGGAGCATAGTGCGCAGTGATCGTAAAGTGAGAGCACTGATGCTGACACCCACAAGTTTATCTTGTACCCGCGCCCGGCTGCCGTAAGGGAGTCCGAGCGCAATTTTTGAATGGCCCTTTTACTTTACAGAGGGCTAGAAAGTATAGTTGTCATGAGATTACACGTATTTTAAGGCAAGAACTAAGATTTCTTTTCATCGGTAGTTTATATAGCGAAAATATTTTTTTAGTTGTTTATTTATATAAGACTTAACAACTAAACACATACATGGCATTAGTTTATAAAAAATATATGTGTATATATACGTTTAAATTAAAGGCATGCACAGAATTTCAAATTTTATCCTTACTAATATTATAAATCGGAAAGTGAGTTTGTATGTTTGTTCTGCTTTCACGCCGTAACTATGGAACCGATTGCTTTGAAATTTTGCAGACGTAAAGATAAAAGTCCGGATTAAATAAAAGGGTACTTTTTATCCTGGAAAAAAATGATATAAATTGATATAAAAACAAAAATATTGTTTGCTTGATGGATAGATTGTGGATGGCGCTGTGTGTCGTTTAAAACAAGGTAAAATATTGCAAATGAATATAAACATGTAAATTTAGAAGCTAAATGATACGATAATGAATCCCCGAAAATGAGGAATTCCCGAGGGATGACGTACAATTCGTTATCGTCTAAACTGTTTTTTTTACATCTACTTATATGTTGCCAAAGTATATAAACATGTAAATTTAGAAGCTAAATGATACGATAATGAATCCCCGAACATGAGGAATTCCCGAGGGATGACGTACAATTTGTTTTATCGTCTAAATTGTTTTTTGACGTGACAACGTCTTAAATTAGGTTGCGGCTGGGAGTCACTTATGAAAAAGTGTAACGCTCGGTAACGTTACGATGAGTCACCGAACGAGAGAGAGGCCCGCCGAATGCCTTGCGTCTCTCTCCCACTCAACTATGATCGGTCTGCCGCGCGCATTGTGCAATTTAATTATATTCATATCAATAAATATTCTACCGAGAAAAAGACGTTGTCACGTAAAATCTTCGCCCGTAAAACCGACTTTACAGGCAAAAAAAAAAAAAAAAAAAAAAAAAAAAAAAAAAAAAAAAAAAAAAAAAAAAAAAAAAAAAAAAGGTTTTTTTTTACATCTACTTATCCTGAAATCACTAAAGTCAACGAATTACTAATTGGTATAAGTATTAGTTACGTTATTTAGTTCTTGAGGTATGCGATAGATGGCGCTGGGTGTTTTTTAAAACATTGTAACGATGTGTTTTTTAAAATACATAAGAAGTGGAATGATAGCTTGGAAAAACATTGTTTTTCGCATGGTTAGCTCTATGTAGCGTGTACCCGGGTTTCCAGTGCCCAAAATCTGCATGTTTTTGCACCACAAGGGAAAACATATAATATAGTGTACCATTCAGTTTTGGTTTAACAACTAATTGTATCCACCGTTACATCGCGCTTCTTAGATTTTTTCGTGGGAATGAGAAGTTTTCTTATAGTTGTGCTTTATACCGCAATATAACCGAATTCCACGCGGGCGGAAAGCTAGTAATAATAATAAAAGAAATTAAATCAAAAATTGGAAAAATAAATATACTAAAGATCCAGAGAAACTTAAATGATTAATTTATTATTTACTTAAATAATAACAATTTACAGGAAACTTAATAAACATATCCAATTAACTTTATTAGAAAAGAAATTGATTTTATAGATTTATTACTTTAAAGAGATATCTCTGTTTAAATATAAAATGTTTACACGCACTCTTTTTCAGTAGGAATACGTAAACGAACTTTTGTATATTAGCTTGGGTCTGGGTGTTATGATACCATCGTTGTTTCTGAATTCCATAAGACAAGTGCTTAAGCTACTTATCTTGGATTCAGAATAATGTATGTAACGTTGTCTAATATATAATATATCTAATATATAATACTAGCGGCCCGTCACGGCTTCGCACGGGTGGACAAAATTCTTTAAATTTTTTCTAACATGAAATATAGCCTATGTTACTCAGCGTGAATGTAGCTTTCCAAAGGTGAAAGAATTTTTGAAATCGGCTTAGAAGTTTTTGAGTTTATTCATTGCAAACATACAAAAAAAAATCTTTCCTCTTGATAATATTAGTGTAGATAAGAATATCATATCAGAGAATTTCGCAAAATAAAACTTAAAACAAAATGGTTTTTTCACCGTTTCTATTTGCACTAATAAACTATTATTTTTATTTTCCAATGAAGAAAAAAGTTTTAATTTTTATGTAAAAAGATCAATTAAATATGTTTTAATTTTAATTTGGTATGATAAATTAATTGTTTCAAACACCAGTAGGACTTTTACCGGATCCACGACGCGTTTATTCTTGTTTATTTTTTTATATTTGATCCTGACGTTTCCAGTCCTTTACAGGAGAAATTTAGGAGACGTGATCACAGGATGATTAACGTCGTCATACTTACCTTCTAATATCGGGCATGTTCCTAACTATTAGATGTATACAAATAAAATTATTTATTTTATTTTGCATTTTATTATTTATTAATAGTCTCGCCTAGAATTTTATGCATTTTTCGCTTTCCTGTAATGCTGCGTGAAGCTATTTAGATCAGGAAAAATTCTATTTTCAATGGGTTATATTATATGATATCTCGCCCACGCAAAAAGTAGTCTACGGGTCAAGGATTCGCCCGGATCAGTTTAGGGGAAATGGTCAGACGTTTACTATTAAAAACCAAAGGGATATTTCGCCAAATCGTAAATATTTTTTCATGAAAAAAAACAGAGTAAAGTATATAACAATCATAAACTTATAACTATATAATTTCTATTAAATAATGTATATCTTTATTTATTACTAGCGGCCCGTCCCGCCTTGCACGGGTGGACAAAATTATTTAAATTTTTTCTAGCATTAAATATAAGCCTATGTTACTTAGCGTGAATGTAGCTTTCTAATGGTGAAAGAATTTTTAAATCGGCTTAGTAGTTTTTGAGTTTATTCATTGCAAACATACAAAAATACAAATCTTTCATCTTTATAATATTAGTGTAGATTTATTTATGTTATGACATACGGATAAATAATGCTGTTAAATTTTCTTTTAATACAGATGTTCTCGCCTTCGTCGGTTTTACTGTGTTATCGTAATTTTCATCAGTTTTATAAACACAAGCCATGTGCGGAGTAAACAGTAAGGTCAACTAGCATATCAACTACTAATTCTCACAACTCTTCCAGATTTAGTATAGTACGACATTATTCAACGATGTGTAATTTTATCGCGGTTTCTATACCTTTAAAAAGCGCTTACTTGCGATCGAATAAAGTGTATTAGCTGATTGAAATTTAGTTAATTTTGTTCCGTTCAATTATAATAGCGAGGTATGGCAGTGACAACGACAGTTTGAAGACAGTATGTTTGCTGAAAGTATCTTTTAAGAGTTGTGAATCTCAAAATAATTCCAGCAGCGGCGATCAAATGGCAGTTCAAGAAAGTGCGTGCCAGAATTGCCTGCGCCAGTAATATGCGCAACTCCGTCGCCACGGCCCCGTTGTCGCATCCGCACCAACCCGTGGTTGGGGGCAACTTCACCGCGGCGGCGGGCACCTCCGCTGTGCCATCAGCAGTCGCTACAATGCCCCCAGTCGCATCCCCCGCAGTTACATCACGCCCCGTATTCGCTGGACTCGTATTCCAACCAGTTTTCAAATAGGTAAGTTTAACACTGTCTTGACGCACTCATTTTGAAGTCAATATAGACACTGTCTAGGAGAAGCCTAATTCTTGAGTCCTTATCAATACTAAATTTCCTTAAAAGTTACCCGTATTTACACTGTGGTCATAGAGACCATGCTATATTGGCATCATGTCAAAAACCAACTTGGCGATTTTATTAGGTACATTTTAAGTTTTAGAATAGGTGAGTTCAGAACACAACCAAATGAACCCAGTCCTATATCGTTAAATTCGATTTAAACAATAAATTACCAATTATATTCAACAGGGTATGTAGGTAAATATGAACATGTCTACCCTCAATATTGAATATTTTGAGATACCTATACGTATTAAATCTTGTTAGGTAACTAGCTTACATATATATTTTCATTTTGGTACTACGTTTAATGGTCGCTTTGTAGGTCAGCAGGTTTAGTTTACGCTGAACGAGCACCTCCTATAATTGGATTTCTAACTCTTACCTCAGGCATTAGCTGTAGCTGTTGCGTGTTAATTCGAACCGGGACAATATTTTATTTATAAATATTATTACATTTGTATATTATATATAAAGGTCACTTCTTGTATCACATGCTGGATAAAAACTTTGAATCTCCGTGAATTTTTTACTGAACTATAAAAATCGAAGTCAGGGTTGTCGTTCACACAGTTCGTGTAAACATAATTTTGTTTCCATTAGTTGTATTTATAAAAAACGCTGTTGGTATTCTGATTAAAATAAAATAAAAACAAAAAATAAATGAAATAAAATCCTATTAATTGTATGTTTGTTTTCAGGTCACCTCATCTCTCACCTCACTTATCACCCCACCTATCACCGCATCTTTCACCGCACCTTTCACCAGAACTGCATCGGTTCCACCGGGGTGGAGCGTCCAGCGATGAAGAGTGTCGTGGGATGCGGACGCGAGGCAGAGAGACTGCGATACTGTCAGACGTTGACGTAGACTCGGATGGAGACACAGGGTTAGATGGTGGGGATGAGGACGAACCAGATGAAACTTCCTCTCCTGGCCGAAGAAGGGCTAGGAGGCGCAGGCCGCCGAGGCGACCGCCACGATCTGCAGGTAAATGTCTTTTACCAACCATAATAATCTTTAATAAGATTGACAGTTTTATTTTAGATTTAGGGCGTACGCTAAACTTTGCGCCTTTAGAATCATGTTTTCATGTGAAGATTACATTTTGTAAATAAATCAATTTATTAATCGAAACCAATTTTGTGTGAGAACGAAAGTTGAAGCTGAGTACTTAAAAATACGATATATATTTCAAGGCGCTACTCCGCCGAGGGTTCGCCGACGTAATCACGCGCCATCGGCGCCGCCTGTACGTGAGAGGGATCCCCTTCTGGAAGCAGATCGGGAGGCCGAAAGGAAGTACCGAGAGCTGATAAGGGAAGCTGAGAAGTTGCTAGTCACCGTGTCCAGAGCTCCCTTGGAACCACCGCACAATCCGCGCGTTAGGGAGCTTAGGGCGACTGAGGTGAGTAAACTGCAGCGATGACTGGACGGTGGGAAATAGAAAGGTTTAAACTTTGAGACCCAAAACCAAAAAAGCAGCATATTTTTTACTATCGCACGGAAAGGCAGAATTTTGATTTATTTCATAAAAACTGATCCTAGTCCTTACAAGACCATTTTCACATAAACTTCTCATTATCTTCATATCCGTTTGCTTTGTCATTTATACCCATCAGAATATACCATTGTATTATTCTGTTTATTTAACGTCCTTATAAAAGATCCTGCTGTGATTTAAATCTACATCTTTTTGTTATCACGATATAGTCATTGCATGTTTCCTGCACCAGTATCTTACGACCATTCGCCCCCAAGGTGGAAGCTCCTCGTCGCAGCCCGGAGCGCACACATATCACGAACTTCATGCGCGCAAACTCGCCGGAGCCTCGCCGCCTGTCTCCAGTGGGGAGAAGATCGCCCCTGGCTGCAGCACCTCCCCCACCGCCTGTGGCGCCCCGCCCCACGCCACATCTACCCGCACCCGCCGACCGCCCTCACTCCGAACCACCTAAGAGGAAGGCCTACGCCAGGGATGAGGTATTCTTGTAACATTATTAAGATTAACGACACACTTCAAACAGGGTACTTCGTTCAGTCGGACTGTGAAGACTTCGTCGTTTGAATATGTACCTATACTCGTACTTTAAAATTTGCTTCGGGGATAAGGTAAATTTGTATGATTGAAAAACTTACGAAGACATCTACTTAAGCATTGCAGTTGTTTTCGGTGGAAAGACGAGCGCTGCTGGCTGCTATGTTGTCCACCCCGCCTTTCAATCCATTCTGAATGAAACCTTCTTTTACTCTTGATCGCCCTCTCTGTTTCACACTCCGATCAGCCCAAAAATCTGCCTATTTTCAAAAGCAAAAACATCACTTTTTCTCTTACTAGAGGCAATTTCTTGTTCTCTTACTTGAGTCTTGAATCTTTCATTATTTAGGGTCTAGAAACGAGTATATTTACCTCACTAAAAATTGAACTAATTTCATAGATATGCAAAAGGAATTAAGTGTTATTTAGGCTGAATTTAATTTATATTTTTTGGATTACTGTAATAAATTCCATTTTCTATTAATGTTCTATGACTTGTTACTGATTGTTGCTGTTATCACTAATATGAACTGTGACGTCAATGACTTTCACTGAAAAGTCAATTCCAGTGCTACAAAATTCAATATAGAGATAAGATTAAAGAGTAGAATCATGAAGTACGTATGAATCTTTACATGAAAAGGCAAAGACAAGCCTGTTGAGTACCTACCCTTACTCCCCTGGTTGTCTACCGATTATGTATTTTTGTTATTGACAAGCTTTAATGTTATCGACTAAAGAACTTTTCATTTGTTAAAGTAGCCGATACAAAATTCATTTCCTGTTCCTATACGAATGTGCCGACCAGCTGACAAATTCTATATGTGTTTTTTTTATAAATAGTTATGTAATATGCGCAAACATTTTTAATATTTTACAAACTAATGCTCTACAATTTGGTCACTAATCACTTCCTCTTCAAGACTCATTTTTACGGGAAGACTGTCACCGTTTTCGATCCATAGTATGTTTCACTACAATGAAATGATAAATGTTAACAACCAGTTATTGCGATTGTAGAGGTCGTTCTTTTATTTTGTACGGATCTCATCACACACACTATCTTCAATGATTTTTGTATTTTTTTAGCAGTAAAAGAGATGTTATATTTATATATACCTAACGATAAGTTGGAGGTTTATGGCATCCTAAATTTTCAAAGATCCTATCTATTATACGTAAATTAGGTAATCATTGGTTTTGTGAAGATTGCGAAGAATGTGGCTTTCTACGTCATTGCATTCATGTTACATCAATTATTGGGTGCACTATTTTTCCAAATTATGTTATAATCTATACCCCAATTAGGTACTGCAAACAAAGACATAAAATCTAATAGGATCGTCAATTAAAAAGGTATTAAGGAGAATTAAATGAATTACTTAAAAAGGTCATTATCAACAATTTTCCAGAATGTTTTGGGAAATATTTGTATTTCAATTATTAAAATATGTGCCCTTTGTACAAAATAAACAGTTATAGAAAATAGACATTTTATATTGAAATCCGAAAATTGAAACCTATTTCTCTCACTTAAAGCACGTCAATAATCACAAATTTTACATCCAGCCCTTCCAGAACTTCTTTACAATAATGCTCAATATATCTTATCCCTAACTCAAATAGCTTTTAAAGTTACCACATTATTGGATTCTATAACTAAGAAAAATAATAAAATTCTCCATAAATACTAATCAAATTGTTCCAGGTGTTGCAGACGCTAGAAGGGCTTCGTAAGAGTTTGCAACAGCAGTCGGCGCTGTTAGCGGTGCAACGAACACGGCTTGACTCTCTGTAGCGCCCGTCCTACCGTTCCTACTTCGCCACATGTCGTAATGGGAACGTGGTGTAGTGGGAACCAACCACTGATTTGTATTAAACTTGGAAGACCAACTCTTTAAACCTTTTCATGGGTTTAAAATTTGGCGCTGACCATTTTATCACACTAAGGCAGCTTTTGACCATCCATAGCAATGTTTACTTTAATAACGGTCGATCAAATTATCTTGCTTATGATAAAAGTTGTTAAGATAAGTAATACAAATTAGTGGAGTTAACCCAGCCAAACCTTAGCTCTAGACCCCGTTTAGTTATCACTTAGTGAAGCGGCCGATGCACTTGTGTCCCACGCACTGTTGTTTCTATAATATAATTTTATTGAACTTTTAGTCAATTTACAACGCCTTATGATTATCGCCTTCAATATCGCGTATTTTGGAGGTTTGTTTTTTGAAAAGTTTTTGAAAAGATTTTTAAGGATTTTGATAAGTATATTTCATATGCCAAATACAGACTTTTTTATCCGCAAAAGACCAAAATTTAAGATTTATCCGAAAATCGATGAATACACTTTTATACTAAAATCTAACATACATATGATATATTTTATTATAATAATATTATAATATTGCCCCCCTATTCTAACAACTTATTGATTGCCAAAGATTTGTTATTGTTCGTATTGTGATATTCTATACAGATCTCATTTATTATTAAGGTTCTTTGTTGTTAACATTGTTGTAATGAATATTTCATTAGTACTGACAACAGTGCAGCGGCCAAAGATAGAGTTATTTCCCTCAATTGTGTCTGTATTGTGAAAAAGAAACAGAAGCATAACTTGCTTTATTCAATGAGAAATAGAGTGATGTCAAGTTGATCTTTTATTCAGTTGACTCTATGTATCTGTGATGCATACCCAACTTACATAGCCGATTATTCTTGCCCACCTAATTATTGTTTTCTCTCTCTCTATTAAGGCGTTCGATCTTTTTTCGAATTTTGCCATGCCTTATAATTATTAGGTCTTACATTTTCATTTTAGGTTGATTCGTCCTAATTTAATGAGGTTTTTCCTTTCAGTTGAATTTTGACAGGATTAAATGAAGTGCCATATATAGTAATAGGTATTTTTACAGTTGGTCACAATGCAGTTTCACAATTAGCGATACTAAATGCCATTAGTTCTTCCAGCGGCTAGTCCCTCCATCCTATTAGTTCTTCTGTTGGTAGTTAGTGTAGTTGTTACAGTTGTATTAAATATAGGCGAGGCCATTTTACATCTTCCACTAATACTCGTAGCGTCTTTTTATTATTGTAGTTAGGCTAGAAAGGCTGTTTGGTTTGTAGCGGACACTTGGTATTTGACAATAAACATTCTTAGGCAGGCACTATTGTGTCAATCTCGTTCTGTCTCATCTTACATAAAAAGAAATGATATTATCTTATAAATGATCTGCAACTTACAAATTGTTCCTTCTTAAATTTTTGTTGCCATTTAATTAAAACAATCTTGATATTAAAAAGTTGAGGGTAAGGGTGAGGCAAAATACGACTCAACAGATTCTATTTGATCTAGTTCTCGGATCAATGGATTAAGTTTTAAAGATCATGATACTTAGCTACCTATAGAGAGATATTATTTGCTCGTAAAGGGTTTTTCATTTTTCGACTTCAGACTTTTACAGTTCACAATTAGATTTGTTGAAAACTTATGACATATTATTTTATTATTCTAAGACAAAAAAATATAAAGTCATTTGGTGGATATGTTATTTTTGATAATGCTCTTTTTTCATATTTTACTTACGATCGCTTGTAACTTATAACACAGAAAATGACCGACTGTACTGCATAAAACTGTGTTCGTGCCTAACAGTTTACAACAACAGAAGGAAGAAAATCACATTCCTTAGAAAATAACTATTGTGAAAGTTTATTTGTCGTTTTGTCGCAAGGGAGTTGAATGACCATTAAATTCTCGTGTTTTAGTAATGCTTTTTGCTCGGCCTGCCAACTTCTTTTACAATTTTAATATAAAATAATAACAATTCTTTGTTCCAAAAATACCAGGGGTTAATTGAACTCTTGTTTGATATAATAATTACCTTCAGGTTCCCTAGTTGCCGCTACAACTTACAGCCACTCATACAGGATAGTGTTGAGCGTAGCGCGTGTATCATTAATAATTGTAGTGCGGTCTAGCATAGGTGAGGCGAGAAAGACTGCAGTATACACACTGTATTAAATGTTATTGTATTGTCTACACCATCTGTGCTTGGAAATGGCAATCTTCGGACTTGTTACGATGTTATATAAATTGACTGTTCATTGTTTTATAATAGAATATTAGAATATCATGTTTGGAAAATACCCTCGCGCGCTACTCTTTTTCATTAACCCTTAATACAACTCGCTTTTTTCAACCTCTACATTTGAAAGGGATAGAAATACCTGTCTGTTTTCTATGTGAGAAAAAAGAATATTTATAGACCAAATAAAATAATCGATTTTAACTTCAAAGGGACCGTTTTATTGAAGTAATTTCTAGCAAAGGTTGATGTGTTTTGTAGTTTTTTACACTGAGTAAACGTGTAGTGTCCGGAAGATAAGAATAGCACCAACCAATTAACTTCAGGGTTTCGTAAAAAGCGACTTATTGTCGACGAAACACAACAGGGGCAGAAGCCTTTTTATAAATGTCGTCTTTTACTGTGACTTCTAAACTGGCTGCCAAGAGAGAAGATTATGGCAAAGAAACTCTATTTTCTGTCCAAAAGTAAAAGTTTATCGGCTGAGATGATGAAACATAAGTTATAAAAATGGGGCAACTATATATAGTGGGCGTCGTACGGCTGATATGATGACGAACCCGGAAAATTAATACTTAAAAAGTTTTGAATATTAGCATTCCTATTTCTTCAAAAATTCAAATCAATATCAGTAGTTTACTATAAGGTACGCGCAGTACATTTTGTGTAAGTGTTAATATGTATCTAGTTTAAAAAAAATTGGTCCAAAATAATAAAGTTGTTTCCCGGCAATTAGTTTTGGTAATCCCGGTAATGTTGTTTAGTTTTATATATGTACACTATGTGTATTATAAAGTGTTTTCGTTTTGTTATTTTTACATCCAGTAATAAGAATTTAAATTACCTATTTAAAATTAAAGAAGAAGTAATAATGGATTCTTTTTCCGTCTCTTTGGTAGGATACCTCAATGCGAGCGGTTTTAAGGGTTAATTTTCTATCAAATAATTAATTGTTTAATAGAATAAGTGGGTATTTTAAAAAATTTAGATTTGATTACAGTTTAAAGAACCAACATGCAAGGTTAAATTTAACATTTGTAACAATCTTTCGTGACAATTTTCATGGTACAGGACTTCCATTTTGTTGAAGTCTTGTACGAAGATCGAAGTCTGTGTTGGGAATGAAAATTGCTTGATTATACAGTTGTAAACATAATATTGCCACTTCCAAACAAGGAGGAGTAGCAAGGGCCCAAGAGGTGTCCCATATTTTTGTTAGTGCAAATTTGGGGGACGCCCGTGTACCACGCTCCCCCAGCTAAATAATGTAAATATTTATCCATTAATTGTTTACTGTAAGTATAAATAAGATTTATACGTTTAGTTGAATTTTCATTAAAATATTAACTATGGAAAATGAGTTTTTATTTATTTTAGATAATATTACATATAAATATTTATAAAAAAATCCCGTTCATTTACAGTTGATTCTACTCTCGTCCAAAAACATATTAAATTATTTCTTTTTTCAATTAATAACCTTGGCCTTAGGGCTTAAGTCATTAAATACTACGCATTATTAACAACAACCTAATATGAGATATTACTTCTCTAATATATTTGATTACAGTTATTGAATTTAAAAATAAAACAGTAATTTTTGTAAGAATATTTTGAACTGTCGTAAATACCACTCGTGTATAAAGAATTTAATTTTTTACCTTCAAAATTGACGTTCTTACTTGCACACTGCTATGGGCCACGTCCTGTGAGGCAATAGTAATTATAGTTTATGTGATTAATAAGAAACCAGATCATATTTTTTGGTAACTCCCATGGATCAGTTTCAATGACGCAATGACTGTTAAGCTATAACTTCCCGAGTTCTTAACCGATTTTAATAATTTTTGTGTGGAATCGAATCAACACATTTAGGACCAGATTGTGACGGAGCCCGAATTTTGAAATGCAAAAAAAAATAAAAAAATTATGACCAAAAAACCATGGCTCTATGCGATTTTCCATTGAAACAAAAAGCGCGCGCTTTTTGAAAGTTTTCATTATTATGGAATTTTAAAATTTACTAAATATTATTGTTTTTTTTTCTTAATTTTTTATGATTTGCTCCGATTTATGGTGCTAGCGAAGCTTTATGCTAAGCGACTGCATCGCCTAGTTTATTAAACGTAATACATTTATTTAAAATTTGTTGTATTGAAAATCTTTCTGATTTCTTTTAGGTTTCGCAATATTTTGTTACTTTTGAAATATAAAGTTTCTCTCTTACGTCATGATACATTATGTAACAAATAAAATATGAGCCATATCAAACAAGATCTGAAAAATAAAAAATCGTGTGGTGTCGTGGGACACCGGATAGGAACGAAGTTCCTTATTATCAAAATATTAATTTTAAGTTCTATTCGAGGTATAAAGAAAATTCGGGTATAGGTACATTTTTAATTATGATTTTTTTATCGATAAAAGGCAAAGAAAGTACTTTACAAATTATCTTAACATCAAACATAGAGTTCATAATATATGTACCTATGTTCTTTCGTATAATGCCAAATAATTCCTACATAATTAAGGCAGGTCAAAATTGATAAGACAACTAGTTTTCTGTGAAGATGGTTGATAGGTAATTATTTTGTCCGCCGTTAGAGGCGCTGGGAACAAAATTAGCTTCATTTTAGTATCAAGCCCATATGCTAGATGGCGTTACATACATGTAAGCGCTGCAGTAAATTAGAATCAATATTTTAAGTACTTCCAAATAGTAAGTAAAGTTTAGATTGAATATATAAGTTTTAAATTGCTTTAAAGTCAGCTATGAAATTGTTACTTTTATTAAATTAATATATAAATGTGCATAAAATATATATGTTTTCAAACACGCTCTTTTTACCAATACCTGGAAAGTTAGTTTTGAGTATTAATAAGCTACTCTAGACAAAAACAGTCAATACATTGACTTAAATTTTTTGTGAAAGTCCAAAAACATCGATTACATGTTTTCTAAACCCAAAAAGAAACATTTGTTGGAGGAGCTGGGATTTGAACCCAGGACTTTCAGCATGCGAAGCAGACACTCTACCACTGAGTTACACCCCCGATGTATAAATTGTTGAAATTATCGTACAGCTTCTTTGCGCTATGACGCAATTCATCTTCGTACGTAACAAAATTCACAATGATTCATTTATTGTGTAGTTTGCAGGATTGATAAATAATGATCTTATATTACTTTTCAATGTTCTTATTTGATCTATCGAAACTATTTTTAATGGGAACTATTTTCAAATTACAGAATTGGCTAGAATGCAGTTAAGTCCAAGACTTTCAAGCGTCCAAGTAATGTAATAAAAGTCGTTAAGATGCAGTCAAGTCCAAGACTTTCAAGCGTCTAAGTGTTACGCTGTAATGTAAAAAAAAAGTCGTTAAGTTCCTGTTAAAGTAACTTTAAACTTATTAGAAACATTTTGATGTACTTTAATCTTAGTAGTCTAATCTTCGCTTGTGGATTCGTAACAGAAGTTATTGTATTGTATTCCCTATTGTCTACTTCTTTGGAACGAGTAGGTACTGATCAAAAACTTTAGAATGTCAAAATATATTTTGTTTTTTTTATGAGCTCAAGAGCTTTTATTTTTTATTTAAAAATAACTTTTAATAAGATAAAAAATTTACCTTTATATTGTTTAAAGGTGCAAAAAATATATAAACTTAAAATTTAATAAGACAATTAAATAAGAAATAAAATCTTAATAATTATTTAAAGATTAATTCCTTTGCATTAGCCTCGTAAAAACTTAAATTGCTGTGATGTCAGTTTTGAACCAAATGAACTCAGTTCTCAATCCTTGCATTTTATGTTATTGAGTATTTAATTTGTGTTTAGTACAACATGTAATTGTTATATAATATACTTGAGTCACGTAATTCTAGTTTAATTCTTCTCCGATAATCCTTAAATAATTCTTTAAATAACTTTTAAAGTGGTTTTGATTATTTCCCGTCAATTAAAATCAATCTATTACTAACATAAATAGCTTATTATTCACTTACTTGAAATTGACGTGAAATTGATACGATATTGGATATTTCATGTATTTAAAATCTATTTCATTTAGTTCAATAAATTATATACTCTAGTATTAAATTTAATGAACTGCAAATTAGCTAATGACAACATTATTGTAAAAATAATAAATTTTGACTGCTGGCGACATCTACTTATAACCAGAAGTAAGGCAACTAAAATAAATAGATAAATTTTAAAACAGGTTACCTTATCATAAAAAATATGTACCTTTAAATCGATCTTTATTTTGAAAAGAAAACCAGTCATCGCTTTCTTAGAGGGTTTTCATGTCGACAACCTCACTCAGTCGGATTTCTTGGAAACAGATCAAAATATTAAGTTTGGCACAGATACTGTGACCTATATTATTATGTACAACACAAATTGACGTGACTTCCTCGTAATCTGAACAGGTTTTATTTAAATTCCTAAATAAGTATGTAGGGTATTACAATTTTTGTAGTATTCCAACCAATCTTTCAGTTCAGAATCTAGGATTGTCAATATGTATGTATATGATTGTGGAAGTTAAGCAACTTTCGTGAGGGCCGATTATGGGATGGGTGGGCGTATGGTGCTCTTGCATGCATTGGTAGTTCGGTTTAGAAGTTGGACAAGGCTGCATTTACTGACGTTTATACCCACCCAATAATTTGTGGAGGTTTTGTCCCACTGTTTCTTCAGGGTTTATACACAGGGAAGGCCTCTGGTTGATCTATTAAAGAGGTTTAGTACTTACACAGGCAAATTAAACTTTTTCGACGCATGTTATCTACCATCATTAAAATGTCTGGGCTGCTGGTGGCTTGATTAGATAAGTAAAGCAAGAAAGAAGTTTACATAAAGTGTCGATATAATCAATTAGAACGTCAGTTGCCTTTCTTTTAGTGTGAGAACATGAACCACTCGCTTCAATTGTTCATATAGAAGTTCCTACATACATTATTATTACATAAACCTAGTTAATTCTATTCGTAAAGGCGTAATTGGTAATATTATTGTAATTTTAGGGTTCCGTACCACAAAAGGAGTATTTGAAGCCTTATAAGAACCCCTCGTTGTGCATGTCTGTTTGTGTTTTTGCCACTCATTTATTTTTCCAGAAACGTGTAGAGGTTTTAGTCAATTTGTAATATTTAGGCTTGTCCTTTTAAGTAAAAACCCTCAACTTGCTTTAAGACAATACTGCCATTAGGTAAGGCTTTCTATTTTGACATTCCTAAATAAATTTAAATCTTTATACCTAATATACCCCATTATTGTACGTGGACTCAAATTAAACCTGGACATTTTACATCTCTGTTTCAATGTTGTAATTATCGTGTGATACATTTTTTGATATGTGAAACTTCAGCACTGCCATTGCAGTGCCGGATTCCAAGCTGATAATAATTAAGAGAAGATACGTCATTTTTATACATTTTATACGTCAAGAAGTAAGATCCGAAACCCTAAGATGTTATATTATTTATTATTTATGTTATCACAGAAAAAGTTTTTTTGCGATAAAAAACTTATATTACTTTCTTCAGTGATAAAATGATTTTGTTACCTCTTATGTGGATTAAAATAAACACGGGGTATAAAAAACCTTTCACGAAACCATATAGGAACTTGCACGCAGAACGACAAACTGTAAAATAGTTTTAAATGATATTGAACTTTATGCGACAGTCTTAAAGTTGAAATCGAATAAAGAAATTTGTCTTTTATGTCTTGAGTAGGGAGAATGAACGTGGAATCAAATACAAAACCAATCGATGGAAAACGACTTTTATTTCTATGGGTTAAAATACTATATTATGTAAGACGTAGTAATGTTACTTGGCAACAGACTGCGTGTGACGTATTTATATGTATGATTGTAAATTAATTGGAATGGTTATTAATATCATTTTTAAACCTGATTTGACATAGTAAAAAATGATGAATTTTATCTTCAGTAGCTCCATATAACTAACAAACTCAGGTAAGTTACAACAATTACCTACAATCATAACTTTTATAGAGAAGTAATGTTTTATTTTAACTTTGCGTAATATTTAGAATAAAATTAACATTTCTTTAGAAAATTTCAAATTAAAACCTAATTATTGGGGTTGTACAGTCCTAGAAGAGTAATAACTATGATCTATAGATCTCTTGTGAATAGCCTCCGAGTTTAAGACTTTTAACCGATTCATTCCACCCCTTCGCGTATAGGTATTTCTTAAAATTTTGGACAATTATGGTTCTCTAATCTTACGAGGACAAAATATATTCTATATTAAGTGCAATAAAATAATAACCTCCTTATACTTAATTAAATATTCAGTATATTTCTACCCGTGAAGAGCCACTATTGGACAATTTTTTCCCTGACTCATTTATTTTTAATATTATATCACATTTTAATTACTTCGGATTCCAATTTTAATTTGGAAGAAATACAGTTTACAAACAAAAATTAATAAAATTAGTTAAATTTTACTTATTTTTTTAAATAATACTAGCGAACCCGGCCACGCGTTGCTGTGATATAAATTAAAATGAAACCTATTTTATGTCGCAACAAATTCAGCAAAATGAAAAAATCATCAATATTGGTTGAGTAGTTTCGGATTTCATCGTGGACAAATACTGTGACATGGAATTTTTATTTAAAACGTACTACAAAAACCCCGTAAAAATTTAGTAAATTGTTAAAGTGAAAAATATTTTCAAACCTAGTAAGGTGTTGCTGCATAGAACTGAAGTTATCATAGATTATATAACAGAGTTTTTATTTAAAAAGGTTTGCAAAGTCAATAAGAGGAATTAATGGCTTCGAAAAACGTCAAGTCGAAAAAGAAAACGTTATGTTGTCAATTTCAAGTCTTCTAATCTATATCTTACAATTATTTTGTGTTTTAACCAACATTATTTGTAAAGTGCAAAAATGGCTGTTTTCTAACTCTGAATATTATGATATGATGTTATGCGTAGGCCATGAAGATGGCAACTTAAGCTCGCAAACTGTATCGGATTTATTGATGGTAGACTCCTCGTTGAATACCTTCGTACCAATGCTTTCTCAACATGTCAAGACGCCTACATTTCACCGGGTCCTTTCATCGGTTCACTGGGATGTACAAGTACAGTCGATCCCAGACAGGCTGAATAGTGGTTGGCTCTTCTTCAAAATGCTGCAATAGTGGTTGCAGCATTTTGAAGAAGAGCCAACCACTAGTACGAGGCGAGCCGCAGCAAGATTCGTTATGAACCATATTGCAGTTTGGCGAATTCTTCGTGACGACAATCGTCATCCTTATCACCATCGCCGTACGCAGGAGCTGATGCAATCCTGATATTCTTTGCAGTGGCGGATTTACCAGCAGGCTGAGTAGGCTTGAGCCTAGGGCGGCAGATTTTTGGGGCGGCAAATTTGGTTACGATTTTTTTTTTTTTGCTACCAGAAATCAAAAAGATTTCTGAATGACGGTTTTCTGTATTCTGTTTTCTGATGTTTTACAGATAGAAGTCTGCAACAAATTTTGCCGACGACTTTCCCTTCTCACTTATCATTTGTCATTGTACGTTCCGTGAATCCGTTTAGCAATCTTCCATATTCTAGAGTAAAACAGCTAGTTCGCCGCCCCCAACGAGTAATCGGTTGGGGGCGGCGAATCGGTAATCGGTCTTTGCGCCCAATGCGCCCTCTCCCCGCACTTTGAATGAGTGTAAAGAGCGAAATTATAGAAAATGTATTTTTCTTTCCTACCTTCAACCCATACAGCCAGTCCTAATATTTTTTGGAGGCTGCGAACTGCATGGTTTGTATATAATTTAGTGATTTTAATTTGAATTTAGTGCATAATTTTACCGATTTTAATCTTATGTATCGAGTATTATGTGTTGAACACGCACTAGCTTTAGAAAAATATACCTAAAAATTATTTTACGTGCAATTCCAACGAAGTTGTTGAATTGTAAAAATAATCTAGGACATGACAATTGTGGAGGCAAGGGCGGCAAAAGCTTCACAGCCTATACCTTGAAAATTTGTAAATCCGCCACTGATTCTTTGACTTGTAATATCGATCTGAGCGGCTTCTGTACATTTTGTTATTGACTCTATGTCGTCAGGCGGATATTAGGTAAAAATGTACATAAACATTCTGTGTTATTCAATCTTTAATTATATGGAAATAGGGTTGGCTCATAAATGTTTTTTTTTATGAATTTTGGCGGTAAGTCATACTGCGATACTACGGTTTTCAAATATTGTAAATTGACTCTTGTTATGTAGTCTTCTTAAAAACTTGGATAAGGGTTTCAATTAGGTAAAACCTGAACGACTGATATCTCCTTTCGGTATCAATCCTTTTATAGTACGTACAGTCAAGCAATCTCAGGATTACTATGCCAGTCGTGAACCTTATTACAATAAATCAGACAACTGTGAATTGTAACTTTACAAAAAACTTAACCGCAGAAATTCTCTAACTTTAAAATGGACACTATCTTAAGATGGCCTAGGAAACAAATAAGTTTACTGAAAGTACGTTTACAATTGTGACATTTTGAAAATATATATCGACAATTTCAATTTTTTGTTTCTACTTATTCATTTGATGATTCAATTGATAATATCGATTATAAAACAGTATCTAGTTAAATCGTTAAAAACAAGGAAAACAGTAATGACGTAAGATGGAATGTCAGTGACACCAGCAAAAAGTTAAATGGTTGAACTTAGTATCTAATGATTTCCTGAATTGTGACAATTAGTAGAGTACAAACGGAAAATATACCTTTATAAATAAATAGCGACCCGTCCCGGCTTCGCACGGGTGGACAAAATTCTTTATTTTTTTTCTAGAATAAATATAGCCTACGTTACTCAGCGTGAATGTAGCTTTCTAATGGTGAAAGAATTTTTGAAATCGGCTTAGTAGTTTTTGCGTTTATTCATTGCAAACAAACAAAAATACAAATCTTTCCTCTTTATAATATTAGTGTAGATATTATAAAGAGTAAATATCTTCGTTAAGATAAAAAATACGCATGTTAAAACGACAACGCCTCCGAGCCCTCAGGTGGGATTGAACACAATGTCTAAGTTTTATAAATACCTATAACAGTATATTTGATTTCGGATGATCGTTTGTTGCAACGGTACCGATCCTGCCTTTCGCACCTACGGTCCTGTGTTCGAATCCAGGAAGTGGCAGGTGTTCGTGTAATGAATACAAGCATTTGTACCTGCGTCATGGATTATATCAGTATTCTTTCTATAAATATTACATATCTATGTATCATATATGTATGTCTATACGTTACCCTAGTACCTATCCATAACACAAGCCTTATAGTGCTAACTTTGGGCTAGGCTAATTGGTGTGAATGTAAGAAAGAAAGAAAAGTACATCAATGCATTTTTTAATTAAAATGATCTTTATTACGTTGGTATAATGTAGGTCCAAACGTAAAAGTGTATATCTTGATGTGATGTCGACTGCATGTACTTACAGCCACAATAATCAGTAAAGTATAACTAAATTTTAAATATGGAATACAATCGTTGATTTTACTATTGTAAACATACTTATTTATTTCAAGTAAACATATTTATATTGTTCGAATTATTAGACTTTACGTATCAGCAAAAATTTTAATAAAAATAATCAACTATTTTTCTATAGTAACATATTTAAATTTTAACATGTCACTCATTTACATTTCACATTAAAGCAGACTTGTTAGTTTACTTTAAAATTGAGCATCTGTTCTTGATCAATGTTAATTTTATTCTTTAGAGTAGTCGTGGAAACAGCATAAATTCCAGTTATTGCATAAAGCAAACTAGCAATCTATTTACTCTATGCTATAATGGTGTTATGTTCATATATAGATTCATATATGAGAAATAAAAAAGACAATGGATAATCATTTTAATTCAATGAAAAACAACTTTACGTAAAATCTGCCTTCGTTGCAAACCTTTGCTAATTTTGTCAAAGATACAACTTACCTACTTAATGAAATAAGGAATTAGCATACAGCAGTTCCTTTAAGCACTTTGGAACCTGTGTATTTTCATTGGCTATTTAAAGCTATTTCTGACTACAGAAGTTGAGTTATTTGATTTACTGGAATTAACAAGGAACGTTGTCAATGTCTAGCCATTCAACATCCGCCATTATAGAGCATTATTCATTGTGATAATTTTCTGACAAAAGATTGTAGATTTAGTTAAATTGAATGTTTTAAAAAGTTTTTAATGATAGTTTTTTATTTATTTATTTGCGTGTAAAAGAAGGGACAGATGATCATGCGAACACGCTTATTTAATTGAGTCGTCAGTCATTTTATCGAAGTCAAGTTTTTAATCAAAAAATTAAATAAAATTTTGCACTCTTTGTATGTTTATATTAGAGGTAAGTGTAAAGGTTCGAATCTTGGTAGAGGCATCATTTGTGTGAAGGATTAGTATATAAGCATTTGTTCCCTAATTATGTTTGTTATATATTTATTTATGTGATCTATTTGTTATTAATTATGTATTCATTGTTCAAGTTTTGCTAAGAAAATAACTATTTGGCGTGAAGAAGTCCGAAAATTTCTAAGTCAATTTTTAGCCTCCTGATTAATTATACAAAAGAGGGTCCTATAACCAGAAAAATACGATAAATTTTTGAACAAGACGTATTATGACTATTTGTAGAAGGTACACCGGAACACAATAGGACTTTCCAAAGGATTTCTCGAGTTACGTTTGTAATAAGTGTATACGTGATAATTAAACGTAATCATTTCCAGTGATACAATCATTGTGTCAATACTGAACAAATGTATATTTTTAGCCATTAAATATTTGTCTTCAATCTTGATTTTTGGAACATCTCTTAAATAACATATTTTCACCTGCAAAATTCATTGGAATCGTTCCAAACCAATCACGTGAGCATGATCGGTCTCGTAATTCTGATAGAAAGTGTTCTTAATCATCAATCAATTATAGTTCGTAGACATTTACGCTCTAATTTTATTAAAGCTTTAGATCTTATATAACGCTGTGGGATTCTGGATATCTTTGGATACTAGTTATTATGAGATATTAGACACCAGATATTATATTACGGAGTGGATGCATGACTAGATATTCTAGGACACTAGATATTATAAGATTAAAGGGTAATTTCTAAAAAAAAACATTTATTTTTTTATTATATAATATAAATCAAATAAAGGTTCCTTTCAGCTTATTTCAATATAGTGAAAAAAATATTTTTTGTAACTGTTCTGTTTATTTAATATTGTAAATAAAATGTCATAATGATATTAAGACAAATTCTCGACACCGTCGAATTAAATCTGTCGAAAATTCTTATGTCGCCGCTCCTGTCGCTCTGGTGACTCAGTGTCCAAGGAAGACTGGTGGATTTTATCAGTAGGTAAAACACGAAAGTTGCGAAATATATTTACGAAAATATTAAGGATATTTCCATGAACTTGTATCCTTATGGCAAAATAATGTATTTTTATTTAGTAAGGTATGTTTGACACGTAGATAAAACTCAGTAATTTTTATTTTTTTTGTCAACATAATATATCAGTAGCTAGCGTGTAGAAAATTTACACACGACGCGTTTAAGGCTGGTTTCATAGTCTCGCATCCAGACGTAGGCCGCTTACAAATAAGCATAGTGCTCGTTATTAGGTTATTAGCTCGTTACTATAAAACATAGTCATACTGTAGGAAACGCGTTGCAGCAAGTACTGCCACAATACATTATGATCGCGCTTATCTGACAAATGCGTAACTTTTAAACCAGCTTCAAGGTGTAATGTGTTAAATTATAACAAAAAACTGAATTCATGGGATTGAAACAATTAAAAAATGTAGTTTTCAAAATAGTTTAAAAGAAAATTAGAAACTTAAGAATTGATTCAACTCCAATTAGTATTTTCTTGCACTAACAATATATACCTACTCCAAAAACACAAATTTGTTGTTTGTGTGTTTGTCGGTCCGCTCTTTTTCCTTTTTCAATTAACGTTACCATAGCAACGCGTTACCAGGTCAGCTAGTTTTTTACAAATATCACATTTTTTTCTAGGGAAACTGAACATAAGTTTACAAATATACATTTGTTGGGTGGACTGCAGCTAGATAAATGTTTCAATATAATATAAACCAACGGTGGCAATTGATCAGTAACTTAGTTAAGTGCTCTAGAGCGCACCTCTAGGACTCTCTTCTTCCTTTTCCTAGAGGAAAAAAGTTACCTGAAAGGTTTTTTATAATATTGTGTGGACCGGATAGCTATAATAACAAAGTAACCCCGGATCAGAATTATAAAACGAAACACCCCTATTAACGAACGAAAAACCCCTAATGGGTTAAGTTTTCTTACATTGTTGCTTTATTTTTGTAAATATTTCATTTACTTACCCGCGTCTTACATTGTAATAAATTTGCCAAAATTGTAAATGTGCCATAACTCCTTAAATTTCTGTCCAAATTTCATTTTTTGTTAATGTTACAATTTTAGCGATATTTATCCTTATCCCAGTGCTGAATATAGCATGCTCGAATTACAGCCGTTATCGTTGCGGTTAAGCAGATTATGTAATCGGCTCACATCGTATGACATCGTTCTAGATCATTCCACCAGTTTTGTAACAAATTAGACACCGCGCCGTGGGTCGGGATTGGTCATAATAGGGATGTGGGCATTGTATGAGCTCTCTTCCCTTTGTGCATCGCATGATGCGGCCGATAAATCGGTGTATGACCGAGAATGAGAAGCGAAGCTATAAGATTGCGACCTGATTTTTATTTCTATCGTCGAGAATTCTGGAAATCAGACATCCTTGAGTTTTGTAATGAGCGCCGTCGCGATTTCTTGCTTAGATCAGGTTTGATAATATGAAACGTAATGGACAGTTTTTTATTAATTAAAGATATTCATGTAGTGATATAGCATTTTTTAAAATAAAAACGTGCTGAGGAGCTCGTTAACGTATACATATTAGTGTGTCCTTGTTATAGCAGAGGATTATTTGCACTTTTTCGAGAAATGGTCATCGGATGTATATCTTTTTATGTCGGTCTCTTATTGCTCATCAATCCTCACTGGGCTGGCGGGGTGGATGATAGCCCATTCGATGTTTCCATTCATAAGTAAAGGCCTGTGACTTTTTTTACTTTAATTATATTTTAATCTGATCGTAGCAGTTCTTTTTACAAAGGCCATATCAACATCTCTTCGTTTGAGGAGATCATCACTACTATTTACTAGAAAAAAACAGCTTGTCTCAGGAATCAAGCGGGATACGAATTCACATCCTCTCGCTCCTCCAATTGAGCGACAAATAATAAAGACAGTATACTAAATGAAATTGAAAATGGCTTACATTAAAATGTAAAATATTCCAATTTGTTGTATTTCACACGGATATCAAAGAATTAGTAGTAAAAACCTAACGATCAATGAATTAATCGAAATGAGTTAGAATATTCGATTCCATGACCGGATTTCGGCTACTCATAAGTAAGTGTTTCAGGATACTATTGCTGGTATTATTCATGAGTTTCTCCTTAATCACTTCAGTGCTATACGTCTGCGCTACTTACAGCTATTGTGTTTCAAGTGCATTTGTTTTTTATTAACAATTAATATAAACAATATTAAATAATCTTAATATTAAATTATAATTAAATTGGTGCCCTTCCTTTAGAAGGCACGTTAGTTCGTTTGCACCACTAATCCGCACATGCCCCTAACTACCACGATAAACAAATTATTATTGATATACTAAATAATATTATAAATACGAAAGTGAGTTTGTTTTTGTTACATTACACTCATCCAGAAAAAAGTACTATTTCCGAGGGATAGAAATATAACTTTTAATCTCGATACTTTGTCCAATGTAGGATGATACTTTTGACAGATGTCACTTCCTTATTGCTACGGACTAAGGTTGCGTTTGTTGCCTTATGTTTGGCTTGACATTGCAATAGCAACTTCATACCCTCTATATAGGTGTCAACTGTCAAAAGTATCATCCTACATTGGACAAAGTATAGTCAACATTAATGCAAACGAAGCCATGGGTAAAAGCTAGTATTTAAATAATTAGGTAAAGATTAAAAAGTCCCCTTTTCTCCTCTACTTGTCAACAGCTTGATGTAATCATTTATCATTGAAAAAATAAATATTTTTCCAATATTCGAACTACGAATTCGAATTAAGTGCGGTCGAATATAGACTTCTGGGGGGCAAATAGTTTTTATAGATGGCTGTTATCACATTTTAAAGCGAATATTGCAAGACACATAAATATTAATTGGACAAAGACCAGACAATTCGCGGTGACTTCACCGACGGTATGCGATTAGTGAACAAATGTTGGAATACTCTTTTGTGTACCTACAATACTAGGTCTGCAATACATGCTGCTGTTTGCAAATACTGAGCGAAGCAATTAGATTTTTAAAGGGTGATTATTCCTCGATGGTATGTCAGATTTCAAAACTTTTTTTTGCATATTAGTCACGACTACGATGTGAGTTTTGGCGCCAAATTTCATCAATGTAGTCTCAGCGGTTTGGCTGTGATCAGCTTTTGAATTTTTCTTTCGGTGATTATTCCTCCATGGTAAAGTCTATATTTTTTTTACATAGCCTATGTCCGTCAGGTTATGATGATGGAATGTTCATGCCAAAATTCGTTCAAATCGGTTGAACCATTAAGTAGCAGGAGGGAGACAAGCGAAATTTGTGAGTTGCCTAAAAGAGAGCTTCGCTCAATTAATACTTTTTAGTTCCTTTATGTAATCTAAATTCTATGACTTTGACAAATCTTTTTAAACCAAAAATATATTGTAATTCTTTTGTACGTCTGTCAATATTATATCTTCTTAATACACGTATATTTTAAACTGTTATTTATCCATCCATTAATATTACAACAACAAATAATATGAATTGCCTTTTTCATTTTAATATTTAGGAAAAATATTTTATCTACTTCCGTTTTGTTTAGTAGTCTTATAATAATCACAGGTCAACAAAAATGTTATCCAGAGACGTGAGTATACTTTTCCGAAGGATTTCGGTGTGCTGAACCCAAATCCGGCAGAATTGCTCTATCACGTCAGGTTTTTAAGATATTCTAACCTAAAAGTGCAAAAAACGCCGTTTTCGCTCATTTTTGAGGTTATGTGATGCTTTAGTTTTTAGTATACCTAAGAAACTACAGGGGTAATCTTAAAGTACAAGTCTTGAACTTTCAAATGGCGTTGAGTTTGTTTACAAATTCTTTTTTTTTTGTTGAGATATCGTATTATGAAGTTCATTTTTCTCAATTTTTCTTCATACTACCTATACTGTCATTAGTTTAGTTTAGATCAGATTTAGATCTCATTAACCTGAAGTGATAGAGCAATTCTGCGACCGGATTTGGATTCAGCACACCAAAATCCTTCGGGAAAATATACTCAGGTGTCTGGGTAAGAAACTTTGTCAAATTTTGTTGACTTGTGAATCAACCAAGGAATTCGTTAGTGTAATGTTACAGATATTATACATACTAACTATAAATAAGAAACTGTGTACTGTAAGTGTTCCTTTTGAAAATATTTCATATCTTTTCGAATCTAGTTGTATTATACTATTGACTGATGGTGATGAGTATTGATGTAGGTAATAACAACTTTCCCTAATTCCTTGCCGGAAACCGCAAGGCATTTGCATCACTGAAATGTTGAGCGTAATGAAACAACAATTAAATAATTGGATCAATGTAACGCTACGTATTATGTTACGGTCTCTTGTTATTGTTACCGATATGTTTGAGTGTGTGTATTTGCTTATCTTTTAATAGCGATTGTTGTTAGAACAATGAAAATTCTAAAAGCCTTTCACAAAGTTATATTAAAACTAGATTTTTTTGAAGGCATTTATTATTTAGCGTATTTTATATCATTGAATCAAGGTAGGAATAATTTTGGAACTCCGTCACCTATAATTAATTTAGAAACTAGATTGAAGGTTTTTATGAGATTAAGATTAATTGTTTAAAAAATATTTTCTATATTCGTATTCTAAAAGTACAGGAAGTCGGAAACAAATTACCACTTGAAATAGATATAAACAGGTTGTTGGATTGAACTGTTCTGATTGAACAAAACTTCTGGAAATAACATATTTTTTGTGGTCTTTTTTGCAGTTGAAGATTTAAAAATTATAAGAAAAGCAACTATTTCTCCAGAAAAATCTTCAACACTGGTTTATAATGTTAAAACCTAATGATTATATTTATCTTTTAGAACCCTGTTGTCATAATACCAGTCATATAACAATATATTTTAATATCTACATATTTTAATACATAATACAATTCGATTTTGAAAAAGGCGGTGTTGCCTAGCTTTAATTGGAAACTGTAAGCATATATAGTAGGTACCCTAAAGATTCCTTATCTTAAGAAATATTTTCCCAAAGATATCTTCGCTTCATTGCTTACTGAGCTGATTGATCTTGAATTAAAGATTTTGTATATGCTTATAGATTGTTTTAAATTTTATAAGTATTTTTATTTCTTAAATTATTATATTCGAAAAATACTAGAAAAAATCGACTCGGGTCACAAGTGAATTCCCAGGCGGGAATCGAACCCGCAACCTTTGGAAATCCGGTCCAATTGCTCTCCCAATTTCCGGACTTCCAAAGGTTGCGGGTTCGATTCCCGCCTGAGAATTCACTTGTGACCCGAGTCGATTTTTTCGAGTATTTTTCGATTATAATAATTTACCTTATAAGATCGCATTGAAAATGCATAAAATATATAAAAAAATACATTTTATTTCATTAGGTATAAACCCGCATTCACCTATGTCTGCAGATAGTCTCCGAATGGGGCAATGCCAATCAAAGGTTCAATCCGTCAAAGACCCAGGCGTGTCTTTTCTCCGCTAAAAGGGGGCCTTTGATTTGACTCCTACATTCCGAGGTGTATCCGTGTCGATCACTGACCATCTCGAGCTTCTCGGTATGTCATTGTCACCAACTCTCAATTTTGGCTCTTTCATTGAGAGCAAGGTTGAATTAGCTTAAAAAACTTGGCATTCTGGCAATGGTGAGAGGGTACTTCACCCCGAACAGTTGCACAACCTTTACCAAGCGCAAGTTCGATCATGTATGGAGTACTGTTCTCATCTTTACGACGGTTCCGCCCAATACCAGTTCCAGAAGCTTGAGCTCATTGAAAGGAGGGCCAAGAAACTTATCGGCAGTGATTTTTTATAAAAAGCTCCAAGTATTAAGCATAGACGAAAGGTAGCTAGCCTATCCGTTTTTTATAGGATACATTTCGGAGAGTATGCAGCAGAATTGCACAACCTTGTCCCGCGGTCTCCACTTTTTATCAGACAACCAGACTTACAAATAGGCGCCATCATATATGGTTGATATACCAAAGAGTCGCACTAAGCGTTTTGGTTCTTAAATGTGACATGTACCGCTAAGGAGGAAATGTGGATGCCACCTGAGTAAAGTTGTTTTTTTTTTCTGGTTATTATTTCTTTTTCTACATATCTTTTATAGATAGTATTCATGTGTCTGTAACCGTTTCGGCAACATTTGTTATAACATGCATAGCTCGACCAATCATTTAGTCGACTTTAGTTAACCTGAAATTATGTATAACCATGAAAGTTCATTCTTAATATTAGTAAATCTATTTTAAAAACACCATGAGAAGTATCAGAAATTACCTCCTACTTTATTACCAAACTAACAAACTTTACTTCTTTATAATTGAAATACTTAAGTATAGATTTTAATGAAACAATAATATTTTAGTTAACATTTCAATTCCAAATAATTTCTAGTCAAAATTTTACGAGATTTTAGTACGTATTTAAGAATTTCATTAGTTTTCCATTTTGTAAATCTTTTCTTACCTATAGGAAAAACCTATGACAATAACATTACTGTTACTAAAGTGCAAAATGGTTAAGATATTTGAGAAACTGTTAACATTACATGAAAAATGTAATTTGAATCTAGGCCGTTAAATAAATTAATTGCATTTTAGCTTGATTAGACGTCGTAATTAGTACTTTATCGAGGATTCCGAAGCGTATTCTATAGTGGTGGGGTCAAGCGGCGACCTCCGCATGAGGCCGGCGCGCGCGCACGTCCGATTCGTTGCGCCACCTGACCATCGCTTGTTTGTTGATTTAGTGTACGCCACTTTATATTAACAATACTCATTGGGAAAACGGTTAATTATAAAAGTTAAAAAACGGAAAAGATACCAGTGGGTAACTTGATATATCGTTCAGCAAAATAATGTATGATTTTTATTTGGTATAGGTAGGTACTATATACCAATGTTTAATAACTCATTTCTCATTCCTCTGTCTATACATCGCCGCCTTAACAATGCGGCATATGTATTGTGCTATTGGATATTTTCTTATTTTTTTATTCAGTCTGCATTCGTTTTGTTGGTTTGAGGTTGGTATTTTTAAAAAGGACGCAGTAAGATAATAAGCAATATTGAACAATTTCTTTTTTTTTTCCATGAATTCTGTCTTTACACCTGGTCGATTCAAGACAGTATTGCAAACATCGAAATCGCAAAAACAGTTTTTATACATTTCGATTGGCAACGGTCAGTTCACCCACTTTATTTTTGTTTTACTATACCACCTGAGGAAGAATTACTTATACTAAAACTATCAAAAACCACCAACAATTTCCTTTACAATAGATAAGTAAGATCTTATGATTGTAGGTATTTGTAACCAGAAACTGGATTGAGTAACAGTATGATTTTTTAATGTAAATTCAGAATTTCCATGTTAAATGGTCATTGTTTTTAAATCTTCAAAATACATATAATAAATAACTCTTAAAATTCATATAACTAATCTGGTCGATTATTTATATGTAACAGAATTTCATGAAAAGGTGATAATTTTACGCATATTGTTTTCTAAATTCGACTCGACAGGCATAGACAAAAGATGCAAAGGAATGTGAAGAGTTCAGTAATTTCCATAATAAAACACGAAAACAATATAGTTGATAATTATACTGACTTCCCTGGTTAATCCTTTATTAATTTATTAAGGAGAAACATACTTTACTTATTATATGAAATATTAAAACAAAAAATAACACATTCTATTCTGACCTGCTATTCTTATGGATTTGTGTAAGACGCACTAACGTATTATTATTGTAAGGAACAAATATATTTGACTAAGATGTGTTTAGGTAAATGTTATATTGAGTGTTGATCGCGCTCAGTACTTCATAACTTTTTTTGTTTTTATTACGATTATCTCTTGTTGTGTGCGCTTTATAAATAAACATAAATGAAATCATGAAATGACAATAATTCTTCAGAAAAGTAATTATCACTTTCCATACTGGCATAATTTGAGTATGTTCGTTTTAACAAAATAAAAAAGGAGCCCGAGAATTTTCTATGCGAATGACGTCAAAGCGAAACTGGTTAAAATTTATTAACAGTACCTTGGGTTTTTATATTTTTATAAGGTTATGGAATGGTTGGATGCAGACTGTGTTATGTTTTGTTTTATTTTTTGATATAATCAAACAAATCAAGATACTAGTATCTACAGAGGGGGCACAGTTTAACAGTGTTTCAACGATATACGTCATCTGTCAAAAAGGAAGCCAAATCAGTATATAAGTTTGTCAAAGAATTTCAATAAAGAAACATCTCGTCCACGATTGCGCATTTTGCTCTATTCTCATAAATAGTCATTGCTTACATATCAAACCAACCTTTTAACACTGCTTTTTTCTGGGCCAGGTTCTAAATGTGTATTTATAAACACGCATACTCAAATGCTTATAAAATAAACTTACGACTCCAGAATATTGCCCTCTATAAAACTTTTGGACGGCAACTGAAACATGGGACTGGCAGGACATTTACTCTGAGAGAAGCATGTTTTTATGACTTTGTGTACTTATATAGCAATCTTCCAATACTCAGAACCCCAATACTACAAAATTCAAAATTCTCACTTAGAGTCTTTGAAAACGTATTTTTAATTGTAACAATAATTCCTCAAACTCATTTTAATGTGTTCCTATTCTCATGGATCTTAAGGATAAGAAACAGAACTTAAACGCAGTGGTAGGTGGAGATAATTGGAATCGAAACAAAGAAAATTTAGCGGCACGCAACCTAAGGTGCGGGAACATAGATGTTTTGATACTTAAACACTCACGCAGCTCAATAATTTAATAATCACAAATTAATAAATTTATTATAAGTACCTTTTATAAAATACTTAAGTAGTTACAAATTTTGAATAAAAAAGTTTTTAATTGGTCTCGAAATTTACTTGGAAATTATCCGAGAACAATGTTAGGTCTAAGATTTTTTTAAATTGCAAGTCTTTCCACAAAGACTTCAATGTTTTCCACATATACACCAGTAATAGAGCTGAATATTCGAAGAGTTTTCATTAATATTTTGGCAATAGAAGTCGCGTAGAATCTATTGCCTTATCGTTGATGAGTTAATGTGGTAAAAAAGATCCAACATTTTATCAAATATGTTTTGTTTCATGCATGGCCCCATGGTGCAGCGGTAGTAATCCTACATTCACCACCTTAGGTTCCGGAATCGAATCCTGGTAGTGGCATAGATTTATGTGAAGAGCACAAGCAAGTCTTTTCCAACTTATCCTCGTCTGTATATTTGTCTATATATTGTATACTTTGTTTAGTAACTAAAGAAAAAAGTCCTAGTTGGTCGAAATTTGTTTGTTATTTATTTATTAACTGAGCAAGTACACAAAAACACAGGTTTGTATATAATAGATATCAATAACTAGTATTATAATGAAGATGACGGTGCGATATTTGATGTTTATGATGTTTAAGACCGATTCATTAAGTTGTATCACAAACAAAACGTGCAAATACGTTTTACTTAGAGTTTAGTTCCGGAATGACTGTCAATAGTTGTCGTGAGAACGAATTATACAAAATAAATACCGACCAAGCGTTTCCTTATTTATCATGTTCGGATTTGTATGAAATATCAATATTATTTAGAAGATTCTGGGTGCAAACTCCATATTGACAGTATTCGTATTTCTTAAAATCGTTATTTGTAACCAGGAAAATAATCGCTCTTTCTTACTTCTTATCTCAAAGGTAAGTAATCAAAAATGATCTCATTTAAGTAAAGTAATAATTTATTCAGTGCTTCTATTATACAATACCAAAAATTACAATAAAGCTTTTAAAACTTAACAGTAGCAACAGAAAGTGTTGACCAGCTTAACTCGTATTGTAGGCTCTGAGCTATAAAACTTATTTTCACCTGACCCATTAAGAAAATTATAAATAACGAAAAAAATACTGTTGCGTATGTAAAAAAATATAAATATGACACTTTGACACATGAATGTACTTAAACAAAATCTACTTATTTATTAATTAGATACTGAACACAACTATTTTTTACAAACTAAATCTACTCAGATTTCACTACTGATTTAATTATTTGCATTATTGCGTATATTTTTACATTAAAAACAGTAAATTTTCTTCTTATTAAAGCTTTTCACGTATTACCACTTACTGCATAGTTTTATATTTCCGGTTGTTTTCCATATTAATGTCAATTAAGTGATTTGAAAAATAGCAAACACGGCTGTGAAGGTTAAAAACATTTGTTTAAGCGGACCTTCGTAAAGGTCGAATTAAAAGACCTTCAGCTTTGAAGAAGAAAGTACGTCTTAATTTTTAACTTCCCATTTAAGCGTTAAACAATAATTTAAATTCTGTTTTAGCTGTAAGATGTAGTAGGAAACCTAACGGGAAATGGTTACTAATGGACACATGGTAAATATTTACTAGTTGCTGGCTCTGCGATGCTCTATTTTGCTGATTTTTTTCTGCCGTTCTCAGGAAAAGTGCAATAAGTAGTTTAAGCTACTTTCGAAATAATTGCGATTAAAGATTTTATTTTTGTTTTTAGGTGTATCATCGTAACTATATGTAGCTATTGACTTGAAACATTTACTATACGACTATAAAATGAAGCAGAATTTTATGTAGTATATTATATTTGTACATACATTAGTACTTAAATTTTACGTAAGTCAATTTGCCCATAAACTCGACTTATTGCACTTATCGTAAGGATGGCAGTTTTGCTGAATGTACATGGGTCTTTATACTTTTTTACCGACAATGGTCTGTCCTTCTGTTCTTATTATGGCATCTCGTTGGAGTATTGATATTTACGGTTTTTAATTCGGTTCGAATAAACGTCCATATTTTTCTTATCTATTAATATTATGTTATTTTTCATTTTCTCCAACCAACATATTTTTTCGTTTGTTTTCCGTAGAATGCCATGACAGAGTGGTAAACCGAAATGTGGTCTCCACAGAAAAATGCCATTCTGTCACATATTTTTTTTAAAAACCAACATTAAAAAAGAACAAATATTTGCCGCAAAGGAAACTTTAATTAGACCTAATGACAACACAGATGCAATTTCTTTTAAATTCCACACAGAAACCACAATTATGGATAGTTCAAAAACCAAAAAAAACAGAAAAACGTCGTTTCACTGTCGGTAAAAAAGAAGAACGACCCACATATAAACCTTCCATGCTGTATGCATGGAAGGTTTATATGTGGGTCGTAACAAAGTTTCACCACAATCTGATCAATGGTTTCAGAATGCATACAAACAAACATACAAATATTTATTTCTGTTTACATAGACTAGGACTCGTCATTTAGTTAATTTCAATTATTGTTAACGGATTAAAATATTAGGGTATAATCTAAATTAAAAAAAAGTGATAGTGTCGCCCGAGTTGACTGTAAAATTAAACGCAATAAAAATCACAACAAGCGCAGATATAAAAAAGATGGCGAGCTCTGCTGGATTAGTTAGAACCTCTTTTGGTTCTCTTAATACAAGTTGCGCGTGGAAAATTACAACTACGGAGGAACATAATCCGAATGTCTTGCACCATCAATAGCCAAGTTCAATAACTTATCCCATATTAAATTTTGCCTAAATATTACGGGTTTGTGACGGGAAATAACTAATTTGCCATTAAGCCTGCCTTTAATTTAGGATAACTTTTTGGGAGTACTCATAAAACGTAAGGTTTTTTCATTTTGTTAATGACTTTATTGCAGTAGAAATATAAAAATACAAATAAAATTATTAGTCTGGAAGTCCTAACCATCTTAGCTCGTTCCAACGTGGATCCTGTGTTGGCTCCCGGGCTTGATTGGGATCAAGAGGGAACCCATTCCAACCCCAAAGTTTTTTTCTAATATTTGGTTACTATATAGCTAATCTTGTGTATTATGGATACAGTTATTTTTTGTACCGCGCTCTTATGCAAGGTCATTGACCGTTTGCTGATAAAGGGATAAATCATTACCGATAATGTTTTTATATTCTGTCTCTCTGACTATGACTTAGAGATTTATCAATAAATAAATCTCTTCAGTCCTTTAACCATGAGAATCGATCGGTAGCGTCGGTCGTGTGACGTACTTTAAAATACTGAGTCTATCGAATGTAATGTGAGTCATTCATTAATTCAATATGATATCGATCTGGTTTTAATAAATCTAATTCTTATATGATTGTCTGATTTTAATAAAATATTGCCATTTAACAACGCACAATTGGTAAAGATAACTTCAAAATTGATATCACGGAAGTAATCTAAATTTATATATAACGGCGGAAACGTTTTTATCGTTTTCCATATAAACCTATGCAACTGACGCAAGTGGAGCAGCCATATTTGTACTAATGGAGACTATATAGCTAGGACATGTAACTTAATGCGATGGTGACGTCAAATGATGTAAACAGGTAAATTAAATATTTTAATTTCGTAGGAAACTCATTAGGAAAACCGGTCCATTTGGGTTCAGGAAAGGTTCAATGTTTGGTTCCGAAAACAAATATTATTCACAAATATTAATATATGTTATTAAATCTACTTTTGTTGTTGTGTTTCTATGTTGTAATAAAACTTACCGTTTACCAGACTTAGTAGATTTCTTATATTTGTTTTCGTTGGATAATAACTAAATACGTTACCACATAACAAAATGGTAGTTTTTTGAATCTAATTTAACAAATTATATTCAAGACATTTAACAAAGTCTTATGTTATATATTTAAACTTTATTTTAATTATATTTTTTGCCGAAATTGCATGAAAGCCTTTTAAGATAAATAATTTTAATAGAAGAATACTGGAATAAATCGACTCGGCTGACAAGTGAATTCTCAGGCGGGAATCGAACCCGCAACCTATGGAAGTCCGGTCAAATGCTCTCCCAATTGAGTTATCGAGCCTTGTGTACACCTGTAGAAATTTTCCAGTACCAGTTCCAGTTTTTTAGGTTATACTTCTTTAGACGCGTTATGAAAACATGATGAGTGTAAATTTTTAAGATGCGCGCGCATTACTGTGACTCAAAATTATCATGTTGAAGTTGGCCGCAAAAGCGACATAGAATAAACCACCAGGATGAAGTTGGCCGCTAATTGGCTCAATGTAGTTACTCAATTATTTATGAATGTGTGTGTGTGATTTTAATGATATGTGATGGTTACCAATATTTTATATAATATTATAGAAAATATTTTATATTTTATACTAACTTTATAACAATTTTATTTAAAAGTGGTTTTTATATTATAAACTTTTTTAAGTGCGTCAATTGATTTGAGGTTAATTGTGGGTATGTATTCTTTTTATCTCTTTATAATATAAATTATTATTATTTTACATTATTATTGGTTCAACTCTTTTTTTAATGGTTTTTGATATATTACTTGATTCTGTATACAGATATATAGAAAATCTATTAATCTTCTGATTCTTCTTACTGATCACTATATAATTTGTAAATTTATCTTTCTAGTCACAAACAGAGAGTATTGGCACACGGGAGGAAATTTTTACTTATCTTTGTTTAGTTACGCTAAACAAGTACAATACTTACGTGCGTACATAAGTACACACAACGGTTTTTTTTTATATTAAAATAATTTATCTTAGAAGATAGCATTGAAAAAATGCACAAAATATGTAAAATTATAAAACCTTTTAATCTAGTATTTTTCAACTATATTTATTTTATGAAAGCATTGTCTCATGTCGGATATTATTTAAGATCTTTCCTTTTATTATTTTATTTATTGTTTGCAGTTGTTAGAAGAGAATAACTTTTTATTGAAGGTAATTTTTGAAGTGAAAACTTCTTTAGCGGCGCTGTGTACTTTTTTTGGAATGGGTAAAAATTTCTATACTCGCGTCAGGACACGTGACCTGATCGAAAATTCGTAAGACGGTGTAGGGCGCTTGCGCGATGTGCGTATAGTCGTGTCATTTTTAAACTTCATAGTGACAGTTACATTATTATTTTTTTAAAACTGTCATTATGTAATTTTAAAATGGCTGGTTATGTCATGAGAACGCATGCGTTCAACTGATTTTATTCATTGCGCATGTGCAAAATCCTGCACATGCGCACAAAAAAATGCAACGAACACGACTTGGTGTGTTTGTTGACATGTTTGTATACGATAGCGCAATAAATGAATATTGTATTTTACCACATAAATGATAGCACTTTTATACTGATCATTAAAGCAATTCGTGCGAAATTATTCCTTAACCATTTCAAAATATCAAAAATGCACAACGTTAATATTCAAGTTTTTACTTCTGCCGGCACTCCCGGAGTGCAACCCGTCGTTTTTTCTTTTTATAAGAAATCTGTCGGCCGACGATAAGACGTGTAAAATGTATGATTTTTGGTAGTAAAAGAATAGGAGATAATTCTGGAACATTTCACTGCCATCCATCCCACATATATGAGTTCGCGTCCCGCTTGACACCAACAACAAGTTTTTTTGGAAATAATTTCTTTAGATAAATAAATCTGGCGAGTATTTGCTGTAATCACATTAAAGAATGGCTATCGACATCATTTTGCTACTTACGTCAAAGAATAGACGGTTGAATCGAAAAGATCCAGTCGTATACATCTGTGTTTGATTTATGTAAAATATCAACCGAGGTGGTCAGACTTAATGGCGAAGATACACGAAAACTGGTTGACCGCTGTTCGTTCGATTAAAAACACTGGAAAACGAGTTTCGCGCAAAGAATACGGTTCTATAAATTTCTACGAAGCCTGTCCTCTATATTTAGCCACAAGTCGATTGTTCATAACAAACTCTAAACCAAAGTATGTCAGAGATTGCAGTTCAGAGTTCAAGATATTTGGACTTCGAACCGGTAACAAACCGGTGTGAAGAAGGCCGTACACAGGTCAAATTTAATCAACTATAGTATGGTTAATTGGCAAGTGTTTACAACTGTAAAAATACTTATGAAATAAAATTTAATTATTTGCAAATCTGTAAAAGTAATATTTATTAACTTATTTTTTTAAACTTTATTGAATACAGTATAAAATTGTTACAAGAGGCAGACTTTATTCTCTACCTTAATCTACTCTCTGACTTCTCTGTAGAGACCCTGACTCTGACCAGTCAACTTTTAGGAAAAACGAAATTCATGATTGCGGCTAAATAAATAAATAATAAACGGATTACTACAAATTTTAAGATTTATAAACAGAAATTATAATAACAATAACTGGTAAAAAATTGATGAATAATGATAAATGTATATGTTTTCACATAAGAAGATATCCTCCGGATGGCAAATCTAATAAAGCTAAGGCCAAAATAAAAAAGTTCGTACCGCACAGGTGACACTAACTATGGGAGGCAAAATAATAATTTTTAAAAGTATATGTTTAATTTTACTTTTTTGTTTTCTGAAATAAAACGATAGAATTAATATTTTTTTATTATTATATTAATTAAATATTTAAACTTTTCTTGTTGGCGGTAACCTGTTAATATCTAAGAGAAGGAATAGATCGTCAGATCTTTTATGTTATCTTTAAAATCAATACATCCTCCCCTAATACATATCTTGAAATATGGTACCTTTCCAACAGAAGTGATGACGTTAGAGCTGACGTTTCGTTATATCGAGCCTTTTCAGGAAGAACATCGTAACCGCCATTTTGCATATTTTACAGGAGAAGGATTTTTTAAAATATTTCTTAAGATATTTATGCCATCAATTTAAATGTTTTACTGAGTGTAATATGGGCGTTTATCTTTTAATCTAAATGTTGAGTTTTGCCTCAGTACTTTAAAATCACATACGTTCGTCGCTTACGTTAAAACTGCCGACCATTTTTAGTTTATAGCTGTTATGACTATGTTAATTACGATAATTCTTAATATGAAATAGGTAATCGAAACAATATTTTTGCCGAGTTTTTTAAGCTGTTTCACGAAATAGCATAACATACAGAGACGGACAAACAACTGTTATTAAAAACATAATTTTAGTTTTAGAAATCCTAAAGCTTTATAAAATAAAACCACAAATCTAAGTACGAGTATTCATTTAAAAAATAAGCACAAAAAAGATATCATTATTTTCATCAGTCTCTTGTGTTTCTATCGTAGGGTAAATCCAGATATTCTTTCGCATATCGCTTTCATAAATGCTTTCATTGTAACAGGCATTTAGTGTAACGCAGTGTGAAATTTCAAGGGTTTTTAAAATCCTGTTGGCAAATCTTATCTGATTCAGCGCTCTTTGGTAAACAATAATTGTAAAATATTTTCCGACGATCACTTTCTGTTCTTTTTCGACTGTCTCACATTCCGTAATACAAGGTAAAATGAAATCTCTTTGTCCCTGTAACGATGCAAGACACCAATAGAGCTCATGAACGCAGTTTCTCCTGATTTCAGTAAACTTATTAGCGCAGTTGTTCACGCATTTTTGACCTAAGCAGGGATTTGGTTTGACACTTTTTCCGACCTTTCTTTTAGTTCTCTCAGTAGTGCTCGTTTCTTTCGCATACCCTTTATACCAACGATACCTGAGTCTCTCTACTCTTCTATGCTATATAAACTTTCTTTGCTTGAGTCAGAACTTTCAATTATCGTCATAGGAATTTGCATTGCCGACGTAGATGGGCAGGCGTAGTCATCCATACTTGTAAATATTGGCCTTTTCTATTTCTTTCTGATAGGAATATGCCAAGTTTGATCAGAGTCAAATCCGCTACATGTATACTTTTGAGCATAGCCATATCGTGTTATATTGAAAAGTACTTTTTCAATAGAAGTTGTCATAAAACTTGTAACCTAACACCTAATTTAAGAAGTCAATGCATTGCTTTAGCTTTAGGTAGGTACCCAACATTATGCATTCGTATAAAAAAATAGCAAGGAATTTTATTTTTATTCGCTTAAATATCGCCCACCTTATTATGCGAATTATTATACATTATAAGCTTAAGTAGTTGCACATATACCTCGATATTCGATATTTACTTAAACACTCAGTTTTCGTCAATACACACTAATTTAAAATGGAAATTAAACAAGTAACTATAACACTAAAGCCCAATAAACTTCAAATTTTAAACACGATGAAACCAGTTTGAGACGCTACACTACTTGTGCAAGTGCATTTTGATTCACGGTGTAAATGTCATATTTAGTTAAATGTAAAAAATAAGTAGTTTACATTATTTCTATAACTAACAAAAAGTAAAGATTGTTTTGCTGCATTAATAACCATTTTTTTGCATTTATTTAAGCTTTATAACGTTAAAGTTTGCGAACAACTAAAAGCAAAACATATTTTATTTTTATCCCAAGCGACAAGTATTTGACTTACGTTACATAATTTATAATCGTAAGCGGCTGGTAGTATACTTACGATCTATCAGTCGATGGAGGTTACGATAAAAAACTGATTGCGTTGTAACTTACAATAAAAACTTGTAAGTTTAATAAAAGTGTTAAATATTCTGCCTTAAGCTCCTAAGTCAGTGCAAAAGATGCCAAATCCGTTGATCTGGGGTTTACTATAAAAACACTTTTTTGGGATTTTAGGCGCTTACGATGTTTTTCCTGAAAAGGCTCGATATGTGTATTTACAAAATTAGGAACAAGTATTGAGAAGTTGATTTTAGTGTTATAAAAGTTTAGGAAAGTCATCAAAACAAATAAACAGTCCAAAAAGGACTATAATTAAAGGCGAGGAATGCCTAAAGTTGTTAGGGTTTAAACATATTTAAATTTCAAGAATATCATATTCCTAGTTCTTCTAATCCATAATAACTATCTAAGAATATGAAAACATTTTAAGAAATAAAATACACAAAAGTAATATTTATATATTATACTATTTATTCAAACAAAGGTAAAATAATGTCATTCATCTGCTTAAGGCAAAAAATTTGAAAACCACAGACTACAGACTTTTTATGGATCGATAGTTTAATCGGAATGTTAATTATGTATGTTTGAACATTTATGAAAGTACACACACATTACACCGATTGGTTATCAGCCGAGAAATAAGTTTGATGGGCTTCACGATTCCATTCCAACTGAACTATCGGCAAACTATCGGCCAAATGATTAATCAAAATGACTTGGAAGCCACGTACGAACACTGACGACTTAATTCATTTGCTCCGTACTTGGTACAGTGTAGACGTGCGATCGTAAGTACCCAAGTCGCTGCCAAGTTCCTCTCTACCGCTGAAACCTCAATCTATAATTTAATGATCTAACGCTACAGATGGGATGCACCCAATACTCCTGATTTCTCTACTTGATCCTTCTGCTCAGTTGTATAAAAGCAATAATAATATTTCTATGCAATGTTGTATTAAACTTTATTAGTACTAACTTATGCAATCGCTGTCTACAAAAATCGAAAACTACTATTTGTCTGGTGTGCGTACTCAAAACCAACTCTCCAGTTCAATTGGGGCAGTGTGCGGGCTTAAAGCCCAACCCGATCAAACTATCGGCAGACAAAAAGTCTTTAGTCTACGAGGTTGACACGATGTATACGAAAAACAAACATTTATAATTATTGGTATCACATAATAAGCGGTGGTGATAATAAATAACAATGAATAGTATTTTATTCATTATCTGTTATACCGGTATTGTCTGGTAACTGACTGGAATATGTAATAAAGTCGATAGAATGACATCTCGGTTTTTACACACAAATGACTAATCGTTAATGTTATTACACTTATTACGCAGAGAGAACATCATTACAATCTTGTTGTAATGACGTGTTTATACTATTATTGTGATTAACGTAAAACAATCCGCATTGGGTGTTACATAGGTATTTGTTTAATTTCACATTGTTCTAGGAGTTTCTTTTAAAATACTATGCAAATGTAATGACGTAAACAAATGCAAAAAAATCATCACCATACACCAGTGTACGGTATAACGTACGTAGTAGACGTGTGAGTAGATTGTTTATAATATGGCTATAAAAGTCAGATGACCTTAGTTAGTAATATATGAGTAAAGACTGTGCAAAATATTGTAGAACATAAACTAGGGAAAGTAGAAAGCTTGTGGCTAGCTTTATATAAATTGTTTGACACAATTTTGTTTATTGGTTGACCTTTACTAAATTGATATGTCAATTACAAGTTATGTTAACTCGAGAGTTAACATAACTTGTAATTGACATCATTGTACAGCTACTTAATGTCTGACAAGTACTTTTGTAATTCATTTTTATCGGTGATTTTCGTCTTCACTTGCTTCGTGTATTGTAATGTATAAACTATATTATATTTTTTAAGAATGCGGAAATGCAATTAGCGTTTTAACAAAATATAAAAGGCTTTATCTTGACTGCACATGGCACTGAGGCACATGCACTTGGTTAAATTAATGTAATGGGCGATAGCGTTTTCGAAAATTTTAGCCTTAAGAGGGTAAGAAGTGATTTATTTCGTCATTTATGCAAATTTTGCGTTTTTGATAGGTGTACTCTTAAACGAGAGAAAATGGGGTTGATGGTTTGTATGAAGTCTACTAGTTAAAGTGAGAGGCATCAAGTCAAAATTCGAGCTTTTCATCAAATAATTTACAATATTTTTGCCTTTCTTAACAGATTATGTAATTGTGTTGAATGTTGTATCTATCTTTTTGTTCAATTTTTCCTTTGCCAAAACACATACCATGGCAGCTTGTAATAATGAGGTTTAAACTTAATTAAAAATGCTTTATTTTAAAGAGCAATCCAATACGTATTAGCAAGGTAAAAAGTGGACTAAGTAAGCCAACGCTCACCCAACCGACCTTCAGGCAGTGTTATTGAGTTTTTTGTCCTTCAAATCTGGCATATGTTTCATCTTGATACACCACTTACAAGTTGAATTATTAATAATAGTACTAGATAGGTACCTTTTTACAAACTCCACGCGTACAAAGTCACCACACGAAGATAGTATTAAGTATTTATTTATAGTATAATGGAGTATTAGGCGCATGTTATTTTAAAAAAGGAACCTGTGCCTGTCATCCATGTCAAATGAAATTTTGATTCTGCTTTTTGTTATCCTAAGAACGATTGAAGCTTTTATTCATTCGTCGTTTCGTTGAGTCACCTGCCCCGGTGACTCTCTGTTTGAAATCAAATCTAGCAAGTTAAATTTGATTCACTTCCCTGTTACCAATTGAGCTAAAATTTGGCACACATGATGTGAATTCCGATTTACATATGTATGCCATTGCTATCCGTAACAATGTAATATTATTATGACATGGAGCTGATCTCACCGCCTGTCTCACGAGATAAGTTGAATTAACTTACAATTATACCCAAACGTTGCTTTGACAGCCACGATACAAGAAGAATTTTCTCAGGAAGGCGAATAGAAATCGCATTTCAACCTAAAGTGTTAAGAAAATTGAATTATGTTATTTCTGATATAAATTTTTTTAAATAATCAAAGGAAGATAAAACGTGTCGTATAATTGTTTGTATATTTATTTGAAACAATAGAAGCAGGGGTAGGGAGCAGGGGTTTACAAAAATGAAGTGTTGTAAATCTACATAGCTTATAATTATCCATTACAGTCAAGGATAACTCAACACCATTCTTTCTTAAATTTAAATCAACTAAAAATTTGGTTATTTGTTTTACCTAATGTTTTTCAGTGCTTAGAAGTATAATAATTAAATCTTTGGTATCCACTTATTATAACCTTTAATAACAAATATTATGAAATTTACTTTTGTATTTGTAACACAAGTTCAATTCACTAACAGGCAGATAAGTAGTAAATCTTTTCTCGACTCACTAATTTGTCTTAGACTGTTTATGCTATAATTAGCATACTATTCCCATGTCGTCCGGTCGAGCGGCCACCAGGAAACTGGATTACATAGCGAATACAGTTAGTACAGTATTACAGTCAACAGAGTGGTGGCACAAATTACTGAAGTTGTGATGGTTTTATTGGTTTTCGGCGTTTTTGAGACTGTGTTGTGATATAGGTCACACACATCGAAACAAGTTCTATGCACTTTACTTATTATAACAATGGGATCAAAATGTAACAACTTTTGAGCTTATCTTGGGGCGGGGAGAAGTTGTATATTTATTTATTCAGTACTGCCACATGGTACGTATTAATTCCCTACATATTTAATTAACATTTTGTTTTGATTCTGATATGCTCCACGGCGTACCGTACATAACATAAATTAAATCGTAAAATCATCCTTATTTAAAGGTTAGAAATCAAATATTTAGAACAGAAAGAATAAAAACGTAATAATTGAAATTAATTTTACATTATTGAATTACATATTATAGTTGACGTTATGACAACATTATAGTTGACGACCGGTTGGTGTTTCGGTTTCGATGCTGCCAATGGCTCTAGTATAAAACTTGGTATGAACGTGGCGAGTGGAATAATATGTTTATTATTTTTTACTAGCTGACTCGGCCACGCGTTGCTGTGTTATAAATTAAAATAAAAACTATCCTATCTCTTCAGTTGGACCAAATTACACATAAATACCAACTTTCATCAATATCGATTGAGTTGGTGAAGAGTTCACTGGGAACATACATTGTGACACTGGATTTTTATATATTAAGATATTTTGTTGCTTGTATTATTTATTGTTGTAAGTATTTGTTGCTTATATTGCTTAGTTCAACATTAAGTAATTGGTTTGCTTTGTCCGAAATGGTTTTTCTTATTCATTCATGATTAATTAATTTAAAGCTGATAGTAATCGAAACGGTTTATTACATATTTATCGAAATGACATGGTTCAAGCCAAATAATAATTATCGTATCATTATGTCAACGTTACGTTTTTTGAAAACGCAAATAATAAAGCAATAAATAAATAAAACAGTGATACTGGTTTTAAGTGTATTATTTTCTCTATTTATTAATGCAAAAAATGCAGAAAGGAAAATACGTTTTTATAAGTAAAGGTAAAGTGTCATTGAGTGTCAAAAAAGCATCTTGATGTAATATATTTTATACAAAAAACTTAGCACAATTCGTTATCTGTGGAAAAAGAAATAATTTTTCAAAGTTACAGTAATCGAATACTGCGTAATATATAGTTGATTGCATTGTGTTCTTAATTTATTAATTGTAATTAAACCGTACATTTCTTTTGCAATATAAATAAAATACTACTGAAAAAGTAAAAAAACTATGTGAATAGGTAATTTCAATAAATTTTTAAAGCGTATCGATTCTTCGATCATTTTTTAATTACAGATGATACCAAGGTCAGGATATAATAACGATTATGACATCAAGAAGAATAACGTCACTCTGTTTTACTTGCCTCAAAGAATACTTTTGTAAATGGGAAGCGTGCTTCGTTTATTGCGTTGGCATTGTGCCTGCATGAAAAAAATTAGGAACATGAGTAATCCTTAAAAAATTAACTGTTACAGCGTTAATAGCATTTAACCACACTTTTTATATAATATTCTATTTTAATCAATGGCAATCTGAGTAGTGATAAATCAGGTTGACTTTAAATAACAATCAGTTATTGTACTTCCTTTCAAATAATAATTTCATTTTGTTACTTCCCAGATCCGTTTAAATGGAAGTCACTTCGATTTCCTGGATATAATTTGGATAAGTCCGGCTTACATGACGGTCAGAGCAGCTGAATATAACAATGTCCAAATGTATTAGCATTAGTAAAGAACTGCATTAGTTTGGTATTCGTATTTTCATCTTTCCTTTTAACTGCTTAACACAGTTAAAGATCGAAACTCGAAAACTCAATTGGAATAGCGCCTAGCACCTGAGACAATTTTTTTTTAGCTAATTTTTTTAGAACCACCTTCTGGATTAGCTCTTCCTATCGTGGATTCTGTCTTGGTCCCCAGGCTTGATTGGGATCCAGAGCAAAACCATTCAAAATTTAAAAAAAATGCTTTATACTTAAATAACGAAAAATATAATTATTATATAGGTCATTTGTCAAACTTAAAATATGTTTTCAATTTAATAGTTATTTATATTTAATCACTTGGTTAGCAAGCCATTAGTAAACCCATTTAATCACTTGGTTGAAATTGTATCACAATCGATTATCAAGTTACATGAAATATATTTTCCGTATTTTTGCATCGGTCGTCTCCGGTGCTGCCAATAAAATACAGGGTAAGAATTGTACCCCTTTTTCTATAAAAAAGTAGTTGGTAATAACCATATAGAAGTCGGATTATTTATTTTTATTATTATTATTATTAAACAATAGGAAATGTCTGATGTCAAATAAAAATAAGTGGAAAACGAATATTCGGCGTGAGACTATAGATTCAAAATATGGGCTCCAGATATAATATGATGATAATGAATTTTACACCTTTTACTTAGAAAAAATAATAACCGGCAATCACCACATGGAGAAAGGAGTAAAGAATTTAAACTTGCTATATTTTAAAAATATTGACATGAATTGACAAATATGTGGGTCATATTTGACGTTGATCGCTTACAAGACGAACGATTTAGACAGCTCTTTGCAGTCGAGTGATTAAAATATAAGAAATTTAGGATGCTGAATGAAATATTTGAAGAAAACAAACGATCGATGCGATACGAACAATTCTAAAATGGGGTTCATGACCAAAATAGACGCATGAGTGAGGTCATTCTAAATAAAACATAATATATAAAGATCCGTCTATGAATAAGAAGTTTATTTTTTGCGTTACTTTAAAAATATAACTTTAGCCAATAAGTGTTTTATTATTTTAATTCTCTCCAAAAGTAATAAAATGCTAACTTAGTAATAGTAAATTATGTAAAACGTATTTGATATTGCGTAGTTCGGGTAATATCGAATTCCTAGGAGGTCGTTATCAAAATCTGTGTGGGCTAACACATGCTGATTCTGTGATACGAATTAGCAGAACTAGAAACAAATTGGTACTAACACGTTTATCTGTAACTTTACTATACATAGACACATTAGTTAGATGGCTTTCTAAGTTTTGTTACTGAACCGCGCTATGTATTATAACATCAGCTTTGACGTATATGTCTCTATTGATAGTCTACGCATAATGTTCTTTTCTCGTATTACCGGTTTCATAAGAGTCGTTAGGTCAAACTGCTCGTTTAAACCACACAGCTCTAGAAAAGGGTCAATTACGGATACTTGATTAAAAGTTTATATGACGATGTCATGCAAAAATGTCAGCGTAATTTAATATTATATTTATAATGAGGTTCACCGTGCAGATGAGATGTATCAAGGAGAACCTCATTAGATTACAATTTAAAAATGTTGTTTATAAAACAAATGATACCCTTAAGCATTGTGTTTTAATTTCGTTTGACAAAGATTTGCGTACTTTCGACTTTCGGTTGAGATGTCAGCTTTGGTCCTAGCAAACCCACTTGCAATACGAGAATTTAGATTAGTGGTTTCCGCATTTATAATAAGCAGTCCTCAAAAACGATTTAAAAAATAAAAACGTCACCAATCACTTTTCAGAATACTATTTAGGTAGCGTTAAATAACATAAAATGTATTGAAAAATCACTTTTTTTTTATTTAGGATGTGTTTGCTCTTGATCCCAATCAAGCCCGGGGGCCATGACAGAATCCACAATGGAACGAGCTAACCCAGAAGGTGCCTATTCACCCTGGCCTTGAAAATAGACGGGTTATAAGTTCTCGGAAATACAGACGCAGGGAGGGAGTTCCACTCCTTTGCTGTGCGCGTTATGAAGGATGTTGAAAAGCGCTTGGTGCGACAGGTAGGAATATCAACCAAGAAAGGGTGGTAGCCTGCAGTGCGTCTGGATGTCCGATGGAAAAAAGGAGATGGCGGTATGAGCAGACAACAGCAAAAAGCAGTCAACAGCACTTACAACCTCAATTGTATTATTTCTCTCAGAAAAGTTTCCCAGAAGTCAATTCTACTAAGAAAAATGCGTTTTGACGCTACGACAGCAAAACTACATTTAATAGGTTTATCACTTTCATTATACTTAAAGTAACAATATGACTCACATTTTGTGGCTTGGTTTTTGCCCTAATTAATAGTACCGGATACAGTGTAAATTATCCCTCATTCTTAAAAAATTCATCAAATTCTGACGCATTTCGAATCCAGTAATAGTTTATCGTGAACGAAAAACCGTTTCTAAAGTTCTGGCAGTTAAAACACTTTTTATCATCGCCGAATAACGTCCACTGATGGAATAAAGCCTCCCTCAAAAAGTATGTTACGTGGTTAACGAGAACTGATTATGTCTTGTAACATTAATGGACTTTCATCCTTAAGTGTGAAGGCTTGGTGCTAATCTACTTTGCCGGACATCATCGGTATTACATTAGATTTTCCCAGAGAGAGAATTGCTGTGACGTGGCAAAACATTATTCTGTGTACGAAAAACAACAACATATTTGTCAAGCACAGTGACCTACATCGCTTTAAACCTCTGTATGTCATAGCATATATATAAAATGAATACTTGAAAAAAAGAATAGCTGATATAATAAAATTTCACATAGTGTAATCGATTTGCCTTTGAGTAAATTTTATGTGAAAAATACGTTCAAGTCCAAAGGTTATTATAAAATCAATGACTATTAATTAGAATCTGATGCTGGCAGTAAAAGTCATGGAAATAATACCTATTGATAAGCATAACACTAGTTATGACAGGTAATTCCATACAGCTATTAGTTTGTAAATTTTAACAGTAATTTATTACCGGTAGTTGGTGTATAGCATGCTCTACTGCAACTACTAGATTGGATTGGAGATTGGACGACGGGAATACTTTAAACTACCAGTATTATCGACAATTACTTAATACATATAAGATGCTCGTTCGTCTTTTTAAACTCATATTTTATCCTCTGTATGTCATAGCAATGTTTAAGTATACTTTTTTTAAACATATGTAGTAAATAATTATAATAATTAAATAACTAAATAATGTTTTAAAAATAAAATATGTAGTAAATAGTTGGAATATCCAAAAAAACTTATTTTAAATGCATTTCTATTTTCATCACACGGCCTAAAGAAATAATGGAATTATTTACCACTATAGAATTCCAAACAAACTTGAATGGAATGGATACATTTAAGGATGTTAGGATTAGCCCTATTTGAAGAATGTACGTGACGTTGGAATTAGTTTTCACTTCCTGTTAAGTGCCGTCGCGATTGGGTAAGCGTCAATAGATCGGACATTCCTTTTTTGTTCCGTTTAATTGTATAACAGCGTTAAAAATAAACCGTTTGTTCATCTCTTCAATTCAGTACAAGGCAGGTTTTGTTTCCAATTCAATGCTATATTGTTATGCCGCAAATGGTTGTTTGGTCTTCAACCATTTATATTATATTATGTACGACTATAACAATTTGTCATGCTTTAAGTAGTTCGAAAATAAGATTGCCCTGAGTTTTGGCACACTAAGAAAGTTGTAAAATTGTGTCTAAATTTTAACTTTAACCCAAAAATTAATGTCGGCCATTTTGATGACAATAATAAATAACATCAAATCCAAAAACTTTCAAAATCAGTGAGAACGAAAATCGTTCGTTTTAAATATGTTTTTTAAGATTTCGGTGTTTATCAGTGATATAATATAGATTTAACACTGGGAAACACGTTTAGGCGGCCATAGGGAATGAGATTGCAGCTTTAACCCGGACGGACCGAGTTATATCTTCGACGAACTACAACGGCAGTGGACCTATTTGTACCACAAGCATTTAGATCGCCTCGACGGGTTAACGGGCATATTACTATTACAATTCATGATTTTTTTTAAATTATTTAAATAGGTGCGTTGAGTCAGCCTCAAGGGTATACAGATATAATTAAGTTCAATACTCAATTATAACCTCAATTTCTAATAAGCACAAGTCAATTATTTATAAATTCTGCTCCTTAAAAGAGCTTTCAGTCGAGCATGTTTTAAATATTCGTAATTAAAATTTATTTTATAGATACGAGTAGAGAGTTATTTGTGTTATTTTTAAGGATAAACTAAATTCCGATTAAGTTTCTATTTAAAATAAAAACGTATTTTACCGTAATAAAATTTCTTTATATAAAAATCGAGTAAATAGTTAAATGTTTAAATTAAACAAAAAACTTATATTTTTCTGTCAGAAATAAAGTAGTTGGCAGAAAATTGAGTATTTCGGCAAAGAGAAACGACTGTATTATGTTAAACTTTGCATGTTCGCGAATTAATGATGATTTAGGAACTCACTATAACACACTAGTTTATCTGCAACTAACCGTCATTTTCTTGAGCAAAATGACTGCTCGAGTAAATGATATGACATTCAATAAAAATAACGAACAATTGCGTCCAATTGCAGGCAGCAATTGCTAACATAAACGGAAAACGAATGTAAAGTATACACACTTCCGAAAAAAGGAAAAACGTGTGAAATAAGAATGAATTAGAGTTATCAATATGGTATTATTGTTAAGTATAAAAAGTAACTCACAGCATACAAGCAATCGATTAGAGTTTCCAACTTTGTTACTTGTTAATGTAAGTTTACATTATAGTCGACGTAGAGATAACATTTAGCAGTCGTGAGTAAATGTTTTATTACTACAAGTTATATCTTAATGTGCAGCAAATTATCATTTTTCCATTGTGATACTTAATTACGGAATAATACTCGATTGTTTACGTTCACTTCAATAAATCAGCTTAATTACTTACACTGTCGTCTTACATTTAATAAACTCGTTATTGTTTTAGTAGTTATAAAGAATATTCTAGAATACTTCTTTTCAATCATCGATGATATTGAATTAAAATTATAACTCAATGACTTATATTTTTTTTTGGGTTTTAGTTCGTACTCTTTCGTGTCTACTAATGGAATAAAACCGCAGATTAGATATACAATTTTAACCGGATACCGTTATGCGTTTAATTTAATTTTTTTCTAGAGCTACTTACGTTTTAAATTTAATATAAATATAAAATACAATATTCGCAAAAATCCGTAAAAAAGTGTTTTATTCTAACCCTATTCCATATTGAAATTTGATAATGAACACGAAAAAATAAGTTTTTAAAATAATAAACGCGTTTCAAATTCAAAATAATTAAAAAGTGGATAAAAAGGTTTTATGTATCAGTTTTTATGGCTAGACTAGTTTTATTGAGCGAAGCTCTCTTTTAGACAACTCACAAATTTCGATTGTCTCCCTCCTGCTACTTAACGGTTCAACCGATTCCAACAAATTTTGGCACGAACATACATGATTATAACCTGACGGACAAAGGCTATGAAAAAAAAATATAGATTTTACCATGGAGGAATAATCACCGAATGAAAAATTCAAAAGCTAATCAAAGCCAAACCGCTGATACTACATTGATGAAATTTGGCGCCAAAATTCACATCGTAGTTGTGGCTAATGTGCAAAAAAAAGTTTTGAAATCGGACATACCATCGAGGAATAATCACCCTTCAAAAATCTAATTGCTGCGCTCAGTATTTGCAAACAGCAGCATGTATTGCAGACCTAGTATATATATATATATATGCATAGGTAGAATTACTTTAAGTTGTGGTTCCGATATAAACTAAAGGCGGGAACATATTATTAAAACGCGACGCGACGCAACGTGTCGACACCCGATATGCACCGTGCACATTACCAACACGCGACGCCACGACATCCTAGCAATTTTTGAATACAGTTTGCTTACAGCAGCGGAAGTGTATGGTTATATACAATGGATTTAATAAATAACGACAGGCAGATGAAGACTTTGAAGAAGATTTGATCAAAATTTTGTGAACCTATATGATACTTAAACGACTCAATAAAAAGAGAATAACTAGTCGTTACTAGGGTACATGAAATAAATCAAAACAGAAGTATGTGTGGTGAATATCATACTCTGTATCCAGACCTACTTCAAGATAATGAAAGATTTCATAATATGAAATCTTTCATTATCTTGAAGATGTACTACCCGGTTTTTATACGGTCTTGAATTGGCAATTTCTTCCCATGGCTTATTTTTCACAGTATAATTGCTGTATATAGCGAAATTAATGTCATAGAACAGGATATTGTTTTACCAACTTAATTATTTTTTCGTCGGTCATTTCGTTAAATAAATGCAAGAATTAATATTAATTTGGCATAAATTCCGTTTCACAGTTTGAAGAATAGGGATGGTGTCAAAGAATTCGTATATGCTCTTTGACAGTTCTCGGACGACTGACGCGTGGCGTAGGGTGTTGTCTAGAAACATACCACGCGCGCCGCGTCGGATGGCGTGTTTACCCCCACCATGGACAACACACCGACCTGGCCCGTTTGGATCGGGTGGCGTGTCCGCGCATGGCGTCGCGTCGGGTGTTCATAGTATGATTCTGGTCTATAGAAAACAATACATTTGATTCAACTCAACACGCATCGCGTTTCGTCGGGTCGCGTCGCGTTTTAATAATATGTTTCCGCCTTAAGGATACGCTCAACATCATTTGTGACGTTTTTCATTACAATCAGCTCCTTTATTCTAGTTAGTTTATAGTATTCTTTATTTCATTTCATTAGTATCAAGATAACACTCATAAAATTGTAAGGAATATATAAGTATCGGGATAATTTTAATATTCCACGTAAAAGAGAGGGCCGAAAATTTTGATCGCTTCAAAGTTAAAGCTGTAATTAATGTTGTTAGCGGTTATTTTTCGACGAAAAAACTGACTTCGGAAACGTGTCCAGGGAGTCAATAACCTCCAGGGCTCTTATGTGGTTCGATTAAGCTTGACCACATAATAAATTCGTTTTGCAAAATAATTCTATAGACAACAAGTAAAAACTTGTGAGCTCTTTCTATATGTGGTCTTTGTTTGACTTAACATTATTTAAATTGTAAATTTATATACATAAAAATTGTATATTTATAATATTACTAGCTGAGCCGGTCATGCGTTGCTGTGATATAAATTAAATGAAACCTATCCTTTGTACTTAGTAAGAACAAATCCAGCAAAACTACAAAAAATCATGAAAATCTTTTAAGTAGTTTCGGAGTTCATCGCGATCAAACACTGTAGCAGGGATTTTTTATTTATATAGATTAACACAAATAATGCAATATTTTAAAATAATAATGATAATTTACACTTTATTGCACACATATCTAAGAATTACAAAAATTAAGGAACCAATTAGTCAGCTGGTTAGTGCAACAGTAGCGGTCAAACTTATGCACCACTCAACGAGCCCGGATTCAAATCCTAGTAGGGGCATTTATATGTGGGAGCATAAGCATTCGTTCTCGAGTCACGGTCGTTTTATACTTATTTATGTATTTTATGTAATTTAGGACCAAATAAATTAATGTTAGTTATAGAGATAAAAAAAAAGTGAATACACTTGTGTTATGGAAATTAGAAGCAACGATAGTGGCACAACACTTAGACCCGGGTCAATACACAAAATTTTTTCATTGACTGGCGATCGAATCCGGAACCTTGGAGCAGCTTTACCATGAAAACCGGTAACGCGACCACGGAGGCAGTCAGGATAATGTTATTTTATTGAGATAAGGAAATATGGCGATGTTACTTGTAATATAACAAAAAATAATTTTAACTTGTTTTCTAAAGGGGTTAAGAGGGTGAGCCTTATTGATACTTTCAGAATCAAACATTTCGGAGGTAAATATGATTTATTATTTCGTTGGAAGCTTTATATACCAAAAATATACCCTTTTTATAATAGTCTACGTATAGATCTTCTGCCATTATCGACTATAGAATATAGAATAGCATATTTATAGCAATAAGTATTTATTTCTGTGAATATAAAGGCACTAAGATATTGGGATATTGTATTGGTGTCTTTAAATATATATTATATATAGCTTATATAACATATGTATAAGCTATTACAAAATATTTGTATATTAGGAAAAATCACTTTATCAATCACTGGTTGTCGTTGAAAATAATGTTATGTTCATAATTGCGTACATAGTAGCTTTTGTCTGCTATAAAAAACAGTTGAAAATGTTATTTTATTTTTAAGCCTATACCTTGAGTATAACATTTCGTGGCTTTTTGTCCTTTTAATTAGTTATACCTTCTTATTAACTAATATAAACATACCTTCCTCTAACATATTACTATAACCCTAACGCTGAGTAGAACTGAATGATTTTGTAGCACCATTAAAGTTTATCGTCATAATCATCAAATATCTGACCTCAATGGTTCGCAGCGAGACATGCTCGCGTGATTTAACGGTGTTTTTTTTCAGGCCATTCATCAGTTAGCTGACATTGAGGTAGGTATTTTTTTATCCTTATTTGATGTTGTATATAGTTTTACTAGTAAGATCAGCTCGAATTTATCCGCTTGTCATTTATTTTTTTATTTTTAAATGGGACAGTATTGGTTATATCAAGTTAAGAGAATTACAGAGACGGTAATGTGTGCAATGCAAACCTTAGCGAATGCAGATGCGTGATCACCGGTGATATAAATATATTTACCCTAGCTGTCCTGGTCATGCGTTGCTGTGTTTAAAAATAAAATATCCTGTCCTAAGTCAGAACAAATCCAGCAAAATGACAAAAAAATCCTCAAAATCGGTTGAGTAGGTTCGGAGTTGATCGCGGTCAAACACTATGACAGTTAATTTAAATATATATAGATATATTTTCATCATCATCATTTTTTACTAATTTCCCTATTGCCAAGGTACGGATCTTACCTTGGAAGATAAATCATAGTCCCGTGTATACAACAAAAAACGTTACAACATCAATTTTCGCACATCTGACCAAGGTTTGAGTCATAAATTGGTGTTGTATGCTCTTGTATTTTCCAAATAATTCGAACGCAAACGTCTGTTTAATTTTACGATTTTCAATATTTAAGAGAATTTTACTGTTTTGTAAATATCTTATTCATTTCTTGTTATACAGTATTGGACATATAATAATATATGAAATATTAAAATCAACTGACAATAGTCATGAAAAATATGTACATAGTTTCAATATTTTATGAAACCTTCGTAACAAAAAGAGAAATAAAACCTCGTTATACAGGGTTCTTTTACCAGCCGATAGGGTGCCTAAGAAAAAACACTTCAAAAAACATACATAGTTTAATTTTTTTAATAAAAAAAACTTTATCTTTGTTTTTTATACTGTTTGGGCGGCACTATGCCCTTTTTTTGTACCCCTAGTAGTGTGTATGCAAATTTCATGATATTCGAATGAGTATTTAAGGCGAGAAATTGTATCAAACAAATTCACTTTCACATTTAAATTTGAGTTAGAACTGTATAGTTCATACTGGTATGATATATAGCCTATCATTTGCGCAATCATATATATTCTTACCATTAACTAAATTTTATCGAAATCGGGTAATCTGTTCTTTACTTATAGAAGGACATACAGACAGACAGACAAAATGTAAAAAATAGAAGAATTGGTATCAGTAAGGCCTAAAACGAATATTTATCATAAAATTTGTGAAACAATAAATTTACACACAGAGCCTTTAGACTTATATAGAAGCACAGATGATTATAAAAGACAGAGAACAGTCGGAACAGTTCCCAGAAACGTTCGACAGAGGTAAACATCGCCCAGAGAAGATAGGTTGCTCATGTGTGTTGAACTCAATTTATTTATTTGCAAACTATGTGTTCATTTTAAGGTCTTAATGTTACAGTACAGTACTTACAACATAATTAGTCTTCTCGAGTATAGCATAAATGCGAAAAAACTTTAAAACATTAAATAAAAAACTAAATAATTTTAAGCTAGATTAAAACTAATATTTAATATTTTTATTTATTTATTCGCAAATATAAGAACACATAACACTGTATGGTCTTCCCATAATACTATCATATCTCTACTATATAAAAGAAGGACTTTGTGGGTTTGTTACCATATATAGTTACCATAGTTACCATAAACCTAAGAATAACAGTTTTTATAATTAATTAACGTTACCATAGCACCGCGTGGGGTTATACCAGTAACGCGTGGCCGGGTTATACCAGCAACGCGTGGCCGGGTTAGCTAGTTGAATATAAAATATAAATTAATGTCAAAGATACCAAACAAAAACTTACTGAATATTTATGTCAAAATTATATACATAATGGATAATAACAGGTTTTTGACGAGGTTTTTAATATTGCAAGGAGTCATCTGTAAGATATTTATTTTTAGTATAATGCGCATTTTCTAAAAAAAACTTTTGTTACATTATTTTTCAAGACAGAAGACCTCTCAATTCTGATGTACTCTGGCAAGGGGTTGTAGATTTTAGGAGCAAAAAACACTTACTATAATGTTCACTCCTACTTGGAATTTCCATCAATTTTTTATTCTGTCGTGGAGACCTAAAGGTTTCAAATTTCTACATATTGACTTCACGTAAATAACATCCTTTAGTATATATATATATATATATATATATAAATCGTTTGTTTTGACTCGGCCGGACCTCGGAGTGACACTACCATGAAATCGCTTCGCAAGCCAATTCCTGTAGAAAATAACACCGAAACATAGAACCGAACTAAGCTGACAAATAGTTTTTCGGAGCTATAATCGAAAAGGTGTGTTTAGTCATCCCTTACAAACATTATTACGATGGCAAATTATTTCTGGTTTGACATCCATTCAGTCCTGGTTATGGTGCAGCGGTCATCTGCTAGCGGCAGCAACTTAAGGTTACTCAACTCAACAGGCGAGGACAAACATTACACTAGCTTGTTCAACTGAACATATAAGATCAAAATCTCAGTAGCTCATCCAACTGAACAAAGAAAAAATATCACTCATACAGTCAGTTCTACCAGACACTTTATTTGGTTTAAACAAAGGATCTTTTAAGTATCTAGAACATTTACTAGAAAATGCATATTCCAAGTTTTAAACTTGTATTAACATTACCTACTTCGACGCGACGTTGTGTACTCTTGTTACGTATCAGTCACTATCGCATTTGCATTAAGATTAAATAAAAATATATAGAACTACAGAAATCGTCTAAAACACGTCGTCCACAGACTCGCACACAGAATTAGGTAGCACAAACATCTAAATGATAATGTAGTATAAACGGACTAAAAAAATCTTTTAATACAGACGCGACCGTCGCCAATGTGTCTCCTATCCGATATCTGATGCATTATAGCACAAACTTCAAGGGTATCATAATTTTATTATCAAGTATATGTTACCCGTTTTATATTTAAAATTAATCAGGAAGTCTTGATGCTTGTCAAGAGCGAAAAAGTTCTTAGTGCTGTATATTTAGACCTTAAGTAAAACACGGCCTTGCTGTGAAAGTCACGTGAGGTCATTTATCCCTGGCTTGAAAGTCCTTAACCTGCAGGTTGTGCCTTCGTAAGGGTTTACATTTTATGGGTGGCTACTCGCATTTATTTAACAGAATAAAAAATACATTGACCATCATAGATTTTATATTTTTAGTAATTAATACTGCAATAGCTATTTATAAATAAAAAAAAACGAGCTGAAAATTTTCCACCTAAGGAAGATTTATTCGAAAAACTAATTTCACTTGCACGGATACAAACAATGTATGGAAATTAGGTGTTTATGAAATAAAGACGATGAATAGAGTTTGAAGTCCACGGGCGTTGCTGCGACGCGTGCTTATAAACCCAGACAGGCGATGATAAGTGTATATGGTAATGGTGTAACTATGATAAGATTATTGTATATTATTGATTTTTAATTTTTAAGAACTATTCTACAAAAATATTCGGCTGTCTAAATTTACATATAAGTTTTTATAACATCTCATTTACGAAGTAAGATAATTGGCTTCAAAGTAATAAGGAATAATTTTGCAGATTTTAATTTTATTGTTAAAATTATTGTCACAATTTATTCTCCACTATCAAGTTTCGCAGTGTTCAAATAATTATGTTTGGCTTGTAGTACCGTCGTTGCTTATGGAATTGTCTTTGAATATAAAAAAAGAAAGCAAAAAACTTGCCACTCACGTTCAGTATAATAACGCTTTAAGAGCACTGCTGTGGCTGCCGCGAAATCGTAGTGCGTCAGGAATGTTTGCGGATGCGCAAGTCGACAGTTTCCCGGTCATACAGCGCAAAAAGGCAGGTTTCTCTCCTGTGACGGGTTCGGGGCAGCCGCGCAGCGTTATGGAGCTTATAGCTAATTGTGGGGACTGTCCGCTGATTAACCATTTAGTGGCTAGGGTGAATTTAGTTTTTAATATAATTTACTAACATAGAATATAAGTAAATTATATACCAATACCATTGGATATTTGTTATCTTATAATTATACCATAAATGTATGTAACAATAAATAAAACTGTTTGAAAAATAAGGTTTTTACAGTTATTTTTATTTAAAGCTGTAATATTGTTTCTAAAAACTATAATGAAATGATCGCACTGATTAACATGATGACTTTTTGTCAGGTTTTTGTGTCAATAAAACGTTACAAATTCTTAAGAGATGATTTGGCTGATTTTCAAGGCGTTACGGAAATGCCTGCGGGTGGAGAAAACCCGTATACACGATACTGAAACAAATTAAACGAGGCGTTCTAGAAAGTAGAGATATTATTAAGTTGTGCACCACTATCAGGATATCAAAAACGCGATCACCTTGGCACATGTGAGGTGAGTATTTGCTTTTCTAGAACCAATAGCCATGACGAGACAAATTTGCAATAATTATTTAAATAAACCGGGAGCGGAACTGCCTTATTAATCCTATTTTAAGAGCTAATACATAAAAGCTTCGTTTGTAATTAAAAGCATATAAACACGGTAACAAACTGATACATTCGTTTTATTCTTTATTTCAAAACAATACAGTTTATTTCAGAAAAAAGCGTAAAGCCATTTTTGCACAATACTAATTCAGGCTGATTCAAAGTTCTTTAAGTTAGTATGAATCTTGTTATGAGTACGTAAGGAAAACTCGTAATTTATCTCAAATTATATATATATTTAATTAATTAATTACCCCTACTACATACTTAGTGAAATGAAAGAATGAAAACAGTGTAAGATTTTTTCTTTAACATGTTGTAACCTTTATTACCAAAACTTGATAATCATATTGAGTGTATTATCAATTCATTATAATGTCACCTACGAAGTCCAACATTTTCCTACCGCAAAATAACCTGAATTTTCTTGTTTCGTAAATATCACGGCAAAGGTTGCTAACTCAAGTGGCCGAAACGAGACCAACCTTTTTCTTCGATGTGACACACTGCGACTGGTCTTATTTCTCAGTGGCATTAATGTTAATACTGGGATTATTTAGCTAGTATAAAAACTTGCAGCATTTGGTGTGTCTTACTTAGAATCTAGTTAGTTCACTATTTTTGCTACACAATGTTTTTTTTTCAACAACATACTTGCGCTGTGGCTCAGTCTACACTAATATCATAAAGAGGAAAGATTTGTATTTTTGTATGTTTGCAATGGATAAACTCAAAAACTACTAAGCCGATTTCAAAATTTCTTTCACCATTGGAAAGCTACATTTACGCTGAGTAACGTAGGCTATATTTAATTCTAGAAAAAATTTAAAGAATTTTGTCCACCCGTGCGAAGCCGGGACGTGCCGCTAGATTAATATAAATCATGAGGGAAGTATCCGTTCCTCTAGGAAGGTTGTAATAAGAAGTATGTTTAAACACACACCAAACAAATATGGAACGTTTTTTGTCAAGTCAATCCATTTACTAGATTTTATAAGTTTGTAAGACATGAATAAAAAAATCAATCAATCAATGCTAAATTACAAGATAAAATGGAGATTATTACTAATAGCTTGAATAAATGTGTATTTACTTAATATTTTTCTGTTTTAAACCTTAAAACATACCAACCGACTGACTGATCCGCAAGGCTTATTCTTTCTATGGTATTTTTTAATCCATAGGGAAATCCTGTGTAGTAAAGAAATTAGAAAACTTAAAATATTTAGTAAGACCATGACCTTTTCAAATAGTGGGTTTTCATTTATTTTTTCTTCATTAGTGACTCATGTGTTCACGCAACATGTTCTGTCCACGCAATGTACACGTTACCCAGTTCTGAGCGGACTTTGATGTTGATAAGAACATAAACAAAATACATGGACATCGGTACGCGTGCGTGCAAACGTGGGCACGACCACGTTAGGGTCGATAACCCAAGTTCGAGGGCTTGTAGGGTTTTTCCACGGACTAAGTGGAATAGTTTGAAAGATACAAGAGATTGCCCTCTTGACTTGACTTTTATTGGACCTGTAAAGAATAATAGGTTTATTATAAGCGATATCTCGTTCGCTGTATCGAAGCAATTTTAAAGCCAGAAATATTATGCATACTCCGACAATATGTCCGACATTACATTTTTGGCGTATGGTGCTTAAAAATTAATGAAAGAAGCCTTTAAACGTTAGGCGTTTGTAATAAATTTCATTATCTAGAATATGTATATTGGTGCATTGACATATTACATATTAGAGCCGTAACGACAAGTAGTATTGTACAGTAATTATGTGATGCTGAAAAGTAAATAAAAATCAAATTTCACTTAAAATGTCACATAAGTGTCATAGTTAAGTGCACGTTCTATTTGCAATAAATAATTGATGTCTTAAACTTACGATAGTGGTTTACACCATCCTTTATATTTCCAAAATAATCACCTGCGCACACTTAAGTTTTTTTTAAAGGTATCCAGGAACTTCTAAACCGGTGAAATTTAGTCATGGGTGTAAATGAACTGCCGGTTTTTAATTATAAACGAAGACCTTCTGTAAGTCACTTATGCACTGCAAAAGCGAACCCCGGAAGATATTGAGTAATTAGGAATTTAACACATACGCACTGAGAAGAGTTTATTTAGGTTTAAATAACACATCTGTGTTAAAAACACCAGTGATGCTATTATGTATACTATTATGAAATTATGTTAATTAATGAATATCAACTTGTTTACATTTAGGGACTTCCCTCGCAAGATTTATATCAATAAAGACAGAGAAGGCCAAGGTTGGATGAAGACTTTTAATCATATACGAAACGCGGAATATTACGATCTAGGCAAAACATAGCGACCTTTGCTGTCACACCATATAACATTGCAGTTTTTAGTAGCGTACCTTAATTGGGGCTACTAACTAAGATCTTTTAATGTGGACTATTTGTCAGTAACGGATTGAATTCTTTTTAATAGTATATAGGTAGCGCTTGGCCACTATCTCGCCTAATTATTTAATTGTATTTGTCAGAAAAGACAGATACAGGCAGAGTTCCATTCCTTAGCGGTACGCATCACAAATTTGGAACTTTAAACCTATTTTACAAAATGAGCGAATACAGAAATCTTCCTGACGATGGTTAGCTGATTTATATATACCTACGTATCAATGTTATATGTATATGTATGTATTTAATAATGTTTATCAAACCCTACTTTTATTATGAATTTGAATGGACAATCAAACGCGCAGGAGAATACTATAATGCAAGTGAAAGTTCAGTCACGGCGCTACGTCATCAGTCGATAATTTAACGTTATTTTAGTGTCGATTTATATATGTAAATAAAAAAATAATTTTGCAAAGAAAAATTGTACGCTGTTATCTAAATTCAGTTATTTTGCTATTTGTTAACACTTTACTTAGATATATTTTTTATCACACGATTTCTGTCCACTTTATGCATTATTTGTTTCTTTACTCATTGGTATTCTGATACATTGTAATACTCATAACAATAATCGCGATTATAATTTTGTCTCAGATTATAATGTAGTTTCCCAGGTTTAACAATTACTTTCAGATCAGATCCGTGCACATATTCATGTTTGTTAAGACTATGTAAGAACATTAGGTACCTACAAAAAGGCAAGTAAGTAAATTGGGACAGTAATGACGATCTCACAACCGATGTTGCCTTATTCACTTACAGAACACTGTCGTTGCGACAATCTAAATCATTGTAGACGCTTTTATTTGTCCTAACAATCGGATCTTTATGTCCGACTTAAAATCTAGTTAAATAAGACCGTGTGGCCAACTCACTAAATAGCATAGTACAAATTTATGAACGAAACGAGTTACATAATTGAAATTGACCACGACGCGTTGGGCAAGAGACGTAGAGTGTTGAGTAAGCGACCTCGAGAGGTATCCAGCCACTGCGCTGCTTAAACGCATTTACGCATATCCATATTGGATTAATTTCATTGCAAAAAGAACCTTCTAGGTGTAGTAATAGAGTTGCTCTATTATATTTTCAAGGCTATGTTTAGGCCGTTTAATGTTTCTAGAAATTGTAGGAACACGGTGAATTAATTAAATTATAATTGTTCACTTAATAAATGAAACAAAATGTATCATAATTTTGTATAGGTGGAAGAGTGGGAAACTAAACACATAAAATTTCAAGAGAACTGGCTGTAAGGTGTATTCATTACTAAACAGCTTTATTACTAAATATAAAATTTAGTAACGATGGAATGATGTACAGTGTCGAATTTGTAAAAATGATTACGAAAGTAATCCATACTAATATTATAACAGTGCAAGTAACTCACTGTTTGTTGCGTTATTACAAAGAAAAATGGGACCGATTTATACATAGCTATAAAGATTAACCTAGGGAAGAACATAGGCTTCTGAACTCGTGAGAAGAATCATCATTCCCTCGGAAATCAAAACGATAATCTAATTTCACGCTAACGAAGTCAGCCCATTTCTAATTTAAGATAATTTTAAATAATACGTGTAGTATGACAATAAAAAATATTTTAATTAACCTTTTAGTGTGATAGATTGTTAGAATAGTTGTTAGTATAGATTGTACATTATCAGTCCCAGTATCTATAGAACATGGCGGCTGTCACACTTCAAACCTTATTAGAAAAAAATTAAGATGTTGCTAACATCTCGACGTGATCGCATTGCAATGTAGTTATATAATGACATTAGTTTACACGTGGATAAGAGGCTGTCGCGGATTTGTAACATAATATATAGAAATCATCATTAACACCCACCACCACTGGATAAAAGACATAAAATAACTTTTTCTGCTAGTTTTCTTACGTTACTTCATCAAGTAACGAAAATATCCATTTTGTAATCAAGATTTTTGGAATAGTGGAAGCGGTGTAGTTTTTATGTGATAATCGTGAGCTATATTGGAACTCGATATGGTAGTCATTGGTGCTTTCGGCGTACTACTGCTTAGGTTGAGTAGCATTCGCAAGAACTGATCATAGGATGTGTGGCCATAAATGTACTATATCAAGCTTTTTCGTATTTCAGAAGACTTTCGGAATTAGTACTGAACGTAGGAAAATCAATGCTCGTTCTTCATGTGTGTTTTAAGCCATAGGGAAAAATTTAGTGAAAACAGCCATAGAGGCCAGTTAATCAATAAAAATAGTTTTGCTTAACGGCCTCTTCCTGTTTCGCTAGTTCGTCCAATAATCGTTACCACGACTTAAGACAAAATTATTACGGCAACGCGTATACAAGTGAACTGTATACTTACAGTAAAATTACTTACTAGTTATTTAAAAAAACACCAATTTTACTCGCTGTCAATGATTTATTAATCGCTGAGATTATTATGCAATGCAATGCATGAAGAATACTGATATATGCGAACGTAATAAACTTTGAATACTGCTGATTCTAACCACGCGCTGTGACATTGTGAACAATGTAATTAGGATGATTAAAGATTGACTTAAAATAAAACCAAGGAAGGTTTTATTGGTTATTATATTTAGATAAAAAGAAAATAATATCTTTTTCAAAAGTTAATTTCATTTACGATATAAAAACTAGAGTTTTATCTTAAAAAAATGATAATAAATTGTCTTTTTAACTATTATTTTTCGTTATAGATAAGTAGCATCTTAAAGAACTAACACTATCATTGAACAAGATCATTGTCCGCCATACTTGAAACAATGAGATCGCTTTAGCAAATACATAACAATTACGATCCACAGTTCATTGTTAATTATATGTAGGAATATAATTGTTCCTTCAAGTCACACCGCGGAAGACTGGGGCCACGGACATTTTAATATCAACAATCATTGTCGTTGATATATTTGCATATGTAAAAATTACCCCGTATTATTTAGTTTCATTACGAATAAACCGATACAGAGATCTCATTATCTTTTGTGATTTATTAATGTTTTATTATAAACTAGCGGCCGCCCGCGACTTCGTCCGCGTGGAACATTTCAACATTACTTTATTTTTATAAAATAAAGATTTTTTTCTAAAATAAAAGTAGCCTAAGTTACTCCTTATTACATCAGCTACTTGCCAATAAAAGTCTCGTCAAAATCGGTCCAGCCAATTCAGAGATTAGCCGGAACAAACAGACAAACAGACAGACAAAAATTGTAAAAAATGTTATTTTGGTGTATGTACCATATATATATTCATATGCATGTAGTAAAAAACTGTTATTTCAATATTACAAACAGACACTCCAATTTTATTTATGTGTATAGATTTATATAATGTATAGATTAGAGAAAAAGTTAATCCCACCATGGTTCATGTTTGCAAGGAAGTGGAATTAAAGTATCCTATACCCTAAGAATTTCGTTGTTTTATAATATTGGAATAGTTTATTTTGTCATATAAGATAGCTCACTGTTGTTTATAAATTGTGCCGTAAAGAATTCTTTAATATCATAGCGATTAAAGCGACCCTTTTTACCATAAAGGCGAGTTCGAATCCCACCTGATGTGATATTGTTAACAGATTTTTTATATATTAGGATGTTTGATAGACCGTATAGCGCTCCGTCGCATAGCACGGTGCTGCAGCTTTTAACATTGTATGCAAGTATCTTAGTTTGTATAGAAAACAGGCTTAGTACCACACAATGGCAACGCGTTGGAGCACGAGATCAAGACGTCCTACACGCAAATTCTGGCAATCGGCTAGAATGCGTGGAGCGAGCGTGCCGAAAACACTAAGCATTTTTATGTGGAAAAATTGTAACAAATACATATTTTTTAATTTCTGTGTATTAATCGTGTTGTTTTTTGTTTAAAATTTAATAAGAATTTGTTATGTGTAAGGTTTATAAAATTGAGAAGATCAAATAATTAACACATTAAATTATTAAGAGAAAAAATAACTTTACTACTTTACAATTTAATGTAAATTTTGTACTTGATATGATACTTTTCATTTGAGATAACAAAATCAAGAAATAATATATCTGCAGAATTTTCAATAATTTTAGTCATAACAAAGGCAATTGACTGAGAAATAAATGTTTGTCGTGGTCCCATCGGCGTCGTACCCTATTATCCCGCGCAGAGAGGTGGAACAAACCACTCGCAGATCTGCGAGTGGTCTGTCGCCTCGTACGCCGTGTCGGGACCCTTCGTTATTATAGTAATCGCCTAAGATTTTTTTAGGATCTATCCTGTAAAATATTTAAGATATATATTTTGATTAATCTTATATTAAGACTGATCATAAAATATACATTTAAATGAAAATGTTGTAAGTAAATTTTTGACGTGACAACGTCTTATAAATTGGTTTGCCGGGTGACACTTCAAGAAACTGCGTTACGCTCCGCTCACGTTATGCGCTTACAATGAGAGCGAGTGAGAGGCACGCGTCCCTTCCACTCGGGCATGGTTAGCCCGCCTAAGAGCGAGAGAGACAGACATAAAAAGTGGAAGGGACGCGTGCCTATAAATTAATGTTTTAAATATAATTCTTTGTATAAATAAATGTTTTAAATTGTTACTATTATTTCATCCTTCTTCCTACTATACGAATGAATATTCACATTAAAATTATTTTACCACTCAAAGTCGTTGTCACGTAAAACTTTCGCCCGTATACCGACTTTACAGGCAACCAACCAGTTTTCGATAAAGGCTTTTTAAGAGAATCATGCTTCGGAGAATAATTTTGACGTGACAACGTCTTATAAATTGGTTTGCCGGGTGACACTTCAAGAAACTGCGTTACGCTCCGCTCACGTTATGCGCTTACAATGAGAGCGAGTGAGAGGCACGCGTCCCTTCCACTCGGGCATGGTTAGCCCGCCTAAGAGCGAGAGAGACAGACATAAAAAGTGGAAGGGACGCGTGCCTATAAATTAATGTTTTAAATATAATTCTTTGTATAAATAAATGTTTTAAATTGTTACTATTATTTCATCCTTCTTCCTACTATACGAATGAATATTCACATTAAAATTATTTTACCACTCAAAGTCGTTGTCACGTAAAACTTTCGCCCGTATACCGACTTTACAGGCAACCAACCAGTTTTTTTTTATATGAACAATTTCCTCTATCAGAAAAAAAAAATCCTTCCTGTTCCTTTCCTTTCTTTACTTTCCTCTATGTTTAAAATAATTATGGAAATTTGTTGACGTTAAACCATTTACCACTATCTGAAAAACTACTAGAAAAATTCACAGTATCAAGGACAACAGTATCAGGATATATTATTTGGTGGATTGTTTACATTGCTGTTTTGGTTCAATCAAATATGTTCAAAATACACATAATTCCAATATTTAATACTCTAAAAATTATTAAATATCATTTTTTTTTTCGAAAACAAACTGTAAAAATGTTTTTGACGTTTAATATTATAGCCTTTGAATAGCGACAAAACTTTTTACACTATTAAGTAGAACATTTAAAAAGATGTTTATAATGTGCCATCAACATTGAAAGCAGCACAATGAAAATAAGATTCCTGTGGTATTCTTATATTAATAGTAATGTATTAATTCTTAATTTAGGTGTATAAGGATGCTTTCACATTAGAGCCTGGAAAATTCTGTATGAAAAATTTTAGTGGTTAGTTTGTAATCTATACTAATATTATAAAGAGGAAAGATTTGTATTTTTGTATGTTTGCAATGAATATACTCAAAAACTACTAAGCCGATTTTAAAAATTCTTGCAACATTGGAAAGCTGCGTTCACGCTGAGAACATAGGTTATATTTAATGTTAGAAAAAATTTAAAGAGTTTTGTCCACCCGTGCGAAGCCGGGACGGGACGCTAGTTTGATATAAAGACACCTTTGTGTGCAACAGCCGGTTGAATAAAATATTTTAAAAGTTGGTTAGCGCTTAATTAATCATTTTATGGACAGGTATCACTAATAAAAAATGTAATAAATATTTTTCAGTTACTCAGAGAACTCTTAATATAAAAAAAATGTGTTATAATTTGTATAATTTTTAGCAAAAATATTTTTTCCAAATATAAAATGTCAAATTTTAGTCTTGTTCAACCGGTAAAATACAATATATATTGTTTATTTTTTAGATAGATAGATTTTTCAGTTTTAGGTACTCCCTATATCTTTATAATGGCAAAAAAAGCACATGGTAGATATTTCTTTGTTGATGATATTCAAACAAATAAATGACAATTATCATAATTAAAAAGAAGAGCCAGTGTCTACATCTCTTTAGCCACAATTTCATTTGTTTATGTAGTTGGCACTTAAATTTAATTACATGACGTTATAAGTAAAGAATTTTAATATTCACGAAGGCGGTATATTATTATAATATAACAGGGACACGTGTAAGCTTCACTTAGTATCCTGAGCAATACAGAACGTGTTACACAACTACTTACTATTAAAACTGCATAATGTTGGAAATATAAATTCTAGTATTACATAAAACTTACAATGTAGGATGAAAAATATTAATATATATCTATAGTAACGACAGGCAAATGTACTCAGTATTGCAAAATTTCCTAAACGAATTTGTATCGTTAAGACGTACTAAAACGTCAAACGTCAATTGAGGGCGTGTAAACGTATTTCGCCTTTACGTTTAGATGGATTTTCCACTAATTAAACAATGCGCGAGAAAAATTATCAACCAATAGGATTCCTAACCTCACACAGCGCAGCTTTTGTGGTGGTTTATCGGAGCAACAAAATCGATGGGCGGACGACATAGTAATAATAGCGGGAAAAAATTGGACAAAAATAGCACAAGACAGACAAAAATGGAAGGAAATGGAGGAGGCCTATACCCTATTAAGGGGTTCCGATAACATAAAATAATTATAAGTATAATAATTAGAACTTAATTACCTATAAAAAATAAAAATTAATGTATTTAGAACGAAAAAAAACTGTAACTTATATACTTTCAAGATTTATTGGAAATAAAAAGACTTTATTATTATTATTATTATTATTATTATTATCGGAGCAAGGTGCATATAAAATGTGCGAGAGTCAAACATTGTACTGATTTCGCTCTGACAGTTTATGTCAACTATGCGCTTTGTATTTGTGAAACAAATTATCAATGGCACCCTGTTTAGAATCTCACTGCGGAGGTACAGGTCATCCTTATGAAGTAAATAAATCAAAAAGCGGACGATAAACAATTAGGCTATATCGTCGTTAGCATCCAGTAAACCTCGGTTCAATGCGGTTTGGTAAATGCTAACGACTACAAGTACAGTGGGAGCCACTAGTTAACTTGCATTCCGGTACCCAACACATGCTAGAAAGGTGTCATCAAGCTCATCAAGTAAAATCGTGAATAAAATACGAAAAGTAATTACAACTAAGCACTTTTTTTTAGTTTTGGGAAAAAATCTAATTTTTAGAGTTATTTTTAAAATGACTTAATTTTTCTTGGCATGACTCGAAAATAAGAGCTTGAGTCTTTCTCTAATTGATAAGGCTAATGCGTCGGTCGTCACAATATGACTTAACAACTAGAGTTTTTGAATGTAAAGAACAAGGCTAAATAACGTGAGTTTTTAGTTTTACATGAAGACCTTTGAATGACCTGATCCAAATGTGTGCTCAGGAGCTGCATTTGATCATACCGCCATCTTCTTTTTTCCATCGGACATCCAGATGCACTGCCGGCTACCATCCTTTCTTGGTTGCTATTCCTCCCTGTCGTACCAAGCGCTTCGCAATATCCTTTATAATGCGCACGGCAAAAGAGTGGAACTATTTCCCTGTGTTTGTTTTTCCGAGAACTTATAACCCGTCCATTTTCAAAGCCAGGGTGGATAGGCACCTTCTGGGTTAGCTGGTTCCATCGTGGAAATTGTGTTGGCCCCTGGGCTTGGTTAGGATCAAGAGCAAACCCATTTTAAATAAAAAACAATCAATCAATCATGGAAATGCGTTAAGATAATGGTTATTTGTGTAATGTAAACTGTTGTTTTATTTAAACTATAAAATTACTTAAGTATATTCAAAAGACTCGAGATTCTTTAGGAACTTCAATAATCTCAAGACGACTTCTGTTCTATGAGCAGAGTCTTTCCAATTTAGGGCTTATATAAAGACACGATACTCAAAACTACGTGTGTCGTAGGCTTTGGCAAAATGAGGATAGCCCTTAGATCAGGGCTTAAAAAACTCAAATCTTGAGCAAGACTACGTTTCATGCTTTTTCATTAAAAACACAATTAAAATGATTTCTAGGAACTAATAAAATCGACAATCCTAATATGGAAAATTACCAATTTTGTCATAATTGTGTAGTAGTATTAATTTTACGAACGCTTTTACGTTTAACAACTAGTAGTATTCTCTGCTATCTTAAGCTCCAAATAAATCGTTTGAACATTCTATTTTCGATCACTATGCGGAGAGGTTTTAAAAATAACTTTCCTGGACAGAATACTTCTGCTTGTTAATAAAGGAACGCGTTTTATTGCATCCAACCAGATTACAAAGTTAAGATTGCATATTAGAAGAATAAAGTTTACTATATAATACCGATAAATATATGCGCTAATTAGGTATTATTTGCTGGTTAATTTGATAAAACTTAACAAATACATTGAGATTGGATCAGTGATGAGAGAAATTTATACAGAACTAGGAGGGACGAGTTCCTTTGTATTAAAAATAAGATATTGCAAAATATCGTCTATATTTTGTTTTTTATTCATTCCGCAGACAAAGATAAATTGCTTTCAAATCAAGCTATGACAAAAATGTTGATTCCTGTACTACGGACACGATTCACGTTATAGTGTCACAATTCACAACGGTAATTTAATTAATCGTCACAATTAACTGTTTTCGTATATTTCGTTTTAGCATTAGAAAGGTGTATCGTATGTATCAATTGGTAAATCCTTTAACGCTTATCTCTCATAAAATTTATTCCTCTTATAGTTAGTTAATATAAACATCGTCAGGCATGATTGGATATAGTCACAAATATAGTTGAATAGGTGAAAGGGGTTGAGGCCACCCCTGAACCCCATAGCCAAGAATTGGTCTATTTTCCAATTATATATAATTATTTTTGTATAAAGATAAAGGTTTATTAGTTTTTTTAATTATAATATGAAATAAGAATTAAATGTTAGAACGACAAAACCTCTGACATTAAGTTTAGCCTTAATAAATATGGTGAAAAATGGCTCCTCGAAGTAATAAAAAGAGTCGTAAACTAGAAACCATGTGAAATAAATGGACATGTAATTTATATATTTATTTTTGTATTTTTGCATTCAGAATGCCATAAATCTATAAAATTTTAAAAATACACCACATCTTTGAGCCTACCTTATCCTACATGAGAGCTCGGAGAAATTTATAAATCTAATTTTTAATTTAAGTAGTTTTGTTTTGATGTTTTGTTAATTACACGTATTTTTGTTTATACACTTGGTCCTTAGTGCGTTAAAAATCTTTCGTATGTGCATATAAATAAACAATACTTACAAACCGAAGTAGCAACCAGAAAAATACTTACAGACTCAATAAAAACACTTCTAGCCCACTATAATAAACTAAACAAGATTTAGTAAATTACATAACCTAGTCAAATCAAAACACTCAATATTATAAAAAACTCTCTGATCATTTCGATACTCACTTCGACAGTGCGAGTTTGTAGGTAATATCCTCACCTGTTTCCATTAGTTGCATTAGCTCTAAGCTAAAGTTTATTATCCTATAAATAACATTATGATAATTTTACGTGTTTTAAGTATCGTCACTAAACTTTAAGATACGTATTAACTTTATTTGTGATACTAATTTATACTAGGCGATGCAGTCGTAGTACCCAAAAAAAATTTTTTTTTGTTTTGATGGGAGCTTTTGCGAATTTCAAAATTCGGGTACCGTCACAATCTCGTCCTAAACCTGTTGATTCGATTCCACACAAAAAATATTAAAATCGGTTGAGAACTCTGGATGTTATGGCGTAACAGACATTTCGTCATTGAAGCTGATCCATGGGAGCTCCAATAAGTGCTCCATATGTGTTAGTGTGTTAGTTACATTAACAAAAAAATTGATTTAAAAGAACTATTTTGGTAAAAGATGCAAATATTTCAACTATGAAGCATTCACAAACAAAAATATTAAATTCCTTCTTAAAGGGGGCACTTCACCAATCAAACCAATCCGGTTGTAGTTCGAGTACAAAATTCCGCACAACTTTTATAACCTCTTTAAACTCTATACTTCAAGTGCCAAGCTAATGTGTGTTCAATGAGAAGATCCGATAAAAAACTAAACAAAAAAGGTAAAAGTGCATTATCATCTAAATTAATGAGGCACAGTAAGATTTTCATAATCTCTAATCTATAAATACAAGTATTGGTCGGTCTGTCCTCATAGTTTTTGTTCTACGCATTTAACATTTCAAGATAATGTCATTGTATTTACGCATGATAATAAGTCGATTTGAATAAAATCGTCGTTATTTTTAAGTCGATATATAACAATCATGTTAATAATCTTCTTTGTTTCAATCCAAGATTTCTTCCTATTGTTTTATGAAAAAAACTACAAATGAGTGATTATTAAAGTCACTTCTACATATAACTTTGCTATTAGTATTAATTAGATATCTTGAATGTCATAATAAAATGCAAATATATAGTTGCAATAGTTTCTTTTACTGTCGGTATAATATTTAATAATAATAATATTTCTTACTTTTACACAAATTAGCCTAGCCCAAAGTAAGCACTATAAGGTTTGTGTTATGGATACTAGGGTAACGGACAGACACACATAAATGATACATAGATATGTAAAATATTTGTAGAAATACGCAAGAATCTGCCCCTTCCGTGATTCGAACCCAGGACCGTTGGTGTGAAAGGCAGGATAGCTACCGTCGCACCAAACGGTCGTCAAATATATGTAATGGTATGTGCAATCTGTTACTTCTTTTGATCAAAGTTGCGAAAATGCATGTTTCTACACACTGGTGATGATACTATTAAAATTATCCAAGGAAGGCATAGATTGCTTAGCCGGAGCCAATTTGTTTGAATTGAACCTCGTCGATTAGTACAATACTATGGCTGTGGTATACTCGTAACATACGTAAAGTCACCGACATATAAGTTAAACCTGATTTTGGAATCACGTGACATGCGCAGTAGCAAGTTTAAGTTACATTATTCACTATGTCAAGTGATTACAAAACCAGGTTAAATTTATATGAACTATGAACTATATATAAATAATATTCTAAACGCATTGTTAATATACTTTTTAAATAAAAGTATAAATGCGTACTTATTACAAATCACAGTCCTTATATGTAAAAAAATATTTTCATATTTTTCTAAAAGATTCAATACTTGAATCGTTTTTTTATTAAATGTTCCAAAAAAACGTCGCCGAACTTTATTAAAAAATGTTGTAAAAAAACCACTTATGCTCAAGGTGACTTTTATTTTAAAAATTGAAAATTGGTGGAATAATTTATTACTTCTTTAGTAATAGCACCACTTTATTAAAATTTTAAATTAGTTTTTTCTTGTATCTCAAGAATAAATTCCTTAAACTATGAAACTGTATAACTATAGGGAGAAAATAAAACAGTCCTTGCCAAGTTTTTCGCAACTTCTTGGTATAATGTCTGCCGACGAATGACTTACAAACCCATGGCATAGCTGTTGACTTCCAATGAGCTCATTGTAAATACTCATATTGAACTTAAAAGCATTTTATCTTTATCTTAGAATGAATCAAAAACGTGCGTTAAGTTCACAAGTGTTTCTTCCAATTAATAGTAAACATGAACAAGATACTGTCAAGTATTTATTGAGCGAAGGTCTCTTTTAGGCAACTCACAAATTTCGTTGAGCGAAGCTCTCTTTTAGGCAACCCACAAATTTCGTTGAGCGAAGCTCTCTTTTAGGCAACTCACAAATTTCGCTTGTCTCCCTCCTGCTACTTAACGGTTCAACCGATTCGAACAAATTTTGGCATGAACATACATGATTATAGCCTGACGGACATAGGCTATATAAAAAAAATATAGACTTTACTATGGAGGAATAATCGCCGAAAGAAAATTTCAAAAGCTGATCACAGCCAAACCGCTGATACTACATTGATGAAATTTAGCGCCAAAACTCACATCGTAGTCGTGACTAATGTGCAAAAAAAAGTTTTGAAATCAGACATGCCATGGAGGAATAATCACCGAAAGAAAAATTCAAAAGGTGATCACAGCCAAACCGCTGAGACTACATTGATGAAATTTGGCGCCGAAACTCACATCGTGGTGATGACTAATGTGCAAAAAAAGTTTTGAAATCGAACATACCTTCGAGGAATAATCACCCTTCAAAAATCTAATTGCTTCGCTCAGTATTTGCAAACAGCAGCATTTATTGCAGACCTAGTTATTGTTATATTAAAACATTTTATCGACGTTTTTAGTTAAATTGATTATTGTTTGTTAGTAATTGTATCTTTAAAAAAGATAATTAGAACATAACATTTTAATTTTCAGGCTCTAATAAAGAGTTGTTTTATTATTAAAATTTTTAAATGACCAGTTAAGCCAGTTTCAATAAAAAATACTTGAACGGAGATACGTCAGTCTTCTCCATCTTGAACTGTTAAAAAACTATTGACGTCACATGATATTCTTAAAATTCACGTGACCATGAACTTGTATAAGAGCTTTCAACAACATTTATATATGTTAGCATACATATATATATATAAATATCTGTTTGTGCCTGTGTATGCCTTCTAAACATATGTATATAATATATGAAGTAAACATTGAATTGTACAAAATGGTTATAAAAAATTTTCATGCTGTTTTTAATGCCTGAATGGGCCGAACTTTAAAACTAGATTAAGACATTCAGTATACCCTATTCCAAGGCAAATAAATAAATTTCTGATTTCTATACCGCAGATCTTAATCCTTTCTTAAAAAGATACATCCAAAGATGTCGTCGACGTTCAAATAAAAGCGCGTTTGGATGGATGGCTTTACTATTTCGTATTACTTCTTGTTTCAGAAGGTGCGCTTAGTTTGACTCCGGGTACTTGTGGTGTGGTCAAATTATTGATAGTTAATTCTACTTATTAAGGTAAACAAACAGTTATATAACTTGTAGTTTTTTACTAGGAAGCCTTAATCCTGAAAAATACATATACCTATTGCTTTAAAAACTTCGTAAATCGTGTTACTAAATAGGTATTTTCATTAAAATATTTAACTATGCCAATGTCTGCTACGTATTATTTTGCGAGTATTCAAAGATGTTATGTCAATATTAATATGTTATGTGATGTCAAGCAGAGTACCAACTCTTCACACTTAAGTGTTGTAAGAAGCTATATACATAGCGTTACATAAAGTAATTGAAAATAACGAAGAAATGCAGGATGAGTAAAAAGTACAAATGTATAGATATTGCGTAGATGTGACGTGACGTGTGACGTGAAAGCAATATAAAAACCTCAAACACGCTTGCTAAGATGCCAGCTAATATAACTTCAAGTTCTAACACAGATTCATACCGTGTTCCCCGATTACTTAGCTCGATGGAAATACTTCCCTTCTAGTAGACTCTATGGTGCGGATATCACCATACATCTATCCAATAGAACACAGTATGGACAGTAGCGATGTCGGTATGGGCATTTTCGGTGATTGTGCCCGCCTGCCAATAATGGAGATTATCCTCCCCTCGCTCCCCCTTTATTTTGGGGAAGACCTCCGACCTAGCTGTGGTCGTCTTTCGCTGAGATGATGAATACGTTACTGGTGCTTACGCCTTTGGAATATCAATTATGTAAGAACAAACGACGTCAGCACAGTGCTGTTTGATAGTATTTGAATGCGTCTAGAAACCGAACCCACGGCATAGTACCACACACTACTGTCAATACCATTAGATTCGTTAATCAGGGGGGTGAATATAGTCAGTGTTGAATAGTGGGAAAAATTCTATAAATCGCCATATTATGTTAAGCTTTTTATCTAGAGTGTAAACTAAAGATATTAATTATTTTATCATTTAATTTGTTTACGTACAAAATAAAAGAAAGTATACGAAAAATAATAAAAGAGAAATAACATTTTATAACAATTTCCATTAATCGTGATGAAACAGGTTTGTGATAGGACAACTTCGATGACCTCAAAGTCGACGTGGAAGCAAAAATCAAGCGTAATTTCATGTGCTACAAGCTTACCGAACCTGATGAAAATGGCGCTAGCATCAAACATTATAATTTTTTCTGATGGCTATGCTCTTCGTAAAAGTAAGTTCCAATATTATCCGCCATGTCAAAAACTATGTCACAATATAAACACAGATGACAAGCAATTTTCGCCAACCGGTTCGAGTGTTGCATCATTTATATTTTTTAGTTTGGTCAGTGTCAGCGTGAGTTTATTAAAGAACCTCAGAACTTGTTTAAAAAATAGTTCATTGCTCAGTGTAAATCTAATCTGGATTAATCTCGATGTTTTATTTTTTTCTTATCGTTTATCATAACATTAATGACGGTGCGCGTTTAGATGTTTTGACTACATTTAACAGTTTTTTTATTAAAGAAGTATTTGGCCTCTTAATACACATTTTGCCGGGTATTTTCTACACACGGTGACCGCAAGTACAGCAGCGACCGGTATAATTTACTTAATTACCATTTCAGACGAACTAAATATCCGGTTATTATTTTATGTGGTCTCTGCTTAATTTCAACCCACTCTGGATCTGCATCTGCATGATGGATTATGACTCGATCTTCCAGGTGAATCATCGACTAAAGATGCTGATGTCAAACAAGATGTGGGCTGAGCTGTGGCATGACAAGAAGCTTATTGATAAAAGTAGAACAGCATGTGCAATTAACGAAATCCAAACCGTAATTGTTATGAAACAAAGCTAGACTCACTTAAGCCTACTTTTTTATTTTACTAGTCTAATCTGCCGTCCTCACGATAAGTGCAATAAGGCGAGTTTTTGGGCAAATTGACTTACGTACAATTTTTGCGTACAAATATATGTATCTATAATATATTACATAAAATTCCGCTTGATTTTATAGTCGTATAGTTAAAGTTTCAAGTCAATAGCTATTAAAGTTACGATGATACACAAAAAAAGAAAAATGAAATCTTTAATCGCAATTATTACGAAATATGCCGTAACTACTTATTGCACTTATCGTAAGGACGGCAGTAATGTTTAAGAACCTTAATATAACTTTTATTTCAATAAAATAATTAGAAATGTTCTAGAGTCGTCTTTACAGTTGTCATTGATTGTAGGTCTGACCTCAGACAGCAGTTAAAGGGCTTCGTCTATATACGAATAGGGATATAACTTTTATATTAGAAGAAGATAGTATAGATATGTATATTTGTTATTTAGTTTTTACACTTATGCGGTTTTCTATTAAAACTAATAACTTGTTACGGATGCCTAAACGCATTTGTTAGCTTGTTTATTTTGTAGTAGTGAACTTGAGAAATGCGTTATTCCAGATGGACTCAGGTTATATTATGTAAACATTTTGACGTGACAACGTCTTAAATTAGGTTGCGGCTGGGAGTCACTTATGAAAAAGTGTAACGCTCGGTAACGTTACGATGAGTCACCGAACGAGAGAGGCCCGCCGAATGCCTTGCGTCTCTCTCCCACTCAACTATATATGCGCTTACAATGAGAGCGAGTGAGAGGCACGCGTCCCTTCCACTCGGGCATGGTTAGCCCGCCTAAGAGCGAGAGAGACAGACATAAAAAGTGGAAGGGACGCGTGCCTATAAATTAATGTTTTAAATATAATTCTTTGTATAAATAAATGTTTTAAATTGTTACTATTATTTCATCCTTCTTCCTACTATACGAATGAATATTCACATTAAAATTATTTTACCACTCAAAGTCGTTGTCACGTAAAACTTTCGCCCGTATACCGACTTTACAGGCAACCAACCAGTTTTTTTACCCGGGCAAGTCAGGGGCACTACAACTTATATTCTATGCATAAACTTAAAGATAAAATATGCAAAATGATTGTGGAGTTCAAAATGTGATATCCATCCGATTCCTCTATAAAGCATAGCTTAGAAAAATACTTAATTTTTTCTTTATTTATAAATTCCTGTTTATTTGAAGCATTTAAAAAATAACCACCATACAGCTACTATATAGAACAGGTTTTTTAATACAGGAGTTGTGGGTATGTCGTCTATTTGATTTGTGTGGAACTTTTAGAATTCTATATTCAACGGAAACAAACTTATATTTAAACGGGTATATATATTTTTTAAATTCCTATGAAGTTTCTTACTTTTTTCTTTCAGTTGAAGTTACAAATAACACCCTTTTTGCAGCCAGGTAAAAACTGTGAGAAGGTAATTATAATTATTCTAAATGTCAGTATGAGCACAAGCATGTATGTCAGCACATTTATGACTTTACAACTAATTATTATGCTGTTACTATGAAAGCAAGTTGTGACGAACATAACCAAAAAAATAAATAAATTATGATTCCTCTATTTTAACAATGTCACAGTAAAACGTTGTCATGTCATTGAAAATATAACTGCTTACGTATATAGTCTTCAGTGCTCAGAACAATAACTAAAGCTATAGAAGGAGTGCTAAAATAACAACACAATACGTTAGTTCGTACTATTTTGACTTATACAGTTGTAAATGTGTAAGAAAGAAATAAGTATACAAATTTTGTTTCGTAATTTATAAGGTAGTCACTAGTTTCCCTTACGTCAATGATGTAACGGCATCGATATTACTATCGATAAAAATAAAATTAAAAACATGTAAAAAAAAATATGCTGTTGGTATGTCTATGACACTAGAACGGACGGCAATGTGTCATAATAAACGTGTAGAATCTGCAATATGAACATTTTATAATGCAGTATTCATGAGTAGAATTTTGGACCCGAACCAATTTATTTATTAGATTTGCAGTCTTCAGTATCTAGAGAAACCAGGTAGGTACAGTTAAAAAATTGCACTTTGTATAGGTATATCTTATTAGCCTCTAGCAGTACATTAGTGAAAACTGCATTCAACATTATATTTTTAATAGGTATAGATTAAAAAAGAGGAAAAATTTTAAAAGAAAATTAATCGACTATTTAAATTAAATTAACCAACTATTATTTTATTCATATTTACTTATTATTTTTATATTTTTATATACTACTCTGTCAAGAAAGTACCGGGAAAAGATCAATAATATACACAATGTTTGTTATTCATCCAAATTTATTTTATCACGTTCAAAGTATGCTCCTTCAGAAACGATACACTTACGCTAACTTAATCCAATCATCAAAACATTTTTTAAACGCTGTTTCCGGAATTGAGTTCAGTTCTCGCCGCGAAATTTTGTCATTTTTGTTTACACGCTCTAAAAGTGCTAGGTATTCGGCTTGAACATATTCTTGTTTCAATTTTTCTATCAATATGTTATAGAGTTGAGATTTCTTCGCGTTGCTCCTTAATGTTCTCTTTGTTAGTGTTTATTTTGCGAAGACGTCACTTGCTGGTATTTTTAATAATTTCTAACTCTTTTTTTAATATTCCAATTTGGTTTTTTATAATCTGCTATAATTTTCTGTAAATTAGAAATTAGTTCAGAGCTATCGGAATCAGTATTTGTTTCAACTGTGGTCATGGATTTGGGGCGTTTACTTGGTGGTTCATAATTCCTTCTTAATGCGATAGTGGTTTCTGAAACACAAAAATATTATTGTAAATAAGCTATCATTATTATTTGGGATACACGCTGCCAAAATGTTAATTGAAAATCTGAATATTTATTGGTAGGATCGAAATAATTATATGAAAAAGCAAGACTAAGATAATGTTTGGAATAAAAAAGGAGCAATTGCATGTTCTGTTAATGTAATGTGGGTATAGCATTTGCTTTCAGCCGTCGAAATCAAATGTTTTCATGTGGCTCAAATGAATGTAGTCTAAAATGTTTCGAACAAATGTGACTGTGCGCTTTCGGTGTCCAATTAATCCTTGATATACGGCGTATCCATTCAGTTCTAATAGGTTCATCTTTGGAAAAACTAAAGCAAAAAGTAAAAACCAAAAATATTGACATCGATAACAAAAAACACATCACTATCATACTATCATATACAAAACAGAAGGCATGAAAATAAGACAATTTAAACCAAAACTCATGGAGAAATCTATTTGTAATATTAATTTACTACAATTTTCTGAATATACCGTTGTTATATTGTCAAAATATGAGAATTTAGAAACAAAACTCACCGATGAAATGATAACACCTCATCCGTATTTTCTTTTCGTGATGTATGAGACTTGCAGTCTGGAACAACACAAGCCATCCTGGACGCGGACGCTTAGACGTCTGAAGCGTCTATATGCACACTTTCCTGTTATTTTATCACGAATTTCCTTGTAAAATAATATAATTTCACGCTAGCCGCTCACAAAGCTGTTCGGCCACTGTAATACGACCGCATTGTATTTGGTCTTACTTCAGAAACAACGTTCATCAAAGACGTACTTTTAATTTAGTAGTATAATATACAACCAAATTAAAACCATTTGACATTTGTACTTTGAGAGTTTGTGACAATGACGTGAAAATAAAACCTTACAATTGTTGTCTATTTCGCTCTTACCCATGTATGTTAGATTACTTTAAGTGAATACGAGAGCTGTTATACAGTTTTTATTTTAGCGCTCCTTCTATAGCTTTAGTTATTGTTCTGAGCTTCAGTGTTAGTATTCGTTGACAGAGTAAATACATGAGAAAACACGCTAAGTTATACTCTTTGAGATTTGAACTTATCTGTAACTAGCGGCCCGTCCCGGCTTCGCACGGGTGGGCAAAATTCTTAAATTTATTTCTAGCATTAAATATTGCCTATGTTTCAGAATAAAACACTTTTTTACGGATTTTTGCGCATGTTTTATTTTATTTTATATTTAATCCTGACGTTTCGACTCCTTTACAGGAGCCGTGATCACAGGATGACTAAGATGATGGTTGTCATGTATTTTCTACTACCTTCACAATATTTTAATCGGGCACGTTCCTAATTATTAAATTATTTTATATAAATCAAGTTGTTTTATTTTATTTTAAAACATTATTTAGTTATTTAGTTATTATTATTTAATAATGTTTTAAAATAAAATAAAACAACTTGATTTATATAAAATAATTTAATAATTAGGAACGTTCCCGATTAAAATATTGTGAAGGTAGTAGAAAATACATGACAACCATCATCTTAGTCATCCTGTGATCACGGCTCCTGTAAAGGAGTCGAAACGTCAGGATTAAATATAAAATAAAATAAAACATGCGCAAATATCCGTAAAAAAGTGTTTTATTCTGATGTGTAATGTGCGCGGAAGTGTAAGAACTAAATATTGCCTATGTTACTCAGCGTGAATGTAGCTTCCCAATGGTGAAAGAATTTTTGAAATCGGCTTAGTAGTTTTTGAGTTTATTCATTGCAAACATACAAAAACACAAATCTTTCGTCTTTATAATATTAGTGTAGATAGATTCAGCGAAAAGCATACAGTATCCATATCGTTTTTACTATGTTTAGCTAACTGTGTTGTTGTAGGTACTGCAAGTGCTAGGTACGTTACTGTCAAATTATCAACATGTTTTCCATTTGTCTTCCTAGTTTACTATTTTACCTGTTATTTGGCAAACATTGAACATTCCTTGAACTTCGTGTCGTGTTTGAGTTCTTGCAGCTACGATGCAAATGACAAACGGAGTTATGTTAATGCCTGCCTACATTTTTTTTTATTTCAACCTTATCATTGACATTGTCAAAATGTTGGTGTAAGCGACCTGACGTCTTTAACATTTCCAACAGTGTAATTTGTTTTACAAAATTGTACCGATTGTTACTACAAAATACAGTGTCGGATTTACCATAGAAGCTGAAAAAGTTGAAGCTTAGGGCGGCAAAATTGGCCTAAAAAATAGGTGCATAAAAAAGTAAGGTCGCAGACACGAGGTGGGGTTGCGGCGATGGCGTGGCAGGGCAGAAATTCTTTAGCCTTTTATCCATAGAGTCGGAATTAATGAATAGGATTTCTTACGAACGATAACGTCGATGATTTTGTTGATTCCAAACTATGCAATAAAAAATAAAGTAACGTTTTTTGAAAAAAATATTTTATTTAAATAGAGATATAAAAAAGGAATTAACGTTATTGTGAACAGTGCAAATTTTAGAGATCAGTAGGGGCGGCAAAAATTTTATAGCTATGGGGCGGCAAATGTGTAAATTCAGCACTGACAAAATAACACTTAAATTGCAGTTTAAAAAGACGTTCTCTAAAAAAAATACGAGGTGGCCTGTTTGAGATTTATAAATTACTCCATTTAATGCCGCCATTACGAGGGCACAGGTCTTGCTTAGGGATTAATTATCATTTTTTATTTACCGACCCAATAACAGCCTGTTGCGAAAGTTGCTTTATCTCAACAATCACAGGGCAAATGCGTTAAGCAGTACCTACGCCATCGAATTCCTATTTTAGCGTTAACCACAAGAGATGTTTTAGCTGTCACAATAAAATGGATTAACAGTTTAATGACAAGGCTTCGAACATAAAATGATAGGCAAATCTTTTCATAATTAAAAAAAAATTGCAAGCACCTGAGCCTGAGCGAGAGAAGGATTTTAGGATTGCACCACGAGCGTAGCGAGTCTGAACCACTCGCTATATAGAATCCTAAGCGTAGCGAGGGTTTCAAAGTTTCATCGCGTGATCACACAATTTTCCACCTTAGAACAGCGAGTAAATTGGTATATTCGTCGCTGCTGGATATTTTTGATATTTATTCTTTCGGATTTAACAAAATATCAGAATGCATCTAAAAAAACTTTTAAATTCAATGTGAACTTACTAAGAATATCAGAGATCATTTTGACATTTCTTTTTCGGGTGCGGTCCGAAATCAAATAATCACATGTTATGAAATCTCACCCACCGACAAATAGCATATTCTTAATATTAATTATTCTTGATGTTTTATGATTTAAGGAACTAAAATAATTTAATAAAACCAAAATGAAGTATTAGAGTATTAATTTAAATAAAAATAAAATGTAACTTAGAAACATTATAATGAAGATTCGGAAAGTACCATATCTGTTTTTTCTTTGAATAGAAAGTTTTTAATTTTAAAACGCTTTTCCACGCTAGCGGATAAAACGAAGTTTTCCACATAGAAATTGAATGACAAATCGAACTTTTTCGAGCGTGTGTTCTTATTCAAACCTCGAAGGTACCAACAACTTAGAAAGTGTGGTTATTTTATACATTTCCTTTTTTAATTAATGACTGACATTTTTATTTGATTGGGTAATAAAAAACTTTTTCGCTAGAATAAGTTCAATCAGCGATTATAAATCAACGTCTAATAGAACTTTGTGGAAGGTTAACTGGGTTATGCTGAACTCCAGGCAGTGGATTCGCCGGGCGGAGTTGCGTAGATATGTAGCGCTTCACTGCGCACGCGTGTAGTCACTGTAGCCGGCACCCGGCACCCGCTGACGTAGACGAAGGTTCTCGAACCATTGACGTCAAATTACGTCACGACGCCCACTCGCTCGGCCGGCCTGTCAAGCCTGTGACTTCAGAATGCGATAAGCGAAACAATGTCGTCCTTAGAGGAATGTAGACTTCTTGTTATGCATAATAATCGAACTGCTACGTTAACTGCTTTAAAGCTGTAGTTTTACTTTTCTGTCTTTGTGCAGACCTATGCCGTTCGTTTGACTGGCGGCGTGGGTTTTCCATGCTTCCAAACTCCATCCTTTTAAAAAATAAAATATCGTACAGAACCGTTCTGTTCGGTCTTGGTTATTCAAAGAAGTTGCAATTATCTGCCAATGAAGAACCGTTGCTTTTATTTATGGTTACTTTTTTCTTTACTAGAATTAAAAGATATGATTATAATATGTGTGTATAAACATGGACCCACTGATTAATAAAAAGGAAGTGAAATTGTTGCAGTTACTTCGGTAACTTCATCAAATCTATATAAGTATGTTGTGATAGATCATATCATAATATATACGTAAAATTTTCTTAATTGATACTGAATTAATACGGTGGCCAAGTTACATTTATACATGTATGCTTAATTTATAAAGCTTTTTGTGTTTAATTTTAATAAGCGTGGCAAACAAATTTAGTTCCCATATCATGTTTTTGTCACTCTTCATACGAGAAGGGTTACGGTTTTTTTCTTACCTTCTTGTTCAAAGTCCATATTAGTATATATTATAGAAAGAAACAATGACAAGTAAAACGTGTATTCTCACAAACATGTTTATCAAAAATTTTGAAAAACTAATTTATAGTTGTTTTGTATTTTTTTAGCGTGATGACAGGTGTCTTTCTCTGTTTCTCGTAATAAGGTTATTTATTTATTTTATTTATTGTTTTTTTGAAGATTAACAGTTCTTAATATAGTTTAATAAGTAAATAGCACCTAATAACCAATAGGTTATTAGGTGCTAGTACAAACCTCCACTAGTATAAAATACTAGTATACTATTATACTACACTAGACTATTAGACTAGTATACAATTCATAACGATTTATAAGATGGAAAAAGGTTTGTAAGAAATTTCCTATGGACAACGAAAATTAGTAGTACAAGCATCGTTTAATGCATCAATTATTAATGCGTTATAATTGTAACTTATAAAGCAAAGCATCAATAAGCACAAACACTTTAAAGCAGAAATTGATATTACCTATCTAGTGAATCATAGGGTATGCCCATAAAGGTTTTGATTGACAATGTTAATACATATAAGTATCATATCCTATTGAGTCATTGCATGAGGCGTAATCTCTAGTATCTGAAATATATAATGGATGTTTTAATGGCACTATATGTAGATAATAACAAAAAACTTCCCTTTCCGAAACAAAAAGAATTCTTACAGAACCTTGAAAAGTAGTCAAAAGGATTTAATTTAGGATTCTGAACCAAAATTTCAGGTTTTGTAATCTTAATTTTTACGCGGCACAGTCTAGTGCATACATTTCTCTATGTAAATGGACTATTCATACATGGAATCAGTGATGTATAAGATACCCTATACAAAGTATCTGAAATACTAGATGCAAGATACTTTAAAAAAAAGTATTTCAGATACCAGATACAAATACTTTACTGAAAAGGTATCTGAAATACTAGATACAAAATACCTATCTTTCAACTACTTTTTATAGATAAAATACTTTGTAAGAAAACAACATTTAATTAAATTTAAGTTTATTTGTTCGAGAAAACAATTTTCGAATAGATCGCGTTAATAACAAAGATCAGAAAAATGTGACGAGACAAAATATGAAGGTATTATAAAATTGAGACTTTTTATGTTTTAGTTGACATTTGAGTAAAACTAATTCCTCATACATATTGTCGCTCATCTTCCTTCGATGAGGCCTCATTATCATGCCCCCAAAGGAGAAGAATCGCTCCACAGGGGCAGAGCTGGGCAAACAGGTGTTATATTTTAGAAATATTTTTTTAATTGTAGGATAAGCATATTTATTGTTGAGGTACTGGAGTGTCTCAAAATCACTGGTGCTACTTGTGTTTTCGCCACTAGCAATAGAGGAAACGGAGTCCTCTAGAAACATATAATAAGAGTCATCTTTGTTTTTTTTTATATCACCTTCAATGTTGTTTAAAACCTCCGATTTTTGTTTTTCAGTTCGATTGATCTTTCTTGTTTCAAACAGGACTAGTTCTTTTACATATTCCTTTCGCGCTTTTGATACCCATTTCAGTTTAAACATGGGATGGGACACTGAGGCTACAGTCAGGTCACAGGTACATATGTACCTCGGAAAGTAGGAGTTTGGTGGAAGGAATTCCTTTTTGCCATGAAAAGACACGCTTGTGTTTTAGAGGCGTTGAAATTAACGAGGTTACTGTCGCCCCACTGGGAAACGTAGTTTAGCCTCTGGTTTATTCGCTAAACCATGGCCTCTCTCATGAACATCACGTCGTCACCGCTGGCTTTTGCGCTAGACAGGTATCTCTCAACAACAGTACTGTCGTCTGCATACCCAACAATTCCTGGCATTGACAGGTCATTGATGTGTAGCAGGAAAAGCGTCGCAGAAAGAACAGACCCCAGAGGAACTCCGGCATCAATAGCCACTGAGTCAGAGGAGCAGCCGTCGACAACTACTCTGATCGATCGTTCAGCCATGAAATCGGCCATCCAACTACAAAAGTCAGCGGGGATAGCGTACCGAGAAATCTTGCGCAACAGACTTGCGTGCCAGACCCTATCAAAAGCCTTCATGATGTCAAGTGACACGGCAAGTGCTTCGCCGTGCATCTCGAGGGCCTCGCCCCAGAAATGTGTCACATAAACTAGGAAATCCCCAGTTGAGCGTCCTCGGCAAAAACCATATTGTCACGGTCACTGAGGAGATCGTTGTCTTCTAGGTATGAGAGCAACTTGCTGTTGAGCACTTTTTCCATAACCTTACAGAGTATGGGAGTGATGGTGATCGGTCGGTAATTGCATGGGTCGGCACGACTACCCTTTTTGGGTACTGGTTGCACATTGGCAAGCTTCCAGGATTTTGGGACGTCCGTCAAGAAGAATAGGTGCGGCTTCTCGGTCTCCAGATGGTGATGGAGCGTATGGAGATTTGAGTGCAGTCCTCTAATGTTCGCAAGGTGAACTTTAAATGGGAGGCCGTTGTTTAAAATTCTTCCTATTCCTTCTTTTCATGATGACGAATGTTGGATTTTTAGTCGAGACGCTACTTAGTCGACCATTGGAAGTTTCCTTGGGCTAAGCTGACCAAAAAAGGGAACTCACCTGGAGACTGCGGGGACTGCGGGGACGCCCCAACCCCCCCGAAATGGCCATCGGATCCTCCCGTCCAGTCGCCAAGTGGCACGATGGAGCATTTCGGGAATTGTCGCGAGTTGGCGGGGCAGCCTTTCACGCGTGACTAGCGCGCTAGTAGGGCCTCCTATTAACTGCGGTCGGCCAGCGGCTAAAACCGTGCTTCGGATCCCGCTGCAGCATAGCTAAGATACCAAGACCGAGGTCACACAGGACCGACAGGAGTGACGGTGGGTGGGACATCTTAGCCGATGACATTTGTAGAAAGATAGTGTGACTTGCACAATTTGTGCATTTAGCCAGTGTCAAGTAAGTATAATCTTTCTTCTATGTTCTTGAGTAATTTCCGAGGTTTCAGTAAAGAAGTGGGGTTTTACTGAAACCTCCTCGTGGCCTTCTTGAGAGAGCGCGAACCTTTCAACCTGTTTTGTTTCACTTGCCAACACTCATGCATATTCAGAAACACTCAGTGATTAATAACACGCCATTATTACACACTAATATCAACCTCAACACAAAATTTAACAAGTAAACCAAAACCATTAAAGTGACGCTTCACGCTCCCGCCAAAAAGTCCAATGTCGACTAAAGAAACGACGCGTTGCGTTCAGTTGCGTTCGGAGAGAAAACCTGCGAAGTTCATTTTAGTAAAAGTATCTAAGGGGACAAAGTATCTTCAAAATAGAAAATACCAGGAAAATGTATCTAAATATAAGATACAAAATAAAATATTTAGAAAGTATTTCAAATACAAGATGCAAATACGTATTTTGTATCTTGAATCTGTATTTCAGATACTTTTATCTAAGATAAATCACATCACTGCATGGAATAATATCTTTATGACACAAAATTACAAAAGACTTTCCTTTTCTAAACCAAAACAAATCTCAAAAATGTAGCGTTATGAATTTAATTCAGGATTCTAAAGATATAATCGCAAATTTTCAGGTTTTGTTTTTTTCAACTACGCCGATTTTATTAAACAGTAAATTAAGCATAAAGTACATAAACAAAGTTAAGTCTTTTTATCCATAAGGATAGCATTTTATAGCAGCACCATAATAGGTTGATGGCGATGCTTTGTCATCAAACACTAGTTAAGGAGGCGTTGTAGGCCGACTTCTAGGCTTCGAATAAGCCGCTGACTTAATTTTGGTAATATTATTATTACCTGACCTATATTATTTTCTGAAAAAAATAAATAAGGACAAACTGGCCAATGTAGTGATTAACTGATAACTTATCGGAATTCAACAAACATCGATATATCATATATTTACACAACTATTACCGTAAGACATGCTATGAACACGACTCCTGAAAAAACAATCAAAACGTAGAGATAATTACATATAAATGCGTTTTGTCATCAGGTATAAAGTAGACGCGAAAGTATAAGAATTCATAACATAGTAATCATACTTCTAAAATTCACACCAATTAGTCAAGCCAAAAGTAAGATTTGTAAGGCTTATGTTATGGTTATTAACGGTAATGGATAGACATACATTGAATAACACATAGATATTGAATATTAAATAGAAAAAGCCCATATTTCAGGTACAAATGCTCGTATTCATCACACAAATATCTTCCCCTTCCGGGACTCGAACCCAGGACCGTCAGTGCGAAAAATAGAATCGCTACCGTTGCACCAAACCGTCGTACATTCATGTTTGACCACGTTGATTTTAGAAAATTGTAAGTATGTATATAAGTATTGTAGATCGTTTTTAGGGTTCCGTACCTCAAAAGGACAAAACGGAACCCTTATCGGATCACTTTGTTTTCCGTCCGTCCGTCTGTCAAGACCGTTTTTCTCAGTACGCGTGGAGGTATCAAACTAAAATTTATATCTAATACTCAGGCCTACTGTCCCTTGGAGCTGTGAAAAAATCAAACTCCAAAGCCATAGCGATCAAAGAAGAAATGCTTACTTTGGGCTAGATTAATTGGTGTGAATGTAAGAAATATTCATTTATTAATTGTTTCATACACTTGTGTCTAACAGTTGAATGTTTCGCTTTCGATAATTTGTCACATAATCGTTAATTACTTATACAAAAATCATCATAAGCTACTAAAATTTATATCCTATACTCAGGCCTACTGTCCCTTGGAGCTGTGAAAAAATCAAACTCCTAAGCCAAAGCAATCTAAAGATACAGACGTTTATGCCGCAAATTTTCGAAACTCGCACGGGAATCAAAACCTAGAGGGTACCTCTCGTAGACTTAGAACCTTGAGATTGGGTACGAAGTAACGTCTTATAGTACCTACAGATAAAGAAAAAATTCCATTGCATTTTTTACGGAACCCTCGGTGCGCGAGTCCAACTCGCACTTGGCCGGTTTTATTTGATAGACTCAGAGGAACCTATAATTTTCTGAAATAAAAAGTGATCTATGTGTTAATCCAGATAATGTTTTTATGCCAACTGTTTGTATGCCAAGTCCGATAAACCGTTGCTTCGTGATTATGTTACAATTATCGAACTCTATAAACTTTCACATTTATAATATTAGTAGGATATCTTTATGATTTATTAAGACCAAACGAATTGAAAGATGTTTAACTAGGCCAGTGAGTGTAAGCCGTTGAAGTTATTATGAATAGTAAGAGCAACGACATTGTAGTGGCCGGGTTATGAGTAATAAAATCGATAGAGGTCGTTGTGCCTTTATAAATGTGGTCTTTATATGAGAATTAAGTGTCTTGCACTTTAGGCGGCCATTAGAGTACAAAAAGGCTTTATATTTTTACATACAAAATTATTGTGCTTATCAACCACAAAAAAATACTAAGTCTGCTATAGGGTTTGGAATTATTTACAAATGTGGCTGTAATTTAATATGTAAATTTTATAATTTTTATTAATTTAATAAACAAAAAGTTGAACACAAGATGATAAGTTTCTAGTTTGTAACAGAAAAAGGTGTCTCTCACAGGTATTGTACCTATTTATTACATATGACTTTCTGTTGAATGAAAATGAGGGATTACACGAACTATTGTTTACCCTTTTAAACAAAAACTTCGATTGCCAACGAAATCCTTTAAATTCGATTACGAAAGCGGCATTACGAAAACGCTGACACAAGTTTTTCCTTGAGCAAAGTTAAGGAGTCACCATCATTATTACATGCAACATGAAGAAAATAAAGAAATTAACATTTAACAAAATGAAAGAAGAAAAACTACAGCAGCATTGTATTGCACACTATCAGACTCCATTTAAATGCGACGGTTTCGTGATTATATTGAAAAGTCTTGTTATTTTATTAGCAACTGAGTTAAGATGTGCTGAGCAGCGTCATAAGACCTCTGATGCTCTCGAAGGTGGGCATTACAGTGCTCCACCTTAATAGCAGAATCGCAAAAGCTAATTGGTATTTATTAATTAAAAAAAAAAAACTACGAAAAGAGCGTAAATTCTGGAATCTTCCAATTAGAGATTACCTGTATCAGTTATAAAAAATATCGTCATTAGTTAGAAAAATCGAGACAAATGATAATGAAAAAATATGTACTCATCTCAACTTTATTTTGAAAAAATAGTCAAGACAGGAAATATTGCTGTATATCTTAGACAGACGTACTTTTGATATTGTTTGTTTATAATTTTAGCTCCAATCTTTAAGATTAGAACGACTTTTATGTCGAAAATATTATATAAAAAATTTTGTTCATAATAGTGGTAGATGATTTTTGATAATCATATTGATCATTTCGGTGTATTTCAAAACTTATCAATAAAAAAACTTAATAACTACATAATTGTTTGTAATACTTGCTTATGAATCATTATTTCATTTTTAAAAATATATTTTTTATTAATATATAGTTCTTATCACCTTCTTTTTTTATTTAGGATGGGTTTTCTCATGATCCTAATCAAGCCTGGGGGCAAAGACAGAATCCACGAAGGAACGAGCTAACCCAGAAGGTGCTTATTCACCCTGGCTTTGAAAATAGACGGGTTATAAGTTGTCGGACATTCTTTAATTTCCAATTCGGGATTCTTTAATTTCCAATATAATTGTGGGAAGCATGAGAGGTGATTAGATCCAATAAATGTATTTTTTACCGTCATGCACTTCTACCACTGCATGTACATATTACAGGTAGGCTTATCGGATAAAAATAGAATAGAGGTAGATTATATAACATTTTATGTGCGATATATATATCGGCGATCGGAAGATTTATCATGTGATCGAAAATGTGCTTGATAAGTATAACACAAAGAAAAATATTTTATTCTGTTAAAAATATGATGTATCTTCTTTTATCTTTGGATAGGAGTTAGATACGAGAATAACCTTTAGTGTGTATTTGTAGAATATAAAAAAGTAGTATTTCGTCTAAAGTTGGATGATGTTTTAAAAAAGGACAACATGAGCTTAAATGAAAACTTGTGAATAACTTTTATTTCATCCTCTTGAAGTAGGATTCTTGTCATTAGAAAGCGGGCGGCTTTACTCTTCATTTTCTAATTCGTATAATTTCATTTCTATTTATCTCTAATTATTTATTTTTCCTTTTTTGCATATTAAGGGATGTTCGGTAATATTAACAAAATGGTGTATGCTTTTATAACCATAAGAGATTATTACTCAATATGATCATAATTTTTTTCCGTATCCCTAGTTCCTCCATGCTTCAAGGCTTCACCTACTGTCGTTGACACCGACCGAACCACACTGAGCCTGCGTAGTAATGGTCCATTTACCTACGGTGTTTTCAGTCATAACCAGGGTTATGCCCCTAAAGAGGAGAAATCAATAGGCTGACGCTAATAAAATAAACCGCTTTAACAATAAATTATAATAGTTGGAAACTGCTGCTAAATCAATTTCGTTCAAGTTCAACGGTATCTTAAATTTTCTAAATCAGAAGAAGCTTATTAAGTCCTATCAGCCTGGAATCACTGACAGAGCATACGTAAAGTAATATAGTGTGGTATCCTCGGACACTCGATACAAGGCAAAGAGGCGAGGACTCGTTTGAATGCAATGGTTGCGCAAACGCACGAAGGCCGGCACACGGAAACTTTGCGAAGCGCGAATCGCTACTAATTTGTGTCGCGTCCTACCAAACACTACTGCGCTGTTTCACAATATACTCCAACACATAATCGTACACTTGACATTGGGGGCGTGGCACGGCCTCTTTCATCAGCAGGCGGATAACAATAGTATAGGTGATATTAATTAACCCTCAAGCTACATTTAAGTTGATATCCTTCAAGAATTATAGAAGTTGCTCTAAAAATGTGGCCGATCAGAACTCCCATCAAAATTATGTAACAGGGACGAAAGAGTGACAGTTTAAAGGTAAGAATTTTTTTTATAGTTTTTCAGCAGAAAAAAACAGTTGAATAAAAAATTACCTTAAGCATTTAGTTGTTGGCAAAACTTTGCATTTTACAGCCGATACCGGGAATATCTCATATGACATAGTGCTCTGCGCACTACACACGTAGCAATTATCGCAATTATGACCAAAAAAAATTTTTATTTCAAGCGCATCCGTGCTTCGGAAGACATATTAAGCCGTTGGTACCTTATGACTACGCGGTGGGTTATGCGGTTATGGTCCTTTATCTCGTTCGTATTGAAGGCCTGTAACTTAGTAATAAAGACATTGAAAGACTAATAATGATAATGTGTTCCGTACACTAAAGATATCGTCCTTTTATACCGTCTTTTACTTTCCTCATGAATGAGTTCCGAGTTTCGTTGATGCCCGATGTAGGCGAGTGCCTATATCGAAGAAACGTGAAAAGGTATGTGAGTCTATAATATTCTATTTTAAATAATTGAAGAACTGATGTTTACGTTTATGTATAGGGAGAAAGCGGTTTATTTGCAAAAAATAAAAACTAGCCGAATTGATAGTTGGCAATTACGAACTTACTTTCTTAATTGGAAAATTATTGTACTCGACCTCAGATAATCTAAATGAGATTTTTTTTATATTTATTTCTGGTCAGAGTCAGACCCACCCGTTTAGTGATCTCTAGACTATAGTATATTTACATCCATAATTTCATAATCAACCTAGATTGAATATTTTGAAATTTGGATATCCGGTAGCGGTTAGGTTTACAGCTTGCCACAGCCCTCAATCAAAGCCACCTCAAAGGTGAACTAGACTGCCTCGAAAAGTTGCCCTATTACATGAGTTCCATCGATTCCATTCATAGGACAGATACGTCATTATACAACGTTACTGCTTAGGAATATTTTCTTTATGAAAAATTATTTTCAACTTCAATTACCTACAGTTATCTTTATGTCTAAAGTTTTACACAAAATCCTAATTTTAAGTATTAGTGTTACCACACTTTTTTCCTTTTCTTTTTTGTCACATCATAAAAAGATAATCACAAATTACTTATATGAAGATGACTCCTCGATGGAAGTAAGTAATTAATTATTTAAAAACTTCACTTTAAATTTGCTGAAAATGAAGTAAGATTTTTTATTAGTATTTATATAGAATTGCAAGTTAGCGGTTGAGTTTTGAAATAAATAAAATAAACAATTTACAGTTCTATAATAGATAAGAAAATTAGTAAAAAATAATGGTATGGGGGGACTCATTACATAAATACTTTGAATGTTTCTACCCTGTGTAAGCTCTATACTTGCACTATAATGATTTTATTAATGAAACTGATAATAGTGCCTGGTGATAGAATTTTGACGTCATAAACACAATAACATTGACTATCTTTTTTTATTGAACATAAGTTACAATCTATATTATGTGCTAAGTTAATGATAAGATAAAATATCAATTTTATATAGCTTTAAAAAATATTAAAATAATAAAGTGCAATATACTTTTGATGCAGGCCATAAATTTTTTGCGACTTTTATTATGATGACGTGTTTTTACATTTTAAATTGCCTTTTATGTCACGAACAAAAACATTATCGTTGATAATAGTTTTAACCTTTTCTGTTATACCTTTGATACCGAGAGCATGTGTGTATACGTATATGTACACGCATTAAGTAGTTATTATATTCTACGAAACTTATGGGTATATGTACTCGTGAGAAGTTAAACTTCTTTGGCATCACTAAATTAAATAATTTATATCATAAACAAATAAAAAAAATACATACCGACAGTTTACCTCAAATCAATAAACGCACTTTAAAAAGTTCATAATATAAAAATCACTTTTAAATAAAATTGTAATAATGTTATTGTGTAATATAACAATAGTTGTTATAATATTATATAAATTAGTGTTAACCATCATATATAATTTAAACACACACACACACATTCATAATTATTTAAGTAACTACCTTGAGCCAATTAGCGGCCAACTTCATCCTGCTGGTTTATGCCATGTCACTTTTACGGGCAACTTCAACCTGTTACTTTTGTGTTACAGTGATGCGCATCTCAAAATTTCACTCTCATCATTTTTCACAACGCGCCTAAAGAAGTAGAACTTAAAAAACAAATCGACACTTGTTAGTATTCCCTCATTGAAAGGCTTTAAGTAACTCTATCTTTCTTTCGAGTATATGCTCAAAATCTTTGCAAGACAGTTTACGCACTTATCTACCTTTTCTCTTTTCCGTTACATTTCCTGTTGTAATATTTTTTTGTTTTATTCCCATATTTTGTCACCCCATTACTCAAGTTATTTGAAAATATTGAAAAGCCTGTATCTTATGCAATTCTGTTATCTCACGATGGTAATCTAAATGCATGTAAACATGTGTGCGATGCATCTAGAGTGGTGTGTTGGTGTGCATGTTTACATAGTATGTGAAGACGTTTTTTAATTACTTTTACTGCTCAGTTTATTATATGATCGATTCCTATCGACATCTCTCATATCTCACAGAATAGGATCGTACAAGAGATCGTAATAAAATTTTCGTAATAAGCTCTTCTTAGAATATTTATTAAAAACTCTACATAAAATATATTTTTCTTAAAAAAACGAAAATCTAGTTTTGTTATGTTAAAAGATATTTAGTGAAATATATGTCATGCGCAAAAAAACTGTTAAATAGTTGTTTTGTTAAACATATTAAAAGATTTCATATTAAGGTTAGTTCAAAAAAGTAAATGAAATTGACGTCAAGACACAAACTTCACAAACAAAAAATGTGGAACCCATTGAACCCACGAGTTTGGTGTCAGTCATGTTTATATTTTCGTTCAACCGGCCATTGACTGACGCAAACGTCAATTTTGCAGAAGCGTCGTTTGCATCAGCTTTTTGCATCACACTTGTTCTGCTTATGAGAATGGATCAACGTAAATATTGACATGTGAAGTGAAGTGATCATGTGATTGGTGACGAATACAGCTGTGATCCATTGACAGCGACAATGTAATTTTGGGTTGTCCCCGTCTGAAGATTGTTAATAAATAAACTACGGACCACTTACGCCAGTTTATTCCGGTTCTTTACCCTCGAGGTTTTACTAATGATTTATTTAATGGTTCAATAATTGGATTTTCATTAATGTATTGAACAATAAATAAACTAACCAGAGCTAATACTAAAAATACTAAATAAGTATTACATAAACAAGTATATTATAACCATGACTCCGGAATAAATGGTTATGTTCACCACACTAACATATATAATATGCCTCTACATAGACCTACCTGGATTTGTATCTCCAGGAATTATTTAAATGTTAGGTATAACCAGGTCGTCATTCTAACATTTAACTTTTAAACAAGTTCAGCAGTATACTGCGTGTGAGAATAATACAATGTATTTCAATATAAATTTATTTATATTTTAATATATTTAATTTGTTTCACTTTGCAGTTACATTGTAAAAATCGTGTTTCTTCTCAATTTCCCTGTCTGGTCTTTTGTTTTTATTAGATACTTTTTGAGTATAGACTGACAAAATTATGTCTTGTTTTGAGACAGACCACTTTATTAGAAAGTATAAAGCTATTCTGTATGTAATGAACCTATGAGCACGGTCAAAGTGTCAGTCCTCTGAGATGTCTACGAGGTGTATTCCACCAAAAAATAACTCTTTATCTTTATTTTTATAATATGTATAATTCATCAGTAAGCGCCTCCAAAAAGGTAGTGTTAGCGGTCATATTGATTTTGACGTGACAACGTCTTATAAATTGGTTTGCCGGGTGACACTTCAAGAAACTGCGTTACGCTCCGCTCACGTTATGCGCTTACAATGAGAGCGAGTGAGAGGCACGCGTCCCTTCCACTCGGGCATGGTTAGCCCGCCTAAGAGCGAGAGAGACAGACATAAAAAGTGGAAGGGACGCGTGCCTATAAATAAATGTTTTAAATATAATTCTTTGTATAAATAAATGTTTTAAATTGTTACTATTATTTCATCCTTCTTCCTACTATACGAATGAATATTCACATTAAAATTATTTTACCACTCAAAGTCGTTGTCACGTAAAACTTTCGCCCGTATACCGACTTTACAGGCAACCATCCAGTTTTTTATAAGAATAATCTCTATTCTCGCTAGGGCGTTTGTATTCGTAAGTAAGACCTGCGGCCAACAGTGAGAAGTTGGGAACATTTATAAATAAACATGAGGAAGAAGTTTGCGAGTATATAAAAATATAAAACATTAAGCTTTATTAACGATAAGAATTGTAAGAATTGTGCTCTTTATAGAATAGGCAGCTCGCAGTTTATTATTGTGCTTCACATAGCAAACCAAAAACCAACTATGTAATATAGGTAAGTAATAAATAAATCTTTTCTTATAATATATTAGGAAAACGATCAATCGTTCCATAAAATTAACAGTACTATCTTGTGTTATTAAAAACGCAATAACTACAGTAAAACTTAAAATATGCTGTGTAAAAAACCCGATTATAGTTAAATGTATCCTGTTGATGCAAGACAAACGTGTAATCTGAATTCCAAGAACAACCAAACATTCGACAGAAGCTTGTGTTATATTTATTTTATGATGGATGACTCATATGTGAATTGTACTACTCGATCAGGTACCCAATTTGTCACTGTAATGATTGAAGATTCAGGGATATGTAGTACGAAGATATAATTAATAAGCAACTACATATATATAAGTAGAGGAATAAGTGTAATATAAGTACCTATGTTAATTTTAAATATGAATCACCTTAATCAGTTTTGACGTGGAAATCCATCGATTTTAATATTGATTTATCATATCATTTGAACTAATCAAAATAGTCTTCAGTTAATACCTTATGCTTATCACCTATCTGATAGTAATCTATTTATTTACTTTATTTTAACGAAAAAGAATTATTGACATTGCGTTACTTGGCGGAAGTCCATATCTATTAGTAAAACAGAAAATTATAGCTTACTTCCGTAAAATTGGAGCAGTGTCACCGAGCATTTAGTGCTCGGTTTTGTAAAACCGACTTTGCGCTCGGTTTTGCATGGTGATGATGCTCTGTGTGGGGGCGAAACACGTGTAGAGTAGTTGGTGAAGGTGTCGGTGTCTGCGGTTGCTGCATTTAATTTGCACACTGCTTGAATTTTGCGGAAGTAAGCTACATATTTTATTTTTCTAATGAAATAGTATTGTTCTTTATCAAAAATTAAATGTCTTTTTTGTCGTGGTTTGATTAGGTATGATACCATTTCTTAACTTCTAACTGCGTAAATACTTTTTTATCGTAACGTATCTTAACTTCAAAACTTTAAGCTCGTTTCCAACGAGTTTTATCTAAGTTGTACAATTAAGAAGACTTAAAGTATTAGAGGCAGGTTTTTCTAACTTAGCATTGTTCTTTTTACACTGGTCATACCTGCCTCATATTCTATGTTCTTCCTAAAAAATAATTTGAATTAAATAATTTTAGACAGACTGATAGGGCTCTGAAGCCGATAGATGATATTGGACGTGATGCAATCTGATCATTCGTCAGTTACATAATAACACGATAGAGGCAAATAAAAAATTGTGATAAGGCGGTTGACGCAGCCCCCCTAGACAAATGGCAAGATAATGTTAACTGTCGACTTAAAAAAATAAGCATTATGAGATTGAATTACATGTCCCATTCCATGTAAATTTTATACATAGATTGATTATATATAACTTATCATCTAATTTAGTCGGTTACTTATTATTTTTAAACTTTGATGTTACATCAGAATAAAACACTTTTTTACGGATTTTTGCGCATGTTTTTTTTTTTATTTTATATTTAATCCTGACGTTTCGACTCCTTTACAGGAGTCGTGATCACAGGTTGACTAAACGTCAGGATTAAATATAAAATAAAATAAAACATGCGCAAAAATCCGTAAAAAAAGTGTTTTATTCTGATGTGTATTGTGCGCGGAAGTGTAAGAACTAAATTTGATGTTACAGTTAGCTTTATACGTACGAATAGAAAAGTCATTTAGCCAGCCCTTCTGGTTTGCAACGTTTGACCGAGGCGTAAAATTAATGAAGTGGGGAATAATTTCATTTAAATAAAGCAAAAGTAGACATTTTCTTTGCTAAATAGGTTTATAGGTCCTAAAATAGTTGTTACTTTACAAGTATATTATTTTTATTTGACAGCGACGCAGCGGGTCTTTGGATTGGCCGTTTTGTTCCAGATGCATTCTCTTGGGCCCGTATGATTTGATTTGTGAGATATGGCCCTTTCTCCATTCATGCATAGGAAAGGATTGTGTTCTAGCAATGAGCAAGTCCATAGGCTGATGATGATTTCAATTCTTTTAAGAATCTCATTTAAGCAAAGCCACGCCACACACGGTGTGTGGGATAATTACGCCACTTATTCATAGTAAGGTTGGTTATTATCAGATCGTCACGATAGTTGGGTGAAATGCTTGATTGAGCACGGCAGTCGTGTAAATTTATCTTGTGAACTTATCTGTGAAAGATAATGTTTTCTTGACGATGTTACATCAGCTAAAATAAGGTGCCTGATTGCGCGATTGGAATAGAATAACGAATAGCATTTATGTGTGAAACCTTTTGTTTGAGAATTTAAAATCATAAAAGCTAATTGATATTTACAGATACAGTACATACAAAGCTAGAGTAATATACTTCCGTAATATAGACGATTGAAATTAGAGAATAGAGACACATAAAACTATAATATGTATATATAGACCCAAACCTATTGTTAAATCATTGATTTTTATAAAAACCTTTCAAAACTCTGTACTATAAGTAGCTCCGCAAAAAAAAATTTTTTATGTACCTATTAAGTCATATATGATTATTCTGCTTCTTGAGGGGTGAGAGGGGAAGGGGGGTTGGGTTGGTGCTGTTTGGGGTGGAAACGATTTGTTAGTCCAAATAGTAGATATAATTTTTTTTTTAATTTTTAGGTCAAAAATGAAAGGGGCCGAAAACCCGCCTTATTGACCCTCCTCCTTTCAAATAGATAAACAATAACTTTTAATGTCTCTGACTAATAAGACACGCCTATTGAAGCCATAGAGACAGTAATGGCGTGATCATTGTATGTAAGCATTGGCAATTTAGACGCAGACGAGACAAGGTCAGTCTAATTGATTATCGTGAGGATAGTTCAGTCGAAAAGTAGTCAAGTTAAAGGTATAAAATTTCTTTTACCACAGATGAGGCCTAAATTTTAAAGCATTCAAAACTTTTTCATATTCAGATCTTGACATTATTTAGTACATTGTGATTTTCGAGCTCGTTTGAAGCAAGACTTGTTTACCATACTTATAAAGTATAATTGATCATCCTTTTGATATCTTGATTATGGTACAGATACAAGTGTTAGTCACTTACTAGGCAGAATGCATTCGGAATTTTGGTTTTCATGTAGGCGATACTAAATCGTATTCGATAAGATTTTGTTACAAGGACTAAGATAAAATAAGTTGTGAGAATTATAAAGCTTGGTTATTAGTATTTACTTAAACTGTACACAAGGAATCTAGTAAATTGCATCTTATCAATTGACTAATTAAGTAATTAATTTGATTGATTACTTCATTATTACTATTTATTTAATCAGCTGAAGGATAAACATAGTTAAGCATTAACACCACTCTCAGGGATCCGGGAGTAACCCGGTAGTCACATTTGCAAAAATATATTTATTATTTATGGCGTGACACGTTCGCGATCTCGTGTATTCTCAGTGAGGTGCAGAGACGGATAACGAGCTAGGAGAAAACTTGCATCGCGCCATCGTAAATAATTATAACCACACATCAACACGATCTTACAAATGAATTGTTTTTTTCCCATATTGTTAGGCTTATTCTTAAGTTGATAACGTGTTTCTATTGTAAAGTATGAAATTATTTTGTACGGTATAAATTCCATAAAAGAGACTTTTTTTTAATAAAAGTGTTTTAGGTAAAAATCATAAATTAAAGTATATTTTAACATCAAGGTTTGTTTATTACTTTATTAAAAGATATTCTATTTCTTCATTTTGGTTCCTAAATTGTGGACTGGTTCTTTAATACACCTGCGGGGAACAAGAGTTCCTCATGTTAAAATCTAATATCCAATACCATGAAAAAAATTGATTTCTTAAAATACTGTTTTATTGCAGATTTTAACTTGAAATTTCACTTTCAATACAAAACTTAAGGGACATTTATGAAGTTTATTCCCACATTAGTGTAGGCTAAGCGATAGCGAGTGATGTTCAAAAAATAGTACCTACTAAGTAAAAAAGTAAGGTAGGTATTTACTTAAAAAACGAACAATGTGTTGATAAAATTCGTCTCTAACAGTATTCAAACTTGCGTATCTTTCTTAATGAATTATCATCATAAATAATCAGGAAAGGCACAATTTTATAGATCTTATAATCGATTTCATTTATATCACTTTTGACAATCAAGTTATATCACCAAAACTGAAATAATGCGATAACATTTTACAATAATGAAATGGAATAACGTTTTTGTTGTACGGGTATTATAGCAGAAAATCTATTGCAATTGGACCGCTGCGCTGCGTCTTGCACTACCTACGATTGCATTTGTGCTTTCTAATATCAGAGGATTTACCCACCTTCACTTTCCCGTGATACCTACTCGTGGAATGTATGATTGTCGACCAAAACTAGATAAGCCTTAATATAAACATATAAATATAGGTATTTATATGTCAATATTAAGGCATATCTAGTTTATGATAGGTCATATTGTTACCTACCTTCACCAGTCTGCAGTGCTCAGAATCGATTTCTAGGCCTATGCTAAACAAACATTATTCAGTTCAAGGACAGTCTTCCAAGTAGTAGTTTTGCACGCCAGACTTGGGTTTCGTGGAATGTCAAGGGTAATAAAAAACTCTATGGCACCAGTATATTTGGTTATCTCTTGTAGATAAGACAATAAACAGCTATAATGTGGCATTGTACTCGCCATAAGTTTTCTTGTTCTTTTTGTGGTTGCTTAAAGGCAGCTTACGGTTTTTTCTTAGTTTATGACGTCACTAGATCATGTGATGATTTTGGAAATATCTCAAGGAGTACTTACTAAACCGTCCACACTTTGATGTGCCAAAAATAGCCATTTGATAAATCAGAACGAAGATAATAATACTCAATAAGATACATACAAGAATATCCTATTTGAGCTTTGATGACACAAACATACGAAAGCTGAAACTAGTTCTATTCTAAAGATACTAAGATTTTAGTAGACATTTAAGTATGTATCCAATGATTGACTCTTATTTATAGAGTTGCTAGAAATTTAAAAATTAATTCAAGTTTATGCAACACAGAATAAAGGAGTTAGAGGAGGTACAAAGTCTATTGTATTGTTTAATGCATACATGCATTTTACAGAATGACTCTAATAATAATAATTTTGCTGATAGTACTAATGTTGTACAAGTTATCACTTTTTGAAATCCGGCTGAGTCAGACTTTCATTCACGGAGAATTTACAAAGTTAAATATATTTTAAAATCGATTTATCAGTTGTCTACAGATATTCAAAATTGAGAAATTTTGAAAAAATGTGGTGGAGGTTGTTTGTATAGATGTAATACAAAATGTATTACAAGCTTTATATTTTGAAAGGAATTTAATTATCAATTAGAAAAAGGTTTAAAGTAGAAAATACATAACATTACAAGGACGCGATCACATGATTACTTCACTCCTTTTCAATATCAAGTTAGCTCATATTATCAGTAATTTTTTCACCTTAAGATTTTTATAATTTAATGAGATTTAAACAGCTCAATGATGATGATGACAAGACTTTGCTTTTACTTCATTATTAAAAATTATATACCGTGTCATATTTGTGATTTTTTTTACTACTGTTCAGTAATATTTATGTAATGTTTTATACAACAAATTAGATTTGAGAATAATCAGCTGTTTGAAAATTTCTCATCATATTAAAGTTCCAAAGGTATTTGTTAAGTAAGCAATACCATTTCCTTTCATAACTTATGTTTATTTACAAGCCTCCTAATACCATTATAGGTGTTGAGTTCACATTCATTACATTATAGAAGCTAAGCTGATGCAATGCTGTGAGAAAAGTATTGTACTGACAGGTCTATTATTGTATATTCTTATTCAAATAATAATATTGTAACTATAATAAGAATATAAAAATTTACATAACGCCAGGAGGGTAAAAAACAAAAACTGAAATATTGAAAATTAAGTTTATTAAATAATAACCTTGTTAACTTACTGAGATTCCCATACACGTTCAGCCCTAATAATCTATATGTACAGAGCGGGCCGCTTATCCTATATGTACACCGCGTGCGGGACAGGCTTTGATCACAGGATAAGGTAGGTTTTAGACTGGAGCACCGACTTCTTCTTGATATGATCTGGTTAGGTGTACGGCGGCAGCTGTGAGCGTGCGTAGCGAGCGTCGAAGTCCGCGGAGGTGACGCCTGCACGCTGCGGCTGCACGAACTGCTGATTCCCGCTCATCTTCTCCTTCTATGCCAGAATCACCAGCAGCACTTGAAGCATCACTCTCAGTGTCACTCAAGTCAGACACCCGTCTACCTCGCTCAACATGCTCCTCAGAATCTCCAGCCCACAACAGCTCAGTCTTCAGATCATTCAGCATTGAAAATAGGCTGAACGGGTCATCGTCTCCCTCTTGGGGTAGATTCATCAGACGGCTAGGAACAAGCACTGTCTCGTCCATGGTGTTCACCATTTTCACAAACTTCTCCATGTCATTAAGGATGCTCTGCTTTGAAAATTCTGTGTTGTCATTTCTGGCAATCTTACGCAGGCTGTTCCTGTAACAAGGCAAAATAAAAACATAAGACACACTTTTAAATCCTTTTTTCCTACAATACGGATATACTACAGTAGTTAATATAGTGAAAAGCTCATAATATTGATTTATTGCAATACTAAATACCTTAACATAACTTGATGGAATGTTTAATTTTTGTTTATTATCCAACTACAAACTAATAACACTGATCATAATTAATTTCATAACAAGCAATTTTTAGTACAGGTCAATTGAAATTGTAGTCAGAATTATTATTGTATTCATATTATGACCTAAAATTCATCACCATACTTAGTTTCACATCTTTTATGATCTCTTTGAGGCAATTTGATACCATGATTACTTAATAAACCCATTTGTTACAAAGTTCTTTTAAAATTATTTAAGTTATTATTATTTAAGTTTATATTATTTAAGGTATTATTTAAGTTAAAGCAGTTAAATAAAATAATATTTGACAGCCATTTGTTAAACGGAATGGTAGTGAGACTCAAAACCTTAATTTTATGCATGCAGTGCAGTCTAAAATTAAACTAAGCCCCGATCATAATATTTAGTTTTACTGTCTCTTTAATATTGGACCATTGAAATGATATGATCATTCAATTCCTTGGTTTTGCGTATACTTCATTTTCACAATGAAATATTTTGTATATTTTGCAATTAAAAATAGTTAAATAGATGACACAAGAAAAAATAAACTGGTGATGGGCCACATTCATAATATTATATTTAACTATAATCTATAAACTATCAGATTGAATATTAAAGAATTTAATGACCTATATACAGGTCAGATCTAAACACTTTTTTATGAGTAAATGGACTATTAATGATGTTCAGAAATTAAGTAACCATAAACAGCAATTTTGGTACTACTACAGAATTTTTTCTCAGTAATTTTTTCTAAAAGATATAATACCCACTTCTACATTATAAAAACTATTTTTTAAATAAAAAGCTTCAATAATTGATATCAGGTGAGCAAAAATGGTGAAAGAATAACTGATTCTCTAAGATGATTTGTGTTATATAGATGTTAAAATATCACAATTTTTTTCTCAGTAATTTTTAATCTAAAAATATTATAATACCCACTTCTACATTATAAAAACTAATTTTAAATAAAAAGCTTCAATAATTGATATTAGATGAGCAAAAATGGTGAAAGAATAAATGATTATATAAGATGATTTACGTTATAAATATGTTAAAATATTGCACGACGATATTTATTTCACTAAAGGCACTCATGGGTTTAAATAACCCAAGCATAGCCTTACATTCCACGGGTTTTTTTCCTGACTCACAGGAGCCGCGCAAGCCCAATGGAATGGATGCGCCCGCATAACCTTATGGGATGATTCAACACTCCCTAAGCGTCCCCTTTTTTAACGAAATTCACGAAAAATTTCGTCACACGTGTAGTTTCGATGAATGATATAGCAAGAAAGAGGTTATTACACATTTAGAAGTGATCTGACATAATGTGAAAGGAATTCAGACATTTGAACACTGCACAGTTTGAATGTTTTTTTTCAGAATTGATGCACTAATTTTCCTGATCATATCACGCCACGTTTTTGTTCCAATTCCAAGGGCCTGAAAAAGGGTCAGGCATTGAGTGATATTTGTTAGAAATCTATATCCGTACCTGCTGTTCTCCAATTTCGAAGATATGTCGGAGTTGAAAGACATTTTCTCGTGTTATTTAATTATGTAAATATCACTGAATACACAACGCCCTAATTTTACTATCACTTTTATTTTATCCGAAAGGTATCTGCAATGGCTTACGAAACAACGCGAACTGGCGACGCGAACATCAACGACCGTACGCAAAGAAACGATTTGACGTTTGGCAGGAGGTGGGGATCGCCTCTGTATTTATATGACGTGATCGTGTGATGCGGGGAAACAAACTTAGCTAATTGTACAATGTTTTGGAGTTATCCATTATTAATAACCTTTCATTGATTGACGACAACACAAGTTACTATTAGCGCATATTATACGATTTATATATCACAATGTGGAACATTTCATTTATAAAACCGGTTTAATCTGATCTTCTGAACGGTTACTGGGAGCGTCCCACCTAAGTCACACCATATAGCAGATCTGTGATTGGTTGTTTCATACAGCTGCCTTCTGTTTATTGGCTGTACAAATAATATTCTGGCGCGCTTTATTTAAAAATGTAGATGCGCCGATATTTTTTACTTTCTGAAATAAAAATAAAGAATCCTCAGATAACTAGTGATGTAAAAATGCAGTTTTTTTTTAATAGTTTAAAATATATTAAAAATAGTGTAGTGCTAACAAACAGGTACTATGATTAATAATGTGAAGGGAAATTATATCATACCTACAATCCAATCCATAATCATATTCAGTTAAAAAGTAACAGTATCTTCTTAGTTGAAGTGGTCATATTTAGTTATTTATTAGTTAATAGCCTAGTTTATACATAAAACATACTAATTAAATACGAGTACTAAATAATCCCAATTTCATATTGTAAACAAAGTCAAAGGTTTAGAATAATACTTGCAAATTATTATGTTGATCAGTCATTATATTCAAATTTAAATGCCACTTTCTTTAATGAAGTGTATCCTGATTAACCGTATAAATGAATTATTTAATTAAGTCGGTGGTTACAATAGTATGTATTCTAGTACATACATACATACAAAGGAAATTTACAATTATTTCAACTCAAGTTTTTTCTTGTTCTTCGTATTCAGGACAGCCAATTTTAGTTACATTAAGCATTCACTGGAAAAGCGCTCATTCAAATAGAGGCTCTGACAAAAGTTGAATTATTTTCTAGTTAGGTAAAATTTTAATTTGTCATCATCACATCAAAATACCACTTACTCAAAAATTTCTCAAACAATATGAAGTCTATCTGTTGGATTTAAAATAGAAAATCAAATGGAGTGATTTATCACTTTTATATACGTTGATGTACCGTAGACTGCATCAATCTAAATAACTCATACGTTTGTAAAGAAATTTCGAGAATCTAACTCATTGGATTAGTAAAGCGCTTTATTCATAAAACACCTAATTGGTGTGGATATTTTCAGAAAAGTTGGGTTTTCTGAAAAGCAAAGTACTTTCGCTAAACTGACGTAATTATTTGGTTATTGGTTTTCTAAACAGGTAAAGCAAAATAAATAGGTAGAAATAAAGAAAAATGTGTTTTTGCTACAAAAGTATCCATAACTGTTCTGTGAAACAAAAAAGTCATACATATGTATATTTGAATAAAACACTGAAGCACGAAAGTGTAAGAATATATTTATATATTATATGTGTGTTTTTTTCAGTATTGAAAAATTTTAATTAATAGAATTTTGTTTGTAGAAAAACCTAGAAACTTCAATCAATGTTAGCTATTAATAATAGCATCGACTAAGTGTTTCAACAAAACGCATCTATTTACTAATGAAGAAATGAGCTATTTTTATTACCTGTTAACTAATATTCTTAAATAGTATGTTATAATTATCTGGTAAGTACCTTTTTAAATTGTTGGTGAAGTACACACAAAACCATATTGTTTTCAGATAACAATGTGTAAAATAAATACTACGAAATTGTAATTATTTTAAAATAACGTGGTCTTCTACTTCCTTATTAGAAAATTTTACATTATGTAAGTAATTAAGTATTAGCATAATTGTTAATGGACTATACCTGGCTAGGTTAAATAGTTATTTAATACGCAGTTAATAAGTCAATTTACTTTTTCTAGAATTATTTCAATTCTCGAATTAATTCGAGGAGCTCGATGGAACGCTGGTTAGTTAGTTCGGCCTATCTATGCATCATAGCTCTTATTAAGGTTATTTACTTAATAAATGCTGTTTTGTGAAATTTTGCTCTTGAAATTATATTATTTTTGTCCACATTACCAATTTTCAAGTTAATTTAGTGATTAGCAACGGATTATTTACTCTAGATTGAACATAGAGATATTATTCGCTGGGGGTGAAGTCCAGGTTATCACTTGAAGTGATAAAAGTACAAGTACTTGTGATAAGACACACACACGCACATCACTAATGCACAGGGATGCCATCTATACTGTTAAAAACAGTAACTGTTCTTCACTCCATCATACTTTTTACTATCGACCGAATACTAAGTAAGAAAATACTATTTCAGCTTCCTTTGTATCCAAAGCAGCAAACAATTAAAAATATTCGCTTAGTACAGGCAAGCTTCGATTTAGATTGAGACTTGCAATGTCAAAAATGTCTTAAAAACTATTGCAAAGTCCTACCATTAAGATTTTGTGAATTTATCAACCATTTACTTAGTATCCAAACTGCAGAAAAATTAAGTCAAATTGTCTTATAAACTAAAAAAATATAGTTTTTGTTCCTGTCACCTCAATATTTACAAAAAAGTGTTTTGTGATGAAATTTTTACCTTATTTTTAACTGAGCTGAGAGTGCACATGAAGCTTTTGGAAATGATAACAGGTTGATATTAATATGTATTTAAAAGATATAAAAATATTACTGTCATTTTTTGCAAAATGCTGTTCATTTTCTGTCTCCGACCGTAACATACTGTTTTATTGCAAAAAAAGTTGGCAAACCGGCTTAAGCATGACAACCTTTTTTTTATAGATTTATGTCTTTTGCTTTGATAGTCATACTTATATGCCAATAGTTTTTGTTGCAATTTTATTTAAAAATTGCGTCAGTAATTACTTAGGTAGGTACTGTGATAAATTTATGTGTTACCAGTAATTAATAAATGGTTTTTTTTGCTTTGATATGCTTTTATACCGCTAATCTACATACATAAATTCTTAAATACCTGCTTATTATAATCAAATTTTATATTTTTATAATTTATATTATCATGGTACCTACTTAACTTAGACTAATTAATAAATATTTGGAAATCGAGGAAGGTAGACATTGATTCAACTATGGATGTAATTGTAAAGATAAACATTAGATATATAGTTGATGAACTTATACTAGTACGGATAAGTGTAAGTATATCTTTGTCACACGTACCTATATTAGTTATAATGGATACACGTACAATAGATACCTACACCAAAACAATACATGCGCACATGTGCATATCGTACATACATAACAAAGCATATGCCCATAAAATTGTATATTAAGTAAGCTCTAAGTAATAATCTTACGATATCTAAGTAAAGTTATTTGTTAATGTAAGTTATATGTTTTATTTCAGATGTTTAAATGTCTCTAATTAATTTTCCGATTAGCAACGGATTATTTCCGTCATATCAAATAAGCGATTACCTTATTAGCTGGGGGTGAGGTCTAGGTTATCACTAGGAGTGATATCAGTAATTACTTGTGTATGACTCACTTACGCACATCACTAATGCATGACACAATTAATAAATTGTCGATTAAAATGACACTTTTCGCAAACAGTTTCCATTTTCAAAAATATTATGTCTTTCTATCGATAGTTGACGTCATTAGTGTAATTAACTTGTAATTGTTAAATTTAGTTAAAGTGGAATAGCAAACAATTTGCAATAAATTACTCATTCCTATATAAAAGGTCAACATAATTTACAAACATCGCAAGCATGTGGTCAACGAATGTGATTCGTGTGATAAACGAGTGTTGTTTTATTTCATCAGTTAAGATGGCACTGAAAATTAAAACATATAAAAATCTATAATAATTTCATTAAATTCATGCATTCACAATTTCACATGATTGCATTAAACCCATAGAAGAGTTTGTTTCTTAATTATGTATCCACAGCATAAATAAATTTTAAAATAATATAAAAAAAATTGTTTACAGTATCTAATTATGAACGGAAATTAGTTTCTTGAAAATACCTGCCGTATCTTTCTTGTTTATATTTTAGTTAATCTATCTTTTTTAAATATTCTGGTGCAGTACATTTAAAGCTATTTTATGGCAAACTTTATAGGACAAAATAAGAAATAGATAATGTTGCCCGGAAACTATTCGCAAAGTAGGTTATACTATTAGCTTATTATAATTAAGTATACCGTTTGTACATCCTAACTTGTCCTATTTGGTAAACAATCTTAGCACTCCTTTTTATTGAAAATGCAGCAGCAAATCAACTGATAACGAGATTAAAACGAGGTTTCAGTCTATAATAACGATTTATTGTAACCGATTATTGACTTTGTTATTATTTTATTTTTAAATGGGTGATTTTGTTAAAAAGTTGTGCCAAGATTGTTTAACAAATAGGACAAGTTAGAATGAACAGACTTTACATTTCACACTTAATAATGTTTTCCGGAGCTGTCTTAATATCGACTTTTTTAGGTGTGTCGAATGTACGCCAGTGTCACTTTAATAATAATGGCGGTTTCACATTGATCCAATCCAAATCCAGTAGTGGAAGTCAGTAAAGGCGTTATCAGTTACCACGATTACAATTTACAATGAAAAAGCGAAGAATTTGATTATTTCGGAAATTTTACATATTATAGATATGTGTTTTATAGTCTTAGTATAATAGGTACATAAATCAATGGTTGATTATTTTTCGATAGTACTGCCTACAGTTTGCTAATTTTTTAGATTATTATCTGTCATATGTTTCAATTCCATAATAAATGCAATATACGTAGGGAGATAACTATTTAGATGGTAAGTTTCAACTTTAGCAACGTTACGTTAACACATTTAGTTTAATTTGATATTTTTCTTCTAAAATACAAATTCTAGAGTGCGTTTTAGTAATTTACTCAATTTAGTTTATTTAACTTTATTTTTACGGAGATAGTGGGTTTATTTTAGAATTGCACAATATGTTTAACTTCACCGAAACCAGTCAGTGTTCTTATAATGTATAACGAACACGAAGGATTGGTAGATATAGGCAGTGTCGAAAATTATCAAGTCAAGTAGAAAATAAATGTTTACGTTTGTTTAATATAACGATCCGGTTATGCTGAATTTTGAAGTATTTACTTTAGGCCTGAAGTACTCGATCAATGTAAATGTGCCTTAAAAAGATTAGCTGATAGATAAGTCGCCACACGGCCACAGATTAAATAGTAGTTACACCTGAACTGGTCACCCACTTGAATATTTTTAATATCGATACAGACAATTCACAACGAAAGGTATCTAGAATTTTATTTGATAGATAGTGCAAAAGCTTACATTGCTTCGAAGCTACATAACATGTGGCGCAGTAATTGTAACATACACAATAGGCTTGTTTCCACTAAGAATGAATCGGATGGCTTAGAGTTTCTATAGATTAATCATGATTTGTAGGAAACAAAAAAACAACTTTTTTATTAAAATAATATAAGATTACTAATATTTTTGGAAATTAAAATCGGCAAAATTACTTATTTAATCACGTGACATTAAATACCAATCAGAGAAGCGTGACGTCACGCCTCGCAAAACACCGGTCGTAGCTGCACATCATCTATCTAATCTGTGCTGTTTTATCTAAATGTTTCGCGAGGAGTGACGTCATTCAAGACGCCATGACGGTCTTGGCCTTTTTCGAAGTCAATTATAAGTTCATTTCTAAAAAAGCAAAATACTTATGAAAAAGGCCAATTTTTCTAAAAATAATATATATTTGGGGTAAAATAGGTACTAAACTATAGTTTTAAATGAATTTCCAAATTTTGTCAACTAGCCTATTCAGCCTAGCTCAGTCATCATTGTAAGGTTTGTGTCACGGATACTGGGTTAATGGAAAGACATTCATAAGTACATATATGATATTTAATATTTAAAGAAATTTAAATAAAGTAAAAATAAACAAGTAGCTGAAGAGTCAAATGGGCATCACTGGAGGAGGCCTTCACCCATTCTGGGGTTCCGGTAGATTGAATAAAAAAATTAAGTAACTACAAATAATACGATATTTACATAATATTGACGTGACAACGTCTTATAAATTGGTTTGCCGGGTGACACTTCAAGAAACTGCGTTACGCTCCGCTCACGTTATGCGCTTCCAATGAGAGCGAGTGAGAGGCACGCGTCCCTTCCACTCGGGCATGGTTAGCCCGCCTAAGAGCGAGAGAGACAGACATAAAAAGTGGAAGGGACGCGTGCCTATAAATAAATGTTTTAAATATAATTCTTTGTATAAATAAATGTTTTAAATTGTTACTATTATTTCATCCTTCTTCCTACTATACGAATGAATATTCACATTAAAATTATTTTACCACTCAAAGTCGTTGTCACGTAAAACTTTCGCCCGTATACCGACTTTACAGGCAACCAACCAGTTTTTTTTTTAATACATACGATACAAATAAAATAAGATTAAGTAAGAGACAAATAAATGACATAGAATTAACTAAACAAAACTAACACGTACATAAATTTTAAGAAATGTAAATGTACTGGAAATTAAAGGCGAAGTCATTAAATAGTGTCGGTAAGTTACAATTATTATTGGCACATGCAGAGAACCAATAGACCATAAAATAGACATAGATAATAGAGTCACCCTATGCCATTATTTATGCAATTTGATATTTCTTCATATAGAGGCCTTTGTGTAAGTTTTAAACAAAGAGTATGTAATCACTAAAATATGCATATCGTGTTTGGATTAACATTTTAAATTCAGAACTGTCATTTTATTAAGTTCTATCATTTAATATCTTAAACGCGAAAATAGCCTAATCTTTGCACATTTAAAAACTTACACTTAGGTCTCTGGTAGCTTACAATTTGCGAATATCAAATCGAGGTTTTACACTTTGACGTGGATTAATTATAAAAGGGCGATTAAAATAGCTATCAACATACTAGACTTTATAAATAGACTATTGTGTAGCCAATATAAACATACAACAAATAGGTTATATTAACAATGTGTTTATGTAACTGCCAGTCTTTATACATAAAGTTCATGAAGATATATAAATAACCATTAATTTATCTGAAAGTTCCCTATGATTTAGACGACAGACAGATTACATTAGAGTTACTTCTTAATTAGTACCTAAAGCCTTGAAATTTTAAATATAATAATAACATTTCTTACATTCACACCAATTAGCCTAGCCCAAAGTAAGCACTATAAGGCTTGTGTAAGGATACTAGGGTAACGGATAGACATACATATATGATACATAGATATGTAATATTTATAGAAATATATATAAATATCCATGACTCAGGTACAAATGCTCATATTCATCACACAAACATTTGCCCCTTCCGGGTTTCGAATCCAGGACCGTCGGTGCTAAAGGTAGGATCGCTACCGTTGCACCAAATGGTCGTCAAATATTATATGCTATATGCAATGAGATCTCTATATAATAACTAGCGACCCTCCCCAGCTTCGCACGAGTGCAATGCTCTACTATATTATGCATGTATAATACATTTAAACCTTCCTCTAGAATCACTCTATCTATTAAAAAAAACCGCATCAAAATCCGTTGCGTAGTCTTAAAGATCTAAGCATACAGAGGGACAGACAACAGGAAGGGACTTATTTTATACTATGTAGTGATATTCCTGTATCTATAATAATAGCAACTCACATCAATTATTTAGTCTTAAACTAAGCAAAGCTTATGCCCATGCCAAGATTCGAACCTAGAACCGTGGGCGGGGCCTATAGGCAGGATCGCTACCGTACTGCTGCTGGACGCTCGCTGGGACTTCAGCGAGCACTTCAAGCAGATAGCCCTCAGGTTGGCAAAGGCCTCCCTGGCCTAGGGTAAGCTCCTGCCAAACGTCGGCGGCCCAGGGTCCACATGCCGTCGACTTTTTGCAGAAGTGATCCGGAGTATCTCTATGGGGCACCGGTATGGGCAGAAGCCGCTGGGACTAAGGGGATGGCAGATCTTTGACGGTCCCAAAGGGCGATCGCGACCTGTCTTGTACGAGGGTACATGACGGTGTCTTGATCGGCGGCTTGCGCTGGGAAGTTGTTCCGGGGGGACCTCCGCGGGCGCGGGAGTCTCGTTCCCGGTGGGCTGGCGTTGGTCGGGGTGTGTGGTAGTTCTTCTCCCCACCGAAAGGGGGTCAGCGGTTGTCGGGTCGAGAAACCGACATCCGCATTGCACTTGGCCCTCAGGTGTGTGAGGTGTTCAGGGCATCAAGGCTGCTCCGTCCCCCATGGAACATAGGAGACGTCCGACCCAGGGGAGGACCCACACTTTGTTTTGGTTCGGGTCGCGACATAGTCTGATAAGGGGACATGCGACCCCTACCAATGTGTTGTGGGACACCGCAGGTTTTAGTGGGTAGACCTCCAAGTCTTTACCGGGCACTAGGCCGGGTAAGGGTATGGGATAGTTCCACATATCGTCTCATGCTCTCCGGGCACGAGCGAATGCCTAATGCAATAACTGCGAAAACAAAAAAAAGGTTCGTTACCGTCGCATCAACTGGTCGCTCCGTCAATATTTAAATACCTTAAATCTGTGAAAAGCTAATATTTTTAACGAGCTTTATATTTGTTTTTCTTAAAACTATTTACGATTTTTCGTGTTATAACATCAGAATAAGTGTTATGTCCCGTAAATGCTTTACTATGTTGCGGGTAGGTAGTTTTTAATACTTGAAACAGATTATTTTTGTTTCATATCATATTTTAGTAAGTAGTTAGTGTTGACATCACTACTATCCCTATTTTTCGCAGAACAGGGAACTGCCTTAGGGCTTATGCACACTGCGTTTTCTATTAATCCACAGAGCAATTTTTCTTTGCATGTCTAACGCGTTTGTACCGAGTCAAGTGCGAGACTGAATTTATGCAAGTATTAAAAGGTAGACCTTTGAACACCTATATACATAAATTCATGTTTAAGCCGTGTTTGACTCGCGTTAGTATCGCGTTTGTATGGATACAAGACCGCATTGATAGCGCGTTTAAATATAAAAATAGCCTGTTATAAATATCACTTTACATTCATTTTTAGCTTTATCAATCTGAAAGATAATACCGGCATATCAATAATTTTACCAGATTTGTAATATTTTATTTAATATTTTGTTGTTTATAACAGATCTATACCTTTTTGAAATTGTCTTTTTTTATAATAGTTTTCTTGAAAAGTTGTATTTTAATACTAATATTTATTGAGTTCTTTACAAGGAATGTCACGAATTTAAGTGTGTGTTATTGACTGAGTATATCGTAAATAAGTAAAGCATTAGTCAATTGGTTAAAAAAATTTTCTCCCCAAAGTTACTATTACAAAAAAGTTAATTACGTTACCAAAAAATATATTTTTTATATTTTTATTAGTAGCAATATTTTTATAATAGGAGAAACAAAGCTTTTATTCAATAATAAAAAAAAATTAAACAACTTATTGAAAAAAGTCAAAATTTTTGGCTAGATAGTGTGAAGGAAAAAAATGTCTATTTTTATAAGGAGGTAGGTATGACACATATAGAACTTATTCTAATGAAACTATGGTTATAAAAAAAAAACAATGTTTAGTTGACAGCACGTAGGTTAATCTATGACGTATTAGGAAAATAACTATGCTTGCACTTTGACGTTTAGAGTTACTTTAAGGAAAACAGTAATAAAGTTGACATTTTATTTTCATGTGTAAATGTTGGTTTTGGTGTGCTGTCGATCATACTATGCACAGTCGACTGCACGTTAGCCAACGCAAGATGAAATTTAACTGTTAATTAATAATAATTTCATTAATAAATAAATCTACTTTGCTATCACTTCCTATGATATCATCATCATCATCATCGGCTTATTAAAACACAAAAAACAGTAGCGATAGTGGGTTATAAATAATCCACCACGCAGGCCTAGAGAAGTTGTGTGAGTTATAATGGCTGCAAATGCAATCGAGACTAACGGTATGGCTTCCACGGAAGAATTTGGTTTGGTCAACTTTTGGCACTCATTCTATAATCACTTGCGCATGTTGCTTAACTTCCGCCACTCCGCTCTCATCGGTCGAAAACACTCACCGCCATGAAACCAATATGGTACCAATATTTTGTCACTGAAACGCTTTCTAAAATCTGTATCGCCCATTCGACAAAAAATATATTTATGCCCTCGTGGGTAAAATGATGTATTACGGTATACCTACTTTTAAAAACTACTTTTAATGCAATAATATGTTAAAAATAGTACCTATGGCCTCCACGAAGTGTATTTATTTTGAGATAGTAGGTGTAGTACTGAACTAAATATAGGAAATGTATGTTATCTTATCAGTCAGTGAAAATGTGACTTCCTGAATGTATGTGATTTTAGAAACAGTTACTAATTCCTTGTACTTTCGCAAAATTGGTTAATAAGAACATCTCAATAGCGCTCAATCTGTATACAGCATGCATATAGAGTAAATCTATGGTTTAGTCAGTCAAAGGCGTCGAATAAGATGAACAGTAGAATTAAGTAACGTCTAGCGCCATCTATACACTGACATTTCAAAATATAGCGCCATCTATACACTGACTTTTCAAAATATAGCGCTATCTAAGCACTCTTTGAAGAACTATGTTCATTATTTTAAAGCATGCTTTGAAGTTTCAACCGTATTTATCTTGTTTGAACGTTCATAGATGGCGTTGTAATTTTTCTAACTGCCTTCGAGATGTCGCTACTCGCTTTTTAGTTGCGAAAAATATTTTCCATATCGAAAAACATATTGAAGCCTTCCCCCAAACTAGGGGTTTTGCAATAAAAGACCATAAGACTAGGTATACCTACGCTGGTGGTCTACGGGAAGTGTATGATGGCTATTTGCAGTAACATTAGTTGCGTTTTAATACACTCTTAGGCTGCTTGCCCACGTCCGATAATCGGCGACCGATTTGTTGTAGAGAAAAACGACGTAAAAAGAATGTACTTATAGCAATGGAGCAACGCACACGTCCTACAAAAAGTAGGTCAAAAATAAAATCGGTGCATCCCGACCGATCCGATTATCGGCAACAAATGGAACATTCGGAAATGTATGTATCAACGTACACTACTCACCGACAGTCGGCCGTATGCACTTGCTTGTACGTTGTGTCAGTATGGAAATCGATATTGAAATTTTAATAGAAGAATTAGAAATGCGGCCTGCTATATACAACACAGGATTTGCCGAGTATCACGATAGGAACAAATAAAACGTTATGGGAAGAAATATGCCGCTCATTAAATTCTAGTTGGGCAACGTATAGCAAAATAGAAAAAAATAGATTCAATCATATTTATTCAATTCTCAGTATAGTATCACAGTTATGTAAAAATTAGGTAGTAGATATATATGGGTACTTTTTAAACTATTTATAGTGATCGAAATTGAAAAGAATATTTACACAACAGAAGTTTTTAATGGCGGTCTTTTCCGAGCGGAGTAGGTATAAAAATCTCGCGTGGCTGGCGCGATCCTCAAAATACTGGACGTAACTAACGAAAGACGACAAGCGGGATAGTAGGTACCAACCCGTGTCGTGCACCTAGATAACTCCCTCGATAACCACCGACAAAATGACGGAGGTGTGAGTTGAGTCGGTCACAAAATCGGTGATAAGAATCGTAGAAAAATCTGCCCGACTATCGGTCCTACAAAAAGTCTGACGTGGGCGAGCAGCCTTAATTGTAAAGGGTTGTGTGTTACTACTCTACCAGACACCCCACGGCTCATAATTATCTACATTAATATTATAAAAAGGAAAGATTTGTATTTTTGTGTGTTTGCAATGTGTAAACTCAAAAACTACTAAGTCGATTTCAAAAATTCTTTTACCATTGGAAAGCTACATTCACGCCGAGTAACATAGGCTATATTAATGCTAGAAAAAATTAAAAAAAAATTGTCCACCCGTGCGAAACCGGGACGGGCCGCTAGTTATATATAAATATAATTTTAAAATTCGATACATTATATACGTAAAATTGGGTCAAGGACTACGTAGGCATCAAACAGTCTAATCTACGATATGATCTTTATCACAATGCATATAAGGTTGAACGTTTCTACTTTGATTTAAAAATATGCAGAAGTACAACGTTATGCGCCTAAAAATGAATAGACGGAACTACTCGGAAAAGTAAAGACTCAATTGTCATATGAACACATTATCTACGCGATAAGTAGCAAAGACCTAAGTGCGAGTTCGTGCATTCGATACTCGTTATCGAGCGCGTTACATGATTTTCACAAAGATTCGTAGTTCCTGATGATTACAGCTAGAGGCGCTCATACAAAAATCCATAGTAATATTTTACTTAGACGATATCGAGTATCGACGCGTAAACTCGCACTAATTCTTCTGTTTGTAATAAATTCATCAACTCGTATTGGTCTGTAATTGTTTTCTTGTAGTATATATGTAGTTTTTATAGTAAATAAATACTACATTTGTTAAAAGGGTTAAATAAAACTATTATTATTTCCAATTACCAATTTAACATCGTCAAATTATGATTTATTCTACAGTGATAGAAAGGGTAATCTAAAGACCCAAGTATTAAATAGGGGAGAGGGGGGTAATTGAGAACGGCGGGTAATTGAGAACACCTTGATAAGTAATACTTCCCCCCGCACTACACCGTCCCGCATTTGTTCAACGGACGCGTCCAGCGCCCCTCAGTGCGTAAGCAATAGTGAGAGTGAAGGGTCCCACGCGCGCCGTCACGGTGAGTCGAACATTTTTTTTTGCATTTCTGTTATAATTTTTGTCGCTTGTTATAATAGATGTAATTATTATATTTCTGAGTTCTAAGGCACCACATTCTGTTACTATCATGCACGTACTATCTTTGTTCAAATCTTACGTAATTTAAAGTTTATCAAATGTATTATTGTGGATGGTGGCCATTTTGATTTATGTTGACTACTTGGGGTAATTGAGAACGGCGTCAGGCGGGTGATTGGGGACGTCCCGATTTACCCCTCGCGTTCTTAATTAGCCCAGATTTTATCCAGCACACCAATAAAAATTCAACTCGAAGAAAAACAGAAAAGGCAATGTGAGAGAAAAGCCTGAAAAGACAAAGTTTCGAGTAAGAACAAAAAAAAAACATTAAAACTATCCAAAAAAATCCACGAGTCAAGAGTAAAGTTGTAAGAAATTTGAAGAAGTCTTTAGAAGAAAATGAAAACGAAGAGGAGTTTTATTGCATAATGTGCAATGAAAAGTATGAATCCCCACCGACAGAGGATTGGATATTGTGCGCCATTTGTAAACTTTGGGCACATGAAAAATGTACTGTCCGCGAAACTAGTAAAGGTTTCGTGTGTGATATGTATCAACCAAAAAACTGTAGTTTATTCTGATGAAAATTAAAATTTCATTATGTCGTTCCTTATTACTCCACACCATTCCCATTTCCCCCGCGGGATGATCTCAATTACCCCATAGGGTAATGGGTAAAAAGGAACGATAGTGTTTTTAATTTTCGTTTATATTTCTAGTAAAACGTTGGTTTTTTTAGATTTTGTTATCACTTAAAACTAGATAGATAAGCAAAGTTTATATTTCAATAAAAGTTGATGAGCCTGTAACTTTGTTCTTTTATTAATAAACGTTAGAAGTTAAATGTTCCCAATTACCCCACTTTCCCCTACTACTAGTAACTACTGGTAGAAGGATTGATTGATAAAAAATGAAAATGAAAATAACTTTATTCAAATGCACTTAAAAATAAGTAGTTTTGAATCGTCCAACATTTTTACCTACCACCCATTCAGGACGTCTTTTAACTGACAAGAAGAATGGGCGCAAGAAACTCGTCAGCTTTAACAGAAGTAACGACATTTACAATATAATACGTCGTCACCATACACAATCCACAAAAAAAAAACAAAATTATTTTGTTATGACAATACTAATAGTGTTATGATATCATTATTTCGTTGATTACAACAAAGTCAACAAGTATCTGATAGTAACATAAATAAAATTTCTAAGCATTAAAAACCCCCGAGCACAGTACGCATTATTTTATACTACACCTACAAGGGAATTAATAGAATTTCTTCAAGAGTATATGAAGATGTATTTTTCTTACTTTCTCATTGTATGAAATCATGATTATTACTTTGACGTATTAATTTTTAGACTTTTCAGAAAGTAACTTCTTAGTGGCTGACAGGTCGACATCTTATAGTTCTGGCGGTGTCATTTTAATAATAATAATCTTTTATTCATGTAATTTCATTAACTCATTTTGTTAGTAACAATATTGCTTAAAACTATGTAAGTATTCATTTTTAATATTATTTATATTTATGTTTGTGCCATGCCACTCGATATAGCACAACAACGATTAACACAGGCGCAATCGAGTCTGTTTAGTATCATGTTCAGGATGCTGTTAGGGTTGCCCCGCTTTAGGGAAGCACATCTTTTTCGCATAGTTGCCTAGAAGCAATCAACACCAGCTTCAGCGAACATTCCAGATGCACTACAGAAGCGGGGCAACCCTAAAAGCAAAGCTAAACGCATTATTATATTGAACTTTAAGGGCGCTGTAAGCTCTTTGAGTATAGTCAGACCACAGGCTACAGGTGTAGAAAGATGTACATTTTCACACATTATAAAATCGTCACCATTAAATAACATCTTGGACATATATTAGTCCTTTGTACTGCAGTAACATAGATGATATGACATAAAAAATTCAATCTACATCGGTATTTTAATACAGGACTTGGTAGTAAATAATACTTAAGTTTTTTTATGTTGCTTTTTCGTGACCACGTGGTTTTCTGGAATAGGGAGAAAAATCTTTTAATAAACAAAATATTGTAATGGAAACGTGAATATTATGTAAATTATGGAACAATTGTATATATAGTAATATATACTAAATGAATCTGAATACAATTAAAACTTAGGTATAGTATTATATTTTTATAATAATTGTGACGAATTAAAATTGCCTTGATTACAAAAATATTTGTTTGTAATTAGTCACTTTTTTATATATTGTTTTAGTTTTGTTTTATATAACTGCGTATCTTTTATCATACCTACTTCAGTTCGTTCAGTACATGTTACTAGAATATTCGTGTTATTTATTTTGCAAGCTGCCAATTTTCACTTAATTATCATGTTTGTATATAGTTTTTAAGTTGAACATATGGTAATGTGAAAAATATCGAAAAAGTATTAATTATGATACAAATATTAATTTCTACATTTTATTTATTGGTAACCATAAGAACATTGTTTTTTTTTTCTACTAAACAAAACCTTAACAAAAAAAAACTTAGCTTTTAATTAACGTAAGCCAAAACCTGATTATAATCATTTAGTTCTATTTCTTACAGTAATTTTATTTTACCAAACATTGTGGTAGTCTTTTTGTAAAATTTTCTTTCCATTGAGATTAAGTCAAAACTCAATATGCATTCTCAGCACGGATTGGAATGAGCTAAACTCGAGATAGAAATTTTTTGGTCCTATCAGATAAAACAACCTTTTTAATTTTGCCTAATCTCCGTAACCACAGGCTTAACGCGCTACTACTGCACGTCGCTTATGATTAGATAACTTAGAAAAATCTAAAATAAATTAAACTAAATTCTTGCAATATTTCAGAGACCAATGAAATGTCCTGAAAAAAGGTCAGTTCATAAGCACCCTTAACCAACTATCTTCTGACGAGAGTTGAAGGAGCTAGAGATGTATGTCCGGATCGTACAAAGTGGAAATCTGTGATCTGATTAAAGTAATTAAAAATGTAAAAAAACTGTTTCATTTTTATTTTAAGAAATAATAAATTATACTGATTAAGCTTTGCTTTATTTCGATTGGACAGGACTAATACGAGTGCGGTGCAGTTTGCAGTCGCGTCGAGTAGCCCTCTACACCGACCGGTTTGTAGGCGCTAATCAAATTAAGCTGGGTTACTCGGTCACACTACTATGGAAACGACTTGACGATTCCAATAAATTGCTATAAGATAAGGTTTTGAAGTTTTCAAAATAAGAATTAGAACGCGACCATTCATCAGTCTGTCTTGGTAGCTTTCAATTGGAAGACTACTTGCTCGGATAACGAGGTGTTTGAGTCCCACCCAACACCCGACACAAGTGGGTTTTTTCTTGAAATAATTTCTTTAGATATAAAAATACACACGGCGGCTGAAAGTGACCAATTACAGACTACGAGGGCGCTGTTTGAAAAGCACCCGAGATCGAGAATCACACTTTCTCTCGAGTGACATATAGTAGTATACTAGTAATAACTATAAATATATATAATTTTTTCTCACTTTTCCCTTGCATGAAATCATGAAAATTAATATATTCATTTTTAGACTTTTTAGAACGCAAGTTCTCATTCTAGTTTTAGTAGTATGTACTTCAGTTACATAAATGATAATAAATAAAAAAATCAACCAACAAATTATTGAGTATTGCTAATTTTTTGTATTTAGTATAAATTCTGTACAAAAGACCAAGTGGCCAATATATTTTATTCATTAGTTGCTCTAACTTATTTGCCGTGTTTGACCCTCGCACAAATTAGAAAAGTAATCGATTTATTGCGAGAAACTTTGGTTAGAATACCAGATAAGGTTTATATATATGGTCAGCAAAAAATAGTGTTGTATACGTCGGGTACAGTTAGTCATAATTCATAAACATGCTACTGTCATCTAACATAAGCTTTATGACTGTAATTTAATTTTACACTCAAGAATGAAATCCGTTTCCACAGTTTCCAACTGTGGGATATTCGGGTGATTTCATTCCGGGATATGAACGAGTGGGTAAACAAATGACCCGCTTTGATACGCCACCGTTGCCCACTTGTAAGTAAGTGGAAAAATTAATATATACTTCGATTTAATTAGTTAAAACGTTTGAATAAACTCTTTGAAATGATTGGATAATTTTAGTTGAGTAACTTACTCGTTTGTCTGTCAGTAATTTACACTGTATAATGTAGGTCTTCTGTTTGAACATGATCATGAAGGCCAGAAAATGTCCACTATTGGACGGAAGTCTCTTCCAAGTAATGAGGATTTTGTTATAACATGCGTAGGTTTGGCAGGCGGGTTGCAGAACGTAGTAGAAGACTTTAATTTGGAAAACGCTGCTACCATTAATAAAATACCTAGATTATAATTGACAATGTTTAATTTTTATAACCTCCAGTGTTTATTTATTAATCCATTTGGAAATATATTAAAATAAGAGACCTGTATTATTTATTATTGTTTTTATATAAATTCCAGAAAATATTAGAAACTATAGTGAGAACATTTTTGACTAGTCTCTGTCAAGTAAAAAAGATTTTAATTGTAATGTCATGAAAAGGAAATAGTAGAAGTAAGTGCTCAAAAAATTATCAAAAAAGAAACCTTGTTTTTGAAACAGTTTTTTGAGTGTCTCAAGTTTTTAAATGAAAATATGTTTGTTTTTTTCTCTCTTGTTGTTAAAATGTAACACATTTTTATTTGAAAACTTGAGAAAGTTATAAAAGATTAAATTTGAAATATTTATACAGGATACTATAATTTTATTTTGAAGTATCATATTTATTTTAAATAGTAGTCCCCCAATTTTATTATCAGATCATACAACCAAAGCACTTGACAAGACGAATCGAAAGAGTCGCAACTATGTGGGATAGTGTCGTTTAAATAGAGAGTACCTATAGCCTTCCAACTCCATCATCAGATCAGCTCCATGACATAATAATATTGCATTGTGATCTGATTTACATGTGCATGTAAAATTTCAGCACAATCGGAAACCGGGAAGTGGGACAAATTTAACTTGCCAAATTTGATTACAGACAGACAGACACCGAGCTAGGTGAAACTAAAGGAAGAAGAGGTACAGATTTCAATGTTTCAATTATACTGAGTACCTTTAGCAGATAAGGGTTATTTTCCCTTATCGAAGCCACAATGTATAAATATGTACCTATTACTAAAAATGGTTGATGGAAAATGCTATTTATTTTTATGTAATAACAAAATAATATTGTAAATAAGCCGAAGTATACCTTAGTGGCTGCAATATGCTTATGTATAGCTGTGTTCTTATATATATTAATTAATGTGAAAAGTCAGTAATGATATTTATACTTGATTTAGCAAAAAAGCGTCAATTGCGTCAAAAAGCTGTGAATTTGAGAAATATTAATACTATGTAGATATTATTATTACTTTTGATACCCATAAAAATAGCCAGTTTCAGTTAAGATATACATCGTGTATCTTTTTCATAACAGAAGTATAGGTAATGCAAGCCTATCCGTACAATACGTAATAATACACTTTACGTATGAATACGAAAACTAGTTGTTTTCTGCTGTACTCGACATCTCTTTAATAAATAAGACAATTGATATTTTACTAAAATCAATTGTAATTTTTAACTTCTAAGGGGAAAACCATTATAGGGTGCTTTTCACATTTATAGTAAGCAACTTTTCGATCATATTAATGACAAAACTTAAACTGTGATGTGACAAGTGCAACCGAACATACTGTATACAAGACAGGCTATACATTTTTTAAATGGTGACTTTAAAACATTTTTGAATTCAAATAAGCCTCAACAAATAAACCACCACTTAAAAGGACCCTGAAATATAACCTTTATTATCAGAACGCGTTATCTTGAGGAGAAAAACAATAATAATAAATTAATTATTCCGCCCAGCGGAGCCAAGCCACAAGAGCTCTTTAAGACAGGCTTTAAAATGCCCGAATTTCCTAAACCCAGCTAAAATGAAATCGCTCCAAAGAAAAAGGGGTTTGTTTTAATGCCCATCAGAAAATAAATGCCCCCGGACAATAATGTGGGATTCGTTGCCAGATATAAATTCCGAATAAAAATACTCGAGTCGACTGAAGCGTTGCTAAAGTGCTGTGTGGAGATTTTTGAGTATCGATATCGAGCTATATAATGGATTTTAAAAATAATGTATTGAGGACTGTTCACCAGGAGATTTACAGAAAATCAATAATTGAGATACGAAATATGATTACATAAAATTAAATACATATGTGGTCTTAAAATTATTTGTTAATAATAAAGGTGACCAGCTGATATTAATAAAGTATTCGTTAATTAGAATGACTTTTTACGTTAATATATATGACTGTGAATATACTCTGGGACTATAAACTTCATGTGTTCTTAACTTTAGCCACGACAACATTGTTACTGGATTAACTTGCAAACTAACAGAAGTTTGAAGTCAATAAATATTTTTGAACATACTTTTATATGTAAAGAATTAACACATAAACCATAAATAACGTCAATAATAAAAATAGAAAGAGCTCCAAGAGGCTAAAGGTAAATTTTTAAAGGGTTGACGTGTATCGATAAAAAGTGTTACATTACACCACTTCGCATAAGGCCTGTGAAAGAGTTGCCAGCGTAAACTTTAAGGCCGGATGAACAAATAAATGAATGGGCGATCGATACCAAGTAATAATACAATACCAGATACCTCGCAGAGGTTATTATCGGTGTCTTTTGTTTACCCGCCAGTGTTTTGTCTTATTGCTATTATACATTTTAAATGTAAGGAGCTCTTTACGTAGATAAGTGGTGTTTGACCTACGAAGAGATCCCACCGTTGTTTTAATTAGATAAAGTTAGTTGATAGCCCTATTGTTAGTTACTTGAAGAATTATTAAGTCGATGGTAATTAAATTACAATACGCTTGAAATTACTTTTTATCTTGTTTAACAAATGAACGTAGAGATCCTATATTATTTGTATCAGTTTTATATTATATACCATAGTAACTATGTCTAGTTCTACGATTCCAAGAACTATCTTCTACTTAAGTTTGATGACTCTTGTTTTGTAGAACAAGCTGAATGAAATAAATGATATTTCCATACTTAGCTAAATTATAGACCATCCCGTTTTTCGTTCATGGAATATCGAAATGTATGGACTATGGATACGTATGTACGTGTGTATTTTTAATGTTATATTATAGACATTATATCCGAGCAAAATCCGAGACTAAACTACAAGAAAGATATTAAAACGACAAAACCAATAAGGCAGGACAGGGTTGGGCATTCAGCATAACTTACGGCACCTAGGCTAAGCTACATTATTGTGCACCTCATTGCATATTAATAACATTGAATGTTAATAATAAATTTCGAAAACCAACAAATAATTAGCAAAATAAACAAGGCCATTTTAGTAATTATTTTGAATTTATTTTTATTACTCAACTTAGAAGTCAGCATTCGAAGTGATGGGAGTATGTTGTTCTAACCTTTGTTGGTGACAAAGTAGCTCCTAAAAACGCCATAGAATGAGCCTTCGAGAGATACCTTTGATATCTGATTACATATGTATGGAATGAACTTATAATTTTGTTCGAAAACAGGTTAGATTTTAAAATATTAAAACAGCAAGGTGAAGATGTTTCGTAATGGCCATATCAAGCATTAAAGATTTGTGTGAGTAAGGTGATTTGACTGCCACACGTTTCTTTTAATGGTTAAGATAATACAGAACGCTATGATAGTACAAATGACATAGGGGTACGCCTTGAGTAAAAAGGAATGTCTTATTTACGACATTCATAGCTCTGGAAACTAATTTTAAGCAAATTGAAAATTGATAAAAACATTTTGTAATAAAAAATCAGTATATATGTACTACATTGTAGACCTAATTAAAATGAGTTATTTTGACAGTAAAACAATACATCTCTTTAAAACCATTAAACTTGGTAACACAGTAACAAGCATAGTTACATTATCCGTAAGATAACGAAGTCGAAAGACGTAACCATTCGGACCTCAAAGCGCTTTGTCGGTAATAGGTATAAGATGATAATTTCTTTCAGATTTGATAATAGTTGAAGAATCAAGATTTTTAATGGGTGGCTATAGCCTGGAAGAAGCAGCATGGGCATATCTTCTGTCAATTGAACCAATGACCTGAAGAAGGTTGCCCCCTTAACATTTATTGTATTTGCATTTACATTATGCCGTTCCTTTTGGCGTTTATGAGGGAGCTTTTATGCAGCAGAAGATTTCTAGGTATCTGTTTTGATTGAGGGTTCGACTTGTAATTGCGAAAGCACCTTTTGCAAGGGCTGGGCATTGGATGGGTGACCAAATTTGGTGACTATCACGACCTCCTTTTTATCAGAGCTCGTGCTTTAGAAGGACCATTAAACTGGTCTTTACTGCGTCAGCAGTCGATAGCTCTCGTTAATCGTTATCATCCGCGTGGTGTGATAATGCTCACATTTAGTTTAAGGTGTTTTCTTTCACAGGTCAGGTCTGCGCTCCAATTTATAATGGACGCCCACAGGTTATATCTAGTTCTAAACCCTGTCTATACATTATTTAAAACACCATTATTATGTGGAACAATATTACCCATACATTTTAAATTGTTTACCGGTACCCAAAAAAGCAACCGCCTGTTTACGCTTTGATAAAAGTCGTTGCAAAAAAAACATAGCTGAATGATCCTTAGGTACATGAGAAGTTCTATAATCGGTGAAGTAGGTACTTCAAGGTATCATCCATAAAAAAATTAGGGCAATCATAAAATATCTTAAGGAGGTAATTTGTGGCTGTATATTCAGCCGCCTACATTGATGCCAATTAATTTGATGTTAACGAACAAATGTTTATTATAAAATTTGGTTTAGCACAAAAGAGAATTGGAATTGAGTATAGTAGCACGCGCCTTGAGACGGAAGAAAAAACAAGCCGCCGGGACCCTGTTGACACAGCTAAGTATCTCCGACGCCTCGGTTCATTTGCATTTCTCTTAATCTCCGTTATGAATAAAGAAAAATTCCTCGCGACGTTTTTAAGCGTTCGAGGCTTTAAGCGCTCGCCTAATGAATCGCGGCGGTGGGATTAGGCCGGCCGCCCCCCGCGGCGCACTTTCGCGACATTACACTTTTAATTTGAACGAATCTTATTATTTTCTTTTGTTGATTTAAGCTCTCGAGTCGGGAGACGAGTCGAGACGTGACCTGCAGTGGAAAAATGCGATTGCCATCTAAAGCCAACCGTTTAAATGAACGAGATTGGAGCTTAAAAAGTATAATGGACGAGGGGGTAGGAGGTGGGGGGTGCCAAGATGGCCGATTTGCGATTGAGATGAGACGGCCCCCGTACCCCTGGTTTCCCCCGCTAAGATCAAGCAATATAATTAAATCGATCGTTAACGTAAAATACATAGGGCATCTACCGTAAGTCTTTCATTATTTATGTAGCCATAGAGTTTTTCGGTCAGTAGTATTTTTTTTTTATGTTATAGCATAATTTTACTAATTCATAACTTTTAATTTCCCTTTAATTCACATGTTAATAGTATCAAATTAATACATCATAAGAGCAAGTGTTTCTTGTGCGTTATAAACTTGAGTATTTAATAAAAGAAATTAAGGAATTACCGAAAATGTAACTTTAAGCCTTATTAGGTGAAATTCAATGAACAATAATCTGTTTCTTAGCGTGAGCTCAAAACTTATAGTGGTTTCGTGGTTGGTAACATTGAATACCTTTTATATTTTTGATAATTTTGGGTTTACGAAATAAATACACTTAAAAAAATTAATCGTTGAAAAACTCCTTTTTTACAACGTTTTATTTATTTTACTATTTTCAATTCACATAACACTAGGATTGTTATTAAACTAGAGATACAATCATAATGAATTTTGTAACGCAAATGAAAGCTACGACGCTACATTGTAGCACGTAGTCATGCTTTGCTCAGTTACTTAACACAGTTACGCTCGTAGCTTTGTTATATAAAAGCTTGCTGTAAAAGATTTATCCACCGTTTACGTATTCATAGTAACAGTTCAAGTCTTACACAGGCACCACTCTTCATCTAGCAGGGCTTTTCTTTAACGCTCCTTTAAAACTAAAAAGTATTCAATGCTAACCATCATAATCAAATATATACCTTCTCGACTCTATATTAAAGTGCAAATTAGAGTATATAAGGAGTCCTAAGAACGGAGGTATATGGCTAGAAGAGACGAGAGATCGCAGGCACTCTTCGATGACAAAAGCTGATCTGGTCACGTAATGAAAAATGACAAAACTGAACATTTCCTCTCTCTGGCTTTGCTCGGATTCGCAGGACCCGCCCTACAGGTAGGTAGGTAAATGGTTTCTATATTATGTATAACAAATTTATTAACTTTGTGAGAAAGTATTGGCATTTTTGTATAACGATTTCAACATGCTAATATTATAAAAGGACCGGTATTTCGTAAGTTTTTTTATGTGGAATGTAATCTTAATAGGGCACGGAATATATTTGTCAATCATAAAAGCACATGTCTTAATAGACCATTCACTAAGCCGTGAATTGCCGTGAGCTATTATAAATATTAATTGATGGGCTTATTCTCGTGTATTAAAAAGTCAATACGACAAGAGACACAAGTGCCAATAGCATATCAGTTTCATATATTTTGTATTTATAAACCAACTTACTATATTTATAAATGGCACTCTGCACTCAGTTTCATTCATTTGTATATCGTATTGACATTTAGAACTAACGTGCAGGCCACTAATATGCTTCAGGCGTTACGTCACGCCATGTCACGTAATTATGTTTCTGCTTTTACATTGTGTATCTTACGTCATATAAGTGTATTATACGTTACGTTGTCATTAAACGTAGCAAGAAATGGTGCGTTTGTTTTAGACTATTAACTCATATGTGCTTGAAAGCAATAATGCTGTTTCGATTTCTATTCACTGTCGGCCTATTAAAGATCAACGATTCAACGTAGCCTCCGACGCACAAGTGCATCGAAGAAGAAGAAATAATTTGCTGAATCATCTAATTGAACTTAATTGCGAAAGATATTGTTTAGTTCTATCGAGGTCGAGAGTACATATTCTTGAATTAATAAGGACTTCTCTAATAAGACTATAAGTTGAAAATTGAGAGTTTACAGATTTATTATTGTCATCATTATCTCAGCCGAAACACATCCACTTTTTGAGTTCTTCCACTTCTTCATGATCTCTACGCTTGGCAGACAGGTTGTAGATTTCGGTGAAAGACTATGTTTCGGAAAAGGCTGCTGCTCATTTTGTGATCGACGGGTAGAGTGTACAGAGATTACCTTCGCCTCAATATAATGAGTCACCTTGTACCCTTAATTGAAAAGATTTTGTGCCATTGTACTCAGCCGACCACAACGCGGCGAATTCCACACATAATATTCTAGTAGATTTGAAGAAATTTTCATTAACTCTAATTAGAACGTACGTACGTAGAAACGTACTCTTAAAATTTTAATTGCATTATTTAATTTGAATAGAATTACGAAAATATATTATAATGATATCATATGTGGAAACATTTAGTTGATGTTTAGATAAAATTTGAGATTGTAACTTTATATAATATTATTAATCATCATCCTGTCATCCTGTGATCACGGCTCCTGTAAAGGAGTCGAAACGTCAGGATTAAATATAAAATAAAATAAAACATGCGCAATAATCCGTAAAAAAGTGTTTTATTCTAAAATTATTAATGTTTATTTTCCAAATTAAATAAAATATTTTGTAGGCAACTAAAATAGTTTACTCGTATATGTCTTAAGCAAAATATCGAATTATCGACACCTTAAAAATAGCATTTAAATATCGTATTGTAATGTTAAGAGAAAAAACTTGTGTCTCGATTTATGTTAGATCATTTTTCTTATTGAATACTGGAGTTTGTCCGTTTTACCACATTTTAGGTATAGTAATAATAGCCTATTAATTTCTTTATTGAGACAACAGCTGGTCTAAGAAGCGGCGCTATCAATCTATCAGTAAAACAAAACGGAATAAAGCCTTTGAGTTAAAAGTTGAGGAGCTCGGTCACGACCGCAATCCCCCACTGTCCAAAAAATACGTCATAAACGAACCGAGGGGGTCTTAAAGACTTCAGCCACGTAATTTCAGCCATACTTCCGAACCTATAATCTTTCATAATCACCTTTACAAAGCAAAGATTAAAAACGATTGGAGCGCCCCCTGTTTCCCTCCACCGCTTTTATATGCGAGAAGCGAAAAGTAAGATTAAATCATTATTTTTCTTAAGCTCCGCGACGTTTTTTTGCTCTTGAGTGGAAGTTTTTTGTTTGGACGCTCCGAGCGGGCGATCAAAGACTTGTGTTCAAATTTACATAACATTCTTAAATAAATTGCGGGGTGGTTTGGCCCTTCGAACAGCTTCAAGATTCGTATTGGGTAATGCAAACTTATTAATGCGAATTCCAGGATAGATGCTTAATGTACTATTAATTTATTCGCCGGATTAGTCTAGTACCGTCGCATAATTTATGAGTCGTTTCCTGGCACAATAAACAAGATGATGGATTTAATTATCTACAGCTTTAGTGTTGTTTCCACTTTGATTAGGTAGGATTTATAAACCAGATTGTGTTTAATTACAATCGACAGCACAAGCTATACAGTTCGATGTTTTGATCTGTACCTTATGCCATTGTAATACAAACCATTCCTTTTTTAGAGTATAAAGCTTTATATGCTGCTGGTCGTAAGTGTGAATATTTTTCGTTAGCTGCTCTATTAGTCCTAGATGAAGCTATGATGCAAGAGCGAATGATGTAAGGTTAATGTTGGTTAATTTTTACTCACTAATTCGCATTCAGCCTACACGTTGTGAGTTATGGCCCATTCTCTCTTCGATATTTGCATCCATAGCGGAGGCTTGAGTCACGACATTGGGGGTAGTGGGATAATAGGCTGATTGGTGCTAAATTATTTGGGTTTTATATCTTAAAAGAAAAAAGGAACACTTTAGCATTATTTCGTTGCCTAGTTGTCTGTCAGAACCCTTTGCCTCATCGACGCATAAAAGTATCATGTTGATATTAATATCTCATACCAAAGTCACCAGTTGGAACATGTTCGTAAAGCCGTTGAATAGAGAATGTTACTACTTCGCCATTACGTAAACAAAACAAGATTATCTTCATAAATGTTTAATACTTAGTTAATATTAAACATTGAAATACAAATTTCCCAAACAATTATTGGCTATCGTTTATTATTTACTTTATGCGATACTATTTAGAGCTTTTTATTTTATTCCTTATGCTTCCGAGATAGAAATAATAAAATCGCACCTAGTTGCTTGTATGTTTTAGTGCTTGTTATTTCTTAGTTTATTGCGGTAGTTATTTTGAGTGACTTTATCGTTAATGAAGAAGACGTTCATCCAATAATACATTTAACTTTTTATTATTTCCCAAAACTTATTTACAACTTTACAAAATGAAATTAATTCGGACAGGACAACGTTCGTAAGTTCAGCTAGTCATTAATAAAGAATTTCATTCTAAGACATCAGCACTTTGATATCACCCAGTAATATGACATTATGATATAAGTTACTTAAGTGACGTACTACACCTGAGGTCAAATAGAGTCCGTGAGGAAGATAAAGGTGCCAGACGTAATGTAAGTGTGATGATGATAAATATGTGATTCAAAGGATGTTTTTGAGAAAATAAGAAAATAGACCAATGTGATAGAAACGCGAAGTATTAGGTTTTCTCAATTAATATTTTGTTATATGTATATTTATTATATATGTAACTTTGTTAATTATCTTTATATATTTGTTAAACGTTTATTTGTCATATTTTGATTAAAACTGTTACTAAAAGAATTATTATGTTTACAATGTAAATAGTACGTGTGCTTAATAAATCGGAATGTAAACTCAACCACAGTCCGACTAGAGCCATTTTACTTACAAGTTGTTAATATATATATTTTAAGTAATTCAAGAAAAAAAAATTATAACTGATTTCTATTTAATAAGAAATTACAACGAACAAAAATATATTTGATTAATTTAATAGGCGATAAGTAGAACATAAAAAGATGTCTGATACCTGTTTTCAAAGAAGTCGATATCTTAATTAGACGTCGAAAGTCCCCTGCTAAGTACCGCATTGTCTTACAAATGCTTGTCATTAACGTCATCTTAATTAACGATTTCTGCAACTGCTTTTGCCGGCGACTTCGCGGGGAATACTGAATTTGACTATATAGACCATACCATACACCTCCTTTTCTTATTTTGTAGGTATTCGTCGAACGGGTGACTTGCAATGACAGCTTTCCTTCAAGCTGTGGCCTAACAGAGCTGCCTGAATAGATAAAGCTTCTGAAGGACACAGTATATTGACTTCCGTTAAGTTTTTTATTACGTAGGTTTATTTTAATTCCAACCAACCGTCGCTCACTTCATTGCTAGACGAAACAACATCCCAGTTTTAATTTACGAAGTTACTGTGAACCGTCGATTGCCAATAAGTAAACACAGGGCAAAGTCGGAGTATTTAACTTAATTTTTGAGCTTCCGAGGGTTAATTGAGAGAGGCGCAGCGGAATGTCGTCACAAAAGAAGCACTTAAATATACGATGGCACTCTACGGCTCAAAATAAACTTATCTTCATGGGGCAAGGGTTAAAATTATTTAGAAGCAGATGTAATTGCAGGTGGGCGGAGGGTGATGTGGTTGATTCAATCAGGCACCACTGTTCCGCTAATAGAGTTATTTAGGTATTGAGTTTTTGAACAGGATGCTCGCCTCCAAGAGCAGGTCTCTTATTTTATTCTTTTTCTATTGCCTAGGAGAGCAATCAGCAGTTGCCATTTTTTGCTGTTACTTCCAACGTAATAAAATTTATAGCGTACTGGAGCACAGTTAAACTATTAAAAATATGTTTCTTTTTAGAAGAGGCATTATTTTGCTGTTTTATGACAACGGACAACACACGGAAGCTAACAATTGAAATTTATTTTAAGCACCGGTTTTTATTAATAAAATAAAAACCGAAAATGTTAGAATACTAGGCAAAACACATCGAAAATTGGTTGGTTTGATAGAAATATGTTATTATAGTTAATAACTACGTTTCAAAATATATAAATCCATTCAATTTGATAACTGGTAATAGTAGTTTTAATTGGTTTAACTGTCTAACCCCTATTTGTAGTTTATACTTGACAATTTGTAGTCCATGAATCATTCCATTAGTTGTAGTACATTGTACGAGTTGCTGCCGTACAATGTTTAATTTGATAAGAAATGATAAGAAGTTTGATGAAACCACGAATTTAATTTTTTGATAATTTATGCTAAATGATATGAGTAGACACCGGGGCGATCGAATGCGTACTAAATGCTATGACATTAAAATTACAATATAATGCAGTAAATGCTGAATCGGCGATGTCGCAATTGTGCGGTTGTAAAACCGTACATGTTGCGGGCGCGAGAAGAAAACATATAAATATAAAAAATATTGAGCAGGAGCATGATAGCTAAAGTGAGAAAGTTACATGCTGTCTTTCTTCTTGTTTTTCTAGTTTCGAATCTATCTGCGGCATCCGGGTTGTTGGTGATATTTGGTTGATTTATGTTCGTACTTGGTACTAATGTTGATATTTTTGTGATAGGTCTTTTGATAAGCCCATTCTTTGTTTTGATTGATACAACTCGCACAAAGCCATCCTTGCCTGGGTGAAGCTCGATAATTCGTCCGAGAGCCCATTTACCGGGAGGTAAATTGGCATCATTAATGATAATTATGTCATTGATTTGCGGGTTTTCTTGCTTTCGCTGCCATTTGCTTCGGGTTGACAGCTGACACAGATATTCTGTCTGCCATCTCTTCCATACGTCAGCAAATATTTTTTGTACTAATTGCCATCTTGTGCGCTCATCTCTTTCGGTTTCTACAATGGTTAAAGTAGGACCGCTTGCTAAAAAGTGTGATGGAGTGAGGTAGTTGATGTCGTTAATATCTTCACTGAGAGCACAGAGTGGCCTTGAGTTAAGTACTGCTTCCAATTGTGATAATAATGTTGATAGTTCTTCATAAGTGAGTTTTTGATCTCCTATAACTCTACGCAGATGAAACTTCAGGCTCTTCACCGCTGCCTCCCATAAACCTCCTGCACTAGGCCACGAGGGGGCGTTAAAGTGCCATTCTATCTCTAGGTCGGCTATTGCTGCGAAGAACTCGCTGTCTAGAGTGCTTTGTAGACCTCCAAATTCATTTTTCAGAAGTTTGCTGGCCCCGACAAAGTTCGTACCGTTATCACTGTACATGTGACGTGGGGCTCCTCGCCGGGCTGCTAGTCGACGTACGGCTGCTAAAAATGATGAGGAGCTGAGGTCGGATACTAACTCTAAGTGCACGGCCTTTGTGACCATACACACGAAGACGGCGACGTAGCCCTTAGTCGTTCTGATGCCACGACCCTTGCTTGATTTTACTTGAATGAAGCCGGTGTAATCAACTCCGGTATGATGAAACGGTCGGGTCGGATTACATCGCGCCGATGGTAAGTCACCCATTATTTGCGTTTGCTTGATAGGGTTGTGCTTTCGACAGATAACACACTCTCGAATACGTTTTTTGACAGCCCTGTTGCCGCCTATAATCCAGTAATGCTGTCTTAGCTTTGCTAGAGTTACTCTGGCGCCTCCGTGGAAAGTCGTCTTGTGTGCGTGATCTATGAGGATATTAATGAAATGTCCACTATGGGGCAATATAAGAGGATGCTTCATGTTTTTATCAATGTTGGCGTGTTGTATTCTTCCACCCACTCTCAGGAGATCACTTTCGTCGAGAAATGGATTAAGTGATAGAAGTGTGCTGTCATGCTGAACAATTCCTTTTTGTTTGATGGTGAGTATTTCCTTCTGATATTCCTTTTGCTGTATATATTTTATAATAATATTTTTTGCTTTTCTGATTTCAGGTGCGGTCAGGTGTCGCGGTTTGTTATTGCAACGTGATACAGCGCGCAATATCCATGTAAGTATGCGCGTCACTCGGGTCAGACAGCTGTGTGTGCTTATCAACTCGCCGATTACGTCACGATCGTGACGTCGAATGGTGACGTTTATCTGAGATGGTTTTCTAAGCTCTTCATCGGTACTATAGCTTACTATGGTGTTTTCTTTTTTGTACGTAGGTAGCCATGCTGGTCCTTTCCACCACAGTGTGTGATTTAATAAACAGTTTGCTGTAATTCCACGACTAGCACAGTCCGCCGGATTATCTGCTGATTTAACATGGCGCCAACTGCTAGCCGGAATGATGTCCTTGATTTTTTGTACTCTGTTTGTGACGAATGGTTTCCAACGTTGAATATCTCCTTGTATCCAACCAAGGACGGCCGTGGAATCGGATAAGCTGCGTTGAACAGTTTTCATTAAATTTGATAATAAAAGTGCAGCACAAAGCTCCAGCCTGGGTAGTGATACGCATTTGGAGGATGGCACTAATCTTGATTTGGCAGCTACCATCACTTTTGATGTTGATTGTTCTTGTTCTTTGCCCTTGACCTTGCAGTAAATGACACAAGCGTACGCGCGCTCCGAAGAGTCACAGAACCCGTGAAGTTCGATGTTATCGTGTCCTTGATTTTTCAACCATCTTGGTATTTGTATTTGATTGATATCTTCAAGATCAAGTTTGATAGTTGACCACTCTTAAACGATGTTTTGAGGAAGTTGGTCGTCCCATTTTAGTTCGTGTTGCCATACTAATTGAAATAGCAACTTATGTTTTGTTGTGATAGGACAAAGCCAACCTAACGGATCGAATATGCTGGAGATCTCTGATAAAAGTGAACGCTTTGTGGCTGGTTTTGTTGATGATGTGTCCATTTTCAAATCAAACGAGAATACATCCTTTTCTGCATTCCAGTGTAGTCCTAAAGCCTTTGTTGATTCTCTTTGCTTGAATTCATATCCATTCTGATTATTGCTATCTGTGCTAACTTTTTCTAAAAATTCCTTGCAATTCGAGTTCCACTTTCGTAGATTAAACCCTCCTGCTTTTAGTAGATTGATAAGATCTTGTTGAATTTTTATGGCTGACGTGATGCTGTGTGTACCACTCAAAATATCGTCCATGTAAATTCCTTGCTTTAAAATTTTTGCTGCTTCAGGGAATCGGTGACCTTCATCGTGGGCTAATCGCTTTAATGTATTCATTGCTAGGAATGGCGCGGCTTTTGTGCCATACGTTACTGTTGTTAACTGATATTCACGTAATGGCTTATTAGGGTTTTCGCGCCACAGTATTTTTTGATAAATTTGATCCTGTTCACAACAAAGAATAGCTCTGAAAAACTTCTCAATATCTGCAGTAAAGGCGATTTTGTATTGCCGCCATTTAATTATACGTGTCATGATGTCGCTCTGAAGATTCGGCCCACTGTACATCAAGTCGTTTAAGCTATAGCCAGTCGACGTCCTTGATGACGCATTAAATACGACTCGTAGCTTAGTGGTTGTAGAGTCGTCCCGTAGCACACAGTGATGCGATAGATAATAACTGGGTGTCGTGTTGCTGTTACGATAACATTGTTGCATGTGACCTAAATCACTATATTCTTTCATAAATAATTTGTATGATTGAGAAATATATTCATTTTTGGCGAATTTACGCTCTAATTGATATAATTGAGCTACGGCTTTCTGTTTCGATTCACCCAAATTTTGCTCGATCTCGGGTTTTAGTGGTAACCGAACGACATATCGACCATCACTTAGTCGTTTGGTTTCCGTTTCATAATGCTGTAGACAGTAATAGTCTTCTGATGACATATCTATAGAGCTGTCTGCGATATCTTCTATGGCCCAAAACCTCGAAATGTCCTCCAAATTGTGTAGTACAACATTACATTGATATGATGGTTTCATGTTTCCGCATATGATCCAACCAAGGCGAGACTGCTGCGCTATCGGTTGATTTTCGTCTTGTCTTATGATTCCACTTAAAATGATGTTTGAGTAGATATCTGCACCTAGCAGTATATCTACAGGACGGCTGATATTGAATTCGGGGTCTGCTAATTGAATGCTGTCTAGGTGATCCCAGGTCGGTTTGCTGAAAGTGTGATTCGGTAAGTTGTTTACTAGGCTTTTCATGATGATGACGTCAGTACTAAAACTATAATCGGTATGAATGGAAGATGCTGTGATATTGATAACTCCCTTACAGTTATTTTCTGTTGTACCTATTCCGAAAATAACTCCTTTGCAGCGTTGTCTTGGTAGGCCGAGTCTCTGAGCAGCGTTTTCTGTGATAAGCGATGTCTGTGACCCTTGATCGATCAAAGCACGCATAGTGATGGGATTTCCACCCGCTGCCCGGACCTTAATTTGTGCTGTTGCCAATAGAATTTCGGCAACACATTCTTGCGAAACATGTGAAACATGTTTTTGTAAACTAAGCTTTCCATTACTTGCTTGCTGGTTTGCTCGGTTATTTGATATGTATGCTTCATATAATAAAGTATTATGGTTCCTTTTGCACTGAACGCATCTTTTCTCTGAAATACATTCCTTACCGTTGTGATCATAAAGGCAGTTTTCGCATAAACACAGCTTTGATACTGTCTTTCGTTTTGCTTCTGGAGATTGTTCTAGAAATTTTTTACAATGGTAAATACCGTGTTGTTCATTGCACAAGGGACATGGTGTCTTGTTACGTGACATTGATTGGAATGTCTTTGAATTTGTATGATTAATAAATGCTTTATTTGATGTTCCTGGAGTTGTTTTGATATTCATTGATTTTTTAGAGTCATAAAACTGATTTTGCTGATTGGTTTTAGGCGCTTCCTGCTTGCGTCGAGATGACTCTAATGCTGTAAATCTCATTTCCAGGAATGTAAAAAATTCTGATAAGGTAGGTAGCTCTCTTGGGTCTTGAAGATATTCAAAATAATCGTTGTGTGTTTCAGTGTCGACCTTTTGGATTAAAAGATGAACTATGAGCGGATCCCAAGTGGAAATATTGACATCTAAGTTCTTGATAGCGTGTAGGCATTCTTTAGCGGTGTCGTGAAGTTTTTTGAGTGCGAATGCTGATTGCTGATGAATGACCGGTAAACCGAGAAGGACGTTTAAGTGAGAGCTAAAAATCATGCGCTTGTTGTTATAGCGGTGGTTTAGGATGTCCCAACATGTTCTATAATTTTCAGAACTAATTGATAGGTGCTGGATTAACCTCTCCGCTTCTCCTCTGACCTTACTTTTTAAATATTGCATTTTTTGTGCGTCTGATATTGTTCTGCTTTTATGAATTGACTCTGTAAATAAGTCTTTAAAACATATCCATTGCTGATAGCTCCCACTAAATACCGGTATATCCATTTTTGGTGTAGACTGCTCTTGATGAGAAACAGCCCACATCTTGCTGTTGATGGACTTTTTAACTTGATTGTACCGATCCTCGAAAGTGTAGTAGGTATTTTCGTAATGTACGTCTTCCGTGGCGAGTTCACTGTCGATCTCCCAATGTAGGTCATCCACAGCATTCCAACGACCTTGAACGGTGCGCAAGGCGTCTTCGAGTTCCCACTTCTCGGTAAGGGATTCTATATTGATGTTGTTCAAAGCTCTTTCAAGGGCTTTGATGTTACTTTTCTGCTTGCGGTACATCTCGTCAAGTTTGCTAGGGTTTCCTTTGTCGACCTTGATAGATGATGGTAAAATTCTGCTTTGATTTTCATTTCGAGATGGCTGCTGTTCTGTTGAGGTTCCAGCAGGTAAAGGCGTTTGACGTCTCTCTGTTTGCTGCCAGTCCATGCCACCTAAGGGAGTAGCCGCTCTAAGCAGTACTTTAGGGTCTTGATCCATATGCTTTTGAATGATTCGTCGGCTCTCCGTATAAAAGTCCGACGCCTTTTCGTAGTGCTTTTCAGAGAAATACGTATAGTCGCGGTTCTCACTTTCACACAACTTTATGTGGTTTTCTTGGAATTCCCTCCAATACTGTTCCAGAGTTTCTAAGCGTCGCTTTATATAAGAAGGGGTTTTTCGCTCTGAACCGTCCTTCTTGAAGTTAGTGATAAGTTGCCGCATGGCATCCATGAGCTGATGCTGAACTGATAGAAGATCTTCCATGGTTGAAGAGTTGGAGCTTGATAAAATTGATTTAAAGTGACTGTTGCTACGCGATTGTGAGTCACGTTTTCGTGCCACGTGCTTGAGCGTCCGCGGTGCGGTATGTGCGCCGTGTCTCAATCTCACCGGTGAGACCCGCTGGTGGGAGGCCGGTTTGACTGATTCGCTACCACACTTTGGACTCAAAACACTAAGGCACTGCTAATTGCTAATTTAAAGTCTAAATCATTGTAAACTTACCATTTAACATATTCCATCCTAATTTAAAGTCCATGCCACTAAAAACATAAATTTGAGAAACAATACATATTCAGTACAGTTTCTATATACGTATTTAATTTATTTTATTTATTATAATTATTTATTAATAAGTATATTATATAATTTTAGTTACGTGTTGGCTCCACGGAAGATCAGCGTTGCAAATGAATGTTTGTAACACATGCTGAGTGGAGACCATTTCGGTAGATGTAAGTTAATAATTTAAGGAAAATTTTATGTAAGAGCATTTTTTCTTGTATTCTACCGAATAAATATATTTGAATTTGAATTTGAATTTGAATTGCTGATTGATTCTTGATTCTTGATATAAAGTTTAATGCACGAACGGAAAGTCACTGGCACAGGTTACACGTGCACTGTTCACGATGTCACGTTGTCGATACACGTGGTCCCGCTTTTTGACCTTCCGGCGCTAGATCAAAATTGCTCGAAGGACCATAAACATGTACGAGTTGCTGCCGTACAATGTTTAATTTGATAAGAAATGATAAGAAGTTTGATGAAACCACGAATTTAATTATTTGATAATTTATGCTAAATGATATGAGTAGACACCGGGGCGATCGAATGCGTACTAAATGCTATGACATTAAAATTACAATATAATGCAGTAAATGCTGAATCGGCGATGTCGCAATTGTGCGGTTGTAAAACCGTACATACATAAAAACCTGGATTACATCATTATCACTGTTCTTTGTTAAGGTTTCCTATGGCAGAAGGCCCTTTGCGTTTCCATACAAAGTTAATATGGGATCGTCTTTTTATTTCTTTTAAAAATGATGACGAATGATAATGAGAGCTCATTTAAGAATAATGTATGATGATAAAATAATCTCATTCCCATTCGTTTTAGGTTTTTAGTAAAGATGTAATTTATCGAAACCTTCATAGACTTCTTATAAGAACATGAAAGACACCTTCCGCTATTTTAAATAAATAAATAATAAATAAATATTTCCAACATTTACACCAATTAACCTAGTCCAAAGTAAGCACTTTTAAGGCTTGTGTTATGGATACTAGGGTAACGGATAGACATACATATATCATACATAAATAAGTAATATTCATAGAAATATATACAAACATCCATGACTCAGGTACAAATGCTCGTATTCATCATACAAACATTTGCCCCTTCCGGGATTCGAACCCAGGACCGTCGGTGCGAAAGGCAAGATCGCTACCGTTGCACCAAACAGTCGTCAATTTTTTTCAAATTTTGTTTCCCTTGTCAACACCATTTCGTATTAACAAATACTTAATGGTTAATAATCCACATGATTACACACTAATATCCGCTGCAACAGAAGTTTTCACACATTTATGCCCATTGTACCAGCTACAAATAAGTACACATTATTATCTCTACTTTTGACATTTTGACAACACAACTAACGTTATGACTATCTCAATATAGTCGTGTTATTACATCATCATCATCATCAACCTATTATTGTTCCCACTGCTGGGATTGTAGATGGGGTCATAATTAAATGAAAATAACTTTATTAAAATGCACTTAAAATAAGTTGTTTTGAATCATCCGTCATTTTTACTTACCAAAAATTTAGGACGTCTTTTAACTGACAAGAAGAAAGGGCACAAGAAACTCATCAGCTTTAATGCAAGTAACGACATTTACAATATTGTATGACGATGTACCTACGAGTATAATACTGTAAATATAATCCTCAAAAAAAATATATTCTAATTTCACATTAATAGTAATGTCATGTTTTAATTTCATAATCGATTAATTGATCAAATTGAAAAAGTATCTGTTTTAAATAAGTATATCTACTTAAGTATTGCAATAATATTCAAAAATTTAAAAAGGCAAGATAAAGATGATCATGCAGCTATCGCTTCGCTCAAACCATATCTAAGGGAACGTAACGACACACACCAAACGCCTCTCAAAAGACATTTTAATAACCCACCACGAGCCTAGTGCGATTGATGGGTGCTAATGATTGCATTGCAGCAAAACAAAACAAAATAATTAACAAATAACCTTACACAACTTACAGCTAAAAAACTTACTATGTCCAACGTCTGTACCAAATGTTTTTTTGGTCGAGCTATAATTGCATATCACCCTACAAATACATATATGTGAGATTCTTCACGATGACTTAATAACACGTCTCACGTTATACACAAATAATTTGTAAACATCGTAGTGAGCGCAGTGACTTTCAGTTTTTGAATACAGAATATTTAATAGTGTGTAGCTCTACTGATATTTAGAAGAAAACAAAAGAACAGTTGAGGAAGTGAAATATACTTAATACTTTATTTTTTATCATAAAACTTCAACTTTTCTTAAAAGCCAGGCGTGATACGAATACACAACCTCTTTCTATTCGTAAAAGTGTCCACCCAGTAAACCAAAATATTGATAAATAATTATACTATTATGTGCCTGTAGTTTTAAGAGGTCTTGGTAGTTCCCCTTGCTATCATTTAGCCCATGTCGAAATAATCATATTTAAAAATCGGAATATTGGATCTATTAGACTATCTTACGCTGTACTTTTGGATAGCAATGCTATCTATATTAACTGTTTAAATCGTAAATGTTATAATTATTATTGATTTCATTACAATTAAATTCTCAAAATTAAAATGCTATACCGTACCTATATATGTATGTACCTAATTTAGTTCTCTGAAATTTTTTACAATTTAAATGTAACTTCCATCATCTACATTAAAAGTATTAGTGCCATTAAATGCCGCATGAGTCCAGAGTGAATTTCTGGGTGCTAACGACTCCACATGCTTATATGTGTAAGCATTGTGGAGTTCTACATAATATTTTATTGGTCATCTATCCGACTACTACCCTTCGAGATAGCTGCTTAACCTATATCCACTGAATCATCGAGCACCTCAATCACTTATTAAACACCAGAGTTCGAAAATATCTGATATTTATAATAAATATTTATAACATATATCGGTATATATAAATTTATGATAAATATCAATCAATGTGGCTCATTCTTGTAAATACTTTCTAAATTTCTAAATTGGAATAGAAATCAAATGAAAAAAAGCATTCTAAAGTTATTTAAATTTTTTAAAGTAATGTATCGTCACAAATATGGAATGTTATTGGAGAAACAAAATGATTAGCGTTTTAAAATAACTACTTGCTTCAATTGTTGTCAGCGTTTTGCAAAATATGAGCAAAAGTGAGTAATTAATATACACTAAGCGGTAAACGCAAACATAACTCCAAAACATACTCGTAACAGCGCATTAATCTTAGACACCTACAAGTTACGTTCACATGCAACACGTATCTAAGTTGTAAAACTTAAGCTCGCCGAGTAAACTTGGCTTAATACCAAGTAGCGACATATTTCACGCGGGTTTAAACATACCTGGCCTAAAACAATCAAACAACCACTTTGCCGTACAAACAATTCTGTTTAGGTTTAACTAAATACCAAGTCAGGCTTAGTAAGATAACTTGTGGAGCGTATTGTACAATCCTGTGTAAATAAAGTATTTATATTGCTCGAAACTTTGAATGTGTTTAGAGGATATTTATTTTAAATTAGTCACGATGTATTAATTAAAAATGATGGATTTGTGAGAACCATAGATGATTTGTAAATAGTTTTCAATTATAAAGTGTTAGGAGTTATTTAAAAATATATATTATAAGCTCGTTTTTGGGATAAGATAAAGATAAGATAAATTGCTTTTTTTCCAATACTAGCATTTACAATGCATACATTAAAAGTTAACAACTACAAGAAGAAGAGCTAGAAGAAGCCGCAAGTAATTGAGCAGCAGGTATTTTTTTCTACATTTTAATATATGTAACAGAATTTCTTGATTTAGGAAAACTTTTACATCACTAAAAAGATGCATTAGAAAAACTTATATTTTTTTCAATAAGCAGTATGATTATTAACGTAAAGGCCATTAACTTTGACGCATTTTTGTCTTTTAAATAATCATGAAAAAACCAATGACCAATAAAAGGTGGGTCGTCAGTGTAAGAGGAAATAATCTATATTGAGTTTTCATTATAATGACCTATTTTTGCTTATTGATTATTTAGCTAATTATACATACAATTTATTGTATTGACTTTTTATTTTCCTAGATACCGTGGTGATTAAGAATATTATTTTAATTTTTTTAAATGTTTACCACAACAAACATACTTATTCATTCATTCAATATTTATGAATATCTGAAGAAATTACATTGTTGCATTTATTTAGTAAATATGTCTTAGTCCTTCTACGAGACTTACTTGATTGAAATTGAAACGTCTGGACTGATTAAAAAATATACAATAAATGGGTTACTTATCTCTGGTGGTTATTTAATTTCACACTTAAGTCTAGCTCTGATTTCCTTGTATTTTGCTTGCAAGTGGTTTTTTTATCGAAAACGAAAAAAGTTTGTAGTTCGTTCTAGCACATATTTTAACTAAAATCTTAAATGTAGTATGCAACATCTTTTTAAAGTAACTTTTATAATATAAAAATTATTATAATTTCCGCTGTAAGTGACACCCCGCTCTTCAGTTCTTACCGAAACGGCACAGAATTAACATAATAAATCTGGGCGGCCCATCAATCAAGCGCAGATGACTGCCCTCAAAAGGCTTCTAAGCCCTCACTTTCATCTGGTCCAGGACGCCTGACAATCGTAATTATACAGAAGAATGCGTTCATTTACTTTTTATACTTATGCTGGGAAGTATTTGAATTGAAAGTGTTTTCTTTTTGATGGATTGACGTTCGTCGACGCAGTTCCGTTTTTCGTATTTGGATTTGCAATGGAAAAGCAAGTGCTTTAGTTCCCGTAGAAAGAGGTAATGCCACAGTAATGATTACATAGGTACTCTTTGATGTCTCAAAGTAAAAAATCTGAATCGGCTAGAACACCTTTTTTTACTTTGCGTTAATTATTTTTAGATCGAATCGGATTTGAATCGGCGATTTTTAATTTGATTTGAAATGGAAAAGAAGTGTATTTAGTTACGTCGAAAGAGGTTATGTCACCTAACAGAAAGTCTGATTCACCTACTTTACCTTTTTATAATCTGTGGTGCCTTAAATCATCTACTTTTATCGACTTTTTGGCGGGAGCGGGAAGCGTCACTATGGTGGTCTTGTTTTTCTTGTTAAAATTTGTGTTGTGGTTGATATTAGTGTGTAATAATGGTGGGTTATTAACCACTAAGTATTTCTGTATATGCACGAGCGATTGCAAATGAAACAAAACAATGGATGGTGTCTTTTCGCTCTCTCAAGAAGTCCACGAGTAATTTTCAGTAAAACCCCACATCTTTACTGAAACCTGGGTTAAGGTATTTCACTTTTCATTCATCATCCATTGATAATCTATCATTCATATCATTCATAAATCAACTCTTTAAACAAGAATGGACATTATATGAAGAAATGGCTCAAAGGTCTTTGTAACCAAGCCAAAACCCCTTATAAAAAAAAAATCTATTTTGATCTTCGCGAATTATAAAATCGATTATAGAATCAAGAAGTTTGGAAGTAGGGTATCGAAATTCTATTATCAATAAATACCTATATGGTGGAAATATTTCGAGCAGGTGTTCAAATTTATTAAATAAACTAGCATATTATTTTGAGACAACCTTTTGAAAACCTATTAGTACCTAAAGTCTGTATTTTTTATTTTAGTTGTGGTAAGTAATTTAAGAATAAGACTGTAGTAATATCTTATGTGACCGATAAAAAGGAGAAAAATAATTATTTAAATATTAGTGTTAAACAAACTATGTTTAACATTTTCTCCGATTTAACTAGATTTTGGAACTTTTTCCTAATAGATGTTATAGTAAAAAGTGAATCTACACTAGAAATAGAAACACCGGTAATTTTAAAATACGTTTCCACTTATACTTTTAAGATTTGGGTATCAATGGCTTAATATTGATTCAAATGTTAGCCATTATGTATGCTTCAAGGATAATTTCCTAACAATCAATGGCGTTAACCGAGATGGAATTGTTTAAACAAATGTTTCGTTTTGGGGGATTTTAAATTGTTTACTTGCGTTTAATCCGTTGGCCAGGCGGCTCGTTGGTCTAGTGGTATGATTCTCGCTTTGGGTGTGAGAGGTCCCGGGTTCAAATCCCGGACGGGCCCTGTTTTTTGCCATTATTCCACCTTTTCGAAACATTTTAGTATCTGTTCAAATATTTTAATAAGCTTCTAATAATGTCTTAGAAAATTGGAACAATAACGAACCATGTATCACATGTAAATGTTCATTTATTTATTTTACACTAGCTAACCCGGCGACGCGTTGCTGGTATAACCCGGCCACGCGTTGCTATGGTAACGTTAATTGATTATAAAAACTGTTATTCTTAGGCTTATGGTAACTATGGTAACTATATATGGTAACAAACCCACAAAATCCTTCTTTTACATAGTAGAGATACTAGGCGATGCAGTCGCTAAGCATAAAGCTACGCTAGCACCATATATTGGAGCGGAGCGTAATACCTAAAAAGGAAAAAAAAAAATTTTTTTTCGATGGGAATTTTTGCGAAGTCACAATCTGGTCCTAAACCTGTTGATTTGATTCCACACAAAAAATATTAAAATCGGTTAAGAACGGAAGTTATGGCGTAACAGACATTGCGCGATTGAAGCTGATCCATGGGAGCTTCGCTTCGCTCCGCTCCAAAAACATATTTTATTAAAAAAGTCCTAATTAAACTTGCTTAGATGTTGAACACACTCGTGTGTTTATTTGCGTTTAGAAGATGTTTCAAAAGAAGTACCCAATTTTAAGGTTTTAACCCACCTAATGATCTTTTAACAACCAACACTATTGTTATATTTCAGGTAAATTAAAAAGCGACGAAAAAATATTCAGTAAGTTCTATATTTAACCGGTATAAGTGGCTAAAAATTTGATCAATCTATTAACTACTTTTTGACTGATGCAGACTAAAATAAACGGAAGCTGATTTTAATTAGTAAAGAAGGGTTTTATCCTCACCTTAATAATGTTCCCACTGCATGGACACATGTCATCTTTATTGATAAAAGCACCATATTTCCCTATGAGTAGTGAGCGCACCATGCGGGTCCAGAGCAGAATGGTGTGTGCTAACGAAAGCACCCAGGACCCATTGCTTAAAGTATCTTTTGAAGCTTCGACGAAGTTTAGATAATGATTTTTGGTCACCCATCCAATGACCAGCCCTTTTAAAAGTTGCTTAACCTCCTCAACTATTGTTGACTACTATTATTGGTGATGAAAAAATGTATTAAAAACACAATCTTCGGATTAGATTTTAACTTTCGACTTTTCGTTACTGGTTCGAACATAGGTTGCCAGAAAGACCCGCTTACCCAACCAGAGGAGATTAATGTAACACGTTTTTTTTTGCATATCAATAGTGTTCGCGTATTTTAATCTTAAAAATATTATAATAAAAGTTTTGTAATTTTCTAGGAATCTTTATCAGCGAACTCTGAAATTTCCCATTTGGGGTGGCTGGGAGCTCATTTATGTAGTTTTAATTCCGCCATTCCTTAGCTTGGAGCCCGGATCTTATTTCATTAGCCGGCCGCGAGTCGAGCGCACCAGCCATTTAGCTACCAAGCTACGGAGCTGACCAGGCACTTTGTGATAGGCGAAAGCGTTAAAAGGGGTAATGACATAATTTGATTTTTTAATATGTGATTTTTGTTTTAAAACGCAATAATTAAGTCAATCAGTGACTAAAAAACTATAAAATATATAAAAAAAAAATCTGTTCGTAGGCTTCCGGCTAGCATAAAGTACCTAAATAAAATCAGTTTATAAATAAGTGTCTGCAGCTATTTTGTGGTGTCTCCAAAGAAATTTTAATCTGGATTGTGGTTTTACATATAAAGGTTGATATAATATTTATTCATAAACTTTCTTTATTAAAGCAAGATAATGTTAGCGAGACATTTATGTTAGCAACTTACCTAAATGTTTACTAAAAAGTATTTTATATAGGAATTCTCAGAGATGCCTCTGTGTTTCTATTATTAGGGTGACAAAGAAAAAGAAAACAATAATTTTTCAGATTTCCGCTTATTTTCCGCTCCATGTTGCACCCTGATTACTGTTCATGTTGCTGTAAATACGATGGAATTCTACGTCTCATGGTAGATACTTGATCTGTTTATGTTTCTCTTCGTTTTGCTTGTTATAATTAAATGCGACAAAACGGCGTCTGTCTGCATTGTATGAACTGAACAAATATGTCGTATAAAAGGAACGAATTCTTTGATTAATAATTTTGTTTCAGTGACATGCAACTGAAATGTGATTAAACAAAAATGGTTCGAAATTATTTCGAGGTGGTTAAGGTAGGGAAATGGTAGAATGCCCCAAATAGAATAGTCACGTTAATAGCCCTTTATTTTTTTATTTGTGTTATTAATTCTCAAGTGCTTAGTGTCTAAAATCGCATATCAATATTGTAACGAAATTGTTAAATCGAATATAAGAACGGACTTAAATTTGAATAATGAAGAGCGTTCCCACTTTTTCATCAAAAGAAACAAGCTTAAAGACCATTGTGATCAAGATCTACTCGCGGGAAGTATTCTGATTGATGTCGCTTTTAATTACAATTTTTACTGTCAACAATTCATAAATCTTTCTACTTAGAAATGTAATTATATTTTGTATAACACGCCTTGCTAGGAGTATTGTTATGATTGTTTATTTGTGTTCCATTTCGATTGTTTACAGCAATTTGAGCTGTATATATATGATTATTAAGTGTAAGTTATGAATGCTATATTTGTTTTTTTTATTACCTTCTAGTTACTTTATGTTGTAGATGCCTATCATACAATGGTTACATGTAGTTATAGTGCCTAGCTTTTTATAATTTAACGATTTCCTAAGATTGCTGAATATTTTCACTATTTATGTCAAGATATAAATTGGAACACCAAAATTGTATTATTATTACTTAGTCCTTCGTACTTACATTAATCAACTGCTATTTGTGATGGATTATGGTTCATCCTCCACTGGGAAAATCTTTTCGTTTGCTGTCTTCACTGTAAGGGAGACATGATTTGAATGGAAATCTATTATATTTTCCGCTCAAGTAGGTCTACTCATAAAATTTGCTTAGATATCTTTGCAAGATCAATTAAGCTAAAGTATTTTTGATAGGATATGGTAAAGCAAAAGTTATCTTAATTTTAACAGCCATTGAAGGTTAAGGATAAGTGCTCTCCTAATCGTTGTATCTAAGTAAAATTGAGAGCGCTATGATAGACTTATCAGTCTCTTACTTGTCTATGCTACGTTGTCTTATGATGGATTAATGTATTAGGATGTAATTTATCAATTTATACATAAAATGAGTGGAATATCTTACAGGTATCCAATTTGGGTTAGACTTGTATATAAATATTTGTTTGAGTAATGCCAATGCCAATTCTAATACATTATTGCTTTAACTAAAATGATAATGCGATTATTATAATAAAATATTGTGGTATTTTTGTAGTTAAAGAGATTCCATATAGTTTTGGGGACTGTTATGGGACCTGCCATGGGGTCACACTTTTGCAATATAATAAAATATATATTGATTGTTATAATTCATCACTTCTTGCTATAATACTGAAATAAATCCAAGGCGGCCGTTATCTTCTGTTTGAGCATTGCGAAGTAAACTGAGTATTATGTTTTTACCTCGCCGATGTTCAACGGATATGAGTCTACGCGTAACACAAACGTTTAGTTTAAATATAAGTTCTGTCATAGAATTTTCTGACGACAACTTACCTTGTTACTACTGGCGACACAAATACTGAAAAATAAAAGCAAATATATTATGAGGAAAACTGGATATAGTTTTTATACTTTTATTTTAAACGGAAGTTTTCCACGATAAATAGCTGGTTAATAATAATTTTGATAATAATTATTAAATAAGGAGGTTTATTAAGTGCTGTAATATTCAAAAATTCAAAAGGAAACTGCGGGAAAAAGGCAAAACTCAAAGTTTAGGGGGGAGGTTCTCAAGAAATTTACGATTGTAAATAGGCCAGTCAGCCTGTTTACTTATGACCGAGTAATTCAACGAATCCGTATAATTACCAGCATTAAGATGATTCTGGTTCCCGGGAACGAAATGAACTGAGGAACTTAAGTAATGTTAAAACATTCAAATGTTTGAAATGTCCGCGGAGGCCTCTAAAGTTGTGGTTATAAATTTAAAGACGGTTTTAGAAGCTGCCGCTTCGGTGGACCGTTTTGTTGTTGATCTACGTTTTGAAGCCCGGTCCTTTAAGTTTAATACTGAAAATAGCGATTGGATAAATATATCGGAGAATTTTGATTATAACAATATTAAATCTGGGTTAAAGTAAAGACAAAGAGGGCTCTGATGGCGGAGTGGGTAGTCGGCTTATGATTGCGGGTGTTATGCATTTATCGCTGTGGATTTGACTAAGCTGGAGAGATCCTGTGTGTAATGAATACGAGCATTTGTACCTAGTATACAAATATACTTAGAAATCAATCTTATTTATCTATTATGTATGTATGTCTTTCCCTTACCATGATCCATAACATCAACCTCACAATGCCTACCTTATATTATTATGCGCATAGACTTATTGGTGTGAATGTGAGAAATATTATGTTTATTAAAGTGTTTTCATTCTAGTGTGTTCTAGTATTTCTTACATTCACACCAAGCACTGTAAGGCTTATTATGAATGTAAGGGATATGAATACTAGGGTAACGAATAGACATACTTATATGATATATAGATATTATATATATATATATATATATACATAACCATGACTAAGTAACAAATGCTCGTGTTCATCACACAAACATCTGCCCTTTCCGGGACTCGAACCGCTACCGTTGCAACAATCAATTGATTGTTAATATAATAATATTTTTTATATTCACACCAATATGCCTAGCCCACTGTAAGCTCTCTAAGGCTTATACTAGGGGAAAAGAATAGACATACGTATATAATACATAAGTAATATTCATAGAAATATACATATAAATTACCATGACTCAGGTACATCACCACACAAATATCTGGCCCTTCTAGGACTCGAAAGTTGGTCTTCGAAGGTAGGGTTACTTCGTTTCGGCGAAACCAGTCGTCAAGTAATGATAGATAAATTAGTTTATCTTATCTTCAGCTCTTTATTTCCAGCGTTGTGGACGTCTAATTTAAATTTAAGTTTTAAATGAAATTAGATATCTACAACGCTGGAAATAAAGAGCTTATGACAGATGTTAGAGCCCACTATACGTAATTGCAAAGAATTTTGCAATTTTGTTGTATAATAGACAACTCTATCCAAGATTTCACAAAGAGATAGTCCAATTTAATATCATTAATGGAATATTTGAACAAAATAGGGCCCGTCCGGGATTTGAACCCGGGACCTCTCACACCCAAAGCGAGAATCATACCACTAGACCAACGAGCCGCTTGAACGCATCAGGCTATGTGAGTTACTGTTTTTAACAGTTCCGTTATTAACCAGCCCATATATTTATTCAAGTGTTATAACAGTATTGATTTGTTCAATTAAAGTCAATAGCTTGGCAGCCTATAACAAACAGTCGTATATTCCTAATTGTTAGAGACTTGTACTTATTACGGTTGAAGTTAAAAATTCGACAAAATTAAAATATTATGATAAAGAGGCATTTTCACTTGGTGGTATAGTTCTCGCTTTGGGTATGAGAGGTTTCGGGTCAAATTCCGTAGTTACGACTTGTCGATATAAAATTCATCCACAATTTTTTTTTTTCAACTAGCGGCCCGTCCCGGCTTCGCACGGGTGGACAAAATTCTTTAATTTTTTTCTATTGTTAAATATTTTTCCGTTAGCGCCATCTAGCGTCCGGTAGGCGAACTACTTGCGATTTATTGATACAATTATTCGATTAGTCGATTATACGATTAGTCATTGATACAATGGAATAAGAGCGGGAAAAAGAGCGGACAGACAAACACACAAACCACTGTGATCTTAGATTATAGATTCGCTTCAATTTGAGCTACTTACTATATAAGCAGCAGTAAGTTTAGGTGGTTAGTTGACCAAAGGCTGATGTGATGATGGTGAATTGTAAATGTGTACACATTTAAAATATTTTTTATGATAAAGGATTAACATTTCAAATGATTAAATGTCAACCAGTCATTTGCCAAACTCTTTAATGTTACAAAGATAAAAAAAAATTGAGGCAATCATCCGGTTAGGGTGTTTGATGCTTGCAACCCCACAATATCACAGTGTTGGTTTAGATGATAACATTCAATTAATATTGTTCTTTTTAAATGCTGGTAATAGATTGAGTTTAGTTTTGTAGGTTCTGTTAGTACTGTTACTAGAAAAAATATATGTTTTGGATTAAAGTGTACAAACAAATAAAATGAAAACAAAATTGTATTAGCGAATCTCAATAAATAAAAGCGGGAGCATAGATATTAGAGGTGTTTAATTTGTGCTCAATAAGAAGGGATACTTTTAAACGTGAATAATTATTTGCACAGCAGTTTATTTAATTTTTTAAAATTCTGCATCTTCAAAAGAGTCTTTATTTGCTCTTACAGGCGCAACGATACAGGGAAAGGCAGCTAATGATTTGCTAACGACGGCATTTATATTTTAATGCATCGAAAGATTATTTCCTTTGAGAACTTCACGCCCCTACTACGAAGTTCAATGGTATTAAATCTAAAATTATTTTAGATGCTTTGAAAATATTCATTTAATCGTCTTTAAATAAATCTATAATCTAAGATCACAGTTGTTTGTGTTTGTCTGTCCGCTCTTTTTCCCGCTCTTTTTCCACTGTATCAAAAACGTTACCATAGCGACGCGTTAATCGCAAGTAGTTCGTCTACCGGACGCTACATGACGCTACCGGAAAAATATTTAATAATAGAAAAATTTAAAGAATTTTGTCCTCCCGTGCGAAGCCGGGACGGGCCGCTAGTTATTACTAAAAATTACAACCTATCTTTTGTGTCAGGCGAGACTCGAACCTCGCTATCCGGACAAGTATTGTTTTAATACAGCTACCAAAACCTTGGCAGACTAAATATTTCCAAGTATTTTTTAAACTGATACCAGTGCCATCTCAAGTTCTAGGAACTACCACCTCCAACATCGAATTTAATACTTTTACAAGTACCCAACAAAGAAATAGCTGCAATGAAATTATTAGTTTTTGTTATTTAAGCGTTTAATGACTGTTACGGTTTTATATATAAATAAATTATAAATAGAAAAAAAATGTTGTCTCTGGTAGTCTCGCGTGATTCGAACCAACATCCCATTGCCGTTCTCTCCCAATTGAGCTTCCGACACCAGATAAAACCAGATATTAAAATCTAATAATAATCTTAAGTCGTGCTTTAACGCCTTGCTAAAAGTATTAAGGGCACCTGATCCTGTCAGCAATGTGGCGTGGTTTTGACCAATTACACTAGCAAGACCATTAACGACCAATGTCAATAAATATTTAAACTACTCTTTACAATAATACGCATGTATATGTGTTATTATAGGTACTAAATAATGTAGTAAAATTAACTGAGCTAGTCGTTTTATATTATGTGCTTTTATTGTTATATATGTATAAATCTGTATACATTTACATATTGACGGCTAAGTGCCAAGACCTCCTAACTGAAATTCACCGAGAAATTCACTTTTTTGTCATTTCGAATTAAAATTCGTTATTTGCATGTTTTAATAAAAATTCCTGAGCGTATTTTCAGTTGCAAGCGCATAAGTTAAAAAATAAACAAACAATTTTTTTTAACTAGTTATTCACTTGTCAAGAAATTAAACGATTTTCCAGCTTGTGTATTATTTTGAATTTAACAGTTAGGTGTTATTGGCACTTCGCCGTCGATATATTTCTTATTATGTTACCATGGTTATAATAATGCAGCATGTTTGCACACTACAAATACAAAATAATAAACCAATTTTTTTGAATTATAGACCCTGGTCGAGTACACAGAAATCAAGTACGCAAAAAAAATATTCGTAAAACGACATTAAAATTTAGATGTACTGGTTTTAATTTACATTTTTACTTGCTGAAACGACGTGGTTCTGTCTAAATTTTTATTATAGAACATGGAATATGCCCCAAATTGGAATTTTGGATGACATATTCTTTTTGTGAATGTGTATATAAATATTTTAGGGTTAATTTTTCACGATAAGTTTTAAGTTTGAAATTGTTGAATACATATTAGTAATAAATTATGTATTTAAGAAAAAAAAATTAGAACATTGTAATGTTGTATTTTTGGAGTGAGCATTGTATCTATCCATTCATTTAATAAAACGATTGCGATGAACTAACAACATAATCACAATTCAACTAACAATAAACGACTGAAGATCGCGGAAATCTACCAAATAATAAACAATGAACAATAAATGACAGCCAATCATAGTTGAGGAAATTTGATTTTAAACGTCGTATGTCTGTCAAAGATCAAAATTTTAGCGCGATAGTTTGTTTTGTTTACATAATGGTGAAGTAGAACCGCTTTTAATTACTCTTGTGTTATTACTCATTTCTTATTCTTCCGTTTTTTCTGATTACTATTTACAATCATGAGCTAAACAAAACAAGAAATACGCATAATATCCCATCCCTTGAATTGTAAATTATGGTCATGAGTATTCCCATTGAAAAAAGGTAATTTTCCCTAAATTTCAAAACTTTCTCTTAAGAATTTCCATTTTTTTCCTTAAAAATCTAATGGCGCATGTTTCGATTATTAAAAAAGCTAAATCAGTCTAGTTTCCCTTAATTAATGCTAAGTTAGCATAGATATAAAAGTACTTAAAACAATATTAATATAGGTAATCGGAGTTATAACGTACTCAAGATGCTGGCGGTTACTTCCTTAATAATTCTCTTGACGAATCTTGAATGTAAGAATTTATTATTTTTTTCATAAGCTTTGTAGTTAATCTAAACAAATATCATAAAGAGGAAAGATTTGTATTTTTGTAATTTTGTATGTTTGCAATGAATAAACTCAAAAAGTACTAAGCCGATTTCAAAAATTCTTTATCCATTGGAAAGCTACATTCACGCTGAGTAACATAGGCTATATTTAATTCTAGCAAAAAATTTAAAGAATTTTAGTCCTCCCGTGCGAAGCCGGGACGAGCCGCTAGTCATCAATAAAAATGTTATTGTCAATTAGTAGCGGCGTTGACCAATCAGTAATGGGAGCCTTATGATTTCCTTGCGTCTGCTACCGCTTAAAAATACTTAGTTTCAATAACATCGGTGCCGCAACGACTGAGATGGAATGATTTGAGAAAAGATTCTGATGGTTTGCTTATTTAATAAGCTTCAAGGGTAACTTTTAAAATATATTCAAAAGATATAAATAGTAAAACGCTTTCTCGTCGAAATTTTTTAACGAGAACGAAGTGTGACGCCTGGTTTGGATAAGAGGAAGTTATCCTACCTCCAATATCCTACGGTTCAGCATTCTAGTCTTGGAAGACGCAGAATTTTGTGTGATGAATACGAGCCTTGCTACCAGGGTTATGGATATTTAAATATATACACATCTGTGAATACCCGAAAAATCAGAAATTTGTTTCTTGCAACGGTACAACCGTTTGTAGCAACGGTAGCGTTCCTGCCCTTCTAACCGACGGTCCTGGATTCGAGTCCCGGAAGGGGCAGATGTTTGTGTGATGTATACTAAGTACCTAAGTATTTTGTCCTGATAAATATTAAATATCTTTTTATCATATTATGTATGTTATCAGTTACCCTAGTACTCATTATACAAGCCTTGCAGTGCTTATTTGGGCTAGGCTATTTGGTGTGACTGAAAGAAATGTTATTAGAAATATTATTGTTTTAGGTCATAGTCGATTATAACTTATTAAAAAAATATTAATAAAAATTAATTTTTAATTTTGCTTCATATTTTTTGAGAACTTTATTGAATTTTTATGTCTCAATGATAAATGGATTTGCATCGGAAATATTTCGTATGATTACTATAATTATGATTCAAATGTCTTAAAGTGAACGAGTCGTTTATTCGGTTTCAATTAGCATGTATGAACAAAGGCCCTTAAAAAGCAACGATCTACCCTTGGCATAACGAATTCAAGTATGGTCGTCTTACTTACTTATGATGAAAAGGAGTGGTCCTTTGACGGATGCCACCAAATAACACGGACTAGCAGTGAATGAGTGGATTAGGAGACTTTAATCCAGCAGTGGACGTTGTAAGCAAGTGAGAGCAAATGGGGGCTGGTTTATGAGGAAAACACATTCCGTTTAGGGTATAAGATTAATATAATATCAAATCAAAGAAAACCAAACATTTATACAAACAATAAAAAACAATAAAAGATTAAAAAATACAAATCATTCTAAAAAAGGTTGCTATCAACAACAGACGTCTTCCGACTGAGATTATTATAATGAACCAAATTTCATAATTCTGTACAATCATAGGTCAGGAAAAAGCGTTGTGGTCATACGTTTCCTTGGAAAAACGCAAATGCATTGCTAAATCTGTGTGCCTCAATTTGGCACATGTGTAATGGAAATAAACGATGCCGAACGAAGTGGATAGTAACGAAGTTATAGCAAATTAAATAGATCACTTTTTCATGCGATCATGTTTTAAATTTCCCTATTGTACATTCCAATTACTAGCACACACGGGTACACGGGTATGACTGAGTTAGTATCTCTTTAGTGTTTGATAGCCAACATGATTGTCGCGTCTTTTTATCTTTAGGTTAACCCCCCATCATCTAGCATTTCTCTCATCCATCATATAATGTGGGGTGGCGATAGATAGGTCGTTTAAAATATTGTAGAGTGTGTACAAACTATTTTGCAATTTATAGATCGGTTTGCGACTAATTAAGCTTTAAAGCGGTGCCTTATGTTAGAGTTAAGTATCCTCCTTGCTGCCAGCTAAACGGTTGCTTTACGAATAAATTAATGGTATATCTTGAATGAAGTTAGAGTTGTAAACATTAAATTAAGCTAAACAGTATACATAATGAACTTAAAAAGAAGACTATTACAGCTAAGGTTTTACATTTTAATAAACTAATAATAGTCGCCCAAATTACTTGGAGATATAAAAAGGGAAAATGTATGCTCAATTGATTTGATTCTTATAGTGATTACCGATTTTCTCTATCTTTGTAATTTTCATACTCTTCATAACGAATAGAAACATTAGGCTTAAAGCCAGAAATGATGTTATAATTTGTTTTTAATTATTTTAAACATGTTTGCTTCAATACAGATTACTAATGCAGCACCATCAGAATGGCAGAAATAACTTTTTTGTCTCTTATAATATAATTTCAATAATTATTCTAATCTGTCTGCCGATGAAGTAATTTATTTATTTATATATGATAATAATAAGAAAAAAATTCTAAATTATAGCAGGAAAAACGTCTGTCATTAGCATTGATCCTTTTTTTATATTAAATACTATTTATTAGTACTACTGGCAGATGCGATAATATTGTTTATGAAACTTATTTTTTTTACCTTTTTTTCAAACTCCCATTTAATATTGCAGCAATAAAGAATGGCAGAAATTGTTTAAAATGATTATTTAAGTATTCTAATATTATCAACGTCTGTCGATCGATCAACGATGACATCATATAAAAATTACTGCCAGTTCCCTAGCCATTACGTAGTGTTTGTTTACTCTGTGATAGTATAAAACAAAAAACGGTCTATAAAACACTATATTGGTACGGGCACCTACAGAATCCAACATTGCGCATGTTCAGACACTTTGCGCATGTTAAAATGTACGCTTGGTATCAAAATATGTAACTACTAGCGCCATCTAATGTCATGTGTGTGAGTCTTTCAAAAAATAAAAAGTCATTCCGCCATTGCTAGTCTACGCTGTTTTATTAAGAGGTTATGGGCGCATCCGTTTTTTCAGTAGAAAACCGTTTAAGTGGCTGTATTATTGACGAAAATGTCGACAAACTATATCCAAAGTGTTCCGAAATCGAAAGGTCGGGAAAATTACGATGAGTGGAGTTTCGCGGCCGAAAATTTGTTGGTGCTGGAAGGCATGGTACATTACATAAAAAATATGGCGGAAAAAGAAAGAAAATCTACAGAAGATATGAAAACTAAGGCAAAGCTAGTGTTAACAATAGACCCTGGATTGTATGTACACATAAAAGACACGAAGAGTTCACAAGATTTGTGGGACAAGCTGAAGAGTATGTTCGATGACTCTGGTTTCACTAGAAAAATCTCGTTACTTCGAAATCTGATTTCTATTCGTCAAGAAAGCTGTGACTCGATGACTGAGTATGTTACGAAGTTGGTGGAAACGGCGAATAGATTAAATGGTACAGGATTTGCAATCAGTGACGAGTGGGTAGGGTCATTGTTGCTGGCAGGTTTGCCTGAGCATTTCTCTCCCATGATCATGGCGATCGAACACTCGGGGTTAAAGATCACCGCTGACGTCATAAAATCTAAACTGCTGGACATGGAGGTTTCAAATCCTGTCACTACGGATTCCAGTGGCGCTGCATTAGCTGCGAAAAATAATTACCGAAGAAAATATGGCGGCGGTGGAACGTCAGCGTCAACATTGTCAAAACAGACTGAAAAAATTATAACCTGTTATAAGTGTAAACAGAACGGACACTTCAAATCGCAATGTCCATTAGTGAAGAAAAACAAGCAATCAAATGCTTTTAGTGCAGTTTTTCTCAATGGAAAATACAGCAGATCAGAGTGGTATGTGGATTCTGGGGCAAGCGCACACATGACAGCTATTAAAGAGTGGTTGAAAAATGTAAGCAATTCACCAAGCTTATCTGAGATAATAGTCGCTAACAAGTCTAAGGTGCCTGTATTGTGTTCCGGAGACATAGATATTACCACAGGATTTGGCTACGATGTCACAGTTCAGAATGTACTCTGTGTGCCTAGTTTAACAACAAATCTACTGTCAGTAAGTGAACTCATCAGAAATGGAAATAATGTGACTTTTGAGGCCAACTACTGTTATATTCATAACAAGAAAAACAAATTAGTTGCAAAAGCGGCATTGACAGATGGTGTTTACAAGTTAGAAATACAATCAAAACAATGCTTGTTTACAACAACTTCGACAGCGGAAAGTGGTGAGTTATGGCACAGACGCTTGGCACACTTGAACAGTAGTGACATGAATAAGATGAAAAATGGAATAGTGGAGGGATTATTTTATCCTGGTGCTTTCGAGGTGCAGAAAGGAAATTGTAAAATTTGTTGCGAAGGCAAACAGATGAGATTACCCTTTCCTCACTCAAGTAACAGATGTACAGAGCCACTACAGTTAATACATGCCGATGTATGTGGGCCAATGGAAACAAGATCCATTGGAGGTGCCAAATATTTTGTATTGTTCATCGATGATAATAGCCGCATGACATTCATATATTTCATGAAAAATAAGAATGAAGTATTCAAGATTTTTCGAGAGTTCAAAGTTTTTGCAGAAAATCAGCAAAACAAGAAAATAAAAATAATACGCACTGACAATGGTGGTGAGTTTTGCAGCAACGAATTTGAAAACTATTTAAAAGCACATGGAATAGTTCATCAAAAAACAAATGCCTATACACCTGAACAAAATGCAGTTTCTGAGAGAGCAAATAGAACAATTGTTGAAAAAGCAAAGTGCTTGATGTTTGATGCAAAACTCGACAAGAAGTTCTGGGCAGAAGCAGCTAATACGGCTGTTTATTTGAAGAATAGATGTATAACTTCAAGCCTGAAGGACAGAACACCATTTGAAGCATGGTATGGAAACAAACCAAACATAAGTCACATCCGCCTATTTGGTAGTACAGTAATGGTTCATATACCTAAAGAAAAAAGGTTGAAATGGGATAGAAAAGCAGAACCACAGATACTTGTAGGGTTTTCTGAAAATGTTAAAGGATATAGAGTATACAATCCTAAAAGAAATAAAGTCACCACCAGCAGAGATGTTATAGTAATAGAAAGTGAGTCAGGAATGCACAAATCTGACAAGAATACAAATACTATTTGGGTTGTGGATGAAAAAGAGCCTACAGAGTGTGAAAAGAATAGTATTTCAGTGGGGGAGCATCCAGAAAATATCCCAGTTTCCTTAAGCAATGAAGCAGTTAGGGATTCAGTGGGGGATATGGGACAAGAATCCCTGAACATCTCAATCACATCAGAAAATTCCGAATATGAAGATGCACCAGAGGAAGAAGATTGCATGTTAAGCTTAAATGAAGTTCATCCTGATAGCCAATCTATAACTGTCACCACAAATGTTCAAGAAACTAGTCCTATAAATGAGGATGCTGCTATACCGAGTCCAAACTCAAATTCAAAAAGGCTAAGGAAAAGTCCGCAGAGGTATGGATTTACAAATCTATGTACTGGCAGTGCATCAGATGCGGAGGAGATAAATTTCATGGAGGCAATGAAAGGAGCCGAGGCAGAAAATTGGAAAGCAGCTGTAGAAGAGGAACTACGATCATTTGATGCAAATGATGCATGGGAGTTAGTGGAACTTCCAGATAGTGCTACTGTGGTGAAGTGTAAGTGGGTGTTAAAAAAAAAAATAGATGCAAATAATAAAGTCAGATATCGTGCTAGATTAGTGGCGAAGGGGTTCACCCAGAGACATGGCATAGACTATGAGGACACCTTTTCACCGGTTGTGCGACACTCTAACTTACGTCTATTATTTGCTCTAAGTGTACAAACTGGAATGGACATTACACACTTAGATGTGACAACTGCTTTCTTAAATGGACAGTTAAAAGAAAATATTTATATGTCTATTCCGGAAGGTTTTGCATATAAAGGAAATTATAATGTACTAAAACTTAAAAAGGCTATCTATGGATTAAAACAATCTTCTCTAGCCTGGTATGAAAAAGTAAAGGATTGTCTATGCGGATTAGGTTTTAATAATAGTAAATTTGAGCCCTGTTTATTTACAAAATTGAGCAATAATGTTAAAATAATAATATGCTTATATGTTGATGATTTTCTTATATTTTCAAATAATAGCATGAAAACAGCAGAGTTAAAAGAGATATTGTTCTCAAAATTTAAGATTAAAGACTTAGGTCCTGTAAAATGTTATTTAGGCATGAGAATTAATGTTGATAAGCAAAATAATATTATTACTGTAGATCAACAGCAATACATTGAACAGTTATTATCCAAATTTCAATTGTCAGATTGTAAAACTATAGATACACCTATTGAACATAATTTAAATGTAGAAAAATCTGAAAATTGTACTCCTAATATTCCATACCAAAATTTAATTGGCAGTTTAATGTATCTTGCAGTTTTGACTCGACCTGACATAAGTTTTGCTGTTAGTTATTTAAGTCAGTTTAATAATGCATACAACGAAATGCATTGGAAATATGCTATAAGAGTGCTTAAATATTTGCAAAAAACAAAAATGTATCATTTAAAATATAGCAATGAGAATGTACAGTTAGTAGGATTTGTTGATGCCGACTGGGCAAGTGATATGTTGGACAGAAAATCTTATACTGGCTTCTGTTTTGTCATGTCTGGCTCTGTTATATCATGGCAAAGCAGAAAGCAAAGAACAGTGGCCCTGTCCAGCACAGAGGCCGAATATATGGCACTCTCAGAGGCATCTAGAGAAGCCATACATTTAAGAAATTTAATATATGAACTAACTGGTAATATAAATAGTGTAACTTTGCATTGTGACAATCAAAGTGCTTTAAGGTTGGCAACAAGTCATCAATCACATAATAGATCAAAGCACATAGACGTGCGCTATCATTTTGTTCAAGATTTAATTAAAAATAAAATCATAGAAGTAAAATATTTGTCTAGCAATGAGATGCCTGCTGATTTGTTGACCAAGGGTTTGTTGTATGTAAAACATTATAAGTTCATGAAAAAACTTGGAATTGTTATCTGATTTGATTTAAACACATGTAAAATAGGATTAGATGTGCAAATACTCTATGCATATATTACAGGGTCAGTAATGTTTTATGCTGTATCTATATCTGTATGTACCCATATGCAGTCTTTATTTTGATAAGTGGGGGTGTTAAAATGTACGCTTGGTATCAAAATATGTAACTACTAGCGCCATCTAATGTCATGTGTGTGAGTCTTTCAAAAAATAAAAAGTCATTCCGCCATTGCTAGTCTACGCTGTTTTATTAAGAACTTGGCCGGTATTTTCGTTATGTATCTTCATTGTAAAAGAACAAAATTGCCTCAAGATTTGATCGACTTTTCCCCAGATATTCGTTCCCAAGAAGCGCACTCATTTGTCCATAGAGCCTATTCAAATCGTACAAAGTCTCGCACTCCCCATCTGTCTCGACGGGTATAAAACGAAATACTTATTTCAAGATTCTACCGACAGCATTCTATCTGAAAATTATACGCTATCGCATCTGCTCCCGGCCGCTTTTAGAAATAATAAAGTTGTGTTTAAACGCCATTCGTATGTAAGATACAACAAATGAGGCGTAATAAAGTGTATTAGAGAAACGTATTGCAAATAGAATACTTTGTTATGAACCGTGTGTAAAAATACAGGTATAATTTAGCGCGCTCATAAAGAGTTTGTGTATTCTTTTCTTGGATGTACAAGATTTGGGAAGTAATATGAAATTTATTTCAGTTATATTGGATACTGTTATTTAGAAAATGTTGAAATATTTGTTTTGATATTATTTGTCTGTATGCCAAGCATTGATGATCATACCTCGGCAATCAATCAAATCAAATCAATCAATACAAATAATAAAAAAATAAATACACATAGGTAGCCTAGATATGGAGCGTAAGTCCTGGGATGATTTTTTAAACTGAAGTCTGAAATAGCTGAATCTATCATTTATTCTGAAAAAAAACCATCGTAGAGCCTCTTCAGGAATAAGGCCGAGAAAAATATATCCTTGTTGCAAAGGATTTTCACGAGATGACAAACAAGCTCTAACTGACCACCTAACTAACTGATCATCATCATCCTGGAAATTTCAAGAGCATCGAAAACATCATTTACATTACTAAGTTATACAATTCTGAATTCTTCGACATAGAATTCACTTAATTGTGTTTTGCTATTCGGCACATCCCCGTGAAAACAATCACAGTAAGGTAAGTGATAAAACTATGTATTTAAATAATATTATAATAACCTAACTTTTTCAAGGTAATTGATCAGCATAAACTAGAACATCTGTTCGGCAATCCGGCAATCGGTTGTACACTTGAATCAATACATTTTTCCTTGCATAAGTAAGTAATAAACGTTGTATTTACAACTGGCTCGTTGGTCTAGTGGTATGATTCTCGCTTTGGGTGTGAGAGGTCCCGGGTTCAAATCCCGGACGGGCCCTATTTTGTTATTTCATTGTTTATTGATTCAAATAAAGAATTATACATAGATGTTTATATTCATGATTAGATTTGCTTAGCATTGTTTGCAGTGCTCTTTGTTTTTGGTGATCATTACCTGTACCTTCTCTACAATGCCTGTAACTACGTAAGTGCAAGCTATTGCTTGTTAGCAAAGTTTTATCGTAACCGTGTGAACGTTACGGCAGCTCAAAAACACGAATAATCACATTTTTTTATATACTGCACATACGCTTTATATAATTTTTAATTTTCTTATGTGTTGGTACTGTATAACATGGGAACTTCTCTTGTATATTTATCTCAAGTGAGATCAACTCTAAGTTTGCCCTAGCTGTCAATTTGTCTTAATTTAAAACATTATGATTAATCTTCTCGTGAATAGCGATGAAAATATTCTTCAAATCGGTTCTCAAATCTAAACTTTACAAATACCTTTATACCTTCATCGAAGGTCGAATTAAAAAATATGATAATAATTCGGGTTTTTAGTCTAATAGACAAGATCTTTGTATTTTCGAACCTGATATGATGTAAAAGAATTTAATGTAAAAGAAGAAATTAATTTTGTTGAATGGAGGCCAGCAAGATGAGAAAAAAAAACATAAATAATCGTTAAACATTTACTTCAAAAAACGTATCAATAGATTTTTATAACGTTTTTTTTGGTCTTTTTAATTAAAAAGACTTATGTTTTCAATTGTATATCGTAATATTAGTTTTTTAAATTAAATATAGTCATGACAAGAGTTACTTTCTGTTTCTCATTATAATTAATTTTTGTTTCCGTTTCAACCACTTGTCCGCCCACGGTAGCACCGATAGCCAACACCCCTCGTCAGTCCCTGGGTAACAATTGCTACCATATTGAAATTACTGTATGGCCCCATTTTTTTTAAATACGACTAATTTTTGAGTTACAGAGACCAAATATTCTGTGGTGGATTCTTTATTAAATCAGCTTTAGGGTGGTATTTTATGTTTTGTCCTAGCTTCATTATTTAGCGAGAAAATATTCTTTTTTTTAAGAATCCGACATTTTTTTTATCACAATTCACGCAACATTGGGACTGTTGATAGAGGTGAAGCGGTAGCGGACAGACTAGTGGACGGACTGGAGTGGTTAAAGAGTTCTTCTAAATATATTAAATACTAGCAGCCCGTCCCGGCTTCGCACGGGTGGACAAAATTCTTTAAATTTTTCTAGCATTCAATATAGCCTATGACACTACGCAATAATGTGCCTTTCTATTGGTGAAAGAATTTTTAAAATCGGTTCAGTAGATCCCGAGATTACCCCTTACAATTTAACAAATATACAAACACACAAACTTTACTTCTTTATAATATTAGTATAGATTAATATGAATAATTATTAAAAGCACAAGAATCATATTTTTTACCATAAAAATAACTCGCTAGGTCGTTGCATCGTAGAAGCATTTAAGTTGCCTAAGCTTTATATAAATATACTATTCTTATTTAAACGTGCTTTTATCGTTATGTTTTCATAAGAGTAAGGTTCGAATATTCGCACTAGTATTTGTTTAGAGAATCAGTCAACGATTACAGTGAGGCGGCGACCGTGCGTGGACAAACAGCAAGTCATATCACCGTAGCATTATGTATCGCGTAGATCTGCCAGGCGCTATGTATTTATTACTTATGAAGGTCCTATAATGAAAACTGACAAATTATTTTGCAGTTAACTTAATTAGGAACACTATATGATAGACCTTCTAAATTATGATCTGAATATATATAACAAACGTATTTGTAATACGCATTATAAATTAATAGTAATAAAATTGATAAATATAGATTAAAGACACTGGAAAAGTATTCGTAAACTACTCGGAAGGAAAAACATTAAACAACAAATATTAATATATTTATAGTTTTTGACATTTTTACTCTGAAAAGTAAAGGCTGTTTCTCACGGTTTGTACTATCTATATAATATTGTTGAGTAAAAGCAGTGAAATAAAATTCAGGACATGTTCCTAGTTTTTAACTAAATATAGCGGTTGTGGATTTCGAGCACAATTAATTTTGTGGATATTAAAATGAATAGGTTAAGTTCTTCAATTAGAGCTTAAATATATTAATTAGATAATGTCCTAGGTACATTATATCAAAGAGATTAATTATAAAAATATAACATCTTAAATCTTAAATTGACAATTACCTAATTATAATTTTTTGCTAGTATGCCATCAAGAGCAATTGTTATTATGAAAAAGATTGTTTAGAATTTAATTGTACAAACCACTTATCCAACTGATTTAGCTTTGCCGTGTCTAGTAATTCGAAGTTCGTTAATCGCTTACCTGTAAAGGCAGGTATTCACGCGGGGCGAATTTCCCGGAATCCAGCGATGATCCGGCGTATTCCTTCATCAAACTTCAATCTCCATTAACTTTTAACAAGGTACAAAAAGCTCAAAACCATCTTTAATAAGATTCAAAATTGAAAATTAAATTTTGGAGTTTGGATATTGAAAGACGCCACAGTTACTTCGATAAGATTGATCGAGTGGGGTAAGAAAGCAGATTATCTGGTCTCGGGATAAAAAATCAGTGACTTGTCAAATTCGTGGCATTCTGCTGTCGCTGGTAGGATTGGCCTATAGATCGATTCGGCTGCTTGACGAAAGTATTTGTGCTCAGAAATTGCTTTTGGCTTGTAATTAGTTGAGATTAAACCAGATGAACTAGTTTGATTAAGTTTCACTTGATGAGTTGGTAGTTTTTTGTGGCCATTGCATTTTACATTATAGCTACAAACTGTTTGATTTTGAGGATATGTTACTTGTTACAGGTTTTTCTGAAATCCAAATGTTTTAATGGAGATAATATATTTATCACCCTAACTTTATATATAAAAATTCCCTGTCACAGGGTTTGACCGCGATGAAACCGATTTTGATGTCTTTTTTAATTTTGCTGGATTTATTCCCACTTAGGACATAGGATAAGTTTCCTTTTTAATTTATAATAAAAAAATCATATTATTATAACTGAGCCATAGCAACGCGTGGCTGGGTCAGCTAGTATATATTTTACCATCATATAATTAACTAAAACTTTTGAAAGTAAATGGTCTTTATTAGGTTTTTTATTGTTTAAATGAAAAAATAAATAAACAAATGCGTAATACTGTAAAAAACTGTTTATTCTTAAACCATGGTGGAGGAGTTCAGTTCATAAATGTTAGTGCATAAGTAGTAATTAGATGTAATCTGGAGTTATATATTTTTTAACAAAAGGGACAACAGCACGTCAACTAACCACAAACTGAAAAAATCTCAATTCATAATTAACTCTAAATGTTGGTCTTTAATTTAAAATACTATTGAGAAATTTGGCAGCTTTGTATAAGTCAATTGTGGTATTAGATGGCATATTTATAATTTTTTCCCTTAAAAGATTTAAGAAGCCATAATTTAAGGTTATTACGTATCAGTATAATGTAATAATGTATTTTAATAATTAACAATAAACAGGAACCCCAAAAAAGCTAGTTTAGCAAATTCTGTAAGCTAACAACTCTTTTTTTACTGTATTTATACTCGTAATTAGCTACAGTGAATTGGTCCTTCATAAATTCTCTATACATAATAGCAAGTTATGCTTACCTCAACTACTGAACAAAAATAACAACGAAATGTAAAATAAAGGGTTTGATTCCAACAAACAATATTTGTGAATTGCTCCAACAAGATCTTAGTTTGACATTCAGGTAGATAACAACCCAAAATCAAGTGACAATTCATTAATTATAATCCAAATATCGATTCGCAGCGGGTCGCTAAGATGTTATTCAATGAAATGTACAATTTAGAACTTTGTGTCTCTAAATATTCGGTTGAAGGTGTTTTTCTACAACTTGTCCTCATTGTTAGAAAGAAATCCGCTTTTTCTATGACGGTAAGGATTATTGATGATTATGCGATTACGTGGCGTCAAATAGTATATGCCGGGTAAATATTTTGTTTGTAATGTTTCACGTCCATTGCAAATGAGGGTAAAGTTTTGGTATCCATAGCAGATTTCGTTTAGACAGTAATAAAGGGTGGTCCAACCATAATGCACGATGTTTATTGTAAATAAAACAAAAAGTTTCCAGAGAATTATCTTAATATTTTTTATTATGAAAGAAGGATCTATGAAAATTATGTGTGAAACAAAATATCAGCCAAATGCTCGCCAAGACTTCGGTGGCATACCTCTAGCTGATGGTCAATATTTTCGAAGACTCTAAGACATAAGTAACTGAGTTTCTCGCGCAAAAGAGCAATTGTTTCATTGGCTGTGTGGCAAGTGGCACCATCCTGTTGGAACCACATATCGTTCAGGTCCATATCCTCAATTTCTGGCCACAAGAAGTCCATTATAATCTCGCTATAGCGAAAGCCATTCACGGTAACTGCATTTTCGAAGAAGCACGCTTTGTCATCATGTGATTTGACAATGTTGGACTTCTTTCTTTGAAGATATTTAAAAGAAAAAGTGTACGTCACTAAGTCAAGAACAATTCAAGAGCTAAAAGATGAGCTAATTCGGCACATTAACGACATTGAACCTCAATTATTTCTCAGAGTCATTGAAAATATGGACTATCGGATAGAGGTATGCCACCGAAGCCAATATTTTGTTTAACACATAATTGTCATAGATCCTTCTATCATAATAAAAAATATTAGGATAATTCTCTGAAAACTTTTTGATTTATTTACAATAAACATTGTGGTTCTCCGTTCTTTAATAAGATGCATTGAAATATTCAAAATAAATTCGTGTTTAAAAGGGTGGTAAATATAGATGTTCAGTTTGGGTTTAGAAATAAGCTTATTTAAGCTATAAATAATTGTAATAAAATCTTTTTTTATTCAAGTAACTACACTAATGCATTTTTTTATTTTGAATGCATTCGCTCTTTATCCCAATCAAGGCCGGGGACCAAGACAGGATCTGCGATGGAAAGAGCCAACCCAGAAGGTGCCTTTTCACCCTGGCTTTAAAAACGGACGTGCTATAAGTACTCAGAAATACAGTCGCAGGGAGGGAGTTCCACTCCATTGCTGTGCGCATTATAAATGATGTTGGGAAGAGCTTGGTGCGATAGGTAGGAATAGCAACCAAGAAAGGGTGGTAGCCCGCAATGCGTATGGATGTCCGATGGAAGAAAGGAGATGGCGATATGAGCATATGCAGCTCCTAAGCACACTCTTCAAAATACTGTTTGTAGAAGACAGACAGGCAACTTTGCGGCGGTGAGCTAAGGTGTGAAGCTTGCTCTTCAACAATTTGCCGTCACAAATATTGCTTAAAACTATGTTAGTACCCATTTTTAGTATTATTTATATTTATTTTTGTGCTATGCCACTAGATATAGCACAGCAACGATTGACATAGGCGCAGTCGAGTATGTTTGCTATCATGTCTAGGATGCTGCAAGGGCTGCCCCGGACGCTGCGCACTAGGGAAGCACATATTTTACGCATAGTTGCGTAGAACCAATCAACACCAGCTTCAGCGAACATTCCAGATGCACTACAGAAGCGGCGTAACTTCAAAAGCTCCCTTACCGCATTATTATATTGATCATTAATAATTAAATAATTAAGGGTGTGGTAAGCTCTTTGAATATATTTAGACCACAGGCTACAGGTGTAAAAAGATGTACAAAACGCACGAAACAGAGTTCGAAACGGATCAATATTCTCGCTCTGACTGACATATAAAAGTGTTTACTCCACAGCGAAAAGATTTTATATTTTTATTATTTTAAATCCTTATTTCAGACGTATAAACGTATTTTGATCTCTCGTTAAAAGATTTGATCTTATTGAGTGGATCGGAAAGTGTAAGAACCTTATTTATGACGTAATGTTTTATAAAATGTTCTACCTACGTTATGCCCTTTAAGCACAGAGACTTGTTTTGAGTAATGCAAAATTACTTTGGACAATGGTTGGGTCTAGATTTAGTTAGTAGATGTTACCGACCTCTGTGTAACTTTGACCTAGTATTAACAGATGGCTAGCCTAATAAGAACTACCTTTCATTGGATTTAATGACTTTCATGAGATGAGAAACTGTTGTTTATACATATTAGTTATAATAATGCTTCTTGAATAGTGTAGTAAATAGAGATTATAGTTAGTCAAGCCGCGAGTCCTAATTGTATCTATATTCGTTAGCACCTACTAATTCACACTATACGAGATAACACGTTTTAGTGTCATTTGTAGGGCCGTCAACTAATGGATGACCAATAAATTATTTCCTCGAGGACCTCTACGATACATTATTTTTAATCATCCGTATCAATATCTGCAATCTCCACTATTTGCATGTTAATTTTTGTTATGTTACTATGAGTCACTTTACTTTTACAGTAAATTGAGAAGTAATTAGTAGTTAGTGAGTTTCTTTCCTTGCCTATGAATATTGTAAATAAAGCTTAGGTTATCTGCGGGTGGAGCCTACTTACCTGTAGTTCAGATTCTTCTGTAACTTATTCCAGGGACTAGTCTCTTCCACAATGCTCTTTATTGTAAAGAGAGAAATAAATGCTTTATTTTTATTGTTACTATTAAAGGAATGACCCGAGCCCCTGCATTGTGAACGTTATGATGATGGCATTTTGCTGAATTGAGAAAAGGGGTTAAGAGATGTGTAAGGGATTCGATAAAAGAATTCTTAAAGCTACGCTGTTAATACTATGGCTAATACTGCCGATATGAGGCCGATACTATTGGTAGAGTCATTTTGTCGAATACGTCATACTTAGCGCGATGATTTCAAAATGTTCACAGTCGGGAGGTTCAAATGTTTCCTTTGTTTCCAATTTCAATTTTCCGAAATCTTTGTTCAACCACAGACAAGATACGCTACAAAATATTCAATTATTAAAAAAGAAGTAAGTGAAATAATTTGAAAATGATGAAGAAGGAAAACGATATAATTTAAACATCTCACGGCTGTGGAGCACAGCAATAGTCTTGTACAATTTATCTTATATTGTTAACTGTTTTATGGTAAATCTTTTTAATGTGCATTTTGGCTGTTATTTCATATACAAAAAAATTTACAATGGTAGTAAATTACATTTTCTTTTCCGTAACTTTGACTTTATCTTAGTGAATATTGTTTCATATTAATGATTCTTAAAGAGAAATGATAAAAAAAACCATTTATAAAAAGCAGATTTATCGCTAAACCGCCATTTCTTTTAGGTCACCTTGGGTGAAAAGTGAAATAAATAAAACAACAGCTGGTATTACACACACTCACATGTTACCAACGGTACCTCTACGTCGGTGAGGTGCGTTTTGTAGTAGTTTTAAGATATGCAAACTACTTACTTAAGTATTACTAATGTATTTCTGGGTATAAGGTGACAAATGAATTATAACACTAAACTATTAAACCTATAACGCGTATTTTGAAATTTTACTAACTTTTCTTATACCACAATTGCCAATTTCGTTGAAATATTTTTATCACCGTTAATCAAAATAAGACTCGTCATAAGCTTTATTCTCTCATGATCATCTTTTTGTCTTAACGTTGATAGAGAAGCTAAGATAAGATATTAGACGCCTCACAGCATTTAAACTAAACACAGCACCTACTCTTAACATTAGAATAAATTAACAAACTCGATGTTTTATTTATATCCGTTTAAAACATTAACTTACAATAATATGTTATCCAAATAGCCACACGACTCAGGGAACCAATAATGAATGCAAACGAAAGTACGTGTGCTAAGAACGCGTGGGTAGGCGAGGTGGGGGGCGGTAGGAGTTTTACTTCCCCCCCTCCTACTGCTGTGACGCGAATTTGTTACCTTCGAGTAATACGCCTTGTATTACGCTCAGATTAATTCTCATCACGGAGCTATTAGGTCTTTATTTATGTTATTGAGTTTTTTTTTTTCAAAATTCTGTTTAGTATGCAATTCTTTTAACAAAAAGTTACTTCAGGTTGTTTGATTTCTTATTTATAATCTAATTCATACGATTTTCGTAAACGTAATATTGTAAAATAAGCCTTTTTTGAAATCTCTTTTTTTTAACGTACAGTCAATAGTTACTATTAAATGGAAATATGTTGGCTTGGGAATCAATTAGAACCGCCTTTTTTAGAAGCAGTTCTATGCTACTCCAAAGGATTCGCATTAATTGTTGCTTTTTTAATTGAATGATATTACTTTTACGATTGTTCTGGTCAAGTCAAGATGAGCAACCATAGTGGTGTCTTGATTCGATTGAAAAGCATTTATCTGTTTGAACAAAACCTGTTCAGAAATCATTATAAAATTTTTGGAAACCCTAATTGAATAATTGGTTAAGCAAAGTTTGTTTATTCCCAAAGTATAGGCTTAGGATAAATTATGAGGGAGCAGGACCTTGCAAAAATAAATTATTTATATTTTTTATCATAGACATAATCTGTTCCAATCGATGAATAATGACTCTCTACTATGTTCACAGCGTCCGAGCAAACAAAAGAGCATCGCTGCGTCATAAAGCATTGACGCTCTAGCTGTGACAGCCACTGCAGCGCAGCAAGTTGTGACGTCACGAGCTGAGTTTATCTGTGACGAACGCCGGATGAGGCGCGCGTCTCGGATAGATAACGGGGCTCTACAGCTCGCGCATCGACCGGGGGGCGTGGCGCGACCCCGCCCCCCGCTAGACAGAGAGCGCCTAATCCGAGATAACGGATAAACTCGGCTAACACCCGCATTGGACGAGCCTTCGTAAACGTTCACGCCTTGCACGCTATTGGTATAATGGATTAGGATATGTAAAGCTGAAAGCTTCAGAGTGGGCACGAGTTTGTGGAGGAATGAGAGAGGAATGACATAGCGCTACAGTAGAAGAAAAACCGCTCAGTCATTGGCCACAAGAAACTTCTATTTGATTCGTCTTTGGGTGAATCTTGTAAATTCATACTTTTAAAGCAATAATAATACTGAGATAATACTAAACCGAAATCATTTCATCGTAATGCCACTTCTCCTTTGCTATATAAAAAGCTTAAAATTTGTACAATGAATGACAATAAACACCTATATTAAAGTCGAGTAAATATGCAACATGCGTCATACCTATTCTCATTATTATAATCATTATTGATTGGTTTTCTCGATTAAGAAGTGAGATAGGATTGGTTTTGGGAATTTTATCGATTGTGAAAAGGTGAAATCGATGGTCGATATAATGTCTAACTTTAACTAGTCAATGGCAAATAAAGTTATAAAGTCACAAGAAATGAACAAATAATCTAAATAATTAAGAAAACTTTATATGCTTATATAACTGTATAAAAAAAGTTCCTCCATTCTGATAAAATACGTAAAACCTAATCTTAAAATAAGTATGTAATAGGTACTATAAAATATACTCACTTATGGCTCCTGAAGTGACTGTCTATGGCTTCTGAAGTGACTGTTTATGGAATACGATCTATTTAAAGGTGATAGCGGCGTTACTGTGAGCAACTAGTATGGGGGATATTGGAATCTTATGGAGCATGTTAAAACAAAAGCATCTCAATATGAGAAGCCAAGAAAAAAATACATTTGTGAATAAAGTTTTTGATTCAATACATTCTTGTCCCTTTATTTTAAAATGTGGACTAAATACCCGGTTTCAAACTGATGCTGGCTCCCTTATATTTTTTGCAAATAAAGGTGACACAATTTATTTCAGTTTTAATAAGGGAAAATAAAAAGAGAGATGCTTAGATATTTCGGTACCTCTGTCAATTAGTAAACAAGATAGATTGATTTATTTTGATAAGAAATCACTAACTGATTCTAAATACAATTTCTGCATGTATGATAATGATGTATGATAATGATGCTTGAATGTTTATAATAAAGTTTGAGTAAGTAGGTACCTATGGATCATTAGAATCGAGTTTATGATGTGGCTGGCATAGACTAAAATTGAATATATCTGTATCTAATGATAATCTTTTGATTCGTGATGCTTATTAAGCTTTGTAATAACAATAGGTACAACGTACGATGAGGGTTATCAAAGAAAAAACAAAAAGAGTAATGTACAAACCCAGATGGTTAAAATATTGGTATAATGTTATGTATAGACTAGAAACTGCAGCCTTGTCCTTTAAGTTCAAGGGCATGCCATCCACAGTCTAACGAACTCCTTAGTAAATTAACTTGCGGACTGGTGTTGGGCTTGTTAAATTGTAGGAGACTTTATTAGGATACAAATTAGGTTAAAATATTCCACTACCGATACACTGTTCTATATTTGTAATGAGTTCTCTCATCTACGACGATGGTTCGACGATGGTGGTTATATTAGGTTAAGATTTGCTTTATTGTAGATATATTTTTGTTTGTAAATTTCTTTTTGTTCCAAACTTAACAAAGTTTTAGTTTGATTACTGGAAACTTTAAAATACAGAGAAAAAGATTAGGTTCTTGGCAAATTAGTGGATTTAGATTCTTGACGAAATGTAACATTGATGAAAAAAGATTTTTTAATGTATGGGTATGGAATATATAGGGAAAAATGGAAGGTGTTAACAAAGTGGTCTTGAATTCCTTATAGGAACCGTCTTTTTATAACGCTGACCTTTTCAACTAGACAGTTGAAAAAGGTCTTTATTAAGTCTTATAAAGACTAAGGTTTAATTTTTTTTCACAATATTTGTAACTTTTCTTTTTTCTCACATTCTGAATAAGTAACGGGTAGACACATATTATACATATTAATATATAAAATTCATAGAAATATAAATAAATACCCATGAAACAGGTACAAATGCTAGTATCCATCACACAACATCTATCTCATCCGGGACTTGAATGTAGGACCGTCGGTGCGAAATACAGGATCACTACCTTTACATCAAACGGTCGTCGCCATCGGTATTTATCCATAGAGAATAAAACAGGTATTAAAGGTAATCAAATGATGATGAAAATATTATTATGTAGACGCAACAACAACACACGCTTTAAGGCTGGTATAAATTTTATTTATATGTCTATATTTATTCCATTTCTCTCCTATTTTTGTGTCGTTCTTAATTTTACTTTGATGTTATTTTTAGTTAAAGTTTTGTACCTACTGTAAATCTAACGTTAGATTATAAATAGAATTTCGTTTCCTTTTAATTTCATTTGATCATGTAAAAGTGCGTAAATGTTCATAATACGACTACAGACAGCTACAGACGCTGCTCAAAAAGGAACATCGTCACTCTGACCCAATTATTATAAATAATAGTAATTATTATATTCACACCAATTAGCCTCGCCAAAAGTAAGCATGACAGCTTTCTTTTATGAATACAAGGGTAACGTATAGACTTACGTAAAAGATACGTAGGTAAATAAGTAATATTTATAGTAATACTAGCTGACCCAGCCACGCGTTGCTGTGTTATACTTAAATTAAAATAAAACCTATCCTATCTTAGATCAAATAACAGATAGTTACGAAGTTTGATCGAAATCGGTTAAGTAGTTTAGGAGTCCATTGCGGACAAACAACGTGACACTTAATTTATATACCTATATTAAGATTAAACTCATAAACCAAGTACAAATGCTCGTATTCATCACTCAAACTTTTACACCTCTCGAGACTCGAACCCATGACTAGGCTTCGAAGGTGGAGTCTCTCCCGTAAGGCCTAAGTGTTCGTCTATTCTCTTTCGTGTTCAGAGACTCGAGTGTAAGTGTTAAAATGGGCTTACAATCTCATTTATTTGTATGTATTTTTAAACACGAAAAAATAAGTTCTTTTGAAATCTTAACTAAAACGCGATAGTTATCTTTGCATATATGAAAACAGCCACCAGGTAGGTATGTGATTTTAAAATAAATGCGATTTATAAGTAATAATAAATCCTAGATGTTATCTTGATTCAAAATGAAAAATACTGTGAAACGACAGGCGTCGCGTATGGTTTCGTCTGGCGTATGTAAAATATTAATTTTCTATCGATTTTATATTTACTTCATTCATTTGGTAAATACTTAGGTGGTAGCAATGATTTCTACATGAAGACACTGTTAAGAAATAAGATTTGCGGCGAATGGAGCATGATCTTTTATGTTTAGAATAGAGAAGAGGGTAAGATTATATAGCGCTGTTTATAACGAAGAGATAACAATGAACTTGTTACTTTCACTTTTTCTTAATAGTTAATTCTATTTTGTAAGGGCTGTTTTTCCCTATTAAATACATTTTAGAAAATTTCTTAGTTCCATAAATGGCATATTTTATATTATAAAATTAATTGTCATTCTAACTATATTTTATTATATAAATAATATACAAACAATAAAAAAATGGACATGTGACATGAAGTTTTAGTGATGAAACGGATAAAAATCTTTACAAATATATTTGTTTTACCAAACCATCCAACGAAGTTTGGATTCCGTCATTAAGGGTACGTATTAACAATACTTCAGATGCAAATCAATTATATATAAATTATCAGTTTTGCATCAATACGCTTGAATGGACAATTATCTATAATAACACAAAAGAGATTTGAAAAACATTGGAAAATTATATTCTGAATAGAAAGGCTCGTTTTGTTGAACGTTTTGTTTTTTTGGAAGAACACGACTATACGATGATAATTGCCTTCAAAGTGTTCACAAACGTGACTACAATATCGGACGGATTTCAACAAGTTTATTATTTCTTTTTAGTTAATCTATAATCTAAAATCACAGTAGTTTGTGTGTTTGTCTGTCCGCTCTTTTTCCCCGCTCTTTTTCCATTGTATCAATAACGTTACCATAGCAACGCGTTAACCGCAAGTAGTTCGTCTACCGGACGCTAGATGGAGCTTACGGAAAATATTACTTAATAGAAAAAAAATAAAGAATTTTGTCCACACGTGCGAAGCCGGGACGGGCCTTTAGTATTATATAAAAAAACTATTTATAAAGATGATATTAAAACAAAGTTGCTCCCACGAATAGTTACCAAGTATACGGGAAAGTAAATATGCAACATGATTTATACTGAATACTTAAAATAACTGATAATCATTTACGTTTTCACAGATTTCCCTCCCATTTTACGTCTATTTCAAATTTCCACTAAAGGGATTCGGTTTTGATTCATTGGCAGGTAGTCATACGAGCCTTTATATAGTTAAGCATACCTAGAAGCTTTTACTATTTACGTCATAAAGAGTATTGAATGGGTTTAAGTAAAGTGTGTATGACGTACAAGGGACATCGACTATATTTATTTTTCTTACCTTCTCTTATTGGTTAAAATATAGTAAAAATCAATACACCCTAATTTTTTATTTATTTTGTTCTATTTATTAGTTACATTATTGAAAAAATTACTTTAGGCACTATCACCTTCCATTTTTTTGTTGTGGCTTTTTCCGTCTCTCATCAGAAATTTCGCCAATGTCCTATAGTGAGAGAAACACAAAGTATTGCCAAAGCCAAGGACTTGTCTAAAATTTGAAGGCTAATTTCTTTCTTGAGGGTGTCACCTTCATTTTTCTCAGTCAAGGAAATGTCACTTTGACATGACAGTGTCTAATTTTCTTTATATTTTTTCATATTAATAAAACAAGGGATTAAATAACCATTGTCAATTAGAACATGATGTTACAGAGTCCCATCAGTGGTTTGTAGCAGCTGCCATAAACATTGAAACTGCAGTCTTACTCTTGAATTTTGGAATTACTACTTTCCATTGTGACAGCGATTTCGACAATTCGCTAGATAAGAGATTGAAATTATTATTCTAGACGTCATTTTGATGGCTGTCTGACAGCAAAGTATCGAAACTAAATTAGCTTTGAAATTTAAATTGTCCAATGATAATTAGTAATTAATGGTTTTTATGTTATAAGTACTTTAAGTTAATTCATTATAGTAAAGGAGTTCCAATTGATTGATGTGACGTAGTTCATTAAACACCTTTTTTGTAAAGTCTACAGTAGGTATCCCCTATTTTAGGTCATTCAAAGAATGTTGAATGAATAGCCTGTTTATGCATCAGTTTAGCCATTATAATGATCTTTTGAGGTTTCACAATGCGCGGTAACAATTATAGGTAAATAGTTTAACAGATTAATCTTAAAAACATGGGTGTTGAGTTAGGTAGACACTCATGTTTGCATGCGTGGCAATGTGTGCACTGTTAGCTCAAAATGGCGGAAATGTTAGTATTTTATTATGTTGAGAATTTTTTATTAAACATGGAGTCGCTTTACCTTTACGCTTTATTCTTCTGTTGTACCACTTTTAACCGCATAATAACATAAATTTATCAATCAGCACTTTTGTAAATGAATTATTTAATTTGGTACACTTTTCTTTGCATTACTCATTTACATTAGCTTTTAGTTAATAGCCGTTTTAATAATTTTAGAAACACGTAATGATCACATAACACTTATCTATATCTTGTATCATTGAAAATATTGCAACTTTTATCATGAGTTGTTAATTGTTATAATATAAAAATACTAGAAAAAATCGACTTGGGTCACAAGTAAATCTCAGGCAGGAAGCGAACCCGCAACCTTTGGAAATCCGGTCCAATGTTCTCCCAATTGAGCTACCGAGCCTTGTGACCGCTCGCGAAATTTTCTATTACCATTCTGATTTTACGCTGTAGGCCAGCGTTGTTTCAGCAATGAGAGGAACATCCTCTCGTATTCGAAAGAAACGTTTTCACAAATGTTTGGGTTATCGATTAAGATGAAACAGTCATTTAGATTTATAATTTATATATATTTTATGCATTTTTCAATGCGATCTTATAAGATAAATTGTTATAATAGAAAAATATTAGAAAAAATCGCTGTCGAGTACAATATAAAAATTATAAATGAGCTGTTAAGTTGTGTGGGTTAAGCAAAAACTCATACACTTATAGTCCTATCATACAGAACGCAACACTGACTCCCTCTTAACCTTTGGTGTCGTAAGTGTATTAGGGCTGATGAAGCATTAGAGAGAATATGTTAAGCCATGTGTTTAAAAGGACCACTTTTTCCAAAAGGAACAATAAAACCGATGCAATTAATGACGACTGTTTGGTGCAACGGTAGCGATCACACAGACGCTCCTGGGTTCGAGTCCCGGAAGGGGCAGTTGTTTGTGTGATGAATACGAGCATTTGTACCCAAGCCATGGATATAAATAGATATTTCTATAATTATTACATATCTATGTATCATATTTGGGCTAGGCTTATTGGTGTGAATGCAAGAAACATATATAATTTTAATAAGCTAAAAATTAAGCTAATATCGCAATTATTCGATAACTGCGGAGTTATACCAAGTCAATATATACCTTTCTTTTAGATTCGATTTTTTGAACGATAACCGATGCATTAACCTTTTTAATAACTTGATAGCTCCCAAACTTTTTGTTTTATTGTTTAAATGATAAATAATTACATATTAAACCAAGTCATTTGCTGCTTTCTTTAGTTAGAGAAAATACGCCATTTAAATGTCGCAGCGTGTAATTTTTTAACCACCCCCTGGAAACCTTCCGGAAGCTTCGAAAATTAAGAAAAATTAACTTTCCGGAAGGTAATATTGCTTAAACGGCCGCTAACGGTCGCGTACAAAATTATGTGAAGCCGTGACATTTTTTCTTGCATCTAAAGAAGAAGCGGAAAGCCGATGTGATTTATATAATGAATAAAAATGCTTCCTAGACTATGAGACGCCATTTTGCGGAGATATTGCAATTAGCCACCTTGATAGCTTTTTATAATTGAGAAAGTAAGGTATTGGTGTTTTAATTAAGACTTGTAATTACAAATATGATGAAAGAATTATGATTAGTTATATAAAAAAACGAAATAGTGTTTTAAATTTTTAACAGTTTTGAAGATTGTGACATACTGATGCTAGCTGCCAGTTCAGTAAAAAAAAGTGTAAATAGGGCAAGCTTAGTAAAATAGGTTTCCGCACCCTTTAAATATTCAAAATGAAATAAAATACAAATATACCTATATAACATTATTTTTAATTTTAATATATGTAGTAATGTAGCAAATCACAGCTGTAAGAACGACTGCTAATCAGTACATACGCAGCTTTATATGGCATGGCATGCGCAAAATCGAAGTAGGTAAAAAATTAGACCGCGCGGCTATTAGCGTCTTTTGCTTTTATAGTGTACCTTAAACGTAAACAAATGCAAATAAGGTCAGTAGTTATTATGAAAACACGACTGACTATTAGTTTTTATTTTCATCAATCACTTAACGTAAAGTAAGATGGTGAGTTTATATCGTTTTGTATAATCTTATCTTCGCATCTGGCACCCCAACAACAAATTAATCGTCCTCTGTAGCAATCTGCGAATTACAAGTGTAAATAATCCAGACGACGCCCAACCACCATCGTGGGTTGGGCTCCGAGAAAAAAGAAACTCGTTAAAATAGCGGCTTAAAAAAGAAAAGCGCTGAAACGGGAAGGCTCCGTCGGGTGGTATCGGTTTTTCTCGCGGGCGGTTCGCTGGGCGGGGCCGAGCGCCAGTCCCGCGCCGCCGGCCGGCCCGAACGCACGTTCTTTAGGCTCTTTGTCCGTCGTCCCGCCACCGTGCACATGGTCTGTGAATTTTCGACATCCCGATGTCGTCGTGAATCGTAACAAAATGGACTTTCAAAGTGCGATGGAGACGTTTGCTGAGGCGTGGGCAGCTGCCAACACTGTCAAGTCGGAAGTGGCAAATGATTTGTCCCAGGTGCGTATTTTGACATTTATTTTGCACGGACTGCGGAAAAGTTAAAAATATGTAACACGAACAATTATTTTTCTAAATAATTAATAAAACTTCATTTTATTCAGATGTATTACAATATTTCTATGAAGCAAGTAGTTTATTAACACATATTGTAGTATATTAGTTCTAATAATTTTTGGTGCGGTCTATTTCAAAGCTGGATTCTTATATTTTTATTCAAAAACTTATTTGTAAAATCTTTGTTATGCTATTCTTTAAACACGTAGTTTCATTTAGTACCTGTAGTTTATGACAGCCTTTCGAACATTTCATTTTTTTCTGACAATAAACAAATCAGTTGTTTGAAAATAAATAAAAATTGGTTATTGTTTTGTTCATTTGGACTTGTTATTGTTGCAATTTTAGGTTGTACCAACATAACCAAATGAATTGGCTAGACAATAAGTGACCGGGCTTATATTGATTACAATGATTTGAATTAAATGACACGTTAATATTTGGTTCATAATTGGATATCTATATATCTTCAAGGTCATTATAACAATGAAGGTGCAAAAAAATCGACTTGCACTTTAATTTTTGTCAATGAAAAATAATTTAGTTAACAATGCTAACGCGTATAGTAGCTTATGTTAACTTAATTTAAGTAGTGTTTTACAATTATGAAAACTTTTTTAAACATTATATGTTTCTCTCTTTCTTTTTATACCTCTTAAACTTTGAAATGTGTCAATATTATATTACATTTTATTATATTGTTCTATTATTTAAGTATTATATACCTAGATTTTTTTTCTTTATTATAAAAATTAGCTTATCTCAGGTTTGGGTTATGTAAAAAACATTTTTATTTGAATAATCAATATATTGTAAAGTAAAAATACTTTCGTTGTGTAACCGATATGGTGACAATGGATCCAATATAGCTACAGATAACTGGTAAGGATTTTTTACTTATCAACTGTAGTAAAGGTTGAGAACTAATTAAACACTATTCGAAAAATTGAGAATCTTTATTATGATCGAGTTAACTGCATTGAATTAATAATGATCAGGATAAGTTAAAATAAGTTTGAATTTTTTTTTGTATATAAAATAATAATATTTAAATATAAATCTTTTTTTGATTAAGACGTACGATCGATAAGGTGCTCGGATAAGAATTAAAAGATAATCTGTATTTTTTTAATCTTATCATTTCTTTACTTAAACTTCCTTGTCACTCATTAAATCTCAATGATGTTAATATAGACTTCACTGTTTCCAGCCTAAATAGGCTTGTCGGCCACAAAAATTTGAACCGGTTAATTGCTAACATTATCGTTAGAAGTACTAGCTTATCTGTGTATAATAAACACTGAACCTCAAATCGTTTCATAACATTTTTTACTTTTTTTACTTGGATGTGTAAGTTAGAACATGATTTAGTTGAAACTTACATGTTTAAAGATATAGTACCATTAAACCTGTTGCCTGAATTATGAATGACCAAGTTTTTACTAAAACACGGTATTGCAGTTTTATTTTAGTGGCAATACCACGCTAATACAAAAATATTAATACAAAATTAAACACGAAAAATACTGTAAATTATGATATTTTTTACTAATGTATATGTTCACAAACTTAATTTTCTTAATAAATAGGAAATTTTCTAGGTAGAAAACTAGAGTATTCTTAAATCCAGAATCAAGCTACTTCAATTTATTGAAGATTTAAAAAGTATATTTCAACTAAGACAATTTATATAAATACAATATAATAAGCAAAACTGGTCTATTACTTGAACTTATCCAGATAAAACATGTTCTGTTTTTACTTAACATTTGGTATATAAAAAAGATATTACTACATACCCTAAAATGACTATTTCTTTATCTAATTATAATAAACATCTGTAATTTTCAATTTACATTACGATGACGTTAATGAATTATCAATATTTTTCAAAGAAACCAACATACCATCATTTATACTGACAAACATTTTTACTTTTTTATAATAATGAATTAGGATTTGAAAACAGTCATGGACATAAATAATGTTTTTTTATGTTTGTGTATTGTATCCGTTAATTACTATTATTTCATAATCATACTCTGTTTATTTCAGAAGTGAATGATGGGTGTGAGTTCTTCTAAAATTATAAATTTTATACTGTTCTACTGATGATACGCAGTTGAAAGTTAAGGAAAATTCATTAGAACGAAGATTTAATAGTATTTGCTATAAAGGCTTTGTACTGGTTCAATAAAACAAAAAATGTATAAATATGTACTCATTTAAATGTTTGCGATGCAATATGAGTGCATTATTTAATTACATTTTAAGCATTCAAGTGATTTATAAGCCGGTTTGATTGTGGTTAAGACATGCGAATAAAAATTTAAAAAATAACTAAGAGCCTCACTTATAGTTACCTATGTCATTTAAACGACTTTTTTATCATTCTCGCCTTTTATTGGGAAGAACCACTTATCACGTGATCATCATCGTAGAACTACAACGTTCATGATGTAGGTAATAAAACAATGTATTGATATTAATTCTTTCTTTTATCGATTTAGCCTCTCATTTATGAGGCACCTCGTCTGAAAAGATTTATAGTTTACTAGCTAAAATTATCATAGCACCTACTGTACAAAAACTTGCTTACTTTCTGTTAATAACAACAATTAAGAGGAATTTCCATTGTAATAAAAAAATTAAGATGTACTTAAAATATCATGATTTACAGAATTATTGCGTAAAAGTAACATCGCCGAAATTGAGCATATTTTCAAAACTATCAAGAATTTACATTGAAAGAAATTAATCGATTACATCTGGCTGGCATCGAACTGCGCCTCTTAAGTCCCAACCAGGCTAATGAGTTAAGTTTAAGTAATAAGTAATTATGAACATTTCTTTAATTAATTAAAAATATGTACCTACCCTAGATATTTTTCGTTACCAGGTCAATTCTAAAAGATTCTTAAAACTTCAGAAAAGTCTATACATTATTATAGAAAAACATTACAGAAAAGTCTTTCTTTATTTATCTTCTAAAGTTTACCTTTACCATAATATATCATAATTTGTGATTGTTCAATATTTACCACTTTTTTATCTACAAAGGCTATCTGATAATTATCGAAACTATGAGTGATCAAATACTTCAGATCGTCACGGAACAATCTGTACAAGAAATCGGACCGAAGATATAATATCATAATAAAGTAATATGATTTAAGATATTATTGCGACATATTATGATATATTAAATACAATTTTGGAAATAAGTTCGTAGATTTAAAAAATACAAAATAGGAAAAACGACCATTTTCAAACAATATATAATTTCAACATTATTAAATATCTATCATGCTCCTTCTTTTTCAATTTCAAAGTACTGCGAAGTAATTTTAATAAGAGGTAAGGTAGTAACTTAATCGATTTTGTGGACATCTCGACGACATTGTAAAAATAGGCAACAGAAAATAGTTTCCTCGACTGCCATTGTAAACACTATTATTGAAATGGTGCATACAAAAAAGTAATACCACATCGACAATACAGAGTGAAATAGAAAACGTGTCGAAAGTAATCGATCGGCCAACTCGATTCTGAATTTTACCGATTATACCGATAGCGGTATTTGTAAATAATCAGTATGTGAGCTAATCCATTATCTCGGATTATTGTTGCTGGCGATAACGCCTTTATTACTGGCTATAACTGATAGGCACGTAAGGTTATATTCGCATTGAACGCTGAAGTAAACCGTATTTAGTTTAGGATTCATTTCTCTGGGTGTTAAAAAGTTCTAATGAAAGAAATTAGACTTAGGTTGTAGAAGTACAGAGAGATTAGGCTACATATATACTTGGCCGGCGTGGTATGTTATGGCCCATTGTCCTTACGGTGTTTCTGTCCGTAGGGGAGGCCAGTGCCATAGCTATAAGGACATTAATAGGTTAACGATGGGGATGATTTAAAAAAAAAAGAAAAGGTTGTCGTTCACTTGTTTTTTTTTTGTCTTTTTAACATATCAAAAGGCGTTATATTTTTATGGTGTTTATTAAAGGTAAGCTTGACAAAAATCTTTAGTTTCATCAACAATTTTTTGTGGTATTTTCTTAAACATTTAAAAGTCTCTTCTAATGTTTTCTGTATGTTTTATTTTTGCGGTGTAGTGGTTTTAAGGGAACATTTTGTTTATTCTAAGCCTACTGTTAATTTAATTTTAGCCAATACTATACTGTAGTTTTGTTGATATTTGTAGTGTGTAATTCTATTTCAATAAATACGATCCACTATATGGACGACCGATCGTCGCACATGTCTATGTGACTATTACCTTTTTTATGGCCAACTATGATTGAATTCTGTGTTTAAACTCTGTTTACTGATTATTTCAGTGTCAGCTGGCATTTATGGGTTTGAGAATGCTTTAGTGTTATTACAGTCCCATGTAAAATGTAGGTTAGCTGCGAGTGTTAAGCGATATGATCGGTCATGCGCTGGAGCTCTGTTATGTGTTATATTAATTATATACAAGAGATTTCTTCTTACATACTTTCAAGAGACCAGGCTTTCCCAAATTTCAAGACTTCTTTTATATTCTTCTACTCAGGATATTTATATTAAAATAATATTTATAAAAAATAAAAGGTTTAAGTTTGACTGATGAATGAAGTAGCAGTTGGAGTAACAGAGATTGGAGCTTTTTTCAAACAAATATTTTTTCAAGAAAATAGATGCTTGTGCGATAACTACAGAATGTATTCTAATTACTTACGCAGCTTACTTACCTATCCATTATATAATTTTCACACGGTTGTTGTATTCGCACTCACCGCCTTTGTAATTACCGTAACGTCGGTGGAGGGAGGGCGGGATATCACGAGTATCAAACAAACAACGAACTAGCGCGAATCATCTCGGACACCGTTACAGATATCAATGATGACTACGTCGTTTCGAAACCGATATAAAAAAGGGTGTAAGCACAATTACAACTGGTAGGTAGAAAGTGGCTCGTGCCGAGCTCTGTTGCGACAAAAACGCCCGAGAGTTTATAGTATATAAATAATCCGTGCAATTAGACACGTACGGCGAGTCAGGTGAAATACTCCGTGGTTCAATTTGCGCCTGCGCCGGCCACAATGCCCGATCCGAACCAAATTACGACGCCACGAGCCAACACACCTTTGTCAGCCTATTACCGCCCACCGATCCACTAAGATCACTTTTTGCTGACACCCATCAACGATTTTCACTCGAATATTATTTATCATTTCTACAGATGTAAAAAATATGACCGTCATTTGGCTGCTCATTCGTACACCTATATCTTTTATTATCCGTGAAAGTTCATTACACAGCGTGTTTGATATTATCAGAACTTTATGAGAAGCTCTGTCTATTATGGACGCTGTCAGGAGCGTTTGATTAGATATATTTTTTGTTCGCGTAATAAAATGATCTAAGTGCATGTTCGAGCAGCCGCTAGCTAGCGCGCGTGCCGCCGACCCGTAATAGGCTCCATCTCGCGGATAAAGCGGCGACACCGTTACCTTTCTCAAATCACGTACACTATTGTAATATCCAATCGCCCAGAAATGAGATTGCGGCTAACAAGTTATTTACATTGACGTTTTAATATGGACACCGTCTGAAAAAACTATTTAAAAAGGTAATAATAACTTGGTACTCGTAATAGCCACCGTACGCGCGGGCACGTCGCCTTTGTGACGGAGCTAAGCCCGCGAGATTAATTTTGGCGGCACAATGAACCAGTTTATAGTCAATAATACGTGTCTTAATAAGAATCAGTTGCGATATTTGCTTGTCAATTCTATAGTTTCGAAAGCGGTCGGGGCGATCGCTCCCGGCTGAGTCGATAGGATCTTTATTACGCTCCGCTTTTTTTGGGTGAAAAAAATGATTAATATAAGGGATCGGCTCTGACGGATAAGTAGAGGAGATTGACGGAATGACGCGGGGTCTGTGACCGTGTGGGGTGAGGGGTAGAGGGGTGCGGGGTACGGCGAAAAGCCGCGAGGCTGCATTGCGCGGGAGCGGCCAAAAACTAACCATAAATTACTGACTACTTGCCGTTGTTGGTCGACGACACGCGCGAACTTTTTTGCCGAATCACCGATCCTGTTACAACGTAAATTTCTCACGAACATCAGCTCATGAGGCATATCTTGAAAGATTGCTCGAAATAATGAGCTTCGAGATTCAGACGACCGCGATGAGCGATTTCATGTGAAAGCCTCCACGTATTATTTAAATTAAATGAACTCATTATTCTGTTTTCCCTGTTCCGCTTTTTTAGATCGAGATGTTTCAGTATTAACTTCTAAAAAAAGCTGTGCTAGGTATAAAAAATAATAATTTTAAATCACTTGAGCTGTTATTGCTAATTATTTCGAAGATGATACTATATGTTCCATTTGTTTTAATCTACTAACTAAATAAATATATATTATGACCCAACAGGAAAATAGTAAATATTTGGAATAACATGAAAACTAGTACGGCATAGCATTTACTCTAAAATAAAATAATCTTTATTAAATATTCATCTAATATTTTTATTTATTTCAGCATGTGTCCACAGCACTTTTACATCATATTGTGGCTGTATGTATATTGATATTATATGTATTTTATTAGATTTTATTAAATTTATATATATATATATATATATATATTAAGTGCTATCAGCAATAATCTTTTTCCCGGTGGTGTTAATTTGTTATTTACCTACTTTGTTGCCTTAGGCGTATTGTGATTATTTTTACTGTTGGCAACTTTTTGGCCGAAAACGTAGTATCTATATTAGTTTGTCTAAGTATAGATTAAGAATGGCTGTTTTTGTCACAAAAAAAAAAATTAAATACCATAAGATAGTTCCGAACATCAGAACATTTAGCTTGTTACGCTGTCTACTGTACTTCGATTAATAGAATCGTAAAGAATTATAATGGAAAACTTGTTAAACAAATTGCATTGCTAATTAGCTGGCTACTTCGGGCTAATCATTCGCACATCCATCAATAAATTTATTTGGCGATTACGATCTTCGATAATGAAGCGTCACTTAATGATAAACGTATGCTTCTTTTTAACTTGTTATATTTTAGTTAGCATTCGGTTCGATTGAGTTAAGCCCATCATTTATTAATAAAATCTTTTTTATATAACAGTAATTGGAAAAACTTTGGTATAGAAAAGTTTTTTTTTAATTTCTCTGATATAAAATAGGTTTGTTGTTTGTAAAAAATGTAAATTACTTGTAACGAGTAGACTGGTATATTTTAGTACGCTTCATTCAGGTTTCGGTCGATTTAAGAATCACACGAGGCTCTCATAACTCTTTTCAATAGATGAGTGTTTTTACTCAAGAAACAAAACTAAGAATGTGATATAAAATATCAATCAATGTTGTTGTTATCAGGAATCTAGCTGTCATATACATAATCGTAATTGATATATGACATTATAAACATAATATTTGAAACGTAACATAACTATTTGATTTTATCGAGTAATCAGAAAGAATTTGAATTGGTTATATATCTTTAGAATTTTATGTTATATTTCATATTGAATAGCCACAGGAAAAGCTTATGCATAACACAAGTATATTAATGTTATTTTTGATGACGTACATTGTAAAAGGTCTACCAAAGACCTATAAACTACCAAGTGCTGCCACATTAATAAACATTTTAAACCCGATGCCATACTTTGACAAGGAATAATCGATATAATCGTCTGGTATTCGTATAATAATATGAAAATAAAATAGCGATGGTGGAATGCCTCAAATTTAATATACTTGAGCATACAAAGCTTGCCCGCCTTTCTCCTTACGAGTACTAGCGATTACTGCGTTTTTTGCCCCCCTAATTATGCAGATTCTGGCGAAAAAGGAATAAATTTAATAACACGCGTTCGTGCGCTTGCGTTATCGAACGCACTTGCTTCTGATAATCTGCGCGCGCGCCAGCCCTCAATTATAGGCAGCGGTAGGGCCGGGATATGCTGTTTCCAATATCAAAATATCGATGTTCGGAAATTCAATATCACTACTTAAGTTCTAGACTTATGAATGACATTATTATCACTAAGTTTTAAGCTTATTCGCTGTCTACCATTAGTCTAGTTGCGCACAGTCATTTTATATAAATAAAATTACTGTAGCTAATAAATTTACTTCTATCTTTTGATAAGCGTTAGCATTACCAAAACACCAAATCCATGTGCTGTTGCTTCATACAGAAAGCTTTTAAAAATTTCTTGAAACTTTTTATCACATCATATATTTACAAACCATTGCTATTTTAGAGCATGCCAACTTCAAGCAAACTGCTGGATTTATTACACAGGGTCTTATCTATTTATCTTATTCTTTACCTGTTTTGAAATATGTAATAAGTCTTAGCTATTCTGTTCTAGAAAAGTACTTTAGTTATTTTAGAAATGTTTTGTTAATAAAGAATTATGTTTCATTACTAAAGACTACAGATCATAAATGATCGGTAGTTGTGTACTTTTCCAAAGTATCGATATTGGGTTGTATAAATAATACACGCCCTAGTTGGCCAAATCGAACGACAACGCATACCAAATCCAATTCAATTTTTAATTTCGATTTCTTAACATCTAATTTTGAAATACCACAATATATTTGTTACTTAATCCGTTGAAAACGAAAGGTCTATTGCTGTTTTGTACTTCAGAACTGTTTACGTGTAGTAATTGAAACGACACGCTTGTTTCAACAACAATGGATGTAGTTTGGTTATACGTACCTATTGCTTAAGTCTCAGATGTACTTCTGCGACATTGAACGATAACTAATCTAAATACTTTGCGAAAGTCTGTGCAGTTTAGTGTGTAGAAACTTGTATTTTTTAAAATGGTTAGTTACTTTGATGTAATAAATCTTAATAGGCTATTAAGAAAATAAAGAAAAACTCATGGAGAACTATGTTAAATATACATCTTTTGATTGAGGGAACGCGTTGATGTCTTTTGTCTTTATTATAATAAAAAAAGTTATTGCTTTTTTGTTTTTTGGCTTAAATAAGTTCAATATAGCTGTAAAAGGAAAAATTATCAAGTCTATATGTTGAGCTAATACGTGCTGTTTGTTGGGTTGTTTTAAATGAGTAACATTTTTTAAAAATCTGTTAGAAACCAACCTTTAGTAATGCTTTAAAATTAACCGACCTTTGAATCGAAATAATAAAATAAAATAATAAGAAATAATTGTTAATTGTTGTCATGCTCATATCATATAAGCTGCACTTCCGAAATCTTAATATGTTGACAGAACCTACATAATAACCACATATTAAAAAAGTGTAAATACATTTATAAAAAATTAACACATTTGTATGTGAAGAAAGAGACGTCCTTCGACGTAATAAACCGCGATATAAAAATAATTTCTTGCAAGTTCCCTCAAAATTAAATCTGCATAGTTCCGGTCCAGATTCAAAGCTTATAATATTTAAAAAGTGGGACTAATATAGACTATTTAGCAAGGCGTTAAAATAATATTGCAAAATACTACTATCATAGTGAAGAATATTTTACAGCAAATTTTAAATGAAATGTCTGCAATCTCTCTTCCTTGTTGATGTGACTGTCAAGGTACATATAATTGTTTAGTGCCATTAGTATATTGAAAAATAAATCTAGCTTATCCAGGGATATCGCATATAATGCAATTGTTAGTAAATAAATAAAGCTTATCGCATCTCTTCCCTAAACCATATTGTAACCCTTAGTTCAAACTTAAGGAAATGCATGTCTCCAGGTTTGTGGCGGCCTCATAAGGATAATCCGGGCACTTGAGGAGTGCAATTAATAATGGACGGGAAGGCTCACAGTTGAGATCTGTGTAAATTCTCCTTAAGGCTACAACCGTCAAACGGCTGTCTCAAACTTAGTTTCCATTTTAGAATTCCTTTTGATGATTATCGTAAAGAAGATTATTTAAGTAACTAAATAATGAATAAGGCTTTATAAATTACTTATTATATCAAGTAAATTTTAGTTGCCCTGAAATAAAGAAACTTAAAATTTAGTTCGGTATCTTGAAAATTATACAAATAAATCTAAGTAGGTATTAATTAGACGTTGGATATAACAGTTCTGTATAATAAGAAAAGAAGTATTTTTTCCTTTTTCAACGGTATGGCGGTTATTTAACAAAAATTAAAAACAAATGTGATCAGCACTTGATATTTCAAGACTACACATTGTTTGCTAATAATATTAAAGTATAAAATAGGTACCAGATTTATTGAAAGAAAGGTGATAACGAAGTCTAATATTTAATTGACAGCCGGTAGAGAGTTTATAGTTATTTTAATTATAAAAAAGGTTGTATAGGTATTCTGAGCAGACATTGCGTCGGCATGAGGTTCGGCGAGGCGAGTGGATCAAGTCCAAAACTGCCAAAAACTGGCCCCGTACCTTAGCCTTGAATGGCTTAGCCCTTGGACACGGCAAATAGCTGACGTTGCCGCGGGCGGGCGCGTCTTGCATACACAATGCGCCCGCGCACAGAACGGGAGCTGTGGAGTCGCACGTAAATAATAACATAAAAAAACTAATTTAAAACTTAACAGTTAACTATAACATTTTTCAGGAGCTGTGTTCACAGGAAGACTTAGGTGATTGTTTGTATGAATAACGAAATCATAAGTGTATAAAACTACTTTAATATTTGAAGTTCTTATCGATGACTTGTAACAAGTCATTGAATCTATACATAACCACATAATCTTATAATTACAGATTATGTTTTAAAACAAATGGACGCCTTTTGAAATTTTAGGTTTTTTATTCAATTGTTTTTTTTGGTGTTCAATCTCATAGAAGCAAGATTTTTACAAGAGTGAAACATAAACCAATGTTCTTCACTGTTAACTAGTTAATAAAGTTCAGGCGTTTTAATCAACGTATTGATGTATATAAAAAGATACATATTAAAATAACACGAACTTTTTCATAAGGTGAAATGTTTTAGTTTTAATATTTTATTATAGTAAATTGGAATAATATGAAAAACCTACATATAAAAAAGCTTTAAGTTACAGCAGACAGTGGGTCGATCGGACGGTCATGTGGAGGTTGCTCTTAGTGTATTTGTTTTGAAATTATCTGTCATTGAAAACACTTTGCCATTTTGCTAGTACGGTCATCTCTGCCAACGATTAATAAAAAATTAATATCAATCGCCAAGAAAGACACTACATTAGAATCTAAGGTATTTTGTGAACATAAAACTGAGATTACTAAAATGATTAATGGAATTTTTGTCTCTATTACTATAAAATCTATGTATTTATATGCAATGTAACGCATCTAGCAACCGCAGAGTGTCGATACGTGTTTTTAATTTGGAATGTTCAATAATGTTATTTTAACGATAAAAACAATGAGTGATCTCGTGAGAAAACTTAAAAAGATTCAATTTTATATTCAGCTTGAATTTATATCTTGATTTTTTACCCATAAAGTATTGGACTTAGAGAACCTAAATTAATAATGGCAGACAAGTATTTACCTTTTTGTTCGTGTTATCTATTTTTATCTAAGTTTCATTATGGAATAAGCTATTGCATCACGCACAGAGTAGGTATACTAAATTGATTTTTGCCGTCCCCTCTACGGACGACTCAGTCCGGCTCGGTAATGGAGTATTTCGTATTTGCTTCATTTTTTATTTTTTGCCAGTTCGATTACGCGAACGCGGTCTCCGCATCATTCTCGGCGAAATTCGGGAGCGTCTCAGCGGTCAGCCTCTAGATATTAATTATTGATTGCCGATAAAGTAGGTATTCGGAAATATTCTCCCTCCTGATTATACATTGGCCCCGCGAGCACAGCGCTTTTTCAAACGCATTGACAATTTAATGTACACTGATGTTAAAAGTATTTTTGTTTATCGTCAAGTGTAATAACCTGTAACTTGTAACTTTTTGCAGTGGTGTAAGTAAAAAAAGGCAAAATTAAAAAACATAAAAAAATTTTATATAATGTTTTAGACTGAATATCTTTACTACAGAATTATAATTCTCGTTGTAAAGTCAATCGCTTTAAGCAATTTTCACCCATTTATAGTGATATATATGGCATTTATTTCTTTTTTTGTTCATCTACTATCGGTACTAGTATTCTACACCTCTTTAGATAAACGGATGCCGATAGCGTATTCAATAGCTTCGGGTACTTCTGAGTGGCTTCTGTTATATTACCTATATTCAATTTACTTGCTATTTAGAGCAGTAAGCGATTATTGAGTCACTTGACAGAAAGAGAATAAAAAGATAAGAATTGTTGATCTGAATAAAAGCGAAAGCGGTTACTTTTATTCTCTATTAGGTTTTTTAGTAAGCACGATAACATGATAAATTATACGAGGTAGGTATAGTGTTTTTTTATTCCTTTAGTTATTTTGGGTTATATAACGCATTCATCGGTTACCTTGTTAATCTGAAAATGGTGTAAAAACTGATCGATTTATGCATTTTTAATTTGAAACAGTCGTTCGGGGGTCGTTTGGTGTATGAGGAAATATTAGTGAACACAATCACATTTTTTAAATCTAATGACTTGTTTCAATCTTTAAATTCACATTAGCATCTTGAAGTGTTGGCTACGTTACGATACATTGCCGCTTCGGTCTGCACTCCTAAATTTTTTTATGAACTCGCTGTCGATTTAATTTTGAACTGAATAATGAATAATGAACTGAATAATGAAAGATCATCATTTTACCTACATTATTTCTACTCTGTCCTCCTAATAAATTTGCGTTACCATTCGATTTATAATTTGTCAAATAAATTAATAAACATAAAATTTATGTATATTTATACTTCAAAAAATAAATATTTATTCATAAGATGTCAAACTTCAAATGCGATGTAAGTATTGAACATGAATGTGACCCATTTTAAAATAAGGACAGCTTTTCCTTAACCGCCATTGACAGGGCCAAACGGAAAAAATAGAAGGCTCAACCAGGAGTCTTATAGTGCCAGTGTTTTTCGCTGAAATGTGCAAATCATTTGGCACCATATCAATAATCAAAACCTTAAGACATTAAGTAAGACTTTAGACAAGCTTATTCTTACGAACAAACTGTCGCTTAAAAAACTTGACACCAAATAGAATTTTATCAATATCAACGTTGTAAAAACTGCAACTGCTTAAAGGCGATAGCAATCAGCGCGACAGCAGTAATACAATGGTGGGTAATTATCAAAGAGCTTCGTCAGCTGCGCCGGCGCAACACCCCACTGTAATCCACGCTTAGCGAATAGCCACTTATACTTCGGACAAGGGAAAAAAACATTATGATTTTGCAATAAAAATGAGTATTGAAAAGTATTAAAAGAGTATGTGCTTGACACTATTTTAAAGTAGTAACGAGGTTTAAGGTTCATAATCCAATGACATCTGTTAAACAAAATTTTAACAACACACAAAAATAACTATAGGAATTTGAAATTAATTGGTTTTTTATTCTATAAAAAATATAATATTACACTCCCTATGCAGAATTTTCTCTCCGACTGATAATGTACGTGTGTTCTAAGCGAAAGTTAAAAATAAAACACCCTTAAACAATTGCAGGGAAGAGAAATTATAACAGAGGATTGTTACGTCGTGGAGTAATTTCGCTTTGTTTGTAAATTTATGGAAGTTTTTCATATAATAATTATTTTTTAATATGTGTTGTAATAAATGCAAATATATTATACTGAAATGAATTATTTTAAGCTTACAACAAAGCGTAAGTTGTGTACGGCGGGTGTTGTATTTTATAAAACTTATTGAGAAGAGAAATCAATAAAAAGTAAATTATGCCATCGTGTGTTAAATTAACTAACTATATTTAATAAAATTGTGCCATCCATTTTATAACTTCACTTTAAAAATATTTATGGTTTTATTAATTCTCTTTTACTACGATAAGAGAGCTTTCTAACCGAAGTATTTCAAACTAATAAAGAAATGAACTAACTGTAAACGCTAATTTAAAATTCGGACTAAAAATCGCTCCATAAATCCCATGTCTTTTATTCTAAGCCCATTATGTCAAGATCGTAGCCACGGTGGTCGCACGCCACCGGTCGCGTATTGTGCCTAAAACAAAGGGTCGGTAGCACCACTCCAGTTTAATTTTTAAGAGCGAGTTAGTGTTTGAATTGTTTTTAATCGTGGGATAAACAATAGGGCGAGCGGTCGGGCCTAACGGCTGGTTAATTGTATAGTTGTGCTTAAATTCGAGGATATCTCGAGTACCGATTCTATAAGTTTTATGTGATTTTATTCATCCATGTCGTCAAATATTATTATTTTTGGAAAAAGTTGATCTCATAAAAGTTTTTTCTTTACAAAATATTGTTGACTTTAAAATGCCCCAAAAATAAAAAATGAGTGAAATTGAACCTTTTTTTTGTTATTATACTTGGGGGTAATATATAACTGAGACCTTAACAATTATCTCAAAAATATTTTTCTCTTAGTTCTGGGCAAATTAACCTAATTAAGCTGCTAAATTTGATTATCATTTAGTAGGTTATGATTGGTTTATATTGGATTTATATAATACCCCTTATAGTTTTCGTGGAATTGCTTGATATTTGCTTGAGTAACGAGTTGGTACTTAAGTTTTTTTTATCCATGGGATATCAAAAAAAGGCCTTTTTTATCCTAAGGCTTCCAGTTATAACGTCTGGCTGGTTAAATTAGGGCACTAGTGTTGACTCAACAAAAAAAATCTAAAAAACAATCTGCAGTGAGCATGAAAATTATTTTTTTGACAAAAATATCGTATCCGCGTATATTGGGTATAGTGGACGGCCTTAATTTGAATTCAGAAAAAAATCTTATAATGTTTTACTAAACTACTGTATTAGGAATGAATTCACTAATATTAACGCGTATTGTCAATGTTATTTTATAAATTACATTTTTATTCAAATTATGCTATTAGAAAAGCTTGTGAAAAACTTTCTATGATTATTCAATCGATAATAAAGCGATTTATTTATGATGAACAGCAGCGTGCATGTCGCTGCTGTTTGTAGAAGCGATTGACAATTTGAGACTTCATTCTGCATTGCGTTTTGGGAACTTTATGAATAACGGTATCTAAATTGCGTACAGAGCACTGTGTGCCTTTTTGTAAAATAGCAAAGCCTTTTTGCTTTTTGACACAAACTCATAGAAGTGATTCGAAATAATTTTTAAAACTAATGTAGGTGTCGGCTTGATTTATTTAGTTTCATTCGTGGTTTCAAAATTGCAAAGTAAGAGGCGAAATAAGAATTTATGTTCGATCAGTACTTATTTAGACTACAACTGGTATTCACAGACCCACACATATGCTCTCATGCTTTTTCAAAATGGCGAAAAGAGCTTAACTTTTTATTGAAAAGCTCAGGTATCACACTAGCTCCCAATTGATGATATTGGAGTTACTGACTGTACTTAGATTTTAATTTATGTTTGTCCGTAAGAATTTATACGTTCATACGGTTATGCGTTAGTTGAAATATCGGTTGAAAATTTGCATAGTAGCGTGACCATATCTGAATGCTAAATGAATTACCTGCTGAGTATGCAGCGCATCATTTGGATATAAACATAGTACAGTAGATTATCGTTTTTAACTGAAAAAGCGCTGCATATCAATTGATATGTAAATGGTGTGAGAACGTGTAAGCCGGGTGGGGGCGAGTGATGCGAAACGCGTGAGCAATCGTTCGACAACTCAAGCGCAGGGAAATTCCGGAAATGATCATGCGACTGTCTAAGCGAGGGATACACTGGAAGTATTTCAATGTACTTTAACTTAATTACCGACACGAGAGAGATAAAGATTCTACTTGGGATTTTGTAAATTTGTTAAGTTAACAAATCTTTGCTTTTTGATAATTTTATTTCAGCATTAAATGCTGGATTTTTGTGCCTAAAGCAACTTTACTCGAAAAAATAGACTTGCTGTTTTTCCAGTAAAATTTATTCTTTGATAATGTTTTCACATAGTAGTTAGTGTTCTTACATTACTTAGAGTTTATTGAAAATGGTAACCTGGTATAGTCATAAGTAAGGATACCTCTTATTGGCTTTATAGTTAGACCTGCAATTATGTATTTCTTATTATGTGCTCTATTTAAACTGTATATTTGTTTGATTGCTATGATCTTTGATGTCATATTCGGCAATTGCAATAGTTTAATAATAATGTCAAAAATCAGACCTATGATCGTCATAATTAAGTCGTATTTTTACCAATTTTAGAAGTAATTCCTTTATAAAAAATAATAGGAAAATAACGTATGATATTTGCTTCAAAATAACTAATGATAAAATTATGCTTTAGAAGTCACTACATTTCTTGAATAAAAATAATGTTTATTTTCTTAAAACTAAGTTACTTGTCTACTTGCGACCTAACAACGACAAAAGAACACACACATACACACGACACACAAAGACAGTGTAACGTAACACTAGTAATCCATTGTTACACATACCTATGCAAATACATTTTAATACCTACTTCATTACAGACACGTTGTGAAACGGCATTTTTTTGGATTCGCTGCAGTCATATATATGTTAATGGCAACATATAAAGTATAAAAAGCTCCTAATGAAAGTAAGAGTCGCATATTCATTTATTAGTTACCAACTTGTTGTTTGTGTCTGTACTTAATATAAATAAATAAATATATATATAATAGGGACTTTTTGCGGGAGCGCGAAGCGTCACTTTAATGGTTGTGATTTTCTTGTTAAATTTTGTGTTGTGGTTGATATTAGTGTGTAATAATGGTGGGTTCTTAACCACTGAGTGTTTCTGAATGGGCATGAGTGTTGGCAAGTGAAACAAAAGAGTGGACGGTGTCTTTTCGCGCTCTCTGAAGAAGGAAATAAAAAGAAGGAAAAACCTCCACGAGGAGGTTTCAGTAAAAGTCCACATCTTTACTGAAACCTAGGAACTTACTCAAGAACTGGCACTTATACTTATTTGACACTGGCTAAATGCACAAATCGTGCAAGCCACAAATAAAAAAAAAATAGATAATAAACAGCCTCACATACCTTGTTCTGAACTCAAGTAGCAAAAGCACTTGTGTTACGAAATTTGGTAACAACAACGGTACCACATCACCCATTGCAGACCCGAACTAACAAAGAAAAGTTCGTTTTCTACATTGACCTGGCCGGGAATCGAACCCGAGACCTCGTAGTAGCGTTATCATGAATACCAATATGCGAGCTACTCGACTACAGGGGATAGTTACGAAATTATTGAAGATCAATTTTACATTTTATTAAGCCATTTTTTGATAATTTGATTTGATTTATTTGATATCAACATTATTATTAATATACACATAGATGGGTTTTCTATTAGGCATTCGGAGTTTGCTGCAACTTGGGTTTCATTGCATGTCATACATAATTATACTGTTTTTACATATAAATCAAAGTCGTCATCCATTAGTAACTTCATAATCCGGATTGGTTTCTTGCTCTTATTATGTTATAGCTTCGTTGCAAATATTGTTAATATTAATTTCGTGATTGTGTTTAATGCTCAAAACGTATCCTTTAATACGTATAAAGTGTGCACACTACTTGGCGTGATGCTACTAAAATAAGACATCGCGAGGACTTCTTTGATTTTCGTACATTTGCATTAGTTCATAGGTACATACATATCGTACTATAATGCTGCAGTGTTCAGATTAATAGTGCAGTGTGTGTAATGTGTAGTGCTCAGGTTATTTTGCCTTTTAGTTTCAGTGTCTGAATTAAAAGTATGATGGAAGTATGTTGAAAAAATTCTATTCAGGCGAGATAAGAACCTATGCCATTCAGGCAAATTGGGACAGAAGCTACATGCCACAAGCTACTGAGATAGTAAACGAAGATTGTAAAAGTATCGATCTATTTTTGTTGTTTCTTGGCCAATACATTTGAAATAATGAATCAATGATACAAAATAAATTATGTAAAACTCACACCAAATATTTACTTCCAAGTTTAGCACATCTTGTATTAAGAATACTGAATAATTGATTAAATATCTACATAAGTAAGGATATGAATAATAGTGAATCTAGAACATTTTTTCTTTGTTCTACAAACAAGAAAATTTATTTCATGTAGGAATACTTTATAATCTACTACGCTTAAATAATCTTTTTCCATTAAGAGCCATTTTAAATTACGATGTTCACTATAATGCCAACTATGCCATTTTTTTGAGTAACAGAAAATTAATGAAGGCGAGAAGACTAGAATAGGGCCTTATGAAAATGAGAATGATAAGAGTTATTTTAAAAACAATTAAAAATTATAAAGTGTTGCAACTAGTTTTAACTCGAGAGCTTTTTTTTCGCATAAGTAAGATCAGTATCATTGCATCAACAGCTGATTTCATAAGTTACACAATAGTAATTTTGAACATATTTATAAATATGTCGTTTATTAAATTTTTTGTTCCTTGTTTTCTTTTTGAGGATAAAAAAACGGAAAATTCTTCTATTATTCTCTGGATTCTTTTGTGACGATTACACATGCAACTGTGCCGAAATGTCGGAACCTTAAAATAAAACTTGATAAAAATCCAGTTTAATTTATTTATTGTTCTTATTAAATATTCTGAATAAACCAAATATAAAACTTATTAGTAATATTAATTTTCATTTTATTTTAAGCATCTATGATGATAAATATAATTCCAAATTTCATCCGGAAGAAGTTGTGGGAAAAATATGTCTGAGTTTTATGTTTAGATTATATGATTAACATATTAACTTTCTTTATAACTTAGTATAGAATACATAAATTAACAAAAAACTAGAGTGGTATTTTATTTTCATATCATAATTGATATAACACATGCATTGCTGACATTTGCACATGCATTAAAAGGAATAAAATATCGATAATTTCGTATATCCAGACAATGTATAATTACTCGTATGCCCATCAAATTTTCGGCCAATGAATTTAATGTATGTGATAAAAATCTTCAAGTGAATTAATGGCAACGAAACAAAGATGTAGGAAGTTCAGTGTTGCCACTTGTCACGCAATTGTACGCACATTTTTTCCTTTTTTTTAGTTAAAATTAATTGTTTTATAAAGGAAGTTGCGGATACAAATGCAAACTGAATATTTTTTTTACACACGCGATGTCATATTTTATGTTTAACAAACCGCAAGGCGGTTATTCTCTGTACCTTAAATATTATTTTATTTCTCATTAGACTATAGCTCCAGATATGAATTGATATAAAATAACGTTAATTATTTAATAATAATAAACAAATCACAAACAGAGGATATCACAGTTTAACATGTAAAGTTTAGGTTTATGACATTGTCTGTTATTTACCTTATTAAGTATACTCAAAACAATTAGTTTTTACCTGTTCTTGTGAACTCGGCTCCTGAAGTAGAAAAAATGAAAATACATGTTACTTATAATTATAGACTGGCTTGGCCTGGCCTGGCTCCTAAATGAAGTAATTTGAGTGTCAGGGAGCTGAGTTTTCAAATATGCAAACGTAACTATCGCTTTAGAGTTAAGAGTTTTTAACACAAACTCTATGGCCTTACAGTTAAGGTCTATTATATAAATATTATCTCGAATGCGCGTGCACTTTCAAAACTTAGAAGCCTGTTTTTGATTTAAAATATAAACAAACCCGTTTTTATTTTAATTAGTGCATGCGTAAGTTTATGAATTAAATAAATAGGGGAAAATTAAAAATACCTAAACTATATTTATCAATATCAGTCTATTAATGTGCCTACTGCTGAAGTCTGTGTCTCTACTCCTTGGATATACCTTCCGTATCAATGAAGTAATAAGGATAACAGTGATTAATCAAATACATCTTTTACTTCAGACAAATTGTACATTATAACGACATTTTGCATTTTAACGACCAATAAACCAATTAAAGCTGTGTATTTTTTTTATTTATTTACTAGCTGCCCGTCCCGCCCGGGTGGCCAAAATACTTTTCATTTTTAGTATTAAATATAGCCTATGTTACTCAGCGTGAATGTAGTTTTCCAATGTTGAAAAAATTTTTGGAATTGGCTTAGCAGTTTTTGAGTTTATTCATTGTAAACATACAAAAATACAAACTTACAAAAATACAAATATTTCCTCTTTATAATATTAGTGTAGATAATTTGGCGATTGTAAAAGCAGCCTGTAGTAGGGTTAAAAAGAATCTATCATCATAAGATATCGCATATCATCGGTAGGTATGTAATTTTAAGTTAATTCGGTACGTAATTTAAGTTTGTTGCACTTTTAACAATTAAATAAAAGAATATTAAAGCGATAATTTTAATATCAGTCTATAAGGTTAGCTATTTTGACTTGCTACCACCGCTGGAGAAACAAAGTAACGTAACCTTGTTCGGGCTTTAATTTAAGTTTATATAAGTTTTTCACGTTGACATGTCTTTACAATTTTTATTTATTTTTTGCATTTTTTCAATGCCATCTTATAAGATAAAATATTTTAATAGAAAAAATGACATAACCACAATGATACAACCACAAATTATTACCTAATCGAATACGCGAAATTTGCTTAATTGACACCAAAATCGACATATGATTCTTTGTTTTGACATGTGTGTTACATCACCAGAAATATGACAGAGTATTTCTAAATTTCAAAATTCACTAATTTATTTACATTAAATCAATTACTCAGATGTGTAAACAAATAAAACAAACTTTTTATCAAAATTTTGTAAAACTGATATTTCATGAATATTTTCCAATGATTTTGAATTGATATTTGTACGATAAACCTTAAAATTATGCGAATAAGGTCTTCATTGGAAATGTTAACTCTATTGCGGTTATTACGTTTATAGATTTGAAAACTTACACTCAGCCCTCTGAAATACGGAAATAGTAAATAAGAAGTAAATGACGGTCTCCGCGGCGGAGTGGCTGGCATACCGGTTTCCATGGTAAAGCCCAGGTCCCAGGTTCGATACCTGGCCGGGTCAATGACAAAAAAGGAACTTTTCTAATATTGACCCGCGTCTAGGTGTTGTAGTGTCATCGTTGTTTTTGAATTCCATAACACATGTGTTTTAGTTACTTAACCAATCCTCCCCACAATTTAGACATCCTATATAGGAAAATCTTTGTCAGTATACTACATATATAGATATTAACTCTATCCGCCCTTTACATTCCCAAGAAACTACCAAATGGATATGGATGAAATGTAACATGAAGTTACTTGGATCCTGGAGCTTCTTTTTGGCCAGATCATACAATTTCCCAGAAATTTAATCAATCAATTTTTTGTGACCGAACTACTAGTATTTGCGTGTGTTAAAAATTTATATTTCATCATTAAACCTTTTGATTTCATACATAACATTCCGCGTCAAAGCACTAAAGGTATTTCATGCGAAAATGCAAATAACGTTACGATTTCTGAGCACAACTGAGATAAGCTTTCAAATCGCAAAATATTATCTAGTGAACGAAAAAAAGGTAATTACGCATTGCGTTAGAAATCGGCTGCGTTGTGCACGCATAGGAATTAAGCAATTAATTTGCCCTGTGCATCGCCCAACAGCGGTATATTAATGTTTAATTCTGTCTGGGAATTTATTTATATTACCTTATCTGGAGAAAAGTTCATTAATACCGAAGGTTACGGTACTCGTTGAAACCGTTTACATAGTATGTACATTTTTAGAGTTCCGCATCTCAAAAGGAAAAAAGGAACCCCTATCGGAAGAAGGGCTCTTTTTACCAAAAGGTCCGTAAAAAAAATTACGGTAAATCGGTTAATATACCTCAATGTATAAGAGAACATTTGATAAATTTTAGATTAATCGGTTTTTTTATTCGGTGTTTTTTTTAGAAATCTTAACATAGCGATACAGTAAGTAGAAATTCTAGTAACTGTACCTTAAAGGCACCTTTACAGTAGTTATACGTTTCGAGGACCGATTTTAAGGGGCATTTTGAAGCGTATGTACATAAAAGCAACAAAAACTTTTGATCCTTGATATTTGTTATGAACAACTTATTTACTAATTACAAATTTATAATGAACCCTTGAAGCTCAAGGCAGACTCGTACTTGTGCAGTTTATATGGCAAAAGGCAGTGTGTATTTTTAGCAAGCATACAGTAAGATTTCTTTGTCGATTGTGTTTTGAATAAAACTTTAACATTTATTTGTAACAATTATTATAAAACTGTTATAAAAAAATATTATAAAAAATATTATAATCATAAATAAATTGAATATAATGTTATAACATACATAACATCGCGCCGAGAATTCACTTGTGAACCGCGATATTTTTTTTTTAAGATTTTTGTATTAAAATAATTTATCATATAAGGTAGTATTTAATATTGCAATAAAATATTTAAAAATCATAGTTTCATGTATAAGTATAGTTTTTTAAACACATACCTATTCAAATATTACATGTTTAAAAAACACCAAGAGTCAATCATAGCGCCTTATTTTTGTTTCCCTCATTCTCTCTCTCTGTCTCTTTCTCGCGATACTGGGAATAAAAAAGACGATACGCGAATTTCACATGCGAGCGGAACCCGAACATTTTAAAACTACGGCCCCAGATCAGCTAATACAAAGCTTTGAACAATAAATTTTATATATTTTGTACGTTTAATATTTTTATTGCATAAATATAAACCTTACTTATTTCCTAATATAAGATGTAAAGACAGGTATATAACATATTGTCGATTAAAAAAGAAATAACTCGTAGGGTATCTGCTTTAAAATGTTTATGAAATAAGAACCAAGTAAAACTCACATGTATCTATTATTTATTGTATTCATATATATATATATAGTTATTTGTACAATATAACAAGTGATTACAAAAACAAAAAGTTGTTTTGAATTTAATCACTGCAACCAAAACGTATTTAAATAGTGCCAGAAATTATTATTTAGTTTTAAGTGGTTAGAGTTATAAATATAAAACAAAGAGGCCACAGTCCTTAATTTGCGGGTAGTAGGGAATCTCGTCACAGTCGCACGATTTGTTTATCGATTAATCGGCAGACTCGCCGATGGCTATCGGCCTGTATAACCGTTACACAGCGTAAGTTTTTCGCGAGAAAAAAGCTACAATTATAATAATGATCCTCCTAGTATGGGATAGAGGCACTTGTATATGCAAATGCGCCACTAATTAAGAAGGAAATTATTTTCAATGTTGTTTTGCATGTTGACGGGGGCAAAAACAGTGGTTTCCACATGTGGAGTTCATTGTCACTGGTATACGTATCGCCGTTTATGGATGATCGATCTATTGACAGTTGCGAGTATTTTTTTTTGCATCGATTCCTAGAAGTACGGTTTGACTTTCTCCCATTCTTATCCCGTACACGTATAAGTTATGTTTGTTTACATCTGAGAGTACCGTTATGGAAGAAACACAGATCAACATTGCCTTTTCAGAGAGAAGCAACCGCTTCTTTGCATAATTAACTGGATGATTTCGTTAAAGTAAATAAACAAATGAGTACAAATGGCTTCTTTACTTTGAAATGGATACGAGCAGTTTTTCGCCTTGTTTGTACATACTTGGCTGTGGTCTGCAAGTGCTAATGTAGTTTATGTTTATCGAATAGGTACCGTACAGCTGACAATTCTTTTAGATTTTAATTTCTTAAGGTTATTAAAAATTTAGTAGTGAAATCTATTATTATATATGTTCGCCGAGTTTTATTACAGATAAAATAATATATAGACCATAAATCTACATTATATTATGACAATACTTCGTGTGTGTGTGTTTGTTACCATACCAGCAACGCGTGGCCGGGTTAGCTAGTTAAAATAATTGTTATGTTCTTACCAAGAAATTTGTATGTTTAATTTGTGCTATCACTTCATATTTGATATTTTTTAGTATAATGCCTTTTATATTAAGAATTATTACAATTAAATAATATAATTGTATACTATCCTCAACAAAATTCCTTCCAAAAAGTGGGGGAGGTTTGCCATAATTTCCACGCTTAGTAGACGTATCGGAGATTGCAATAAAATACTGTGGATGAGACTGAGATATATGGTAATTATCTCCAACACCATTTGCAAACTTTTAAGACGTCCTTAAGAGTGAAGGGTACGTACTATTCTGCTCTGCCGAACACCACACAGCGTACTATCATACTAGCCTATTTAAGTTTCCATTACAGACTTTGTTGTTTCCTATAGATGGAATAACAGTAGGAAATAATGGGCCCGAAAAGGTATATGCTAATGACTGCAGATGCAGCCGGGCCCAATGGTTAATATGTCAATGTGTTTTCCAAAAAAATTCGTATTTTTTATATTAAATTTATTTATATACTAGCGGCCCGTTCCGTCTTCGTATGGGTGGACACAATTCTTTAAATTTTTACTAGCATTAAATATAGCTTATACTACTTAGCGTGAACGTAGCTTTCCAATGGTGAAAGAATTTTTGAAATCGACGTAGTAGTTTTTGAGTTTATTCATTGCAGACATACAAAAATACAAATCTTTCCTCTTTATAATAAAAGTGAAGATTGTTTTCACTATACATGCTATACTACCACTATTGCTCACTAATATATCATACTGTTTACTATTTCACTACTTTGTGAATGCAATAACAATGCCTCAATAAAAGTATAACAATAATAAAAAAATCTATTTTCAATTATTGAGGTTGATGCATTGATCCCCGCAATTCTTATTCCGTTACGTATTAGGTCCCTTGTTTGTCAAACTTGAGCTTTTAGAGCAGCTTAAAGTGAATGGAAGGGTCGGGAAGTAAGTAAAGGGTTCTTATAGAATGCCGGTTATCGTGAGCTTAATCTTAGCGGGCAAATTAGGATTAATGGAACTTTTTCTTTTTGCTCCCGACCTCTTTTGTCAGTATGCGTAATTCGCTTGACATACCAATGCGGGAGCTGTATAGAAAGGTTGGTGTGTATAATAAAGAATAATTTTTGCCGATCATTTTAATCAATTATTTTAGATTTTTAAGTTATTTTCAACCAATGGGTTTTAAATTGTTAAGATACAGTAGTAGGGTATTAGGTTTAATGAATTTCGATATTTTGCGTAAACAATGTTGTAACTAGCTGACCCGGTAACGCATTGCTATGGTATCGTTAAAAGAGCGGGAAAAAGAGCGGACAGACATACACAAATTTGCGTTTTTAGATTATAGACTAGCGGCCCGTCCCGGCTTCGCACGGATGGACAAAATTCTTGATTTTTTTCAATTATTAAATATTTTCCGTTAGCACCATCAAGCGTCCGGTAGACGAACTACTTGCGGTGAACGCGTTGCTATGGTAACGTTATTGATACAATGGAAAAAGAGCGGGAAAAAGAGCGGACAGACAAACACACAAACCACTGTGATCTTAGATTATAGTTTACTATGTGAAGTAGGAGTCAAACTAAGCACCTTACGCTATATTCTTTTTAAAATATATCTGTTTTAAAAAGCTTTTATACGACACCATCCTTGGAATGTATATTGATTTTGTACGAGAATGTGTTAGAAAGTATGTCTTTATTGTCATATAAATATGCAGGAAGTAACATTGTATGATAATCCATTACAACCCGCCTATTTCGGGTGGTAAAGTTATATGAAAGTCCTATAAAAAGCAAGCAAGCTTTTTTTTCGGTGAATAAAATACTATTTTGTATTTTTGGCATTTACAATGCCATATTTTCATAAGTTTTAAAATACGCCTCTATAAACAATCATACCTTCCAGCCTCTATTATGTACTACCTATATGTACTATTCTATCTATATTCTGTAATTTATTAAAACAGAGTTATCATATTTTTTTAACACTAAAATAACAACAAAACGTTATTTTAAAGATTATCTGAATGGTTAAATTTGTTTCGTCTATTGCGATATCTAGAATAAATAGTAAATTAGTTTGTTTCTTTCAAATAGATTAGATCGTTCCACTTAAACTGCAAATAATCATTAGATTAAGTACATAGATTGTGGAAGCTATTACGAGTACTAGGATATACAAGAGATCGCATTTAATGCAAAGTACGTCAGCTACTGATTAACTAAGTCAATGTAAGTGCCTAATAAACAAATAACCGCACTTTTGACCCTTCTTAATGATAAACTCTTTGGTTTTGATGAAAAAACTACAGATATGAGGTCAAGAAGATGTTCAACACGCGTTCTTTGATTTATATTATCTATACAAATAAAATAAAATTGAAATGTATGTATGTTATGTAACAGTATAATAATAGTTTTTCACTTATTGTGACAGGAAAACAAAGTTAAAAAATTTTGTCTGTGAGCCTGTCTGTTTGTTCCGCTAATCTCGGATTTTGGCGAGACTTATTAGCAGATAGGTTACAAGGAATAACTTTGTTGGGCTACTTTTATTGTATGGTCAACAACAAATCTCAGCTAAAAGAGTTGCAGAGCACGCCGGGAGCAGCTAGTAAATTATAAATAGAAAGATAACGAATTCTGTAAGTTTGTTGTATGGGGATTCTAATATTGTGATTATGCTCAATGCAAAAATGAACATAATTATGCTGGCTTAGAAAATGTCTTAGGCGTTTCGAATAGTCATAACCCTTTTCCTCTTTCATCTCTTTACAGTTCCGATTCACAAGAGTCCATCGGAATTAAGGGGTGAGGGGTATATCCACGATGGCGGTTAGGGTCCCTCAGGTGTGACGCGGCGGAAGCTCGCTATCATTAGCCTACCCACATGCAGTGCGTGGACGCACGCACCCTCACTCAACGTTGTACGCGAAATAGCCTTGTGTGCGTGCGCAGGGACGGAGTTAGAGTTAAGCTTTTTTAGTTATTAAAAAATGTGGCATGGAGATACGGGTGACTTTTTATTTAAGATTTTAAATTACGAGAATTAAGACTGTGTTGAAATTATTAGTTAAACAAAGATCGGCTAATAAAAGATAATAGTAACCTTTTCACACTTCATAGAAGTGTGTAGTGTTATAGAGAATTTCACAAATTAAACGATAGTAATATTGTTTTTTTAATAGAAAACATCGACTCGACGTAAATCTCAGCCGAGTCGATTTTTTCTAGTATTTTTCTTTTAAAATAATTTATCATATAAGATTGCGCAAAAATTATAAAAACCATAAAATGGTAGTATTTAAAATAGCATTATAGTAGAAATAAAAGTCTTACAAGTCGTGAGATGTTAAAACTTGTCTTGATTGGAGTTCTAGTCGAAATCATGAAATTAGTTTTAAGATCATTTGTTTAATTTGTTCGTTTTGTTTGTTTGTTTAAGATAATTTGTTCTCAAATAATCTTTACAGTGAGAGAAAAATATATCATTGGTGATAATTTGCCTTAAGTTTGTACTCATTGAACAGCTAACTAGAAATGATAAAGTATGATGTTGGCTTGTCAATATAAATAATTTACATACGATGATGAATATTTATTTAACCACATTATGGAGGCTATGAAAAAGTCGTATTGATCGACGATTGATCGATCAGGTATGGAATATGCCCCTATTAATTAATGCATTGATCGTTGCACATGCAGAATTTCATCTCTAATTTGCATTCGTCTTCCGTTACGTGAATGTTGTGTGAAAATCCTTTACATAGGATCATAACAAAGACTAGCTTACTCTTACTTATTTCTTATAGTTTTTCTTTTAATATAGTTCTAATATAAAATACATCTGTAAATACATCGAATATCTCGCCGGTTTTTAAAATAAAGGTCAGTGCAAACCAAAATGGGGTGGAGGTATGGGTTTTCTTAAATCTAATGAGTGATTGTAAGTGTAAAATTATATTTATCTTAAACACTATTGAAATAAATTGAAATAATGAAATAATTAATTAAAAATTCATATAGTCAATAATTCAGTAAATATACGTTAATACATTAAATATAAGTGAGAAGTTTTTTGTTTAAAGAATTGTGATCGAATCGTCTTTGTACGTTAATTGTCTTCTTTAACCTGTGAAGTTAGTTAATCACTATAATTTAATGAAATTGACCAAGTTATTCCGAAGTTTTTAATTGCTTATTGCTATTTAAATAATAGTATGTACTAATCGATTTAATGAAAAAGTTTGAGCTGGTTTAATTTATGTGACCTACAATTAAATGCCATTATTTTAATTTTCGAACACATTTGTAAATGCATTGGCAGAAAAACAAGAGTATTGATGGAATATTAAATTAGGCTTTAAGAGAAATTGGGAATAGGTTAATTTGTAAGTAATTATGACTTAAAGATAAGTAATTATGACTTTAAGATCACATTTAAAATATATTTGTCAATATGAAAATTATTTTTACTGTATTTTTATTGACAAATTTATTTTAAATAAGACAAATTAATTTACATTAAGATTTTTGGTAACAGCGTTTAAAGTTAAAGCATACCAACGAGTACCCGCCATAAGGCTCATTTGCCAAAAAACAATATAAGATAATTTAACACTTAAACCTAGTATGCAAAGAGTTGCATAGAGTCCTATGCTTATACATTGTTTTTAGGCAAATAATACCATACCATCATATTCGCTATTTTGTTTCTATTAGAAACTAAAATAATTGAAACTTGTGCTTTATAATTAAGTGTTAATTTCCGTATAATATCAAAGAAACTCTGACGTTTTTAATGTTATTTTTATGAAATTTAGAGTTTCAAGTTCGCCCCTGTATATATTATCCATGGATCCGGCGACACAGTTCGCTAGTCAGCTGGTGGACAATAAAACGAATGCCACTAAATATTAAATTTTTACTCAATACTTAATTGCTTAAGGGAACTTTATGTGACAAGTTTTTGCACAATTTCATGTTTTTAACCCTTCATTACCCACATTACCTTAATCAATACAATGTATACGATTTGGAATAAATAAATAACATGTAAACAAATTATGCAGATTTTTTAAAAAGGGAAATAATCCATACTTTATTATTTGTAGTATTATTAAATAGAAAAGACAAGAAGTATCACCTAATTAAAATATTATATTTCCTCCAGGGTTACATTTTTTTATCTTATGGCTCTGATCAGAAAGAACACGAACGCCATTTTTGGCGACGATTTAGCAACAAAAGGTTTTAGGTAGGTAAAGAATTTTCTTTTCTCGTTATATTTATTATAGGCATTTTAGGTGAGATTTCAATAGTACTTACTTCTGGCAAAAACGACTACGGCACACCGTGTCATAATCTTTGTACATCATCGTCGGCCTATAGATAGGTAAGGCTGGGACTACTCAGCCAGCATGGATGAAAAACTATCGTAGCGATCGATAGCGAGAGGTATCTTGGCATAGACACAAGGTAATCCAATTGATGTTAAATTTTTCATCACATCAACATATCACTTATTACCGACAATTTTGGAATGACGTAAAAAGAACGAGATTCTCATAATGACATGCAACATTCGCAATTTCATGGCATATATCGTGTTAATAAAATTTCTTGTGTTGAAATAGAAAAAGCAATGCCAAATCTAAATTATCATATTTATACAATGACCGATTGAGGATTTGTTAGCGAAACAAAAGACGACCAGGCAGCAACGTTGATTACAATTATTGTGCTGAACGTCAAATATTTGAACTTCGAAAGACATGCTTTTTCACAAGCTATTCATTTTTGAGTTGAATATTTCAACCTCAGATATAAGCCATATATCGTATTGTACTGTCAATCAAATAAAATGATATTTGTTATATTCACACCAATTAACCTATCCCCAAAGAAAGAACTGTAAGGCTTGCGTTATGGATACTAGGGTAACGAAAAGACATACATATATGAAACATAGATATGAAATATTCATAGAAATATATATAAATACCAATGCCTCATGTACCAATGCTCGTATTCATCATATAATCACCTGCTCCTTCCAATACTCGAACCCAGGACAGCCGGTGTGAAAGGCAGTATCGCTACCATTGCACCAAACTGTCGTCAATAGATTTTCAATTGTTTTTTCATGGTCGGGTGGAATAATTTATATGACTACTAAGTTTTATCCAAGGATTGAAAAGTTAGCCCTAAATATGACTTAAAGTTGTCAATATGTAAATCGAATAGCTGTAAGCTCGGACGGCCGTGAATTGGGGTGGCCAATAGCGAAATGCCGGTACGCGCTTATCTCGATCGCTTCCGTTGTTTAGAGGAAGCCAAATGTATCGGACAGCACGTAGCGCAACCACACCGAGATATATGCATTTTAATACAATAATAGAACTGTTTTGCTAATTTCTAGAAATGAGATTACCCTCAGCAGACCAAATTCGATTCGATTTGGATACATGTTAGATTTTAAAACGATGAGATTAAATATAAATAAAAAATTCGCAACTCCGCAAAATATTTTAAGAGGTTATTAAATAAGGATTATTAAACAAAATAAACGAAATATCTAAAGTTTATATAGTGTATGTACTCATGGTAGGCACAAGATAAAACTTCCACCGGGTTAGGTGATCTGTATTTTGTAGATATGCCATAGAAATTATCGCGGAATGTAAGTTCCCATACGTTTTCTTTGAACTAACTCCCTTTGTGATATGTAGTATTAATCTGTGATGTGTCGTATGTTGCTTCGCGTATTTAGCAATATAATTGCCGCGGTGTATAGGTGTTGTCGCCAGAAAACAATTCTAGCAAGTGTAATTATATTTTAATAAAATGCTCTATGTCACTGTGGTCACTAACCACTGTTAGACTAATGATTGCAGAGGGCTGTAATTAAAATCGTCATACGTTGGTTCTACACTAATCTTCTCCAGCTTCTTCTAGCTGTTTCAAAATTCCTGTTTCATAATGGTTATCGTTAGTTCCCAAAAAAGTGGGCATATGTGTAGGTATTGCCCATTTTCTTTGCGGTGTTTACATCATCATCAGAGAAGGCCATTGGCTGATGCTGATAATGGTTTTATATACAAACTCAGTATCAATAAAGTTTTGCGATAACACTGCATCGTTCAGAACTTTTTCCTTTAAAATTCTTTAAAAACACATCTATTCGTCCTACACCATACTAGAACACGCAACAAATTGATTATGTTATTACCAAGTCATATATTCTACAAGGTGTTCGTAATTGACCATTGATATCTCGCCGCATATCGTGTAATTGCGTATATTCCGTCCACCTAATTTTCACTTACACACCAATTATGCCGGCTATTATCGCTCCAGCTTCGACACGAAAGCAGTTTTTGCGAGTACACATCGGAGGGAAGGATGTTAGCGATGTTTTTTATGCAAAATGAGGTAGCCGTAGTTAGAAATCGAGATGATAATCGTGTTGGTTATAAGCAGTTCGTGAACTTTCTTATTGTTGTTGTCTAAACGTAACTTATTCAATAACAAAGTAATATTTTTCAGATTATTTCATATAAACATCCTTTCTTTTTACTGGAAGTCGCATGAGAATAATCATCGGGCGAAAGGTGGGCTATATAGATACGTTTCGCCCATTTTTGAATAATTGAACCACTTTTTTTAGTCATTTGTATACATACCATATATATATAATTATTGTTTTCAGTAATGTTATACATAGTCGTCAAAACGGCATTCCGTCTATAAAAACTTGGTGTTTGGCATCTAATTGTCCTCTAAGACACGGTGATCGTTTAATATCAAAACGTGATTTACTTTCATAATAAAATGAAGGTTCTATTACGATTACCGACATCGAGTTTATTTTGATGTATCTTTAGTAGCGTATCGTATGGTCCTAGGTTCGAGTCCCGGAAGCATATTAGTGCGATGAATAAGAGCATTTGTACCTGAGTCATGGGTATTTATATATATTCCTATAAATATTATTATATGTAAATCTATCCGTTACCCTAGTATCCATAACACAAGTGTTACAGTGCTTACTTTGGGCTAGGTTATTTGGTGTCAGTGTAAGTAATATTATTATTATTATATAACACCATTGTAATGTATTCTATGCTTTGTATAAAGTAGGTTCAAATATCTAAGTGTATCGTAGCTATCGACTGTATTTTTTATCAATATCTATGTAAAGATAAGAGTATCCCCATAAAAAGCTGTCAAATAGTTTTAATTTCACCTCTTATTTATATTGTACTCAGTGTTTTTAACTTATTCTTAATGAAAACAAATAAATACACTCTTAAGTTTTTTATTAACGCGTTTTGTGAACGGGTAATCAAACGTGCGTGATGTCACATGATGGAAGATAGTCCTAAACCCGGGGTTACGGTGTCAATTGTGGCGAGAGTTAGGCCCAGCCTCTGAAGCACCATTAATCAGCCGCACAGATTCTAAATATAGGCTCTTATGCCACACTGATGTCAGCGCTTTAGAAGATCCGTAGTTAACAACTAGAGGTAGTATTTAATCCATTAGTTTAAATTATACAATCGCCCATATTATGACAAGTACTAAAAGTTGTTGGTACAATATTTTTTAAGTAATTGCAAGAAGACTAGATTTTATTGATCCCGAGACTAGTAGACGAAACTCTTTAGGTGCCCGATCTTAAAAAAGAAGATAGTAAACATAATAAATTAGTAATATTTGACAAGATACTGAAATATTTTTCTCAGACGGGAAGGAAGCCCACACCTTTCCCTACCCGCTATTACCCTACAGAGCCATTGGTTTGCAAGTCAGAAAAGTTTAAAATAAAAGGTGAGAATTGCCTTTAATTTTTAATTATCTTAATATATATAAATTACTGGTCACGTTGTTTGTCCACGATGGACTCCTAAACTACTTAACCGATTTTAATCAAATTTGTACACCGTGTGCAGTTTGAGCTAGTTATATATATTTTGAGCCAGCCAAAATATCATAGAATATAAAATGTGTTTATTTATTTCTTACGACAAAGATGTATTAATATTAGAATAATTCATATAATAAGAAATATAAGATGTGTTGTGAGGAGTTGGTTTCTAAAGTAGGTATATCTATTACGGAATGACGGTATTACAGATCAACAGGTTCCCAATCCACTTATTTAAATAAAAAAGAAAAAAAATGTTGTTATGTGTTCTTCTGATTTCATTTGCTCTTTCTCTTGTTAACATAAACGTCATCAGCCATGGTTAATCGCTAAATGTGAATATTTGTTCTCTATTCGTGTGTTAGAACAATAGATTACTGGATGTCGACGGATCGTCAGTTATCGGGCGAGACGGAAGCGATAGCGGTAATAGTGGTTGGTATCGGACAGATGAGTCCTGCTTCCACGGAACATGGAAATGTTATGGGAGTCATGTTGCAAATAGTTTCGATAGTAGTTAACAAAGTAGTTACGTTTAGTTTCATTCCTGTTTGCTGAATCTTTATATTTTATGGAGACAAATAGGATACTTTCTAAATTCTTACCCTCGACGCACATTTTCTACGAAACTTGTAGATCATTTTGTAAAGAAGTTAATGGGAAAGAAATTGTTGTAAGTAACTTTGTGTTTTACAAAATGTGAATGCAAACGGTTCATAGTGGTGTCATTAGTACCATTGATTGGTGCTGGTCATACACCATTGACCATGACAGTAAGGAAAAGGTTCTTATTTAATGTTAATTGTGACCGTGTGATATTTTAGACTAAAAGAATATTTGGTTCTCTACTTTGGTTGTTTCCGAAAGTTTATTTTCTTTAGCTACAGCTATGTGCAAACATTGTATATTTTACTCGTAATAACCGTTGAATAATTAAGTAACCTCAACAACCGATAAATCAAAAGTAATTGGATTATATTATTACAAAAGCAGAAATCGAAAATAAAGTAAATATATAATTACACTATCAGTAATAAGCTTATCAAAGCGACGAAATTAAGAGAGAAAAAATCAGTGGAGCTTCATTATGTGTATCAGCTATCAAGCTAGTAAAGTTCAATGCACAAAGTGCATAATCGTAATAATCGGTGGCCGGAGCCAAATGTCATCGAACCACTTATCTCATCCGCCATCCCTTTTACAATTACAACAACAAATGAGTAAGAGCTGCATCGATATGCGTGCACGCATCAGTACCGGTGTAGGGAATAAAATCCTGTGTGAATGAACTCTAATCTCTGTTTTGTGGCAGCTTCCAGAGACGGGATCGGAGCCGTGTGCGTGCTCAGATACGACGGTTATTACTACTGACGCTTTGTGATTATTGCCTATTTCAATCAATGATAAGGGATTTCAAATGCGTTTACATTGGTCAAAATCAGCGTTAGCAGACTGACAATATTTCCTTGTCCAATTAAGAGGTTCATGAAGTTGTGGGGAAATTCAAGTTTAGGTACCATTAGAAATAGATTGCCGAGTACATACAATGAAAGAGGGAAACGTATTATAAATAATGTAAGGAAGTTTGTTTAAAATTATTGAATAGAGCGAAGTAAAAATATGCACGTCTATGCGCTCACTGGCGAATAACTAGCGAATTAAATTTAAATGGGAAGACACGTGGTTAAATTTACGAAGATTGATGAATTTGATTATGGTCAATATGTATCTCAAAGAAAAGGTGGATACGGATGGGGAGACTAATACTCGTCCAGTTTGTGCATTACGAATTATATTGTAAATACCTATGAAATGTTCGATTTTGTCCTTACGTTATATTTCAGTAGTTACGTGAATTTATTTATTTTGAATGGATATATATTTTCTTCTGTAAAGCTTATATTATTAGCTAATAAAGTTAATTTTGATTCTTTATATCTTTTTGTTAAGAGAAATATGTTTCGTAACGGCAATTGTTCCTTAAGTCTAAAAAGAGTAAATTGCCAAAAGTTACCTTACCAAATGCCGTTTTATAATTTAAAGTCAGTTATAAAGTAACATTTACGTATTGACTTATTATATTTTTGTTATAGTTTTGAATATAAAAATAGTGTTATCACGGGTTTATTAATCATCACAATACGTTATCTACAACCGCTTTAATATTTATTTCCAACAAAGCTGTCACATTTCTCATATAATGATGAAATTGATTGCAAAACCAATTTTATTAAGATGTGACTTAAGCTATAGAATAATAACGAATTATCTTTGAAATTACAACGATAATCGATAAACTGCAGTCACGGACGTGCTATGCGATTGACTACTTTAAATTCCGATGGAGTTTGCGATAGATAACCTAATAAATTCTGTAATCCAAATTTTGATTCGCAACGCGGAATTCGCGGTAGGTACGTTTGAAGACTAAACGCTATTGTTTAAAAATTGTTTTATCCTACACGTTTATTTTAATGCTTTGGGAAGTTAGAAGTGATTAAAGTCAAAAGTTATTTAAACAAAGATTTGACAAGTGAATATTATAAGTTACAGGTAGAAGCTTTTGTAACAAGACCATGGATACCGTTAAATATTTATCTCATTTGTTAAACTGTTTATGGTTTATCTGACGTAATGGGAAATACAATGCAGGGTTGACGCGGGAGTCTTTATTCATCGCCGGGCGTCATAAAGTGCAGGTAAGCTACCTCAGTTACAAGAAAAATCCCTTAATTGTCTTAAATGGTCTTAAAAGATTTCTGTTTTACGGCTTGTTTAAAGATTTAAGCTTTGTTTCGGATAAAGGAGCGTTGGAAAGTCGACACTGCTATAAGTAATTAATTACTATTATACTATATATATATTTAAATTTTGAACTATTTAAAGTAACTAGATATATTTAAGAATTAACCGTAGCAACTAGTTATTGAATATAGTGCATATACTTAATTAAAGAAAACTATTCCGAAACAATAAATAATTAATGATCAAAGTGAAAAAATATGAAGGAAAAATAGTTTAAAATGTAGTTATCTGTAGACATGTTTCCTGTAAGTTATCGCATATATCATAACATTCATAACGTGTTTGTCTAATTTTTATCTTACAGTATAACATAATAATGAAATCAGCTTAAATAATCATCAAGGTTAAAATATACTTATAAAATGTATAACTGTTACCTTGTTTTTTATTATTGAAATTCGAGTATTTCGGCTCAGTTGCAAGCGTCATTTTTACGCAAACAGCTTGCAAAATAAAATTTAAATACATACATGATTATTATAAGTGCACGACGCCAACAATGACTTGTACTACTACATAATTACTTTTTTTAAATATTCACGATCCAATAAATTGGGCCTTATGTTTTGGTTACAATAGTAATGCAGACATATAAACAAGAAACAATTGCAGTTTTTCTTTTTAAATATTTATATTAACAAGGAGGCGCAAAAATTTCCGCTGGCGTACCTATATTCGGTTCCGCTCGTGGACGCACACTTCGGAACTACGTAATACAAATAGTTTAAGTACTACAATCAAATTTAATATAAAATATATAAATAGCAAAATTATGCTTATATTCCTATTTAAGAATTTTGTTTACTTAACCACCATCAAATTATTAATATGTGTTCCATGACAATACGATAAATTATGTTTACTTCTTTGATATTAATAAATTATTATACTTCCCTTTCCTTCTGACGTGACCGCTGAATAAAATACTTTCAAGTCATTGGTCCATTAGTCAGTCATTGAAAGGCCAGACGTACCTACTGTTCATATCAAAAACAGTATTCAATCCGTATGCAGTTTACTTAGAAGCTGGACTGTCGAATAATAAGTGCATTGTGCGACCGTATATGTACTTAGAGATTAGTGAGGGGAATTGATAATGTCGATAAAATGTAGCGTTTCGATTCTACACTGGTGCGGTTGCCAAAATATATCGCCCATTTAGAATCCGGATTTTTTAACATTTAATGTTTTAATAACTTGCCTAAATAATATTAAACAAACTATTAGCACAAAAATAATCAGAACGTATCTTGTTAAGTTTGTTCATGCAATCTCTTAAGTAGAGTAATACCTTATATGAAACAATCTCAAAGAGACCCTAGAAATAACTACGTGGCTTACGGTCAAATTGCTTGCAAAGAATGAGATCTTAGGCGGCTTCTTAATCTAACCAATAACGGTTTATCAGATGGTAACTATCGAAGGTCCTGATCGGGGTCAACGACTGCATGTGAGCATATCGACACATCGACAACGGCGTCAGGGCGGCGCGCGCCACGTACTTCCGACGAGACGGATTTGCCGGAATCGGTGCGGGCGCATCAAACGCGACTGCGAAATTCGGACGGGGCTACGCGCGCGTGAATCCATTTGAATATTTTTTTCGGCAACATGAGAATGGTGTCCTACCATCTTCAGGACTGCAGCGCTACCAGCGCATCACATGCATAAGAATGCAGTACACAATGTATCAACAAAACCAACAGAATTTTTATGGTGCATAATCTCAGTATGTCTCAACATAATATCATACCACAAAAATTAACGAAGCTTTTCTGAAGAAATTAAGGTACTTATTAATAATTGCGCCTCATTCGAACAACAACAATTTAATTACGAAAATATGCTTACTTAATTATGTTTCTTTCGCTCGGATTCAGTGTATCCGAATTTCGCAGAGCCTTGAGCCCACACGGGCTTTCGTGCTACCTATATCTCACGTTTTTGAGGAGCCGTAATATTTAAATTGCCGTCATGGCTCCCGCGGGCATACCTTGCATGGGAATGCGCGCCGGCGGTCGTCAAATCTCCCTTTTACCGAATGCGTGGTGTGTTGTCCACACGCAGACTTCAGTCTCTGTCTAACACGAGGGTAATGAACGGCAAAGACAAAGAGACAGTGGTGAAAAGCACGAGTTTTGCTGACATTGTTACATAAGCAAACGCATCCCGCCTAAAATTTTGCATGGATGCGTCGTGCATGCGAAAAAGTGGAGTGCGGTCGGACGGCGGCGCAGGAGCACGTCCGCAATATTACCTCTCGATGCATATTAATTGAGGAGGAAGTTTTGTGAACAATATCTAATGTGCTCTGCGAACCGCCTGCGGTCTCATTGATAGCTTTTTTTCCATATTGCGCTCCCAAAGTCCTTTATTGTCGGCGCCTTATTCATTATTGCAACATTGCATAATTTATGACACATCTATGAAAACAATAGTTTGACTATTCAATACCTTTGCTACTTCACAATAGATATATTTGTTCATTATTAAAGTGGTTTAACTGGGTTATTCCATTTAAATCATGTACCACTTGAGTATTAATTAGCGATAATCACGATGGCAAATAATCTTTCCATCGATTATTAACAGGTTTATTATTCGAGTGGATCTATCTATAGTGTTTCCTTGATAACTAACATAAAAATTCTTTGAATCTACCTACAAATAGCATAACTGAAATGGTAATCTGTGTTTTTAGGAATTATATTTTCACGTTACCACTATTTCGATAAAACCAGATAAAATAAACAACAATGCAGAATGACAAGACTACACTACTATTGGTCTACAAACCGATTGGTGTAATGGTAACGAGATCTGGCATGGCCTGGGAGCTAGTTTAAGCATTCAATTAATTTTAAAAATGTATGCCATGTGAGTAACTACGATCTGACTCAAAGCAATATATGTATAAAATTAGTTCTATACATTGACTTGTCAAAACTTAGATCCACAGATAACGAGCGTCTAGTCATTCGATCATGGAATTCGTTAAATTTTTGTGCTTCAAGACATAAGAAATGATTATTTATATCATTATAATTAGCATAACCCAAAGTAAACACAGCAAGGTTTTTTTGTTTGAATTACTAGAATAATGTATAGACAAACATATGATCTTCGATCAGAAATATATGATCGAAGCATATGATACATAGATTTTATGCTCATATTCATCACACAAACATCTGCCTCTTTTGGAACTTCAACCCAGGACCCAAGTGAGAAAGGCAGGTTCGCAACCGTTGCGCCAAACGATTATATACTTAATTAATTTATAGAAAAGTTTGATTTACTTGAATAACATTTTAGGGCTGTCAACATTAATACAGTTTAAACTATTTCACAAAATATTAGTAAATTAATAACAATGCTTGTGAATGTTTCTGAATATAAAATATCTTCAGGTATTTTCGAGATGATCCTAAAGAAATGGATTATATACAAAAACGGCATAGGGTTTATAATAATTGGTATATTCAAGATTTCACGAAAATCGCCTGCAGTTTTTGCAGCAATTAAATGATAATATAATTTAGTAAGTGCAGTTGTTCAAAAACTATCGCGAAACATCGAACACCTATACAAAGCTATGTGACTTTCATTGCGAATACACGAGTTGCAGATAAGACACGTCGGATAATCCAAGCCAGATACGGTGCGCAGCGATAACGTGCTAATCAAGCAAAAATATCTTCGGATTAAGCGAATACGGCACAGATTTGTAAACATGTTATCGTGGTTTACCGTTGGCGTTTATTGTTCTAACAGATATAAAAATATTATAAAGATTACAAAAGGCTTAACTGCACGATTTAATCTTATTAATAACATTATCAGATTTACGTGTAATCATTTATGTATATTATAAGATTTAAATTTTAATTAAACTCCTTACAACATAACTTATTTTATTAAAAATTCTTTACAAATACAAAATGATTATCCTATATTGTTTCGATACTGTAAAATAATCAAATACTTGTAAGGAGACTATGCTACTGCATACTCATTCCTTTTAAGTTTTGTTATATACATAACTAGCGGCCCGTCCCGGCTTCGCACGGGTGGACAAAATTCTTTAAATTTTTTCTAGCATTCAATATAGCCTATGGCACTCAGCAATAATGTGCCTTTCCATTGGTGAAAGAATTTTTAAAATCGGTTCAGTAGATCCCAAGATTACCCCTTACAATTTAACAAATATACAAACACACAAACTTTACTTCTTTATAATATTAGTATAGATTACAAGGTAGAAAGCAGCTTATCTTTGTTTGAAAATAGACTCCGTGATTTGATTTTAACTTTTTTATACTACTTTAGCGTAGCCAAATCAAAGTAAGCAATATAAGGCTTGTCTTATAGACAAAAGAGTAATAGATAGACATACACAGATATGTTATATTTATAGAAATACACATATTTATGTGTATTGTGTGTTTATGTGTATTTATGCCCAAGATTCAGGTAGGAATTCTCGTATTCATCACACAAATATTTGCACCCTGCGGGGCTCGAAACCAGGATCATTGGTACGAAGGGCAGGATCATTACCGTTGCACCAAACGTTCATTAAGACTTCAATAAGTAGTAATATAGGAGTTTGGATTTAAATTCGAAGATAGTCGAACTAAGAAAAAAGGGAATAATTTGAAAGCGAGAACTATAATTATCCTTTCATAAAGGCGACATAGCGGCGTAGCAATGGGAGCGTCGAACGTTAACGGTAAAGCGATCTAAATCATGAGTCAATACCACAAAACTTCTGTGAGCGATCCGACCCGATTGCTCACACGTTAGCGAAAGCCGACCAAATTAACTTAGCACGTCGAAGCCTAAAAACCATTTGTTTCCAATTTGTGGACGCAACAATATGCTCTTATGTTTATCCCGTCCAAATATAGTGCAAATGACACTAATTACTACGTTCTAGCAGGCCAGTGTTAAATGATTACTCACACACCGCTCTGAATTTGACTTAGCTACTGGTTTTCAGTGGAAATGTAAATATCTCTGTTGAAATAGCATACATGTTGCGGAATCTGCCTTTCGATATTGGGATAAGTCAATAAGGAAAAATCTTAATCTTGCGATTCGGGCGTAGCCTATTAAGAAGTTTATAAAGAAATAAAGTGTTCGGGGAATGTTAAAGTTGGGAATGATTTATTTCGTCGTGAGATAATACGTATGTTGTAGGTCAGAAAATATAAAAGGTAAGGCAACATTTATATGAGTACCATTGAGGGTTTACAAAAATACTAATTCAATTAGTTGTATGAAGATATGTAATTTAATAGCGCTAGGGGCGCTAGCATTAATTTGTAAACAAATGTCTCGAGTGTTTTATTGGTAAACACATAAAAGATGTTCCACTCATTTCATTATGTTGAATAAAATACTGAAGAAAAGAGATAATAGTATAGATGCACTATATCATTAGAATATATCATCAATTTATATTTACTTGAACATTTAAAACTCACATATACAAATTCAAACTAAAGTCGTTTTATTATAAGGTTATTGGCTCATCTTAGTTACATTAATGGCTAACAAAAAATATATATAAGGATTTATGTAACAAATAAAATATTTATTAATGGTTACCTACTTGTATATTGAAAACTGAAATAAACTTAACATAAACATTTTTGAAATAAACTTGTGTAAACCGCCAATTATTATTATCACATATAATTATTGATTAGTTAACCAACTTGGAAAATTAAAAAGTAAACTATGATAATGAAATACTTTGGTGTGTTACACTGATAAGGAAAGGTCAGTATATTATCTTAATTTTTGGATGTAGTGTTACACACATCATTCATGTATCTGGTATAAGCATTTTTATTATTCGAAACTTCTTTATAACGTGTTACTCGCGTACCCACCCCCAGCGTAAGTGAGGACTGATTCTACTATCACAGACGGATCCGTCTGCTCTATTTCAGATAAGGTAGAATTCAATAATAAATTCATCAGCCAATTCTGAAACAAAAAAACACCAATTATTTCTAATTCAACCAGTAGCTACTTAATCATAATTATTATCTGTCGGTAAATACCACTTCCCTTACAAATATCGGTTTTATATATTTGTAACGTGGGAATTCGGAAATACATTGATTACATATCTATAGTGGTTGAGCTGGCCTATCAGTGCAGATACTAAATTAATTTAACCCCGAATAATTAATTAACATAAACCAAACCATATTGTTTTGGAATATTATTAACAGATGCTTAATAGGTTTGCTATTATACATAATGAGTTTTCAATTGTGTAACTTCTTAAAATATTTATTGAACCGTTTCAGTAGATTACCCGTTTGACACTAAAAATTCAGCAATATGCCAAGTGTTTTCAAGTTTTAGAATTTAATTTTGACAAGAGGTATTTTTAATTATTAGGTACATGACCATTGAGATTATAATCACAAAAATGAATGGTGTTTATATGGTCATACGAAGCTACTTTTTTACAAAAAAAGTCATATTACATTTTAATTTTAGAAAGTGTTGTCATTTTTAAGAAGTTGTGATCACCTTTATGATTTTTATGAGTTTGATACGTCTCACGTTAAGGTATAATAATGTAATATACCTATGGTACAGTAATACGTCAAAAGGTAATAGAAGCATGAAAATTGTGAATTTGATGTTACCTTTTTAGGAAAATTTACAGCAATTTAATTAACATTGATTACAAATGTTTTCTTATATATTTTAATGCAATTAAAGGCCATATTGTCACAATAATATTGCTAATGTTTTCAATTTACTCTAGACTACATGTAAAATCTTGCAACAATCTTTCAATTTTATTCAAATTATTGGCAACATAATGTGATTGGTGGCATCTATATCGAGATAAGTAGTTTGTTTTTCGCCAGCGAAAGCGTATTATTTGTGATGAGTGGTATTAAATAGTGATGGTAAAATTTGTGTCAGTGTCCCTAGCACACGCATGAAATAACATTTATTTATATAAAACTTACCGACCCGGCAGACGTTGTCCTGTTGGAACATAAGCATACTTATTTATCTACTGTATATTTTCGGAAAAAAAGTAAAAAAAAACTGAAATCCGATCACAACACCACCTACTAGGTACAAATTGCATTTCAAAAATTATTTAATAGTGTCACGCTTTTAAGAAATGGTGGAGTTTTCATATAAAGTTTCAACCTCGTTTTCGCCCTCTTGAGGGTGAATTTTATAAAATGCGGTGAGCGTTGTACATACTTTCTTATTTTAAAATGTAAAAAAATCCATATGACAGTTTATCCCCATTAGTTGTAGAGTATTCCAAAATCCATTCTTTGCAAGCGTTTTTACCCTTTTAAAAAATAAGTCAGTAAGTCACCCAAGCCAAAGCCTTTTATTTAATTAGATTTTTTGCTATGATTACTAGTGCATGTCGATAAGCTCACCATAGATCCTTTGAATGCGAGAAAACTTAGTCACATTTTTATTTACAAGATGTGTATTCAAAATGTTTTCCTGTAAAATATCTTGTAAAATAATGTTATATTTCTAAAGAACAATAATAAGCCTCTGATTTTCTAATCGTAATTAAATAATTGGGAGAAATTTTAATTATTCTCCATACTTCGGCAATAGAAAAAAATGACGTACGTCAAAGTTTTCTAACTTTCAAAATATTTGTAACTAAGTATAGCAGTCGATAAGAGCGCTAACACAAAACTGTATGCCAATGTTGGCGCTGCCAGAAAGCTTATTACAGACGGACTGATTTACAGTTACAGATTAACATAATATACCATCTGTATATTTAATAAATTTTACATAATATGTGGAATTTTTCTATGTGCTCCATTTGATATAACGTCAAAGTTCTTTTAACTTTAAGTGAGAATTACTCGGTATTTACTTATTAGTTATATGCTACAATAGACACGTCATTTGATAGTTTACGAAGTTTTTATCGTAACTATTACTACCATCAGTGGCCCCGTGCTTGACCCGGTGCTGAGCACGTCTATAACCCGCCGATTATCGGATATGGTGTCTAAATTTATTTCGGGTCAACGCCGAATCATCTTTGAGTGGAAATTAACCAAATTATGTTGAAATCAAATAGCCAGTGACACGATTAAAGATATTCAAATAACTGAATTCTGTTAGCGAGATTAAAATAATTAGTTTTATGATTTTCATGTAGTTTTTGCATTGTTTCGATGCTATATTAAAGATGTTTCTTTTTAATAGAAAAATACTAGAAAAAATCGATTCGGCTGAAAAAATATTCAGGCGGTCCCGAAGCCCGATTGCCGCCAAGTATATTTGTTAAAATTATTTATTAAATAATTAGGTTTAATCGATAAGTGTCTATATGAAATCTATTCGCAAAAAATACCTACTTGCAGATGTTAAAACAAAGCTTTTAATTTATATATTCATATATACTTATAGCTTTTAAGGGGTTTTCTTTCATTTCAAATTTTATATTTAACTCTGTATTATAAACAGTTACTCTTACTGTTAATTCTAATATCATAATGAATCATAAAAAGTAGGGATCAAATGCGGTAATTAAGAACTCAACTTAATCGTATTATAAAGTTGACCATATCATAATTATCGAAAAGAAATATCACTGAAAAAATACTTGAAGAATGCCAATTTATTTTAATATACGCAAAAATATTAAGCTCCTAACGTCTAACGTAATAAGTAAATGTCGTTTTAAGAGTAATCATGTGACTTGTATCACTTATCGTACAATAGCATTCATACAAGTTTCTGTTCGTTCTTACTTGAGCCTACTGATATAAGCGGCGGCGACTGGAGTCTTCAACTACCGCATCAGAAGCCAGGCTCAACACGGTCTAATCCATGTAGGGAGGGATCTTAAACCATTTGCTTAGCGGCACCGATTCAGGGATTAAGTCTCAAATTCCTACTACACGAACGGACTGAAGCAACCGTCACTGTCGTATCAACATACATGCAGGCGTTCTAAGTCAACTAGTAAGAAAAACGTCATACAAAAGCAGTACTGGATGCTAATACGTACGTAAGTAGTATTTTCGTTGTCAGCATGAAGGTTGGTTTAGGGACACAGGCGCACAGGGATTTGACTAGGGATTTGTGAATACACACACGAGATACAACGTCACTTTTAGTTTTGTGATAAAAAAATGTTGTTGTTTTTATCTCTTGACGAGTGTGACCTAAATGTCGTCGTAAGTACTGCGTAATTTATTTTTATTATAACATTTGGTTGATCGTGACGAAACTTGCGCCGAGAGAGTTGATTCATATAAATATTAAAAAAAGTGCTTCTTCTTAGGCATCATTATATTACATAATTTATATAATAAACAAAAAAAATAATACATACCGACGGACTTCAAATCAATAAACGCACTTAAAAAAGTTTATAAAAACCACTTTTTAATAAAATTGTGATAATGTTATTATATAATACAAAATCGTTATTATAATATAATATAAATTATTGTTAACCACTATATATAATTTAAATATCACACACACACATTCATAAATATTTAAGTAACTATCTTGAGCCAATTAGCGGCCAACTTCATACTGCTAGTTTATTCCATGTCGCTTTTGCGGGCAACTTCAACCTGTTTCTTTTGTGCGCGCATCTTAAAATTTCACTCTCATAATTTTTTCATAACGCGCCCAAAGAAGTATAATTTCACTAATATTGGGAATGTTTTGTATAGTTATCTTGAATAGTTTAGAAAGATGTAATAGTTCTCATTTGAAAATGTGTACTTTGACTTTGTAGTTAACCACTTTTAATTAGATGACAGTTTGGTGCTCAATAGTGCATTGAGTTAAACAATGCATCAATAGTATTGGGTTTGAATTCTGGTTGTTTCTATAGTCATAGAAAGTTTTATATTACTATATTTGTGCATTTTTGTGTGTTTAAGCATATAAAAAATTTATTGGTTGATTTATTTTAATCACTGTGTTGCTACTTGCTGCAGATGTACAAAATATTGTTATTGGTACATTCTAAAATGGTGCAGTAGTTAGCGCATTCGCATTGATTGCGAAAGATAAGCAACTTTTATCATAATCGAACATGAATAAAAGTTACTATCTCCATCTTTTCTATGCTTTGCAAGTCAAAGATAGTCTTTTGGTTCGCCTGTATCTGCAGTCACTAGAAACGGTCTGCTCCTATTTTGGCGCTGTGGATAATCCGTGGAAATTTCGTATACCGCAAGCTTCGCTATGACGTATGAACGATATTAGAAATATCGTATCAAGGCTAATATGATATTTTTGTTTGATTTTTCAATTCGACTGAAAATAACTCGTGAGCTGCGTCGATTTTTTCAAGTACATATTTTTCTATTTAAATAGTTTATGATTGTCTATCTTCCTACATGGGAGACATTCGCTTATATCACCCCTATATATAAAAAACGTAAGAGATTAACTGGTACTAATGCACCTGGTGCTTACGAAGCTATTTGCAATGTCAATGATATTCATAATTCAAATACTTACATGAAAAAACATCTGCTTCCATTAAAAATTATAAGTGGAAAGGGAGTGTAAAAACAATGAATAAATAAAAGGATTACATGATACGATTCCAATTAAACGGTTGGATACCATCATTGCAGAATTGAGGAAATTTAAAATAAATAATGAAAAAAAGAACATATTTTATTTACTAACATTTCTTCTATTGACTCATAATGATTTGTGTCTTTATGGTCTTTATGTTATAGATTTAAAAATAAAAATCGATCCTTTTATCTTCTATTTCTTTGATTAATATGACAATGAACAAGGAGGACTTCTATATCTGTACATATTTCTTGAGAAAGAAAATGAACTTAATTTAATATTTCAAATTGAATTGTTAATTTTATTCTCACCAGATTGCGGTATAAAATCGGATGGTTTCGATTTACTGTACTTAAAAAAATACAATACCTAAAAGGTATTAATCATTTCAACATGTTACTAGCCGGTTACAAAATTACGGTAACGTTTAAAAAGTAGGTTCCAAATTAAAATATTTGACTGAGGCTGTTTTTTAAGCAAACTGCATTTTGTGGCGTCATTTCCTGAATGTGAATAAATAAATAACTTGAAGACTATTTGTAAGGAATTATCTCACTTCCTTGACATATTAAAGTATTGTTATTGCTGTGTAGCAGTATCGAAAACTGTAGATAACGTGATTAAAGAGGGTTGCAGGCAATGATTTATGACTTTTAGGCTAAATGTGAGTCGTTCAGAAGCCTAAAAGACTTAGCAGTGCTTTTAAAAGACCGGTTATTCCAAGATAAGATCAAGTTCTATAAGCTAGTCATGTACTGAACCACGGGATAATAGACTAAACAACTGTTGAGAAATCACAAATATTCGAAAGTTGACCTTAAGAATAACTTCGACGAATTAAAAATGTCCAAATTTGTCTATGGAAGGTCGTGAAGAGGCTTCTCTCTCCAGTCACTGTACGTACCCCTACCCTAACTTACTACGTAGACACTGAAGTTATTCCTCAGACACTTACTAGGTTTAGTTTCTCAGGCAAGTAGTTTTTTTGTAAATGAGTAAATCTAATTTGCTCAGTTTAGACTTCGTAAAGTGTATTTGTATTTTGTATTAAGCATATTTTAAGTAAACCATTAAGAAATTCTTACATTTCACTCCTTATATCCGCTCTTTAATTAAACACCTTCACAACATAGCCACATGTATAGAATTCCTCTTGGCATTAGGTCCGCCATTTGTACATTTTTGTATTTTGAATAGTAAAAAAAAACCTATTACAATAATTGAGCAATGCAAATTCTTCCTACGGTGATTTTTATCCACCCTATGGAAAGATCGTGCTCAGACAATGGAAATATTTCATATCAGGTGATGTGAGAATGATAAATTTAAATAAAATAGGCGAAGAATTTAATGACAGTAATTTTTCTTTCTGCCAGTGATAGTTGAACACACTTATATTATAGTATAATTAACTTACGTCCTAACTAAATCTATGGGAGAATAAGAATGGCAGTCTTTTCGAGTTTTTTTTCCAAAATTAGGTTTCTGCTTCTTAATAAACATTATTACCCAATAGCAGCCGCAGTTGAGTGATGGGTAGCACAGATGGGTATGTAGGTTGATATGCTAGCTTTAATCCAAGCTGATAGAGTTCCATCCCCGCCGATGTAATACGCACGTGAACACACTCGTTAGCAATTAGCTTACAATAAGGGGTTAACAGGCCTATTATTAATGGGTTTATCGCAATGTAGTTTTTAACATAAGAATACTTAAAATACTATTATTAAAAGTAAACAATAAGTTTTTAACCTTATTTGAGTATCCTAGCGATTTCATGCTTTGGGGAGGCCTATTCGCGGTAGTGAGTGACATAAGGATGATATGGTTAAAATGATGGTGATCAACATTATTCTTTAATTATAGTCCGTTTTTTTTAGCATTAGAAAGAACAAAATTTGGGTACTTTATTGAACACATATAATGTAACAAGCAAAACGTAACATCATGAAAAGTTTACACTAAAAACACCTTAAGAAGCAGAAGTTGCAAACTTGTGGAACGAAACATTGGTCAGTTTGACACGACAAAATTAAAAAGTACATGCCGATGTTGTAATACGTACCATGTTAGGTGATTTTAAAATGGTCGCTTAACATTGCCATCATTTGCAATAATAGCGGCAAATGTCAACGTCTGCATTTATCTGTTTTGACTATTTTCTTTGGATTATTGTTAAGTTTCTATTTTTTTTAAACAAGTTTTTTGTTAAAAGTTTTTGTTCTTATTTGTTATTTAATCTGTTCAACAATGGACGAGCCTGAAGCCGGTCAAAGTGGACTCCAGCACAAGGTTAGCCACCACTGCTTCTTTGTTTACATAATTTCTAATGCTAAAAAAAATGGACTATAGGTCGACAATGTATTATAAATAAGAATCATTTCTTTTTACCATTTTATACGCAAACTTATTTTTTTATTGTTTTTAAATCTTAAATATTTCGCGAAAGGAAAAACCTAGGCTAAATGCGTCGCGTCATGACAGCTCAAGAATTAAGAGATAAGCTCAAGTGATGTGCAAATAAGAGACGTATCTAAACGCTATCTTTAACAAATAGTAAGACATAAATTAATCAGGGCTCAGTACGGTAGAAAACATAAGTAATGCCAAAGCAAATGTTACTATCACGGGTTTTAGTATGTTTGTATGTCACAGTTACGTGCCTCCGTATTCGGATGGATTATGTGAAACATTCGTCTTCCTCCATCTTTAAGGTTAACACCCAGTACTGCTATCAAATATTAATCTGTTCAACAATATATATTTGTGGTTTTTTATATATGTTGTAAAAAACTTCGATTGCTGTAGGTAAGGCAATCAGGAAGTCGCAACCGAACCTCCAAGTGCACACCAGAGACCTCAGTGCAAGTTCACGCAATATCGAGCGCGTTACAGATTTCAATGCAGATCGTAGATCGTGATGGTTACCGTTAGGGGCGCTGATACAAAATTCCATAGTAATGTTTAACTCAAGACTGTATCCAGTAACGATGCGTAAACTCGCACTGAGGTCTTAGGAGGGTTGAGGTGAAAACTTATTATGTGTTATGACCAAACCATGGATTCAAAATGATCAAAAAATTTTGCTCTGATTCCAGCAGTATTTAACGTAAATATATTTTTAAGGATTTATTTATACACTACTATTGTTTTTATATACTGTTATGTTGTTTCTTCCTTAGTTGATATTTAATTCATTTCCTTGGACTTTACGAAAATAACGTTGATTTATCATTTCATAATGATTATGTTCTTAAACATATAATCCTTATAAATTACATTCAGAGCTTACCTATAGCCGTTTTGTATGAAGTATTTTTTCCTTATTTAATTTTTTTTTAGCTAAAACAATGTTACAAAATATGAACGTGTTATTGAGAAAATTTTAATCTTGTGGTTGCATAATTAGCATTAGTCATTTAGACATAAGTATTTTTTGGTCCATAGTTAGTAGGTACTATACTAACGGTTTTAATTTCACTAGCAAAAAGGAAAACCATTTTTATACTTTTATAAATACGAATATTATTAATATTTTGTTAATATGAGAAAGAATCGAAATGAAGTTGAAGTCGCCTTTGAAAGGTCAAAGGTTATGGGTAAATATTTTGTATAAGAAAATAATCGGCATAAAGTCAAGGTTCTAGTATAAACACTTAAATATTTATATTTTATTAAAATGTGCAACAATAAACTATTCTTACATCACATGCCATTAATTGTGTTATCTTTTAGTTTTAATGTTCTGACATGTGGATTAATAAGCAATGAGGGCATCATAAAATATTTTTAAGTACATTTGATAGCACATACACTTAAATAATATTAATGCTTAAAGAAATATAGTAAGTACATATATAAATACCCGTGGCTCACGTTCAAATCCTCGTATTACTACACGAACGTACGTACGGGGACTCGATATCTTTTGTTTAACAGGTAAGGTTACTCCCGCTTGTCCAAGCAGGACGTAAAACTTTGAAGTTTCGACTTACCTTATGCTATTGCAACAGAGATCAGTTTTGGAGTAACCATATTACTAGTATTAAACGTGGAAATCCATTCAGTTAAACTAATATACCCATTATTACAAGTAAATATAAAAATATTGCATACTTACACAAAATATACACATAATAATCGTCTTTATTGAACAGAGGCCCAACCAGCACCTCTTATCGCGATTCAAGTTCAGCTGTTGAAGAGAGACGCCACTATATACCGCGTATAGCGGTGTCTCTCTTTGACAATCGAATTGCATCGTGCCAAGAGATGGTATGCCCTCAGGTATTGATAATAATCATAATGTTATAATTAAGATAAACAAATGCTAAATTAAAATGCAAAATTAACCACAAAGACAATGAGTACGAAGGAGGTGTAAGTACCTATTGCAAATAATTATATAATCAGTGCGTGTAATGACGAAAATAGAAGCTAACAATTACTTTGTCTATCTATTCTATTGATATTATTATGAATAAAGACTATTTGCTTATCTTTTGTTTAACCTTAAACTACTGTAATGGCAGCTAATGTTTTCTTTGAGTGAACCTTCATTCTAATACTTAATAAAATGGTTTACTAATAATGTATTTATTTTAGATTATTTCATTTATCTAAAGTAATGGGCACATCTAGGCAATTTTAATCTATCAATGTTAGTGCTTTAGTATGTTTTTGTTTATTTTTTATTATTGGTACGTAAAAGCATTATAACATAATAGATTACAAAAAGCTGAGATAACAAATTTTCCACTAGTAATTTTTAAAACTACTTAAAGATATCTCTTAAAACAATTATTAAATAAAAAATACATAAGAACAGTAATAGTAACACCTTAAGAATTAGCACCTTGAGTTCTTTAAATGTACAAAGAAACGGTAAGTGTTCAAAAAATAGAATATAATAGGTCTACTTCATCATTATCTTCAACTTGATGCGACCTACTATCAAAGTATAGTTCCCGGCATATAAGTTGAACCTGGTTTTGAAATCATGTGACATACGCAGTAGTGAATAATGTACCTAAACTTACTACCGCGCACGTGATTTCAAAACCAGGTTCAACTTATATGCCGATGACTATATGCTTTTTATGAATAAAAACACCATAGACAGAATGACCACAATCCATCGTACAGGTTTAATGGGGATTGATATGTGTTATCGATTATTTATAAATCCTGCTCTAATGACTAATCCAAGAAGCTTGAGATACCTCTTCAATTTTAGTCATACTTATTATATGCGTTAAACTAAGGGTTTTACTTTGTAAATTTAAAATCTTGTTTTGAGTTTTGTTGTTGTTTTCTATTGGATATGGATACAGTCGGTCGCAGATAACACTTAAGGTGTAACCGCAGTCTATTGTGCAGTCATGGCTACTAGCAATCTATTTAATAGTACTCATTTCATCGTTACTTAAACAAAAGTGTCAATAAGCCAATGATAATATAAAATTTTCACACGCACTAGATTCCAATACAAATATTAAGCTCCGGAAGTGTATTAACTGATAACAGTTAAGATAACTGCAAATTGTTTGGACAATATGACCCAATTATTTTAACAATACACACAGTTTTCATTGTATTGATTGCCTTTTATTTATCCAATGGTTCATAAAAGGCTTAAGGTTCGGAAAAAAATAATTAATAGAAAACAAAAGGCTCTGATTTAAAACCTAAAGATATCCGGATGATGTCCACTACATTTTATTGAAATTGCCTATGTCCCTGAACAAATAACTATTTATTAATGGAGAATCAACAATAAATAAGAATGTTAAAGTAGACCGATTAGCGCGAAATACCAATTTATTTTGAATTGTCATTTGCTAGATGCACTATTTTTGGCACAGTGCCTAAAACAGGAAAAAACTATTTTGTGAAAATGGAATTGAAATCACATAGTGCTAACACGAAGGAGTAACTCCATTTAAGAAAGCGTCATTAAAAGATCTCGTGATTTAATACCGGTAATTATTATTGCATCCATCGCTTGAGTCTAAGCAACAAATCGCTGCTGCAAATTGTAAGTTCGGCGAACATATTCATTGTAATTGTTCCTGCTGTGATTGCAGCAAGAGTTAACACATAATACATTACAGTTTGTGTCACAACACAATCAGGAACGGAGGACGAATCAGGCGGCGACGAGCGTAATCTGGGTTAACAGGGGTCAAACGGCATCACAAATTCCAATACGATATTAGACGTATCTGTGGCGCGAATCAACGATTCTACGGACATTGCTTTATTGGCTGATATTGGTGCACTTGTTCAGTAAGGTTCTACCACGCTAACAGCGCAAATCTCAAAAGCTTCACACTCATTGGTACAAGCATTCTCAAACGCTGTTTCATATTCGTATTTGGTGAAGAGGCAAAAGATACTTGAGCCTAAATCAATTGCCTAAGCAAGCATTACACAAGAATAAACCCATTTACTATAAATTTTGTCTAAAATTCCTGGTTGACATATTAACATAAGTACCTTTTACAATATCAATAAGAGGAAATACTTTGCATGTGCTGATAAAAGAGCAGTGACTTATAAATTAAATTCTCATTAATATCTATTTAAATCAGAGTCTTGTTAAAACCACAGAGATCGGTTCGCAAAAATTCCTTTAACGACACCAATTTAATCTAACTGACCATAATGTCGTCATGCACATCACTAACCTTATTAAAACACTGTCATTTCAGAGATTCACCATTATGCGGTCAAGTCGACACATATGTATAGCAACGATGCTCAATGAATGTAATCAAAACTACTGAGTGTTTAGCATGCTCTGACGCAATAGCCAAGTGTCCAATTTGAATCTCGACTTCTTAAGTGGTTCGACTTTTACAATCGTAGATTACAATTCGCCGATTATTTGTTTCACTAGAATTGTCTTAAATGATTCGAGCTTGGTTTTATCGATAATAAAGTACTAAGATTATCGAAGTTGGTTAAAGCATAAGGTTTTTTTTATTTATTTTGAATGGGTACGGTCTTGATCCCGATCAAGCCCGATATAGGCTCAATGTTACAAAGAACAACAATTGGTATTACATTTATTTTTTTTAATACGTATTATTAAGTTATAATTATTGGTCGGTTTATAAGACGTTATAGATAACCGTTTTAACAGTAACGTAACGTTTACTATTACCGCGTTAACCTTTTGATAAGGCTTGGACAGCAATTAAGTGTTTGTTCTCTTTACTGTGGGGATTTTGGTATATGGGATATTAAAAGGAAGATTTTCTAAATTGTAGTACGCCTGATTAATTGAAATAACAGGAGACATAGGAGCTATCGGTTTCTGCAGACAATATTCAATGAGGAAACCCTGTCATTCTTTTAAGTGCATTTACAAACGGGGAAGAGGGTATCCGTTTCAATAAACAAAGAGTTTTCAATTCATCTCTTCGATATTATCTCTTGGATATTGTGATACAATTCAAACAAACAATTTACTATTATTTTATAAGATCTTTACTAATTTTCGAAAACTTTGCTTAGTAAATAATGTGCCTGTATCCCTGAGTCTCTCTTAGAATGTTTTTTATTACATTAAAATTATTACGGTTTATATTATTATCGTTTCTCTGAAACAAGATTAATGGAAGCATATTAAGGACTATACTAATTTTGCTAACAGAATTCCGTAAAAGCGAATGTGTTAAAGCATTATTTTAGATTCAGCTCTTTCAACCGATATCACACACTGATTTACCTTAAAACAGTTTTCATTGATACGTACATCTTAAGTCATAAAGTGAAAATTGGTTGACGTTGTTACAAATTTACACTACGAGTAAAAATAGACACCAAATCTATATTTGAATTTCCAGCAAGTAAGTGATAATTACAGTGCAGCACGTGTCGTGTAAATATTCGGCTGGTTTTTCGTGACAACATTGATTTCGTATACCATTAATAAAGTGGAAGCAAATGAACTTCGTGAAATAAAATGAATATAAACTTCATTGCGTGATCTTTAAAATACTCGTTAGGATATATATACTTAAAAGAAAAAAATGAGAGAAGCAAGATTTTACACAAGCATGCCTAAATTTCTATATTGAGATTCGCATGTCATTCTTACTTTAGACTTATCAGGTCAAAGCTACTGTAGTTTTACAGTTACTTTTAAAAATGAATGGAAAACAACGGCCCAGTTCAGGCTAGCTGCATTTGCACACTGCCCCGTCTGAATGAGACGTGTGGCGCATACGCAACGATGCTGCACTGATGTGCATGTAATTGTATCAGTCTACAACTACGATTGTGGAATTATTTACTAATGCTTTTCGTCTGCGATTAAACTTAAAATATTTTCGTTAGTAAATAGGTGTTTCAACCGTTTTTTATGTTATACAATAGACAAAATGGTGCTGTTTGAGCTATTTGCTCAATTTCGTCAAATAACAGACATGCGCATACGTAGAAAATCTTAGACATTACAGTGCATATTAGAATATAAAAGACTATTGTACGTACTATATTCATAACCTTGATAATGCGCTTTTACGATTCAGCTATGAAATAATTTGGTGGGTATTGTTTTTTTAGATTAAGATTATAGGAGTCCATAAACTAGGAGGTATAGGACTGTCACAATCCTCTTCTCTCATAACGAGTAAGTATTAAAAGTATACCAGTAAAGTTAAGATTTAGATTAGCAAAATTTATGTTGAGTTGTTGTTTAGGATTCCATTTTAGGTACGAATCCCTAACACATTTGATAGTTTCTTTTATAATAAAATATAATCGACAATCGCAGTGCATCAGCATCGTTGTATTAAAGTTGAATCAGTGTTTTCATTGTGAATGTTGAACGCGTGAACCAACTTATAACAAGACGGACATCTACGTCTACCGGTCCCGCTGCCTTTACGACTTCATGTAAATCTTGATTAACATCTGAATTGGCCCCAGACTAATAAAATAGTAATCCTTTATTCAACGCCTTTAATTGAAAATAGTTTGTGTACGTGATATTCGATTTGAATTATTTACAGTCCGATGAGAAATAATTCTTGGTGAATGTATCTACATTAATGAATTTTGTCTAATTTTTTTAGTTTCTTAAATTTTTGTTATACATTGTCATGATTTCATAGATGTAATAATGACACTCGACGTAAAGGTACATTATCGAATGTGAATTATACCACTCTATATGTCAATTGTTACTACTGTTAGTAAAATTATGATTTGGTATTATCGGGAAAAAAACATTTCCCCTTTAAGTCGTTATAAAATATTACCTGAATAATGAATAAAAAAATTTAAACCTAAAAACTAACCATAACTAACCCATAACGACAGAAAAAAATATTTTGTGATAAAATCCATGTATTTGTACTCTATTACTCAATTAAACACATGAAAATCATAACAAATTTTGATAGTATATATGCATACATTCAACCTAACATCTTAGTTTCCAACTTTGAAAGATATAAATATACTGAAACGCACCCGCCATCTAAAATAAATAAATGTTCCTTTACAAATTTATATCAATTATTCATAAGATTCTAAATATTTAACCACATTTTTTCATCAACAGAATCTGTCATCGGATTTGAGGCGTAGTAAAACCCCTCCGCGCAGATCTCCAGAGGAAAGGGCAGTACCGCGGCCTCCTTCAGCTCCGGTCCACCATGAGAGGCATCCTCATACTCCTCTCACTCCACACACTCCCCATCTGTCACCCAAGAAAGAAGCCTTCAATAATCTCCTCAATAAAGGGATCACGGGTGAGTGCTAACTGTACATTAGTTTTAGGCAAACTACAGACTATAAGGCTCACGGTGAACGTCTATTTACTATAACGCTGAATACATAGCAAGTGATAATTTTTTACTGTAGGTGTTTATGAATACGAATTATTTTTTAAATAAGCAACGCCTTTAATCGGTACCATAGTGATGCTTATTAAGCACAATAAAAACAAAATTACTATCAAAGTGTTCTTGCAACCGTGAAACTACAAAGGGCATATCCACCTTGGACAATTTCAACTTTATCTACATTTTAAATAGACAGTAATGAGCATATAAGGCAAAAAAAATATATATATGTAGATTGTTTCTGTCCATATGTCTTTGTATAGATAGAGAAATCTGATATCATAAGATAAAATATTAAGTCGCTCGGTAAAGTTTTTCTTTTCTTTATGTTGTCATTGAGCGAAGCTCTCTTTTAGGTAACTCACACAGTTCGCTTTTCTCCCTCATGCTACTTAACGGTTCAATCGATTCGAACGAATTTTGGCATGAACATACATGATTATAACCTGACGGACATAGGCTTTTTAAAAAAAATAGACTTTACCATGGAGGAATAATCACCGAAAGAAAAATTCAAAAGCTGATCACAGCCAAACCGCTGATACTACATTGATGTAATTTGGCGCTCAACTCACATCGTGGTCGTGACTAATGTGCTAATGTGCAAAGAAAAGTTTTGAAATCGGACATACCATCGAGGAATAATCACCCTTCAAAAATCTAATTCAAAACCATTGAAAAAAGTTCACGTGCAAAATAGAATATTTCAATTTCAAATGTAAAATGTCCGGCGAAGCCCTTTTCGGTTAAGTAAGGTAAGGTGGTGAGGTTAGGTAAGGTAGTGCTTCACTCAGTATTTACAAACAGTATCATGTATTGCAGACCTAGTATATATATGAATGTTTGTGTGATGCTTTCGAGCATTTTTACCTCAGTCATGGATATTTCTATACATCACATATTTCTATAAATATTACATATACGTATGACTATACGTTACGTTACACCGTTGACACACCGTTACGCTAGTATCCTAATTGGTATGAATGTTAGAAATATTATTATTATTATTATATCTAGCATATTAACATTTCCCATGTTATAATTTCCTACTTTTTTTCTAAAAAATTAGGTTAGTTTTTATTCATAAGTCTCGTGATGTGGATTTAGTTTTTTGTAGTTTTGCTAAAAAGGAAACTAATCTTGGTGCCATTATAATTGATATTGTTTAAATGCACTTTTTCATCTATCAGTTTATATCAGTTAAGTACAATGAACAAAATTAATGTAATAGTGACATTTACACTTACTCGCGCAATTTTAACCGACTTAAAAAAGAGGGGCAGGTTTTCAATTCGACTCTTAGTTTTTCTTTGAGTATGTTCCACGATTTGTTACTTGTTAATAACTGCTTCAGTTCTAGGAGATTTAAGGAGAAATTATTTTACCTTATTTTAGAAATATTAAGTAACTAGAAACTGCCGATTTGTGTAAATATTTCCTAATAAGATTTTTTCATTACAAGCATTTTTATACATTTTCCTAGTAACTACATGTCCATTGATCTATGTGGGTTTTATGAATGTTATCTAGGCATGTATAATATAAAGAATCATTGAGAAAAGAAACAGTATCAAATTATCAATTCTGCGAAACCAAAAAGAAACCGAGTACATATATAATTTTAATATTAATTATTTTTAAATAACTAGATTTTCTTTGTATGAATATTTTAAAATGATGATCTGGATTACATATCAACTAAAGTTATTTTTACTTTACAAGAGTAAAGTATGCGCAATAATATTGCGTGGGAATGGGTAATTGTATGGGTATATAAATATTATGATCCGGATTATAAATAGCAATATTACACAACTATAGGCGTACAAAAGCCCCGTAGTCCATGCTCATATTATTTTTAGTTATAATTTTATATTTATACTAGCTGACCCGGTAACGCGTTGCTATGGTAACGCTTTGCTATGTTAACTTTATTGATACAATGGAAAAAGAGCGGGAAAAAGAGCGGACAGACAAACACACAAACAACAAATTTGTGTTCTTAGATTATAGACTAGCTGACCCGGTAACGCGTTGCTATGGTAACGCGATGCTGTGGTAACGTTAATTGATACAATGGAAAAAGAGCGGGAAAAAGAGCGGACAGACAAACACACAAACAACAAATTTGTGTTCTTAGATTATAGATTTTTAACAATAAATATTATAGCTTCTATATTTTAACAATTAAGTGCTTATTCTACGTGATACAATAAACTATCATCGTCTTAGCCAAGAGAAGTCTATTGCAGGATGGTGGCCTCCTCTTAAAATGGGGGTGTTGCTATTATCTTCACGCTTGGCAGGCGGTATGGCAGTAAAAAGTTCGGAAATAGCTGTTCTCTAACAAATAAATAGTAGGTACTAAAGTTTTTCCTAAAATAATCATATTGTGGAAGCATATCGTGGGCCGTGAATAAAATAGCAAAGCGACGTTAAGCTCTTGTCAGAAGTCACGCAACAAGTACAGTCGGAAAATTATTCGCAGTCACGTCTCCGCTCCGTCTGGCTTGTACTTCATCTTATCCGACGCTTCAATTGTACTGGCGATATCCATTTCGTAGTATTCCGATTGTTGTTATATCCAATAAAACTTATAATTGATTCCGAATGGACCTGTAAATGTAATGTTATTGTTTATGATGAAATAAATTTCTTACTATTAAATTAATGACGAGAAATGTTTTTGTTTCCAACTTTATAGCTCTGGGTCTATTTATAATGTGCGTTATTTAGCCAGTATCGTGATTCAATTTTGAGTTTGAACGGAATTAGTATCTGCAAGCTAACATAAACGCAAGAATATCATAAAGCCAGTGATCAAATTTTTCTACCCAAAGTAAATAAATAAGTATTATATTATTTAAAGAAATCACCTCAGATGATAGCGGATCCACGTCTTTTGGCAACTGAGACCACGCTGCTCACTCGCCAGCCTACCCAGGCTCTAATTTAACTTGACGAATATGATCAAAAATATCTATTTTCTTTCTTTTCTACTAAAGATAAAAAATAGATAATGTTGATACTATAAATTTCGTTACTAAAATTGCACTAAAATAATACGTTAGTTGAGCGGATACAGATATTCCTGAAATGGTAATACTTCTTTATAACTTTATTATTATTCATTAATTTTAATTAAATTAATTAAAATATTATTTGTATATGCCCCGCGCCGCTTAAGCTGAATTTATAAACACACTTTTATACATATTACAAAGAAGGTTGACGTGACGTCTTAAAATAAAATTAAATAAGGAAACGCTTATGAGAATCATAGTTGAAAAGCTGCTGTAGTAGACACACCAATATCATCAATAAACAGAAACTGGACTTCTTGAAAAATTAAAATGTTTAGTTAACCTATTTAGTACTACGAAATAAATAACAGGGTAAATTTCTAATCCAGTATTTGATTATAGAGAAGTTGTAATATGTTTCTATCAATGTTCTGCTGTCCAGTTTATGCTTGCACATAGGTAAATCCTTACTAATATTATAAATGGGAAAGTGAGTTTGTTTGTTTGTTTGTTTGTTTGTTTGTTCCGCTTTCACGCCGTAACTACTGAACCGATTGCTTTGAAATTTTGCAGACGTAAAGATAAAAGTCCGGATTAAATAATAGGGTACTTTTTATCCTGGAAAAATTGATATTTCCGAGGAGAAACAAAAATATTGTTTGCTTGATGGATGGATTATAGATGGCGCTGTGTGTCGTTTAAAACAAGGTAAAATATTGCAAACGAATATAAACATGTCAATTTAGAAGCTAAATGATACGATAATGAATCCCCGAAAATGAGGAATTCCCGAGGGATGACGTAAAATTTGTTTTATCGTCTAAATTGTTTTTTTTACATCTACTTATCCTGAAATCACTAAAGTCAACGAATTGCTAATTGGTATAAGTAATAGTTACGTTATTTAGTTCTTGAGGTATGTGATAGATGGCGCTGGGTGTTTATTAAAACATGATAACGATATGTTTTTTAAAATATGTAAGAAGTGGAATGATAGCTTACGCTATTGCTTTATACCGCAATATAACCGAATTAAACGCGGGCGAAGCCGCGGGCGGAAAGCTAGTTAAATATAAAATTAACATTGATCACTTTTTGGTCATTAACCAGCTTATAACTACGCACCCAATTTCACGGACAGTTAATCTCCAAATCGAAATCTGAAACGTAGATCTATCAACTTCCATAATACTATCTATGCCCCTCGTAATAATTTTCATTCATTCTCTTCTCTTTATGAATCATAATCTCTAAATCTCTGTCGATATCTGTCTTTGTCTTTTATAACTCGGTTTGTATTGCGCTGTCTCGCTCCAGTTCTTTTACCCCTTAAATCTAATCCGCGACATCCCGTCTGGAATTAAGCCGCTGTCGCTGCACGCACACATATAAATGTCTGTTGTGATGGGGCACTATCATTTTAATGATGTTTTTTGTACTGTATTGCAATATGAATGGGAGCTGAAGGGCTTTTAAGACTTAAGAATATAATTAAAAAAAACAGTAACGGTGTAAGTTTTATACGTTTAAACTATCAACATATCATATACAGACACAAGTTAGATGTGGTTTTAAACAAAATTGTATCGTAATAAAAATAAATAATTTCTTACATTCTCACCAATTAGCCAAGCTCAAAGTTAGCACTGTAAGGCTTGTGTTATGAATAATAGAGTAACAGATAGGCAAAGGTACATGTATGTTACATATAACCTAAATAATATTATAAATACGCAAGTGCCATATGAAACTTTCACGCCTTAAATATTTTGCTCATAATTATTTTGCATATTCTAGTCAGGGGTACAGAAAAGAACTTAGGGTACATTTCATTCAGAAAAAAAGTACTATTCTCAAGGGATAGAAATATACTTTTAATCGGTAGTCTAATTTAACGCGAGCGAAGCCACGGGTAAAAACTTGGAAGTGATATTCATAGCAGTATATACGAATACATGTGAGTATTCATGACACAAAGATCCCTTACGAGACTGTTTAACTTCAAAAGAAGACACTACCGCTCGACCAAAACAGTCATCAATAAATAATGAAATGATTTTCGTTACAGTGATTATTAAAAATCTATCTGACATTAGATGTGAAGTAAATATTTATACTTGAAGAATAATTGTTTACGAAAGGTTAAATTTTATATTCGATTTGAAAGTAACAAAAAAGTAAAGAAGTAGTTTTCTGTTATTGAAAGTACTAATTAAACAGTTAAATAAAAAATAACGGCATCCTCACACTGCTCCCAGCCGAAGTACAGCAGCAAGTACAGCTTCCGTTGGTCGGATGCCTCCCTTAAAAATGATACCGTAACTAGAAAAATACCGCTGCCCATTTTGTGGTCAAAGGGAGGTTTATGGTGATTAACTCTGTTATCATTAGTGGCCATTTACGATATCCTTAGCTGTGAAAACCTAAAGGGGGTTAGTTCAACTTTGAATAGAATTTTATTTTCATTGAAATAAACTACGAGTTCACTGATATTAAAATTACATATATAGAACAAATTATTCTAATAGCAAAATACTATCAAAACTCGACTCGGGTCACAAGTAAACTCTCAGACGGGAAATGAACCGGATGGAAGACTTGGATGTCCAGTCTAATGCTTTCCCAATTGAGCTATTATCGCCTGAGAATTCATTTGTGAGCTTTTTTTTTTTAAATAATTTATCACATAAGATAGTATTCAAAAATGTGAAAAAAAACATAAAATACATATAAAACAGTGTAATAGATTATATTACGTGGTATTAATTTCTCTTTTTACTCAAATGCTGATTCCGCACAACTTTTGTATTGAACTTACGTATGAAATAAGTTTTAAAATCTTTTTATATTTGGCCAACGATGCTTCCTTTTGCGTTATTAAGGCTTGGTTATTCAGTGATTCTAATTTCAATGAAAAGTGGTTATGAAAAATTATGGTATTATAAAGCAATAAGTAGCGTAATCTCCCGGATAATTATGTGATCATTCGGTCACTAACAGCTAACGAAGTGAGCTACAAAACAGTTGAAGTTTCAGAATTAACTGTTAATTTTATAAAATCAACATAGCCATTCGAAAAGCGAAGAATTACAAATGTAAAAACGGTTGGATACCTTTCACACTTAGCAAAGATTAAACGCAGCAAGAAGCCCAACCGTCTTCTGGTTTAATGCCTAAAGCGTCTAATCGGGCGTAATAAATCATTATTAATTTCGAGCTCGCTGTCGGTCGATCCGCGCCGATTAGCTATTGCACAATGCCCGCCGGATTACGGACGTCGGAGAAATATCTTTTTGTCAATTCGTACCTGGGTACCATCAGAATATAAAGCGGAGAAAATACTTCTTTTTAAATAGGAACTGGAAGAGTGTACACTTAGAATTTATTTTTTTAGCCACATATAGCTAATTATTACTAATTATTAGTACTGGCAACAAATTAAACACGAAGCGTAGTTTTTTCTTCATTTTTAGCATTCAACTGTAAGATGTTTTTATCTAAAGCAATGTGAGTTTTAAAAAAATTTACTTATTTCATCAAATCACAAAGACTTTATTTGTTCTAATGAAATGAAATATAAAAAATAAACTTTAAATTTATGCGAAAATCACATCCCTGTTTGTTAAATTTTAGGATATTTTAAAGAAGTGTTGTATTGCATTTATATATGTATTGAGCAGTTACTATGATCAAGTACATATCATCGCATCTACGTATGTATATTCAAGGTTTTAAAAAAGCAGTTAAATACATATGATCATAATAGTTTTCAAAAGATTGTTCTGCTGACTATACTTAATACGAATAAGCTGGCTTAATAGATAAGCCGATTAATGGTTTTTTTTAATTGTATCGTATTATTATTTTTTATTATTTAGTATGTAAGACATAATCTATGTTATAAAGAATAACTTTACTGCTAAAATGCAACGGTAGTTTTAAGATTCCGAATTTTAATGACGGATAACATAAAACTTAGGCGTCTGAATAAGTGTTAGGTTACGTTCCCGCAGAATTAAAAAAAATACATTTATTAGAGAAAAATACATTTATTACAAAAAATAGTGCGTGTCATCACTATTTTTATTATCTATCTACTGATTGATAATCTTTATATATATAATTCTTCTGTGAGTGTGTATGTCACTGAACTCCTCCTAAACGGCTGGACCGATTTGAATGAATTTTTTTGTGTGTGTTCAAGGGGATCTGAGAATGGTTTAGATTCACAAATCAGTCCGGCAGATGGCACTGCAGTCGGCACAGCAACGCGTGGCCGGGACAGCTAGTGTAATATAAAATGTGGCTTCTGTAAAGAATATATTAAGGAAGCGTTACCTAGTTAGTAGTTAAATTAAAACTAAATGTCCCGCTCTCACTTAGTTGTTTTCTTGTCTGGGCTTAAATTTAATAACAAGTGAAATATACACATATTACGTACAAGCTGCATACATAACAATACCATTTTGACTTAATTTAATTTTCAGAAAGCGATGAAACATATCAATCAAAAGCAGCAAATTTATAATGTTTGCAATAATAAAAACACAATAATCGGATATGTGCGGGTGATTTCGTAATTCAAATTTGGAATGCTCACGTCACGAGTACTTACGTACTATAACAAGTAGCAAACCCTCGCATACACGGAGTGCTACGTAGGGGTAGTTCGGCTTTATCTCCGGGCGACACGAGGCTGATCCGGCCGGGATGATCCGGATGAGCGCTCGATCCCAGCGACACCGCTGTATGTGTACGTGTGTAGCTATCGATTACTAGTGTTGGTCTTTTATTTCGCACTGACTAATGATACGTATTTTATATATTTTACTTCAAATAAATTTTTGATAGCTAAATTCTGGCACTTCAATTAACCTTCAATCTCAAACTTTTAATAGAATGTTAAACTAGATGGAAGCCGAATGTACAAATCGTTATCCGTATATCAGTTATCAACTATCAACTGACACAGTCCCCAATTAGTAATTAGTAAGGGAAGGTACTAAAATTTGAAATAAATAAATAAACTTTACTTAAGAGGTATTTTATCACTTATGGTATTTTACCTTATGAATGCTAACGATTGCTTTAAATACTCAAATCATTAGTACACCAGATGTCTTCATAACTAATAATTATAGATTTTTCTCTATATCGCGCCCAATATGATTTTTATATATGTTTATATTTTTATTTATTTTATATATGTTTATTAGTTTATATATGTTTATTATTTTATTATACATGATGTCAGTATGTATGCAAATGTATGTTTATGTAGTCTATAGCATTTTCTATTTAACTTTTCAATGCACCTCCAATACGCTATCAGTTTTTAACTCTCCGGTTGACTGGTAGAGAATGCCTAATGGCATTAAGTCCGCCATTTGTACATATTTTGTGTGCAACAAAGTTTAAATAAATAAATAAAAAAAATATATGAATAGGAATTAGCCATCTCGAGTGATGGCTGTTAAGAACCTGGACTTGAGAACACCCAGACAAATATTGACACTAGAAGAACAATTTGACTATTCATCCATTTTGCTGTCATTTTCATTAATTGAAGAAGTTTACCTAAGTATATAACTTCACTTGTGCTGCGAATACCAAGTAAGCAAAACGTACTATGTCCTAGGACTTACAGCAAAGCTATTTTAAATTGTTCTGATTATCTCCAAGCTTACATATTTATATGAATAACCGAAAAAACGATACAAGAGACGCATGTTATTTAAGCATATTGAGGAAGCTCGATGGCGCAGAGTTAACCACAGCAATTATCGCAAGGGTCGATTATCGAATGGGTGACCAAAAGAGTGATATCTGAGCTTTGGAAGGGACTTCAATCCGTTGCCCTGGCTACATCTGCCCAACAATTCGCACTGGGCTCACGTAATGTTAGGCTCATTCTTTCTACGTTATATTATCCATAGAAATAAAAACAAAACGCTTTGCTATTGGAGCTGTAAAGAGATTCGTAACGAAAAAACCATAGGTAACAAATTCTCCCCCTCATCACGATGTTTTATTTTGTACGAGACCATACTTGGGAGACCAATAGTTCCAGTTTAAAGATCATATCCACCGTATTATTACTCACTTTACAAAAAAAACACATTCGATATTTTATTATTAAACATTTCAGATAATATCAGATGGGTAGGCACTCCACGACCCACATGGAGTCTGTTACTATATACGTGTTCATTACTTCATAAGAATTGTTTCCCATCAATAACTTTTCTTCAATCAAGAGATAGAAGAATAAAAACCATTAACCTGTAAACGCTCCTCATTTTGTGGTATATGGTGAATACCTCGAATATCATAGCGTATCCTCCATAAGCGCTATCCTTCTAAACCGGACATCACACAGCATCTAAACTGTTCATATGTCGTGGCACACTTAAGGATCTTTTTACATCCAATATGGCGATATCATATTCGATATACCATATCCAGTATATATTGTCGACCTCCGTAGATCCAGATCCGGCGGTCGAGTAATCCGGCTTACGCCTGATCCGGTATCTACGTATTTGCGAATGTGTGTATGTGTGCATGTAACGTCTACGTTGAGTCCCTATTGGAAGGAGGATTTCAAAAGCTTAGAATTATACTTCCACATCTTATTAATACGAATTAGTAACTTTTATATCATTTGGTGTTATCATGTTTCATTAAATTATATATAGAGAACAGCATAAAGGTGCTTTCAGACTACGGAGGAGGAAGAGGGCGGCGCGTGATATAGCACAGCATGAACTCAGCGCATCTGACAATTTTATAGCGTATAGTAAGCCAATAATATATAGTACAGTACGTGTGAACGTGTCCGTAACAATGTATGGTGCGCGATATTGTTGTGCTATGAGCTATATACTATATGCTATTATATTATAGCGTAGTCTGAAAGCACCTTAACTATTAAACAGATAACACCACAAACAAATTATTACTGACAGTTGAATGTTACGACATTTATATGCCTATACTAAAGTTTTTATTTCTTTTGGTAATAATATCTTTTCGAGTCCGAATTTGAAAATCGTTGGGTAGTCGTAATTGGCATACAAAATTAAATTTTAAAAATTGATATACGCAATGCTATTTGTGATGTGTACTTGTTGTTGTGCTGTGTAGTTTGTTGTCTGTGCGTCTGCTACTTAGGGGTAAGACAAGGTACCTAATCACAATCATAATAAAAAAATATTAAAACTGGTATGACATAAGTTTTCTTATATCAAAATCTCTCTGGTTTCGAAATTTAAAAAGTAGAGGGTAAATGGGCTCTACAAAATAGTGTAAGTGGTAAACGTAACAATTGGCAGTGATGCAGACCGCGTTCTATTTACTTAGCTGCATGTAAATTGCTAACTTGTTGATTGCTTATCTTGCGCCTTGCAAGCTTGGAGCTATAAGAAATTAAACTGATCAATGGGGTCAATACGGTAATCTTTCCATATTGTCAACAAAGCTACCACAAGAAAATCTCTTTAATAGAAATCTTGTCAAATACGGCGTTTAGATTATAGATACTTAAGCGTAAATTATAGATTTATTTGAATGGCAATCCCACCCACAGTGATTTATAATTATCCAATTACTTTTACAATTTTCTTTGCATAAAATAAACATAATGGAGTATCTTGAATACAATCCGAGCAGTATTAGCCTTGTTAGCTCAGCTTATAGCAGTAATATATCGATTAACCTCTATTAATGGGATGATAGTTTATTTGTCCAGCTTGAGAAAACGAGATTGTAACGATATAGTCTACGCCAAAGATCAGTTTTGAGGATATTTATTAGATGCTTAACGGGTGGCCACTGCGTTAAAATTCACATTGCTACTGGTTAATGTCTAAAATACTAGCCATTTGTTTACATTAAAAACTTGTTTGGATAAAGGAGTAGCTATTTTATATAATAAGAATGTTATTTGTAAAGTTATACAAACAGATTTCAGATAAAGCGTTGGAGTTTTTTAATCGATCGAATACTTATTTCGATCGCTTAAAAAACTACTATTTATATCGTAGAACCTTTATTTGCACTTTGCTCACTTGAAAATAATTTCGATCGAAACGATCGTTTATTGTTTTTAATCCATACATAATCACATTGCGTGTTCGTAACTAGAACACCAGCAAGACGACGGTATAACACAAGTCCCGGCGGGTTATTCAACAAAATCCGGATTCCCGTAATCCCCCGGGAGATGTATCCCCCGGACGGTGGGCAGCCGCCGCCTAATCCGCGCTCATCCGGCTTGGAGCTTCGCCCGGGTCTGCATGTGTGTTACGCTCTAGGCTCCTTTAGTGCTTTGTTAGAATAACCTTTAAGGAAAGTAGAATAATAGCTTACAAAGCCGTGACACCTTAGTATTGTTACTTAATTTTAAATTTATTTCGAATTTGTACTAAGATTTTGCCGACTATTTGGTGCAACATCCTGCCTGTGGACGGATTGTCTCATCATTTTTTTGTTCTTGGGAAGTCTTAAACATAGTTCATTGATGATACGGAATTGAAAAGCGCACTTAAGCGCAGTACAAAAACAATTAAACGAATAATCAACAGTTACCGAGGTAAAAATTGGACAAATGTTAATAGCAACATGTGAAGTTAAACATAATTTGAAATTATTTGATTATTCTTACCTGACGTAATGAATCGCAAATTACATCAATTCGTAAGGGTTTATACTTACATAATTTCACGTGACTTTACAAAATTGTAAGAACGCTGGGGAACTCCATCAATCACTCGAAGATAATCTCCTTTTTGGTTTATGTACCACCCGGCTTAACGAAAGAATACACACTCACTATTGATTAACGAATCTAACCTTTACTCTCTCAGTGATTAAGTTTTCAATCGCAAGGCCTGCATCCACGTGCGTATCATGCAAATCCAGCGATGTTCTTTTGTTACTATAATTCCATTTAAAGAAGTGTGATTGTGCGTGTGTGGGTTTAATCCGTCGGCAACAACACAGGGAAGCAATCAGTGGAGTCTGATCAATCGATAAAAAATCGAGCCGGACGAATAAGCGCGGCCGGTGCACAGGGCCGGATTGCCGGATCATCCGGACCATTTGTCAAGATTAGGCTTATGGGCGGTGGCGGATTGTCGTGTGTGCACTCCCGTCTCAGAATTGGTCAAGAGAGAACCTGTTTTGTCGGCGAACGCGACGCAAGGTGAAATTGCACAGCTTAAGCTTGAAATATTGATAGGTGTACTTAATTTTATTATATTGATGACAATCTTTAGAAAAATATATCATGCAACATGTAATCAAAAAGTTACTTACGATTAAGTATTTCTAAAAGACACGGGTTCTTTATGGACGGAAAGAAGATCGAATCTTCCTTATTAATTACCTATTTAGTTATTTCTAAACTGTAACTCCGATTTAATCAAGTCTTGTCAATTCAAACCACGCATAGTTAAAACTTTAATGTCGAAGACACCTTATAAGAAACTGCTTAATATTAGGAGCTATACTGCAAAATAAATAAATAATAATAAAAATATTAATAGCTTTACTTTTGTCATTAAACACATTTTGTCATATCGTTTTTGTTTTACGTTCAGTAAAAACCATAGTAGTGAGCATTCCGTAAACCGTAAACCGGGGCCGTCTGCAGGGCTTAAGGACCCTTAACAAAATCTTAATCCCAACAAAGGGTTAGTAATATTATCTTATTACACTCGCAAGAAATAAGCCTTTAATTCGCGCCATCCTTTATAAAATATGGCTGCGTAACGAATTTAAACTGCTATTGAACTAGGGGTATGAATTTATGACAAGTTTGGGACCCCAATGTCTGGCAGAAAGGAAAAATTCACTTATAGGATAAGAAAATTTTGGAAATAATTATATACGTTGTTTTGTGACCATAATTATAAATAAGGCTATACTTATATCTTACGTTTTTTTAAATAACACTATAACCTAAAAAAACCAATAACATTTAATAGGAATTTTATAAAAGAAAGCGATTGTTTATTTTTTCAAAGTTATAAGGGACTTTATTTTTAAATAGAAGACTTGATTTCAAGTAAGTAGCCCTTTGTTGTTATATTAGTCGTCGCCTAATTGATTAACTACGTAGATTTTACCATCAAGAAATCTGGACAGATCAAAATATCCGCCGCGACCAAGGTCTGTCTCCGTAATCCCGAGATGTTACACATACATAAATTTAGCTTCAATCGCGCGTCCAGAGCCCAATAATTCAGTTTGGACGCACCTTTAATGTATGCCTGCACTTAGGGTTGCCAGTTGCGGCACTGGATAAAAGTGCCTTTTATTGTTATATTATTACTAAAACAGTGGTTAAATAAAAAGTGGAAAAAATTACGGTTATCGTGCTCGTTTTGCATCCATTCATCAAAATTAAACACGCTTAACGTGTTTATTTAAAAAAAATTATTGTGACATAAACTGAAATTTTGACTCCTTTTTAAGAGTCGTGTTTACACCACTAGCCCTAGCCCTTCAGTTCTCTCATGAAATTACTTTAATTCAATAATTCCTTATTGGAGATTTTTCTGAGGACATACTGAGTTTTGTAAAAATATTATCCAGTCATATTGATAATTTGTAATGTGAAAGGGGCGAAATTTATATCGTCTTTATCTGTTAAAAAGAGTAATCATTTAATATAGGGTTAAAGATTGCAACTACTAGGCTAATTGTCATAAAATTTATTGACTTTTATCTGAGCAATAACTATTATAAATATTAAAGAATTTTAAAAGTGGCAACCCTAATCTCCATCACAACTACATATACGGCCACCGGTGTATCTCCTGAGATCTGATAAGATTCAAATAAGGGATTAGAGCGAGACAGCGTTAGGATTTGCGCGGACGTTGCATGCGTGTGAGTAGGATAGCCAATGGATTATCTCGACGGCTCGCGCCAAGCGGTCTTGTGGTTATAAAGATATACTTCAGGTTTAAACGGACTTAGGGTGTGATTTTTGAAGATATAGGTAGATATTTCAAGATTATATCACGAAATCAGTTGGAATTGGAATTCTTAATTTATTATAAAAGAATATGTTCAGTAACAATTTATTTGATTATTTGGAAATTGACCTATTTCGGCTATTCCACTATTTCGTGGCCATAATATTGCTTTAGGTTTTGGTTTAATGCATACTTATTTAGGAAAGTGCAGTATCTGGACTTCTCTTTTAGTGTGAACCTGAATCTATCCATTTTAAATATAAATACGTGTTGCACATACAACGGATTAAACTTGAAGATAACCAGAATGTCATTTTACTTAAAACATTTCGTTAAAATGTAACGTATAATTCTTTATTAATTTATATTGTAATTTTACTGTCCATGAGTACAATTTCTTACTTTACTGAACGTTTTTTTCCAAGTTAAATAAGTAACTTTTTAGGTTTTCCTGGACAACTTTTACAATTGTTTGTATATTTTGTGCGTGCTGTAATTTTTTAAATATTTCTTGGGATAAATTAACTGAATGTAGTTCATATCAAATTAAATGTGCTGTCTATAGTGCTTAATAAATACCTTTCCTCCGTAGCCATAAACTTGAATAAGGTTTTAATATTGTTTTTTTGATAAACGTGATGTTGTCATTCCAATATCTATCAATACAATCTATATATCAATAAATTGTATTGAATTTTACAAACCTTATAAAAAATACGATTTACATTTACTTGGACTACAGGGGAAATGATTTTTCTACCTATAAATAATAATAACCATCAAAAAGACCTCCAAAATTAATCTGAGGTATTAATTATTTTACTGAGCAATATGAGGAAAAATTGTATTCATGAAAGCGGTACGCATAAGCTACCGTGTATTATATATGCGGGATTACTATAAGACAGGATAAACGAAATCCCGAGATTTGGCGATCCCAATGCCGGCCTTTTTCAGGATTTTCTCGCTCGCTTTTTTCATATTGATAGGTAAGTACGTACTCTTTGTTTACACATCCCCAGGCATAAAATACTGAATTCATTACACTTAAAATAAAATAAAAAAAAATATATACTAACAATAATGAGAAAAAAACACCTCGGTAAGTTTTTTTCCTATCTTTTCAGTTCTATCAACTGTAGCAAACACTTAGTTTTGACATTCGGAAATGTTTCTTATCAGCGTGAGTTATGAAATAAATAGATTTTATAAAAAAAGAATTGAATATATAGTTGATTTATATTATTATTATTATTACTAAAAAATCCACAAAACTCACCAAATTATTTAGTTCAAAACCAAGCTTCTTTGATTACATTAGACAGTTAAGTCATAGGTAACTTAGTAACGTAGTATTGATAAATAAAACGAAGACATTTATTATACTCGGTACCGGTAAAATACATTTTGTTTATAATTAGCTTTTCTTTAGATTTTATTTTTTTTAATAAAGGCTGTTTTATGCTCTTTAAACTCCAAAAAGTCGATTGTTTGATTTCTTGTAACTATAAATTATTTACATATAGGTAGTTTATTATGAATGGGAATTTATTTTTTAACATCATTCGAGACATGGATTACCAATGAACGTTTTAAAGCGAAATTAAATTAAACACACAACACTGACTCACAAACGCAAGGGATTATCGTCTACATTGAACAGTGAACCCAATCAGTGCAAGTTTACATTTTTTATTCTTTTTTTCCATTCCGACGAACTAATCCGTTCGGCTTATCTTCGGGTTGCACTAGAAAGCTTGGAGATTAGGAGCCAGTACGGCATATTGAGTTTAAGGCGTAAAAGAGAAGGTTTAAAATTGTATGCGGATTTAAAACAGGGGTTCGAATAGTAGTCAATGAACCTCACGGAACCGCGACCTACGTTAGGGGTTGAGGCGTTGATGCCGTACTTACAATGCTGAATCTGTTTTTGAATGCGGGCGATAGATTTTGTTTTTTCGTCATTTTGACATTCATATTTGCTCCTATACTGTAGCATATCCGGTATGAATTGGCGGTATTCTAAAGGTTATTTAAATACGCGTAATGCCTCTTGTTTGGTTAATTTTGCTTGTTCTTTGTTGTCTAAATGGAATACGAATAACTACTGAGGAAAGTTATTATTGGAATAATAGCAACAAAACTTTATTTACAAAAAATAATCTACAAATCGCGGTTAATGAGTGTTTTAGTACATAAATTGTATAATTTAAAAATCGTTTGTTCTGTTTATAAGTAAACGTATGGCTAAAAGCCCTAATAACTGACATAAAATTAGGTACAATTTAATTTTTACCTGTTTCTTGGAAACACTGTGAAATATAATCTAATCTAGTATGAAATAATCTCTGATTTACAATTTTGTGAATTCTCGTAATTTATAAAACTACCAAATTGCAAAATAGAGAACTTTGACTTCCAAAAAATGTTTATGAAGAAATTGGTTCTCATAGAACGTATCGCATAGAAAAAATTAAATTTAAGCTCCGAGTATGCCCGTAGTATAATCAATTATGAAACTTTACCTAACACATTATCAACACATTCGGTGTTTCCATCATTTGTCTGGTATATTGCTCGTTATACGAGATATAAATATTTTATTTTCGGATAAAGCCCAGCCCACCGAATCATCCAGGGCAGACTACAAAAAATTAATCTCCTAGTACGATTAAGGGTACCGGTTTTTAAATTTTCATTATGTTTCAGGGTTTATTATTAAGTAAAAATATACTTTTACTTTTCATTAATTAATAATTTTTATTCAATGTTGTTTTGAAATTTGAATATATGAAAATTAAAACATACTTAAGTTTTTTTTATTAACTGGAAGATTTTATTTCAGATCAGATTCCAGAAAAGAAAAATAGTTTTATTTTTATTTAATTAATTGTGTTCATTTGGTTAATTTTCCGTAGTTTATTATGTTTTTTATTGTCGTAGAAAACATGACGTCTTTTTAATGTAGAGAAAGTGTTTTAGAAAAGGCTTTGTTAGACCTATATCTTTATTACTCGAGCCTGAGTCGCTATGCTATTGCTACTCCTAGACAAACATTGACACTATCTAGTATCTTAACGTTATTATAGTGCCATATTGGGAGCATCAGTAGGTATATATGACATCTGATCTTTTTCTTAAGAATATTAACTATGCTTCAAACACTTAATGAATATTTCCGTTAATCTCGTTATTATATCGAACTCTGCCCGCATGATTTAAAGTCGACATCTCAATAAATGGACTAAATGTTTGTTATTACAAATTCGACTAAATTTGGTTGTTTCTTTAAATGATAAATATTTTTGTCTTTTAAAGCTAGAGAACTGTGCAACCGTAATGCTATTTGGAAGTACCTAAACTCTATTCATCCTAACTTGACCTATTTGGTAAAAAATCTTGGCACTCCATTTTATTTAAAATTGCAGCATCAAAAATCAACTGATAAATAGATTCAATAGGTTTCAGTCTATCTAACGATTTATTGTAATAGATTATTGACTTTGTTATTATTTTATTTTTAAATGGGTGATTTTGTTAAAAAGTTGTGTCGGTTTTTGAAATAAATATCAAGCTCTTTGAAAGAAAAAAAATATACAGATTTTACTCTTTATATTACTACAAATTTGTAGATACTGGTACTTGGAAAATTTATGAAATATCGTCGTAATTACTAGCAAATATTTTAGCTAACATGTTTGCTTTTTGTTTGTTGCCTTTTGATGTAGCTCATCAACCAACGACTTATCCAATAACGGTAATGCTTCAGAACGTACCCTCTTGCGTCTTTGACATATTGTATTAACCCCCTTGTAGATAAACATATACGAAAACATAAATCAATAGGAATAATGCGCATGAAAAATGTCAGACCACTGACGAATGAATCGACGAGATCAAACGTAATGTCGTTAGATGATACCTTTGCTTGATAATAAATCAAAGGATTATGATCTAATAATCATTTATTTATTTTAATTTTAATGCATAAAAAGTTATAAATAATGTATTTATGTAATTTATTTAATTATAACCCTATCGTGATTAAGGTCTTCCTAACATCTGATGAAGATATAATAAGAATTTGGTTGGTTAATCACGAATCCAACGATCAGCCTTTCTGAAAGTTAATTAAATTCTACAGCTTTATTTAGAGAACGCTACGAAAACTACAGTGTTATTGAGTTTCTTGTATTTTTATTGTGTAATTTATGTGTCAAGAGATATAACAAAAACCTGATTTTTAATTAAATTTATAGCCATTACAACTAAAACAATCCGATTTAAGAGAAGACCGTTCTGATTCTTACTTAACTTTGTTTCGACATTACTAAATAGCTGTCATTATACGAAGGCGGCAAATAAACTAATAGAGCGCCACACTCAAAACACTAATATCACTTAGTTTATACGGTCAGAGCGAAACCAACTTTCTGGTGTGCGATAATTAGGCGTGTTTTTGCTTACGTCATAAAATTAGTAGATCCGAATTTATTTTTATATAAAATAGAAATATTATTTAAATATCATGCAGTCCGATTATACTGCTCTTGATGATGAATGATAGTAAATTATCTTGTGAAGTAATGCGTCCCGAATTGGTATGCTAATGTTGAATATGAATACACATAGTCCCGATAGCCGCTTAACCGTAAGGGGATTACGTTAATCTTTTTTCCCTTTTCCAAAAACACTTCTGTAAAAACATTGTTCTTGATATTTACAGATTATACAGCAAAAAGACAGAAGAGTTAAACCGCACCTTTTCACAGTATGTTGTATTCCAGAAGCTGGAAAGCGTAGTAGTAAGTGCGTCCGCTTTTCACTTTCGCAACTCTTTCGTTCTTCATAATGTAAATATTGTAGAGCAAATATAAATAAAAAACAAACTTTAATCAAAGTGAAAAGAAAAAACGTTTAAAATTGTATTCATAATCAATCAATCAAAATAAATATTGATAATTTTATTTTTTTTATCAATCGCCTTTTCCAAAGTGAAATATAATTGAATCTTTAGAAAAAAGTATTTTTAGAAAAGTTAGTCTTTTGGTTATTAGATAATATATCATACTTTTATATTAGGGTCAGCTATATATGTGAAAATTAAGTAATAAATTAAGACGATAATTTATTGTTTGTCGCGACTTTGACAGTCTCAAATTTGCTCACGCTTTGAAATTAATTTTATATCGTAGCTTAGATAATCATCAAAAACGTGAAAAAAAGCTGCTTACCCCTACCATTTACCTTAATATGAATTCCGATTCCAATGTCGAACTTATCAATGGTAAGTGATGAGATTATCAAAGGTTTTTTCTTCTAGGTTTAGTGTTTCGTTTCTGCATTAATTTTTCTGTGTCAAAATTTATAAATAACACAATTTATGCGACTTTGAATAGTATATAAAGGTCTTTTACATATATTTATTCATATCAAAATCAGTATTAGTCATCTAATAACTGAATTTTCGACTTCTCTGACAGTTATAATGTCAAATTTCACACACAAGTCAATACTAGGTTACATAGAAAGTGGAAAAACGACTACGATATTTTCAACACTTAATAGAAAATAAACTATTTCTGAAGATAACTTATGTTTTATTGTTGCTGATATTCCACGGCGCATAATTCCTTCGTATAATAATTAATAAAGGAGGCGTGGGAGTTCAAGCGTCACAAACTTTTTCTAGCAATGATAAATGGAACAGTAGCCCAAATTTGAATTGATACACCTGCTAGATAGGAGCCACAACATTTGAACCATAAAAAAACTGCTAAGCCTAAAATGAAAACTCTATTCCATACGTTTCGTCCAATGGTGTTTTCATCCGTAGGAATAATCTGAATCCAGAAATGTAGATATTAACTATATCTTGATGGTGATATTTTATAATCGAACTTCAAGAAGCATAGCACAAGCCGCGTAAACACAAACCACCCATCAACACGTCGGGTCGCTTATTTCAAAAGCTCGTGCCCATTCGATTTGTTTCGCTCGCGTTCTCGTTTAAGCCAGATTTCAATAGAGTATAATCTCACCCTAATGAATCTCCAATCCGGATTACAGGGGCCTTGTAATAGCGGCCAATGCAAGGGATTCGCTTTTGAAAAACTTTGATTAGTCGAGTGCATATCGATTTAGTCTATAAATACGTACTTGTTGTTGTAAACGCTCCACTATTATTCAAACAAAGAATATTAAACATAGCTATTTTATTAGCAGAAATTCTAATTTTTAGACTGACAAGTTACATTTTCTGTTTGTTGTATTGTGACAACTATGACCGTGAAGAACAGTTGTTGTTGTAGTATTTTTTTATTTATCATTAACTTCATATATTTAACAAGCTAAATATTGATCTAGGTAGTAACAGAACATACAAACCCTCGGTAATTACGGGCTGAAAAGTAAAAGATAAGGTTAAATATATAATAATCTGTGGTGGTTTTTATGTTAAATCTTTTATGTATTAGTCTCTTAGTTAAGTTCAGTTTATCACTTTCCGAAGTACCGAGAGAGAAAAAACCATGATGATAATAGAAAGACACTTAAATAAATCTAATTAACATAATTTTCCAGACGGGATTTCACAACTCGTTTATATTAGGAACTACACATGGGAGTCTTAATATGCGGTTTTGTAATAAAAAAAGATATTAAAATTTAAGCAATAGTGGAAGGTTTCCCTTATCCTCAAGAAAATCCACATTAACTCCTAATTTAGACGTCTGATTCCATCCAATAAATTGTAAGGGTGGCGCGACACTAGGCTAATCCCATTGGCGAGCATTAGAACGGCTTTGTGCGGACAGATCGCTCGCACGCCAAAATTACCTAGCAATTGGTAGCCGCTTCGAATTGCCTGCGGGCTCAGCCCAAATCGGCTGCAGACACTTTTATTGCCCGGCGAAATCCCGCTGACCCGGGCTCCCGATCCCAGCCTCCGCTTTATCCCAGACCCCTTAATCCCGGATTTGACGTCAGTTAATCCCAACCCGTGTTGGATATCGCGTCGACACAGGCCGCGCTCTCTACACTCATATTGATTCCGGGTTTTATAGCTTACCTTCATTCAGTACGCGTAAACAAAGCCGTAGCTCACCTTTGAGGATTATCTTCTGTTATTATTGAACAGCGTCATACACTTTTATTATGATGACATAATTGAATCGAAACAAAAGTAATCCATAACTATCACCGTGACACGGGATTACGCGTCGCGAAATGCAAGCATTCGGATATTTGGGCTCAATGATATAAAATTGTATGCAAAAAATGAGGAGATTAATTTGTGTTTTCATTGGATGGTGCGTTATGCGAAAAATTGAGCTCTGCGAGAGCAAATGAAAATGATGGCTACGTATTATTTTATTTTTGCTGGATTTTCATCCAGAAAATGTTGTGTGGTTTCGGAATGCGTATTCCTAACGCAATTAATCTAAGTAATATTGATGGACATTGGATGATATCATAATTCACTTCTGTGTAAAGAGGTAATGAGTAATGATTTTCGTGTTTAGATAGGGGGTACTCTTTGTCCCAATCTAGTTGTCATCTAAAAAATTAGCTACTCACATCGTTTAGTGTTTTCCAGTGCTAATAACATTTTAAGTAGTATTCTCAATTTTAGGTATCTAATAATTCTCATGCTTATATTTTTTGTCAAAACGCTGTCAACAGATTACAAATTGCAATAGAGAGAGAGAACGAATGATTGGTGATGATCGACTGGTATTTATTTGTACTTTTAATCCATCAAAGGAGACCATTTATTTTAGTTTATTAGTTAAGCCGGTAATTGTAATTTCGTATTTGTGTTTGAAATGTGTTCGTTAAAACGTCATATTGAATGCACTAATAGCAATAGGTGCTTGAAAAGTGTATCTACATTTACGTCGGTGCCGCACATCGGATTTGGCGAAATACGTAATTACGCCAAGCGTTTAGAAGCCAAAATTATATTTGATGCTAAAGTGAATAGTCGCCTATTTCCCATTTTAATGAGGATTATAGTTTCTAGTGCATTTGGAGTACTTCGTGCGGTAAAGTTAATTAGTAAATCGGTTTCTGTGTGATTCATTTCAAAGACTATTTAATATTTGCGTAAATTAGAATTAAAATACATTTTGACTGGTTCATTATATATTTTAGAGCGCTAACTTAATATTGGTTACTATTTATAGTTACTAATAATGAAAAGCATACATTTTTGTAATGAAACTTAATACCTCACATTTCTATATGCATAAGAAATATTTGTAGTGCACATAAAAATATGGAATTGAGTTTGTTAATTATCATTTTTTGTTTAATTTAATTTATTATATTGTGTATAAAGCCTATATTCATAAGCTATTAAGTGCGTTCAAATATAATTCGCTTATGTCCACACAGACCACAACTAAACATTAGAACAATCAGCTTTAATACCATTAAGTCCGTGCTAGCCGCATCGACACAATTAGCGCGTGTGAACGGGCCTTAAGCGGTAACTTTTCAAATGCGTTTATTAACTGGGCTCTGATTATTGGGATTGGTTTGCCGATGAGTGTGGTATATTTGTGGATTTAGTCGCCGCAGTTTGAGTGTCGAATTTGATGAAAATACGATGACGTCGTATGTACGATCAGTATTTGTCAATGTTAGTGTTTCCATATCTCAATCCGATCTACGCGATGAATAACTATACGTACATATTAAGTTCACAATGACGTTCTGGCTTTCATTTTGTTGATATAACTTCTATTAAGCTTTATTACATTTAAACTGCTACTAAGTGAATCGCGCCACCTATACATAAATTTGATTTCATGTGAATCCTAGTGTTCGTTTTAATTAAACTTAATAATAACACACAAATAAATAAAATTTATTATACATAAAAAAATATCGAAAATTAAAAAAATTACTCTAATATTATAATTATTCATACATAAAGAAATAAAAATATAATTCTTTCTTTTAAGTATAATGCTTTTGCTTTAAAACGCAAACAAATGTCGATTTAATTCTCTTTGACGTAAACTTTTTGCTCAGTTACAGCTAATGTAAATACACGAAAAAGATGGTCTAGAGATTTAACTCCAGGGCCAGTTCACATTGTAAAAGGGAAGTTGGACACAAAATTGTTTCTAATCCAATATCCAGAGTAGGCTTCAACGCAATTGAGTTTTCAACTGGGCCCGATTAGAGCTCGCTCTCAACTTTTTAGGAGAACTTCTAAATGTGTTTTATTAATTAAAAACACATGTATTTAGCGACGAGACTACTGTTTCTGCTATTTAGAAATGAAGGATTTTCAAGCTTTGTGAGTTCAATGCCCAAATACTTAACTATTTAGAATAAATATGGGAAATATATATAAAAAATGATAAGTTTAGCTTATTCAATATACATTGATTAGTCAATCATTTAAGTAATATATCCCAGTATTCAGGCGTATTTGTAGTATTCCGGAACACATCCTTTAGTCATTATAAAAACTAAGTAATTTGCAACTAAAGCATTATTTAAGAGTGATGTATTGAGGAAATCCTTAAGAAAATATTGAAAAGGGTATTGATTTATTTATTTTTTAGATTTTTGCAGCAGAAGAGAATTATTTATTTACAATCGAAGTAACACATAATATCTTTGTTATAAAATAAATCACCACTATTTGTATAAACAACGATCGCTTTTCCTTGATTTTTTTGAAAATATACTATTTTATTATTTAAATAATAAAAAAAATGTTTAGAAAAAAATCGCCTTAATAGGGATCCAGACTAATTCTAGCTAACCCTTTCCAGACACTGTTATCACTGGACCACTAAAGGCTTTTAGTCAACTTGCCCAATTTCTTTAATACTCTCTACTTTCTTTGATTTGTCAAAGTGCCTTACATTACATCTAATATACAACATCAAACCAAGTTTCTGAGAAACCGTATTATAAGACTAAACTTGATTAATTCACTTCACGAAAAATGTGTTCGCAAATTCAGCTAAGTAAACATGTGTCAGGTACCCTAAACCAACCGGATCATAAAAGCTCTATTAGGTTTAGCCTTGTCAAGGTCATGATCATTTAACAGAATAAATTTACCATCAGATATAGTCAGCAACACATCAAACTGTACAATAACGTGAAATTTCTCCATCCAACATCTAAGAGTTAAAATTAAAAATGTTCTTAATAGATAAGAAAAAGATATAAAAACATAGATAAGAAAAATTTACAGTTTGTGATATATTGTTGTTGTTCTGCGTACTTAATCGAACTGGCTGCCAATTGAATGTTTGCCATTTATCGCTATGGCGTCGTATTTGATTGAAGACCGCATTAAAGTTATTAAAGAACACTACAAAAACGGTGAAATAAATAAAAACACGTCTCGCGCACTTAGTGATAATTTTTGTCGACGTAACGCCCAAACGAAACAACCATTAGTCGTTTCATGCGTAAATTCGAGGCTACGGGTAGTGTTGGAGATGCACCAAAATCTGGCAGAAAATTGTTCGCACTCAGCAAAACATCGCTGTTGTGAAGCAAGATGATGTTTTGCTGAAAGATGATGATGTGAAAGATGATCCAAAAATCATCAACACGTCGATCACTTGAATTAGGCGTTTCAAGGACCAGTTTATTGCGAATTATACATAAGGACGTAAAAAGTCACATGCATACAAAATCCAAATAAAGCAAGAAATCAAGCCAATTGACAATTATTCGCGACGTGTGTTTGCAGATTGACTCTTGGAGCACTGTGCAATTGATGACCAATTTTTATCAAAATCATCATCAGCGATGAAGCACATTCACAATGAATGGGACGGTTAACAAGCAAAATTGCCGATGAAAATCCGCATGGGAGTCAAGAGCAGTCAATGCATCCCCATAAAGTAACTGCTTGGTATGCTTTGTGGTCAAAGGGCATCATTGGGCCATGACGGAAACGCGGTTACCACCAATTTTACGAGATACTATTGAATGATACCGATTAATTTATTTTTTGCCCCAACTTGATGAAATTGACTGGAAAGATGTGCAATTTGTCACACTAGACGTGAAAATATCGATGAGTAGCAATTTTTTTTCGAAAATCGCTCAATGTTGCTCAGAAGAAATGTGAATTGGCCTGCAAGATCATACGATTTAACACTATTGGATTTCTTTTTATGGGGATTCTTAAAAAGCAAAGCGTACGTTGATAAGCCAGCCACTATTCAAGATCTGAAAAACAATAATTACCGAGATAAACCTTTAAAATAAAAAACCCAACTTGGTTCAGGAATATATATATATAGGTATATATGGTATATATGTATATGTAGGTATATAGGTATATAGGTATATATATATATATATATATATATATATACCTATATATATATATATATTTTCTTTTTGCATTTATTTTCCTGCGCCTCATTTGTTCACCCCCTTTATTTTGTCACTGTTAGTCGCTTATACTTCGCGGGTATTATCAATTATTATTACATCCTAATAACCAGCATAATTTGATTGGTATTTTTAAATAAATTTACTACTTTTAATGACAAAACTAAAATTTCTCTATATCTAGATCGATGCCGTAAAATCTTTCTACTATTATTTGACCAATCCGCAGGCAGCGATGCGTGTGCACAAGTCAGTGGCACCAGAGTCCGTTTCTTGCGGCAAAGCTGCCCTAATCCGCCGCTCTTTAGCCGCAAGACGCTTGTTGCTTGCTCGTGGGGCTTCCTAGAGCTATTTTTTAAGCCGTACTTTACAGATAACGGAAATATTATTCATTACCATGTTAGAGAAGATGTTAGTGCCACAATTGCAATTGTAGTGAAGGCACTGGAAATTACTATGTAACACTATTTTGTTCTTTCACTTTTGAAAATGAAACAATGTTAAACGGATCACTTAACAAGTTAATTAAGATCATTAAACATTTAATCTTGAAGTTTCGACTTCTTTGCAGGAGACTAAGGATTATCTTGCTATTGTAGGCAACTGAACATGTTGAATAACAAAAACTCTGGAGACTACACTGCATTAAATGTTCATTTCATTATAGTAATTTAAATCAAGATTTTTCATAGCCCTTGGTGTACAATGGGTAGCTTTAAGAATAAATTCCATCTTGATTAAATAATTTAAAGCAATAAAATATTTTTAAATGTAATAATATTTATTACGGCCGGGGTAAAATAGCATTTGAGCTATTACCCATTGTTTAACAAGGTCCGCAGCGTTACCTAAACTCTGAACTAAGTCTGTCTCATCATCTTCGAGACGCCCCCGACGGCCAGCCTTAATCGGCCGAGGATTTAGGTAACCACTGGCCGCACATCGCTGCAGATTAATTATTTATGGGCGAACCCAACCGTGTAGGGTTGACACTATCAGTAGCTCCTTTGCAATTTAATTTTACCTTTGGAAGTGATAGTCCAATAGTAAACTCAAATGCCTTAAATTATACAATTTTATTCTTCAATTATTTAATCAAATATGATAACCGAAAGACATCCACTACTGGACGGAGGCCTCTAAAAATGAGGGACCATGTTGTCATAGTCCCCACGCTTGGCAAACGGGTTGAAGCTAACAATTAAAGATCATTATTGAAAAAAAACCCTATTATATTCTGCCGGACACCACACGACACTACAAAATCACGACAACCTATGTAGCAAAAGATTTGCACTACGTATATACATAATTTTCTTTCATTGATAACAATCGAAATAGTTTTTTGTTTTATTTAAGTACATTTTGTAGTTGTCACATACAGGAATTCAAATATAAAGGATTTTAGGAGCTTACAGTTAATATATAATCGTTAATTAATTTATATGCCGTTTACACTGCATTCTCACGTTAGGGAAAATATATTATTATGACTTTTTCTCTTTATGCGTTTAATCTCCGTGTATAAAATATTTAAAATTTTAAGGGAGATTTTTTTATAAACAACCATGAGCATTATATTCATCACGTGATTTTTAGTGATTAAGTATTATATATTTTGGGGTTAACGATAATCACAAAATATTTTCCAGTCTTGCCAACCCTAACACCAGGGTAGATTTAGCTCCCAGACTCCGATTTCTCCCATGCAAACTACAGTTCGTCTTAATACAAAATATCCCGATCTTAAATATTAACAAATCGCGTCTTCTGGCCAAGTATTAAGGTCGCTTTTGCCATGCCTGAATAATTTAAGGCTCCTTTGTCTTCGCCCTCCGGTCAGATCTGGGGGCTTGCGATGACCACCTTGTCATGAGCGAGCTTTGCTTCAAATCTCTGTTGCATCTTTGCCGTGCGTAATCGCTTAAGCCTAGCCAAGCTACCAAATAATGAAGCTATAAATTGTTTATTTACTTACGTTCTAAAATAAGATTATGATTTTAACTAAAATAGTTTTAAAATATTAACTCAACTTTGAATCACTCAAGTCATATTTATTTTCATTATCGCGTTTTTTGAGACTTTATGAAATATAGATAAGATTTAATTATTAAGTAGTAACATCAAATTTTACATACAATTAACTGTTCAAGAAACTTCAGATTACGGCAACCGTATAAGCATAAGAGGGCATAAACAGACTTCCCTATAATAGGTATCGAGTTATGCGTACACCTAACCTAATCCTTAAGGCGTAGTAAAGCAAGTTATATGTAGAAACCTTCTTAACCTAACAAGATTATCGAGAAGCAAGCATTTCAGGGACGGATCACGCTTTACCATCTACTAACGCACAGATTATATTACACAAATGGGATTAATAAATCACTAACGCCTGTACCTTGAATATGGATGTGTATATAATCGGCTGTGTTTTGTTTCACCTTTAAACCCTTACCCTGTTATTATGAACTACTACTATAGTTAAATCTGGTTTGAAAATGATAACTTTTTATAAAAAGAAGGTAGAGACCACATCAGTTTTAAATGAATAAATATTCAGAAAAAGAATACTGTACAGACTCGCAAGATTTCCTGCCAGTGTTTATTAAGGTTCGCACTGTAAAAGGGATTAAATAATTAACAAAAACACATGCTTTTTATCCTTTTTGTACTGTCGCGGTTTACTTTTACTATTGTGATTACCTCTTATTTTGGTTTTACAAACCATAATTTTCTTAATAAGAGATCATAAGATTTTTGCTCTTACAAATTTCATGCGCAGAACTGTGGAAGGATTTCACTTTACATAAGACCACAGTCCAATATTCTATGTTTGGTAGTTATTGTGCATCGGGTGGTAAATAAAGTAACTAGATCAAATGGGAATGAATCAATGAGCATCACTGGTAAATATAAAATTGTCGTATTCGTAGAAGAAAATTAATGCTTTATGGCAAGTGTCAATTTGGCTGTCTTATTGCTTAGTAATAATAATAATAAATTAGCGTTAGCGCAATAGTAATAATAAATTAGCGTTTATTCGTTGTCGTGAAATAATAATCTCTAATTAAAACATTTAGTTTTCATTGTCTCATGTTGAATTGATTAAATGCTGACATTTTCCTTTTCCTCCTGAATCTCTATTCATAATATTGACGTATAGGTAACTTTTGACATCTTATTACGATCCTTATTATAAGATGACCTCCGTGGTTGAGTTGAGTGACTCACATATCGGTTTCCTGGTAACGCCACTCCAGGTCCCAGGTTCAAACCCCGACAGTATCAATATAGAAAACGAACTTTTCTATTTTGACTTGATAGGGTGTCGTGGTACCGATATTTTTCTGCATTCTATAATACAAGTGCTTAAACTACTTAATTTAGATTTAGTATGTGATGTTTTCTTATATTTATTTATTTATTATTAACTGAGGGGTTCTTATGAGTAAGTACCTACTTCAAGTTAGTTAATAGAAAATTCACACATCAGAAAACGCCCTGTTTGTCATAGCAACTCCGCGATATTTTATGTCAATTAAAATGAGCGAGTCGCCCCAAAAACGGCTATTTATTACAAACAATCACGGCTCCAGGCCAAAACTGACAAACGACAGTGAGATAGGGACGTCTAAACCGCGCTTTTGAACTTCTTTGACGCGGAGTCGATAAGCACGCCGGCGGAGTGTCACTGCGGAGATTCATACAATAGCGTTCATTTTGCAAGTTTTCACTCCGCAAAGTAGGTAAATGTGCTAACGATTGACGGGGAACGGACAAAAGAGCGAGCGACATACACGAGCTCCGACGACTAAGATAATGATGTTCCCGACATCCCCTTTGAGTCGTATGAATTAATTACGTGTTTATTAAGTATGGTACAAATCGTTTCTCTCCGCTTGTGGAGATGGAATTCGTTGAATAACAAACTTGGCTGGCGATGTTCTTTTGTTAGTTTACCTGTTTTTCAAATAAACATTGACATGAATATATTTTTATTGCGGAAAAAGTTTTTTTGTAATTATCGAGGATTTTTAATCTTAGTCCAGCGATATTTGGGGAGTACTGTTTTCTTCTGAAACCTATCTTTGTATAATTTATAAGTACTTGTTTATGTCGCGGAACTTCTCTAAACCTTGAGACGGATTTTACTGTTTTTTGTATGTGATGAAGTGGTTCCAAAATTTTTTCTTAAAAAGTTTTCCTGGGCAGCAAAACTCATATAATAACTCAAAACCAAGAGTTGGAAAATATTTTGCACAATTCGTTTTTATTTATATTAAAAAAGGTAATCAATATATGTTCTGACGTAAACACAAACTGTCCTAAATAACAAATATACATTAACAAATAAATAAAGCATTTAAATGGTAACTTATCATATGTAAAGATTTTTTCTAGACAAAGTTTAACTGTCTCGGTGTAAGGCGGAACTAATATTGAGAAATTGAATTCCTTAATTAAAAGAACACTCGCTAGGCTGTGGCTGTGGATTCGAGTCCCATCTGACTCCTAAGATAAGTTGAACAATTTGAGACAAAAAGTAGTTAATATGAAAATATTCAATTAATTTTTAAAAGTAACCATTTTACAGGTATTATATGTAAGCAGAATATAACCCTCCATAATATTTTATTGGATAGTTAAATTTGACTCATAAAGATTTGAACCTTTTGAAAACAAACGACAACAATCTTTTATCTTTTTGGACCATTTGAACCTTTTAACTATTTTATACAAATATTATTTGAATATTACTGTATTTTTTTGACATGCAAAAAGAAAAAAAAACTTAATTGTAATCAATTTTGTTATCAGTGTCCGTGAAAGTCCATTCAAAAATCTTTGTATCTACCCTTAATTTCTGTTATTTGAGAATTCGTTATTCCAAATTCCAAGTATTAGTTTCTCCCAAACAATCGCATCTAGGGGATGAAGTGTGTTAATTAAACCACAAGCACGCCCTTGACAGCCGTTACGCCTTAACAATTACCGCGCAGCGTTATCTTGAGATGTATTGTTCAATTGAAAATTAAGTTCTACTCTGACTGCGATTAACTATTAGTAACCTGATACTGTAATACTTAAGTGGGTCGTGTACATTGTAACCATAGTTATACTAGCTGTGGTTATATCTACATAATGACAAGCCTTCGGTGAAATGGTAGCAATTCAGCCCTTTGTATCAACGGTCTTGGGTTCGAATCCTGTGAAGGATGTACATGCATGTTTGTCGGATGAACTAAAGCATTTATTCCTGACCAAAAATACCTATGCGTTAATTAGTATCCATAATACCAGCTCTGTTCAGTTTGGCACTAAATTATTGGACATGAGTTGTCCGAAATATTTTATTAATTTTATTTATCTTGATAACTTTTGAAAGCTCGTCGAAATTTTTAAATGTCAACGAATAATAGTAATTAGTTAAATAACTTACGCTAGGCTCCAAACTGTCTTCTATGTAAAATTGAATGAGATAAGATCTCAATAGTTTACTTATGATACGGATATTTTCATATTTTTTGCAATTAAAATCAATTTGTATTAAATAGCAAATATCTGAAGGAGATTTTTTTTTCGTATAAAATATTGTTTCTTTCTCCATCTAGGAAGTTCCAATATTTGTGATTCAATAACGAGGTATTTATAAATTTTGGTAGAAGAAGCAACACAGAGCGTGAGTGAGCAAAGGTGGTTAAGGAAATTGCCCTTATAGCAAAAAATACTTGATTCAGCTTCTACTGTAGGGATTCTTGTTTTCAGTGCGAATTTATTTATAAACAAAAACTATATGGGAAGAAAAACCTTTAATGTGAAATAAACCACCTATTCTCATTTACTTAAAAAAGGAATATTTAGTTGTTACACTTCCGCGCACATTACACATTAGAATAAAACGTCAGGATTAAATATAAAATAAAACATGCGCAAAAATCCGTAAAAACGTGTTTTATTCTAATGTTATAAAAAGGAAGTCATCCTAGAACCATAAAGTGGGGCATAATAAAGGCGGAGGCTTAAGACAGTTAAGCCTTTTCTAAGTCTTAGGTGTCCTGTTACCCTCCTAGACGGTCAGCCGATACCACACATGACTTACCGCCTGCACCTGGATTTAAGCTTAATATTGTCATGTTATAAAAATTGCATAGCATTGCTCTAAGCATGAATGTAAAGTTTTCATACATTACTTACATTGTAGCGGACTTACACTGATATTGAAAAAAGATGATGCATCGGGATTGATTTAGTGTCCCTAAAAACGTGTTCATTTCAATGTGTGTACATACGTGAAAGTGTAAGAACTAAATATTTTCATACATTACTAGCGACCCGTCCCAGCTTCGCACGGGTGGACAAAATTCTTTAATTTTTTTCTATTATTAAATATTTTTCCGTTAGCGCCATCTAGCGTCCGGTAGACGAACTACTTGCGGTTAACGCGTTGCTATGTTAACGTTTTTGATACAATGGAAAAAGAGCGGGAAAATAGCGGACAGACAAACACACAAACCACTGTGATCTTAGATTATAGATTTTATAAGAATACTGAAGTTATAAAGATAGATTTTGTTTTGTCAAATTGTCATTGTCAAAACATACATACTAGTGTATAACAGTAACTGTTTTCGTAGATATTACAATATTTACAAGTTTCTTACTGAAAGCAAGCGACTGTGTGATATCGATATTATGCTGTAACTTTCAGTTACTCAAAAGAGCATCATATTCATTGCGTGACAATCCATGATATAGTAACGAACACGCATTGTTAATATGAACAAACAAATCTGGTCGTATGTGGCACGACATCGTATTTATCAGGTTTCAGCATCCGACACGCCACGACTTATCCGATCTAAATAGATCATCGCACACGAATGGCAGGAGAAACACGCAAATCTAATAGCTGTGACTAATATAACCAATTTGAAGTTTACACTTTTATACCCAGATCTTTTGGCTAATGTAGCATACAGTTACTGTACACTAAGTAATAGATTTTTTTTTAACTGCCTACAATGACTATTAGTGGAAATAATATTAAAATACTTTTATAATTAGACAAAGATTGGAAACGAAAGGAAATTTAAAGTTTTTGACTGAATAGTATTTTGAAATAAATAGCATTTTAATAGGTAAAGACTTGATATTAACTGGATGTCTTTATTTTTAAGTATTAATTAATAAAATTATACATTCTATAGGTTGGTGCACCTTTGGAGAAGACTTTTGCGTAATACTTATGCTAACTCGGAGTTAAGTACGTCTCTCAGTTCATTGTTAAAACCACTCAACGGATTTAAGAATACTGGAAGAGTTACACACTTGAATCAATAAATGATTTAATTTTGATGAACTGTTTTTTGAAGTACTGAAAACATTAAATAGAATTAATGTTTTCAGTACTTCAAAAAACAGTTCCTAAAACCTCATAACCCATGGCATCTCATATTTCGTTAACCAGTTGTCAGTCCACGGTAGCATATGCCATATACAAATTTCCTCGTGGCCTGCTGTCCTTTTCTAAATTACGAATAATTTTTGAGTTGCAGGGATTCTGTGGTGAATTCTTTATTTAATCAGCTTTACAGGAGTATTTTTTGTTTGGTTCATTATTTAGCGAGAAAATGGCGTTTTTATTTAAAAGTCCGAAATTTTAATCACAATTCGCTCAGCATTGGGACAGTTGAGAGGGGTGGGACGCGCGGGAGCGGACTGACAAGTAGTTAAATAAAATTCTTGTTAAATGTACTCAAATCGCATCACTATAGAGTAAGCCATGTGATATCCAGCAGAGTAGAATAGCACCAATCTTTCACACTTAAGCGTGTAGTAAAAGGCGACTAATAATAATCGAGGTACCTTATCACCATGCATCTGCCAAAGATCAGAAAATAGGCAGCTACGTTTTTGAAACTCGCTACTCTCCAGCAGTGCACGTAATTCAGCTGAGAAGAGTGGGTAGGACTTTTTATTTTATATTTGATATGTTCTAAAATTATATCTACACTAATATGATAAAGAGGAAAGATTTGTATTTTTGTATGTTTGCAATGAATAAACTCAAAAACTACTAAGCCGATTTCAAAAATTCTTTCAACATTGGAAAGCTACATTCGCGCTCAGTAACATAGGCTATATTTAATGCTAGAAAAAATTTAAAGAATTTTTGACATCCTTTCGAAACCGGGACGAGCCGCTAGTTATAAATATTCCTAATATATATGAAACAACGAAACTTAACGTCAATAATCTTAAGGTAATTGGATCATTTGTATTTTCTATTTTAAACCTCGGATACTATACTCATTATAGCTACGTACTGTGGGGTTTTGTAACTATGAGGATAATAGCTGTAACACTATAGTTTGCACAGTACCGTTATTATAAAGATCTTTTTTACTCTACCTCTTCCATTTTATTAAGATCAGCGCCATTGGTTTAGGACAGGGGAGCACGTAAGCTCCGACAGGCGGAGAATTTGATTCCGAACATATCTGTTTAAGCCCGAAATCTCGGCCGACGGCGCAAGTTAACGCGCCACTACCTACTGTTGATCAGTACTGAAAGTACTGTACAACTCGTTCTAAACTCACTTAGAACTCGTGCACAGTTCAATCCTTTAATCGCATTTGATACCTGCGTTACGAAAGAGCTTGTAGCGATTATTTATTTTGAAGCTCTCCTTTTGCAACTTTGGAATATGAGTGCCTAGATTAAATAAATATCTTTCATTAAACAATATAATAATCTTTAAAAAATACCTTAATCCTCTTTTGTATAACTCTTACAAATATAGAAAAGGAAAATGTATCTATCACTTCAAGTAGGATTCAAACCCGCGCCCGCGCCTTCATGGAGAGCTGTTCCAAATTTTCTCCCGTTTTTTCTATTTTTTTATGAAATGATAATGTAAAATGAATTTGTTTGCATCACATCACATCGACTAGAAACAAAACAAACTTCAAAATCTCAGCAAAAAGTTGCCACTTCTGGATGGAAGCCTCTCCCAATGGTGGATGGCATACCATGATCTCCACGTTGCGGATCGCAGTAAAATACCGTAAATCGGAAAATGCTGCTGCCTATTTTGTGGTCTACGGGAGGTGTAAGGTGATTACCTTCAGCCTCGTTAGTTGCCTTTTGCAACACTCTTAAGTGTAAAAGGTTGCTGCTTTTCTATTATACCAGATTCCACACAACAAATGTAAACTTAAACTATAAAAACTAAAGGTACTATAATTCTAGGTATTCATTGACAAAAGAAAAAATATTTAAACCATCTATTTTTTGTCAGAATAAGATATCATAGCTATTGTTAATCCAGCGATAATTCTTATAATTTGAAAAAAATCTAGTTACTCGACCTCGAGTTAAGACTTACTCAGCCAGAACGCAATTCCTGTTAGTATAAAGTTTTAATTCAGCACTTACTTAGACTCCTTGACATTTCTACCGGCCTTTGTGTCGCGTTCTAACTCTTTCGAGTAGGCTTAGCCAAGCACCAAGCGGAGATCAGACTAGATGAACAAGGGTAAGTTAACCTTTGTTTGAATCAAGTTCGACAATTCTATTACATGATGGTCGAGTTGATTCAACTTGTGCGCAGTGTACAGACGAATCTAAACATTTTTGTGTCTATACTTTTAAGGGACGTCTCAAGATAAAGTGATTAACGCCTGCAGAATTGTTTGCAGCCAGGTAGAAGATACGTAGTTTACGAAATTTACTGCCTAATATAGAAAATGTGTTGAAAACATTTTCCTCAGAAGGGTTGCGAACAGACAACATTCTGACAAATCGAGACAAAAGTTAATTGCCTTTTATAATATATTTATTGCCATTACACCAACCAGACGCCGACCCTATCGGTACTAGGGAGTAAAAAAAAACCAAATGTAACTTTGTAAATGTATTGATATTATTATTGTAATCGAATTAATCCTCTTGCCTTTATTTATTTAGATACGACAAATGATCATAAAAATATCTGATTTGAACACCAATAACAGTTCATTTACAAGTTATATGAATTTAAATACTATAAAAGAAAATAGAAGGATAAAAAATTGACTACCTATTATTTTCTTATAATGAATAAATTCCTTTTAACTTAAATTTTATATAAAGTATAAAGCATGGGGTGTTAAAATGAATGTGTAATTAACGTAAGTACTTTAAGCTGTAAAATATTACTGTATTCTTGTACCATTCGTTGGTGTACCTAATAATATCTAGATAACACAAGGCCGGGAAATAGACCAACCATAGAACCATATTTAGGAGGACTTCTTAGACATTTTTTGCAAATAATTAACAATTTTTGAGATACCCAAGTTTTTTCCAAATAAAAATACGGTTGTATATGTTAATTATATAGAAATATAATGAATTAGAATATTAATGTAATATTTATCTAACATGAGATAACAAACAACTTGCTCCCTCATTGCACAGCTGCTAAGCCTTTGAAGCGGTGTCTTCGACTCCTCAACCTAATTGCTATTTTATGTTGTGCACTAATGATCGGATCTTGCTCCCAATTTACAGTGCTCACAAGATTAGAGATTCGGTATTGCAGTTAATGAAAAATTAGCTACTAGCTAATCATTGAAAAGCTTGATACATATATTATTTGTAACGCAAAAACCACCTCATTTATGTTAATCCTTACTAATATTATAAATCGGAAAGTGAGTTTGTTTGTTTGTTTGTTTGTTTGTTTGTTTGTTCCGCTTTCACGCCGTAACTACTGAACCGATTGCTTTGAAATTTTGCAGACGTAAAGATAAAAGTCCGGATTAAATAATAGGGTACTTTTTATCCTGGAAAAATTGATATTCCCGAGGAAAAACAAAAATATTGTTTGCTTGATGGATGGATTGTAGATGGCGCTGTGTGTCGTTTAAAACAAGGTAAAATATTGCAAACGAATATAAACATGTAAATTTAGAAGCTAAATGATACGAAAATGAATCCCCGAAAATGAGGAATTCCCGAGGGATGACATACAATTTGTTTTATCGTCTAAACTGTTTTTTTACATCTACTTATATGTTGCAAACGAATATGAACATGTAAATTTTGAAGCTAAATGATACAAAAATGAATCCTCGAAAATGAGGAATTCTCGAGGGATGACGTACAATTTGTTTTATCGTCTAAATTGTCTTTTTACATCTACTTATCCTGAAATCACTAAAGTCAACGAATTACTAATTGGTATAAGTATTAGTTACGTTATTTAGTTCTTGAGGTATGCGATAGATGGCGCTGGGTGTTTTTTAAAACACGGTAACGATGTGTTTTTTAAAATACATAAGAAGTGGAATGATAGCTTGGAAAAACATTGTTTTTCGCATGGTCAGCTCTATGTAGCGTGTTCCCGGGTTTCCAGTGCCCAAAATTTGCATGTTTTTGCTCCACAAGGGAAAACATATAATATAGTGTACCATTCAGTTTTGGTTTAACAACTAATTGTATCCAGCGTTACATCGCGCTTCTTAGATTTTTCCGTGGGAATGAGAAGTTTTCTTATAGTTGTGCTTTATACCGCAATATAACCGAATTCCACGCGGGCGAAGCCGCGGGCGGAAAGCTAGTTACATATAAAATAGTTTCTTTTTTATGATAGTTTGCATTTCCACTGCTGAATCTTCCCAACGAATGAAAAATACCGTAGCCCTTTACACCCAAGAAAGAAAAGGTGAAAATTCTTCAATAACTTCACTTAGGGGTTATCTTGGAGCTTCAATAAGATTAGAAAAATCCTTTTTTTTAATTTCCAGTTTTCCTGAAAAGTTGCCCTCACGATAGTGAGACTTCGGTATAACTTGTAAGTCTCACAATAGTGAGTGTTATACTCTCACGATAGTGAGTGTTATACTCTCACGTACGTATATTGTCGGGTGAAAAGGGGTAGGAAGGATGGACCCAACGCGGATCAGTGGGTATTCACGACTGCAGATCTCCTAATAGCCATAACAACTTTTCACTAATTACAGTACTTGTTGTAAAATTAAAATTATATATTGTTTTGTAATGGATCAATTAAAAAACAAGTCAAAACGAAAGAAAATAATAAAATTATCCAAAAAACCTTATTAAAGATGTATAATTATGTTTTGTATCAAATCTCAATATACATTTTTATAAATACTCATTTAGACCGTAAAAACTGAAATTTCTCTTCGAATTTGTGAAGTACAAGACCGCAGTTCTTAAACGATTAAATTTTATACCGGATTTGGAACAGAGTCCCGCGAATGCACAGATTTGCACCCACGTATGTTTTGATGTGGGTTAAAACATAAGCGGTGGGTGGGATGTTTGTTCTTATAAAACATTGAGGGTATTTGAACATCATTTTATATTTGCTTATTTTGTGTATAAATTATTAATAAATATAATATTTATGTTAGGTGCAGTTAAGAGCAATCTAAGACAATTATTGGGACATTTTTTCTTCGTTACTCTGCGATGACGTAATTTTAAAATAAAAATGATCATCAGGTTTAAAGAAAAGAATAATATGACTAAATCTGTAAAGGCTCCCTCAGTCTTAACCGAATGATTTAATATTTTTCAAATAATTCATTCCGATTTTAAAGAGAGCAAACTTTTATCTGTGAAGACACTTTTGCCATCAAAAACAATGTCTCAGTGGCACCCGGACAAATGGTTTTTTAACGTTTTATTTGTTTTAGTTTTTGCCTACATTTTTTCTGTATAGAAAGATAATTATTTTTAGCATTGCCGTTAAAATATTACTATAAAACCGTTACAGAGCTTTAGGATATATAGAACGTTGTGAAAGTCGTCAGTCACTTTTAAGAAAAATGAGCTCTCCGACGAGATACAAATGTTAAAATTGTTTACATTTATTATGCATCATAAGGTTTCCATTGAAATTGATTTAAGTTATTTAAACTTTAGAAAAATTTAGTTTGCATGTTTTAAGTTTAAGCATTCATAAATGATTTATTACAAATCGCTACAGCTTCTATTTTGGATCGCAAGAGCTCAAGAACGTTCTAAGGTAATTTTAATACAACCCGCAACCTCGTACACGCCTAACAGGTGCAGTAAACAGATTTGCGAACTAGCATCACCAAGTTTTGCTGGAGTGGTTATCACTATGTCTTCACTATTATACTATGATTTTAACTGCAACTTCACCCTCGTGAATAATTTTGTTTTTCAACTTTTACAATAAGAAAGATATTTTTTGTAATAATCATCACAAAATGACTCCTTGTAAGCGTCGAGTATAATGATTAGATCTTTTACAAAAATATATAGCAGCAAAGTAAATAAGATAGTTTCAAGTTTGTCTTGGTATGGTATTGTATAGTGTAATATGAAGAATCGATATTCATTAAAAAAGATAAATGGGTAATATCATCTTCTTATTCAGATTTCAAAAACCATTACCAAGAATACCATTATCAGTTTTTTTTTTCAAAGCTAGTTAAACTTTGAAAGCTTCAAAAAATCTTCTACTACCCCAAAATTGCTCTGTAGTAATAAATTATATAAATTGAATCACTTTCCTATACAGGGTGCTTATTAAACTCCGGTTTCATAACGGGGATTTAACTGACCAAAGGACGGTCCGGACCGGCGTCCAACTAAACCTTAACTAAATCTCAACTAATCCAAGTCTTTATTAAACCATAGGTGGTGTTAAACCACCCTGCCCGAAGAACTTGCCAACAACTATTGAAAGTTACTTATACGATTACTGTGTTGTGAGATTTTAGGAATTTTAAAGCGATTTTGTAGGTGGAAATGCGACGTAGAGTTTTATTGTTTTTTTTTTCTTCTAAATATTGTAATTTGTTTCAATTTAAACAATTCACAGCAGACAAAAAAAAAATAGAGTCGACACGATAGAAGGTTGTTCAATTGGTAAACTGGCTTAAGTCCATAAAAAAGTTAATATAAGGAATATTAAAGAAATTTATTATTAGGTATTCTATAAGTTTCACTTAAACTGTGACATTTATTTTGAAACATTTGACATTTATTTGTTTATTGTAATATATAATTGTGTAAATTTCTGTAAAATTATAAAAAGAACAATAAACAGCATAATATTTTTTATTATTTAACGATGATCTGATGGTGTGTTTACATATCTAAAATCTCAATGTATGTTATTTAAATGCCTATCGTAACTCAACAATCGAGATACACAACTGCGCTAAAAATATCGAATCCATTTTTGTATTGTTACGCATCTCTGTGGCGTGACGGCATAGCAATAATGCAACGCGACACACCTTCGAGGGTATTATGAAGAGATTACGGTATGGAGAAATTCAAAATTTCCCCAACCAACAGATTGCTTTGTTAACCGAATTTCTGGATAGTATTATGCAAATTCAATAACTGCCCGGCTCGAAGACGGCTATTGTTCCAATTGATACTGTGAATCAGTTCGCGAATATCGAATATTATATTAAAAATTTTATATTTATTATTGAATGTTGAGTTATAAGCGAAGGTTACTGAGAAAATTGTAAATTTTCATTATTGAATATATGAGAAAATCTAATAAACACTATAGCAAAACAAAGCATAATATATTATATACTTATAACCGCTAATTAGCTATTAATAAACGTAATTTTGAACAATTGCAATAAGAGAAAACATTGCTTACATAAATATTGTGATTAAAGCTAAATCTTAATTTCATAAACGGCTTCATATTATGAAGGAATTTTCATTATATTTAAACCTAAAGAAAGTTTTTATTTTATTTCTTTATTTTCTTTAACAAAATTAAAACATCTACTCAAAAGGATTCAATTTCTTAAAAAAATGGCCTAGAAAGTCCAATAAAGCATCTAGACGCAGCACTTAATGTTAAAAATGCGCTGCAGGAAAGCAAAAACTATTTAATAACGCGCTAAAGATTTTCCACAAAGAAGTGCGCTAAAAGCATCGTTCGACAAAGAGATCTCTCAGCGAACGCGCCCAAGACACGCAGAAAGGATTAATTATTATTTTAATATTTCACTTGGTTTTTTGTCAGCCCGCGAGCAAGTCAAAAGCATTGCTCTCTCGCTTGAAAAGTTGCTAAATAATTAAGACGCTCCCTTAACGACAGCTTTTCGAACGTCTACCGCTTAAGTGACTGATTTTTACGTCCAAGTTTTTCCGTTCTATTTAAGCTCTTAACTTATGGCCGCCGACGCTAAGTCACATTACGGCAAGTAATTCTTGTACCATGAAAAATCTGAAACATTGTGTGAATTAACGTTAATGGAGCATAGGTTTCATGCGAAACCTTGTTCTTATTTTTTTGAGCGCTACATTTTTTCTGTTTCTTGTAATAGTATCTACAGTCATTTCATATTGCAGCAGTCTTTTATCATAAACTCGTAACTTGTTTTAATTATGCAATAATGATATAAGTTTCAAATATCATTTCTATGAGCACATTTGTTTATTGGTAAGAAAGATCTATGAATTAATAATATAATTTAAAAGCTAAACTTGAATTCAAGCTTCTCGAACCTACGATGAATTGTAGTCTTGACATGACGAATTAAAGGAAGTAAGGCAACTTCCTCACTAAAATTTGTTATTTATACTTGTCAGAAACTGCCAAAATAGCCAGGTCAAAAGAACCTTTAACTGACAAAATTGTATGAAAGGTCTGGTGAGAATCGAAGAAGCGAGAGATGTATGCAGGATTATGGAAAATAGAAATCTGTGATCTCTGCCTTCCCCTGAAGGAAAAAAAGCGAGATTTTATGTATTGATGTAAAAATTGTGTTTTATATACGCTGACTACTGTTATAGTCATGTTTAGTTTAGAGTGAGTGCTTGCAACAGTGCCGAAATATCGGAAACTCGTTAAAACAAGTGAATAACAATCCCGTGAATAACTTATATTACTATAATGTTAGTGACCATGAAAGTTTAAAACAATATAGAGTGATCTGATTTATTATTGTCGTATTTGTTAGCGTATTATTGGGTAGTGTGAAGCTCATTTCTAATAAAGATTTCCACTAATAACTATTTAGTGCCTAGTGCATAGATGATCAGACGAAGAATCCTTACTAATATTATAAATCGGAAAGTGAGTTTGTTTGTTTGTTTGTTTGTTTGTTTGTTCCGCTTTCACGCCGTAACTACTGAATCGATTGCTTTAAAATTTTGCAGACGTAAAGATAAAAGTCCGGATTGAATAATAGGGTACTTTTTATCCTGGAAAAAAATTGATATTCCCGAGGAAAAACAAAAATATTGTTTGCTTGATGGATGGATTGTAGATGGCGCTGTGTGTCGTTTAAAATAACGTAAATATTGCAAACGAATATAAACATGTAAATTTAGAAGCTAAATGATACGATAATGAATCCCCGAAAATGAGGAATTCCCGAGGGATGACGTACAATTTGTTTTATCGTCTAAACTGTTTTTTTTACATCTACTTATCCTGAAATCACTAAAGTCAACGAATTACTAATTGGTATAAGTATTAATTACGTTATTTAGTTCTTGAGGTATGCGATAGATGGCGCTGGGTGTTTTTTAAAACATGGTAACGATGTGTTTTTTAAAATACATAAGAAGTGCAATGATAGCCTACGCTATTTAGTTCTTGAGGTATGCGATAGATGGCGCTGGGTGTTTTTTTAAAACATAGTAACGATGTGTTTTTTAAAATACGTAAGAAGTGGAATGATAGCTTACGCTATTTAGTTCTAGAGGTATGCGATAGATGGCGCTGGGTGTTTTTTAAAACATGGTAACGATGTGTTTTTTAAAATACGTAAGAAGTGGAATGATAGCTTACGCTATTTAGTTCTAGAGGTATGCGAAAGATGGCGCTAGGTGTTTTTTAAAACGTGGTAACGAAGTTTTTTTTTAAGATACGTAAGAAGTGGAATGAATTATATGAATTTTGTAACCAGCGTTACATCGCGCTTCTTAGATTTTTCCGTGGGAATGAGAAGTTTACTTATAGTTGTGCTTTATACCGCAATATAACCGAATTCCACGCGGGCGAAGCCGCGGGCGGAAAGCTAGTACCCTAAATAAAGTAAATACACAGAAGGGTCAGGAAACATTGAGTGTTTTTATTTGTTGCAGGTAAAACTCTGCCAGTTCACTGTGTAGTGGAGGCAGTGTCGACGCTCGAAGAAGGTGCGTGGCGACGCCGGGCGTTAGTGGAAACTGACAGCTACGTCATCATACCATCGACGACTCCCTTCCACGACTTAGTGCCCGCTGCCATGATGCGGCTGGGTTATCCACAGGAGCTAGCTGCTTCGGCAAAAGGTAGGATTATGATTTCGATACTGAAGAAATGAAAATCGCGTGTTTAATAAACACCTTAGCCTAAAGAGTACAAAAATATCATCTTTTTTGAATAAACATGTTTTCTTGTACTCAAGGTTTAGTGTAGGATTCAAGCTGCCCTTGTGTTAATAGTTTCGCAGAGACAGATTTGACCGAGCGAGGCTAGACGAGTCAGTAACTTTCTGACTCGTTTTTACCGACTTCAAAAAAGGAGAATATCAATTCATTATCAATAGGTTAAAATAAAAATAAAAAAATTAAAATTCCTTTCTTTATATTACATTCTCCTATTGAGAGATAAGGCGCGCATATTATTTAGGGCTCTTAGAGCTATTAATATAGGAAAATTGTTTTTTAAATAAGTGAAAATAAAAAATTAGCACATAAAAACATCTGTCTCATTTCAGGCGGAAATCGATCTCAACTACCGCTAGCAAGGCGGCTGCATGATTGTACCTACTTTATTTACTTCGCTATATTCTCTCATAAAATCTTAAAAAGATAGCATTTTTAACCATTTTAACGTTTTATTATCACTCATTAAGTATATTAAGAGTGTTATGAATACAGGAGTATAACAGCAAAAAAAATATTAAAAATATTCATTTAATTCTCTTTTCTCAGGTTCAGTGGTAATCAACAATTGGAAACCACTGCCGTTCGAGAGGATTTGCGAAGGGCCGTTAGCGACTGTCGGTGAAGTGCTTGGCGAGTTGACCACTGTGGCGACGCTGCGTATTCAGTTGCTAAGGCCACGACCCACGCCCTTACAAGACATTAAAGACAAGCTGCTTAGATTGTTGTTGGTCCAAAATAGGCCGCTTCTCATATCTACTGGATGTCCGCTTGACGAAGTAAGAGCAACAATTTTCTTTCATTATTAATTTTTAAGTAAAAATGTCTAGATATCACCTACTTGTCCCACTTAACACAGTCAGATTTTCTTTTACGCAAAAACTATCAAGATAGGTTTTTGTTTGAAAATAAGATAACGTTGAGTTGAAATTAGCAATTTTATTCCACCAAATTATTATCAGTCAACCTATCCAATACAAACGGTTTACTTATGTTTTTAATTTTTATTTTTGCATTTACAATGCCATATTTCTATCTTTATATATATAATTCTTCTGTGAGGGTGTATGTCACTGAACTCCTCCTAAACGGCTGGACCGATTTGAATGATTTTTTTTGTGTGTGTTCAAGGGGATCTGAGAATGGTTTAGATTCACTAATCAGCCCGGCAGATGGCGCTGCAGACGGTATCTAGGTTATTTATCTATACTGCAAAAATAACAGGCAGGACAACGTCTGTCGGGTCCACTAGTAAAATATAAAATACGCATGTAAAAACATCCACGCCTCCGAGCCCTCAGGTAGATTAAATCATGTAACGAAATATTAGTTTCACTCCTTGTTAAAACATATGCAAAGCGGTTTTTGCGATTTCCGCCTTTTTTAGCTCTAAGTTAATCAGATTGAAGTTTTTGTTCAGTGACAAACAGGATCACTTTTTTTGCATATTCATTTGTATTATAGATGTATGATACATAGGTACTTTAGATGTGTGATGCTAGATGTATGATGTTAATTTTATGCATCTATTCTACATTAATAAGTAATATAAAAATAATCAGTATCAAACATTTATCCACTTATAAAGTTCTCGATTAATTGTTAGATGACTGTCACGACTAAACTACTACGAAAATGCTACAAAATTAAACAATAAAGTAATAAAGTTTTAGGGAAATTTGTAAAAAAATTACCGATAGTAAAAACATTAACTCTCTTAAACCATGGTTATTCTAAAAAAAGTGTGTGTCTCGGCTACGACGCACGACTGGAGTTTACTCCTTAAAAACTAACTTAAGAAGAGTCTTTGAATAGGCACAGAAAATAATAAAATACTTCAAAATAAAAGTCAAAGTTGCGCTTTGTCAAAGGTGTCAAAGGTGGTGGTTGAGTCAAAGGTCAAAAAGTAAAACGATAGGTTGCGCACAAAATACGTAACGCTGTAATTCGATCACTAAATTTTACTCTTCATATTTTTTTCATACCGGGTGCCTTATATAAAATTTAATTCTTATGGAGTAAACTCCAATAATAAGAATGTAATTATACAATCAATCGAGATTTATTTACAGTTCTATTATAACAATATTAATTACTAAATTTTGATTTCGTTATTCATCAGCGAATCTATCAGTGTTATTCAAAAGCACCTGTCAAATCGAATTACGTGGACCGTGCCGGTATTAATATCATCCGAATGTTTCACAAAGCATTCATGGTAGAGCGAGCTAAACCAACGCCGACAATGCTCCGTGCGGCGTTGTTATGTTCTTTAATGCTGTGTAACCCGGGCCGTGTCACAATACTCTGTGGACTAAACCTTTACCCCTTATTATCGTGGAACTCATTGTTTTCCACATTTAAACCGCCCCTCAGCTCTCCATTGAAAATTATTGCGTAGTTGCAGTGTTTTCTGTAAACTCATTTAAAGCTATTTATATAGAAAAAAACAAAAGAATTTAAAAAATTATCTAATTAATCTAATTTCTTTTGTTTCTGTTTCGTTCTTTAAAAATGACATAGGCCTAAGGCGAGTTGTTATTTATTTACATATCAAATGATATGACTTGAAGGATTTTTTTAATTAAACCAAATTTTAGGCTATATTATTGTAAAGTAAAGAATCACTTTACGTTGTAGAAATGTGTAAAGTTAACTCATATTAAAATCACAAATAAACAGAATAATTAACCGTTATGAAGTCAAAGTGACATTCCTTTCACATAAACGTCAAACCGTCTTCTATCATTGGGCCAAGCTCTAAAGAGACAGATTATAAAACTCGTTAAGTAGACGAACGTTCTCATACAATTTGGAAGGTCGTTATAATTTGCGAGGTTACGCCTAAGTCCTTGCTAATAAGGATCATCGCGAGGGGAAGAATTAAGGAAGCATTTGTTTTGATGTTCGCGGCTGTTGCGCGTCGCAACAAAAGGAAGACACTGTTAATAGAAATTTCAATATATTAATTCTGTAAAGATGTTGTTTGGTAATGTAAAAGGGATTTGTATTTGGTACTTCTTTACCTCGTTATCATTTAAAATCATTGACATTATTATTTAATTTATTAATTTAGTTAATCAGCAGTTACATATTTCCAATAATTACATTTAAAAGTAAAATATTTTTTAAAGAGAACTATGCCAAAACGTGTTCTAACGCATTTTATTACAGTTTTGTTTAAAATGGTTTGCTATAGTTTATTAGCACAACAAATCAAAGAATAGAATAGAAATAGAATATACTTGTACCTGTCCCTACAACAAATATGTAAGGTGTTCAAGGAAACCTTAAATAAATGTAGCCTTTAAAGACGTTTAAATCTTCATCTCGGAGATAGATATAGCAATTTGTCGACGCGCTGAGCACCTGCCTCACACGCGGGATCTCCATACATAATAAATTTAATTGAATCGCAGACTCATCCGCGCCTCGCGAGACCTTATTATATTTTCTAAATATCCACGCTACGAACGGGTTAGGGCGGGCGGGGGGATGCCCTCTTCTTACCAACTTGAGCCTCGAAAGAGGGTTAAAAGGAGTTTTAGATGTACGAACGCTTTTGATCTTATTAATACCATAAAATAATGCTTTATAATCTTATTAAACGCGAGGTTAGCGCTCGATGCGCCCTCCGAAGCTTAACCGCCTGTCGGGTTCGCGATTTCAATTTAGGCTCTTCATTGACATTTAAGTGGGCCACTAAATTACCGGAATTTTAAAACAGAATTCTGTAACTGTATCGCTACGTAACAATAAAGTCGCAAGCGTTCAACGTAAATTCAACTTACGATATTCAAAGTTGCAAATGAGCCAAAGGAAGTCGCGATCGAGCTAGATAATCAAACAACCCGAACACTGAAGTTAGTAGCTAAACAGCAGATGAACTGAACTCTGCGATATTATGGTAATTTATCACAAGCCAATTTGCGCCATTTCTGCATTTGCGATTCGAGTTCGGAGAAACTTTTGAACGCTTCGAATAGCTTTAATCGAAGGGTTTTCAAAAGAATGATTATCAGAAGATTCATGTCGACGATCTCCGTGGCTGAGTGGCTCGCAAACCGGTTTTTATGGTAATATCAATCCGATGTCCCGGGTTCGATCCACGACCAGTTTTTTTTTCAAATTTTTCAATTGTTTCTTAATTCCATAAACAAGTGCTTTAGTTACTTAAATTTGGTTCATAATAATGTATGTGATGTCTTATATTCATATTAATGTTTTGCCATAAATCTTTCTAAACACACCACGAATTGAAATTCATCTCCTAGATTACACCTGAGTTGTCTCAAGGGTGATGCAAACTTAACAAATTAGTGATTACTTATGGTATTTTACAACTAAAACAATATCAGATAAGAGTAAGCCCAATGTTTTCTAAAACGTCCTCTTCACTACGGCTGTACCAAGAAATGTTCGCAACTCACACTGCATTATATACGTGCTTACATGGATTACATGTGACGCGAGTTATCACTCTCAGACGCCAGATCTCGTAAATCTTTCCCGCATCTGAAACAGACAATATCTGAAAGCAAATATGGCCTCACTATTTAAAAATATAAAACAAAGAAGCAGATTAGCGTATCACTCTGGCTCGGCGTTAATTCTTCACGGCTGACATGATTTATAGGCACAATCTCGATGTGTAACACACTTAATTTAACATTTGATTTAGCAACAGTTGAAACGCAAACTACGCTGTGACAACTCGCTTGACGTCGTAATCGCTGGCATTGTTCTGTGTAATCTTGTGATATGGGCAGATCTTACTTGCATAACGTCAAGCTGGGTAAACTCCGACGCGAAACTATAATCCGACTAGTTCTTTGAATGACTACTTGTTGCGCTATTAATATCAATCTAAACATGTTATCTTCTGAATAAATAGTTATGAAATTCAAACAAGTAATGGAATAATTTTAAGCGGAGTTTATTCATTGATTGAATATATTACAACGGCGCGTCGGTGCGTCTAATACGTTAACACCGTAACGTTTTAGTAGAACCACTTAGTTCATATTGGTATGCTGAGGCTTGTTGAGATCGATGTGGGTGGGTGTTAATTGTCGAAACGCCCTGCGCGCTTATTGTTTTAGAGCAAGCTATGATTGAAGTTTCGTCGGCGCAAGAGTGATGCGTACTAACCATCGTTCAAACACCTCTTTACGTTAGAACCTCAGCCGCTCGCGCATGACACATGCATTAACAACCAACCTTATATTTTCATAATCTAATGGCGATGTTCTGTGAAACAAAACTTGCCGTTTGCTCAAACAATTACTTCTGTGGCCGTTGCTAGTTAGACTAACCTCTTTAAAACCACTGTTTATTTTCCCTTACCGTTGATAGAGACAGCTTAGACTTTATATTTCCTTGTTACAGATGACGTTATCACAAATATGCAGAGGACAAGACAGGACCCCAGGTCCTCACAATTTCCATGAGCCTTCAGAAGAAATGCGACGAAAGTTTGAATCATGGTGGAGCGCACAGGTATCACCGCGACCACCACCCTTTAGTCCGCGTCGGTACCCTTCTCCGGGCCCAAAAAATCGCTCTCCTACCTTGAACGCCATCCCGGACCATTTACACCCGGCTTTACAAACAGTTCAAAGTCAATATCCAACTCAAAAAACGCGAATGCGAACAAGTTTTGACCCAGAATTGGAATTACCAAAATTACAACGATGGTTTTCTGAAAACCAACATCCAAGTCGACAGCAAATACAACAATATGTGAGAGAGTTGAATAACCTTGAATCTAGACGAGGTCGCAAGCCCCTTGATGTTAATAACGTCGTATATTGGTTCAAAAATGCTCGTGCAGCACAGAAACGTGCTGAACTTCGTAACATTGGTGGACTAGGGTGTCATCTCAATGGCTTTAATAGTAGGAGTCATAGCCCGACGAATGGGTCCTTAATGACGGGTAATGACAGTTATACTTCCCAAGATCAAAATTCCATGAAAAGTCCTATGCAAATGTCAGGTAGTCCGGTAAGATACCCAATGTCTGTAATATCTGAAGACAATTTGTCAAATGGAGGTTCAGATTTAGAAGAAGACGGCGGTGATTTAAATCCTGATGATAGACCGGAAAGTCCAGATGCGCCACTTTCTTTGATTACTACGAAGAAGAATAATAATGATGGTGAGGACAGGGCACAAGAGTCACCAAAACCACCCGATATTATTAAGGTAACAAAATTATATTAAATGGAAGTCCCTTTGTGGAATCTAGGTATATGGATTTATATAATATTAACTATATGTAACATTTTTTTATTTTCACAGGTACATGACATTAAACAAGAACCAAGAGATTTGAGCAAACCCGACCAGGGCAACTCACCGCAGCGCTCACCAGCGAAGAATAGTGACAGCTCTCATAACAACAATAATAATAATAATGAAGAAGAAAACGGAAATATTGACGAACATGACGTTTCCGATGATGAAGTTGTTCAAGAACGTCATTACAGGCCTACTTCTCCACATCTTGACCGTTTACCATTTCCAATGGTGCCAAATCACCCCATGTTTGGGCACGGAATCATGTATATGAGTCAGTACATGAGTGGCTTTCCTGGTGTCGGAGCGGTTCCTGGAGAAGGAGCCAGTGGACTTAATTTAGCTCTAGCAGGTGCATCTGACGAACGACGCAAACGCAACCGCACCTTCATAGACCCCGTCTCCGAGGTCCCTGTCTTAGAACAGTGGTTTTCAATGAACACTCATCCTTCGCACAATCTTATACTCAAATATACAGAAGAGTTGAACAGAATGCCTTACAGGCAAAAATTTCCTAGACTCGAATCTAAGAACGTGCAATTTTGGTTTAAGAACCGAAGGGCGAAATGTAAACGTTTGAAGATGTCACTATATGAGCCATCGTCTCCATCACACTACTCACATCCTGGACATCATGCTTTAGCAGAACGTAAAATGGTGTAAAGTGAAAAAAATATTTATTTATTATACAAAATATCCCAAATTTTTGGTCAGAAGATTATTTCAGTTGTGATGTCAGAATATCATAGATAAAGACTGAATTCGAATCGCTTATGGTATGTAGTGCCATGTTAGTATTAAAATCACGGTGGACGGTGTCATTACAAAACATTATTTTTTACCAGCGGACATTCAAAGCCCCAAAAATTTTAATTACATTTTAGTCTACTATCAATAATATTGTGTTTTTGTACATATCTGTATAAACATCAAATAACTGAGTATGAATCTCATGTGTACTCTGTTTGTATATAAGATAAACGAATTCAAATTTATTTATTAAATTACTAGCGTAGATATAAATTTATAACGTTTTACGCTCATTTACGTAATTTTGATCGGATACTCAATGGAAAAGATTCCATTTAAATTATCTTTAGACGTAGCTAAAGTAGCGGAAGTTAATATTTAGAATCGTATTCGAAATAAAACTACTTGTACATTTTTTGTGTAATTATCAAAGTCAAATAGTGATGATGATAGTACTGATATTATATTGCACATGTAAGTAGAACATCCAAATTTGCTAATACTTAGTTAATTATAGTGAATCGCTCTAGCAAATCGATTCATCTGACTTATATCATAGATTTACGCACATTCCATATTTTTCTCATGTTGTAAGTTATAATACTTCCTCAATCCAAAGATTGGTTAGTGTTAGAGTGAACAAATAAGTTTAAAAACCGCTCACAATATTAATTGTAACAAATATGTCTTACCAGTTGTAACGACTGATCCGTTTTAGCATTAAGGTTAAAATTGTGTTTTAGTTAAGTTTTCTATTACATTTTGTCCTATGCAAAATTACATTTATCAGCATAAAATGCCATCTGGTTACGGAAAGAATAGCATTGTTTTAATTACCAGTTTTTACATAAGCAGGTACTAAACACTTTATTTGCACTTTGTATCTTCAGACAAATTATAGAAATTGTATTTTGTTTAAAGTTTACTATTCTGCTATTTTCGATTTTTTTTTGATTCAGTATTTTTAAAAAAGGAAGATGTATTAACATATTTATAGCCACTGTTACCTTATGTTAAAAACTGGTTGCTAAATGCAAAATCTATATCTTTATTTTTTATCTTCTCGCCTTTGGCAATCGAAATTCTCTCGAATATTTTTATTTTCGGCTGTACTGGAACCTTTTTAAATATCTTATTTTGTGGTAAGACATATTGCTTACTTGTGTTAAGTTACAGTATTCAAGCATTTAAGACACAAACTTGCAAACTGTAAGTTTCAAAGGTCTTGTTTTTATAGTTTAAGTCGGATAGTTATAATAACTTAGATTGTTTTGTTGTTCCATGTTATGCTTGTTTTGTGAAGCTGTGATGAAATTTCCAAATATTGTAAATATTTTTTATTAATGTTATTAAGGTCTATCGTATAACTGTATCACTGCGCTCACACGAACAGTTAGTATTTACCGCTAAGGTGATGATATTGGCTAAATGTTTATTCGATTCAAATATATGAATGAAAATTAAATTGGATATATGAAAGGAAGTTCTATTTCATTTATGCACCTTTTATATAGTTTATGCTTCATCAGTAACATCCAAATTAAATAATTTATCACCAGTAACAGCTGGGGCCGGTATAGTTATGTTTCCTAAATATTTTTTATTAAAGAACGAGAAACAATAGTAGACGCCTAGTTACTGATTAAAATAGTACTAACTTCTACTTAGATTAGGTTGGTGGAAAATGCCGTATAGGAAATAAACCTACGTTAAGTTAAAAGGCAACCTTTGAAAATTGTTATCATCATATCTCAATCGTAAGATGTCCACATCTGGACGGAAGTTTCTCCCTTATATGGAGCGTTTTATCCCCTTCTTCACGCATGGCAGGCGTATTAGACGTCGCAGAAAAAAGTCATAACTCGAAAAACGCCGCTGCCCGTTTTGTAGTCTTCAGGAGGTGTTTGTTGTTTACCTCCAGCATTTTACGATTGACCTGACGTCAGACCATCGGGCAGCGCCACAGTGAGAAAACTTCAGCTTAGGACTACATTACTTGTCCTATTTTATAAACACCAAAATCTTATTGGGAAAACTCTTTAAAATTAAAAATGTTTTATAACTTTTACTTAAGCCTTAAACAAATTTTGACAATTTTTAACTTTTCACCTCGACACAAAGTTTCTTGATTTCACGGAATCTACTAAGCTAACTTATGTATTGCTATTTATTAAGTACAAAGTCTCAGTCGTAAGCTTGAAATTCAACAATAAACATTTGGGACAAATTACTTTTCTTTTCTAAATTAGCAAAGCTACTGTGAATGTTAAGTAAAGAATCCTTTAATTTAAATTTAACGACCGTTTGGTGCGACGGTCGCGTTCCTGCCTTTCTTTTACTGACGGTCTTGGGTTCGAATACCGGAAAGGGCAGCTGTTTGTATGCATTTGTACCTGAGTAATGGATAAGTATCTATATATATCTTTGAGTATTACATATCTAAGCATCAAAAGTATTTCTATGTTATCCATAACACAAGCGTAAGAGTAATTACTTTGAGCTATTGGCGGGACTATAAAAATATTATTATATTATTTATAAAAAAAATAACTTTATAAAAATGATTTGATGACAACTCGGTAACAAATTCTTATTATTCATCATAAAACATATGTAGTTGTATATTATATATGTATATATATATGTATATATATATATATAAATATAAGACAGTGGATTCAGTCATTAGATAACGTGAAAACATTTTTTCTTTTAAGACTGTTATATACTTGATAAATAAACTTCGCACATCTTATTACGTTAAAGTTTTATTATTTTTATTTATCACTAGATTTTTCCTCCCTCAGGAAGTTTTTGTTTTTTTATCTACATTATTACCGTAAATGCTCACACATTATTACTAGTAGTTAGTGAATACGATGAATATTGCGTATGACATAATTAAAAAAGTACTAGTAACTCTGACATAGACGGCATTCATGGTGTCGCTAAAAAAGGGTCAACACCGTTATGCTTTTTATAAACTTTCTTAAAACTCATAATACAATTGACTTTTATTGGTATTTTATTTTATAACTTTGTAAAAAGTATATAGTTTTAAAATAATTATCTTTTAAAAATAGATGTCCAATTTACATTAGCGCTGTATTTATACACGTTAAATTCTCCCTCCCTCAGGAAGTTTTTGTTTTTTTATCTACATTATTACCGTAAATGCTCACACATTATTACTAGTAGTTAGTGAATACGATGAATATTGCGTATGACATAATTAAAAAAGTACTAGTAACTCTGACATAGACGGCATTCATGGTGTCGCTAAAAAAGGGTCAACACCGTTATGCTTTTTATAAACTTTCTTAAAACTCATAATACAATTGACTTTTATTGGTATTTTATTTAATAACTTTGTAAAAAGTATATAGTTTTAAAATAATTATCTTTTAAAAATAGATGTCCAATTTACATTAGCGCTGTATTTATACACGTTAAATAAAAAAAAAACCATTTTAGCGAGGAATACAGAGAGTTTCCTAAGAAGTCTTTTTGTTTGTTAAAAATTTGCGTTTTGTCGAACGTGTAATAGAAAATTATTGCAAACCATTAAGTGATAATAAACATATTGGCAAGTAAAATAAAAAAAACCTAGAAATGTCTTTGTATTCTCTTAAAGTTCACGGAAGTTACAGTAATTACGTCACCACATAAATGAAATACAAAGGATAAAAGAGAAAACGGGGAATTACATTTTACATTCATCATCCAATGATCATCAATTATTCATAAATTAGCTGTCAAGAGAATTCATCTAGACTTTCTTAAGATATCTACTGGTAAAACTTATAAAAAACATGATTTATAAGTCCATTTGTGATACTACAAAAGACTAAGGTACCTATGAAATTTGGCCAATAGTTTTATCCTCGTAAGTCCCCGCGTACTTATACAAGTACAAATTAATGACAGCAGTTCAGACCTGACATTTTAACTACATAGATAGAGTAACTACTTAACTTAAAATGTTTTCAATGTTTTCCTTCTTATGGAGGTGCTATACACAGTAGCGGCGTTAGGGTAGGGCGCGATGGGGCGATAGCCCAGGGCGCTGAACATAAAGGGGTGCCCACAATACTGAAATATTTTAACTGATCGGCTATGTGCTCATGAGAAACTTGAACGTAAGTTTTCTCTGTTTCATAAGCCATAATAATTAAAGCATCATGGATGACACTAATTTGACAACGGACTGTTGTCAAATTAGTGCAACATTTGTCAAAATAGTGCAACATTTGTCAAAATAGTGCACCTTAGGAAAAAACACTGCTTTTTCCTAAGGTGTATAATCTCAAGTGATCGGTTAAAATGTCTTTTAATAAATGGTTTTGTTATAAATTATTATTTTGTAATATTTTTGCCTTTCTTTCGTATAGTATGGGTTTGAATTGCAGTAAGGGGGTGCAATAGAAATCTCGCCCGGGGCGTTGGTAGTGCTAAAACCGGCACTGGCTATACATCACAAACATACCGTAAAAAATACAGACAACAGTAATTCACTTCCAATATTGCCTAAAACCGACATCTCTTTGTCGCGGACGCTGTGCTTGGTAGGTATAGTACAGCCGGCAGATACGACTACTGATGTTAAAAAACACAGGACATGCGCGGTTATAGCATTTTTGGCATAATTAAAATACTCCTAGTACATCAAATGCATTTAATATATAATGTAGAGAATATATTATTGCACGTAGTATTTATTTCTGGAATTGTAAAGTTGTCGTGATAAGTTAAATGCTTCTGTTACGAGTTAGTCCATATCCGTAGTACATCGGCAAGTATTAAACTCGATCCTCTTGGGTTAATGATGACATCTCAACCAATGGGCTTGTTATTGTATGTTAATTGCTAACCGCAACGTTATCTCTTATCGCCTACCACCGTTTTTGTTGAATGTGAGGCTGAAATGTAATCTCTTAGCTATAAAATTTAAAGCATTAAAGCTCAAATGAGGATCCTGTAAGTACTATTGTAAGTATATACCTTACTGTGAAAGTTGCATATCCACATGGACTATTCTAAGTATCAATACAATTAAATATAGCTAGTTTAAGCCAAATATTGTGAGATAACCGATAGTTCGAACGTCAACCATCGATACGTATCGAACGGATGCGGCCGGCGAGGACCCAAATCACTTGTCAACAAAAGTTGCAGTAATCGGGACTATCGGCAGACATCTTTGTCGTGACTGCGATCTTCAAAGTCTGTGTTTTGGACTGTCTTCAGTATGAGTGACTGAAGAGATATCTTGGAGTTTGAAACTTGCAACCACCTATTTTCGTCAATATAGGTAGGAAGTGGCCGCATATTCTCTTTGTTTCGGTTACCTGTTTTCATCCCGCAACCAAAAAAGTCTTCTTACATTCTAGTTTATTTAAAATACTTTCAATTTGGTATTTTTTCTTAAAGCTTTTTCGTATTTACTTTATACCGACGGGCACCACCGCCACATATAATCCAAAATTTATTAACATACATAGCAAAACATTGTTTTTTTAGAATATTATGAAATGTTAATAACACCAAAGGAATTCATTGCCCCAGGTCATCAATCGTCGAACAGTAAAAAAGTTAAATGAAGATCTAATATTTGTCACCTGTTGTACTAAGTCTAGCATTACAAATTACAACATCATTGCGTTTTACTTTAAGGCAGGCGTTACAGTTTGATTAAAAAAGAAAAAATAAATGTTTTACTCAATAAACATTGCATAGAAATACATATTAACATATACAATATCATTACTATGAAAAAATACCTATCTATTTACACAGCAACCATTCGTTTACGTATAAATATCTCATTCGCTTGGAAAAATAACACATTTATTTGCTCTCCTTTTTAAAAATTCATCGGAGCGTATTTTCAAAGCTCGCAATTTCAAGAATATCGTTGATTATTCTTAAGTAGCTCTAAGCACACACGATGAGAGTACAAACGTCTTGAGTGCACATCCCACGACTGCCAGCAACAGGATTCCATGCTTGATGTGAAACGGATTATACCAATTAAGGAGATTTAAACTTTGAAGAAGCATTCTTTGATCTCGAAACTGCTCGCACCATTCTTATCCGTTTTAACGTGCTTTTGTTTAAGAATCTTCTGTTGTGCTAGAGCCGTGCTACGGTTTGTTGCTATGGTAATTCTTCAAGGCGTTTGTTTTCTATGGACACCGCACATCAATTATTTGGTATTTTGCTATAAATACCAAAGGACGGATAAAACACACAAGTCTTTTTTATAACTTTGTGGACATAAATAAGTTTGTGGAATAGTTGGTGCAATTATGATCCTGCCTACTGGACTACGGGGATTCAAATGCTGGTTTAGGCAAGTAATGTTTGTGTGACGTACATAAGCATTTGTTCTCGGGTCATGGGAGTTATATAGTTACTTAAATTTTCTACATTACATCATAGTACAAGTTATGCCTAGTTGAATAATTTGTGTGAGTTATCTATAATTATTGTTTATTTATTAAGAAGTTAGTATATAAAACGATGAATTTAAAGTACGAGCATAGACCGAACAGCTACCACTGCCCTAATCGGCACCAATTTTATAATATTTTATTTGATTAAAAGGTAGTTGCTAATCGATTCTTGTATTTTAAAATTCATCACTTATTTCTTAAATATGGCATTTGCAGCTTCTCCCATCTACAGGACGTGCCTATTATCTAATAAGAATAAGAAAGAATTGATAAGAAACACTTAAAACACATTTTATTTAATCTTGCAGTTACGTTTTCTTCTCAGAAGGCGTTTAAAAATCTTTGAATTACAGGATAAAAAAATTAAGACGTGTTTCAAATTATAAAGAAATGATATTTTCGGTGATGTGATAAGCACTAAGTGATTTTATGAAATTAATTACAGAGTAAGAAAACCTAAAAAGAAAATTCATTATCATTAGAACTCTCATCTAAGAGAAACTCATGTAAAACATAATAAACGGCTGTTGTCGTGTTAATATCTGTGTTTTAATCTAAACAAAGTGCCGGCCGCGAGCGGAGCCGGGCATTTATGTTAGTTAAGCGTGGATTATGACGTTGCGGTAATAAAACAATTTATTACCCCACAAGAAGCGACCGAAGACGCCATTTTAGATATTTCTAGCAATTAGTTGTGCACCTATTTGCTGCAATACGTATAAGTGATACGTTATAAGTACATTTAGTTGAAAATTAATCGTTTTGAAAATATTTACTTACGCGGGAATCGAACCTGTATCTTCTTGTAAGCCTAGAAAAACAATAATTTAATCATCGAAGACATTGTAGAAAATGATTTATCGACAGTTTTAATGCTAAGAATAGGTGCCCTATTTTTGAATCGCATGATCCTCGGATGCTAAATTCAATCAAAGTAATCGATGGATGAATACACAAAACTGTACCACTGACCTTCTATAGATGTCTTATTATTTGTATTTGTACTTGAGTCATGGGTATTGATATATAGGTATTACTTTTAACATTACATAACTATTGTCTATCTGTTACCCTAGTATCCATAACAAAAATCATACAGTGCTTACTTTAGGCTATGCTTATTGGTATGGAAGTAAAAAAATGTTATATTATATCATTGACAAATAAATTTGTATGATTGAAGTTACTAAATAAGTTTTAACATCATCGGCAAGTATTTTAGTTATTGATATAAACAAAAGATTTTAAAAGAGCTTCTCTGAGACATTTTTATCCATTCCACAATCTACTTCTACCTTGATTGATGAATACATTAAAATAAAATAAATCAAATATTATAAATTTGGAAAATCACAGCAATTTTTTTGTACCAAGTGTCGAGTAAGGCCGAGGAGGACAGTTTGAATAAAATATAGCGGGCAAAATTTCAAGTTTTATATACAAATGCATTAATTCCAAAAATTTTTTGAAAATGTCTAAAGGACATCAGCATTTATTTGAGTACTTTCTGCGCCGCAGTTAAGCCAATGTTTTCGCTTCGTCCTTGGTTATGATATAACAAGCAGACAGCTAAGCCCAGCTTAACGAAGATTTTATTAATTGACATGAAATGTTTGGACTTCATCTTGAGTATAAATTAAAGGCAACTAAAAATGTAAACAGACAACAGATTAAAAATCTCGTGTAGTTAATTATGTGGTCTATATAATATATAAATGCTATAGTGGTCGCCTAGGAGCACTGGTGTTTTGGGAGGGGAACGCGGTGGAACGACGTTCCCTTACCTTTTTTCAGAACCGGAACGCGTTCCAGTACTTTTTTGTAGTAATTGTTTTAATTACAAATGAAAATTATATTTTAAATTGGCGATTTTGAAAAACATTTCAAAAATATGTTAACTAACAGAGTATTTATCTTTGTACCTATAGTGAGAATAAGTAAAAATAAAAAACTTAAAAAGTTTGCTGAAAATAGGACCTTTTTTGCTCCCACTATGTGTTCCCTTACTTTTTATTTTACAGTACACCACTGCCTAGGAGACTATATTCGACTGCAATTAATTTAATTAAAAGATATCGAAACTATTTTGTTATAAATGTATGTTATAAATGAAAATCGGTTGACAAACAGAGGAGAAAAAAAGTAAAACCGTATTGTCTTCGCATATTTATAAAAAATAAAAATAAAAAAATAAAAAAAAATTTATTTGATACACAAAAACAATTTTTAACAAAAACAATTGAAGCGTTAATGACCGCAGTAATCGAAGACTGTGTCGCAGTCATTAGCGCCCACCTCTAGGACAGACATATCAGACATTCAGAAAACATGAGAAATAACATATTATTTTAAATCATTTACTTGTGTGTATTTGGTTTGTAAATGTGTGTGTGTGTTTAGTATGTGTATATTGTGTGCTTTATATATGTGCTGTGTGTATGTGCTGTATCTCATTTCTATTTCTGTTTGTTTGTGTGTGTGTGTGTGTGTATGTGTGTGTTCGTGTGTGTGTGTGTGTGTGTGTGTGAGTGTGTGCGCGTGTGCGTGTGTGTTTGTGTGTGTGTAGATGAAGACTTGAAAACTAGTTTCGTACCATCATTAATTCTCTATTTTATCAAAGATTCTACCACATCATAATCAATATTGTTAAGCCATTTAATTAAAACGGTCTTACATTGATATAGATTTAAAGGATAAATATTTAATTCCTTATTCACCTTATTATAGAGGAACGGTGCTATATAGTTATAATGGTGTTTGACTTGTTCAATTCTAGTTCCTGGCAATTTATAAACCTTATCTTGCCTTCTTTTATTTTTTAATAAAGCAGGGTTATAATAAGTAGCACTATGTTTGCGCAGAATAACATTAAGAATAAAGAGTTTACGAACCGAAAGAACTTCCCAGAATTCATATATTAATTTTGAAGAATATCTAATTGGTTTAGAGGCCATAACTTTCAAGACCGCTCTCTGTGCCCTTTCAAGTGATATTAGCTTGGTCTTGCCAGAGGCACCCCAAACTATTATGCAATAATTGATAATAGATTGTGCAAGGGCAAAATAAACAGTTCTTAGGACAGACGGATCAGCACCTGCACGCAATCTACTAAAAACGAATATCAGTTTCCTAATGCGTGCGGTAACAACCCGAATATGATCATTCCACGAAAATACGCTATCTATCATTACCCCTAGATATTTTATACCATGAGTTCGCATAAGTTGACTATTATTATTTAAATTTATTGCTATTTCTACATATATGACTAAATGACTGGCAAGTGAGACATACTTACTTATATGTTAATCAATTACTTCTATTTCATCTCCTACGTCCAATTATATAAGGATATCAAAGTTGTCTCTAACCCCTTATAGTCTTCCGTCCACATCTGCAGTAAAAATCTGGTCTTAGAGAACGATATTACTGTGTATTAAGTTGTTCGAGTAAATCTTCCCGAAGCAATGGGGCTTAAGAGTTTACTGTCTTGTAGCGCAGCCGACGGCTGCACTGTCTTACTTGAACGTAAACAACGCGGCTCATCTGGCGAGAAATAGCTATTGGTTTGCAATCGATAAAATATATCGAGTAATATCGATAAATATCGACATAGAGTTGTATGTTTGAGGTTACATGATATCGGCATTATATTTTTGTTAACTATTAATAATAGAAGGGTATTTTAATAATACTGGTTTAATAAAAATGTACTTGATTAATGTAAGGAATTGCGTTTTCACTCGCTTGACTTACATGATTGTAATAAGATGTAGACACCAATAATAATAAGAAAGAATTTATTCGACTAGATTATCCAATATAATAAAGGGACACCGGTCATTTCTGCAAACTAAATGTTTTAAATGAAAAACTTAACTTTGTAAAATATTATCATTATTTGCAATAAAGGGTTAAGTTTTCTCCGAATTTATGATAAAAATATCTAAAGAAAAGGCCAATAATTCTATAAAGCAATAATCAATTCTCAATTTTTATAACTTTCCGTATGAATACATGGCAGGACACTTTTTTCATACGAGTATTCTCAAATGAAAAAAGTATACACAACGAGGTACCTTCTATTAAGACGCGAGGAATTTTCTCCAACTACCTCTGTCGGCCATAACTCAGAGTTGATCCGCATCGACTTAGACAACCCCCGGATATGTGCGCTCATTTTCGCGGACTCTAATAACTGCGCGTGCAGATACGGGTTAGGCTGTCATAACTAAAACTTCATTTTATTTAGTCTTTTTATTATGTTGACAGAACTAAAAGATGCCTTCCCAAGTAGACATTGAGAACTTACTTCGTCAGGAACTCTAGATGGAAATATGATAAAGAAATTATCATGATTTAATGCAATGGAAAAGGGAGAAAAAATGTCTTATTCATATATGAATAATAAGATACATAATTTATTTTATTTAACGTTATAACGTTAAATAAAATAAATTATGTATCTTAACTTTCATCTTGTTTTGTCTTCTTTCAATTGTTTCGACTCTATTGATGTTTAGGTTTATAATTGTCCCTATTTTTTTTTGTTTAACAACTGTAGCTATAGACTCTTCATAAAATTTGATTTAGTTTTGTCTTAGACACAGTCTTGAGTATTACTAATCCCTCTTTGGTACTACGTATGTACTTGTCACATATAGTGTAAATCAAACATATATATTAGATAAATATTTGAATTTAATTCTTTTTTCCTAATTTTGTATAAAGTACTTGTCTATCACTCGTGAGAAAGTGTGATTCCCGATCTCGGGTGTTTTTACAGCACTCACCTGCGACTTGGAATACAAACAGCGCCCTCTTCGGAATCACTCTAAAATTGACTTCAACGAAATTACAATCTGCAACCGCTGGGCAGAAGAACCGACCTTCCTATTTTTCTCAATAAGCTTGGAGCAAAACACTTTAAATCAGTCAACAAAAACTTTTTTTTCGATTTTCGACTCCTATTCATAATGACATCATTATAAAAAGGTGCTTTACATATAAGGTAAATATAAGGTTATTAAATGATATTTTATAAAAAAATCATATTACAATAAAACACTTATATTTAATGAGTGGACTAGACAATATAGTTGACCAAAATTATTTAATCTTACTTAATGTTATCAAGGTCTTAAAAAATAGAAGACACAAATATCTTTTTGTATCCATAGTAGGTACGATTCCCGCCTTTTTTCGCTCGTCGCGGTTGGTGTAATCTCAAATCTCCTGCCGCCAATTTATTTTCATTAGCGATCATCCTCGGTTAATTTTATTCCCTACTTACCCGGAGGATCGGGACCTTCGGCTAAAAAAACACGAAGAAGGCTTTCGAGGGCAACGAAATACTTAGAAATAGGTTTATCTTAGACACTGTCTTGGTTATTACCAATCTTGCTTTAGTACTTGTAACTTGTCACATATAGTGTCAATTAAACGAAACTAAAACGAATACTTTTACGGAGATGGTTTAACGAAGCCAAAAATGGATAGTTGTAATCTTTCGATTAATAAACCCATATTATACATACATCTACGGCACGTACGCTGTCGACTGTTACATGTGCGTTGCGTTAAAAATAACAGTCATTGTCATCTCAACTTAGATATCCACTGCTGGACGGAATCCTCTATTAAAAGGGGGGGAATCGGCCTTATCCACTCAGCGTGAGTGTTATTCTACTCTGCCGAACTCCACATAATGAAAATAATAGCGTTGTCCCATTTAGGTATTTAATAACTCAGGTTATGTAGGTTAGTGAAACAAATTAGAAAAACTTGCTCTTTTTTCATTTCTTAAATTGCAGACAGTTTAAGAAATGAAAAAAAAATTTGGCGTAAATTTGGCGTAATTTGGCGTAAAAAAATTTTGGCGTAACATTTTACGCCAAAATTTTATACTGGGGTGGTTTTCCATATATCATCCAATTAATACAAAAATAAGTAGACAAATAGTATCAAAATACAACAGTATCAAAATTTTTAAATTTTCTAATTCATGAGAGATAAAATCTAAGTCGTTCTTTATGTAATCGCAGGAAATTAAATTGACTTATCGAAAAACTAACGTAGCGGTACAGAAAGAGACTCCATACTTTCGAGCCCAAGCTTCAGCTATCTTGAGCCCAGTATCTGCGAGTTGCTTAATTCATTTTCACAGGATAATATTATTTTTTTACTCCCCCAGCTTTTTGTGATGTTGAGCCGAAGCTTATTTTTTATTCATTTCATTGGCCGCTGATTAGGGTGGGACATTGCGAAGTCATCCTCTCAGGTGTAATCGACTTGACAGCGGGACAATTGTCGGGGATATGCTTATCAGTAGCATTTTTAAATTGTTTTCGTTTTCAGTTGCTTTATGAATATTGAAATAATAGATTTTAATATAGATAGACTTTTATATCGTGAATTAGAATACTTCGATACTTCTACTGTAAGTATATTTTTTGCGAAAAATAGTCGGTTGACGCAAGTTAAGTTATAGTGTTGTGCTATTGCCCGATTTTTCCAAAACTCTAGGCAATTTTTTGAATTTTTTTTCGCAAAACTCTTATTGGTACAATAATTAGCAAAGATAATAACTGAAGATAATAATCAAAACAGCTTAGCGATTCTAATGTGTAATCAGTGTTATAATTAACGTAAATTAAGACTAAGCTTTATATAGGTACTAGTTATTATAAATAACCAATCTTATTAAAAACAGGTTTGATAAATATCAAACGCAAGTGTCACCGGCGTAAATTTTTCATGGACAATCCATATCAATCCACTTTTTTCGGGAATATACGGTTGAGAGGCTGAGCTATAGTAGCATATCTTAGCAGACATTCTCCATCTTTACCCACAGCTTGTCTTTCATAACGGATTTGTGTTCACATATCCTTATGTGTATTAACAACCTCATTACAACTGAAAGACAAGACAATAAATAGTGATCGTGATCGTAATCACGGGTCCTGTAAAGGAATCGAAACGACATTGTTAAATATAAAGTATACGCAAACATCAGTGAAAAAGTTGTTCTATTTAAATTATGATACTGTGGTTTGGTAAAGGATGAAAATTCTCTCTGGTCATTTCATAAAGATGCGGGTCGAGTAGGCAACATAATTAATATAATTAAAAGCTTAGTTGAACATTGAATTACTGGTAAATATGCGCAGAACATAGTCTATTTCATCCTTTGAGAGTTTCAAGGTAATGTATTGTTATTAAATAAGCTGTACGTGTTCAATGTACGTTTTTGCTAATGCTTCATACATTTCTATGTTTACAAAATTATTAAAAAAATAATTAATTAATATAGTAAATTATAAATAATAATAACAAACTTTGCTAATTTTTGTCTCTATTTTTTTAATTTTTAGTTAAACTACATATATTAGTTGGACTTCAGTTAATTTTGAGTCTATTTTTAACCTCAAAACATGCAAATGGATTGAATTTTAACAAAAAATCAGTCATTCAGTCTGTGGTAAGTATAATTTGGTCAGACCAATCTTCTTTAGTAAATAACTGTGTACAACACAAAAAGCATATAGATTTCTGCAATTCATGGTAAAGGTCTATTATTATATTAGTAGGTTATAAAGATTTAAAAAACAGAAGAAAAGAATATTATTCTTTAATTAAAAAGTAAAGTTCAAAGTAATAATTCAAATATCACAAAATACAAAGAAAGAATTTATGTAAATCCAACTGAAGAATTATTCATGCGTAAAAATGAGAAAACTCAATGTGTTGTGTGAAATATATTTCATTTTGATGAATTAAAATGGAACAGCTTTACTTTTTTCAAAGAAATCAATAATTTTTTCATTGTTATTTTTCGAAATATAGGAATATTTCTTTTTAGTAAGGAAGCCTGCTATATCTGCATCATTAATATCTTATATTCTTTCCATGCATTTTCTAACTTTTTTGAGGAATATTATATGGTTTTATAAAGTTTCACCAGTCCCGTTGTCTCTATCTGTAAATTTTGCAAGTAAAATTTGACCCACTTCCCGGTGTCCATGGGAGCTCTGTGATAAAACGACACAATACCATCAAGTTTGTCTTGATAAGTACTCTTAATCTGATCATGAATCATGAACTGAACTTTTAGTTCCTTTTTTTAAATTAATAATTAATCGTTTTGAAAAAAAACCTTTATTATTTGTTATATGGTAAGCACCTCGGTTACTTTAAGATTTAAGCACTTGGTATCTCTATCAGAAAACGTGAAATCGGATCGCACTGATTAAAATTTTACCAAACTTTATTTAAGAAAAAAGTTTTAACTTAAAATTCATAAAAAATTATGAAACCTGCATATTATAGCAGTAGTGAATCATTTAAATAAGACTAATACTAATAAATGAATATAAGCAAATTCGTCAACATGGGGTTAGAACTTTTTCTTTACCACAGCTCAACAAACAACGAACAAACATCAATAATTAATTAAACAATCATCAAAATGAAAAACACGATAAATTCACTCCAAATTATGTTCATATCATTTAATTTAAAACCAAACTTATATACTTGTAAGATACAGTTGAAAGATACAATATTAAACATAGATTAGCGAATATCATTGAGGTAGATACTATTAAATGTAGTTGAAATAATACTTACAACAGTAAAGAACTTCAGTTAAATCTCATTCTAGTTACTTTACAAAAGAGAAAAGAAATCTATGATTAAGACAACTGTTACAAAGGAGACGGAGCTACTTCCATATAAACTTGTTTTTGGGGTGAAACAGAACAGTATTATTTGAAAGATAGTACAAATATATTCCTGACTGTATAGCTAGTTTTGGTATAATGCAAACTAATTAAATAAAAAGTAAGATTATTAATAATTTACGCTGAATCAGCATTTTCTAAACGTTCAGTCACAACATTTTTTTCATACACCTAAACTTGGTCGTGGGTGAATTTATTGTACACGCAAAATCGTATGAAATGATCCACCGAGGCGGAGTGGGAGTGAATATTCTTCGAACTTTCAAAGTACATATGTGTTTTTTATGTCCTCTACATTCTCTTTACATGTTTAATAACATTTAAGTGGTTAACAAACCACTGATTTTAAGAAGTAACGATATATTTTAATCGTATTTAATATACATTGAAATAGAACTATGTTCAGTGATATTTAAATTATTACATTATGTGGCACTTGATTTTATTGATAATTTTATCTTCTAATGTTCATTTCTCTTTTAGCAGATCACAATTAAACTTAATTTTTTGCATTTTATATTTCTATGAAATATTTTTAAAACATTGTTATTTTATACCCCGAATGCCCATTCTCTGTTCTAGTAATAGCATTCTTTCCTCTTTATATGTATAATATTCTACTTAGAAAGCTACAACGATAGTCCACGAAACTCCTTTAAAATATCTAACAAACTACAAAGTACTTCTTAAGTACCAATAAAAAAAATAGTGAAACCTTATTTATAAACTTCAGTAAATAATGATTAATTTAACTTAAGTTTGCATAATAAACATAAATAATAAATAGATCCTTCTTTACATTTTAATATAATTTCAGAGCTATATTACAAAATAATATTTTAACTAAAGTCTAAAATATATCTAGAAAATCTGTATTATTTATTTTAAGGAACACAAAATCTGTGTCCTTTTAATATTCTTCCTTACATGTTTGGATGTCCGCTACTATAAATAGATGTTAGTAAATGCAATAATTATAATCATTATAAATAAAACACCATACAAATATCTGTGACTTAGAGCTTTTCCTTTGTCATTTTAATACTTTTATAATGCAGGGAGCCGTCGCAACAAACACAAGCGGTGAATTTCACTCACATCCAAATCTGTGCCCGAATTAATTTGTCGCGAGAAATTAACGCATGAGTTACGTCGCCCACTCTGACATTCGCTAAATCGCACTTATGCATCTCCATATAGAAATGTGTAGGGATGATAATACCACGTTGACAGGTGCGACCACATCCTTAATATAATTGCATCATTATAAAACTTGTACATTCACAAAGACTTATCATCAATTTGGGGTTGGAAATATTAAAATTAGCTCGATGAATTCTCCTCATAATACATATTTAAATAATTTAGTTTCATAAAACATATTAAATATCAAGCATTATCCAATTTCACTAATATAAATAATGTGAACTGAACTGCGCATGAGGCAAACGGTTCATTTCAGTCCACATGTCAAACAAGAAAATGGCATATTGCTTAAAAAATTATTGCCTGTTTGATGATAATGAATAACAATTTTATCCTTCGTTTGTCTTAAAATTTGTTATCCCTCATCTCTTAACAGGTAGATTGCTAAAGATTATATGTAGATATTATTATTATTATATGCATAAATTTGTTCGCAAATCTATTTATGTAATTAATTTTAATTGTTTTGTTCGTTGTTTGAACGGTTTTGTTGCTTTTTGTATATGTGATCTGTTTTCGTTTTGTTTTGTCTTTAATGGAAACAACAACAAGGTTTCCCATTCTTAATATAGTTATATTCATTATCATCACTTGCGTATTATTTCTCTACTGTTGGAGTACAGGTCTTCCCTATGGATAAAAATACCGAAGGGAAAAATAGGTCATTATCATTTACATTGGCTTAGTGCGGATTGGTGAATGATGTTCACTAGATCAATACATTAACAAGTAACAAATAGTTTAACAATATAGGCCGAATGTCCTTATCACTATGCCATCAACCTCTTTAAATAAATGCAATATATATTTATTAATGTTGTGATTAACATCTCCTAGTAGTTCCTCTTGGTGCGGTATTTACCGCGACCTCAGGTGAAAAGATCCCACGCTCACTCGCCGTCTGCAGCTAGCTTAACTGTTTATTGTACCCCCGCACACAGATTCCTGTGACTTACAATTCAATTACCAAAAACCTTTTGCATCAAATAGTTTGATCACAAAAACTTAACTGCTTAAAACGAACTCGAAATATTACAAATACCATTATACTCAAATAGTTCTATTAGAATATAAATACAAACAAACTTGTAACTCTCTTATTTATTTGTAGCTGGGTATTTATTGATACCTGGTTTACATTGTCCTGCATGTGATTCGCGTTGCTCTGGCCCAGTTATTTTAATTTGCAATATACAACCCGGTTACAATATCTGGGGACCTGATGACGTCACGTCAGCGCTTAGGTACGGTGCACAAAACAAGCATCATGGGGATAGTTTTGTAAACAATAATAATTATGAACTATAAATAAAGTATATTATACTTTTTCTCTTTTATTCTTTTATGTGATAAATTTTATGTTTTTATATGATAAATTAACGGCTGGCTCGACATCCAGTGAGGTCCACAGATATTGTAACCGAGTTGTATTTGATTATTATAAATTAAAATGAAACCATGTACTAATTTGGAACAAATCCAGAAAAATAAAAAATAATCATCATAATCGGTTGAGTAGTTTCGGAGTTTTTAGCGGTCAAACACTGTGACAAGGAATCTTTATATAAAAGGTTGATAAATATAAAGGATGATAAAAGATGATATGATGCAGTATCATTTGCACTCTAAACTATAGCTGGTCGGTAGAGAAGTTGATGTTTTGCAGCAAAAGAAATTACTATAACTAAAAATACACTGAAATATCGTTTTCATTTCTTTGCCTCTAAATATTAATATCATTAAAAAAATACATAAACAAAAATAAATATTCAATGCGGAATTTGATGTCAAGAAAACACGTAATAGCAGAACTGTCAAATGAATGTCATATATTTTTGACTAATTTTTTATTAGAAAATGCCATTCAAGGTCGGACTTTTCCCGAGAAATTTCCATTTCCTTATACAAACCCTGTTTGATGATGAACACGATGTTCGCATGTGATAATCTGTCAATGTGACAATTATTTTCTTATCTTCAAATTGACTAAAGATATTTTTTTTAAACTTTTTTAGTGGGGGTTGTATTGGTCTAAAGTTATTGTAGTCACTTTTGATTCCATGCTAAAAAAAGGGAAAATATATAGCATAATCCTTCATTAAATTTGGAAACATTCTTCTTTCAAAATATGTTTTGAAAATAAAAGAAAGATGTGGTGTAATTACTAATTTGATGATTTATATTAAAGAATAAAATGTTTTTTACAATAATATCACTACTTTTGTATCTAAAATTTAATATACTATTGTACTGTTCAACTCTTGATTGCAGTAGGATTCGATTAGACCCATTCCAAGAAAATATATCCGATTATCATCTTTAACACAATGGTAACAAATAGTGATTTCAGTCACGGTTTGGGTTATCACACAGCTATTTTCACTACATTTATCGCGTAATCGGTAGCTTATCTCAAAATGATGTGGTCTTATTTACAACTAGTCATAGTCAATACATTTATCTGAAAATCATTTCTTACATGTAGCAAATCGACTATTTTTGTAGAAAAATAGATTCGGTGCAAAAGCCATCTTGCTTCTTCGAATGTCTGATACTAAATCTTAAAAATACTGTTTTAAATGCTACTGTTAACCGATTCGTTGCGTGTGGCGTTAGCCACTGAAATCGTGTCACTTTTAAATCGATGATAACTCCTTCAAATCAAGTTTTAGGGGAAATCAACCCAGAATAAAACTATCTTCATTTTTCACGTAAATCAAGCTCGTAGCCTTCGTTTCTGTAATTGTATGTAGCAAAAATATACAAACACAACATTCCTTTTCTTTATTAACTTTTTAACTGTCTGAAATAGCTTTTATTAAAATTTTGTAATTAAATAATTTTTAATAGTATTGATTTATCAGTAGTTCTCCTACATATAGTTTAAAAAGAACATATGGCAAACTATATGATGAAATAAATGGTTGGCTATTGAAACATATATGGTATAATATATGAATGTACAGAAAAATATCTTCTGGTTATTAAATGGCAAATATCAGTAAGTACAATAGGAAAACAGTTAGTAATTAAAAAGCACTACATATTTAACAAATGAAGTTGCCATATATAAGTACTTTAATTAATTATGGAAGGGTTCGAGGTCTATACAATACAAAAACCTGTTTTATATCAAGCCAAATTTTAATTACTATTCCTTTATGGCTGCTTCAGACAAAACATCTTAATTTTTAACGAGAACTCATCAAATTTGTTTAATTACATCCCATAGGGACAGCTAAGCGTGAAACGGAACGTAGCTAATCAACCGTTTGAGGAATACTCCGCTGTGGCTATAAAAGCATCCCCCTGATGGTGTCGGAAAGATCAGGAAATTATTTTCTTAAAAAATAACGCTTCCCCTAACGTTTGACAGTGAGGTGACAGGAGTCGTTTAGCGAGTCGCTTCAGATAACGCTTAATTCATAGAACAATGTGTTGATAATTTTAATTGATTTCTTTTTTGTCTATTTTCATAAACATCTGTTCTCCTTTTTAACTCTGGCCGATCTAAGAAAATTTCATTTATGGAAAAATATTAATAGTTTTCATTTGTATTTATAGAAAAAGGTAACTTTCTTTACATTTACCGGCTTTTTTAGATTTGAACATATTATTATCATGTTCATTTTCTTTTCTCAAATTTCGAAGTAAACCGAAGTAAGTTAAAGACGTTCGATGGCTTGTACAGAAACGTCTTACCTCTAAAGTATTATTACCTTTGGACTCTAATTTAGATAGACGTGTAATAACGGTAAATTATAGTTTTTGCATTGCTAAAACTGAAGTACACGCCGTGTTAAATAAAAAAGTACGTTCTTACAAATTTACATCAAGCGGGCGCAGCCCCGTCTTCCGATATATTATACTATTTATGACAACTCATAACTAGACTATGCCTTTAAATAATTCCAAAAAATAATATAAATAAACTTATGTATAAAGCAATCTCTCTAGAAAAATATTATTATTAAATATTATTGCAGGTGTCAAACGGGACTAGAACTCGTAGCTTCTCGTTATCGAGGCGATTTCTCTTTTAATTGTAGGTAACATGAAGAGATGGTGTTGACGTTTTAGCTTAAGAAACACTGTAGAAAAAAATCCAGGGGTCTGTCGAGCGAGATTCTACGGGTCTTTATCAAGTCTAACATCTGACACAAATTCAATTTTTTCCTAGTAATATTGTTTTAGATATAAAATAATAATGCCGTCTAGGGACGCCCGATAGAAGCGAAGCTTTATAGTATAAAGCGAAAAAGAGATCGAAAGCCACGCCAGCCACGCACACTGACATGAGGTGGGGAAGCAGCTGGTAACGGTAATAAATCTGACGCTCTCGTATAATAGCAAAATCTGACGCATAGCACGGATAGACTGGCCGTCTGTATAGAAGATTCGCTTCATAAATTTTGCAATGAAATGCTTAATAACATAATAGTACATTTAGTTTAATAATAAACCTTGTCTAGCAGCAAAATACGTGTAAGGCCAATATTACAATGCGGCTATGGCGGAAATCGAAGCAATTGTAGGAATATAAAGAAACGTTTATGATGGGGCGAGGGGCAACTAACACGAGGTTTATGCCTCAGATAAGACTCCGAATGCAAATGTATTCCGATGCAAAGATCTTTTTATCGCGACATTACCCAAATAAAAACGATCATTTTGGCGGTTTTTGCTGAGCTCACTAATCGGTAAACGTATCAAAACAAAAACTGGTTGGTTGCCTGTAAAGTCGATATACGGGCGAAAGTTTTACGTGACAACGACTTTGAGTGGTAAAATAATTTTAATGTGAATATTCATTCGTATAGTAGGAAGAAGGATGAAATAATAGTAACAATTTAAAACATTTATTTATACAAAGAATTATATTTAAAACATTAATTTATAGGCACGCGTCCCTTCCACTTTTTATGTCTGTCTCTCTCGCTCTTAGGCGGGCTAACCATGCCCGAGTGGAAGGGACGCGTGCCTCTCACTCGCTCTCATTGTAAGCGCATAACGTGAGCGGAGCGTAACGCAGTTTCTTGAAGTGTCACCCGGCAAACCAATTTATAAGACGTTGTCACGTCAAAATATTATGAAAAGATGTTCAAATGCAAGAAGTAATCTGTGCCTTATGTATTAACTACGGGGGTGATTTATCAGCAGTGGATCACGTTGAAATTAACCAGCATAGCTTTATCAAGGAGTTTTATTAATTTGGCATTTGTACATGACATGTTTTTTATGAAGCAACGACTGACAAATTGATTAAAAAAATAACAAAACGTTCATTGTCAAATTTTAAATGCCAAAGACAGTTCTAACCTTGAGAAAACATGGTTCTATGCGCCAAATCGTTATACCAGTACATTAAAAAGGTATATTAAATACAACAAAAACTAAGGTTAAAGACCAAACAGCCACGGGTTAAGAATTCGACGTTAAATTCACTGCCTAAAATAAGATTAGGATAAAAAATATTGCCATAGGCCACATTTCAATCTTTGTAAAAATTCATCCATGAGAACTATAGAAGGTTAGGGAGTCGAATATTTTCGACCCCTTTTAACCCCTTGAAGCCCAGCACTTGTGTTAAATGCGTTCTTTCTCTCTCTGTCGCGCTATAGAGCATTATATGATGCTCGCGGATTTTAGTAGTCGTTGTCGCGCGCATGATATAATGCTCTCGGGTTTTGAGGGGTTAATATTGCCGACGCATAGGACGCAGGCTAACGCAGGTTAAGCAACTTTAGTAAGGGCCGGTGGCCAAAAATTTATTCTCTCGAGCTTTTTTGTTACGCCTTTCGTGTCGAGTGGATTTATAGTCCTTAATCCCACCACTCTACACTGGGTAGAGTGGTGGGATTAACTCTACTCTACTTCATTTTTAGACAAGGAGTAAGTTACTTAACTGATAAGAGCTGTGTACATATATGTTACTCTTAATAGCAATATTGCTGTCATTGGTTACCTTCACAGCTAGATATTCGGTAGCCGTTGCAGGTTCGAATTCCCATCAAGTCAAAATGTCATATCTTTTTAAATTTGGGTACTTATTTCTCTATCAGTGTAATGTATGTATCACTTGTATTTTTTCATGTATAAACATGATTGGTTAATAATGAGAAGGAATATTATGAGTTTTCGAAAACACCAACCATAAGCTTTTTAGACTTACGAAATTTTAAAAGATAATTATCTCACAACAAATACGTAAGACATCGCGAGCAAGTTGTAAAGTGCTCCGTCTAGAGAAAATTCAATAAAAAGCTAAAAGCCAATCTTATCTCTTGGAGAGGAAATTAAGAAACAGCGGCGGGCATCTGACACGGTCGCTCTCACAGATCTGTCTCTAGTGAGGGATGACATGCAACTGTTGTCGATAAAAAGGTGTATCCTTGTACACAGGCAAACTAGGTGGTGCGAGCATCCAAAACTCTACTCTAGGTTATTTTCCATGTGTTTTTATTATTATTTATAAATAATAATAATAATAAAATAAATAATAATAATTATCATTTATGCAAGGACAGTATCTGTATTAATATTTTTCTGGCCACAAAGAAATAGAAAACGATTCTTCACGTGAACAAAAAAAATGTGCTGTCTTATCCTAATAGGAGTCAGCTTTGTGTCAAAGTAATATCTATATTTTATTTAATGGCTTACTGTGTAATTTCTATGTTTTTCTTCTAGTTAAACGCTCATTAGATCCTATTACAAAATTAATAACTTGTATTTTTATAACCACAAAATATAGTTAGTTATCTCTATTTACACTAAAAGTACTCGTCTTGTTATTACTGGCTTATTTAAGATAAAACTACGCTCACACCAGAATAGTTTGATAGAAATAATTAAGTGCGGAAGGTCCAGTACAACACTAGTTATTTTTAAAGATAGAGTGTCGAATGCGACAGCGACACGACACCGGGTTTCGGCGTAGAAACGTTGAAATAATTCCAATGTGACGGTCCGCCCCGCGCCGCCACGCCGTACGCCGCCCGCCGACCGCAGCGGAAACGCTGCCTTATCTCTCCGCGAATACCCGCTTGTTCCATTTTTAAACAACTCGCTTCTTTATTTCGTATTTATTCCACCACCCTCATCCCCCCTCCTCTTTCCGCCAAGTTACCACATGAATAGAGACGCCTACTTAATGGGACTTTCAGTTCCTAAGTCATCATGTTTTTTTTTAACAATATACTCGGTGAAGATAAGTAAGGAGGTCGACGGCGCGGATAATAAACGGTGGAAATGTACGTGTTTACTTCGGGGAAATTTGAAAGAAAATCTTGATGGTGCGTCGTAAATTCACCAACTTATTTCGAAGTTTCTTACGTCTCGTCTTATTTGACGTGCAAACGCTTCGACGCTGCGAAATTAAAAAGTAGAAGAAAATGAGGAACCCCGAACATATCCGATAAATACAATATAATTACGAATTATGTGATACTGTATTAATTTTTTTTTTTCTCAGTCTTTGCAGACGGGAATTTTTTAATGAATGAAATGATTACGGTCATTTTGTTCTTTTTTCATTTCACATTTGTGTTAAAAAATATTTTTTGTTAAGTGAAATTTTAAAGTTAATTTAATTTTACTGCAACTATTTCTTCTTTTTATATTGCAAACTAATCCAGCGTTACGAACAAAAGTAATGCCAATACAATCTAAAAAAACACCCTGGTATTTCAAGCTACCAATTAAAACATAAAAGTTAATAAAAAGTAATTTCACTACTAACAATAAAAATATAATAAAAATAAAATATATTAATTATTCTATTTGTATATTATTTAAATATCATCCTGCTAGATTTTTATCAAAAGAAGTTTTGAAATGTCTTATAAGACACAAAATTCAATAATCATTTTAATGATGGCAAACATTAAAATTAGTCTGGATTAGCTCATTTCATCCTGTCTTGGCCCCCGGGCATGATTGGGATCAACAGTGAATCCATAAAAAAACATGTCCGATATAAAAAAATTGCAATCAGTGATTCACGGAAAAATGAAATCTAATTTAGACTCATGGTTGATCGAAGATATTTTTTCTGCGACTTTACCAACTACCATTATTCTTATCAACACTTACTAAAAAATATCGTATTTCCTGTTGCAATGAGGCTACTTAAAGGTCCATTCTAAATATTGGTGAAAGGATTTATTAAATAGAAACAGGTATTGCAGTAATTACATCCTAAATGAAAACTTAGACATGTTTTAGCATGTTAGTGCAGAAAAGAAAAAGATAATCATCGACTATTTCGCAATCGAATTTTACCTAAGTACGAAAGATAAAACGTACTCATCCCGGTATTCTTCAGGGTGCAGTTTATCCCTTATCGCGGTATGCGGGAGCGCAATATCATTACAGTGGCTATTCAACATTTTTATTATTGCGTTACTATTGTCTTACGGCGCGACGGTGCCAGATAACGTTAGTGATACACAGGCGTAGAGATCGGCGAACAAGTCTCATATTCCAATCAATTCTATTTTTTTATCGGTTGAGAAACTGACATAAAAGGCACGGAACTGATTTTTTGTTTATCTTTTATACACTATACTACTATGCGATACTTAGACATGTTATTTATGTCAAACACTTAAAATTTTCTTAAGTGAACATGCAAGTAAGTAAACGTTACGTAACTGGAACTAATGTTTTCAACTTTATACCAGCACTCCAAAAATCTTCTCAGTTTTTCGCTCATAAATGTGCATACGTTTAAATGTTTTTCATACGTCGTGTTAATGATTATAGTATGCTCTCGTTGTAACTATCGATTTATTTTTTTTAAATATGTTACCTATTGCAGGAGAAACGTTTGTGATGAAAATTATAAATATCGTTAACTCACTCGATAAATCTTTTAATTTCTTAGCATCCATGATCGTCAATCCTCCAACCCATATTCCCGAGTCCCGTAACTCGCAGCCGAGATACGTTTCAGATTTATGTTAGTAATGTTTGTTGTTTCACCTTCCACGAATAATGCGACCCTAGATTTATGAATAAGCCCCATTTATGTAAGCGGGTGATTCGTGGTGATAAAGGGACGCCTTGACTAATTTCTTAGGCCGTTACTCAACGTTTACCTGTGGTTGCAGATAACATTTATTTTGTATCTAACTCGTAACATTCGTTTTAACCAAATTATACAAATTTAGCATATAATCAATTCAAATCAATATAAAGTATTGTAACACTATTTACCAAAACATTTTTCTTTTAACTTTTTTGATATCTAAATAATTAGTGACAGAATTTAAAAAATCGTGAATAAAGTTATCCTGTGAACCAGGTTACCAGGTAAAATAAAAATATTAAAGAAACGCGTTTACTGAATCCGTAAGAAGTATTTAATATTAACATTATAACTTTTCCTTGTAATTTAAAAATAACATTTTGTATTATATGGAGAACTAGGTGGAGTTTACATTAATCGGTTCAAGAGAAAAAAATGCTGCCTGAAGAAATTTTAACTAGTAAAAATGAACTTGTCTGAGCCAGGCGGGACTCAAATCCGCAATTACATCAATCTTCAATCCAGATAAGTGCTCTTGCAATTAACATTCTTTAGATATAAAGATCTATCAATTAAATGTTTAAATAACAATAAATATGATATTTAAAGTTTAATCATTGCCGTGTGGTGTCCGGCAGAATATAATAGTACTAATCCTTCACACCCAAGGGTGTCGAAAAAAGGCGAATACTGATTCTAGAGGTAACCACCGTTCATCTCCCGTAGACCACAAAATGGGCAGCAGCGATTTCCGAATTATGGTACTTATTACGATCTCCACGCGTGCAGATTTTGGCAATACCCTGCCAGTCCAGCAGTGGACGGGTTTCAGTGAAAATAAAACAGATGAAAATAACTTCATTCAAATGCACTTAAAATTAGTTGTTTTGAATCGTCCAACATTTTTACCTGCCACCGGATCTGGACGTCTTTTAACTAACAAGAAGAATGGGCGCAAGAAACTCGTCAGCTTTAACAGAAGTAACGACATTTACAATATAAAATGTCGTCACCATACATAATCCACAAAAAAAATATTCTCTTATTACAATAATAGCAGTGTTATGATATCATTATTTCGTGTATTACAACAAAGTCAACAAGTATCTGTTTTAAGTAAGTATCCTTCAACATTGCAATAACATACAGGAATTAAACGACAAATTTAAAAAAGCAACAAAGAGTATGTTTTGTATAAGTCAATAATACTGAAAGTTAAAGCAGACCCATCTCCCAAGGCAGCACCCGTTCACGAGCATGACGCAGGATGCAGGCATCGCTTCGCTCAACTATATTTTAGGGAACATAAGTTGCGATGATGATGATAAACTTAATAATTCTTAAACACCTTTAACCTTTAAACTTAAAAAACTTAATAATTCTTTTGCATGTAATTAAAGCATTTGGCCATAGGACGATAAGAATACCGAATCGGCCCCAGAGAGGTATCTGGCTCATAATTTTAGGAAATGTTGGTACTCATAAGATACGTCGATGCTGAAAGTTTCAGCTTTTTATCTATTACCGTTTCTGAATAAATCTAAAAATACTGAATTTCAGTAAAAAAAATCATTCTCAGCACCATGTGAATCGATTGATCTAAATACAGGATATGTTTTGGGGCATGGTGGTAGCTTCTAAGAAAAAAAATATAAGCAATATCTGTTCATAAGAACCTATAAAAAAACGAGGTTATTTTCTTGATTTTAATTTTTAATCATGTTACGGGAACGCCAAAAATATGAATCTATTTTTTTTTAATTCCTCATTCAATTTTCGATGAAATTGTGATCCTCGGATTTTTTTTAAAACGTTACGCCATATTGAAAAAAAATAAAAACCGATTAGCTGCTCAAAAATTGATTTCTTATTATGATTTAACTCTTGCAATGATAAAATACAGAACGTTTGCAATTATTGTACTAGTGAAAACAACAGAATAAATTATGAACACTCATATAAAAATAATTGTTCTTCATATCATCATATCAGCCGTACGACGCCCACTGCTGGACATAGGCCTCCCCCAAGGATCTCCACAACGATCGCTCCTGTGCTGCCCGCATCCAGCGTTTTCCCGCGACCTTAACCAGATCGTCGGTCTACCTCGTAGCGGGCCTACCCACTGAGCGTCGTCCGGCACGCGGTCGCCATTCGAGAACCTTTCCGCCCCAACCGGCATCAGTTCTCCTTCCTATGTGTCCTGCCCATTGCCATTTCAGCTTCGCAATTCTTTGAGCTATGTCGGCTGTTTTTGTTCTCCTACGGATCTCCTCATTTCTGATTCGATCGCGTAGGGAAACACCAAGCATAGCTCTCTCCATTGCCCGCTGGGCGACCTTGAGCCTTCTTACAAGACCCATAGTGAACGACCACGTTTCACTGCCATAAGTCATCACTGGCAACACACACTGGTTAAAGACTTTCGTCTTAAGGCACTGAGGTATTTTGGACGCGAAAATGTATCGCAGCTTCCCGAACGCTGCCCACCCGAGTTGGATTCGACTAGAGATCTCTTTCTCGAAGTTGGACTTACCTTACTGTATTGTATGTCCTAGGTAAACATAGTGGTCAACAACTTCGAGTGTAACGTTCCCAACATTTACTGGAGCGGGTGTAACATGGGCGTTGAACATAATTTTCGTCTTGTCCATCTTCATCTTAAGACCCACTCGTTGGGATGCGTTACTGAGATCTTCGAGCATGGTGCTCAGGTCTTCCAAGGTCTCAGCCATTAGGACCACATCATCGGCAAACCGAAGATGTGTCAGGTACTCGCCGTTGATGTTGATGCCAAGTCCATTCCAGTCCAGAAGCTTAAAAATATCCTCCAACGCAGCAGTGAACAGTTTCGGAGAGAAAACGTCTCCCTGTCTCACTCCTTGCTGTAGTTGGATAGGATTAGAGCTCTGGCTCTGTACTCGGACCGACATAGTGGCGTTTTAGTATAGGCACCTTAACACTTCGATAAACCTGCAGTCCACTTGGCACCTCTGGAGAGACTGCAGCACCGCCCAAGTCTCGATCGAATCAAAGGCCTTCTCATAGTCCACAAACGCCAAGCAGAGTGGCCGATTATACTCTTCAGTCTTCGGTATAACCTGCCGCAGCGTATGAATGTGGTCTATGGTGCTAAGGCCTTTTCGGAAACCGGCTTGTTCGGGAGGTTGGAAGTCGTCAAACCTGCGAGCAAGACGATTCGTAATGACCCTCGAAAATAGCTTGTAGACATGGCTCAGAAGCGATATGGGTCTGTAGTTCTTCAGTAGGGTATTATCGCCCTTTTTGAAGAACAAAATCACCTCGCTTCTGCTCCTTGCCTTCTGCGTTTTGCCCTGGACGATAACAGAATTGAAGAGCTTCTGGAGGACTTTAAGTACCGCGTGCCGCCCGCTCTCAGAAGCTCTGTTGTAATTCCGTCATCTCCCGCCGCCTCGTTGTTCTTTAGCTGTTTGAGGGCCATTCTAATATCGTACAGGCTGACGTCCGGGATATCTTCGGTATAGTGTCGGGTAAGCTTGGCTCTAGGATCTCGAGCTTTGCTTTGGCCTGGTGTAATACTGGAATACAGCTGCCTATAGAAACCTCAATCTCTCTCAGGATTTCAGGAGTCGATGATATGATACTGCCGTTCTCAGTTTTCAGCCTCGTCAGTTGACTTTGCCCAATAGACAGATCGCTAGCGAACACTTTGGAGCCTTTGTTCCGCTCTATGGCCTCTTTAATACGCTCGGTATTAAATTGGCGAAGGTCGCTCGTCAGCGACTTCGAGATCTGTCTATTAAGCTGTCTATAACGTAGGGCATCCGCTGAGTCTTGCAATCTCATTTCATGTCTCTTATCCATGAGTTCGAGTGTATGTGCGGAGAGTTTCTTCAATTTGGGACGGTGGGTTTTGAAGTATTTTGACCCTCCCGTACGGACAGCATCCACCACCAGGTCGTTCAGATCGTTCTTCATATAATGAACTCTAATCATTATTATAAACTTTATTTATCACTATAATTATTAAATCAGTACAAAACAATATTGTTTATATAATTCAACTACGTTTTAGGGAATTTAAACTTTCCCGCTCAATTATTAGTTAATTCAGCACCCATAAGATGGCACTGTAATTCAAAACTGGTGACACTGTTTTCTATTTTCATGAAAACCCGCCAGATTTGTAGATAACCTTAAAATTATTTGTTGATATTCTATACAAGTATTGGTCGTACTTTTTCTGTTTTTAATAATTAATTTTATCTAATTATATAATTATATAAGTGAAAATATGTCGTCATCTAAAACATATAATCCAAAGTGCTGTATTTGTTCAAAATTCATTAAACAAACGCGAGGTACTCCAAAATATATATAATCTGATGAAGATGCTGAAGACTTTTCAACGATCTTTGATCATCCAATTGTAGTTGGTGATGTTTTGTGGAATAATTGTCGATCAAAAAATATAAGAAAACGAAACTTGACGACGAGGATCAGGATACATCGTTGGAGAATGAATTACCTTCAGATACAAGTGAATTGTTGAATCTCAATCAAGTACTGATTATTCATCATTTAATTTAGAGGTTGTATGTGATTATGATACAGAAGAATGTATTGAAGTTCAAATTAAAAGAACTGTTGCAACTCACAAATACTGTTGTGGATTAAGGACAATTGGTTGTTGTTCACACTAAGCTGCAATAATTTTTTACCTGGCGCATGGACGATATTTGGCTAAAATCCCCAAACCAGCAGCAATACTTAATACTTTATTCAATTAAGACAATATCCCCACTGGGATTGATGAAGATAGCGACGAGGACTAGTCACAAATTCATAAGAAGATTTTATTATTAACACATTAATATAATTGATACATTTGAATAGTTTATAATTAAATATTAATATTAAAGTTATTGAAAAGAGAAAAAATATTTTTATATGAGTGTTCATAATTTATTCTGTTGTTTTCACTAGTACAATAATTGCAAACGTTCTGTATTTTATCATTGCAAGAGTTAAATCATAATAAGAAATCAATTTTTGAGCAGCTAATCGGTTTTTATTTTTTTTCAATATGGCGTAACGTTTTAAAAAAAATCCCAAGATCACAATTTCATCGAAAATTGAATGAGGAATTAAAAAAAAATAGATTCATATTTTTAGCGTTCCCGTAACATGATTAAAAATTAAAATCAAGAAAATAACCTCGTTTTTTTATAGGTTCTTATGAACAGATATTGCTTATATTTTTTTTCTTAGAAGCTACCACCATGCCCCAAAACATATCCTGTATTTAGATCAATCGATTCACATGGTGCTGAGAATGATTTTTTTTACTGAAATTCAGTATTTTTAGATTTATTCAGAAACGGTAATAGATAAAAAGCTGAAACTTTCAGCATCGACGTATCTTATGAGTACCAACATTTCCTAAAATTATGAGCCAGATACCTCTCTGGGGCCGATTCGGTATTCTTATCGTCCTATAGCCTTTATATAGTTTATAACCGTTTAATTATAAAAATATCTAACCCTAGTTAGATGCGAGTGCAAATATCTTTGACATATTTTTATATACACATTTTAAAGCATTAAGGTTATAAAAGTGTAAAAGTATAAAATCACTTTATTTTTCAATCTTAACTATCAATAAGAATCTTCGTGAGTTCAGTAAAACGAAAGAATGATGAATGGAAATCTTTATCTACTGCTCTGCGTACCTTTCCACGCATGCTAACTTTTTTCATAGAGTGAAGTAAGCTTATTTCGCGGGGCGCAATATAATTCCCGTCCTATAAATCTTAACTTTAGTAGAAGGGGGATTAAAGATCAGTAATCTTAGGACGGTATGAGTTATGGCGTGCCGCCGCGATCGTCTTTATTGTGACTTTAAGAAACTAAGAGGAGATTTTGTAAAACGTTCGAAATTAATTTAGATAATGATTAATGGTATCTGCAGTAAGCAGGAAGCTCGGTGGGGTATTTGCATAATTGGAGATAGGAAGGTACGGTTAGCGGTTTGTCTTTGAGAGGTAATTTTGCAGTTGTGTTTTGTGTATATGTTTAGCTTAGTCTAGAGTGATTGAAAATTAAATTATTTTTTATTTTTACATAAGCAATTTTGCATAGAAAAACAAATACTTGTATGGCTGGACTCGTTTTCTCGAAAAATCTACCAGATAATGCTTAAATAATAATGAATATAGCAAGAAAGTAAGCTTAAAAACTTACTTTATGCTGATGATGAACCCTGATGAAGTCTAGTTGGGTGTTGTAACGCCGTTGGAATCCGAGCAAAATTTGTTCTATGTAGAAAACAGATAATACTTATTTATTAGTTTTTTTATTAGTATTTCGATAAAATATTATCTTCACATAACATAACAATAAATTGATACGTTTCACTCTTTTTACATAAAAGTTTAATACTCTTCAATAAGCGTATAAAGTCAGGTTTTGAAACATCACCTAAATTATACAGGTTTGTTTTTTGGTGTATTCTTCATGATTATGATTAATCAGAAAATATATCACAATGTTACCTGAACGCTATAATTCAATTTTAATTACGTTGGCCACAAAACATATTCAAAATTAATATTGTCTGACTATTCTTTCTTCTTTTATTGTGACGTTAATATGGAGAAAGATTATCTATACTATTAAAATCGCTTCTCAGGTGCCTTTACGTGGATTTTTAAGACAGCGAAATCCAAAAGAATATTTATAGCTGCAACTTTATTTAATATCGGGTTCAGACGGTGCCTCGGGAAAGAACTTTTAAGCTCACGCGCGGCATTGCTTATCTAAACAACCTGACTATACGTACCGAGTTTTAGTCAGATTTTCCGCCGTCCCAATAAACAATACATAATATTTAATAACATAATAGTTATTAATTTAAGCGAAAACTTTATCAGATCTACACAATTTTTTTGGGTCATGTTTTTCAGTTTCATGTCAGACGTTTTACGTTAAAAAATAATTCATAATAATAAAAGAATAGACCGGTGTCCTATAACAATATTTGAGTTTGCCAGTTTTTATTGTTTCAAACTTTTTTGATGAACAATATTGTATGGGAATAGATGAAATATTATTTTTTTAACCAGAAAAAACCACCTAATTTGTATGATTAGTTAAAATAATAATATAAATATTCAAGCGATTTAAACTAATTGTTTAACACCTATTACAGGGCTAATAATATGGCTAAAATTCATAGTATGTATAAACAACCATTGAGAACAAATGTATAATCTTTCTTATTCATACAAACATGTTCCTCTATCAGGATAGCTATCGTTTTACCAATTCCGTCAAACCTGAGGAAAACAGGAATGTTAAGTGAGTGACAGATATTTTCAAATGTAATTTACAAATATTTCAATTAGCGCGTACAGACAATAGTACTACCACGACAAATTACCTCAACATTACTTTCCCAAACTGACTTTATGGTATACAGTTACAGGTATATAGTTTTCTTTTGACATAAAAATTTTGGAAAACTCTGAAGACTGAGTTGCACAAATTCTCCTCATATTGGATTCGAACACACGTTTTTCGTATTAACTAAGCCACACCTAAATAAATCATTCTTCAATAGACTTGCGATTACAGCTTCTGGTCGTGTTAGTCAGTAAAACGTGCATTCTTAAGAAGATAGGTAGGTACAATAGAATTTCAAGGTACTATATATAAAACTAACGACCCGCCCCGGCTTCGCACAGATGCAATGCTCTACTATACTATATTATGCATGTATTATACATATAAACCTTCCTCTTGAATTACTCTATCTATAAAAAAAAACCGCATCAAAATCCGTAGCGTAGTTTTAAAGATTTAAGCATACATAGGGATGTAGGGACAGAGAAAGCGACTTTGTTTTATACTATGTAGTGATTTATAATTAAACGTAACTTAAAGAAATTGATAAAGACACCTATCGTTTTAGTTTTGCGTTTGTTTTTTTTTCATATTAGAATCAAAATATAACACAATTAAGTGGTTACATGTTGTACCCCTTGCCAGATTGTACTCACTTCATACTTAACATGTTGCTAAGCTCGTCCACCGTCTAAAAGCACGTATCCACATAAAACTTCTAATTGATGTGTCATCCGGACGGAGTAAGCTAACACATGCGCGAACTTATCTTAACTTTAGAATACTTCCAACTTTCCTACAATGGCGTAATTGAAACATTGGAAATTCCCAAGCAAGCACATATTTCAAAAGCGCTCTTCTTGCCGGATAATATAAGGAGATAGAGGACAGAGTCGGATATAAAATATGGCGTCCTTTCATGAATCTTATTAAGATATCCTCCGAAAACAGAATGAAATGGAAACACACAGGAACGGTGTTGGAGTGAAAGGGATAGGGACGTGGCTGAGTTTACGTATATTAAAATAATACAGCTGGTTAAAGAGGTGCTCTGTGAGAATTTATCGTCCCCATGAATATGATTTTCTTTAAGATGTGGATATAGTTCCAGTGTGCTATTTAGTGTCAAACGGCTATTACAAAGGATGAGTAATGTGTTTAGGCGAAAATCTAAAAAGGTTTTATCTATATTTGAACTAAATATGTTAATTCAAAACTAGGTCGCGTAGATCATCTTGCTGAGCATAATGAATCACATTATCAAATGAATATTACGTTAACATAAACAATTACATATACCATAATTAAAAGTAAACGTAATTATTATTGTAATATAATTGATTTTAAAAAACATTTGCACGCCTATAGAAAGTGTAATATTATTATTGATACTGTATTATTGACTTTTTCCAAAAGTTTATATTCAGTGTGTTAAAAAAAATTATCCCATTTTATTCACTAATTTACTATTCACGGGTTACTGCTTCAGCACACGCCCGCCCACTCAGCGCTCAAAACAAAGGACTTCGAAAAGTGTAGGCTCACACTAGTTACAATCCTGATCTAGCACCGTCTAACAAACTTCTTTTTATTTCCTCTAATAAAAAAAAAACAATTGAAAGGGATGCAGTTTTCATTGCTGGAAGATACGGTGTGCTACGGGCACGGGTAAAGTTCTTGTAGTCAAAATACCAAAGAATCTTTTATGGAATTAGTAGAGTATTTATCTAAGGTAAGGTAATATATAAGTAGATAAGACATACTTAAAAAGTTTGATGTGCTAGAAGCAAATTTCATTGCCAGTTTTCGTAAATCGACATATCCAAAAAATTTCAATGCTTAACCTGCACATTTGACACAATTAAAAGACAGCAATATCTTAAATAATATCACTATTCCCATTCTATTGTTGTTAGTTTATACTATTACTATAGAGTAACAGATTAATAGATAAACAGAGTATTAAAAAACGTGTCAGAAGTCAGAATTTTCAGCTTTACACGGCTTACTACGTGTAATGTAGCTAAAATCAACTAAAATCAACAATAAGTACACTGAGTCCATCTTAGCCTTTGCTGACGACCTTGCAATACTTACACGTAATCCCAAACAGTGTCAGGAATTATCAAATGAAGTTGATGAATTCGTTATATGGACGGACGGATTGAGGACGAAACCAAGTAAATGTCATTGTTTATGTCTAAGCAGACGAGATACAAGGTATACTCCTTACGATCTGGAACTTTGTATAAGTGGTCAAATAGGTGCCACGATTGCAGAAGCAGTGCCTTTTAAATTTCTTGGTAGAAATTACTAAAAAGGACGTACACCAACATTAGGGGTGGTTGTTGAAAATTTCATAAAAGACCTCAATAAGGTAAACCAACTGCCAATCAGTAATATTAAAAAAGCGTGGATATACGACAACTATCTCACATCACGACTCACTCGGCCTTTCTTAGTATACGATATCGGTAAAACCCTCTTAGCAAAGGTAGATGCTAATATCATAAGGATATTGAAGTCGTGATTTGGACTGGCACATCCAGCTGATCCCTCTACTCTATTTAGGGACCACTACAGTTTTGGGCTGAAATTAAAGAAACCTTCCGACCAGCAAAATCTCTGTATAACCTGTTGAAAGTCCTTGGCTTTTCCAGAACTGCAGTAAGTTCTATACGATAGCGAGCATCTAAAGCTGCATTAGCAGGTTCACACCAGATTTGCATGGGCAGGGAGAGAAACACGAATAGTGAAGGTGAGTGTTGATATTCATCGGAAAGGGGCCCATTAAATCTACACCCGTGTCACAAGTCTCGGGACCTATTCGGAGTTTCTCTTGCTGCCACACGATGGACCCGGCACCCACACTGTGAATCCATGGAATGCAAAGGAGTTCGTCTCTAATCAAGTAATTACACATTTTTATAACGTGTTAATACAAATAGTTTAGTTCTGATATAATTAATGTAAAGATATTAGGAATTAAGTTTATTTAAAGTGGTATATTTTAATCATATTTTTGCCTTCCAAGTATTTAACTGCCATATTTTTATCCTTAAAGAGATTTTCTCTAGTAAAAAAGAAGTACTTGTCTCAGGAGTCAGGAGCTGTTTTAGGTGTTTGCAAGTGTGTCTTTATACTGAACACCAGCGCCATTTATAAAGTTCCTGGGTAAGTATAACCTACAAAAACAAACAAAAAGATAATTCAATTTTTTTGGTGATTTGAGTATTTTACTGCTAAAAAATTAATATCAAAAACATTTAATTAAAGGATTTTAGTGTTTCCGTAATTTTTTATTTAGAAATTCATATATTTCGTCTTGCAATTGAACAATTGCTATTCCTGTTTAAACCGGTTCTAGACTTTTTTTCTGAAATTCTCTCATTATTCTAGGTTTGAGATAAATTTTGTACTTTAAAATATTCTAAACATAGTTATTAAAATTGTGACAGCCCTATGACTCCAACGTTAACAGCGATAGGGCGTGTGTTGCATTTTTGAAAGTTTAAGAGTTATGGGACACGCTGCTCATATCCATATCGATTTTGTATTTTAATATTATATCACACTCTCACAGAATAACAAAAAGATTATCGGTTCATCTTCTATTTTGGCGCAAAAGGACGACCCTTCTTAGTACGAAAACAAACATACCCAGGTGAGCGTACAATAATAGCATTTTTAACGTAGTATATTATATACTCAGCCGAAATATGTGTACTGCTACAAAAAACGTTGCCCAAAAAAAACTACGTACAACTAAAAAGTTGTACTAAATAAAATCAAAGAAAACGCAACTGTCCATGTTGTGGTCTACCTTTTTGACACCATTAAGTGTGAAGTGTTAGTGCTATTCTACTCCACCAGATACCACATGGTATATCATAATAGTATAAAGTATTTTAATAAAACTGTTTTGAATTCTATTTAATTATTTTACTTACATAATATGTAGACTTAAAGTTATATACATAAACGATGTGATATTATCATATTTCTTAAACTGAAATAGCGTTACTAAGACTGTATTTTAATAATAATAGTAAATTTTGTTAGCATTATTTGTGACTTCAAATAAAGAAATACTGGAAAGTGTTTCTGTAACACACTTATCCAAGTTATACCTATATAATAAAGCACAGAGAAACTATCAAAACTGTGACATTATCTTTATACCGCGTTCTCTACCTTATCATTCAATTTAGCGATATTAGGGGGTGATATGCAGAAATTACCCATCTCCCTTTATCCCCCATAAATAACATTAGGTGTGGGAAAGATAGCGTGCGTGGGAGTGTTTTTGTAATTACCGTATAAATAATAATTCCACGCGTCGTAGATTACGGTTCAGTAAGGATGATTCAGTGTTGCGCACTCCAGTAGAATGATTGGCCAATTTCGGTGGTATTAGAAAATCTTTTTATTTTTTAAAAGGTTAAGTTGTAAGACTCTTTTTTAATGACTTTCTTATCAGTATTTCGATTTTGATTGCGAACACAAGATAAAGCATTTAGTTTGTCTAGTAAAAAGTTTTATGTGAATTTTCACACAAGATAATAATTTAAGACGGTTTATAGCACCTATTGAGATCCAATCTAAGAAAAGATTAAACTATAGAGACTTATTAAAGAAAATAATATGCTTTTCATAATTGCCCGTTACTAGAGAAATTTTACTGTAAGATAAGTTTGACATATTTACCCACTGATTAGTAATCTGAAATAATATTGCTACATTTAAAATATATATATTAGTACAAAAAAAAAATCTGTAAGACAACTTTATTCGATTGAATACAGTATGCAGTTGTTTGTATAATTTATATTAAAACAAGTATCCAAGTAAACGTAATGTCAAACTTACATCTCCTCATTTCATCTATTTATATCGCCATTACTGTTGCATGGGCTAACTTACTCCGATAACATATTGTCGGTCACCCATCGATGACCGGACTTTGCTAAATATGCTTAGTGTTCATTATAGCACATAGAGCGTTTTGCTCATCAAGCTGCTCCTATAATGCAAATCTAAACGTACCCAACATACCGTATCTGTAGCTCTCATTTCCATTTCAATCTTCAAGAAAAATGATAACATGTTTTAACCGAGCTAATGTAAATTTATCAGCCGCATGTTGACAAAGCGCCTTGAATAATGCCTGCCATATATTCCCGTATCTTCCTGATTATTGCCAAAGGGGATAAAGTATAGGAATTCTGCTTAAACACCACCTTCGAGTCCTCCCTTCGGCTTTGGATAATTTTAATGAATATTTATAATGTTCGCGCACTTTCTTCATGAAAGTGGAAGTAAACTTTAGTTTCATAATGTGAGAATTTTATTATTCATAAATCATTTTAATGTTTCATGGTCATGAAACATATTTTTGGTGCGATTTTATAGGAATCACATTCAAAATGTCAATACAGTAGTCTCCAATAAAAAATCACACATACGAATACGCATGCGATGCTTTTTGCTACGCGTAGCAACGTAGTTACGTGCGTAACGCGTGTCATAGAACATGCTGTTATTGTAGTAGACAAAAATAATAGTTATTTCCCATCATGTACTTTTTACCGTTTGCTGCATCGGAAGGCCACATCCCTTTTGCACCGACGGACCTGAGTTCGAGTCCCAGAAGGTGCAGATGTTTTTGTAATGATTACTGTCATTTGTACCTGGGTCATGGGTATTTATATATATTTCTATGAATATTTAATATTTGTTTTTCGTTACCCTAGTATCCATAGCACTATTTAACAGGTAACTACACAGAGGAAAAACATTGTTACCTGCTGTTTAACTGATAATATTTATAAAAACTGTACTTAATATATACTTACACAATTAAAATTAATGGGAGGGTCACGTTTAAATTATAAACCTTATAATCTCAAAATTAATACTGAATGTTACAAGTAAACATGATAAAAATGGAAAGCCTAGCACCCCATAAACCATTCATCTCTCATAATACAGGCAATAATTAAAAACCTCAAAGGAGCCTCGCTACGCAACTCACTTAATCGTTACCCCGCTTGATAGATGGCGCTGTATCTTCAAAGATTTTACAACCCTGTCGCTTTATTGAAGGCGATTCCTCCCACGTTTTCCCCAGTAAACACAGTTGGTGCGTACACCGACAAGGTTCTAAGACGGTTGCGTGGATGGTAGTATTAGGAAGCGTTTACACGGGTGGCACGTAGCGTAATAAATAATATAGTAATCAGTGCGATTCCTTACATCCCGGCTCTTATTAGGCCAGAGCGTACATTCAACATTCGCTAATGCCCTGGCTTACTAGCACATGTGGGACGGAAAGATTCCGACAATTTATTGTACTTCGGCTTATGAATCATAAATAAGGAAGGGCTAATTAGACTTGCCAACCTCTTGGATTGTCTTAAGTATCCATATTGTCAATATCTTACAATATGTATAAAGTAAACCTACAATCGCGATGAGATTAAACGATATTTTAAAGTGTTGCTATTCAAGCTTTTTGAAATTATTATAATCTCTCTCCAAATCCGCGTGCTATTTAAAAGCAAGGGATAAAAACCTGCTTTCTGGACTTTCAGAAAACTTCAACATGCTCATGAAGAAACCTTTGGGAAAACCTTGACGATCTTTCAATGAGTTTGCCTAATCAAAAAATGCTATCAAGTATGCTCGGTACATACTGATATAATGTCTTCTTTTACTATTTTTAAACATAGTTCTTAATCGCTAGAAGCACTGTAAAAGTTTGATACTATAGTTATATAACGATTTATATTATAATTATATGCATCTAAACTCATGGTAAAAGCACAGATAAAAGCTACGCATATACTGCATCGATAATACTGACAAATTATAAAGTTTTAACAAGTTCTTCAAATAAATCTCGGAGGCAACGCGTGGTTATCGCGGCGCGAAGGCGCTAGCTTTTCGTGGGTGTTGCCAGTGTATCAAATTTTGTACCAAAATATGTATTTTTAGCTTATTATGTGTCATAATAATTCCCTGCGGCCTATATATATTTTGATAATTCAATTATTGAACCCAAAGTTATAATTAATTATTCAGTCTAAAATTATTTAGCAATCCGTAGTTTCGTATTTTTCAGATAATAAAATAAGAAATTGTATTAAAATTATTATTTAATTATAAATGAGAATTATTATTGATTGGTCGGTGTTTCTTTTAAACTTTAGTCAATATTATAATAATTAAAATACTATTATATCCTAAAATTATATTATTATTACTCACTACACCACAATCAATAGGTACATTTGAGTACTTATGTTTTCTACAATCTCGATTATAGGTTTGTACAGAAAGCTAAGATAAAAATTGAATATTATTATTTAGGAAGCGGGTAACACCGTAAGGCAAAGAATGGAAAGTAAAGTTGGCGCAATAAATTAATTGGCGTATAAGTTGCGAGTATGGCCGACGTGCTCGATCCGACCAAGTTCGGACTATTAATTTGGGACTTAAGAACTAGGGTGTGACAAATAACAGGGTAATATGTGATATCACAAAATATATAAAGTTTAAAGTATAATAAGAAGCACAATAAGATTATCAATTAAAAACTGTTTCTAGATGATAATCCATATTGTAAGTACTTTTATAAGAATTTTTACTTCCGGAACTACTTAACTTACTTAAAAATATGTATGCCTGTTAGAGGCCAGACATAGCGATACGTTATAATTTTCACCGTCGGTATTAATACAACTACCTGTGTCTACAAATAAATGATCTAATTTGATTTGATTTGGAACTTAAAATTGGCAATTCCTTGTGATTACCGCTAAAGGTGCCCTACAAAAATCCACACTAATGGTTTCTCGAGACTTTACAGAGTTTCGTGGCATAGACCAGTATTTAATCAAAGACAAGTGGCAAACTGTTTATTTGTTCGAATCTCAGTAAGAGTTTAATAATCAGCATAAATTATTATTTTTATTACTAACTTATACTTAACAATTGCATTTATACTCGTACAATCAATCAATCATTGCATATTATTGATATAAGTTTGGGACATGAGATTTAATTGATATTTCTTATATTTTATCTTGAAGTTAATCTTAGCTTTCACACTTATTCGTCTAAGGGAGCTTTTGTAGAAAACAATAATTTGTCTGACAAAAGTCCACAATGTCCTTCTAAATTTAAATGTAATTTATGATTTACAATTCTTAACTATAATTCTCATGAGAAAGTAGGTTTAATTTAAAATTATTTTCTTTCGAACTCATCTTAAAAACCATGAACAAAGTTTATCCTCTAAACAAAAAACATTAAATTGTTTTTTTTTTTATATCTCCGGTATTGTGAGCTCTGCTACGGCTTGTGTTGATAAGCTATAGTAAATTCATTCTTTTAAGTTTCTTGTGTACTAAATATCGCATAAGTTATAACTTGATATAAAAATACAAATGAGACTGAATTACCGAACTCCGAAAGATAGAAGCCTTTTATGTAGCATATTTTTTTGAAATAGAATCGAACACACTTAAAACAATAAGATGTAATGAATGATGTCCATTTTAAAAGGGTAGTATAAAATCGTGAAGGGAGACGAGATACAACACTCGGGGCGAGGGGATTACCTTCCATAAGTAATAGAAAACTGTGTTAGTAAGTTTCTAATACTATATTTTTCTACACCTCTATGTTTCACCATTAACCTGATGCATGAGTTTAATTTTTTAATTGTGCAACCGATCTTATCGCGTTTGTATTGGTTTTTTGCATTTTTACTTACTTGATCCTTAATGGTCTTCTTGGTAGCATTCAAGACCACACATTTTGCATATAGTTTTTAATAACACAATTAAGTACACGTCACGGTTTATTTTTACTTAAATACTTTTCAATATATTTACGTGTACATACATTTTATTGCGGGCCTCCATATCAGCAATCCTTTTTGAAATGTATAGAGTGAAACTAATATAATTCGACAAATTTGAAAAGATCTTATCTTGTATTTTCGATATAGTACCTACCTAAAACGATAAAACCCATAAAAAAGAATAAAAAAAATATTAACTGCAGCCAGCACACTAGTACTAAGAATAATCAGTATTTGTATCCAATGGTAATTGATTTTTGAATTGAATTTAAATAACAATATTTAAATTCTTTATCTTGATATACGAGTCACTTGCCATCGGATAGACCGCTCTTTGGAAAATATGTTGTTATAATATTTTTATATCACTTAAGAATTAGTCATTAGTAGAATAATTTTCATCAATTATACTTGACTAACTAAGATTTTAATCGTTAGGATTAAAATCTTAGTTACGCCTATTAAACAAAAAATGTATATTATAATATGTATGCTTTATGCTCTAGAAATGGCCGTCCGAATGGAAGTTTTCTGGTCTCATAAAACAATAGTGAATTTCATAACCGCTTTTTACTTTGTTCATGTCAAAATGCTATGAACTGCTAATTTATTATATCCTAGTAGCAGATAAAAGTAGCGTAAATTTGCATAATATTGAAACTCCTGTAAAGTATTTGCAATGAATAATGATACTAATATAATTGTAATGTATTCTCTTCATAAAAACCAACATCAAATTCATCAAAACAGTCAATCGCACTATTAAAATCATATTCTACCGAGCCCTCCAAACTCGAAACAAGTCATTAAATGCGATAAACTTTCGAATACCTACGTTGGTCTCAAATGATCCGCACAAAATACATTGCGTCATTTCGCGGGATCCCTCCCTTGGGCGTCCTAACCGAACATTAACTGATTGATCATAATATAATGACACCTAACAGAAGTTTTCCCGACTAATTTTGTCAATTTCACGCACTTAATATTAAAGAGGACTAATAAATTATGCACAAATATTATAACGACTGGTAATTTCGCAATACTGTTACATTAGCGAGTTTATTTATGCGACACTTAGTCCCATTTGAGTTCGTGCTATTCATTAACTGGTTTTAAACTGATCAGGTGTACGGTTTTCTTTGATTGACTCCATTCTCCATGGTGCCGATTAAAACAAACATTTCAGCAATATCTTCGAAAAGTTTGATATAAATAAACTTGCCACCACTTTTATCAATATTAAAATTAACATAATTTCTAATTCCATTATTTTTAACAACTGGTCTTTTACTAAATTAATTTAAGCAATATCTGAATCACCACGATGATCTAATAACAAGCCTATTTAAGTTCATTCTCTATAACGATAAAAACCCTACACATATTTTTTTACGAAGGAAATGTTTCAGTATTTTCCATTTCCCAACAAAAGAACAAAACGGTCTCACTAACGTAGCGTAAGAATTATTTATTAACTGCATAAATATTCCATGCGTACGCCGGGCGGCACGGGAGTTTACCGCCAAAAAAAGTAAAAAGTCAGAAAGCGAGCACGTGGTGCGAGTGGGCGGATCTGCTCGCGGCTCATCCCCACCTGTTGCTGATCCGGCTGATCCGCCCGATACGCCCCCGATCTGGTTAAAGCCGTGCGCCGCTGAGCCGATCCGCCACGCCTGGTAAATGCACCGCCCAGTCGGATTTGTTTTACATGACTCTTCTAAACTTAGTACTATTGTAAGCCCAAGCTTTTCGTTTAAAAACGTTTTCCACTTTAAAAAATATATAGATTAGCCACTGATGAAGTTAGTGTATCAAAGCTAAAATTTATTCTAAATAACTATGACTGTAGTATATAATGTATATGATAACGTACATAAATGATGTATGTTTAATACATTAACGAACACAGAAATAAGAAAATTTAATCTTCAATAAATAAATAATATAATAAATAAAAAAAATCAATAGTAATCATACTAGGTATGTGACATTTACTCGTCTTACTAGCTTCTTTCAATTTCCGAAAACGTCTAAAACACTATCAAATGTATAAAAAACCTACTAACTTATAAACATACCGCACGCACTTTATAGATAAATAAGGTTTATACATGTTTAATAGAACTGTAAGCATTCTTATGATTATGTGTTTATTGCTGTCAAAAAATTAAAAAAAAAAGAAACAGGGCGCTTTGTAAATGTGCTCAACGCTGAGATATCGAGCTTTAACAACCGTTTCTAAATTAATTCCAACATACCCAAAATACTTTAGTAAACGCATATATTTAAATAAATAACATTACCAAAGTATGTTGCATAAATTCAATAACACATTCATCAGTGGACAGGGCCAAAGAGATTTCATTTTTTTGCTTATCGATAGTTATGTCGCAATTTGACGCGATATAACCCACACAGATCAATGAATACTCAGCCAAACTGTTTCCAATGAGTCACGTGACTTTTTTTCAGAATTGATAAACTAATTTAGGTAGGTATCCCTTAACTTTGTGCTATTCAATTCCTTACCATCTTGAAGATATTGGGTTTTGCTTTGTAATAATGATTTTTTGATCCAAGAAAGCTGCAGTCGAGTTGATCTAAAGTAATTTACCATTAAATGAGACATATAAGTGCTTATGGTATACTTTTCGTAAATCTTCTCATCATATTTTGACGACCGTTTGGTGCAACGGTAGCGATCCTGCCTTTCGCACCGACGGTCTGGGTTCGAATCCCGGTAGGGGCAGATGTTTGTATGATGAATACGAGCATTTGTACCTGAGTCATGGTATCTATATATATTTATATGAATATTACATATCTATGTATTATATATGTACCTATGTTTATCCGTTACCCTAGCATCCATAACACAAGCCTTACAGTGCTTACTTTGGGCTAGGCTAATTGGTGTGAATGTAAAAAATATTTATTATTTATTATTATTATTATTATATTTTTCTCTGTATTAAGATTTGTGCATTTTAATGCTCATACGAAAATTATTATTATGGTATTTTACACAATTCAATTGATGTTTAATAATTACACATACGCACAAAACTAGGTACCATAACCACTTAAATTATGTCCTCAGATAAACTATCTTTGCCCAGTAAATTTTAATACCAAAATACAACCTGTCAGATTCTATTTTTAGTCTTGTCTATCTCTATCAAATAACACTTCAATCATAAGATATTGATCAGTCGAGGGCAATTTAAATCCGAACCCCGTCCCTAAATCTCAAAGGGAGGACCAAATGTACCTTGAGTTCATCTTACCTCTAAGACGAGCTACTACACCTAAACTCTTAATTGGACCAATCGAATTACAAGACGGGAATCGAACCCCCGATCCTGCACTTAGCACCGGGATCCTTTTAACGGTTTAGTGGAGATGGATCCCTTTTGCGAGACGATATTTAGCAATTAAGGGATATTAGTACTTTGTCCTAATTTGACACTAGCGCCATTATACGAGAAGATTGTTGGAAGAGGTGTTTAGTTTGTTGTTATAAATATATAAAAACTTGAATGAAATCATTTTGCATTTTACTTATGCTTTTAGCCAATTTAAATATATATATATATATATATATATATATATATATATATATATATATGTGTGTGTGTGTGTGTGTGTGAGTGTACATTAAAATAAAATGAAACTATTTTTTTTGTTATAGTTCTTGACAAACTATGTTCCAAGAACATATTCTTAGGTCATAGGTACAATATATACGTAGTACTTAAATTCCTTGCCTTGAAAGAGCATGCAAATGTTAAACAATAAATATTATAATTTACAACCACAATTTTAAAAAGATTTGGAAATTCAAAGTAAATTAATAGTGAAAATAAAATGTAAGTTATACCTTATAAAATGTAAAAAAAACAATTATCAGTTTATCATCAATGTCAAATACTGCCTGCCTTTGTCTTTTTTCTTATAATTTTTCTACTCAGACCGAAAGAGATTGCTATTTAGCAATAAAGACTCATGATGTAGGTATGCTTTCTATTCTCTTTGTAACATATTTTGTGCAATTAACAGTTTATTATTTCCAATTATTTACATCACATATGTAGTTCAAATTAATCAAATTTATAGTATAAACTTAAGATGGCCTCTTTTTTTGTATTGTATATGTATAATTCCAGGAGCACAGTGGTAGCGCGTTCTGCCAACGATAACGGAGGTCAAGCAAACTTTCACATGGGTAGGTGAACAAAAAAAATATTACCGATATGCTCCTCGGAAGACATGCATCTAGCGGTAAGCACTGGGTCTATGGTGGCAGGTTATCGCTCATCCTGTGCACGCTTGGCAGGCGGGTTGGAGATCTCCGTAAAAGATCATAATTCGGAAACCACTGCTGCCCATATTGTGGAAGTTATACGCTTAATAACAAAGATAATTATAATAATAAATATAATTAAATACAATATAATACCAATAATAAAACATATTAATTACTTGGTTTAGACTCGTAATGAATATATCAATACCAGCATTAAAGCTGAGATAAAGGTGTAATAATAAAAATATTGATTATTCTTACATTCAGACCATTTAGCCTAATCCAAAGTAAGCAGTATAAGGCTTATGTCTTGGATACTAGGTTAACAGATAGACATTTGTATATGATACGATCGTACCTAATATTTACAAAAATATATATATAAATATCCATGACTAAGGAACAAATGCTAGTATTCATCACACAAACATGTGCCCCTTCCGGGACTTAAACGTAGAACCGTTGGTGTGAGAGATATCGTCATTACCTCTAGTATCAAAAATCACCTTTTACAACATCTTTAAGGTGGGTTGGTGATATAGTATTTAGCCGATCACCAAACAGTTATATCATAGCACATACTTATATTATTGTTTTCAGTAGTAAATATGTGAATATGAATTACTTTCTGGGTATGGTATGACCTCCGAATACATGCTAAGAGCTTGGCGGCTAGTTGGCTCGTCTTTGTGGAGACGAACGGCCACTTTGCTGCCCGATAGTTCTAAATTAGTGCTCTCCAGTGACATCGATACCTAACAGCCGGTTCACTGTTAAGTAACGAAAGGTTAAACAAAACCTGGTATTTTGCTTACGAAGATGTTATATTACATTCATTCTGAGAAAGATAAATACTAAATGCGATTGCCCATATATAAGTCACTGCAATTCCCATTGCATGCGCCTTAAAGAGATTTTATTTACTGATAATTAGGGTATAAGTTTTACTAACAACATATAAATAAATATTAGTCGACATCATAGACCTTGTTGGCACATAAGTTTCTTGCTCGATTCTTCTCATGTTGCCCCTACGTTCGGAATCGGGTCGCTCGTGGCGATTACATGCGCGGCATCAAATCCGCGGATGTACTTGCCGCTAGCGCACGAGCTATCTTTATTATAGTAGAATATTTTCTTAATTTTGTAAAAGGAGACCGGCGAATTTGGGCCTAACTTGTACACGAATCGGACATTTACTAATATTAATTGTATATTTTTTAATAATTTATGGTAGATAACCAAGTCACGATTCTATAGGGAACAATTTATTGTAAATAATAACAAAACATTGACCACCTACGTACTTCCCATTCAAGTCAAGGCATTTTTGAATTTATTGATTGGATGTCTGTGCTTTATAGATCGAAAAACAGTGTTGCCAGAACAAAAACTACATTTCGTATCGATTAATACGATCGGGGCTTATAACAATGACGTAGTATTAATGGACACGAATACAAATTGCTTTAAAAAAATGGCGCAGTTGTTACCAGCATTGACAAAACAAGGCTATGTGCGTTACTATTGAATCTAAATCAAACTGTCTTAGATTTTTGTTGCCTCTATTGAATGCTTACACAACATATCTATAGAAAAAAGCAACATATGAAACATCATTGGCTTTTATTTCTTTTGCGATCAGTCGCTTTAGCAACGGTTGCGCAATCGTAGCTGTGAAACTACAGAATCGTTGAACCTGCCCCCAGGTTGCGTGGGCTTAGAAATATGGATATTGGCATGGGCTTCATTTGACATATATTATGCTTCAAATATCAAATGATGCCCATGTCCATACCCGTTGCTAAAGCGACTGGTTGCAAAGATAAGTATCAAGGGGGCCGGCAGGTAAGAATCTTAATAATAAGCCCACCGATTATTAATTTCAATCTAGTGCCTACAAGTAACTTTAATCAATTCATTATAATATGATAAGGTTAAATGTATATAGGTCTAATGTATGTGTTTTGTTTTTTTTTTCTATTAACTCACTGTTAGTTAGCAAAAAAAAAGATTTCATATTCTCTATCAAATGATTATTTTAAAATCGATAACTATTTTATATTTATTACAATGTAACTGGCAACAATTTTTAAAAATGTCACATCGATTCCGTCTGTCGTGTGGTGTTGTTGTTGTGATTTGTGGTTATCGTTTGTTTCGCTGTATTTTTTGGATTCTTTTAACGACCTACGCTTTCATACGGACATTTTCTCGCATAAACATTCAATAAGTACCATTGAAATGAATAAAAGTCAATTAATAGGCTGAAATAGTCAGTTTAGATTTTTCGTTTTATAATTTTAATAATTTACATAACTCCGTTTTCCCATAGAATACCATTACAAAATTAATACTAATAAAACATGTGTATTTGACCTACAAAATAGTCCAAAAATCATTAGTGTACAGCTTAGGCCCAGATTCCATATGAAGTCTGCCATTCTCCTTTACGATTTTAAGTGCCCGCAAGGGCCTATGAAATAAAGTCATTTTGATTTTGATTTTGTTCTGAAATTTTGTTGTTAATAGCTAAAGCACTTATGTTATGGAATTCAGTAACAATTGCGGATTGCGGAGGTTAAGCAACCTTCCCAAGGTTCGGTCCCCGGAAGTGTGTTCAAGAAATCATTATCGATGGAGCATAGAGAGAAATGTTAAATCATTACATCTACAGTTGTTAGTATCCACCATTCCGCAATGTTTCCGCATTGTGGGATGCGGCCCATTTGTATACTGACATGGAAAGTCAAAAATTTGTAAATTTTAAAATGTCTGTCCAAGTTAGGCCATATAAAGTGAACAGTTTTCTTTTGAGCTCTATTTTTACTCTCATTAGCCTCTTATATACGAATGTCCATTTCACAATTTTTATTCAATATTTCTTCTCCGAAACTTCTAAATTTTAAATAAAGTAGGCAGATTATTAATGATTTTAGTCTTAAAGCATAGAAAGATTTCTTTTTCCCAAAAGATTTTACAAAAATATTATGATATAAGAAATACCAAACTTTTCTGAATTAATTTGATCTCGATAATTTATAAGACAGTTGAATGATACATGCAGTTGTCTATCACCGGTTACTGCAACGGCAAACTGAAGTTGTTCCAATGTTTAACTATTCGTAAAGTTCCTAGGTGTCACCGGCCCACCTCTTTGGTCATCTCCACCAACCGTCTTTAGAAGCATTACCGGGAAATGCACTAATGCCCCTCCAATACCGTGGAAAACTGTTAAGGGGCTGGTTAGAGGCTTTCTAAGATACTGATATAATTAGTGCATTGTGCCTCCTAACGTCCTACACAAAACGACAACTTTACTTTTGCCTCTGCTCTTTCTTCTGGCATTGAATATTCAACCTAAGAGCTCCAAATATAAAAGCTACAAAAAGATCAATGGTGGTATAACTAAACTTGTATAAGTCGTATACAAGTTTGCTTAAGTTACTGGCCACAGGCAAGGGGTCATTATCATCCAGAAAGCAGTATGGAAGCTTTTGAATTTAGAACGTTTGAGGGTTAATAATTCAATATGGCTCCTTCGTCTCGTACATTAGACGTTCTTGTAGTGATGTATTCTTTGATTCATTTATTGAAGAAGTACTATTGGAGTGAAATTCGTTGTGTGTGGCCGTGTTTCCTGAATATGATTACAGTTCTTTTCATAAGCAATTTTTCCCTTAACTTTCAGGCTAAGAGTAAAAGAGCATAGTCCATAAAATCACTTAACCTCAGATGGAATTATAGTAAGGTAAAATATAAGATATAAAATACGTGTGTAAAAAACAACCACGCCTCCGAGCCCTCAGATGGGATTCGAACCCACGACCTTTCGCAATCCGGGCGACTGCTCTGACCGCTGAGCTACCGAGACGCTGGCAAACGTGTCGAATTTTACAAACGTATTCCAACTTCTACTATGAGCTAGTATCGTTCCACCAATGTTGAACGCTAACTACCTTCAACATTGAAAGTAATATTTTTACAAATATTAAACAATCAATTAAGATGGAACCAGCTATAATTATGTTTTTATTTAATTTTTTTTTGCATTCACAATGCAATATTTCTATGAGATATAAAATACGTGTGTAAAAAACAACCTAGCTGGTTCCATCTTAATTGATTGTTTAATATTTGTAAAAATATTACTTTCAATGTTGAAGGTAGTTAGCGTTCAACATTGGTGGAACGATACTAGCTCATAGTAGAAGTTGGAATACGTTTGTAAAATTCGACACGTTTGCCAGCGTCTCGGTAGCTCAGCGGTCAGAGCAGTCGCCCGGATTGCGAAAGGTCGTGGGTTCGAATCCCATCTGAGGGCTCGGAGGCGTGGTTGTTTTTTTACACACGTATTTTATATCTTATAGAAATATTGCATTGTGAATGCAAAAAAAATTAAATAAAAACAAGGTAAAATATATGTATATTAAGATATGTTTTTTAAATCTTATTTTCGGTTTATATATATTTCTATAATTATTACATATCTATGTATCATATATCGACGGCGAAGTGCCAAGACCTCCTAAATGAAATTTGTCGAGAAATTCACTTCTTTGTCATTTTGAATTAAACTTCGTTATTTGCATGTTTTAATGAAATTTTCTTAGCGTATTTTCAGTTGCAAACATATCAAGTAATTATTTATTATAATAAGTTATTTATTTTTATAAACAATTTTTTCAAATAATTGTTAAATTGTCAAGAAATTTAACGTTTTTTCAGCTTTGAATTTAGCAGTTAGGTGTTATTGGCACTTCGCCGTCGATATGTATGTCTATCCGTTACCCTAGTATCCATAGCATAAGACTTATAGTGCTTACTTTGGGCTAGGCTAATAGGTGTGAATGTAAAAAAAACAGTTACACTTCATGTATCTAGTTTAAATTTCAATTGTAATAGCATCGCCCATTACGCGCTCACATCTCTTAAGTATTTTGTGGTTTAACTAATGAGAGGCGTAAGATACAAATCGGACCTGCAATTTACTCACAATACTCACTTAAGTACGAGTATAATATATCTTTCGCTATTTTCCATACTTTTATAACTTTATGCTTACGATGTTCACATTTACAAATATGGATCTGGTATTTTAGCTGGTCCATTGATCTTTGTCTTAATCTACAATAATTGGTAGTAGCACGCTGAGCAACAGACTTGCAAAGAATCCTTCTATCTCCTCCTAATTGCCTATAATGATATGAAACACCCCGTTCCATGTCATGATCCCCCCAGAAATCAATTTTGATCTGAATTCCTTTAAAAACTAAATTTGTTATTTTAGTGTGTAAACTGACCATTCGATTTATAGTATGATTTTATGAATAGCATCAGATAAATCACACTGGGTGTAGAAAGACAAACTCAGTTAAAATGGCTGGGTATTCTACCGATTCCCCAGCGCCATATAATGCACATTTTTTTCCTATCGGGTATAAAATTTTACAATCAAAGTATAGTAACTAGTAATAACACATTTCGATATCACTTATTCTATCATAACTCACTCTATAGAATATGTGGTAAGTTACTTTGCACTACAAACGTACCTTTCTTTCTCTACCCTTTTTTTATTTTTATTCATTTAATAAGGCTGACCAACTAAATACATAAAGTTAAGTTACATTAAAAGTACAGCGCTTAGCGAAAATGTATCATATATGCATTTAACTTAAAGGTAAGCACAACATTATTGGAGCGGGGCGAGCGAAGCTCCCATGGATCAGCTTCAATGGCGCAATGTCTGTTACGCCATAACTTCCCGAGTTCTTAACCGATTTTAATATTTTTTGTGTGGAATCAAATCAACAGGTTTAGGACCTGATTGTATTACGCTCTGCTCCAATATACGGTGCTAGCGTAGCTTTATGCTTAGCGACTGCATCGCCTAGTTATTGGACAACATAGGTATATAATGTCTGTTACGCCATAACTTCCCGAGTTATTAACCGATTTTATTATTTTTTGGATGGAATCGAATCAACAGGCTTAGGACCAGATTGTGACGGAGCCCGAATTTTTTTTTTATTCGCAAAAAATTCCAACGAAGAGTTTTTTTTTCTTTTTTTAGTTATTACGTAGCTTTATGTTTGGCGACTGCATCGCCTAGTACGGTAGTACGTAGAAGGCGTTTTTAGTTGCCTACATAATTTTAAATAGGTATTGTTGATCGATAAATAATTTATGTGAACATGCGTTATAAAATAATTCTTCAGACCAATAAACAGGTTTTTAAAGATGATAGTGGTTAGCAATGTTTTATTATAAACATAAAGAGTTACGGCAAAATTACGCTGCTGGTAAACGTCGCCTGTTCACAATTAGCTCCAACAATTCAGTCGGATTTTTTTATTAAAATCGTCTCAATATTTTTTTACCCCCGTTATAGCTATTCTCGTCAAAATAACCAGCGATAGGAATAACTTAACGGTATAGATACTCGAAATTAAAATGAAAACTCAGAAAGAAAAATCATTGCTTCTGAAAAAATGGATAAAAGTGAAGCATTGAACGATCATTTCATTATCGATAGCGTTGGGGTATCTGCTCCATTTATCGAAGCAGTGCAACTATAAAATAAATTTTCAGAAGGTCATTTCTATGAATTTTCTTTATTTCGTATTCTGAGTAAAGACTTCAATGCTATCTTGTATGATACATTAATCGAACCGGTTCGATTAATGCGGTTGCGAGTTCCATTCCTGCCTGAGAATTTACTAATAAACCGAGTCGTTTTTTTTCTAGTATTTTTCTGTTAAAAAGTTTATCATAAAGTAAGGAAGTTTATATTCTACCATCCATATTACCTAAAGTTTCAAGTTTATTACAAATCACAAATTTAGGAGATTTAAATATTATCTACGTTAGTTCAGTGTGAACTTTTACTGCACTCTGTATATTAATACGAAAATAATAAATTTCGGACATCTTATAACAAATTATCTTGTATTTTTAATTTTATTTTTAATTTTTTTAATTTATTTTTTTGCATTCACAATGCAATATTTTTATAAGATATAAAATACGTGTGTAAAAAACAACTCCGCCTCCGAGCCCTCAGATGGGATTCGAACCCACGACCTTTCGCTATCCGGGCGACTGCTCTGACCGCTGAGCTACCGAGACGCCAGCAAACGTGTCGAATTTTACAAACGTATTTCAACTTCTACTATGAGCTAGTATAGTTCCACCAATGTTGAACGCTAACTACCTTATTAATATTAAACAATCGATTAAGATGGAAACAGCTATAATTATATTTTTATTTTAATTTTTTGCATTCACAATGCAATATTTCTATAAGATTGAAATTATCTCGTTTCAAGCTATGCAGAATTTGGACGCCTTAATAATAGATGGAGACATAAAGAAATGCACTATTCTATACATTAGTAATATATAATGAGTATGGTTTGAATGAATGACCATAAGTTTAATTTTCATGGTCACTAGCTGTTTGTGGTGAATATGAACTTTCTATAAAATTAAAATAAACAACATAATTCAAAATTGAATCAGAACACCAGGCGTGTGGAAATCACCTTAGTGGATGGTGGAAATAAATGACTTTACGAAGTACCATTACATATCCGCCTTAGCCTTTAATTTAATTCATTTTTAAAATACAATAGTTAATGTGTTTTGTTAGTTATATATCACACTAGCGGCCCGTCCCGGCTTCGCACGGGTGGACAAAATTCTTTAAATTTTTTCTAGCATTAAATATTATAGAGCTGTATTATGTTTCTCCTATAGCGCATAAAAACAACTTGCCATAGGAAAAAAAAGATTAACAGATTATATTTTGGGTGACCTTTAGTTATTTCAATGATCAAAAAAGATTTAAAAGCTAAATTTCAAATACGTTGATGCAATTTGAAACCGACCTTCTTCGTAAAGAATGCGCCACTCAAAGTCTGTGGCAGTAATTGGCACAACTCCATCTGCAGGCAATTAGGAGACGAGGCGCTTTAAAAGATCCATATTTATTTCCAGCATTGCAAATGGCGTTCGCCACTGATTACGCAATAAGCGACTGAATTATTTTGCTTATGTAAACTGGCCAGTATCACCATTTTCATAATGATTCATAATAAAGTCTATTTTAAAAAGTATTTCTTTATTAATAGAGTACCTTCAAGGAGTTTATGGTTTAGTGGTTAGGTAGCGTGTTAGATATACGAATGCGGAGATTAAGCTATCTCCACAAGGTGGGTAATCAAAATATTTATCCACCTCCTTCGTGCTTCGAAAGATGCGTATAATTGTCGGTCGCAGTATGCTACAACCGTTAGCACCCACTAATTTGCTCTGCGCTCGCCTAATGCATTATGATTCCTCTTGATACGCTATATTTTTTTTAATTAACGCCGCGTTAATCATATTATTATTATTAGTATTATTTGTAACGGTTTTATTACCATATTCTTGTTCATTTTTGAGCTCCCGATTTGGCGCAGTTACCTACATGCGCTATCGGCACGACCACTCGGTCGACCACTCCGATTACTCAATCGGAGCTTCAATAATACAAAAGAGCAATAATAATGCCGTAATAATAAATACTAATGTAAGTGACCATAAAAGTTAAAACAATACATTATTAGTATTCTCATTGACCCCTTGTGGTAAGCTAAATCTGCTTGAGTTACGAGTGTGCGTAGTACATCGCCAAGAATCGAACTCATTCCGATTGCGTTCAAACTGACCTCCGCTGACGTTGGGCTACGGTCGTCATTCTTCCATAGCGAAGACTTGTACTTCAGATGTAGGGACATCTATTGGTCTAAAAATAACAATATTAACTTTTGAATAATATAATCGGGCTTACTCGACTTATATATCGTAATGTTTTGGTGGTTGTAACTTCTTATCTAGTGGTTACTTAATACTTCGCTTAAGCCTGAAGATTAAACATACAATAAGCCGTGTAGTGTCCAGCAGAGTAGAAGCTATTCTAGGGTTGGTACAACAAACCCATCCGACTTAAATCTAACTAAGGTAAGCTCAACGCACCAGCGTTTGCCGAATACGAATAGCCAAAGCACTTATGTTATGGAATTTTAAAAGAACGACGGGACCACAACAACGAAACCCGAACCAATATAGAAAAGTTTGTTTCTACATTATTGAACCCAGGACCTCGCGGAGTAGCTATACCATGAATGAAAACCGATTTGCGAGCTACTCGACCATGGAGGTCGTCAAATTATTATGACAGTGACAGCACGCCTTGTAACCAAAATTAAAAAAAAAAGACTTTCGAAGTGGAAGGTAAGGAAACCTAATCAAATATTTTGTTGTAACCAGACACAATTTAGAATCATTGCACAATTGAATCTAAAATTAATTTCCAAGAGAAAAACAGTATTATGCAGCAAAGCAGGGAATTCGTTAGCTACGATCAGGGAACATTAGCCTCACGATACTGCGGTCTTGATGGTCTATAAAAGACACACTGCATTAGCGTACGAAGAGTAATACTTTTATTTTGCAAACTATTTACTACATGAATTTATGTGTAATTAGCTGCGCACCTCAGTTTTACTTGTATTTTGATACTGGAACGATAAAAATAGTAGTTCCAGAGATATCACTATAAGTGTATGTTAAACAGACTTATAAAATCTTTATAAAATAAAAAACTCGATTAAACTGCATTTCATGAGATAAAATGTCACTCTTTATAACATAATGTGGAGCATCTTTACAACAATTTGTTGCTGAACATTTTTTTCTTGTTTATTATAAATAAAAGGCATGCGTACAGCAACTTACCAAAGTTTTATTGTTATCACTTTGGATTCATACTATTCCAATTTGTTAATCTCTCAAATGCTTGAAAAGCTGTTAGTTTTTGAAGGCAATGAAGATCACTAAACTTCCATAGCCTCTTAAAACTGATGGCTACATTAAAACCTATTGCGAACCAAGTGCCACGTTAAGCTTAATTAAAATTGAATTTATTTTATCTTTATTTATTAAGAGTTCAAAGAAGCTGTGACTAATTTATGTGCTCCTAAAATGATAAAATTGATATCTCATAATATTATCATCAGACAGCCAGTATGTATCTATTTGACGACCGTTTGGTGCAACAGTAGCTATCCTGCCTTTTGTACCAACGATCCTCGGTTCGAACCCCGGACGGGGCAGATGTTTGTATGATGAATACGAGCATTTGTACCTGAGTCATGGGTGTTTATACATATTTCTATAAATATTACTTATGTATGTATGATATATGTGTGTCTATCCGATACCCTAGCATCCATAACACAAGCCTTACAGTGCTTACTTTGGGCTAGGCTAATTGGTGTGAATGTAAAGAACGTGTATTTATTTATTTAATTATATATTTAGTTCTTACGCTTCCGCGCACATTACACATTTAAATGAAACAGCCTGTTCTGGGTTTTTTGCGCATAATTTATATTTAATCCTGAGGTTTCGACTCCTTTACAGGAGCCTTGATTACAACATGACTAAAGCAATAATCAATTTGCAATGCAAAATAAAACAATTTTGTTCAATATAAATTTTAACAGTTGTGAACATGCCCGATCTAAATATTGTGACGGTAGTAGATATAGTGTGTAGGTAGTATGGTAGTCATATATTATGACGACCATAACCTTAGTCATGCTGTGGTCACGACACCTATAAAGGAGTCGAAACGTCAGAATTCAATATAAATTCTGCGCAGAAAAAAATAACATAATTTAAATAAATAAGTTGTTTTATTTAAATTATGTTATACATTTAGGTCTGGTACATGTACAGCATATCAACTTATATACTCCAGTAAATAGTACACGACGGATTGTGATGGTTTCACAACCAAAACAAACATACAGTCATTATGAATGTTTAGTCAGCTGTTTTTTTTTAAGCTTTCAACAATGTTGCCTACCTTTCAAGGGCGTGTGTCGCGCGTCGGTAATGTGCGCGGTAGTTTATGTCGCGCGCGATAGTCGCTGCGACAGAGGTTATTCGTTGCGCTAATGTCCCGCTGCATCTCGTTTGCATTTCGCATTGCACTCGGGTTATTTAAGAGCTACAATCAAATTATTCAAGAGACACGAAATGTTATATCACGCCTTATTTTTATAGATTACAATGTTTTACCATTATTAATTTTCTGAAGCTTTGTTGTTTAAGTTTTTTATTTGGAAAACATTATTGTGATTATAGTTATATGTTAATTTGTATTAAGTTAACTTTTTATATTTAGCTAAGTATTTTACCAGCAGCATTGAACTTTTGCCTACTTAGATTTGCTATTTTAATTTTTTATTAATACTTTTCTGTTGAAGGCTTAAGTTAAAATATATGCCCTCTTTATATACCTAGATTTAAAACCAGAAAAACGTCGTCGGGAAATAAACGAAATAATCGTCAAAGATATTTTTGTATTTTATTTTAAATGAGTTTATTTTAAATCAAGCCCGGGGCAATGACAGGATCCACGACGGAACGAGCTTACGCAGAAGGTGCCTATTCACCCTGGCTTTAAAAAATGAACGTGTTACAAGTACTCGGAAATACAGACGCAGGGAGGGAGTTCCGATCCTTTGTTGTGCGCATTATAAAAGATATTGAGAAGAGCATGGTACGACAGATAGAAGAGGCAACCAAGTAAAGCACGCACCAGCTCGCAGTGCGTCTGGATGTCCGATGGAAAAAGGGAGATGGTGGTGATGGAAGACCAACAGACAAGCAACTTTGCAGCGGTGAGCTAAGGTGTGAAGCTTGCTCTTCACCAATTTACTGTCACTAAAGATAAAGATGGTTCTTAATTGCTTTTGTCGATTTCTACTCTGTAGATACTGCTAAGATTGCTTTAGAATGCCAGTTAATGGAATTAAAAGTGAAGCAAAATTTAGTTACAGTATAAACATTCTTAATTATTCGAATAGAATTAGTTTTATATATTACGTAGTTATAATTGATTATCTTAACTCGATAAAGTTCTCTTTGTGTATTTTTTTAAATAATTTCTTTGAATATTATTCTTAATCGGGTAAACCGAGAAATGCATGAAGTTTTTGTTTGATTAAACAATTTTAAGACATTCGTCCGTGTCTCGGGTGTAACATATAGAATTGAAAATCATGCTTTTGTTTCAGCTGTCACAGTCAACTGTAGTATAAAAACTTTTTATGTAAGAAGCAATATTAAACTGTGCCTGTAAAGGTTTGAGGTAGGAAAACACGAATGAAAAGTAAATTAATGTGAATTTAACAAATAATATTGGACTTCTAGTTATTTTGGTGTATAATTGCTAACCAATGAGAGGGGTATTTAAATTTTTACAGTAGGTACTATGGTGCCCGAATCCTTTTAGAAAATCTTTATTGATTCTTTAAACAGCATCTATGTTTGTTGATTACTTTAGCCGCTCTATATCTGTATTTAGAACTAGAGGTCGGCTGTATCAACCTGGTCCTTGCACCGCTCTACTACGAGCAAGGCATTATAGTGCTTAGACACTCTACTTTTTTTCTTGACTACTGAATTATAATTTAGGTCTATTTGTGTCTGGTAGAGGAAAAAAGCACCAACCGTTTACACTATATGGATGTCATAATAGAAAATTAATGATACTGGAGGTAATTTCTATACACCTTAGACTATAAAATGGACAGTATGTAGTGTTTTCCGTATTGTTCTTTTAAAGCGATCTTCAAACCATCTACCAAAGCAATATGGCAATTATGGCAATATGCGCTATGATTTAAGTAATATGTTTAGATATGCATTAAGAAATAGCAGTAATAATTTCAGTTCATGTATTAATTTTTAATCGTGAACACATTTTAAAAAGAAATCCAGTGATAAAAAATTGTTTGATATTGTGATTGATCACACAGAACTTATATACTCACACTGTATAACTTTTTAAGTAGGTGTGGTATGTAGGCAAAACAGAAGGAAAACACTTGGACCTCTGTTTCCAAACATATAGCTCGGCAGCAGTACTTCCATTGGCGCTGAGTGAGTAACGAAAACATTCTAGTCTGGAAAAACAAAATAGAGGAATTAATGAGTGACTGCCGTTAGCTGGTTACAGCAAAAGAACAATACCGAATGGCCATAGTAACATAACATGATTTTGTTACTAACAGCGATAAAAATATTTTTTTTATTAATTAGTATTTTAATTATAATTAGTTTACGTTGTCAGTAAAAATTTCCCGTAACTTTCAATTATATGCAGAACTTCGAATGATTACACTCCAGTTTTCATGACGTCTCCATCTCTGAGGTCCCAGGTTGACATGAGAGTTTCGGTGTTTTTTGGCAAGGTCGTTATTTCTGGAACTTACTTATTTATTTAATGTGTGTAAACACAATTGGTTAATTTCGTACAAAGTTGATAAACTTTGACGTAAAGATATTTAGACCCAACCGCTTTTGATACTATGAGGATAAATTTAAGCTAAGCACCATATATAACTCCACAATAATAACTAAAGTAATTTAATTTACGGAAATTTGCAACTAAAATAGCAGGCAAAGAGTAGCGAGGCAAGGCAAGGCAGCGCGAAGGCGGCGGAACACCGCTCACACTATTTTCATTTCGTGTAGTGCCACATTTAATTTTGTTGAAATTCTAACGTAGCTTTACAAAAATGTCAACTTTATTCCGCCTCAGCCGCCGTCTTCGTTTCACTCGGATGCTTTGCTTCCTCATTTTATGGAATGTTCCACAGTTTCGAGACGGGCTTTGAGAAAACTATAACTTTATGAAAACTTATACAGGAGCTCTGAAGTAAGACGTGGCTTCCGGCAAAAATTTATCAAAGCGTATTTAATTTTCGTTATGACTTCTTCCTTGACTCTGGCGGACGAAAATTGCGGGAGTGTTGCGGTGATCAACTTTTACAGCGCATCTTGCATCTGAGCTCTGAACTACTAGTTTGTTTATGATCGAAGAGAAAAGGAACACAATTAAACAGGTACATGTTATGTCCGCTTTACTTTTGGTTTAGGTGCAATCAGAAGATGACATCGCATTGTAAAAACTACCTATTTTGATGTAGGTTATTTGATAAGAATTCATAACTTAGTAAATTAGATTATGTTGAGTTAGAACAATGACCAAAAATACAGGATCAAACATAACTGACTTCCAAAATAAACATATACTCGTAAAAGAAACTGACTCTCAACAACCACCAAACATGCCTTGCTGTGATTGTTCGATGTCGGAGATCACAATTCATAATAAGCAGGTCTGCAGAGTCTTACTTAGTCTGGACATAAATAAGGCCAGTGGCCCTGATGGCATACCAGCAAGAGTACTGAGTTATTGTGCGCCTAAGTTGTCTCCTGTGCTAATTCGCTTGTATCGCCTCCCTCTCAAGACAATAGCCGTACCAAAATCCTGAAAGCTTGCCAATATGCAGTTAGTACTCAAAAAGAGTAGACGTGCCGACCCATGCAATACCGACCGATCGCCATCACTTCCATACTCTGTAAGGTTATGGAAAGAGTGCTAAACAACAAGTTCCTGTCATACGTAGAAGACAATGGTCTCTTAAGCGATCGTAAATAAAGCTTTCGCTGAGGAGGTTCAACTAGGGTTCTTCTAGTCTATGTGACGCATTGCTGGGGCGAGGCCCTCGAGATCGATCGAGTCTGGCACGCTAGTATGCTGGGCAAGCTTCCTGCTTATGGTATCCCCGCTGATTTTTGTAGTTGGATAGCTGATTTCCTGACTGAACGGTCGATTAGAGTAGTTGTCGATGGCTGCTCCTCTGACACAGTGGCTATTGATGCCGGAGTTCCTCAGGGGTCTGTTCTTTCTGCGAAGCTTTTCCTGTTGCACATCAATGACCTGTTGATAGCAGAAATTGTTGGTATGCAGACGACAGTTATGTTGTAAAGAGATACCTGTCTACCACAAAAGCCAGCGGTGACGGCGTGATGCTGATGAGAGAGGCCATAGTTGAGCGAACGAACCAGAGGTTAAGCTACGATTCCCAGTGGGGTGTCAGCAACCTCGTTTATTTCAACGCCTCCAAATCAAAAGCCTGTCTTTTCACGGCAAAAAGGAGTTCCTACAACCTCACTCCTACTTTCCGAGGTACATCTGTACCTGTTACCGATAGCCCCGAGCATGGAGTTGTCTTCAGATCTCAACTTCGGCACCAACATCGAGTCCAAGGCTCAAACTGTAGCTAAAAAGCTGGGCGGCTTAAATAAGGTCAAGCGATATTTCACGCCGGGACAGCTTTTAACTCTCTATAAAGCTCAAGTCCGATCTTGCATGGAATATAGCAGCCATCTCTGGAACGGCTCAACAAAATATCAACTTGCTGCTCTGACACGATTCAGCGCAGAGCTGAGAGTCTCATCAGTGAGATCAAGTTGGTGAAGAGCAAGCTTCATACCTTAGCTCACCGCCGCAACGTTGCCTGTCTGTCGGTCTTCTACTGACTGTACTTTGGTGAATCTGCTCAGGAGCTGCATTTGCTCATACCGCCATCTCCTTTTTTCCATCGGACATCCAGATGCACTGCGGACTACCTCCCTTTCTTGGTTGCTATTCCTACCTGTCGCACCAAGCGCTTCTCAACATCATAATACGCACAGCAAAGGAGTGGAACGCCCTCGCTGCGTCTGTATTTCCGAGTACTTAAAACCCGTCCATTTTTAAAGCCAGGGTGAATAGGCACCGTTTGAGTTAGCTCGTTCATCGTGGATCTTGTCTTGGCCCACAGGCATGATTGGGATCAAGAGCGAACCCATTAAAAAATATAACCAGGATACGAACTTTAACATACTTTCGCAAGCACGGAATACGAATTTAAAAAAAAATCTTTAGACGCCCATCATTTAACCAGGTAATTAGAAAGTTACTTAATCTCCGCAAACATAAGTTGAGATCATTGAGCCGCTCGTGTTTTGTATAATATGTGATAATAAAACTAATTACAATAAACAGATTTATGTAGACCTTGAAAAAGTGTTCCTTTAAAGACATATAAAACCGATTAATAACTCTTCTTCCAATACCAATCGTACACTTTAACTTCAAACAACAAAAGCCTCACTATCCTAAAAAGATCGAACGCCATTTATCATATACGCTTGGAGCACAAAGCGCGATGTTATAACCCATCTGAAATTCATATTGGAGTCGATAACATAATAGAGAGCGTAGGGTTACCACTTATAAATATTCCACGTGATTTACAGTATCCAAGAAACATAAAAATATTAATAATGCAATGAATAGAATTAGGATTCAACAGTATTTTAACTTTACTTATAGATGAAAAAACAAACCTAACCTACCTAGGTAATAACTACCTAATGACTAATTAAGTGAAATATCGCTGTTATATTGATCTAGTTTATGGTAAGCGGTCAACAATCAAATAATGTCCAAATCCGGCTGTTTGCTAACCCTAAAAATAGAGCCGAGGCCCCGCGGGAGGACGTCTAAAAGGCCAGGAGCGATAGCACTCATCGCGGGTATAAGCCTGTTTCCCGACGTCGAGGATTTAGGATGCGACGACTCAATGCTGTTTTATTCTGCTACCATCAATACTTAAAATGCTACTGAACGGTTTAGTGTTGTGGTGAGGTATCGAAAGGAACGGCAAAATTCGACTCTAGTTAGAACCAAGAAGCATATTAATAGGTTATTATTAATGTTACTTATCCGGAAAGTATTTGTAGTTTACTCTTCACGTTCTTATTTCGACATCTTATGATAACATAATGGTTTTATTATTATTTGTGTTAGTATGGGTGAGGTTATTAGTAACTATTACCAAAATACTTCAATTTATAATCAGCAAGAAATAGTAAAAGTGTATTTAAAATGTTTGCTTATATGTGAAGCGTTATCTCCGGATCCTCTGAATCTATTTGTAAATCATCATTCGCCATTGAAAGATGGAAAATGGCCTACATTATGTTTAAACCAAGCAAAGTCGGCCATTTATACCGAGCTATATAATTACTTAAAATTAGTCGGTGTCTGACTACGAGAACTAAAGTAAAACGTGTTTTACCCAATTATCCCAATAAATTAATGATTGACATTCACTTTATGATAATGACTAACTTTGATGTTGTTCAGATATGTGGCATGCTCAATTCCAATTACATAAACAATTCAAAATTTAAAATTATACATCGATATATTTATCGACTGATGTAACTTTACTAACGTAAAAGGATTGACATTTGAGTAAGACATGACGGTAAGAGACAAAGTCGCCCTACAAGAGTATTTTGCTTTGACATCGACAAATAATCAGTCGATATTCAAATCACCGATCTACATCTATAACTCTTACGATTATTACTTGAATGGTATCAATAAAGAAAACTCAATATAAATATTCATTTATACATTAAATCAGTAGTTCTTTGTATAACTACTCGAAGTATATACTTTTTTATACTCATTTATTATTTTTTACCAATACACGGTTCAAAATGTACTTTTCGTTCTTGGTTCACTATCTTTTGCTGGCCCATTCGTCTCAGCTATCATTTCCAATCTGCTAATGAACCGTGATACGTGACACGTTGCATGACCTGTGGAATGGAACTTCAGCCTTCAGGTGAATGGTTTTAATATCCTGGATTTTTCACAAACCTCAAACAACTGGACGACAACAATACACTGTCCAAATAGAAATAAATTACAGCATCATTAATTTTACATTCACTACTGTTTACCTGCTGGTAACACTTCGTTTTTCTACCTCTATTATACAACAATACGTGTAGTACTGACGATGTTAGTAATTTTCACTAATCATTTGAGATAACGAAAAGGCCAGCTGTCTGCAGTACTATGGTTAGTAATGGCCAAATCACTAGTAACTGAGCATCGGGCTCGAGAAAATTCTAACTCTATTAAATAATAACTCTATAACTTTAGACGCACTACAGGAGACAATAATTGTTTTTTTTATAATTATTTGCATTTTATATTGTTTTCTATATATTTCTTGGGTGGTGGCATGTGGTGCGGGTCGTTACGTTTCCTAAGATATGGTTGGGCGAAGCAATGGCTGCATCATGCGTCATGCTCTTGAACGGGTGCTGCCTTGGGAGACGGGTATGCTTTAATCTCCAGTATTATTGACTATACTAAACATACATCTTGTTGCTTTCTTAAATTTGTCGTTTATTCCCTGTATGTTATTGCAATGTTCAAAGAGACTTACTTAAAACAGATACTTGTTGACTTTGTTGTAATCAACGAAATAATTATGTCATAACACAACTATTATTATAATTTTATAATTTTTATATATTTTATGCATTTTCAATGCGATCTTATTAGATAAAATATTAGAATAGAAAAAATACTAGAAAAAATTGACTCGGGTCACAAGTGAATTCTCAGGCGGGAATCGAACCCGCAACCTTTGGAAATCCGGTCCAATGCTCTCCCAATTGAGCTACCGAGCCTTGCGAACACTCGTCGAAATTTTCTAGTACCTTCCTGATTTTACGCTGTAGGCCAGCGTTGTTTCATCAATGAGAGGAACATCCTCTCGTATTCGAAAGAAACATTTTTACAAATGTTTGGTCAATCGATTAAGATGAAACAGCCATTTTAGTTTTATAATTTTTATATATTTTATGCATTTTCAATGCGATCTTATTAGATAAAATATTATAATAGAAAAATACTAGAAAAAATCGACTCGGGTCACAAGTGAATTCTCAGGCGGGAATCGAACCCGCAACCTTTGGAAATCCGGTCCAATGCTCTCCCAATTGAGCTACCGAGCCTTGCGAACACTCGTCGAAATTTTCTAGTACCTTCCTGATTTTACGCTGTAGGCCAATTCTCAATTGGGAGAGCATTGGACCGGATTTCCAAAGGTTGCGGGTTCGATTCCCGCCTGAGAATTCACTTGTGACCCGAGTCGATTTTTTCTAGTATTTTTCTATTATAATATTTTATTATTATAATAACAGAATAATATGGTTTTTTTTTTGTGGATTATGCATGGTGACGACGTATTATATTGTAAATGTCTGTTAAAGCTGACGAGTTTCTTGCGCACATTCTTCATGTCAATTAAAAGACAAAGAAAATGTTGGATGACTCAACACAACTTATTTTAAGTGCATTTGAATAAAGTTATTTTCATTTTATATCATATGGTACAGGCAACTAATTTAATTAAAATTTCAATTGACAGTTTTGCTTTTATTAAACCAGCTACCTAAATGACATTCAGCCAATGCGTCTAATGCATTGTTTAATTAGCGAGTTGGCTGGTATATAGACTATTGATAGAATATGGTACGTTGCAAATTGAGCGGAAAATAAAATATAAATAAGATTCTCTTCCAATAAGACATGTAAAAAAACGCTAATGTGAATTAATATTAAAGCCTGATTCCGCAATAAACCTATTATTATTAAGATACAACATCATAAAATACAATATTCCGCAAAAAACTTATTCGGTAAATCCATCAAGGAAGATCAAGAAGTCAATAGAGAAAATTGCCGTATTTGTCGTCATCTCGTTTCGTGGGTCCAGCTTAACATATGAGGGACAAATCCTTAGTGGACACAAATAAATAAGATATTATTCGCATGATATTTCTTGATCCCCCCGCATTAGATGGAAGGGTCAGAAATATATCTAAAACGGTTCCCATAAGTCCTGTGTCGGTGAATTGATGACCGTTTGAGTTTTATTGTTTTGTCTTTTTTGTTAGCATGCCATTGAAACTGCTTAACAAATTGTACTTCAGACATTTACTTTTCGAACGTAGTTCCTTCCATCACTGATTATCACCGAAAATTATCTGCACTTTGATTAGTACATACTCATTATGTATACAATAATTTTATACAAATTATACGAGTAAAATTTTGTTTTAATATGCTTTTACGCTTAATCTCTCGTTAAGCAAAAAAATATGTTTTATTTATAGATCAAGAATGAAATGTAACCCTTTTCCGAAAAAAAGGCAGAAAGTCTTTATTTTTATTTATATTATAAAATAAAATGCATTGCCTTAATCTTATGATATCTACCTTACTTATTTTAAACATTGACATAAAGTAATAAGTTTCACTACATTAAAAAATGGACACTCGATTCAAACTTTAATATTTTACCGTCTCTAACATCGAATTGAGTATCAAAAATACTGCGTACATCACTCCCGAAATTTTACCGGCAACTTGAAAATATCTCAAAATGGAGGTAGCAATCCCAAATCTTCAACAAAATAGCTCCCCTGAACATTTTAAGTCTAAGTAAGTGGCGTTCGGTGGCCGAAGATTTGCTGGACCGTCTTTAATGGGCGTTATCCTTATTTATTGGACTTGCCCCAACGAAATCGGTCTGATACAAATTTTAAGTTTCTCTCACTTCGTACAAGTATTTACTGAAGAATGTATAATTTGTTTATGCGAAGATTCCGTTACACGTAATAATATTATCGTTATTTTAATCCCGCAAGTGGCTCGATTTTTTTACTGCATAGTTGATTTTTATATATTTAGTTTTGATTTCTTTGAAGAACTTTTGGTACTTACTAAGATTTTCTAGATTTCAATATTTTTTTGTTATCTTCTTAACTACTTTTTGGCTATTGAGATTGGTGATTAAATACATCGACTACAATTAAAGTTTAGCAGCAGCTTAACTCATCATTATGCGTCCTTAAGCATTTACAACACTAGTTCATCTGCACTACCTTGTTCGATTATTAAATCACGCAAAATACAATATTATACTAGTTCCGTTAATGAGTATTGATATTGAAAATTAAACCATTGTAAATATATAAGGCCATGAACCTATTGTGAACTAGGTCTACTGGATCAACATCATTTCAGAAGCATGGAGGTTTTTAAATCCGCCTATCTCCCGTATCTACGTACCTAGTTTTTTTTTTTCTTGGACACGAAGTAACTAATTGACACCATGCTAATTATAACCTGACCGTGTGTTGCCTGGTAAAGTAGAGAATCACCCATCCTTCACATTTAATATTGTCGTAAAAGGTGATTTATAACACTGATGGGTTATCATTCAGCTCCCGTACGGTCAATACCTAACTCCAATAGCATTACCACCACAAATACGTAAACCACAAAATGAGCATTTTCCGAATAATGGTCTTTAAATGATATCTCCAGACCGTCTGTTAGGCGTAGACATTATGGCAAAACTCCACCAAAATTTTTGGGGAAGGCCTAAATGCTCTTTGCATGCTCTTCGTTCTCCGGCTTAAATGATGAATCACATTCACCAATCCACTCTTTTGAGCTCCCGTGGTGAGCTATAGCCAATTCTCTTAATGATGAATACATTCATAGAAAAGTCCTGTGCTGCAGCTAATAAGCCACATCAGCCACAGCCACACAGAGAATGTCAGGTTAAATATCAGAATAAGTCCGGTAAAACAAGTAAATTTTCACCTTTGTTTTTCTTACCAATTGAAAATTAAAAAATACCTTTCATAAATTTATTTAACACCAACGATTAAGTCAATACAATTGTTATTAGTATACAATTAAAATTTTAATTTTCCAATCAATACTTACTATCCAACCCATATCTCAACTCATTTTAAGTGAACGGTACCTCGCCCCTAAATATGGGAGGCGTTGAGGGTGGGGTAACGAGACTTGACAACCGTGACGATTCGAACTTGTCTGACATGTCGCTTAGCACCTGCCTTTAATCCCTTAGCACTTAGGATTTCAGGGGAAATTCAAAAATTTTTATCACATACAGACATCGGGGTAATGATTTGAATCGACAAATTATTATAGGAGAGTTCCTTTCACTGAGCACATTTTAAATTTAATTGTTTCCTTCAAATAATAAGGTATAGTAATATAATGTTAACAATATTTTTAGGTTTAGACAGTTACTAGTAGTCATTGAGCTACAAAAAAGCAGAATTAAAACTTTTTTACCTATTCCGATAGTAGTATATATGTAGTGGTAGCCTCAGCTTACTCTACGTAATCATTTCGTCACCTTGAACCCTGAATAATAAACTGAATTAAGCGATACATAAATGACTTGAAAAACCTTTACTAATTAAATTTAGATCGTCACAAACAAGTGCTTTAAATATTAACATTGACTGTAGGAATTCCCGAATAGATTTGGTAAATACATTTCCTCTCGTCGGACTTATAATAAAGTTTAACAGTGGATTTTAATGGACAGTAGAAAATATAATATCCAAATTGTCAAAATTTACCTACGCACTTTTTGAAACAATATGTAAGTGTAGAAACAGTATGAAGTAGAAGGTTTTTAGAAACAACTGTGCAGTTTTGGAGTGTGCAAAATAAATGCATTCGGAATATAGTTCAAAAGACAACATGCAGAATTGTCAACCTTATTATATAAAATACCGACTACTAACATTACCTCCGCTTTACACACAGGATATTTGTTTGTTCGTCTTTAAGTATATCAATATATTTCTTCAGGTGCCCGTATAAAATTAACACCCGACACAAGACAAAATTATATCTGCCTCCTTTACGTATTAAAATCTTAAACTGCAGCCCACGGTACATGGCGATGAAAATCTTCAATAAGTAACAACGGAATAATAAAAACTGCTTATTTTAGTGACACATTAAAAAAGATCTTATTCAAGACTGCTTATTTTGTGAAATACAATTATAAATTTTATTGTAAAATGTTAATTTCAAATTTTCATTTAATTACCTGATCTTGACATCTACAGGCGAAAAGTTGTACCATAATCGCCACTCATGCAAGATTGGAAGATTGCAGCAAAAGACCATACTTCGGAAAACCCATTGCCAGTTTTAAAGTGCGTGTGAAGAATTGGTGCTACTTTGGTGTTTTATCATTTCATTACACTAAAATCTATGAGTAGAGACAACGTAAAACAAAAGCATAACATATTTCATATTGAAGGCTTGGATCTTAGCTCAATAAAATAGTATAATGAATTATTTCATTTGCAACACCAACGAAATTGAGTTTTCTGATGACAAGTGATAAAGTAACTGATGTATCGATCAATCGATACAACTCAACTGAATCAAGAGCAAATACAAAAAATCAAGTAATTGATAATACTTAAAAACATGAAGTCCATATGTTATCTTAATCGCCTTTCCTTAATTTCATTTGAGTACTAACGAACTATTAATAAATTGAGTCACGTGATTTTCGAAGCATTGAAATAATATAGTAACTCAGCATTGTGAGCTATATAGTTAGTGACTTACTCATTCGTTTATTTTTGAGCTGATAGTGACAGATATGTTTCTTTGGGTCGGTGATAAGTCGATACGTAATCTAATGATAAAGCGACCACGATAACGGTTGCCTATTTACAGGCTGATGAAGTTGATTCCGTGGGTTCCTTATCCCCAGAATTTTTATGAAAAAGTAAAAAACCAACATATGACCAAAACATTAGCCTAGCTACAGTGTAATAGGTTATTCTGTGGCGTTTAATTTTACTTGGTTACTCTTGGTATCTCGCTGGTGTTAACAATTAATATTTGTTTTAATAGTTAAAAAAATAATTAAAGTAAAGTTAAATGTGTATTTCCTGTGTCCATACATACGAGATTTAAGTAAAAACGAAAACTAAAGCTACCATTTCTTTTTCTCATTATACAGTGATTGTTTAAGATATAAATTTCATTTATTTTAAATTAAAAATATTAAGAATACAATCAACACTCTATTAATACTCCCGTAAGCCCCTCGTATTACGAAAGGATCTACTTCCGCAGTTCGTTGGCAAAGATTGAACTCGGGTTAAGGTTTGGGTTAAATCTGACATCTCAAACACTGGGCGACGGGTTAACCTTTAGTGACTAACAAATAAACCATTTCTAATATTTCTTTATGATATGACGTTTTAAATGTCAATTCTTATTTATAAATAGGTAGTTACAGTTACACTACGATACCCACGCAGTTTGTTGTACCGTGCCTTACATTAAGCCTTTTACGTCAAAGTGACTTTTGAACATTAAAAATTAAATCTGTTTCCTATTTTTTTATTTTACTTACACCCGGTTAATATATTTACTTCTTAGACTTTCGCGTTTACTTATTAAAAGGAAACTATTTTTACCAGAATACAAATTAGTTTCATTTATACGTTTAATTTTATTTTTGTCTAATTATATAAAATATCTTTGTACTAACTAAGTGTCTATATTCTCTGTTCAGAATCAATTATTCTAACTAACCTAGAATATTGAAATGTATATGAAATAATATTTATTTATATAAAGCTTACGAACTAAACACATTAATAGGTACTTAATTATTTCTAACTTCTAAATTAATATATTCAAGTAATAGCTAAGAAGCGTGTTTGAGGACTTGCATTAAAAAGTTAAACAATAATTTTGAAAACGCAGTCAGCTTAAAATTGGCGTTTTTATTTTTTTAAAAGGAAATTTTAAAATTCATATAAATACAAAAAAAATCTTTTAAATGTTAATCAAAATTAACGGCCTTTATATGAATAGTTGATAACAGAGAACATTGATAAGAGAAAATTGAAGAGTACATCATTACGTTTGGTATGTTTTAGCGACAGCCTGTATTTGTACAATGCTACAAAGGCGCACCCTTAACCAAAGCATACGTTTATCAATACTTGCCAAGCATTGTGTCCAGTGAGCAGATTACTGCAATGAGTCCAAATTTTTCTTTTAGTGACAACATAGTGTTATAAAAGACAGCTCGTTTACAAGTGAATGAGTGAATTGACATAAGATGTGACATAATTGTAATTCTAATGGGTCCAGGTGAGCGAATGACAAACAATTTCGACGTCATCATGTATCAGTCACTGGAAAACTTTTTGATAGGATTTATGGATATTTATAAGTAGTTAACAAGATAAACGACACTAACGAGATTACTGATAAAAAAATCATAATTTAATTCAATTTATCATAAGCAGTAGAGAACATGCATTTTTTTAAATATTTATACTCAAATTATAATATTTAAATAACCATTGAACGGTATACGAAGGGCAAATTAAATGCCCACAAACGTTCAAAGTTTAACATAGGGTTTTAAATTCTTTATGATGGATTTAAAGTAGAAAATCGAATAAATAAAGTAACCTTGTGAATCAGTTGATGAGCTACTGACTGTACGTTGTTTACTCAAATATTTATCTTTATGCGGTTTCGCGAATCTCTAACTATCAGTCTCAAAAGCAGTTTCTGTAGTTTCAATATCAAATATTATCTGTCCCAGGGATTTACTATATCTAAACCATTCAAACCATAATTTAATTAAGTATTCTAATATTTGGTAACTTATGAACCAAACCGTGTTAGTTCTCGTATACTTGTTTAAATATAAACCCTGACCATTTCTGAAGAAACTTAGTACCTACTTTGTATTTTATATGAAAAACGAGTCATAAAAATACGAAACCGTCTAACTTAAATTATCTTTTGTTTACCTTTCAGGTGATTTAATAATAGTCACTTTATGGATGTGGCTTCTACCTTCAATTGTACAAGCTGGAGCTATAAGGCTTACAAGAAAGGAAAGAGACAGCCCTATACCTTGTCTTACTTATAAATTAGATAGTCTTTTACATGTAGACTGTACCAATCGAGACTTGACTGATCTGCCTGAGGGACTTAATGAAAATGTAACTATCAATTAATTTGCTTTAACAAAAGTAAAGGCTACAATAGATGTATTTAAAAGTAAAGATACCAAATCAAAGTACATATGGGATGGCAACATAGTTTGAAAAAATTGTAACGCTTATACAAGTAGTGCTCATCACTACATAGTATAAAACAAAGTCGCTTTATTTGTCCCTATATCCCTATGTATGCTTAAATCTTTAAAATTACGCAACGGATTTTGATGCGGTTTTTTTTAATAGATAGAGTAATTCAAGAGGAAGGTTTATATGTATAATACATGCATAATATAGTAGAGCATTGCATCCGTGCGAAGCCGGGGCGGGTCGCTAGTCCTTTTATAAGTTTTACAACGTAAAAAAAGAATAAACCACTTTTTTGCGAACCTGTAAATTACTACAAATAAAAATTATCTTTATTTATAATGATTTTATACTTAACATTCGCATTTGCACACGCTTTCATAATTTATTTATTTATGGATAAAAGATATACCGGCGATAACAATATTCTGCGTTTTATAATAAAGAATATATTAAAGCATTTGATTTAATGTGCCTAGGTCGCTGCACTTATAGAAATTAAGAGTCATTAAATCCAAAGTAATGTATCAATTTTTTTTCATACTTTCAGGTTCAAGTACTGCTATTGTCAAACAACGATTTTATATCGTTCCCACCGCAATTAGAACAATTTACTCAGCTACTGATACTAGATTTATCAGCCAACCATTTGAGTACGGCACTGCCAAGCTACATGGAACGCCTTGAAAATCTGCATACTCTAAATTTGTCCAACAACAACTACGACGTCTGGATGGAATCCCAAACCAACATCAGAAAATTGGATTTATCTAAGAATAAAATAAGCAATATAGAAGACGGCGCTTTTAGCAAATTGACGGAGCTTCGGTACTTAGATCTATCGGAAAACAGAATTCGTGATTTGTCACCAACAATATTTCAATTAACGAAAAAGTTAGAAACACTCATACTATCTAGAAACTATTTTTCAATAATACCAAGATTTCATACCCACTCATTGAAAAATTTGTATTTGAACAACTGCCAAATTTCAGAAATCCATCAAAATTCAATCAGCGAAATGGTTTCATTACTAGAACTCTATTTGTCTATGAATGAAATAGAAGCAATACCGGATAATCTCGCTTCGAATACTCTGCAACAGTTAGACTTGAGTTACAATGATATTGGTTCGATTAATGACAATTCTTTCTCATCATTACCGCATCTGGCGGTACTCGACCTGAGGGGAAATGATTTCAAAGAAGTGTGGTCGACATCACATTTCGCCTCAAACCAGTTTTTGAGGGAAGTTCATGTGAAGGGTAATCGGTGGAGCTGCGAGGGTTTTCATTTGAATTTGTTGTTAACCTATGAGTTTTTAACTAAAGAACCTCCAAAAGTCACCGACACAGGTTCCTTAATATGTTATTCTCCAGCGAATGTGACTCAAATGAGTTGGCAACAAGCATATATACGAACATGGCATCCTAACGATGAGGTTGTAGTATCATACACATCGTTAGCAGTGTTTATAGGAGTCATAATAGGGGTTATAATTACTTCTTGCATCTGCAGATTTTTAATGCCATTATCAGCGCCTGAACCAGTACGACAGACTACCGTACTAAATGTTAATGGATCTACGCCACAGCCCACAGCTGAAACTGTGCTGTTGCGGATTCCTTTGCGTGACGAAGATTTACCTCCCAGTTACGATGAGGCGTTATTAATGCCCCGTTTGAATGCTTCGTTTCACTCTCTTCCTGACTTTATTGACGAAGAGGAAGAAAACAATACTCGTAGCTACCGCCGATCAAGGTCTATTGGAGATCTCACAGAGTACAGACCCAGAACACACGACAGACGTTCTACCAGACGCACATTGCAAGTTAACACAAATAATAACATCAATAATGACTTTTAGCATCTAATCAATTTTGCCTTTCATCAGTTTTGTACTAAACTAGATATTAAGATATTTAAATTTAATTTGTATATTTTTAAGATAATTTAATTAAAAAATAAGATATATGGTTAATTTTTATTCATACATTTTGCGACAATATATTTCTCATAATATAAGGTCTTCACTAATGAAATTTTCGATTTATTTTTACGAACTATTATACTCATATCTTCTGCAAAGAAATAGTAACTTTAGTTTGTATATTTAATTTGGAATTTAGACTTCATTGTTAAAAAAATAATAATTAAACAAATTATTCATATGGAAAAATAAATACTTTGTGTATTTTAAATACACAGTTTTCCTCAGTGTTTTTTTCTCTATATGCCTAGAAAACTTCTGTTAAAAAAATATAATATTTAGTAAATAAAGATCATGTTAATATAAAAAAAATCTTGCACATGTTGGTAGGAAAAACAAAACTTTTTAGAAAATATCCACACTTACAAGCAATTTTTAGGTTTGTCACGACATTTTGTGCCTATTGCATTTCATAGGCGTATAATAGTAGCATAGAGTAAACTAAAACTACGTAAAGATGTTTTCTCCACTAATCCTTAGTAATAATTTTACGTACTATTTATTCATTCTAATAACAATAATGTTTTCAATAACCATTAACCGTAACGCCATCTTTATTTCTATTTAGCGTTATTAATCTCTTTGTTGGTTCTCCAAAACTGAAAAGCAGTATTTTTTGCGCATGGCTGTAACTGGCTTGTAAATGGTAAGATGGCGCTACCTGCATTCTACCCTTACAAACTCTGGTGCTTGAGCTTATTTAAAAAAAAAATCGTGATAGTATCAGATTTTTAAAGACTAATTAAAATTAAGAATATTATGTGTTTATTACACATAATTTGGAAACCTTATAATATATTAGTAATTTATTCTCATTTTAAGTCATTTTAGTGTATTGTTCACTTACAACACGGTAGCCGTATTACGTAGACAAACCTAGTAAGTTTAGGTACAGATACACAAATAAGTACCTAAAAAGTTCTAATTACAATTACCTAGGAACTCTCTTACACTTAGGGTTATGTATAACTTAAATATTAAGATTTAAAAAAAAGTGACATACAAAATAGCGTTTTTAAATTACGTCTATCGTTATGATTTGGGTAGGTATCTAATAAAAAATTGTAATAAGCTGTTAAGACTATCTAATTGCTCCTGAGTCTGAGTCATCCATAAAATTTATTTCTAATTATCTAAACGAGGGTTATTTCTGAGAATAGCCAGAATTAGTTGATACTAAATGTTCTTCGGTACAGTACAAACGATAGTTTGCATTCATAATCAAAGTCAAATTGGCATATAATATTTAACAGGCCGTATTGATTATTGGATTTGTATGATTGTTCAATAAAGCAGTTACACCAGCTGTAGGTATCTTATTTCAATCACGAAAATTTTTTTAATCTTTTAATAAAAATAATTTTAGTTATATAAAAATCATATTAAAACACTTGACCGTCACTGGAAGCTTTATAATGAGAGAGCGTATCCGTTTCCGTCTATTTCCTACCATTTTAGTCCCTCCTTTGACTTTGGATTTCCGACTCAGTGGCGACACCTGGCGGTTGGCGCCATTAGTTTTCCTTAAAAACGATGGCGGCATTTGTTCTCATTGGCGTTCAGTTTTCCGTCGAAGCAACATCGTGCAAATAGCAACTAAACAGTAGTTGTTGCAAGTTTCTTCACTTTAGAAACACAGTGACTTTTCCGCGCAAAGTGAGTGGTTTAAAGTTTAACGAGTAATAACTGTAAGTATTAAATCTACCTACCATATTTTACAAACGTAATCAATAAAACAATTTTAACGGTTTTTCCGTTCGGATTACGTAGTTCAAGATATAAAGTCCCTAGTTTTAATTACGTAATTTTTAAATATAGTTTATTTCAATGAAATGTTAAACATAGATTTTCCCAGGAAAAATCACAAATGAATGTGGGTAGTTTTAAAAAACTTTAAATTTAAAATAATATTTTCTGTAGTCATGGAGGGAATTGACATGGATCCGGCTCCTCACCTCCAGCCACAACTGGAAGCTGTGGCCGGCCCGAGCAAGGGTGCTCGCAAGCGGTACCGCAGCAGCAGCAGTGGCAGCAGCTGCAGCTCCAACACCTGTTCATCTAGTACGTCATCCTCTAACCACAAACGAGGTAAACGTCATCATCGTAGTCGAAAAAGTAAGCGCACTCATTATTCTCAACGTGATATAGATAAACTATTTAAAGAGATGAAAGAAATTCGTAACCATATGGCATCTTCCAAAAATATGGAAATGATTCGTGATGATGTATCTATTTGCTCTGAGGTTAGTCGAAATTTATATGAACAATACAGTAACGTTGTTGACGATCAATGTCCTCCCGAAGGTGAATGTCCTCCCGAAGATTTTCCTCCAGGCACAGATTTTACATTCGATATAGAGACCAAGCTTAAGGAACCATCTGTTCCAAAAACACCGGATAATTTCTTAAAAATTCTTCTGGATGTACAAAGATTAGGTAATAGCTCATGGTCAGAAGTTAGGTACGCTGATACCCAAAAATTATATGCTCATACACCAGGTTTCATAGACCTGGAAACAAACGAAGAGGTGAAAATGTATGACACCTTACGCCACTTAGCATATTCTGATAAAGCCTATGCTGCTATAACATACTGTATATTAAAACAAAAGGAGGCATTGCAGGAAAGTATCCGCAATCTTCTTCAATTTGCAAGGAATAATGAGGTGAATTTTGAGACTTTGTGTGGGAAAATTGAGGAATTGTTTCAAAGGGGAGAATTCCATAAAGTTTCCTCTGACTTACTGCAATTAGTCTGCGGCCATCGTGCCGAATGCATTGAAATGCGCCGGGAATCTATTACTAGCCAGGTTCGTGACCCCTTAGTCAAAGCATCATTAAACAGGATTCCGCCTTCATCCACCTGCCTTTTTGACTCCGACCCATTCACGTCAGCATTAGAAAAGGCTGGTGGGGTTCGCAAAGCATTCTGGCCCCTAAAAGTTGAACGTTTGACACAAACAAAGAGTAACATTCAATCAAACCACCGCCCCTCGCGGGGGCTTGGTACCAGAAAACCTACAGCTCCATCGCGTGGAGCTCATAATAATTTTTCAAGTTGTGCATACCCCTTACACATGCGATACTATACAACACCCTCGCGGGGTGGATACTCTCATCCCTTTCATCCCTCAAGAGCATCGGCAGCTCGATATAGTAACGAAGACAATAAGAGAGGAGGATTTCACAACCGAAGCTCGCGGCCCGATCGTGGATTCAACAAGGGACGCTCTAATGCTCCAAAAGTTACCAAAGACAATACGAGAAGATATAGGCAATGACTCGAAACAGTTTATAGCAGGTCAGTTAGAACACCACATATTGGAATGGAAAGAGATGGGTGCTCCAAAAATACTGTTAAAAATAATTCAGGGGTATCGAATACCATTTTACAAAAGACCCCCGCTTGTTTATCCAAATGTAACCAAAGGGCCCTTTCAGACTCCAGTTTCAGAAGAAATGACTACAATAATTCAAAAAATGAAAACTCAAGGGATTCTAAAAATTGCACATCCATCACCCAGCTTCATCTCTCCTCTATTTCTAGTACCAAAACCCAATGGGCCTCCGCGGCCCATTTTCAACCTCAAAGCTTTAAACGAATATGTGGTGATCGAACCCTTTCAATTAATAAACATGTTTCGAATTCCCGACTTCCTTCAGGCTCGGGATTGGTTGTGCAAAATAGACCTATCACAGGCTTACTTTCATCTCAAAATAGCCAACGCTCACAGGCGATTCCTACGCCTCATATACGACCAAGAATTGCTAGAAATGACATGCCTCCCCTTCGGACTCTGCACAGCCCCGAAGATTTTTTCCACGTTAACAAACTGGGTAGCACAAACGTTGAGAGAAAGGTGGAATATACGAATCATTGTGTACCTCGACGACTATCTAATAGCACACCAGGACAGTCGCATGCTTCGCGAGCATGTCAATCGTACCATACACACACTTCAGTACCTGGGATGGCAAATAAATTTCAAGAAATGTATTCTTGTACCCCAAAAAGACATAACATATTTAGGAATACTTTGGAAACCTTGGAACAACCAGAAATGTCTACCAACCGACAAGATAACAGCCATTGTAAAAAAGTTATTTCTGATATTAGAACAAAAAGTAGTAAGAGTAAAAGAATTACAACAAGTAGTAGGACTTCTCAATTTTGCCAGTTTTGTTGTTCCAAGGGGCCGTCTAAATTACAGGCAATTGTTAAGATTCCTCAACTCCTTACCAAAGCAATCATCGAGGTTGTACCCTCTACCACAAGGGGCTATAAACGAATTGATCTGGTGGACTCAGAATTGCCACTTAGCAACACTGCTTCACTACCCTCCCCCAACACATTTCTTAGTGACAGACGCGTCCGATCTAGCATGGGGAGCACAGATGGACAACGTGGAACTCTCGGGAGTTTGGTCTCCAGACGAGCAGTTACTCCATGGCAATCAAAAAGAGATGCTGGCCATATTATATTCGATCCAGAGTCAAATACGCTTACTGGATCACAGCTCCATTTTGATTCAATGCGACAACAAAACAGCTGTAGCACATCTTCGAAAAGAAGGGGGCACGAAGTCACTGTCCCTAATGGAAATAACTTATCAAATACTGAGCTTGCTGGACCAGCACCAGATACATTTTCAAATACATTACCTACCAGGCCGGTTCAATCGGCATGCAGACCACTTGTCGAGACAACGACGACCACCGGAATGGCACCTGCTACCGACATGTGTACAGAAAATCTTCGCGAGGTTGGGAACTCCGATGATAGACTTGTTTGCGTCGGAAACTGCTCATGTCGTCAGCAACTATGTGTCTCGAGATCTAAGAGATTCGCAAGCCCTATATCACGATGCGTTCAGCAACCCATGGGAATATCAGTTAGCATTAGTGTTGCCCAAATTCAGTCTTGGTCTTGCAGTCTTGGTCTTGTTCTTGCGTTTTTGCAAGACCAAGACCAAGAACAAGACCGCGTATTTTTAGCAAGACCAAGACCAAGACTGACCGTGCAAGACTTGAGCAAGAACAAGACTAAGCCTGCAAGACTCTTGCGTCTTGCAGCTAGGACTTAGCGCTATTTCACGGAGTAGTTAGGTGTAACAGTTCGGTGTATAGGTACGCTTAGGAATTCTATGAGACGCAAAAAACTGTATCAAAGAATATGAAAAACTGGATCTATGCGCATTACGACTAATACCATAAACATACCTACATAGCGAATAAAAAAATATCCATTAAAATCAAACTGAGTGCATGCATAGTTATGTTTTAACCATCGGCACTTTGATAATGCGGCATCAAAGGTTTTGTACTTACTTCTCAAAGAAATTTGCTGCTTTTCGGAAGCACATGGTTATAATACACGCGCCGGCGGCTTCTTTTGAAATCATATACAACAATCGTTGCCGCCGCGCCGAAATCACAACATTTGACACTATTTGATTGCCGCCACAGGGCGTAGGCGTAGGTATACTCATGCAAAATAATTTCGAATTTTAAGAGTACCTACAGGTGTTCCAAAGAATAAATAAGTTTCAGAGTGCTTATAATGAAAATGAATACATTATACTGATCACGCAAGTAGTATTATGATTAGAATAAAATGGTAAGGATAGGTAGTAGATGTCATAATAATTTATTCTAGTAAGTATATATTATAATATTGATTATATGGTTTTAAACTAATTACTTAGGTACTATTATTGTACATTTAGTCATTATATTTCTTAAGTTTTTACAAGAAAAAATAGCAAAAAAGTGTTCAAATATCACCCGTTTGATAAATATTGTAGCCACTTTTAAATATACTTGAAACGTGTAAAAAAATTCTACATAATTAATAAAATAATATAAAAAGCGTAGGTACTTACCTACTAATAAAATAAAAAGCCTGCGATTTATTATTAGTAAATAATCACGGCAGCCGAGAGTGTGTCTCCACTTTTGAATACATAAATCATAACCAGATCACTAGAGCCACTTCAAAAAAGAAATTTGTAATTCCTAGGGTTCAAAATTATTTTGGTGACAGAACTTTACAGAAGCGTATACCATATCTTCTTAATTCGTTGCCCGAAACTATTAGATGTGAAACGGATAAAAATAAATTTAAAAAAATATTAAAAGATTATCTGATGACTACTATTTAACACAACAATTGTATGTTTTTATTTATTTTTTTGCATTCACAATGCAATATTTCTATAAGATATAAAATACGTGTGTAAAAAACAACCACGCCTCCGAGCCCATCTGAGGGCTCGGAGGCGTGGTTGTTTTTTACACACGTATTTTATATCTTACAACAATTGTATCTTATTATTATCACCGCTAAATTTTCCTTCAGTTTGTTGTAATTCAGTCTGAATCCAATTATTGTGCACTTAACTTTACCTGATACAGTTATAGTTGTATTATATACCTACATAATTATAATTATAAGCTAAGAGACTAAAGATCCCTCAGTCAAACCGACAAGTCGGTTTTGTGGGACTAAATTGTATCTTTGTATTTTTTTTTCTTGTATATGAAATAAATAAATAAAAAAAAAAAAATAAAAAAAAAAAAAAAGTATTTACAAGCAGTGCCCGCGACTTCGCCCACGAAGAATAGTAACTTTGGAGGTATAGTGACGTTCAGGATTTATTTATTTATTTTAAAACTTCTGTCATCAAACATACAAACAAACTCTTCAGCTTTATAATATTAGTATAGATTAGTATAGATGTACGCCAAAACATTCACTTATATGTAAAGAATAGTGATTGGCACTAATTCTTTACATATATTTTATTCACGCGTCGCGTCTGTACAAGTAGGTAATAATCTGTGTTTGTACGCCGCACGCGGCATCGTTTGATTTGCGGCGGCATCCTTTTAATAGAGCCGGCACGTGGCGAGGCGGCGCGGTAGAAAGCAAGGAAACGTACTATAAACAAAGGAATTATTTTAATTCCAGTCATTTCCAATTGAGCTGTGCTTCGAGTCTAACTTAATAATTGTTTTTACTAATTCTTGTTGTTTTCTAAAAACGTATCACGTGTACAATTTAATATGAGTGACGAAGATTCAAATTATTCTAGTCCGAGTAACGAGAGTTTGAGTCACAGATCTAAAAGACCCAAAAGCAAATTTGAGGAGTTTTTCGAAATAATTCATGCATCCCAAACTGCCTTGTGTAAATTGTGCCAACATAAAAAGACTGAAATAAAAATGAAAAACAGAAACACTTCAGGCTTAAGGAAACATCTAATATCTTTCCACAAAAAGGAATCACAAATATTTCTTCCTGTTAAACCAAAATTAAGTGGAGATATCACAAGCTTTTTAGTAACCGCTGGAAGAAGTGGACAGGTAAGAATATATTTTTTTTATATGAAAACTCCAGGAACTCAAAAAAGTCTTTTTTGAACAAATGACTTTAAACTGACTTCGGAATATTTTATAGATATTGATAAAATAGTAATACATAGGTACATATTTCGCGTCATTTTTAACAATGGTCGAAATTGTCGCTACGGGAATTTTAACTCCGCGTAGCTGTTCATGCGATACTTTCAAAAACGCCATTAACTTACGTAAGTATTTTTGAGTTAGTGGTGTTTTCATCTAGGGGTGCGACATATTAAGTATGTAATTATCGTCTTAAATATTTTTATAAACACCTATATTTTCATTTGTTTTCATAATCGGCCAGTAACAACTAAGTACTTTATTTTGGTAAATTACAGTACAGTGCAACCTTAATATAACAAATGTCAATTTAACGATTTTCTCGATTTAACAACAACAAACCTCCTCCTCCTAAACGCTCAAACCTAGTATGTTTTAAATAATAACACAAGATTTATTGTTTTATTTCAGTCGGAAAACAGCAGTGACAACATCACGACAGCTACAGTTGATTGGGTAGTGAAAAAATATCTTCCCTTCTCATTTTTCGATGACGAAGCTACACAAGTATATTTTCGACGTATTTGCCCTAATATGGAGTTTCCTAAAAGGTCTACACTTAGAAGGAAAGTCAAAGAGCGATTTGAAGAGCTCCAATTTAATCTCAAGGAACGACTTCAACAATTATCATCTAAAATGTCATTTACCATTGATGGGTGGACGTCAATTGCTGGTAGGAGTTACTACGGGGTTACTATGCATTATATAGACAACGAATGGAAGTATCGATCTGTAGTTCTTGATTTTATACCATCACGCGGTCGACATACTGGGGAAGATATTGCAACGATTTTCCATGAATGTTTATTGGAATATGGCATAATTGATAAAATACAAGGTATCACGGTCGACAACGCAACTGCAAATACCAAATTTATGTATGAACTGGGCAAACAGTTGCCACACTTTGATTCAGACAATCAACATTTCCGGTGCTTTGCTCACATTTTAAACCTTGGTGTACAAGATTTATTAGAGACCTTAGCATTACACTGTGAGTCTGACACTAACGCGCAAGATCAGCAGTATGAAGACTATGCAGACGAAACTGAGGAAGATGAAGAATATGCACCAAATATTGCTGACTCGCGTACATCTGTAACAAAGTTACGCAGTATTTCCAGTAAAATAAAAAGAAGTGAGATAGTGAAGAAGAAGTTTCAGTCTGCTTGTGAAGCAGCTGGCGTGCCATCAAATCTAAATGCCATTCTTGACTGTCCAACAAGATGGAATTCCACACATGATATGATTGGATTTGGTTTAAAAGTGAGAGCGGGCATTAACATATTGTGCAGTTCTGTCACCGAATTGAATGATTTTCAAATCACAGCTAGTGAATGGCAGGTACTCGAAAAATTACATAAATTTCTAATAAACTTTAAACTTTTAAGTACAAAACTTGGTGGAGACAAATATGTTACATTACCGCTAGTCATTGTATCATTCAATCTCTTGCTAGATAAAATTGAATCCATGGTAAAACAGTTAGATGAGAAACCTAATCGATCTGAAGTGGATGAAAGGCTCATTCTAGCTTTCCAAGCAGCTCGAGACAAAATGCTTAAACATTATAAGAAGAGCAACTGGATTTATTGTACTTCTTTAATTTTAGACCCAAGGCATAAGGCTCAGACTTTTGACCTGACAATGTGGGGGAAGCAACTTAAAACAGAAAGTCTGCGCAAGTTCAATGAACTTTATGAAGAATATAAAAGTCTACACTCACTGAACAAATCTCTGGAATTGCCAAGAAAAGAAAATAAAGTATGTGATGAAGATGAAGACATTATAGACTTTGATAAACTCTATGAATGTCCCTCGACGTCATCTGGATCTTGTCTTCAAGGCTTAGTGATAGACGAGTTGGAGGAGTACCTGAGAAAACCAAGAACTGCCAGCTCGGAAGACATTTTAGATTGGTGGAGGACGCATGAGACAGAGTATCCGACTTTATCGAAGATGGCCCGTGATTTTCTCTCAATACCTGCAACTTCAGTACCTGCTGAGAGATTATTTTCTAAAGCATCATTAGTAATTAGAAAACATAGAAATAGGTTAAGTGATGAGTCAGCCAGATGGTTACTTTGTATTAATTCTTGGTCAAAAGAATTGATATAAAGTAACATAACCTAATGATAAAGCTGTTGTGTACTGTTATGTTTGATTTGTGTTGTATTTTATTTTTGATTGAAATAAATGATAAATCATAAAACTCTTTTATTAAATTTCATGCAAGTTGAGGGTTCAATCTCTTTCTAGACAGACATTGTTATTTAAAATACAGTCAAGTTATTGTAATTAATTTGTTTTTTTACATGTTTTAGCAAATGTAAGCTTATAAATCATAAATGTTTATTAAGAAACAGTTACTTCCATGGAAAACGACATATAGGTCAGTTGATTTTTCGACTTTCTTATCAAATCTTCAGTTATTTATTAATCTGATTGATCTTTACTATGGCTATGTTAATTCAAGCTCACAATGTTCCAATTCTAATACGTTTTTCTAAGATTTAAAGTAAACTTTAATAAATAGCAATAGACTAATAGGTAATTGCAAGACTTGCAAGACTCTTGCTGCAAGACCAAGACCAAGACCAAGACTGCAAGCGCAAGACCAAGACCAAGACCAAGACCAGGTGTATTGGCGCAAGACCAAGACCAAGACTGGCTAAGTCTCGTCTTGTTCTTGCATTTGGGCAACACTAGTTAGCATGGATATTCCCACCGCCATTTTTGATGCCCAAAGTACTAAGCCACTTGAATCAGTCGACCGGAGTATTCCTTATTGTGGCGCCGAGATGGGAGAAAGTGTTTTGGCGCGCCGATCTCAGAGCCCGAGCTCTAGCAGCACCATTCACAATAAAGAACCTGAAAAAGAACCTAGTCGACACGTCTACGGGCCAACCACCTCCAGAAGTGGAGAACTTAATTCTGGAGGTGTGGAAATGTGGGGGTGGTCTGAGGCGGTAGGAACATGGAATACAGAACAACTTGCTTTACTTAGAAATTCGTGGCGAAATTCAACCTTAAAGACTTATGAGGTAGCCTGGAAACGCTGGTGTGCATGGTCGAGTTCTAAAAACATTGATACAATAAACCCTTCAGGTTCCCAATTAGCTCAATTTTTATCAGACTTGCATTTGGTGAAAAAATTATCATATAATACTATATTGCTACATAAATCTGTGGTTGCTACATTATGCAACTCTGAAATGTCAGGTCAGTTGAGTTCACACGTCCTCGTAAAGCATATTTTAAAATCAATTGCTCTTAAACATCCGAAAGTAACAAAACCTCCCATTTGGGATGTTAATAAACTCACTAATTTCTTATCTAAATATAAAATGGATGTTAACAATTTATTTCAAGTTTCCCGACATACCGCAATTTTATTAATTCTATGTTCGGGAAGACGCATACATGACTTGACGTTACTCAGAACAGACCCAAATCATTGTGTTAGAACTGACAAATATACAATTTTTTGGCCTCAATTTGGTTCAAAAACTGATAGCAGTACTTATAGGCAGTCTGGTTGGAAACTTCACGTGAACACAAGTAATCATAACTTAAATCCCATTTACTGGATAGAAAGAACTATAACCTTGTTAGATGATAGACGTAAAGCTAGTAATACATTTAATCTATTTGTTACAATTCGAGGAGATGCTAAGCCTGCATCACGCACAGTTATAGCAGGATGGGTTAAAACTATTTTTACAGAAGCAGGTATTAAAGCTAGTCCAGGAAGTGTAAGGTCAGCTGTAGCTTCTAAAAGCTGGCTTGAGAATCACTCTATCGACGATATATTAGCACGTGGGAACTGGCAATCAGTAAATACCTTTAGAAAATTTTATCAGCGCGAAATCATAACAAACGTTAATTCAGAAAATGTGACCCAATTATTTAATGCTATCACTTAAAATAATGATATGAATAAAAATATAAGAATATTATGATTAGAAAATGACTTTATAATGAGTTTGATTTAAGAAAGTTATGGTAGTTATAGAATGATTTGTCATGATTTAATCAATGTATAGTACTCGCCACATTAATCAATCCTGTCACATAGTTGTAGTAGAATTTATGATAAGAATATTTAAAGGAAATTAATACCTTGCTCAGTGTCGCTTACCCAATTATTCCAACCTATTATCTGGTATTTGGTATTATACTATTTATTACTTATGTTAAGAAATTATAATAATAATGAAGTTGAATTAAGATATTGATCAATGTAGAAAAAGTGGTGTTCAATCAGAATATTTTTGTTATAAAAAATGGTATATGGTTCTTTGGAATAAATGGTCGTTCAATAAAGTGCTGTTTAATTAATTAAACTTATACCTACTGTTAATGATTGGAAACATGAAATAAATAAAATATCTTTGTATTGAAAATTGATCTTTTTACTTTACTTTTATATTTACTTGTGTAACTAATGCTGTAATCACATTGGCGTTAACAATATACATTTATTCATACATTCATAAACGTACATTTATATCAGTGACGTCACCAGGCGATAACAAACAGGTCTCATTATAAAGCTTCCAGTGACGGTCAAGTGTTTTAATAGCAGCGTTTTACCTGAAATAAAACGCATATTAAAATACTTACCTCACTGGAAGCTTTCGTTTCATTCCTGCCTGGTGAATACGAGCCAATGAGAACAAATGCCGCCATCGTTTTTAAGGAAAACTAATGGCGCCAACCGCCAGGTGTCGCCACTGAGTCGGAAATCCAAAGTCAAAGGAGGGACTAAAATGGTAGGAAATAGACGGAAACGGATACGCTCTCTCATTATAAAGCTTCCAGTGAGGTAAGTATTTTAATATGCGTTTTATTTCAGGTAAAACGCTGCTATTAACTCCTTGGGAATCATGAAGTCATAGATTACGAGCAGCACTTTCGCCGTTTTTTATCTTTACCAAAAGATAACACGTCACTAATTCCATTTTGCTTCACGCAACGTTCTCAGTAGGACGGTCAGCACGTGCCAAGCATCGCTTGATAAAAACTTGTGTTCCTAGATCATGTCTATGGTAGTTTCATGATTAACAACCATAACAACAGATCAACTTTCTAGTGAAGTGCCTCACTATATTTACCCATCACTATCGTTATCAGATCCAACTTTTGTTGTCCACTCGTAGTGTTAGTCATACGCTCAGAAGATTTAAATGATTAACTTTTTGTGAACAATTGGATTTAAGTAATGAAGAATGTGAACTTATAGTTATAACCGGTACGTATATAACATAAATTAAATATCTTTGTATTTTCAAAATTGATTTTTTTGTGTAGTTAATATCAATTATACAACAAAAAAATAAAAAAGGCGTATAAAATATTTTACTTTGTGTTGTATAAGAGCATATAACATAAAAGACAATTTAGTGAGTTTGTCTCCCATATATTATTAATAACTATAAAGTCATATCTTGTTTCCGTACTTATAGATAAATATATTTTGTGAAAAAATGCAAGCTCTGCACGAGTATGTCTCGAAGTGATTGTTTAATGACCGACTTCAAAGTATGAGCGTTTGTGTTCCATTTGTAAGTTGTGACAATTACATAGGTACTTAGAAATCACTATTTATAATAATCGTGATTTTATTGAGTTTTGTTAAGAGGAACTTCCGGTCACTTCTACCGATACTCATATCATTTACGTTTTTGTCTTCTTATGAATACCATACGCAGTATAGCTATAAGTATTGTCTTTCATGAAAGAAAATGTAAAAGAACAACAATTTAAAAATGAAATTTTGATTTATTTACTAAAAAACTAAAAAGTTAAGACTTTATTGGTATTATAGGTCAAATAGCTTGCTAGAATTAGAGTTCTTGTCTTGAATCACATGAATCTCAAAGTCCATGGTTTTGGGTCGTTTTATTACAGAACTTCCTTGACGATCTTCCCGCTTTCAGTTTCATAATATAATATTGCATTGTCATACGATTTATATATACATATGTGAAAAATTTCAGCCCAATCGAAAACCGGAAAGTGGGTCAAATTCTACTTGCAAAAGTTAATTTCAGGCTGATATCGGTACAGATAAAACTTAATTAGAACTTGGAAAATAGGGAAATATATGAAAATGGTCACTTATGTTATGATTGATATGCATGAAAAAAATAGCATCAAGGAATTAGTGAAATAAACAACAGTTTCATCATTTATGTCAACATCAATTATGTCCTCACGGCGGTCTAGGACTATTTCAAGTTTATATTCTTGAAAAATACATACACGAATGATGATGATGATGATGATATATATACGCATATAATATGTAAAGTTTCGTTGTAGTCCTCTAATTATAACAAAAATACACTATTTTAGTATCATTAAAGTATAATCATTATTGGCATAGTAGAAGAAACATATCTCCGACCCTGGTTTAATCAATTTTTCATACCTACCTCCTGACAAGTATGTTTATGTAACTACATATCCATAAGTATTAAATGTTATCTGCATCGAATCGATTACTGCAACTTGTGTATAATATGATAATAAACACGGAATTTTCTGCCAACAATGCAAACCAACCAAAATTATCTCAAATCTTTTTATTCGAACACATGCCTAGATTGTATATAACGAAAGACTTAACGAAGCGCGAAACGACCCAAATTTAGTCCTACAACCTACACCTTTATCAATAACTGATAACAAAGATAAAATTGTTGTCACTTGAACATGTTTCATATTCAAAGACAATAGTGATTTAGAACGAGGTCCGCCCCAAACATTTTTGACCCGTTAAGCATACGTGGATGAAATAATTAAATGTCTAAATGAACAACAGGTGTTACTTATAAATCTATCATCCGCTTCACGTTCTTGCGCTTACAAATCATTATGAGTCACTATATTTTATAGATATCATTTATTTTATTGCAGGCAGTGATGAGAAAGCCACGTTATGACTCTGCAACGGACGTCATCCATTCTGCTGCTGATTCTAGCAATAGTCAAAGCAGAAATCTTGGATTTTGATGATATTAATCAAGATGACATCTGCTTTTTGTGTACCTGTAAAGCAGATAGGACAGATATTGACTGTTCGCGTAGAGGTCTCAGTACGATTCCAAATGGCATTGACGAAAAGGTACCGTGAAGTTACTGCTTTCTCTCATACCATTTAAAACTAAATTACTTAACGTTTGTTATATGCTGTTAAAATAACGTTTTCTATGTATTTTTTATTATATGTTACAGGTGACAAAACTTAACATTTCAAACAACGAAATAGAAACACTCCCAGAAAATTTAAGCAAGTTACACAAATTGATTGACTTGGATGTCAGCGGTAATCGTTTGAGTGAACTCAATAAAAATGCATTGTTTAATTTGAGTGCACTAGAAGTGCTAAATCTAGCCAAAAATAATTTCGAAAATTGGTTAAACTTAAACCCTAATGAGCTCTTGGCACCGGCTACGAACCTAAAAACTTTGGATTTATCATACAACAAATTTAAGTCTATGGATAAACTAGTCAATCTACAACTGCTCATCAGCTCTTCATTAGAAGTACTAATATTAGATAACTGTGAAATTGTCTCAATATCTGGAAAATCTTTATTAAGTGGGCTGACAAACATTAAAGTCCTAAGATTAAACTTTAATCCTTTAATACGGATACAAGGACTAATTTCATCAACTTTAAAAAGCTTACAATTGAGTAACTGCCAATTAACAGCAGTCAAAGAAGACGAATTGGCTTACTTACCTTCTTTAATATATCTAAAAATGTCACACAACTACAGACTAGAAATGGCAACATCTACATATACTCTATATTCCACTTCCTTAAGATACTTAGATATATCTTATTGCAATGTATTGCTACCAAGTTTGCAAGGATTCCCTAACTTAAAAAAAGCCATCATTAGTCATAATATGATTAGATACTTACGAAGTTATGAATTTCGGAATAACACGAAACTAGAATATTTGGATTTATCATATAACAACATTGGATCTATACGTGTTGACAGTTTTAGGGGACTGAGTATGTTAAAATATTTAGATTTGTCTTGGAATGAAATTGCAGTCATACCGGAAGGAAGTCTTACTGAAATGCCATCTTTAACTCAATTCAAATTAGCAAGAAATTACCTTAGCCAAGTGGGTCATTTGAAATCGACATCGATAACAGTGCTAGACTTAAGCTCTTGTGAAATAAATTCCATTGGTAAAGACTCTTTGGAAGGCTTACAGTCACTAGTTGATTTGGATTTGTCTCGAAATCTAATATCACACATTCCCGATAGTATATCTTCTAATACTTTGAAGTATTTAAATTTAAATTATAACAGAATAAGCAATATTAACAACTACACATTTTTTATGTTACCTCGTCTTACAGGGTTAGCTGTAATTGGCAATCGTTTTACAATAATATGGAAAAAGTCATATTTTGAGTCAAACCCTTACTTAGAGAGATTAGACTTAAGCGATAATATGTGGAGATGCGAATGTAATGATGCTAATATGTACGATTTTTATGAGTTTCTAACACTAGAGCCTTCCAAAAAAGAAGAGTCGTACAATCTTGTATGTAGCAGTCCAACGAATGTTATTAGTCAAACATGGCTAGAAGCATGTTATTTCACGTGGTATCCAAATCAAAGCGTAACCAATCCAAACAGTTTGATATGGTTTATTGTTGTCATGGTTACAGGTTTATCCGTTTGTATTTTATTAGTGAACTGTATACGAAACTCGATGAAACGTCGTTTATTATCTATTCAACAAGAAAGAGAAAGACAAGTCGAAGAAGCAAGACGTAGATTGAGAGAACTAAGAATGCGTGCTGAGCAAGAATCGTTAACTAATGCGCCAGATCCTCGAGACCTTATCTCACCTCCATCATATGATGAAGCTCTATCAATGCCAAAATTGAACATGTCAACACATTCACTTTGTGAAACCGGCACTGGTAAAACAAAAAGAAGAAAAGGGCGTAGAAAAACGAAGTCCAGTAGTGACTTATTAGAAGAAACTCAGAGAAATGGTGATTTGCCAGTGCTAGAGGATTCCGGACATGCCTCAGATGATAACAGAAGACGACGAAGAAGAAGGCCTAAAAGATTTGGTAGCCATGAGATAGCTGAACTTGATCATTCTCCAGGCGCCCGTCGCAGACGGATGTCTGAAAACGCTGGCGAAGAATCTGTTACCGTGGAAGTCGAATTGGAAAGACCTCTCCGCCCAAGGAATCGTAGATATTCCAGTGACGATAATGAACCGAGAGAAAGTGACTTTTAGTTGTAAATTAATTGTCCTTGTAAGTACTGTTTGTACATAGAATAATAAAAGTTATTAACTTAAATGTTTTTTGTATAGTTTAGTTTTTAAAATGAAATTGTTATTATTTTGTGTTATTATGAAATTAATATATTTGTAAATATTTGTAATCCATTACTTTAATACTTTGTTTTTAAATAACAAACATTCCAACTTATATTACTGTTTTGGTCTATAGAAATATTACTAGAATAAAATTCAACCCTTTTCCCACCTGATGCCTAAGAAACGTTGGTATTTATTCAAGTATAATTCCAACAAGTATTCCTGTTTTCTTTATATTTGTTAATCCAGTTCAAAATATTTAGAACATTCAATATCTGAAACACAAGTTTAAACAACAGACATAATTATATCTCAAATTGCTAAGAATCCTTATTCACAGAATCAAGCTACATTCATTTGTAACGAGCTAGTAGCTATATTTTCACGACATAATTATAGACTTCATTTTTATTTTTTTTGAAATATAAATATAATTTCTAGCTTTATACCAGCCAAATTTCCTTCTTGTCTTTATATCTTTTGTTAATAAACTATAATTTTGTCAAGAAATTATTTTTTTATTGAGCGAAGCTCTCTTTTAGGCAACTCACAAATTTCGCTTGTCTCCCTCCTGCTACTTAACGGTTCAACCGATTCGAACGAATTTTGGCATGAACATACATGATTATAACCTGACGGACATAGGCTATGTAAAAAAGAATAGATTTTACCATGGAGGAATAATCACCGAAAGAAAAATTCAAAAGCTGATCACAGCCAAACCGCTGATACTACATTGATGAAATTTGGCACCAAAACTCACATCGTGGTCATGACTAAAGTGCAAAAAAAAGTTTTGAAATCGGACATACCATGGAGGAATAATCACCGAAAGAAAAATTCAAAAGCTGATCACAGCCAAACCGCTGAGACTACATTGATGAAATTTGGCGCCAAAACTTACAAACGAAGGTAAGGTAGTGCTTCGCTCAGTATTTGCAAACAGAAGCATGCATTGCAGACCTAGTATATATCATAAATATATGACTAATTTTATTCATAAACTCATAAACTACTAATTCAGGTAAAATGCTAAAAGTCATTACAATAAGAACACCGCTCACGCCATCTCTGTTCACTTGATGGAAACATCAACTTGTGGTGAAACACTAATCGAGGTTTAAGTATTTATGTAGATGGCACTAGTTGATTAACCCCGACAGCATAGGCGTTCTATCTACCAAATATTTTCAATTTTAAATTTAAATATTCGACTCTTTTCCTTAATTGAATTCACTGAAACGGTTTTACTTATTTTTTTAAAGTAGGTATGTCTTAGAATTAAAATTAACGCACTATCTGTCCATTTAGCTACATATTTGAAATTCAATGGAATTGCGCAAAGAGCTTAATATAGATAAATAACATATTTTATCCACAAATAATAAATTGCGCAAACGATTAAGTAATAGACAACGTATTAAGTCGTCCGAAAAGTCTTGAAATCTTATTTGGACCCTATAGAAAAAATTGCTTTTTTGATGGATGACTAACACTAATCTGTGAAAAGTTCACTGTCTGTTTTGGTTTATACAGCTTAAATTGCAACAAAATCCATTATACTTTAAGAAGATATTCATGTTTTTAAACGTCAGATTTATTTGAAATTTTATACACTTATCAGAGATCGACGAAAATACAATAAGTAATTAAAAATATAAAAAATATACATATATTTTTTTACTTTATCAGAGAAATTTCGAAAAAAAAGTTTCAAAATACAGCGAACTAAAAAATAGACAGCAACTCTGCTTTTCCATTAAATAGTAAGGTATCTTGCTAAAAAATAAAAAAAAAGCGACGATCGATATCGAGCAACCCACGCTTTTCTTACAATGTCATTCATTTTCTCTTTAATTACTTTATTGTTATTGTATTGCAATTTTTGATTTTTAAGTTAGGCTGACCATAAAAGCGTGTTTATTAGTTATTTTTTGACTATTATTATATACTTTGTATTTGTAATGCTATCTTGTATGATTTTTTTTAACAAAAAAATACTAGAAAAGTCGACTTGGTTCACAAATTATTCTCGAGCGGGACTCGAATCCGCAGCTTTTGGATTTCCACTCCACTGCTATAGAACCTCGTGGACGCCCCTCGACAACCAAATGGTTGCGGGTTCAATTCCGCCTGAGAATAACTTATGAGCCGACTCGAATTTTTCCTAGTATTTTTTTCTATAAAAAATGTTTTGCCTTTATTGGGATAAGTAGATATGATATCATAGGTATTTATAGTATTATACTTTGTCCAATGTAGGATGATATTTTTGACAGGTGTCACTTCCTTATTGCTACGTACTAAGGTTGCGTTTGTTTCCTTATGTTTGGCTTGACATTGCAATAGCAACTTTATACCCTCTATATGGGTGTCAACTGTCAATAGTATCATCTTACATTGGACAAAGTATAGTATACTGTATTAGTCAAATGTCAAATAACGACAATTTCTCCTTCTTTACATTAAAAGGCATATTAATAAGTTTATTTATGTTATTAACTCTTTAGACGAGTAAAGGAAGACAATTAACCGGCAAAGTTTTCGTACTTTTGGGAATATGGTACTTGTAAACTATGTTAAGAGTTGTGAAAGAAATTACGAAAAACCGTTTAAAAAAGGAATATTAGACAACATTGCATACATTGTTCTAAACCCAAGTTAAGTAGCTAATATGAGTTATACGTGTTATAAAATTTAGAAACAACAAGGCTTACTTAGGCAACTTAGGCCCGAGCCTATATAGAATAGTTCATTTTCTGCATTGACACGGCCGGGGATCGAACCCGGGGCCTCGGAGTAACATTACCATGAAAACCGGTATGCGAGCGATTCTACCATGCAGGTCGTCATTTGACACATATCTTAATAATATAAAAATCCAGTGTCACAATATATGTTCCCAGTGAACTTTTCACCCACTCCACCGATATTGATGTAAGTTGGTATTTATGTGTAATTTGGTCCAACTGAAGAGATAGGGTAGTTTTTATTTTAATTTATAACACAGCAACGCGTGGCCGAGTCAGCTAGTTGATATATATATTGTCTAAATCCATCTTTTGGCGTCTCCATGTCAGTGCCAGGTTAAAAAAGGTTTGTGTTTATATAAAGGAAATGTAAAGGAATGGACTTTTTTCTACAATCCATCCACGAAGTTAATGTAAGTTCTTAGTAATCAGGCGGCCTGAATAAAAGTACTATTTTGAATTCGAGGACTGTTTGGTGCAACAGTAGCGATCCTGCCTTTCGCACCGATTGTTCTAGGTTAGAGTCCCTGAAAGGATCGATATTTGTGTGATAAATACGAGCATTTGTACCTGAGTTATGGCGATTTAAACTATATTTTATCAAATATTACTTATGTATGATATACATATGTATGTTTAGCCGTTACCCTAGTTACCATAATACATACTTTGGGTTAGGCTATTGATGTCAATGTAGGAAGTATTATTTTTATATATGTGCAAACTTTACTGACTTGTTTGCGTGTGTGTTATTTGTGTGTTAGACATTAACACCGCGAAATTAAATTCTGAATTTAAAATAGAAAGGAGAGTAAAACTTGTGAACAACTCATGTGAGCAGCGGTATAAACAATAAGGCATCTATATGCTAAACATTTTTTTGTTTTTTGTTTTATCTACAAATAAACTTTTCTACTTTGATGTTTCAGTAAATAAAATAACTCATTATATGATAATATTTATTATATCAGTGTTGTGCTTTGAATTGACTGAATTAGATACGAGACTAAAATCAAAAGCATTACGATGAATGCGATTTTTTTTCAGTTACATGTCTCTCATCTATAAATCTGGCGTCATTCAGCAGAAAATTTTATGACACCGAAATCCATATTGGGTCAAAATTACTCGCATTCTGATCATATACGAAAGTATACGAAAAGTAGATATATCTATTAGAGCAGATAGATTTAAATTTTGGTAATTTTAAAGTTGCTCGACTTACATCTAATTTTCTGCATTGAAACAAAATGAAACAGTCAGGACACCCTGTCCGATAATAATTGAGGGAATGAAAAAACAAAACAAAAACGTGAATCAACCATTTATATCATATAGTTTCAAATAAAAATACATCATCTCTCACAAAACTTCATAATGAATTCTTAACATCCTACTTTGTTCCAAGTTTCAACTCGTTCATATACAGATTCAGTATTCTTTCTAAAATTATAGTATAATATGTTGCTTACCCATTTAAACTTTAAATAGGTTATTTAGCAAAGTAATATAGAATATTTCATTAGGAAAAGCAAATAGTTTAGTTATTAAAAATAAAATAACTTCAGAAATTAAATAGAACTAGAAAATATACGCATTAATAACCCAAATTCAGTTAACACAATGTGTAGCATCTCGTGTTACTTAAAATAAATGGTATCACATTCTTAAAAATAATTAATAAAATTACTTATAAAAGGAACTTACGTTTAGCCAGACTATAGAGTTAACCTCTATATTGAAATCAAGAGAAAACAAACTTATCCAGACATTAATTTCGTTGTTCTTACATACGGTAGCTATTTGTTTTGCGGGTAAGTACACAACCATTGAATTTTTACAAAGTGAATAAAGTACCAGCATCTATATAACATTTGACTTGTAAAAATGCGTTGGCCAAATCGTAAACATTTACAAAGTGAAATTATTAATGAAATTATTACTATCTTGAACATGGCAACATTTTTTACACGTATAAAAATATTTCTTATTTATATGCACTAATTATACTCTCATAAATATTTATACTAATAAAATGTTAAAATAAAGGCACTGTCGACTACATACACACTTTGGCAGCAAAGTTCCTAGACACAACACTCATACCAAACTACTCAGTCCTTCATAATAAAGTACCTTGAAATATGCATACAATAATCACAGAATTTTGCCAACAGTGAAGTATTGTTGATTGACATTACACCCATTTGAATACGCACACTAAATAGTCCATACTAATGAGACCGATTTCAAGTAGTAGATTTCAGTGCATTGTTATCATCCATCGGAGTTATAATAATATCTCCAGCATTTGATCTACTCCTGGTGACTAGTACGGGGGTTTTAGGCTTGGGGGTCTCAGCCATCTTTATACGTACCCTACCCATATCGGGCGAGTACACTGGCACATATTCACGAGACGGTGATAAGAAATCTGAATCAGTATTTTGGTCCCCGTTAATCAAAGGCTGTGTAACGTTGGGATAAATGTCAGGATCAATATTACCATTTAACCTTGGGTTATCATCATCAATTGTAGGCACAAAAATTTCCTCGCTGGACAGTGAACTGGTGTCTTTTCGAGAATCTTGTGTGGATTCAAATGACGTCTCTTGCATTGGTAAATTGTTATCTTCTGATAAGTTATTGTCTTTTGAACTGCTTTTATTCTGATTAGTATCTCTGGGGCTATCTGTTCTCTCAGTATTCTTTCCGTTAGGTTTTTTGCCATTAGGCATGTCTCCATTTTCTATTTTCTTATGAGGCACTTCATGCGTTGGCACTAATTCATATTTACCGTTTACTTTCTTTTCAACATGAGGCTCGGCAGCGGGTTTACCTAAGAGTGATTTATTCATATCTACCATCTCTTTAGATGCTTTTTCTACATCGGGTTTTTGTTGTCTTAATAATCTTCGGTCTCTTCGTTTCCTCATTTGTCCTTTAATAATTGCAAAACCAATAAGACCCACTAATAAAATTACAATAATAGCTATACAAACATAAGTTCCTGTTTTATGCGGAGGTGTATTTTCTGTTGTTGGAGCGGGCTGATTTTCAGAAGGCGGTGTTACTCTGATATGTTCTGAAATAGTTGTATCCCGCGAAACAGGTAAATTCAACTCTGTAGTCATAGGAGAATCTGTCTGTAGATACCATTTTGGGTCCCCCTTGTAGATTGATGGTGCTTGAGGCATAGGAAATTCTGTTGAACTTAAATTCGTCTCATCAAGTATTCTTTCTACTGGCCCAGGAATAAACTCTTTGACTGGAGTAGTAGTAATAGCTTCTGTGGTTATCATGAGATCTTCATCAAAATCTCCATTAAATATCAGAGGACCTTCTCCTGATCCGGATCCAGAACCTTCTAATGGATCTTCCGTATTGTGTTCATTATCAGTATGTATAACATCATCTGACTTCATGATTTGATCGACATGTTTATGATTGAGGTGTGGTTCTAAGACATTCTGATATGTAGATGTTTCAATATCGCCGGAACCTTCAACAGCATATTTTGGAGATGGCGCAGAACGTTCATATTTCAAGTACAAATTACTGTCATCGTCCTCAGCTATTTGGTCGGATATGACGGCACCCACATCTAAATCGCTATTTACTACTAAAGACATTGACTTTAAAGCAGTAGTTTGTTCACCAATTTGAACTGCATCTAGTGGTTGGTCACCCATCATCATGTCTAGATAGTTCGGTTCGCTTTTTCGTACTTTACAAATATCTTTCTTTTTTAATTCCAACCAAGAGCGACCATTAAGTTTTAGTGGAGAAGCACATACGACTTTGTCTATAAAAACGTTTGCTAGAAGCAAACGGTCTCGTGCTAGAATATTTTCGCAAGAACAATTTAAGGGGTTACCTTGAAGTTCCAAGTGTTCTAAACTAGAAAGGTGATCCAAATCCGATGGCACATCTTGTAATAGGTTGTTAGTTAAATCTAGAGAACTTACACTTTTTGGCAAATGGGAAACTGATAGTTTTTGTATTCTGTTATGAGCGAGATTGAGATGAACTAGTTTTTTTGCATTATGTAAGAATTTATTGACATCTGTGATTCCGTTGGTTGATAGATCTAAAGTGACGACTTCCGTTAAACGATCAAGTTCGTGTGTTAATTTGGTGATATTATTGTGTGATAGATCTAAAATATTGATATTGTGGTGCCTTTGCCGAAGAGTGAACTTGTAGAGTTCGCCAAGATTACTGCAAGTGGCACGATGAAGTCCATCGCGTGTAGTGCCGCAGACGCATCCATCAGGACATACACTGGCCAAAGAGGGAGCCAGCATCAAGCAAACTGCCAAGAAGCAGGTGTAAGTATGAAGCCACATCTTGAGTTGATCTCAGCACCTGAAATGTAACAAAAATAAAATTATACTTTTGATGATTACTTGCTAAGTAACATGAAATTGATACAATTTAAAAACGCGAAGTAAATTAAGTCCACGCATATTTAGCGCCAATCTATTAACGATCGTATGCCAATATCGGATTTCAGCCACAATACTATGGCAACTTACAAGTGTTTTATAAATATTCATGCATTGAAAACATGAGCGTCTTGTTGAATATATTGATATATTAAATAAAAGTGCCATAAATTATTGAACATTCATCATAAACTCATAATGTATCGTATTATCGTTTGTCCCAATTTGTTATTTATCTTTCAACTAAGAAAAAGACATTGTAATGTAAGCTTGCTGCTCTGAACTTGAATTACAAGCAGCTTAAGAAACGTGTCGCTTGCTCAGAGGAATCGTATAGCAGGTTTTGCTAAGTGAACGGGCTCAATATAGGCAATTAAATAAATCACAACATCCTTACGAACTGTCGTCTAAATATAGGACTGAATAACATACGAGAGCTCCCCCGCAGTCCATTACATGCTCCAGTTCAATTATTGCAACTGCAGCACACGGCAATTTGAATCTACCGACTTCCTTTCATTCATAGCGTTGATAGTTCTGGACATCACGATGTACATCTTTCAATCAGCATACGGAGGTTAGTATGTCTGACTCCATACTCCTCAACGATTTATCAATTCTCTATTATAAGCATCAAGACATAGAGGGTAATTAAAATAAGATGTAATTCTGAATTTGATTTGTGTAGAATGAAGAGTAGAGTATATAATATTTTAATATTTGTTACTTTTCATCACAATTAAAACCTTTTTAATCGCTCAAAGAAGAATTTTCAAAAATTAAACGAAAATTAAGAACAAAAAAACAATCACAAAAACTTATATCGGTAGCAAAATCGTATAAGAGTGCCGAATTCTTGTGTCGATTTAAGCGGGTACATAATGAAAAGTTCTATTTTTGTCTGAATAACATCCTCAGTGCACTTGGCCGCCGCTCAGGGCCGAAGTGGTTCAATGTTAGGCTAGCAGGAAGTCAGCTGTTAACCGATTGTGCTAATGCGCCACCGGTGACACCTAGCTGGGGCGTATTTGGACCCCCATTGATAACTGTGCAATTTCATTTACGTTACGATTACCTACTTGGAAACATTGATAGATGTAACTGTTTCATGTTTCAAAGATAATTTAACATGTAATTTGAGTGAGCAAAGAATAAAAACTTTGGCATGCTTGCTTTTTCTTCATTAGGTTAGAGCTTACATCCCTATTAACCGAAAAATATATTTCCAGCATTATTCACAAAGTAAAACTTAAAAAAATGTGAAGTTTACAGAGAACAATGTGTTACCGACTAACGAAAGCATGACGTAGATGTTGACGTTCAATACGCGCGTTATAGGTAAATGATCATCTTAAACGCTTAACTTTATACATATTTAAAATTCCATCTTTCAGTGAGATTTTTCGCTATATCTCCACGGCATCAATAACACCAACTAAATCTTGTTGAGATCTTTTCATGCTGATTTCATTAAAATGACGTAATTGTAACGTAGATGTTCAGCTAGACAGCTATAAAAAGTTAAACGCGGTGGTATAACCCGTCTTATAATGATGAAACTGAATGACTCACTGTCTGACATTATTGTGCATTAACCAGCTGACCATGTCCTCTTACTGTCACTTTGAGATATAAAAGATATTAAGTGAAATTACCTGTTCCTGATATTTAGCAGCTATAGACTGCATAAAACGAATTAAAAAAAATACTGTACTTATTTATTATTATCACATTTTATATTGAAACGTGTGCTTGATTTTTGTTATATAATCGCCATAATTATTGCAACATATTAACCGTACCCGTCCCTTGTTTAGTTATGTTCTATAGTTTGTCTGTAATACTATTAAAATCGTCTAACATTAATTAATTGATGATATTTAGATCAATAGTTGTAATATTTTTTCAAGAATTAATTACGTATTTCTCCACACACTAGAAAGCCAGCGATTGTTTTAACTTTTTCAAGTGTCACATTTCAGGAGTTCGATAGCGTAATAGGGATTCCACGGTGTATTGAGCTAAACTTCACTAGTTAAGCTAATTTATAATAGTGTGAATTATCGGCTGGGTGTGCAAAGAATTAATATCGGAATCTTCTTCGTGCTTTGGAAGGTACGTTAAGCCAAACGGCTTATCCAACCGGGAGTAACATCCCCGGCTGTGTCTGCAGTCGCTAAATTTCACTAATACACATAAAAATTAAATAAGTAACAATATTCATAATTATAAATAGAATTATATAAAACTGCATGTCCTACAAGATAATTATAAGAAAACAACATTGATCGATCACTCCGATTCGATATTTTTTTATCGTAATCTGATTCGCAACATTATTCATAACCGATTGACCTTCACCTATTTTCTAATAAAAAAAACTTCTTCACATCGTTTGCTCATTCGATCTTGAAACAGATCCATCCGGTCGTCTCCATTAGGCGTGGGCATAACGGTCTATAAATTCTGAGATAACTATTAACTTATAACCGAACATTTATTGCGGAAGTTTCAGATAGGTTTGGTCTCTAAAAGCCGATTGTATTGATATACATATAACCAGACATGTTTTAAGTCACATTGAATAGATGATATCACACATAATAGGTAGATATGTTTATCTAATGCCGATACCGCAACATAACGGAAAGTCGGTTATTGACCAGATTTTGATTCGATTTATGGTTTAGTCAATAGAAAAAAATATATTTTACTTATTGTCTTTTAAACATCCCAGTATATGGTCTACTTACTCTTAGATTTGGTATGGCATCGTTGAAGTATATCGAGTACTGAACTAGATGACGCTACGGAATTTGATTTAAGATGATTTTTATGCGGGGGTCGGAGCAACGTGATTATTGAATAAGCATTTTCATAATTTCTAGCTAAATAATCACTGCAAATCAACTATTGCTCAGCTCAGCGGGCATCTATAGTGTACATGCGTTATTACATAAAACAAAAGCACAATGAAAATTTCATTTTTTCCCATTCTTGTTGTCTTTTGATTGGCCTGATAGTTTGTAAATACGACATCGCCGAAACAATACTGTTTGAAGAGTTTATTTAATAAAGTTGAACTATTACTAAGAACGATGTTTTTCCTTACCACTGCTACTTGCATCGATTTTTATAATGTTGTTTCATAAATAAACATAGTAAAAACCTTGATATATTGCTCACCTAGACCTTACTACAAGTTCATACTACAAGTTACACAACCCGGTTTTCTCTAATATAAAAACTTTATTGATATAACTCTTCTGTACGCGTGTGTCACTGAACTCCTCCTCAACAGCCGGCCCGATTTTGATGAAATTGTTTTGTGAATATTTAGGTGGATGTCTAGCTAGTTGAAATACGCAATTGAAACCGATAGGTGACGCTTTGATTGAGCTGGACAACGTTTAACGGGCCCGCTAGTATACTAGGAATTATTTAATACATTAAACTTAATAATACTATCTGGATCCATTGAAAGTAGTTAAAATTAATATACCGTAAATGCATTTTCTTCACGTTTTAATCTAGTTTGACGTTTCGACTCCTTATCAATCTTGTCTGTAATGACTGTTAGACTGACTACGTAAGAGCTAAATAAGTAGCTAAAACCTTGAATAACTTACGAAACCCTAAATAACCCTATCACAATTAAAGATAACTCTGTCACCATAAAAATTGTTTATTTTGTTTGTTTGTTGTTTTTATACAAAGTTATCGCATTATTTAACAATACAAATCAAACTACTATATTTAATATAACATTAAACAAATGAGTACCAATAACTTCTCCAAAACTCTCTTCAATGACGCAAATCACATATGCAAATCACGTGACGTAATGATCTTACGATGTGAGACATTTTTTTTTTTTTTTTTTCGCTCTTTATTTATTTAGGAGCTTTTGTGTGAGACATGAATAGTATGTAGATAAAAACAGGGTTTTTTTTATGAACTCAACATTAGTAATAAATCACCGCAAATACAATACCATACAAAACTGGATTCACGTGACAGACTTTGAAAATGTATTTTCAACAACTCGTGTTTAAAGACTGAATATTTAATTAGTACACAATTATTATTTATATAGGATGTTTGTTTACAGATACCTATTGAATCCCTCATATCCTCGTAAACATGAATGTTACACATAGGAGGTCTTAAAGTCGCAATGACGATATGGTAGATAGAATACCAAATAAACAAATATAAATTATGATCTTTTGTTTATTTCTTTTAATGTATTTTTTTTATTTTATCTACTCTAATACCATAATACAAAGATTCTAAAACTGAAAACAAAATGCTTATGACAAACATTACGTACAGGCCAAAAATAATAAAAAAAAAGTTTCATTACGATACAGGTCTTGTATGGACACCTGTAACATAATATTAGGGGTTAAAGTATGAAATTGCCGATTTGTACTGAAAATCTATATTGTTTATTTTTTAAATTTTTAACAAATTTATTTAATCAAAATAGTTGCCATTATTATCTATACATTGCTGCCATCTAATGGGAAGGTCATTAATGCCTTTGCGATAGAATTCCGACGATCTAGACTGCACAAACTGTGTGAAAGCATTTTGTACTGCCTCCTGGGAAGAAAACTTCTTGTCACGTAGATAATTGTCCAAATCACGAAAAAAATGGTAGTCCGTTGGAGCAAGGTCTGGTGAATACGGAGGATGACGAATGGTTTCTAACTGCAGTTCCTGAAGGGTCAAAATGGTTTCTCGTGCTGTGTGAGGTCTCGCGTTGTCGTGGAGCAATAATGGTGAAGATCGATTCATGAGTCGGGGCTGTTTTACTGCTAGTTTTGTCAACATGGTTCGGAGTTCGGCACAATAGACATCTGCCGTTATTGCTTGACCAGATCGGAGAAAACTATAGTGAATAACACCATGCTGAGACCACCAAACAGTTACCATTACCTTTTTATTGGTAAGTTTTGCTTTAGGACACTGTTGTGGCATTTGACCTGGGGTCAGCCATTGCATTTTTCTTTTCCGGTTATCATAAAGAATCCACTTTTCATCACATGTTACAATTCGATCCAATATTCCTTCATTTCTGTACCGGTTCAACAAGGCAACACAAGTTTCAACACGCGTTTCTTTCTGCAGATCAGTCAAATCATGAGGCACCCATTTTTCGTATTTTTTTATTTTATTGATTTGACGCAAGTGAGTCAATATTGTGGGTAAGGTAACGTTAAACCATGCCGCTAATTCCTGGGTACTTTGACTAGGATCGGCTTCCACTATCTCTCTTAATTCATCGTTATTTACCTGTGTGGGCGGTCTTCCTCGTGGCTCGTTCTTTAAGTCGAAATTTCCATCACGAAAGCGTTTAAACCAAAATCGCACGGTGCGTTCATTAGTAGACCCCTCTCCAAACGCAGCATTGATATTGCGGGCTGTTTCTGCCGCGTTAGTTCCGCGTCGGAACTCGTATTCAAAAATAACTCGAATTTTCGCAGTATCCATCTTTCTTGTCTAAATTGAATAACAAAAACAATTGAAAGTCGATATTCAAATGTTTTACATTTTTTAAAAAAAGAACATCATAGAAACCATTTAAAAAAAGTTTCATTCGAAAACCTCAAACCATGAAGATTCTATGTCAATTCAAAGAACCTATTGCAATAAAACGGCAATTTCATACTTTAACCCCTATTATAACTTTTTTATCATAACGATACACCTATACAACCTCCAGCTGGACCAAGGAGGTTGAACCTCTACTTTAAAAAGGTTTCAATGAACGAGTCCTCGACGACCGACGCAACACGCATGCGCAATTGATGTTTGCACCTTGGCGCCAACATTTGACATTTAAATAAATTTGTTGTTATATTCAGCGTTTTATTTGCAATATTGTTTTACATATTATAGTATGAGAGTAGATAAAGTAGTGTATGACACTGTACATAACTTGGTCTTATAACACTCGTGTGATGCTATAAAAAAAACTCGCCTACGGCTCGTTTTTTTAAAACACACTCATGTTATAAGAACCCTTATTATGCAACAGTATCATAAACTACTATAAATCAATCACGGAGTTTTTTTATCAGAAACCAGAGGTTTTCTAGGATCATCGTTATGCCATTTTACAAATATAAAAAATATCTCACCTAAGGGCTAGGGCTTTGACACCCTATAAATGCAACATCAAAGTTCAAAACTTGTACCGATTATCTATATGTAGACATGATTACCCTAGTTTAGTGTATTTTTCACTCATTAATGAATATGATGATACATTATAATAATATATTAATTTTTGACAACTTTTAGTGCAAGGATAGCTATCCTGTCTTTTGCATCGATGGTCTTTGGTTTGAGTCGCGGAAGGGGTTTATCCGTTACCCTAGAATCCATAATACAAGTCTAACTTGGGCTAAGCTAATTGGTGTGAATGTAACAAATAAAATTAATATCTATATATATAAAAAAATCCTGCGATGAACTCCGAAACTACTCAACCGATTTTGATAAAAAAAAATCCTTTAGCTGAACTTGTTCCAACTTTAGACATAGGGTAGATTTAATTGTAATAACTAATAAAAAAATTGCTTATTACAATAACTGAGCCATAGCAACGCTTGTTTGGGTCAGCTAGTGTACTATATGTAATTTATAGACTTGTTATAAAGTTGCAAGACAATCTGGCTAATAATATATAATATATAATATATAAACAACAGTAAATGTGTTATTAGTCCTGTACCTATATATTTGTATTCTGATTTTAAAATTATTCACATAAGAGTTATCAGAATCAGCTGTTAAACTTTCTAGTTACATGGGCAGAACAAAAAAACAAAACATCAAGGGTGACATCTACGGCAAATATGTAATAACTGTTGACACATCTGTGTTTTAGCAAATTCACTAGAAAGTGAACAACAGTGTAGATGCAAATTATATGGTTTCTCTTAGTAAATTTATACTATTTGCCTTTTTCCTAATTAGTGGCCGGGTTTGTTAACTAACTGTTTTCACATTACGTGGCTAAGTTCAAAAGTCTTGTGTTGTGACACGTGTATGAAATATTACTCGTTGGTTTTCTAATGTTGCATGTATTTTCTGCCTTGATTATTGCTTGCTTTAATACCATTTACCTGTAGGGATATTTTTTGGCATTTAAAAAAACTGTGTATTCTAAGCAGGATTTTTTCATATTGATTCAAACTCAAAAATTTGTTGTTCTTGCATAAGGAAAAAATCACTTATACATGATATCGTGTATAATAGTATATTCTATCTGTAGGCCTATTTACCACCTAGAATAGTTCAAGCATCTATAGAATATAGCCAATAATGTGATTGGCTCAAAATAAAGTTCGTTTTACTATTCCTGCTTGATCTTGAAATAAGAACAACGAAACAATATTCTTACATATGAGATCAGTGAAGATTCAGGTCATCAATAAGTTATGAGCATTCAATAGATAACTTATAAAAATATAACAACAGCAATTCGAGTCGATGAAATGGCAATGAGAGGCCATATTTATCGTAGTCGTACTCATGACTATTGGGGGAAAAGGTTCTCGAGTGGCGACCACGAAGTCGACGACGCAGCGTGACCTCCCATACTAAGTGGACCGATGACCTGATGACGGTCCTTGTCCAAGTCCATGGCTGAAATAGCTAACAGTCGCGCCTAATGGCGCTCTAAAGAAAAAGCCGTTGTCCTCGTAACAGCTGATGATGAAGTTACAAATTTGTCTCCCCAAAACAGTATATCCATTCGTAAAATCGTAGAATACTTACTAATATATATTTTCATTACGTTATTGTTGACATTAATTAGACTGAATGAATATAATTACATTTGTGGAATATTTAAAATAAGTAGTAATTGAGCTGGCATTTCTATAGAGGCTTCCGAGAAAACAGTTTACGTTCCACTACCGGAATCTCACCTCAGACAATCACTCGCCACACGGCCATTGCCACTCACAAAGAAAACACTCTATGTACACACACATTTAGCACAAACATCGTTTTTCAAACAAACGCAGGTATTCAAAACACTAGCTCGATTTTCACTACCGCGCAAAATTGAGTTTTGCCGAACACTGCATTGGAAGTGAAGTGAAATGAAACATTTTATTTACAGTGTCCAAGGTGAAGTAATTATTGTTCGTTACTGGACGACGTCCAAATGAAACAATTTTGTGAAAGAAGTCATTCCATAAGCCACATCATCGATCATTGTTTACTACTATTGCAAAGGCAATGATCGCTCCTAATTGGGATACCGGAAAAGGGACCGGCTTAGGTTACAGTTCAATTATTATCCCGGGAATTTATTGTAGATGTCACCTCCCAAACTAGTTAAGAGCAAGTGATTCAACTAAATATGGAAATAATATCTCGGATCTACAATTTTATTATTTTTGAATTTAAGACACAATTCCTATAAATTTCAGTGAGAACAGAAAAATAATAACAAAAATGGTACAACTAGTAATTTAGATTTTATTTCATTTTCCATATTTGTATACCAGTCAATGAAAAGATAGGTGCTTTTTCTGTCTATACTCTATAAGTATTTTTTAATACCTTAAACCTTTGGTTATGAATTAATAATATTGCTATATCTAACATTTGCTAAAAAATCAACGTGACGTAAAACCGGTTTAAGAGTTTACACCTTAAGAATTGATTTTCTTATACGGCGCCCGGTATGAAAAAAATGTGAGAAGTAAAATTTAGTGTTTGGATGACAGCGTTACGTTTTTTGTGCGCAACCTATCGTACGGACTTTCCACTTCTATTTTGAAGTCTTGTTTTCTTATTTTCTGTGCCTGTTCATAGACAATCGTTCTTAAGGAGTAAAGTCCAGTCGTACGTCGGAGCTGACACACACACTTTTTTTAAATTAAAAAAAACTTATTAGAAATGATAACTTGAACAAGAAGTAGCGTACAAAATTGGGAGCTTTTTTTTTTTAATAAAACCCGTTTTTGCATTTCATAATCACATTTGTTGTTAATTCATAAAAATGTATTATGAAAGTTTTAATGTGACAGAAATGGAGTTTTCATTCTTGAAATTTCCAAAAGCTTCCTTAAATTGATTACGAAAACGAAGTACAAACTAAAATCAACAAATTATAAAATTTTGTCATTCATTACAACACTATTCATATTATAACTATATAACCACTTCCTAATGAAAAGAAAGGAGAAAACAGTTAATTCAATCGAGCTACTTGGCAGCTATTTAAATGGACTAAATTCATATATTTTGCAAAGCAATACTTTAAGCTGTGACGTAATTATTCTTATTAGTCAATTTTATTGATGAAATAAATAGTGATTAATCAATACATAATTTAAAATCTTCGTTTGCTGTTAAAAAAAATATATATACAGATTTCCGTTAGTGAGAAAGTCTTGTATAAAAAAAATGTTTTGTAACGACTACTACGTTATTTAAACAGCCTTTATATCGATTGATGAATTATTTTATTATAAAGAAACCAAAATCAAACAGACCTAACGACTGCGAACGTCCACACGTTGGTAATAAAAAGCATACATCATAGAAGCAAACTATTCTGTTATTCAATAAGTGAATACGACGACAGTTATAATGCCGTCAGCATTTACGTCAAACTGACGTTTTTGCAAATCAAAGTGGCTACGCATAACAAATTTGTTTTCATACTAACTTCACCTATGCACCAAAATAATCATATGGCAGGGAAAAAATACATCTTTAACTTAAACATAATATAACCACTAAAAATATTAAAAATGATTATTTTTTAGTTTTATGAATTTTGTTTATATGAAGATAAAATTATACTTTACACTATTAGTCGCAAAGTCTAAACGTATATTGAAATATAGATTTATGGGGTACATGCCAAAGGGATGGTTGTCTACTGGGCTGATGATGATCTGTGCCCAAGGGTCGCAATCTGACTTATTGGGGTCTAACTTTGTATATTGTAGATATGCCTTAGTAACTGTTATTGCACGATGAAGATTCCCCATACCAATGCGCTTTCTTAGAGCTAGCGCCATCTATGATATGTTTCAATCTTGTTACTTAGTGTAGCGATCAATGTTATATGTGGCGGTGTTGCAATGGTATTGCCACAGATTTGTGAAAGAGTATTATTTAGGAAATTGTAGCGCCCACATATCCCGAACAACTACTTGTATTTGAAGAACTCTCAGATACTCAAAAAAATAAATAACAGGTTTTTTGAAGATTATATTGAAGATTATAAGATACTCTTAATACCCGTGTTTATGAATTAATATTTCTATTACAGTAACTTTGTCAAAAAAATTGATGTTTTACAACATAATTCTTCAATACAAATAAAAAATACATCCACACAAATATAGCAATAAGTTATATAAGTAGCATTAATTCATCACTAACTTAAATCAATTTTATGTTTTTGATTTTTTTGGATGGTGAGTATTGTAATAGTATATACTCCAGTTACGGTACTGCAAATATGAATATATATGTATTTATGTATATTTATAGATTTTTTAAGTTGTAAAATGATACTCGAAGTACAGGTAATACTATTAATGCATCTTATATCAGATGGAAAGAAACAACAGTAGACAGGTTGTTTCTGTAATAATCTCTAATGACACACTATGAAGACTAGTTTTTATATATGAAGATACTTATAATATAATATTAATATATTATTATAATATATTTACTATAATATTATTAACTATACGTGCACATAAATGAAAATGTCCAATATCGCAAGGTAAACAGCTAAAGCAGAAAAAAAATAACAAAAAAACGGTACGCATATGATTAATGACAATTCGACCGGCTATTATTTAGGTAAAATGTGCATAGCCAATTACGAAAAGATTGACGATGCTACGACATTGACCCCTCTAAACTACAGTCTACAGCCAAGTTTAAATCTTTTATAGACTCCCTATTTTAGTTTAAACTGTGTTCTCTCCTCTGGTGTTGATTAATACGAGATTGAAAAATATCAAGTTATCTTAACAAGGCCCTAAAATAAATATGTGCCCTTGAATTATACATATTTGAAGACAAATTAATATCGACCCCATTGACAGCTTAAGTAAATATGTTATGTATTGTCCATATAACCGGAAAAAATAAAAAACTACATATTATTTCCTAATGTGTGAAGTTCACAAACAAAAACAGAAAATAAATCCGTCAGCGTATATCGGGTGAAATATTGGTTTTGGTAAACTTCGCAGACATTACAAAAAAAAACAATATTTAATGTGTCCCGTTACTAGTGTCGGAGCCTCTAATGGTGTGAAATATGGCATTTTTTATAGACAAATTGCCCCTCGAATTTGGATTTTCTCAAAAAGCCAATAATAAAAAAAAACACAAAAAATAATCTTTTTTGTTCTTCTTTAATTATTTTTTTCTATTTTTTATTCCATGACAATTGAATCATGATGGCTGTGTAACGGTTGTCTACATGTTTAGCTATCAAATGACACCTTTTTAATGTTGATAGAACATTTACATGAGTAGTGGTGGTCGAATTAGTATGAGAGCCCAGGTCTTGGTTACCAAGAAAACAAAATAGCGGCCGTAAGAGAAAAACAAAATTTGAGGGGCAATTTGTCGATTAAAAAATGCCATATTTCACACCATTAAAGGCTCCGACACTAGTGACGGGACACATTGTATACAGCTAGTTTTTTTCAATGTCGGGAGTTTAGTTCAAAATGTGATTGATGCCACAACAACAACACTGATAATTTAGACAAGCAGGCTTAAAAAGTAAGTTTTAAAGTAGCTAGGCGAAAGCGAATGACACCTCTCTCTTTACGTTTTAGCTTGGCAACTTGCCAATAATATAGCTAAGATCAAATAGACGTAACCAAACGTGACACTTATGCTATTTTACTTTACGGCGACGACAACCAGTAAAGTATCGTAAGTGCTTTTCGGTTTAGCTAGCGAGTTTACGAGACGCCATGACGCCTCCATCAATTACGCAGCTGTTGAGTCTTTGAGAAGAATCTAAGAGAAATTTAGTGGTCGCTAGTTTGAAAGATATGAATTAAATTTTAGTTTAATAGGAGATCTTATTTGTAATTACAAAATACTAACATTTTCTGGGCATATTAAAGCACTATATGATACGACTAAAATATGCCCACAATTAGTACTATTATTAATATTTTAGCTGGTAATCAGCACCTACTCATTTTTTATTATATATTTAAGTAGTGATTATTTACCTCGCGTACTTACATGATTAAAAATGCTAGTAACATACGGATTGATTATTGTGTTATTCTTTTTATCAACGATGTAGTGAGGTCATTGACCACACATAATTAGGACGTAATGCAGTTTTATACGAGCAGCATACCGTATATGTGTGCATAATTAGTATCGGAAACAGCGCAATTTAAAACCGGTTCATTTCAATCAACTCGCGTAATATCATAACGACGCGTTCTGTTTGATTCCTGAACCATATCAATGGATTTGAATGAGATTATTTATCAGTGAAAATTCTTCCTTTATGATGTTGCGTCAAGCCCAAGAGCGTATCAAAGGTAGTCGTGGCGGTCACGACCCACCCCTCTTCCCTTGTGCTGAGTTGGTCGTGACAATTGTTATTAATATATGTTGTTGTTATAAATAATCGTTAAATCTATAATCTAAGAACACAAAATTCTTGTTTGTGTGTTTGTCTGTCCGCTCTTTTTTCCCGCTCTTTTTCCATTGTATCAATTAACGTTACCATAGCAACGCTTTACCGGGTCAACTAGTGTACATGATCTGGACGCAAGTAGTGGGTATTCACCGATTCTGGACCACCGGAGGCCACGGTCTGCCTCGGTCCAGAATTTTGTACAATGGGGATGTCGAAACCTAAAAAAAAAAAAAAAAAAAAAAAAAAAAAAAAAAAAAAAAAAAAAAAAAAAAAGGTAAGCACCCCCATTTGGAGCGATTGCGCTGGGTCCCAGCTTCGTATCTCTTATCGTTTCCGAGATACGTTTTTGCTGAACTCATTCCTACTTGATTAACTAATGAACCCCTGTTAATGACACCTCGACGCTAATGACACACTCGACTTAAGGCCTTAATGACATGATTCTAATCACCTTCCCCCCGATGCTTCTCATTAACATATCGATCATGGCTAATTGTTTTTTAGCAATGCTATGTACTCTGTACCTATCTAACATTACCTAAATAATAACAATAATTTATCATGGATTATTTCCAAATTTGGAATCTGCTCTTCATCGGTCATTCTCGTGGTACATTCACTATTATTTCATGCTCCTAAACTTATCAACTACGTATGAAAAATATGTTTAAAATTATTACAAGTAAAAACACCATATTTCTTTGTCTTAAACGTATACTCATTCAATATTGAAATGCTTTATCAACTACCTGTTACCGCAGTCCATGGTCGAGGACAATGAATTTGTACCATTTTTCACTCCATGCAGTCAACATCAAAGCAGTACAGATAATGAATTCGAGATCGATGGGTTGAGAATGATGGTTAATTGCACCTTATGCGTGGAGGAAAGAAATAGTGGACGTTTGGTTGCTGGTTACTCACGCCCATCATCACCGATTCCGATGGAAGCCGCACCAGTCAACCCCCTCTTGCGGGATTGAACCGCAGAGGAAGATGAAGAAATCAACGAAATTCTCGCCAATACCGATACCGACATGTGGAATAGGGAATATCTTATTCTCCAACAACCACTTCTCCAACTTTGTTTTAATAAATACGATGTTTGTAACATATATTAAGGAATTGTAAATTAATTAAAGCATTTTTTCTCTTTTACTCATCTTATCTACAGGCTACATATTTGGTCATCACTTTGAAAATACGGGACCTTGTCTACACAATTGCAACAATAAAATCTTGGCGATGCATACTATTATTTCATGCACCTAAACTTATCAACTACGTATGACATTTCTCTTTGCTGTATTTCAACCAAGTTAAACCACATGAAACTTTTTAACTTATGTTTTATTATTACAAGTAGATACTCATTACCATGCGAACACCATATTTCTTTGTCTTAAACGTTTACTCATTCAATATCGAAACGCTTTATCAACAATTTGAAAGTAATTTTTACTAACAACGTTGACTTGTTATTGTTGCACCATTTAAACAAGTTTGATTGTTTGAATCGTCAAATAAAGATTTCTTAGTAATTAAAACAAATCACTCTTGATCAACGAGTACGTACCATAAAAATGTATATGACTTATTTCAAAAAATAAATATTTTTGAATAAAAATTTGAGTTTTTATTTGGTTTTCCTTAAGATATGAATAAAACATGTTTTGTTTATTGAAAAACATTTATTGACAAAACTTAAAATTAAATTACATTGTATAAAACTTAAAATTAAATTACATTGTATATATCTTAAAATTAAATTACATTGTATCTTTAAACATTTTTTGTAATATTATATCATTGCAAGTGGTATTACTGTTAAATATCTCAATAAAATTTTTCAAACCATTAAACTTGAAATATAAATACATTACACAGTATTCACCGCAAAGTGAAGACATAACATTTTGAATGACTTTATTGTTGTAAGACCACCTTATTGCATTTCTCCTCAAAAATTTTAAGTGGAACCCATTAGGTTTACGTCCAAAAGTATCAAAATATTCTCCAACACCATAATTATCTATGTAAATTGCAATCCAATGTGATCCGGGTTGAGTATCAGAATCTAAATTACTGATTAAAAAAACAGGTGCAGACATATAAATCGGTAATCGATTAGCAGCAAATACATTTGCTATTAATGAATCATCAATTTTTTTTAAACAATTACTTATTTCTATTGTATTCATTATGCATGTCTGTATTATGATAAAGTACAAAAAATATAACTAAATTATAAACAACATCGAATTATATATTTCTTACATTTCTAACTACCGAAGTCCACATTAACATTTCGGTTTTTATCAATTTCAATTAAATTATCAAATTCTGCGTATACAATACAATTGACAGTTTGGTTTAAAGCATTTTCAAATCTTACTTCTATTCTTACACTACCATGTTTCACTAAATTCCAATGTGAAGAGGAATTTGCTGATAAGTCAGGAGTTAAATCAAAAGCCATCAAACAATAACCCTTTGAATAACTTTCTTTATTTATCCCATTACCATCGTTCATAAAATGAATCCCTGTTCCCGAGAACAGAGTATGATACATAACAGTATGAACATTATTACTAAATGATGGTTGTAACGCTTTTGAAGGAATCTGCATGCCGTCAATATATAAACTGAATAAGTTAATACCAAAATTATCAAAGTCAAAGGGATTTTTTGTTAAACTACCATTGAAAGCTGTGTTATCAACAAATCCTATTATACACCTTTTAGGTATTTGTCCAAGGAAAACGTTATCAAGTGTTTTACCCTGAATACCAGATGGTATTGTTATTACTTTCACTTCTGCTCTAGTTATAGGATATTTGGCTGTTGTAGTTGCTAGAACTTTTTGGTGAGCTAGAAGCACACTTGGGTTGATTTTAACTTTGCGGATCATAAGAGTAGCATCTGTGATTATAATTTTTACTTTTGTATCCGTTGTTGAAGCCATAAGATTAAATGTTTCTCTTGAACGAACCAGTTTAACACACATTTCAACTCCATTGATTAAAAACTTATCTTGGTTAAAAATATCCCCATGTAAATGTCCAATCATTTCTACTTCTTTACTATTTTTAACATATTTTTGTCTTTCAAAAAACCCTTTATTTGTTTCGTCTGCAACATTCATTTTTCCAGCAGTATCTTCATACCATAAACTACATGTAAGATGTGATTGTTTTGCAGGTGGAGCATAATTTAATAATGTTTCAATATATGCACGATAACCGTAAGTATTATTAGGTGGAGATACAAGTTTCTGATTTAAATAAACATCTAGTTGACTAAAAAGAGAATGTAACCAATTATTTATTGGTGCTACACTTGCTGTATCAGAAAGAACAGTTAAGTCTTGATTCATTATTTTTACTTTGATATGAAGCAATGTATGAGATAAGTCAATGTAATCATCACCAGAACCAGGAACTTGAAATTCTAATGGTCCATCATCACTAAGAGATGATATGGGTTTGTAATGTATCCATTGTCCACTTTCTATACTTGTTTGAGTTGATGGTAATGCAAATAAATCCAACTCTGACTTAGCACATTCACTAGAATGATTATGTAAGAACGACATTTTTAATTTAAGAAAAAATATCGCTGTATTTGTTTTTAATGATCTTAGCTTTACTTGCTCTCTCCTTTGATTTAAGTGATTGAATGGAAATACTAGCTCTTTGTTTTTTACTTTTATACCCAGAACCTCTCATCACTCTATCGATTTTGTCATCAGCTTTTCTTTTTAAATTTGATGTAACTTGTTTGAAACGATTTGATAATGATTCATCTATAGGCCGCACATTTACCACATCAGATAATATGCCTACTCCGGCATTTAATGCTTCTTTACCAACTGCCTTAGCTCCACTAGACAAAAGTGGTAAAACTGATCGAAACAGTCCTCCTAAGAAACTTCCGATACCATGTCCACGTTGATGTGATATGCCCTTGTAAATAACACCAACTCCAGTTCCAGCTTGATTGGTATAGTAATGATGATATGGGCAAATATTATTTTTATTATTTAAATACATGATTTTATAAGTTGCGTTTAAAATGTAGTTTAACGCAACTCGTTCCAAATTGAAATGGTATGTTTTCTCCAGTATTTGTTCTTATATCTATTTCAATAACATCAAACTCTCTACGCAAAACTGGAACATAATGCGGTGGAGAGAAAATATGCATTTTGTTAGAACCATAAACATATTTGACAGGATCTAGGGATACAATCCTTAAAAGCGGACACATAACATCTCCCACCATTTGTGGTTGCACAATATCACAGTAAAGATAAAGTTGTGATGGTAATCCTAAGTATAGATTAGCTGGAAATTTTCCAGTAGTTTTTACAACAACGTTAGTATTTGGATCAAACCCTAGTTGAAGACTTAATTTTGAAGAAAACTGAAGTGAAATTAGATTATTGATATCACCTGACAAAGTGACATACTTTGAAATTTTATCATAACGTAATTTAAAAGATTCTCTTGAATTCAACGTAGTTAAAACTTCATTTATATCTTCATAGCTTGATGCTGGTATATGACTTTTATAAGTGACTGTGTATGTATCAACTTCATTGGGAACATTCATCATCTTGGTTATGTACATGATGTTATCGTTTTCTTGCACAGTAAACATAGTACATGGATACTGAAACTCTACAACACCAACTGACCATTCTCCTTCTAATTTTATAGATTTCGGTAATTTGGTTGAAAAGTTTGTAGTCTTATTTTCAGGGAAATATGAAATGGAGCTATTACTAGGTAATGTTAAATAAAAACTTTCTTGACTCATTTTAGTAATTCAACACTTGAATACGGAATCCAACTATTAAATTTATTTGGATAACCTTTCCACTTGACAAATACTTCCTTTCTGATACCAGAACCGCGTGTACTTATGATTTTATCTATTTTATAAATCATATTAGGTTTGAAATAGACTTTTTGCAATTCTTTTTCATAAAATGTACCTTTTATATCTTCATTTTCGAGATCTTTTAATGTATAGACAACCCAAGGTGATCTCAGAATGATAGATGATATTATAAATATTTCATCACTCCAATTGGTTTCATACCCTTTTTGAAAAATATGTTTATGCTTTGTAATTCTAACATGATCTCCTATTTTAAATAAAGGTCTTTTAATTTTATTCAAAAATGAATTTCTATCATAAAGATTTCTCCAAACACTCATGATGTTAGTAGAATTAACTTCAGAAGGACACATTTTGATGCTTGAATGTTTGGTGTGGTTATATGAGTAAATAAGATCTTCTAAAATATCTATATATTTATAAGTATTTTTATGAGTAAAATAACGCCACATCCTTTGTTTTAGAGTCCTTTGAAACCGTTCAACAATACTAGCTTTAATGTCAGGATTATTTGTTGTATAATAATTGATTGATTTGCTTTCAAAAAATGATCTTACATCTTTTGACACAAACTCTGTACCTTTATCTGATTGTATATGTTTTGGTGTTGCCCTAGCTTCATCAAAAATACTTTGAAAGGCAATTTTAATCGATTTTGAATCTTTCTTTTGTATTGCTCTTACAAAAGCATATTTACTAAATACATCTATAACACATAATATGTACTTATAACCACCATTATGCTGTGCGTAGGTTCTCATATCACTTAAGTCAGCTTGCCATAACTCGTTGAAATTTGATAATATATATTTATTTCGTGAAAAGTTTCTTTGTACAGGACGATGTAGAGTATAAGTTTCTTGACCCTCGAGCCATCGTTTCACCTCACCTTTTTCAAGTTTTCCTTTCATAGCTTCGGTAAGTTTGTTTTGTGTATGTTCCTAAGAAAGGGTATAAATATAACACTCATCGAGAAGTGACTATTAGTTGAAAAATTATGGCTGAGAGAGTAAGAGCACACCAGGAATTAATTAAGTCTTTAATTAGATTAAAACCTAAGTATCAAAAAGCATTGTTAAAATCGTGTGATGAAGAAGAGATTAACTGTATTTGTGAATGTATATACAACGTCTTAAAAGGAAAAATAACAATTCCTAATAAAGAGGTAAATAAATTAAAAAAACACAAGAATATACTTCGTACATTAGTGTCCAAAGGCAAACGTACGCTCCGGAGAAAAATTATTATTCAAAAAGGTGGTGCATTTCTTCCCATTATCCTAGGGTCTGTTCTTAGTACCCTTCTTGGTTCAATCTTTCAATAAGAGTTCTTATTTAAAATGGAACATGCAAAGAAGTTATTGCTGCTTGAACCACATGTAATCGAAAAATTAAAACAAAAAGAAAGTACCAGTCAAACCATTCTATCACGCTTAGATCAAGATATGAAAAATATTTTGGAATCAAATATTGACGACCGTGAAAAATCTATGTTATATTTACAAGTGTTAAAAAGATACTTACATTTCATTGGTGAAGAACAACGCCCCCTACAAATTCCTCTTATCCGCGAAAATAAATACTTTTCAGAAGAGAAGTCTTTAATAGATGATACAGAGAATTTAAAAGAACCTAACGTATCACATATAGTAAAAACAACTGAAGACCAATATACAAAAAAACAACTCTTAAAAAATATTCCCAAGTCTTATTTACCAAAAGCCGAGTTATTGATAGACTACATTAACCAAAATAATGATAAAATTAATTGGAAAAATGATGGTACAGTTGTAATCAATGGTGAACACATCATTGGAAGTAATATTGTGGACCTTATAAACAATGTTACAAGACCATTGCGAAAATTTGAGCCCATTGGTTGGCAAAAATTTGCATCTTTTTTGAAAGAAGCAAAGGTGCCTTTAACATATGTAGGTAATCCCAAAATATTCAAATATATTACTGATCTACAATTACAAAGTGTTGGTGAAACAGAACTGCAAACTAAAACAAAATCTACACATCAAAAAATTAAACGTAAAATAGATTGGGAGAAATGGACCCCCTACTAGAAATTAACGAAATATACTATGATACTCGTCACCCAGCCGGATATAGTAGTGTTAAAAAACTTACCGAAGCTATGAAAGGAAAACTTGAAAAAGGTGAGGTGAAACGATGGCTCGAGGGTCAAGAAACTTATACTCTACATCGTCCTGTACAAAGAAACTTTTCACGAAATAAATATATATTATCAAATTTCAACGAGTTATGGCAAGCTGACTTAAGTGATATGAGAACCTACGCACAGCATAATGGTGGTTATAAGTACATATTATGTGTTATAGATGTATTTAGTAAATATGCTTTTGTAAGAGCAATACAAAAGAAAGATTCAAAATCGATTAAAATTGCCTTTCAAAGTATTTTTGATGAAGCTAGGGCAACACCAAAACATATACAATCAGATAAAGGTACAGAGTTTGTGTCAAAAGATGTAAGATCATTTTTTGAAAGCAAATCAATCAATTATTATACAACAAATAATCCTGACATTAAAGCTAGTATTGTTGAACGGTTTCAAAGGACTCTAAAACAAAGGATGTGGCGTTATTTTACTCATAAAAATACTTATAAATATATAGATATTTTAGAAGATCTTATTTACTCATATAACCACACCAAACATTCAAGCATCAAAATGTGTCCTTCTGAAGTTAATTCTACTAACATCATGAGTGTTTGGAGAAATCTTTATGATAGAAATTCATTTTTGAATAAAATTAAAAGACCTTTATTTAAAATAGGAGATCATGTTAGAATTACAAAGCATAAACATATTTTTCAAAAAGGGTATGAAACCAATTGGAGTGATGAAATATTTATAATATCATCTATCATTCTGAGATCACCTTGGGTTGTCTATACATTAAAAGATCTCGAAAATGAAGATATAAAAGGTACATTTTATGAAAAAGAATTGCAAAAAGTCTATTTCAAACCTAATATGATTTATAAAATAGATAAAATCATAAGTACACGCGGTTCTGGTATCAGAAAGGAAGTATTTGTCAAGTGGAAAGGTTATCCAAATAAATTTAATAGTTGGATTCCGTATTCAAGTGTTGAATTACTAAAATGAGTCAAGAAAGTTTTTATTTAACATTACCTAGTAATAGCTCCATTTCATATTTCCCTGAAAATAAGACTACAAACTTTTCAACCAAATTACCGAAATCTATAAAATTAGAAGGAGAATGGTCAGTTGGTGTTGTAGAGTTTCAGTATCCATGTACTATGTTTACTGTGCAAGAAAACGATAACATCATGTACATAACCAAGATGATGAATGTTCCCAATGAAGTTGATACATACACAGTCACTTATAAAAGTCATATACCAGCATCAAGCTATGAAGATATAAATGAAGTTTTAACTACGTTGAATTCAAGAGAATCTTTTAAATTACGTTATGATAAAATTTCAAAGTATGTCACTTTGTCAGGTGATATCAATAATCTAATTTCACTTCAGTTTTCTTCAAAATTAAGTCTTCAACTAGGGTTTGATCCAAATACTAACGTTGTTGTAAAAACTACTGGAAAATTTCCAGCTAATCTATACTTAGGATTACCATCACAACTTTATCTTTACTGTGATATTGTGCAACCACAAATGGTGGGAGATGTTATGTGTCCGCTTTTAAGGATTGTATCCCTAGATCCTGTCAAATATGTTTATGGTTCTAACAAAATGCATATTTTCTCTCCACCGCATTATGTTCCAGTTTTGCGTAGAGAGTTTGATGTTATTGAAATAGATATAAGAACAAATACTGGAGAAAACATACCATTTCAATTTGGAACGAGTTGCGTTAAACTACATTTTAAACGCAACTTATAAAATCATGTATTTAAATAATAAAAATAATATTTGCCCATATCATCATTACTATACCAATCAAGCTGGAACTGGAGTTGGTGTTATTTACAAGGGCATATCACATCAACGTGGACATGGTATCGGAAGTTTCTTAGGAGGACTGTTTCGATCAGTTTTACCACTTTTGTCTAGTGGAGCTAAGGCAGTTGGTAAAGAAGCATTAAATGCCGGAGTAGGCATATTATCTGATGTGGTAAATGTGCGGCCTATAGATGAATCATTATCAAATCGTTTCAAACAAGTTACATCAAATTTAAAAAGAAAAGCTGATGACAAAATCGATAGAGTGATGAGAGGTTCTGGGTATAAAAGTAAAAAACAAAGAGCTAGTATTTCCATTCAATCACTTAAATCAAAGGAGAGAGCAAGTAAAGCTAAGATCATTAAAAACAAATACAGCGATATTTTTTCTTAAATTAAAAATGTCGTTCTTACATAATCATTCTAGTGAATGTGCTAAGTCAGAGTTGGATTTATTTGCATTACCATCAACTCAAACAAGTATAGAAAGTGGACAATGGATACATTACAAACCCATATCATCTCTTAGTGATGATGGACCATTAGAATTTCAAGTTCCTGGTTCTGGTGATGATTACATTGACTTATCTCATACATTGCTTCATATCAAAGTAAAAATAATGAATCAAGACTTAACTGTTCTTTCTGATACAGCAAGTGTAGCACCAATAAATAATTGGTTACATTCTCTTTTTAGTCAACTAGATGTTTATTTAAATCAGAAACTTGTATCTCCACCTAATAATACTTACGGTTATCGTGCATATATTGAAACATTATTAAATTATGCTCCACCTGCAAAACAATCACATCTTACATGTAGTTTATGGTATGAAGATACTGCTGGAAAAATGAATGTTGCAGACGAAACAAATAAAGGGTTTTTTGAAAGACAAAAATATGTTAAAAATAGTAAAGAAGTAGAAATGATTGGACATTTACATGGGGATATTTTTAACCAAGATAAGTTTTTAATCAATGGAGTTGAAATGTGTGTTAAACTGGTTCGTTCAAGAGAAACATTTAATCTTATGGCTTCAACAACGGATACAAAAGTAAAAATTATAATCACAGATGCTACTCTTATGATCCGCAAAGTTAAAATCAACCCAAGTGTGCTTCTAGCTCACCAAAAAGTTCTAGCAACTACAACAGCCAAATATCCTATAACTAGAGCAGAAGTGAAAGTAATAACAATACCATCTGGTATTCAGGGTAAAACACTTGATAACGTTTTCCTTGGACAAATACCTAAAAGGTGTATAATAGGATTTGTTGATAACACAGCTTTCAATGGTAGTTTAACAAAAAATCCCTTTGACTTTGATAATTTTGGTATTAACTTATTCAGTTTATATATTGACGGCATGCAGATTCCTTCAAAAGCGTTACAACCATCATTTAGTAATAATGTTCATACTGTTATGTATCATACTCTGTTCTCGGGAACAGGGATTCATTTTATGAACGATGGTAATGGGATAAATAAAGAAAGTTATTCAAAGGGTTATTGTTTGATGGCTTTTGATTTAACTCCTGACTTATCAGCAAATTCCTCTTCACATTGGAATTTAGTGAAACATGGTAGTGTAAGAATAGAAGTAAGATTTGAAAATGCTTTAAACCAAACTGTCAATTGTATTGTATACGCAGAATTTGATAATTTAATTGAAATTGATAAAAACCGAAATGTTAATGTGGACTTCGGTAGTTAGAAATGTAAGAAATATATAATTCGATGTTGTTTATAATTTAGTTATATTTTTTGTACTTTATCATAATACAGACATGCATAATGAATACAATAGAAATAAGTAATTGTTTAAAAAAAATTGATGATTCATTAATAGCAAATGTATTTGCTGCTAATCGATTACCGATTTATATGTCTGCACCTGTTTTTTTAATCAGTAATTTAGATTCTGATACTCAACCCGGATCACATTGGATTGCAATTTACATAGATAATTATGGTGTTGGAGAATATTTTGATACTTTTGGACGTAAACCTAATGGGTTCCACTTAAAATTTTTGAGGAGAAATGCAATAAGGTGGTCTTACAACAATAAAGTCATTCAAAATGTTATGTCTTCACTTTGCGGTGAATACTGTGTAATGTATTTATATTTCAAGTTTAATGGTTTGAAAAATTTTATTGAGATATTTAACAGTAATACCACTTGCAATGATATAATATTACAAAAAATGTTTAAAGATACAATGTAATTTAATTTTAAGATATATACAATGTAATTTAATTTTAAGTTTTATACAATGTAATTTAATTTTAAGTTTTGTCAATAAATGTTTTTCAATAAACAAAACATGTTTTATTCATATCTTAAGGAAAACCAAATAAAAACTCAAATTTTTATTCAAAAATATTTATTTTTTGAAATAAGTCATATACATTTTTATGGTACGTACTCGTTGATCAAGAGTGATTTGTTTTAATTACTAAGAAATCTTTATTTGACGATTCAAACAATCAAACTTGTTTAAATGGTGCAACAATAACAAGTCAACGTTGTTAGTAAAAATTACTTTCAAATTGTTGATAAAGCGTTTCGATATTGAATGAGTAAACGTTTAAGACAAAGAAATATGGTGTTCGCATGGTAATGAGTATCTACTTGTAATAATAAAACATAAGTTAAAAAGTTTCATGTGGTTTAACTTGGTTGAAATACAGCAAAGAGAAATGTCATACGTAGTTGATAAGTTTAGGTGCATGAAATAATAGTATGCATCGCCAAGATTTTATTGTTGCAATTGTGTAGACAAGGTCCCGTATTTTCAAAGTGATGACCAAATATGTAGCCTGTAGATAAGATGAGTAAAAGAGAAAAAATGCTTTAATTAATTTACAATTCCTTAATATATGTTACAAACATCGTATTTATTAAAACAAAGTTGGAGAAGTGGTTGTTGGAGAATAAGATATTCCCTATTCCACATGTCGGTATCGGTATTGGCGAGAATTTCGTTGATTTCTTCATCTTCCTCTGCGGTTCAATCCCGCAAGAGGGGGTTGACTGGTGCGGCTTCCATCGGAATCGGTGATGATGGGCGTGAGTAACCAGCAACCAAACGTCCACTATTTCTTTCCTCCACGCATAAGGTGCAATTAACCATCATTCTCAACCCATCGATCTCGAATTCATTATCTGTACTGCTTTGATGTTGACTGCATGGAGTGAAAAATGGTACAAATTCATTGTCCTCGACCATGGACTGCGGTAACAGGTAGTTGATAAAGCATTTCAATATTGAATGAGTATACGTTTAAGACAAAGAAATATGGTGTTTTTACTTGTAATAATTTTAAACATATTTTTCATACGTAGTTGATAAGTTTAGGAGCATGAAATAATAGTGAATGTACCACGAGAATGACCGATGAAGAGCAGATTCCAAATTTGGAAATAATCCATGATAAATTATTGTTATTATTTAGGTAATGTTAGATAGGTACAGAGTACATAGCATTGCTAAAAAACAATTAGCCATGATCGATATGTTAATGAGAAGCATCGGGGGGAAGGTGATTAGAATCATGTCATTAAGGCCTTAAGTCGAGTGTGTCATTAGCGTCGAGGTGTCATTAACAGGGGTTCATTAGTTAATCAAGTAGGAATGAGTTCAGCAAAAACGTATCTCGGAAACGATAAGAGATACGAAGCTGGGACCCAGCGCAATTTTTTTTTTTTTTTTTTTTTTTTTTTTTTTTTTTTTTTTTTTTTTTTTTTAGGTTTCGACATCCCCATTGTACAAAATTCTGGACCGAGGCAGACCGTGGCCTCCGGTGGTCCAGAATCGGTGAATACCCACTACTGACGCATCATTACCTACATAACGCGCTCTGATTCAAATTTTACAAAAGGTCATTTTTGATAAATCTTAAAATCCTACATGAGTCGGACGTACCTTTTATGATACCGTACAAAATTAACAACAGGCAAAAAAAATGTTTGTTATTTAATAAAATTGTTATTTGTAAATAACAATTTTATTAAATAACAAAATTGTTATTTACAAATAACAATAATAACAAAATTGTTATTTGTAAATAACAATTTTATTTACAAGTTAATTATTTTACATAGATAAGCACTACAAATAATGTCCTAAAGAGAATACCTATACGACGATGATATTTAATATGAACTCTGGTTATTATCACGTCTTTTCTAACCTGCGATATTTATATATGAAAACGCAGAAATAAAAAATATAGACTTAATATTATTGACATCAAAGTTCAATTTGATTGTATGTTGTAAATAATTAAAATTATTAGTTAATTTGTGAAAATTAATCTAGTATAGTTTAATTTTGTCTTCTAAGGAAATCTCACTTCGGCACTCACATCGATTAATTTGACAATACAAATTAAATTGTTCTTACTGAATGCATACACAGTATTTTTTAATAAGAATAAGAACAAGTAGTCCCGCAATAGTGTGCTCGACATTGTAATTCCCTGTGTAACAAATTCCGGATATCCAAGTATGGACCAAAACAAGTTTTTGCATCTGGCACTCCACACCTGCCGCGCCCTACAATACTTTTATTATTACTACACGAGTTTTAATTCTTATGTTAATCTTCATTCACAAGGCCATTTCATATTTGCAACATGGTCTCTTTTTTGCTTGTTTTGTTTAAAAATCTTATTTATTTCGCTCTGAAAGATGTCTTGCTATAAATTTCTTCACAGTTTCTTTTAAATATAACAAACCAATTAAAGTAATTACATACTATATATGATTTAGTCAGTAGCATAGCAATATTGTACAGTAAATGGTACAGTGTTGTAGTATGTTACAGTATACGTTCGTTATTAAATGACTGTCCCGCAGTTTAGCATACCAACGTTGTTTGTTGTAAAACAAATTAATAACAAAAAATAAATTCCTTTTAAATATAACAATGGATATGCATTGGAATACGACATACATTTGTCGAAGAGCTCACAAAAATATCTGTATATTGTTTTAAACTTTGATGGTCCCTAACATTATAGTAATATTAGTTATTTACGGGGTTATAATAATTTAAGTTATTTACGGGGTTACGGGATACGAAGCAACCGTCGCTCCGTGATCATGGCGCTTGCAACAGTGCCGAAATATCGGAAACTCGATAAAAACAAGGTACATGGTAACAATCCCGTAAATAACTTATATTTCTATAAAAATATCTGTGTTATTCGAATTATTACATATCAAAACCTTCTTTACATTATTAAGAAAATTATTATCATGTACTATAACAAAACTATCTAATATATATTTATAGAATTTAGAACATTAGTTGTTAAAAGAATATGTAATTCTATCTTTCAGACATAATTTATTATATAGTATCTATGTATGTTCGAAGTATAATTTTTAATTAAGACAAAAAACCATGAGTCACCTCTTGAAGACCAATATTATTTTATTTTGTTCGATTACAGAAACGTATTGACTACATTAATAAAGTAATGCCCTTAATAAGTATCAGATATCGAAATCCGCATTACAACACACGTTGGTACAATACATTCAGAATTGTGTTTATTGCATTGATTGTGAGATTTAATTCGATAAGTGCTGATAAGTCAGCTCTAAGTAGTAAAATATTTTAGGATTCTTTCTATTTAAGACAGCTAATGTATACTTATCGCTTGAATTTGATAGTTTTTAGATCTAGCCATTTTATTACATAAACGAATATCTAACGATCGATTTATTACGGTCAATAATGATTTTTAAAATCTTCCACCTTGATAAACACTTATTCAAATTGAAAAACCCATTAGTTCACGAATACCGAATAACAAAATGTACAAAACACTTTCGTTAATTAGTGGCTTATATTGGAATTTCAAGTAACATACTGTTATCTTCTACAGATAATATTTGCTAATCTCTGTTACTCCGTTATTCGAATTATTCTTTAAAGTAACTTCTTTGAAGGATTATTAAAGGAGAGTGTTATTCCATTCTGCTACCATATCCACAATAACGTAGTAGTTATAAAGGCAAAGCTTTGGTTTAAATCTTTTATGGTACCTACTAAAGATAATACATAAAATAAATAAGAAGATGTAAACGACATTAGTTCTAGGGTTTCAAACTAAGTAACAAATAAAAAAGAAGAAAATGTGAGTCTGCACAGTCACAGAATGGGTACCTATTAATCTCAAATGTGAAACACCTATTAATACCTACCTACATACCTATAAATAGAAATTAATCACTCACTAAACAATTTTGTATCTGTAAGTTTATACGTAGTCCTGTTTAAGCTATTATCAGTTCGCAAATGAAATATAAACAAAAGCAATAGAAAATATCGATACTGGTAAACAATCTTCTTCAATTGACAATCGATAACTAACTGAGCCGGAGCTTAATTAAAATCAATTGTTTTAATTGGACCCTGCGCTTATGTACCTTTATATAAATAAGTAGTTAAGTGCCAGTGAGTATTAGAAACCGATATGACCAGGGCAGTGTGAAATTTCACTGACCGATTTAAACATTGACATTAATATAATCGGACTGTGTACCACGATGATTTCATTTTATCGTGGGCAAAGGTTAATCAAAACCGTAAATGAAACTTAACGTGACATATTAAATATATCAGGCGAACTTTATTGCACATTTAAGGCTTGACGGCGTTTAAACTACAAAATAATGTAATAAAATCTCAAGAACATTTAAATATTTCGCAATCAAAAGATAGTGACGTTAACCATTAAAACCATCCAACGTGTTTGTGCTTTTGGAAAAGCAATAAATTGCCGTCCAAAATTAAATGCATAGTCATTTCGCAACAACTGATAACAATCTTGAATCTCTTAAAATATTCAGCATTCGTCACGGGCGTAACGACTTTTTTTCCAATCATTTTTCTATACGACATTATAATAAAAAATACCAACCTTTCAAGGAAAGAAATCAGCAACGACATCACACCTCTTGCACCTCTGTAACAAAATGAATTGATGTTATAAATAGTGAATTAAGTTTCAAAAACATACACACACAAAAAGGTAAGTGAACACGCAGCTGCGTGTTCAAGAATTCGTACCATAGATGTTTTTAAATTCAACGCCATCAAAGAAACCGATCAAAAGCAGGAATCAAGTAATGAACAATATTATTAGTTCAATGCACAACCCCGAACAGCTGTTCCTTGGCACGCTATTATAATTGCGTCAGGTAAAATATCGTACGATATCTGTAGAGACAACAACTAATCCCAAATTCAACCAACCGATTTTCAATTTTAAGATCTACTAATAAAGTTCAATATAAATTGAATATAGCCTTAATAGGGATGGCTCTTATGATGGCTATTGTACAACGATCCTTATTGACGTATAACTGTATTATGTAAAAACTGTATTATGCTTCAACATTTAATTAGTTTTATAATTCAAAGGCAGGTGAATAAACTGTATGTATTATTGTTAGTAATAATGATATTAATAAATATAATGAATCTGATGAAATCCATTCCTTTCAGTAAATCAGTTTATATTAACATATCACTAATAATTGAGCCACAATCACAGTTAAACATTAATGTATTAAAGACGACCCAAAGGTTATCGTGGAGATTGCCGTCTATAAAATAATTGTATTACTCCTCGACCGGCTCAGTGTATCGACAGGAATGGTTACAGATCACTTAATTTAATACCTATCAGTTAAAGAAAAATAATACCATGAAGCTAATTGATATACAAACTTGTCATGAGGTCAAGGTTACTAATTTTTTTAGGGTTAATCAATAATCATTGGGTCTCATCTAGCTAAAATTACACAGGACCACCATATAATTCATTTCATCTCTAAGACATAACATAACACAAGCTTTCTAATACAAAATTAATATTATCTGTAAAAATAAATGAGGATTTTTGATAAAACAAGTGAAAATCCTTAACCATGATTGTGATAGTTATTGAAATTAATATGATATTTTACTTCACATGAGAAATGAATAGATAAATTCAAACCACAATTTACTGAACGCAGTAAACCTATACAAGTTCCAGCATAAATCATATAGACTTAAATTCTCATGTAACTTATATGTTACCCAACTTATGATATGAGTAAATAAAAAGTCATTCTTTAAATTCACCAAGCGCTTTTCAACCTTCATAATGCGCAAAGCAATGGAGTAGAACTCCCTCCCTGCGTCTGTATTTCCGAGAACTTATAACCCGTCCATTTTCAAAGCCAGGGTGTATAGGCACCTTTTGGGTTAGCTCGTTCCTTCGTGGATTCTGTCTTGGCCCCTGCGCTTGATTGGGAACAAGAGCTAACCCATCCTAAATAAATAAAAAAAAATATTTTTGCTTGCTGCCATATCACTTCAGAATTGCTGAATGGGTACGAGAAAAGTAACGGTGACATCGTATACGGTATTCGTGTTAGTAAATTATATAAAACATCTATTTGCCCTAAATGATGATATGAACTAAAGTAAGTTCAAGGCATTGACTTAATTATCGAATATTGTGTAAATCAATAATCGTAACAAAATGTTTTTTTAATTAAAGGACTCGATAAAGATACTCCGACTATCTACATTTAAGCTTCATAAAACAGAAAACTTTTTAATTAAACCGGTGGAACGTAACAGAAATGCAAATTTCACTAAATTTACTAACACGTGTTATAATGACTTACCTTCTATTAGGGCAATGCTCTTTTATGCATAGCTTATGTATATTTAGAAATGACGGTTCATTGTTTTTGTAGGTAATGTCAACTTTTGTTTCATTGTTCTTTGAAATTTCTATTAAACTATAACATTTTTAGTGTTATCATTATCAACTATGTAAGCTATTTGACTCATGAATAGGGAAACTTGCCTAATGCCAACTTCAACCTTATCTAGGTAAACTGTGATATTGCTACACAGTACAGAATTAAAGATTGACTTTATTTACGTAAATAAAGTAGGAAAACTTGTGTAAGTGCTTTTTTTTACCTGAATAGATGCATAAGTGTCTGGCCGCCTCCGCCGTCTAATGTTAAACTGTATCCTATGATTACCAATCAATCTTCACATAAATTAGTTTAATATTTTTAAACGGTATTTTTACGTTGTTATTTTTATGTTTTGTATGTACTAAGACTCTGATATTTCTTTTATGCAGTTCTACAGTCAAATTTCAATAAAAGTAACTCTTTCAAATGCATATGCTATTTCGAAAAGGGCACATCTCTGAACATTTAAAATGTTCAGGAATTGAAAAAAACTGATTATATTTTAATGTAGTGCATAATTTCAAAAAGTTTGTATTGAGTCATATTTTGATGTTAATAAGACTTCGAAAAGTGCTAAATTGATTTATTTTAAAATTGATAACAATGTGTTATTAGATACTTTATAGTTGTGAGATGTGACCTTTTCGAAATTTACTGATTTGAGTACAATAAATAAAATAAAATAAAATAAACTGTAGAAATATATGTAATTTTTATTTCTGGCATCTAAAATTAAACATATTACTAATACTAATGATGAGTAATGAACTTTTATTAAAAATTTTCTTCTGAAGGCTCTCTTTCGGTAGTAGTTGGCCATTGTAGAATTTCTTCATAAAAGTATAAATTCTGCCGGTACGTATTGTTTCACCTTTGAAATGTCAGCAATTTTTAGATGATTTATAGATTCACTTTGCCACTATAAGCTAAATTTGCTTGGTTAGGTAAGCTACTACAAGTACCTTTTACTTATGAAAGAATGTAAACTTCTTGGGAAATGTCACTATCTATATAGTTTCTTGCGATTACTTCTCCAGGTTTACTTGGGTCAAAAACAAATTCATAATAAATCGACACTAGAAAAGTAACCATTTGATATATCGGTACAGCTTTACCGTAACTTCTCACTGATAAAGGTTTAGCTTTAAAATTTATTTGAGCCCATTTCTTAAAATCTTTAATGTCTTCTGTATTGACTTTTTCCACGTTAAATTTCGCGGTATTGTTCGATTTTATAATCAGATTAATATATTAACACCCGATCTTCGCGTCTTATTTTTCTTTTGACAACAGAAAAAATTCTGTCGCAGTCACTTTAAATCATGAAGTTCTAAAAGGTCACATCTCCCAGAGATGTGCCCTTTTTGAACATCCCTTTTCGAAATTGTTTCTGTACAGGCCATGACGTGATAGTAGAATTGATACCAGAGATGTGCTGGTTTCGATCATAATGGGTGTAGACAAGCATTTACGTCACATTGGTATAAAAAAACCTGAGATTCACTTGTGACCCGAGTCGATTTTTTCTAGTATTTTTCTATTATAATAGTTTATCTTATAAGATCGCATTGAAAATGCATAAAATATATAAAAAAAAATAAAATAAATAAAAAAACCTATTTGACAAAATATCTGACATGTGCCCTTTTCGAAATTGCATATTTAATTATACTAATATTATTGGTTTATATTTAAGTAAAATATTATATTCTTTATTGCAAGTCACATGAATGGTACGGAGTTACAATATAGAGTACAATATATATAGTTTAGTAGAATTACATTTTAAGCAAGGTGACTGAACTCGTTTTTTTAATAAGATATAAGATATAAGATATCGTTTTTTTAAGTGAATACATAAGACGATGTGACTGCAGAATTTATGATTAACTGCATAGCACAAGCTTTACTTGTAGTTAAGATAACTGTACATTCAAACCGCTGCGAATACCGTACGAGATATAAACTGAAAGTTGTTTTGGCTGTTTTATTGCCAAATTTGGTCTCTGCCATTTTGCAATTCATTTCTCATTCTAGAGCATTATAATGATGCGCGGCGTATTAGAAACGCTTATATGCGTGGGAATATACTACTTGCGTGTAAATTGAGTTGTTAACATCAACAATTTCTTTGTAAATATTGAAAGTCTGTTCATTTAGTTATTGGTTTATTGTTGGACGATATTGGTCTTCCATAGACTTTATACTAAATCCAGCTTGAAACCATTGTTTTTTTTTGCGATAACGCAACTACAACTTCAACGGACACGTTTAAATAATTTCATATTCAATGAAAATTTTCGAATTTACGTGACCTTTTCTATCGCCAATTTGCATTTCCTCGCCTCAATGCCTTCGCATATCACACACTCCAAAAATGCGCAGCATGACAATGACGGTAATTTTAAGTAACATCTGTGTCCCCGTTTACCCAGATGTATATAAGCAGTCATAATTTAAAGACAAGTGACCGTCTACAAAACGGTCGCCTTGAAAGTTTCGTGATAAGGTCGCGACGACAAAAACGACATCATCCGTTTTAGACTATACAATATTTCCCATTTTTTGCCTATCAACATTTAAGTTACATTACAATGCAAGGCTACGTGTTCTTTTACTTCATTGATTGCATGCAATATTCTTTACATTTTAATCAGGGACTTCCAATAAGTGTAAAAATATATCTACTAATTAAATATTATATGGTAAATTTCTATATCTACACATAATTGGTAATTTTTCAATAAAAACAAATTATGTCAATACCAATAATAAAACAATGATCAAAAACCTTCTAGTCCTTACACTAAAAATAATTTGTTTCCCAGAACAAATAACTTGACAGACCGCAAATAAATACCTACCTACGCATATTGGTAATGCAGCACATTTTATTTAAACGACTAACTGACACAATGAACTAACTGTACCTTGTGTTTAGGTTACATGAGGTGTATCGGTAAAAATATGCAAACGCTAATGATTTTGACAATATTACTCGCTTAACAATCGGTTTTATTCGATAGAGAAGAGAAGAGGCCTCGAACTCCAGAAGCAAGAAATGTAATACAGCCTTTTGGTTCCTTTACTATGTATTGGTTAGACCGCTTGTCGGCTAGACACTCTATTTTAACACTACTAAAATAAAGGGAATTATTAATTTTCATACAACCCAGACTTTTATTTAGTCCGAAAATAATGCCTATAAAATAGAAATAATCAGCCATAATTATAAAAAAAAACCCGTGAACTAATGCTGAAGCTCAACCACGATTAGTATTTAGCACCTGGCATAGACAGGTTCGATGCTATTGCACTATTTAAACTATTATATATCCATCAAAATTTCATTAGAATACATGTAATCATGCAGTTGCGTAATCGCAGCTAATATAACGTTACCTTTCATTACAATGACCAGAGACAAATATAAAGGTGAGAAACCGCAGTGAAAGTCGACATCTGTATTAGCAAATAATGAGAATGTGGGTGGCATTCGCGAAATCTACTGCTAAACGGATCGTACAAACATCACTCGCTAGCTTAATACCGAAAGTTATAAATAATAGACGATTTCACCAACAACCAGTCCATTCGAGTGATAAATGATTTGGATAGCTTAATAAAAACTACACGTAAAATATAAAGAGGTCGTAAACATGTTTTCGATTTTTGAATGAGTGGTCATTAGTTAAGGAAGTAGCATAATTGTGACATCAACGACACAAGAATTCCAATCAAAATATATGTCATTCATTAAAGCAAAAACGATTGCTAATTTAAGAATGTCTAATAAAAAGCTTATACCCAAACAAATATCAGAAAAAATTTATTGTCTACTCTAGGAGCAGTTTAAATAATTTTAAATATTGCAAAGTAATTCGTGTACATTTTAAGCACTTGATCAATTAAAAAATAACCTACATAGTCTGTTTGCCACCGAAAATGTGAAGCGGTTTTGTGTAATTTTTGTTGGACGTGGTTAAATGCCGCTTTTTCTTAAGATGTCAGATAAATAGTAATAAACGTTACACTTTTTGAAAAAATACGGTAAATTAACCTCTGTGTGTTGTAAAGTTTGACAATCTTTTTTTCTGATAAGGCATACGGAAAATTGCTACTCAACTCTAAAATGTCATGGAAATTATAACCAATAATATGATTTTTTGTTTTTAAATCTATTAATCAAATCATGTATTTTCTACAATAAAAATGTTGTCAATTATAAAAAATAAGTATACATGGCATAAAATAAAAAAAAAAACTACTAATTAAAGTTTTATGCTAAATTGAAAAATAAGAGCAGAAAGCAAAATGTTATCTCATAGTGCCTGTATAAAAATATAGCAGCATTTACTTTCTGGGATGATAAATTAAGCGTACATTAGTTACTTTTTGCTTTTAACGCTCCGTCAAAAGCTAAGGGTGATTAAGATTTATTGAACCTTCAACACCAGCCGTAGATGTATTTCGGGCGTAATTTTGAACTTAGAATATTTATTAATAGTTATGAATGAGTTTATCAATAAGGTTTTGTTTTAAAGTGTAAACATTGATGATATAGTTAATGCATTCCTCGATGGGAACTCTGTGCAATTACATTCGTTTGCGGTGGACTGTAGTTGCCCACTAGTGCATGAATTGCAACCCAGTATGTGTAATCTCATATGGCTAACACTCATTACTTAGCACGCAACCCGCCATGCCGTGGGAAATTGAATTAAATAATAAACATATGTATTATATATCGATTTATCTTTCTTCGTCAAACACTCTTTAGTTCTATAATAAAACTATAATAACGTGAAACAACATTCCATTCCTTTTAGTCGCTTTTAACAAAAACTTAATCCCGCATTTTGAGTCGTCCTTTTTTGTTTTAGGGATCACGTTAAAATGTCAAATGGTCTTGATGATTTCAATTTGGCTTAATATATTTTGGGATCGTAGCCGTGTCGAGTCGGAATAGTATATTTAAAAATAAATCAATGGGACTATTGCCGATGTCTATGGTCGGGCATAAACCTATATCAATAATGTACCTAACTTTTGAAGAACTTTGTAAATGTGCATAAGAGATTGAGATGTTGTCAAGGAGTTTGGCATAATATATATCCATATAAATATTAAAATTAGAATATACTACTTACTTTAATATCATTTAAATGAATTATATTTTGAGCCATATATAGGATTATAGTTTGGGAATATAGTTTAGGCAATGATCATCAATTGTTTATCCCTGGTTGTCATTAATCTAATTCATCATTATCATCACAGTCGAAATTCACTGTTGGACGGAAGCTTCTCTCAAAATATGGAAAGGTTTTACCATAATATCCAAAGACAGCAGGCGGGTTGAAGATTGACGATTATCTCCATTTTTCTTTTCCGAGACTCTAACGTGTGAAGAGTTGGTGCTATTCTACGTTGCCGGATACCACTTGGATACATGTCGGCGTGTTAAGTAATAAAATGTATTTAATGCAATTATAGCAGAGGTATAAAGATAGTAAGCAGGAAGTGGACTGCCAGTCCTTATAGATTGTTTTTTATTTAATCAGTGGTTAGCAATTGAGTAATTAATTCAACCTTTTTCGCTATTCTATTTGAGAATATAAAATTGTCAAGTAAATGTCGGTAACGAATATAACTCTTAAATTATAATAGCAAACATAGATTTTGCTCATGAACATGGCTCGGGATAAAATTAAATGCAAAACATTAAAAGCGAAGTACTTACTAAAGGAATTTAATACAAATTCGCTAGGTGAAGAAATAATGCACTCTTCTTTCTAACACAAAGGTCTCAAAAATATGTGCGAATTAACAACTTTCCTTCACAAGTAAGTCCTATAAGATAAGATAGTTAATGAAAGATAAGAAGTAGTAAAAGAAGGTATTAAAGTTTATGGGGTTTATATATTCTAATTATAATATTCTAAAATTATAGAAACTGAAAGGCTTCTTAGCAAAATTATTTGATCCTCTCCATTAACTCACAGTACGACTTCGGTATACGTTTCGCAAGCAATCGAAGGCGTAATCGACAAAACAAACAAAACAGATACCGCATAAAAATGGGGAGGGAGCTCGCCATACCGACGCAAAACACTTTCTGATAAATATGTTTGTCCAACACACAAGGTCGCGGGGAACGTAACTGTCACATTGGCAGTAGGACGACGAGGGAGAGCGCAACGTGTGTTTTCTTTCCCATTTTTTCCCTATATACTCACTAGTCATTCCATGTGGACTGCTGGCACTACAAAGTTACATAATATCGGTTTGAGAAGCGCGAAGTCGACAGCGGCAGTTAGCAATTTACGCATTGATATGTCATCGGATAGAGGAACAAAAAATTTACTAGATTTCTTTTGTGCACGTTAAGTGTCCCCACATTTACACGTTTTCTTAGACATTCGTTCAATCGCAAACATTACTCCATCCCTTTTTGTTACAAAGACGAGGCATAGTTTAGAACCAGTGAAGTTGGGAAGGTCGTTCATCTCACAGCTACTGTACGGCTCCGTACGAATTTTGCAGCCCGCTTCCCCCTAAAGGATTTTATGTCAGAGAAAGGGATGGATCTCCTGGAAAATAATAAAGTACGTGAAAATTTCGGGGGACACCCGAAGCCGTAAATACCGGTTGTATATTCAGCCGATTCCAGCAAACCACACTATGCCCGTGTGGTGGTCTTCCACCCATAAAGGAGGCATAGGACCTTAACAGCAAAGACACTCATGAGCTGATGATGGTGATAACTACCTTTTGGAAATTTATTATCTCTTAAAACATACGACCTGTGTGATAAGCTGCAACATAGCCATACAATACAAAGGGTATGACTAAAATGTTATTAGTGCAACCTACTTGGCTACTATTTCTTTACCCTTGGAAGTGTGGACACTCGACTTACAAAACATAAGATTATTTAAAGCAAAAATTATTCGACTACGTAATTTTTAAACATAAATAAAACTTCCAAGAAAAGAATATATTTTTTTTGCAACATCACCCTTAAAAAGATCTCGTACATTTAGTGCATTTTGATATAGTATAGAGAAGTTTAAGATTTCTGTTACCTCTGGAGGATGTGACAAATTATCTTATAAAATACTTGTTACGAGACATACGTTATGAATGATTTAATTCAAGGACGCTTTTTAAAAAGGAGATACGTTATACTAACATGACACTGTAAACAAGAGTCGGACAAATGAAAACGGAAAACGCGACAGGAGATAATTCAATCATCCGTCGTAGAAGATTAGACAGAGCTGGCGAGTCGGCCTTGTGGCTATAATAATTTGTGGGCAAAAAGGTGTCATTGCTGAGCTCCATATCTAGTGTACCAATATAATACACTCCAAACATAGTTTTATCATTATCACACCACCACTAATTACTTGCCAATGTTTTTATTTTGGCGAGGTTAGTTTCAAAATGAAGAATAGAATAAATCTTGTAATTAAATTAGGTTATAACATCCCAGATTCGAATATGAATTTATTAAATTGATTTATATAAAGTGAATCCCTATATAAATATAAGACAACATTACAATTTTCTAAAATAAAGTGAAGTATTTAAAATACTTGTGTTATGGAAATCAGAAACAAAGAAGGTATCATCACCAAGACCCAAAAGCAAATATAGAAAAGTACGTTTTCTACATTTACCTGACCAAGAATTGAACCTATGTCATCATTCAAACCGATATGCAAGCCACTCGACCAAGAAGGTCATCTATATTTTATTATTCTTATAACCATTAAAATAGTAAAAAAACTATGTAAAAAAGTCATCTGTTATATGATATGATTAAATTTAATTTAAAGTGAATTATTTTAATAGAAAAATAGTAGAATAAATCGACTCCTCTCACAAGTGAATTCTCAGGCGGAAATTATTTATTTTATAAGATAGCATTGAAAAAAAATGCAAATAATATATAAAATTTAATCATTTTGCGCAAGACTAACCTATGTTGTTCAGCCCAACTAATGGTATTTGTTTTCCCTAATACAGTCACTGAATAATTTTGGTTAGAGGTTTAGTAAAAATTAACCTTTCGAAATCAGGTTTTGCATCATTTTAACTACACGTTAGTTCGATTACTTTTATCTTTATTTGTACTTTACTATTAACTGGAATTGTTCTTTATTATTTGTACCAGTGTTTCTTTAGTAAAGACCTAAACCAAACCTGCGCAATATTTATGGTGTTAAACTCCTACACGATACTTACATAATGATCGTGATAAATTTTTACAGTCCAAGGTAATTTTACAGCCATTGCAAAACCAATTCGCCTCGTTTATATAAAAAAGTATAGTAACAATTTTTCACGGTATCATGTGGGGTGTGCTGCGGGTGTGTTGATTCACATTTTGTTTCAAAATACATTGTCAGTCGCTGCGGTTTAATTTGGCAACACCACGTCACGCGGTGACACGTCTATATTTTGTGATACCACCACTGTTGACAAAAGATTTAGCACGAGTAAATATGACATCAGAAACGCGAAGTACACGGTCACGGCGAATAATGTAACATTGACCAAGGCATCTCACTTTCAACGTTGCTACTTTGTATATGTCAAATACGTTTCTTTCGAATCATTAAAGAAAGGACTTGTGAAATCATTGTCACTTTTATAGTCTATGAATATAAAACAAGCAGACAAAAGTCGAGATTTAATTCCGTGAATTCATTATATGTTAATTATCACTTTGTCAATGCTTTTCAAATGAAACAGACATGAATCATTGTATGTATGTTTCAAATAAAAATTACCAAGAATCGTTAAGAGGAAAAATATATCTGGCCATTTAAGTATTTAATAAAAAAAAATAATGTCTTTTAGTTTAATATACCTAGTATGAATATTGCTTAATTTATTGCTTTTGAGACAGTGTCAAATATGAAAAATGATCGGTTACTTTCATAGGTGCAGACGTGACATTTGGTCCCATATAGCACATTACACGTTTGTAACTGTAAAAAAAACGAGTAATGACGTCTATCTTGCAAACTGGCAGACAGGCATGCGGACAAAAAAGGGTCGTTGGTAGAGGGTATAGGCAACAATGCTTCGGTCGGAGGTCCTGTAAACAAAATGTAAAGGAAACGGCCCGATACGGTTTTTTGTCGGCACCGTATCGGCGACGCTCTCAGGTAGGCATTTTTAGTTCAGCGATACTCAAATGGAGCAAAAAAAGTTTTGTTAATGCACCATGAGTGGTCTAGTAGTACAGTTTTTCACTAATTGAGTATTATGTTTCAAACTAAATTGTAAACAATCTTTTAAGAAGAATTTAAATAATCTTGAGATAGTATAACAATGCGGTTGGCTACAAATCCTTTTGTCAAACCATTCAACTGATAAACTATCTGAAGAATCTATGAGAAATATCTCTAGTTTCTGGTAAAAAATAAACGTGTGTCACTGTTGTAGTTAACCTGGATCTTAAACTAGTTAACTTTGTGAAAAGACTTTTAGAATAAAACACGAATATAAGTGTATGTGTTTTATAAATACAAAATAAAATAAAGGAAAAAAAGGTTCGTAAATTAGTAGCAATATATGAGAATATGTGAATATGCGCATAGAAGATATTATCGTGTTTACTTCAACGTTGCTATCTCGGTTCTAGTCCAATGTTTGCACAAATACGACCTTACTTCGCATACGTGACTGTGTTGCCAGCTATGTGGATATACAGATAGTGTCCTCACTTTAAAACTGTTGAAAACACGGGAAAGCTTTTTGAAATAATAATTATGTCTACCTCACAACGATGTAGTTTATTAGAATACTGATGCAAATCTCTAATGTTCCCACAATAAGTTTCGTATATCTAAACTCGTAATAAACAAATCTGTTAACGCTGTACTATTACTATTTGTATACTTTAGTTATTGCTCATTGTGAAAATAAAGCATTTAATTGAAGAAAGATTACTGTATCAAATGATTTTATACAAATTCAGCACTACACTAAACATAGTTCTTTATATTAGCACCTATGTAAATGCCGATGTTATATAACCAATTCTGACACAATGCGAGTAATATTGACTCGTCCATCATTATCGGCTAGACTTGTAAGGTCGATTTAAATGCTTTACGTAAACGTTGAGACGTTTCGATTTACATAATCTTAAGACAAAATTTGAACTCGGTGATAAGATTGGGGAAACCCGCCTTATATTTTGTTAATAAGTTAATAACGGACGTTTCCATTGACTTTCATATGACCCGATAGTGAATGGTTCGTATTTTCTTATCATTATAAATTTATTATAAGATTTTTGGAAGACTTCTTTTATAGAGTCATTTTGTTAATTTAACTAGCTTGACCAGGTGGAAGTGACACTATCATCGAAGCCAAGTGGTCCCGATTCAAGTCAAATAGGGGCAGATGCTTGTGTGAAGAATACTATGTACCATATATTGATATTTAATTCTGTGAATATGTATTGCTATTTTGTACTATAGATTTAAGTCTACTCATAATCGTAGTATTCTTATCACAAGTGTTTTGCGTATGTCCTTCAGGGTATTCTTATTAATGTCAACGTAAAAATCTAAATAAAGAAAATTCATTTTATGTTTATTCTATGGACTGAGTTCCAAACTAACGTTTGTTAATTAAGAAAATGAGCTTTATGATCCTAAAATAAAATAAAAATTTGCTAAATACAATGTTTGGTACTACGCAATTTAAGTAAGTTGATTCTACGATTGTTCTAAAATTACGTCGGTTCAACTACGGAACATAAGCATTAAATAAATGTATTGTTTGTCGTCCGCCTTTGGTCAAGGTTGATGCGTACAAAACCTTTTTGCTCGGTGACTTCTGTCCCCCACAATAGATGACCCTTGGATCTTGCAATATTAATTTATACTTCCGTGTGTTAGCAGCGAATACGTTTCGGCGAGCCACACAGCCAAATAATGGAGTAGGCACTGAATATACCATGATTTCTTCTTTGATGGGATTTGGTTTCCGTTTCTGTTTCACTATTAAATCAATTAAACTTAAAATTCATCAATTTAAGCCATTAAAAAGGTGAAAACTCAAGCCACTTTAAAAAAAATAAAAAAAGTATTTAGGAAGTCTACCTATTAGTAGCTTTAAATAAATTTTGGTGCAATTTTTCCTTCTCTCACTAAATTATTAGCACAGTCGTGATTCCTATGTTAGAAAATAAAATAATAAAAAATAAGAGCGAAATAAACATTTTTTTCCCAAAATATCAAAAATATGATCACCTCTCAACTGTTCTCTGAATGCATATTATAATAAGATAAAGCCGTTGGTATCTATAATGGAACAATGTACCACAGCAATTATGGCAATGGAGTGTCTATTGCAAAATGAATATCTGATAGCCATTCCATTGTACATCGTGGACGATTTTGACTATTGAAATCACTGCAGAAGTATGGGACGGATGTGACAAGGTACACTAAATGAGAGAACAATAACAATTACATTACATTTTGGTAACACTGACTTATAAATGCATACCTTTGCAGAATTACAAGCATGCATTGAATACCAATAAACAAATTAAATATTTCCAAAAAGAAATAGCAAACTTGATTGATTTTTATATTATTATATTTATGAAAATAATATGTTTAACACAAATTGTTCTGAAATACATTAGAAATCAAAAAACTTCTTTAAATTTGGCTTAATTAGTAAATTATTAGTATTTTCTCTTTCTAAAAGATAATTTGTACCGTTGATTGTAAAGACAACGCTTAAAAGTTTATACTACAAATCCTCATCAAAAAAACCTCCTGGGCATATCATAATATGCCCAGAACCTGACTGTAAACGATTCTTACTCATTTACGCGACAAGTAATCCAGTTGGTCAAGGCAATAATTTTATGGTACTAGAAAGCCGCAACATGGCACTGCGAGGGTTATAATGAGAAGCCACGGGCTATATAAATTTGGGGGAATCGATTCTAACCTTTATTTGTGAGAAGTAAGGATGGTATCGGCACGATAGAAGATAGATATAATAACTGCTCGTTCTTACTGTTTCAAGACTTAATGGTTCGCATCGCTCTGCGTCCTCGCGGCTCGTTTGACTACCTTTAATTAGTTAAAAAGCGAATGTTTACCTACCTTTTTTGATGACATGTTATACTTGATTGATAAAGACAAGTACGACATGTGAAATTACATTGGTCACTTCGCGTCAACTTTGATTAAACGGTAGAGCACTCTCGATTAGATAAGTAGAATGTTATAATCACTTTCACTCTATTTGGTGGTAATATTAAGATTAAAGAGATCTTGTCAATCGTGAGACGTTTCAATGTGTATTGGTTAATTCCTATTACTTATGAGAAAAGACGTGTCATCAGGTAAGTGGATAATAAATCATTGCCGAAGTCAAAGTGATGTCTAGGAGAAAATCAGAACTTTAACATGTTAAGTGTCAATTAAGTATTGGAAGAGTGTTAGTCAATGAGTTTGAAGTGGTATTAAAGCTTATTTTCTATTGCAAATTGCAACAACACGCAGACACTTCTTTTAAAAAAGCAATATTTTTAACGATAAGTTGTAAAACTAATGATTTTCACTTAATCTATACTTATATTTATATATACAAAATTTTAAAACTTTCCATGTTATTTGTGAGAATTAAAACTGAAAAAGTTAAATAAAAAATCATTTAAGTATATTTTTAATACATTCAGTAAATTGGATATTTATGTGTTTAGACTAAAAATAAATATAATTAGTTATAATACTTCATCAAGATTAATTGTTTCGTACAATATATCTATGAAAGTAGTTTAATTCTAGAACACTTCTTTAGCTTTTTTTTAAGCCTGTGAAGTAATACTCACTCTTGCGCATCGCACAAGCGTTTGACAGTTTAAGTAATTGTTTTTACACTCGACAACGTCTTGCATAAGATTGAATTGAAATGAATTCAATCTCATGCCAGCTATTGTTAATATAAAATCCCAAATTGTCTGTTTTCAGTTAAGATTTTATATAAGGCAAATAGTCTGTATTGATTTACCATTTAGTTACGTATTTCTCGAATGTAACAAAGATGATGACATAATATTTCTTTTCATAAGCATAAAACAAGTTTGAATAAATATGAGAAATGAGGTTACATTCAATTTTGATATATAAAGAATGGAATATTTTATTTTTTGCACATCACATACCACAAATGAAGACAAGGGTAGACAAACATAGAAAATAAGAATAGGAAAAATACGGTTTTATCGCTAAAAAATATTATCTCCCAGGCAACCAATAAAGCAATAGTAATATTTCTGAAAACCACATTAATTAGACTGCCCAAAGTAAGAACTGAATCCTTGTGTTATGGATACTGGAGTATAACTTCTAGACATATATATAATATGCATAACTAAGTAATATTTATAGAAATATACATATATAAATGCCTATGGCTTAGGTACAAATGAACATATTCATCACACAAACATCTGCCCTTTTCGGGACTCGAATAACCCGGGACCGTTTGGCCTTGAAGATAGGGTCACTTCCAAACGCCCGAACCGGTCGTCAATATAATAGAAAATGTAAAAAGCATTCTTACTCATTCGGTAAGCGTAAACCGTGTAACCTTAATAATTTGCTTACCGCTAGCGCCATGGGCATTTGATCCAGGACGGACATTCGTATCTAGCTACTGATTCAGGCAAAACAAATCATAACGTGACTCTAACTTAATTTTTGTAACAAAACATACTGCAGAGAAGGCAATACTACCCTGTCCTGTCTGTTTTAATTCATTTCGCGGGTTCAGAACGCATTTGTGTGTGCCAACGACTTTAGATCGTTAACCCTGGGCCAGGCGGTTAACTTGACTTCCGAAGCACAGAGAACGTTGAAATAATGTTATGTTTTGGTCACCAATGCGATGATAACCTGCCCATGTGATAACCCCTTAACTTCCTTAGCTACAGAACTGAGAAATAGTAACCTCAAATATATAACGCAGTTTTGAACTGCGATTGGGATAATTGGGATTATTTTTAAGTAGTATTTTATAAATAACTCTGTACCACATATAAACTGGAGAAGTATATGTTCTTCTAAGGTACTTTTTATCTGGCAGAAAGTCACTTGGCATACTTATTAAAAGGCATAAATTGGCATACATTGCAGAGTAGGTAAAGTATTTTTGTATTCATTACCAGCCAGCAAGCTATTTCAAATTATGCCAAATGATTAATTGATGAGATGATATAATTATAATGCGTTCGCGCGAATTAGTATGCATTCTGAAATTAGGAATTTTAAAAATCTGCGTAAAAGGTAAACCCGTTCTTGAACTAATCATTAATTTTGTGAGGCTTAAATTGTCTTTGGTTTTTAACACGTATAAAACAGTACAAAAACAACAAAAATCTTGAAAGCCTTAACAATACGGAATTGTTAAGGGATAATCGAATCGAATTTATAGCGTCGTTCGCCATTCTATTCCTGTTATTGGAAAGTACTAATGTAGCCTGCGTGGGAAGTTACATATAAATCTATTACTAAATATAAGAACTTAAGACGGACTTTCAAAATCTAATAAATATATAAAAAAACTACTACACAAACTGGTTATTGTGGGTACTTATTTTACGCAGCATGCACTACTGCCATTATTAAGAATCTATGGATATATCTTAATTACTTTAGCGTCAGTATGACTAACGTAGCGTATAATAAATTTGCATAAAAACTAGGCTACACTAACGTTTACCATATTTTAAGTCATTGATGTGCTTCCATTTTACCTCAATATGAATATAAATGAAGCTACCTGAAAGACATAATTATCAAGATGAGGACAAACAGGGCAGCTAGTAAATTGCATGAGATTGTAGTTTAAAATTAAGCAGGCGGTACCTGAAGCCCCGCAATATATTCTAACCCTGTATTTTAGGACCAGTCCTACAAGTCTAGATTTATTAGCGACTTGTGCGCGTCGCCCACGCTCCGTGGGCGCTCGTGATCGCCTGTGAGCACTATCCTTACTTGGTGTTACTATACTCTAACGGAAACTATTTCTTATTATCTGCGAGATATCTATAAAACTGGCATAAAACAGATGAATAACAGCGAAACTTTATAATAGAAAACCTCTATGACACATAATTGACAATTAAACTGACAAAATTTTACTAAAACAAGTGCGTGCATCTTATATTTTGTGGCAGTCAATAAAAAAAAGGGGGTAACTAGGGGGATTATAATAATATAAACATTTCGAAATACCTAAATATATAAAATTTACGAAAAATGTGCCCTTGTGACAGCTTAAAATACTAAATTTTTCATCTCTCTGAAACAGATTCTGGCTTATGCTAATATCAATCAGAATTAGTTTAAGCAGAAGTTGTAAATAAGTATCAAGGCTAGGCGATGAATAACTAGAACAAGGCAGAGAAGTGGGTTATTTCTATAAACCATTCGATTGTTTATAAAGGGCATGTGGCTAATAGTCCTTGACTCGAACGTAAATTTACTTTGCAAAACTGAATTAGATCCAAAGTTTCTACCTACTTGTTACTTTGTGTAGCGATGTGTCGGCGTTTATTATTGTAACACCTTTAAACAAACGTGTTAATTTAAAAAGAGATATTTTTGCACCAGCCGTTTAACATGTAATATTTTAAATCACCAAAGGAAATACTACCATTTAAAAATGTTTTAATCAATAGATACACTAAAATAATCTATAATCTAAGATCACAGTGGTTTGTGTTTATCTGTCCGCCCTTTTTCCATTGTATCAATAACGTTACCATAGCAACGCGTTAACCACAAGTAGTTCGTCTACCGGACGCTAGATGGCGGTAACGGAAAAATATTTAATAAAAGAAAAAATTTAAAGAATTTTGTCCACCCGTGCGAAGCCGGGACGGGCCGCTAGTCTATAATCTAAGAACACAAATTTGTTATTTGTGTGTTTGTCTGTCCGCTCTTTTTCCATTACATCAATTAACGTTACCATAGCAACGCGGTACCGGGTCCGCTAGTTTTACTAAAGAAATCATAAGTGATAATTAAAAGTAATAACTTATTAAAAGAACTACGTCATCATATTGACTTGCAAACAAAAAGATGAATGACTTCATCTGTGTGTAAAACACTACTACACATTCCCTTTTCAACAGTATCTCATAAACTGTATTCATTATAACGGAGACCTAATGTAAATAATCTTAATAAGCCTTTATCTATGAGTGCATTGAAAAATATTTATTAACAAACAAATTACTCATAAATTTTAAGCCAACCTTTGTAAATTTCTACTAGCGTCGGGCGTTCACTTTACAAATATTTATAATCATATCGTGTGAACTCTAAGAGATATTGAGAAAGAACATACATGCCTTAAATTATCATCAAAATTTGTCCCTGTTTATAAAATTTGATCTCCTTAGAAAAACCTTCCATACAGAAAAAAAAACTAAAATTATTGAATCGATAATGTAACGTATTGTTAAAGTTGAAATTTTTGCTTTGGGACTCATAAGGAAATCACGGAATTTTCAATTAATATAACTCAAAATGTAATATCAATACTTTGTATATTTCTGTATGAATTGATATTATTATTAAAGAAAAAAAAAATGAAAACTACTTTTCGGGGATAAACTTCACATTAAATTTTATAGCCGTACCATTAATACATTATACTAAAAGTTACCCCAAAACACGAACATTCTGAGGAAGGACGATAAATGCAGTATTTTAATCATGTTGACATAACAAAACCCCTTTCCAACCAATTTATTTAAGTGTCAAAATGGCAATGGATTGCACCCATATTGCACCCGCATGTAGTATTCAATTTCTCTTTCTAATAATACTTACATTTGTTAAGCTGACGGTTTAACCAGAAAACTCGCAAACAATCGCAAAAAAACTGTGTTCGGATATTTTTTTTCAGTAAAGTTGTCGTTTTTATTTTCTATAAGTTAATTTTTTTTTGAAGTTGTGTCTCTTTTTACAGCTTTATTTGTTTTAGCAGTATAACTGATCCCTAAGCTTATTATGGGAAATTGAACATTTATTAGAAATATTTCAACAAACACCATTTGAAATCAAAACACTAACATTAATAGCTTTCGATGCCTCCGTGAATAAAGTTGCGACTAAACATGACATCAGACCGATTTAGGTTCTATTCGCTTTACTTCTAAAAATGAATGAGACCACTCTTCGCAGTGTCTTTGAATTCAAAAGTCTTCCGTGCTTCATCAATAGTTCTCAGGCAAGTAATTTAATATTTATAATCGTATGAACAGGTAACATTATATTTTTTTGATATAAAACTTTTTGAATAATCATTAATTTATTATTATAAATATGAACTTTCAAAGTTTACCGAGCCTTATAATATAAGTTATACAACATTAAAAACTCGTTATGCCATCAAATTCACGCTCAAGTGCAATGGGTGTTGATTTTATTTTACAAAGAATCTTGGTAAGAAACAGAGACGCGCATCTATTTGCTTCACCACTCTAAAGCAAGGTCCATTTAAGGAGACATTCCAGACATTATCCCATACCAATTCTAAATCGGGAGGCGACAAATAAGGCATGAAAGATAAGATTTCCGAGTAAATAAACAAATTTAAAATTGTAATACGAGAGCATCACTATCTAGTGTAATAAATGTAGGTACTAGACAGAGACAATCATTGACTGAATTTACAGTACAGTTTACAGTAATTTATATGATAGCTATGAAATAGGAATATAAGATTGTCTTTCGGTTCCATAATTTGAGAATATTCACACTTAATAAACCACATTCTTTTGTCTTAACGGATTTTTAATTGCGTGTGAGTGATTATAAAATTTTAATATACCACATGCCGTTAATACTATCTGAATTCTAAATGATAGCGGAAGAGTGGTTGAACCCTTATAAGGTCAGCACTGACCAAGCAAGGATATTTACCAGAAGCAGTAAGATCTCTAGGAAGCGTTCTTAACAAGCAACTAACGGTATTGGGTCGTAAACTATGGATGGATTGTCATTAGTATACGGCTTGTAATCATTAACTTTGCCGTAAAATGAATATTTTGTGACACCAATTCTTATAGAATTTAAAAAGACAACTTATGGTGATATAATAGAAATGTTTATTTTCCAGTTCACAATTGAAAAAATAAAGTTTGACAAATGTATTTTTTCTAAGTCTATTCTCTTTTCTCTGATGAGGAATTCGCGATCGTTATTTTAACTAGTTTTCCTGTTTATCAACTACAGTTCAAATAAATCAGAAAATAAGTCAGAATATTAGATAACAAGTAAACCAAAGCAAGAGTAAGGGAAAAACCGCATTTAGGAATGGTTTTGAAAGGCGTTTATTAAATTCTGAATTTATTGAAGGCAAAACAAAGAGGTTACTATTAGAGCAAAATAAACACAAGACTTTGTTAAATCCACCATCAAAATCATATAAGAAAGATAGTTTCTTAAAATTTTGTTCTTTAAAAATTAATAATTATTAAATTATTATAATAGAAAAATACTAGGAAAAAATGGACTTGGGTCACAAGTGATCTATTATAATAATTTATCTTATAAGATCGCATTGAAAATGCATAAAATATAAAAAAAATATAAAATTAAAAATTATTGTTCTAATATTTAATATATTATTATGTGTCTGCATAATGGTATCAAAGTTCTAAATTCTTATAATAAGGCACTATTTGGACAATACAATGCAGCAAACAAAACCATCTGTTTTTCAATATCATTGTAAATTCTCAACGCTATTTACCTTGAGAATTTACAATGATATTTCAAAATTCGAAACCCCTTAAATCATAAACCATTTGTTGAAACACTAATATTACCCATCAAAACAGACAAAAATATAGCTGTCGTTAATAGAAAGACGGTAGTTAAAGTTAGAGTTATTGGTTTACAAAGCAAAAACGTCTGGCACAGAGGTCTTTGTTGAAATTTTTCTGTAAGCGACGTTCAACAGACGCCGGACTGTCAATAAAAGCATTGTAAGTAACCCTGGGAAAACATTAGCTTCTGATAAGGAACCACAAAGAAACACACACAACTCATTATCTGATGTATCATTTAAAATAATTACCACAAACACCAGCAAGAGCAAAATAAATTCATTATTGACATTTCCTGAATTAATTGATTGTTTGTTTACTCACAATTAAGTACCTAATTATTGCTATTTTCCTCGCCATATTAAATAATTAGTCTTCTAAATAAACTGGAATGAATTAATAATTTTTAATGTCGAAATTTTTTTTGAGTTTTAATCTGTTACTCATCAAAGATGTTCTTCGACGCCGACGGTGTTAAAATGAGTAAACATTAATTTTAACTTGTTTTTAGTTACCGGTTATACGTTTATACCTCTGACCGAGATGGCAGTAAAAAAATAAGTACTCTGAACTTAGATATTCAAGATTTTAACCAAGTATCAAACGATGATCATATTAATATGACTACCCTACATTTTTAACTTCTCTATTTGTTTTTTTAATTATTATATTATTATAATAACTAAATATAATATATAATTTATATTATATTATATAATATATAATATAATATATAACTAAATATAATATAATTATTATATTTAGTTTGCCATAATAACTACAAAAAGTTTTTAAAGCCGTTCTTGCAATTTTTAACAAGCTAACACACCCTATGTGTCTGAATAAGTAACCATCACACAAACAGGTATAGTTTCAGTATCCCTGACCCCTGGCTCATACCACACAACGCTAACAAGTCGGTCAAATATGTTTGCTCTACCATTGGCCTACCTCGCCTCATGTTAAACAACGGTAGCGGTCAAAAAGTAGCATACTTATTGTCAAAACCAATTCGAAAACAATTTAACTTTATCTGTATCTTCTTTGTTTTTATCAATTAAGAAGTATGACTAAAAACTGAATTTAGAAACCCTTGATGAACTCATATAATGAATGTTTAAACAAGAGAGTTACTTCAATTGTAATTTTATTTGATTAGTAGTAGGTTTTTGCATTATTTATTATATTTTAAGTTTGTAGAATGTCGTGATATATGATTTTGGGATACAAATTTCACGTAAAATACGTGTTTGACATGGTTCGACTCTTGTAAGCGACATATTTTATTATTATGATTACCTATAATATACATATATCTCATACAAACGTTACTTAGAATAGAAATTAATTCATTTGTCATCCAAAAGTTTTTCATCTTAATTTTTATTGCAAATGTTCTCTCAAATTTTTACATTATTAGATTACAGGGATTTTATTTATGAACACCATGTCATCGTATTAATGATATTCCATTATGTCTATTTAAACTTTTTATAAGATGTAGCTTCACAAAGTTAAGGTACATAATATGCTGCTCCACATTACATATGCTAAATATATTCTTAGCATAAATGAATTATTTTGTAGAAATAACCACTTTAAAATGTGCATAATACAGACAAACACAATTCCCATGTTATAAAGAAACGGAAGTTATAGTCCAATTATCTTTCACCAGTCTTGATAACACATAGCTATTTATCACAGACCCATGCTATTAGGGATCGTATCGTAAGTTAATTAGTTTAACGTTCTCATAGTTCTTAATTGAATCAATTAGTCACAACTCATTAATGAAAACAGGATCCTCTTACTATGTTATAGTATTTATTATTATTTGAATAAAAACGAAACTTACATATTCTAGTGTTAAAACATGTTTTATCGTTTTAAGTAAGGCTACTAATGGTTTTAACATATTGTCTCTTCGGTATCCTAATCACAAATATCATTCCTGATATATTAGGCTAATTTATCTTTAACCTTAATTTTACAAACATTATATTTATTATAAATCAACATTTCACAGAAGAATGTGTTAAAATTTTTGAATAGTATTTTTTGAGTTTTTTCATTGCAAACATACAAAAATACAAATCTTTCCTCTTTATAATATTAGTGTAGATCTTAAATTTGTTATAACTAATGCTCATCAGAAACAAAAAGTAATCAAACTATATTCGTCGCCCAAATTTTTAAAACGCCTGAGGAAACAGCACCCAAAAGAAACTCTATTCGATTAAAATTTATATTTCAGAGTAGACCTGCTCCGAACGTTAGCTCAAACAAAAGATTGAACTATGGAGGCATTGTTTTCAGATGCACAATCACTCTGGATCGGTCCGTTTCATACGCGTGACAATAGAAGCAATTACAATAGCTACTGTGACCAAACCGAGTATGGCCATTAATAAGGACGCACCTTCTTAGCTGACCTTTTTATGTGAACGCGCCTGTGTTCAGTCACGCGTTTGAATTTGACATGTTACTCATTTGTTCATACGGTGAATTAACAAACGAAAATTGATACATTACTGTTATGCCAAAATAACTACAAAACATTGCAAACATTGTTCAAAACAAAGTTAAGTAACTAAATCACTTGAATTATGGAATACAGAAAATCCACAAAATGACGGTTACACAATACCCAGACTCGAGGCAATATGGAGATAGTTGGTTAAGTCATTTAGTTTTTTACATTGACCTTAACCGCGGACGAACCTAGAATTGACGTTACTATGAAAACCGGTATGCCAGTCACTTCACCACTTAGCTCGTCATAATAATAATATAAAAACAAATAAATACAGTAATTAATAGTATTAATTTGTTTATAGAGTACTCAAGCACGCAAGGCTAGCGAATTTAAGATAGCACAAAATTATAACACAAGCAAAACAACAAAGAATTGTTAAAGGCACATCCATTGAAGTCGTCATTTAAAAAATAAATCAAATTATAAAGTACCCACACATATTACAAAGACATAAAAACAGCACACAAAAATACGAAATTAACCAGCCAATAGTTCCTACAATAATCTTATGGACGAATATATTATAATTACTTCGTATTTCCAATGGATTTAAATTGTAATCACGTGTCGTTCCATTATCTATAGGTATTTATTAGCTTATCTTAGACACATTTAAGTTAGAACTGCTAATTATTTACTATCAAAAAATATTGTATGTAGTAAATAGGTTGGCTACTATCACATTCGGATATGCCGTATTGAATGACTTATCATCACATTTACTGAGAAATACTTTAAAGATACCATGTGAATATACATAAGTGAATATTTACGAAGCACTTCAAATGGTTACTTAACTCAATAAGTAAAATTAATTCAAAATCAACAAAGTACTGCTGAATCAATATAAGAAAGAACCAGACGTTGATTAAATTAACAATTTACTTAATACTTTTCAGTTTTTCAAATAATTTTTATATTATTGATGTTGTCGATGTGTACTTTAATATGTTGTATAAATTAAAATAAATAATTCCGGACAACTCTCTTCAATTGTTTAGTTCTAAGTTAAGCAGAGCTTATACCGTGGATATACTTACGTATAGAATACATAATAATAAGTATAATAATAAGCACGTATACGGCAGATGAAGTATAATTAAATACTTACAACCAATTAATTAAAAAGTATTAAATTTATTAAGGAAATAGAACTCACAAAATACTTGATACCAAAAAGAACAGTTTTCAAATTGTAAATCATAAGATTAATGGCCGTATTAAATAAAATTAAGAAATTATGCAAATACTATTAGTTAGACTAATGCGATATCTCGAGACCCGCTATGCTGTCTCTCAAACAACGACCAACATCGTTTCATATTATTCATCAGATAAAGACCTAATGACCGCAATTTTTTTGCAAGCCGTATGTTTAAATGTTGATACAGATTTTGCCGACAGAATCATTCCGATCCGAGGGGTGAAAGTAGGTAGGTACTTTCACTATGTCGATTAAATCGCAACATTCAGTAGCATTTGGTAAACGTAATGCATTGACATCTTTTTAAGAAAGCGTTTAATTTGTTTATTTTAAATACTGTTGCATAAATGCAGAAGAAGATACATAGTCCAATCTCTTAACATAAAAATAATCCACACAATCGAAGCTATAAGAATTCAAGAAGGAAGTGAATTTACAATTTCATTGGCCTTAACCCTGTGATAAAGGTAAAGGAAATATAAAAAAAATGTTGACAAATGTAAACTTCATTTATGATTCTTTAGTTGACAGTCACATCCTTCTTCGTCGTATCTCTCTATAGAATATATTAAATCAGGAATTTATAAGTTTGTCATACTTATAAGAGTTAATTTAAATATCTGATTAACATATTTTACGAATAAACGCATAATGCAGACGTAATTATTAGTTGTTGCTCAGCAATTGTGTAATATAAAGATACCTTTGGAGGAATGATTAGGAATTGAGTAGGAGGCGACTGCATTTTGAAATAGCAAGTTTATAACTTGTTTCGTCAAAATTGCAAAATCACATTGCATTACTGTCCAATATTTGAAAACAATCGACTCTGTTTTGAGACCATAATATGCTGACATGACAGTATTTTATGTCCTAAAAAATCCGAAAATCATTTATAATTATCTTCAGTACTTTTAGTTATTTGGAAATCTTTCAATATTATATTTAAAAATAACGCAAAATATATTTAAGCGCAGGTTAAGTTATTTATCTATAATTAATTTTAAATAAACATATTAGAAATGTAAACAATTTTTATCTACTTTTATATACATCTGTATATTCTGTATATAATAGTTTTGTAAATTCCAAAAAAAATATTGAATCAAAAAATCACATTCTGAAAATAGTTTTTTGTGCAGAACTAATAATTTCATTTTATGAATGGTACCTTTGATAATTTACATTAAAGAGGGCTACCAGTATACCTTTGGATATTTTTATTGAAATGGATTTTGGAGGAAGTTTCAGACGGAGTGCATATTTAAAAGTTTCCAGTTCTAAGATATTTTCCCAATTTCACTATGGTCCGTTCGACACGACTAACAGCTGATTAAAAAGTTAGGTTTGCAAAAAGACATATTAAAAATACCTGAAAATATGAAATCAATATTTTTTTGATGTGAAAACTAATTAATAATCAATGGCGCTATATAGGGGTATATAGTATATATTTAATTTACTCGATGGATACTAAAAACAATTATTACAATTGAATTATGTGGGACGAAACGACAATTTAATAGCTCCTAAAACCAAAGAGCACCTAATATTTGAATTGAATATGTTTTTAAATTGATTTTCTTAGAAATTAATCATTAATAACCTTCCTTCTTCGAACTATATGTCATTCGTCAGTAAGATAAATTATAGGTCAATGTTACAGATAAAAACTGTAATCACGTTGACGTTGATACTTATATCAACGTGAACGTGATTACAGAATAATCCACAAAGCAATAAGCGGGGCTAAGGTCTAAGAAGAAGGAACTAAGTCGAAGTAAATATATCACGTCACTAATCCATGTAACTCGTGTAACTTCTTCAATAAATCTTATATAAGTCAGTAAAACTATTGTTTTTTCTTTATTTTGACTTACAATTTATTTAATTAAGATTTCACCAAGACCTCGTGTTATCATTAAGAGGATTCTGTAAAACCGCAAGCAAGTAATGTAGTAATAAACACTTATCTTCAAAACCAGTGGTTAGAAGGAAATGAACCAGTAGGATGAGTGTTGGATGTTGGTCGAGGGGTTAATCGAAATCATACCATAATCACACGTCTATTATGCTAACAGCCGCGACCTGTGACGCTACCTCCGTGTCTATGGCGCGTTGCGTGAGCGCTTCGGCTTTGCTGCATCATCGTTACATATGTTTTTGTTGTGTTCACCGGGACCACCTCTGTATATAATAACACCTAAATTATTTGATATTATTACGACTAAGTGTTTGTTATTGTGACCGAACATCTCATTTAGTGAAGAGATGACTAACCTAATAAAATGGTGTATATCTCACAAGATCGCACGGAAATTTTCGCAAAAACACTTTGTAATCATGACAGTTATACAAAAAAAATGTAACCTGATTCTCCAATTTTTTGGATGCGATCGTGATGCCAGACAAAGATCGAAATGCGCCAAGATGCTTACAATAGCACTGATGACTTCTATTCATTTTTTTATAAGAGTCCACCAATAGCATTGAAGATATAGCCTCATTATAAATAATATAATCGAACATAAAATTTTATTTATAGAATAGTAAATGATGGACATTTCTAAACTCAATTTATAACAAAATATATGAATAACTACGAAAATTATAGTAAAAATAATAGTAGGAGGTAGACAAAAAAATAATGTCATCTAACTGTAGATTAAACCATTCATAGAGTTTTCCATATAATAAAAACTGATTACAAATTTATTGCGATATTTATATCGACACTTGTTAGATTAATGTTATCAATTCTGTATCTAACATATAATTATTTATATGAGAATTGCTGAAATGTACTGTACGTTTAATAATACGATCGCTAAAAGAAACTAAGAAAATATTTAAGTCTATAAAGCATTTAAGTGGGTAAAGACTCCAATGATAAATTACGAACAGGGACATCGTTATAACAACGGTAATGTTTTAATAAACCTTGAAAACAAGTTTTTCACCATCAACATTTGAAGAATCTCATGTTATAAAGTCACTACATTAGAATTATATTTAAGTAGAATCTTTCAACTTAGTTGAAGTTTTAATTTTTCTAACTTATTCTACAAATGTCGGTAGTAGCAACCGGTGACCCGTTGAATATTTGCCTATATAAACTCGATTCATTCGTGTTATATTACGAAGAAGTATCGAATTGCCGAATGCATCGATGCATAATGGAATTTAAAACAACTTACCGTAGATATTGTGCAAATTGTTGGAAATTGAAATAGTCGTATCTTTTCGATCGCTGATGTTGAAAAAAAATATCGAGTGTAGCGTAGATTTTCCGGATCACTCCACCGACACTGTCGCACTTCACTTTGGATTCACGGGATATAATCTTTTCGGATTTTAAAAGTTTTTCTCGTCCCGGTGTGGTCGCTTGATGGAACGTGCGGCGTGGCGACGAGACAACGGCTCATGTGCGACTGGCGGCGGTAGTCGGCCACTGTCAGCCGGCCGGCAGGCTTCGTCACTCAACAACGTTGAAACTTGATTACTGTGCTAGACTACGATAGAGAACCCAAATACGTTTACTATGAAAAATAGGTTCATGTATAAAAATATCACAGGATAATGGTGACCCGTTCAAAATAAATATAATTCAATTCCCGATACCGTTTCTTTCGTCGCTTAAGGAAACTTTATATGGATGTTGAGTCATATATCCAGCTAAATGTTTGGAACACGTTTTATTTTAAAAACATTTTTTCCTTTTTACCTCAAGGCCTTTCATTACAATAAGTTTTGAATTAAAGGTAACTTCATTTCGAAATTGTTACTATTCACACATCAGCAAGTTTCATCAGACAATACTGTGTCAATGACACTGTGTCTGTAGTTGGAATAGCTACCAGCTGGTTGTAATATCGTACGATAATCGCACCACCTTCGCCGACAGCAGCGTTATTGCTGAATGCTTTTTTTTCGCGCAGTAGGTAGGTATTTGTCTGTTACGTTAATATTACGTGATTGTCACAATTCTCTTTTTTAACAAATGGGAAGTTTACAAAAATACGCCAATTAAAAAATATATATACGTGACCCTGTGGTAATAATATTCTATAATCGTCATATCTTGCCCAAGTTATTGGAGTATTTTGCCTGTTATTAAAATAAAATAGAAAGATCTCAGAGATGATTACTCAAAACTTGCGTGTTTGGAACACCTATATTTCCTTATAATAAACGATTATTAATAATAATTCTAAGACACAAATAACAAATTATCAAAAAAGTACATAGTCTTCAATATAAAAACTCATACTTGGTTTAAATTTTTAATCTTATTTTATTAAATTTGCCACTTTTTAAAAGCAGAAACACATTAGAACAACCAATTTAGAGCGTTTTTTAATTCTATACAAAAAAAATCTAAATTTATAAAGATTTTCATCTTTAAGATAGCAATAAAATAACAGTACAAAAAGGTTTGATAATTAATACTTGCTTTCATAATAATTAAATTCAAAACAAGTTTAACTTAATAATTGTGTACGGTAAAAGATTTATAATATCAGCATTGGTTAATTACATTTTGATGACTTCTGTGAAATAATTTGAATAATACAATTAGTTTCCATAAACGCATTATTCAAATAATGCTGAGTAGATAGTTAAACAAATTACTTCCATAATAAAAACATAATATCTATTTCAGCTGAATTTAAACAAAAATGTAATTTAAGCAGTTCCGTTAAAGTAAGTTTTCTTTACTTTTAAAGCCTATATTTGCTGATTTGAGACAAAATTATATTTTCTTAGTTTGCGAAATCGGCGTTGCATTATGTTTTGTCTTTAAAGTTTACAAACTGACTTTTTGACAGAAACGTGAAGCATTACCATAATAATTAAGTACACATACACAGTTTGTAAATCAAACAAAAATAATTAAGTTGACAGTTAATATGTTGTATCTACCTCGATCTAAATTCAACATAGGTTGTTTTGAAACCTAAATATGTCTGCCAAGCAATGTTGCCGTATTACATAAAATCAATATTGAATTCTAGGCTAGTACTTTTTTGTATTTCTATAATTAAAGGAGTGTAACTCCCTACCTGCGTCTGTATTTCCGAGTACTTATAACCCGTCTGTTTTTAAAGCCAGGGTGAATAGGCACCGTCTGGGTTAGCTCGTTCCATCGTGGATTCTGTCTTTGCCCCTGGGCTTGATCAAGAGCGAACCCATTCTGAAGAAAAAAAATTCTCTAGAATCAAAAATGACAACACATTCACTAAGTTTCTCCCGACTTAAACACAAGTAATAGTAATAGTCATCACATTCATTCTTTACTTCTAAGAAAACAGTCACAATAGTGTTGTTTGTCAGAACAAAAAACTTTTCTTATAGTGAAATATATCAGGACGAAATTTTCCTCCTCAAATAAGAGAATGTTTTTCCTTTGAATGCCATAATACATTTTACAACTCACTGCTTTAGACTTGATAAAAAAATCTCTATATTCTTCACCGTAACTAAATCTAAAAACTCTCTAGAAACGTATTATGAAATCTTGTATTATTTTGTGACGACAGGTAACTATATACCAGTGTAAATGGACACCATACTTCACAGTGATTCCAAGTTAATTGTCACAAGTGGAATGCATTAATTCTCGCAACCAGGCAAGTGATTCGTGAGGAAATGGATAAGGGAAAGTCGTGAGTTCATAATTCACTATTTATACATTCTTATTTCGTGCTTCGTTAAAGGAAAAGCATTATTTGTTCAAATTAAAGTAAAAAGTGCTTAAAATATCGATATCACAATTATTACACTGATGTGCTTCTATCACAAAAAAACAGGATATTGGAATTACTGATAAATTTTTGAAAGACGCTTCATTTTTATTTTGTGCAGTTAACAGCATATCAACATCTATCATATTTCCACATTAGATTTTTAAGTTGAAGACCATGTGTTTAACTTTAATATCAATTGGAAAGTTTTGCAATCTTATTAAGTTGACGTGTGGTTGTAAAATAAGTACAACTTTCAATATGTGAAGAAATGTTCATGTCGAAGGGAACGACGCAGTTGAAGCCGCAAAATAGATTTCAAATTTGTTAAATTATTTTGACTTTTCAAAACAAAAACAGCTATATATTTTTAGTTATATCATAGAGTAGATAAATATGAAGTAATATGCACAGCGTGCGTTTGGAAATTAAAGTTATAGAGGGTACCAGGAAAATAATCTTATCTTTTTGGCATTCTCGTTTTTATTTCGCTCTCGAAATGATAAGGGAATAGGATTCGGGAAACCGCTGATATAACGCGGACGAACGCCTTCTGGGTTAGTGTCGATTTATTTGTAACTTCAACATATTATAAGTTTAAATAGTTCTGATTAATGAGGTATAATGAAATCTCTAATTGCCCATTACGCGTTCAAAGGAGCTTTCACCATTTCCACACCATAAGAATCTATCTTAATTACTTTAGTAATGAGCTGCCTTTTAGAAACACTTCGACTATCAAAACATATGTTCCGAATAATAATGTATGCTCGAACCGGTAGAAACATCAGATATTTAATAACAGGCTTAAAAGTTTTATCCTCATAATTTTGAAAGGCATAATTTCATAGTTTGCTGGTTGGTAATGGTAATATATCCATTTACCTATGCCTCTTGATTCGTATGCATAAAATTATGAAATTGTGAAGGTTCTCGGAAAATCTGTTGATGGAACTGCAAAGATTTAAATTAAACTTAACATAATTACTAGGCGTTGACGCATTGTGAGGTATTATCGATGGGATATGATTCTCGTCTGACAATTAATTCTTTAAAAGTTTCATTAATTTAAGTAATCACATGATTCATAAATCCTTGTTACTCATTTCGATTATTTAATTATTCCAAAACCTAACTAAAATTTTCTACCGTTTCCTCAATAAGACTGTGACAAATAAGGCTTTTACACATCGAGTCGGCCAGTCGTTAGCATAATGTTGTCGGTGCAATTAAGGATATGAGCAGATCATCGTCCGGGTAACCTTTGGCATAGTATGTGGAGCACTGATTTTCTGTGTCTCCAGTTATCAATGTGGGTCGTCAATTACTTCTCAACATATTTGTTGTACAAACTGTAAACGCTTTCAGTACGACATGGCTTAATACATAAAAAAAACTATCTATCAAGCTGTCAAGGTTCTTATCGTTATTAGTACTTGATTGATAGAGAAATAATATTTAGTTTATATTATACATATAAATAGTGGTTATAGAGTTCCACTGGACGTTATGATCTACAATCTACGCTGTGAATAGTAGACCTTGTATCCTTTTCTTTTTACTTAATTTTTACTAAATACTTTTCTTCAAGATAAATATTCATACGATGACTAAGGTAAGTATCTCATGCGTTTTGTGATATATTTAAAGCGATTCATTTCAAAAAAGGTTTACTAGTCCTCATAACATTATATCGGCAAAAAAAAACTAACAAAAACAAAAGTAACACAAAACAAAAGGAAAAATAAAAAACTTAAAAAGGTGTAAATCAGCGTTACCGCTGCTGTTGAGAAGAAATTAAAAACAGGTTCTTAATAATAGTTTAAGGAAATCCATTACACTTTAAAATAAATATATGCAAAAAAGAAGCATAATGGCGAGCGCACTGGTCGGAGCATTCGGTCTACGACACGAAAATAATCATGTCTCACAAGAGCTGGTTATCGGATGGATATTTATTAGAATTATTATGATATTGAGCTCTTTCGTGCTTGGGAAGTCGCCCCAAGTTCGCCTTTCTGCATTTGCTGTCGTAAACGAGGAACGGGCATAAACGATTGTTTTTAACCTCATATTTTCACGCGTAAACTATGATACGCGCATATGCTAGATTTTTCTCCGGTTCTCTCAATGGCTAATTAGCTTACCGATTCATTTACTTCGAAGGTGTAGGACAACAGCTCACTAATTTCTTATCATCTTTGCCGAAAGACGTCGACTGTTGTAAAGAAGCTTCCTCGGAAATTGAGAGTTTTGCCATTTATCCAAGTTGGGCACACGACGTGGCTAAATATCATTATTTTGCACCCTAATTAATCTCCCCACTACGGTGGGCATTGGTCTTCTGTACAAATAAATTCTGTAGTACGGTGAAGCTCGTGATACAATTTTTTTATCATCTATCCGATAAAGGTTCTTCCAAAAGTTTAAATCTTCCTTAATCATAGGATATCGAGCGCCAAAGCAATATGATCTAACATAATACTGGACTTTTTCCAGTCCGTTTCTTGAATAAATTATTACCACGTGGGGACGCTGTCGCAGGTACAAGCTCGTAAGGTAATGACTGTCAATAGTAATGGAACAAAAAGGCGGCCTAAGACCATCGTTTATGTTTCGACGCGTTTCGAAAAATGCTTGTTTCACGAATACCAGTCTCTATGAACGTGGTTTTGTTACCTAGAGAGGTAACGGGCCATATGAATAATGTTATTGCCTCATTGTTAATATTTTACTTAAAATAGTATTAAAAGCAAAAAGGTACATACAATAAAACAAAATTTACACGTTTTCCTAATCTCTTACTCCACAATTTTGTATAACTGTGGCACCGGTTATAAATTATAAGCACATTTGTTAATTTTTCTACAGATGCAAATTTAAGTGCGTTAATTTAAACTCAGACAAATCTGTAATTATATGATAATTTAAAGTTCTCAAAAGTGAAAAGGATAAATTTTTAAATTGCGATAAAATATATTGCAATATTTGTGGTGAATAAAAAAAACCTTTTTTTTTTGGTGTGCAGTCAGAACAATAAAAAATTAAAGTTTCATTTCATTGTTTAAAATGTTAATAAAACCTTAATAAATATCACAACTTTGAACAAGATGGTGTTAAATGAGCTATAAAAATATATTTAGTATTGGGCACTCTGCCAGTACAAAAAAATACAAGCTGTGGAGGCAGCCCTGAACAGGAGTAATTAATTATAAAATCCCAGTAAACTTGACTAAATTTGGGAATTAAAATATCAGGTAAATTTTACCGTCAACCGATAAACCCCAATTACAGCATTGTTTCGCGCATGTTGTTTTGATTGTTTTATATTCAATTATTCTTCACATACTTTTTGGTAAATTATTATAATAGAAAAATACTAGAAAAAATTGACTCGGCTCACAAGTAAATTTTCAGGCAGGAATCGAACCCGCAACCTTTGAAAATCCAGTCCAATGCTCTCCCAGTTCATTTTTCTAGTAATTTTTTATTATAATAATTTATCTTATAAGATCGCATTGAAAAATGCATAAACTATATAAAAATTATAAAAAAACTTTTTGGTATCACCATCAGGTCAGTCGCAACTCATAAATAAAACAAGTTCCTCAAAAATAGTGCAAGGACTGCCATAAACTCTACGCTATGCTTAACAGGCAGTTTGGAGAACCCAATAAAAAAATATAATTCCGAAAACGTTGCTACCCATTTTGCAGTCCACGGGAGATGTAGGTATAGTGATTGTCTTTAATATCACTACTCGGCTTTTACTACTCCCTTGAGTGCAAAGGTTTAGTAAACCACAAGGCGTTGTTATTTTCTGTAAGAAATCAAATGCTTTTCTAGATGACTTTTTGGCGGGAGCGCGAAGCGTCACTTCAATGGTTTTGGTTTTCTTGTTAAATTTTGTGTTGTGGTTGATATGAGTGGGTAATAATGGTGGGTTATTAACCACTGAGTGTTTCTGAATATGTATGAGTGTTGGCAAGTGAAACAAAACAGGTTGGAAGGTGTCTTTTCGCGCTCTCTCAAGAAGGTCACGAGGAGGTTTCAGTTAAACCCCACTTCTTTACTGAAACCTGGGAAATTACTCAAGAACATAGAAGAAAGATTATACTTACTCGACACTGGCTAAATGCACAAATTGCGCAGGCCATAAATAAAAAAAAAAAGAAATCAAATTTTTCATATGAAATAATGTTAGCCATATTGTTTTTTATATTGTTTTAAACTTTCATGGTCACTAACATTATAGTAATATAAGTGATTTGCGGGATTGCTACCATGTACCTTGTTATTGAGTTTCCGATATTTCGGCACTGATGAACACATATACAAGAAGGTGGATTACAACCCAACGGCGAGGACAGATCGTAACACTCGCTCACTCATAAAGGAATGCGCCTACGCTTTAGACGATGACATTGTCAAATATTTACTACGTCCTAGGAACACCCAGCCTCCAAAACTATATGGTCTGCCGAAAATCCATAAGCCGAATGTCCCCCTACGCCCAATCGTGAGTCAGATAGACTCACCTACATATGAACTGGCCAAGCATGTGGCAAAAGTATTGCAGCCTATAGTAGGACGAACGTCGTCGTTTGTAAAGGACTCCCGCCATTTCATAGAAATCCTGCACCAAAACAAGGTAGATGAAAATCAGTCGATGGTCAGTTTTGACGTGGAATCGCTGTTCTCAAATGTACCTGTGTTAGATTGTCTTGAAGTGGTGAAGGTGAAGTTACAAGAAAATGACATCCCGATGGTATATGCCAAGCTGTTGCATCATTGTTTGTCGACGAATTTCTTCATATATCAGGGCCAGTACTACCTCTAAATAGATGGAGTCGCAATGGGCAGTCCCGTGGCTTCTGTGGTTGCCAATGTATGGATGGAGCATTTTGAAGAAAAAGCCTTCATTACCGCACCCACAGAAATAAAACTATGGAAGAGGTATGTCGATGACGTTTTCTGTATATTAAGGGGTAACAAAGATGATGTTGAGTCTCACCTGGCAAATTTAAATGGCATCCATCCTAAAATTAACTTCACCTGTGAGATGGAAGAAGATAGAAGTCTGGCCTTTCTGGATGTGAAGATTCGGGTGAGGAATGACGGTTCGTTTGGTCATTCCGTTTACCGCAAACCCACACACACTGACCGCTATCTCAACGCGTCCTCGCATCACCACCCTAAACATCTTAACTCTGTAGTGACTTCACTGAAGAACCGTGCATATGACTTGTGTGATGAGGAACATCTTCAAGAAGAGTTGGAGCATGTACGACGAGTCTTACAGAGTAATGGATACAAGGGACACTTTCCATCCAGACACAAATTAAGACACCAGAGACACAAAGTAGACAGACAACCCGTTTATTTGCCATATGTCAAAGGAGTGACTGACAAGATCTCAAACATACTGAATAAGTACTCGCTAAATACTGTCTTCACTCCTGTACGAAAGGTTTCACAATACCTACGGTCTCCTAAAGACAACTTCCCCTTGGAGAAACCTGGTGTCTATAAGATCGATTGCAGCTGTGGCAGTTCGTACATTGGCCAAACAAAACGAACAGTAGCATGCCGAATAAGGGAACACATAAAAGCAATCAAGAACAACGATAAGCAGAAATCGGCCATCGCGGAACATTTGATTGATTCTGGTCCTAACCACTGGATTGAGTTTCATAACCCACAGATTATTTCGACAGAACGCCACTACATACCAAGATTGGTCAGGGAAGCGATTGAAATAACAAAACATGAAAATTTCAATCGTGAGGACGGGTTTAAATTGTCGAATGTCTGGAATCCAGTGGTTCGTATGTGTAAAAACCGAAAAAATCAAAAATGTGTCGTGTCGCGATCCGATACTGTAAGTGTTGTGTGTCGAGAACAATCCCAAGTGAATAGTGAGAATGTGAACAGTGGTACGGGTAACGAACGCAATAAGAGACTTCGTCGGAGGGTAGACCGATATTTCTGCCAATAACAGCCTACCCGCAATTACTTCAGTCGCTCCGTGATCATGGCACTTGCAACAGTGCCGAAATATCGGAAACTCAATAACAAGGTACATGGTAGCAATCCCGCAAATCACTTATATTACTATAATATTGTTTTTTGTTTGTTATCTCTAAACTATGATTAATGCATTTACATCCGTTTACAGGTAAACAACTTACAGTTTAGGATTGATATTTTAACTCTGTATTTTATTGTTTTCTACAGTATAGTTCTACCTCAGAGTAAAACCAACAATTTTATCCTTCGGTAAAGGGCTTACCCTGACAGTGGTAAATTAGTTGTACTGATATTAGTTGTACTGTATATTTGTGCAAAAAAATAGACAATAGATCGAAAAATATCACTTTCTTTATAAATATGATAACATTGCTTTTCTGATTAGTTAATTTAATAGGATAGACGCTGAAAATTGGTCATCTATACCAATTTATACATCTACTGACTTTGAAGAAGTCTATAACGTTCGTAATAATTTAACAAGGGCTCATATTGTTTTTTTTGTTAAAATGGCGACTAAAAAGTCGCCGCTTGCTATTGCTTAGGTATTATGTGGTTCCATTTAAAATGACGCATAAAACGTTAAGAAAAGGATCTCGAAATCCATAAGATAACATTACAATGTTTGCGATTGTCCAAAATAGACGTCAGCGGTAACATGATATTCCACAAAAATATCGTCTACACATTTCTCGGAGTTCCTCCACTATGGGAAGTTAGATAACATAAGGATTATTTTTCGAATAGGTACAAATTCCAAAATTGTAACGTATGTGTGTAAAAAGAACCAGTAATAAATTGTGTAGTTATTGAAGATTGAATCGATCGCTTTTTGCACTTTTGTCGTGAAATAGCATTTGAACGTCTATCTATGTACGTAACATTGCGTTTCAGAACATCCTTAACACGTTATGAATTTGGTCCATATTTGTAATTTTATATTTATTGCATAATATTTAAATATTCAACTTTCAAGAGAAATGTGATATATTATTGTCAACAGCTTTACTAGTTCTTTAGCGCGTGGCGTAATAGGCATAATTTTAAAACGCATTGTAATCAAAAATCGTAAATTGATATACATGACTACTTAGTTTAGATAAGCTATTTTTCATTTACTACCAACCAGCAAGCTTATCAGATTATACCTTTAAAATTATGAAAAAGAGTGATGCGAAACATAAACTCACTCTTTAGCGCAGATGAAAATTAAAATTTGGTGAATTTCATTATAGCCAGTACCGTAATTAATAGTCATCTCAGCCGAAAGACTGCCACTGCTGGACGGAGCCGGTTTATAATAATAAATAATAACAATTCTTTTAACATTCACAGCAATTAACCTAGCTCCAAGTAAGCACTGTAAGGCTTGTGTTATGTATACTAGGGTCACGGATATTCATACATAATATCATACATAAATAATATTATAGAATATTTATAGAAACATCTATATATATCCATGACTCAGGTACAAATGCTCGTTTCATCATACAAACATCAGCCCCTTCCGGGATTCGAACCCTGAACCGTCGGTGCGAAAGGCAGGATCGCTACCGTTGTACCAGAAGTTCATAATTCGGTAAAAGCTCCTGCCTATTTTGCGGTCCACAGGAGGTATATTGTGGTTGCCTCTGTTATCAATAGTCTTCTCTTTCGGCACCCTTAAGTATGTATGGTGTTATTCTACTCTACCGAAAACTACACAACAAATTACAAGTAATAATTTTTAAATTCATTTAAAATTTTGACCACTACCATGTTTGAGTAGCTTGCATACCGATTTTCATGGTAACACCGTTCCGAAGTCACAAGTTCGATCCCCGGCTTTATTTATATGTATTTATTCATTTGGCATAACACATTAACTTCTATAGTTCATATTTATGGAGTTCCAGAGTTCATATAAACAGTTGATGATTGCAAATAGTTATTGTATTGTTGTAAGAATCTTTCATTGTTTCGTATTATTTTATCAACGAAAATAGAATAAACATATTGTTTAAAAGCCTCTCTTATCTTGTTACCACCAAATAAAATTTTAACTTTACACATCATCTAACCTGGTATTATTATCTAGTATCATTTGATTACACAGATGACGATAGTATTTTCAGATTGTTGTATTTTTTTTATAAAGTTTATATCGTTGCAAAGTCCCGTTAATGTACATTTCAATTACTTAGATCTTCTTACATTTTTCAATTTCGATCTAACAGTATTTTGACTTTCTTTACGCCTCTCCGCTTCATTGGTTCCAACTCCTTTTCTCTTCAAGTTAAAGATTTGACTTTTTCCGCGCTAGAATCAAAAAAGTTATCTACCCAATAAGGCCCCAACACCTTAAAGGCGAGTTTATTCAGAATTTTTACCTGGAATATCTCCAAGACTAGTATACTTAGTATCTGGCATGCAATAAATACGTTTGTGTATGTAAGTATATATGTATGTCTGCGTAATATTTATATGCTGTAATATTTCATTTTATTTTGTATGCACTAGCTCGGTTTAAACACTTATTTAGTTACTTTATATGTCGTTCAAATTTTCAATATTAGTTTTATTTGTCACCGCCATTTCATAATTTTCAATAGAAACTCACTGGTTAACTGGTAGAGAATGAATTTTACCATAAAGTCCGCCATTTGTGAAATAAAATCTAAAATAAATCAATATCCCATTTTATTTATTCAAAAAAAAATGGGCCACAGCAAACTTTAGTATTACAATAATTAATGTTTAATAAAAACAATAAGATAATTGAATTGTTAAAATTTCAGGTTTTTTCAAATTTCGTCGACTTTTATTTACTAGATTCCACTCTCAAGTCTTAAAGTGTCAAGATGTACCTCAAAATGAGAATCGGTAAGTTTATAGAACGGTTTTTTTTTTATGAAAAAGTGGATTTTGAGTGGAATGTAAGTAATGTACTATTTACCATCTAAAATTCTTGGCTTTAAAACTTCGCTAGGATACGGCCGCAATGACAAAGTTGAAAAGAAAATATGTAGCCTCCGGTCCATGTGTGTCTTGGACCGTAGTCTAGGATTCGCTAGCTTAAAGTCTTAATTTATCTTAATCTTAGACTACGAGCACACTGCATATAAATTACCCTCTGTCTAAATTTATGAGGACAAGTCTTCTAACCTTTGTCTGGATTTTTTTCACTTACGTAGAAACATAAAAACGTTTTATTTCTTGTCTTATATTAAATTATTCTTGTAATGATCAAGTCAACAAGATTAGGACACACGTAGTTCTGTAAAAAATCTCAACCAGGTTAAACTTTAAGTATTTCTTAGGATATAATTTTATATGAAATAAATAAGATATAACTCCCATCTTTTTCATTCAACTTACGTTAACTAGCAACTAAATAAGTGAATAGTTTTTTTCAAGAAGCGCCACTCTTTTTACCAAATAACAAAACGCATTTATTTTTATATAATTCTGTTTTTTCTTTCTTTTTAAGAGTCATGTTTACAAGGTAATCTGTGTTCCTTTCGGTACCAGATAGCAGGATTCCATTTTATATAAGAATGTTTTAAATTGAAAATTCGCAGACGCGATGTTTCGCGTGCCTCCTCTTGTAGGAACTAAACAACTCTATATTTTTCCTCCCCTTAACAAGCACTCTTAATACGAATTTAGTGCTGCCTTTCATTATGAATGAATTTACTATTGTATGTCTTCCAGCAGACAAAAAAGAAAACTAACTTTATCGATTGGTGACTTAGTAGACGCAGAAAATGTTGTTCTGCTTCTGGTTAAGTACATTTGCAAAGTAAAGATGAAATCGTCTATAATATTGTCTATACTTTTGTTTGTGGGCGAGCAAGGCATAAAATATTTGCCAAAATAATACCAAATGCGCAATAACTTAAAGCACGTCATCATATATAACCTTGAACCAATTATACGTACAATAAACTTTGCCCCTAACCAGGCGATAGCAAAATTAGAGTCAACGAACAAGAAAGTTAACACATTACGGCTGTGTATAACTATTGTGTCAGCGTACGATAAAGAGGTTTTACTACGGTAATTGTCACATTTGCAAGATAATGCAAGTGGCTGGAAACAGCTAATCGCTTGAGGATGTGAACGTTGTTGAGGGCTGTCGTAATCTCTTGTATATTAAAATAAATGGCGAATGCAATATTTATTTCTAAATCAAAAATGAGTTTTTGAATTTAGAATTTGAAGTTCAAGTTTCGAAATTCGGTAAACTATTAACTTATTCGTTTCCAATCTGAAGATTAAGTAATTTTTGACATAACATACTTTCTTTTTAGCTTATATAGTGCGCTAACCGACATAAATTGGCAAAAGATATTTTTGAAGTTCTAATCGCATTACAACTTTGAACTAAGACATTCAGATATACACTTCTGTGTTCTTACTTTTATTCTATAGTTATGGAATAAACGGGCACGGCACATCCACCTGTCTCTAATGTCAATTTGACACACGTGGGTGTGTTCCCAACGCCTATATAAAGTATTTATTAATGTTATCTCAATTAATACATAGCGGTTTCACTCAGTCTCTCGCGGTCGTTCAACCCTAGTTTATTTAAATTGAACATATAAAAAATATCATTATTAGTGTTTCGATAAGTTTTTCAATACCAAGAGGATAAACTAGTCCAACCTTCTTCTAACTTAAAAATAAGTTTATGTACATATTTCCTGCGTGGGAAAGAGAAAATTCGTTGTCTTTTTGAAATTTTCATCGTCACGGCAAAGATGTCAACCCTAAATTCATACATAACACTATGACCGAGTTTACAAATTGAAGTCGGCGTTTTAAAATTACGCACACCTCTTTGAAATAATGCCAACAGTAATGACGCTTTATATTTTTTACCAACCCACCTATGGGCGTTGCTCAGACGTAATAGAGAAACGATATCTAGAATAAAAAAATATACCTAATAATCATCAGCTATTTGATATCAATAATGATTAATTTAACGGTCTACAAGGCATCAAGCTGTTCACTCCAAAAAGTAAACAATCTCTCTTGCATTTACTAGGTCCAAACATCCAAGTGTATAGCTAGATATGCTGTTTATAAAAACTGGATAGTCTTAAACATATATTTGGCCATTAAATACCGTTGTCATTTTATCGTTCATTGCGTATGTTACACAGATTAGTTTACCATTTTTTTTAGGTAAAAACAACAGCCTCATAATACACGCAAATTTGCTTAGCAGATTGTACAATTACCTCATTTATCTATGACTCAGAAAATTTTGTTGAATTTTGGACTTGTGACCGGAAAGTGGAATTTAATGTATAACTTTAGCATAGAACATAATACATTGTAATTATTCTTACATTCTAATAATAAAATAAATTATTTAAAGAAAATAGGATCAAATATGTAACCAACACAAAAATACCTTTAAAAATAAATATTATAAGAGCATAATGCTGATGGATTATTTGGTTTAAAACTTATTTTCTTGGAGTCACTTTTTTCCATCCATCTTATTTTAGTCTATGAGCTTTTTTTTGTTTGTACCAAACCTAGTCCTCGCCAAAAAACTCAACATATAACTTCACCCACAGGATCGATGTTTCTTAGGTTAGGTTCAAACAAATTACAAACTAACAATTTCCACTGAACTCGTTCTTGTGTTCCTTTCCTCGCTAACATGATTTTACCTCGATTTTTCAAGGCACTTTTATTTTGCTCTCTACAATAACTCCCAGAACCAGATTAGCTAAATACGCGTAATATTATTGTAAGTTAAAGTTAAAAGTTTTCAATCAAATATTTAAAATCGATTAATCCTGAATTCAGTTAAAAGTAATCCTTTAAACTCTGATGGTGCCAAAAATTGTGGAAATTTCAGTGCAATAGCACTTTATCATTTCATATTTATTAGTATATCTTCTTATGTACCTCTCTACGTAGTGAGTAAATTAGGGAATAATTATAAACTCATAAACTAAAGACAATAATTGTAAAAACATTCAGAGAGCCCTTGATTTATTGAGATATTAAATTTAAAGAACGATGACTTTAAGGAAAACCATGCAGTTATGTATGGTTTTCCTTAAAGTCATCGTTTTTTCAATTTAATATCTCAATAAATATTGTGCTCCCCTATGCTCGAAAAATTGTGTTAAATATCTGGGTGTCTTCATTGATAATAGGCTTACCTTTCATCTATATGTTAATCACACGGCTAGTAGGCCCTGAAAATTAATGTTCATATTTAAGAGATAGCAATTTGGAGACTCATATACTACAAGACTTAGAAGGGCACGGGAAACAGTTCTTAAAGAATTTACCGACAAAACCCATATTTCCCACACAAATGGGAAACACAACACAACATTGCCAAGTGTTAACCATACCCTACAATAAATTTTATCAACACTTTACACACACATACACAATTACCTCTCTGGACCTATTATTATTAATACTGTAGAATTTTCATATTTTTTTTATTTTTACGTATGCTTACGTAAGCTGCAATGAAATCTTAACCATTTCTGTTTCACTGATTCTTCCACAAAAGGACGAGAGTACTGGTGCACTGGATAGAGGCATTGAACATGAAATGAGCGAAAAGACCTGGAAAAGGAGTGACATCAGAATTTACCCATCAAGTAAATAATTAAGATAATAGACCACGTCGTGAACTTTTCACATAAAACTCTCACATACGAAATCTTAAGTATGTACGACTATTATGAAATTTAAGTCTCGTAAGGTAAAGTATAACCCACCGTCCATGCAAATTTTTGGAACGAACATCTTATCAGGTGATGCGTAACCGCCAGCAAAATTTTCCACTTTTAAAGCGTTTAAAATACAGTAGTTTAAGAAACAATGACTCACAATTTCCGAACTGGTAGTAGACTCAGTAGTATACAATGCAATCTTAATGAGAATTTAATAACTAAATAAAAATAAAATAATTTGATTTATATAAAATTTTAACAATTAGGAAGGTCCCCGATTAAAATATTGTGAAGGTAGTAGAAAATATATGACCATCATTATCTAAATCATTTTGTGATAACGGCTCCTGTAAAAGAGAAACACCAGGATTAAATATAAAATAAATTATGCGTAAAATCCGTAAAAAAGTATTTTTATTCGAATATGACTCACAATGTGCTACTTATACTTCTTCGTGAATAAGTCTTTGTATTAGTAATATCCCTATCGCAATTACCTACATGCTATACTCATTAGTAAAAATATTGTTTTACACTAAATATTATGAATGTTAACAAAAACTCCCACAAAGACAAATGACTACTACGCGTTATGGGGAGTTTGGAGTGGTAGTAGTAATTAAATATCTCTAGAACTACAGCCATATAGTGCCATCATAACCGTCTAGCCGCTACTGCTCATAGTAAAGCAATCTCGAAACCTATAAGGTATACTGCACAAGGTGCCGATCGCAATATTGTGCTAAACTGGGATTAATAAACGAACCTGCATGCTCTGTTTGGGCAAAAGACTTTTACACTTAATAGTCTTAACCCGTTAACTGGTATCTTGGGGGTCAAAGATGACCTCATAGTTGGTACATTTGCTTTTGGTTGACCTATACTATTGTGCTATTTTAAGTAACAACATCACATAGCATTTTCTTATCATTCACTTTGTGTTTGAGATCCTGAATCCAACCACTGCGACGACGATCTATTGTAATTTAGAATTCCTAATATATGTCCACCGGATAGACACAGAAATAAGGCAAGCTTCGACACAATTCCGTCATTCTGTTTTCATTAAGTTCATTCAAGTAAACATTTCTTAGCTCTAAGATTTTTTTATTAGACACAAATGAACCATTAGTATCGTTTTGTTAAGTTAAAAGCAGCTCTAACGCCAACTCTTGCTTAGTTTATGATAATCACCATCACTGTAGATTTCAGTTTTTTCAATGGAAGTTTTCGGAAAGAACTTTCCGATCGAAAGCAATCAAATAAAGAACGGGCTAATTTCAGTGCTTCATACACGTCGTTAATTGCGTCGATGCAGTAACGCGAATTTTTATTTTTCCATAAATAAAATGAACAGCGGAATACAAATAAACAACTTACTTTCAAGCAATGTCTCACTACATTTAATTTGAAAGGGGGAATCCAAAAGTGAATGCCAGATATAAGCCTCAAGTTCAAGTAAAAATGTCAACTTAACTAATTAAGTACTACTAGATGAACACAGCTTTTAAGTATCAAGGAAACACAGCCTTCAAATGTCCATCAGGTCATATTGTTCTATCGGAAACCAGTCTTGATTGGAAAGTCTTTACGATTGGTACGTTAGATATAAGAGCTGGGATCAAAAGACCGGAGATTTCTTAGCTTTCCATCATTAAACTCCTATCGAAACTGGAAAAGGAAGAGAGACGACTTATATATGTATTATATATTTTTTATTATTTAAGCATCAATCTGCTAGATCTTTATATCTAAAGAATTTGTTTATTATTATTATTTATTGAAAGCCAGTAGTTTGTTAGATCATTGTAGGATAATAATTTGGTTTTTAAATGTATATTTGTATATCACATAAAAGTTATGTCGTAATAACCACTAAAATATATTTAACTCAATTCGTTATATAATTGAATTAATAAGTTTGAGACTACATCAAAACTCTTTATGAAAGTGTGATTTTTTTTAAATTGACATACTAAAACATTTTCACAATTAAATTAATATTACTATCAGATATAAATTTTTAACGACTCAATAAAAAAAGAAATGGTGATTGTGACATTGACGATTCCAGAGTTTCTAAGTACCCGATTAGGTATTCATTGTGGTGCCATATAAGGGAAACGGGACACGTCTTACAAACTCCAGTAAATCAGCGGATGTCGGCGACAACAAATACATAGAATTACGGTTCATAAAATAGCTGTACTGGAATTGTGGGCGAGAATCTACAGAGGTGAGAGCTTAAGCAGACATCAACTGAGTAAAATCATCTTATGCTATATTACTCTATACTAGGGATGCGTTTTTTTTACATCCGCGGATGCGGATTTTATGAGGCTCACATCCGCGGATGCGAATGCGGATGCGGATCTGTACAAAAAACTTAAGTGTTGGTTTGGTAGGGTATAAAATAGTAATATTTATCCTTTCTTTATTTAATAATAAAGTACTGAGGGAATTACTATTACTGATTAATTATTTTAGTAATCAAATTTAAATGTTGGAGCATTATATTAAATGAAAAGTAGACTGGCCGCCTTTTCGGACTCAAGTCTGTTTCGCAAAGGTTCGTATATTAATCCTGCGCTACTAAATAACTGTGCACTTGGAACACTGGCGGGTGGCGCTATTAAGAATTTGCGTGCTATTTTAGATAACAGTTTGAACTCGCTTTGATTAACACTCCACCATTTAAGAGGACTCTCATTTAAACTAATCCACCTTTTATTGTGAAAAGTAATTAACTCCTTCTTGAGAATTGCGTCAGGGCTGACAATTTCTGGTGTTTCCCGACTCTCCTCATTGTCATTTGATGAATCGAGCGTCATGGCAAGATCACTAATTAAACAGAACTGACGTCCTGCCTGTACCTGAGGTCCCTGATCATTCCGTATCTGTTTCCACAGAATCTGTCATTCTCATTTTTTTCGCTCTTTCGGTACTTGGAGATATTGTTCGATAATCCAAGATGTCTTCGGTGTTTCTACTTATCTTCAATATATCATCTTTAATCTTTTTCTCGGTTGACACGTGTCACTCGCTGACCCCTCCCCTTTCTGTCTTGCTGCTACACATCTGCATCCGCATCAGCTCCGCATCAATTTATACGCATGCGGATGCAGATGCGGATGTCTAAATCGATGCGGATGTCCCGCATATGCAGATGCGGATGCGAATATTTGCAATATCCCTACTCTATACCACATTAAACCACCTTCAGAAACTATAATTATAGTGCGCTTTATGAGCTTGACTGCAATCAAAGTAAATAATAATATTATACATTCACACCAATTAGTCTAGCCCAAAGTAAGCACAGTGAAGCTTGTGTTATGGATACTAGCTTATTTCAAAGTATAGATATGCATAATATTAATAGATATACATATATACAGATTCCCATGATTCAGGTACAAATGCTCATATTCATCACACAAACATCTGCCCCTTCCGAGACTCGAACCTAGAACCATCAGTGCGAAAGGCAAGATTGCAACCATTGCACCAAACGGTCGTCTTAAATTTATTTAAATTATTTCAAACCGTAACTATTCTTGCGCTTACCCAGCTTTCAATCGGGGGCAATGAGCAAATCATAACCCGACTCTTACTTAAAACTCTTATCGGCAACAGGAAGTACATGAGAACGCCAAACAAACGGAAGGCAGCTGCCCCCTCCCCTTTTCGGTACGTCCATGATAACAGTTGCAGTTCTTGGTGCAAGGAGTTGCGAGTGTTGTGAATGAGACAAATCCAGTGGCACATCACTCCGACGACCACCCCATCTTAAAATTCATAGGCGGAACGCGCTTCTCGTTGCGCCAGCGAGCTCCTAATTGTTGGAATTATCTTTTAATTTTTAGTTCATCATCAAGGTCAAATGTTTTCGATAGATAAACAATTATACAATATAATAATAGTATTTATTTAGTTCTTACTTTTCCGCGCCTAACGCACTGTTACCGGATTCAGGACGCATTTTTTTTTATATTTACTCATGACGTTTTTATCTGTTTACAAGAGTCTTGGTCACAGGATGACTAAGTTAATAGTAGCCATGCATGGACATAACGATATGTATGCACATAGATTAAATATAAAAGTAATGTAATTCTAAATATAACGCGCTCTGAATCCGATATTTATATTTGTTACACTTTTTATATAAAACACATGTAAGTATTAGCTCAATGTGTCATAAAGTAAAAAAAGTTTACCAAATCAATGAAAAAACTGTGTTAATCAATAGTGTATTTGATGTAATATGAAATCAAATGCAAATATCGTAGAAGTATTGCGTATATCACTATAATTTGACGATACTTGTACTATTCTTCCTGATTATATTTCATATCTTAAAAGGTATACGTACGATAGTGAGTAATATGACTATTTTCTCACGGTTCTTCAAACTACTTACAGTGCTACAAATGTCTTTAAAGTAATCGTATTAGACCTATTCTCAGCCGATAGTATTCTTAATTTTTACTCATTAACATAATCTTGTGTATCATTACATCGTATCGGGATATTCCACCTTCGAGAACCTTATAATTAATGTAAATTTTAACTTTCTAATTTCTTATCCTCTGAAAATACTGTTACAACACTGGTCACTACAAACTAATTAATTAAAAAAAATATAAAATTAAAATAGTAAAAATAGAAGCCTGTTGTATGCAGCAGACATTGCAGTATGTGAAGAATAAGTATCTAAAGCAATAAAAAAAGTCCCAGGTTTCAGATAGCATTCAAACTTGCCTTCGTTACTCTCTGTTCAGCGAATCAGATCTTGGCGGAACTGTACAATTTTTTCTACTGCTTCTCAAGCGGAATCGTCAGCGTCATCTCTTCATGATAGATAATTAAGTCAAATAATTACATCATCAAATTCAATACTTTGACAAGTATCGAACAATTGAAAAAGAAGAAATTGTTATGATATTATATATTTTTTTCTTATTCAACTCCTGGATTTTTAGACCTTAAGAATCTTCACTAGAATAAGTTCAACTTGAGTCAGGTTACAAACAGCACTGGAATCCACAGCCTCTCTCTATCCACGCGATTAGCGCTTTCAGTTAGGCAATATTTTTTTAATTTGTTAATTATTGTTTCATTCAGAACTTAAATCATATCATATTCCAAAAGTATCTTTAGGTATTTCAAGGCTACATTTCTGATTTAATTCAAATTTATTTCAATACCAACTTTGGCTTTTAGCTAAGAAATTATTGAGCGAAGCGAAAACACAGTAATTATTATTAAATCATTTTAATAATAACTTTGTGAATATTATATAGATTCCCGTGTGGTCTTTGTAATTGAATTTGTAATTTATAAATAAGATATAATAAAATTAACATTTGAATAATCAAATTGTAACGCTCTGGATTGATGAAAATCATCATCGTCACTTTTTAACTTATAGAAAACATAGACTGACTATCGAATAGTTATCAAATGTTACATCAAAGAAATTGACAATGTCTAATTAAAAAATTACATTTTTGGGTTACCATATCGCAAAAGGAAAAAGGAAGGATACATTTATATATATTTATTAAGATTATGTCGTTTTCATCAGTTTCTCTGTGTGTGAAATTCAAGAAGAAATTAATGCTCAGTTTTTTTAGGTTTAAGGTTCCATGCTACATAGAAAAAACAACAAAAACCAAACTGTCATAGAAAAAATAAGAAAAGAATAAAATCATTACCGAAAATTGTCCATTTAAAATTAACCACACCACATTGAAATATCTTTTACGATTAAAAACGAGTATATTCGAAATAAGCGTGATGTATATAGATCTTTGATGGAATTTTGTAACCTTCTCTCTCGCCTTTAAATTTTATGCTTCTCTATTTTTATTATTGACGTCTGTAAATGCCTATAGTATTTTCTGTTACATCTTTGAGTGCCGTTTACAAAACACTGCATTGTATACGCACCACAGCAGCGTATCCAATAGTTAAGCTATTATTTGTTTATCATTAAAAGGATAGTCGTTTATTCCTACTTCTACTGTAATGTCATCTCCTTTAGTTAATGAATAGTCTTGACCAACACCTTAGACAAATGTGATAAGATATCTTTGTGAAAAGAACTGTTATCTTTAGTCAACAGCATTAAGGTTAAATATTGCTAATTTAAATATGTTTGAAGGTCATTAACGGTTAAATTTTTCTGTATAAACTGTCAACAAAAAACAACAGAACTAATTTCCTCTACTAAACCGATAAGAATATTTAAATATCCATCCCTCAAAGCAAGCTTATTATTTTTCTGGAACGACGTTACCTTAGTTCTTTGGAAAAGCTGTGCAAACATTTTTTTTCGGTATTTTTAATGGAATGCTCTCGAACACAGAGTCCTGAGTATTTTTCCGAGAACGATCAAAAGAGATCAAAAGATTTATACTTTCAACGGTAAATTAAATCGAAACAATTCTTTCAATTTACACGACATCGCAGAATTTAATAAATGTAATATAAAATAAAATTTAATTTCAGTAGTTGTATTATTATGATTGTTTTGAAATAACGGGCTACAATAAAATATTTTTTCTTATTAGGAACAACTTAAACTTTAATGTTTCCTACCATTTCAAAACAATTTGAAAAAACGGAAATATTAAAAAGTTTTGAACTACAATTACTGAAACGACTCATCAAAACAAACTTCAGCCTGACGCTATATCTATTTATTTGTTTACTCATTGTCAGTTCATCCTCTCACTGATAAGGCCATACTAGTAAAACTATGGTTAGTAATCAAGAAATCTATTCTTTATTTAATTATATATAACTTACGTAAAAAAAAATTTTTTTTTAGTAATTTTACTTCAGTATTATACCAGGCACTCCATTTTTTATTTACTCAAGACGCGACTTTCTTATCAATGTTTCAATAATAGGCCCCCAGGTATTTCTTAACTACATGACTACTACAAAAATATTTAATGTAGTAGAGTAATACCTAGAGTATAAGTAAGAAATATTGCTTATGATCCAAATTGTATGTATTAAAAAGAAGGTTAATAAAGAAGATTATTATTTGCAAAAAAACTGTCGACTCGTATTTTTAACATGTAAAGATGATTGATACCACTCAAAATGATCGTCATAATAAGGCGGCTATGGACTGTCAGTTGAGACATCAGATTTGAAACAAGATACCGAGTTAAAATTTGGTGAACCCACTCTTGGACCATGGATCACACACACCAAACCTGGTAACCTAATCTTTTAACTTATCACGGAGGTTATAAAAAAAATATTAATAAAGTGCTTAACGCATTGCTATTTTTTTTTTATTAATTATTACACACATTGTCAAGTAATTATTACACACACACGCAATTTAGGTAAAAAAAACATTTTTTTTTCTGATCAGATTAAAACTTGTATTTAAAAACCAATCCTAAAGCAAAAATCATTTATAAAAAATGCGATATTATCAAATCAAACACCCAACTTTTGATAAGTGATCATAACAAATAAATTGTTCTCAACCAACCATCTTGATATTCTTATGACATTTCTTTCAAATAAACTTCTTGTCATCATACAATGACTGACTGACCCCAAGCAAATTTCCTTTATAACCCGACAAAATAAGGACGTCCTGAAGCGCAGTGCATCGGCTCAGAGAACGACGCGGACGGGGTGACCATCAATCTCAATGTATCCACCAAAATATAGACAGACCTCCGTTTCCTTGAGTAAAGTCTGCAAAAAATTCAAGAGTCTAATTTTATTTTCATCAGGATAAAATATTAAATCAAATTCTATCAAGACTCTAAAGTACAACAAAAAATATATATGAAGTAATTATGTATACGTAATATTATTAAACATATTGTGAAAGTAACCTTTTTAATGAATACGAAAACTGATGACAAAACACAACTCTTGTATATCGCTCGTGATAGCTAACTCGATGTTACAATAATTATTACTAGGTCTGCAATACATGGTGCTGTTTGCAAATACTGAGCGAAGCAATAAAATTTTTGAAGGGTGATTATTCCTCAATGGTATGTCTGATTTTATAACTTTTTTTTGCACATTAGTCACGATCACGATGTGAGTTTTGGCGTCAAAGTAGTCTCAGCGGTTTGGCTGTGATCAGCTTTTGAATTTTTCTTTCGGTGATTATTCCTCCATGGTAAAGTCTATATTTTTTTTACATAGCCTATGTCCGTCAGGTTATAATCATGTATGTTCATGCTAAAATTCGTTCGAATCGGTTAAACCGTTAAGTAGCAGGAGGGAGACAAGCGAAATTTGTGAGTTGCCTAAAAGAGAGCTTCGCTCAATAATATATATGTAGTGACAAATATGGTTTTTAAGTTTCCATGTTAGTGGTAAAATCGATACCTTTTGCAATATCAGAATAGCTAAAAGTTAGACAAATAAATCTGAAGATGAAAAGTTCGTCAGATGAAAAGATTTTGAAATCCGATTGGAGTTTGCCAACAAATCCCATCCTTTGTTCCAAACTATTTTCACTGTCATACATTTGTGCCAAGGATATGTACTCTGTATTTGCAATCCGTCCCAGTCGCTGGGCACGCAAATCAGGCAATTTTCGCATTGCCGCAGTTAGCTACGACCTTGCGCAGGACCATTTGGCCTTCCGCGTCTGGTGGGGCGCGTGCTAGTGCGCATACATATCCTTTAAGGCGTCCTGACAAAACATATCAACGCTTTTAAACTTATAGTTTGACTATTAGAAAAACATATATAAATAAAAAAGAAATCTTCGTAGTAATAATTAGTTTGCAATTGCTGACCTAAATATAACATTCCATAATTACTTTGTACTCTACCATACATAGAATGGCAAATATATTACTATGAATGATATGATTATAAATACTAGCGGCCCGTCCCGGCTTCGCACAGGTGGACAAAATTCTTTAATTTTTATTCTATTATTAAATAATTTTCCGTTAGCGCCATCTAGCGTCCGGTAGACGAACTACTTGCGGTTAACGCGTTGCTATGGTAACATTATTGATACAATGGAAAGAGAGCGGGAAAAAGAGCGGACAGACAAACACACAAACCACGGTGATCTTAGATTATAGATTTTAAAATAATATCAGTTAATAGTTGTATTGCTATTGTTGTTAACATGAAAAAAGAAAAGACTAATAAAAAACGGGTTGCACTCCGGGAGTGCCGGCAGAAGTGAAAACATGAAAACATTAACGTTGTGCAGTTTTGATATTTTGGAATGGTTAGGGAATAATTTCGCATAAATTGCTTTAATTATAAGTATAAAAGTACTATCATTTATGTGGTAAATTGCAATCATTTATTGCGCTATCTTACACAAACACACTCGTGGAAGCGCCCTACGCCGCTTAAACGAAACAGCAGGAGCAGACATACATTTTTGCCGCGCGGTAGAAAAAGAGGGGGATATTACTTCCTCTCTTACGCCGCGCCGGCGGTCTACTCTCCCTCCGTCTTACGAATTTTCGATCAGGTCACGTCTTGACGCGAGTTTAAAATTTTTTACCCATCTTAAAAAGTGATAACATGAAGTTAGCTGTTAAATCGAAAGGTTAACTTCAAGATATCTCATTTAAAAATTAAAAAAAGTATAACTTCATCTGCGCGTATATAAGTACACACACGCTTTTTTAAGAGTTAAAAATATGTAATGTGTACCCAGACAACATTACATACAAATTTATGCCAAACCAATGATGATTAGTTTACAACATTACATATTTTGAACACTTCAGAAATCCTAAACAACATAGGTTAATCGTCGCTATGCTAATACTAAAGTTGGGGTTTCAATGAAAAAAATATTTAAAAGAATAAACCATTATTTATTGGTATTATAGTAACTAGGTATTGAAATATTTACATTAATATAATATAGATATCACCAAACACACCTCACAGAACATTGCAAAAGCGAAACTATCACTAATAGTATGAACAACGTATAATAATCCTCAAAAGATCTTTGGAATGAGACTTTCGTCTGTAAAAATCTATTAAAAATAAATAAATAAATTTTCCGTTTAATATTCATTTATAAAATAAATATAAAAAACTCTCAATCTCGTCTGTCGCGAGGGCACGAACGAATGCCCATGCAAAGACTGCGTATAGCATGCAGCGCTCTCGCATACCTATACACTCTGAGTATACATATAGGTATGTAATCTCGTCTGTCGCGAGAGCACGAACGAATGCCCATGCAAAGAGCGCGTATAGTATACATATATTATAAAAATACACGCGGAGTATATCTGTGTAAAATCTCATCTGTCGCGAGAACGGCTGAAAATGCTCACCCACAAAAGTGCCCAACGCGCCATAAGAAGTTTTCACTTCAAAAACTATAAAATGATAAATTGCTCCAGGTGATCCCCAACAGAAAAAATACCAAGCAAACGGAAGCATTGCCTCGCTAAACGACAGAAGTATTACAAAAATTATGTATAATGAAAATTATCATTGATACGTCAACTGCCATTTTGCGTTGTTGTATCTCTTTTTGAGAATTTCTGGTCATCTGTGTCTAAACCATCTAACCGTTAGTATTAGAATATTAATAAAAAGAATTTAAGAGAAAAGCAGTCTTCGCATTGTTGCAATTAGCTGCACCAAAAAACCGGCATTTTTACTTTTACTTACATATCCATTCTTTAATATTATCTGACTTATGAGACATAGGGCTGATACAAGTGTATATACTGTATATGATTTTAAACTTTCATGATCACCAAACGAGAATATTATCATGTTTATTATTTGAGGCTCCGATAATTCGGCGCAGTTGCATGCGCCATCGTCTCCGAAGAACAGTTCTTCCGTGACGATAACAATCCACGATAATAGGCAATATTTATTTTTTAAAGCATACTAATATAGTGTGTTTTAAAAACAAAACTAATATGTTTTAAAAACATACTATAGTAGTATTACACTACTAACCTACACCTTTTATGGGTTAGTTGAATCAGAGCTTCCAATATTGTACAGTAGAGTATAAGGGAGCAGATCTTAGTATATTTGTAATTAAAAGGCAACTAACACCAACAAGATTGTCAAAAAACCCGGAGGGAAATCAATTTTCTATACTTATTTTATTTAAGTAGAATACTGAAAGAAATAAAAGAAACAAATCAAAGTCAAACTTCACTCTACAATACCTTATAATAAAGTGCAAGATACTAACCTCCATATGAATATTTTGCTAATATACATCCATCTCATTGTTAATTGATTTTCTCTATTAGTAATTGTCAATGCAAATAATAATAAAGCCTAAGAAACAAAAAATAATCAATAACACACTTTTAATCATCAATAAGGTTAATCCTTTAAATTATAAAGTATTGATCTGTAAACCTGGCTCTACCAAAATTAAAAAGACAAATTGACGATTATATTCATTAATAACTTACTCCTTTTTTAGTAATAACTTATATGTAATTTTTGATTAAGCGTTTTTAACAGATCTATCCGGACAACTGTAATATCATTCCCATGAAATTGTAAAACAGAATTATTTAAATAAACATAAAAGAAAAATATCTGTAATAAATTTACGTGAACAAAGTTTAAATGGATTTTAAATTACTGTGACTACTTACAAAATGTTGTAGGTTTAGTAATGGAGCCTTGTTTACAACTTTTGTATTATATAGAAAAATGGAAATAAACTTTTCTAGAGAATAAAGAAAGAATTATTAATTTCTTATACTTTCGCGCCTATCGCACATAAAAAAGCTTTTACTGGATAAACGACGCATTCTTTCTTACTTGCTATATTTAATCCCCACATGTGCTACTACTAACCATTATTTTAATCGGGCACTAAAATATTGGTAAGTAGAATAAATAATATAAAAATTTGCAAATAAAAAAATAAAAAACTATTTTCATTAATCGTTAAGTTTCATTTGTAAAAGAAATAAAAATCGAAATACTTTTTTATGGTTACATACTTGGTTTCTACTTGTCCTCTGGCCTGAGTACCAAATGAGAGTACCTACTACTTAAAAATTACGTAGCAAGTACGTAAACACTTTTTTTCAAGATATTTATTTTTTACAAACTAGTCTCAATTTTTAGGAACATTGAAAACATTTTTCATATTTTTTTACAATTTTTTTGTCTTTATTCAAAATATTGCAAACGCGAATAACAAATTTCGTTTTCCTCGCAATTGATAATTGGCATCTAGTGACCTGATTTCTTAACGTATCCTGCGTCGTTCGTTAACTATTCTGCAAATTAGAAATGTGACCTATTGCCCGCAGAAAAGTTAAAGTGGCCGAGCCAATGAACTTTAGGGCTGCTACATACTAATATCACATCATCTTAAAAAATCTCATAGAGAGTTTATATTTTTGAGAATGTTCCCACACAATATAACCTAATTACATAAAATACTGTAGTCAACAGCTATCAATCTATCACATGATGCCAAAATTGAACAATCGATGTGAAACTGTATTATGCTTGACTTTAGATGGTAAATCTTTTAAGTAAACTATTTATATAATAAAACTGTATAAGAAGGTTTTCATTGTGCGTAGCAAAATAATTGCTGGCTCGCGTAAAATTAAAACTACGTCACGTGTCACTATTAGATTGAGTACTCATGCAGTTTTAATAATAAATTTCTATAAAAACGCAAGCATTTACGTCATAGTCTTATAAAATCGGTTAAGAGGTCACCTTTAACGTAAACAGCCACATAACAGTAAAATTATGGTTGACTTATGTACTTAGATAATAAAAATGAATTTTAATTGGAAAATCGAAAATTATCTATTCAAAATTGTAATAATACGCTGAACAAAAATATTTTCGATTTATACATCAGCATTCGAAAGTTAAAAGTTTACGTCTTAAAACGTAATTGAAAGGTTGAAACAATTTTTTTCGAAACACAATGATCAGAGTTTAGCATGTTAACAAATCGGAAAACCAAGCCTTCCTTCCATTACAATGGCAACACAAAGACTAAAAAAAAAGCAATTTTTAGAAAATCATTCGTTTATATCAGGAATAATACGAATCGCGGGAATAATACCTAAAGGGCTATAATTTGGCCCATTAACTGTTCTTAAATAAATATTGCAACTAAAATGGTGATAAATAGGAAAAAAAAAACAAATATAAAACTTTTTGCTAAGACAGGTTGGTTTTTTAGTTGGTTTTATACCACCTTTGGAATTTTTTTTGCACTATTGTGATCCTCGATGAAAATAAATCTGTTTATACTTTCTCTACATAATAGTTATATACACCTTGTATATTTTTATAATGTTAATCGTCAAAATGCTAAAACTAGAATTGCAGCTAATATTTATACATACATACATTTTACTCAAAGAAAATACAGGTTCCTTTTTAATAAGTTTCATCCTTTCCTCTCGGAAAATAGTAAAAACAGTTTTCTCGAAGTTTTCTCGAAGTTTTCCCAGTCTCCCCCACACTAGGAACAAAATAAAAAAATAGGTACAATATTATTAAAAGGTAAAATTTGTAAGATTGTATGAAGTATGAACCTAAGCTCGCAATCTCTGTTCCAATTTTTTTTTATGAATACGTATAACATAAGATAATAAACAGAGGAGTTTTTACTCCCGTAATACTACCAAAACGGGAGACAAGCGGGTGAAACCGCAGAGTACAACATTTCACAAACATACAATTTTTACATACATCTATAAAGTTCAAGTGAATCCTTTTTCCTTTTACTTACGATGCTGTTACTACAGTATCATATGTACCATAGAAGACAAATTATTTCTAATTAATAAAAGTTAGTTAATTAAAAAACACAGTTTATATTTTGTTGGTAACGATACAGCCTCATCTGTCTGCTAATGCCACTCCAAAATGCCCGCTACATTCATAATGACCTCCAATTCCTATCTGTTAATTTTGAATTACATTGAAATAATGAAAGATCATTAAATTACAAACACATCATTAGCGACAGCCCTAAAACCCAAAACCGGCATTCACCGTAGTTGGCCAGCTAATTGTTGGTTGTGCTGGATCTGCTTTCGTATCGCAGATTCAATTTACTACATGCCATAACTCAATTTTAAAACTGGAGTAGGTACAGTTTATTCATCAGCTCGCATGGATTGGATTGAGCTCAAGAACTTAATGAATTGTAACGGTCTTTGTTTAAGTGGTACGTTGACATAATAATTTTGACAAATAAATATCAGTGTGCCTTTTGTTGTTTCCGCTGAGTTGAATAGCACCAGCCGTTCACATCTAAGGTTGTCACAAAAGGCGACTAATGGTACTGACGCTCACCTATATACACGCCCACAAAATGGACAACGTTTTCCGAATTATCGTCTTTTACCACAATCTCCAAATAACGTGCCAAGCGTGAAGATTTTGGGCAAGTCTTCGTCCAGCAGTGATAATTTAAGCTGAGATGATGAAATTGCAATTTCCTTTGTAAGATAAAATATCTGACGATATCACTAGCGCCATCGTAGCGTCGCCCTTCTAACATTTGGTTTGTCTTAGAAAATCTAACTTAGTTTTATTGTTACAGCTTTGAAAATTCATATAATTAGTATTTACCAAACTTTTTTCCCAACTACTCTTTTACTGTTGTAGTCCATTGGTTGAGATGTCAGTTTTAACCGGACCGCAGTTTGATCCTCGTCAATGTACGTCGTACATAATACAAGCGTTTAGCTTACCACTAGGGAATAAGGGGATTATCAATATTGTATTTGTCGCATTGTTAATATTCTTTATTAAATTAAGTGTAAATCTGGACTTTTGGCGGGAGCGGGAAGCGTCACATTGTTGGTTTTGTTTCTCTTGTTCAAATTTGTGGTGTGGTGGATATTAGTGCGTAATAATGGTGGATTAAGTATTTGTGAACATACAAGAATGATGGCAAGTGTAACAAAGCAGCGGAAGTTGTCTTTTCCTGATCTCTCAAGAAGTCCACGGGGAGGTTTCAGTAAAATCCCACACATTTACTGAAACCCAGCAAAAAATATATAAATATATAACTGACAATTATACTTACTTGACACTGGCTAAATGCACAAGTCGTGCAAGCCATAAATAAAACTAAAAGTGTAAATCTACTTCTCAGACTGACTCTACATACATAATTTTCTTAATTAAAATTTTATTGACTTAGGCAATGGAGTATTTAGTATGTACATATGTAGATATGTACATCAAATTTGCGAAACATCTAGATTAACTGCAGGTCTCCTTTCGAAAGCATAACCTAATTGACCCGTTGACCACTACGAAATGAAGTCGTAGATTTAAAATCTCTCAATGCAGACATCAGATAAAATTGATCTTTTGTTCGATTCTGTCAGTTATGACGTTAACATGCGTCTTCGTTATTTATATTAACCTTGGCGAAAACAAGTTGCCGGTGTATATATTTGCAGCAATTTTATGCCAGATCAATATGCTGCAACGGAACACAATCGGAATTGATTAATATTCAGTTATGTAAATCGCAATTGTCTTTTTCTGGTCTTTATTTACTTATCAAAAATATGACATCAACATATTTAAATGCAAATCGTATATTTGCTGACTGTAATTATATACAAAATAAGAAGCATATATCATACGAAGTAACTCAAAACTTGATATGTACTAACATTTATGACTGTATGTTTATACAAAATATTGTGTAATTTTTATTAAAAAAATTAGTTATAGTACCGAAAAATCGTCGAAAAATTGGCTCTTGTATATACTGATTAAACTATTCTCGTTTCCGAAAATTATCTCTCCTTTTCATTTACTCGTTACTATCCATAATATCTAAATAAGAAACATATATTAGACGAGGAGATTTAACATTTGATATGTACTCACATTTATGACTGTATTGTATGTACAAAATATTTATTAATATTTATAAAAAAAAATGAGTTATAGTACCGGAAAATCGTCTTAAAATTGGCTCTCGTATATACTGATTAAACTATTCTCGTTTTCGAAAATTACTTCTCCTTTTCTTTTACTCGCAATGATCTACTAATATTTCCGATAAAATTAAAACAAACAAAATTGTTTGAGAATAATCACATACCCGACTAGGCAGATTGGACTATTATAATCAACGTATCAAGCAGAATATCAGATAACACCTATATATTAGACAGTTAATAAAAGGAAACTTGGAAATTTATGATCATCCGTAGAAGAATATTTTTTATGTAAATAGCCTTAATTGGTAAATATGCTAAAAACACTGACACTTTACTTATTTTCAAGCAACTTAACAACACATGTATCATATTTTTGTACTATAGCCCAACTGTACCAAAAAATGTGCTACTATAACGAAACTTGCATAGAAAATATAATAATAATCTACCTACAAACTCAACGCAGACAAAAAAAAAACTGATGTGCCGATTATCACCAAGTAATTCAAGTAAGGCTATTTTTGTTTTATAATATAACAAAAGAAGAAAGTAACATCTGATAATCACGAAGATAATAAGCGCGCTTTTACTAACGACTTGACACAGTTTCTGACCATAATGATTTCAGGCAAAATCCAATCAGACCATACCAAGTCGATCGAAACCAATTCACAATTAGACATTCCAATTCCGTAAGACGGATGGTTTGCGGGATCCAACACCACTTATTATACTGCGAGATTGTTTCTTTCGCAGATTAAAAATATTATTATTATGGTTCTAAGCATTTAGGGATTGCTACATTGCTTTTTTCTGTGAACGTTATTAAAACAAGTAAAATTAAATGAAACTGGGAAGTGCAGCTAATCTGAGCTCCATGGTTACGGCGCATTAGTTCGGGTAGCACGTTCGGGTTGCACGTAAAGCGGTTTTAGCAGAGGACAGTTATTGGATAGGTGACCAAAAATATTGTCTTGTGCTCATTCTTACTTAAGTATGAAGATGAGTTTTCATTTATAGGAAAGACCGTTGCGCGCAATAGTAGGAATATTCACTGGCTTCTTCTTCATTTTTCTGGAAGATGTCACCTTCAATTTGGTGACAACTACCTGGAGGTTGCGGCAGCCAAACTATTTCGCTCGGTAGTTGACCATTCCACCGCATTCTAGTAGAACATGCTTACAACTCGGTTACAATATCTGTGGACCTCGCTGGAATGTCTAGCCCCCTCCCCGTTCTCTTGAAAAAGAATAAAAAAATTAAGTAATAAAAGAGTAAAAGTATAATATATTTTATTTATAGTTCATAATTATTATTGTTTACAATACTATCCCCATGATGCTTGTTTTGTGCACCGTACCTAAGCACTGACGTGACGTCATCAGGTCCACAGATATAAACATAAACACTACATAAACATAAACACTTTTTTATTTGGTACTAACACAGGACATTAACAAACAACACAAAGACAGCACATAAATAATAATAATAAAAAATTTAAACTAAAAGAAAATAAAACGAAACAAGACAATTAAGATTAAACTAAAACTTTAAAACAACAAAAATAAAAACTTAATTTTAACTTAATAATTATATTGTATATGATATTGTAACCGGGTTGTAGATATTTACTCCCATGGAAGCCCATGCATCTTCTGCATAGAAGTTACTAGTTAAAATTGCCCTGACCAGTAATGGCGCCTGAGAACAGGCGTAGTTCTTATCTACCTTCTTTGTAATAGAGGTCTAGAAAGACGAGGCTGGGCGTAAAACTATCAGCGTTTATTTAAAACGAGGCATAACAGCAAATTGCTTAATTATATAGCCTAAAGATTAAAATATTGATAATTTCTAATAAAACTACAATCAATCCATAATCAAAATCATCATTCAAAATCGGGATTAGTGTTATTCGCAAATTAACTGCGGTATCTCAAACACTACGGTGTTAGAATATCATCGCACGATATAATTGACCTATAGCGAAAATAATGAAATAATACCAGTGTCCATTCCAATACAATTAGCTAAGCGAAAAAAAAATTACGTGACGTCTGTGAAAGTAGGCCATTGACTTCAGTGACTAGACTGCTCGCAGACAGCACAATTACAAAGTCCCACAATACAAAAAGACAACCTCATGCTGCTCCGATTCATTGCTCGTGTAAAAAGTATCGCAGCACAATAGTTTTATACAATTACAGCAATACATACTAGATGCAGCGATCTCTCATAAAATATTGTTGTGGGTAAAGTTTCATGGTATACTTTACTATTTTTTGCTTATATAAAAACTAATTTCTGTTTCATATGAAGTCTTCTCAGATAATTACAAACATAACGAGCAACTTTTTATATGTTTAATCATTACATAGAGTCGGTGGTATTTGTTCATTGTTGATTTTTAAAAGGTGAGTTTGTCTATAGTTTTATACTTAAGTCACAGATTTACGTAATTTTTAATATATTATTTTTAATGTTATTCATAACATCATATATTCTTGCTAATTAATAGTAGTAATAAAATACTTTATACTAAAGTACCATAAAAAGATTTTGTTTACTAAGAGAAGATTGATTATAAAAAACTTAGAACATTCAATGCAATAGTATTTTTAACGTTCATCTTACCATTTTTTTATTTTGTTTTCGTGACTCGGATAATTTGGCGTATTTGTACAAGAACCAAGAACTGCAGCACTACAATTCATACATGATGGTGACTTAGCGCCGGACAGCCTCAAAAGTAAGTAACTTTGTTTTTCAAGTTCAAAAACTAGTAACTTTGAAAGTTTAAAATAAATTAACACGTTAAAAAAATATAACACGATTCGTGCTTCGGAAAAATTATCATATAATTGTTTACCGACATAATTTATTTCTATTAGATGTACTATGAAGATTTTATCTCTTGTGTAACCATTTAATATATCTAAGACGCCACTTATGTCAACACAAAAGAGATATATCTACTAAAAATTATAATTTTTTAACCTCTAACCTCTTTGCGTGACCTTATAATTACTGTGTTTTAAAACAGATACCCTACTACTTACAAATTATTACACCGACCTTAACTTTGTACATAAGGTACCGGATGTCTACTATAGAAAAATAAGTATTATAATCGGCTAATATCAATTTGGTTTTGTGTTAGATGTTGCACAAACTATTTCGATTAGTATAACGATTTAGTTTTCCAATTTAGTATTTTCTAAGATCAGAATTAGCGATAAGATTTATGAATTTTATATTATTGCAAAAAAGGTTTGCAAAACACCTACTTCTTTATCCCATAGATTCCCTAAAAAAATTAGATGAATTTTAATTCAACAGAGAAAAGTTGAGTGACAAGGAAAACAGCAGCAAAGGTTAACACGATAATACTTAAACATAAATCTATTATATAATGCATGATTTGTCTTACGTTTTTCTGATCCCAACCAGTTACGTAAAAAGTTAACTTGCCCTTGATCTAAATAGTATAGAAATCAGCCCATATATGTGTAATATTTATTAACATGTAAAGTCATGTTCAGTGGGCCTCAAGCTCTAAACCTTATAAATGCATGCTGACGGATTGCATCACAGTGGAAGTGAACGCCTGGTCTCGCCAACGTCGGGTACATGCTGTGCTAATTAATTTAAAACGTGTTAAAGTGTACATGCCAAAATTGCTAAACTGATAATGTTGGAAAAGCCTTTTTTATAACTTACACTAACTTACACAGTATACCCATATCTATATTAAATACCTATCTAATATATATTAGACAATATACAAAGTATTATACTTTGGTAATTTAGCCATTGTTTTAACAATACCCATTTTTTTTTTAATTATTTCTTAAGCAAAAGCAAAAGGTCACCAGTGACAATATACCACCTATTTGTGATGTAAAAAACGCTTACATACACATCCGGCTCTGCGACACTAGTTATAATTAAAAGTATCTATCTTTTAACATAATTTTGTTTGTAGCATTTAATATGCGAACAATCAATGGCATTTGAATCGATTAGTTGAGACAACTGGGTGGAATCCAACATGAGGAGAATTTTTCTAATATATTTTTTCTTTATTAAAAATAGTAAAGTCATATCATATTTCCAATAGAGTTAATTTTATCAGAAAATGCGATTTTAAAAACTGTCAGCTCAATTAGTAGTTAACTTCTGAAGGTGTCCCTAAACCATGTTATTGCCAGTTATTTAAAAATTAATTGTATTGAAGCTTTGTAAACACAATGTTATTCTCTTTCTCTGTTTTTCTTTTTGCTTTACGTGAGGCGTCAAACTTCATAACAAAAACATAGATATAAAATTTGATAACAAAAGATCAATAACAAATTTTTTATCTATACTAATATTATAAAGAAGTAAAGTTTGTGTGTTTGTATATTTGTTAAATTGTAAGGGGTAATCTCGGGATCTACTGAACCGATTTTAAAAATTCTTTCACCAATAGAAAGGCACATTATTGCTGAGTGTCATAGGCTATATTGAATGCTAGAAAAAATTTAAAGAATCTTGTCCACCCGTGCGAAGCCGGGACGGGCCGCTAGTTTTTTTTATAAAAAGAGAAAAGCTTTTCAGGAAATATTCACATAAATAATAATATACAATTTGACAACTTCATAAATAACGGTCAATATTTTGTATTAGATCATAAATAAAATATATACTCCGTCAAAATTAATTCAAAGTGATCTAGCCAACTCTAGTGACTTTATTATCTGTAAAATTAAAACTTGCTCGATGAGCAATCGAGCGTACAAAAGCCAAGGTTCCCATCAACATGAGGAACATTGTGTTCCGTGAATAATGTTCCAACGAACCGGGCGACAGCGACCGAACAAATTCACCGTGAAAGTTTTTCCCAAATTGATTTTATATCACTTCACACCGAATCGAATCACCATCAATTACAATCGATTCGCGATCTAAGTAACTACTTCAATTAATTATTGATCACTAAACACACCAACAAATACATACAATCGAATAATTGATTTTCAAGTTCAACCTTTTCCCAAGAGGAATAAAGTTCAATATAATTAAAAATGTTTTCGCCGTTATTAATTTTACATTTACGATGATAATCGTTTCAAAATATGGTTGCGGTTGTCGTATGAAAGATAAATGTCACTTTATAAATAACTGCCTTGTTATGGCATTATAATAATATATCATAAGAAATTACCAAAAGTATTTTTAATATCATTCATACTCCAGGCCTCCAAACTACCTATAGAAACCTGAAATTAAAAGTACCCTCAATTGCGTTTCAATAAGGGCGATTTCGTTATCAAAGATGTTTGACTTACTTAACTAGAATTTTTTATTCGTGCACTCTTGTTTGGTTCAAATATGAAAAGATACTTGATATTGATATTGACTATATTTATCTTAGCCGAAAAACGTCCACTGCTAATTATTCGAGAATCGCTGATTTTGCGGTTTTCGAAAGGTATGGTGATTACTTCCAGTATTATTAATAGCCTTTTACGACACCGTTAAGTGTGAAGTGTTGATGCTTCTCTACTTTGACAGACACCACGTGGCGTATGACAAACTATGTGATATATAAGTAGGTATATATATAAGTAGATAGATTTACAAGTAGTGTCAACGAGAAGAAATTTCATTTATAACTCTTTACGGATCCTTCTTAGAACTATTTTTTTGGAATATTAACTTCAAGGTCAGCTAAGTATGGTCAGCTAAGTATTTAGAAACGATTACAGTACTTACTGTCCGTTGTTGGTGGTAACAGTGATCGTGGGGCTGGCATGCAAATCTCGTTCCAGTTTCGCAAATTTGGTTCCCGACTGGGTCAATGTAATAATACAAATCGTTTTCGATCTGGGTGGTATCGGAGTAGTTTCTCATTTCTTTTGTATAGTGTTTTTTAACCACTTAATACTAGTGCCGTTTATTTAATTATATTTATATAAAATTACTATTTAACTGTGTTTCGCCATGCTTAACTAGAAAAATAACTATTATTTTACTATATGCTTTTTATTTTTACAATCCAAGAAACTATAACTAAAAACATGAGTATCTATAAACAATCTTTACGGTGTCAACGACCATCAAACGAAGTCTTAAGCGGCACCTTTCGATTTCTAATAAAAGCGGGTACTATTAAACGCAATAAGTATCAATCTTATTGAACTACGACAAATATACTTCAGCCGGATCAACTTCGAATCAAGTATTTGGAGTCTTAAGTTCTAATGACTAAAGATGCAATTTGAACTAATTTGCTACGGCAACAGTATCGAGACCGTCCTCCGGTGACAAATGAGTATGTAAAATCTACAACGCAGGTGGTCTCAAAGATTTCCAAGACATGCAACAATTTATCACAATGTTAGTTTCACTGTATCCCGATAGAAACCTTTGGAGATTCTTAGACTAGATCTTTCTAATTCGTGACCATAACTGCCGTTGTAACATTAGCTAGGTAGGGTGTAGTATATAAACCTTTCTCTGTATTCACGACCAACTTTTAAATGTCTTGGCTCGAAGACACACATGTGACTTTCACTCACGTAAACAATAGAAACATTGGGTTTTCAACTTATTGCACTCCTGCTTTGAAAATTAAATCTACTTACTTAAAAATCTATGAAATATAATATATTATAATCTTTTTCCTAATAGTTGTGATCTGTATTCTGCCCTCCTAAGAATTAAATTCAGAAAAACGAGTGATGAGTTCTTATCTGTTATTATTTGATATAATAAGATATTTATTTCAACAGAAGTACATAAGGTTTAGATACTTAATACTCTTGTTTGAATAAGAAAAAATAAAGCCGGTACAAACAGAGGCAAAAAATTACATTAGTAGCTGCTCATAATTTTCTTTTTGTCAGTCAGTTTTATGGTCAAAACAATTGAATTCACATGATAATAAAACAACAACATAGAAATAAATAAATAAAACATATATACTGGCAAATTAACTTTCTTATTAGTATTATATAAATGTCCTGTCAGAATCTAAAAAGCATAGAAAACACAGTTACGACATTTAAATTCTTATTAATGAATTAGGATATGGATATATATAGGATATGAAATCAGTTAAGAATTTGAATAAAACACTTTTTTATGGATTTTTGCGTATATTTTATTTTATTTTATATTTAATCCTGACGTTTCGGGCACTAGGAATTCCTAATAGGAACGTGCCCGATTAAAATATTGTGAAGGCAGTAGAAAACACATGACAACCATCATCTTAGTCATCCGGTGATTACGGCTCCTGTAAAGAAGTCGAAACGTCAGGATTAAATATAAAATAAAATAAAATATGTGCAAAAATCCGTAATAAAAGTGTTTTATTCAAATATGTAATGTGCGCGGAAGTGTAAGAACTAAATATGAATTAAGAAATATAATAAGGATACGTGTTCTGTTTTATAATGTTACAGTGATTTTTAATTTATAATAAAGAGAATTTTCGGCTTAATCACAAAACTTATATTAGAGCAGTTAAAAAATACTGCCTTAAAGATGAGTTTCTTTAGTTCATTTCGATAAAAAAAAAATAAAAAGATATACAAAATTTTCTGGTTATATTATCGTTTCACGGTATAACGTATTTAAAGTCTAAACACAAAATTATTCACTTAATAATTAATGTAATAAAAAGTTGTTATTTGTAGATTTATTAATTTTAATTTTGATAAACAGTGCCTTTGATGATTTTTATATACCTAGGAAATCGACTTCACAGCTAAATTGTTTAACGAATCGACTCCTTTGTATACCTATGCAACCATAACAGAAGCCTTACAGTGCTTACTTTAAACTGAGCTAATTGATATTATCATAAGATTCAAAATAGTCAGCTCAAAACAAAAAGAGACTAATTGAATTTCACTGTAGTTACGATAAATTTAATCAACCATACCGCTGATGTTTCAATCGCAATCACTTCAAATTACGCGACGAAATACTAAGCACTTTAAAGCGCCATCGCTCCTTGTAATATGTTTGACACCACATTATTACGTAGCTGCATGTCAGCAATACTCGATTGGCTGAATTATCTAGGCAAAATGTTCTGGCAACAATCCAACCATCTTTGTTTTACAAGTGAATCAGACCGTTTCACCCTTATTATGTTATAACGAAGGTTGACTTTTGTTGGTTTTATTAAGTTAAAGATGAATAGAGATCTCGGTACGTTGGTAACCCGATGATGGCGCGGACAAGACCGTATCGAGTGTCGTTCCGCTCCAACAGGCGCCTTCGTCTTGACCCAGTGCTGTGTGAACGGAACTACTAAGTCCTAAATAACACACTGCACTGATTAGACGTCAGTGTAAATTTTTCATGATAGATAGTGAAAATATTCTAGCTACTATTTGTCTTTGGAAATATTTAAAATAATTATTAAAAAAATATTGACTTTGTCTCAAACATGCCAACTAGTCAATTAAGAATATCCTTTCCTTAGTATATTAACATAATTTAATTTAATTCGATTTTAAGTGCCCGCAAGGGCCTATGAAATAAAGTTATTTTGATTATTTTGATTTTGATTTTTGATTTTGAATTTTTAAGTTTGGTTTTGGTCTTCATCATCTTTAGAACGACGTGGACATATTTTGTATTACATTATCTTCAGATATTGTAAGAACCTTTCATTATACATTCAACGTTGTTATTTCTGTCCCATCAAAAAGTCCTTAGCTTACTTGAAAACAAAATTTAAAGACGGTGAATCATATTTAAATACAGCCTTGTTTCTGCACATTATTATTGAAAAGCGATCAGATCTTACTCGGAAATGTCAATGGCAGGACTGAAAATTACATAAATCGGCTTTAATGTCTTCTCCTTATTTGTTTTGATAAATCGCAACACAAAGGTTAAATGTAAAAACGCGACAGGCCTTATAAACAGTGGGTGCCCTTCACAAATCTTCAGATTTCTTGAAACCTTTCCATACTAACAATGACAGCATGACAAGTGTAAGCGGAATAACTTAAATTATAGCTGTTTATACATAGGTTCACTATAAGATTATATTTAAAACTAGCTGACCCAGCCACGCGTTGCTGTGGTACAGTAATTTTATTTTTCTAAAATAAAAGAAGTCTATGTTACTCCTTATTACGTTAGCTACCTGCCAATAGAAGTCCCATCAAAATCGGTCCAGCCATTTCAGAGATAAGCCGGAACAAACAGACAGACAAAAATTTAAAAAAAAAATATTTTGGTGTATGTACCGTATATATATTCACATGCATGTAGTAAAAAATGGTAATTTCAATATTACAAACAGACACTCCAATTTTATTTATATGTATAGATAAAGAATTCTCATTGATAATAGTTAATTCTTTACCTTGACAAGCACTAACATTTTTTTTATATACCTAACTGGTACCTCTTAGTGTATAGGCTATCATTACTATTGCAACATCAGGTCACCTTCTGTGATAAATAATACAAGAAAGACATACTTGTATAAAAGGTAAAGATAAATACATTTTTTAATTCTAAACACGGCTGGTAGTATGATTTCTCGGTATGAAGCAAATAAAAAATTAAACAATTTTAATACCCATGAATACGAACAACTTATTATATTTGACCAACGCTTAATTTCTAACCACCAGTTTCAAAACTGAAGCTCACCAGCTAGCCAGCTCGCGTGTCTATATTATAAATATGTAACCATATAGACAATGATTTTATATTTCTTCCCATGACAAATTTGGACGTTTTCATGAACGTATTCGTTTATTAATAAGGCAAATCCTCAGCTGAATATACAATTGCTAAATACATATATGACTTAAGATCCAATAAAAAGTGATATGACAGGATGGCGTAAGTATAAATAATAAGTAAATAAGTGACAATACATAAGAACATTGTGCTTAGCAGTAAAAATCATTGAAAGAAGCTTCTTCTAGTAAGACAATGTTATACGGTATTACAGCGTTTAAAATTTTTTTTAAATTTCTGATCATAAAAAATTACGATAAGAAGTTATAAAACAATAACCTTAGTTAATTTTAAAACGCTTTTAAAACTGAGATTATAAAATTTCTATTGCGCGGATACTAAAAGGAAGTTTCTGTTTTGAAACTACTATAAGGTATTTGTAAAGATAACTATTCATCAACTGTAATTCAATCTAAAACAATCCATCTAAAATATCAACTAAATAATTATTTCCCAATTTAAACCTAATTACTGACATTATAATCGTACAATAAATACGTCAAGAGGGCGTTGCGTCTGAGATTTTCTGAGGGGCGTTTACTGATAAGCTCGCAATAAAATAAAAATACACTTGGCGGATAACGATGTGCAAAAACAAAACTTCTATACTTGTCAATTAAATATAAAGACACGTAAATAGTTGAATCTCAATAAAATAATATTAAGATCTTAAATTAATTACGCAGTTATCATTGAATAGTTTGAACTCATCATCTTAGTGATAAAAGTGATAAAAATTATGTTATTTAAACATCTACAAACGGCTTTAACCTTTCGATGAAAAGTGCTAAGTAAAAAATTGCAAATGGCTTTATGCATGCACAAAGAAACAATTGAATGCGTCAGAAATACACATGTGCAGCGGGAATTGGGGCCACGTGCATCCAATATGTGCACTAGTAGGGCTTAATAAACATTAACTATAATTGTCTTTGTCTGGTTTTAGCCGAACGAAACAATGTACAAGCAACAACACATCAACCTGCCAAAAATATTTACTGTTTATTATTCAAATTTTCAACTTATTCTTAAAAATATCGAGCTCAATATCAATTCGGAATAATTGAGATTATATAGTAGTCTGCTGTGCTATCAGCCAATATAACTGATTATCTGCTGTTGTGTCGATTTGTCAAAATATTGTTTTGAAGAAAGATTGTTTGAAATAGCTAAACCCAAATAAGTTTATTGAAATACAAAGCATATTGAACATTTTAAGTGGAATAATAGCAGATATGTAATAATGCTTTTTGGAAGTAAAAATAACTCATTTTTCTTTATCTGTAAATATAACTTGGTGTTATGAATTAATCTGACCTCTCCGTTTTATCTTTTATTTGTTATAATATCATAGCAACAAGTAATATAAGTGATAAGACCACAAGCTGAGAAGCACATTTCAACCTAAAATCGAAGCTGAGAATTGTAGGCGCTGTACTGTATCATTAAAAATAATTATTAGAAATGCAGATATAAAACATGGCAAGGTTCACAAATATTTTGAAACAGTACAGTAAAATGTGATATAGGTATAAGTGATTGTTTTTAAAACCATACCTGTTAGAGTTCACTTAGATATTGAGTGGGATGTCCCGCAGAGAAATTAATAGTTTATGATTACGTAGGGACTACCATGACCTCTTAACGCGATGCTAGTTCGATTGTCAAAGTGAGACAGCGTTATGCGTGGTCTATAGCGGTATCTCTGTTCAACAGCTTAACTTGAATCGCAATAAGAGATGATAGTAGGGTCACTAATAATTACGACCGAAAGAAAACAAATAATAATTATAATTGTTTCTTAGCGTAAATTACTCATTTGTTAGGTCTTACTGAAAATAAAAGTAACTTACCGTAGTATAGAGATACTACGGTTCTCAAATATTGTAAATTGACTCTTTATAAGGGATCATTTAACCCCGTTTCCACTTTACGGGTAGTTTTTAACACCTTGTATACCAGTCATATGTGTGTGTGTGTGTGTGTGTGTGTGTGTTAGGTTGTGCGCGCGCGCGTGTGTGTGTGTGTGTGCGTGTGAGTGAAAATCCAGATAAAAAATAAGAATACATAGTTATACATAACATGCAAATATTTAAATAATGCCGTAGTCAACGTTGATTTGCCCGTCGCGGATGTAACATCTAAAGCTTTCGTCAATGTTAACAAACGTACTGGGAAACGTCAAGATCAAATAAACACAAAATCGTATAAAATCTACGTTTTTGCTACCCAGTATTAAGAGTTTTATCACTACGAAAGTTTCAGAAACAGAAAACTGTACGGCATGCCTCTTAAGAAATTATTAGTGATTCATTAACAAGGATCAAGTAGCTACACACTTTCGCCAGCATCAAACATCGGTACCATTGCAAAATCACTTTCCTCGCCTTTCTCTGAAACTTGATGGAAAATCTAACAGAAGCCTCCCATCAATCAAGCTTTATTTATGAAAAAGCAGCTTGCTAAATGGGGCACTTTCGCACGTTCACAAATCATCAGAGTCGGGTTGACTTTGCTAACCAATTTTATTCTTTAAATCTATACAGTTAAGGGTTGCTAACAATGAGAAATAAATGCATCTAGACGATTACCGCACTCAATGTTACGTATATGCCTTTAGCTGTTTTCTGAACTGCCACTCCTTTAGATAAACAATAGTCGATACACAATGTTCATTACATTAAGGATATAATCTCTTTCGCTTTAATTGATTTATTTATTTGGTACACCAACGATTGATACAATACAATATCTTAAAAAAAGTAATGAAATAAAATCTAATTGTACAATCAGTTAGTTATATAACATCGCATGATGCCTTTTGTCAACTATTTGGTGTAACGGTAGCGATCCTATCTTTAGCACCGACGGTCCATGGTTCGAGTTCCGGAAGGGGCAGATGTTTGTGTGATGTAGCATTTGTACCTGAGTCATGAGTATTTATATATTTTTTCTATTAATATAACTTATTTATGTTTCATATAATATGTATGTTTACCGTTACCCTAGTATCCATAACACAAGCCTTATAGTGCTAACTTTGGACTAGGCTAATTGGTGTGAATGTAAGAAATATTATTATTATTATTTTATTATATTATCTATGTATATTTATTATTATATTATCTAACCATGTTGCACGCAGGGATACCGACTATTTGTAGCTCCTTATGGTGACCGGCAAAATGGAGGGAAAAAGGCCTAGGGGTCGAAGTCCCAAGAGATAGTCGACAAGAGAAATACCTGTCAGCGACGCTCTTCACCAAGCTACAGAACGAGACCGATGGAGACAACTGGTTGACGGAATCAAACGGAGTCACGATCTTCAGCAGTGAGGGAACGACTGAAGAGAGAGAAAAATCTCATCTAAAATCTCATTACTTTTTATTACAGACTCATAAAAATCAAATTGAAACATTTAACCTAATTACATGACATCCTTTACTGTTTTTGCAAAATGACCTACGACACTAAATGTGCATCTATAGGACCACTTAACTTATTATATATATTCTAGATACCTACAGACGTAATTTTACCCAGCACAATGCTGCGAAACAGACGAGATAAAGAAGTTAAACAGCACTTACAAGCACATTTTAAACATTGATTTTATTTGTGAAGATATAAATTAACTGATCGAATCACTTATATTAACAACTAAAAAAAGTTAGATAACGTATATTTACTTTGATTAAGAAATAATTTTCCTGTCTGCAAGAGTCGAGAATATTTTTTCCTTAAAACATACAAAGCACTGACGTACTTTCTGATTAATTTACTTATAAAAACATTTATACTTTTCTTTCACTACTAACCGTATATAAATCAGCTTCGACATATTGGTTAAATGATTTTACCGCCTCTACTTATAATTTATCGTAAGGAGACGTTTATGGCCGCGTGTACAATATATTGAGATAGAATAACTTCTCGAACGAAATAGATTTCTTTGTGAGTCTTATCTTTAAATCAACGTGGTTCTTAATAATATTATAATACATACTGATTCCAAGTTATAATTGCCTAATAGTTTATGGGTTTAATGAGATATTAAAGTCATGCTGTGAGCGGCATTGTCAAACATATTACATTATACATTTTTCCTATACATTTTTTCACCGTTTGTCGAACGAAAGCGAAAGTAACAGGAAGATATGATAGAAACAAATCTGAATATGATCAGCAACTGACAGACAAAAAGAACAATATTCTTTAGAAACATGCTATACTAATCATAAACTTTACTTTAAGACAAAGACAATGACGGTTTATTGATTCTCAATTATAATGGAATTTCGATTATCACATTATTTTTTACGTCGGCTGATTTTTGCATTTTTACATATAAAACAGTGATATCATAGGAATTTAACCTATTATATTACCTAAAATACAAAATACGCACTTTTTTATAGACATATCTTATTTTTTATATAGCCTATATTCTACACGGATCCCTAATATAACTAAAATCTTCCAAACTTTATTTCAGAAATCAAACGTCCGTCGGTCGCTATAATATTTTAATCCTATAATATGAATTACTGGGTCTGATAGCGTCCTCCGACTACTAAACTATCCCTTGGAATGTTAATGGTATATTTATCATGGGCTAATACACCATAACACATACACCATTTCTTTCTTCTTTATTTCGTTACTAGACGAGTGTTTTTTCAATGATACCGAGATTAATAAACGTGGTTTTGTTTACGTATGTTTAGATCAACTGAGAGCTCAAATCAAATTCGGGTCTCTTTTGTAGATTTACTATGTATTCTTTCTTTACACCAAGATGCTCATAAAAGTGAAATGACCTGAACTTTTGTGAACGATTTTGAATGCATTCAATGAGGTAAAGTACATCTATTTGTATCGGCATGTATTAAGATACTTAATTATGTAAGTACTAGTACAACTTTTATATTACCAAAGTACCATCGATAACATATTCGCTAAATAGGAAATTGTACTAAACCAAAACTAAGCTAAAGGCGAAAAATAAACGCAAACAAAACTTAAGCAAACAAAGCATTCATAACTGGCCCATTACGAACCTTTTTATCTGGAAACTTCTATTGGATGCTTTATTCCAGTGGAACCATTAGGACTAGACCCGCGAGATCATTTGATTTATTATATTTAACGATTAGGCCCATTAACAAATTTTGTTATAGTATATATAAATAAACTTTTTATTAATAATATTGTCGCAATAATATAGGTTGCAACTTGGGCTTAATATTTGTAAATGTTATTAACATTTATCATATGGTTATATATGCAATTAATATATATATATTAATATATATGCAATAAATAATTATTATGCAATTAATGTTTTGTAATTTATAATATATGTCAGTAAAACAGCTTTACGAAATTATTTATGATCTTTCTTGTTACTTTATTGTCAAGTAAACAAATATTACGTTATGAATGCATTTGAATAAAGAAAAACTAAATTGGCGACGAGAAATTGACTTCGGAATTAGCAAAACTGAAGAGAACAAGAACATCTTTTCGTACACAATTGACACGGATAGAAAAAAACAACTGGGAACACTTAAGTATGCAGACGAATTTGATTATGATACACGAATCAAGAACATTGAAACACACGAAAATAATTTTAATCACATACAGTCTGAAACTGAAAACTTTATTTCTGAGAATAATTCGGAAAATTAAATAGAAGAACGTAACACTACAGAAGAAGTTACTTAACGTCTTAAACTGCATCTAAATTCTTTGGGCACTCGACTTACAACCAGTAACAGGAACAATAATTGTACAATTAATTCCAATTTTTCAATCCCAAAATATTGCATCACCTCTTAACAATTTGTTAAAACGAAACGATAATTTTTCTTGGACCTACGATTGGGAAAAAAGTTTTGAAATTATTAAAAAGAGATTGCTAATGACAATGTGTTAATACACTCCAATCCAAAAAAAAAAAAATTATGTCGACATTAGTTTAAACTCCATAAAAATAAAACAGACCGTAAAAGAATGTAACAAGACGGAACAGAACAGAACAGATATAAAAGTCCTCAAAGGGACTGTTCGCAGGAGGCTGAATAGTCTCCATTACGAGATTGAGACTAATCAGGGAGAAACATGGAGGAGGCACATGGATAAGCTGCTTGCTACACAAATTTCAGGGGGAGGACTATTATATATGTCAGTACAACCTTAAACAAGTAAATAAATATAACTTACACTTTATGAATGCATTTTAATTAAGAAATACTAAATAATTATTTATTATTACTATAAGAGCCCACTGCAAACACAATGAGCAATGTCGACGATCTTTACCCTGAACATACATGATATTCAATTGGCGGTTGTCGTGAAAGTTGAATAGGATGTAGGAGGTATTGTAACCAATTATTACCCGGTCGGGTGCAAGATTATTCCGTGACGTGTCAATCGCAAGAAATCGGTGTTGTGTCTGCGGTGTAAATTGCCTATCATGTGCTATTAGCCGATCGGTGGTAGACAGCCAGTAGACATGGGGGATGGCGTAAGGCAAAAGAGATAAAAAATGGAAATGTAGAATATTCCACTGATATTATTTCTTCTTACTCGTAAAATATTGACTGATATAATATTATTTAGGTGCAGCCAACAACAAACACGAAATTCTTCAATAGATTTTCAAGAGTTGAGTTTTTAATCGAATAGGAAAATTTGGCAGTTTGTGGTTGGTTGTAGTGGTGTTGTCAGAAATCTTGAACAGAGGAGCTCATGCATCTGACCTATGATTGCATAGGTGAAGCAACACTCGCAAAGACAGCCACCGGAGAGGGGACCGAAGAATTATTTTCTTAAACTCCAACCAACGGCTTAACGTGCCTTCTGACACACAGATGTCAGAAGGCACGTTAAGCCGTTGGTTCCGACTACATCTACAGTCGTTAGTTCGCGCCAATAAGCACCGGGGCCCAGTAGTGTCTTGGCTAGAAGGCTAGTGCTTCAGCAGCTGGGAGATTACTAGGGCGATGATGATAATATACTAGACTAAGTTATATGTATTTTTAAAAGGATTATTTTTCCTTCAAACTTGAACCACAAAAAACCTTGAAGTTTTTTTTATTATGAACAGCAAACGATATTAGCCATTAGCCAGTAGAACTAACGTTGACAAACACATCATGTGTATATTAATTATGTATATATGTATATATATATATATATATATTTAAATTAATATATACATTAGTTTAGGAAACGAAAGAGCTGTCCGCATCAGGATCTTAAAAATCTTGAAATCCTAGACCTGTTTAGGTACAATTTATTATTTGGGCCAAAGTACTTTCATTGTTCCAGATTTAATGGAAAAATGCTTATACTGAAAAAAAAAGTATATATTTTCATTTGGACCATCCATCAAGCTTCGTGGGTGTCAGCCGAAGCAGCACTCTGGACTCATAACAATTAGTAACAGTCACACGGAAATTGCCAGGTATAATACCCCCGATTTGCATTGGTCGTAGATTAAATTACATGTTTTTTTAATCAATCATTACTTTTTTTCTGAAAACATGATGGCGGATTCGATGCCCACCTGAGAATTCACTTGTGAGTCGAGTCGATTTTTCTAGTATTTTCTATTATTATAATTTATCTTATTGCTCACTTAAACATTGAAAAAATGCATACAATATATAAAAATTATAAAACTTGATAGCTGTTTCATCTTAATCGATTGCCGAAACATTTGTAAAAATGTTTCTTTCGAATACGAGAGGATGTTCCTCTCATTGATGAAATTACGCTGGCCTACAGCCTAACATTAGAAAAGTACTAGAAAATTTTGACAAGTGTTTACAAGGCTCGGTAGCTTATTGGGAGAGCATTGGAACGGACGTCCAAAAGTTGCGGGTTCGATTCTTGCCTGAGAATTCAATTGTGAGCCGAGTCGATTTTTCTTTTATAATATATTTTTGTGGTCTCATAATCATTTCTTTTTTACACCTTTGTTTTTGTACTCCTTTCAAACTATTACATACTGAGAACATTTTTCTTCGATTGATGGCTCTTATATACTATCTGAGAAATTCCGTCAGCATCACTTAGCGATATAAAAAAACAGGAATTTTATTTGGTAATTATCATTCAGATTAATTTGTTCCTAAGACATAGAAAAATGCCTTCCGGAAATTTAAAACTGGCGTAATTGATATAAAATAAATAACAACTGACAATATGTTTAAAAATTCACGGCAATAAATTATTCCAAGTCAATTACGGGTGTAAATAAAGTAGTAAGATAAATAGATATTACTTGCAAATTGAAAAGTTTAAGTACATCAACAAAGTTGGTAACTTCGTTTTAAATAATAATCAAAACACGATAGGGTTAATATTGCTAGGAAAAAAAACGTGTTCTTTACGCGCGATTGAAATGAAACTTCTTTGAAGTTTATGAAACAAAATAAGTTTAATAGTTTCAGTGATATATTATAAGATAGCGGAAACTATTTAAAAAGTCTATAGACTATAGAGCGTTATTTCCGTCACGCTTAAAGAAATTTTACTTTAAAAAAAATAACTGACCATTCTATAAACCTCCATTCTATTTAACACCACAACGTTGATATAAAAACCACTAGTGCAAGGAGAATGTTCATCGTATCAGGTGCAAAAAATATAGCAAGAACCAGCTCCTTAATTATGCCATTTGACGTTACTGTACATACGTAACTGTACAAGGCTTATCTCAGCAGGAATTAGAATTGAGGTTGAACACATGAGAGAACTGACCTGCCACACACGTTTCCTTCGTATTTCTCTTTGAGATGTTGGCATTTTTGATAATATGTATTGTTTATATACAACAAGATGATAAGAAAGCACCCAGCTTCCGTATATTGTTTTTATTTCGAAAGCCTTATATAGTGCTCTTTATCTTTAAAGAGCTAAATGTGGATTAACAAACATGCATCCAAACGTGATAGTTACCACGTTTGAGCGGAGATTTTAAATTCTAACACTTAGGTCTCTGATCGGAAAGCCTGTGCACCTGCAGTGAGAATATTAATATAAGGCGGGACTCGTATCCGCATCTTCTCGTTATCAGTATAGTGCTTTGCCTATTGAGCTACGAAGACCTTGATTATTTTTCTTAACATATAAAAATCAAGGAGTTAAATGCTGAAATAACAAATAAAATAATGTCAATCACGAGCGAAAATATTTTAGTCAAAAACAGGATCCGAATTTCAAATCGGGGCAAAGTTTGTCAATTATTTGGTAACACAAGCGATAAAGATGTCACCGATATATGACTCAAACTATGACGCAGCGAGCTTGTGGATGTCATGGACTATCAGATATTGGGTCTTTGACCATACAGGATATCCGCAAACCGAACACCATGTGACTCTTCTGTGAAAGAAGCTTTTTATGTTTCTGACAACGATATAGAAATTTGAATGATAAGGAGTAAGTGAATTCAAATATATACTAAGAAACAGAAGGTGGTTGCAGCAATACAAACGCGACATTTGTCAAATACGCGTAAACTAAAAGGAAAAAAGATAATGTTACGAATGAACTCTGAACTCAGTCGGTTCAGTTAACAATTGACATCTGTACTAATGGAATAAGGCAGCCTCCAAAGAACCTAGATAAAAAAAGTTATTAGAAAATATCCATACAAACAGCAATTTGAATATAAAAAATATCTAAGACGAAAAATAATAAATCTCAATTTTGCTCGCCTTCTTGCATTGTCTTTAAATTAATTACCGCTAAATTAACCATTGGAAGATAGCTAATCGACGAGATTTTTTAAATAACAGTGTTTATAGGTTTAAAATGTTTAACATCTCGACTAAGAAACTGTTTACACATTTCCTTTTTAGCACTTATACCAATTCTTCAATAACAGTCTCGCGTCATTAATAAAAAAACAAGCATGTAAGTTTGTTTGTAAAAGTTATTAATTTGTTAATATAAAAAAAATATGTTAGGAATCGTCCAACATTTTAGCAACCACCCATTTAGGACGTCTCTTAACTAACTAGAAACTCGCAAGAAACTCGTCAGCTTTAACAGAAGTAACGACATTTATACACTATTATACGTCGTCACCATACATTATCCACAAAAACAGTACTTATTAAATAAAATTAATGATAGCAGTTCGGACCTGACATTTTAACTACATAGATAGAGAAACTACCTAACGTACTTACCCAAGTACAAAATATTTTCAATGTTTTCCTTCTTAAGGAGGTGCGATACATCACAAACATACCGTAAAAATATAGGCAACAGTAATTCACTTTCAAAATTGCCTTAAACCGGCATCTCTTTGTCGAGGTCTGAAGTTTTGATTCGTAGGTACTTGATATAGTACAGCCGGCAGATACTACTACTGATGTTAAAAAAACACAGGACTTACGAGGGTAGTTTCAATTCTTCGTTGATTACAACAAAGTCAACAAGTATCTGTTTTAAATAAGTATACTGATAATTAAAATAATTTCTTGTTTTTATAACTTTAAAAAACATTTATCAAATAACTTGAAATCATTCACGCGCGTGTACATTGTTTACCAACAATATTGATAGAAAAAATCTAATGCCATCTAATTAATAAAGTTACAACAGGAACTTAATTTAATTTGCGGTTTTCATGCGACTAACAACGTAGGTTTCATTGGAGTGGAAGACATTTTTTATAAACATCTAATTAAGCTAGCTCACTTAAAATGGCCTTCGCTTGTAAGGTTGTTTGACGCAGATTCTAGAAAAAACTAAGTGCATATTATATCTTTTTAGGCATCCGAATTTTATAGAAAAATTAAATTGAATTTACCTGATGAGCTAGGGTAAAAGAAGAAAATATATGCCGTTTTCCTTTTGATATTTAGATTAGTAATACTATTAGAAATATTCAGGTAAAAATGCCAGTATTCACCATACAAAAATTTACCCGTTCCGGGACTCAAACCCAGGACTGTCGGTGTAAAAACAGGATCTCTACCTTTGTACCAAACGATCAACGAAAATATATCTCAAACTGATTCCTTCGCCATCTACATAATTTGATATTTCTTAATTTTTAAAGTTTAATATGGCCGACACTTAGAGTTACCCCCTATAGTTACCCGGTCTACCTGCCCCACGTACAATATAAGCCAAGTTCCATGCTGATAAGCTTCAATTACGATGTTATCACAACTAATTTTCATAAATCTGCTCAAATGAATTACCGATAACAAGAAACAAGCCGACCTCGTTTGCCTGTACTGTTTGTACTGAATGAGTCATTTCCAATGAATAAATGGCATACACAATTTAAGTAGCTTAGAAGATAGAAGAAGCAATTGCTTTTTTTAAATGATAAAAGATAAACACAATCGTTAAAACCAATAAAAAAATTAGCAACTGAACTGAACAATGTTATGGAATAAGATGTTACTAGAGGTGTGTGGAATATTTGATAGAAATAATAACTACCTCCGTGGTGGAGTGGCTCACATACCGATTTTCATGGTAAAGCCACTCCGAAGTCCCGGGTTAGATCCCCGGCCGGGTCAATGTAGAAAATGAACTTTTCTACATTGTGGTGCTGGTGTTGTGTCATTGTTCCTGAATTCCAAATCACAATGTATATGATATTGCCTACGTTATTATTATTACATTAATATATATCATAAAAAATATCATATATCTAAATTAACCTTATGTTTTCATGAATAAAAAATATGTTACTCATGTTCTTTTGCTGGGAAACTAAAAAATGTATGTGGGACTCTCCATTCCTACACCTGGCTTAGTACCCAATGAAGGATTGGAGGCCTGTCCACTTAAAACCACTCGATATGCATTTACCAATACGCAAGCAATCGGGCGCTTGCCTAAGCAAGCAATGTATGGGACGCAAAAACTATTTCAGCCATTCCAAGGGATTTCTGCAAACCGCAATCTAAATTAACCTAACCAAACGTGCCCCAAGGTATTTTTTCATTTTTAGGCATAACTATTCTTTGCCCGCGGCCTTAGTTTAGGTTTGTACGTCCCAGGCACTAGGCTGGGTAGGGGCATGGAGGAGTGTCCCACATAACCCTCGTGTTCTCCCGGCACGAGGGATGCCTAGTGCCATTTCTTGCGAAAACAAAAAAAAGGTTTGTAGATCCCTAGTTAAGTTTTTTTCTGAATACAAGGTACTCTATGTCATTGTCTGTCCCCCCGACGACGTGTATGCAAATTTTCAGGATGGCGCAGGCGTGGCGTGATGATAGTTAAAGCGTGAAAGCATCAAACAATCAAACTTATTCTCGCATAAACTTAGGATTAAACTTCCTATTGCGGTACTTCCTTTGCCAGGGATAAAAATACCATACTGGGAGTTAGTGCGGATTAGTGAGTGTTAACTATTGCAAATGTAGCCATGGCAACAACTTATCGTGCTTCCGAAGCAAAAGTGAACTCGAAATTACACATTTTTGGTGACAATGCTGATGGCTCGTGCCTTTCGACGCAAAAAGAAGCTCCAAAAATACATGTTGGTTGTTATAAATACCATGACAGTATTTTGCGTGAGTTGTATAACATCCGCAATCATAAGCGAAAAGCGCCAACCATTTCGCAAGCGAACTCCTATCGCCCTCAAGAACTTGTTCATAATATTAATTTTCTCAAGTTTATTTTTTTGTTGGACAAGACAAACATTAAAATTGCTATTTAGAAATCGTGTGTATGTAAGAGAAATAAATATACGTTATATTATTTTCTTTTCATGAGTTTATAACGCTTCTGTGCCTTTTAAAAAGAACGGACACCTCTCTCAGTACTATATAAAATATTTTTTTTATCTTATTAATATTTACATAATACAAATTCTCTGTATGGAATGACGTAAAGCAGCGTGAGTCAATATTAGAGCTTCACCCACAGAACAACGAACTTCTATGCGCATACGCACATGAGCGGATGCGAGTCACTCAGATAACGATATCAAAAGTGACTTTCCCGAATTGCATTTAAAAAGGGTCCGTGATAAAGAGACTGTGTCTCACAAAGCAGTGATTGCAGGCAAAAAATATACAATAAATAGGTATATACCTAATTTTTGGATAACTCATACCATTTATTTAGTTACAAATTTATTTACAAACCAGGATTTGAACGCGAGACCTTATTGCTTATAGATAAAATCACAACTGTAGCATCAAAAGGTCGTCAAAAAGAACGAAAATTTACATGAATAAAAAAATAATTTAATTTACACAACCGAGCAGGTTATTGCCGCAGAAATCATATGTTTGTTCAAAATTGGAAACAGCTATTTTGTTGCTGTAGGAATATAAAAAATAATTGTTCTAATATTATAAGTGTGTTTGTTACTCAATCAGAAAAACTTCTAAACGGATTTGAATGATATGTGTTACCTAAATAGTTTAAACCTGGAATAAGCGAATAAGTTGGTTATGTTAGACCGCCATCGAACCTATGGCTGAGCAGAGAATACGAAAAAAAGATTTATTTTTATGTATACGATTAAATCAAAAAAACTACACAAACGATTGCTTAGTCTGTAACTTAATTTTTTTTCTTGAAAGATTTAAAATAATTAATTTTATATGATTCCTGATATGTACAATATATATATTTTTTATTCAAGTCTGTTTTGTTGATTTAAACTGTTATCAGTGCAAATAACTGATTAAATCAATTGTGTGTTTAATAGAACTACCTATTTTTTTTAATTTAACCTCAGAATAATTATAATGATCAGAAACTAAAGGTTTCTAAAATATATAGATCAATAAACATAGAGCATAATTAATTTTAATTTGTGTTTACATTTATCCATACAACAAGTATCATAACAAATTGTTCTTATAATTATAGTGATAAAAACTACAAAACCGCAACTCACAACTGATATGCGGATAGTGGTTTTGCCTTGCGTCACAACATGAAGGTTGCCTAAATTGATAAGTTGAACTGAGCTGGAAAACTCTGCTGCGCCATTGAAACGGACAATATTACAAACAAGTTTTAAACAACCAATAAATAAGCTTTGTAACATACGCATTTTTGTCTATCTATCATACAAGTAACGGTAGACATGAATATTTTATTTTATGATACTTGTAACTGGGATCGGTATGTAAGTTTACACGCATTAAAACTACAGTATTCGATCCTGATGTATGAAAAAGCTAACTATTTCGTACAGACTATAATGTCAATACTTCTGTAAAATAACTTCACTTTGACTTTCAATACACGCATTGTAAATGCTCATATTGAATAAAAAATATTTTATTTTATTTATTTATTGTGTATGAACTTGGAATCCAGACTATTGTTTAAGTATTCCTACAAACGAAATCTTATTAGTCTCAGGCGTCATTCGAATTCACATCCCCTCGCTTCCGGGCGAATACTCATCTAATTAAGCTACTGAGACCTTGATCCACCGTAGATAGAGCTCACACCACCACTATCTCTTGTAGGCGACGACTACTACCTACAAAATCGAATGTAATAATTTTTCAAGCATAAAAATAAAACAGCGAAATGCTTAAATACCAAAAACTATAAAAAATTCAATAACCTACTTAAAATTGGAAAACATAAATGTGTTGATTAATAATCTTAATATAAGGCTAATTAGTTTCAGAGAATTGAAACTAGAAACTTTTAAAATATCTGTAGTTTTATCTTCATTGCCTTTTGCTATACGTGTCTAGATAATGGTTAATAAGACACACAATATTTCGTAACAAAATATCATGTATGTACGATACCTTTTTAGAATATATATGATGTCTTTATTACAAAAGCGCGTATGAAGTCTATGGACGCACGAATACTTAACAGCATACGACTAAGATCTCTTTGTTTTGGATTTTTACGGTTAGATTCATATAAACCGGCCTAGAATACTGACATAAAACTTCTTTTATTTCATAATATTATAGGCCATTTTATTTAATAAAAGTATTTAAAATTCGAGTCTTTTAAAATACTACTGTAAAATTAATTAGTATGTAAGAAACCAGAAACAAGACACAGTATACCTCCATGTTTAAAAAAGTAATAAATCACAACAGGAATGGACATTTGAGGACAAAGGATGACTTATGAATACTATGGACGGAAGCAATATAAAGTGGCTAGTGATTTTAAGAACAGTAATTTTTCTATTATATTATTCTTAGAGCAGTAGGAAGACAGATTCCGATCACCATCTAAGCTCACGCGAGCTACTTACCGTAAGCTCAATACCGTATATATATATAAAAGTAAAATCTAACGAATTTGCAAGCTAGTATAACTACTAGCAAAGAAAAGTTCGATGACATTACTATTAGTACTTTCGGTCTATGATTGCAGAAGTTAAGCGGGCGTTAGTTTAGAAGTTTAGAACTTCGGGCGGGTCATCGAATGGGTGACCAAAATCTTGTTGACATTCTCTAATCATGAAGGCTGACGAAACTCTCACTGCCTCGGGTGAACTGTCGTCTCTCCAAATATCTACTACAGATAAATAGCACAGAACTACTCACCAGGAGTAATTTCTGATCAATGCAATTCAGGCATCTTTTTAACTTAGATGTCAGTGACAGAACTGAATATAAAGGATATATGGAAGTGGAGGAAATAGTAATTCACGTCATGCTGCAATGCAGACGCGTAGCCTACTACTAGGCGAAACATATCGAGATTTCAAGAAGTCGCCACTAAAGTGACGGACACTTAAAGCCTTCCTAGCAGAGCGGTTTTCGCAAATCGATGACTTGCCCGTAATTAATGAAGATCTTCTTCTTCTTCACTTCTTCCGTGCTCTAGAGAAAACGTTTATACAGAAATTAACTTTTTGGTCTGCATCTACAGTCGTTAGCAACCACAAGTTCATATTGGGCCCGCGTGTTGAGTTCATAGTTCATAGTTAAACATTGCTTAGTTGTTTTCACTCATAAATAGTGTTGGCAAAATCGGTTTCGGTCTTGTTCTTGCATTTTTGCAAGACCAAGACCAAGACTGACCGTGCAAGATTTGATGAAGAACAAGACTAAGCCTGCGAGATTCCTGCGTCTTACAGTTAGGACTGGGTGTCATTTTAAGAAGTATAGGAGTTCGGGGTATACGCTTAGGTACCCTATGAGACGCAAAAAGTTTAGAAAATTGGACATTACGAACAATTAATAGTGCGCAGCGCCTTGTTAAAAATGGGGACATGCATTTTCATGAGTAGTGTTGCATAATTAAAAGAACAAGAGAACATTAATTTTAAAAAGGATTCAAGTAGCCGTAGCCCATCTGTTCAGGTGTCAGCTTTAAGCCAAGCAGACCAAATTTGATCCTCGCTAATGCCGACGTGGTTCTACTTATAACACGAGCATTTATCTTACCATGAAGGGTTAACAGGAATATTAATAATGTGTTTAACGCATTGGAAATAGGCTGCTAACGATAACTAATGTCTTATGAAAGTAAAACACTAAAAGAAAATGCTACTATTACATTTTCTGTACTCAATAATTACTATATATTAATTTCTAAATTGTATAGGTACTTATTTATTTTTGTTCATGATATTGATGGTTTACAATATTATTATTAACAAAATCTTCCTTTCTATGTCTATGGCTGTTATTTTTGTTTTTAAGATGGATAGTTTGTGAGTTTTTCAGTTTTAGGTGCTTTACAGTTATTGCAGTCCAGTCGGTGTAGTATGAATCAATGTAGTAGTATATAGTCTAATAAAATCTAGTAGTAATAAAGGAGATAAATTGCTCGTTTTCGTTATGAGAAAAATGTGTATAAAATAAACTCGTGCTAAACCCCGTATTTATAACACGCACACAGTCGTACGAGCTTACCGACCACAGGTTGTTCTCTACCGCCGATTTTGATTATCGCGTCCAATATTTTAAAATTACGTTTAATTTTATTATATTTATTTTCTACTAGCTTTCCGCCTGCGGCTTCGCCCGCCTGGAGTTCGGTTATATTGCGGTATAAAGCACATCTATAAGAAAACTTCTCATTCCCACGGAAAAATCTAAGAAACGCAATGTAACGCTGGATACAAAATTCATATAATTCATTCCACTTCTTACGTATCTTATAAAAACACTTCGTTACCACGTTTTAAAAAACACCGAGCGCCATCTTTCGCATACCTCTAGAACTAAATAGCGTAAGCTATCATTCCACTTCTTACGTATTTTAAAAAACTCATCGTAACCATGTTTTAAAAAACACCCAGCGCCATCTATCGCATACTTCAAGAACTAAATAGCGTAAGCTATCATTCCACTTCTTATGTATTTTAAAAAACACATCGTTACCATGTTTTATTAAACACCCAGCGCCGTCTATCGCATACCTCAAGAACTAAATAACGTAACTAATACTTATACCAATTAGTAATTCGTTGACTTTAGTGATTTCAGGATAAGTAGATGTAAAAAAAACAATTTAGACGATGAAACAAATTGTACGTCGTCCCTCGAGAATTCCTCATTTTCGAGGATTCATTTTCTTATCACTTAGCTTCAAAATTTACATATTCATATTCGTTCGCAACATATAAGTAGATGTAAAAAAATCAGTTTAGACGATAAAACAAATTGTACGTCATCCCTCGGGAATTCCTCGTTTTCGGGGATTCATTATCGTATCATTTAGCTTCTAAATTGACATGTTTATATTCGTTTGCAATATTTTACCTTGTTTTAAACGACACACAGCGCCATCTACAATCCATCCATCAAGCAAACAATATTTTTGTTTTTCCTCGGGAATATCAATTTTTTTCCAGGATAAAAAGTACCCTATTATTTAATCCGGACTTTTATCTTTACGTCTGCAAAATTTCAAAGCAATCGGTTCAGTAGTTACGGCGTGAAAGCGGAACAAACAAACAAAGAAACAAACTCACTTTCCGATTTATAATATTAGTAAGGATTATATAAAATGTGTATTTATAATATAGATTTGCTGTTGGCGACACTTTTAACATTAACAGTAAAAGGAAGAACACGATGGAGTGAAGATATCAAGAAGCAGTCCATTCGCTTTGACTTAAAAGGTCTTATGTGCTTATATAAAAGTCTTATGTGCTCCGAAAAACAGACGAAGGCATACAGGCTGGCATTCTACTCCTTGACTGAACTTTCTTCATCATTTATAATTAAGAAAGCGCTTGGTACCCAATCACAGAATATTATTCAAGAAGGTAAAGCGAGTATTAGAAAGGTAAAAACGAAATGAGCCCAGAGCAGCTCCAGGGCACACTCCCTGATATACAGACCGTAAAACATCGACAAGCAAGGAACTCTACGGGACGGTGGAAAAACCAAGATTTCCAACCTTGTGAATATGTTGGCAACGACAGGGATTATACAGAGATAGAACAAACGGAAATGTAATTTCCCTATCAGTATATGCCACAAGTACGAAAATTCACCAACACGTACATAACTTGAATACCAATTAACAAACTAAATGAGCAAATAAGCTCCACTTAAGGTCGACCCGGAGCATGTTTTGTGATTTCAAATAGTAATCGCTCGGGGCACTCGCTGATTTATAATCTTACAATCAATACAGCGGTGTCTAGTGAATAGTGTGGCATAAATCCACATTAAACATACAAGATTTACTATGTCTCTGACGTTAATGTCTCAATGATCACATTTGCGTATGAACTGAAATCGATTCTGACGTTTTCGTGATCGGTTAAAAGAAAGCATCGCTTATCGATACAGGGAATGCGCCGGAGTCGTTCTCGCTTCGCATGAAATCGAGTGATCCGATTACATGCCGACATTCCACTACAATACATGTAAAATACACCATCCTTAATGGAAACACGCTATCCTTCTTCATTTGAATATAACAGATAAAGATAAATCCGGACAACGAGAATTGGTCGATGAAAGTTACGATAATGTTTATTCACTTTCTGTGACTATTACAATAAGATTGTGATAGAAATAACAGCGTTTGCAAGTTCAATTTCATTAAATAATGTTTCTTTCCAAGCGAACTAAGGTTCGCTTGATTCAACGAATTCCTACACTCAAAATAACAGTTTATCTACTTGTCAGTCCACGGTAGTAATTGCTACCGATACCCAACACCCCACCTCAGTCCCTGGCAGCATTTGCTACCATATACAAATTGTCATGTGGCCTGCAGTTTTTTTTAAATTACGCGTAATTTTGTTGTTACTGAGATCCAAATATTCTGTGGTGGACTCTTTTTTTAAACAGCTTTACGGTAGTATTTTTTATTTGGTCCTAGCTTCATTATTTAGTGAGAAAATGCCATTTTTATCTAAGAGTCCCACATTTTTTCACAATCCGCGCAGCATTTGGACTGTTGAGAAGGGTGAGGTGTGCGGTAGCGGACTGATAAGTTGTTACATGAAAGCGTAATTTCCTGAATAATCAATTCCGAATATTTTATCTCTATTTGTGTGAGGAATTTGTTAATCATTAAATACAAATATAATTATAAATAAGTATATTAATGCTACAACAGCCTAAACTCATTTTTTCACAATTTCTGTCAAGTTTTTCATATCGATGGTTACGTGGTAGTTTACATAAGACTTACTTTGACAAAACAAAAAAGTAAATTCATCAATGCCAGTAAGAACCTAGTGATTTAATATAGCTTAGCTTGCGGAAACATTAAACAAGTCTATTAGGCTAAACCTTTAATAGTATGAAAAAAACATACAAAGGGTGAAAATAATCCTATACGAATACTTTGTATTATTACAGAGTATTAAAAAAAGGTTTTTTACAAATATTCAATTTTCAAGTATAAGATAAGATAAAGGTAAAGTGCATTTTATTAAATATGAATATTTACAATGAAAATCAATAATTATATCATGACTTCGTCACGACAGTTAGGAGATCTTGCAACAAGAAGAGGCCCGCCATCTGCAAGAAACTGACTAGTATTCTTCTCCCTTTAAATATGTGTGATTCTTTTATCCATTTAAAGAAACCTTTCCGGTGGGTTCTGGTGAACTTAAGGTTCATTTAAAATGCCTGCGTCACGAGTGCTCATTAACACGCACGCAATCAGCTGCTACCGGTGCTACGTTGCGTGTCATGCATAATACTGTTTATCTACTCTGATACTATAATACAAAGATTCTAAAACTTAAAACAAAATGCTTATGACAAACATTACGTACAGGGCAAAAATAATAAAAAAAAAAGTTTAATTACGATACAGGTCTTGTATGGACACCTGTAACATAATATAACTTTTTAATCATAACGATACACCTATACAACCTCCAGCTGGACCAAGGAGGTTGAACCTATACTTTAAAAAGGTTTCAATGAACGAGTCCTCGACGACCGACGCAACACGCATGCGCAATCGATGTTTGCACCTTGGCGCCAACATTTGACATTTAAAAAATCTTTTCAATATTTAAACAAAGTTTGGTTTTGTTTGCAATATTGTTTTACGTATTATAGTATGAGAGTAGATAAAGTAGTGTATGACACTGTACAAAACTTGGTCTTATAACACTCGTGTGATACTATAAAAAAACTCGCCTACGGCTCGTTTTTTTAAAACACACTCATGTTATAAGAACCCTTATTATGCAACAGTATCATAAACTACTATTCTATAATAGGCACGGGTACAGAAATGGTGTTTATCATTCAATGTTTTCGGTTACCAATTTGCTTAGCTTAAAGTAAACACTGTGACACATTTTTATGTATACTTACAAAATGTTATGCATACTCCATCGCTGAGAGAGCAGCGAAGTTATGTGTGATTCTCCTACCCGGCCTGGAGAAGGGTTGGTGGCTTACCCACATAAAACCTATGTATGCACCCTTACGCGCTGCAATTAATCCATAAGGCTCATTTTAACTTTTGTCGCTTCAGACTGTCACACCGCAGCGGCTGGCCCGAAGCCCCCCTCGTTACAGGGGATGGCCGCGGATATTTAGGAACCACCTAAAAGAGTAAAATTGTGCATTTCCAGAGACATACACCGCAACGCAGATTTTGTTTGAAGGCAAAGGGGGGGGGAGCCCCCCTCTTTCGTGCAAAGAGGGGGACTCCTCCCTCCCTCTGCTTTCGTCGAAAAGAGTCCACAAGGGCTTTCCGAAGGAATTTTTCCGCCACAATTGCTGTTGTATTGCAAATCCTATCTACCTCTCAAGAGGAAAGACAGAGGGGAAAGAGGATCTCGGGCTTGTGTTATAAATACCTATAGTCATATAACGCAAGCCCTACATATATTTATCAACGGATAGATATACATATATGATAGCTAAATTAATAATATTCATGAAAAACTATATAAATACTCAGGTATAAATACTCGTATTCATTACATAAACGTTTGCCCCTTCCGGTACTCGAATCCGGGACCTTTTGGCTCCGCAGGTAGCAAGGTCGTCAAAACATCTTATCTTAGCCTCATTAAGGCACAAGCACAAGCAGTAAATAAAGCTAAATCTTATCATAAGTCAACAATTATGTATATCCTTGACCACTGTGAACGTTACCTTAGAGCATATTCAATTTAATTCAAAGAACTTACAAAAACTCGAACAAAGTTCAGGATTATGATAATACATTCTGCTATATAAAAGGATGATTTGTTTACATTCACTTAAGATTCAAAATCTTATCTCTATTGTAGTAAGGGCCTCAATCAAAGCGTCACTCATTGTGTTTCTGAAGGACATTTTATTATTCCCATTAGTCAAGCTTTCTTAAGCCTACTGTAGACAAAGGCTCCAGTCATATCACGGGTGGTCTTCCTTCAATATTTGAATAGAGTTAACAATTTATTTACGGAAATATGGCATTTATTAAATATATTTTGAGTCTTACAATCTACGCTATTGTTTTAAATTTGCTCTAAAAGTCTACATTATGATGATCTCATTACAAATTTTATCTAAAATTAAATTTATCACGAACTTTTTAACAAAGCATTTTAGGATTCAAAAATTTAAGTTTTGGGAACTTATTATGGCAATTATAAAATATGTTTAAATTTATAGATTCTACACTTTTGTTTAAATTTGCTCTAGAAGTCTTCATAATAATATTAGAACACATTATTAATTTATACGAACACATTTAATTTAATTTTCGCACAGTAAAATTCAAGTTCACCAAGATACTTACAGGATTTGTTTATGGGGAAGTGGTTTTTATAGTTGCGCCTATATTGCGATTATATAAAATTAGTATGAAATATTTAATATACGGTACTACAACATAACGTGATTTTTACAATTTATAGTAAGCAGAAACTTGTGCGAAAGTATATGTAGTATAAGTAGGAACTCCATCAAGGATGACTGAGTGCCAAGAGAACTATAAAATTCTTTATATAGTCAAGTAAGTAAAACCCTGAGTAAAACATGAATATGTATATACCTTCGTAGGAACTGAGACCGTACACCCGATCTATAAGCGTAGTTTCCCGAAGTCGGTGATGTGTGGTGCTGTACAATGTCCTAAGTACAGTCGCGTCCACGTGCGCGCAAAGGTCATGAAGTTCACTCGATATTTACCAAACAACGCCAGGATGCGCGCGTGCGCTCACCCATGTGCAGGGCACTCGCGCATGCAAGTGTTAATTTTAGTATTAATTTAAAGGTTATTAGGCACATTATAAAGGAAGTTTCATTACAGTAAAAAAGTAGCAAAGATTATTTCATGTTTCCGTTTTCAAATATTCTTACCTAAAAGATCCCATTTTTAGGTGACGTATAGCTTAATCAAAATTCAATAAACAACAAATAAATCCGGAGAAAACAGAATTTATTGAAGACAGAAATGGCAAATACGAAAGTAAAAGCTCCTTATGACAAGATACGTATATACATAAGACAACTTAATGTACTGCAGCAGTATCCTCTCTAAAGGTTAACAAGGTATCTGGTTCATATATTGCAAATAAATCTTGGGACTTCAATATGAGTAAACTTAGTCCCTTCCCAATTGCTATTTTAATTATATATACAATTGCATTATTGCATTAACAGTAGTTTTAAGGGTAACCAAATGCTTGTAAAACTTCATAAAATAAGTGTAAATATTGACAACAGATTTATAGTATTGGGATACAGATATTGTATTATTTTATTTATTTCGAATTTAGGGTATTTTTGGGAGAGCAGTAACATCCAAAGGCTCCGAGTTCGAGTCCCTGAGAACGACTTGAGAGTCAAGTCTTTTTTCCGGTATTTTTCTATTATTTATCATATAAATAGCATGAAAAAAGGCAAAATATAAAAATGTATTTTATTTCCTTCATTTTTACAAAGTGAATACTACTGAATCTACCAGGCTAAAAATTAGGTCTTCGCGAAAAGAAATAAAAAAAACTTAGACTAATATCGAGTCTTTTGACTAAATTAAATGCAAAATTTTAAAAAATAAAAATTAAATAAATTAAGACATTGAATATTTTGTCTTTCAACATTTTTTATTAGTAAATTGAATAGAATGCCAACGACTGTACTTCCACTAGCCACTATGCATCGTACTGATTAGCATTCATGCTTGCAGCTCACGCCGAGCTAAAAAAAAGAAGATACCCGTAACAATGTGAGACTATACCGCGCATGAGTGAACGAACTTGTTACATCAACACAATCATTATAAATATGTACTCAAAGTAAAAAATGTGCTTATATAGCATTTATAAAATAAAATAGACCTCACAAACGGATATATCGATAAATAACTTCCTATAATACCAATAAAATTAGAATTTTTAACTCCCAACACTTAAAGAGTTTGTTGTCTTGACATTACATGTATAACAAAATGTCAATAATGCAATATCACGACTAAACAAGTTATTTGAAGTATGGGTATTTATTTGTTTTAATAATGTATAATTAATTTTTGGACTGGCAATTTTAAACTGAACAAAAGAAACAATACTCGGACTTCTGTTCAGGCGCCGTGATCTCAGAAATACTCATTACCGAAAGTGACTTTAGGTCAGAGAATTTGCTCTAGAATAAACTTTTTGTTTACCACAGACAAAATAAACTATCCTCAAATAGATAATCAAACCAGTTCACCCAAAACCAAAAATATTGATAACATTTGTGCCGGGAAATATTTATTTAGGTTAATACAGTTTTTCATAGGCTGTCACATTCGTGTATTGATTATTCATATGCCCTTTAACTCTTATCTAAAATCCAAACAATAAGCCCAAAGATAGCGTTTACGATTAAAAATGACGCAGAGATATACGCCCATAAATGTAAATCTACCATCATTTACACTAACGTCAAAAAAAAAGTAACAAAGAAGTCTTTTTTGGCGAGAGAAAATTGATAAAACAAGTGAAAAATGACTAAGAAGCTATGTGTGAATGTGCAATGCGTAGGTCACTTCAACAATTAAGCTATCCAACGAAGAAAGCAATCGCAATTTTTTTTAAACAAATTGTAATAAATAATAGAATAATAAATCCAATCCAATAAGGAAATAAAATACATTTTATTACTATTTAGCACATATTCTTATTTTGTTGTTATAATCAATGCTTACTTTTTGTACAATTTCTTTGTTTTTACATTGACTACATTATTTATTACTTTTTAGTAATTAAGACACTAATATTGGGTCTGTTATACGAGTCAGATCCAATGAGTTATAAAAGGGAAATCATATATATTTTCTCTATAACTCGTAGAATAAAGTTAAGTTGGCGAGCACTCTGTAGACCAACGAAGCGACTAAATCAACATTCTGGAAGCGTTATCGTATTGGGTACACAGCACAGCATGTAGAACACTTAATAGAGGGCTCGAAACAGTGTTAGTTTCACTGGAATAGTTCTGCAAATCTGCGAATCAGCATATTACACCGTATCACCGCCGCCATTCGTTCTCTGTAAATATCGTTCCTAAGATCTTCAGTTAAAATTCAGCAGTTATAATGAAGTTAAACTATTAAAAAAAAAACACTCATTGTTTTTATTCAATAATCTACAGAGTAGTATTTAACTTAAGCGGCATCTTGTGACATTTGCCCAGTTTTAACTATGATGTCTTCCGCATTATATTAATAGGGGAAAGTCGGTTATATCGTACCACTTTTTACTTTGACGTCAATATTTCATTTGCAAAAAGACTTACGCATATGAATGCCCATTACAATTTACAGGTCAATATCTTCGCTATCAATTAAAAGAAAGTTGCTTTTTTAGATTGCAGTTAAGTTAGCCAAAAATATGTTTTCCCTTGGATGTACTTACGGTACAATTTAGCCAACTAGTTGTTTAAAATTGTACAACGGGTAGTTTAAATCGTAACAGTAATAAAAATAATATTTATTTAAATGAAAATATTTATTTTGGTGTCATCTAAACTCGGCGTCAAAAAAATCGCACCTTATAAAAATCTTATTCAAAAATTCCTAAACCTTATATAGAGGATAGTGTTAGGTATCATTAGAAAGGTAACAAAAAGGAGCATCAAACAACAATTAAGTGCAATCTTTTTTTTAATTAAAATTATACAAAAAGCATAAAAATTTGAAAAATAATAAAAAATCTTAATTAAGTCCTAATTAATAATCGATAATTTACAAAAAAAATGTACAAAAAGTGTCTTAAAATTAACTCAAAATCTAGTGTTACCCCCCCTTGCCCTGATGACGGCTTCCATACGGTCCCTCATAGACCTCACCAACTTCAGGAGCTCTTCTTGAGGGATAAGACCCCATTCTTCAATCACCGCGGTTTGGAGTTCCTCTAGAGTCGAAGGAGCCGGATCCCGAGATCGAACCTTACGTTTAAGATGGTCCCAGAGGTGCTCTATCGGATTCAGATCAGGACTTCTCGCTGGCCACTGCATCACAGGAATTTGGGACCTCCGCAGGAAGTCGTTCACGATGGCTGCAGTGTGTGCGCGAGCGTTGTCGTGCATTAATGTGAACCCCTCGCCAAAAGATTCGGCAAAAGGGACCACATGCACATCCAGGATCTCTGTGATATAGCGGCGCGCAGTCAGCGACCCTTGTCCGCGAGCACCTCCGGTCCGGGAGACGCAGACCAGGTCGGTTTTGCCGGCAGCCGACATACCGCCCCAGAACATGCAGGATCCGCCTCCATATTCCACCGTCTCCTGGATGCAGGCTTGAGCGAAACGTTCACCCTGCCTCCGGTATACTCTTCTTCGTCGGTCGTTGCAGAAAAGACACACTCGTGTCTCGTCTGAGAAGAGAACAGCTCCCCACTGCTCAATGGTCCAATCGACGTGGTCGCGAGCAAACTGCAAGCGGGCTCGTCGGTGCGCTGCAGTCAATTTTGGACCTGTAGCAGCTCTGCGGGCTGCTATGTTCTTCTCCTTCAGTCTTCTTCTAACCGTGGATACACTCACGGTGCGTCTGCGAACTGCCTGGAGCTCCTGTTGCAGCTGAACAGCGTTTGAGAAGCGATTTCTCAAAGAGTACGACACAACGAACCGGTCGTCTCTTTCCGAAGTGCAGCGACGTCTACCGGACCCATGTCGCCGGATATAGCCACCGGTCTCTAAAAAGCGCTGGTAGACTCTACGAACCGAAAAACGGCTCAGATTCAGTTGCCGGGCGACATCACACTGCCGCACCCCTGCTTGCAGTAGTGCAACCACTTGAGCGGCCTCATCAGCTGTAGTGTCCATTTTCCAGATGTTCTTTCTTCAGTAAAATCAGTGCGTGTGTCCCCTTCAACGGTTTAATAGCGAATGACCCACATTGAACCCGTGTTGACCTCTTTATACCCACAAAGTTAGCGCAACTCGCGACTCTCCCGAGCAGCAAAATTTCCTTAGAATTTTTGTGACCCTTTATTTGTTGCTTTAGGTTTTATTTGATAATGAAAAATAATGTTTTTTTATTAAGTTAATTAAGTAACCTTTTAAATAAAATTATAATTAATACGACTGCATGTGCATATCCAGAGTTAATGCCATTTGAACGTGATTTTCTTAGAGGTGCGATTTTTTTGACGCCGAGTGTATTATAAATTATTAAATTGACAGACATGTCAATTATCATTATGTCTTAAACAAACAGGGATTAAGAAAAACAATAATAAGTTAACTTTCCTTCTAGTAAAAGAGGCTATTTTTAAATATTTGTGACAAGACCACGTAGAAAGTATAATCAAATAATATAACTGACATAAAGTATATGTTTTTAATGACAAAACATCAAAAATACAATACTTAACATCATATCAAGATTTAAAAAATATAATCAACCTATGTACTTTTCTTTTATTAATTAAGGCATTTTTGTATTATTATATTGTATTGTGTTATTCTGCAATATCATACGCAAGATACCGAATGTTACTTATTGTTAGCCCGAACATATACTTATCTCATTCAAGAATATGATGTGTTAATTTGTTTTCTAACTCTTAAATACATGTGGTCTTCCTTTAACGATTTAAGCATCAACAGCAATCTTGTTTTTTTTTTCTTTACATTCCGTAATATTGTTGGCTTCGGAATTGAATAAGTTTGATCAATTTTGTTTAAACTCCTTTCCTTTTTTTTCGTAAGCCGAAAGTGGTATCTGCAAATCTTCTTTATTCCACTGATATTTTATTTTATCACCCGACTCTGTCATCTAAATAAAAAAACAAACGAATATAGGCATATATTTTTGTAAATATCGTTTAAATTGTACCGGTACAATATGCCCAACCACACTATGGTACAATTTGGCCAGCCGTGTATTTAAAAACAAAATTACTAACAGCTATATAACCATTTAAATTAAAGACCCCGCGAAAAAAAACGTAATAAAACTGTTTAGTCTGGCATCCAAATTCTATCAATATTGTGATTAAAACCTATCTTTTCCTATCAGCACGAAAATTTTGATCAAATTTAATGAAAACTTATTTTTTTCACTAACACAAAGTTTTCAACCGATTAAATTACAAAATTGTAGTGTTGATGGCCTCACTAAAGCATAATTAAGTGTTGCCAGAGTTTAAAATATATAGTGGCTTGTGGGTAATCTAGAGGTGGTACGATTAAAATGCCGGTATGATTTGACCAACTCTCCCCTAAATATGAGAGCAGTTACGTTAACTTAGTCAGTATTTCTATTTCCTTAGTTTAAATATATTAAAACAAAAATAATTATTAATTCTACTTGATCGCTCGTGACAAATGTCTTGCCAAGGAGGCGACCTTAGCAATCGGCGTAATTTTCAAAGGTCATATATAACGTTCCATGTTATGATTTTGACAATATTATATCGTTGTAATTAAAGAAATTTATTCATTCTATAAGTTTGATTATAGTGGATTACTATGTTATGCTTCTATATTTCTATTTCTGAATCTAGGTGATTACCCAGATATTTTCCTCGGTTTAAATCGAAAAATAAATGTATATCTTAAAATAAGCGAAATAATCGGTTCATTGCAACGTTCCGGTTGCCGGAACATGACCGGACCGGTGCATTACCGTGCAAACCGTGAAATGACCAAGACATTAACGATTCGTTTTAATTGATTACATACAATAGCAAAAAACATTACAGTTTTTATTCTAAATCGTGATCTTCAATACTATCAAAGGGTGGAATAACAACAAGGCCAATTAAGAACATTCATTCACCAGACGTGTGGTGTCCGGCAGAGTAGTAAAGTACTAATAGTACTTATTAATGTAGTAAAATGAGATTAAAGAACCTGGAAATAATGACCGCAGAACAGAGAAGTGGTCAATTCTGCGTTAATCACCATAAACCTTCCGCACACCACAAAACGGGCAACAGCGTTTTTTTTTTATATTTTACTGAGGTTTCCAACCAGACGGGCGAGCGAAAAGATTATTGAAAGAACTTGTGGTAGACTCAGTGGTTTACAGTGATCGTAGTGTCAATTAAATAACTAAATAAAAAGCAGAATAAATCAGTTTTGATTTGTATAATTACACGCCCGATTAAAATATGATGATAATATTTGAAGGTAAGTATGATGACCATTCCTGTGATCACGGCTCCTGTAAAGGAGTAGAAACGTCAGGATTAATAAAGTATGTGCCAATATCCGTAAAAAATGTTGTTTTATTTAAAAAATGAGGAATCTCTTCTGTTTTGGTTCCATATAAATAAAATAATATAGTAATTGAGAATAATGCCGACCCTTGGATAGGAACACTTCTCCACCAAGGCTACTATATTAAAATAAATATTAATTGAAACTTATTTCACAATATCTAAGTCTAATCTCAGACTTTGAGAGATGAGACATATGCCTGAACAAGGACGTACACAGTTTAAATCGAGTGTTAAAGACTGCTCTATTTGAAGTTTACTTATTTCAGACGAATGCATTTAAAGCGGAAGCACTTTTAAGCTCTACCGTTTTTATATAAAGCTTTTTTCTATTGAAGACAATAAATAATGAAAATGTAGAATTGAAATGTAAAGATCAGTTGACAGAAGTTAGATTTTGGTAAATTTGGTTAGTTTGATCATTTAACAATGTACCCAACCTACTGCATTTTCCCTTAAGGTTTAAAAAAGTAAAAGTCTTTTCAATAAAAAGATCTCTTTTCAACGTCGATACCAGAATATTTTACGTTACCAAATCTGAATATGTGTTTCCATAGCATTTAACATAACTTTCACGCGTATAACGGCACGTAATTAGATGTTCACGTAAATATGAATATCTTAATGGTCTGTTCGCTATTTTTAAACACATATGCCAATGAGGCTAATTGCTAAGCAAACTTGATAACAACCAGTAATGGCAGAAAATTGTCAGCCTCAAATATTGTCTAGAAAGCCTCGTCCATCGACCTAACGGGTAGTTTTAATAAATTGCTATCCGGCTCTCTATAACAGTACCTATCTAAGTTTGAAATGGACGCAATCTTTTTACGATAATTTTGGCCAGCAGTCGCGCGTCTGACCTAATAGATACTGTCTTTGAATAATGTCTGGGTAGTTAATTACACTATTAGAAATTTTACGGTATGGACGGTTTAAACCGCTACCGAGATATTATGCAATGAAAGCGACTGCAAATAAAACTCAGATACTTTGACGAAGTGAGTGTATATTTTTTTATTTCGTATTAAACTGGATAAAACTTTTTTAGGCATTGAAAAAAAGGTAAAATTTGCTGCTTTGGAATTAAACAGAATTAAAACCAGTATATGAGACAATTTTTATAGTGTTTATTTATACTGGTTTAAATGGCATCTTGTTTGCTCTACCTGTGCCTTCGAAATTCTGCCTCTGTCACTTAATGTCAGTTTGAATCATACTAGTTATAAAATACAAATATACACGTTAAAAAATCATATTGCATTAAAATGAGTTACTTACCTGAGTATCTAGGTACTAAAGATTACTCTATGAAAAGTTTTATAAAATTACGAATGCGCGTGTGCGGCCAGGGTCTTTTTCTTGGTAATTTTAAGAACTAAATTTTAAGTGTACACTTTTAATACCAGAATGTTTTTTGGAACGTGAATTTAAAAACTCAATAATTAATGCAATATTTATATGCAACTTTTACTATACCATGACACAAACCCTATTGTTTGTCACTGTGGCGCCCTCTATCTTTAGGTCTTATACTTGAATTGACGACGGAACTGCTGCCCTCTCTTCTATAGATCTAGAACTACAACTACTGAACACAACAGTAAAAGTAGTACTTGTGTGCTGTAGCACAGAGGTTTCAAAACAGATTCATCACTAGATGGTGCTAAATTCTAAGTACATATTTTCCTATGTAACTTTAATATTAATCTGCAGAATCACTCAACAATGAGAAAATCATCATTAACATTATACATTTTCCTTTGTTCGATACTTGAAACATTTTTCAAATCATTTTCGTAACTAAAATACCAAGTTTGCAACTATTAAAAAACTTTTTAAGTAATATTTAAGATGTTTTATGATTCTTATTATTAGAAATGACATCACGTCACCATACGTTTCGCTTAATTTTTGAGACGAACATCAAACATTAGAGATGACATTGTTCGATGTACCGGCGATGTAGGTTGCTGCACCGCAGGCATCGTAACACCAAAGCCCACACATCTATACCTGTCCTTTATTTACATGAAGACTACAAATGAGCTAGAAAGAGACAGACGGGACAACCCGCGTCACTATGCAAACAAGGCTCGCTTTCTGACTCTGCGAGACATTCGACGGGTTGAAACGAACGAACCGGCGCCATTACTGCCCAAGTATCGCTACCTGTGACTGTGTCTGCTTTCCGCTTGTTTTTCCACGACGATCGTTTGTGAACACCATTACTGCGCAGTGTAAGGTAAGGAAGTTAGTTTTTAAGTTGTTTTGGAAACAGTGCAGTATAGGAAGTGTATGTGAAAAATTAATAGTGATCTAGAGCTTTCTAATTTATTTATGCAAGGAATTTATCGAAGGCGTTGTGCATATAAGTGAGACGGAGGCTCGCAAGCGAGGCGAGGAGAGCGGCGCTGCCTTCGTCGCTTGCGCAGCATATAGCTCTACAATAATAGCGATACAGAAACGTGACATTTTTTGGTAAAGTTGTGTGTTCAGTGATTTGTGATCTCGTGATTGTGATCTTTGTTAGTGACTCGCGTTTATTTAAAAGGGGGATTTTATTTCGGACATAGCAGAGCTGTTTCTTTGTGTAATGAACTATCACTGTTGTATGAACTCATGCGTATAAATATCTATATATTATTCGTATTATATATTGACAATTAATCCTTCTCGAGGTTGAGAATCTTATCTCAACGAGGTGTTTCAACCAACGGTACTAATATATGATATCTAATGTTATCTATGATAGAGCCAGCCATAGATTTCTAAACAAACATAAAGGAACAAAGTATATTATACTTAATGCCATAAAATAAATTGAGAATTATAATTGAATTACTACATAGTTATACTTAGTGCGGTTATATAATTTATCCATTAAATTATTTTGCTAAACAAATTTGGTTTCGCCATTAAACAAAATTGGAGTACAAATGAGCAAGTACGGACGATAGCTCTATGCTACAGGTATTTGCTGATATATAATTAAAATCACCTGCTACCTATGTAATAAACTTCTATTACAACATAATTTGTAGCTCTACCTACCTACGTATTCTCTTGATGCCATATTTCATTTAATTCCATTTAAACTTTTTTGATTTTAGCTCATTGTTAATATTCTCAAAGGTGATATTTATATTAATCTACTTCTTCCGTAGAAAAGTGCAGGGCTATTCTTCCGTAGTAATAATAGTATGCCACCACATTTCAATGCAATTCATGTCATATATTGCTGTCAAAACGAAATTAATTAAAAATCTATATTGTATAAATTGTTTTTTACAATTTAAAAATTAAAAAAGATACATGATTTCATAATGTTATTCACTATTTGATTTAGTACGTCAAACTACAAGAAACTGTCCAATTTCTTTACTTCATTTGTTAGAATAACAGCTGTAAAAGATTCTCAGTTTCGACTGATATTGCACTTATTTTAAAACACGTTTATAAAAATTGCATAAATATTAGCAATTCATAATTATTCGACATTCAGTATTTTATTGCTAAAACGATCTTACTTCTGACGTCATTAGACATTACCTCTAACGTAACACGGTTGACTTCTATAGAACGTGACCATCGGCTATACTTCACTGCTTAATATCATGGCCTACGATTGATAAAACGTATAACTCCTATAAAAAATTCCAGTGAGACTACCCATGTGATTCAATCGAGTGAAAGAACCTTTTCATATCATAGAGCGCCCTAAATAATTCCAATCCATAGATAATCAAACTCTATTCAACAGATCAGGGGTTTTTCTATTTGAACTGAAAGCAATAATTTTCTTCTTCGAACACTCAAATCTTATTTATTTTTATCCTCTTAGGAATAATTGGTGTATAGTAAGTAAGCCTTCGTTTTCTGTCAACCTGCACTATACTTTTTGCTGAGATCATTTATTCGTTAGCTAAGTATGTCTTAATTGATGCTTTATAGGTTGTTAATGACTACGCGTTTATGGACGAAAATCTACATTCGTTGCAGAGTTTGTGAATGCAAATCAATTAAGTCTCAAGGCCATTCGATCGGAGAGATCTTCACAAGAATTGATAATAGGATCATGTTCGACAAAATTTTACTCTTTTTTAATTGTTACCTTTTTGATAACAGAATAAAATACTTACTTATCTAAATGAAAGATACACTTAACGCTATTGAGTTTCTGCTCATTTTATTTCATGAATGGTATAGCCGACTGACTCTGACTCAACTTCCCAGTCTTTTAAAATGTTGTTTGTTCTGCACAGAACAATAAGCAATAAATTGGCTTTATCTTTCAAACTGTTACCTTTGTAGTTTAGCAATAGTCGGTCCTGCTACCTTATACTATTTCAATATTTATACAAAAATCAGGCAGCGGTTTGTATGATTGTTAGTCATATAGAATCTTCGTTGTATGGCACTTTATTAATTGTCTTGATTATATGAAAAACGTTGAACATCTCAAAACATTTAAATAATTCTTACAAATAAAGATTCACTCTAAAAAGAAATTTTAATACTTTAAAAGACTTGAATGGAACAGCAAAAATAGCAAATTACCTACTAATCGACCGACTCGGTGACCTAATTGTGTCGATTAAAATTGATCAGTTACGTGACATCACTCGTTAATCATGGTCAATCGCCGATGACAGAACGGGTCGAATAATCTTAATTAAAACTCTGTGAAACATACTCTAGTTTCGGGAACACCTCAACTTTGAATAAGAACTGTTCAACTGTTTCAATATGATCTATCCCCTGATATTATCGATATTTACTGAAACATACTGAATGATATCACTGAAACATTTAGTTAGTAATTGAAGACACACTGAGGAAGATTTTTCAGGGCCAGGGTGAATAGGCACCTTCTGGGTTAGCTCGTTCCATCGTGGATTCTGTCTTTGCCCCCGGGCTTGATTGGGATCAAGAGCGAACCCATTCTAAATAAAAAAAAAAAAAAAAAAAAAAAAAACACTGAAAGCGACGGTAAAAAGAGTAGCGAATGTATGGCTGCATATATAAAAACAGATTCATGGCTAAATTGAATTTTTCTATAGAATTTACTTTGAATAGAAGATTGTGCAACCTTTTATATAGACGCAGATGACTCTATAGAGGTCGCCAACGACTGCAATTGTGTTTACACAAACAACAGCAGCATAAAACATTGCGTAGTGTTTAAGCACACTAATCTGATGAGTTACCACGATGTATATATTTTAACCGTAAATAGGCAATGCATCAGAAATCTTTTTCTAAAACGTAAAAACACATAAACTTCCAAGAAACATTCCTTGATAGCATTTCAGCGAATCGCCGCCGGCATCCTTTGATTTGGCATATTCATTATTATCTTTCGGTTTCAATACTCCTAAATAAGCAATAGTTAGAGACCAAAATATAAAAATTTATTCTCACGCCTCCTTATATGCGCCTCGGCTTGAAGTAATTTGATTTAATAATAATGAATGTCAAGACCCTGTGTCTCATTGTTCCAATAAATGTCAATCTTTACTGACAATAATACTGGATAGTTGCGCGAAAACCTTTTTAGAGGTGGTTTTTAGTCGAAATTATTCTATAAAAATAGTAACTACTCTGTAAGTACAGTCAACGACTTATTATTTTAACCAAAACTAACAAACTTCAACCGATGGTCAACTATAAAACAAACTCAGTCTTCAAAAAAGGCAAATTAATCAAAAATTAAAAACTTGACTAAAATTCTAATCAATTACAATTTCTAAGTTTTGAATTGTTTTTCTTTTTATAGATTAAAAATATTATTTGAGGGATACTGATACGCTAATTAAGACAAAAGTTCAGTTAATCTTGATATAAAGGATGTTTCTGAACATTTCCTATGATACATTTAGATTATTTAATATTATTTAATAATTATTTTAGATACATAATGACCTTCTTTTCACAATTCATTTTTCTCTGCTCTTTTCTACATTTTTCTAGTAAACTTTTCTATATAATTAAAAGAAAATCGCATTTAATTGACTTACCAATCGCACTACACAGTATTTTTTTCATATGCATTTTTTTTGTTGTGAGCTCACACATAGTCGGTTATGCGAAAAAATAGCAGCCTCATCCATACGTAACAGCGCCTATAACACTAGGTACCAATACTAAAAACCTAATGGTGCGTTCAATCAACTGGAGATATTCACCATGCTCTATCAATCTGCATAAGGATTTGGAGCCATAAACGTCATACCTAATAAGGTAGATCGTCTATTCATATACTTGAAACAACGTACGAATAAACGATTACGTATTTCAATAATAATTCTGAGTGGTTGGTATTTTGTTTTTAATGCTTCACAATATTTCCTCACAAAGACAAAATAACAGTTTATTCTTTTTTAATTATAGCTCAAGGAATAACCTGTCTTTTCTAGTATAATTAGTGTGTATTTTTTTTCACAAATCGATTTTTTAACTTATTTTGATTTTAACGTAAAATAGTAATAATGAGATACCTATTTAACGTAATATAAACATTTTCTTCATGTTTTCTTTAAATAGTAAGCAAATATTAGCATCTATTCAATTTAACGAGTCTGATTATAGTTATAAATACACCAGCATTAGGTAAACCTAAATCCTAATAAATGGCAAGGCGTGAAATTGTTAGCAATTGACTTAAAATTATAAGCACTTACTTAGTACCAACTAACGTGATTTTAGGTGAAACTCTATTAATAAAAAACTCTATTTATAATTTATACCCATTTTAATTACAATAGTTATTAAAACTTTCCATTTTCGAACAACAATAAAGTCTTTGTTCTATATTATCTAATTTTTTTATGAAATATGAGTTAGAGAGCCATTTAACTTTTAAACAATCAATATATCTTTTTCATTCAAAATTTCTTACCCGCATAATACACTATTTTACTTTATTTTATGTGATATGATTATAAATGTACTTTAAAACATAACGACTCCTTATGTTTTTATCATTAAGCGTCTTATCCGCCGCATAATAACAGTTTATTATTTTAGTAAATAAGTACAATGATACGTGACTGAAGATTATTAAGAATTGTAATATATTATGAATATTGTTTGGCGCTGCGCAAACAGACAAATTAATGTGACTGATAACTTTTTAACATATGTAAATTGAGAACATTAATTGAGCTAAATTGCCGCAAATTGCATAAAACGCTATACGTATGTCCAGTGCCTTACAATATTTATAATAATATTACAACACTCAATAAACTTTCCACTTTTTGTTATAGTGATTAACTAAAAGAACAAATTGTTATTTAATTTAACAAATTAAACAACTTTTAAATCTGATATAGGTATGATTTTCTTTGACGTACTTTTCCGATGTCGACAAATAAATTCCTGTTCAAGCTCGACAGTGCATTTTGCAGTCATCCGTATAAATTATACGTACAGTTCCAAGAAATAGCCAGTGCATTCACAGGATTCCTCTGAATGCACTCGTCTCCACTTACAATGCGTTTCGCCTGCGTCTGCTTACTTTTATTCACATTTTTAGGAAGTCATTCGGAAAATCGTTGGAACGGATGTTACTTATGTTACCATTATGGGTTTTTTAAGATAATATGCATTTTACCGTCTGGTCTTTTATTAAATTATTCTTTGTTGATAAGAAAACAATATAGATGTTTCTCTCAGACGTTCTTTAAATAAAGTTTAATAATAATAATATCTCTTATATTCACACCAATTATCCTTATGTATAACAAGGTAACGTAGAGACATATATATATGGTATATAGATAAGTAATATTTTTAACAATTTTTAACATACGTATAAATATCCATGACATAGGAGCGCTTACTTAGTACGCTTATATCCATGACTCAGGTACAAATGGTCGTGTTTATCACTTAAATATCTGCCCCTTCCGGGACTAGAACCTAGAACCGTTTGGCTTCGAAGATAGGGTCCCTCCCTGTCGGCCAAACCGGTTGTTGAGGGAATGGCAAGGAAGACGCGTCTTTGGTTCTCGACGGGCGCACTGGGCGGCTATTGCGGAGTTTAAGCAAATTAAGTAATCAAATCTGTTATTATCTCAAAGATTAAACTTAGAAACTTAACTCAACTTAAAGACATTATTTTTTTCGGATGACAACTTAGGCCATTGGTCTCGGTTACATTTACAGTTATTCCCGGCAAAAAATTCGTAATGAGCCCTCATGGTGATTTTTGGCCCATTCTTCTTATGGTATTTATCATAGCGAAGGTCCTAAAGGGGCTGATGACGACGAGGATATAATGTAACACATAAAAAAGGGAGAAAAAAACCGCCCTTGCGGCTTGCGACTTCTCGGTATACGGTAAAACTTACGAAGCTAGGGCGTAGCTTTAACGTTCAATACACGCATTGTTCTTCATATTATAAAAAAAAAACTTTTAGTTATTTAGAAAAGGCAGTCGTTATGGCTTGTTATTTAACGAAAATTGCATTAAGTATTTGGGTATTTCACAGGGCCTTAAATTTTCAATACCCGGTAGTTTATTTCTGTTAAAACTGAAAAAATTGTCAGTGATATATGTTTAAAATACAGCTTAGACAAACATTTACCTGAGATAATTAGGTTTTCTTTATAAATTGTAAGCTAAGTATAGTTAAATAAAATAGGTCGAAACTGTTCGACTTCCATTTTATTGATAAAACTTAACTATATCGAATTTTCCTATTGATAAATCATTAAACATTAGATACATATGCTTAAAAGAATGTTTTAAGTAACGGATTCCTGTAAATAAATGCTGATGTATGTGAGTATAATAAGTAACTGAAGATTCTAAGCACAATTTTTTCGTACTCGCGTGGACAGTGGTAAAAATTTTAGAAATTTTGGGCTTTTTTATACCATCTAAGGATATATCCACGGTCGTGCTAGGATATATAACACATAGTAAACCACTGCCCATTTAAAGTGTACAGAAGATACTTAAATAAAATCTCTTTGACAATAAGGGGTCATTGTTGAGTTAATTTACCTGCGGAACTAAAATGAACCTTGACAAGTTGACAAGTATCAATTTGTTACAATACGACATTGCTTTGTCAGTTCCGTTTCCTTTTGGCTGTAAATTGGTCAAATTGGATGTTACGCTACAAGAAATCGAGTTAATTAAACAGATTTTTTTCAGCATGTTTGTACAATATCAAAGGACTTTTGTGCAAAATATTTTTAAGTTTTTTTTTAATTAATACATTATGTAAAAACATAAAATAATTGCCTTATTTATAGTTAAATTTTTCGTTTTTCTCTATTTAATACTTGTAAAGATGTTGAAAACATGATAATGGACTCTACATGTTAAACATTAAGCTGTAAAATCGATTGTAGCAATTTGACATATTGTAAACAGTGAGGTGCCATTGTTCTAAAATTATAAAATTTTTCTTTATAAATATTTGAAGACTGAGACGAGATGAATTCGTTTCACGTAACCAGCATGAAATTATATTTGCAACTAATAGAAATTAAACGCTTAATTTATTAACGTATTTGGTATATAAACTTGACGACCGTTTGGTGCAACGGTAGCGATCCTGCCTAAGGTCCTGGGTTCGAATCCCAGAAGGGGTAAATGTTTGTATGATAAATACGAGCATTTGTACCTGAGTCATGGATGTTTGTATATAATTCTATGAATATTAGGTACTTATTTATGTATGACATGTGTCTATTCGTTATACTAGTATCCATAACACAAGCCTTAAAGTGCTTACTTTGGGCTAGGTTAATTGGTGTGAATGTAGGAAATATTTATTATTTATTTAATTAAACTTCAAAATAAAATTATTAAAATCTTGTTTCTTTACAATTATCTAACCCGAACAATCAATTATACGAAACACCTAAATTATTTAATCTTAAACAACTATATGCATACTACACTTTTATTCTCGTTAAGAATATACGTACGTACTCATTTCATCCAATCCCATATATTACTAAGAACGTGCATAAACACAACTTAAGAGCAAACAAACTTCAACTAACAAAAGCGAGCATTAGTTACGGGAAAAAAACTGTACTTTTTGAGGGGGAGCACAGCTGTATAACAAACTGCCAAATGACAAAAGAATGCAATGGTCAAAATATATTCAAGAATAGACTTAAGAAATTTTTAACGGTATCTGAAACCCTGTTAAACTTTAAAATAACCTAATTACAGTTAAGCAGCAGGCAGTGGTGGCTGTAATTATTTACATTGCTTTATCTTTTTATTATTTTGTTTTCTCTATCTGTGTGAACATCGGACAGGATGAATTTCTTCTAATAAATATATTTTTTTATCATGTTTTTTGTTACTTGATGATTTAACATCTAGACTTTTATATGTATATATCTTAAGAAATTGTAACTACAAAAATTTTACTTGTTAAGATAAAGAAAATTTTATTTTGTTTGTATATATGTTTTTAACCAAAGTTAAAGCAAAGGTTCGTTCCATTTTTTGTAATCTTTGTCCAATGTCCTTTTTTTGTTTTAAGAATCCAGTGCTTTAGATGTAGCTACGAGCCAATATTTATATGTAAAAAAACGTTTTTCTCATTTTGTGTAATTCTAGTGTTTTTATGGGAAATAAATTCTTTGAACCTAACTTATTCACAAGTTATAAATAACGGTAGATATCATTTACTAAATGCAAAATTGTTTTAATACAATTGGCGTATACAATTGTTGACAGAAACGTAAGAGTAACAGGAAATTTACAAGAATAAAAACATGGCGGTATTCATCATCATGTAACTTCATCCTAACAAATATTTTGGTTATGATTTAATTTGCAAAAAGTTCCTCTAAAAACAGTTTTTTCGCTAAGGCCTAGGGACTTTTTAGTTGTGATATGCCGTATTATTGTATGTGTGTGTGTGTTTTGAAATAAGGTTTTTTTTATCCAGACTATAATTTCGATATCCTTGTTCATTTTTGTCAATTATCATAAGAGCTTATCAATATTTGTCTGTAAATATGTATTATAATTTTTGAAAATCCAGAGTTACAATACATCGCAGTAAAAACGACACAAGGCTAACATAAAATGAAATTGATCGGGACTGAATCTATTTTAGGCTATCAACGCTCATCAACATGTGCTGGATTATACGTTAATCTAACACAGTACATAATAATTTATATTTATTTAGTTTTAATTATAGTCATAACAAGAATACCATAAAAAATTTAAACATAATTTTCCTGTAACGTTAATAAAGATCTCATTACTGTATCCCATTTAACAATACTTAGTTGTTACTCAGTAAAAAATATCAGGCAAATATTTTTTCACCAAACTCCATATTCAACAGAAACCAGTCTATACCAATGACCATTTGCGTTTGTCACCACTGTCTTCAATTCTCAATGTCATTATAAACAATATACCAGTGTGAATAACGTCAACAGAGTTTGAAGAATAGAGTATCGGTCATAAGTCATAACTCAGAATTTGTTTTACACCTAATCAAGAAATGAATGTCGTTATGAAAGTGCAAAAAAGGCTTTAGCTTTGATGAATTTTATCACATAACAACAAACTTAAACCCTGAAAGAAATCGTAATCCGATCGTAATTTGCTCACCATATCTTGGTTTTAGTATAAATAACGCTTATAGACATTTGCCATTCACAGTGCTAACAAAACGACAAACAAACATTTTTTTTTTTCAATTTTATCTGCTTTAGTTCAATTCCTGGTTTGTTTTTAGAGTTAAATTTGTTTGAAATTTATTGAATTCCTTATAAATTATTTGTGAGTTTCAATATAACGTGACGTTATTACTCTATAATTTTTGCAAACAAGAACCAACCCACAGCAGGTTGGTTTCGAGAGAACAAGACTTTTGTAAACAGAATGTGCAAAATGTATACATAGTATATTAATGAATGAATACTTGTTAACCTCATGTGGAATACTGTAGCCTATCGAGGAATATCAGATTTATAAATGTTATAAATAATAAGTGTTTAGGTACCATGTTGTATAGTTCTCAAACTGTGGGTTGGTTCTTGTTTGCAAAAATGGGTCCAATTATGAAATACGACATTACAAATAGATTATATATATATTTCTATATCTCCTCCTTTATTTTACAGACAAGACTACTATTGTGTTGTCGTCAAAGGAAGTTTCCTCAAAATAGCTAATGTCTCGGTATATTATATGTGAGCCGTCGTGAGCACTCATGCGGCCGTTCGCTCGTTTATGGTGACATTTTATTCGCAATTTTTTCTCTCATATAAAATGTTAGCCATTGTGATTGTGACGCTTATATTCCGCTATTTCATAAAAACACCGCGAAGTCGAGGCTAGCTTTAATTTTATTTGAAAGTTCTAACAACAAACGTTTGGCAGACGAGACGAATTTCGATTACTATTATAAAGTAATATTTTACTACTTGCAAGGAAAAAATTGTGAACAAGCTAGTTTCAAGAGATAATTTAATGGTGACGAGTACTACTAAAATTTGGTTTAAGGATTTTGTGTTGAAGCCGAGACCACCTAACCATACTTGTTTCAAAAACCAAAACTCCAGCACCACGTTATGTCTCGAGATCTAATGACGATATACCGTATTATGGATTGCGTAATAATTTAAATTATGAAATTGAATATAATATTATGAAATAATTACTTTGTATGCATTTTATTATTATAAAGTATTAAAACAATAAAATTCTTTTGCGTTGCCTGTGCAATGTAACAAAACGATTAGGCACATCTCATAAAACCTGTTTCAATAAACAGCTTTATAAATATTTGATTTATTTAATACGTATTCATAGAAATCAACGTTTTTATATAACTCTCCTACTGACGCTGTCTACAAATTTCGGAGTGTATTTCATCTAAAATATGAAGACAAGATTATAATAAAATCATTCAATATCGACATAGAGAATAAAATGTTCTCATTTGTCGTTGCAAAACAATTTAGGTGAACTGTCAAATATTCTTTTTTATATCCGGACGTGCGTGTGAAATGAGAAATCTGTAATCTACTGTTACTAAAGATGTAGAAACCGAATGCACGCTATCACGCCGGCAGCCATTGACTCATCACTGGTCGCGGATTCGGAACTTATTACTTCACATTACTAGCCCAGATAAGTCATGTCTGGCTCAAGCATACGAGGAAAACGAAAAAATGTTGAACTTGAAACGCTCGACTTTAAAAGGTTATTTTATTAAGGATGCGCATGGAAGTTTTGAATAACAGAGAGCTGAGTTTTCAAATATGCAAACGTAACTATCATGGTTAAGGTTATAATTAAGGCCTTATTTTCGTAGTTTTAAGATCTATCATACAAATGTTAACTCAAACGTGATAGTAAGGTTGCTCATACTTTATTTCTAAGAGTAAATGCAACCAACAGCGAATCAACAGTGTGCAATCTCTCTACGAACTCAGTTAAAATAATAAATTGTCAAAAGCGGGTACGGGTAAAGTGCTTTTTGAATTTGTGATTTTCTATTCTAATGACAACAAATCTAACTTTGCATACATTACATTTTTCTAATTTAATAAGTTTAAAGTACATTTCTGAATGCTGTTAAACTTGACTTCGATAATTTATACATGATTCGACAAGTTTTTGACATTCTAAACAAACTCCATCAATGACAACTGGAATTTACATTACGTACGAAATTTTGAAAAATCTTTGAAAACATATGATTGCCTATCATAAGACATTACATTATGCCGATACTTCTATACCCGACAGTCTCTTTCAAAGATACAAATAGGTCATTTTTATTCAAGGATATAAGCATTTATAATGTGTCTATTAAAAATCAACAAGCGGGAGATTGTGTTTCACGGAATAAATAAAACTGCACCGATATGAAGTTGTGTTTTCCTTCCTTGAAATATGTATTCACAATTTAAAAAATATTTCCTGTTGGTACTTCTAAGACAGATAACAAAAATTTACCTTTACAATGAAAGTATTTTGTATGTATGAAAAAAGTACTGTTTTTTATGTAAAAGATAAGTTAGTCTGCCTTTATGTGACACGATTTTAATTTAACTATCTATATTTCGCTATGAGTGAGAGTAGGAACTGATTCTAGTGAATTACTTAGTAAACCTATTATATCTCGACATTTTAAAAATTTAATTTTTTTTTGTTTAAATATTTATACGACCACCATGTGATAATTACTCTAAAATTACATACAATATTGGTCTTTTACTACCGTTATAAAAATTCTTTAACATTAATTACAAAAAATAGGCCAAAACAGAAAGAGATGAATTATCCTTTACGAATCTTGAAACGAAAGTAAAATCTTTCATATTTATGCGTCACATTATTTATTCAACATTATAAAAGATTCTTGGTAGACGGATTAGATTCTCATTATCATAATCACTTATGGGTGGAAGCGGATAAGTGAAAACCGGCCATAAGATATGACCCATACCACAAATCGCCCCACCGGACCTCTGGCAAAGTTGAGGGTACACACCAGGGGTTTTAGGAGTGGTAGTCCTCGCCTACGCTCCATGCGCTATGCAGAGGGGGAGTCCTCACATATCCCCGTCGTCTACCCACGGCGGGTAAAAGCCATAAAACGTGTCCCTGGGATAAAAAAAGGATGGATGACCATAATTTTGTTCCTCGCCTACGCTCCGTGCGCTATGGCAGAGGGAGAGTCTTCACATATCCCCGTCGTCTACCCACAGCGGGTAGAAGCCGTAAAGCGTTCCCCTGGAATAAAAAAAGGATGGTTGACCATAATTTTATTGTCTTGTGCCCCTCCGTGCTTCGAAAAGTACGTAAAGCTTTACTCCTGGCTGCATTCGTTAGCATCCACCAATCTGTACAAAACCTGCGTCATGGTGTAATGGCCCAATGTAAAGGACGACCATTTGGTGCAATGGTAGCTATAATATGGTACAAATGGGTCATGGGTGTGTGTATTACCTTAGTACACAAGAATTACAGTTGCTTACTTTGGGCTAGGCTAGTTGTAGTTGATGTAAGAAATATTATAAATATTATTATTCACTTTAAGATGTTTTCGTCTAAGAGAAGGTATTCTCCTCAACAGTGGGATTAATTATATATATAAATATAGACTGATTAATTTTTTTTAAGGAACGAACAGCTTTAAGTAAAAAAAACTTAACAAAGAAACACTTTTCACTTATATTATAACCAAGAGATCCCTTATTATTGATTGATTTGTTTAGAGTCGTATTTCATGTTTTAGGCTAACATTTCTAAAAGTGACCCCTTGCTTTATTAGTCATCAATAGATCAAGCTCATTTGGCTACTTAGTCAATCATTTTTTTAATGATGCAAATTACTTTTATTTGTAGCCTAGCCTAGCATTAATGTTCACGTTTCGGTTGTTATAAGCAATTGCTTGAATAGCTTCAATTGATTCTTATTTAAAAATAAAATGTTTTAAATACACCTTACAGTGGCTTTTTATGGTTTGGCGAGGTTTTTTATGGGTTAATATGTTAATAACTAAACATTTTTAGGTTGCGTTCAATCTTTTTAATCAAATAGTCTAAGGACTATAAAAACTAGATAAAACTTTAACTCTAAATAACTGTGTAGCTTTGAATACCCATAGAAGTCATTCTAAAACGGGATTCAAGTTTTTCAACTAAAGTACTTTTAGATTCTAGTCGTAAAACGAGTTACAGAATACAGAATATATTTAAACAAACCATAATTCTCAAATAGGTTTAAATATTTATGGCAACCATATTGCGACTTCAAGATAAAAATTTAAGAGAGCCTGTGTCACAGTTTATGAAATCAGTTTGTTTACATTTTCTCTCAGTAGTGGTTTGCTAGTGTATGCTTCCATTGCGACTCACTGCTAAAACGCTAACCTGAATCGCCTCATTCACATCTAGAACAGGAAAGTGAATAACCTCCATGTTTACCAACTATTTATATGAACCACTGCCAATTTATAAAAGTGACCTTTTGTCCGCCTGGAAATAGCTGCAATGAATTTTATTGTCCTCCTCAAATTTTTTGATAACAATTGACAACCGCTCGCTTCCTTTGTTTTGATGTTTACAAAGCCACATAAAATGCAAAATGTCTTCCACAAATATAGAATAACCATAACATATATCCAGCTAAAAAACCGGAAATTATTCATTTAAATTTTCCCAAATAAGTGTAATCTAAAATTAAAAATAAAAATTTAACTTACTCATTGCGTTGCTAAATTCACAATTTATGTTTTCTTTACATTAAATGCGATGTTTTGCTAATTATCTCATAAATTATAAAAATGTATATAACAAAATAGTGCGTGTCAATAGGCAAAGGAAGTAAATGAATTCATATATTTATTTATATTAATTTGATAAAATATATTACTTAAATTATTGTATTATTATTTATATTCATTTTTCATTTGTTTATTCTTTTTTTTATATTAATGATATTTTACATGTATACTGAATGCTATAGTGAGAAAGAAAGAGAAAGAGATTGTTAATGTGTACTTGGGACTAGGGATATATTACGCAGAGGAAATGTGACCCTTCACTTTTTGTTAACGTTTGATTTTACTACCCATCTATTTTTCATACCGTGTGCTATATATGAAACGATTCTTAAAGAGTTAAACTTCAAAAACAAGAAATAATTAGTATACAATGTAGTCATTGCCTACATATCACAAGATACGACACTTTATCATCTTGGAATTTCTTATACAAACATTTAACCTCTGTGAAAACAAGATACTATCGTAGCGACAAACCATTCTGACTTCATAGATAATAAGAATAAGTTCATGCAAACAATAATTGGTGCAACATCAAATTTTGAGCAATAATAAGTCATTTTTATAATATTTTCAACCCCCCGACACAAAACGACAGGGTGTTATAAGTTTGACGTGTATGTGTGTGTGTCTGTGGCATCGTATCCCCCGAATAGATGAACCGATTTTGATTTTGTTTTTGGTTTGAAGGGGAAATAGTCGGGAGTATTCTTAGCTATGTTTGATGGCTATCGGTCCAAGATGGCTGCCGCCACAAAATGGCGGATTACATATTTTTTCACAACTCCCACAATATGGGTATCAAATGGAAGGGCTCGACTACTAGAACCCACAAAATGGTGAATTACATTGTTTGTTGTAACTCATTCAATATGGGTATCAAGTGGAAGGGTAGTTTAGGGTAGTTTTAATTTAAATTATTATATTATCTTGCATTATAAATTCTATTATAATGTATTCGGTTGAGATTTTTATAGAAACCTTACTACTAATTTTTCATTGTTAATACGTTTATGATAGTCATATTGTTTATTACTATTAAATTTTTATTTTATGATATTTTACTGTTTACATATTTAGACTTTTATTTAGTTTTTTTTTTTGTAGTTATATGTTTGAGTGTACTAATTAAATTAAACCTCTCCTGTGAACACGGCTCTTACAAGAGAGCCACAATGTCAGTATAAAAGAAATATATAAAACTAACGCGATTCCCAATTTTTCATCTTTATCTTCTACATTTTTTTGGTAATCTTGGGCATTCTGATTTTACATAAAGAAACATTTTTATTTATTACTTTTACAGATATTATTAATTTCTTTATATAATCAAAGCTTCTAGGTCATTTGGATGTTTCAATAGAAACTTCAGAAAAATAGAAACATGTATTCGGTGAAAAAAGCGAAAGCTAGTTTATGCCTCGTATAATATTCTCATAATACATTCCCAGTGCATTCTTATAATAATAAATATTAAAAGTTAACTTTAAGAGATATAATAGTGTAATGGCACTTAAAACCAAAACTACAAGTTTTCCTTCTTGCCTGTTCCTATGTATCAGTTAAGATATTTTAGTTAAGATTATGAAACATACGTTTATTAATTAACACAACAAACACGGGACTATCAAAATAACCCTGTATTCGCTATGTAACTTAAACCCTTAATGAAAACACATAAATAGATTTATGGGTAACTTAGTTATTTTCTTAAATAATTAATTATTTTAAGAGCAAATAACATATCAATTTTTATTAAGATATTTTATGGCGTTGTGGCTTAAAATATAATTCGTTTCATGGTTGGGTACGTTCATCGTCATTAATACAGTAACGCCATAATCTTGGGAATTGTATTATTATCTTTCTCAGTAATTCTAGTTCGTGGTTCGTTTCTTAAAGCAACCTATAACGAGACACAGCAGCTCAATAAAATACCTGGGACGATTTATTACGCTGATTGATCAATTACCTGAGTAATCGCTCATCGGTTTCCAACGAACCGATTCAAGGAATGAGACAATGGCAGTCGCGCTTGTCCATTCGAGAAACGTATTATCACCATGGCAACCATCACGATATAACACGTATCGAACAAAAATTACCGAGGGGTGTAGTTATTCCTTTCGGGATAAACATAAAAGATCTTTTGACTGGAGCGTGAGTGTCACTTTATTAGATCTAGTTTTCTAGTTAAGATGTGTAATAAAAGTAGACAGTTAACCCTTAAGTGTTTGTGAACATACATGAGTGCCGGTTAGTGAAACAAAATAGCAAAAACTGTCATTGTGGCCCTCAAATTTCGGTAAAACCCCGCACCTTTACTGAAACGTAGAAGAAAGTGTCTAAAAAAAGGGTCGAAATCAGAAGGGAAAAACATCCTTAACAATTTCAGCTCACATCATCAACAAGTTAACAACAGAAATGATAGAAATACCTTTATAACCTTTACCTTACTGTTAGAGAAAAACTTAACAAGAAAATTAACATAGCACTGTCATGCATGAAGTATGAAAAATTGGTATGAAAAATTACGCAGCGCCTGTAACCGTAAACGGAACTCACATTTTGATATATATACCGCTGGCAAATGAGCTATTGGAATTCTAATAAAATTCATAGAGATGATGGATTTTAACGAACTGATGATGTAAAGTCCACATTTCATTGAAATCATGATGACATTCTAAACGAACGAATCAATGAAATATTTTAGTCTATCTGCTTTGCTCTATATAGTTAGAATGACAAAGTAAACGTGAGTTATAATAGTTAAAATAGTTTAAAAAAATGTTACTTACATACAATTTTTTTGAACCAAAATCTAGTTTTTCTGTGAAATCTATCAGTCAAACGGTATTGTTAGAAATGAGTCATTTATTTTTTATTCAAACGATAAAAATAATAAAAAAGTGTATTAAATACTAACTTTACTGACACTTCGCTCCATAGTCACGTTTAAGTCTTTTTGTAAATCTAACAAAGGAAACAGTTCCTCTAAACAGCACTCCGGTTTAGTTGTATTGTACCATGTTTGGAAACTTCTCTTTCTATTTCTTTCTACTCCCTAAGTAAAAGCGAGATGCCCTTAGGCACCATTCACAAGCATTCATAAGTAGCATTAGTAGGTTCGCCGCTTGCGGTCAACGTTTATACTTATTTTATCGACTACATTGGACAAGCCGTTCTCAATACCAGTGTCTATTAAATAGAGGGCTTTTCAATCTTGGTTGGGTTATAGGTGGGCGTGTGTTTTTATTTCTGTATGCGTCGGTAGTAATAAGTAATAAGGTAAACATTAAGCAATGAGAACGTTCGACTCGGCAACGAAGCAGGCGAATGATCATTTTGTTTACCTTTTCTGTTATAAGTTGTTGCTTGTAGTGACTCTTGATATCCTGAAAAATATATTCATTAATTTACCAAATAAATAAAATCTACATTGAACGATATATCATGTGATTCAACCTTTTATTGAAAAGTTTTTATTGTGAAAATTACTTATCATATAAAAAGATAAAATTGCAGAAAAATGTTTCGTCATCAACGTAACAACAAATTGTAAAAATAATTAGTCAGTTAATTTAACACTTCGATAAAACTTCCCAAACAAATGAATACCAAAAAATATAAAATCGTCATCAATTCGAGAAAAGACAAAAAGTAACAATACATCTCTGATATTGCGATATGATACCATATCAAATATGACAAAACAAAAGATAAAACAATTTGTTCTGAAAATTATCAGTCAACTATGCGACTGGTATAATAATAATAAACCTCAACAAAGTATACAAAAACCTCGTAAAAGTAATATTACAAAGAATATTCGCATTAGATATTCATATAAGGTAAAATATTAATATTTCCATTATTAACAGCCTACTTTTAAATTAAACAATAACAACTGATGTTTATTTTATTTCCTCCAATTAACGGTCGACTCCAATCGGGTGGAATTTTAATATAATTGGAGGATAAGCTCCCATGGATCAGCTTCAATGGCGCAATGTCTGTTACGCCATAACTTCCAGAGTTCTTAACCGATATTAATATTTTTTGTGTGCAATCGAATCAACAGGTTTAGGACCAGATTGTGACGGAGCTCGAATTTTGAAATTCGCAAAAATTCCCATCGAAAAAAAAATCTTTTTTTAGGTATTACGCTCTGCTCCAATATATGGTGCTAGCGTAGCTTTATACTTAGCGACTGCATCGCCTAGTAACATAAGACAGTTGCCAAACTTATTTAGTGCATACCTACAAGGTGGATTCTAAACTGTTTTATATTGTCTATGTTTAAGTAGCTGTATACATATTATTATTATGTTATTTAATTTAGATTTTTACCAGAAAATAATCTAATTGTCATAGATGCCAGGTGGGAGTGGTGGGACTCAAACTCTGTACACTTACTCATGCTAATTATGTAATAAAGAACAATCAATAAAGTGCAGGTGTCAATAATAATCTCGGATTAAAAAAGAAATATTGAACGCTTGACATCAATAAACGAATCATTTATAAAAACTGTAGCAATTTTTTTATCAGTTTCATTCAAATAAAACATTTCTGGGTCCGTGTGTACCGTTCTGTACAGAAAATCGTATATCGTATAAAGAATAACATAGATGGTGACATGAACATGAAGTCCAGCAAATAAAATTATTTAATAATAATATAAATAAATCAATATCATAGTAGCGTAGGAATAGGTGATAGGAATAACTGTTGACACTAACAAATAAGTACTAAAATAGCAAATTGTCTTGTTTATCCGTAGACCGCGATCTGTTGTCGTACGAAGCTATTTAATGTTTCGGTCTCGCAACTTAAAACCTGGACTTTGTTTTATTCTTTTGAGATACTTTATAGCACAGCAGTGTGTGTGATCTATATCTGATTAAGATTGTGCCTATAGCAAATTCCAGTCATGGTAGATGGCCAAAAACTTATTACGTTTGTGTTTAAAGACGCAGTCCTTGTCCACAAGAAATTGGTAACGCCGCCTTTGTCGTTTATTTTACTTAAGAATAAAATTTGTTCATTCATAATAAATTTGTTGAATTAGAGCATTGACAAAGATAAAAATGATGTTGATTATATTTTTTGTATTGTTTTTATATTGATTATTTTAATGCATTACTTTGATAACAATTTAATGATTGCCAAATGATCATCAATCAAGATTTACTTTGCTTTATTTATTTTTACGATCGTCTGGGTTGATTTAGAGTGACCCTAGCTTCACAGCCAAACGATCCATAGTTTGAGTCTTACAAAGGGTTAACGATATTTGTGTCATGAATACGAGCATTCGTATCTGAGTCATGGGTATTTTATATTTCTATGAATGATAGTTGTGTGTGTAAATCCGTTACCCTAGTCCATAACATAAGCCTCACAGTTTTGCTAATTGCTTGTACCAAGTTATTTTATTAATTATATTTTAGTTCTATAAAAAATAATTAATTTTAATGCCATTATGATACTCACAAGATATATAAAAATAGATATTATTCCAAAAGTCAAACATTGCTTGCGCTGTTCGTTCATTCTTAATAATGAGACTAGGCCGTGTCAGGGCGATAAGTAAGGAGTTAAAATACCTGAGATAAGACCTGACTAATTTCAATTGGTACTTTCAGAGCGCCACTGAGTGTCAAAAACTTGTGAAAATTTTAAAAAAAATCAGCTTATAGTATTTTTGGTAAATTACTTTCAGCATGTATAAAACTTAGTAATTAAATGCAACACCGTTGTAACGTTACAACTACAACGCTATACCATAAAGAAAGAATTTATATATGATTTTTACTTAACTTTTAATAAATACAATCACTCTATTTGAATCACAATAAGTTGGAACACATTTTTTTTATCAACGTGATTGTTCATCATATCAGCCGTACGACGCCCACTGCTGGACATAGGCCTCCCCCAAGGATCTCCACAACGATCGGTCCTGTGCTGCCCGCATCCAGCGTTTTCCCGCGACCTTGACCAGATCGTCGGTCCACCTCGTAGCGGGCCTACCCACTGAGCGTCGTCCGACACGCGGTCGCCATTCGAGAACCTTTCCGCCCCAACGGCCATCAGTTCTCCTTGCTATGTGTCCTGCCCATTGCCACTTCAGCTTCGCAATTCTTTGAGCTATGTCGGCGGTTTTTGTTCTCCTACGGATGTCCTCATTTCTTATTCGATCGCGTAGGGAAACACCAAGCATAGCTCTCTCCTTTCCCGCTGGGCGACCTTGAGCCTTCTGACAAGACCCATAGTGAACGACCACGTTTCACTGCCATAAGTCATCACTGGCAACACACACTGGTTAAAGACTTTCGTCTTAAGGCACAGAGGTATTTTGGACGCGAAAATGTATCGCAGCTTCCCGAACGCTGCCCACCCGAGTTGGATTCGACGAGAGATCTCTTTCTCGAAGTTGGACTTACCTAACTGTATTGTATGTCCTAGGTAAACATAGTGGTCAACAACTTCGAGTGTAACGTTCCCAACATTTACTGAAGCGGGTGTAACATGGGCGTTGGACATAATTTTCGTCTTCTCCATGTTCATCTTAAGACCCGCTCGTTGGGATGCGTTACTGAGATCTTCGAGCATGGTGCTCAGGTCTTCCAAGGTCTCAGCCACTAGGACCACATCATCGGCAAACCGAAGATGCGTCAGGTACTCGCCGTTGATGTTAATGCCAAGTCCATTCCAGTCCAGAAGCTTAAAAATATCCTCCAACGCAGCAGTGAACAGTTTCGGAGAGATAACGTCTCCCTGTCTCACTCCTCGCTGTAGTTGGATAGGATTAGAGCTCTGGCTCTGTACTCGGACCGACATAGTGGCGTTTTGGTACAGGCACCTTAACACTTCGATATACCTGTAGTCCACTTGGCACCTCTGGAGAGACTGCAGCACCGCCCAAGTCTCGATCGAATCAAAGGCCTTCTCATAGTCCACAAACGCCAAGCAAAGTGGCCGATTACACTCTTCGGTCTTCTGTATAACCTGCCGCAAAGTATGAATGTGGTCTATGGTGCTAAAGCCTTTTCGGAAACCGGCTTGTTCGGGAGGTTGGAAGTCGTCAAACCTGCGAGCAAGACGATTCGTAATGACCCTCGAAAACAGCTTGTAGACATGGCTCAGAAGCGAGATGGGTCTGTAGTTCTTCAGTAGGGTTTTATCGCCCTTTTTGAAGAACAAAATCATCTCGCTTCTGCTCCATGCCTTCGGCGTTTTGCCCTGGACGATGACAGAATTGAAGAGCTTCTGGAGGACTTTAAGTACCGGCGTGCCGCCCGCTCTCAGAAGCTCTGTTGTAATTCCGTCATCTCCCGCCGCCTTGTTGTTCTTTAGCTGTTTGAGGGCCATTCTAATTTCGTACAGGCTGACATCCGGGATATCTTCGGTATAGTGTCGGGTAAGCTTGGCTCTAGGATCTCGAGCTTTGCTTTGGCCTGGTGTAATACTGGAATACAGCTGCCTATAGAAACTCTCAATCTCTCTCAGGATTTCAGGAGTCGATGAAATAACACTGTCGTCCTCAGTTTTCAGCCTCGTCAGTTGACTTCGCCCAATAGACAGATCTCTAGCGAACACTTTGGAGCCTTTGTTCCGCTCTATGGCCTCTTTAATACGCTCGGTATTAAATTGACGAAGGTCGCTCGTCAGCGACTTCGAGATCTGTCTATTAAGCTGTCTATAACGTAGGGCATCCGCTGAGTCTTGCAGTTTCATTTCATGTCTCTTATCCATGAGTTCGAGAGTATGTGCGGAGAGTTTCTTCAATTTTGCACGGTGGGTTTTGAATTATTTTGACCCTACCGTACGGACAGCATCCACCACCAGGTCGTTCAACGTGATTGTTACCTATACCTAAAATAAAAATATTATTATTAACCATCTGCTTTTAAATTAAACAATAATAAATGTGTATTTATCTTACTTCTTCCAATTTAATTTTGAGTGGAATTTTAATTTGGTAAGTTAAGGCAATTTCCAAAGTTATTATCTTATTAATCAGTTCATTCCGACAACGTAGATCCTAAATTTATTATGTTAGTGAAACATTTTAAATTTTTAAGTAAGTTGTATGTTGTATTTTGTTATTTAAGCATTTAAGTGATAATTTTTTCAATCTAAAATAAACTAAAATTATCTTAGATATCAAGCGAGAGTCGGACCCTGTTCACTTATTCATAGTATTCAGATCAATTAAAAAAATAATAAAATGTAGGTGCTTATAAAAAAGGAAATCGGACGCATTACATAAACTCACGGCTCATACATAAAAAATGCAGGGATATTATTTTAAATCAGTCACGTTAAGTAAAAGGTTTCTAATTCCGTGTGCAGTTTAAATGTAATCGGTATGAATAAATTGAACGCTCTAAATTCAATACACGTTTACTTAATGATATACAACGACCTCTGTACAGAAAGTAAAACTCAACTAAACTCATGATTAAACAGGAAGCGGCTTTAAGCCAAGGATGTCTAAATAAAACTATTACGGATTAACGGAATAAAAAAAACGAAAATTTTTCCATAGTCTTAAAAACAGTAATTGCCAAACTTTCTTTGATAATGTTATCACAAGCAATGAGATGTATGTAGATATAAATAATTGTTGTTATGTGACATAAATCTACGGTTCTGTTTGCTCGTAACTATATGAAAAAATGGAACAAAAACTCCTTTCACATTCCTACCACAAATCCGATCGTCCGGTTTATAAAGTTTCTTTAATATAAGTTTACTGTAGTCTGAGTCAGAATCAAATAATAAAATCGGTCTTTAGGTTGATTCACTCAGCGACACTCACATCTTTTGGTCCTCAACCAAATAGATCTAAGCTGAAATAAATCATTTGGAAAATATACGAAGTTATTTTAAATGACGAACGAATGAAAGTAAAGGGACTCTCCCTTTATTTTCGTTCGTTCGTCCTTTAAAATCTCTTTCGACTTCGCTCCACATCTCTTTTCTCGTTACGCTTATTTCCTATCTAACTCGCCAAGTTTTTCAGTTGTTTAAGTTTAAATCCAATTTCCATTCACGCCTTATGTTTCCGCTGTAACATGTTAATTGTCGCTAATCGTATCTCTGTGGCGTTGTTTAACGGTACAAGGAATAGAAGGGCTCGCCTCGCTCCCAACGGTATTTTATCAGCTTTCTCAAATCCCAGATGAATCTGGAGCATACGTAAAATTTTAACTTAATAATACAGCTACTATAACTATAATATACTTCGTTGTCAACGGTTTCGATTTTTTTTTTAAAGTTATAAATATCCTTACACGTTGATTTCTGTATTGAAAACTTCTTTGGATGTAAAAATCCAACAATTAAATGTTTAAAATATAAAAAACAGCAATTGAAGCTTACATTGTAAATTTTTGAAAAACTTCCCACGTAAGAAATCTCGTATCAAATTATTTTCAAGTCAACTACTTTGTGCATCTGAGTAATATCTATGAGTCATGTTGAAGTATTAATTGAGTACTTCACGTATCACGTGTGCTTTTGCTACAAGGTAATAAGTTAACACTCCGTTACCGACACTAATTTCCTCTTTAAATACTTTGAGTTAAGAAAGGTGTGCAATACGATAGTTCTGCAGTAATTGTGATTAAATTTGTTTAAACGCATTACACATTCAATTCACTTGTTGATTGTATGTAACGTTTAAAGCGTTTAGAGCGTTTAAATAATTTCAGATCACACGAATTGTCTAGAGTACTTAAAATTACTACCTGGTGTATCTAACAACGCAAATTAGCTACACTAAACTACTGTCTGTAATTTCATTAAAAATGTATTGTTTTCTGTGAGCATCTACGTCCGCTCCCCGTGTTATATTGAAAAAAACAGACATTGTGCACACCTGTAAATGAGACATGAGCTTTTTGCCAAGCTAGGACCGGCATATTGACCTCACGTACATCCGTCTCATCTAATTATATCCGATTATAAGTAGGTAGCAAATTAAACACTTAATCTTTTTCATTTGTGTTAATGCTCACTTCCTGTATTGTCTTTTTTATTCGATTGTTATTGGGATATCAAACCCAATAAAATCTATTCCATGTTATACATATTATATGTTATATATATGTTATGATACTCCATATTGGCATATGTGATTGTTCAAGAATAAAAATAATTCTTGTTAAAGAGCACGTAACAAAAACGTCAAATAAATTCAGTATCTAAAATTAATTGTGTAGGTAAAACTAGTAAGAGCGTATATAATGTACATTAACTGATTCAGAGAATATATAACTAAGTATTATATCTAAATAATAATAGTCAACCATATTCGTTCAATCAACCCGCAATCGTAGAAGTCGTAATCAGGATTACTAACTGTTAGGTTAAAGGCCGGCAGGCATCTCTATCCCTTGAGAGGCTCCCATCGAGCCCGTCATCATCTCCTCTATAATACCCACTAATATCTAAATTATGTCGACAAATAGGCGTAAAAGTAGATAGATTAGGTTAGTTACTTTGTAGTACATACCAAAGAGATTATTTTTGTACTTTTCTGATCTGCTGATGTAAGAAGTTTGCCCGCTCACTAGATCAACTAAACTAAGATTTGTTAAAGCCTAGTTGAATAAATCAATGTATCTGTTTGACCACGTCTCAACTCGTATTTCAAAAGCACCATCTTATCTAACCAACCGCATCACAAAAGGTTCCGTTTCACTTCCGGTAAAAAAAATCCTATCGTTATTTTCAATAGCAAGCCCGCGTTTTATGGTGTGCTATAAATAAGTAAAAACATAACCGCTAATATGTTTCCATGAATATACGCATATTAATGTTACAACTAGCGATTGTTTAGGTTTTCCTTCCTTTCATGGTCTTCAAGCCGACACTGCAATGGTTAATGCGTCATTGCATTTTTCATTTAATCACTGTGGGTTTTATCCGAATGCGGGTCCTATCTATGGGATCTTACATTTACGTATACAGTTACCTTTTTTGCTTCTTTAGCGTTTGAGATGCGTTTTTAGCCATACAGACTCAGCTGGTGCCCAACGCTTGTTTATTGAGATTTCCTTGATGCGGGAAGTATTTCTCCTGAAAGTTTATCATCTCAGCTGTTAGACGGAAACTAGACGAACTGGTTTTCTCCATAATCTCCACAGTTGACAGGCGGATTGGAGACCGCAGTAAAAGAACTTAATTTAGAAAATGCTGCTGCTTTTTTATGGTCTACTGGAGGTTCATGGTAGTTACCCCAAGTATCATTAGTCTCCTCTTACATGTGTAGGGTTGGCGCTATTCTACTCTGCGTTCAACACCACACGGCGTTAAGAACTTCAGAGACAGAGAAAGATCAGTTACGTCATTGAGCTCCTTCAAAACAAAATTGATGAATAATTGAAACACCAGTGATGGCGCAACCAATCGCAGGGCCAATGGTGACGCAATCAAGTGGACAACACATGTGAGGTACCTACCACAAAGCTGTTCACAATTTATTGGTAGCACAATTAGTTCCGCGTCGCCATTGGTGCCCTAGTGAAATATGAGCCTTAGACGATGAGTAGCGGTAGATTCTGCAAAAAACGGCGTTGACATTTTATTGGTGATAGATTCCACTAGGATTATTCACAATTTAAAATTTCACGGTCGTATCGCAGTCGTAGTTGACTGCGACCTATTCACGGAAGTCACCTATCCTTTCACAGTTACGAAAACTAACGCTGTGCAGACCGTCTTTGACAAGTCATAAACCGAGGTTGATTATGCGGTGACAGCTCCTGTCAAATCGTATAACATCGAACTACAGATGGCGTTATTGATTGAAGACATTTACCAGTTACATGGTGTAAATGAAATATTACTAATTTTAATGATTAAAAACTCATATTTTTTATATTCAGATTTAATATGTAATAACTAAAACGTGATATAGTGGTGGTATATAAGTTCAATTATTTTGAAATAATATGGTTGAAATTCAATTATTTCTTGCATACCTACCATAATATCGAAATAAAGATGTTACAATTGTACTTATATTACAATAAAACCTGTCGGGATAAATGGTTAAACCTGGACGGCGATTAAATCATTAATAACCACCTTACTTGTTTCACTATTCATTATCAATCCCCATATTGTAAGATATTCCCATGTTTGGTTTTCCGGGTGACTGACATTATAGTAGCATTCCGCCCATTAAAGGACTGTTATGGCAGGTCAGGTTGTCCAGAAACGAACTTTTTGGGCAAACTGGATGTCATTGTAAATTTTAAGTCCCATAATATGTTTATTTAATACTTACTACAAAGGGTTATAAACATCAGTTCACCTGATGATAGGTGACATACAGGAAAATGGAATAACTTGTCAACCTTATAACTTTATACTCGTACTCTTATACTATAGCGTATCATATTTCTGTTCCTAATTTATTTATGTAACAACTATCTCATTTGTTATAAGTGATGCTACCCAATATGATTTATCAATCTAATCTAAATACGGCCTTAATAAGTAGTCAACAGTTAACATCTTTATGTATTATCCACAGACAGACGCCATACATCATTGAATCGTGACTTCAATGCTTATATGTAAACGCATAGTTGTCGACAATTTATTTTAGTCGATGACTTGACGAGTCGCCATTTGAGCAACCGAGGTTGGCTTACAATTTATTAGTTGGGTACCTTACCTACTAATTGTTCTGGAACAATAATTTAAATTAATGAGTAGGATAAAAAGAGTGTTGAAAATATCTCAAACTTCATTTGAATTCGATGTAATTCTTTAGTTTAAAAAAAAAAAGGAAATTTTACTTAATTTTTCGGGAGGTAGGTAATGTCCATTTCGTATAACACTTTGTTATATTTATTATATCTAAGTAAATATAAATACCGTGCTATACCTACCTAAAACTCCGTATATACATCATTGACTGATTTTACCCAAGTAATCTTCTCTTACCCCCATCGTTAGCTCTACTATATTATCAGTAGTTAGTAAAGTTCAATTAAATTGGGAAGTTCATATTTAAAGTCACCAATGAAAATAAGTAAAGCTTAACTGTTAATCTTTAAACGTGTGACATACTTGATGAAATTGGGATGTGTACTCATAGTAAAAAACAATAGCCTTCAATGACTACACTAAGTAGTAACTATACTACAACAAAATACTACACACTTATCGCGCGAGCCCTAAAGTTTAATGTGTAGTATGAAAAGAAGCAAGCGTCACTTATATATAACTTATTCAACTCATGCGCACGTTTGGATTTACGGGTCGCGTTCGCGTCCCAATCCCAAATTCGCTTTGACGTGAAGAATTTTTGGCGCCTTTTAATTGAATATCAAAATAGCAGATGTCTGTTTGACGAGGTCGTTTGAATACATAAAAATAGTTTCATTAGCACGTGTTAATTTCAACTAATGAAAATTAATGAAGCCGGATTATTTCTTCGAGTGTAGACAATCTATATGAATGCATAAATGCAATTTTTGAATCAGTTTTATTTAAAATTAATTTTATTGATAATTTATTCTGCATTTTCGCTATTCACTAGTTTTTTTATATTATTTCATGAAATAATACCCTAAAAAGGTTTAGTAAAAATATGGCAAGCAATAGCACGTCAACCTACTGCAACTGTCAAATTTTCTCAGTCAATATTGAACTCTATGGGTTCGGCTTTAATCTCAAAACGCATAATTTGACAGCTTCGTATAAAAAAAAAAAATAAAAAAATAAAAATGCATTTATTCAAGTAATCTTATAACAACATTTGGCTGAGTCATTCCCTGTAAGTAATCAAAAGATACTTGTGTTGGGATTGACCCGCTACTTCCTTTGTGGACAACAGTAGATCACAAATATAATAACAATATAAAACAAAACAAAATTTAGAAACTGAATTTCATTATATATAAAGAAGAATTTCAAGTTATTCTTGTCAGAATGTAGCTGTGAAGTAATGTTTTTGTTAGAATAATTTGTTTAGATGTAATTGTGTGTGTGTGTGTGTGTGTGTGTGAGAGTGTGTGAGTGTGTGTGTGTGCGTGTCCGTGTGTAGGTGCGTGTGTGTTCGCTCGCGTGGGTGTGTGTGTAGTTAGACAATTCTAATTAAAAGAGTTTCGACTTCATCGTAAGTAAGTGTCCCTAACCATAGCGTTAGACATTTTTTGCACTTGTATAGATGCATAGGATATATTTTAAGTAATTTATTTAGTTTATTATATATAAATGCTGATTGGGATGGATATTGTCTTCTAGCAAAAGCAGTGCGTATCGAAGGTGGGCGGGCAACAATGTCATTTCTTCTTTTTCTTTGAACTGCTTCTTGAAATGGCAAGGATTTTTGAAATTTTAGGGTCAAGTTGAGTATATATAACTTTCTAACTGAAAGAAGTTTGCTAATTTTGTACAGGCTGTTTGTAGAGAATCTATAAGGTTTGAAGTACATGACCTTTATGAGAGATCTTTGTGCCCTTTCCAGGCCTAAAAAGTCGGTCTTATTTGCACCTCCCCAAATTGGGATACAATAGGTGATTATTGATTGTGCTAGGGCTATGTAAATTTTATTTAATAGAGAACTAGACATTACTGACCTCAGTAATTTAAACACCCAGATTAATTTTCTGATCCGATTTATGACAGATTCCAGCTGTGATTGCCAATTAAGCCTCTGATCAATGATAATACCGAGATATTTAGTTTGGCTCACTTTATTTATAACCGGACATTCACATGGAGTGTTTTCAGGATTTGGGCAACAATGGATTTTTATGCGTAAGTTATTACTTGGCTGTGATGATTTGTAGGGAGCAAAGCAAATATAGTTTGTTTTCTGAATATTTAATGTTAAAAGGTTCTCCCTCAGCCAATTCGACACTCGCACTAAACCAAGCACAGCCTTCCCGTGAACAGAACTCCAAGTCTTGGCACTAAAAATAATAGCAGTGTCATCCGCATATGAGAGTATCCTTCCACCGACGTGTCGCAAATTGCATAATTCATTGATGTAGATTAAAAAGAGCGTCGGGCCAAGGACACTTCCCTGTGGGACTCCAAATTTAACTACTTCTTCGTCACTGATATATCTGTCTATTTTTACAGCTTGACTTCTATCACGAAGGTAGCTAATAAAAAGAGAGAGTGAGTTTCCTCTAATCCCTATTCTCTCTAGCCTGTTTACAAGAACCGGGACAGAAACCGTATCAAAAGCCTTTTTTAGGTCTAAAAATATTGTAAGGCATTTATTTCCTTTGTCAACTTCTTCAGTTATAATAGAGATCAAATCTAAAATTGCGTCTTGCGTAGATATGCCTTTGCGAAAGCCATATTGCGATCTAGATAATATATTATATTTAGTGAGATAATTAATCAGTCGTTTATTTATGAGTTTCTCAATTATTTTTGAAATAGAATTTAAGATAGAGATTGGCCTGTAATTATTGACGTCTGATTTGTCTCCGTTCTTGTAAACAGGTGTAACTATAGACCGTTTAAGGGCATTAGGAAAGACTCCAGTACCAAAACAAAGATTAGCCAACTTACAAATGTGAGGAACTACAAAATCCCTAGCACGCTTTAGGAACATGGTACTAATCCCGTCCCAGCCCGGTGCACTACCAGAGTCCAGACTCATGAGTACACTATCAACTTCTTCAGGATCTGTCTCCAGCAGGACAAACGAGGTGGGATGAAAACAGGCGTTTGAGGTAGGCGCATTAGGTACAGGCTGTTTGGATATGAGGTTTGCTAAGTTTGCTCCTATTTTAACAAAGCAGTTGTTTACATGATTGACTGAGACTTGTGGTTGTAATTTCAAGTTAAGCAAATCAATATTTTTAGTCTTAGGAGGTTTATATTGTGCAATTTCATTTATCGTGGACCATAATTGTTTAGGTTGATTAACTGATTTTTTAATATTATAACTGTTATGTTTACGCTTAAGTTTAGTTATAAGATTAGAACAAAAATTACGGTAACGTTTATAAGTTATTTTTAAAATTGTGTTATAGGGATCTTTGTTTAGTTTGATTTGCATGCTATTTCTAAGTTTAATACATTTAAGGGCTCCCATGGTTATCCAAGGTTTCAGAATCCTTTTACTATTTGACAATTTACAAATACTTTCCCAAAAGCAGTCCAACAATATTTGTACTGCTTGGACTTGACGAGGTCCCGAGATAAGAAGAACAGACGAGCTCCTTTTGCGGTTAGTTGCTCCGATATATAGATTGGAGTGTCTTCGCTAAAAGTGAGGCCTAGGTGTTTTGCCTGAAGTTTGTTTTTGTTTTTAAGATTGAAGTCCTTACTCTTTTTCAGTAGATCGGTTCTTAGAATAGTGGACCCAAGTTCCACGATAATTGGAGGGCTTTTTTCTTTCTCATTTCTCCCCTTGAGTCTGAAGATGTCTTTAATGTCGCGCGGGCAAATATCAACATTTACAGTTTTTGATAAACTCAAAAGTATGTTAATTAAGTCGTCTCTGTTCTCAAGGTTTTTACGTGGGACATTTTTTAATTCTAGGCAAGTTTTGCGGGCAGCTCTCTGTAGATCCTCTACTTTCTCCTCGAGAATCGAGATATATTCCCGGTCCTTTTTAGCCTGAGACTCCAGCAACTCAATCTTTTTACGAAATTCTTCATTTTGTGTAGCTAACAGAGAGACAGATTGCTCAATATTAGTGTTAATGACTTGAATTTCCTTTAGGTTTTTAGTGATTTCTCCCAGTTCTTTTTTCTGATCACTGATTAAAGATGACATAAACTCCTTCATTTCCTCTTTAAAATTGTGAAATTGCGATGGCGAGACGTTTTCCTCTCGTAGTCTTTTGTTGCGTTGAAAAGAATAGTAAGGTGGCGAATGTTCGCTCTGCTGTAGATCTAATGCTTTATTAATTGATAGTTGTGGGTCCGATCCATAGCTAGAAGAAGTTTGCCGCCCCAGGTTTGGTATTGTTGTTTTTTTGGTGGGCGATCTTTTAACAGACATATTTCAAAACAGTGGTTGTAGGCCAAAAGATCTGCGAGAACGGCAGAGTTACTGTAATTGCTATATAGCCGATGAGTTACAGTAAGACGAATTTGCTCGGCTCATAAACGGTAATTTTACTAGTAAAGATAAGCCGTCAACTTAAATCAGTGAGCGGTGCTTCTCTGCATATTCGGCATAGGGTCTGTTTTGCAAAAATCTTGTCCAACAATAGTTACTCACACCAATTCGTCGTAGTCAGTCGTAGCAGTCTCGTAGTTTGCACTTTGCGTCGTAGCTTCGCTGCGTATCCGTAGAAGACAATATGTTGCGAAATTTCGCCGCGACGTCACAGGCGTATTTGGTACAGCGGCTTACGGCGCCAGTCACCTCCCAAGCAGCACGAGTTCAAATCACAGGCACGAACACAATTCTACTTATTGATTTTTTTAAAGATAAATATTTAAATTTTCACAACACTTGACAGAGTGGACACGTCCAAGCGCTTGCGCGGTCCAGAGGGAAGAGGAATCGGTTTATATACTGTTGACTATACATATTTCAGGCTAACTATTGTTTAGAAGGAAAAATCTCATAAACTCGTAATTAGAGAACACAAGAACATTATTATTAAACAACTCGATTTATGAAATGGTAAAATTGTTGTGTATGCAGTGAATCGATAAATTATCTATGTAAAACAAGGTTTTATCCATAGAACATACAATTTTAAAAGTTTTACTGCCTTTGACCAATGACTACTAGGGCGTGAAAATAAACATCATATTCCATTTGACAACATTATTCATGATATTTTCACAGTTAACTACTTAGTTCCTCCTCCTTGTTTTTATATTTACAACATGTTTTATTACAATTTAGTTAGTCGGTTGCATAGACAGTTGAATCGGTAGTAATTTAAATAAAAAAGGCAAGAGCGACAGGCATATTAGTCATTTTAGGATAGAGGTCTCGTAAAGTGCCCATTTTTATTAAAAAAATAAACGCATTCTCTGCCGCCGGATTAGCGGCGTAGTTATATGCGACTCTATTTCACCGACTCAACCGGCTTAACGCTCGTAGAAGGGTTACAGGCACACCCACTAAAATCCTTAGTATATCTAAGACATACCAATGTTTGGAACAAATAAATTAAAAACTACAAATCCACTGTCATAAGCTTTTCATTGTTGATACTGATTAAAAAATTATTATCGGTTCGATGAATTTTTAATAATAATTATTAATAATAATGGTAGTTAACAATGTTGTGTTGTGTTTGCGTACAGTGCCAGCTTGTTAGGTGGCCCGCTGTAGTCTAAATATGGCGGAGGATTACGTGTTTCTTTTTTAAGAATTGCCTCTCGACTTATTGTTAATTTTGTTATACACACAAAAACGTTTATTTTGATCTACACATTAAAGTAATTTCTATAATGCTACTACAATCATTACTTCACTACATAGTATAAAACAAAGTCGCTTTCTGTGTCCCTATATCCCTTTGTATGCATAAATCTTTAAAACTACGCAACGGATTTTGATGCGGTTTTTTTCAATAGATAGAGTAATTCAAGAGGAAGGTTTATATGTGTAATACATGCATAATATAGTAGAGCATTGCATCCGTGCGAAGCCGGGGCGGGTCGCTAGTATTCAATAAAATAGCTATTGTATGATATTATGTAATGTTGATCAAATCTTCTTATGAGTAGAACGCTTTAAAATAAGGCGATATATCGTATAACCGATCGGTTTATAATATATCCTAGCTCAACCAAGTAAACAGAGTTCAAATCGGCAATGAACCTACATACTACGGCGAAACAAAGTTTAAGAACTTATTCAAAAGTTTTAATACAGTTCAATGGTTTGACAGTCATAAAGTGACCATAGAGAACATATAATATCATTCAATCAATTATCTGACAGTAAAGCAATTGTAGTCTGATGGGTGAGGTACTGAGTTACGTGCGCAGTAGCAGTAATCTGTCTATAATAATGGTATTGATACCTTTTTAAAATTGATCATATTGCGAATAAGATCGTCAGAAATTAGAGAAAGTGATTCTTTTTTTCGTTGCATTTAGTTCAAGCTTTAATTATTTCAATTGTAGAGAAAATTAAGAAAAAATATATTTTACTACTATACAAGAAATTTCATAACAATATCACATATACATTATGTTCTTTTATGAATTTTAAATGTTAGATTAAAAATTCCTTTAACTTTGAAATTACCCCGCTCAAATATTTGTATAGGTACCTACTTACATATTAAAAGAAAACCTTATTAACACGCTTTTATTACGTTGACCTATAACTAAGAAACTATCTAGCTAAACAACCCGCTAGGTATTAGTCTAATTCTTGTGTCAACGCAAAACTTGGCATATGCATGTAGTTTAAATGACAGTATAATAATAAGGCAATGCCAAGCAAATCTATACATGAAGATCACTAAGACACCCGTGTTTTTTTATTGTAAGAAAAGCTTTCCATTTTGAAAATTTATTAATTAGCAACCAATATTACGCGGTCATAGATCATCAGCAGGCGTCTTTCACATATTACTCTGTGCGCTTACGCACTTGATGATGCCATATGACTTTTAAGTAATCTATGCGACTAGTATATTATTTAAAGAAAATAATCGTGCACATCTGGGTAAAAAAAAACAAAACTTTTTTAGAAAATATCCAACTAATAGAGTATAACGTATTACACGCAAAGATTGAGAATAGTTACTTCTTACAATTATGACAAGAAATCGTTCAAAGAATATAGAAGCGGTTGATATTACATTTGGTCTGTTGTTTTAAATACAGGATTATTTTAAGAATGTTTTTAATGTCAGTCAAATATTTACGGCGGTTGTGCAGTCGTATTTTAAAAAATTTTTGGCACATTTCTCGACGCGGCAACGACTCCATCGACCACCTCGTCGTACAGGACAAGATAGAGGGCACCAGAGGGCGAGGGAGGTCGCCCGTGAGATGGACTGACCAAGTGTAGTCTGCTGTGGGTGGCTCCCTGAACGAATGCAACAGAATGTCCGCCAGCAGAGAGAAATGGCAAATGATCGTGAGGCGAGTAACATCTGCCTCGGCTGAAGACACGACCCCATGACCACGGCCGCTCTGGCAAGAGTGTCACGACGAAGAAGAAGTAATATTAACGATAGTAATACCAAAACAACGAAATTCAAGGAAGTAAAATTGGTTATTAGTTTTTGAAATAATATAAAATTTTACCAATTAATATTATCAAATTTAAATTCTGTAAAATCGTAATATAGCAAATTTAACTTTGAATTTAAAAAATGTACTTAATCAACTATAATATGCTTATGCAATATCAAAACCTGAATAAAAATTATGATTGACTAAGCTTCACATGTAATAAGCTATAATAACTATTGATTTAAGCCTCACCTTGAGTCGAAAGTCGATTACTCAATTTTGAAGAAGAAAGGAACAATGAACTGAAATTATTGTCTGATAAGGCTTTATCAGAATATAATATATTGACTAAATTATAGGGCAAAAACAAAATTTGCTATAAAACATCATGAAAATTGATAACTCTTACATTTAATGAGAAAATGTCCGTATGATTTACATATATTTTTTGCATTTTCCAATACTTTCCTATAAGATAATATGTGTCGACAAGGATCGTACTTAATGTCTTCATTGTCCCGGAGTTCTGGGAAGATCCGTTCGATATCTTATTTTAGAGTACATAAAAGCTTGGATGCAACGCCAAACTGTGTACATGTACAGTCAACCGCAAATCTACTTATTTTTACCATTAGGCGCATCTAGAGGTAATAGTGGGTAGCCCTGATGAACTGATGGGAGAGAAAGACTATCGTTTACCAGCAACAATTCATTTTTACTCTGAAAAAAATCAAAATGTCAATGCTTCTCAACGAAACTCTGAATGCTTTTTAGTAAGTCGAAATTAATTGCCGAAATCTATATCTTGGGAATATTGATGTGCTTTTGAATATACATCGTTAACCCAATAGAGATTGACCCACATTACGAGAACGTGATAAAATAAACAATAAACATAAAATAGACATGGGTATTCCCTTACAACACAAGAATTTAATGTTGATTATCCTATTGTGTTACAAATTTCTTTTCTTTAACTTTTTTTAACAATACGTTATTTTGTATAGCAGTTTCTTGATTAGTTTTTTTTCACTTCAGAGTCACAATTTAAATATGCGCTTACGCTTGATGCTTCATTTTGCTAACAGTCTGTAGCGTCACAAGACGAAGAAACAGCCGCTTATTGTTTTTCACGTTCTTTGTTTGATTTGATAAAATACAAAATTGTACTACTAGGAATTTTATATGTATAATCACATTACGAAAAGATCTTTCTATCGTTAATATAGTAACATAGTATTCAAAGAGTGAATTTTATTCATATTATATTTGCTTTGCGTGTGCTCAAAGCTCTATCATACATACATACGACATAATTTTCGGACAATTGTTCTCCTTTCTATTGCCATAAAATATATTTACGTATTTGAATATGCGATTTACTTTCCAAGGGAATTGAATCGTAGTGTTTTATTCTCTTTAAAAATTCTGATTGAGTTTATAAATGTCTCTTTCTAGAGCTGCTTTTAGGTCACCACTGCTAACCATACAAAATGTCGTCACACCCCACCAGGCATTATGGCTATAGCAAATGCTTAAATGTCCCATCCGCATTTATCAATATACCATGAACCTGTCTATGGAATACCCAACAATGTCGAACCGTTGCCAGGATTTATGGTGTCATGGCATTTATGAATACAATGCCGTTCGAAACAGGCTAGGGCTGTCAATCACAACATAACACGTTATTTTGAAAATAACTAATAAGTTACAGTTATAAATCATATATCATCATAAATAGAGACAGTTCGATAATTTGATCGTTTGTAATCTTGTAAATTGCAAGTCATATTACCTCCGGCGACCTCGCGACGGCTGTGTATGTTGTCGGGCCCATATTTTGTCATAACAAAAGCATTAAAACTATTTCAGTATTAGAGTCAAAATAAACTCTTCTAAAATTTCCTGTCGACTAATTAAATAAACATATTATTGTATTTAACTGCTCAAGAGACACTTTTAAAAATGTAGAGATTCCATAAGTAGTTTTATTTATAAAAATAATAATTTTTGTCGATGATGTTAATTTGGCTTTACGAAAGCACTCAACAAAAAAGTGTCAACCCTTGCAATCATAAAATAAAGCTATTTTTAACGGAGGTTTGCCATTATGCCGTAATTGTTGAAAACCTTGTTTTATAGAGAAAATAGAAAGATGGTCGTAGCGAACGCAAAACAAAAACTTATTGTATTTTCATCACTTCACAAGAAAATAGTTTTGTTGTAAAACAAGTATGATCGCCATTTAAAATATACACATATATAGGATAAAAAGATTCATTCTTCTTATGTTTTAAAAATACTCTATTGAAGCCGTGTGGGGTCCAGCAGTGTAGAAAAGCACCAACTCTTCATATTATACCCTATAAGACGATTAACGATACAGCGTTTTCCAAATTATAATATTTTACTGCGATCTCCAACCCGCCTGCCAAAAGTGAAAATTAAGACCAAACTCCCCCATCCATGGGAGAGATGGTAGTGATGTACCTATTAAACTATATAGACTAAGAATCAACAATGGCGCGTTCCAATCTCGCCAGCTACAAATAATTCAGTAATCCATCTTTGCAGTCGACCCAGGCGTCATGGTTATCTATAGTTGGATAACGTTATCTAATGTTTTTTCAATATGTATTTTATTAAGAAGTCATATTTAAATTTAGTAAAATATAAATTGCAATGAATGAAGCGATAGGAAACTATGAATGAATTTATTATTAATTTGAGAATACAAGAAAACTGTACTCGACAAGAAATGCTTTGAGTCAACAAAAATAGTCATTAGTTTTGTAAATTAGAATTTCCCAGTGAAAAAATCATAGGTATGCAATTGTTTAGAATGGATTGGTAATAATTTAGTTTTTGATATCATTGTTAAACTAACAATTGTTAATTGTTGGCATGAATAAGTATAATACATTTCAAATTTTAATGATTTTGACAACAAAATCTCCTAGTAATAGTTCTTAACCTTTTTGTGCCGTTTAATCATCCTAGATAAGATTCAGCTCTTGATTAAATGAATTCCTTACAATACTTTTTCTCTTTCCGCTTATAAGAGAAACGTTCAATTTCTTGCTCACACTCTCACAATAATTACCCGCAGCTGCCGTGAGACGATGTAATCGGTACTGGGAATCTGATCCAACTATATCCTGCACAGGAAATAATAAACTGGAATAGCCCAATACAGACCTAGAACTGCTTTGTGTCGTTTACACAGGGCCCATAACAAAAGCTCTTGGGGCAGAATTCTCTTGCACAATTGTCTATTAAGGTTAATGTTAATAAAAAAATGTCCAAAAAGTAAACAATTTACTCTTGTTTTTGCAATATGTAGTTTTCTTTTTAATTCTAGAAACAAAAGTATTTATTTTCTAATCAACGTTATCAAACTAATTTTTTGATAAATTATTATAAATTATTGTATTGACTTTACACGCTCGGATATCGGCGTCTCTTTCATTGCTGAAATCATAATGTAACAATATTTTGGTCCTACGCCAACCCCTTCAATACCCTATTTATATATAACTAAGTATTATTGTAAAAAAAAGTAAATACCTTTGATGTTATAAAAGTTATTTAATTGAAATGAGTGCTGTTATTATGTGATAAATACCAATTGAATTTTATTTCAATTTTTTTTACAGCAGATCTTTTGTGAAAATTAAAGAAATTTACCAGACGTATCAATTTTAAAAATATCTAAGGTTTCATTGTACAGATTGTTATTTCATACGTACGCTATCTGATACTACAGTGACAACCCTATAATCAGTATCAGAAACATGATCAGCCTAAAAGTAAATCCCGCCCAGGAAATAATAAAGGAGCGGAATAAACCAAAGGCCGAGATTGCACACCGGCTGCAATAACACAACGCCATTGTTACGGATTTAGGATTTTGGCAGAAATAGCGCCAATAGAGGTTAATACTACGGTGATTTCATCTTAACTCATTGTTTTTTTGATGAAAATAAAGAGTAGATATAGAGTCATATAGTAAGATGTATGACTTACAACTCTTTGGTTTTAATTGCAAAATAAATGTTGTAATGTTAGAAGCATTAACTGATCGTTAAATCCTTAAGACATGTCCCAGACTTGAAACAAGTTTACCATTTTATTTAAACGTGACAGTTACTAATAAGTTTAACCGTAGTTCACGTTTTATAACATGCGTTTACGGGCCTGTCATATGTCATTTTACAGGTACCTAAGTGTTAAGTAATCAAGCCAGTGTAAGCAGTTTTGCAGTAATTATTCCATGAGTACTATGTACTATGTAAAACATATATTAAACAAAAATCCCTTAACTTTGATTGATTGATATAGGGTTAATTACAAAGAGACTTCAAATTATCCGAAAATATTCTTAGATCCATAAAAAAATATTTGCTTCATCAAGTTTTTTTAATTTGTAAGACACAGGCTTACATCACAACCATTCATAGTCATTTATATCAATATAAATACTTTCCGAGTTTTGGAATTACTGAATCACTAAAATAACTGCCTATATACAAGTAGCAAACTTTCATTAAAACAGTGTGTGTTACGACACCTATTAATTATGTTTAAATAGTTAGTACCTGGGCGGCTAAACTTCAATCGTTATGTATGACAAAGCTTGCCTAGCAAATGTAGCAAAGTAGCCAAACAATAAAAAATGTATTTCTTTGTAAAAAAAAATGGTTTTTACAAAAAGAAACCTTTTCTTAATACAGAATTTCTTCAAAAGCATTGGAACCGTTACCGAAATACCGAAAAAAATATATTTAAAGTAATTGTTGCGACTGACGAATAAATGAATCCAAAGATTTCTTCTTCAAAAATGTGAGTTTTCCTTTCACATCTCTTCAAATGTTATTTTTCATATAATATTTTTTTGAGTTCCTAATCGAAAAATTTCGAAGTATAAAAACTGTATGACGAATGTAAGAACGTAATCACTTTTGAAATTAGTAATGCTTTTAATTTAATAAAAGCAGGGCGCGTAAATTCTTCTTGATAATGTCTAGTTTCCTTTTTAAAGCTAAAAAATGGTGTCATTCTCACAAATCGATATCGAAACCTGATTTGCAATTAGGTACCTATACTTTTTTACAAAACTTAATTTAATTTTTCTTAGTAGTGCATTTGTATTACGATCTTATAGTAGTAGTTACTAAAAACCATCTTAAAATACCTATCAGATGTTACAAAATCTTCCATTGTAGCTTGTCTTATATATAATATAGAATTATAGACGGCTCCATGTTGTTTACAGCGCGGAAACTCTTTGAGTCTGGGACTTATCTTAAATAATGAGGACTAAACTGATTCTATGTTATCGAACGATAACGCTATTTTTTGTTGCGATTTTTCACGTATACCAATATGGAACACGCAAATCTTGTTCCATTTTGCAAAACAATTTAAGATTTTACCTTTAAGCTAAACTCGAGAAGTAGAGCATCTAAAACGTATAATATTTACAAATACGTTATTGACAACTTAAGTATAAATATAGGTATATAAAGTGTAAATAATTTATAATTATATCGCAAAAAGAAGCCGCACCGGGACCCGTTCCAAACACCTGACGAGCGATTCACCAAATTCGTATACAAAACAGGTTTCTCCACAGCTGTTGTACTTATGCATAGTAAATATAACCACCTGGCTACGCTTATTTCACTAAACATCTCGCATTTATTAAAATTTAGCACAAGGACTACCAAGTGGGCCAACCGATGTGATCTAACCGAGCAAAATTGCTTTTTGAGGTGCCAAAATTCCATTATGATTACATTATGTAGTAACTTATGGTACATATTTGCTCATCTGTTGTCATTAACTTCTTAAACGGTCGAATACAAATATTGTGTATCGATTAACTTCAGTGAGTAAAGCAAATATAGCATGTCGAACGTAGGCATTTAGGAATATGCCGTAACAGGGATTAAAAAACACCTTTATAAGGATACACTTTCATAAGGGTTAAACAGTGAATCGAAACCTGTTTTGCGTCGAACACTTATAAAAGTGTAACAAATATAATGTTTTCTGTTACCAATCTGTTAGAAACTGTTTTACGTTTAACTATCTATGTGTATACACAGTACACCAACATAGGCAATTCAAAGTACCCAAGTCATTAGGTAGGTGAGCTGTCGCATAGACTTATTGACTGTAAGAGATATTAACACTTATGAACCGGTATTTTCTAAAAAAGATTTTAAGTGTTACAATTTCTTTCTGTTTAACTTTTAAAACAAAAATGAAAAACAGTGTTCAGATCAGAACACTATTCGGATACCGCTAAAATCCCTGTGCTGTAAACTGCTCTAAGAAAAATTTTGATAACTTCAATAGTTTTAACTAATAACGTCAAGTTATGAAAACCAAACTACTGTTGACATCGAACAGTGAAATTTATCATTATTTAGTTAATTTTGATTGAAATAAGTAAACTAACAGTATAAAGTCACCAGTAGTTCACATTCAAATAACAGAAAAATGAAACTCGCGGCACCGAATGCATAATGCACCTCCATTATAATAAGGTACAGGACCATGACATCGAGGTCTCCGTGATTGTTAACCGAATACAACAGAGAGACCAACGTCACATTTTATATTTGCATATATTATAAGTTGTATTACTGTGGCCAGGTGGCCACTAAACGTTATATGATACTATTGAAAAACTATAAAAAAGTCGATATAAAAACAATTATGTTAGGAGTGTCTGATGAGTCATGGCGGAGATGATCGCCATAATTTTTATTAAGTTTTACCGTTTATGAAGTTAAACATTTATTAGGTATTGCCAATAACAGAATCTTTAAATGAAGGCAGTTCGTATAATAAACGTATCTCACAACTTTCTGTAACAGAAAAATGCAGTCAACTAATGTAAGATTTCAATATAGTAAATAGGTAAACCAATTTCATGGGTGCTCAGAGCACCCACAACAGGATAAACAATCAGTTTTCTTTATAATTTCTTTAATAAACTTGTCGTTATATTTTGAGAAATCTTTAAATCAATTTTTTTCATAAGATCACAAGATTGCCCCTTACTGAACATTTTTAAATCTGATCTAACTCTTTTTATGACTTCAAATGATTTTATTAATCAAGATTAAAAATAGTGCAAATCTCTAATCTTCCTTACACAGTGTCAGTTTTTAGGAAAAGATTTTCAATAGTCTTTTAAATGATTTTTTTATTTATGGCGTCTCAATTTCATAGCAATAGCTATATTTCATAGAGTATCTATACTTAGTTTAAACAGAAACCTTAAAATATATTCAGAGCCTTTCTCCACAGAATAAGTGCTGAAAAAAGCTATAACCTACTTTCCCACATTGTAAATTTAAGGTCAGAAAGTATGCAATAAGTTCTTTCCTATTTTGTGCTTTGCATTGCGTTTAACCCGACTGAGATGACACAAATCTAAAGAAATTAATTTTGGTAAAAGTTTAATACATGTTTCATTATAAAACATATGTAAAGTTGTTGTCAAAAGACAGGACAGTCGACAGCTATATAGCTACTGTACATAATATTTAAGAAAATAGAACAAGGAAACTAAAATAATAGAGTAAATTACATATGACTCTTCAATAATGGCGGTATTCTGTTCACAATTGAAAAAAATAATTAACATTTTTCTCTTTTACAGTTTGTATAAAATTACCTTGAAATAAATTCTTTATTACTAAAATGTTTTTTCTCAGATTGATATGAAGAAAATGCTTATTATCAACCACTTGCTGCTTCAATGTATATTTCGTTATAATTCTTCATGCTTTTTATATAAATAGAAACACTGAAAAACCGCTATTTAGTTAACTTTATGTTAGGTAAGTACCTACCTATATATTTATCAATTTCGTTCCACTCACCGAGTTTTGTCCTATACACCTGCAATTCAGCAAACTTCCTTGTTACCCCTACATTAAATTTATTATCATCAAAGCTCTAACAAAAAAGTTAATAGCTCTTATTACAATCTCTCTCACAAGATATAGTTTTTTCAACGTCTAGTAGTAACTTTGTTTCCGCGATTTCATCGCAAAAAATAAGCGAACTCAGTAAATTGAAAGTAAATCGAAAAAGTTCAAAAGATACACAATCTTTTGTTGTCATTTAACCGTATATAGTCATTTAAAGCAATTTCAAATTACTCTATAGGAGGAACTCTACAAGTATTCGAGTGGTGAGATTCATGGGATAAGACATCATATTATGAAAAAATATTCAATTTTCCTATCCTTCGTAGAAAATATGGCAATTTTATTGACTGTATATTATAAGTACTATAATATAAATATAGCGTCTATACATTTTCTTTATAACGAACTTTTTACTACACCAGAGTTGTAGCAATTCTTTCATTTATTTTTTTCGTATGTAACTGACTCTTTATTGATAGTTTAAGGCGGTCGGTAATCGGTTGAGATGTTAGTTAAAGCTAACAACCAGACCCAATTCTCACCGATGGACTTAGAACGTGGATCTACTTCTAACACAAGCATTTAGTGGTTAACAGGAATAATAATAATTTATTTATCGCAAAACCTGTACCTACCTATAAAACTTTTGAGAATATTTATAAATAAAGCGGTTAATGTTAATAGCTTCAGCCTAGCAGTTACATACTGCTCAGTCACTACATAACGCAAAAACTTTGAATTTACCAAATTGTCATCTTCATTTCACAAAAAGTTTCGGTTGCCTAGTGACTGCAACGTCTGGCCCGGTTCGTCACAAGATGACAACAAGATCTCAATCCGTAATTTTTCTGTGCGAAATTATATTTTTACATGTACCTTTTGATTTCAGTCATAACATACGTAAGAGTATCTACGATAATAAATTGACAATATCTCAAGTCAAATACAGCTGTATAGGTATGTGTATCTACACATACTATCTATTATGCAAGAGATTTTGAATTACAAATAAAACCCACTTGAAAAGTGTTTTTAGGACGTAAAATGTAAAAATATAGTGATGAATATTTTTGCATAATTTGAAATAATTTTACATCAAAAACAGCAACCGCTATTTTTAGAAATAAGTTTCTGTATTCAATTGCTGATTTAATGTCAACCGCAAAATGAAGCGAACAAAGCATGAAACGATAGTGCAAGGAAAATTTTATTTATTGACAAAATTGGATTACTTCAAGCAAAATTATGAATGTATAAAAAAAGCAATTTACGGCGTCAAATTCTGCTATTTGTTTAGCCTCCAGCTCGGCATTTTGACGTAGGTACGGTTCAAGGCTAAATTCATTTAAACGACCCACTACACACAATGGTGTTTGAGTACAAAACCGTTCAGCACAGAAACTGGCACATTTCAGTAACAGCGAATTACAAAGTGTATACAGTTTTCGTGTGACAGAATCTTACACAATAATGTAACTCTACTTTGTGCAGATAGCGCAAACCTGCGAAAATTGCAGTAATGTTTAATGATGGAGCGCTTTTTGCATGCCACCAAAAATTTTGGTAATAAATAATAAAAGGTAGAGCTAATTAAAGATTGTTACCGGGTACGTAAATGGGTACCTAAACACTATGATGATCACAATGTATGTTCGGGATAAACTCTGAAACTACTGAACGTTCAAACTTCGTAACTATCTTTTATTTGATCTAAATTGAAAGACAGAATAGTTTTCATTTTAATTAGTAACACAGCAACATGTGGCCGAGTCAACTATGGGTATATATATATACTTCAATAGTTTTGTAGTAACTCCGTCAAAATATCTTTTACGTCTATTCTGGTGGACTGGTAGAGAATATCTCAAGCATAGAGTACGTAAGCATAGAGAGAGTGTTTAATGTTATTTGGCAATAATGTAATATCTACATGATATTCCTAGGCTTATAAAATTAAACAATTTAATTAACTTTGTTTATCCACTGATTTCATCTTTAGCTTGCACTTGTACCGTTAATGATGTACACAGTTCTACCATGTATAGTCGTTGTAAATATAGTTTATAATATTGCATTGCTAATGATTTATTTCCTGTAATAATCTCCATACAAAATAATTTACAAGCTATAACTGGGGCTTAGACAGGAAATATTTTTTTATATAATATGCAGTAGGATAAGAACTACACAGTCTGCCAGTATTAGTCGCTTTATAATATATATAGACTTATTTGCGTGAAACAATTATTGTAACGTCTTTGTTGGTCTTTTATAGTTTTTTTTATAAATTAAACAATATAACTTTTATAACCTATATTGACAACATTTAAAATGATATTTAAATGAGCTTTATGGTTTTATTATTTGCAATATTTTTTATTATGAATTAAAAATGAAACCTACCCTCTGTCCTAAGTGGGAACAAATCCAGCTAAATGAAAAAAAAAACATCAAAATCGTTTAAGTAGTTTCGGTGTTTCTGTAGTTTCTGTGACAGGGATTTTATATATATATAAAGATATTAAACCAGAATAAGGCCGTAAGGAATCAAGCTCGCATGATCATGTAATCTTCAACAATTTCTCGCAGTTTTACCATTTATTTCGTAAGGTTGTGGTAAGTTACTCAAATTACTTTATTAAGGTTTTATTGAGCTTTCTAAAAATAATCCAGATTCATTCGTCCCGTTTTTAAACTGAAAGATCCTTATTCTTACAGAATGCGTACACTGGCGCTGAAACCAGTTATAAATAAATAAAATAGTGATCATAAGTTACAGTATTAATATTTTATTAATTCAATAATGAATTCCTTTTTCCCATTTAACTTTTTTAAGAGTTTTTAAGGTGTATTTTTCTATAACAAGTACTTTATCTGAACTAACGATCGTTCGTATCTAAAGATGCAATGGACAACACGACGATTATCAGGTGGTTTTACAAAAAAATATGTATATTATTTATTAAGCTCTTAAAGTAGTAAATCACTACTGTTATAGCAATAAAAAAGTAACTACATAGAAAATACATAGCATGTCTGAATAGGACTGGCGCCATCACACTATTTAGTACCTATACTATTTAAGCGACGTTATCAATATTTAGACATCCTATAACTGTTCGATTGGGTACACTGGGCCTAATCGCAACTCAGTCAATTTTTTTCAGTAACACCCAGCTAAAATTGTATGCCTTGATGCGTTCATTTAATACGCTCATCTAGGTTATCTTGTGCAAACATTAGTCAGTTGTGAGCGTAACGCGTTTCTTTATTTCTTCATATTCTTGAACTTTTTAACATTACCTCTCACAATTACTTAGTGGTTTTAACTTTTATGAAAATGTAGCGATTGAATCTATCAATGAATGAATGGAATTGTGTCCATTGTTAGTTTTTAACAAGCACTTATTGAATTATTGATTTTTACAAAATGTTGATGTTTTATTTTCAGGTTGTTTTTGTAAAGAAGAAGAGCAAATTACACATTTAATTACTGAAAGTAAATGAATATGTACTACGTTATAATATAGATATGGTGAAGTCTCTTATGTGTACAAAAAGAAACCACTTGTATAGAAACGAAGACGAATTACTTTTATGACTAAAACAATTAATTTAATGACGGCCACTTAGTTATTGATAAATCTGTACTAAATCTAAACTAATGATTTTTTTAAATCCCACTGACATTGTTTAATATTTCTATGAGACTCTAACAATCCATACAGTTTGGCAAATTATGTACCAACGTTCTCCAACCTCCCCACGACTCTGAGCGTTTCTGGGTTTCTATGTTATGATAATTTTATAGCTTATTGTATTCATTGTAAGCCTAATGGGATTGGTTCGTAAGCAGTTTGATTACCAATAATTTATAAATAAAAACCTCCTAAATTATAGTTATATCAAATATTCAAATCAATATTTTCATAAATCTTTGATTATGTCGTGTTGTGTATTACCATATTTCTTTGATACTAATCTCAAATACCTTGAATATTTAAAACAATAACAAAGAAGACAACTTTGATATGCGTTATCTGTTATTCATATCAGAATTCCGTTTTATGTTTATAAAAATTCAACAAATCCTACGTCTATTCAGTGTTTTTAATAACTATTGAAGTAAATTCACTCATCTAATGCATCGTCTGCAATAATCTGCAATCGCCTTTCCTGCTAAGGCAAACTCCAACTAAACCAGTTCCAGTACCACACACCTAGCCCCGCCCGTTCCGCGTTCGCCATTATAGTTTATCGGTGTACTGCTGTATCGATATATGCGATTACAAAATCGATATATTTATTAATCGGAACGGGGATATAGCACATTCATTATTTGGACAATGACCTGTACCATCTGTTTGTAGCTTTTCTAATTTAAATACGCCTCACGAGCAGTCGGAATTGCTTTGCTTTTCAATTGATTTATCGTTTTCGTTATTAAAAACCTACTAGGTATCTATGAACATTGCACACATGGGGATAAGCTGGGTACCCCCTTCCACATTCTTTGACTTCATAGAAAATACTGTTTAGGACATGTTATTTCAAATTACTTTTAGAACTCACGTCTGTCTTTCAGTATAAATGATAAGTTAAAATGATTACTCTGGTATCAGTATTAGTAGATACATCTGTTCATATAATTTATTTTAAACTTTATTGTTTTTGATTGAACCACTACATAAGATCAGCAGCTGTAGATGTAATATGAAATTATATTTTGCTTCTATTGAATTATGATTTGCGTTTCAATAAGATTTATTGTGTTTAACAACGTAAGTCAGCTCCTTGTGATTTCAATGATAAAATATTTTTCTGCTATCTATTGAAATGAAAAATCGCATGCTTTATTCTGGGAATGCATGCTGCATGTTGTGTACGGGAAATTTATATAAAAATATATTGTGAAATAAAAAAACTTAGAAAAGCAAGCTACTGATATCAATAAGTTTAGGTTTTTAATCAAGTTTATATTGTTCTTATAGGGTTTATTCAATTTCTAGTCTTTATTTAGTTTATACTAGCGACCTGCTCTGGCTTCGCACGGGTGCAATACTCTACTGTATTATGCATTCTCTTGAATCACTCTGTCTATTAAGAACTGTCTTTTAAGAATCAAACTGCATCAAATCTGTTAAGTAGTTTTAAAGATCTAAGCAATACATAGGGTCAGACAGCAGAAAGCGACTTTGTTTTATACTATGTAGAGATAGTGATTGTTAATGAGTCAGAAAAAATACTTATATTTCGTTTTCTTTGTTGCAGATTTTAACATCAACGAGTTATTGAGTGGCTGAACAAGGTCATAGGTGGGTAATTCTACATTACTCATTTATTAATAATAAAATATTTCATCCTACATAAAATAATACTATTATTCACACGTTTGAAATACACCGAATTTATCAGCAATTCTTCTTAATTACTATATCAATCATGAATAATGTGTTTAGAATAGATCTTATCATTATATTATTTGTTATTTGATCGTTTAACTGCAAAATTTTCATATCTAAAGGTGTCAGGTCGAACCAACATCCCTTTGCTATCTCGCGATACTCTTCCATCTTGACAAAACTGTCGATTTTTTACAAGATTCTCTTAAGATGATATCAGCGCCGTCTCTTCATATTCTAGTCTAGGCACTACCACCTACATTGAATGTAATACTTTACAAATATTGAGCAATTGATAAAAAGTAAACAGCTTTATACTCGTAATTATTATATTTTTATTTTAATAATTTATTTTATTTTAATAATTTCTTTACATCTAAATTATTAAATAATAATAATAACTAGCTGACCCGGCCACGTGTTGCTGTGTTTTAAATTGAAATGTAACCTATCCTGTCTCCTAAGTTCGAACAAATCCGGTAAAATGAAAACAAAATCATCAATATCGGTTCAGTAGTTTCACCGTTTATCCCGAACATACATCGTGACACGAGATTTTTTATATATATAAGTAATTTCTTACATTCACACCAATTAGCCTAGCCCATAACATATGGTAGCCCATAACAAATAATAATGGTCTCAGCATAAGAAATACTTGGAAAATTCGATGGGTCTGTCGAGGTCTTGGTAGATGAATTGAAAGAGTCTTCACCCGGATAGCGAGGGTATATAAGTTCGAGTCCCGCTTGACACCTGAGACTAGTTAAAAATTTTCTTATAAAAGTTTCTTTAGATCTGGCTGTCTTGAATGGCCTTATCAGAACAACAGCGCCTCTGTGTTCGTTCTTTGCATCTCCGAATGACGCAGAGGCTGTTATGCTGAGACAGGGTCCTTTTTTGGCCTCAGACACACGATATTTGTATTTTTCCCTCTTTATATGTATCTTTCTTTTCTTTTTTTATGTTGTTACTCTTTTTTATTTATATACATCTTTTTTTTGTTGTGTGTTTGAGTTTCAAATAAGTTTTTCTTTCTTTCAAAAATTAACTGAGGTGACTAATGTGCAAATTTCTTATTGCCAAAGTTGTAAAGTAAAGCTTAATCGTATTATTATCTAGTTTACTTGCCTACCAAACGAAAAGGATAAAGAATTTTACTATTCTCAATAGTATAAAATGGGTTTAGTGATTTAATTTGGCGGAAATAAGTACAATTAAGCATCGCAGACCTTCTTTTATAGGTGGTTAAAAGATAGCTTTGTTTGGACAGCCTTAATCGGAAAGCAATTTCGGTTGTAGTTACTAACGTCAAACGTATATAACCTAAGAGTTGGCAACTGCAAATCTGGTTAAAATATCTTGGTGCTTAGACGGTCACTTTTAGGAAAAATGTTTACACACTTTGTACACAGTAAAAGACCTTCAATATACGAGTAATGCTTACTTAAAAACGGAATGTTATCACCAATATCAGAGTTAATGTATTTAATTGCTGACAACTAAGCAAATTTCTTTTTAATTCCACGTACCTAAACACGCTCCTAACACACCTATCAATATATACGCTTTTGGCATATTTTGTGTGAGAAAAAATGATTTGCAGACATTTTTTTTAAATAAATATTAGAATTGTCAGATAATGCACCGCAAAGTCAACGTTGGTGATGTGATGATACATCTTTAAGTGCAAAAAAACTCAAACTTTATCTTTAACATTGCTGTTTATAGATACAAAACGCATATACTCTAGAAGAAGGTTGTTAAACATACTTACTTTAATTTAAGTATATTTGACTGCTAGATAGATCTTATTGCCATTTGATTTCAAATACGATTAAGGATATGAATCTAATGAGTTAAGTTAATTTTTTTTATTTAAATTAGGACGCTGTTTTCAATCCCATACTATACACATTTTATAGTCCCATCATAGGAAATAGGACCGCATGGGACAAAAATAAATTAACAAAATTCTGATGTGACAGATATTTGTCAAAGAATTTTCATATTATGTCACATTTCAATTATGCCGATTGAATCACTTTTATCAGAACAGATCTTGTAACAATATGAAAACGAATAGTTTTCCTGCCAGAAAGCTGTACCTACACAAGCGGTTATTTCACGATGCAATGAGGATAAACTCATTTTCTAAGTTCATGACTGTGTCTCTGTTTACTGAAAAATCTCAGATTATCAATTGCAAACGTTGATCTTACTATCTTATCAACATTTCATAGGGTACCTTATCGCAAGTGTGGAAAAACATTTATAACAACGATACAGGGTAATTTCATACATTTCATCGATTTCGGTATTATAATAATTTATATATAATACCATTCAATTAATAAATTGTATGATTAGGATTACCCTCCACCATTATCTCAATCATTCTGTGAACACGGCTCCTAAAAGGAGACATAATGGCAGGATTAAATTAAAACATTATAAATCATAAGTATTAATTATAACAAAACTTCATATTATTATTAAGAGCGAATGACTACTCCCCTACTCCCCAATAATATAACTAATTTTCCAATATTAAGTATACACCTAGAGTAAAGAAAGCAAGAACGATTTCGCATAAAAGTTTTGATGGAGACTATATTATTTCGAGAGTTTATAACAAACTTATCTTATTAATTAAATTAAATTTTAAGAAATATTTCTTTCTTGAATATTTATGAAATATTCATCTTTATATATATAATTCTTCTGTGAGTGTGTATGTCACTGAACTCCTCCTAAACGGCTGGACCGATTTGAATGTTTTTTTTTGTGTGTGTTCAAGGGGATCTGAGAATGGTTTAGATTCACAAATCAGTCCGGCAGATGACGCTGCAGTCGGCACAGCAACGCGTGGCCGGGTCAATATTAACATAAAAAAAATCTTTCTGTGCTCAGCTTATATATATATTAATTATCTTTATTTATATATATATATATATATACATATTACGTGTCACGTTGTTTGTCCGCGATGGACTCCTAAACTACTTAACCGATTTTGATCAAACTTCGTAACTATCTGTTATTTGATCTAACTTAAAAGATAGGATAGGTTTTATTTTAATTAATAACACAGCAACGCGTGGCTGGGTCAGCTAGTATATATATATATTATCACGGAGTCTTAACAAAAATTCTCGTGCCCCGAATCTATTCTTCCAAAACGTCAAAATAGCAATATCTTAAACCGCCCGCACAGAAGGACAGAGACTAAAAGAAAGAAAGAAAAGTGACTCGTTGGCCCCTGACCCACTATTCGTGTGATAGCGTGTATTTGTTTAAACCACTTCGTTTACGAAGTTGGAGAGCAGCATATTCCTGAATCGTCCTTACATAAATACCAGTACGATTCATATGTGATGGAACATTTAATTTTGAACAAATTAACAACAAGTGTTTTCCAAACATATTCTATCATCTGTTTGATCTGTTTTGTCATCTAATCCACACTGTATAAAAATCAATGCAGGTACGTCATTATGTTAAGTAGTTTAGGTTTTAAATTGGCGTTTAACTTCACACTACTAACGTCACTAAAACTGGTCTCTAAGACATCTTAGTGCACATAACACGACATGCATAAGTCTCCTTAAATCTTGAATTGAATCGCGATAATAGTTGACGTTTAGCTGAGACGGTGTTACCTATAGATAAAGAAACACTTAAGTCTTAATACCGAAAATACCGAAATTCCTTTCTATACTTACCTAGCCACCTAACACATTCAGTCCAATCTACGATTACAGCGTTGCCAACTTTTTTAGTTTGTCGATGTTTTAATTGATTATTAAAACAATATTTCTCTTTTCTTTTCTCGTTTTTAAGGTTCCATACCTCAAAAAGAAAAAACGGAACCCTTATCGGATCACTTTGTTGTTCGTCCGTCCGTCCGCCTGTCCGTCTGTCAAGACCATTCATCTCGGGAACGCGGAGAGGTATCGAGTTGAAATTAAAACCATATTCTCAGGTCTACAGTCTCTTAAAACTGTAAAAATTCAAACTTCCAAGTTAATGTAAAAAATACGGTCTTTAATACCGCAAAAAACGTATATTTCGACACTCTCAAGAGAATTAAAATTTATAGGGTATTTCCTGTTGACCTAGAAGTATGGGATGTGGCATGAAGCTACATAGCACAAGTAAAGGAAAAAATCCGTAAACATTTAATTCGTCATTATAATAAATTGAAACTTACATTTGCAGTTAAAAGGAATGGGAGTTTATATATTTCAATTACAAAATTTATTTTGGGTTAGAATCAAGAACATGGTAGATTTATAACATTTTCATCATACGAAACCCTCTCCGCGCAAGTTCAAATCGCACTTGTCCGTTTTTTTATGATTTCGCCAGTCCATTCTTGAAGCTGAGCTCAATAACAATATTTAAAAATACTAATTAAAAAACTGCCAATGCCTTATCTATAAAAGTATATAAGTGGAAAATAATTTGTTCGAATGTGACGTTCTATAATGCATGGCACAGTTGCAAGCCGCGTAGCAGAAATACCGGTTCTAACCCGCCAGAAGTATTAAACATAGTATTATAATATCTCGGTGCATGTTTACCATTTGTAGTCGACAGACATAGTTATTTGGTAAGTAAGTATACTATCGCGTCATAGGAAATTTTCTGATGTGTAGGTACTGTGACTTTTTCGTTTAGTCATTTCTAAGATTGTTTTCTCATGATAAAGAAGAATATCTTAATAATTTTGTTAGGTATTTTGACAATACGAATTGTATCTTTGTCTTTTTAACCAATGATGTGTGATTGAGTGAGGATTTTTAGTTATACGGTGTTTATATTAGTGGTAATATCGTCTCCAACTAGTTGTAAAGTAATCTTTCAAAAATCTTTCTTTGTAAAAGTAGTAGTGTATCTTAGAAATCTAATAAAAAATCTGCATTTTGTTATAACCTATCTTACTTTTTAAATTATGTAAAATCTTAAAGTTGACATCAAAATCAGGTTACGAAAATAGTACGATACGGTTCATTTTGAGTCACTCCCAAACCAAACAGATAGGAAGTGTAAACCAGTTTATTAGCACCATGTTTGTTCACCTTGCCTTTATCTATGGACATAATCGTTCGTCGTGTTTGTCACTCGATCGCAACAACGCCATGGGCGTCGCATTATTGGCAAACAATCGAAACCAGGATGCCACATGGCTTTCTATGAGTAAAACCTCATCTTGAATCAAAATCTTTTGAATAGTTTCAGTTAGTGGAATAGCTTTAAGTTAGGAGATTAGAATATTTGCAATAATATCTTATATGCAAAAAATCTTACAATCAAATCATTAATTAATATATTTGAATACCTAACAGAGTCTAGAGAGCTGTGAAGGAGAATAACATTATTTTAAAATTCATTTCAGTCATAATTCCCTAGCCCATAAATCATTATACGCCTAGTTTTAAATTACTCATCAGTAGAACGTAATAAACGATGTCTTCTTTCTTACATTATGCGGCAAAAAATTGTAGTAAATATACCAATTTAAGGCCATACTTTTTAATTTGGTAATAGACACAGACACAAATATCCATAGACAATAGACGTCAGTCTTTGGTTATCATGATGCATTCAAAAAATAATATTCACGTTGTCAAAAAAAACTTTCATAAATTTTATGTCGATTACTGTTTATTATGACGAAAGACAAATATATGTTTGAAAATCGCTAGCCTATCTATCTCTACGTGAGTCAATATTATAACGAGTTACGTTATTACACAAAAGTACATTGTTACTTTTATCTACTTTAAACATGACAAAACGCAACAAAATGTAAGTACGAGTGACCAATAACAGTAAGTAACTCTGCTATAGAAATCCAGTGCTAAGGATAACAACGCAAATGGTATTCAAATCAAATTCAACTTCTCAAACAGGTTAATTCCAATTGATATATAACATTTATGCTTAAATACAAAAAATAGGATAACTAGGTATAGGTTTTAAACTCGCCTAGATGCGTATTGCGTATCTACGTTAGGTAATTTTTTATATCACTTCCTATAAAAATCAACAATATTCCTCGAATATATGTGCACCTCGAGTCTCGCAACTACAAAACACGTCAGTTGGACAATGAGCAGATAAGATTTCACCGTAACAAAGCCGACATCTGCTATTCTACGGCGCGTATTGTCTGTCACATTGTATGAAACCTACCTACCTATGTATCCGTAACCACGATTTACTACAGCACTACCAAGTTAGTGAATCTAAATGAAAATGTTACAGTTAAGTTACTTCGGGGTTAATTACAAAATGACAATTACTTAAATATTTTATCCAACAGGGGACAAGAAAACTTCTTTGACTATACAAAAATCGCAATTTATAGGTACTTACAATTATTTCTATCGTTATGGTTAACAGCACACAATCTTTACAAAACTCTTTATTCAGCATTAAGTCACATCGTTCAATATCAATTGAGATTTGACAGTTTCTGCAGACTAAAATCTAGTACTAGTTTAACGTGCTGTTTTCGGTATCAACCCAATTTTATAGAATCCGATCTTTTTATTGCTAAAAATTTGCTTTAATGTAATTTGTTTAATGTTTGTTTGACAGAAATTATAAATTTGCGTGAAGTTTAACTTTAAACTTTCAGGCGAAGTAAGCTTGAAATAATTTCCGTATCACACTATGATTTAAGCAAAGCAGTATTACCTTGAGTAGGTATTATATAATGTATGACAAATGTATAAGGTTTGGTTTCGTTGTTGTTTATAACGGAAACCTACCACCATTGTGTTGGACAAAAATAAAAAAAAATACAAAATGTGCAGTGTATTGTTTTGCAATACTGTTATTCTTTGTAACGGTGATTAGCGTCGTGTCGAGAAAATTTCAAAATTAGAGTTACCTACCTATATTTCAAGTAAAAATCTTATGTTAATTGGAATATTTTTTCTATTTTCAGAGTTCGCTACAACGACATGGGGGTGAGGTTCCGGGAGTTATTACTGCTCCTGGCAGTTTGTGCGCTTTCACTCAGTGAGCCCGTAAACAGAACTGCTAAGAGTAGCACCGACCCCGTTGTGTACGATGAATATGAAGGAGACGAAGTTCTTTTTAATGAAGATAGGCCCTGTCCAAGAGACTGCATCTGCACAGTATTCCAAGGCTACAAGATAGCAAAATGCAACCGCCTTGAGATTGGCACACAAAAGTTCGGTGACGACATCACTGATTTAGTCATCGAAAACGCCGACCCGGGTTTACCCATCAAACTCACGGATCACATATTTAGAAAACTTGGTCTCCATCAGATTGCAACTATAAAGATCGTTAACAGTACAATTGACTTTGTTAGCCCAAGCGCATTCAGTGGCCTTTCTGAACTCTATGCAGTGAACTTAGTCAACAACAAGTTGAAGAATCTTCATCCGGAAACGTTCGCAAATAACAAAAAATTATTACTGCTTACTTTATCAAATAATCCACTCAAATTTCCAGACTCCAGCCCAGGACCCGATGACTACTTTCTCAATGCAACTACAGTACAAGAACTGGATGTATCCTACTGCAACATGACAAATATAACTGCTAACACATTCAAAAATATGCCAGGTCTCATGTACTTAAATGTAGCAGGAAATAACTTGACTGACATGGACCCGGATACATTCAAAAAACTTTTAGATTTGGAAGAGCTTGATTTAAGCGACAACAATATTAAATCACTCCCTGATGATATCTTCTCTGAAAATAATGAGCTGGCAACACTTCACATTCAAAGAAATCCCATCGATACCGTGTATGGACTACAAATCTCCGATTTACTAACTCTCAACGCTGGCCAAACTAAAATCAAATTTGTGGGGCCTTCTATGTTTAATGGCATGACATATATTGCTAATCTTAATCTCAGCGGTAACAAAATGCAACAAATTCATAATCAGGCATTCCACAAACTCGTTGAGTTGAACTACCTTGATCTGTCTTATAATAATTTAAGTTTCATCTCTAGTGAACTTATAAAAGAGAACATTGAATTAGATATTTTCAAAATTTCTAACAATCCTTTACTTAGACATTTACCAGTAGAAGGATTCAATTGCTCAGCAGAACAATTCAATATCTATTTATTCGATGCCTCCAACTGTGGTCTCGAAGAAATCTACGACAACTCCCTGAAAACGTTTACAGCTTTATCTGTGATCAATCTATCTGGCAATAATATAAAAACGCTAAGCAATAAAGTTTTCTCAGTATGTCCAAAACTGGTTGAAATTAACCTAGCTGACAATATGCTTACAACACTTGACGTTAAAATTTTTGAGAAAAATAATGAATTGGGGAAACTTTTCCTTCAAGGCAACCCACTAAAAGTCTTTTCTGTTGAAGTATTCATTCACACACCAATGTTGAAGTGGTTAGACATGAGCAACACTGAACTAACTGCGCTCTGGAAAACAACCAAAAACCATCCACAGCCTTTACTCGGCAACTTAACATTCTTGAACATATCACAAAATCATATCACAGAAATCAAACAAACTGAACTAGACACGCTTGACGGTCTTCTATCTCTCGACATAAGTAACAACCCATTGATCTGCAATCGCGAGTTTGAAAATCTTATGACCTGGTTGAGTAAACACAAAGTGTCACCAAACGCTAAAGCTTGTCATATTGCTAACTTGGTTGTCGAAGCAAAAGTGGAGGAGGAAACGTATAGCTGGGAATTCCTTACGCGTAAGACATGCGGTGCTGCTAGTGTACATCCTGTAGAATCCCTGCCAGCTGTTTCTGACGAGGAAATATGGGAAAGGATCGATGAAGATGCCCAGGGCAACTTTGACTTGAAGAATACTCTTGACGACGGCAAGTTAGTCGATGACACCAAGGTTAATGACAATAAGCTTAATGACGAAATTGCCGACGATGATGTTGAAGACGACAAAGATGACGCAGATGACGACGACGCCGACGACGAAGACGAAGATAATGACGACGACGATGCATCCGAGGACTACGATGATGGAGAGGGTGACGACAGCATTGATCTTAAATTAAAACTTCTTGAAAAGCCCGTCATAAATACTACACCCGTAATGACTAAATCACCGGAAAAGGAAAAAGTTAAAATTTCCATTAAACTATTAGAAAATGACAGCGTTTATGATGAATTAGAGCCAGAGGTGTACGTACAGGCGTCTGTTAAAGACGAGGAACACGGGCACTATGACTATTTGTGGCCTATTATGATCGCAATATTGAGCTCTTTATTGCTTTTGATCGTGATTGCGAAAATAGTTATGATAGTATGCAGTAGGAGACATAAGCAAATTAGATATAACAGTGCCATAATCGCTGCTATGAGCCAACCAGGTCGCACGAAAAAAGACTGCGGTTTAGTGTACCAACAGCTCTCGGAAGACCTGACAGGGCCAGCCACGCCCAAACTGAGTCGTTATCAACCCCTACCAAGCGTCACCGTCAAAGCTTCTAATATGTCATACGAGAGCAGTCCCTTCCACCACAGCAATATTGTCCCTGAAGCGGTTTGAGGCACAAAACAAATTCACATGTTAGAGTTAAAACAAAACTAACAACTGCGTTAACTCTTACATAAGCAGTAAGTGATAGATGGATAGCGCTAGTCACATAAGAATAACATTTCTACGTTTTATAGTACAGTGCCTTCATAATAACCCTCTCGAACAATACTGCGACCAATGTTTGTATCTAGCGCTTCTTGAATTTTATAAAGTAACAAAATGAAGTCAAATTACAACAAATTAATTTAAGATATACATGTTATTATATATTATACAAATGAGTTCGTAGGTTTATTTTATGTACTTAAAATTTTAAAAATTAAACCATAAAAAGATATTTTATTCTGATTTTCATGTTCACTGCCTAACCTTTTTTATATCTAGCATTTACAGAAACACTATAAATTACAACCTAATCTTGTAGCAACACTTTTTAAGACAATCCGAGCAATATAATAATTCGAAATTATTCAAATTTGAAAAGAATATAGTGAATATTTAATGATTTGATGATCGACCTGCACTATTTCAAAAGTTCAAGGAGAATGACATTACGGCTTTAGGGTTTATCTTTGATTAAATTATGGTTATGAAGTGGCAGAACATTAATTTTTGATTTATAAAACAAATGGATATCAAAGTGAATGAACTCAATTAAAATAAATTGAGATATTTGTTTGCAAACTAATCGAACAAAATTATATAAAAAACAAAGTGTGTAAAAACAGCTGCAACGATGCAGAAAATTCACAACTCAATAGGGATTTTTGCCAACACCTTTAATTCACATAAGCTAAATACTGTTATATTGCCACAACCTAGACATTTTTATGTTATTGAAGTATATATCTAGGTAATAGATATAAAACAGGAACTCAAACAACTGATTAGTTTAGGTAGGTACATATAGATAATACAGATAGATTATCTAGGTGGATGATTAGTAATACTAAATAAGTGTTCTGTTAGGATTTATAATTCTCTAGGAGTTCGCTTAAGAACAAACTTCTTAACAAACTATCGGAGTCCCACATTAGTAGCAGTCTTATGACGCCATAGGCTGAGTATTTAACATACCACTTATAAATTTATACATACATCGTAGGTAGCATATTTTTACTATTATATAAATGTCAATGTTATTTACGCCATCAGGGTAACTATATTGATCTAAGCGCCACAGAAATCTAGCAGCTAATGCTTAAATAACAAAAAATATAATATTACATAACAGTTACTTCTTTATCGATGGCTTAATTGTAAAGGTAGTAGTGAGTAGTGCCAAGAACATAAAAGAGATGGCGCTGGTATACAACTATAAAAAACTTGAAAAATTCAACGGCTCTCTCAAGATTCCTGTAACTCAATTAGAGGAGGACTCGCCCAGATAGCGAGAGGTTGTTTTCAAGGTTCGAGTCCCGCCAGAGACAAGTAGAATTTAGTGGAAATTTCTTTAACTTTGAAATGCCCACGGTACCATTCCACCAGAAGTACGGTGGGTCTGAAAGCAAACTGTGGAGCATTATATAGCAGTAATAATTTAATTTTTTGTTTTATATAAGCTGAAGAAACATGTCTACCAGCTCACTTTGTCCACAGTATATATAATAGTAAGTAGTACTGCAACTACATAGGCCTGTTTGTTGCGTTTAATACCTACGTTCCATTAGAACGTTAGGGGTATCACTCTCAATTTTTGCAATATTTTGATTATTTTAAGGGCTCTGAGAAAATAGAAGGAATTATGTTGAAGCTTCAATAATATCGTTGAGCGCTTATCAATAAATAATAAATAGAGTAAAAAAAATACTATTATATAAAAAAACATTTATTAAAATAACAATTAATAGAATATAAGCAACATAATATCATAACATGTAACAAGTTAATCCTAAGGTGCTATAGAACATTCCTTACTATATTACGAAAATAACATCAAAAAATAAATCCTTCTCCAACCATTTCACCCATAATAATCCATTTAGTATTTCACTTATTTTTATCAATAAACAGTTAAAGAATCTTCCAAGAGTTGAGATAAATCTTCTTCTGTTTGAGGCAAAGGTGTTAACTTCAATAGCCGTTGCTAAAACAAAGAAATGATTGTATGAGCACCATTTTGCCAACGATATATCGAAGTTTAATGGAAGGATATTATTTTAACAGACATAAGAGACACTTTTTAATAGGATCAACTGAACCGACCAACTATTTGTTCCAAATGGAAACGGGTTTTCTTCCAATCGGACCAACTAAACCTTCATCCTAAGTTGGTTAGCATTTTATATTTTTCTGCGTTGCTTTCCTCAGTAGGATCAAATAAAGGGCAGTCAAGTTATCCAAATACTTTCCTGATCCATGCTTATAAAAACAATACATCTTTATGCTGACAATGAGGAGAACCGTGTTTATAAGAAATTGGACATTTTAACAATAAATTTTCTTTATACTAACAAATAATATCACATATATTTAAATCCAAAACATCTTCAGCTTCACTCTTCAATTCAATTTATTTTTAAATAAGTTTTCAATAATTAATTTAAATGTTTATATGCTCTTTACATGTAAAAACAAAACTTAGATTATTGTCTTGCTCAGAAAATAAAAATCTTGCATATATTTGTTTTAAGTTCTTGTAGTAAGTATATTTTGTCAGTGTTACTATCATAAATATATAAATACATTGATAAACAATATTTTTCAACTAAAATGGCGTACAATTTAATTACAACTACACACTACCGATTCTAGAAAAACAAACCTGCGGCAAAGCTCCTTTAACCAAACTCGGTATATCATCACTAGTGTAGCCTAGCTTACTCAGTCCATTTTCAATCTTCATGATGTCCATATACTTGAGGATTGTGTCGGCTAGTACAGCGCCTGCGTCTGCTTGCTTCTTCCCGGTGATGTCTGTACCCAGAAGGTAAGCAGCTTCAAGGTGTTTCTCTGGGTCACTTTTAGCCGTGAAACGGAACACCGCCGGAGCAGTCACTACCACTGAGAGACCGTGAGGGATAAGGGGCTCTGTGCTGTAAATAATGTTACCTAATTTAATCTCTACACATAATAAAACTATAATTTCTGTCTGCACAGTGAATTGTGTAAAAAAAATATAGGTTAGAATAACAATCTGGTTTTTACTATTAATTCTAGCTAATTTTCGACACTACTAAACGATTCGGTTGAGTCGCAAAAAATTGTGAGCGTCAAGATGGCGGGATCAAGTCCCCAATTTGAAATGTATCACATTAAAATGTTTGTGCTACATAGGTATGTTCTATTTGTACCCCGAACCAGACATTTGTACCTCTAAAGGTAAATGAAGTATGTAAAGATCTCCCTGATCTTTCCCTGTCCCTGATTCTGAAAGCTCTACTCAGAGGCAGGCAATTCACACCCGAAAACTTAGTACTACATATGTACTTGTATATACTCAGTATTCAACACAGTTGTAAGTGCCAAATTAAAGTAATGTGATTAAAACATTGGTCCCGCCAATTTGATGATTCATGTTATCGCTGAAATTATATGAACATTGTTACAACTCGCGCAAAATCAAATGTGGAAACTTAGTACGGCCTAAGTACATGAACTTGTGTAATTTTCATGTTCATAATTTAAGTACATCAAAAGTTATCTGTCATTCATCGTTATTAATTTTCGTACCTAGTATTGTCCCCGGCAAATAAGTTGAACATGATTTTGAAATCACGTGACATGCGCAGTAGTGAATAATGTACCTAAACTTGCTACTGCGCATGTCACGTGATTTCAAAATCATGTTCAACTTATTTGCCGGAGACTATATTTTTATAGATTTGGACAGATATATGCAGTAATGAAACAAATATTTTTTTGGTTATCAATGGAAACCCTAATTATTTAACGTAGTTTGTATTTAACGAGATAATTATTATCTAACCAATAAGATCTAACTCACAAAAAATTATGGTCATTTACAGAAAATTTATAAAATATTCAACAGCTGGACTCTGGTGGGTCACGAACCCACAACTTCACGCTATTCGAGATAAATTCTTTTGCATAGCTAATTGCTAAAAAACTCAGCTACAGTCATTGAAAAATGGCTGGATTGATATCTTTTAGTAACTCAATAAATCATTAGTTATTGCTATTCATTTGGTGGAATAGTGACAAGATCAATAATCACATGACCAATATTAAAATGTTTATATTATATAATTGAAGAAATTTGTTTAATTTCGCTAGGAATTAGAAATTAGATTTTGGGTGTGATTTTGTTGTTGTAATTAAAACAAAAAACAATTGACTTTGCTAAATTTTAAGCACATGCGGCAAATCAGAACGGAGTCATAAAAAAATATATGTTTGAAGTAAAAATATTTGCGATGCTTTAAATAAGAGCAAGAGAGACAACACAGGAGAAACGTCTCAAATCACATGACGACTTAAGAATTTTTGGCACTTCGGATAGCTCTCTGATCTGAACAACGATAGGGTTGATGTAAATCAGTGGCTGTGCACAATGCAACACTGGAAGGGATACAAAAAGATTCGTGGTGAATTCATAGTACAAAATTCTGTTTTGAAGCATTCAAAACTAACAGTCAGTTGGCATGAACCTACAATTTAAATTGTTAATCACATGTTTATACCAACCCATAATCCCTCGCCACAAACGTCTTGACATTCCCAGCGATGGGATACGCAAGTCCATGGCAGAGGTGTACGCCAGCATTGCCGATGCCGACTCCCGCCATGGTGGAAGCTAGATGCATACTCGAACGTGCCTCTATATCATCACTTTTATATACTGAACGAGTGAAATATTTTTGTATCGTCTGTAAGACAAACATTATAATAATAATAATAATAATAATAAAGCCCTTTATTTCCGAAAATTTACACCGTTTTTACTTAGTTCATAAAATGTCTCTTATTTCGGTATGCCTTACGGCAAAGGCCTCCTCCAACTCTTTCCACTGTTTCCTATCAGCTGCTATTTTTATCCAAAGGGGTCCTAAGGTCACTTTGAAGTCGTCCTCCCATCTTCTTGGTTTGCGGCCTCTACTCCTAATGCCGTTCCTTGGATACCAAACTGTAACCTGTTTACTCCATTTTTCCTTTTTGCAGCGGAGCATATGGCCAGTCCACCTCCATTTAAGTTGGTCAATATGTGACAATATGTCCGTTAATTTTGTTTTGTGCCTTATGTCTATGCTTCTGACTTTATCTATCAGTTTTAAACCTAGCATGCTCCTTTCCATGCCTTTCTGACATCTTTCTAGTTTGTCCCTATGTTGTTTCGTTAGAGCCCAGGTTTCACAGCCATATGTAATGCAGGGTAGAATACAGGTGTCAAAAGTCTTCTTCTTGATTTTCAAGCTCAGTTCCTTGCTTTTCATAATTTCTTTCAAAGCCCAGTACTTTTTCCACCCAGTCGCAATTCTTTTGTCTATTTCTTTAGACATTTGGTCATTTGGTGATATTATCTGGCCTAGATATACGTATTCTTCCACATATTCAATCTTTTGACCATTGTTGATTATGTCTGTGGGTATTGAGTTTGTCATCATTTTTGTTTTACTTAGATTAATTTCTAGACCTACTTCTCTACTTCTGTCTACTAGAGTTTGCAACATGGATTCCAATATCTTCGGGTCCTCCTCCATTATAACCAGGTCATCTGCAAATCTTAGATGGCTCAATCGCGCTCCATTTATGTTTAGCCCCAGATTTTCCCATTCCAATTTTCTAAACATTTGTTCAAGAACTGCTGTGAACAACTTTGGTGAGAGTGGGTCACCTTGCCTGACACCTCTTTCGATTGGAAAAACTTCTCCTATCGATTCCAGTCTGATACTAGCTTTACTTTCTCTGTAAATACTTTTGATGATATTTACGTAAGCCTTTTGGATCCCCTGTTCTTTTAGACTTTGCCATACACATTTGTGACTGAGGCTGTCGAAAGCCTTGGAATAATCTATAAAAGCCAGGTAAATAGATTTGTTGTATTCATTGTATTTTTGTATAAGCTGTTTAATTGTATGTATATGATCGATTGTACTAAAGTCTTTCCTAAAACCTGCCTGTTCCACTGGTTGATTTTCGTCGAGCCTGAGTGTTATTCTGTCTAGAATTACTTTTGCAAAAATTTTATATATATTTGAGATAAGAGATATGGGTCTGTAGTTTCCTATATCGTCCTTTGGACCTTTTTTGTGTAGAAGTATTATGTGTGATTTTGCCCATTGACTTGGAATAATGCCGGTATATAAGACAAGACAAACATTACTATATACTAAAAGAATAATTTTTTGCTCATAGGTAACGGTTGTTTTAAAGGAATCTATTACATGTTTTACAGATTTTTCACAGACGTAGTACACTGTTTCTGGTTACAACTATGTATAGTAGTTTTAAGATTTATCGGAAGTAAACTCAATAATTACCTGCAAACAAAACCTGGCCCATACATCAGAGATCGGATTACTTCCTTGGTATGTTGGCCTCAAAGCTGGATTTGATGGTGCCGGGCCTCTCTCATTGTATGGAATAGCGGTAAAGCTTTCGAGGGCATGGCAAAAGACGTCGAAACCGGAGTAGTTAGACACAATTGATGGTAATGTGAGGGTGTGGAGAGGATCTATGACGGCGAGGTGTGGGCGCAACGCCGTGTGCGATATACCAGTCTTAGTATGAATCTCTTCGAAATCAAATATGCTAGTACCTGTTGTTTCGCTGCCAGTTCCACTTGTAGTTGGTACTGTAAGGATAAAAAATATTTTTTGACACTTATTGTTAAATTTCAGACATAAACCAACAGTTACAAATTTTTCTAATACATAAACGGCGTAACCTACAACATAGAAGTATTGGCCAGATCTGAGACTTGAGCACTTTAATGACGCAGAAATTGAATGTGCGAAAAATTATTATATCAGAATTATAAATTTAAATACCACTTTTTTTTTACTGTTATTATTTTTGGTGTGTACATTAAGGTATATAAATTTAATTTAGTATAAAATCCGCTAGAAAAAAAGGTATGAAAGCAACAAAATCATAATCGAACATAAACCTAAATTATACAGTCCTAATATCATAAATACAAATTTATACATTATGGCATACAACTTGCAATCAATATATAATATTTAAATCCTGATTTTTTTTAATAAGCCATCCAACCACATAGACACTGATACAAGCCAAAATTTTAGGAACAAACATAAATTAAAGCTAAGTGCCATCTAAGTTAAAGGTTACCATGACATTAAATGTGAATTATAATGTACTCAAGTACATAGTACTATTCCTTTGTTAAAACAAAGGAATAGTAATATTTTATTTATTTATTTCATAAGGTACACCAACAGCTTTACGTGTATTTTATAATTGATTGTCTTATATTCTAGGTTTTTATCCTACACGAAAGCCAATAACTGGCATACACAACATTTACATATACGTATAATTAATAAAAAGATAGCAAAGTCCTAATAAGAATTAAATTAACTAAACAATGAAACAATTAATAGCAATAAATCAAATATAAAAATAAAAAAAAAATTAAATATAAAATAAAAATCAAACCAAATTATAAAAAACATAAAAATTGATAATAGTTAATATTAATTAAGGGAGTTATTACATCCAGTGTGTTTCAGTAATTTATCTTTAAATTTCTTTAAACTGTCACTAAAAATATCTATTTCCGGTAATTTTCCATTTATCTTATTATAGCCTGAGCACAACCTGGAAAGTGGCTGATGTGAACCCAGATTGGTCCTACTTTTGGGAACATGAAATAGCCTGGAACACGGATAACGAGGGTATCTATAAGGTACACTGAACGAAATTTGCTGTAAGAGATCATTACATTTGGTGGAGCCATGTACAATTTTATGCAGAAATATTAAGTCTGCCACAGCACGTCGTTCAGACAGAGAGTTTAATTTGAAGAAGCTCAATCTCTGACAATATGGATGCCGATGAGTAATTCCAGGTGAGATGAATGCTAAATGCCTTGTAAAAGCTCGCTGTATCGACTCAATACGCTGTGAGTGCACACTATACATGGGGTTCCAAATAACACTAGCGTACTCAAGCTTACTACGAACCAAGGAATTGTACAGTATTATTCGAGTAGCTATAAGTTTAAAAGTTCTGGAGTTGCGCTTTAGAAATCCCAACAGTTGTGCTGCCTTTTTTGTTATGGAGTCAATGTGTGCAGCAAACCTAAGACCACTGTCCAGAGTCACACCGAGATCTCGCACCTTGTCGACCTTAGACAGAGACGTACCGTTTAAATAGTAACAAGTTGCTAAGGCATTGCGTTTTCTAGTAAAAGAGATGTGGCAACATTTATTCACATTAAGTGTCATATTGTTTAATTTACACCAAGAGCTAATATTTATGAGATCACGCTGAAGAAGTTCCGAGTCCGATAAATTATTGACAGTCCTAAAAATTTTTAAATCGTCGGCAAACAGTGAAATTTTGCCATGCTGTATGCATGAAGTGATATCATTGATAAACAATAAAAATAAAATTGGGCCAAGGTGCGACCCCTGTGGGACACCAGATTTTGCATAGAAAACCCTAGACACATAGCCCTTGCAAGCTACATTTTGCGGCCTATGATGCAGATAAGACCGAAACCAATTCAAAAACGGTGCGCCCAAACCACTTGACTCCAATTTCAGCAGCAAAAGTTCATGATTAACCTTGTCAAAGGCACTGCTAAAGTCTAAATATAGTGCATCCACTTGTAAACCTTTATCAACTTCAACAGACATGGCAGAAACAAAGGACGCGAGATTAGTTACCATTGAACGACCTCCTCTAAATCCATGCTGAAAATCTGAAATGGTATCATCCAGATGAGAATACAGCAATGGACAAACAAGGGATTCAAATACCTTCGCAAAACAAGATAATATAGCAATGGGCCTGTAGTTTTTCACGTCTGATTCATCACCTTTTTTGTGAACTGGAACAATTCTCGTCTTTTTCCACTCGTTTGGAAATCGGCCAGTAGCAAGAGAGAGGTTAAATATTATGGTTAGAGGTATAACCAGAGCGGAGGCGCACTTCTTTACAAAAATGGGTGGTATATTATCAGGTCCCGATCCCTTACCTGGATCCACACCCTTCAACCCCCTCAAAACTTCGCCCTCCGTAAAACTGACTGCCGAAAGATAACGAACACAAGATAACTCTGGAATATAAGCAGATGGATTGTTACCAGAATATGAAATTAAAACAATTTTTTTTTACAAACTGCAGTTAAAGGAGGAGATTAAAGGATTAATCTAAATAAACTTGTACAGATTCAGTGAACCATGAATTTAATTTTTAACAGAGACATTTAAAGTCATATGCTATATTATTCGAAGCCTTGAAACATCTGGAGTTGTTGGTATTAAATCTTGTCTCCATTAATAATGTAATATAATAATCTATACTATAATATATCTATATATCTATAATAATATATCTATATATCTATAACACTTACTAGCAATCATAGGCTTCAATTGAACAGTAACAGGCTTCCCTTTCCCAATGGGCGCATTCACATAGTCTAGAAAATCTGCATCTGGATCACAGTAGTATAGATTTGCTGCTTTACAAGTGTCCATCACGGACCCCCCGCCAACCGCAACAAAACTGTCAAAGTTGCCATTTTTGGCAAATTCAACTGCATTTTTAAAGCTGTAATGTTATTAAAGGTTATTCATGTTGAAATTCCTTTGCAATAAAATGTGATTGGACAAAAAAGTTATATTTGTAATCACTTTTTTTTTAATTTGTGATTGCTGTCAGTCCTAGATGACCACCACAGCACCAACTGGTGGCGGAATCTTTAGATAGACCTAAAACCGAAAGTAGCGAACCACCTTTGTGGTTTCTTAGACGGACGGCACCAATCACACAGTTTCACCACTGGCTTTAGTAGGAAAGAGAGAACCATCTGATGGCTGATCATTGCTAAAATTGCTTTATCTCAATATGGAATAGATATAATGATTAATAGCATTATAATTTTTATTAACTCTAGAAACTGTGACACAGTTTTACTGTGGTATAAGTTTATAGGTTTTACGATTGTATTCATGAAAAAAAAAAGTACACCATCAAAACATGTGATTCATTGTCTAGCTATAAATTTACTTTTCTGTAAAAAAACACAAAATGTGTTTATAAAGTATGCAAATTTATTGATACAAAATAAATTAATATTTAAAAACAAGGACACGACAACCCTTAAAAATTCTTTTTCTTTTTGTATATTTTGTCTTTGGCTATTCAATTTAATTTAAAACTTGATTGAAAGCCCTGAATATTTTCACTTCCTGCTGTTAACATTTCTCTCCATATACCTGTGCAAGTAATTCACTTTGTAACATAAGGATGCAGTAGGCTGTTCTTAAATTTGTTAGTGACCTTTAAAACTTCCATACCTTGTATCAGTAGGCTCAACTCGCACTTTATCATAGACTTTGTAATTTACACCATTCTTGGTAAGAGAATCCAGTACTGCTTTTACAGGGCTAAGGGATGCAAGATTTCTATCTGTCATGACACACACATTCTTAGCCCCAAAGTTGACCAGGTCCATACCAACCTCCCTCGTAACACCCAATCCATATCTAACCGTTGAATTTTTTATCTGAAAGAATAGTTTTACAAGTGTTCATTTTTATTTATAATAGAAAACATACACACCCTAACTAGTCTCGGTACACTCAATGTTAGCACAACTATATTTAAAACAAAAGAGTCATATTAGTGAAATTTTTTGTAGTTTTAATGTTTTCAAACTAAACACCAACATTTCTGATGCCTGGATAAAATCAAATGTTTTTTTCAGCTTACCAGGACATAAAACACTTGTCTGTATATTTTAACTGCTTATACTTGTTAAATATCAACTGCTTCAGACATAACTATAATAATTTTCAAACTGGGCTAAGCTTTGTATGAGTCCGTCTGATTTTCATTTTAGGGAACGGTTTCTGTGAGACCTTCAGAATAAACCACTGATATGAAAATATTATTGTAAAAAAATCTAGTCAGTGAATGGAAGACAAATGAATATATTTATATATACTAGCCTGCAACTACGTACGCATGGGTAAGAGGGCCACCCTTATCACCTAGAAATATAAAAATAGCCTTCGACCTTTTCTCAGACCTAAGAAATATATCGACAGCAAAGTGCAAATAACTTTTCATTGCTAAATTCAAAATAATACACAAGCTGAATAAAACATTTAATTTCTTGACAAGCTAAAAGTTGGTTGAAAAATTTGTTTATTTATTTTTTTACTTGATACATACACAAAACATTCAAATAACGAATTTTAATTTGAAAAGAAAAAAAGTTAATTTTTGACGAATTTCAGTTAGAAGGTTTTGGCATTTCGCCGTCGATATACAAAAACATAAAATTCAGTCAAGCCGTTTCAGAGGATTAATAAAAATAAAATATATTTAATATAATAAAAATACTGTGACATAAGGTTATACATATAGATGAAGTGGGCCACTTTTCAGCACTAACTCCTTATTATAAGAATAACAGTAAAAATTACTAACCTCAAAAGCATAATCTACAACAGGAGTAGCATTTGATACTTGAATATTACCTCGGTAACCATGAGCAGGACATTGGCATCTTAAATAAAAAATTGCATAAGATAAGGATACATTATTTGCCATGTAGCATTTAAAATATACTAAGCCCCACCCCGGAGCACTTAGTGGTTGAACAATGGTATTTATATTGTTATACATTTTATAAACTAATGATTTTATTGTATTTTATATTATTGAATTATTTACGTTATAACATGTTTTGTTTTATAATTTAGAAAACATGAGAGTTTTCTCCAATTTTTAAGAGATTAATAAAATGTAGGAATTACTTACGACGCTATATTAATGGTTCTCAACAAATCAAAAACTCTTTTCCGTGAAGCCATGCTCAACGTCCAAAGTTTCAATATAACCACTAGATATGAAGTTGTTTACACCATTCTTTTTAAACTTAGTTTTAAAACTACATACGACCTTATCAATAAACACATGTTTATTATAACGTGATGTGATTATCTTATCTTCCACTATGATATATTAAATAATCACAATAAGACTAGCTATCCAATAATACACATAAATACGCTTCTGTAGCTCATTGTTATGTTCACTCAATATATTCTAAGTTCAGTGTTCAATTTAACCGAAATCAATTTTAATTATAAACGTTTCGTCTTGATTGGCGTTGATTGAAGTCATGAGATATTTTTTTTGCGAACTAGACATCGAGTAACTTTTATATGGAGCACGCGCAGTTTTTTTTTTTTTTTTTTTTTTTTGTTTTAACGTGGAAACCCTTCTATGGCTAGCTGCACATCTAAGGTGTTATGTCAGGCTAGACTGACTAAAACCACGCCCTACCTAGGTAGAAAGCAAGTACCTTTAGCCGGAGAGGCTGTAAAAGGTTTCATCCTAGCGACCGCCTCGGCGAGGCTCCGGCGGCGCAGCGCCGCACTAGTTACAAACTAGCGCATGCGCGAGAAAGCGTCCCCCACCCCGAGTGGGTGGAGACCGTGTAAAGGGAATCGAGCTGCATAATGCCGCTCCTTATTATAGTCTAAACTAAGCTAGCTACGTTGGGACCTAAGTTCTAGCGTTCGTGTGAGCCGTAGAGAGGCTTTCCACAGCGAGCGTTAGTGCGTCAGGGGCGTCTGTCAGTACGTGTTTGGGTCTGCGATAGTAATGAGTGGACGGGCGGGGTGGCTCGTAAGCCGCGGCCCCGCTGATGAGTGGACTAGTATGCTCCTCCGCGGCTTTGAAAAACCGCTCGGAGCATTGTTTAAAATGGGATTGTATCGTGGGAAGGGACAGGTCCCTGTGTAGGTCCGCGTTGCGGACGTACCAGGGTGCGTCGGTTGCCCTACGACAGAAGAGATTTTGGACCGTCTTGATCGCTTTAATTTTTCTTGAATTACTGTGCGCGAATACCGGCGCCGCGTACGTCATTACGGGTCGTATGCAAACCTTATAAAGAGTGAGTTTATTCCTAACGGACATTTTGCTCTTCCGACCTAACATTCAGTTAAGACGGCTTAAATAGAAGCGAGCGCGTTTAGTTACTCTGTGGACATGCGGGCCGAACGTGAGGCCTTTGTCGAGAGTAACTCCTAAGTATTTGGTGGAGCGGTGCCACGGTATCGGGGCACCTTGTAACCTTAAGGGTCGGGTCCCTTCTGGGACCACGCGGGACCTACGTTTTACGTCAAAGCCGACAGCCACGCTTTTGTCGGGGTTGACGTCTATTCTCCACTTGCGAAACCAGTCGCCAAGTTGTGAGATAGAGCATTGAAGTCTCCCTAGTATTGCCTTATGTGACGACCCTTTAAGATAAAGGGCGGTGTCATCGGCGAATAACGCTAACTCTGTGCCGTTAGTTGGCACTGGTATGTCATTAGTATAGACACTGTAGAGCAGCGGCGAGAGGGCCGACCCCTGCGGCACGCCCGCTCGGAGCGGTCGCGGGGACGAGAGGGTGCCTTCATAGCGGAAGCGGAAAGCGCGATCGCGAATGAAGGAGTTTAGGAGTTTTACTAACCGGTCAGGCGTATCTAACTCGTATAGTTTATAAATGAGACCGTCGTGCCAAACTTTATCGAAAGCTTTGGCGACGTCAAAGAACACAGCTACGGTTTTTTGTTTACGAGGAATAAAACCGCTGAGAATGTACTCAACAATTCGGTGGACTTGCTGCGGGCAGCTGTGTTTTGCGCGAAAGCCGAATTGGTGGGGAATTATTAGATCATTTTCAAACAGATGTGCTTTCATGCGTGAAAGTATTATCTTTTCGAAAATTTTACCCATAGCCTTTAGGAGGCTTATGGGGCGATGATTTGCCGGTTGGTCTAGAGCCTTACCGGGCTTGGGTATGCCTATAACGATTGCCTCTTTCCAGGCGGCTGGAAAGTAGCACAGATCGAAACAAGCGTTGATAATACCTGAGAGTAAAAGGAGAGCCTTTTCGGGGAAGTGTTTGAGCGCCTTATTAGAAATACCGTCGGCGCCCGGTGCTTTACGGGGCTTAAGGCCCCTTATAAGAGATTGGACCTCGTCCACCGAAGTGGTGATCGGAGGGTCATCTGGGGAATGCGGGAGGGAGGTCCTGCTTCGGACCTCTTCCTCTACCGTCCGGATGTAATCCGGGTCGGTCGCTTGGGTGCTGGGCGAGCATTGAGAAGCAATGCTGTCCGCGAAGCATTCGGCTTTTTCGTCGTCCTCGAAGGCTCGAGTGCCATCGGGGCGGGCTAGCGGTGGAGTGTGGGTGATAGCATCACTACGAAGTGCTCTGGCCACTTGGTAGTAAGCTACGTGCGAAGGGCAGATGTCCGCCATGAGATCATTCCATCGGGAGTGTCTCAGCTCGGAAACTGCGTCCCTAACTTGGCGCTGCAAACGGTTTGCAGCAGCCCTATTTGAAGGGGTGGGATAGTACTTAGCATCTCTAAGTGCTTTGTTTTTGGTTCTAATCAGGTCACGAACCTCTGGCGGAAGTGGCCTATTAGGTAGTACGACTTCACGCGACTGTTCAGTGACTGTTGATTGAACCAGACTGGTGAAGGAATCGATGGCGGCATCGATCTTACCCGGGTCATCTAGTTGACCGGGCGAGAGGACTAGATTGGAGGATGGCTCCTCTAACGCGGACGCGAGCGAGGTTTGATAGCCTTTCCAGTTAGTACAGGTTTTCTTTTGATTGTTCGGAGGTTCGAGAGGGCCTAAAACGAGCGATACGGGCCGATGGTCTGACCCTAAATCGTCTAGCGATTCTATCGCGTCGAGCTTAAGAAATATATTCTTAAACAAGGCAAAATCGAGCACGTCCGGAAGAGAATTTACGTTCCGAGGGAAATATGTCGGACGTAATGGACATATAACATCAAGGCCTAGGTCTTGTGTTATTTTCAAAAGGTAGGGACCACTTGGGTTAGTTTCCCTACAAGTCCAGTCGGTGTGTTTGGCGTTAAAGTCGCCAAATAGTATGACCGAGTCTCCCAGGGACAGTAGTGCGTCTACGTCACTACGGAGAGGGAGAGAACCTGAGGGTAAGTAAACTGAGACAATGACTATGGACGGGTGTCCTGTCATTGCTAGTTTGCAAATTGAAGCCTCCATATTGATAAGTGGAGGGGTGGGAAGGGGGCAACAATGGAAATCGCTCCTGTAGTAAATGGCAGTGCCCCCGCCATTGCGGTCGGGTCTGTCATTCCTAATTAATTTGTACTTTGGGATGTTTAATCCCCTCAGTACGCTTGGTTTCAGCCAAGTTTCCTGAAGTAGGAGTAGGTCTACCTGTCTATTCTTGACGAATAGTTTTATTTCAGGTAGATGTTGCCTAACACTACATGTATTAAATGAAAGGAGCGATATCCCTCTGGGTTTTATACGACCCGCGATTCGCGAAGTTAGGTTAATATTATTATTAGGAGTAGCCATTGACGTTGCTTACTCTATTAATTACAGAACGGAAAATACAAGATAATTTACTTAAAGCCTCGGGGCTCTCTTTATGGTATAGCCTCGGCGGCATACCCTTTTTATTAAATAGAGACGCGCGCTCTCTACGGTATTGCCTCGGTTCGCCTCGGAGGCGTGACCGGGCACTGTGCGAAAGGGATAGCAATAGTAGTCTCAGAGGGAGACTGCCTATTGTGGGACTAATCGACTTAGGAATGGGTCGGGCTCTGCTATAGATACCTATTGTATCTATACTTATAACGCGCTTAATAACGAGGAGTGCTCGCAAAGCGCTAGGAGCTTTGCTTGCGGGGAATTCGCTAATCGCAGTTTCCCTGCGAGTATGGAAATTTCGCGGATGTTGATGCCCTCTATGGCCGTACGGACGGTCAGGAGGTCATCCGCGATAGTCGGAGCGGCGGCGCTCGCTGGGGATGCCCTTGGGCGAGGTGTAGGTTGGGCTGCGGGGGCCCTGATGGGGCCCCACGCAGAGTTGGGAACTGGTGCCGGGGCCCTTGCGGGGGCCCGGGTTGGCTTTGGGACAGCGGTGGGGGCCTGAGGGGCTGCCATCGCTCGGATTGGGACTGCCGGGGCCCTTGGGGGTCCCCAGGCGGGGGCCACGGTGTGAGGCTTCCTTGCCGAAAGGGCGGGGAAGTTCTCAGCCGTGGGGGCTGGTGGAGGCGCTACGTTGCGCTTGGGTTTGGTTCTATAGCTGTTAAAGCTATTGAACTTATTTTGGTTTTTGCGCGCTCGTTTTTGTTTGAGCGCGCGGCTGTTGGGTTGGGGGGCCATCGGGCATCCCGCGTAGTTCGCGGTGTGTCCTTGCTGTTTGCATAGGACACACGCTGGAAGGGTCAGGGAATCGCGAGTGAGCGTACACTCGCGAGTTGGGTGTGGAAGGAGGCATTTAACGCACCTCCATTCCGCGTTGCAGTTGGCGGCCGCGTGGCCGTAGAGTTGGCAGCGGCGGCACTGCTGCGGCATAACTCTACGGTGCGGCTTTTCCGCACGGATATTGGAGAGCCCACAGATGGTGAGCTCCTCCCTGAATATACCCCGGGCGGCCGGGGTTTGCAGTAATTTGCAAAGTACTAGGGGATAGTTTCGCCCTAGCCCGGTGTGCATTTTATGCACTGCTTCCACGGGGAAGCCTTGGCGCGCGAGGTCCTCGAGGACCTCTTCGTTGGAGAGTTCGAAAGGGACTCCCCTTAGAATCGCGCACACGAGTCGCTCCTCGGGGAGCGGGAACGTGTGATAGGGTATTTGGTTGACTGTCATATGGGCAGTCAACGCGCGGAACGATGCAATGTCTTGCATCGTGATTTTAATGCCCTCAACTGTGTTGGTGGCTCGGGTATATTGCCATCCTTTGTCGGCGCAGGTTTTCGATAATGGAGTCCATAGGGACTTGTCCCTAAGGAATATTGGGACGGGCAGCTTAGGCCCAGAAGGGACAGGCGAGCAGCGAGAGTGCTGCTTCGGCGCCTTTTGGGTGCCCGAAGTGGAGGCCACTGCGGGCGGGGGCGCGGGTTGAGACGCGCGGGGGGGCAGGGGTCGCGGAGCCGGACGCGCGCGACGGCTGGGTCGCGGGGGCGGGGGCACGCGGGGCCTGGGGAGAGGGGGTCGGTTTACCGACCGTTAACGACTGCTTTACCGACTGCGTCGGTGAAGCAGTATTGAGTCGTCTATCGCGACGGCGCTTATTGCGGCTTACGGCCGAGATGTACTCTACTTCGGAAGCCGATACGAGAGTGGAATCTGAGTCTATGTCCGAGAGGACATCTGAGGCGGTGCGCTTTACCGAGCGCGAATCCTGGAAACTACATTCCATGGGCAAGGGCGTGGGCGGGGCCCGGGACGCGGACGCGGACGCGAACGTTGACGTAGGCGGCGGTGCGGGGGGCGAAGGGGACGCCGGTGAATCCGGCTTGAGCGCGGTAAGCGCGACTTCGATTGTTGCCTTAAAGGCAGGGGTGACCACGAGCCCGTTGGAACGGGCAAGTTCAGCGAAAGCTTCCGCAAGGGCGGCCATTGCGGAAGAGTACGTAGGCGATCCAAACGGCCCAAAAAGACCGCTGAGCCTAGCTACACCTAACGAACCTCCCTGCCGGGAAAGGCAGGGGGGCGGGAGGGAGGGGTAGGGGAGAGTGGCAGGTATCTCTAGTTTGATACGCGCCTGTCTTAGACCCTTGGGACACGGCCCAAGTGCAATGGGTCACGGACCTCCGGTTTTTCCCTAAGCCTGAGGGGCCTAGGGGAGCACACCGGGTCCGAGCTCGGCTAGCTTCGTTACCACCGCGAGGTATCCGCTAGCCCAAACGCGGGTTATATTAACGTAGAGCGCCTTGCGCCGTGAAAACGGCGTTCGGTGTTACGTTATTATAACGTAGTACGTGCCGAAATCGTACGGCGACGCGGACGATCGCGAGTTCGCGGTCGCGACTTTAAATTAAATTTAGCGCGTCGCGGGCGCACCACGGGGGCGCAGTTGCGACACAGAGTGAACGAGAGAAATAAGCGCACACAAGGTGAGCGCAGAAAAAATAACGGTACGTGCACTCGGCGCGAAGCTTCGTGACGTACTTTTTGCTCCGCACGCGCAGTAGGAGTGTACGATATATATACATCGATGTATTAAAAACACTCGATGTGTAGTATCGATACATCGAATCGAATCGATGTATTGTTAATTCTTCAACATCAAGTATACATCAATGTATTTTATTTGATGCATCGAAGAGACAAACCTACTATAAAGATTCTCTGTCTACAATTAATAACTATTTATTTTCTCAATCAGAACCAGTTTTGCCTTTGTCTCTATTAGAATAGAAAAGTAAAGGTGCTATCCAGTGCTATCATCATGTCCACAAAACAGTAAAAAAGAGATCATGTCAGTATCAATAATTCAAGTCATTATCAACGTATTTTTTTTACTGAGGCAAAGGGAAAAAAATGTGCCTCTAGTGCTAAATATTAAAAAAGAACAAATTGACTGTCGTTATCCAAAAGCATTCAAACCAAAAACAAAAATAAGTGAATGCATACGTATATTTTAGTGGCTAACAAATAAAACCGTTTTTGCTTTTAAAATATTATCATGTAATGTTTACTATAAAACATCTTATTTATTTGTGATGATATTGTAGATTTGTCGTTTGAACAGAATGCGACCAGCAACGTGGTTCCATTTATCTATTTGAGATTTGTATAATAAAAAATAAAAAGCCACCTCTGCAAATTAAAATACTGTACCTACAGTGAAAACAGTCCTTTATATATCAATACACAAAAAATGCATAGTATGTTAGTTTTAAGACTTAGTTACTTTAAAAATTGAAAGTTTTACAATCAGTATTTTTAGGGTTCCGTACCCAAAGGGTAAAACGGGACCCTATTACTAAGACTTCGTATTTCGTCCGTCCGTCTGTCACCGTTCTCATGAACCGTGATAATTAGACAGTTGAAATTTTCACAGATGATGTATTGTTTGTTGCCGCTACAATAGCAAATACTAAATATCAGAATAAAATAAATATTTAAGGGGTCTCGTACACAACAAACGTGATTTTTTTTACTCATTTTTGCTCGATATTGATAAGGGCAATAGTTAGACGCTTGAAATATTCACAGAATATTGAGTTATATTATTCATTCTATAATAAAAATAATAATTAAATTAAAATAACCCTCCAACTCTAACTCACTCATTTATTGGACACATAATTTCTGCGTCAGTCCTGTGTAAAAGTTCCTACGCATCTGCCACCTCCTTTGGAAGCCCAAAGAAACGAATGTTAGACCATCTTTAGATAGATGTTGGTTAATTGAAACAAGAGAATTCTATATATAGAAAGATTCTATTATTTATCCATAGTCAAGCCATTGTCTTATTACAACATGGAATTTTCACTCTTGATTGCTATTCCAATTTCATATAGCCGACGACCGTCTGTCTACACATTTCCTCATAAAATCCTATAAACAAATATTTACATGAGTCCAAATTATTTTATTTAATGGGATTATGCTCTTTTCGAGACTAAGATAAGTTAACTTTGTACCTTAAACAATTTGATATCAAATGATGGTGGTATTATTTTTTGGTTTTACTTTTACTGACTGATTCAGATATGTGTTTCTGTGGTCGGTCAGCAGCCCTGCTTCAGCCTTACGATGGTTTTGCTTAGAATTTCCGTCAAACTTAGCTTGCAGAACGGAGATTTCAATCAATCCATGAATAAATACTGTTGTATTTGACTTTATAATTGAACTAAAAAAATACAGTTTGTTGTTGCTCTCATTATTGCTCGGACTTAAAATCTTCATTGTACTACATTCACTTACCAGTTGACTTAAATTAAATTATTGAGCCAATGCACGGAGGGACACGCTCCATACAAGGGCGGTCATAAATAGTTAAAGTCCTGTTACTATCAATACATTGTATTATTTTAGTGACTTATAGTTGTAAAAGTGTTTTAGGAACATTAAAATGAAAGAAGTACATGTATTTACGGAATAAAAAACGTTTACTTCAGTAAAAAACAAATATAAACAATAACATACTTTTACCTAAATTTATCATGAACAAACACCTAAAAATTGGAATGTAAAACATATATTTTAAATAAAATAAGAGTCAAAACATTGATAACATTATCTAATTATAATAAAATAATAGAAATAAATAAATTAAAATTAATTAAATACAAAAAAAAACAAAACAACTAACAAAATACAAATAAATTATTCTTATTCTAACAATATTAAACATGTAACAATTCTATTACACTTTGTGACAGAGTATTTTTCTTTTTAGGGGGAAGTTTCCGAAGACTTGTAATATAAGGATCTGAATGTAATAATAGTCGTTGTATTAAATCTTGATTGGTAACTTCACGTGACATTTTTCGAGTGTGACTTCGTCTATAAATTTTGATATACTTATTTGTCGCTTCAGCAGCTTCTTCGGAAAGTTCTCCTATAGATAACAATGCATAACTTTTAATATCTGATTCATGTACGAGCACCTTGTGGACAGAAGCAGGAAGACTATACCACGGATATTCCTCGACCAGGCTGTATGCTGTTTGTAATGCATAGTCTTTAAACTTGCATTCATTAATTTTATGTCCAGAAGATAACGTTTGTAATATTACACAACAACGATCTATGAGATCCTTATTCAAACCTGTAATTTCAGCAGATACAGCTGATTCCAAAAAAAACTTCCTGGCCGTGTTTCCGTCGTTAGACGTCCCGCTTCCACCACTACGCGGCTTGTCAACTATTAAACCTAATCGTTCCCTAAACTGGGACTGTACATATTGTTTTTTATTTGATAACAATTGTTTATCACTATCTAGCCTAACTTGCCATTTTTTTATATCTAATCTATATGAAAGATGAATAAAATATTCGATGAAACGTATCCAAGAATGTAGTGGTGATAATCCAAATTGGTATCTACTCTCTATTACAGGTTTTTGTAAACATTCGTCTATTTTATTCATCTCTTTAGGGGTAGCATTACATATATAACATCTACTTGTAGATGTTTCACTTAAAGCACTACAAATTTTACCATCTACCATTGAAAGCTGCAACTTATGAGAAACGACCAATTCATGATTGTCGATCTGAATAAAAGTAGGTTGCAAACTTTCAATTTTATCCTTAAAATAAGCTTCCTCTTGCAAAGACACTGCTGTGCTTTCTTTCAAAAATTGAAATCGAATAGAACGGCAGTACCTAGTGGAAGAGGGTCGAGGATTTTTCCATAAAATTTTACAATTATCTTCAGCTAATTTTACAATAATTTGAAGGGGTACATAAGATGTTACAAACAAACTACTATCTTCTAAAGTTGAATCTGAAAAAAATTGTTTGTATTCACTATGTCCAGTGCTGCCATCGAATCCCCATTTCCCAAGTAAAGAGATATTAGACAAACAATCATCAGGAATCTGATCTAAGACCTCTTTTTGAGATTCAAGGATTCGAGAAGCAGTGTGATCAAAAAGACTTTGTAATTCAACTTCAGCTGAAGACTCGGAAACAGTTATATTAGAAGGGTAACATCTCTGTTTCGCTTTAGTAATTTGTTGGTAACATGGTAATACATTAGGAGAAATCTTACTATTAACAAAGTTTTTAATTAATAAATACTGATGTTTTGTCAACTGAGCATCAGTCACAAGTGACAAGACATCATCAGTGCTAACTCTAGATATACAAGAATCGAATGAACAGTCTGAAACATCAAGCAATGCACTCACAGTAGAATCATCAGACTTTGACAAATCAGCTACTCTCCGACGTTTAGTCCTTTTACTACATTGCGTAAAAGGTTTTCGAGGACGACCACGTGAATGACACGGCGACGTTTCAGACGGAGTACATTGCTTATTGTTTTTCACAAGTTGAATTTTTTCAATAACATTAAACCAATCGGATCATTCTTATATAAAAGCTTGGTTTTATCCCTATTACATTGTTTCCAGAATCGAGCAATAGCTTTACATAAATTATTAACAATTTTCTCTAAATAATGATAACAATGTTCTCAGCATCGTTCAGAGTAGTCAACAAACTTTGTAGGACTTGACGACACTTTTCCGAGTCATTATCGGTATTGACAGTTAGCCATATTTCAAGAATATGCATTCTTGAAAACGAGCATATATATAAATTACCTAAAACAAAAAAAAAACGGTTAAAATTCAGTCACAAAACCTACACAAAGCACTAAGACTAAATAAACTAATTTCGTAGCAAATGCTACGAGATAATCTGGCAACCGTAGCACCCTTGTCATCGCCAAAAGGGCAGATAAGGGCAGCCAAGTTTTAATTTTCCTAAGATAAGAAAGTCTAAAGATTATGGTGCAATATACCTCCATAGTCGGAGCGAGTGGGAACATATTTAAAAGTTTATTCAAACTTTGAATATTAAAATATAATACTCCAAGAAACGTCGCCTCGTAGCAATGACATACTAAAGAAAATATATACTAAGATACAATTAAAATAAAAATATTAATTATTACATACCCTGTTCTTGGATATCCATTTCAGAAAAAACACACACAGCACTCACAGGTCCCGCAATGACAACAAATGACGTCACGCTTTTTAATGACTCACTGATAACAGTATTTACGATTGGCGATGCGCTCTCTTTGAATGCACAATAGATAATGAAGGCGCACTCTAATTACTGACCTATCTATAGTTTCAGAAGGTACCGCAACTATCCAATGTAACGACAAGGAATAAAATGTAAAACTAGAAAGCAGGTTTTTAAGATTTATGACCTATGGATGTCCCACAGTGCAATGTAGCGATTATTTAAACTATCGTTTCTCTGTGAACTTAGAAACTTTAAAGATAACCAATCATCATTATGGCAGTAAAACAAAAATATATTCATTAGTTCCCAAGTAGCAATTATGACTAGTGATTAAATCTTATATATCTTTACTTTATCTAAAGTTGGATTTTGCTAAATCAAAAAGGATTTCCTGAAGTCTTTTCTTTCTTTAATACTACATAGTTTTAAACTACCGCTACTTAAGCGAGTAAGGAATACTAAAAACCGAGTTAAGTATTCTTAAAACTAGTTTGATTTAAGTACACCTACACTTAAAACTTAAAATATTTTTTTACTTTACTCGGATTATTTGAAAGCTCACTTAAAACTCTATTGAATAATTAAAGTATCTTTTAAAACTCATTAAGAAAAAATATATTTTCTAGATAATTTTAAGATGATTTTAATACCAAGTTTTAAATATTGATTATCTGAAGTATATTTTCATTCCTTTTTTACTAAAATTAGTAAGATTAGAGTAAAAATTCATTTAATGGGACGTTTTCTCCAAATGTAACCAAAAGAAACATGGATGAAGCTGTAAAAATAAAAAGATCTGGTGCCTTTCGTCGACGTGTAGAGAAATATAAAAAAAGAACGTTGTGTGTACAACCCGGTTTCAATATCTGTGGACCTGATGACGTCACGTCAGCGCTTAGTTACGGTGCAAAAAACAAAAGCGCGGGGAGGTGACAAGAGAACGGGGAGGGGGCTTGACATTCCAGCGAGGTCCACAGATATTTTTTTTTTTTTTTTTATATCTTATTTATTCAAATATAGTGAAACTGATTCAAAGAAATTGTTCTTAGGTTATTGCATAAGGGGTTTGTTATTGAGTGTAGTTGCAAACTAGGGTTGAGGCTAGGGATACCTCTCGCCTAGAGTGCAAGTACAGAAATAGAGAGAGTTTGTAGGCAGAGAGGACCTACAAACTGAAAAGAAATAGGTAAAACAGGAAAGAAAGAGAAAAAGAGAATATTTTATAGATATATATCGATACCTCCCACGTAAGTTGTTGTATCTCCAAAACTGCAAATTTACAGTAGAGCGTTTCAAAGATTCAAAGTGAACCAAAATCTGCATTTATTGTGGCATCTTTTTGAAATTTGGTATTTAAATGTAATATAATAGTCGTTTTAACTTCGTTATAAGATATTTTAAGTAATATATTTATTTTCGGAGATATTGTTCATACAACATTTTACTCCGGAGTACAAGCTATGCCAGTTGTTGCATCTAATCCTAACAACATTATACCGCGGCGCCCAGATAACGCCACTTGTGGTATATGATAGTTACAACTGTATACGTTGAAAAACATAAGTCTCACTCTGTTGTATGTGGTAACAATATTTATATTAGTTACAAAATTCAATTGTACAATTTGAACGTGATTAATTTTTTAGATTTAATACAAAAAAAAAGAAATGTTATTAAGGTTAAATTTATTTATTAGAAACAACATAAGTGCTTAAAGATAATCAGAAAATAAAATAATAATCTTTTAAAATATAATTAAATAACTTCTTCTATTGCTGAGTAATCAAAAACGTTTCAACATAAAACAATCATTCTAATACAATTATACAATATTATTGAATCAAAGCATGACCTATGCTTATAATAATATTTTTGTAGGTAGACGTGTATAACGTTAGAAACTATTCTTAAGAACTAATCAAATAGAATTACAAAAATCAACATCATTATAAAAAAATAAAATTATGAACTTACTTAATCATTTATATGAGATCAGCTTAAAATCAAAGTAGTAATTTGGTATCCATTTATAATATTTGGCATTGTACTTGTTGGTTTAATACGATAACATCGTTAATGTATGTATAATAATGATACAAAAGTTGAAAAACAAAAATAATTGACTTATTGTCAACCTTACAAACCTAAAATTATGGGAGCCTTAAAACAATATAAATCAAATAAATATTATTTTTATGAGATCAATAATAAAACCTGAGATGCTTAATCAAAAGCAATATAAAAAAAAGAAAAATGAAACAGAATATTTGGAAAAGACTAATGTCTATTCTGAATCAGAAAATTCAGCGTCATTATTAACGCCAGCAGCAAAAGATAAATGCCTGAAAATGTCGTGATATGTAGCTGGAATAATTCCACTATGTCACAGGCTCATTAAGTCTGCATATTTTGCCTTAGTTATAGGAAGACGGTTGGAATACAAGGGGCATAGCTCAGCCATACTATTCCTTTGGCGTCTACGGGTATTGGTATTGAGAGCGATTGTCATAGCATTACTGTCTGCCAAATCATACCGATGCATCATTTTAAAAGGATCTTCTGCACATACACTTACTTCTTTTATTTTATTCCATCTAACTGCGTTCCCATTTACATTTTTTGACCAATTACGTCCATTCAAAAGTGTTTTATAGTTTAAAAAATCTGTATGTTTCATTTCGATGACGTTATATGGTTTGCCCTCCTGTTTAGCCCATCTAACTAAGCTAAACTATTCAAAGGGTGTATAAATAAGTTTATTTTTAGACGAACGTTCTATCAGAGCATGTACGCTATCACCTTCTGCCTGGGTGTGACCTTTTTCTAGAAATGTATGTTTGATACTAATATTAAGCTTATTAGCAATATAAACATAAAACGCAAACACTATACGATTGCGATTCTGACCGGCACAATTGTCAGACCAGAATCGAAATTCTTTTGCATCCTGTTTATGCATTTTATGTATGAAATGAGAAAGACAGCCTGCTACCTCATTAGAACCACGTTTGGCTTCTCCCTCGTGCCACATATAACAATGACCCTCTTTATTTGCTAGGTCAAATAAAGTAAAATTAAAGACGGACAGCTTCCGTTTGTAATATAAAATACTCAATTGGCCATGGGGTGCATTAAGAATCTTTTGAAAATCAAAAGTGCCAGCAATTATTTTCCCTTGAGAAGATTTGCTTTCCTCTTTGTCAGACTTCATAAGCTGTCGGGATAACTTCTTGTTAGTGACGTGAATTTCATGATCAATGACTTGCTGCTCCGATAGACTGTTAATATTTCTAAAGATGTGGCACTGATCGCACTGATCTTTCTTAGGAATATAAAAACTGAGCTTAAAGTTTTCATTTACAATGTCTCGATATAGACGTTCGGATTTAGCTTTCTCTTCATATGTATTAGACTGAAGCCACTCATTATACATTTCAAATAATTTATGAAAATTTAAATCTCCTTCCGAATATAACTTATTTGACCTTTGCCTAGTAAAATGTGACTCAACAGGCTGCAAACTCTTAATATGGTCACACACACTGGTTATAACAGACTCTGTCTTTTTTATAGCGTGATTTGAGTGTTTTCCTCGTTGATCTGGAATTAGTACTCCAGTAGTCATATCCATCTTTTCTAGGGCCTTATTAATAACCTGATCACTGACGGAAATAGTGCTCAAAAATGTTTTTTGCATACATCCACATAATTGTTTTCACCATGATCTAGTGGCAATGAGTACTTTAACGTGTACTTACGCCTTGAAGTGGTATCTGTGTAGACTCTGCGTTTAATATTTTTTTTTTACTAAGCTGGCTATATACATCCATTGTTTTTCTCGATTTCCCAAACTCCAAAAACTCTCAAATATCTTCTGTCTTTCTCCTTCACTAAATTTATCAAAACACTTCTTGCGGCAGTGACATGGCGGGCCAATCTTTCTCTTTGCTTGAATTTTACCATTTCTTGACATGTACTCTTTTCCCACATTACGTAAATTCTTTCTCTTAGTGTCTATCCATTCATTAAAATGTCTTTTTCTTATATTACCTTTATCTTTCCTTGGTTGACGACGGCGACCGCTTGTGCTAGGACTATTATTCGAAATATCTGACAGCGGACTATAATTGTTTATTGTTGTATATGTTGAGCAGCAAGACAGATAACCTGGTGAGGGTACAGGTAAAATATCAAAAGTTGATAAGTTTTCCCTTTGTATATAATAAGGGCAAAAATTATTATCACAGTCGTAGTCTAAGTGGTTGGTACTACAAGAAGGTGAAGGGTGCGGTGTTTCGAGATTTGCAATATCAGAATCTGAAGCAACTTCTGGGTTATTATCAAAGAAATCTGTATCAATTATGTTTGCTAGCATATTAATTTCCGACTCATTAAAGCTTATTGGTAATGGAGACTCTGAAACAATAATAATGTTTTGTATAATAAATGATCAGCAGATTCGGCAAATCGAACCTGAGACCTCGTCGTGCTAATACAATGCACTAGGTACGCATCTAGCTATTGAGGCAGTCGTTCTAACAATTTAAAGATCGACTTTCAATTGACGACTTGACTTACAACGTAAATTTTAAGCAAAAAGAAAGTAAATCCAACGTAAAATATAGCATTTCACTATACAACAACATTTTAATGAACGATTTCCGAAGTAAAATGTTGTATTTATTACATACAACAAAATGTTTAACTTCAACGAAAACGTAAAATATTGTATTTATCACATACAACATTTTTAATGCACGCTTACCGGCGAATATTGTCGTAAGTAATCTATACAATATTTTAGGTTGGTGCCACCATAAAAAAGTGTTAGTAAACTAATTCATGCTACTGAAATAACACTAAAACTTACCATTTCGTACGCTTGAATCAGGAAAACTGTTTAATTCTATTTCGTTTAATGAAATATTGTTGTTTTCAATAGGTGTATCGGCATTGTTACTATTCGAATTTTTAAGTAATTCACATATTCGACGCCCTCTTGACAATATAATACCTTTACGATTCATTATAACAAATATGAAGTAAACTAATTACGTCAATGAATTAGCAAATCAAATAATTATAAGCACTTGCAACGTGCATGCGGCCGGTTGAAAGTCCGGCGTAGTCTGTTGTTTGTAACCAATACGAGGCGCGAGCACGTGATTCTACCCGCCCCGCACCCCGCGTACACAAATGTATAGGCATATACATTGGTGTTATCCGTTCGCGTTTCAAAATTACAACATTACGCGTCTGAAAAATCCTTTAAAAATTGTGTTTTTGTTGTTTTTTCACATTGAATGGATAAAATGATTCATATTAGGATATTTTTCAACAAAAAAGCAAAATAGCAATTTTGTGGCATACAACAATTTACGTGGGAGGTATCGATATATATATGGTGAATAAATTTTTTATAGTAACTTGACCAATTTAAGTCTTGTACAATATAGTAAGATGTTGAGCTAACTTAAAGTTAAAGGAATTATGTTACGTTGCCTTAGTCTAATTACAGCCATAATCGACTTTTGCCTCAATACGGCGTTGCATGGCTCGTACTCTTGGGCAGACTTGAGATAAGGGTGAATGTTTGATGTTCTGGGAAAGTTTGAATTTGGCGTTATGTGAAAAACAGTTGTTGCATGTGGGAGCTTCGTTTTTAGTGGGGCAGGCCTCTTCGGCGTGGGTGTTGCTGCCGCAGTGACCGCAGCGCCGTTCATGCGTACAATGGGCCTGGGTATGTCCAAAGCCGTGGCATCCACGGCACTGCTTGAAAGGAGAGAAGTTCTCTACGTGAATTCTCTGGAAATCGATTTTCACTCTGCCCATTTCAGTCAAAATCCTCCAGATGCGAGGAGCAACGGATAGAACCGCATTAAATAAATTGTGGTTGCGATTTTTAGTGGTCCACAGATATTGTAACCGAGTTATACTTATGTACGTGCGTAAAAAGTTATACTTCTTTATCGTTACTAAAAAAGATAACTAAAAATTCCCCCCCGTATGCTCGTATTCTTTGTATGTGAAAAGAAAGATAAATTTATAAATTATATAGTGATCAGTAAGAAGCGTCAAAAGATTAACAGATTTTCTATATATCTGTATACAGAATCAAGTAAAACTAATAATTATTTATATTACAAACAAATAAAAAAAATACATTCCGGCAGTTAACCTCAAATCAATAAACGCACTTAAAAAGTTTATAAAATAAAAACCACTTTTAAATAAAATTGTTATATTGTTATTATATAATATAAAATTGTTATTATAATTTTAAATAAATTACTTTTAACTACCATATATAATTTAAAATCACACACACCCACACATTCATAATTAGTGGCCAACTTCATCCTGCTGGTTTATTCTATATCGCTTTTGTGGCTAACTTCACCCTGTAACTTTTGTGCTGCAGTGATGAAATTTCACTCACAACATTTTTTCATAACGCGCCTAAAGAAGTATAACTTCAAAAATAACTCGAATGTGCTTTAAATGCTGCAAAGTCAGACCTTCGAGTCAGACCTTAGTGTTGTTAATGTATTACGAGAAAGATGACACCACGGTAAAATTGAATTGAGGTGATTCCAACTCTTAATAAATCGACACTAATCGATCGATCAACACGTTCTGACGATAACGCATCAAAAGTTGATCATGATTTTTATTTTAGAGACCAATTAAGAAACTGGTCCATTTATCACAATATACCACATACTGCAATCGATGCTTATTGCAGATTATTGACAAGCATGATCCAGGTGTTGTGCCAAAAGACGCTAGAACACTTCTGAAAACAATAAAATCTGTAGATATAGAATTCTGTAGCAGTGGGGAATACTGACACAACGGATTTAAATAAAAATATTCTGCAGTATTTTGAAAATTTAGGTAAAAATGTCAATTTATGTATAATATAAATATCGACGGCTTACCCACATAAAAGTTCAAAAGTAGAATTTTGGCCAATTCTCTGTAACATTTATGAGATGACCAATGTGCCTGTAATGAAGCAGAACAAAAGTTATTTAATGTAGGCACCTATTCATTATTGTTGCTCAGTTTATAAGCCCTCTAAATAAATGGGGATTGGATAGTTATTTAATATCAAGTAAGTACTTACCGCTGATTTTATTTCCTCGACTATCTTACATAAACCTCTTCCCACCACAAAATAAACAAGAACTATAGAATGTCAAGTTAAGAAAATATTAAGACGAAATCTGATCTTAACTAAATCAAACTATAGAATCACTTAATACCAAAATGTATTAAATAGTACTTCGCCAATACGGTTTTAAGAATAAGTTAAGTATAATATCTCTTAACTAGCACTACTTCAAATGTAATTTGTCTTTACTTTGTCTTAAATAGCCTTACAAAATCAATATTGTCTAAAGTCTTACTTCGTAAGGAAACTTATGATTTAACGCCATTTTGCACTTTATGTGAAAAAATGATTATACATTTTCCGACAACACTTCATCAAAAACTAGAGTAAATTGAACATTATTAATTTTGTTATAGTAATTCTAACTACATTAATAATTAGTATGTTTATAGAAAATGTAGAACTTTGCAATATATGCAAAAAAATAAACATATTGCAATATTGTTATACAAAATTTTATTGTTTTTTTTTAGTATTTCAACAGCCCGTCTGTTTTATAGCACTATCTATAGATTTTACACGAGAAACAATCATGCGTTTTAAATTTCCAATGCATTCAACGACATAAGAAAGCCTTTTTAGACATAAAAATTAGTTGTTTAGTCGCCATTTTCCTAAACCTTAAAACAGTTATTGTAATGAATTAAAAGTTCGCCATATTTTATAAAATTATGTAACTTAAATCACTATAAAGCAAAATAGGTTTTTAATTTTACTTCACTAAGATTAAATCGAATATCTGCAATTCAATTGTGAAAGTTTTAACTAGGTATAGTAGATATCTTTAAGTCTATCTCTTGATCTGAAATCAACCTACAAGGTATCTTAAAGTCAATGTTTAGAGTTCTGCTAAACCACATTTCTTAAATAGGGTTAAAGTTTATCTTAACAGTAGTATAAACTCTTTCTTAACATGTCGTTAAATGCTGTGCCCATTTTTACTTAACTAGCCCTTGGAGTGTATCTTGAAGATATCTTGAAGGACATATTAGTTTTAGTCAAGACAACAGCTGGAATTCGTCTACTTGCCTTCAAGATATCTTCAATTCCTTTTTAAGACATTTGTTTGCTACTTGGGTTGTATGTTTGCCAATTACCACGTATTAAATATTCACAACAATATAATAAAATAGTTGCAATAAATAACGCAACGACTTATGATATCTATGTATATTATGTTATGTAAGTATAGCAAATAAAATGTTTCTTTGCTATTCGGTATGTAATGTGACTTATTTACAATATCGCTAGCTTCGTAAGATTTTTTTTTATTTATTTTTATGTGCCCTTTTTTAAACTCAGCAAACTTCATGTTGTGATTTTAATCTCTTAGTGCCTAATCTTTTTATAATTCTCATTGTGAATCGAATCACTTTGACTACAATTTGTCGTACTTTTGTAGCAAACTGAAAATAATTCACATAGACTGCTCTGAACCCAAGAGTAGTGTAAAACAACAGCCATACCAAACTAATTAAGAAAAGAGAAAAAACACATTTTATTTTATTATAAAAAGAAAAATAAATTATTACCTTACCTTGGTCATCCTGTGATCACGGTTCCTGTAGAGGAGTCGAAACGTCAGGATTAAATATAAAGTATACGCAATATCCGTTAAAAAGTTGTTTTAATTGATTCGTTTATGTGTCTATCCGTTACCTTAGTATCCATAACACAAGCCTTACAGTGCTTACTTTGGACTAGACTAACCGGCGTGAATGTAAGAAATATTATATCTGAAATAAACATCAAATAAGCACGCACTGACTTCCAATAGAAGTAAGAGTATCCATGCGCTGTTGTCTGCTGGTCAAACTGCTCTTTTATACTAATTTCCGTTTGGTTTGAATTCAATCTTTCTGACTTCCCTTGTGCCAATTCATTTAGGGTTGGTGCAGAACGCATTTAATTCAGTTTTTCTTATCAGTCACATCACTTGCTCCCTTTACTTATATTGTGTTTATTTGTTTACGATAGTTATTGTATTGTTTTTATAATTAACTTACCTGCTTTTTCATCATTTAGTTGTACCGCCGTCGTATATGGTTTCTTGATAACCCTTATAACGTTGTCTGGCAGAGATCGCCCTTAGTAATAAGACCGTCCATTATTACACATTAGTTTAAATACAATTATCTGTTATTATATAACCCTTTTGTTTTTATATGTAAATATATATATATATATATATACACTCGAGACCAATGAATCCGGGTCACTTAAAGAATGTTAAAAATCTCGGAAACTAAAAATGATAGGTTAATTCAATAAATTGTATTTAATAGACAATGTAATACTCCTTAAATGAAAGTAAAAAAAATATGAGTCACCATACATTTTATTAACACAAAATTACATAAAGAAAAAAACTGCTGATCTCTCCTTAAAACGAAAATAGGAAACATGAAATGTTTGAACTTTATTACGATTTTCTTGAATTTTAATACTTCGTATTGCCTCCTCGTGCTTCCATTACTGCGTTTACGCGGTTTGGCATGCTGTACACCAAGTTCCTTATACGATTTTGGGGAATATTCTCCCATTCCTCTGTGAGAGCAATTTTGAACTCACGAAGCGTGATTGGGGGAGGGTTTCGTTGTTTTACGCATCTGCCTAGCTCGTCCCAAGCATGCTCGATCGGGTTGATATCCGGGCTGCGCGCTGGCCACTCCATACGAGTAATGTTCATTTCTTGAAGGTAGTCGTTCACAATCCTACCTGTATGAGGTCGGGCATTGTCGTGCATAAATATAGCATCCTCACCTAAATTGACCATAAATGGACCAACGTGATCATTGAGGATTTCTTCCACATATCTTACGCTAGTTAAAGAGCCGTTTTCTATGATCACCAGCTCTGTGCGACTTTCAGAAGAAATTCCGGCCCACACAAGTACAGACCCACCACCGTAGGCTACTTTTTCTTCGATGCATGCTTGCTTGAATCTTTCCCCTGGTCTTCGATACACTCTGTGTCTTCCATCGTGCTTGTAGAGCATAAATTTTGATTCGTCGGAGAACATAACTTTTGACCAATCTTCAATACTCCAATTTACGTGGCTCTGGGCATATCTTAGTCTTGAAATACGATGCCCACGCTCCAGTTTAGGGCCGTTTGCAGGTCTAAGGGGTTTTAAGTTAGATTCAGCAAGCCGACGTCTTACTGTCCATGCACTTGGGTTACTTCCTCCGAGGCGTCGAAACTGATTGGTGAGTTCAGTTCCTGTGAGAAAGCGATTTCGAAGCATGGTGTTCACCAAGTATCGGTCTTCTCGTGCTGTGGTACACCTGGTTCTGCCCGTTTCTGGTCTGCGTAGGTTAGAACCAGTTTCTTCGTAACGTCGGAGAACTCTTTGTACTGTTGACAGCGACACACCGACAGTCCTGGCTGTATCGCGCTGACTCCGGCCGGTTTCCAGCATTGTAAGTATTCTGGTGCATTCTTCAGGCGTAAGCGACATAATTTCAGCTTGAATAATGAATATAGAGCACTATCAACATGGTTTATGTACCCACATAAATGGCAGATTACAAACAAAAGCAAAACCAAATGCTGTAATTTCGTAGTTCCATCTTCGAAAGTGGCCCTTTTTCAAATTTGATTTTTTTATGATATAACTTTACAATAACTAAGAAGTTTTAATACCTTCATTTAAGGAGTATTACATTGTCTATTAAATACAATTTATTGCATTAACCTAGCATTTTTAGTTTCCGAGATTTTTAGGATTCTTTAAGTGACCCGGATTCATTGCTCTCGAGTGTATATATATTGTATTTATGCATCGTAATATTGCGATCAATATCAAACCTATCAATTTTATTGATCAATATTGAATAAATACTGGAACATTGGGTAATTTATTATGCTATATTGATAATTTTATCAAGAAATATTGGTTGCAGTAACTAAGTGGACCAAGAAATTACCCTACGAACCACATATTTGTTGCGTTTTAAAAGGACGACAATAAAAAGCGACGTCTATCCTTATACATTTGCAGCGATGTGACTTATCTTAGATAAAAGTATCTGAAATACAGATACAAGATACAAAATACGTATTTGCATCTTGTATTTGAAATACTTTCTAAAAAAAATATTTTGTATCTTATATTTAGATACATTTTCGTGGTATCTTAGTATTTTGAAGATACTTTGTTCCCTAAGATACTTTAACTAAAATGAACTTCGCAGTTTTTCTTTCCGAACGCAACTAAACGCAACGCCTCGTTTATTTAGTCGACATTGGACTTTTTGGCGGGAGCGCGAAGCGTCAATTTAACGGTTTTGGTTTTCTTGTTAAATTTTGTGTTGTGGTTGATATTAGTGTGTAATAATGTCGTGTTATTAACCACTAAGTTTTTCTGAATATGCATGAGTGTTGGCAAGTGAAACAAAACAGGTTAAAAGGTTCGCGCCCTCTCAAGAAGACCATGAGGTTTCAGTAAAACCCCACTTCTTTACTGAAACCTTGGTAATTACTCAAGAACATAAAAGAAAGATTATACTTACTTGACACTGGCTAAATGCACAAATTGTGCAAGTCATAAATAAAGAAAATATTGTCGGGAACTTAATGGCAGATGGCGACACTATCTTTCTACAAATGTCATCGGCTAAGATGTCCCACCCACCGTCACTCCTGTCGGTCCTGTCTGACCTCGGTCTTGGTATCTTGGCTATGCTTTACCTGGTAACTCATTCTGGAGGGCAGCGGGATACGAAGCACTGTTTTAGCCGCTGACCGACCGCAGTTAGTAGGAGGCTCAACTAGCGCGCTAGCCACGCGTAAAAGACTGCCCCGCCAACTCGCGAAAAATCCCGAAATGCTCCACCGTGCCAGTTGACGACTGGACGGGAGGACCGACCGCAATTTCGGGGAGGTTTAGGCGACCCCGCAGTCTTCATGTGAGTTCCCTTTTTTGCCCAAGAAAACTTCCATTGGTCGACTAAGTAGCCTCTCGACTAAAAATCCTACCCCCCCCCCCCCCCCCCAACATTCGCCATCATGAAAAGAAGGAATAGGAAAGAATTTTAAACAACGGATGCACTTCCTCCCATTTAAAGGACTGCACTCAAATCTCCATATGGTCCATCACCATCTGGAGACCGAGAAGCCGCACCTTTTCTTCTTGACGGACGTCCCAAAATCCTCATCCTCGATCACCATCACTTCTATACTCTGTAAGGTTATGGAAAAAGTGCTGAACAGCAAGTTGCTCTCATACCTATAAAACAACGATCTCTTCAGTGTCCGTCAATATGGCTTTCGCCGAGGACGCTCAACTGGGGATTTGTCGTTTATGTGACGCATTTCTGGGGCGAAGCCCTTGAGATGCACGCCGAAACACTTGCCGTGTCACTTGACATCTCGAAGGCTTTTGACAGGGTCTGGCATGCAAGTCTGTTGCGCAAGCTTCCTGCGCACGGTAACCCCGCTGACTTTTGTAGTTGGATAGCCGATTTCATGACTGAACGATCGATCAGAGTAGCTGTCGATGGCTGCTCCTCTGACTCGGTGGCTATTGATGCCGGAGTTCCTCAGGGGTCTGTTCTTTCTGCGACGCTTTTCCTGCTACACATCGATGACCTGTTAATACAAGAAATTGTTGGGTATGCAGACGACATTACTGTTTTTGAGAGATACCTGTCTAGCGCAAAAGCCAGCGGTGACTACGTGATGTTCATGAGAGAGAGAGTTCATGACACAAGCGTGTCTTTTCACGGCAAAAAGGAATTCCTTCCACCAAACTCCTACTTTCCGAGGTATATCTGTACCTTTGACCTGACTGTAGCCTCAGTGTCCCATCCCATGTTTAAACTGAAATGAGTACTAAAAGCGCGAAAGGAATATGTCTTGTCCAGTTTGAAACAAGAAAGATCAATCGATCTGAAAAACAAAAATCGGAGGTTTTATACAACATTGAAGGTGATATAAAAAAGTCAAAAGATGACTCTTATTATATGTTTCCATTATTGTTAGTGTTAGTTCTGATTCCTCTATTGTTAGTGGCGAAAACACAAGTAGCACCAGTGATTTAGAGACATTCCTGTACCTCAACAATAAAGATACTTTGCCTACAATTAAAAAAATATTTCTAAAATATAACACCTGTTTGCCCAGCTCTGCCCCTGTGGAGCGACTCTTCTCTTTTGGGGGCATGATAATGATACCTCATCGAAGGAAGATGAGCGACAATATGTATGAGGAATTAGTTTTACTCAAATGTCAACTAAAACATAAAAAGTCTCAATTTTAATACCTTCATATTTTGTCTTGTCACATTTTCCTGATCCTTGTTATCAACTCGATCTATTCGAAAATTGTTTTCTCGAACAAATAAACTTAAATTCAATTAAATGTTGTTTTCTTACAAAAGTATTTTATCTTTAAAAAGTAATTGAAAGATAGGTATTTTGTAGCTAGTATTTCAGATACCTTTTTAAAAAATTAGTTGTATCTGTATCTGAAATGCTTTTTTTTAAAGTATCTTGCATCTAGTATTTCAGATACTTTGTATAGGGTATCTTATACATCACTGTACATTTGTAACTGAAGGTGTTAAGGCGCAGTATTATGAAGCGCCAGAACACAAACTTAATAAAACAATAACCAAGCATTTTGCGAATGCTAAAGACTTTATGAATTGATGTTATTATTATTAAAAAAAGAGAGCAAAACATTCTAGCAAATACAATTGTGTACCATTTGTCCTTTCTGCTCCATTTTCAACATCTTCCCTGTAAATACTGTCTCAATGAGATTTAAACCGATGCTATTATGTTGCATTTACAGTTGATACCCAGTAGGTAAATTTAAAAGGAGCGATGGATGTTCCAAGAAATAGAATTGAAAATATCAAAAAGAAGTTTGATTTTCTGTAGCGTGCGTGTTCCGTATGTTCCTGACTCAATTTTATTTTCAACTGTTTTCGGCCTGGATTAAGTTAGTTATCACGGAATATCGTACAAGATACGATATGGTACCCTAATATTACTTAAGAAAATATATGATAAAATAAAATCCAAAATAGACATCAAAGTGATGTATTGATAAATTCATACAGATTTTCATTCACATACAATACACAATAGAAAAAAACTATATCAACTACAACTTCATAAAGAATAAAACATCTTACACACTATTAGCATCATTTGGTTACATAACTTTTTTTTATAAGTAACATACTGACAGGCTAAAATGGCATCAAAATATTTCATCACAATTAGATTTCCACAATATATTAATAAATAAATATGTTTTGTTTGAGTGTTGCTTCAGAAATGTGTAAAAACTAAATAGCGTCTACACTTTTCTGAAGAACATTTCAAAATTATAATAAATTAAGGTTTTACTATTCCTTTGTAAGAAAATTATTTACAAAATATGTAGCTTTGTAACACTACACGCAGAATTATCTCATGGCAATTCAACAATCACATGTGTACAAACACAGCAGCAGATTCTTTCGCATGCTAAACAACGAAGACTAACTTTCATGGTTACTAACAAAAGTATTATTTAAAACGGGATTTTGCCATATTTTATTTTCGAGATTCCGATATTTCGGCGCAGTTCCATGCGCCTACTTCACGAAAGAACGATATTCTTGGTAAAAATCCCTTTTTGCATAATACCACCGAAAACTATTTCGACAACTACAAGAATCATAATTACAGCTTTGTTATTTAATGAACAGATTCGAGAATTAATATATATTGTAGTATAGTTGATGTGAATATTTTCCGTGAGCAATGGTTCACTATAATTGTCCACAACTAATTCTAACTATGGCAACGCACACATATAAAGGTAACTTTATTATTGTACACACTAACAGCTTATAAAATAACGGGTCTATAATAAACGAATATACAGAAAACTTAAATATATAATTGGGAATGTGAAGATTACAATGAGTAATGATTAAGTTCCCTTAATATGTACATTACTTGGTTAAATTAAATTAAAGTAAATTATTGTTCATCCTGATTGATATAGTATAAATACTATTTATATGTCTACAAGTATTAGATACGTTATTGGTATTCGTCTAATAAACATGAAGTTTGTTAAAATTTAACAGGTATTAACAAGATTCAAAGTCCCGAATCTCGAGTGAGTTTACAAATCTAGTTATTCCTAATTCCGTTTCATCTAGTAATTTACTCTTTGGTCCATGTCGAAGGAACTAGAAATGGATTACGATAGTTTAAATTAAAAAGACATCAATGTTTAATTTTCTTTGCTGTTAAAAATGATAACTCTTTCAATTTTTAAACTTGATTTGTGCACTCACTCAGAGAATTATAGTCTCTATAGACAGCATGCACCAACAATCTAAGACACCTCAATATCATCTACAAGAACAAACTAGACAACAAACAGCCACTGGTCCGATAGTTTGTCACTGATATATCATTTCTTCAACTACTGATCACATATATTTTTGGCATATTGCTATTATCTGAAGTACAATATATTATATATTTATGGCCCTTACTGATTTTACCGAGCAGGGTCTTATCATAAGCTATTAGCGCCTTACTAATGCGGTGGAATAAATTGAGACACGGCTATAACATCTCTTACATCATTGATAACTCACGGAAATTGGTAATCAAGCGAATCTACAGCATAACTACAGAAACTCTTCGCTTATAAAGTTAAACTTAAAGAAATATAATTCACAAAATGTAAATTGAGAAAAATTGTCAGTATATACTATGTTTCATTGGATACATCAAAATGATTGAAGTACAGTTAAGATATTATAGATGAATTATTTTATTTAATCGCAAAGTAGCTTTGGTGGAAAAAAAACATAAGAGACCATTAAATATTACGAGTACAGCAAATTCACTTATAAAGCAATCAAGTTGGCTATGCTTTTAAGTAGCAATCACGAGTAACACGCACTCTTGATATCGGAGATCGATAACAATTGACACAATTAAAATTATAAAAAAATATTTAATCTTTATATTTGAAATACTAATGCTACTTTCAAGTTACAGTACTGGTTACATCTACATATCTCAATCGAATATTTAAATCGATTTCATACTACCTTTCTAGGACCATACAATATTACAATTATTAAAAAGAATGAGCAATCATCCATAAAAGCAGTTCTACTTAAGTGAATACAATGATAAAAATTGAATTAAAAACCCGCATCGGGACGGATTGGCTACTGGCACAGTATTACAATTGGTGTCATAAATTCGTAGCAGTATTCCAGCTGTAACTACGATAGTAAATTGAAACCTCATGATAACCTATTCATACAGCGCAACCAACAATATCAATTAACATTTCTGAATATGCCAAATACTGTTTATCCAAAATGGAATGGTTAAAATGTATGAGTATTAAATTTTTTTGTATACGACAACTTTAAACCCGGGTATATTTTTATCATTATCACAATCAAACATTGAATGTTTTATTTATAAGAGATGTATGATAATTGGCCGTAAGAACTTGTGTATTCAAAACAATACTGTGTTCTGGTTGGAGTGATCCAGTACTCTATTTGTGAATACATAAGTACTACAATTGTCACTTACTGTATAATAAAAATATATCAAATACTATTCATAAATAAGCTCATGAGCTCCGATTGAAAGCCGAAAGCTTAGGCCAAACAAATTGTTTACGGTGCTGTATATTAAATCTGCCCAATTAGTGTCGATTCAAGTGTTGAACACAGAATAACAGTCAGACTCATCATTACAACCCATAAAGCATGCTACGGTGTCATTCTTCGAAGCGACACACTGTACTATCAAAGTCTTCTGGCCATAGATTCTCTTTTGTATGTTTCTAATAACGAGATCTAGTTTCAGTTCAAATTGAGTCCGATATAAATCAAGCTATAATCCACTAAGCGTAATATTTAATTGAAACAGTACTACACATAAGGTATCTTACTTTTGAGTAATACAACTACCTACTATGTATGTAGTAGCGCTCACATAACAACGCTCAGTTTGCTGTATAAACATTGCTGATGTCGTTAGATACTTCCATCATTCGAATGTCGCCTTAGTCTGGCAACATGTGTACGAAAGAGACAGGAAACATACCGCGTCGCGACGTGCCTTCAACCTGGCCTTCCATCCAATTGTCATCTTCTGTGCGCTCGTTTATTACCACAATAACTTCGCCTTCGCGGAATGATAACTCGTCCTCATTGTCTGCTGAACAGTCATAGAGTGCTCGACATCTCCTTAACCCACCCATCTGTAGATAAATTGATTTATTTACTTTTTTTTAACTGTAACATGCAATAAAGCAATTTGAATAATACCACAGTAAATAATAGTATTAGTTATGATGTTGTTGAATGTTATTGTGTGCGATGGATAGACAGATTATTTGAAGAGTCTATATAAAGTAAAAGAGAATTAAACAAGCAGTCTATATATAAAATGGTGAACTCATTATCAATTATTATAAAATAAATTTCATTAACATTCATTCCTATAGTATTAATTTCATATTTCAGCCAACTATACAAGCTTTTCCCATCACTGTTTGCATCACCGCAATACTTGTAGCTCTTGAATCATATCAATGCCAGAAGTTAGAATCTGTTTTTCAACACAACTTACACATACTTAGATCTTATTGTAAACAAAAATTAAATTAAAAGATGTCCGTATGGATTGAGGAGCCACGCCAGATTTTAAAGAGCAGCTCACCCCCTCATTTAGCAGCAAAGTGCCGATTTAGCAGCACAAATTCTGGATTTAGCAGCAAAATGTATCACAAGTTATATCAACGCAAAGGTGGCTCCTCAATCTAAACGTCAGAATTGAGGAGCCACCTAGAACTCGTTAAGTAATAGATAAATATTTTTGAAAATTGTGTATCATTTAGCAGCAATTGTGTATAGTACCTACTAAAAATTTGGGTTCAGTAGTACTGGAATTCAAGAAAATACATTACTTTTAGTATGGCTCCTCAGTCTATTTATAAGAGGGTGAATTTTCATGAATGTGATCGGTCAATTAATATGTTCTTCTTAGTTATCATTTAGCAGGTGTTGTGTTTAATTTTGCACTAAAAGAATAAAATAGTAAGACAGAGTGAATTTGGTAAATGAACACATTTTATTTGGCTCCTCAATCCTGACGTTGTGCATATAAATAATTGACTGTACCCATTCGTAATTACAACGAAATCAAAAGCCAGATACACGAACATTTAGCAGAAATGTCTACTAAATATCGAGCCTTTTCAGGAAGAACATCGTAACCGCCATTTTGCATATTTTACAGGAGAAGGATTTTTTAAAATATTTCTTAAGATATTTATGCCATCAATTTAAAATTTTTACTGAGTGTAATATGGGCGTTTATCTATTAATCTTAATGTTCAGTTTTGCCTCAGTACTTTAAAATCACATACTTTCGTCGCTTACGTTAAAACTGCCGACCATTTTTAGTTTATAGCTGTTATGACTATGTCAATTACGATAATTCTTAATATGAAATAGGTAATCGAAACAATATTTTTGCGGAGTTTTTTAAGCTGTTTCACGAAATAGCATAACATACAGAGACGGACAAACAACTGTAATTAAAAACATAATTTTAGTTTTAGAAATCCTAAAGCTTTATAAAATAAAACCACAAATCTAAGTACGAGTATTCATTTAAAAAATAAGCACAAAAAAGATATCATTATTTTCATCAGTCTCTTGTGTTTCTATCGTAGGGTAAATCCAGATATTCTTTCGCATATCGCTTTCATAAATGCTTTCATTGTAAAAGGCATTTAGTGTAACGCAGTGTGAAATTTCAAGGGTTTTTAAAATCCTGTTGGCCAATCTTATCTGATTCAGCGCTCTTTGGTAAATAATAATTGTAAAATATTTTCCGACGATCACTTTCTGTTCTTTTTCGACCGTCTCACATTCCGTAATACAAGGTAAAATGAAATCTCTTTGTCCCTGTAACGATGCAAGACACCAATAGAGCTCATGAACGCAGTTTCTCTTGATTTCAGTAAACTTATTAGCGCAGTTGTTCACGCATTTTTACCTAAGCAGGGATTTGGTTTGACACTTTTTCCGACCTTTCTTTTAGTTCTTTCAGTAGTGCTCGTTTCTTTCGCATACCCTTTATACCAACGGTACCTTAGTCTCTCTACTCTTCTATGCTATATAAACTTTCTTTGCTTGAGTCAGAACTTTCAATTATCGTCATAGGAATTTGCATTGCCGACGTAGATGGGCAGGCGTAGTCATCCATACTTGTAAATATTGGCCTTTTCTATTTCTTTCTGATAGGAATATGCCAAGTTTGATCAGAGTCAAATCCGCTACATGTATACTTTTGAGCATAGCCATATCGTGTTATATTGAAAAGTACTTTTTCAATAGAAGTTGTCATAAAACTTGTAACCTAACACCTAATTTAAGAAGTCAATGCATTGCTTTAGCTTTAGGTAGGTACCCAACATTATGCATTCGTATAAAAAAATAGCAAGGAATTTTATTTTTATTCGCTTAAATATGGCCCACCTTATTATGCGAATTATTATACATTATAAGCTTAAGTAGTTGCACATTTAACTTACCTCGATATTCGATATTTACTTAAACACTTAGTTTTCGTCAATACACACTAATTTAAAATGGAAATCAAACAAGTAACTATAACAATAAAGCCCAATAAACTTCAAATTTTAAACACGATGAAACCAGTTTGAGCCGCTACACTACTTGTGCAAGTGCATTTTGATTCACGGTGTAAATGTCATATTTAGTTAAATGTAAAAAATAAGTAGTTTAAATTATTTCTATAACTAACATAAAGTAAAGATTGTTTTGCTACATTAATAACCATTTTTTTGCATTTATTTAAGCTTTATAACGTTACAGTTTGCGAACAACTAAAAGCAAAACATATTTTATTTTTATCCCAAGCGACAAGTATTTGACTTACGTTACATAATTTATAATCGTAAGCGGCTGGTAGTATACTTACGATCTATCAGTCGATGGAGGTTACGATAAAAAACTGATTGCGTTGTAACTTACAATAAAAACTTGTAAGTTTAATAAAAGTGTTAAATATTCTGCCTTAAACTCCTAAGTCAGTGCAAAAGATGCCAAATCCGTTGATCTGGGGTTTACTATAAAAACACTTTTTTGGGATTTTAGGCGCTTACGATGTTTTTCCTGAAAAGGCTCGATATATATGTATAGTTCAGCACTGTATCTACTTCGGTGTTTGAAAAAACAATATTTTTAGATATTCCATAAGAATTCACTGTGAAGGGTGACCATATTTTGGTAAAGGTACCCCTTTAAATAAATATTTCACTTACCTAACCACAAAAATATTTATTAAGTAACATAACATTCATTATTATCAAAATATATTATTCATCGCGTCATAATTGTTGATTTGTGGGTTTATTGATACGTGCTATATTGCTAGTGTATATTAAGCGACCGATAATTAATTGCAGTTAATTTCCTGTTATCAATGTAAGTATATACATTTTGTATCGATTAATTATTATTACTTAAATTACAGTGTGTTCGGGTTCCAAGTTTACACATTTAAAGGACAGAGACTACACACGTAGTTTCACCGATAAATTACCTAGCGGGGTCGATTCTCCATTTTGATAAAATTGAAGGATTATATTTTTTTAGTTATTTTTTATATAGAAATTGATATTGGTTTATTTTGTGTGTACTAGCTTCTACCCGGGCTCTGGCTTTATGGTTAATTTAGTTAAATTTTAGAGTAATATTTTTGTTTCAGAACCATTATGCCAAAAGGCTGCCAATCGAAATTCGTATAAGCACCGACCAACCAATATTCATTCATTCTATAACTTATAGCGAAATCGACTGCTAAATAACTAAAACCTGCCTATCTCATGCAAATATAAATTTCAAAAATTTGTTGTCCTGGTTTCATTAATATAATATGGTCACTCTTCATAGCGCATTTATAACGCAAATCAAAAAGTTGTTTTTTTCAAACACCGATATAGATACAGTGCTGAACTATACATATATATTTAGCAGACATTTCTGCTAAATGTTCGTGTGTCTCGCTTTTAATTTCGTTGTAATTACAAGTGGGTACAGTAAATTATTTATATGCACAACGTCAGGATTGAGGAGCCAAATAAAATGCGTTCATTTACCAAATTCACTCTGTCTTACTATTTTATTCTTTTAGTGCAAAATCAAACACAACACCTGCTAAATGATAACTAAGACGAACATATTAATTGACCGATCACATTCATGAAAATTCACCCTCTTATAAATAGACTGAGGAGCCATACTAAAAGTAATGTATTTTCTTGAATTCCAGTACTACTGAACCCAAATTTTTAGTAGGTACTATACACAATTGCTGCTAAATGATACACAATTTTGAAAAATATTTTTCTATTACTTAACGAGTTCTATGTGGCTTCTCAATTCTGACGTTTAGATTGAGGAGCCACCTTTGCGTTGATATAACTTGTGATACATTTTGCTGCTAAATCCAGAATTTGTGCTGCTAAATCGGCTACTTTGCTGCTAAATGAGGGGGTGAGCTGCTCTTTAAAATCTGGCGTGGCTCCTCAATCCATACGGACATAATTAAAAGCCTTATGTGAATCCTGTATGTAAGAGATTAAGGCAGTTTTGTCAAACCTTTCTCTGTTAAAATACAAATTACCCTTCGTAATATTAAGAATTTTATACAGCGTACTGACAACAATAGGATACGGCCTCAGTAGCTATGGACGAACATATACATCTTATATAGAAGATGTCTGTAATGTAATTTATAGATAACTTTAGGTATTGAAAACTATTGTGACCACTGTAATTACATAAAAAGAAAAACATTGGTCGGGTGAACATATATTTAAGAATTCCAATCATACCTATGTACTTTGTTTACACATTATGATATGGGCATGTACGTATCGAATACATACTTATAGTTTACGTGATATTTCTTGACGTTTAGTTTATTATTGTTTATAAAAAAATTGTTCATAAATGTTAAAATAAATAATAAAAAAAATCAAACAATTATTGGGACGTCTTGTACGAAAAAATGCCATTGTGTGAAATTTGTATTCTCCTCAAATGTTGCTGCGTGATTATTAATATATAAAGGGATATCAGGAATAGAATAAGCAATTTACCATGGTAATAGAAGCTGACGGCGAGCGCGAATGAACACTGGATGTATCAGAGACGTCAAGCGAACGACTATCGCTCCGTCTCGAGCGATCTCTCGACCGCGAGCAGTCGGATAGCGCCGACTGTAGCCGACTGTCATCTAAACACGAGTCCGATATGTCGCATAGCTCCAATGACGAATCTTGACTAGAACACTCCTGTAATACGTTAAACTGATTATAAAATAGAAAATTGTAATAGATTTCCCAATCTAAGGACCGATTACATCATTACCTGATAATCAATATACGATCTTTTATCATATTCATTAATTTTTACATTCATTGACTTTACACCTCATGTTCTATTTTACTCCTTCCAGAATATAACTGATTCAACAACACTGGAAATATTATTACCGTACTGTAATTGCACACTGTCTGTTATGCAAATATAATGCTAGACGTGACCTAACGTGCTCTAATTGGCATGTAATATCAAATGACCAACAGTATGTTGACTGTATTATTAATGAAATGGTTTTTTAAACTTAATTCATTGATGAAACTACACTACTATAGTAATTAAACAAATAACACATTTTTTCTCAGTGGCAAATACCCTATTATAGGTAAATACAAATTATTGCAAAAGTTTTGAGACTGAACTAGACAGTGCCAGTATCTCAGTGCACTTTTTTCTCTGAACATTTAAAACAAATATTATTTGAAATTATTAAGTATTATTAATTTTAAGTTGTATATTTATTAAGTATAAGTTGTTTTAAAAAAAAATCTCTGTTGTATGTCAAATCACACCACAATAATATGTAAGAAATATGACGGAAAATTATCACTCAATTTTATCAGGTATTGATGAAAATTGCCTTTAAAGATCTAGAAATCTAATTAGCTAATACATAAAAAGCTCTATTCTTTTAATAATCATGCTGTTATCAACGTTTCTATGGCAAAGTATTTGTCTTTTACATAAGACGCTGCTGTAATATAATCTAGATAAAGTTACTTTATAAAATCAATTAATAAAGTTAAGTAAAATGAACAATTGTGTGTTTGAAGAAATACTATAAACATTTAAAGTATCATATTTTCTATATGCTAAAACTAATATTACATTTATTTATACTTTTACAAATCAAACAAAGCTTCTATTGGGGTTAAAATTATTATTTTAATACATAACTATCGATTGTGCTATGAGTGCCAGTTTTCACTATCAGTAGCCGTTAGTAAAAATTACATAACTCCAAATATTATTTTTAGTTGCAAAGAATTGTGTTGCAATAGGAGGTTACTGCAAAATCAAATTAAAGTCTTGAGTACCGTGCCTATATTACGCTATAAGACTGTTTTTCACCAGGGCTATGTGAGTACATATGTTGTAATGTAAATAACGCTCAAGGAAAAATCCACTAATAGCTGTTGGAGTAGTCCAACAGCTAAAAACTGATAAAAAACTTAAAAACACTAAAATATCACTTCATAGTCGTAGGACTATGAAGTGATATTTTAGTGAATTGGTTCCTCGCAGATCACTTTCGCTAAATGTCTTGTGATGAAGAAGAATAGCATTAACCCTTCGCGCTTAAGGGTGTTATAAAAGGCGACTAATGATTATGGAAGTTATCACCACACACAGCAGATACCACAAAATGGACAAATAAATGGTTTTTTACTGCGATCTTCAAGCGTGGTAAAACGTTATGGCAAAACCTCTTTATTTTTGAGGAGGACTCACTCATCTCTGGTGAAAAAGCAACCTGATTGGGCCGGTCAACAGCTGCCATCAGTTTTTAGCTCTGAGTTTTAACCCCTTCATTATAAAAACGAGTTTCAAGTTCAGTGAAATTTATTTAAAATTAAAACAATGTAAGATCGAAAAATATAAAAGGAGGTGCTATAAAAACAAGCTAAAAGCTGTTAGATAAACACATGCAACGTTTTATAGACATTTTTTGTTAGTTATCCATTAACTATGCATTACAAGTTATACATATTTTGCATAATTCATGGAGTTTTAATATTGCCAAGAGGATTTTCGCCAATATTTGCCAAATAATCTTTTTCAACGATGTCGTAAAAAACTACTAAAATGCATGATTTTTAACAGTTTGATATTATATAGAATTTTGAAAATAAAATCCAGCAAGCTATTTAGCCAAATTTAGATTTAACGCTTTTAAGCTTTTGCGTGGCATTGTGTTTGATGTTTGAAAGACAAATATATCTTATTCTCACTTTTATTACCCAAAGTAACCACGGCCGGTTAAGTAACATGTTGACCACGGTCGGCTAAGTAAAATGTTGACCACGGCTTATGGACAACTTTCAGAAAGTTGAGAATAAAACAGGTTGATTGTTAAACATTTGAAAACGCGTAGACGCCATTTTATATTAAGTAGATTTCGAATTTTGGGACTCTTGACAAAAAAAGGGATTTTAGGAACAAAAAACATTAATTTGGCACGTAAATCAAACAAGGGTAAGCATGTAAGAACACTAGGATCGCTCTCTCTTTACCCTTCTCAGTTTCGCTTTGACCGCCATTTCCAGATGCAATCTATTTTTCTTCTGAAGCAAAACAAATACCAATTTGTATTTAGAGTTTTGTTAGTTGCTGCTATTTACAAGGGAGCAATCTGATCCCTTTTTGATGTTTAATTTACAAATTATAATAAAACAGTGGTAAGACGTATAAACAATAATTGTAAAATGTTAAAATTACTAATAATTCTCCAATTCCATTTTGATTACTTACAGTTCCATTTTGATTATTCTACTAACCTATATCCTCAATAAAAGATAGATTTACCAAGTTCTGTTATTTCCCGTTTCAAACATAGATATTAAAACTATAGTAGCCCTATCTCATACTGAGGATAAGTTATTGAATTCAGTCGTCGACGTTACTAAATAAACTGTAAATCTTGACACGTAATGTATTACACCTACACAGTAAGCGTATTACGCAGGATGGCCGGAAAAGTGATATATCGATACTGCGTATATGTTGTTTATAGTATTTGAGTTTTTAATAGCTTATTGATCGTTTTATTTTTTGCGGTAAATGTTTTCGGGATTTTAGAATCTAATTTAAGAATAAAAGAATAAACACACAAAGTTATAAAGTTACGAAAGATACAAAAGTTTTAATCGAATGTAATTCTTATTGATAAGGATATAATTTAGGGATAAGTGTAGAAAATATTTTCTTTACCGATAGAAAAAAAATGCAGAGTTAAGTTAACTGTAGACCCTGACGATGTTGTCCTTAAAATGGATAATTAGGTTTGGTAGTATGGTGTAGTTTACCTTGCGTGGGGGTGGCGTTGGTTCATCCCGGTGCGCTCCATTATGCAACGCTGGAACGGGTGGTGGTGTAGGGGGTGGCTGCTGCGGCCTGTGCTTTCCTACGGTGGCGACACCTGACGAGACCACTGTAAAATTTAACTCTTCGGAATATCCTTATATCGTAAATAAATATGTACCTAGCGAATGTTATTTCGTCGAATACTGGATGTGTGAAGGGTATTTATACAGGGTTTTTTGAAAAATAGGATCAAGAGAAAGCCTGAGGTAGTCTCACTATGGCTATCCGAATCACCCCGATGTAAGTTACGCAATTTTCCGTAGTTTTCAACATATTATTATTATTATTTGCGTGAAATAATCACGGAGATGTAAATTATTAAAACGCAAATGGTTTTTTTTCGCAATGAAATATTGGAAAAATTGAAACCGATTAAAATAGTTTTACAAGAAGTTACTTTTGTGACTTTTCTTTTAAATAGTTCTTAAAATGTAATATCTAAAATTAATAATTAACTTATTAATTATGAGGTCTAACATATTTTGGGGCGCAACAATGGTATCCAAACTAACCATAAATGTTTTTATTTATGCAAGGTATGCTTTTCACCTAATTAACTTTATTTACTTATTATCTGCTTGCCTTCAAAAAATGCATTAAAATATGTACGGCATGCGCCAGTAAGAAATTCGACAAATATAAGAATAAATAAATATAAGATAAAAGCAAGTAAGACGTTATTTTATTTTCTCTGTTTCAATTTATAGTAAAAAAGTGTATTGAAAGATAATAATCACTACAGCAGTCAAGTGCCTACTTATTTACTATTAAAAAAATTGTTTTCTTCCGTAACGATTGGTCATCGGATCGTAATCACTATCAGCCTGACGACGCCCACTACTAAGCTCAGGCCTCCCCCAAAGCAGAATAATCGGTCATACGTTGCCCGAATCTAATAGTTCCTTGCGATAAGATCGTCGGTCCAACTTGTGGGATGTTTACCCACGAAAGTTCATCCGCTTCACTGAGACCGGCATCAAACGTTGCGAGTTTTCGGATGGATAACTAAATTATCTCTTTAAGCTTATATTCTCGTTAACCGATTCGTTGCTGATTTTTTTTGCGTGTGGCGTTAGCCACTGAAACCGTGTCATTTTTAAATCGATGATAACTCCTTCAAATCAAGTTTTAGGGAAATCAACCCAGAATAAAAACTATCTTAATTTTTCACGTAAATCACGCTCGTAGCCTTCGTTTCTGTAATTGTATGTAGCAACGACTCGGTTAAGCTGTTAATCACGGCTGCGGTTAAGCTGTCGGTTAAGCTGTTAGTCATTAACACCCTCCAATCCACACGAGTCCCACGTGATACATGATCTATTTTCTTTACTTTTGGAAGGCATATGCCCCATCAGTGGGACGTTAAAAGTTTGTGATCCCATAAATTTGATCGTTTTTAAACAATGGCATCAGCATAAGAGATACCGAAAAACATTATATAGCTAATGATTTGACCGTCACTTATGTACAAGAGGTTGGGTTTAATTCCCTTCTGGTTTACAATCGGTTGTTTCCAGTTCAGCTAGTGAAACAGCTTATTCCAGCAACCGTTGTCTATCTACCATCGTCTTGTCTTAAATCTCCGTGATTACGTGGTTATAACGTAGAGTCTGTACTAGACCTTTCTTAAATTTTAGACTCACTTTCCAGTAAGGTCAATTTGATTAGTGAATAAATAAATAAAAAAAACAACGAGTTGCACTCCGGGAGTGCCGGCAGAAGTAAAAACATGAACATTGAGCAATTGTGATATTTTGGAATGGTTAGGGAATAATTTCGCACGAATTGCTTTAATTATCAGTATAAAAGTACTATCATTTATGTGATAAAATACAATATTCATTTGTTGCGCTATCGTACACAAAAATGACAACAAACACACACGCACACTCGCGCAAGCGCCCTGCGCCGCTTAAACGAAACATAGATTTTCGCCGCGCAGTAGAAAGAGAGAGGGATATTACTTCCTCTCCTAGGCCGGGGCGGCGGTCTACTCTCCCTCCGTCTTACGAATTTTCGATCAGGTCACGTGTCCTGACGCGAGTTTAAGATTTTTTACCCATTCCAAAAAATGCACAACGCCGCTAAAGTTTTTACTTCAAAAATACGTCTCAGTAATATATTTATTTTATATATATCAAACATCGTTTTCTTAGAAATGAGACTTATTCCATCGAAGGGAAGTAGGGAATAAAATTGCATTCTTGTGAATTATGAAAACTGCACATAGTGGCGTCACTTGCACCATTGATGGTGCTGGTCAATGGTGCAACTGGCAGTAAAAGGAAATACTTACCGTGTAACAAACGGGCGCTGTCAGCCGACGGCGAGGGCGTTGACCTCGGGTGCGGCGGTGGGTGCGATAGAGACACCGCTGGCGGTAGTGGCGCGGTACGTTTCTTCAAACTACCGATATTATCTGTGACAGTATAAAAAAATAAACTGATTATTTTGTTCTATAATTTAATATATTTTTTTGAATTTTTTAATGCTATCTTATAAGATAAATTGTTTGAATAGAAAAATATTGGAAAAAATCGATTTCACTCACAAGTGAATTCTTTCAAAGTTCACAAGTGAACAGCGTAAAATTTGAAAGATACTCGAAAATTTCAACGGGTAATTACAAGGCTCGGTAGCTCAATTGGGAGAACATTGGACCAGACTTCCAATGGTTACAGGTTCGGTTTCCGTCTGACAATTCACTTGTGAGTCGAGACGGTTTTTTTCCAGTATTTTTCTATTAGAATTATTTATCTGATTATTTTGTAGACTGATTTCTTATCTTAACCTACCGTTTGTACTGTGGTAGATTTTGTTATTTGAAACCGAAACCTTCCAAAAAATTTTTTTTACCTTATTTTTCTGGTAACCATATATAAAACTTCTCTGACATGCATAAAAAACTAATCAAAAGTTCAAGGCAATCAATCTGCGATTTTTCGAGTTTTTCCAAGCCTTACGAACGGCAATTGATTAATATCGATATGGATAATAAAATAAAGTGACCCATATGTAATTGCTTTTATTACAATCACTACATAGTATAAAACAAAGTCGCTTCCTACTGTCTGTCCCTATGTATGCTTAGATCTTTAAAACTATGAAACGGATTTTGATGCGGTTTTTTCTAATAGATAGAGTAATTCAAGAGGAAGGTTTATATGTATAATACATGCATAATATAGTAGAGCATTGCACCTGTGCGAAACCGGGACGGTTCGCTAGTTGTAATATAAAAATGTAATACGCGTAATACTCACATACGGCGGGTTTTCTAGGCAGAGTGGTAGGCGTGGGCGGCGCGTGCTGGAGTGAGTCGCATGTCGACGAGCGCGAGCGCAGTACGGGCGAGTCGCCGCCGCTACCCGTTGCGCATGCACCGCCCGCGTACGAGGGAGGCCGCGATCGCGGGCATTTCTTCTCCGGAGTCACACTGCCATTTTGCTAAATAAAGAAAAATACCACAATCAGCCTTGTAGTCTTACCATCAGTTGGAAGGAAAACTCTTCGGAAATGTGATCAAAACCAACCACGCTTGCTTAGAGGCAAGAGGATTTGACGACTGTTTGGTATAACGGAACGGTAGTTGTACTGCCTTTCGCACCAACGGGACGGGTTCGACTCCCATAAGATGAATGCGAGCATTTGTACCTGAGTCATGGATTGTATATATTTATATAAATATATACATCTATGTATCATAATTCGCATACCGTAGTATCCATAACACACGCCTTATAGTGCTTACTTTGGACTAGGCTATTGGGTACGAATGTAAGAAATAATGTTACTATAATAATTGTAGATGATTGCTAACGATTACAAATGTAGTCGAGACCAACAGCTTAACGCGTCTTTTTAAACATGAAGGCGTTTAAGACAATATTTATTAGTCATCCACCTGATGACCTAACTTTCGAAAGGTGCTTTACCCCTGCAACCATAAGCCAAACGCGCTAAACATTACGCCATCGAGTTTTTGTGATAAAATGTAGCCGAGTTAATTAGTTCATGAAAAAAAAAAAATCCTAACAAGAAGCTCAAAACATAAAAAAGGATAAAACAATGCAAGATAATGCACCAGTAAAAAATCTAATACGAATAAATCTTACCCGTTCATCAATAACAGTATCGTCATCTGAGAAGTCTGTAGAGCCATCGTCGTGCGACAAATTCCAATCTATGTTTATGTTTTCAAACATACTCTTTTCTCTCTTATCTACATTTTCCAACTGCAAAAAAGATAGATATCATAAATTCATTGCAACTTAAAAATCATTGTCAGAACATAAAAATTCTATATTACACGACTGTTTCAAGTCACGCGCTAATTCTATTCAACATTTAATTATTTATGAGACATAAAAAAGATAATTTATTATTTAAAATATACCTATATTTATAACATTATTAAAATTCTAGTGAATATTTTGTATTCTCCTGTTCAAATTGTTTTTAAATATATCTGCTTGAAACGGATTACCTACTATCAAACCATTATTTCTGGCGACGCAAACTTCTTTCACTGAAAAGCCACTTCATCATCACTACATAGTATAAAACAAAGTCGCTTCCGTCTGCCCCTATGCATGCTTAGATCTTTAAAACTACGCAACGGATTTTGATGCAGTTTTTTTTTAATAGATAGAGTGATTCAAAAGGAAGGTTTATATGCATAGTACATGCATAATATAGTAGAGAAACACTGGTAATTTTAGAGGTTTCTAATGTAATGTCGTAAATACACACATTTTTTTTGCGCTTACATTGTAAACGCTGGCTGAACCCTACGAGATAGATCAAAATAATGTACTACAGTATTGTACACCTTGAAAAGATGTACAAAAAAGTCCATGATGGTATATGTCTATCTCTTAGGGATAACCCACGATAACCATTTTTTATTCTTTACTTTTTACGATAAGTAATGGCTTATTTACGAAGCGATTTTAAGGCATAACAGGATTAATCCTTATCCAATTAAGTACCTTAATCCGTAGTGCATTTAATATAGATCAAAAGCCTGCAATTTGCAGTATGTTATTTAAATGAATATTTTCGAAGATATTACAGATTTAAAATGCAGGGACATAACGGTTGCGGCGGTACCGGTACATGACATGTTTGTATTGTCTAATGACAAAAAAGGCTGTGAACGTTGTATATAAAGACATTCTGTAGTATATTTAGTATCAGCACTACACCCGTGCGAAGCCGAGGCGGGTCGCCAGTCGTAGAATAAGTCCTACAGACCTTTGAGGTTGTACAAATATTCATATACAAACTCACCAGTTCTTGACACGCGTGATGGCCCATTTGCTTAGCTATCTGTAGCGCTGTACGACCGCTGCCATCCTTCAACGTAATATCCGCACCAGCTTTTAGTAATAACTTCATAGGTTCAGTACGATCAGTCGCTGCACATAGATGTAACGCCGTCATCCCACTAGCGGTAGTCTTATCTAGCAGTTGAGAGCCGCCGTTTTGGACTAGAAAATCAACTATGTGAAGGGTGGAGCCGTCGCCCAGTTCTCGCGATATGGCTAAGTGAAGTGCTGTTTCGCCGCAATCCTGGAAATAGAAATCGCTATTTGTATTGCTTGAGCATTAAAAACATTAACGCTTCAGACTTTATAACTTTCGAGTCCAAATACATCAAATAAGGAAAACTGATTCTCATTAAAATTATACACTTTAGAAAGATAGATAAGTCTAAATTTTTTGTAGAAAACGTAACTTAAGTTTCTGGTACTATGGAAATCTTAATATTGCTCTAATTGAATATTATCCTTATTAAATTAAATCTTATCCAAAATGTTTTCTAATAACTTTTTAGACTTAAGTGTATAAAGTCTCATTAAAATCAGATTCTTTCTTCTAACGTTTATATGTACGTAATGCCGTATAAGGTTCAAAATAATCTTTCATGTCCACACTAACATTAGTAGCATTGACGCTCTTAATAAAACAAAAATTCAGAGAACTAATATTAACAATATCTATAAAAATATCTACCAACTAGTTAGATTAATCATTTAAAATTGATTCTAATAATAAGAGAACTCCACTTCTTCAGATAATTGATCCAAAGCATGTCTTTAAAATTGGTAGTCGCTGTGGGACCCAAGGTTCGCGTTATTCTAAATTTAAACGACGCCATGCGTAAATAAGGTGGATATTTACGCACGCCGTGATATAAAAATTTGGAACCGATAGACCAATTGGTAAGGAACATATTTCTCTAGAATGAACAAAGATTAGAAAGTTACCGAGCAGGGTAGAGGAGCGGCCAAGTCCGCTCCTTCGGCATACGCCTGGAGCAAATTCTGCAAATGACCGTTGTTAACAGCGTGCTCCACTTCAGATAGCCGTTCCGCTGCGTCACAGCACGTTCGCGCTGCCCACGCACGGTACACGTATTTCTCACGAATAAACCTTAATCGTTCCTCCCTAAAATAAATATAAATTGCAATATTATTAAAAAGAAACTTGTCGAGCATAAAAATATTTAATTTAAAGAGTAACTATGGAAGAAGCTTGTTGCGTACTAAGATCACTTTACCTTTTTGAATATTTAGAATAATTTATATCAAACCTACTGCTTTTAGACAAAATGGACCTCAATTAGCTTTTAGTTAATCATGTCAAGAATGATTGCTTTCAATTTTGACGTTTCTTGTCGAACTACTAATTAGGCATGTCGATTTAAAATCGATTAATCGAAAAATCGATTATTTAGAGTAATATAATTGATTTTTCAGATCGATTTTGAACCCTACGTCGATTCAATGAATCGATTCACAAACCTCCCAAATCGGACCCTCCGAATCGGACGGTAGTTTTTTTAATTTTTTGCTGTTGTCGGGCGCAAAAGCAACTGGTAGTACTTGGTCAATAATTTGAACGCGTCATAGAGTAATAAATATTTATGAACGCTTCCAAAGGTGGCGTTACTTACGTAAAAAAAAAAAAAAAAAAAAAACATTTTATTTTTCTATCCGGCTGATTCCGGCTGTCAAAAACCTAACCTATATAATCTTGTGAGTTGAGTGAGCTTACATAGCAAAAATATACTGTGGATAAATAATATCGTGTTCATTCATAAATTCATACAGCATTTATTTTAATTTGAAAAATAGTAAGTGATTAGATTGATTGTAATCAATTTATCGAGAAATGTGCGTTTGCGTTGCAGTTTGCATTTTTGTTAAAGTATTGTTATTCTTTTTAGCCTAAAATGTCAACTAAAAGTGATACATGGTATCATTTTGTAAAAAAGGGATCAAGTGGCGTATGCAAGTATTGTCATATCGAAGTTAAAACATGCGGGAATACAACAAACTTACGCAACCATTTACTACGAAGACATCCATCTATTAAGTCCGTAAGTCAACGAAAACTGGTGGTGGCAAATGATGATATTGGTATTGGTGACGACAAAAAAAAAACTGGAGTGTGTACCCGTACCTTTTCCTTACAATACAACATAATTATTCCTTTTTTATTAATGCATGCTTGTTTGGAAATTGTATATTCTTGCATTTTTTATCCTTTTATTGTATTTATTTTGTAATTTGAAATAATAATAGAATACAAAAACATAATCCTTTTCAGACAAATGAAGATATTGCTACTACGTCGACATCAAAGGAAAAATTTGGCATAAATGATGCTTTGAGTTTAACCAGTTCAAAAGAGTACTATGATTCTGACTTAGAAAGTATAGCTTCATCATCAGTATCACTGAAAAACTCAAAACTTAATCAGCTAACTATGGATTCATGTGTTGATAATATTAAAGCATTTAGTGGTGAGAATTTTTGTTATCCATGTAATGAATTACCTACTTTGCTGATTATGGTCATGGTATATTTATGAGCGGTGATAATGTATATTTTTGATTTTTTTTCCAGTAAACGGAAAGAAGTATGGACAACTAAATAATGCTATCATGTTAATGATTTGCAAGGATACGTTGCCATTAAATACAGTTGAAAAAGAAGGTTTCACATACTTAATGAAAACAGCAGTGCCTTTATATAAGCTTCCTTCACGGCAGACAATTACACAAATGATAGATGACAAATATGATGTTCTTTCTTTGCAATTTAGAGAAAAGCTCTTAGAAGTAGAGTCAATATGTTTAACTACGGATATATGGACAGATACACATAATACTAGAAGCTACATGGGTTTAACTGGACATTTTATACATGAAAGTGAGCTGATTAGTATAAATTTTGGTGTGTCCCATTTAACTGAGCCCCATAATTCTGATTATTTATGTCAAATATTAATAAAAATGACTGAAAAATGGGGTATAACCCCAGAAAAAGTTGCAGCAGTTGTTACTGATAATGGTGCGAATATCGTCAAGGCCGTAACAATTGCATTTGGAAAACAAAAACACTTATGGTGTTTCGCCCACACTTTGAATTTAGTAGCTCAAAAACCTTTTGAAGAAAAAGCTGGTATTGAAAATGCCAAACAGTTACTAAATACTGTAAAGGATATAACTAGATACTGTAAACAAAATGTAAATGTATCTGATGCTCTTCGTAAAGCGCAAAATGAAATAGCAGTACCACTCAAATTGATTCAGTCAGTTTGCACACGATGGAATTCAATTTACTATCAGCTAGTTCGGTTTGTAAAGTTATCTGAGCTACTTGCCCCGATATTACTCAATTACCCGAAAGCTCCACCTATGTTAACAGCCAGTCAACTGGATGGTATTAAAGATCTTATAAATATTTTAAAACCTATGGAAGCTGTGACGAAAGAAATATCCGTAGAGAAATTTGTAACGTCAAGCAAAATTATACCAATAGTTTCCTGTCTTTTGAAAACATACAGTACAATGAAGACGGAAACAGATGTCGGTGCTGCAACCAAAAATTTAATATTGGAAGAATTAAAAAAGAGATTTGGTACAGTGGAACAAGTACATGTGTTAGCTATCACCACACTACTGGATCCAAGATTCAAGAAAATTCATTTTTCTGACATATTAGCATGCTCCAGAGCTATTGATAAAATTAATAGTATGATTGTAGCTTCAAAAAAGCAATTGCAGAATAAATTAAGTAATGAAGATTCAGAGAATAATTTGGAATGCCAGCTGAAGGAAGCAGAAGAATCTAACATTTGGGAATTCCATAATACATTAGTAAAAAATCAGCTACAATTATTTCAAGCAGAAACTGAAGGACAAGGTTTACAAGACGAATTGAAACATTATTTAACACAGCCTGTCGTCGATTTTAAAACGACGGCTCCTATTGCATATTGGTGTCACCAAAGAAATTCGTTGTACAGCTCAATAACGCCGATTGCTAACAAATACTTTTGCATAGTTGGAACATCTGTTCCATGTGAAAGGCTTTTTTCTGTTGCGGGAAATATTGCTACTGACGAAAGGAGTCGTTTAGATCCTGAGCGATTAGATAAGTTAATTTTCTTAAAGTCACTCGACTTAAAATACTGGGAAATATAATTTCTTGTTAAATTTGTATGTAACTTTAATAAAATTTTATAAACTTAAAATTTAATTAATTTATTAACCGACTTACAAGTACTTAGGCGAGACTAGAAATTTAAACTGCCACATTAATTTAGTGGTCGCAACTTCGCAAGCACTACTGCTGAGCAAAAGATCCTGGGTTCGATTCCCACCTCTACCTATTCTTTCGAAGGAATATAGGCGTGATATTATGTTTACTAATTTAATAATACTTCTATCCAATTACTTGTATTTGCAGTAAATGGTCATCAATAATGTCCTGTATCTTTATTAGGCAATTAGTCATGTTTGAAATTGGCTCGATTAATCGAAAATCGATCTTTTAATGCTCGATTTAAACAAGAATCGATTCTAGTATGTCTGATTTGAATCGATTCCAAGATCGATGTTTTTTTAAATGAATCGACATGCCTAACTACTATGGAATCTGACTAGTACAGGTTTTGTACTGCTTACATTCCATACAATTGACTCAACGAGAAAGCAGTGCGACGGCAATACGGCTTACGCTTAATACACCCACTTCGCACGCACTAACGTTTTCGATGTATATACCGACGTCGTCGTCGCATATATCTACGCTGGAAAGCAAACACGTAGTAAATGATACATTTGGTATGTTTGATTTACTACGAGTTTGCTTTCCAGCGTCGATATGTAAGTACTGTCCGTGCGCTGAACTATATTACTACATTAGTAGTAGTTCGACATTATACGTCTAAATAGAAAGGGCCCCTACGATTCTATCTTAATCAGCTATAAGATGCGTATACGCATACATACACTATTTTTGTAAAAGGTAAAATTACTAATATATGTGCACTGAAAATATACCTATTTACAATTGGAAATAAAAACATGCTTACATAGTGCTCTCTGGCGTGAGTTTATCCCTTTCGTCGAGTGTGTTTTCCATGACTTCGTTAAACATTTGATTACCCATATGCCTTGCTAAAAGTAGTTGTGAGGTGCTAAGCCTGTCTAGTGTCAACGACTGTATCCTGGATATATGAACACCCAATTCTCTATGGCTCCCAGAACATTCTATACAAACTATAACGCCAAAATTCGTTGATAACCAAGTGGGGTCTGAAAGAATAATATAATATATATTAATTTGCAATACCTTTTTTAAATCTCTATATCAATGTTATTCTGTATCTGTACGGCAACCCAAACATAGTACATTATGTAACTCTTTTGTATACTCAACATTTGTAATATTTCTTAATTATTTGCAAATTAAGTGTATATAACAGACCGTAATGCTAGAACGTTTACTACAACTGAATTACTCTTATCGAGTTAAGTTGATTAAAAATATTGAAAGCAAAAAAACTTAATATCATTACTATAAATAAAATGAAATTATCATAATGATTTATATACTAAAGCTATTATTTATTTTGGTCAAAATTTACATAAATCATAAACATTAAAATAATATGAATTTATTAAATTATATTCTCTTAAATACCAGCAACTAATAATAATTTTCAGAGAGCATTAATTAGTAATTAATTAGACTCTCAAGGTCAATTAAAGTATAAAAAGGGCTGGTTTATGCCAGGCCTATTAGACCAGTAAGACGTTACATTCAAATATTAAATTTATAATATCACTACTATTAGTCTAAACATTAACCATTCAATTTTTTTTCTTTAGAGTTTAAAATAGAATTATGGTCTGCATTCTGGATACAACACCTAAGTGGACCAAGATTCTTTATAGTTCTCGACTTTATATCATAGATTCATACATACTAACGGTTATCTGCGACTTCGTACACGTGGAAACAGTTACATTATGATCACTGAAATGAACAAACTGCGGTAATGAAGCCTATGTCCTTCTCCAAGGCTCAAACAATTATCATAAAATATTTCTTCATAATATTAGAGCTGATTTGCCGTAAAATGTGATAGACAGAGTTACTTTCACATTTATAATATTAGTATAGATTCTTACCGTTACTAGAGCCGCAGTCAGCGCAGACCTGATTTCCCGGTAATGCTCTGACCGCTCGTATAATAGACCGTTGTAGATCCAGCAGCGAATGGCCAGTGTCGTTGCTTTCTCCAGCTTGCTGGTGAAACGCCCTCATAAGAGCCCCCTCTTTGCAATTTACTAGCACCGAGGTCCATGCCCGCTGCTCATTCTCGTCCTCGGCTTGAAAGTGATAGGTTCGGTTATCTGAAATAAATAGTTAATCTTATAGTAACAACGCGAATAAATTACCTACGTGGTAAAATAATGTATGCCAAGTAAAATTACGTAAAATAGTAAGCAAAATAAGTCCGTTTTTAAGGCCAGAGTGAATAGGCACCTTCTGGGTTAGCTCGTTCCATCGTAGAGGATCCACGTGTTTTGGCCCACGGGATTGATTGGGATCAAGAGCGAACCCAATCAAATTAAAAAAAAAATGTAAGTCATCTATAGAATAGATATAAAAATAAATTATGAAAAAATATTTAGTCCCGATACTAAGCAAACCAATTGTATTAAATAAAACGGGATTATTTCCATGCTTTATTCAAGACTTTCTTTGATTTCGGTGAAGTTACATGCACTATTGTCACGAAAGAACTACCCTCTGACGAAATCCTCTTTTACGCTCATTACCTGTACAGACAGTTGCGTTTTCGAGTGTTATACTCGTATAAGAAGGCGAAGGAGGGTGACCGATACGTTTACTCATAACACTAACCCGAAAAAGACGTCACGGAAATAATGATTCCGAATCCTACTGCGCCGTAATATCGGACTCCAAATATTAAAAAAAACATGGTAATAATCTCGTTTTCAATTATCTAATGTGAGTGACCATGAAAGTTTAAACGATAAAAGCGAAGCTTGTACTACGGACACTAAATAACGGATGTAATACATAACTCTATTCTGTATATAAACAACTCGCGAACAAATTCTTATATTCATTACACAAACAGACATAAGCTTCTTCTGTAATTTGAATGCAGTAGGCAATACAGCTACCGGTCGTCAAAAAAACCAATCACACTTAATAGGGACAATGTTTAATATATTTATTAAAGATTAAGCTCTATTTTAAAATTGTTTATATTCAAGAACTTTATATTCAAGAACAACACCGAATAAGGCAGAAAACTCACGTAAATGACTAAAACCCCTTTTAATTTCACACGTTCAAGTATCTATAGACAGTTTTGCAATAAATATAATACTCACATGAGACTAGATCGAACGCCCTCTTATCGTCAGCAGATACTTTAATTTGGCACGTTAGTAGATTAACCCTCGCCGGAGGTTTGTTCTCATCGGCGTGGAATATGTCCAGGAAGCCTTCGGCGGTGACCCGGCAACGACGTTTTTGCCATACCCGCCGCACCTTCCCTTCAGATTTCTTGAGTAGGTAGCCACTTCTGGTAACGCCATGCTGTTTATCTCCTTGAAGCTGGTGAAGTGAGTAGCCTCCTATAGAAGAAGCCACCTGAAATTTTAGGATAAAATTAATATACTTTGATCTCTTTTGGGTTTAGGAGTTAATGATAGTTTCATTACTTCAGCAAGGTATCATAACTAGTCTGCGAGAAAGTAGTGACCACAGTGGAATACAGATGGACAAATTTAGAGTACTAAAGAGGACGGTTGCTGGATACATATGCGTCAACATAACGTCAAGTAAAATCGAGAAGTAATAAAAAATCGAATGCCGGGCAAGGCATCTTGCCAACAAAATCTTCCATAATTGATTAAAAAGCATTATTTGGTATTCAAAAAGAATTAATTAATAGAAAACAATATTACTTCTCGGTCCTGCGGCGCTGCTGCACGCAACATGTTCCTCAGTTCCAAGAGCCGCCTCCTCTCGTCGTCTTGCTGCTGTCGTATTTTCTGTAACTGTACGCTGAGGTCAGCGACGTACACCCCGAAGTGCTTAATCGTCTTTAAGCCGTCTTGGAAGTAATTTGTTTGCGCATGATAATACTCCACTAAGTGCTGCAACAACTCGATTCCCTTCTTCGTCTTGATCTCGTTGAACTTTATCAGGTACTATAACAACATTTTTACATATTAATTCACCGGACACCGTCAAAACTAGAATTGGTAATAAATGGTTGTCAGACAAACTGACGCCGAAAACTGCGCGTGGGCACGCCGCTATTACTTCACCGGGAACTGTATCTAATGAGACAGTTCATAGCAGACACGAGCAGCGGCGCTCGGCGCGTACTGTGGAAAGCTCAAATTTAAATGATGCCCTTCCGTGAGTTAAAATTACACTTGATGACGCACTTGCACATATAGTGGATCCCGATCTGTCTTGCGAAGTTGTGCAATAATAATAACGCATGGTGCGCGACCTTGCACAATATACTTGGCGCGCTGCCGATTGTTTACATTCATTATCTCCGCTGAATAATTTTTATGTTTGAAAAATATGAAAAATGACATAACCCCATCTTGTACAACAAGGTGTGTCTTGCTAATTAACATTAATAACTTTGGTATTGAATGGCAAAAGTATTATTTTTGTATATTATTTGAAAAGGGCGAACTAGTCTCGGGACAAAGCATCACGCGACGAGTAGGGTCAGAAGCAGTGCGGCGCGGCCCTGCGCGGCGCAAGGCCGGTCGACGACCTGGAATGCGCGGTAGGTACCGCACCGCTTCGGCTTCTATTTTTTTAGTTTTGTTTCAAAATACAGGCTGAATCGCAAAGACTGACTGACTTTTTAACACATTGCTTGCTTATTTAAGCCACAATATATTATCCTCTTTTTCGTTTTAACACCCCTTTGATGAATACATTATGAATAAATAAATAAATATTTATTACATTCACACCAATTAGCCTAGCCCAAAGTAAGCACTGTAAGGCTTGTGTTATGGATACTAGGTTAACAGATAGATATACATATATGATACATACAAATGTAATATTCATAGAAATATATAAAAACACCCATAACTCAGGTACCAATGCTCGTATTCATCATACAAACATTTGCCCCTTCCGGTATTTGAACCCAGGACCGTCAGTGCGAAAGGCAGGATCACTACTGTGGCATCAAACGGTCGTCAATTATTATGCATCCTGCTTCTTTTGTTAATTTTGAAGTTATTTTATATTATGCTGTGACCACCCATATTGCATAAAGTACTGTGACAATTCACAACAGTTCTCTTTTTATTGATTTGAGCTACAAGCTTTGCTTGTAGACTAGAAAGATTGCTTTCTAGTGGACTGTGATTTAAACTGTGTTCAATATGGCAGTGAACTCGTACCATTTGGCATATCTCTAAAGCATAAGAGACATGCAGACACTTGGCAAGTGTAGTCAGAAAAAACTGTCCTTGCTGCCACTTGAAATGTTTGCCTTTTTATCTTGAATAACAAACGCTTCGCTGTATTAAACCATTTTATATTACAACCAGGATAATGTGTTTTTTTTATTTTAACATGAAAATTATAACTTTCAGAATTATTATGAGAATGTTTTAAGTTTCGTTAAAATATATATGGAACATGGATCAGCTTTAATGACGCAAAGTCTGTTCAGCCACAACTTCCCTAATTCTTAACCGATTTTAATAATATTTGTGTGGAATCGAATCAACAGGTTTAGGACTAGATCGTGATGGAGTTTGAAATGCGCAAAAATAAAAAAGTTATGACCCAAAAACTTTGGCTCTATGAGATTTCTCATAGTTCTCTCAGAAACAAAAAGCGCACGCTTTTTGAAAGTTTTTATTCTAATGGAATTTTAAAATTTACTAAACATTACTGATTTTTTTATTACGTTCCGCTCCAATATATGGTGCTAACGAAGCTTTATGCTTAGTGACTGCATCGAACTAGTGTATATTTGTTATCTAAAAACTTTTACAGATAAATTCGGCTACTAAATCTACTTTGAAACTGAAATTTTTCGTTGTGGAATATAATTTAACTGTACCGCACACGCAATAACTATAGTGTACCTACCTAGTACTACATTTATAGAAATAATATTTTTAAAGAGTTTACAATTACATGTCGACTACGGACTATATACTTATGAAAGACAATATGGTGATTCCACAACAGCATTTAAATTAATTGTTACCATTGTAACTGTGACTGTCGCTGTGTTTGGCATGAATACGGACATTCAACAACAAACGGCTTACCATAATGTGCTTTTGGCACTTGACACACATAATGTATATGAATAACTGTAAATCCAGTGTCACTGCCAATATCGCGTTGACCTTTGACCTCTCCATATCTTAATCTCATAAGAACTTTAAATGGACGACAAGGCAATGATCCCTCTGGCTTCTAAAGTTAGTATTCCGTTTATGTTTCTCATTAACTATTACTGATCTCTATTGCTTTTAAGTATTTAACTTATTTATGTTTCATTAACTGTAACTAACTAGTGGGTATGGTTACTACTTTTATAAAAAGACACGATCTTTAATTCCTCGAAGTAGAAATTCCTCTCTTTTCTGTTATTACGTGGATATAACTTGATTGAATTTTAATCAGATATCAGCTTTAGTTTATAAGATTTCTATCATCATCGGTCTGACAAAAGCTGATAGATTTCGTTTTCGATTTTAAATAATCTACGGTTTCGAATGTTTATTTTTAGTAGCTTCTTAATACAGTAAGAATTATAAAAATAATAAATGTTTATTTGAATGAATATTAAATAAAATTAAAGGTAAGTATTGTATTACTTATACTCTACCAGGTTTCAGTATTTCTATTTGATATAAGAAATTTTCAAAATTTGGTCGATAATAAATATATTATTTTTACGCCCAAGGACCTGAGATCGAATCTTGGAACGAAGGATTTATGTATATTTGTGTTATGATTATGAGTCTTATGTGTATGCATTTGTTTCAGAGTTATAGTTGAGTCGGTCTTTATAGTTATATATAGCTTTGCTTAGTTTGGAACTAAATAACTGATGTAAGTTGTCTGGAATTTATTTCTTTAAAACAATTTAGTTTTAAGCGTTGAAAGCGAAAAAAAACTGAAGAAAAATCTATATATTGTATAGTATCTGTTATACCATAAGCAAGAGAAGCAATTCCTTTTAGTCGGACGGGCTTTGAATATCTTCGTCTAGATGTTGACATTATTGCAATGTCGAGTGTTGATTGTGTTTTATATAGCTACACAGTGACAATTAAACTCTCCTGCCGGTGCCCACAATGGCGTACCTACTAGACAAGGAAACAGTTGCACAATGGCTGTCACGGACAAATATATTGTTAGTGACAACTCGTTAATTGCATTCCTAGCAATAATGTGACACAGCTATCCAATGGAAAATTGCGTACTCGATACGATTGTTTTTCTTTCATAATTGTACCTATAGCGCGTAGTGTTCGCACCTATAGCGTGGCGTCACATAGCTGATGCTAGTTGGTACTAGGTACTTATTCTGTCTAGCACCACTATTCATTACATTTAGACACAGCTAATTTCAAGGTTTTTTGCAGCTTGCTTACTATAGAGATAAAAAAGTTGATAAGACAATTTTTTTTTTTTAAGTTTTAAACTTATGAAATTTTTATTTGTTAACCCTAGAGTGCTCGCGCTATGAGCATTTTGCCGTCATACGCGACATACCTGCGACAACCTTTCTTTCCTGCAGTAACCCACGCACTGAATTTACTCTAATTTCTAAAACAAGGAGGTGAGGAACGTGGGGACAGCTACTAGGACGCTTGACCATGACAAATTCATCGTGTACAAATTAACACGAATATTGTGCCGCTAGCGGCAAAATGCTTATAGCGCGAGCAATCAAGGGTTAATACAGTTATTTTAAAAAGAAACCAAAATATTAATCGCAGCATAACATAACCTTTTAATAAAAAAATTGTACTAGTTTCGTAATAAAAGTTTGTTATTCAAATATAAATCAACCTTTTTGTCTAAAATGCCAAAAAAGGCGTTAAATTAGAAATCATAACTTAAACGCGATAGTAACATAAATATCAATTTTTCTTCTGTAAAAGACTTTTGAGGGATTATTTACAATATCGAAAACACGCTCATATATATTTTTTTCAATCCTGACATATCGGTTTATTTTCAGAAGTGTTCACATGATGATGAAATATACAATCTAATTTTGTAAGAATATGTCACAGACGGATAAAAAAGCACATCATCCATAAATATTAGACTGCCACAGTGGAAAAATACCTCGCAGTGGAAAAATATCTCGCACTAGAAAAACAAAGGATCAGAAGATAACAAGATTTAGATGACAAATAATTGAAGCCTTCGTCGCACGGTTACAACCCCATTCTTCATTTAATAGAGACGAGGCCGGGTCAATGAGTAATTTTATTACCTTGACGACAATCCGAAGCGAGATAATCCATCTACAACAAAGAGTACAGTCATCTATTATCTACTAATACCCTTCCATCTTAGATTTCGACTGCATTTTACCATCATATACTAACAACACCCGTGAATCCGAATTGAGTCCACATCGTGAGTTATGCAGTTAGAGCATGAAGCCCTTAAGCAATTCCATCCATCCGTTACGAAGGCTTTAGCTTTATTAGTGGGAACGTTAACACTATTACACAATTAATGATAGTAAATAGTACGACGGCCTACTAATCCAATGATTTAGTAATCAACTAAACAAAATTTGTAATAACTCTTCGTAGTACTAACTTTCATACAAGGAGAAAGTAATTTTAAAAGAGTCGCGGGAAAAGGTTACCTTTATCCCGATAATATCCTCCAGCATATCAATACCATGAACTGAGAAGTGAGTGAAGGCGGTAACAGTTAAACGGACTTAAACTTGTATGTTCCCTAGGGAAGCGTGATAAAGACTTTCTGTGAGAAACAGAACACCACGAGTTTGAAATCGTGGGCGGAAGCTAGTTCATTAATATAGAAGAATAGATATAAAATATAGCTTCAGATTCAGTCTTATGTACTAGGGTTAGAGATCACTAAATCAAGGTATTTTTATATAATGTGGTACAGTTATAACCAATCATGTAAAAGATAAATGTTTATTAACTATTAAATAAATTTCTCTTCCGAGTGAATCGAGCCGAGATCCCTCCCTCCCTCATCAAATTAAGTTTTAACTTCTCTTTGACTTTAATGTGTAGAAAGTGCGTACATATAATTAGAATCTAGTTAAGGCGTAATATGTTTAAAGAAACTAGTTCACGTTTACTACTTTCAGCTTGATTATAATTTAAATAACATAAATCTCAAGCTTCATTTAAATATTTGTGTTCTGTTCAATATATGCTATTTTCGTGGTCATGGTCATTGTGGTCATTTCATGATCGAAAAATTTGATACAATCTTTGTACAAAATTAGATCTAAATTCTTTGTTGGAAACCCATGCCCACGAAAGTTACATGAACCAATTGGTCCAACAAACATACAAACAATTTAGAAAATAGGATATTTTAATTTATAAAGTTCGCTTTTAAAATAAATGTCTTTGTTCAATTTCAACGCTTTTTTATTTAACGTTGATAGCGGTTTTCTAAGAGTGATGCCCGTAACATTAGTAAAACTGACACTGGCAGAAATATCCTTTATGATTACCATTCAAAAAGTAATAAGACTGTAATTTCTATTGTACGTCTAGCAACATCAAACTTTGATTAAAGTTAAGAGCTTCAAACTATATTGAATGAAACTAACCAATCTCTGTCCAGTGTGTACGTTAATTGATGTGTGTTATAATATAAAAAAATAGAATAACTTCTTATATAGAATAGACTACATTGTATATACTTGTCAAAAATGTAATATATTAATAAAATTAATAATTGGCAAGATGCACAATAGATTAATGCACTATATTGTAAAAATAACATAAGAAAAGACAAGGAAACGACTTATTATTTTTATATCCAAATCGAATTTGCAAGAAAGAATGAACTAGTCTCAGGTTTGGCGGAATTGTACGACCTTTCGCTATGTGGGTCATTGCTTCCTTCATGTATCAAAATAACGTACAAATCAACTAATTGAGTTAGAAAATGAGAACGCAAAATCCAGCCAATCGTACGAAAACCTGCCTGCAAAGCAAACATATCCTACGAAACCTTATTAGCTAGAATCTAATGTAAAAGCAGGATTATCACGTGCGAGCGAGTTTACTTGTAACCGATGAACAGCGGCAACAGGTAATTGTTTGGTAAGCAATATACGTTCAAGCGCTTGAATGTACTAAAAGCCAAAATGTACTTTAAGGTTTGGTATTCTGCCAGGGAGATTTGAAAATTATTTTCTATACAGTATCACACTACATAAACTTTTCTTAATGTACCTACATCATTATATATACAAATCATAACATTCAAAGGTAACTTAGGGCAATTATAATATAATTGTATAATAAATACATTGATGTGTTGTGTTATTCCATGATTTACCTACTTCTTCGTTTTGCGATGATAACCATTGAAATATCAACATCGTAACTGCACTTTTGTAGGTAATAAAGATTACAACGTAACAAACTTTAGTACTAGAAGAGGCAATAAAATCAACAAACCGTTATCGTACAGAAGTTTATAGTATAATTCGAAATAATCTACAGTAACACGAGCGTAGGCAGATGTTTAAACCATTAGTTATTTAGTAATAATAAAAATAAACCTAATCTAATAAATGCCGAGAATACGAATGAAATGGCTGCAATAATAGAAAATGGAAACTAGAAACTGTACTAGTCTAATATTTGAAAGCGCTATTCTAATGCAGACAGAAATCTGCGCGGTATCGAGTTGCATTCAACTCCAATCAACCGTTACTGATATAATTGTGTAATAAAAATTTGACAATTTAACATTTCCTTTTAATCGTCTCAATTTCCGTGTACATTTAACACGTTTGACAGCGTTTATGTATACACGCACAGCTATCTATTGTAGGGTTAAACACAACAAAAGAGATCTTTAGTAAATTTAAAAAAAACATAATTCATTCAATGACATGATTATTTGACGAACATTTGGTGCAACGGTAGCAATCTTGTTCGCAGCGATGGTCCTGAGATCGAGACCCGGAAGGGGCAAATGTTTGTGTGATGAATACGAGCATTTGTACCTGAGTCACTGGTTTTTATACATATCTGTATCATATATGTAGTATGTCTATCCGTTACCCTAGTATCCATAACACAAGCCTTACAGTGCTTACTTTGGGCTAGACTAATTGGTGTGAATGTAAGAAATATTATTATTATATTGATATGAAACTATACCATCGTCAGGATTTAATAATGTCATTGAAATAAACGCGTATTAAAAATCTAGAAATAAAATCAACAATCACTTATACCAATGCCTACAAATTGAAAATCGATAAGAAACGGTTAGAAATCTTTACCTCACACATTTGAAGCTGAAACAACCTCCTTTCCTTTTCCATTTCATCAGCAATCTCTGCGGGTGTTACTTCACTCCGAATCAAGCCCGCCTCTTTCGCCTGAGACTTCTTTTCCTTCTCTATTTTCAGGTACTTTGACTCGTAGTCTTTGGAAGCTTTGTCAAAAGGTCTCTTTAGATCACCTTTGACTCCTCTAAGGTCACCTTTCAATACGCTGTCTACAGGAAACATAACTATATTGTTTATATTCTGCATCTGTAAACAAAACAAAGATTATGTAAAATTTACAATATACATATAAGTAAGTAAGAATGCTTGTCCATTTCCATGTCATTAGCAAAATGAAGCCATATAAATATGAAACTATGTCTTAACATAGCTCAAGTTTACTCAGCTGTTCAAATATTTTCTTGATAAGGAACAATTAAGGAAAAGAACGCGTTTGAAAAAGCAAGAATTTATTTCTCTACAAAATTTATTGTTTTTTTTTTATTATTTACGACGGGTTCACTCTTGATCTCAATCAAGCCCGGGTACCAAGACAGAATCTATGATGGAACGAGCTAACCCAGAAGGTACTATATTTACCCTGGCTTTGAAAATTTCAACGAGTATCTAGTCTGCCTAACAACGGAGACTACAATATATTAGCCAGTTTTATACACGGAAATTACGTTGGCGCTATAGATAAGATCATCGTAAAACACACCGGTTTAGTATTGCAAAATGTGTGCATTCCAAAACTGGCAGCATGTTTGACTGTGCTTCGTGGTTGCTTCACCTGTGTAGACTAACAAACGCGAATGCACCGCCCGAACAGACGCCAAGCGAGGCGCACTGAATAGCGATGTCAATTGTGCAACATCTTTTAAACTCATGAACATATATGTATAACCGGCAAAGAGGTTTAAATGTTGACCGTGGCCTGGAAACTCGTGTGCTAAATCAAGAATGGATAACCGTTCAGTAAACAGATGTTCCTTACTGATAGTTTTAAAAAGAAAAACGCTTATATAATTTCTATTTAAAGCAACCAATACTCGGCCATGAACAGATGTTAGTTAATCGAGTCTGCTTTTATCCTAATAATAACAACTTGGATAACTATATATTAAGGGTTTTATTTTTGAAACATGACTCAATACGCAATAACTTCCATAAATCGTTAAAATTTGATCTTGGTAGAGTTGATATTGCATTTTAAGACAGTGTATTTTTTAAATAACTTAAGAATGATTAAAAATACGTAACACTGGATTCATAGGCGGTCTAATTAGGTATACAAAGCGAATAAAGGAGGTGCAGAGAAAGGCCACCCTTTCTTTAACTACACGGACAAAGGAGAGGGACTCGAGTACATAATGAAACCTTTCTCGGACATTGTTAACAGTGAGTGAGCACACCTCTAATTACTGCTCTATAAGAACTTTACGAGCTTCCTTAAGTTTGTAAGCACGCAATAAATGGAATCTGTACAAAAAAAGATAGAAAACCTTACCTAACTTTCAATTAAAATAATTTAATAAAATTCTTTTCTTTTTTTAATTAAGTATCGATATTGATAACGATTATAGGAGGAGAAGAATTATCACTGAAGTCTAGAAAGTCACATTTATCACAAACTAGTTTATCTACTTAACTCATTCGTTAACGGCAATACATACATTGCCGATCAGGAACCAAAATCTCAGAATTCTATACAATGCAATAAACCTCCAGGTAATATGAGATAACTTTTCTATGTCTATAAGTGTCGTATACAATGACCAAAAAGCGTTTATATCGACATATATAATTAATAATGAGAGTAATGTAGGTAATATATGAAATTGATGAGTCTGTGATTTCAGAAAAATATTCAAATATGTGAAAATTGTTATTTATAGAGTACTTAATTTGTGTACACCAAAGGCTTTGTCCTGAGATCTGACTGACATGCAACGCACAGCCTAAACCGCTGAACCTAGAGACTTGTAATTTGGGAGGGTGGGTTTAAAGGGTGAAAACACTCTAGCGAGTTAATCCCTTCTTAGCAGAAGGGATTTAAAAAAAGATTACCCCCTAAGGGAGTGAAATAGAGAATAAACTGTTGTATGGAAATCTGTACTTGGGTAAGCAAGACAAAGACTATCTGTGAGAAACCGAGTACCGCGAGGGTGAAACCGAGGGCGGAAGCTAGTTAATCATAAAGTAAAAGATTTCTTTTTAAATTCATCAGTCTTAAAGTTTTCTTTCGCAGAATCTCCGAAACGACTCAATGGATTTCAATAGAATTTTTAGGGAAGGAATTATACAAGGTTAAATGTTTATTTGATATCTTACACGGTTCACAAAAATGCAACAATTCTAGTTAAACTAGACTATTTGATGAACTAATCAAATCTATGGTGTAAGCCTCACTTTACACATAGTCGTTAACAAAATACTTCTAATGTTAATGGGATTATAAGATGTATATCACATGTAGGTACCCACCGACAATGATGATTGTTTTAAAAGACGGCACGTGCGAGCTTTAACGCTAACCTATTGTGTGCAAATTGCCCGTCACACGATAAAATACAAGAGATTGTATGCAACTTGTACACGAAGTTTACCGTTTTTGTTGGGTGCAAAACGATACAACTTGAACGAAGCATTTACAAAGAATCTAGACATATAAAACGACTTTGCAAGTTATTTGAGCATCTGTTAATTGAATATAACAAACAAAAAAAGCAACGTTCAATTTCATCTTTAACTTTCGCTACATCCATTTTGTTATTTTTTTCCTCTCCTTTATTTTATCCTTTTGCAGGTACTAAAGACAAATTAAGGGTTACTATTTATTAAAATAATGGTAAAACACGGATCACGCATTCTAAGTCAACAATAAAACCAAGCTTAGCAGCTTAGAAAAACAAATTAATTCCCGTATTTCGCAAATTAATAAGATAATACATTGAATAATATTGGTTGTAATAACTTAATTATTAGATGAAGTTTCTAAGCGAATTCGCCTAAGAGCATTTTTTGACGTGACAACGTCTTAAATTAGGTTGCGGCTGGGAGTCACTTATGAAAAAGTGTAACGCTCGGTAACGTTACGATGAGTCACCGAACGAGAGAGAGGCCCGCCGAATGCCTTGCGTCTCTCTCCCACTCAACTATGATCGGTCTGCCGCGCGCATTGTGCAATTTAATTATATTCATATCAATAAATATTCTACCGAGAAAAAGACGTTGTCACGTAAAATCTTCGCCCGTAAAACCGACTTTACAGGCAAAAAAAAAAAAAAAAAATGTTTTTTTTTATGTCAAATCGATTTAAAAAGAAAATAAGTATCAGAACGTACCAGACAACTTTTATTTGAGAAAATAAAGACACATTTCGAATAAACTTTTGTTTTAACAGACTCCATTAAGATCTAAAGGTAGAGATAAATCTTTTTTGAAATAAAACAGAGAATTTGTCTTTGCTATTCGCCTCGCACGATTTAAGAAAAATTGTTTTTTTATATTACAAGCTGAATTATTGGCGTCTTTAACATAAGATGGTAAATGTTGAGCACCATCAAAAGTTCATTTTATACGATACACCTATTTCCTTTTTGACGTCAGCTTGCAGTGTCCAGGGTAGCGTCCCGGCCAGGACTGCATGTGTCAAGGGCAGGCCAAGGATTCTGCGCAAAGGGTTTCTCTCGTATCCTCACAAGGACACAATGTGGGAATTGAGAGCTGTTGATATCGTAAGTATTTAAACGACGTTGTATAATGAGTTGAGGAAATCATACTATGATTTACAGATTACTAAATATTATTATATGGTTATGTGTGGTGGGAAATATGTGAAAAGAAAACCGGAATCCTTTACGAGCAATTACATAGAGAACCAATACTTTAAGATTATATTGATGCTAACTCGACATGGTGTAAATTGTAAGCTTTACGTATAGTCCATTTTTTTTAGCATTAGAAATTATGTAAACAAAGAAGCAGTGGTGGCTAACCTTGTGCTGGAGTCCACTTTGACCGGCTTCAGGCTCTTCCATTGTAGAACAGATTAAATAACAAATAACAACAAAAACTTTTAACAAAAAACTTCAACAAAAACAATAGAAACTTAACAATAAACCAAAGAAAATAGTCAAAACAGATAAATGCAGACGTTGACATTTGCCGCTATTGTTGCAAATGGCGGCCATGTTAAGCGACAATTTTGAAAATCACCTAATATGGTACGAATTACAACATCGGCACTTTTTCATTTTGTCGTGTCAAACTGACCAACGTTTCGTTCCACAAGTTTGCAACTTCTGCTTCTTAAGGTATTTTTAGTGTAAACTTTTCACGATGTTACGTTTTGCTTGTTACATTATATGCGTACAATAAAGTACCCAAATTTTGTTCTTTCTAATGCTAAAAAAAACGGACTATAGTAAAGGTAGACATAAAAACCTTTATCGTGCAACTGGTATTTTTAATAGATTTACTTAAATCTGTTTCATTTTATGTTATTGTGCTGTTTAATTTTATGTAAATTACCATTTGTTGTTCTTAGAGGTACTGAATTTATAAGCCTTATTGTAACTTAATGGACTTGAGCAGAGTGAAATTGTGGGCGGTTTGTTTCCAAGAAATATTATGATATAATTCGGTCTTCGGTTCTAAGAAACCTGTGTTTAAATGTTTATCTTGACATGATTTCGTTATCATTCTTGTTTATCTTCAGAAATAATGCACTGACACTTATATATACGAGGACAACGAATAATTTAAATTAAATTTTTAACAGATCTCAATCAGCAAAATTTTTTCACTTCTCATTTTTGTCAGGCAAAGCCGTCGGTAAGAAAAGGCATTTTTAAAACATAATTAAGAGTAGTGTTCTAACAATAAGCAACAATAATAATTTATTATTTCTGGCAGCGTTCGCTGTTCGGCTCATCGAATCATTACCCTGACCCATTTGGAAAACTGCGGGTGCGCCCACGTTGGCATACGTCTATCGGCAACCGCCACTCGCAAAGGTAACACATTTAATACCTTCACTGTTCCGAGAAGGACGATACAAACACAACGCCTTAAACATCGAAACATCCTCATGATCATGTAAGGTAACACGATCACCATGCTAATTTATTATCATACACTATGACACTGGTTTTCAATAATACGGTACCTGAATGTAATTACTTTTATATATACCTAGTATAAAAGTATTTAAGTGATAGCAGAATTGATTAAACTGATTGGAAACATAAACGCTCAACATTCCGACAATACCTTTACATGTCATTCTAGTTGCATATAGTTTCTTATCATAAAGAATATATAAAACCAAATTAGCAAAATTAGATAACAATATATCGCGAACGATCGTTTAAGGAGGGATCCTAGGGCCTTTTTTATCTCGAATATTACAGATACGAAAGAAAGAAAAATACAGCGACGGAGAAGTAGATAATATAAATACAACATTAAACCAAGTAGATTCTCAAAATGACAAACGAAGAAAGCAAATATAAAACATCTTGTTTCACTTATTTTAGACGACATTCACATACTCATTCATGTGATAGTGATATTACTGTAATATTATAGAAATTTCACTAGGTAAAATCATTTTTAGTTAATTTCATATTTTTAACAAAACAAAAAGTCTAAATTATAAATGTTAATCAATACCTAACTATACAAACATTTGAACTGTAGTTAGCAAATTGCAACGTTTTTAGATACTGAGAAACACTCAATTTGCGTTTCGAGTTTTCTGTAAATATGATATAATGTTGCCGACAACTTCCGTAAGGTATAGTTCGGTTTTAAATAATCATTTAGTGAGCAGTAAGCATAAAATCGAAATTTCAACCCACATTTTAATTCAAACATTTTAAGACTATGGACTAAATGCTATCACCGATAAATTGATGCAAAAACTAATAAATCGGAGATCAAACGTAATTACGTATTTACATTTACTACAACGTAATTACATTTATTACATTTCATCAGATTCGTCGCGGTCGTTCGTTCCACACTGCCGCGATCTTGGTAGACATCCGGCGAGACCCTCCCGACTCCTTCAATAGCATAATTTCCGTTTGCTATTGCGACAGCTTCAAATTACTCTTTGGAGGGAGGCCGATGGTTGATACGCTTGTTTCATTTCACATCGGTGTAGAAAATTAGGGCCCGCAGCAAGACAAATCACAGATTAATTCAGTAATGAACCAATCTAAATAAGAACTTCATTATTCTTGACATTGACCCATGTCTGTACAATTTTGTAATTGTCAAATTTGACATCTATTTAGTACGTTACTTTTGCCCCTGAAGACGCACATTTATGGTCATTTGGAAGTTTAATTTAAGGATTACAAAGGCCCAATATACTTGACCTCATCTAATGTTTGGCGGCCTATCGTCATAATACCGATAATAATATATGCATATGGAGACATGATTCGATGATAAATAGCTAACACATAGCGTAGGCTATGCTACCAAAAACCAAAACTCTTCAACAGTGAAAAATTTACATTGACGATAGATCATTATTTCTGTTCCTATGCCGGAGATATATTTGTCGATTCCAGATAATCTCATTGTGACTTACCAGTGTCTTCATAAGTGCTGACAGTTCTTTGGTGACTACAGCGAATTTGAAGAACGCCGCACCGATGTCTGGTTCCGAATCTCTGCTTAAGGCGTTCCCTCCGAGTCGCTCGAGTGCCCTCGAGAGATACATCTCGTTGTCCACGTGTGCTAAACAAACAGATTACTTAATATAGAAATTCACCTAAGGTGGAATCCTAGCCAACCGCCATAACCACTAGGCTACTAAGGCTATCTAGAAAGACGTTTAGTTTGTTGTTTTATATGATTAAATTGGTATTGAAGGATGTAAGGTTAGTGTAAGAGGCGTACGTTTGAAAAGCATTCGAGAACGGTGATCCGTGTCGCGTCCCACTTTTGCTCAGCTAAATCTATCTACCACGGACGCGCTTTCTGCATAATGAAAGGCAAAGCTTAAACGTTTCAATTTATATTCCACAACACAGAAGCAGTTTTTACGAAATTATAATAATACGAACGTAATCTTAATCTTCATTAATTGAACAGTTTATTTTCCTGAAACTAGTGAATTTTGTCTACAATCTGAAGATATACGATATAATATTACAGAGAAAATATGTTATCTTTAGATAAAATTTATTACGTGACAAAACAGAACGATTGAGTGAACAAATATATATATAACAAGGTCGATAATAATTAATAAATTAGAAATCGGTACCTATGCTTCTTCGTTCGTCCGTGATTTTTTTTTGACGTGAGCCTACTTCACAAAAGCCATGTTGCGACTTTGATTAATATCTTGGAAAATAATTATCTTAATAATACCATAAAGTACCGTTATTGTGAGACTGTCAAGAATTTTACTTATTTTTTATCTACAAAGACATAAAATAATTCACTAAAAAGCCTAATAAATACACCTACCTATATCATGTTTGTTGGGACGAAAATAGTATTGTATGGAGATGATACGGAGACCGTGGGGAAACAAATTAAAACCTCGTATGTGGTGTGGATTGTATTACGCACGCCTTGATTGGGTGTTTTTGCAGGCGCGCACTGCACGAGACTATGCGACCTTGCGGCTGCAGCTCGCAATCAAAACCCGCGCGACCAGTTCTGTGCTGCGGCAATAAACAAACTTGACACGCGATGGAATCCTACCTATAACCAAGTCTATGTAACAATGAATTGCGGGAAGCGCAATAACAAAAATATCAACATAGATTAGTTAAATAGGTACATGCAAGGAGTTACAGTGAGAAGCAGTTGAGATAAGTTGGGCGAATTCAGAGTTAAGGTTTATCATATCACATTTCATGATCACCTTAACACTGAAAATAAAAATATATATCATAGGTCTTATCACATCCCGATGCACTTGTGAATTTAGTGGAATTATCTAATCTTGTCAAACAATATAGTACTGACTATGAGAATTGTAAAACGATAGCATAGATAAACAGTATTCTAAAATAAATTTTAATTATTATCAGGATTTTAAATATTAAAATGGAAAAATAAACATTAAACTTCGAATTAATTGTCCCATTGAATTGAGAGCAACAGAACAGGCAGCCCAGGTGATACAGCCGCTCCCAATAGAATATATCCGAATTTCCGTAACAATCTTATATGTTAAGTTACAGTGATGGAGTGAGCGAAACCAGACATTCGACCCACTTTCGTGGACAAGTCATACGAGAAGGGAAATTCGTTCTAGAATCGCAAAACGACAACGTCGTCGGTTGTCAAGCCGGTTTATAATTTTAGTGTTTATCAAAAAATATTTCTGTTGTTATTCAGTTAAAAGCCTAAGGCCAAATGTACTTGTAGCGTATGTGATGCGCATCGGTAAAATATGTCAGTCGTTTACCGGCCGTAGGCGAGTGCACAAGCTTTCTGTGTTGCGCATATTATTCGAGTCACTACAGTACTAATATTAAGCCACTTAATTAAAGAAACGATATAAAATCAATTTCTATTTTTAGTACAATAGATTCATAAATTAAGAGTGCCAATAAATAATGTAAATGACAAAAAGACAAAGGAAGAAATAGACACCTTACTATTCACTTATATTATACCTCAATGTAAAACTAAAGTGCCAAGCCTAATATTACTCCTAGTATAGGCAGGTACTTTCAATGTTGTGTTTACGAAATATAATTTTATCGTTGTGCAAGTCTATCCAAATAAATGTACTAGAAAAAAACCCAATATGCCTTGGGCGGAACTCGAGCCTACAGATAGTTTAGCTATTCAGGGGAAGTAGAGCATTTCGGAATTGTCCTTACAATTTTCAGACTTAAAAAAATTCAACGACTCTGTCAAACTCTCGCTAGCTCAAATGGAAGAGTATTCGGCCAGATTGCGTGAGTCTGTCAGTTCAAATCCCACCTTACTCCTAAGACAAAATAGATTTTTATGGTAAAAAATATTAAGCTATATGCTAATATAACAAAAAATATAATAATAAAATTATGCCACTGTATTAAAAATTTGGTGTATATATTCTATTTTAGTTAAGGTCACTGTCAGTCGATTTGCAGTGGTTCGTAACGTATACATAGTAAGCAAAGTAACACCATCGTGATGATTGGAGCAAAGATACTTTTTTCTATTTAAAGACAAAATAGATTTTATCATTACAAACTAAAGGGCTATCAATGACTTACTTTATTGAAAGTTTTCAATTGGATAGACGTAATTCATAATAAAATTATATTTTTAAATGCAACGATGTTTACGATAGAATTATACCTTGTTTAGGAATTGTTTTATTGTTGCATTCATTTTAAGCCAAGAGAATAAAAATAAATATTTTCGACTAGCAATGTGCTTGGTTTGAGCTTTTTGTGATTTAATACATTACATATTTGTAGGCAGACAAACTGCTATCATTCAAAAAATAAAACTAGTTTAAAAACCCTAAGCAAATATAGAAATGATTGACATACTTCCTCTTTTACTAGTATTTAAAGATTTTTTTTAGATTAAATTTCAGTAAAGCGAGGTAACTATACCAAATCAACAAGTTGTTGTTATATATAATGAGGATTTTTACAAATTGCTTTCAGAGTGTTTATATATTCAGCTTTCTATCAGGCATCATTGTTGCGATATTTAGGTCATTCTAGTTCAGTGGGTTGAACGACCTCCGTCTTAGGGAGCCGGTTCTATGTAGAGCATGTAACAACTTGGCTATATGGAGTAATCCAGCCTTTCGCCTGTAATCAGCCACAGCAATGTAAAGTCTATGACGCTCACCTTGCTCATAGGAATAACTGAACCGAGAGATGAAACTTTTTTATAAACCTCCGACACTGGAAACAATAATTTATATTAGGGTTCGATGATTCAGTATTATTTTATTAAATTCAAATACTTACGAAATTCGTAGTATCGGCAACTAGGTAATTTATTAATAGCCATTGCAAAAAATGTAACGAGTGAAAACATTATAGTTTTTTTCTAACAAACTTAATATCATTCACGGTAAAAAAAGAGTACTTGAAACACGTATACCATGGTGCAGCAACGGATATTGATTTCCTTTTATCCATATTAAATTCAAGATATTTATCAACAATAAAAAAAATAATAGATTCAAATTATTAAATAAAAATAAAGCTTTAGAAGACTAAACTTCCAGCTAAATATGTATTGGGAATTTTATCTATTTTGGTATGATCTGTTCACGTTACTTCCTCTTAAGTTATTTTAAGAAAGATCTCGTGTCTTGTGTCGCTTGAATAAGTGTTAGCGATGCAAGACTACAAATAGCCCGAATAATATGAAACAGTATTTATTTTATCCCGACTACGGTTACTCATGCATAATATACCTAATTGTAACTACTTGTATGAGCTTCTTCATTAAGGGGTTAATATGGATATTCTTATAATAATAATTCTAATAATATTTGTTTATTTTCTTCCCACAGAGTTCACAATTATGTATACGCAATAATACTTAAAATTGCACCGAACTATGTCTCCTTAAGACTTACCATTTCCAGAATTGTGTATGGCTTTTATAGCCTTCTTGAGCTTTGTTAGGCCATCGCGGTCGAAATCCAATGTCTGCAACAAAGAAGAAAGCAGTTAAAACAAGTTTGTGCAATTTAAAAAGCTTGTGAAGTGCTGTATCTGCACGATTCCTTGCATCTAAGAGCAGTCATTCAAAAAGTACATCACAATAGCCGCCACGAGCCAAGCACCAGGAGCCAGTTAAACATCTGCCAGACGGGCCGGCGATTAATCAATTTCCCCCTCGAAATTTTAAAACGGAGTGTTCCACACAAACGTTACGCATTCATCTCAATTTACTTACTAGAAAATAACAGAAATACTTTCTTTACATTAATATATTGGTTTTATTTCCTTCTTGGTTACAATTTCGATTTTGTATTTCTAATTTCAATATAATATATGTAATTTCTGTGGAACAATACAAAGCTAAATAGACAAAACATGACCTAAATAAATCTATAAAATAAAAGGATATTGATTGCTTCGTTTCTTTTCTTCATGTCTCTTACTTCTCTTCTCGTCTTTACTTCTTGTTAAGTATGCTATTACTTATTAATAGAGTAATATATATTTATATTTTCATACACATGGCGATTGTTAATAAGCAATTACGAGAGGTATAACATTAATATTATTTAAAAAGTTAGAAAAAATTGATATAGAAAATACTATTCCCTTTCCCAGGTTAAACACAAATAACTACTGTAACCATTAATAAAGCGATGTCCGCTTTGCAAAAAATCTGGTCAAGTCAACATCGAAAATGAAACGGAAAGCTTTTAAACGTGTTTTCATTATAATGTATTCTAACGGAGAGACAGTCGTCATGAGATATTTCGCGAAAGTCGAAACGGCAACACCTGGCGGCCACGTCGATCAGAATATATGAATAGGACGAACACGTCCGTTTCGTTTCGTTTGCGACCTCCAAAAAGCTTTCATACAATACTTTTAGATTGTACAACAGCCCATGCAATGCAATGCAAAAAATTTAATACACTGGACAGCAAATAAACCGGGCCATCCGCTGCACTGAGACTGATTCGTTTTTCTCAAAAAGTATAAAACTTATTACTATCACACTTGTACGTACAGAAATCATGTTGACTAAAAAGACTATAAATATATTATAATTGTAATCAAGAAGCAAACACAATGCTAACGATTTGCTCTGCTTTGACTAGAGATCGCGATTAGCGTTCTTTTTATCTACAATGTGTGTAATCAGATATTTCTTATCATTTCTTTTATTTTTGCCCATAGTTTGCTCAGACGCGTGTATTTTTGACTTTCTTTCGGTTAATAATACTACTACTACTTCAAGCAGGCGTTGCGCAACGTGAGGTCGGTCGAAGACTTCGAATCAGCAGATCTTTGCTGCAATGAGTATACAGACGATACCAAGAGACTGGCGCATTTAATCGCCGTTCAGTTACGGCCAGACCTAGGTCTACATCAGCAGATGATTGTTATATCCAACTCACTGTTCAGCGAAATCGACGCCTCAACGCAGTTCAAGTCCAAAAAAATTTGCGCGACAAACATCTAGTGGTAATAAGTCCAGATACTGTCAGAAGATTTGTTGAACGGAACCTGACTCCAAAGAGCGTTGCATCAGGCCCAGCATTAACGGTAGCCCACGTCGCGTACGACTTGAATTTGCTCGAGACCATAAGAATTGGACGTTAGAGCAGTCGAGCAATGTTTCAGTGATGAGACCAGGAGCCCAATCGCGCTATTTTTCAATGTGAAAGGACCGCTGAGGTTCAATTCTAGTCCAATTCGAATTGCAATCCAACTTTACACGAAATCGGTATCGCGCTATTCGTTGCATGAACTTTGCAGTTTGACAGCTGTTGCGTTCCAACTTCAATCGGGTTGCGTCTCAACCATCTGTCAAATCATTACCGCGATACGAAGTGTCGTAAAAGTTGAAGTTCAGCAGTAGTCCAGTTACAATCCAACTGCATATTGTTATGGCGATTGCTCCCCTGGGTGAGTCTACGTGGCAGTGATCGACGTCAAAAAAGTATATAGGCCTTGGAGTACGTAATTCTCAGTATTGCATAGAGGAAAGTGTTGATTATAGAGGAGGAGGAGGATCTATAATGGCCTGGGGTGGCATCTCATAAACCGCACATACAGCGTTGTTTTTCATCGAAACGGACCGTACACGTGGATTGACTTTTCATCGCTTTATTACTGAAATCTTCGCAGACTATGTGGTACCTTATATTGGGCAGGATATGCAACTGATGCATGATAATGCGCGGCCTTATGTTGCTTATGTGGTTATCCAGTATCTACGCGACTGAGGCATTCCTACGATGAACTGGCTCAAAAGAAGGCTTTCAGAGCTTCGAATCACAATTGAAGAGGAGTGAAATGCAATTCCTAAAGATTTCATCGTCAGGCTCGTGAGGTCGAGAAATACGAGGATTCTGACAGTTATCCCAGCAAGGGGAGAGAATACTAAATACTGACCAAAGGTCTTTGTAAAACTCTTAATAAAGTGATTAATCCCAATGAGTTTTTTATTTATTGTAATCTTCATAAAACGCACTTTCTTTAGTTATAAATTTGATAGTTGTGCGTTTTATACTTTTTAAGAAAACCGAATCCAAGAAAGCAGGAGGCTCGGTTTATTTGCTGTTACTGAACAGCAAATAAACCGAGCCTCCCGTATATCGGCTGACTGCAGATTTATACGAGTGTTAATTTTAAAAAAATGCCATGGTAAACGTGTAATCGTAAGCGTATGTATCAGATAACATTCGTACTTTATTTAAAGTATATCATTGTGTTACATTCTTAAGTAAAGAAACAACTCAAAGGGAATCTATAAATACATGGCGGGTGTGGGACCCACGCCCTTCGCCCGCTACTACAGAAAGTACCCGGGCCGCGGCGGCAGGTTAGGAGCGGGTCGTTATATACACAGGTTCTCGAGGTCAGAAGCGCTCCGCAAGTCGTCGAATAGCAATTCGATATTACCATGGATCTCAATGAAGATATGTGTACGAAGACATACTTGTTTGTATGATACAGTGATGAAAACAAGGGTGATTTATTCTTTATAGTTTTTTATATTAATATCATGAATTGACGTACTTTCCGTTTATCGTGATTTTTAGGTTCTGGTGGTATACTCACTCATAATCGTAAACAACACTGGCATAATGTATGTTTTAAGGATAAAGTTTCACGCAATATTTAATTATTTACCCACATTAAACTGATACACGTGGTCAAGTAAGTACTGTCCAATTTATTCTGTGCTAACAGCACTCGGCTCGAGTTTTTCAAAAATTTTTTTCTAGCGAGTTTCTGCGCAGCGGCGCATCCCGTGGTCGGAGCGACGACGTAACAGTTATGTATTTTTTTTCAAATATACTTAGTAATATTTTTTCACCTCACACGATCGGACAAGTTTGGTTTGCCTTTTAATTTCTGCGTGGAAAATGGCTTTTTACCCGCTAGCGTCTTATCAAAGAAAACACAAATGATACGTTCCGAATTGTCATTATAGTCTTTAATAGTTATATTTTATTCTTATTTTGGTTTATTAAATTATTTTAGTTCATTAAATCATAAAAACAGCAAGAATAAATAATTTTTAGTATATACTATTTGTTAAGTATACCTAAGTATTTTAAATGTGTGGTCGCCCCGTCACCCTGGGTGCGATCGCTCATAGTAAGCCTGTATAGCCTTCTCAGGCTAATGGCATCTTCAGGTGGTGTTTAGTCAGTACGAGTCTGACACAAACTCTCGGGAGGGCCCGATGTATCCATGTAGGATTCACCATCTCCCTCCCCCGAGTCCGGAGGCAAAATAAAAAAAGGTGAGTGAGATTTTAGAACATGATAAGATTTCGGGCCGCATCCGAAAAAAAATTGTTAAAGTTATCTCTGATATTCTTAGCCAATTCACAATGAATAGAAATCTATTTAAAGTATTTTCAGATGCGGTCAGAAATTTTATAAAATCAAAAAAAAATCAAAAATGTCCAGCAGCGACGAAGATACCTATTTACCATTTTATTTAAGCTGTTTTTCTTGTAAAAACATTCCTCGCTATAGTGAGGTGACTAATTGTTTTTTAGCGTCTCCTACTTCGCTCGTGGTTCAATCCTAGAATCCTTCGCTTGCTCAGGTTTCAATAGAGATAACTAGCGACCAAAACTCAACTTTGCAGCCTTGTATTACAAATTACTATAATGAATGATTGTCTCCGTATATCTCAAAATTTATAAGTCGGATTGCAAAACTACGAGGCAGCAAAGACAGTATTTTGTAGATCAATCATATATTCGTGCTGTGGACATGACCCTCGTATTATGTGGGATATTTTAGAATAAATCATCAATTAGTTGTCTTTCGATTCGTCTGTAACAATATTCATATTAAAAAGCCAATCTCAAAATTACATTGTTATGACTTATGACACTTTTGGTACTAATTAAACAGAATCTTCAATTGATTAAAATTTAAATGCGTGAAATTAAAATGCACAAAAAATGCGTACACAGATTTTTTATATTACAGTCAGTGATGTTAGCTTATTTCATGTTTACGTGATAAGGTAAATAAGGTACATTATTAATTCTTGAAGCGTATAGAAATTTTTGTAGTCACAAAAAAAATATCAATGTCAGCATATAGAATGTGGCGCATTTAAGTGCTAATGCGCAAATAAATCTAACTAGCGTGTTTGCAACTATAATTACTACCGGCAACATAAAAGTGGAACTCTCGTTTATGTCATCAACGATGCACTCAATTTTAAAATCACGAAAAGCACAGATGTGCCTTTCTTTCTCAAAGCTACCAGCTGTTAAAACGGGGACAAAGTGCATATCGCAGTCAACAGATGTTTTTTTAATATTTACCTATCAGAAAATAGTATTTCATTCTATACAATGACTAAAACAAACTTAGACCATAAAAAAACATGCTGCGTAAGGTTGTGTGACTCAAACTCATTCATTTTATGCTTACAACTATTATATGAGTCATATAGGAATTCGAGATGAAGTATTTCTTATTCAGAAACATCTTGAATAGCTTACTAATTTATTATTTCGTATTTGGGATGTTAAAAGAATATTTCCTATTGTGGTCGACGATAGGGGTGTGACTGCAACGTAAAAATGATGATCCATTTATTTCAACTCAAAAGCGACAAGTGATGGAATTAATGATTAATGATAATAAAATTGATAACCAAACTGACCTTTACAACAGATTTTTAAGTTTATTACTATTATAACTAATCTCAATAAAATATTGGTTTATCCAAGAATTCAGGTTGGCAGTGTGTAGATTGCTAAATAGTTTAATGCGCTTCGGAATGCATAGGTCTCCCTACATCGTCGTGTCTGCCTATCAAAATTAAGTTGGAATCGTGAAATAAATGAGTTCAGTGTTACCTAATTGACTTGTAGACTTTAGACTAAGAGAAGTATTTAGATATCATGGCCCTTATTATAAAACGTAGACTAAAGTTAGACCCGAGGCATAAGTTTTAAATTTGCAACCGTTTACAAATGCGTTTGAGTTAATATATGTATGATGGACTTTCTGCAATATGTTTTGAATTTAAAACCTTAACTTAAACGCGATAGTAACGTGGATATATAATATTTATAAATGAATGTTTCTGTCTTACTTTTATCAAATGAAATGAAATGGACAGTATCAGTTTTAAATCAGGTTTAACCGGAGTCCACGCCAGGTTTTATAATATGGGGGATAGTATTTCTCCTTCAATCTACTCTTCAAGCTTTTAACTAGATTCTTCTAGAAACTACCACGCAATTTTAACATTAATGTATTAAGAAGTAAATAGTAAAATTTCATTCGAAAACAATAGTTATTTCATTATTGCACACCAATGTTAAATAAATACTTATTCCCTTTTTTCTGTTAAACCATAGTTCAGTGCTTGTTTTCTAATTCTGTAATTTGTCGTTGTAACTCGTCTTTTCTTTCTGATAGTGCATACTTATATAAACGGAAATATATAAGGCTACCCAAGACTTCTGCTTTTTAGTTTTCCGTGCCATCCGTCAATACTCCATGGCGAGTTTGTTATTGCTATATTATTATTATAGTCGATAATATATAAAAATAAAGCCATTGAAGTAAGCGACTCATTTTGATATCATGAAGACCTAGACGTGTTTTGTACTCTAGTCTTGTGGTATTTTGGTTTAGGTTAAAGGTTTGATAGACCCTCGTAGTTTGAATAAAATTTTGTTTTATTTTATTCCATTCATTCACAAGTGATCCAACAAGCTGTACGTGTTTATTATTGTGCGCTAACTACCCTCATTATGACCGGGAAGTGTGATAGTTGTTGCAAAAATTTAACAAAAACTAGGCCAGGGCTAGAGTGTAGTCGGTGCGAAAAAATTGTGCATCTTAGCAATCAATGTAGTGGTCTCACAAATAAACAACTTACTGCTTTACGTGCTACTGATAACCTGGAATGGACCTGCCAGGAGTGCCAGAACAGCTCGCCTAAACGCCGCTCGATTATCATCCCAGACGACGATGAAGAGGGTGAAAACTGCGAAGATCCATCTAATATAAATATTGATATCAAAAAACTACTGGGTGACATATCTAAAGAGGTTGAAAAAGCGATTAAAAAGGAGATGAGAGACATAAGTCAATCTATCCAGTTTCACTCCGAAAAGATGGATGAATTTATCCAGAATATAGAAAACTTACAGGCCAATATAGCCACACTGCAGAGAAAAAACACGGAACTTACCAATAGGAATAACCATTTCGAGGTAAGAATAGGTGTTTTAGAGCAGCGCATTCAAGATATGGAGCAACTTAAATTACGTAAATGCATTGAAATACATAACCTGCCTTCATTCAGTAACGAAAACATCATGGAAATGGCGGGCAATGTAGCAAAACAACTAAACCAAAATGCTGAAAACATCAAACAGGCAAAACGTCTACATGGTAAAAGTGAACGACCGGGACCAGTGCAGATTGAACTTAAAACAGAAAAAAAATCAAATAGATTGGATAACTGCCACGAAATCCAAAAGATTAGAAATCGCTATTTCCGATATTATTCCGAAAGCTCACTCTTCTAAGTCAAGCGGTGACATATTTATATGTGAAGCTCTGACACCGTATAATAAACAGCTACTGTGGCATGCAAAACAGGAATTGAAAACCATATTCAAATACATCTGGGTTAAAAAAGGAATTCTTCGAGTGCGAAAGGAAGGTGAAAACCAGAAACCATTTATTATAAGGTCACTAGATGATATAAGGAAATTAAAAAATACACCAGCAACTATTAATAAATGTAAGTAACGCATATTGTAGGAATTTTACTAAAACTTGTTAAATATATAATGGATTCTACACTAAATGATATAATTGAATTGAGTGACTGTAACGATCTGAAAACATTTCTAAATAGTGTTCCTATTAACATTCAGTTATTGTGTGTACATATGAACATTAGATCTATTATTAAGAATTTTGCTACCCTTGAACAATGTATCCATGCATCTCCCCGAGCTGTCGATGTTATAATGTTAACTGAAGTAAACATCACTAACTCACTTCGTAGTTTATACCAGATAATAGGCTATAGAATGTTTGCGAAACTGCGAAGTAATCAAAAAGGAGGTGGCATAATAATTTATATAAAAGATGGGCACAAATTTGATATTAACCGCCATATAACAAGACATTGCGAATGTCTACTAGGAACATTAATTACTCCTTCAAATTACTCCGCGGTTTTGTGCTGCATATATCGTCCGCCGCGGTTTAGTAAGCACTTGTTTATCAAAGAACTAGACGAGTTACTGAGAAAAAGTGATAAGCACAATGAAATGTATTTGCTGGGAGATATAAACATTGACCTACAAAACAGGTGTCCTATAATGCATAAATATAACACCACTATGTACAGTCACGGCTTGGCTTGCGGGATCACTGATTATACTCGCATAGAAATTGCAAATAATAGGTTAAGTAAGACTTGCATTGATCATATTTATGCGCGATCCCGCTCACTAAGTTTGTACACAGCGGCGCTCGGCACTGCACTGGCCGACCATCGCATTATCGCACTTGCTGTGGTCAATTCTGTGTCGTCCACACGGGGGGATATTGAACGCATTACTCGCTACGATTACAATATCCTTGCAAAAAACCTAAAAGAAATAGATTGGCAACCAACTAAGAAAATGTTGTGTCCACATGAAATATATTCTTTTGTAGTTAAAAATATTAAATCATGTCATGAAAAATCTATAACTTCTATAAATAGATCTATAAATAAGAATAGGATAAATAATAAATGGATCAATAACAAAATCATAACATCATGTGAGTTTAGAGACAAATTATTTATGAAATGGATTGCTGACCCAACCAATAAAATACTGAAACAAAAATATAATAAATCCCGAAATTATGCTAACAAACTAATTAATAAAACCAAAAATCGAAAATTAAAACAGGAAATAATAAGTCATAAAAATAACCCTCGGGCGTTATGGCAAATATTAAATGAAATCACGGGCAGAGTTAAAACTGTCGCTGATACTGTCATATTAAATGCTTTTAAAAATAATAACATTTCTACCAAAAATATAGTAAATAAGTTTGCAGACTGCTTTGAAACGAGTGCAAAAAACATAGTGCCAAAATGCAATATAAAAATTATTAATAAAGCCAACTATGCATCTCCCATCAATATCAGTTGCAGGTATCAACAAACATCTGCGAAATCTGTTCTTAAGGAAATAAGGTCCTTGAATAACAGAAAAGCACCTGGTGTTGATGGTATTACTGCTGTTGACCTAAAAACGATTGGGCCCGAAATATCAGAAGTCTTAGCGCAGCTAATTAATTTATCTGTGAAACTAAGTAAATATCCAAATGAACTTAAAACAGGGATAGTTAGACCAATACATAAAAAAGGTAGGCAAGACGATTGCGATAACTACCGACCGATAACGATTCTTTCTTCGGTTGACAAGATAGTTGAAAAAACCATTTCTAAACAAATACAAACATTTTATAAGGAAAATAACGTTATCACGGATAAACAATTTGGATTTCAATGTGACAAGAGCACTACGAAACTTCTCTCTAAATTTACTGACACTATCAACAAACACCTTGAGAATAAGGAGCACGTATTAGTGGTATTTATTGACTATAGTAAGGCTTTTGACACATTGAACCACAACATACTTCTTGAAAAACTAGACGATTGTGGCATAAGAGGGCCTTTGAGTAAATGGTGTCAAGAATATCTGAATAGTCGAACATATATGGTTAAAGTATCTAATGACGTTAGCAGAAAAGTTTCTATGTCCGATGGCACAGCGCAAGGATCAGTGGTTGGCCCTTTGCACTACATTACTTATGTTAACGATGCAGTTAATTTAATAAATAACTGCGAAATGTTTCAATTTGCTGACGACACATGTCTTGTAGCGGCTAACAAGAGCCTACACATTGCCTTATCTTATCTACAGACTGATTTTACTCTGTTGTCTAAATGGTCTCATGACGCAGGTCTTGCAATTAATACTAAAAAAACAAAATTGATGTACATAAGCTCCAGCCAAAACAGAAACAAAAAAGATGACATTAAGCTTGTTGCACACGACCACCAGTGCCTTCATACAGACCACCAAAACTGCTCCTGTAGTGCTATTGAACTTGTTCATAAGCTAAAAAATCTTGGCTTAATAATTGATGACCGTTTTAAATGGACTGATCATGTTAGCTACGTCTGTGATAAACTGAGAGCAGTATTGGCCAAGTTTACCATAGTAAAGCGCAAAATCCCCTACACCATACTCTTAAATTTGTATAAGGCGATAGGCGAAACTATAGTACAATATGGCCTTAGCAGCTATGGTAGAACCTGCAGAACACACCTTGATCCAATATATAGATTACAATTGAGGATCTTGAAAGTTATAGTTCCTTTTAAGATAAGAACACGTTATCGGGATAGTCCCAATGAACTTTTCCATCACTGTGCGATACTACCTATACACTGTCAAATTAAATATCTTTTATTAACCGAAAATTATTTCAATAACGACTTTCGTAAGATAATTCAACGTAATAAACAGACACGCAGTGCTACTAAAATTACATTAAATGTCCCAAGGTTTACTAATCTTTATGGCAAACAATTGTTACAATACCAAATACCAAACTTAATAAATGGTCTTCCCATACCATTAAAACAACAAATAAACGTTTCCAACATTAAAATTAGGTTAAAGAAATACTTTTTAAATATACTTATGCTAAATAAATAACTTTAATTTATTTTATGGCTATACTGTGATTTTATTATAATAGATAAAAAAGGACATAGGTGTGCACGTGTGTACATACACACTCTCACACAATATTCTTGCAATCTTGGAAAAGAATTTAAAAATGGGAAAAATAGTGCAAAGAAATCCACCCGTGAGTTTGTGCGCGCCAGTGCTGGTGCGGTGGCCGGACTGAGCAGGTAGAATGATGACAAGTATATCATGCATACCCTTCATTTTTAATTTATTTTTTCTTTTTGTAATACTATTGTCCTAATGTAGTATAATGATGAATGTCTCACAGTGTACGGTAAAACCTGAACTGGTTTTTGTGACACTGTTTGAAAAATGTTTAATGTAATGTATTTTGTGTGTAATTTAATAAATAAATAATAAATTTACTTAAAAATGTGTATACCTACATACTCAAAAAACAAACAAACCAATAAAATCATAAAATATCGATATAATTTTACATTTCCAATATTACCACAGAAGTCGTGAACATAGATGTTAACGAAGTCTTAAATTTTGCGTCAAAAGTAGTTTCATCTTTTTTGGAAGGGGCTTTTGTAATATCTTTATATATACATATAATTCTTCTGTGAGTGTGTATGTCACTGAACTCCTCCTAAACGGCTGGACCGATTTGAATGAATTTTTTTGTGTGTGATCCCCATCTGAGAATGGTTTAGATTCACAAATCAGTCCGCAAGATGGCACTGCAGTCGGCACAGCAACGCGTGGCCGGGACAGCTAGTATGTAAATAATACATTTCACAACTTAACCTCTAATATTGTTAATAACTTTATATCGTTATTTTCAGCTACCTGGACCGTTAGGGTTCAGCTAGAGGGCAGAATTGCAAAAACTTGTTAGCGGTCGCCAAATATAAGAATACAGGCGAAAGCGGTTGACCTTGTGATTTGAGGCAAGATCGAAAGTTACTGTTGTATAAAGGAACAAATCAGAAATGCTGCGCAAGTCTTAAAATAAGACTCGAAAGATTGCACATATTCTGTGCTGCAAGTGCTGTGGCATATTTTAGACACTTAAGCCCGTTATAGATCTTTTTGGTATGTGATACCTGAAAATGGATTTGGCAATATTACAAACCTTAGAACTGAGATATGCGCTGTTAAGGCTTTGCTGTTAGTAAGCTATCCTTCTTTTAGAATGAGTAGTGTTTTAAAAGACTTGCTCTAAGCTCTCCAAAAATTAGTCTCGAGTGCTTAAGTCGAGAGACTCGAGAAAAGCCAAAACTGTAGTGCTCAAAAAGCTCTATGTTTTGAGCTTTTATATATATACGATCTTTTACCCGCGGCTTGGCCCGCATTTAAGCGGATTTTTTTTCGATAAAAAGTATCTTATTTTACTTCCAAGAATATATGTACGAAGTTTCATGATGATCGGTTTAGTAGTCTTTGCGTGAAAGCATAACAAACAAACTTATATTCACATTTATAATATTAGTAGGGATTCGAGTTTTAAATAACAAAAGTTGTGGCTAAGTATTTTAACAAGGTCTGTCAATACAAAAAGAACTGATGACTGAGTTCTTTACAAACAGCTAATTCTTTTGAACAGATCTGAAAACTGATAAAATTATAAAAATATAAGCAGTTTCATCTTAACTTAATTTTATAGCGGTATAAACATTCGTTCAGGAATATAAGCAAATTATTATTACATTCAAGCATTCAGAAACACTTTATTCAATAACAATAATAGAAGGCATGCTCGAAGTTTATTGATTCTTCTCCTGAATCATTCTTATACATTTATTTATCGAAAAACAATGGGGACCAGTCACGTTTTATGTTATGAAAGCAGTTCTATAGACACTGAGAAAGTAAAACATAAAGTGCAAAAATGTTTGTTCTACGACCAAAATTGACAAAGTTATGAGCAAAATACCGAACGAGGTTCACAGACCGCGCGAACGCATGCGATGACGTCACAATGACCCAGCGCGCGTCGCCGAACCACTGCGCGGTTTTATTCTGTTTGCGATATTCGTCCAACAGGGAGCATAACGTCACAAGTTTATACCCAATCGATTAATAACTGATTTTATTTGTTTAATATTAGAAGGTTGTTATTAAAATATAACAAATGAGTGAAATAAGGTAGATATCGGTTTTGAGCAAGCGCAATCTGATAATCTTAAATAAATACCTTAAGTGGATACCTTCATGGTAATTGATTATCTTAGTAATCATTTAAACTAGACAAGCTCTGAAATTCGTGGTTGGAAACTCAGAGGTAGGCAAATCTCATTATCAACCTAATTAGAACTGCAGGATAATAAGTAGGTAGGTACACGTACTTGGGCTAGCGTATAAAATAACCAAAAGGTTTAGGTTAGTCAGCCAGGGCAGTTGTGTTTGTTGTTGTAACTACCTACGCCGTTATTTTAACATTGTTATGTAGATGAGTATGTAGAAACTTTACTGTTCAAAAAATATGATGTATACAATAAATAAAATCAGAGTTAAATACTTCATTTGACAGGAATGTACCTACGTTCTTTGGACACGTAATTTTGAGCAATGAATAAACGAAATCGCTTTGTTAAGTCCTAGTATTGTTTCTAGGTAGGTAGGTAGGTACTACTTTCTTGAATCCAGTTTATTTATTATAATCTTAGTACCTACTATATTTACAGCAAGTTTCGTGGTGATAGCAGCAAGAAAACTTACTTCTCCATACAAACTTCACTTGTGGTCTTCCTAGTCCCTTGGGGTCAAGGCGTGATTATTGTACAAAATTATGTTTAAGAGGCAGAAGGACACTCGAAAGAAAAAGTTTTATTTAAATACGTCTAACTGTTTTCACATGGAAAGCGTACAACAGACAGACATACAAGAAATTCAAAAACAATGTTTTTGGTTTCTTTTGCGTATATGGAGCCCTCCTAACGCGATTATTCAAAAAAATATTCAATGTACAGAATTCACTTTGGCTACAGTTTAATTACATGTATAGATAGATATATATATTCCCCAAGGCGGGAATATTCCCCTATGTTCCGGGGAACTTCGAGGAATATTCCCGGGAACGGCACATTTTATTGTAGTTAGACCTTAGTAAGACCCTGGTTTTTACCCGAGGAAGGGTTATTAGAAACTTTACTACTTACACTTTTTATCATAAATTTACTCATTGAAATATACATAATACGACCCTGTATTTTTTTACATTCGTAAACAAGTTTTACTAAGTTACCTACCCACTTGTTTACCACACGAGTAATAATGGTAAAAGTTGGTATACAATTGTTGTGTTGTATACAAGGTAATGATTGGTGGGGAGGTATTTACATCAAAATGATCCTCGCAACAAAATCATGAAGCTTGGCACGAAAGCGGAATTTTGTCATCCCTCTTCATAACAGTACACCATTTTTTGCGCTCTTTTGAGTCCTTAGGCACATTGAAAAACAGTTTTTCAGGTGTACTAATTGAAGTATTAGTACATTTCGGTATTATACAGTACTTATAATCCGGCATATTTTCACTTAAAAACTGCAAAACCACAACACCACCCGCGCAGATCGAGGGAATCTTAATAAATGAATGGCGGAGAGCGCGCGCGCGGGTGGAAAGGTAATCGTGACGTCACATAAGGTATTCGGCCGCCCCGCAGTTGGCTTGTACAAAATGTGTAATATCTTCGCAACCAATGGACCGATTTCAATGATTTAAAAAGTATAGTACCTAAACGAGTTAATGGAACAGCATTATATAGATAATATATGCATTTTCCGACTTGATACGGGGACCCATTAGATCTCATAGAATCAACCTGTACAGAAATTGTTTCAGTATAATTATTACGCCGCTAGTTTCAACTCCATTAAGCATTATTGGGCCACAGCCCAGATCAATAAATTTTAAATCTTCTTTAAAGCTCAGAACTCAATCCGACTTCATAGAATTTAAAGGACTCGAGTCTCACAATTAGGACTAGGGACTTCATTCGAGTCGAAAGACTTGAAGAACACCAAAGAACTAAAAAGACTTGTAAGGCTAATAGTCGCAAGTTATGAAATAAGACTCGAGCCTAAAATTTAGAACAAAAAGACTCAAGTCTTTTTACAACACTACCGCTTAATGCGTGTTTCACCGACAATACGACCTTAATGATTCATATTGAACTGTAACTGTCCAAAATTATCTCCTAATCATACACTTAGCAGCAAAACCAACTACCTACTTAATTTTGATAATTTTTAAACGTTTACTGCGTACTATCCAGCACTATTGGTATCTATTAGTAATAGTTATATAAAAATCAATAGGTAAAATAAAAAATGAATTATTATTATTCGAATATAGACAATTCTCTAGTTAATCTCTACACACGCTTGAAAGATCAAATGGGTTTATAATAAACCTATTATCTAAATACAATACACAATCAGTCCAGTAATTTACGTTTACAACGTTATAAGAAATATTCATACATAATATTCTTCTATTCAACTTTATGTATAATTCTACTTGATAAATATCTGAAATGGTATCGAAATCTTTAGTTCGTAATCGTAGAAATCAAGATTGCCTAGTTGATCAGCTATAGCATTTTGTTGTCTCTATAATATTTACATGTCTATAAAATGACCAGCGACCTTGACACTCGATAGAAAGTAAAAAATTAAGACAGCTCGCTGTATCGAGAGTTTATAATCAATTTATTGTAAAAACTCGTCGCCTTAAACGACACTTTTAACATTCGATTTAAACCTGTCGCAATACCGGTATTATAAGCTGACAAATAATTAACTGAGTACAAAAAATAAAATTCAAACCGCTAACTGACCGTAACTTAATTGACGATTAACGCCCACAAAGTGAACGTCACTTAATTTATCTAAAAATAGTAAAAAAAATATATTTGAGACGTAATCGTAATAACCGTAGACAACGATGAAGATGGAGACGTGGTGTCCAAAGACAACGATTACCAAGGGTAAATGAAATAAGATAATGTTTAATCCGTTTGTGTTCAACGGACCATATGAATTAAATGATCAAAATCTCGTTGCTAGGCATCAATGTCATGATTCTAGCTTTATTTGATTACTCTAGACGCTGCTGATTCTTACAGGTCAAAACACTTGCGAGAAATGCAGAAACGCAATTCGTGGCCTACATAATGTTGCTGTGTCAAATTACGCTTTTTTGAATATACATTTGCATTTAATACATTACACATTTATTAAATTCCTAGGAAGAGACTCACAAGTGCAGTGTAACAATTTCCTTTTAAAGTTATTTTTGCGTATTCCGCACGACTAATGTTCAGTTTTAACATGTATCTTGGAACATAGTATAGTTACGTTAGAATTTAAAAAACAAACACTTATGAGCAAAGGACAGAACTTCAGATAAACATGAGTGGAGTTAATGGCCTTTAATAACTATACTTCTAATTGAAAATTTGTAAAGTAATTTTTGCTGATGCGCCAGAAAAGCGCGTTAATTCGAGAAATTCTTTAGAAAAATATTAAACGAGAGCAAAACCAGCCCTTGTCGAGTTTCTTGCCGCTTTTTCTGAGTGAAGCTATTTCATATATGTATGTTGACTTTCAATAAATGCATTGTTAATGTTCATATTCAATAAAAAGCATTTTATCTTATCTCTCTTCCACTAGGAACCAACCAGTGCACACGAAACAACAGTTTACACGCATAATTATTAAAACATTGACCGCAAATTGGGCGATAAAGACGCATCATAGTTAATTGAAAGAGAAAGTTCATTACAATACGTAGAACTTGTAACAGTAGGTATAAACGGGCACTGGGCACTTTCCATTTATCTGACCAACACACGCGTGCTTTGGTAGTTATTTATTAAACAAAATAGTATTAATTATATAGTATTAATATTAAGAAATGATAGCAGGAAGGAGCTACCTATGTAACTTTAAAAAAAAAAACAAACAATTATATGTATTATAATTATATATGTTAATACGTGAGATTGCTCTCTCGTTACTATGATCTGAGTTTCGTAGATTTATATATTTTCTTATTCAATTATTGAATATTATGACAGCAACTTAGCCTTATCTTTAGAACAATGATATTATTAATTACTATTTCTTATTACTCACTTATTACTAATAGGAAACTATCAAGGATAATCATTTAAGGAGTGCAAAAACTTCAAAACTGGTGCTAAAGAGTGTAACAAAATTTTGTTCACATACAAATGAAATGAGACAGATACGATGATATTACATACGGAAGATTGATGAACTCCTAACGATAACAAGCTCCTGAGTCATTGTTCACATACATCGGGAGGCTTTATCGTATCTGCGTGCAGCTAACGACGACGCAACAACGTGGTCATACAAAACGACCTTAGATGGATGAGTCATCGGTTGTTGACCTCTATAAAGGTTGACCCACTGGGCCCACTCAAAATATTTAAAATTACCTGCACTCAATATGGAAAATGATCGATTTCCTATAGATATTTGCATGTTTGTGCGTGTTAATACACCTTGATTAAAACCAATTAGAACCAATAACGGATAATTTCTGCATAATGTTGAAAAAAGACTTTATGATGGAATTTTAAGAGATCCTTGCTTATTATCTTAACTTAATAAATTCAAAAAGAAAATCGAGGCGATTTCTTTCTTCTATACAACTAAGGCTAAACAAGTAACTAAGATACCACTAAAAACAATCATCCAAAAATATACATTACATGCAACAATTTTTTTTTTTATTTTGAAGCATTTTGTAGCTTTAAGTTATGTAAACATTTTTCGATATTCAGTCTTAAATAAAAAATGTCTACAAGTTTATCAGCAACATACTGCCATATAATTTTTTCGATTTTTAATAAATACAGTAGGTTCAAGAGCAAAAATATATATTTCTTGCTATTGCGAATCATTCTATGCGTTTAGTTATTTCATCAGCCTACGGACTTTACTAAAATACCGTGATCCAGAGCCGTGAAAAACTTTTTAAAATCACAATAAAAACAAAGCCTTATTTATTTATACATTTCGTATAGTATGTAATAATTTTTCGGTATTTTGCTGTCTCTGGGAGTGCTATTAGTTCGTAGTGTTTATTTCATTTTAGATCGGCTATTCTCTCTGGATTTTCATTTCACTTGCTCTAATTACCCTGGCTGTATTAACTTGAACTGACACTATCGTGATTTGGCTGCTGTTAATAATCCTTGGATTCTCGACAAACTGTGGTTACCTACTGGATTCTGATTCAAAGGGCTTGTGTTATTAGAATTATGTAAGACCCATAAGATGTGGAAAACGAAGTAATTGAATTAAAAAACTGGTTGGTTGCCTGTAAAGTCGGTATACGGGCGAAAGTTTTACGTGACAACGACTTTGAGTGGTAAAATAATTTTAATGTGAATATTCATTCGTATAGTAGGAAGAAGGATGAAATAATAGTAACAATTTAAAACATTTATTTATACAAAGAATTATATTTAAAACATTAATTTATTGGCTCCGTGCACGATAACAGCACCAACTAGCGTCCACAACTTTGTGGGCTCTGTCACATTGACATTTAGGTCGTATATTTTTGAAAAAATATCGAAATGAAAAAATAACATATATTTTCGTCTAGTAAATTGTTGTGATACCACGATTTGGGTGGAAAAAAGGTTTTGAAATCATTTTGGTCATTCAAATCAAATGAGGTAAGTCCAAAAAGTGTGTTTAATTTTGATTGTGTCAGGGTTTGTTTACTTCATTTATAGTTGTTGTTTTACAGTAAAACAAAAAGAAAAAGCTAATTTAATGGTTTCATTATATAACAGTAAATATATTTAAATTTTCCTGTATCGCTAGTAATAAATTAAATATCGTTTTCATATCAAAATGAGTATTGTTTTGAAGACCAGATTTGTGAGTGTTTCTCACAATAACAAATTCCAACCACAAACCGTATTTAAAGGAAAGTTGTTGGTATTGGCTGGACATGTCCGAGATGTAGAAGAATTAAGAACAAAACAAGGGCAGAGTTCAATAATTCACGCTCTCATCATAAGGCAAACATCTATTACTTTGCCACCTTACAAAACGGTTTTAAACGTAAGTAATTATTTCCGTTTGAACTTAATACTTAGTTTGATCGAGTTTTGATAGACGTAATATTCAAGTATTAATTTGATTGCAGTTGAATACAGCACGAATAGATAAAAATTAAAATGTATTATGTAGAATCGCTTTGCCATTGATAGATACATCTGATGACAGAGCCCACATTATTTCTACTTTTGACCACCATGAGCGCTGCGATAGATTATGTTACCCCCACCTAGTACTTCGCACCCAGCGAATAGGCACGCGTCCCTTCCACTTTTTATGTCTGTCTCTCTCGCTCTTAGGCGGGCTAACCATGCCCGAGTGGAAGGGACGCGTGCCTCTCACTCGCTCTCATTGTAAGCGCATAACGTGAGCGGAGCATAACGCAGTTTCTTGAAGTTTCACCCGGCAAACCAATTTATAAGACGTTGTCACGTCAAAAGTATAAATTTGTATGGTTTTATTACAAGATCTTCCTAGTTATTCAATAAAACTATGTTAGTATAGCTAAGAATAGCAATCTACTTTTAATAGATATTTATGCTATCTATTATGGTTCAGAATAACATCACTCTCTAAATCAATGACAACTGTCACTGTTTAATAATGTCAGACCGTCCTGTCAACGCCACACTGATAGCGTTTCGTTCTACGCAGTTGTGACTATATAATCTTTAGTGTTTTATTATCTTTACAAAAATCTAATTTAAAGGTATATTCTATATTAAATAAGAGTTTGTACAGATTTATGAACATTTTCAAATAACTTGTACCAAGGTACATTTTTGACCTGAAAAGAAAGGTCTCCTTAGTTATATTAAGTCCGACAAACATCAATTTAGTTAATATATTTGTTACTGTCGGTCACTTCTGAAAGTCGGTGCAGAATTTGATTAGTAATCAAATTCAATAATATCAGTGCTTATTTATGAAATAATACCTATTATTTTTACTTAGTTTTAAGATAGTGTTTACTTTCCTTGGTAAGATGCGTGATGTCTGATTTGAGTAAAAATGTTAAGTTTACATTTTTTGATACTACCACCCACCCAATCAAGCAAAGACAAAGTTTAAAAAATGTCAGATGTTTAATATATTTTGCATAATTGGTTTCCTCTAGGAATGAGAGCCGGATCCACTGACATTGACAAACTACTAACTATCCGTTTATTCAATTGTTCTCGGTTCCTTCTGGCGCGAAGCCAAATTTAATGGAGAGATAGCTTCGTTTGCTGTCTTAAATCAAATGTTAGTAAAATAAAAAATATTGCGATATATTAAGTATACTACACTTAGTGTTGCACAACGATATTAGAATATATCAAGCTAACAGAAATGTAAAATTATCTCAATCCATTTTGAATTGTGTGTTGTAGTTTCAGTTGAAAAGTAAAAGAGGTTATCGGAGCCAGAGGTACCGTACATGAAATTGGCGTGTTTCAAAGGTTTATTATTCTGGTAAATTTAACTTGGGTGTTGTCGAGAATTCATCTCGATAGCACCGAAGTTTTCTTTCTTAGATTTCTTATGATTCTTATAGTAGTATTATTCTAAAGGTAATAAGATACGTAGAGTATCTGATACAAATATTTGTCACGGAGAAGCCTGTCTAAAGAATCTTTGTTGTTCCAGCAACACAACAAAGACATTTGGAAATATGTATTCTAAACGATCTAAAAACACATTAAAATTCTGTAACCATCTAAACGAAGATAAGCGTTGATAATTCACACTTTGTATACGTCTCTCGCTTGCACTGCATAGAACCCAACTCATTTCATATGCAAAGCATGGCTTATCATAAGACATGATCACGTGACGCTCCGAAGGATGCACCACTAAGTACTTAATTCAAAATACATTAATTAACTTTGACAATGTTATAGTTTGAAAGAAGAAAAATTAATAATAATAGTAAAATATCAATGTGTAGACATTTTGGTAAGTGGACCTGTTGGCATTGGACATTTAAGGCGAGTGGACGTAATAGGACTGTGATTCCCTTATTTTAATTTATATAGTCAACGGAGCATCAACCTACCTAACAGCTATTATCAATTTACTATCGAACAATAAATATATATTTGCATCTTCATGCGTATCGATGAAATCAACGGTAAACAATAAGGAATTGGTTCTAGCTGTTATAGAAACAATTTCGTTACAATATTAAGTGGGAGTTTGGATTTAATATGGTATTACGAAGTTATATAACTTTTCATTGACGTTTAAAAATACAACATTTTGTTGTATGCCTCTTTTTCTTTTGCCTTTATTTATTATTCAATTTTTGAAGAGCCGAGCCTTATAGTATTTGCAATTAAATTTAAAAAAAAAGCATGGCGTGAAAGTCTTTAACTTACTTACGGTACTTCCTTAATAATCAAATGTCCAGCTTAATTGAAACATGTTATTTAGACATAAAAAAATGACTCTCAAAAAACCTATTTATAAATCCAACGTCTATGTGTGCAACAGACAGCAGTATAATGCACGATTTAATGCAGTAGAAAATAGAGTTGTTTTGAGTTTGTTTACTACTTGTCATTAGGTAATCTGGATATTAAGATATAACATTGTTTATAATATTAAACGTTTATGGTAATCGTTAATTAATGTCCTAGACAATCTATCTCTGAGATGACGATGGTTTATTAGATCTTTTTTGTATGTACTATAAGTAGTATTACTTAAAGTAGCAATTTTTTTTTCCATCTTGAGCACAGGCGGTAAGGATCATTTTTTTACATTTTTGCGTTATTCTGCATTTTGTATTACTTAGTTATCTTAATCACTACTACTGGACTATCAACTAGAAGTTCGGCAGCTATGTAAAAGGATCTTCTAGGAAGGCTGAGAAGAACTGGTAAAATAAACTAGAACAGGAAGACAGAACTTATCATCTTAAACTTATTAGTTACAAAAAAAAATGTGATTACTATTACCTTAGTCGTCTTTTTAACGCAACGAAATAAAAAAATCGTTTAGTGATGCATGAAGAATTTATTCATAACAGTTTAATTCAAATATTATGACTTTTTTTAAACCCAGACTACGCAAGGTCTTTCATTACGGAGTAACCGTTGTCAACCTGTTTCACTAATAAAGGGTAATTTAAAGCCACTTTCATCGCGTATTATGTTTGACGTAACCTTCACAGAAAGTTGCTGCAGCTAGACCCTAGTAGCAGATAATTTCCATACGGAGTGAATTTATTCGGTTATAGAATGCTTCAGAAACCCAGTGACCCGATAACCGTTCCGCATACACGTTCGAACCTATAAGCAGAGTTTGTATTAGTTGTTAGCGGATGTTCCGGTATAACGGTTATTAACTTTCGCAGAAAACTGGTAACCATATGCTGTCCTACATTGTGCGGCAATACAAACAAATATGGAACAGAAAACTTTGGTTTCGTTGACCTACAAATTGACCAAAGACAAATTTATACATAAATTAATCAACTCATAAATGACAGAATGATTTTTTTTGTTAGAGAATATATATCTAGATGCTTTATCAAATAAAATATATAAATCGGCAGCCCAATTATCAATTAAAAACCTTTATTTTTGGGACCTGAATAAAGGTTTTACGCATTCAGATTTTTAGTGAGACGAAATGTAGGTTGAGAATTTGTGATTTTCCATAAAATTAAATTACATTATTATTAATTTTCTATAAAATATGATACATTTTTAACCTTTATCATTACAGATTTCGATTCCGAATAATTATCGGTAAATATCGGATGCACCCATTGCTTATTATGATAAATAAAACTCAAAGATCTATAGTGTCCCAAATCATGAGGACAATATTTATGCCGATTTTCGATTAAAAATGTGTAGAGTATCTGTATTAACAATTAACAACTTACTACACTAACTAGCAGTAAACTGCTAAATTAAAATAACTTCGTCACATTGGCTTTGGAGTGCTATGACAGACGTGGGGTCAGCGTCAAACCACTAGACAGTGACCACTGTATCCAGTTTCCTCTCAAAAACTAAAAAAAGTAAATAGACTGAACTAGGAATATTTGTTTTTTATAATATTTATACGAGGCGTGTTTTTTAAGTAAGTACCGTTTTGAAATTAAAAAAAATATGTGCTAAGATATCTCAATATTTTTATTCTTCCACCAGCAATACTCCTTCGGCGGCAAACTGCTATGAGGAGGGCATTCAAAAACCTGTACAACGTTATGTCAAGTGCCTCAATATTGACGGAAATTATGTAGTAAAGTAGATTAAGGTACAGGCTTTCATGTAAAAATAAAAATATTGAGATATCTTAGCACGTATTTTGTTAATGTCAAAACGGTACTTACTTAAAAAACACGCCTCGTACTTATACGAGATTTTTGGCATCCCTGTTACGAGATAAAAGGTTCGGCATCTCGCAGCCCTGCATCACATGTGGATGGTTAGAAAACCATTATTATTATTAGAAATACCCTTATTATTAGGGTTAAATAATTTGTTACACAAACATTATTAGAAATACCCCTATTTTTAGGCTTAAATAATTTGTAATTTGTATATTTGTTGAAAATTAATTAATTCAGTAAGTATTTGGATTGGGTGTACAACATAATTACTCATCAAATGTTTTGTGAAGGGGGCGGTATCAAGGTCATAAGTTAGGGTTGCTATGCCCTTCATACTTTATTCTAACATATCCAACCTACTTTATTTTTAAAAAGTTTATATTTAAAAATATAAACAGAGTGCTTTTCAATTTGTAAGCACTTTAGACTATGCAACACTATAATAGAGCGGGAGAGGGGACGGAGGGCGGACTTAGTCGTGTGGAGTCCCCTTCCACAAGACAACGTGCAGAGAAGTGCTTTTTGAAAAAAAAACTATTTAGGATAGTTTCCACTTCCTAAAAGTAAGAAAAGCCTGCATAAAACTGTTAAGAATGAAGGCGAGAGGAGGGCGTAAGGAGGAAACTTAATTTTCATTTGATATAATTTTTATATTTACTAAATTTCAGTCTGCTTTTATAACGAATAAGTAAAAAACAGGAAACATTGAACTGTTATAACCTCGTCTAACCCAAATGATTCAACAACAATAAAGGGGATCTGGTGCTTGGCGGCCGCTATCGCGGCATGCTCGCTTCGCTCGCTCGCCTTCGCGCGTTAGTGGTCACTGTTCTAACCTAACCTAAAATATCTCTAACATACCTATTTTACGCTCCATTTTCCATATGTTCAGAACAGAGTTCAATTGTCACTAAGTTATTTCATTTATAACAGATTTATACATTCCTTTGCATTTTTAAATCAAAGAACAGTTATAGGGTACACTTTCTGTTTCTTCAAAAAAATATTTATTTCTTAAGCTAATGTACTCCACTTTGATATTATAAATAAATAAGTTAAATAAATTACAACTCTTCTGTACCCCTATCTACAAAAAAATATCAACCGAATATTTGGTGTTGCATCATCTAAAGCTGAGCCTTTATTTTCATCCCCAGCATAGAAGAACCATTGGTAAAATCTATAATGTGAAATAAAATAAAAAATATCTGCCAGGGTATTGATAAAGGGTATTAGATGGCAATACCTAACTCTGAAGATGTCATGTGCAAAACAAAAAAAAATTGCATGATTTTTATACCATTTAACAATATTATATTTTTTCTTACTTTCTTTCCTGCCACTCATCAGTGTGTAGTGGCGAGAATAGAAAATTAGATTGTCTATTTATAAAAAAAGCTATACATTGATTTATATCTTAACTTTTTTATTAAATAACATAAAAAATAGTGCTAAGTGCATATGTAAGATACATAGATTGCATATACCTAAGCTTCTTTTCGCAAAAAAGTTGGCAACCCTATCATGCACACATATAATGTGATATGGGTGTAGACTAGATAAGTAGGTACCAACTGGAAACATGCCAATTATAATTACATAAAAAACTATTATGTCCTTTGCCTTTGTAATTTTTACTATAATTTCTTTGAGCTATTCCAATTTCAGCTTTTGTTTAAAGAAGAAATTTTGTATGGTGAAAGCCTCATGCAATATTTTACAACTGCAACTGATGAGAAGTGAATATATAATAAAAAGATATCTTTTCGTTTTTAATCTTCATTGTAATTTAAAAAATTATGCTTAATGGATGACTGATATTCTTTAAGATTATCATCTTATATTGCTAAACTTCAATTTTTAGTAGGTTTTAATGGGATAAAATGTATTGTATTGGTGTACTTCACATTAGAATATTGAAGTGATTTATTTTTCTACTAGGTATGTATACAGATATAACAGATTGGAAACTACCAAACCACTAAAGTCTAGGCTTCTTCAAATAAGGTATTATATGTGTATATATTAAAATATTTGTCACTAGTTCTATTGCAATTCTATAGTCTTTAAATTTTTTTTCTTAACTGATAGTGACAAAAATCCATACATATTTATCCGGCATTAAAAAAAGGTCTGAATATACATGATTGGTTTCAATCAAAATATATTGTAAGTACTTTGAAGTTTTACCAGTCTTTTGGAATAAGCAAGCTCACTTTGATGTTTTTTATTATGCCCCTTAATATATTTTATTGAATAAATGCCTAAATTGTTTGCCTTAAAAGAATTTGCTACATTAAATGTCTAGAACCTAGATGCAAGTTCACAAAAATGACAATTTGGTTTACAAAATTAACAAGCTTGGGCAAATAACTTTGGACAAGCAACAGCATCTTTTCAACCTTACCCATGAAGCTAAACAGTTCTAAGCTCAAGTCCCTCAAGGGGCAGATGTTGGTGTGATGGTGTGTGATGGGTGTGTTGGTGTGACTATAAAACTTTTGTACCTGAGTCTTGGGTAGGTAGACTTTGGCTTGGCTAATAGGTGTGAATATAAAATGTTTTTATTATTTAGTGTATAGTCAATTTTAACATATATATATAACATATATTAAATAAACATCTTTTATTAGTTTGATAGCCAACTTTTAACAGTGTTAAGTACTTAACATACGAAGTAAGATATATGCATTGATGTAATATAATAGTTTCTTCTTATTTATTAATTGTATATTATGTACCTCTTCCAGAGCATTGACAGTTTGACGACATTGTGGCATTCGCGACACAAACGTAGATGTAGTAGGCGAATTATAATCTTCTCGAGTTTCCTCAATGAATTCGTCGATACATAGACCCGGCATGATTATCACTCCACTCACAAATTTTGCACTCAATTAAAAATCTCTACACGTATAAGTGTAATTATATCATATCATACAATAAGCAAACTTTACATCTGAGTTCGGATACATCGTGGCACAAAACACTGCGCAAATTTAAACGAAATCACATTCACTATATCACATCAACAAAAACTGGAAACAGTAGCAACACCCGCCCGTCCCAATCTCAACAAACAATGACGGACGCGAATGAATGAATGGCGATGGAATCGAAAGAAAGAGAAAGCTAATTGATTGATTAGATTTGAATGAGTGGAACAAAGAACGGGAATAGACAGTTTCATAGCGGAAACCAGAACGAACAAAGATTTTTATGACAGCACTTAAAGCTTCGTTCCAAAGTTTTATCTAAAAAAAGAACTATTTTCCAGTTTCAGCATTTTCCAGGGTATCCCAAAAGCGGCTCTAACGATTTCAATTAAATTTTGTATTTAGATAAGCTTATTTTTACTTTCATATGTCCCGATGTCTAATTTAGTAAATAAAATTTTACCCACTTGGTTTTCGACTGAATTGAAAATTAGCTGTAACTTGGATGACAATATAATATTAATATGACATGGAGATCTGTAATAAAATAACACATACTAATTATGTTCGGGTTCATCATCAACAAAGCAATAAGGACAATTACTTCCACACTAGATTAAATCAAGAAGCTGAACTTCTAATTTTTTTTTTATTGGAGCGGAGCGAGCGAAGCTTCCATGGATCAGCTTCAATGGTGCAATGTCGGTTACGCTATAACCTCCCGAGTTCTTAACCAATTTTAATATTGTTTGTGTGGAATCAAATCCACAGGTTTAGAGCCAGATTGTGACGGAGCCCGAATTTTGAAATTCGCTAAAATTTCCATAAAACAAAAAAAAAATCTTAGGTGTTACGCTCCGCTCCAATATATGGTGATAGCGTAGCTTTATGCTTAGTGATTGCATCGCCTAGTTAAATTAGTTAGTTCTATAATATATTATGCAAGAGCGGGAACGCGAAGCGTCACTTTAATGGTTTTGGTTTTCTTGTTAAATTTTGTGTTGTGGTTGATATTAGTGTGTAATAATGGTGCTTCTGATGAAAAGTGAAACAAAACAGGTTGGAAGGTGTCTTTTCGCGCTCTCTCAAGAAGGCCACGCGGAGGTTTCAGTAAAACCCCGCTATTTTTGCTGAAACCTAGGAAATTACTCAAAAACATAGAAGAAGGATTATACTTACTTCACACTGGCTAAATGCACAAATTGTACAAGCCCTAAATAAATATGAACCAGGGGAAAGCTGTATGACTTGGACTCACCGCGGGTAGTCGGCGGGGATATGTGAGGACTCTCCCCGCCATTATGTAGGCGGTGTATACCCCACTAAAACTCCTGGGGCGCATCACCAGCATTTCCATCAGTGTCTAACGAGACCTTGTTATCACGCACCATACAACCATTCAAGTAATCAACACAGTGGGAGTAGAGTAGTAGAATAAGCCGCATCAGCTAGACCACAGAAGGACAATATACACCATTACTTTAACAAGAACCACAACGTGTCGTAATCGCAATGAGGCGTTATCTATATAAATGAATCGAACTATAGGTGTTTTTACAAACGTGAAAAATATAGCGTCGGGGATAGTGCAAATCCGCGTAACTAGCGTTGGATAATTCCGCGTATCTGACAAGTGTAGCCAATTTTCAATTTTGCGGGCAAGTCGCCCAAAAATCTGATTGGCAGCCACCTCTCTGACGTGACTATCGTTCGACTAATAGAAAGCAAGAAATCGCCTAATAACGATACCGCTTATCTACGGCCGGCAAGAGTCGATACCGCGTATGTGATCAGGGTGTTGATAAATTCAGTTTTTATTTAAAAATATTCAGAACAACATCAAGTAGGTGTAAATACAATGTTAATGAGGTATTTTAATTCACATTGTAGAAGTAACTGTAACTGGAAGAAACTTGGAACTTGAAATTGCAATCGAGCGCTGCTCTAGACTCGATTGCAATTTAAAGTTTATTTATTTATTCTGCTTTTCGTTTTCTAAAATGAAAATCAGAATAAATGTCTTTAAAAAGATTTATAAATGATAAGTTAAAACCAGGAATTCATAGGTTTCAGTAAGCCTGGCAATGACTATTTTTTACATGACTCTATCAAATCTGCGCGAAAATTTGGACAGGCTTGTAATTCAAGTAAATGTTTAAACGGCAATGTAACTAACTGCGTAAAGTTCACAGAAAGTGTACGATTTAATATTTTTAAAGAATTTTGGGAGATGACCTGGATAGCGAAGAAAATGTTTGTTTCAAAACCGACTAAAACAAACACCACAAAAAGGGCTGATACAAGACCAGGTATTACAAAAGTCTATTATTTAAAACTATATTACCAAAAAAGGGAGAATTTTTAAAAACTTTCTTAGGAACATTAATGAGCGTACAGTAAAGTACTGGTTAGGAGAGAAACCAAGTAAATAAACAAGAATAAACTACAAGGAAAATACAGCGTTGCCTAAGTTTAAGGGGTTTGTATAAACATTTTGAAGCCAGGTGTCCCAACAACATTAACAACAATTTAAAAATTTTATACCCATCGTTTGCCATGAATTCTATAATAAACTGTCGTATAAGAATAATTAATTTATTTTACTTAACTGTAGTTAAATAAAATTGTGAAGTTAATTTCTCACACGTGATAATTTACAGTGTTTATTTTTAGGGTATCTAAAAGAGCTCTTGCTTGTTGGATTTTATAAACATTTAAATGTGTGCGAGTAGTGTTATTGCCTATAACGTAATTAAAATAACTGAGACATATGGTTTCGTTTCGTCTGAAGAAGCTCTTGTTTTTTTTATTAAATACTAGGTTTTACCCGCGGCTTCGCCCGCATTTTTTTTTCAATAAAAAGTATCCTATGTTACATCTAATACCTCCAAGAATATATGTATGAAGTTTCATGATGATCGGTTTAGTAATTTTTGCGTGAAAGCATAACAATCAAACTTACATTCATATTTATAATATTAGTAGGGATATATATGTGTAAAACTTGTAATACTATTCCTATAAAAATAGTTAAAAAGGCTGTTACAGACTAAATAGAAAGTAACAATTAAAATGCTGTTAATATTATTGTATTGTCGATTTTAATAATTCCAAGAAATTTCATAGAAAAATGTTTTCTTTTTGTTTTGTTCATTTTTTAAGCTCTTGTATGTCAGGTTTTCGTTTGGATATTAAAAAATGTTTTATAACATGTATTCAATACCGCGCAACTTACTATTTAGGTACCATTTTGATAAATTTATGGCCAAATCAACTCCGCGTAATTGTCGTAGCGACTAAATTAATCACTTTAACAGATATCTAATGTTAACAATACATAGAATACATGAATTATTATCCCCTACGTAAAAATGAGTCCAATAGCCGTTGAAATAGGAAAGTTATAAAGTTTTAACCTTCTCCTGTAAAACTAGATCTAGTGCAGATACGCACCCTTTACGTATGGTAGATTCGCGGATTTGCACTATCCCCGACGATAGGTATATGCACAGCTCTCGGAGAGAAACTAGTTTTCATGGTTTATGTGAGTTTAATAGAACATGGTACTTCCCTGTTGAAGCATTTTTATACGCATTGATAAAATCACTGTTGTTTAGGTATAGTAAATAGAGCGTGAGACCAAGGATATTCCCCTGCGGTACACCATAGGTTGTCTCTGTAGGATTACTGGTGAAGTACCAACCCTGGTGCTCTGATTCCTGTTTTGTAGGTAACTGCGAAATCACTCTAGATAAATTTCGATTATTTCAAGTTTCCTCTATGGTACTTAGCCTTTTTGAAAACCAGCTTGGGCGAAAGTGTCGAAATTATCATACCAGCAAACTAGATGATTCGTAATGACTTTTGAAAAAAAACTTGTAGGGCCTCGAGCATAACGGAATTGAAAAGCTTCTGGAGGACTTTGAGTATTGGCTTATCACCTTAGAAACTCCGTTGTCATCATACGCCGTTCTTTAGTTTCTTGTAAGCCATTTTTATCTCGTAGTCTGACGTCCAAGCCAAGATTACCCAGCCTTTCAACAAGTGAGCACAATGCGCAAATAATATTGGTTATGAAAGATCACATGAAGAACAAAACTTAAAAACAGTAATAAAGAGTTAGTTTTTTATTTAATTTAACCTTTATAGCTTCATTAAATTTGAATTTTTATTTATGTGAATGTAACTTTATCAAACGGAAATTAGGTAATAACCATAGTCAAATGGGATTATATTATACAAATTATAGTTATGAAATGAACGAACGATTCAATGACAATGACGGAGCTGTCACGAGGTTTGTGTTTCTTACTTATCAAAATCTTTCATTTTATTGAAACATCTTAGGTTTTTTATTTTGCAAATCGAGTTTTGTCCCACATTTGTGTTTAGGTATAAAAATAAAACGTTTTGTTTCCTTTACTGTTTTCTATCATTAACTGTCGCATGATTTAATATTAAAGTAAGGTACCTATTTATTTATTCTAATTTTTTTTTTATCAATTTTTATATAAGTTTCATAACGGGTCATTTAACAGTAGATTAATATTAGGGTTAAAAACACTTACAACTTACATCATTCAGATTCTCTTATTATAGAGATTGGAGAAGTCTGGTCCAGATTATTTGACCATCGTCCATTTCTAAATGGAGAGATAAAGTTCATGCTTAAAGAATTCGAGGTGAGTTTTTATTTTCGTTAATCAATACTATAAATCATAACCATAAAGGTACAAGTAAATGATGTAGATATACTTCATGAGTGTTTGTGATAAATCTTCTGTACAACTATTTTAAAAGAACATTCAACATTTTTCTTGGCAGGAGAAGCGAGGAGACAGAGAAGTAGAAAACTTGTTTGCCATTCTTGAGAAGATTACCGAGATCAAAGATAGTCAAGTTGACAGAATTAAAAAAAGCTCTGATGCACTGCCAGTTTTAAATGAGAAATTAGTTCAAGCTCTACAACTCTGTGAAAGTGTCATAAATGAATATTTGAATGTTCATGAGGTAACTAAGTTGTTTTGTTAAAATAATATGTTTTACAAGGGCTCCTATATATTTTTGTCTATCACTTACAGGAAGCAGAAAAGAAAAGATTGGAAAATCGTCTTAAGAGAGAAAAAGAATGGGATCAGTTTATTGATGATATGAATTTTAAATGCAAAAGAATTGATAACGCTTTTGATGAGAAAGAAGAAGAGTTAAGAGACCTATATGCTGATTTAAATCATAAGCTTAACATAGCTAACAATTAAATTATGGACCTCAAAGGATCTCTGATTGACACTAACTTAAGGATATATCCATCACATAAGTTAAAATCATTTTTGAAGAATGAACCATTTCAAGATAAAATGCCCATTAACATTGCAAAAGTCATTAAGGGGGCAGCATACAACTCAAAAGATTATAAGCCAGATTCAAAACCAATGAATATCCATTTAAATACAAAAGACATTGAAAATTTAACCAGGATTGCTAAACAGTTAAACTGTGGTGGTTTAAGCAATTGCGAAAATGGTAATGCAGAAATAGTTGTAAATGAGGAAATTAACAAGCACTCTGATGAACCAAATGAGCTGTGCAATAAAGATGATGACCCTGAAATTGAGTTAACTGAAGAGAAATTAAAAAATAATGAAGAAAATAAAGATAAAGGGAGTTTTCTTACAACATCAGATATAGATTGGTTATACATGTACATTAAAGAAAGGAAAAATAAAGGCGATGATATACCTTACTTGCATGAGCTCTTGGAAGGGTCAGATATTGAACTGCCTGAAAATGCAGTTATAAAAAGAAATCCAGTATTGGAGGCAAGATGTGTAAAGCTTAGAGCACAACAGGAAGCTCGGGAATATAGAAAAATGACTAAAGGTGTGGATAATGTAAGAATGAGATTTCCGGAAGACAGCATTTCCTATCAATGTAAGTTTTAAATCAATAAATATTGATATGTTTCTTGTTATCTAAACGTCATATATTTGTGTAAAGATTATATATAAGTGTAGTTCCACATGTCTATTAACTAAACTAGCCTTTTATTTAACAGCATAAACTTTCACAAAACAACATTGTTTCACAAAAACACTGAATAGCATTCAGCCAATAAGTGTTGAGTGATGCTTATGATATTCACGGAATTTGATTACTTTATAACTCACACTGCAACAGCTAAACATATATATTAACTGTCACAACACGCATTCCTTCCATACAACATTTAACACTTTTTAAATGGTTTTATAACATATTTTTAAATATTTCATCAGATTCAATGAATCAATTCAAATATAAATTGATGAGTCATAGATTAAGTGATTGAACCATTAGACGAAAATAATCTTAAATATATGCATGACCATAATTATTATGGTTACCACGGGTTAATGGCAATATGAATGTGTCTGACACATTGTAAAATATTCTTATTAAAATGTGGTAAGAAACACCACTTTAATGTTGTAGTGACACACTGGTTTGCCTGTTTGTAGGCCCTTTACCTGCCCTTAGGTATCAGGCCCTTTTGTTCCAATAGAGATTTTTAATTTTAAACCAATTCTTTTCAGTATTTCTTTTTTTACTTATTTATCAAATGTTGTAAATCAACAATAACATTTACAAAACATATTTTTTTGTTTCAGTGAAGCAAATGAATCGACAATTAATTGCTATTGGCCAATTCATAATATCAATCTTTGCTGGGTTTTTATTTGGATTTAGAGGTATCGAATGGATGGTGGGTAATCTTGATTTTGGATTCAGATTGCTCCTTGGTGTCATGTGTGCTTTAATAATTGCTCTGGCCGAAATATATTTCTTGGCCAAAAAACTTAATGAAGAATTGAGTGTTCCTGAAACAACACAATTAGGTGGTCCGCCAAACTTTGCAGATGAAAGATTTAATGGAAATAGAATAAGCAAAACTGACAAGCCACACATAGATTAATTATAAGAAGAACTATAAAAAATATGTTAAGTTTATTATATTTCCAGTTACCAAAGTGGATCAATAAAACTTGAATTAAATTATACCTGTTTCTAGTATTTATTTCGGAATTTGTCAACCCTAAACGTTAAAAGCTAGCAATAGCATTAACCAACAATATTTCAAATAAATTATTAGGTAGTAGAAAAAATTTTCAACAATTCAAATTGTGTCAGATTTCAGGCAGAACTCTACCCTACAATCACTCGCTATCCGGGCGAGTACTTTTCAATTTAAGCTACAAAAACCATTATAGGCTGGATAAATTTTTCCAAGTATTTTTTAAAATAACGCCAGCGCCGCCTCTTTATCTAGGTACTACTTGTGAAAGACCCAAAATACTAGCAAGGATGTGAAGTAAAAATAATAAATTATATAAATAAATGTTTCATCCAAATAAAAACTTAAGTTTTTTTTGCAACGACAATCACTCTGTCGTCCATCATTTACGAAAGTTTCAAATGTGACACGTGTACCAACTTTGGAAAGTTAGCGGGCACCATAGACAACCGATGTTACTACTATAAAACTAAATATTGTTTTTACAAGTTCTGTAAATCTTGTGTACCTAGTATCCCGTAAGTCCGCTCCCAGTTCCCCTACCTATCATACCATACCGTACGTGCAATCAATCACTAATTCATCACCATTGAGGTAGTGATGGGTATCGGTGATAGACTTCGTTCGATTCATTTTGGCTGAATAAAAACAACATTTTCCTTCATTTTCCACACAATAAAACAACATTTTTCTTCATTTTCCACAATAAAAACAAAAAGTCCCTTTAATCATGTGAAATATTTAGGTGTTCTTGTCGACAGTGTTATGTCCTAGCATAAGCATGTCCAATCGATATCTTCTCGTATCAGAAAACTGATTATTGATTTTCATTAAATTGCGAGGTAGTGCTGATGAAGGTATAATCGAAGATTGTCTACATCACTTTAGCTCAATCAATACTTAGCTATTTTATTTCTGTTTGGGGCTCATCGACAATGAACAATCTAATCTCGCTGGAACTTCAAATAGAATCTTCAAAGTCGAGCAATGTTGTACCACGCCGGTCAATCGATATTATCTGTACTTTAGCTCAGTCCTTTATAATCAAATCAACTATAAATTGTATTTTTACAGCTTACCTCTACATGAGTGTAAGAAAGTTTCGTATGAGTGGCTAGTTAGCTTAAGATATGAAGATGTTGAGTTTCTAGTTTAACAAATTGAAAACAAAACGAATGACGTTCACTACACATAACACATAATCACACTCACTCACACAAAAGAACAGAGAGCAGGACAACGTTATGTAGGATTCTGGATCAAATAGGCATTTGTTTACTCCACCTTTTCCTATAACTTCATGAGTAAAACATAGCAGAAAAAATCTCTTTTTTTACGATTCTTAAACATACATTCGTGCAAACCAGTTTTTACAGACATGGCAGATTATGGGACCTGATTTTATTTTAAACGAGTTGGATCTTGATCTCAATCAAGCCCGGGGCTAAGACAGGATATACGATGAAACAAGCCAACCCAGATGGTGCCTATTCACCCTGGCTCTGACTTACGAATTGGTTGAACTAAAAAACCTACACGAAACTGCATTTCTACATTCGATGTCCTTATTAATTTAATTTTTCAATTTTAATAATTAGTGCTATATAATTGAATTTATTTATACTGTGTATATTCAGCAGCACATAAAGGTAAATGAGACTATCTTTTCAGTTAAAGTCTAATTTAACGAGTTCAATAGAAAATAGATAACTTTATAGTTTTTGGTGGTTATTTTTCGTTATTCCAAGCATTAATACTATTAGATTTGACTGTTAGACTGTTATATTCAAGAACCTAATTATACCTGAAAATATCTTAATTTCTCTTATTATATCTGAATAGATCTAACCATATCCAAAAGTCCTATAATTGATACATAATATAATTCTGTCTAATAAGATCTAAAGTTTTTCCCGGGTAGTTTCATGTAAAGAATAGAGATGGCGTTATGAGTCTCATTCCAGTATATACAAAAACAGTCTCATGAAGTCTTGAGAAGTAGAATAATATATTGACTGTTTGTTGAAATGAAGAGTACCTGAGCTATAAGGTAGGTAGTAAATAGTATACTAGAAAATAGTATACATTTCAAATAGTAAACAAAAAGTATAATTTATTGATTAAAAGGTTCGTTCCATTGTTGTAAGTTTTATTAAATTAAAGAATTGTGGCAACACTAAGCGATGACTTTTTGTTTTGACAGCTGTTATTGCACAACGTAAATATTTTCTTCTCCAATGTTCGGTTGGTGATGATTCATAAATAAAGAACTATTTATTTACGAGACGCTAATCAGTGACAACATTCTGTTATTAAATTGCTTCAAAAGAAGACGTGCTGTCCTAATTTGTTTTGAGTATTTTTGGAGTTCAATCACGGTGAGTGTCTTAAGTATTCAAACTTTTTCCATAGAGTTTCACTGTAATGCGTAGTACTTCTAGTAAACAAAAATAATGTTAAAGGACGTAAAATAAAATGGCTGAACCGGATTCTGTTTGATATTAATTTTTGCTTTGTATGTGAAGACACTGATTAGAATTAATGAAAGTTTGAATGTGTATTAAACTTTATTGGGGTAATAACGGCCATATTTTTATATAAATTATGTTTATTACAGCAATGGAAGACCAAGTCCCCTTTAAAGTTTTTGCCTTTTGGACTGAAGATTCTAAACCGGAGGTTCGTCGATTTGGAGTGGAAAAGTCAGTAGTGACAAGTTTTCACTACTTGAATGCTAAGCTCCAAGATGTCTACCCTGGTCTGAGGGAAAAAAGCTATAGTGTGACTTGGAAAGGTATGATGATGCAATAAAATTATTTGTTAAGATTTTTCATAGTCATCCAATTTATACAATACCATGAGGGTACTATGTAGTTTAGAACTTGGACAACTGTCAGAATATCAGAAAATTATTTATGTATACTCCAGAAAGCAATTATTACCAATTATGAATTGTTTTTTTTTTTGTGATTTTAGATGAAGATGGGGATGACATTACTATTTCATCTGATGAAGAGATGATGACTGCTTTAGCAGCATTGCATGGCAACCTCATTAAACTGAATGTTTACATCAAGAGTGATAATAGTGCAAGAGATGATTGTGACATTGTCTTTGCCTCCATCACTGGAAACCCTCCTGGTATGTTAATCAGTTGTTTATCTGCATTACTTAATAAATTTTGCACACAAATCAATTAGTATAGTTAAAATTGGTTAATATGAAGTATTGTAACTGCATACATTTTATCAGTGTGAAAGTTCTAATATCTCTATTGATTGAGCTTTATAGGTTTTTAATATAAATTATGGAATAATATGAAGTAAATAACTTATGGTTTCATGAGTAATTACTGACTAATGTTAGTCAAAAGGTGATTAATGTGGGAATTACTTTAGGAAGATACAATTACATGTAAGAATGCACAGTTATTAAATTAAAAAACTAATGTTAGTTAGTATGGAATACTATATAAAATATCAATCTTTAGAACTTAGTAAAAACAGAAATGAGAATGAGAAATAAGTATATTTATGATTCTTAACCTTTAAAAATAATTTTTGATGCTTCTAGCTATTTATTTAATTTTTAATTATACTTAGTAAAATATCATATAAAATAACTCTAAAAAAATTATAAATACATATGACTGGGAATAAAGCTTACCCATTGCTACTAACAGGATTCAAACCGTGGACCATTTATACATAGACAGGATCACTAGCAGGCCCCGAGATGTAGTAGTTATAATAATGCATTACATTATACATGCTCTGACTATTTAACCATTATTACATACTTTTATATTCATTATTAGCTACTTAAAGATAATTTACATAAAGTTCATAATTTACAGAAAACTTGAAATAAGTGTAATATTTTCTGGCAAAGTACATTTTTTGTAAGAAATTGTATATAGATTAAATGGAAAAATAATGTAACAAAAGACACCACATCTCATCACATTCCTGTGTGGGCTAGTCAATGATAAATATATATATTATTCAAAGCATTTCTTTTTTAGTTTTAGGACCCTGTAATGCTTCTCACTATGGAGTAATATGTGATGCCTGCAATGGCGAAGTGGTTGGTTTCCGTTACAAGTGCACCACTTGTGATGACTTTGACTTGTGTTCCAAGTGTGAGGCATCAGGCCTGCACCCAGAGCATTGTATGATGCGAGTCCCATCTCCTGCCATGCCTGTAAGTAATATTGATGTTACTTGATAGATTTTAATGAAAAATAGCCTTTACGATTGCTTCTTATTTGATGGAAGCAATTAAAATTTACTTTTTTACAGCGCCATCTGATTAAAGCCTCTATTAAGAGATCTCGTCATTTCCTGAAGACTGTAGCATTTGCTGCGGCTGACAATAACAACTATCATAAGAGGCAAAGGCGTGACAAGAGTGGTGAAAGCCACCATCATGGAGATCGTCGCCATGGTGATCAGAATCGTGAACATCATCGCCGTCAGCGCACCAGTTGGCTCGAGACCTTCGCCACTTATATGAATGAGTTTGCTAATTTAGCTGGGGATGTTGGTGTAGATGTTGACCAATCCAAAGCAGCAGAACCTAAGCCACAGGAACAGGAACAGGAAAAACAGGCAAAACCTGTCTCTGAAAACACTCAAGGTCAATCAAAACAACCTGAGCAATCTGCTTCTAACCCAAACATGGGCTGCCCTTTCATGCCCGGCATGGAAAATATTCCTAAACTTATTGAGGCATATTTCAATGGTACCTTGGCTACATACCTGCAACAACAAGCGCAACCAGCACAACCGGCTCAAGTAGCACAACCAAATGCATCTGCATCTGCATCTGCCAATGACAGTGATGTGGAAATGGCCCAAGCTGATCCTAAACCCCAAGTGGTTACTAAAGTGAGCGTTAAATTGGAAGATTCATCTTCTGCTAGTGCAGAAAGTGTAAGGGATGCCTCTCCTGATAAAGTTGAAGGATGGACTGTGATCAACAAAGGTACTTTTAACATAAACATTATTGCATAGTAATGACAGCAATTTAACTCTTAAGCAATTAGATAAGAGTAGCTTATAGCAACAAATTAGATGTTTGTAAATTAAATCACATCTCTTTGGTTTCAAAGTTTCTTCCTTAAGTTCCAAATATTTTTTTGTGGATCATGAGTAAGATTTGTATTATTTTACGAAAACACCATTGAAATAAAATTTAATAAATAATTTTAGATTTGATGGATGGATTTGACAAGCCTAGTGCTCCCGCTGAACCTTCGGCTGCAATTGGATTCAATTTGCCGCAAGAATTTCAGCAACGCGTCACTATCACCGAGGGTCAACACCTTTATCCGCCCCTCCACTCAGCCTCCGCAGGTATATTAAGATTAATTATTAGACTTTTTTATTTCATACAGCCCATGGAAAAAAAACATTGTAATGGATTTTATCCATCCCTATTTTTCACATTGTAATGGATTTTATTTTTAGTATGGAATAAATGTGTCAGAACATGAAAAGTATAACAAGAGATTAAGTGAAGAAGGGCAATTCCATATGTGACTGACACTACATTTGATACAATTTGCATTTTTTTTTTGTCTTATATTACGATGAGTATGTTTTTAGTTTCAATTTAAACTTGGCTTTGTAGCAGTTTCAACAATTAATCTATAGAGAAAAAATGGCAACCAATGATATTTTGAAATATCATTTATTTAGTAAAATATAAATGGGACTGACACTACATGCAAAAGGAAGTTGGTTTCGAGAGTGTTTTTCAACTTCAATAATCTTCCTCTGCACTGGCGTAATAACTTTAATTTGTGTTTTTATCGAAAGTGCATGAAAAAAACTATTTTAAAAAGGTGAAATAAAAGCTTTAAGTTATTTAAAAAAATATTTATTAGTAAAATAAATTGAGACTACAGGCCAAACCGTGACCGACACTACACTCACTTTGTGTAGTGTAAAAGTCAGTATTTTTACATGAAACCTTAGAATTAAAATCACAGCACATAAAACAGGAATTCTAAAATTATTTGAAAGATACAAAATTGTAATTAATAAAATCGTTAAAATGCTATTTTTGAACATAAGCACCACCTAAAGGAAATTACTATAATATGTTAGAAACCAAAATAAACCACTAAAATAATTCAAAATAAAACCTTTCAAAAACAAGAAATATAATTATTTAAAAAACTTAGAGAATTTCTTTAACAAAGTATAAATTCTTTTAAGCCTTAAGTATTTTTACTACCAAAATCAGAAATTTATATTTTTCATTTATTACTTATGCGTGGAATTGCCCAGAATAAAAAGTAAATAAATATACATTAGATGTATATGTGTGATTGTCATCATCACCTTAACGGCATGTTCTTGCATTCACAGAGGATGAATCTCCTCAATCTAGACTTACTGACGAATTATAGACATGTGTGTATGACTTCATTAAAAAATTGGATAAAAGTTTGTACAATGTCAGCGAAAATATCAGTAAAAAAGTAGATTGTGTCAAGATTGCTTTAATCTGGCACTGTACTGATACAAAATTTTAATTTCTATTTCATAAATCACAAATTAAAGAAAATTATATTTTTTGTTATCACTGTAATTCTCGATTTCATATCATAAACAATCAAGCAATTTAATTCATAAGCCATCTTAGAACAGTGTTGCTTATACTGCTGGAAAACCATGATTAAACTTTGATTGACAAGTTACATGTTACAGGTAACTGGTTAATTGTGATAGGTTCTATGGAGGCATAGAAATTAGATTGTACAGTCACTATAAGCTATACACTTTAAAAATTAAGTGACCTCTATTGCAATGGTGTAAAGTAAGTCCAAACGTAAGTCATAGCTTGATGTGCTGCATCGGTTAAACATAATTTTTCAGTCATCCTTACTGTTTTCATTTGTGTTTGTCATTCATGTTCATTATTGTTTTGGTTTTAACAAACAGTATTGAATCCCAAAGCGCCTGGCAGTGGTACACTTCCAACGCCTCTGATGCCCCAGACTTTACGCCCGCCTCAGGAAACTGCGCAGGCCAGCAAGCCTCAACCTCAACCACAATCTCAACCTCAACCTCAACCTCAACCCCAGGCTCAACCCAAGCCACACCCAAGTGAGTAATCCTTTAAATATTTATTGTAAATCCTGACAAATAATTTCTTTAGCAGTAGACTTGATGGAAAGATATTCAGGATTAATTTCATTAAAAAAACCATATAAAGAATAAAAGCTACCAATATATTTTTTTTGAGAGGAGCTCCTTATGGGATGAGTGGTCCAGTATTTGTGCCAAATAATTTATATGTAAAGAAAGGAGCTTATGAAAGGCTCTTTTATATGTATGAATCATAAAATAATATTCTTATTATTTTATGATTCATACATATAAAAGTTTGAAACAAATAAAAATATTATATGACTCAGGTTGATAAAAAAAATTATCTACTGAAAGCAAGACTGGATATGTGATAAGAAATGTTATGTCCTACTCCCAATTTATCAGATATATTTGGCATATTTACTAGGTACTTTCATTTTAATGTGTTTTGACTGGTTACTGGTTAGACCGGTGATATCGATATGTAGGGTTCCGAATTTATTTCTACTAACGCTTTTGTGATGAACAATAAACAATTGAACCAATGTAGCAAAGCATGGGTTTCTGCCGACCGGAGCCGATCAGAAATTTTCATAATTAGTCAAGAAAATGCGAAAGTCAAACAAAACCAGAAATATTCCTAAATAGATTTTAAATTCATTAAAAATAAACGTGATCAAGCTTTGTTTTATGTCGATTTACGTTAACTAGACTTCAGCACATTAAGTGCTGACTATGAAGAGAAAGTATCAAGAAATTCCCATTTGTTTGATTAAAATAATACAATCATATTTTTTAAATACACATGAAATCACTAAATATACAAATCAAAGTGAGCCAGAGCGCTCTTAAACGTCAGGTTTTGTTTGATAATAAAATTTATGTCCTCACTTGGTTCTTGTTGTAAATGTGTAGGTATACATTGTTTTTTGAATTAATTACCGATTTGAACTAGAGTGGAACTCCTTGCCTGAGTGTGTGTTTTCTGACACACAATTTATTTGGGGATCTTCAAGTCACGAGTGAATAGTTATCTTCTAGGCAAGCGTGTCACATCCTAGATCGCAAAATCGCTTATCATCAGGCGAGATAGCAGTCAAGCGCTTACCTATCTCTACTACATATATAAAAGAAGGACTTTGTGGGTTTGTTACCATATATGAAAATGAAAAATGAAAATAACTTTATTCAAATGCACTTAAAAATAAGTAGTTTTGAATCGTCCAACATTTTTACCTACCACCCATTCAGGACGTCTTTATAGTTACCATATAATAGTTATAGCTACCATAAGCCTAAGAATAACAGTTTTTATAATCAATTAACGTTACCATAGCAACGCGTGGCAGGTTATACCAGCAACGCGTGGCCGGGTTAGCTAGTTTACTATAAAGAAAATTGTGTAAGCGTTTTATATGACCCAATTGAATAGTTTTTTCTTATTTCTAGTGTTTCTGTCAACATTATATCAAACTTTCACATTCAAATGTAAAGAGTTACTAAAAATAAACTGCAATGCACATGTACCAGCATTTACTAAAAATTTAACCTTAGAAATACAATTTATCATTTGCTATGGTTAGTTCAGAAGCTGAATTTTCCGATGTAGTTACAACTGGTGTATAAATAAAATTCAGCCTTTTGGGTACTTTTATTTATGTAAATTGTTTGATAAAGATAGGCAAAGTAATTATGTAGCTTTGATTATTAAGGTTTAGTGTATGACAAAAGAACTGAAATAATAGGCAAACCTAGAAATGAAATGAATTATAGTCGAATTCAATCTATGGGCGATGACTTGTTTCAGTAAGTAAGTAATTTATTAGACTTTATGTTTATTAAATTTTTTTAGATTTCTTTATTTATTTTAAGTACTGACTGGAGAAGATAGACGGTTCTGCCAATATCTCATTAGCTTAACTGGAAAAACACTCGCCCGGTTAGCGAAAGGTTGTGGGTTCGAGTTCTCTGAATAGGTATTTGAGCATCGGTAATGTTTTCATGCCCTTGCAGGGCGTCACATAGACATTATTTATATGTACCAACGTTTGAAAATCTAATAATACATATACAGTTTTACTTTTTTAAGTTGTAACTTGTCACAAAACACAGGCAGGACAACGTCTCTCTGGTTTAGCTAGTAAATATCAAGATTTGTGCAAAATTTTAATATTGAAAAAAAAAACATTGATGTTTCAGAGCCACATATTGAGGCTGCTATTAAGCAGATGCTCGCCATGGGATTCACCAATGAAGGCGGTTGGTTGACACAACTCATTGAAAGTGTGGGAGGCGACATTGCAGCGGTAATGGACCTCCTGACACCTGTCCAATCTAAATAAATAAAATTTGATTTAAAAGTCATACACATTATATGTATTTCTTTATAATCACATGGCTTATACTTCGTCATATAGGACTGGTCATATATGTAGGTAGTTGTATTCATGTTAAATGAACAACTTTCAGTAATAATGGTGAGGGATATATTCTTTGCCTATATTATATAACTTAATGTTACGGTTAGGTATGGTGTAGCTATAGAGACAGTTTAAATTAACCTCGCCTGCGATGTGTGACTATAAACTCTCGGGTCATTGTTTTCACCACGTCCATTTCGTCGTCATCCCACGCCCTTGTTACGACAATAATAAGGTTTCATTTAAACTGGATAGCTATAAATATATTTTTTTTAAGGTAACGGTTAAACAATTATACAGCTTAATTTCGACATTAACTACTTGCCCTTCAATAGTATTTAAAAAATGGATAAGCATTTACTGTTCGGTTAAATTAGAATTAAACTAAAAACTATGATTTAAATAAGTTAGTTTCTTCTTGTTTAGTTTTTTTTTACATAGGTTTAAACATTATTTACTTTTATTTAATCTTTACTTGGTTACCAAGATGTTAAGATACTTATTTACATTATAGGATTTTTGATTGTAGTAATCTTAGTCTTAATTTTTTTTCTTTGTTGATTTATTTTCTTTACATGTATCGATACTGAAAGGTTATAGTGACATGTATGTGATATTTGGATTGACTGAGTGATAAGTAGTTTTAATTCATATATTACATTAAGTATATTATTCTTTAATAAAGGTATATGGGAAAAAATATTCGGCTTACTTATTTTATTTTCGTTATACCACAACTCATTGACACACTCATTTGTATAAAAAGATATTTTTAAAGTGAGACAGTTATCCGTCAAGTTGCTTTAGTATGTTCCTCACCTTTAACAGTGACATTGTTGGAAAAATCTCCATTCATCTGATAAATATTAGATATCACTCCTGTTTTATTGGAAATAAATTACTGAAATAATAATCTGAGATTATTTTTCTAATATTGGTAAGTGGGCGTTCAAGTACATATTACGTATCGTAATTTTTGAAGTTTTTTGATCTCGCACCTCTCTTCTTGCCCCTACAGTAATATACGAAACGTAACTCTCTCCGTTTGCCTCGCCCGATCACATTTTTGTAACGCTCTCATCACGCATTCATCAGTTTACTCCCTAAGTCAAGCGTGTGTAAGAAGTTTTACTACAAAAAAGCAATATTACGTAACGCGTATCGTGACATTTTACAAGACCCCCTCCCTCAAATTGCGTTACTTAATACATGAACGCTCCCTAATCGAAAACACTATCCCTGCTAAATCTAGTTGCGCAAAGAGGAACTGTACACCGTATTACTGTTATATATTTTCACCTCTTCAAATTAAGATTTTATCAATATAATCTTTTCATATCACCATCATTTCATTTAATAGCCCTACAGCTAGGTTTTTCCAATCGATGAAAACACCGTAAAAGAGTGGGGGCAAACCATGTGGCCTATTGTGGATTACGTGCTGACTCCCGTTGCAGCTAGGGCCAACCAAAGTATCGAGGAACACGCAACATTATAATTTTTTTCCGACCAACCGATGATCAGCACTTGCAAAAGTTGCTTAATCTACAAAATCAGACAAAGCTCCCCTTAGGACTTTGCCAACGACAAAAAATATATACTATTTATTTATAAGTTAATTAGAATGTAACTTGAAACATCTTTTGTATTTAATATGTGGGAAAGATAATAAAGTGATAAAAGTAGAATTTAAATTCCAAAAAATAAGCTTTTCAGATCATTTGTAGTAATTAGAATCGTCAGAGGGAGGGTTTCTATTTTCAAACCGAGCAAAAGATATTGAGGTTACATCCAATGTGTCTTAAAACCGGTTACAGGGAAAACTAGGAAATAGTAAAAAAGTCGTTATTTACTTAAATATTAATTTATTTTAAAAATCCATATGAGTGTTTTTTGAAGCCAACATTTTCTTTTCTTTCTCTTAAAAGCGCCTGACCTAAAGCTTCATCTAGAGATTTTGCTGCAATTCTGAAAGAAAAATTAAAAAAAGAAGTAAATAAGTGATGAAGAACTACAGTAGCCTAATGTTCTAGGTTAAGCCTCGACCGATTGGTCCTGTGTAACGTCTTATCCCCATACTCATGATTCAGTTCTAATGTGTTTTAGTTCCACTATTTTCATGTTTTCAAATGCATTGAATGTGACAGTTCTTCTAACTACTTTTTAGAAATAATATTATAATTAGTCATTTGGTATTGTTAAAACTGAATCAGGTAATGTTACAAATATGTGTGGGGATATATGTGTAAAAAATGGGGATAATGGGAATTTATTCTCGGTCGTTTCAGATTTTAATAACAATACGTATTACGTATGTGATATTGTTATCTGTACAAACTGATTACAAAGAAAGACCTGATTTTGTAAGTTTGTTTATGTTTAAATAAATTTTGTAAGTTTGTTTATGTAAATTCTTCATCATTTAAAGAGTACATTATTTATAAGAAAATATATTACGTATTTGCATATAGATTGCATAGTTAGGTTTTTACAAAACAGCTCTGTTTTATTTAATTATTACTGAACTCTAACAAGCATAATGTATAAACTTTTTATTTTGGGTTTACTAACGTAGTGGACAACGATTAAATATTATGTAAGTCATAAACAATTTCACCCGAGCGAAGTCGGGCGGGTTGCTAAACAAAGTGGATCGATTTAAATATAGCTGTCAGTTATCTTTTTTGCAAAAACTATAGATCTCATAGGCCAACATCGTCATTGGTATAGTGTTTCCAAAGGAATATTGTTCTTAATGACAAAGATTAGACATTAGAAATGTATATGGTTACATGATCACCCTATCGTACGAATGGCCTAAGCATTAGCCAGCCAGCTTATTAAATGTTGTAACAAACGCTACGGCTGAATATCATTTAGGCCGCCGTAGTTGAACGGCGCTGTTTAGTAAAGAGGCTAGGCTGTTGATGAAACGGTTAATAAAGCTAGTTGGCTGCGACACATACATGCCCTGGTTGATGGCGTCTTTCAAAGTCTTTGGAGCTACACTGCCAGGTCCATTCATACCAATGGTTGTGCACTTGTTCTCTGTGTTGGGTTCTTCATTAATTTCTTCAGGATAGTAATATCGCTTATTACCAGTAACACCAACAATTAGGGATATTACACTACAGCTCTCTTCTTCTGCAGATGGATCTACTACACACTTGTCGCCAATTTTACATAATGTCACCTGAGAAAATAATAATCAAGCTATTACTTTTTGGACACATGTTATAATGGCGGGCTGTCACAAATATTGTTTAAAGTTTAAACATTTCTGAGACCACCTCTAAAGGTGAAATGAACAAAATAATGAAATTGGAATATTAAGTTTCAACTCCAGGTTTGTTAAAATATTTAAGCCACATTTAAACTTATTATTTGTTAAGAGCCTCCTAATCAATGAATATGGTTGAGGTTGCAGTAACAAATGTTGATAGTCTTTTTAGAACCATTAATAAGTTTTGATACCTCCTGACTACCTTCTCGGACCAAAACATTCACTGTTAGAAGGAAGCCTGCCCCTAGAATGGGGAGTTTTGCATAATTTGGTCTACAGGTGTGTTCTATTCTACTCTGCCGAATTTCAGACGGGTAACAGAGCCTCCTGACCATTTTCATGTAATATGGATTGTTGTCCTTTTTCACAAATCAACAACACAAGTTTGCATAGACACCAGTCTTTTGCACTAGTGTACAAATCTATATTAGTTTATTTCTTCTTAATTAAACAAAGTTCTAGACGTACTTTAAACCATGGCATGGTTATAATTCAGATACATGCTGTTTCAAGCAGTTATTTTATTTACTTTGTAGATCTTGGATTGAGTCGAAGTCTTTGAAATAAATGTTGGATTTATTAAAAATTAACACATATTACTACTTCTACTATACGGGCGTTTTCCGCAACTAGATGTCCTGTGCGCCTGTTTTGCGTCTGGAGGTTGCTTGGCTGTTGTGTTATTGATACATATCACACAACAGTAGCCTAAGCAAATGTGTATAAGTATTTAAAACACAAAGTTCTTATAATAAATTAATTATTACCAGTAGAGGTGCAGAACCAACATTTAGAAGTTTACTGTCATAAGGGTCATCTGATAATTGTAAATCGACATTGCCACCATCCATTAAAGCAGCCTTTACAAAAGGAATCCTTGTGTTAAACAGAGCAGCTTTGACCGCTAATGATACAGCGTCACACAAATTGCCACCACATTCTAATATCTGGAATAGTAATAGTATGGTAAAAGGTTTTTAGGATTATTATATATAGAATTTAGTAGGGTATAAGATGGGTTCTAGTTGAGGTATTTGTCTATAAAATTCAGTATAATTGAAAATGTCATTTTTACCATATTGGAAGTGGTAAGTAATAATATGGTAATGAAAATCCTGTTTACAAAAATACTAATATCAGAGATCAGGTAAATTAAAAAGAAATATTTGGAATTTAGTAGAGTTAAGGCTGGGTTCCTGTTGCTGCATTTGTCTGTAAGCTTTAGGATAACTGAAAATGGGATTTTTACCATGTCTAGATGTCGCAAGTGGTAATAATAACATGGTAAAAATCCTGTTTGTCATAATATTAATGTCGAAGCCATGGTTTAAAACAGTATATTGTCTGTGAGTTGTTTATACTTTTACAAGTCAATGCAATTTAGGAGTAAATGTCTGTATTAATTAAATACATATCTAATACTACTAAGTTCATCAGAGTCACAGTAATAGAAATATAGATATTATGGGGCTCTTCAAGATTACCTCAAGTTAAGGCATGCCATGCACTATAAATTGTTTGTAGAACACTATGATTTTGCTAAGCCCACAAATAATTTATTATTATTTATTTGTAATAATGACACAATAAAATTTCACTATGAGCAACTTAAAGGTAGTGTTTAATTATGGTGTAAGTGGCAAGCCAGTTTAGGGTGCACGTTTTTAATATTAGTAAGGACCTTAATATTAGAGATAGATTTTTTATAACATACCAATATATCAATGTATAGTTTCCAGCACTGTTTTCCCTCAAATATACTGAGCTGTTTTAAATTAAAGGCCTGTGAAGAATGGTAAGCTTTCTGCATCATATTTGATATACTATTTGCTAGCTGTTCACCACCTCGGCCCTCAAACTCTGGTGTGGCATTTGCTGAACTAAAAAATAGAAAATAACCAGCTTTTAGATAGTCAACATCTGCCTATTGCAAAATATGTTTGTCTCAATTTAAATTAATTTTTTCGTTTCAGATATGCTGATCTGATTAGGTAAAGGAGATACAAGCATAGTGTGCATCTAGTGATGCCACAAGAATAAAATAAGTGTATTGATATCTATTAGCTGTACTGTTCTATATTAGGATTAACAACCATAATATACTCGAGGTTTTAATTTTTTTTAGTTTAAGCATTTAGCTGCTAGATTTATATATATGTAGAAATTTTTACTAGAAAAACTGACTTGTCCTAGGAGTCAGGTGAGACTCGAACTCATATTAGGTCACTATCTGGGCATGTAATCTTCCAGTTGAGCTATAAAGACCTAGACAGGTCTGTTGAATTTTTCTAAGTCTTTCTTAGCCACTCATTATCACATTAGTGCCGTTTCTTCATGTTCTAAGTACAACATTAAAATCTTAAAGGTATGAAATCCATACTAATATTATAAATGGGAAAGTGTGTCTGTCTGTTTGTCTTTCTTTCACGGCAAAACGGAGCGACGAATTGACGTGATTTTTTAAGTGGAGATAGTTGAAGGGATGGAGAGTAACATAGGCTACTTTTTGCCCCTTTCTAACCCCCCACTTCCCAAAAATGGGGGGTGGAAATTTGTATGGAGCATTCCGCAATTTTCAAGGTAGAAAGCTAAAAATTGGTATGCTGACTATTTATGACTACCAAAAAAATCGCCCATCATTTTTTTTTGAAATCTGCACCCAACCTTTTAAAAGAGGGGGTGAAATTTTATATGAGACCTTTCGCAGTTTTCAAGGCAGGAAGCTAAAATCGGCACACAAACTCTTTGTTACTAACGAAAATACCTGCCATTTTTTAGAAATCCTCCCCCAGCCCCTAAAATAGGGGATGGAAATGTGTGTGAGACTCCGCAAAATTAGAACAGGTTCTTTAATACAAACAACTAATAATATAATTTGATAAAATAAAATAATTAAATCTTACCATAAATCAATCAGCTTTTGAGAAAATAAACATTATAAACATAAATAAGTGTAACTCATGGATTCCGATAGATGGCGCTGATATGTTTATTGTATATTATGTTCACGATAGGTTTAATTGTTTAGTTCAAAAATTGATAACAGATGGCAGGGTTGAAATAAAATAAATAACATGCAAAATTCTGTTCCGAGTTCTCTTCTGTGTTCAGGAAAGGGGAACAGTGCTACCCCGAATTTAACGCGAGCGAAGCCGCGGGCAAAAGCTAGTAATCAATAAAGAAGAAACTTATCTAATTAATATATTTTCTTATTTTAACATTTTACTAAATAAAAACTGCTAGATTTGTATATGGAAATATTTTTATGGCGATTTTTATTCTATTAAGGTCTTGGTAGCTCAATCAAGGAGCCTGGATAGCAAGTGGAATCCACTATTAAGTCTCATTAAGTCACGCCTGACTCGAAGTAAGTTAAATTTTTTCTAGTAAAAATTTCTTTAATTTTTGTTTAATAACAGATTAGGTACAGTTAAAAGTACAAAAAAAAATGTCATAGCAATAAAGATAATTTTTCATTTAAATACTTTTAATTTCTTTAGAGTAACTTTGGTGATTGTATGGAAAAGTATTTGAATATACATATATTTTACCAATCCACAAGAAATTCTATTTTTCCTGAATCAGGTTTATCAGGTTTTGGTACATCTATTTCTGTTTTCACGCCCACAAGTATGTCTGTATTTGCAAGCCTGAGCCTTGCAGATCCACTGGCATGACTGACTACATCTGTTTCTAGTTCCATCGGACGGTAGTCTTTATTTGAACGGCCATCTGATCGATAATCATCCTGGAAGAGGTTTTTTAAGGAAAAATTAAACTAAAGATTAACTAATGAAGATACTTCCTAGTTAGAGGGTACATTTTAGCGTGGCGACGGCACGTTATTACTGTAAAAACACTAAAGGATGTAGGTTTATGACGTTCAATCAGGTCCTTATACATGAATTTAAAAAAGATCCTTCGTCTCAGTTTTATCTTAAAATAATTAATATAGCTTATAAAGTAAGATCAAAATTTTTAAACAATTATGAAAATTTCTTTTATTACCTGCACTCCATGGAGAATATATACTTTCTCTGTGGGACTTAGGAGTAGACCGGCCATTTCACTGGTTGTTTCTTTTCAAAGAAATGAAAATTTGTAATTTATATTAAATAATTTTTTATTGCTGCTTAATGATTACATATATTTGTCCCTATCAATTATTTTTTTGCTTTGAGCGTTCCACTACTACTATTTATTAATTTACCCAAAACATAACCTCACAAGTCAAATATCAACTTAAGCTTGTTTTTTTTAGTTTTCCTTATAAGGTAGGACAAAGGGTAGGAGGCCATACAGCATTGTCTGCAGCAATTTCTTATTAGTTTGATGATATCGTCGCATCCCACGAAAAGGGGCGTAATTACCAAACAGCAACTTTTCAGGAGAAGCTTTTTTGTGTTTATTTAAAAACATAATTAATAAGTTGGTACTGTTTTGTTTTAACTACGTGCATTATCATCTTGTTGTTGGCCTGAGTCATTTTTTTGGTAATAATAATGAGTTATGTCCCTTAATTCCCTATTCGCCGTTGTATTTTAACTAGAAAGCACCCCGCATGGGATTAAGGTATGTTGTAACCTTTTTCGTCGGAAATATGAGGGGCCACAACCGCCATTGGGTCATTTCAAAATATTATAAATGCTTTTTCATCATTTCTATTGCTCAAGAAACAATCAGGTTATTAAATATAATTTTATATAAAATACTTACAGTCCTTATTAAAAAAAAAAGATATTTTAAGATATGTATGTTTATTTTCAAATAAAATTCTAGCTTAAAAAAAGAGGGTTGCACTATAAAATATTATTTACCACTCAGACTTTAAAGAAAATGTAATTACGTAATAATAAACAAAAAATAAACAAATTTAAAATACTGTTCTTCACATATTAATATTAAACGCTTTAACTAATTGAGATCAAATAATAAAGTTTACTTCACATAGAAAATAAGTAAATAACAAAAACATGATTAGCTACTTCTTAATTATAAATTATCTTTTTAATATTAATATTGCAAAAACAAAGTCTAACCTCTTTGATTATTATTGAATCAGTCTTATCCCCATCAGGCATCTATACCAAATATCTTATGTTTTCGATTTTAGGTTTAACTCAGTAATCATCTTCATCATCAGTACTTTCTAGATTGTTATTATTCCCTGACGGTATTTGCTCATACGGCAATCCTCGAAAAAATGAGTGAAATTAATCTGGGATTATTTTTGAGTCACACATAGACACCAAGTCTTTGTATTTATCATATTTAACTTTGATAGGAGTCGTATTAGCAAGTTGGACTTCTGATTCCGGTATTATTTTCGTTCCTCTTCTACTTTTTTTAAATGTTGTTATTGTTTTATATTCTTCATTTAGATCATATTTATATTTTATTACATTATAATTTTCTTTGGTAATATGCACTTCTTTAACCTTTCTCCATACCACTTTTTCTCCGTCATCATTTTTAGTCCAATTTTTCCCATTTAATAATGATCGATAGTTAAAAATATCTGTCAAACTCATTTCCTTAACTCTGTATGCTTCACCTGAAGTTTTTGCCCATCTGATAAGATTGATCCATTGATCGGGAGTATATAAAGTCTTTTTGTTTGAAGCTCCTTCTATAACAGAATGGACACTGTCTCCTTCATTTTGTGTGTGCCCAACTTCAAGGAACCGATGGGTTATACTTTCTATATTGAACTTTTCAAGTACATGCTGATAAAATGCAAAAACTATACGATTACGATTTTGACCAGAGCAATTATCCGACCAAAATCTAAAAATTTTAGCACCATCATCAATCTTCGTCTTTATAAACAAGTTTAAGCCACTGCTTATTTCGTTTGCCCCCTTTCCACCAAACACTTCTGTCCACATGTTGCAGTAACCACGTTTTTGTGCCACATCATAAACAGTAAAGTTGTAAAGGTTTAGTTTCCTCTTATAATAAAAAATGCTTACGTTTCCAAAAGGACAAGTCAAAATTTTTTGCATATCAAAAGTTGCTACTCTTATACTGCTGTTTCTTTCGACTTCAGCTTTCTCTGCCGCTTTAACAGTCCTACCCAAATTTTTACGCTGCATGTGTAGTTCTTGCTCATGCTTTTGTGTCTCAGTTAATTCCTTATTACATAGGAAAGCATGAGACTTATCGCATTGATCTTTTTTGGGATAGTAAAAAGCAATGTTAAAATTTTTATTCACAGTATCTTGATACTGACGAAGTGAAGCCATTTCACAGTCATAGTTTTCATGCAAAAACCATTATTTGTATAAGTTATGCAAACGTTTGTACGACAGTTGCCCGTCCAGATATTTTTTTTGTATTGTTTTTGCGGCAGTAGTGCGATTCAACAGGCACCAGAGAATCAATATGAGTTTTCACACTATCGATTACAGCTTCTTTTATTTTCTTCGGCCGGTTAAGATGTCTGCCTTTCTTCTAGTTTTTGAAAACATTTCTTAGGACAGCTGCAGGGCTCTTTAATTTTTTTGCCGGAAACTGCTTTTCCCATTTTATTAATAAATGGTTTTCCTGAATTTTTTAATGCTTTTCTTTTAAGATCTTTCCATTCAGAATAATTTCGTGTACGAATCTTACCAGAACGTCGTTTTTCAGAACAGCCTAAAGGAGAACCTGCCGGGGAGGTAACAGCGGACGATAATGGAGATGGAATCGTAAAGCTTGACGTTGGACTGTTAAAATCTAAATCATTCGTCAAAATTGATAAGTTTTGACTCATAGGGCAGTCAATAATTGTATTGGCTTCTTTTTTATTTCTTGGTGATGATAGTATACCATTTTTCTTTGTACTTCTATCCTTTTTTCTTGTGCTATAATTTCCTCAGTAATGGTTAATTCTACAACATTATTCAATGGTGATAATAGCACATCGTTACTTTTTTCTTGTACTGCATCTTTTTCTTTAGTTTTTTGTGCTATTCCTTCTTCTTCTACGTGTTCGGTTTCTTCTTCTATAGTTACAAGAAGGGTATTATTGTTTAATTCTAAAAATCCTTCTAATTCAATTTGCAGTAAGAACTTGATCTCTTCTTCACAGCCCGGTGGCACTGGAGAATCAATGCAAGTACTTTTATTGAGTGTAACATCTGTAAATAATAACTGTGTATAAAGACAACCATCAGAATGAAAAAAATGTAGTCTCTTGCAAGGATATTGCAAATGTATAAACAAGGATTTTGCCTCACATTATGAAACAAAAGAACAAAACAGCCTTAATGGACTTTATATTGTTTATTCTATTATATGCCTACTGTCTGTTTCATTTAAAATACACACACAGGTTGGATGGCAGATATCCCTACCAGAGATAAGTCCACCTATGTGTACGAAATTTTACAACTATGGTAATATTTTATAATTTGTGTGCAATAATGTAAGTATATAAAAACTTTGTTAAAATGACGTGTTAATTTTTAATAAATTATATGAAAGTGCATAGTGATCTGATATGCCTTTCGTTTGCTATTTAAAAGATAGTAAATAACCTAATTTACATAACCAAAACTCATAAATTATAACAAAACAAATATTTTGATGTAGAATAAAGACACTAACGCCATTGCAGCTTCTTCTGTTCCATATATTTGCATTTTTTCAATTCCGCAGAAAAAGGGCCACAATCAACATAAGGGCCTTGTTCTGCGTTTCACGAGTATTATAAGAGTACATAAACTAGAAGCATTTTTTTATTACAAGTAAGCAATTTGATATACCTAGTTAAAATACGGAAGTTATTCATAATTCGATCTCAAAATATGTGGTTGTCAATAAAATTGTATATAATGTTGTAATTTACTTACTCGTTGAATCTTTCAAGGCATTTTTTTTCTCAGCCTTATCATTTTGACGTGACAACGTCTTATAAATTGGTTTGCAGGGTGACACTTCAAGAAACTGCGTTACGCTCCGCTCACGTTATGCGCTTACAATGAGAGCGAGTGAGAGGCACGCGTCCCTTCCACTCAGGCATGGTTAGCCCGCCTAAGAGCGAGAGAGACAGACATAAAAAGTGGAAGGGACGCGTGCCTATAAATTAATGTTTTAAATATAATTCTTTGTATAAATAAATGTTTTAAATTGTTGCTATTATTTCATCCTTCTTCCTACTATACGAATGAATATTCACATTAAAATTATTTTACCACTCAAAGTCGTTGTCACGTAAAACTTTCGCCCGTATACCTATACTTTACAGGCAACCAACCAGTTTTTTTGCCACCATGTCCAATAGTTTTTGACCACGCCGCCTCATTATTAAGTTATTCACTAATCACCATCTGTTATCAATAATAAAAAATCTTATTGACTATAATACGAACAACAAATGCACTCACAATAGCGGTCCGCGGAGTACTGACCGAGTGGCGCTCGCGACCAGTGTTGCCAATAATAATTTTGAAATTCCGTTGATTTCACTACGAAATTCCGTTAGAAATCCGTTAAATCTCCCAATTTTCTCGTCAGTAAAATCCGCCGAATTACCAGGAGTAAAATTTAGGTAAATAAAAAGTGCAATAAAATAATAACTCAAGTTATTAAAAATTAAGTTCAACAATCTTTACAAAAAATCTAAATCTATGTTATCTAAGTCTAAATCATTATCACTATTTGGGGTCTCAGTTTTTTCGGATACAGTAGAAGTTGACGGCTGGCTATAACTTTGAATCGTTCCAAGTTGATCCAATACTTTATCTGGTAATTCATATGTGTAACAAGTTTTTCCGTTACGCTTTAGCCCTGCTCGTATATTAAGAATGGCATTAACCATATCTGTCTTCATTCTATTTCGAAGCTTTGTTTTCACGTCATTCATTACACTGAACACTCTTTCAACCTCTGCATTTGAATATGGTAAAATTAAAATGTGTAATGCAAAATCACTTAATTCTTTAAACGGATTAGTGCCTGCGGCATCTTTGTACTCTTTGACTTCTGACCAAAACCCTATAGTATCGTCTACTTTATTCCACTTCGTGAAATTTATTGCACTCCACTGGGATTCTATGAGTGTGATCATACTATTTGAGTACTGGAAATGAGCCAATAAGGAGCGTATGGATTCTTTATGCACTTTTAAAACATTTTCACATGACAACAACTCTACTTTCTGTAATATCTCAATATTGTCAGGTAGCCTACAACGCAGTTGTTGTATTAATTTTATTATAAAATTTATGCACCTTTGTCTCTGTTCACGCTCAGTTTGTTCATCTATCAAATGTTTTTCTCTCATTTCCCTTATTTTTTTTTCGAATGCGTAACCAAGGTAAGGTTTTGGGTCCAAATAATTTTCGACATTTATCGTCAAAGGATCAACTTGCGGACGTGGAATAATTATTTTCGCAACCAGAAATCCGAGCAGTGTGGTTAACTCATTAAACAATTTACAGGGATCGGCATTCTTGGCTTGAAAGGCTTTATTTACTCGTTGCAGTTCTTCTAATATCGGCCATAAAAATGATGTAAATGCCAAATTCATGTCGTCTCTATACATGCGATACAGTAACTCAGCAGTATAATTCCGGCTCGATATTTCAAAATGTGTTTTTAATTCGCACCACTGTGTGAGTATTCTTTCTACTGCTGAATGTATCGATAGCCAGCGAGTTTGGCAAGCTCGAACAATCTTTAATGGATCATGGCCTTCATTGATTGTTTTATATAATTCATTGTACTCGGCCTGACGAGTCGATGACTGGGAAAACCAATTATATGTTTCAGATATCAGAAATTCCAGATTTCTGGGTATTGTGCCTTCTGAAGCGTGGGATACAGCAAGATGAATGGAGTGACACACACATCGAACGAGAACGAGTCCAGGAATATCAGCTTTTAATTTTGCATGCACGCCGTTATTTACGCCAGTCATGACACTTGCATTGTCAGTTCCTATACCGCACATATTTTTGTAGTCCAAACTAAATTCGGTTAAAGTATCTTTGAGTGCGTTAACTATTCCAGCTGCAGTGCATTCAGCTAGCGGTGCCAATTTTAGAAATGACGTTATTTTTTTTGTTTTTATACTGTAGTATATAATCACCAAGCCAAGATATTTTGTAACGCTTATGTCCGTGGACTCGTCTAAGAGTAAACTAAACTTTCCCTGTCCAATATCTTGTTTTAAATCATCTTTAAAGTGTGGACTTAAAACGTTTTTTATAATATGGCTACATTTAGTGCGGTGTAAATGCATATCTTTAATTCCATCAGAATCATAACCTACTTTTTTCATCATCATACTTAAATGATCCACAGTTAATATGCTACAATGTTCAGCAATAAAAAGCGTCGTGTACACTTCACATGATTTGGTTTTATCTACTGCTTTTTTTGGGAAATCAATTGTGCGTTGTCGAGATGGTGCTAGCATATTTGAATTAGCGATGTGCTTTTTCGACGCCATGTGAGCTTTTAAATCGGAGTATTTATTACTTTTACTTACGATGCACCGGCATAATTTGCATTCTGGAAAAGATTCACCGCTACAATCTTCTTTTCTGACAATCCAGTCTTTAAACAATTTATCCATAAGCCAATTGTTACGAAACTTTTGTTTATAGCTCGATTTCGGCATTTTCACTAAACAACATCAATTAAATCACTAAATCTTTTAACACAATAACGTAATAACCTTAAATTTGTGTGTCTCAACTCTACAACAAATTATTGCACTAACTATATGAAACAAAGAAAGAACAATACAAATAGGTATGTTTAAAGTGTGACAGAGTTCGCATCATTATTTTGCCTCCAGCTACCTTGTCGATGTCAGGGGAAATTCTCGAACATGTATGTCGTAGGTAGAGTGTCTATGGTACATGTGAGGTATTTACGATGACAGAGTTGACATAATAGAAACAAAAATTTCGCTTTGATTTTTGAAATAAAATTGTTGTAATTTGAAATATAAGAATATGATCTATCTTTATTTGAATAATAAATCTTTTTCAAATTCCGCTAAACAATCCGTTAGCCGTCAAAACACTATTTCTTCCGTACCTTCATAGCCCAAATCCGCTAGATATGACGGGAAATCCGTTAAGTTGGCAACGCTGCTCGCGACTCCCGTCCGCCCCGCACCCAAACAGTTTTAGTCCGAAAAGATGGCCCTAACGTCAACAGTGTCTTTTTTTTTTACGTAATGTTTTTCGGTCATGTAATTGTGGCTTTACAATTAATTTGAATATCAAGAAAAGTTTTAATCTTTTTTAGACTTTTATTGGACTAAAAGATGCCTAAACGAATGAAGAATGTAAAAATGAAATAAAATAAAAAAGACCTAATGATCATTAGCGCAGTTTTCTTGGGATACGACGATATAATGCGTTAAGCATATTCGATAAATTATGGATGACAAATAGATAGATTGGATAGTAAAATTAGGTTGTACTCGAGGTAAGAGGCTCTATCCCCTCCAAACCACAGATGCTGATGCGGTAATAATAAGTAACCGTTATCAGTATAGGACAAAAAAAATAATGGGAAACCTGTCGTATTGAGATCAAGACCCTATTTTTTTTATTGTGAATAGAAAAGCGCTTAACCGCTATCTCGCCTGATGGTTAGCGACGATGGGATCTAGGATGTAACGCGCTTGCCTATTCACTCGTGATTTGAAGACCCCTAAATTGTATTTATAAGGAAACAGACTCCGGCAAAGAGTTCCACTCTTTAGGGGTACGGATTACAAAATTGGAACCAAAACGCTAAGAGCGACTAGTATATCAACCATATAACGGTGGCGCTTGTTTGTAAGTCTGGTTGTCGGATGAAAAAATGGGGACGGCGGAACTAGGCTGTGCAATTCTGCTGCACACTCTCCGAAATGTATCATATAAAAAACAGATAGACTGGTTACTTTCCGTATATGTTCAAGGCTTTTCAGCTTATTATTAAAAAGATCGCCATTGCGAATGAATTTCTTGGCCCTCCCTTCAATGGACTCAAGCGTCTGGAGTTGATATTGGGTGGAATCGTCTTAAAGATGAGAACAGTACTCCATACACGATCGAACTTGCGCTTGGTAAAGATTAAGTAACTGTTTCGGCGTGAAGTACCTTCTCACCTATACCAGAATGCCAAGTTTTTTTTGAAGCTACTTGAGTCTTATTCTCAATGAAAGAGCCAAAATTGAGAGTTGGTGACAATGACATGTCGACAAGCTCAAGATGGTCTGTTATCGGCACATATATTACACCTCGGAAAGTAGGAGTCAAGTCGAAAAGACTCCTTTTAGCGGAGAAAAGACACGTCCCAGACGTGCTTTGCTGGACTGAACTTTACCAGATTGGCATCGCCCCATTCGGAGACTGCCTGCAGAGATAGGGTCATAGGTGGCTGACTATCGCTTCCCTCCTATCGACTCCTGCATCAGACATATAGCTTTCTCAAACAGTGCTGTCTTAAAACCCCAAAATACCCCGGGCATAAGTAGGCCATTAATATGAAGCAGAAAAAGTGTTGTAGAGAGTGCGGAACCCTGACGGACGGCGGCATTGATAGCCAAATGGTCCGACGAGCTACCATCAATTATAACTTGTATCGACCGATCCCTCACGAAGTCCGATATCCAGACACACAAATCAGTGGGAAGTCCATATGACGGAAGCTTGTTAATAAGGCTTTCATGCCTTCGAAAATCAAGAGAGACGGCAAGCGCCTCACAATGCCTCTCGATGGTTTCGCTCCATATGTAGATGGCGTTTGCTAGAAAATCTCCAGTAGATCGGTTCCGGCGAAACCCGTATTGTCGGTCACTAAGGAGGTCGTTTTCTTCTGTATACGACAGGTTCAGTATTGGTTCAGTACATGTTCCATTATCTTACAGAGAATGGACGTGACCGAGATGGGCCTGTAATTGGCGGGGCCCATACGACTACCCTTTTTAAGCACAGGTCTATCCGAATTTGAGAGTTATATTTTAGGCCATGAACCGCTGCATAGCTTTATAAACCCCACTATAGATGGAATAAGTAGCACCATGTCCTCTGCGTAGCTTACGTTATTTATGCAGGTGGCATCAATATGACAGGCGACATGTACCGCAATTCAAAGTGTACTCGTCCGACGGGATACCGATCCACCACATGATTCTTTTGACTAGCATACTAGTATTTAACAAAGGCCGTGTGTATAGTCGGCTCATCTGCACTTGTCTCACACAGAGTAAAAGTATAAAAAAAACGTGGTTGTTTGTGAGATCGATCTATCTATCTTTTTTAATGCAGATACAGATCGTGCTCATGGGTGGCTCGCCCGCAAGCAATTAGTTAAAAAAAAATATTTATTTTACTATATTTTGACGTGACAACGTCTTATAAATTGGTTTGCCGGGTCACACTTCAAGAAACTGCGTTACGCTCCGCTCACGTTATGCGCTTACAATGAGAGCGAGTGAGAGGCACGCGTCCCGTTTTAATTTTTTGAAAATTTTTCAAATTCTGCGTATGAATGTTCAGAACAATACATAATATTCAATAAATTTTAGAATATTTGTATCGTAAATTTTCATTATTACCAAAAATTTATTTTTTATCTTTTTAGTCCATTTGTAAAAAAATATTTTCTCCTTTTTAGTACATCTATAACCCGTAGTAAAACGTGGTTTTTTAAAAGTTTTTTTTATTAAGTATTTTTTATGTATCTACATTTCATTTTTCAGAAAAAACAGTTACCCGAATGTAACGTCATTTTTTATTTTTTCAGTTGTTTTGTTTAGAATAATTATCAATTCTAGAAGTATTAAGTAACTTATTTCCTATTATAACTTAGGTACCCAATATTTTGTACGCAAGCGGTAGTTTAAGCCCATTTTGGGAGTCAGCTAAGTCAATATACTTTGACAGTTGAGTCAGGTAAGTTTGTATGGCTGCAAAAATGTTAAAAATAAACAAGGGGAGCGCATTCACCCCCTGCTTCCAAGTAATTAATCGATAATATTATAACTAGGTCTGCAATGCATGCTACTGTTTGCAAATACTGAGCGAAGCACTACCTTACCTTCGTTTGTGAGTTTTGGCGCCAAATTTCATCAATGTAGTCTCAGCTTTTAAATTTTTCGTTCGGTGATTATTCCTCCATGGTAAAGTCCATATATTTTTTTACATAGCCTATGTCCGTCAGGTTATAATCATGTATGTTATACACATTCGTGTATAAATTTGAGTTGATACCTCGTAAACGTGATTTATTTAAAAACAAAACAGTTGTTCTATACTATGATCAAAAGAAATAAAGCCAATATTTATATCCACTGTTAAAAGTTTTTATGATTTAGGCGTTTGTATTTAAGCGAATTTCAAAGTAATTCTTGAATTACTTACGCAGATGCTTGTCGTGGCATCCAAAAATTGAAATGGCCAGCCATAGCAACACAAAGGTAAGGGCTCCGGAGGGGAAAAATTTTTGGAAGACTCATTAGTTCGTGTTATTAACAAGCAAATACTAATAAAAGACGATACCAACAATCTGACTAAGGTTTTCAGGAAAATTGTGAAACACATTAGGTTTCACGAAAATAGAAAAACAGTAATTACAAAACTTCTGAATTTGAATCTATCTATATCTACTCGTATCATCAATGTTATAGGAGTTACGTGCTGAAAAAGGCATAGGAAAATAGTAATCCTTCTTTGTTAACAATAACACGAATTTTTAAGCATCCAAGAATTAGCCAGTTCCCGATTCGTGCTGCCATTGAGGGGGATCTCGCAACATCCTCTTTTAAATTGCGAGTTATCGTAATTGTTTCATTGTAACAGATTGAGCTAACTTCGTGGCCATGTGCCATTTGAACATTGGGTGCCTGATATTAGGCATCGAGTCCCGTTATGATATCAGGTAGTTTTTAAGTTGTGGAAATGGGGGAGATGAGAGGAGTAGTTAATGATATGGTGCTGCACATGCAGAGGTTTTCGTGGGTGGATTATGTAGTGTTTGTGATGATGTTGGCGATAAGTGCGGTGGTTGGGGTATATTGGGGTTTCATGAAGAAGCAGACAACTCAAAATGATTATCTCTTGGGAGGAAGGAACATGAAAGTTGTTCCAGTATCGATGTCTCTTGTAGCAAGGTAAGGGTAGTTCGATTTTTAAGGATTGTTCAATTATTGCAACGATTTGTCTTGTGTCTAAAATCTGATTTCTTTCAAACTCCTCCAGTTTTGTTTCTGGGATTACACTGCTGGGATCTCCAACTGAGGTTTATATGTACGGTACCCAATACGCGTTTATAATGGGAGGCATTTTCTTGATGTCTTTTGTTATGGCTCAGGTCTACCTTCCTGTCTTCCACGAGCTCAAGATAACGTCTAACTATGAGGTAAATAAATGTACTACAAGTAATAAATTGACAAAATTAAATTTCTATCAATATCATATTTTAAGCATTTTTACCATATTTTATTTTGTTATTATGGCTGCTTTTAGATCATTGTTTGTGTTTTAACATGAATTCAGTTAGTGAACATGATATTTAAAAATGGATCCACGATGGAGATGTTGAAATTTTGTCAGAATATGGAAAACAATAATATACGCAACCACTTATTTGATACAATTATTTTGATCGGCTATATGATTTTGCCTTGGAACATTCAATGTTCCAAAAATATTTCTAAATAGTTATAATAAAATTGCAATAATAATGATAACTTATAAATATTTGATATTTTTATGAAGTTGGTATCTATTAGGTATTCTCCAAATTAAGTCCGAATCTTGTAACAGCAAATTAGCTTAGATAGTAAAGCTATAAAGTGCTTATAAGTTTGCACATCGCCCAACCATTATTTTGAATGCGATTAAAAAGAGACAAACTCCGAATAGCTGTTTTCAGTTTACTCCCAGTTTTTTAAAATGTCTTAAAAATTGTTATTAGGTTTAAATAATATAAATAACAGTGTGCTTACTTATAACTTATATCGAGTCTTTACTCGATTTTATTCTTAATAAATAAGTATTACATACATAGGTTATGTTATCGTTATGGGGTCAGTGGATAATCAGGGTTCGAAACAGTGACCCTCAAAAAATCTAGAAAGGTAGATGAAAAGAAGCTTTTCCATGAATAGTTTTCCATAAAAATATACGAGTATAAGCACAATATGTAGTCACTGTTACTCATCTGAAAAATATATTTCTGAATAAAACTGCGTATCTTGAAAACTTTAAAATACCTACCTCACTGAAAACTATAAGTATAGTATTATATATTTGAAATTCATGGCTCCCTGTTGTATTTCATACCAAAATATATTATCCGTAGTGTGCCCAAATTCTTTTTTTCTCTTCTCCGCAAGCCTACATCCTAGCTGTAGACCTATTCACCAAAACCTGCACTACATACCCTTGGCGTCACCGGAGTTCGCAGGCCGATTGTGGCAGTCAGTAAAATGGATTAAGGGCTGGGGCATCTCCTAAGTAGGCAGTGCAATGCGGCCTTTAGACCAAAGGAAGTGCTCTCTTGCGTTAATATCCTATTTTTTCAATCATTCTTCGAGTAATCCTTAGGGATGCCAACAAATTCCTTCTTTCTTACCTCTCCTATTCAAATCAGTCTCAATTGAGAAAGAAGGTATAAACTAATGTACTTTGAATAGGGAGAAGAGCGATTGGTGCCATGATCCTGATTAAAATAAAGATGGTAAATTTTCTTTCAGTACTTATCCATGCGATTTGATAGCAGAGTGCGGTTGTTTGGTTCAATTTTGTTCACGTTTACCTTGGTAAGTGGAACGATGCTCTAAATAAGTGATTGTTCCGTTACTTGTAATAAGACTTGTACCTACATTGATTGATGAATTTTCCAGATAGGTTGGCTCCCGATCGTCATCTATGTACCTGCCTTAGCTTTTAATCAAGGTATGTTTGTTTCGAATCTTATAGGTAATGGCTTGATATGTACAAGTTTAAAAGAATACAATGATTGGTATAAGCAGTTGACGAAATTTAAAGGTTTTTATTTAGAAATTTTGATTACTTTTTAAATATATCTTTTTATTACATTAATATTGATTTTATTTATTTTATTAAGGGGTTTTGGCTTGGTTACAAAGACCTTTGAGCCATTTCTTCGTATTATGTCCATTCATGTTTAATTAAAAATTATTAATGAAGTAAGAAGCACAGAAGAGAAAAAAAAATGAGTACTATTTGATTTTGTAAACTGTGTTTTTGCGGTGTAATTATTTTAGAGTCGTTCTTTTTTTGTTAATAGAATTAAGACCTTAGAAATGAATTACAGAAACATCGATAACTTATAAATAGAATTAATGGAGCCTTATTGCACCTTTCAGTGACAGGCGTAAATATACACATAATAACGCCTATAGTTTGCCTTGTCTGCATTTTCTACACCAGTGCTGTAAGTATTTCTAATATAACAAAAAATAAACAAATTAATAAAGTACGCTTTTGTTTGAGTATATAAAGAACTCTCTAAATTGTATATTTTTAAAAGAGTTCAAATCTTTACTGCAAAAGAGAACCAGATGAGAAATAACAAAAAATAGGTTAAGGGTAACCTATTTTTTTTTTGTTATTTCTTATCTGTGTGTAGAAAGGCTATTTCTGAAAACTTCATCCTTACCAATATTGACACGGACTTTTCATACTTATCTTCTTTTTTGGATTTTATGAATTTCATTTTTTTGTCCTGCAAAATATTCAAAAAAATAATTTAAACGTAAACGGTCTTATTTTTCGAATTTACAGTTTTAGGGAATGTCTTTTCGATGTCATGCATCCATAGCGGTGTTATTGTCTTATACATCATGAATGTGGGTTTGATGAATACTCAAATATTTTTTTTCAATTTTAGGGCGGTTTACAAGCGGTCGTGTGGACTGATGTGATCCAAATAACCGCTATGTTTGGAGCAATGGCGTTAGTAGCCATAAAGGGGACCATAGACGTCGGTGGCGTTGGTGTTGTGTGGCAAAGAAATATGGATAGTGGACGCATCGACCCACCAAAGTAGGATTTTGTTATATAAACCTTGAAGATGCGTATTTTATTCCCAGCAGAATTAAGGATAGAAATCCAGCTGTTTCCAACATAATAATAGCCATAATTTCCTTCGTAATTAAAATGTCACATTATTCCACGCCATAGCAGATGAAAGTTGTACCAAGGAGATAAAGTAATTTCAGAGTTTAAGTTCAGTAAAATTACTCATCTTTTACGATATCCGTAATTGGAAAAGCTTAATGCTAATGTACTCTGCCGGAAAACGCGTTGCGATTATGAACTGTATTTCCGATAGTTATTGACTTTTGATAGTTTATTGACATCAAAAATAATATGTTTCATACCTGACCCGTTAAAATAACTTCGAAATGTATGTATTTTGGAGGTGCTTAAATCATTTGAACAACTTCAAATACTAAATTTTGATGTCCAACTACTAAGTCATTGTCAAAGCAAACCAGACAATAAAATCAATCAATCTAGGTAATGAAGCACGATAATTAATTACAGTATGTATATATTACTTAGTCCAATGATGTCGTATATTTACTATTTTCTATGTACTCTTTATTGCATTTATATTGTTATTTGAATAGTAGGGTCAAGGCGGCAACAGTGGGTCACTTTTTTTTTCCAGTGATGTAACTTGATGTGGGTGAGTGTTGGAAAGATGTAAAAGGATTAGAATTATAGCGTAACTAATGTATATTGATTATTCCAATCGATTTAGTTAAACAAGGTAATATTTTAGAAAATAAACAGCATTTAAAAAAAAATCTCATTTGAGCCACTGTGTACTGGGGGTGGGATACAGTGAATCGGCCCCCAGTTTACAGTGAATCAGGCAAGTTCACAGTGGATCATCTATAATATAACTCAAATAAAAAAGTTTTTTTTTTGCTTTTTATCGATCTTTATTTTTTGTTTTAATCAAACAATAAGTTTTACATCGAAAAAGAGTTTTTTTTTTACTACTTCACTTCAAAGTGACTGTTCAGTCTTACACATTTAAAATTTACTAAATTATCTTATTTTTTTTTTGACTTAGTTAATCATCAACAGAAAACTTTTTCTGTATCTTGCATAAACTATCAAACAAAATAAATTTTTATCCTTAAAATGAATAATCAGGTAACTTTTTGACTACTTCAGTCTCAAAGTGACTTTTCATTCACACATAAGAAATATAATTTTGCTTTTTTTCATGTCAGCTATGTGTTTCCCTATTTTACGGGGCCTTGATGGTCAAGTCATCCTAAAAGGGAAAATTAAGAAAAAATATTACGTCTTGATTTTTGCTAAACTAATGTCCGGGTAGTTATTATCCAGTACCAGTAGTACACAGTGGATCCTGAACCAATGTGAACTCAAATGATTTGAGCCACTGTGTGCAAAACTGCCATTTTGGATTTAACTCATTCCACGTGTGATGGTTTTACGTAAATCGAAGTGCAGTATACGCCAAAATGACCTCAACGAAGTTTGTTACTTAGCAAAAATATAAGTCCATTAGTGAAACAAAAGGTTTGTGAAAAAATACCAAGTATATCTCACCTGAAAATTCACTTTTTCTTTCGTCAAAACAAAGAAATCACTTAAACACGGGTTTGTTACATGGTTGACCCAGGGAAACTGGTTGTGACCAGTATCTATCAGGAGACCTTCCGAAGAGTGAGAGATAGAAAAAGATACCTATAATACTTTTGATACAACGACCAGTGCGCCACTGTTGCCGCTATAACCACTGTTGCCGCCTTGACCCTACACTAACATATTGGTGGAAAATAGATCGTTCTCAAAGATATTTCTTCTTCTTAAAAAAGCTAGAGAACTTAAAAATAAGTTAAGTAAATAAAAGCATATAACAAAAACAAGAATAATACGATACTCCCCTATATATTATACGAAAAAAGTACATAAATAAATACACATATATAAAAATAAATAAACAATGTGATTATTATTAGTGCATACCGATTTAGGAAGTTATACGGAAATCTATATAACTTTGATGTGACTTAATCGTTTTGTTGTAGGTATGATTTGGTTGTGATAATAAAATTAAAAAAATGGTAAATTTTAAAGTTGTTTTGATTAGGAATTATTATTTTTTCTTTTCAGTTGGGATCCGAATCCCTTGGCACGTCATACAGTGTGGAGTTTAGTGGTAGGAGGTTTCGTTTATTGGCTTCAAGCAAACGCCGTGAATCAAACTATGGTGCAGAGATATTTGGCTCTGCCTACGCTACGAGGGGCAAAATGGTAAATTGCCAACTTTTTCTTAGCATGGTTTTCAATTGAGTAGGCAAGATTAAGCACTTATGTTAAGCTCATTCAATTTATGCTCAAAAATATCTTTGGTAATTATTAGATGAGTGAGGAGTAGTTAGAGATATAATATTATTATATTTTGAAAAAATGTACTACTGAAAACAAAATAACTGCAAAAACATTAGAATTTAGGCATTAAATCCGAGAAAAAATTCGATCCGAGAAAGAATATAATTAATTATGTGTGGACATAAGTGTATAATATGTCGCAGCCGAGCCGCCGTAAAATCCGCTTCAATATAAATCTGTTAGCCGCGTTATAAACCAGCTCGCTTTATAAACAGGCTCGGTTTCGTAAAACACCTTATTAACTTTTACCAAAACCAAAAAACCAAATATTGCGGATTCTACAATTCGACTGTATTATATACATATTTATTTTAATATCAAATTTGCAGGGCAGTGGCTTTGTTCTCTATAGGAATCTCAGTATTAATTTCCTTCTGTTTATATTGCGGGTTGCTGATATATGCAAGATTTCACGATTGTGACCCTTTGCAAACAAAGGTGAGTTTTTCTTTACCCTCAAATTATGAAATTTTGTTGTAGGCATGTAGTTATGTAGCATATTTACAATAAACATGTAAATTTATTTGAAATTTTATTTCAGCTAGCTAAAGCTAAGGACCAACTTCTACCATTGCTAGTAATGGACGTGTTGGGTGATATACCAGGTTTACCAGGAGTTTTTGTAGCAGGCATTTTCAGTGCAGCTTTAAGGTAAGATTTTAAAAGCAAACAGTTATCTATCAATCTATAATCAAGTAAACCGTGACGTTATAACAGAAAAGAGGATGACCTCAATTATTTCTGAATAATGAATAATTCGATTTCTGATGATAATTTCCTGTTCTGATCAAAATCTTTTGTTATACATCGGTACTTGTACGAAAACGAAATGGCAACCAGTTTTTCAGTGCTCTTAAATAATTTGTTAGTAGAGAAACAAACGATAAAATTTGATTAAACATTAAAAAAAATCAAAATAATAACGGTTTATAAATGTTTATGAATTTTACGTTTAGTATGACATTTGGAACCAATGAGAAACTAGTCGTGCATATAAGCTTCTCGAAATAACTACAACTTAACCCATCTTATTTTCCTTCATAAGTAATCAGTAAGAGGAAAGTTATTAAATACTTACATAAGGACAAACGCTAGAATAACAATATTTTATCGATATTATCAAGAAATAAAACTGGATGTCCTAATATAAAGTAATAATTATCAGTATCCTATCGGAAATATCATGCTGTGACGATATGATAGAAGTATAAAAATTCCCAATTCGCTTAAGATTATATAGTTAACTCAATTTTGTTTGAACTTAAAATCTGTCTTATCTTTATTCGCAAATTGTTTGTCGGAAAAATTATTAAATTTAATTGATAAAATTTTATGCTAAAGTGACTGTGATTAGTGGCTGTATAACTAATACTACGTATAATAATTTATTTAAAGACGAAGTGATTTTTATTTATTTGCAAATTTGTAGCGCTAACTTTTGCATGTTGTAATAAGAGGTCAACGTCTAACAACCTCTAATAAAGGGGGTTGGCAAATATGGTGATATTTTCCAACCCCCTACTCATATTAATGATTATAGTATTTTAACACTCCAAAAAGTCTATATAGCTCAAATTACGGTTAGACATACCTATACAATAGGTATATAAATATGTAATATTTATAGAAATAGATATAGCTAGCCATCGCTCAGTTGCAAATGCTCGTATTCACTATTCAAAAATCAATTGCCGTGCCCTTGTCTTGCCAAAACTAAAAGTAGTCTTTGAATTACATAACTGGTAGGTTGTTGTATGAATGACAGATAAAATTTATGTATGTTCAGTAACAAAAGACGGTTGTAAAGCACACCCGAGAGATAGAGCTAGTAAATAACATAGGTTTATCAACTGCCGCTGATGTGTGGTGTCTGGGTGAGTAGATAGAACTAGCCCTTTAACCTCAAGGAAATTGTAAAGGTAAAATACTGGAGGTGATGATTACCATATAACTCTTGTAGACCACTAAAAGGGTAGCAGCGTCTTCCGAATTTCGGGAAAGGTTTCCGCATTGTAGTGGATGTTTTTCGGTTGATATTACGAAAATCAACTGAGAAAGTTGTAGATTGAGCATATGGGCGTACCGTTGCCCGCACTTGAATCTATTAGATCGGCGGAATAGTGAACACGATGTAAGCGAACTTTCTTCAAAGTGCGACAATATGTTTTTAGGGTTCGAATCCCGGAAGCGGCAGATGTTTGTGTGATGAATGCGAACGTTTGTACGTGAGTCATAGGTATTTATATATATGTAGTTGAATATTTTATACCTTTGTATGATATATGTATGTCTATTCGTTACCTTGGAATCTTTAACACTACCTATACTTACAGTACTTTGGGCTAGGCTAATTGGTGTGAACGTTGAAAATATTATTATTAATTACTTATATCTTAACAATAAAACCTAAGTTTCTGCATACTAAAATTGGTTTTAATTTTCAGCTCACTGTCAACCAGTTTAAATTCAATGTCAGCAGTTGTGTTGGAAGATTTCTACAAACCGTTTTTCAAAAAGGAGTTGTCTGATAACCAAGCGAACTGGCTCATGAGAGGAGTCGTCGTTATTCTAGGCACTCTATGTGTAGGTAAATAGTTAAGCTACTGTTTCTCCGTAACGTAAATGCACAATAACTAAACGGCTGTTTTATATGAAAAATCTTAGTATAAGCTTAAATAATCCTGAAAAAAAAACAACCACATTGCCGAAGCACTCAGGTGGGATGTGGTTGTTGATTATGGGTGTGTTTAGGCTTAAAGAAATTGGCACTGTGAATGCGAAAAAAAATAAATACAAATCTTATTATAATAGGACCTAGAAACCCATACAAGAAATAATTTCTTATGTGACAGGCAAGTAACGATTACAAAAGATATAGACAGTCTAATATTGCCTAATATTTTATTTTTTCGTGAGTCGTGTTGATCTAGAAAACCAGTTAGGAAAATCTATGATCATATTTGTGCCTATTAGAAGTATAAAAAGCAGTAACTATCTTACGAGCCAAGTGAACTTAGTTTCTTTATTTTTTTTTTATTTTTTTTTATTGCAGAAAGTTGGCAAACAAGCAAACTGTCCACCTGATGGATATATAGAGATTTTGACAAATATTCCAAAAATAAAAAGATTGGCAATTTATAGGAACTTTTTATGTACCTACCATTTCACATCAAACATAAATGTACGAAGTTTGTGAAAAAAGACTTTCTCCATTTCCCACTCTCATTTTGTCATTAACGTTAGTATTCAAGTGAGTTTTAGTTTCCAAAATTTTGTACCTATTATTTTTAACTTAAAAACGCTAATACTTAAATTTTTAATTTTTGTTTTTCTTGATTAAGTTTAGTTTTATTAGGTTTGATTTTTTCCTACATACTTTTAAGCGCCAAATGTCAATAAATGAACCAAACTTTTCAGAAAATTTCCACATATATTTGCAATTTGAAAGATAAGCACATATAATTTAAAGGATAATGAGAAGTCGTCATAAAAATAAAACATTGATAAATAATTTCTAATGATAAATAATACAAAAGTTTGGTAAATAATAAATCATCATTCATTCATTAAATTTATTTTTATAATGAAACTGAGCTGGTGTATAGAAAACATCAGAAATCTTTTTGAATATACAGGATTTTTTTTATTGGGACATCAACTATTGTAACAAATCATACTATAAAACGTTACACGATATTAATATATTAGGAAAATTAAAATGAAATAAATATTATTAATGAAAATAGTTTTTGTATACAAAATTTAAAAAAAGAAAGCAAACTCCAATAAAATAGATAATTAAACAATATTCAACAAGGGTTCAGGGTTCAAGTGCAAATAATTCATGGTTACAGGAAATGTGACGTATTCTCGCTTGTTGGTTATAGAACAAATTAAAAGCAATTTGTTATCATGTTATATAATGATGTCTTAAACGAAATTGTTGATAAATTATTCCACATCAATATTTTAGGATAAGAAAAAAACTAAAATATATTGTTCGATATACTCGGGTTACATTTATAAAAGTTGATTTTTTTTTTACTTTACATTATAACCGACCCGCCTGAAATTGTATCCTGATCACGAGGGTTGAAATCTGATTCTGGCTATGTATAGAGTGTATTCGTTGCAGTCAACTACTCAAATATAAAGTCTTCTTTATCGTCAAAAAAAAAACAAAATGATGTATGCGTGATGGTGGCTTGTGTTTCATGACTTCCTTCAATATTCATCAGGTCATGCCACTTATGATGCTACTGCCATTTTTTGGAGGCCATTTTCGATATCAAACATAATTCCCTTTACCATAGTATTACAGCATTTTTACATTGTACAACGTAAACATTGTTTATAATGTCAAAACTGTTGAAATATAGAGCTTTGTCACTCATTTAAAATATGTGATAGTATTATTGTGCTCTTCTTCTAGGCTTGGTGTTAGTTGTCGAGAAAATGGGAACAGTTCTTCAACTGACAATGACGTTAGAATCCATGACTATGGGCCCTCAACTGGGTGTATTTTCAATGGGGATATTAATGCCATGGGTCGATGCTACAGTAAGTAAGAAATAAGCTACACCAATTAATAAAATTTTGTTGTTTTTCTATGATTTCAAAATTTATAATAAAACCTATAACTAAAAATTATAAATACCGATTTTAGAATTATGCTTCATCTGCCCGGTAATATGTTTTGATTCAGTTCAATATGGATTTCTATGAAAATTTAGGCATTAAAACAGGAAAGAGAACTTATATTTTCGTGTTTATTCCTTTGCGATATTTTTTTAGGGTTCCAACTACACTTAGTTTGTTCCATAAATACTAAAATAATAATTATCTTTGACTCAAGTCAGGTCCCAATCAATAACAAGCTAATAGGTATGCGGACTTCCTTTCCTTATTTAATTATGATTTTAATTCTTTTTCTGTGGTGAAAAAATAATCAATTTGTTATTAGATAAAATGAATATTCATTTGAATGTAATGAATTAGCTAAGTATAATAGAATATTGATGAAACGAGTTTCTCAGTGTGCTCGCTCTGTCATATCTCCCATCTTGACTCTCGATTGAGATTGGGGTCAAGAGCAAACCCATTTAATAAGAAATAATGCTACACGGGAAGTTCAAAATCTTCATCGGGCTTCTTTTTGAACTGTAGATTCATCCACGAATCATTCGGATTGACCTATAGTCCATACTATCTTACAATATTAGCTAGGGTTTGGAATGTAGTCTTAATTCACATTTGGTTTGATATTGAAATCCTGAACAATTTCAGCTAAATAGCTCTATCTCCTTACAGTATTTTTACAGTACACACAGTAGTAGTATTACAGTATATGTATATGCAGTAGTGATTAGGACTATGTACGTTGTTGTAATTTAATCGTTAAAATGGACGTTTAAAGATTTTTTGTATGTAGGGTGCCCTCGTAGGCGGTATCAGTGGCCTTGCGACGATGGCGTGGTGGTGCCTTACCGCTCAGATGGCCATAGCTCGAGGCCAAATCGTGCATCCCCATAAGGATCTTAGCATATCAGGATGTCAATATAATTACACTACAGCGGATACAGTTACTGTGGCTCATGATCACATGTAAGTTAATATTTTTATTTAAAAATACCTATTATAATGAAACTCTTAATATCATTATTTTTCAACTTAGCTTTATAGCTCAATATTATTAAAATTTAGAGATTATTTAATCACCAACTAAGCAAGCTTGTAATAAATATTCTAAGTAAATAATATATGTTTATGTATTATACGTAAAAAAGAATATAAGCAATTACAATTTGCGAACAAATGTTTAGCTTATCGTTGCTTCTATGTGGAACTCAGGCGCATATAAATTATGCACAATTATAATCTAAGGTCACAGTTGTTTGTGTGTTTGTCTGTCCGCTCTTTTCCCCGCTCTTTTTCCATTGTTTCAATTAACGTTACCATATCAACGCGTTAACCGCAAGTAGTTCGTCTACCGGACGCTAGATGGCGCTAACGGAAAAATATTTAGTAATAGAAATTTTTTTAAGAATTTTGTCCACCCGTGCGAAGCCGGGACGGGCCGCTTGTTGATTATAAAAACTGTTATTCTCAGGCGTATGGTAACTAAATATGGTAACAAACCCACAAAGTCCTGTTATATAGTAAAGATAAGGCACCTGTACTAAGGTAGGTGTGTCGTTGTTACCGTTGCATCATACTGATTTGTTTTATTTTTTTCAGGGACGCCGCTAATCCAATTCTCCGCGTATCCTACATGTGGTATACATTAGCAGGAGCGTTAGTGACAATATGCGTGGGCACAGCGGTGTCCCGCGTGAACCGAGCTCGTGGCAAGGCGCACGTCCCGCCCGCGCCTAAACTTCTGGCACCTCAAATTAGGAGGCTGTATAGAGAGCCACCTCATCCCACTGACGAACCTTACATCAGAGCGTACGGGCATAATAAGGTGTTTAGTTGACAGTTTATATTCATCATAGTATTACATAATAAGGTCATATTAACCGAGTTAAATCGGATCGACTGCAAACCGACATAAGAGGATTTTCGATAAAATTACCTTTACCAAAAATATTTAAGCATGAACTGATTTCTGGACTTTGTAAAGAAAATAATATTAAATCTTAATATTTCAATAATTATAGTAATATAAGTTATATACGGGATTATTACCATGTACCTTGATTTTATTGAGTTTCCGATATTTCGGCACTGTTGCAAGTGCCATGATAACGGAGTTGCCCCGTATATAACTTATATTACTATAATATCAGTGACCGTGCAAGTTTAAAACAATATATTAATAATTCAATGTCATCAAAAACATTTGCGCTATTCTTAGTTGCTTGCGCCTGATATAGTACCTAATAACAGATGTCATTTTTAGAATCTGTCTGTCTATTTGTCTGAAAGTTTCTAACAGGTTAATAGTAACCGGTCAACAGATTGCAACGAAAATTTTAGGTATAATTAATGTATATTTTTTTGCACTATAATGCCAATTTCGGTAAATTGGTAACGATAAAAAATAATATACACAATACCAACGATAAACATAACGGTTTGAGTATAAATACTAATAAATCTTTTTGTTACCATCTGGCAGGTATCATAACTAATGTGCCGAGCTAAAACTCAATAGTAATTGACGAATGAAAAATTCCTGTTAAACTAGAAATCATGATTATACCTTAATTGGGATAGAGCAGCGTCTGTTGTATGTTTGTTTGTTTTTCGAACAAAACGTGATAGCATTTTATAGTAATAATTAAGACAATATAGAATAATATTACAATATGTCGTGTTGGCAATTGCCCTAGTAATCTGGTACCAGTGTATGATACTAGGGAATCACTAAATATCGCTGACGATTGAAAATATGATAATATAATTTCTTTAAATTATCATGATACTTTTGACAAAACAACATAAAATAATTGCACAGAAATGGAAGACCTGAGTGGAAACGCCCCCTACGAACCACTAGAGACTGGTGCAGAGTAGTTAATTTTTTTTACAACATGTATATTATGCACTTTAATCTAATTTTTATATTCTTATCTTTCTGTCGGTCGAATGATTAAGGTATTAAGCTGTGAAATACGGTCAGATAAAAATTAAATGAAAAAGGCTTTAAAACACCTTTGAAATAAATATATCTTTTAAATTTAATGACGAATCGGATGTCTTAAGATTACACTTAATATTTTAATCCTACGTTAAAGAAATATGTTTTATTGATATCGATATTTTTACTTCCAGGAAGCTTGTCAAATTAACTCTACCTCTATCAACATGAAGCCAATTAGTGAAATCGAGGAGATTAGCTGAGACCTTATTTATTCTACTGTAAATTAAATATGAGTACCTAATAAAATTGTTTGACTTCGTTTACGTTTTTTTCTTTTTTTAAGTGTGTTGGTTTCGATGTATTAAAAAAATTTAAATTCTGACGATCATTTGGTGTAATTGCATCAATGTTTCTGGGTTCGAGTCCCGGAAGGGGTAGATATTTGTGTGATGAATAGAAATCATGCGTATTAATATATATTTCTATGAATCTTACATATCTTTGTGTCATATATGTATGACTATCCGTTACCCTAGTAACACACTCTGATTAATTAATGTAAATGATTGTGTAGCCATTTAAAATAAACGTTCTATGGCCAGTTCTATCTTAATGTGCGAGTTTTAATAAAGTGTCGTACGTGTGTGAGCGAATTAAAAAAAAAATCGTCAAGTAAAGCATATGGTTTACCTGGGGGTGAGCTGGCTTCAAAGCGTCTGGTGACCCCAGACGTCTCAGTAGCGCGTTGTCTAGCGCGAGTTCAGGTAGAATAAATTTGGCTGGAAAAATCCGAAGCATATAAATAAATAAATAATAAATAAATATTTCTAACATTCACACCAATTAGCCTAGCCCAAAGTAAGCTCTGTAAGGCTTGTGTTATGGATACTAGGGTAACGGATAGACATACATATATGATACATAGATATGTAATACTCATAGAAATATATATAAACATCCATGACTCGGGTACAAATGCTCGAATTCATCATAAAAACATCTGCCCCTTCCGGGATTTGAACCCAGGACCATCGGTGCGAAAGGCAGGATCGCTACCGTTGCACCAAACGTTCGTCTAAAAAGTGAGAAAGTCTAAAAATATGAGGAAAGTATATCTTATTATCATTGTAATGAGACAAGTTTCTCTTGACATCATTATCAGATGATTGTTACTATGATTGAAAATTTTGAAGCAGCAGAAAGGACTCCCAATCTCAATATTAGAGATAGGTATGTTGCAGATATATTGTCACGTAATATTACAATTTCACTATATTATAATAAGGTAAATGGTAGATTGTCAATCGACTTCATTTCTCACAATTAAACGGCCTGGTCCTGGTGACATTGTAATGTCACGGGGACACTATAGTAATATTGTACGGCAATGATATTTTGACAATTTCACTGGTGGTAAGATTATGAGGCTGTCTTTGATTGGTCTATTTCCAAAGTCAATTTTGCAATCGTAGAGTTATAAGTAAATAGACGTAGAAGTAATTTTGGAGTTAGACCATATGCTTTTGTTTCGTTAATCACATTTGCGGTGAACTCACGCTCATTATGGATATGTAAAATATGCGGACATCCAATTTTAAAAATAGTTTCAAGAGATCTAATGCTATCTGTGATGCACGTTTGGATTTCAAAGGTCGTAAAAAACAGAACTCAGTCAAATGATCCGGGTACCTAATGTAACAACCATTTGAAATCAGCATCGGGAGAAGACTGAAGGTCTATGAGATTCCTGGTCCCCCTCCTTTTAAAAATGTTTTTCATCAAATGTCGGACCACAATACCTGTTTCCGGGAAACTTCTCTTTGTCATGCAAGTTTTGCATAAATTCACGAATAGTTTTATTGCAAACTGCGGCACTATTTTCTTCTCTTTCAGAGCATATATTATTTTATCGCCACCCCGTGGCTTGTAATAAATATTTTTCCAATACATCATATTTCGATGCATAGTGACATTGCTGGTTCGTGGTCTTAAGCTTTTGTGTTTTTCTTGATTTATATTCTTCTATTGAATTGATTACCTGCGAAAGTCTGCTCATACTCCATTCCGATTTTTTTTTGTTTTATCAAATTGTTCGCTGTAATATTTTCGTAGCTCAATATAAAAATCTTCTCCGCGGCCATTAATAAGTTTTGTAATAAATCGAGAAAGAAATATTGGATATCCATTGAAAGTTTTCCCAATTCTTTAGTAACTTAAATTAATTGACGTTTTCAGAGCAAATATTTGAAATATATTTCCGATTTCGATTAAGTTTTAAAGCGAAACCATGATTGTATTGACTAGACTAAGAAAGATATACAGATGTTTCATTGATTATACTAAAGATACATACTTATTGGATGTTCCCGTGTATTTTATAAAGTGACATTGCCCCATGTAAAAATGACACCGTTTTTTTTGCTGGAAACGACTTTCACGGCAGTTAGTGTCATTGATGAAGACTGGAATCCAGCAGGTGCCAGATGTTTTTTCAATTCATCTATTAGTAATTTATGTTATTAATATTGTTAGTAAACTCTGTTTAATTGTGTGATTCTTACAGGTTACTTAATTTTGACAGTGATAATTCTGTTTGTGTCTAAATAACTAAAAAAACTGTAATAATGACAGCTATTTATGTTATAAACAAGTACCTATACATATAGTAGTTCTACTCGTAAAATATTGATGTTGTTTGGCAAACGATGGCAAACAATGAGTAGTAAATAGGAAGAATTTTAAACAGCGGCTGCACTTCCTCCCATTTAAAGTGCACCTTGCGAACATTAGAGGACTGCACTCAAATCTCCATCCGGTCCGTCACCATCTGGAGACCGAGAAGCCGCACCTATTCGTCTTGACGGAGACTCAGATAGCAACCCCGTCGGACGTGGCGTACCTCAACTACCCTGCTTACACACTTGAGCATAAGTTTAAGATGTGTGCAGAGGTCTGTGTGTTCGTCCGCAATGACATATGCTATAGGCGTCGCCGATGCTTTGAAAAAACCGGGTTTTCTGTTATCTGGCTTCTGGTGGACACAGGGGTAGAGAAGATGCTCTACATCTGTGTCTACCGATCGCACAGCGGTGACCGGGAGATGACTCGGCTCATAGATTACCTCACAGAGACGGCAGACTTGGCAGCTCAGCGATATCCAGCGGCGGAGCTTGTTTTTCTGGGAGACTTCAACGCTCACCACAAAGAGTGGCTGTTCCTATACCAGAAAACTGACCATGCTGGGAGAGAAGCGCGACGATTTGCCGTAGCGCTAAATCTTACCCAGCTGGTGGATCAAGCGACGCGAATTCCAGATATTGCTGGCCACATACCCAATTGTCTTGACCTACTGCTGACAACTGATCCACACAAACATTCGGTATCGGTCTCAGCTCCACTGGGATCGTCCGACCACTGTGTGGTGAATCCGTATCAATCTGCTCTCCTCCAGATGATAGCCCTAAGGGCATGAGGCGAGTATGGCGTTACGAGTCGGCAGATTGGGACGAGATGCGTATTTTCTTTGCTTCTTACCCCTGGCGGCAAACTTGCTTCTCTTCAAGCGACCCTTCGTGCAGCGCTGATGCGATCGCGGATGTAATTCGGCAGGGAATTTTATTCCATTCTCCGACATCCCGCTCGGTTACAAGTCCCGACCTTGGTATAATGCGGCCTGTGCTCGTGCTGAGGCCCGAAAACAATCTGCTTACCAAGCCTGGGTGCAAATCCGCGATCGCGGGGTCCGTGCACGAAGAATTCGAGCGAAGAAGAGAGCCTATAATTCGGCCGCCAAGTCATGCAAAAGGGTGTTACTAAAGGCGAGATTCGACCACATCAGCAGAATAGGGATGAAACTGTCTTCCTATCCGAATGGAAGTAAACAGTTCTGGTCCCTCTCGAAGTCAGTCGAAACGAATTTCTGCCGTCCTATGCTACCGCCATTGCTGAAATCTGACGGGTCACTGGCCCATTCTGCAGCTGAGAAAGCAAGTTTATTTGCCTCTCTGTTTGCGAGCAGTTCCCGTCTAGACACCGGCTCTCAACAACCACCAAACATACCTCGTTGTGATTCTTCGATGTCGGAGATCACAATTCACAATAAGCAGGTCCGTAGAGTCTTACTTAGTCTAGACGTGAATAAGGCCAGTGGTCCTGATGGCATACCAGCAAGAGTGCTGAGGTACTGTGCGCCTGAGTTGTCTCCTGTGCTAACACGCTTGTATCGCCTCTCTCTCAACACAAAAACCGTCCCAAAATCCTGGAAGCTTGCCAATGTGCAACCAATACCCAAAAAGGGTAGTTGTGCCGACCCATGCAATTACCGACCGATCGCCATCACTTCCATACTATTTACGGTTATGGAAAGAGTGTCGAACAGCAAGTTGCTCTCATACCTAGAAGACAACGATCTCCTCAGTGACCGTCAATATGGCTTTCGCCGAGGACGCTCAACTGGGGATCTTCTAGTTTATGTCACGCATTGCTGGGACGAGACCCTCGAGATGCACGGCGAAGCACTTGCCGTGTCACTTGACATCTCGAAGGCTTATGACAGGGTCTGACACGCAAGTCTGCTGCGCAAGCTTCCTGCGTACGGTATCCCCGCTGACTTTTGCAGTTGGATAGCCGACTTCCTGACTGAACGATCGATCAGAGTAGTTGTCGATGGCTGCTCCTCTGACTCAGTGCCTATTGATGCAGGAGTTCCTCAGGGGTCTGTTCTTTCCTGCTTTTCCTGCTGCACATCAATGACCTATTAATACCAGGAATTGTTGGGTATGCAGACGACAGTACTGTTGTAGAGAGATACCTGTCTAGCGCAAAAGCCAGCGGCGACGACGTGATGTTCATGAGAGAGGCCATGGTTGAGCGAATAAACCAAAGGCTAAACTACGTTTCCCAGTGGGGCGATAGTAACCGCGTTAATTTCAACGCCTCCAAAACACAAGCGTGTCTTTTCACGGCAAAAAGGAGTTCCTTCCACCTCACTCCTACTTTCCGAGGTACATCTGTACCTGTGACCGACAGCCTCGAGTTTCTTGGCATAGAGTTGTCTTCAGACCTTAACTTTCGCGCCAACATCGAATCCACAGCTCAAATTGCAGCCCGAATGCTGGGCGTCCTAAATAAGGTCAAGCGATATTTCATGCCAGGACAGCTTTTAACACTCTATAAAGCTCAAGTCCGATCTTGTATGGAATATTGCTGCCACCTTTGGGATGGCTCAGCAAAATACCAACTTGCTGCACTGGACACGATTCAGCGCAGAGCTGAGAGGCTCATCGGGGACAACAAATTGGTGAAGAGCAAGCTTCACACCTTAGCTCATCGCCGCAAAGTTGCCTGTCTGGCGGTCTTCTACAGACTGTACTTTGGAGAGTGTGCTTAAGAGCTGCATCTGCTCATACCGCCATCTGCTTTTTTCCATCGGACATCCAGACGCACTGCAGGCTACCACCCTTTCTTGGTTGATATTCCTACCTGTCGCACCAAGCGCTTTTCAACATCCTTCATAACGCGCACAGCAAAGAAGTGGAACTCCCTCCCTGCGTCTGTATTTCCGAGAACTTATAACCCGTCTATTTTCAAAGACAGGGTGAATAGGCACCTTCTGGGTTAGCTCGTTCCATCGTGGATTCTGTCATGGCCCCCGGGCTTGATTGGGATCAAGAGCAAACCCATCCTAAATAAATAAAATAAATAAAAAATAAACAATGAGTAATTTGTTATTATGCGTAGTTTTTTTTTTATTTTATTTATGCTGTTCTTACAACATTTTGGGCTGCCTATTTATTATACTAGTTTTGGTTACCAAATAAAATCAATGAGTTCCTTCATATTAATAAAAATTTGGCAAATACTGAATTGCTTTTGAATTGTTTTCACATAACAGCCATAGTCGTCATGATATATAGTTAAGCAGACTGTAATCAGCCGATTTTGGGAGTTTTTATTGCGTCCGAATTAACGATTATCGGGAACAAGATTAAATTACACTGAAAAGGAAAAATACTCGATAACAAGCGTTTATAAATATTGGTTGTTAGGTATGTTTTTGATTTAGTGACATATCCTGAGGCAATATGTGGACTCTAGTGAAGTGTGTGTTGCTGACGGTACTGGCTGTATCAGGTATATGAGATTTTTTTAAGAATATATGCAATGCATATAACTAAACACGAGATACTTTGGGGGTCCACATCAATAGCTGCAATGAAGGCGAACGTAATATTTGTATAAAAAATTTTACGTTCAATCCTACGGTTTTCATGGAGTTTGCGTGCATGACAAATACCAAGAAAATTTTATGAAAAAAAAAAATATATTTTAAACACTAAAGTTTGCATTAAATTTAACAAACATACATAAATTGACGGCACGGTTAAGATGTTTAGATCTTTGAAAAGTGTTCTGCAGGATACTAATGTATTAACATTACAAACAGCTCCCACCTACTTATATATTGTTTTTAGGCAACGAAAAAGGAATAACAAGCATTTCCATACATAGTAGACTGTCTTCCTCTGAGATTCTTTAATGATCTAAAGTAACATTCTCAAAGTCAAACTCTTATTTCATTCAACGTTAAGGTTATTGCTTTCTCGTCATTTAATGGTTTAAGTAACTGTTTCGTTTACTTCGTCATCTATTTTTTATATCTTTATTTAATTCACATTATACGTTTTCTGTGGAGGGTAAGCGCTCTTTGAAACCAATTGTAGACCCGACTTTACAACAGGCTTTAAGTACTTATACTCTTGTTGTTCATTAGTTGTCATTGATGATTTTCTTAATAAAGCAAATTCTTAAACTATTATAAAGGCCGGGTATATAAAAAATTGATTCTTTTTCCTAATATTTTAAAACTTTCTTCGTAATCAAAATTTTGAATTAAAACTAACAAAGCTTTAATTCATCGAAACCAAAAAAAGGTAAATGTTAAATGTATATGTAGCACGGCATAAACAATAAGGTCTGGAATACAATAAGTGACACAAAGTGAAGTTACTATTGCTTTATAGGAGTTATACACATACACATAATCTATACACTATTATAGGGCAAAATCGACTGCATTGTCAATTGTACCTTTGTGCTTCTGAAAAAAAAAATTAGTTAAGTAAAGTTCATCACGGGAATAAAAACTCACGTTTGTTGTATGAGAGCCACCCTTAAATTTTAATTTAATTATTTGATTTTAATGTGAGTAATATAACTAAATATTCTCGTTATCAATATCGAGTAAAATCACGTTTTTTGTATAGGAGCATCCTTATTAATTTTTTTTTAGTATTAGTTGTTATAACGGCACCAGAAACACATCATCTGTGAAAATTTCAACCGTCTAACTATCACGGTAAATGAGATACAGTCTGGTGACAGACGAACAGACAGACTGTCGGCTGGATGGAGAGCGGAGTCTTAGTAATAGTTTTACCCTTTGGGTACGGGATCCTAAAAAGATTGTTATCTCAGCTGAGCGCGAACGATTGGGAGGCGGGATTTAGAACAGCGTTCATAATAAGAAAACGCAGCTGCCCATTTTGTGGTTTACGGGAGGTATATGGTGCTCCCTTGCAGTATTATTATTCGCCTTTTACTAAAAGTGAAGGGTTGGTGCCATTTTTTTCTACCAGACACCACTCGAGCCAAAAAAGGATATAGTTTTTTCATCAATATTGACAAAGCGACTCGTAGAAATACAAGAATAGCGCGTGTTCGTTTCAATATTTTGACGACCGTTTGGTGCAACGGCGGCAGTGACCCTACCTTTCGCGCCGACGGTCTTGGGTTCGAATCCCGGAAGGGGCAGATGTTTGTATGATGAATACGAGTATTTGTACCTTAGTCATGGATATTTACATATATTTACACATTATTTACATATGAATATTACATAAATATGTATGGTATAAGTATGTCTACCCGTTACCCTAGTATCCATAACACAAGCCTTAAAGTGCTTACTTTGGGCTAGGCTAATTGGTGTGATTGTGGGAAATATTATACATATAAAAAAATTCTTTAATCCCAAATTTAATGCAAAAAACTATTATATGAAAATAATATAATCAAAAATAAGTTAAAAATGTTTTTATGTATATATAATATATTACGAATATTCTATCCACTCGACTACGTAGAACAGTTTATAAGCCGCCGCCAGTATTACAAGAACGGGACATTATAAGTATATGTATAACACTTTTATCATGATCATAAATAACAGATTAACCTAATCTTAGTATACGTAGTACTTAGTTTTTTGTAGTTATCGCGTGATTAGCTACTGAATTTATTGCCTCTAGATAAAAATTAAATACTAACGTAATTTAGTTTGGACTGAATCTTATTTTACCAAATAGTTAATGCATTGTTTGATACTTTTAAAAGTATAACATTCAATGTAATTCATTTACATTTTTATAAAAAACATAGACACAAGATCAACATTCTCGTCAATAGTAATTGGCTCTTAACAGAACTGTAATATTATTAATATTTATATAATAATTATTATTTCCTCAGTCTTTAATTATTATTAATAATATCAACCACACTAACAATATGTTCCCTGTAACATTAAACTTACTGTTCTTTTGTCGTAGAGGCGTGATATCCTGGCATTTTGTACAAATCTCGCTAGTTTATGTAATGATGTTAAACAATAAAAACTTCGTATTTTATATTAATAAATAATATAAAATACGAATAAATGATTTCTTAAAGAAGAAAAATTGTAATTTTTAAGATAATTCACTGTATCAATTTTGTTACAATACAAGTTCACTGTATTTCTTTTTATTTTTGAATCTTATCACCCAGGGTACTTTTAGAAATGATAATTTGTTTCTGTAATAGGACCTGTACGTTTGAAAATAAATGTTCGTTATAGGGTTGGAATGCACTTTTGAAGACTTTTATTATAATTTAAAAATGGTAATAAAAATATTTTGGTATAGTGACAAGATTATAAAATCCACGCGGAAAAAGCACGTTCAAACCGTATATTTTATAGTGCAATATGTCCAAATCATGGGAGGAATGTTTTTTTTTAATAATATGACTTGATATAATCAATAAAATTCGTATCCTTATCCTTATAACATTATAACATTATCCTTATCCTTACTAATATTATAAATCGGAAAGTGAGTTTGTTTGTTTGTTTGTTTGTTTGTTTGTTCCGCTTTCACGCCGTAACTACTGAACCGATTGCTTTGAAATTTTGCAGACGTAAAGATAAAAGTCCGGATTAAATAATAGGGTACTTTTTATCCTGGAAAAAATTGATATTCCCAAGGAAAAACAAAAATATTGTTTGCTTGATGGCTGGATTGTAGATGGCGCTGTGTGTCGTTTAAAACAAGGAAAAATATTGCAAACGAATGTAAACATGTAAATTTAGAAGCTAAATTATACGATAATGAATCCCCGAAAATGAGGAATTCCCGAGGGATGACGTACAATTTGTTTTACCGTCTAAACTGTTTTTTTTTACATCTACTTATCCTGAAATCACTAAAGTCAACGAATTACTAATTGGTATAAGTATTCGTTACGTTATTTAGTTCTTGAGGTATGCGATAGATGGCGCTGGGTGTTTTTTTAAAAAATGTTAACGATGTGTTTTTAAAATACATAAGAAGTGGAATGATAGCTTATGCTATTTAGATCTTGAGGTATGCGATAGATGGCGCTGGGTGTTTTTTAAAACATGGTAACGATGTGTTTTTTAAAATACGTAAGAAGTGGAATGATAGCTTACGCTATTTAGTTCTAGAGGTATGCGAAAGATGGCGCTGGGTGTTTTTTAAAACGTGGTAACGAAGTGTTTTGTTAAGATACGTAAGAAGTGGAATGAATTATATGATTTTGTATCCAGCGTTACATCGCGCTTCTTCGATTTTTCCGTGGGAATGAGAAGTTTTCTTATAGTTGTGCTTTATACCGCAATACAACCGAATTCCACGCGGGCGAAGCCGCGGGCGGAAAGCTAGTTTAACATAATTATCACATAAGCCTATTAATATCCCCAGTGTAGGAGCACAGGCTTCACCAAATGAATAGAGCCACTTAAAGAAATTGGCCATATTTGGTTTTTAGTGGGTATGTCTCCAAATTATTACCGGGCACTAGGCCGAGTAGGGGTGAAGGATTCCTACTTATCTACGCTGTTAACCCGCGGTAGAGTATGCGTAAAGTAATTTCGTAAAAAGTAGTTAACAAAAGGAGAATGGGTTATGAACCATATGCAGACTGGATCAACGACTTAACGTGCTTTCCGAAGCACGGAGGAGTTCCTAAGTTTTATGGTCACCCGTCCGATTAACTTAACACTAACTACTGCTGCCATCAAATTCCTTTATAATCTTGTATAATCAAAGCTTTAAAAATAAGTTTTTTCAAAATTGCTGTAACAATAAAAATTGTATTTATTTCAGTTACCGGTCATAGCCTCGGCCCCAATGATGTGGTTTTCCACTTGTTTACGAGGTAAAATATTACGTTTTTATTTATCACAAATTAATCAATTTATTCTAATATCTATTTATTAATAATTTAATCTAATTTTATTTTATTATTTATATAATCTCTCATTAATTAATTTTAATATATTATTTTTAACAATCATATTTATATACGTTTTAGTATAATACTCATTCTGTAGTTTGAATGAAACTTTTTTACGGATTTTGCGCTTAATTTATTTTCTTGAATATAAATCCTGATGTTTCGATTCCTTAATAAAAAGTTTAACTTGTTATTCGTATCCTTTCCCAAAACGCATGTCGTAGCAGCTTCTAATAAAAACAGTATATCTGAATTATTCATAATTGTTTGTTTTGTAAGTTTCCCTAAAATATAAAATAATATAAACGCAATTCAGTGAAAAATATAACATTAACAAGTACGGGGAACTGAATAATTAAGTAGGCTATTTAAAGTAAGTAAATAGGGTTGTAACAGTAATGTAAAAAACATTAAACAAACGCTTTCAGACAAAATCCTTCGCAAAGTCAAGTGCTGTTTCCCACTGTGAGCTCCATTTTGTCTTCCAACTTCGAGCCGGCCGATCGCACTGTATTCACTATTCACGGACACGGGGATTTCGCCAACTTCAATGCTTTCGTCATGTCTGGTAATATTACCTTATAATTAATAACATACCATAAGAAATTTATTATATATATAATACATACATATGACATAAATACTTTCAAAACAGATGCATGGGATTGTACCTTCGATTTTCAGCACTTTATATCGTAGGTATACGTACGTATAGTAAGTGTATATAGTATATTTTGTGTTATTTTTGTATTATTTCATATATTTAACTCATTTATTATTAAAGATTCCAAATAGTCAACAAACTTGGATGCAGTTGAGTATTTTAATATCGGTCCGTTTCAAGCTTTCAAATTATATACATCCATTTTATTTAGTTATCACTTCATGTTACAAAAAATGTAATTTCTGGCCTAAGCTGCAGTCATATTCGAATGCTCGGCTATCCGCACAGTCTTTGACCGAACCCGAAGTCGAAGCTTTAAAGGTTCTACGAAATTTTGTTCAAGCTACAATTAATAACAAGATCTTTTTTGAAACTTTAAAACAGGTTGGACCATAATTCTGGGAGAATTTGTAAGAGACATAAGTCTGTTAAGGGACGGTGGGGTGGGGCGCGGGGGGCACCGATCGCTAGAGTGGCTCGGGAGCATACAGTGCAATGGCGTCATTCATCGGTGCACAACGTGCGTTTTGCATGCGCGAATACTACCATAATCAAGATTTTGTCGTAATTGCGCGACGAAAATATTGTCAACACTACAATATAAAGCGTGTATGAGTCGAATGAATAAGAGCTGGGTGGAACACATTGAAGCAATGGATTCAACATGATAAGCAAGATCTGGAAAGCCTAGGACATCGAGAGAACCTGAAAACATGTAGCGCGTGCGTACGTCCGTTTAAGAGCAACCTGAGCTTTCGTAAGCGATCTAGTGTGCTAAACTTTTCCAGAACCAATCTATGTGACATGCTTCACAAAAATTTACACCTACAACATACAAATTCCAAGTCGTGCAGAAACTAAGACCCGACGGCAATTTTAAAAGGCTTCAGTTTGCTAATGAAATGCTCTAGAAGTTCACCAGGTTCAATAAGATCATTTTCTCGTATGTAGCACATTTTCACCTCAATGGTTATGCCAATCAGCAGAACTGTAGATACTTCAGTATCTACAGTTCGCTTCAGCGACACAAACCCACAAATCAAGCACCAAACTCCATTACATTCGCCAAAAGTGACAGTTTAGACCGGACTACGCGCCCGTAGAATCATCGGAACATTCTTTTATGAGGATAACAGAGACCGACCTGTTACAGTAAATACTGAGCGATATATTGACATGATCAAGAACTTTTTTTGCTCTTTGGGGTTTTCAGGCTTTAGCCGTTTAAATAGGTTTTAACAGGATGGGACCACATGCCACACCTCAAACGATTCTATAGCAGCAGTGAGAGAATTTTTTTGGCAAAAAGTCATCTCAAAAAGAAGTGACATAAACTAGCCTGCTCGAAGCCCGGATTTATCTCCTATGGATTTATTCCTATGGGGATACCTCAAATGTAAAGTTTTTGAGAGCAAATTCTTAGTTATTTCCGAAAACACCTGCCAAGTAGTAATAGATAATTTCTCAAGACAAAGTCTCGAATGCTGCAGTGCCACACCAATGTAGGATCTCATTTGGATAATGTCATATTAAAAAGATCATACCCCCTTCTGTAAGCTTACTTTAGAAATAAACATATTTTCTTTTGTACCTGTTATGTTGTTAATGGTTTTTCAAATGTTACTGGAATTAAGGTCCACCCTATATTATGTGATTAAGGTGGTTTAAGTAATCTCTAGAGGTTGGTTTGGAGATGATAAAAAAATACTTTGCAATGTATTTGTCAAAAATAATAACATTTAGAAATAACTTGAATTGAAACATTTATTTATTAAAGTAATTTAACAATCACAATAAGATGAGTCCATCAATCATTCCTTGTTTTTCTCGACTAGTGCGAAACTAGACTAACAAATAATATAAACAAATACTTACTTGTATTTATTTAATTTTATTCATTCAGGTTTTGTGTCAAATTTAAAGTTGTTTTTTTTACCTAAGGTGGCAGAAGCCGAAGCTTCGGTCGGACAAGAAATTTATAATCAACAAGTGCCCACAAGGAATTGTGGGCACTTTGCGAGTAACAATAACTTCTTGCAGTTATTTATTACAAATGGTCGTAACATGAAATGTTTGTGTGTTGTTTTCTTCCCAGTTGTGGATTCATACGAAAAATAATCAGTTCTCGTTTTAATATTTAATAATTATTAGCGTGTGGATTCGGGCTGATAACGCTACTAACCCGACGTGTGAAGACGATCCGACAACGACCGACCGACGTTGAAGTGTTGTACTTGTACAAAGTTAGCAAAAACTACAGGTGCAAATTAAAGAGTACATGAAGAAATTTTTAGCCACCAGCTATCGAAATTATCCGGCTCGAAGGACAACTATGGAAATTGGTGCCTTGATGCTGCCACTTAACTAACTTGCTGGATCTTGATAAATGATAAATCCTTGACGATTATAAAATATTTAATTACTTGATATAGGTACGAGTTCACAATAGTAATGACTAGAGTGACATGACTTGACTAATTATGTTGAAATATATAGATATTAAAATGCTGACGCGGTGACATACTTTGTGCGATGTAAACCGTACAATAATTAAAACTAATATTTATTTTTCCCAGCCTACCTTGAAGCTGAAAAAGTCAACGTTGTCGCTGTGGACTGGAGAGCTGGTTCCACTACGTACACAGAGGGTCTGTCGCAAGCAAACCAGTGCGGACTGATTATCTCACAGTTCATCAATCTCTTGAGCAACAACTTTGGTTATCAGCCTTCCATGATCAAGATTGTGGGTGTTGGTCTTGGAGCCCACATCAGTGCCATTGCGGCCAGATTAGTTAACGGCAACATTCCCCAGATTGTAGGTGAGTAAGAATCAAAATCAATTATTAATATACACCTTTTAAATATTTTGGCCTATGTAAGGGGTAAGATATTGAAGTAGTACTTAACTAAAAGTGCGCCACTGCTGGTTGGCCACCAAGCGGATGTATATAAATTTATTCAGAGGAAACTAGGACTCCTCGTAGAAGGGAACCGTCTGCCAAGAATCCAGACTTCCTGCAGACGGCACCAACGGGTCAAGGGGGCATTAAGGGCCCCAACCAAAAACCTCCTCTAACGTACACAACACAATGCATTACTGAATAAATGAGTGGGGGGATTGCTTTCAGTTGAATTCGCCCGCCAAATAATTCTTACAAACGGTTACAAACTACACGGCTAAAATAAAAAATATTTAATTAAAAACATAATTTACGCTTTGCGCTTATAGAATAGAGTTAATGGGCAAATCTTATAAAAATGATTATCTATTTCAGCTATCGACCCTTCTTTGCACGGTTGGACTCACCACGAGGGTCGTTTGGGCCCTGATGCTGCTAATGTGGTCGAAGTTCTGTATACCACTGCCGGTTTTCTTGGTTACGACCTCCCTCTCGGAGATCTTAACTTTTACCCGAACGGAGGTTCCCACCAAACTGGATGTGGCATCGACATCAGCTGCTCTCACGTTTACGGAGTCGCATTCTACGCTGAATCCATTGTCGCCCCAGCCAGAAACGGCTTGACTTTCATTGGAACCGCCTGCGAGAGCTACGAACAAGCCATTTCCATGAGCTGCACTGGCGCAAGGGACGCTACTTTTGGTGGACCCGAAATAAAGACTAGGTAAATGCGGTTTTTCGGTTTCCAAATGTATAAGTATATTGTAAGATATAAAATACGTGTGTAAAAAACCCATCCCATCTGAGGGCTCGGAGGCGTGGTTGTTTTTTACACACGTATTTTATATCTTATAGAAATATTGCATTGTGAATGCAAAAAAAAAAAAAAAATTAAAAAACATTATTATAGCTGGTTCCATCTTAATCGATTGTTTAATATTTGTAAAAATATTACTTTCAATGTTGAAGGTAGTTAGCGTTCAACATTGGTGGAACGATACTAGCTCATAGTAGAAGTTGGAATACGTTTGTAAAATTTCGACACGTTTGCCAGCGTCTCGGTAGCTCAGCGGTCAGAGCAGTCGCCCGGATTGCGAAAGGTCGTGGGTTCGTATCCCATCTGAGGGCTCGGAGGCGTGGTTGTTTTTTACACACGTATTTTATATCTTATAGAAATATTGCATTGTGAATGCAAAAAAAAAAAAAATAAAAAAAAATTAAAAAACATAAGTATATTGTGTTATAAGAAATGTTTATTGTAGCTTTCGTAAGAAAACTGCATCATGAGTATTAATTTACTAAATGGCATGCAAATCCAACAATTTCTGTACAAAAGAGTATGTAATCACTACGTTTTAGCATTTCACTTGCGATCTCTAAATCGATCAGAATATTTTTAAGGATTCCCAACGAACTAAGGACTTTGATATCATGGTATAGCACTAGCATTGTTAATGGCCATAAAGAATTAAAAAAAAAACGGAAAACTTACAATCATTATAGTCCTAAACTGAGCAGAGTATGTACTGTAGGTATGATAAAGTAAAGAATTCGTAAATAAATATATAGAGGACTCGGGAATGCTTTTGCTCATCATACAAACATATGATTCAAAAACATGATTACAATCCAGGGCCTCTGGTGAAGAAAGTAGAATCGCTATCATTGCGCCAAGCGTTTGTCAAAATGCATTTTGTCTTTTTTATTTCAGCATCATGTTTATAAAAAATTTGCTTTTAAAGGTTCGAATGTAATTTTATTTTTATGTGAAGCAAAAGAAAAACGAAAACCTTTAACAATGATTTCGAATATAATTTCTATTATAACATTTCAATTCATTAAAGACGTTGTAACGTGAATAATGTTCATAGATTTACTAAGGGTTATAATAAATATTTGTCCTTTGTTTCAGTGGCTCCGGAATTTACACATTCGTCACTAATCCTACTTCTACTTTTGCAAGAGGGTAAAAGCTAAACCACTGTTTTGTTCACACTGTAACACAGCATCAAGAGAAATGTTTTATTTATACAATTGTGCTTTCAATGCGTTAATATCTTTGAATTTATTAATTTTTATTTATGTACAACAAAAATGATGTTCTATTATTATTAAAAAGAAAGTTATTTAATAAATTCCAAGTGAAGATTCAATTGTACCATATTGTTGGTAGTTATTGTTATACATGAAGTTGCTGATAGATATACCCCAATCATTTGGATTTTTTATGACGTACACACGGCGCTCGTCTTTTGTTTTTGTTATACCTTAGGACCTTAAGAGTTGTATTTTTGAGAAACTAATGAAACAAGTGCGCTCTAGAGCATTCTGGAATGCTATCGGGATTTAACGTATCGGTTACGCGCATGTATACATGCTCTCGGGACTTAAAGGGTAAAGCAGTTTATATTATAGCTTACTAATTGGTCTACACGTACCTATAGTTTCGTTCCATACTATATCTTAGTTTCTTGCTTCAGGTGTGATCATTTGTTATATTTTTTTATTTTTTACAACGCCTACTGTATTTCAAAACTTTAAAAAGCACGAGAAACTTTTTGCTACTCGTAATTAGTTTCAACCGTTTGGGATTGGTCCAATAAAATATAAACATGCTTTCAATAGCAGTTTATAATACTTTATTGCCAGTCGTTAAACCACCTCAAGTTGTTTTTTTGTTTATTTCACTACTAAAAATATAGGGAAACATTTGTGGCCCGATTTTGCTTAAATTATTAAAAGCCTTGAAAAAAGGCGGAAGCTAGCCAGCCTATGCGTTTTTATAGGATACATTTCGGAGAATGTGCAGCAGAATTGCACAGCCTTTTTCCACCATCCCCATTTTGTCATCGGACAACCAGGCTTAGGAATAAGCGCCACCGTTTTGGTTCCAATTTTGTAAACCATACCGCTAAAGAGTGGAACTCCTTGCCTGAGTCAGTGTTTCCTGATAAGTACAATTAAGGGGTCCTTAAGTCACGAGTCACGAGGTATCTTCTAGGCAAGCGCGTTACACCCTAGATCGCATAATCGCTTACTATCAGGCGAGATAGCGGTCAAGCGCTTTCCTATTCACGATAAAGAAAAAAAGATAACGTTTGATAATTCTTTTTTTCGATTTCTGGTCATATATCATTGACTATAGGATTCGTGACAATATTACAAACTATGGCGGTGGTTTCGTTACAGTGTTCACATTGATAGAGAATTCATTTTGTGTCTCTTTTCATAGCTAGTATCAGCCGTGGGAACTTATTGTTGTGAGACACACAGGAGTAGCTTATAGAGACACGTGTGAATAAGCTTTTGGAACGAATGGTGTGAGTAGGTTCTTTCTAGGTATGTACCATTGTAGTCCACACATCACACACATGCGCACAGAATTGAAATGTTGTTCAATTCTTCTAACTATGTGTTTTCTCCACTTTCACGTCAGCTAAGCTGAGTAATTTTTTGAGCCATGTCAGTTACTTTAGTTTCTATTCGGATGTCCTCATTTATTTATTAATAACACCTTTCCCCAGGTATAAAAAAACATCTTTAAGAATACATGTCTATACTTGTAGTTAAGGGTAATATTAAAGATTACGGTAAGTTAGCAAATTATTAAACTTGCAACAGTAGTGGTAACAACGCCCTCACTTTTTTTTTCGGTAAGGTAATGTTTGAATGGGTAACCACATAAATAGTTGAGCAGAATTTGGCGTTTGGGAAAAAAAGACGAGTATTTGTTTAAATTTTATAACGCCTTTATCTGTCTTATATTTTAACAGATAAAATAGAAAAATCTTTAATAACATAACTTTTTTATACAATGCAATTATTGTATAGAAAAAAGGTAATGTTATTAAAGATTTTTCTAACAATTATACCAGTATGAATTCATACTCTAAGTAAATGCCTTGCCTAATTATATTTCCTTAATAATTTTAAGTGATAAGAACCAACATTAATCAAAATACGTCTTGCCAATTAAACGAATTTGCATTTTTTTAAGTAGATAAACGTAAGAAAAAAATAGAATAACAATTTAATCGCAATGATAATAACATAAACTTTCGAACTTCAGATAAAAATGGGCCTTATATTGGTAAATATATAGACTTTGTACTGTCAACTGAAACGAGACCTGAGTTCAGACACGTTTTGAGATTACTGTCCATCACAGTAATTATTTATTGCCTGAATTGGTGATTTGAAGAAAATCGAATTGAATTTCAAATGAGCTTTTGGCACAGTACATTCCAAAGAGCCAATTTTAAAACACCAGAAGTTCTTTTAGTGATTTATTTTCAACAATTGTTTTAGGTGGATACCCCATTTACTCACTGTCACATATAAAAAGAACTATATACAAATCTGATGTTTAGTGGCCAGCTATCAGTTAATGTGGATTATACCACGATCCTCAACACGCCCCTCATAATCTGCATTAACTAACAATCCACTAAACCTAAACCCTTAACACATGTCAAATGCTTTGCAGGAGATAAAGACTTGGTAAGAATATCGGCTACCATAAAATCTGTTGACAAGTGTCTCAAGGTAATCTCCCTATCCTTCAAAACGTTACGCACAAAATGATATTTTATATCAATATGCTTACTCCTGCTATGAAAAACGGGATCTTCAGCTAGACAAATCGCACTTCTATTATCGACATACATTTCTACTTTGGACATCCCTATCATACCTATCTCATTCATTAAACTATTCAAGTACACAGCTTCTTTTATTGCTTCCGCCAAACTTACATATTCAGCCTCCGTTGTAGATGTCGCAACAGTTCTCTGCTTCTGTGACTTCCACGATAAAGCTGCACCTCCAAGTATAAATGCATATCCGGAATAAGATCGTCTGTCCATAATACAGTTACCCCAATCAGCATCACAGTAGCCTTGTACTGATTGCCCTGTTTTTCTGTAATATAAACAATAATCAATAGTCTTCTTTAAATATCGAAGAACTCTTTTAGCACATAACCAATGTTCGTTCGAGGGATTTTCAGTAAATTGTGCAAGCTTAGAAACAGTATTAGAAATATCGGGTCTTGTCCCAACACTTAAATACATAAGAGCTCCAACCAACTCACGATATGGCCATTTTTCATTTCCATTTGCTTTCATACAGAGATCGAACTTTGTTCCACCATCCATCGGAGTGGAAACGGGATTACAATCTTCCATGCCGAATCGCTTTAAAATATTACTAACATATTTCTTTTGCGATAGTTTTACACCTCTAGTATCTTTATCAATTTCAATACCAAGACAACATTTTGCAATTCCAAAATCCTTAAGTTCAAATTCTGTAGATATTTTTTTCTTAAAATCAACAATAACATTTTCATCTTGACACGCAATCAAAATGTCATCAACATAAACTGTCACTAAAAGTATTATGTCATCTGCATTTTTCTTAAAATATAGACAAGGTTCATTCGTCGTAGGTTGCATACCCATCTCTTTTAATTTTTTATCTAATCGTATATACCATTGACGACCTGCCTGTTTTAGTCCGTACAATGATTTCTTCAAAAAACAAACGTTTCCTCCTGCATGAATATCCTTCAACATATCCCTGGCACGCTTTCCCACTACTGAATTTTCACCTTCTTGATCAATAAGTTTGCAGAGTGTTTCTTTCAATAAGTCAGGAATTTTCATATAAACTTCTTCATCAAGGAAACCGTTCAAATATGCTGTGTTCACGTCCATTTGGTGAATTTCCATATTCTTCTCAGCAGCGATTGCGCTCAACAATCTAATTGTTTGAAGTCTGGCTACAGGTGCAAATGTCTTGCAGTAGTCCACACCATATCTTTGACTGTAGCCTTTTGCTACAAGTCGAGCCTTCTTCTTCACAGATCCATCAACATTGTATTTGTTCACTAAAACATAACGACATCCAACAATTTTACGATCAACTGGTTTCTTCACAATTTGAAAAGTTTCATTTTTCACAAGACTTTTCACTTCGGATAAAATAGCTTCCATCCAGCCCTGACGTTCATCACTAGATAACGCATCATCTAATGAAATTTCTGTTGCAGCAGCCAAGTGTTCAATTTCATCTTGCGTTTCTTCAATCGGTTGTTCAATTGTACTATCGGCAGTCGATGTATGTGGTTTCTCGATCATATTGAAGATCCTTTTCGGCTTTCCTCGTTGACCCTTTTGTAATTTCGGTCTACCTGGACCTCGCTTCAGTATGGTGATAGGTTCGCTAACCTCTTCATTATTGACAATACGATTATTATCCTCGTTTTCTGTTGGTAATAGGCCTTCATTCTCCTCTCTATTTCTATTCGTTAAAACATTATCTAAAACAGTTTCATTATCTCTAGAAATATTCTTAAAATTAATATCTATATCTACAAACTTTTTCTGAATTTCAGGCTTCTCATCGGAATTCGGATATTCAAAAAAAGTTTTAGCAGAGGTATTTTCTTGAAATTTGACATCTCTTGCAATGACAACCTTATGCTCTTGTGGTATCCATACACGATATCCCTTCGACATTCTAGGATATCCAACCATGATGCCCTCTCGTGCTCTTGCCATAAATTTACTTTTATTGGGTGTTTTGTCCAAAACGAAAACTTTTGAACCAAAACTTCGAACGTAGTCCAGTTTCGCTTGTTCTCCGTACCATCTTTCATAAGGAGTATCACCATTTAAGCTACTTGTTGGACAACGATTCCTGATATGACAAGCAGTCACAACCGCATCAGCCCAAAAACCTGTACTCAAACCTGAAGATAACAACATGCATCGAGCCATCTCAGTAAGTGTACGGTTCATGCGTTCGCTGACAGCATTCATTTGAGGCGTGTGTGCTACCGTTAATCGACGTTGTATACCTGTACTTCGCATGAATTCGTCGAATTCCTTGCTGCAATATTCACCACCGTTGTCTGATTGAAGAGATTTTATTTTCATGCCTGTTTGGTTTTCAACATAAGCTTTATATGTTTTAAAAGCATTCAGTACTTCACTCTTCTTACTTAATAGATAGACTTCGCACCAACGAGTAGAGTCATCTATAAAAGTAACAAAAAACTTAGCTCGACCGAGTGACTGAGTTCTCATCGGTCCCACTACATCCGAATGTACAATTAATAGTTTTGTATCACATGGACCATTCCTCTTTGAAAAAGGTAACGTAGTCATTTTCCCTTTCGCACAAATGTCACAATCACACAACTTATTCATCTCATCTGTCTTCACATCAACTCCACGAGTATTCAGTAATTTCCTAAGATCTCTTGCATTCAAATGCCCCATTCGCTCATGCCACAAACGTACATCTACATTTTCAGCACTCAAAGCTTCATTCGTCGGATCTTTCATTTCTCTCACATGATATAAATTCCCCATACGATTAGCAGTCATTTTAACTGTCCCCTGTTTGTCGATAATATAGGCATTATCCCTTTTAAAAATGACATCATGACCGGTATCAGTAATTTTGGCTACAGAAATCAAATTACTTCGTAAGTCAGGAACAAATAAAGTGTTTTGAAAATTGATATGACCTTTAGTTGAATCATTTGAAGCACAAAGACTTATATTACCCTTACCTTGGATACTTGTCGACAAATTATTCGCTAGATTTAATTTTCCGTCAAAGTGTATAAAATCTTTACCAAATCTATCCCTGTTGTTACAAAGATGTGATGTACAACCGCTGTCTAAAATAAAGTTATTCTGAAAATTATTAAAATTTGGATTACAATTAAAAACTTCAAAAATATCTTCATCTATTTCTACAGTTGCACACCTAGAATCTTGGTTATTTTTCTTTACACGACATTCACTAGCTTTATGACCTAATTTGTGACATTTAAAGCACTTGTAACGAAATCCTTCATTGGTATTCAAAGTACTACTCTCATTGTTTATTTTCTTAGACTTGGATTTCCTTCCATTTGGTATATTTTTCTTAACAAACATGGCCCCTTGAACCTCCAAACTATTGGATTGACGTCGCGAGCTATCCTCCTCTAAAATTTTTATCTTTAGGAAATCAACCTTAGGTAACTCATCGCGTGATTCCATTGCACATCTAAAATTTTCATAGCTCGCAGGTAGACTGTACAGCATCAAAATTGATAGCAAATCATCATGAATTTCTATACCGATATCGTTCAGCTTATCCACTGCTTCTATAAATTTAGATAAATGCTCTCGAACATCCTCGCCCTCTTGCATACGGCAAAGAGTTAATTGCTTCAACAAGATTGCCTTACGTGCAGGACCTTTCGATGCATAAACGGATTCTAGTTTCAACCATATGTCACGTGAAGTTACGCATCCTCTAATATGCCTCAATTCACTTGGACTGATTGCTAACACTAAATCTGCTTTTGCCTTTTCGTCTGCCGCAATCCATTTTTCGATCAATTGTTCATCACTACTACTCACTTCTGGCCTCGCAATCCTCCCCATTACATAACTCCACGTATCCGCTTTGACAAGTAAAGCTTGTACCTGAATTTTCCAAGTTTCATAATTGTCTTTATTCAACAATTCCAACCTCGAAGATTGCGCCATGATACTTGAAAAAATAAGAAGAAGTTATTTAAAAATAAACTGGGCAAGAACTGGGCCCATAACCTAAAACACCAGAAGTTCTTTTAGTGATTTATTTTCAACAATTGTTTTAGGTGGATACCCCATTTACTCACTGTCACATATAAAAAGAACTATATACAAATCTGATGTTTAGTGGCCAGCTATCAGTTAATGTGGATTATACCACGATCCTCAACAAATTTCACTAACAAACATATTTCTAATCGGAATCTGAACCCAGCTATAATAGCTATTACGTTTATTAATAAAATAAGAAATTAGAATACGAAATTATTTATTTGCTTGAAAATAGTGTGAGACTGAAATCCTCTGAAATAGTAAACTCAGTAAACTTTGTTTGGTACGGCTGTCAACAGAAATTACGACTTAGATTGTGGGTTGACAGCTCGTTCTCTGGGATTCAGCAGTAGGGACATGATTTGGCTGTGCTGATCACACTAATTTTGAAGTAAGTTATTTTTAGGGATTAGTAATTCTTTCAAATAATAAAAAAAATCATTAAAATCAATTCAAAATTGGCAGATACCGAGGAATCTATCTATAAATAGTTTGGTAAAAAACTAAAAACTATTGTTTAGAAAAAAAATATGGGACCACACCTGAACTATATTTCAGATAAACTAGGCGATGCCGTCGCTAAGCATAAAGCTACTCTAGCACCATATATTGGGGCGGAGCGTGATACCTTAAAAAAGATTTTTTTTTTGTTTCGATGGGAATTTTTGCGAATTTTAAATTTCAAATTCGGTTAAGAACTCCGGAAGTTATGGCATAACAGACATTGCACCATTGAAGCTGATCCATGGAAGCTTCGAAGTTATGTTATTATATATTTAATATTACGCTTACGTGTAAAGCAAAACTTCTTCAATACGTCGCAGACGGTTATGCGTTATTGCAATGCAATGCGTTTTTTATTTATTAAGTGTTTAGTTAGATGTGCTAGGATCATCAATATGTGTCTACACCGCGATAATCGGCCCCCTGCTGATCGAATTATGTGGAGGATATCTTTTATTATCATCATTATCGTTTCGTTTATCTGCGAAAATGATAGATGACTTTCTGATCTTTGTAACAGTTATATGGAAATACAATCAAATGGCTAAGAGTGGTGGGGCCATTTATTTTAAGAATTTGTTGAATATGCGCCTTACGCTCACAGCTAGACGAGAAGGTAGAAAGACGTTTGTGGTGTTAATAATAAATGAGCGGACCACATAAAAGATTTTTCCGTTCTGCAAAGGTGGCAGTCCAAATTTTACATTATTTTAAAGCTGAATCGTATTTACGGTCCGAAATAGATTAACGCTTTTGTATGGAGTATACTTATTCATTTAGAAGTTTGTAATTTAAACCATTTTTAAGGTATCTTAGTTGGTTGGAGCTAGCTCCCATGGATCAGCTTCAATGGTGCAATGTCTGTTACGCCAGAACTTCTCGAGTTCTAAACCGGTTTTAATATTTTTTGTGTGGAATCGAATCAACAGATTTAGGACCAGATTGTGACGGAGCCCGAATTTTGAAAGTAAAAATTGCTATCGCAACAAAAAATATTATTTTCTTTTTTTAGGTATTACGCTCCGCTCCAATATATGGTGCTAGCGTAGCTTTATGCTTAACGACTTCATCGCCTAGTATTTTTAGGTATAGGCATCATTTCATGTTTTGAGTGTTCCAAACCCTACAGAAATTTTGGCAAAAAACTTTTACAATTAAAAATACATCATTCGAAATTCAAATACCACTCTAAATTTTTTATAGCTAAATTAAATTGTTTTAATGAAAAATAGATCTGCGCCTAGAAGCAAGCAAGCAGGCAACGACACAGACATGATTAATAAATTAAAGCAGGTTTGTCTCGGCGCGTTTACGATACTGTGACAGGTATTTAATTCTGATGTGGTATACGACAGCAACAAGCGATCGAACACCTGGCTCCGCAGATTATTGCTTCACAATGGAAACACTCACCGCTCAAAACTAGTCGAGGTTTCTAAACATCACACCAACATCAATAAAGTCTTTGGGTTATGCTCCTTATAGACCTGATCTGGCACCCTGTGACTTTTCTTTATCCCGAAATAAAAATCTACTGAAAGGCGTACATTTCTCATCGCCAGAAGACATATCAACAGCATTTAAGAAGGCCTCTAAGGCAAACTGGTAAAAGTGTTCTAAAACTCGGTCCAGACGCATAAAACTCTGGTGGAGATTTCTTTATTGAAAAATGTATTTTTACGAAATATATTTTATACATAGATTTAGTTTAGTGTTTCAAAACTTTCTGAGTGTCCACATTTAGTTTGATCTAATGATAAGCGTACAATGTCTCATTAACTATTGCGAATTGTAATAAATCGACAATATGTTTGTTTGTCATTAAGAATTATCAAAAACCAATTACAAGCGTTATTTTAAATTATCTCACTACTGATAGGTACTGCTACCTATTTTTGGATAAACAATAACATCGGATCATATTATGTCGTCAGCAATAAGCTAGTGATAACATCTTGGCAGTACTTGATATCCAAAATATCTACTATTTTTGTTAAGTGTGGAAAGAGAATATCTCCTTAAGCTGACTCATACATTTTTATAACAAATTGATGTAATTATCTACGCTGTAAGGAAAGCAATATCCTATATATCCAATATATATCTTTATATATATAATTCTTCTGTGAGTGTGTATGTCACTGAACTCCTCCTAAACGGCTGGACCGATTTGAATGATTTTTTTTGTGTGTGTTTAAGGGGATCTGAGAATGGTTTAGATTCACAAATCAGCCCGGCAGATGGCGCTGCAGACGGTATCTAGGTTATTTATCTATACTGCAAAAATAACAGGCAGGACAACGTCTGTCGGGTCCACTAGTATATATATAAAATCTTTTTGCCCTTGAAAGTTATTTACTTACTGTACCATCATTCGAAGCCTAAATATGAGAGAGGCGAGTCGTTTTCCGGTGTGTCTACGAGTAGAATAGATGTCACGAATGCAATTTAAGAAAAATAATGCAAAAATGCACAAATAGTCCGAACCAAATAAAGCTAACAAACATAAAAAGTTGAGCGAGTTGCGCAAGCTCGTGTAACAAATAAGTGAACAATTTTTGGCTCATAGAACCATACACTCAACTTTTGCCCACCGCTGCCAATGGTTGATAAGAGTGATGATGAGATTAGTATGTATGTTATTGACGAATAAGTCTTAGATAACGATCGCCCTGCACCTGAACACGCTGATGCTAGCGTGAGCTTTTCAGTTAAAACAATGTTAAAGGAACCATTTCTTCCTATGTCATCTTAGGCTCATTTGTCATGGTTCAATATCTAAATACCTCCGAGTGGTGTGACGTGCGTTACATCGATCTTCAAAAATCCCCTTCAAGAAACTCCATTGCAAATCGAAGGTCGAAACAGATTGCGAAGACTCCCATCTGGGCTGTAGACAAACTTATAGATTGGTTACTAAATGATAAATCTGATGACAATAATTTATGTGTTCAAAAAGCTGCAGCTACCTTATTATTACTTTGTTCAGGACACAGTGTCCATGACCTAACTATATTAGCAATCTATGATATTCACTGTTCTATATCAGAAGATCATATTGTTTTTTGGCTTAAGTTTGGGTCCAAGGCAGTACCCTAAAAATCGGGGGGAGGGGGGATTGTTTGGTCCGATGGAATAGGAGAAAACAAAATTGTTTTAGTAAAATAATTAAAATGGTGTTACTTATTATATGATATTTTTTTATTAGAAAACCATCACAGAAATATTAACACCTTATTACAAAATTAAATTTTAGTCTTCTAGCTTTCGTTACATTAACGCCAAACCGTTTAACTTTTTCTGCCCTGTGGAGTTTCTTAAATAAGTCTCAAAGCATTTAAAAAAAGTTCTAGTTCAAATCCACGAGTATTATTCAGCTTTTACAAATTCCCAATCCAAATATGTTTTATAGAGTTTAAAGTTAGTGTTTTACGATGTGTATTACGATTAATTTGTTCTTTGCGAGCCGGAATTAAATTGTTGAAAAATGATAAAGTGGCTTTATGATTTTGGAATCTCAACTGAAGTTGATTATTGAAATCATCCAAAAGTGGAATCATTATAGTAATTCTAAAATAAGTTTCAGCATATTTTTGTGTTGTAGTTTGCCCTATACTCTTGACGTAACGTTATTCGCAGAATTTTTATTACCTGAGTAAATTTTGTGCATTCTTGAAAAGTTCAGCAAATTTTGAATCAATATTTTGGCGAACAGCTTCAATAGTCTCTATAATTAAGTCGACATCTTGTAAAACTGCTGCTAAATCGCATAGGTAAATCGAAGTATTTTGCATAGTGTCAGTGTGCATGGGAACGACATTCCTAAGCAATATAAGCATATAAAAACATCACTGGAAATTACTGATTTCCGAAAAAAATTAGCATTTGACGACTTTTTTTTTATAGAAAATAGGCATGCGCTTGACCACTATCCCGCCCGATGGTAAGCGTCGATGCGATCTAGGATGTGACGCGCTTGCCTAGAAGATACCTATTCACTCGTGACTTGAAGCCCTAAATTGTATTTGTCAGGAAGCACAGACTCAGGCAAAGGGTTCCACTCCTTAGCGGTACGTATCATAAAATTGAAACCAAAACGCTTAGTGCGACTCTTTGGTATATCCACCATATAACGGTGTCGCCAATTTGGTTGTCCGATGAAAAAATGGGGATGGCGGAACAAGGTTGTGCAATTCAGCTGCACACTCTCCGAAGTGTATCCTATAAAATACTGATAGGCTTGCTACCTTCTGCCTATGCTCAAGGCTTTTGAGCTTTTTACAGAAAAGATCTTCATTGCCGATGAGCCTCTTAGCCCTCCTATCGATGGACTCAAGCGTCTGGAGCTGGTATCGGGCGGAACCGTCCAAAAGATGAGAACAATACTCCATACACGATCGAACTTGTGCTTGGTAAAGGGTGAGCAACTGTTCCGGTGTGAAGTATTTTCTCACCTTCGCCAGAATGCCAAGTTTTTTTGAAGCCACTTGAGCCTTATTCTCAATGAAAGAGCCAAAATTGAGAGTCGGTGGCAAAGACATACCGAGAAGCTCAAGATGGTCAGTGATCGGCACGGATACACCTCGGAAAGTAGGAGTCAAGTTAAAAAAACTCCTTTTAGCGGAAAAAAGACACGCCTGGGTCTTTGACGGATTGAACCCCACTAGATTGGCATCGCCCCATTCGGACTTCTCAGAATCCATGCCAGTCGTCTTATATAGCCTACCTACCTTAGGTAGTTTTTGTTTATTCCACTAAAAAAAAAAACAAGGGAAATATTTAAAGCCTGATTCGGCTTAAACTATAAGAAAAGCCTTGAACATAGACGGAAGGTAGCTAGTTTTTTATAGAATACATTTCAGAAAGTGTGCAGCAGAATCGCACAACCTTGTTCCGCCGTCCCCATTTTTCATTGGACCACTAGACTTACAAATAGGCGCCACCGTTATATGGTTTATATACTAAAAGGCCGCGTTAAACGTTTTGGTTCCAAATTTGTAATTCGTACTGCTAAGAGTGGAACTCTTGCTGAGTCTGTGCTTCCTGATGAATATAATTTAGGGGTCTTCAATTCACGAGTCAATTACCATCACCATTAGGCGAGATAGCGGTCAAACGCTTTCCTATTCACGATAAAATAAAATAAATTTTCGCTATATGCAAATGCAGTAAGTAATGGTGAATACTGCATTTAGTTTTAGCCTTGTGAGAGTAGCTCTTTGTTAATCTGGCTACATTCAAATGCAGTAATGGTGAATACTGCATTTAGTTTTAGCCTTGTGAGAGTAGCTCTTTGTTAATCTGGCTACATTCAAATGCAGTAATGGTGAATACTGCGTTAACTTTCAGCGTTGCAAGAGTTACTCTTTGTTATTCTCGCTATAATCAAATGCAGTAATGGTGAGTATTGCGTTTGGTTTTATTTAGTATTCGTTGCAAAAAAGTTATATGCTAAATGAATAAACAGTAAACGTAGCAAATACGACATAAGCACATGCTTAATGCTGCAGATCTTTTTAGCAAAAGTTATATTTATGTAATAAAAAAATGTTTTTAATAAGAAAAAGTAAGTCTAAGTTGGGTTTGATAACCAATCAAATAAAGATTCTGACTTACTAAAGCGGTAGCTCGCCGCGACATCATAGGGCCTTTTCAACGATCAAACCTTTCGTGCCATCCATCAATATCTATAATTATAAAATATATCTAGATATAACTCAATTAAATTTGATGGTTCAACAATAGGTAGGTACTATGTATAACTTTTTGGGTTATTTTCATTTTAGATTTAATTGTAAAAAACCTCTTCTAACTTAATAATATGCTCTTAATTACCATTTTCCAACAGATATTTTACATATTTACTAATCGGTAACAGACAAGGCAACATCAGTTAGCTAGTTGAGAAAAACTAAAACGGTATTTATCACTTTGATTGACTAGGTATTTCAAAATAACTCTAATAATCAATCACAGTGATATATAACTAATATTAAATTTGTCAGTTGTTATATTTGTAACCAACCAATAGTACAAAGTAGTTTGTCGAAGCTAAATAAATTAATCCCCCGAGATTAGTATTATAATGATAAATCACTGTATCACCACAATTTATCAGTCGATTTGAAAATAGAAATAGTATAAATATTGTACAAAAAACTAACTAAAAACCTAGTAAACAATATTTACAACATGAAGCTGTTGATATTGTCGGCTCTGGTTGCGGGTGCGTAAATAAACCTTCTATTCTGATTTTATAAATTTCTGTTATATAACTTACTGAAATAATTACACTTTTTATTTTAGCGTGCACTGGTAGTGCCATCCCTTTGGTCCCTGGGGATAATAGCCACTACGTAGAGGGTGAGAGCCGCTATATCTGGATGCCGGATGGAGAGGGCGTGCCACATCTGGTAGACTTGCACGAATCGGTGGACGAGGCATTGTTAAACACCAGGAACGGAGCAAACAACCAATACTGGCTCTTTACAAGGTCAGTAGATATTGTGCTACAATATAATGTTGCTTCTCTGAATTTTCTCTAGGCGAGGGTTTACATTAAGCCATTAAGTTACAAAATTATATAAAACAGCTTTTTTATGGATTTTGCGAATAGGTTATTTTAATATTTAATCCAGTCGTTTCGACTCCTTTACAGGAGCCGTAATTTTTGTTTTATTTAGACAATCAATAAGATAAAATTATAAAAATGTTTTCTCTTTCATAGACAAAATCCTACGAACCGCCAAGTCCTCGTCCATAACGATATCAACAGCGTCAGGAACTCGAACTACCGCGCTAACCGGGGATTGAAGGTCATCGTTCACGGATGGAACAACCATGGGGACACGCAAATGAATCCTCTCATCACTTCCGCCTTTCTCGCTGTACAAGACGTAAATGTCATCGTTGTCGACTGGCGCGCGCTCGCTGGATCCAACTACAACACTGCTGCAGCAGGAGTTCCAAATGTTGGACAATGGCTGGGCAATTTCCTGGTGTGGCTTATCAACAATGCCGGTGGCAACTGGAACGACGTCCATTTGGTTGGCTTTAGTTTGGGTGCCCACGTTGTTGGCAATGCTGGACGACAGGCTGGTGGACGACCTTCAAGAGTAACCGGTAAGTTAATGTCGCAGAACGGAATAGAAGTCTCCGAGTTTGATTTGTTATTATCTAGTCAGAATGTTTTATAATAAAAAGAAATAAAGGAAGACAAGGAACTGTTGTCAAACAATGATTTTTTTGTATATTGTAGTAATTTATTTGTACAGGCTTGGATCCCGCTGGTCCTCTGTGGGGCGGTAATGGTAATGCGATGAACACAAATGCTGCACGCCACACCGAAGCCATCCACACTGACGGCCGAGGTCTGGGCATTATGAACACCATCGCTGACGCTGACTTCTACCCTAATGGAGGAAGACATCCTCAGCCCGGATGCTTACTTAATACCTGCTCCCACGGTCGCGCCACTGAACTTTTTGCGTCTTCAGTGCGTCAATCGAACCGTTTTGTTGGGAGACGTTGCGTCAACCTTTGGGAAGCTGAACTTGCCACGTGCAATGGTGCCGCTCTGAATATGGGCAATGGGATCATCAACAAATCAGGGTAATAATATCCTCAATTTTTCTTTATTATCCCACATGTTTTGGTAGTTAGCCGCGTCTGTGTTTCTTTAATTGAATTAGTCGAGTATCTATTGATGAGTGTCTTATGGCATTTTTGCAGAAATAAATAAGAAATGTCAATGCTTATTGAGAAAAAAATATTTTTATTAAATACAATCATTTATATTTTCACGATGCATACTTCAAATTCACTGCTATGGTTGCATGCTATTTTGTCTGTAAACTTTATGTTTTATAATTTCAAATCTGGCATTTTCGGACTGATCACTGGCAATGCCTGGCCGTTCTAAGAAACCAAGAATAAAAATCATTGTTTGATTTTATAAAATAAAACTATTGTAAGTCATTGTTTAATTTTTTTTATAACTGACATCTTGATAGTCAAGCTTTGTCTAACTACATAATGAAACACGATAACGACAAGATCAAAGTTTTAACTTAATTTTAAATGCAAACTTAAGTATGTAAAGGAAATTAAGCTTTAAGGATCAGACAGCGTAATGTTTTACCGACAGGTAATCATCTCGATTAATATCAACAGTTTAGTCGCGCTTGCATGCCAGAAATATTCATTTAGTACCGCTAATTTTGATATAAAATACGTAAACATTCATTTCTAAACAGAGACATTGGTAACGGCGTAAAACTTTCAAAAAAAAAGTTTCACTATGATCAAATGTAGGCGTTCAAGTTTTTGTTATTTAATACTATGAAGTTAGATGAAAATAATTGCTAGGATGTTAAATAGTTAAAATAATAAAATAAATTGTGCGTGTCAGCTCCGACTAGGGCATGCAATTATTCGTCCAATTATACTATCCCTAAGGACTATTTGAATATATTGAAAATAAGAAACAAATCTTCTCAAAATCATTTAAAGTCTTAAAATATACTTAAGAATGTTACATAACGAGTCATTTTAATCTTTATAACTACTTGAATACCAAAGAATCATAAATGTCAATTAATTTTTTCGTTACAGATAATCTATAAAAGAAAACAAAATATCAAAACTTATTTTAATATAACACAACAATACTCAACATTAAAAATGTTCTTTTGATAAGTAATTATAAATAACTATAACTTACTAAACAAATATAAAACATGAAAGTGTCAGTTATATGGATTAGAATATTATTTATTTATTCAGTACTTTCACACTCATTATTAAGTATGTCCTAGATCTTAAAAAGGATATTAACCAATATTTGAATCTATGATATCCTTTTAATGTACCTTGCATCAAATAACAGATTTGCTTAAAAAATAATAGTGTAGGATAGAAATTTTTTAAAATAATTATTCCTTATTCAGTCTTTTGTGATGTGATCCGAGACAACTTAAGCAATCTAATGTCATTAACTTAAATTAAAATAAAAATGTCCCTAATTTATTACAAATTTATCCTGTGGAGGAAAAAGCTCTTTCAGCTTCTTTGCTGGTTAGATGAATAGTCAAATGTAAGTTATATATTTGACTAAGATGAGTGTTTCTTGAACCACCTCTATCAAAGAGAGTCATCTGTACTCTGCAAACAGTATCTACAAGTACATACACAAGTATAATTTCTGCTGTCGGTAATGGCTTAGTAACATGTCATCATCATCCTTGGTTTCGTTAGCCGAAGCTGTGGTCTCTTCTGGGCGAAAGTATTTTATAATACTTTTTATTATAAATCTAGTGACAGTATAACATGAAGGATTTTCGAATATATCACATGAATATTCCGCATAAAAATTTGTGGGGTTGTTAAAAACTTAAGAGTACCAACAATTTCAACCGGCCTAGTATGCGCCACTTGATATATCTCGCATCGATATCGACATATGTATGTCTCGTTTACTCAAACATGTAGAAAAACTGTTTTTGCCTTTTGATATATGATTTTGAACTTTGGTATATGATTTTTTATCTAGCTAACAACGTTATCGTTAAATTAGTTATTGTTGTGTGTACCCTTTATTTACTTTTTAGAAATGTGGATGACATCAATTTTATCATTGACTGAAGACTCATATGATCTGTCTTTGATCGTTTCTCCTAAGTCTACGGTGTTTGTATCTTTTTTAAAACCACCGATACTTTAAATCAAATAAAGAAGATTAAATAAATTAATTGAAAGCAATAATGGAAAACCAAACGAAAAAAAACTAAATAATGAATGTCACAGTAAAAATATATTTATTCACCTATTTAATTACATCTGTTTTAGGATTCGAAGTAATAAATAAGGTATAAATTAAATATTTGTGGCAATATATCGTAAAAAAACCCGGGATTTGCGGCCGGCGATTATTGTTTCCTAAAGTTTTTAGATCAAAATTTATAAAATATTATTTATAAAATCATTTAAAAAAGAACAAACGAGTACATTTAGTCAACGCTATGCTAATGAGTCAGCTACAAGTAGATTGATAAATGTAACTACACAAAGATAAGTATATTTATTAAATATAATTAGGTATTCTTATTATTACTAATCCGATTGTTATATAAAATATCGTTACAAGTTTAATTTTGACTTTAATTCAGTAGGTAGATCGTTAATAAGTCGACAAACTGGGTAGCCAGCGGTACCTGCGCTTGCCGTAGATTATGTTGGCGCTGGCTCGACTTACCTATACTTTTACATATAACTATACGTTTAATTACAGGAATATAGTTATAGAAATAAACTTTACATATATATATATATATATATATATATATATATATATATATATATATATATATTAGTATAAATAAAATATAAGTATATAGTATATATACGTGTCGTTCGCCCTTAATTTACTTTGAGTACATAATTGTGATAACACACCATCATCGCTTTAATCGAAATATCACAAAAACCACTTATCGTCTCCTCCTCTACGTACTAACGCATAGACGAGAAATATGTCGAAAACATCGGTTAAGATGTCGACAAAATGCTATTGCTATGTTAGAGTTCGTAGACAAAAATCCGCGGCTAAGTAAAGCTACTCTTTTGACATAAGAAGTCAACTTCTAAGCGCAACCATGTTAGAGACGATTGATGACAAATGTCTAAAACACGAGAAAACGGGTCGACAAAATTTTGTCGTGTTGTGTATGCTGGGCGTTGAACAATCCTTAATTTTAAAGCCTCTTCTAACTGCCGGCTAATTGTGCTGTCTCTTTAATTGATTTTTAAGATCAAAAATTTTAGGTCAGCTTCCCCAACGATGTTATTCGAGCTAATGCTCGCGTAACACTCGCGCCATCAGTAACGATACACGCGGTATCTTCCTCTATTGAGAGTCCAAATTGTAAGTTTTTCTCTTAACATTTTATAGCATTTTTTTGCTGTACCACTGTCTTTTATTCTCGATAACCTAAAGTGTCAGAAATGCTTATTATTAAGTGCTAGTGAATGAATATTTACGTTCATGTAACGTCTATTTTTTGCGGAAGTCCATTCATTAAGGGAAACTGAAAATTATTGCCTGTTTTCTTCAATTATAATGATTTACTTTTTTACATAATTTTTCAGGTGGTTTTTTGTTGAGTTGAGTTGATGATCTTAGTTTTTTTACGTTTAATTTTTTTAAATCAGTATTACGTTGGTATGGAAAATTCATCTGTCAATCTTAAGTAGAAAAAGCAAAGCCATTCTCTTCTCATTCTTCCCGCCTGAGAATTCACTTGTAAGCCGGGCCGGTTTTTCTATTATTTTTTTATTTAATAACTTATCTTATATATATAGATAGCAATAAAAAAAAACAAAAAGTGTGTATATAACAATTATAAAATCTTACTTTTATTTATTAGTCTAAGTTTGTATATATTGTTTGCAAAGCAAAAGTTCTACTCCTTTGAAATTCATCTTTGGAATCTAGATTTGAGTGACGGATTATCATAATTTTCATTGTTGTGAGTTGTTTTTACCGCTATTTACGAAAGAGTTGACTTTTAAAGTTAGTTTAGTTCCTCACCACTTTGCACGTAAATATTCACTTTTCATATCAATCACCTCACACGCAAACACAATTTTACACAGACGAATGATGTGTAATAACACATAAGTACTATTTATTTACTTCTGTGCCTATCCTGCACAGAAGAAAATAAATAGTACTCAAAAGAAATAGCGCGGCTCTTCTGTTTTTTTTTCTATTTAATTGCATTTCTCGCCACATAAAGTTACTAGGTCTGCAATGCATGTTGCTGTTTGCAAATACTGAGCGAAGCACTACCTTACTTTCGTTTGTGAGTTTTGGCGCCAAATTTCATTAATGTAGTCTCAGCGGTTTGGTTGTGATCAGCTTTTGAATTTTTCTTTCCGTTATTATTCCTCCATGGTATGTTTGATTTCAAAAATTTTTTTTGCACATTAGCCACGACCACGATGTGAGTTTTGGCGCCAAATTTCATCAATGTTGTATCAGCGGTTTGGCTGTGATCAGCTTTTGAATTTTTCTTTCGGTGATTATTCCTCCATGGTAATTTCTATATATTTTTTTACATTTTACATAGTCTTACATAGTCTATGTTTTACATAGTATAGTATAGTATAGTTTTACATAGTCTATGTCCGTCAAGTTATAATCATGTATGTTGATGCCAAAATTCGTTCGAATCGGTTGAACCGTTAAGTAGCAGGAGGGAGACAAGCGAAATTTGTGAGTAGCCTAAAAGAGAGCTTCGCTCAATAATTATTAATGAAAGATTAATAATCAACTTACAGATTTTCACCTTGCCATTGAAAATAAAACTAATGAAGTAAGCGATAAGTCCTATGTGTTGTTAAAACCGTATCTTAGTTTCAATTGTATTTAGAGAATACAATTTATATTATATGTAAAAAAACTTATTGTACGTTAATTTACATATGAAAGAGAAATAAATGTTATTGGTATTGTATCTAATTTTTTTTAATTATTCGTAAAGTACATAAGTGGTGATAGTTTTCGATACTGGATATCGTGTTCTAAAAATAGGAGGTCAATACTAAAAGATCGAAGGCGATCGAATTGCAAGAGCTTTTGTGCGAATCGGCTGCAAGTTGTTGGTTTGACTAAACAAGTTAATAGGAAATTTATTGTCCGTCAACGTTAGAAGAAGTCTAAAGCTTCTTGATGCAAATATTTCAAAGTAATAATATATATAATAATTTATTTAATTACTTGTCACTATTCTGGACCCTCTAATGCGATAGCAAAGTTTGTTACGTTATATTTACTTAACTGATCAATCAAACGAAGAAGCTTTGATAAAGACAAAGGTGACTAAGATTAAAATACCAATCGAAAAGGTTTTGCAATCAAAATTAATTCCTTTCGACTAAAGTTCATAGATTACATAGCAGATTATTTTTGATTTTATGTTTATTAATCTCGGATTATATTATTCCCTGTTTTAGTTGAACACTATGTAGTAAATTTACGTATATGGATACTTTTTAAATATTAGCAACCAAAAATAGATCCTAACGATGCGGCTGATACGGTTAACATTAAAAATAATGAGAGTGAAATTTTAAGATGAGCGCGCATCATTGTGGCACAAGACTATCATGATAAACCAGCAAGATGAAGTTGGCCGCTAATTATGAATGTGTGTGTGTGTAATTTTAAATTATATATGGTAATCAACAATAATTTATATAAAATTATAATAACAATTTTATATTATTTAATAACAATATAACAATTTTATTTAAAAGTGGTTTTTATTTTATAAACTTTTATAAGTGCGTTTATTGATTTGAGGTTAACTGTCGGTATGTATTCTTTTTATTTCTTTAAAATATAAATTATGATTATTTTTGTGATAAGTAATAGTAATCATATTCACATACAACTTACAAGTAGACAAGTATATGAGGCAAATGTGCATAGGCATGTCGGTCAAGGCAGACCAAGACAAACTTTCAGGGACCAAATAGAAAATGTTCTGAAAAAAGGCCAGGTCAAAGGCCTTAACGGACGAGCTTCTATGAAAGGTCTGATGAGAGTTGAAAAAGCGAGTAGTTCGTCTACAGGACGTTAGCTGGTGCTAACGGAAAAATATTTAATAATAGAAAAAATTTAAAGAGTTTTGTCCACCCGTGCGAAGCTAGGACGGGCCGCTAGTCTATAATCTAAGATCATAGTTGTTGTGTGTTTGTCTGTCCGCTCTTTTTCCCGCTCTTTTTCCATTGTATCAATAACGTTACCATAGCAACGCGTTAACCGCAAGTAGTTCGTCTACCGGACGCTAGATGGCGCTAACGGAAAATATTTAATAATAGAAAAAAATTAAAGAATTTTGTCCACATTGTCCACATTTGTTATCATGATATTAGTTGTTTTGCATATTGTTTCCGTATACCAATAGGTTCAGGTGGGGCGGGGCAGCTCTTTGGTCATTATTAAACGGCAGACAGGTTTATTTTACATGCGAACATTTTACATTTTCTAATCGGTTTAAGAAATTTAAGAGTCAATATATGTATGTAGGTAGTAATTCAGATTATGATAAGTAAAATTATTTAATTCTATTTCATTATATGAGACTTAAGTGGGAATCGTATAAACAACGCCTATTATAAATAATGCTTTTTAGAATTTTGCCGCACGTCTAAATGTTTGTTCCAAACAGGGATTTTAGCGGTATCCGAATAGAGTGTTCTGAACACTGTTCTTCATTTCTGTTTTAAAAGTTAAATCTGTTTTACTTTGAATCTGTTTTACAAAATACCGGTCCATAAGTGTTAATATCTGTTACAGTCAATAAGGTTCACATTGGCATAACTATGCGACAGCTCGCTAATGATTTGTGTACTTTGAAATGCCTATATTGGTGTACTGTGTATACAAATAGATAGTTAAATATAAAACAGTTTCTAACAAATTGGTAACAGAAAACATTATATCTGTTACACTTTTATAAGTGTTCGACGCAAAACAGGTTCAAAACACCCAAATAAGTGATACAGGAATTATTCTGTAACAGATTCAATGTGTAACCCTTATGAAAGTGTTTCCTTAAAAGGTGTTTCCTTAAAAAGTGTTTTTGAATCCCTGGTTCCAAATGGATCTCCAAACTTATTTAAGATTGTAATCAATATTTTGGGGCATAAAACAATAAATAAACACAGAAAATACAAAAATAATTATTTGTAAAGCCTATTAAGCCAATACCTCAGCCTACAGATAAGAAACTCTCAGAGACTATCAGCTCAGATTCACTGGAACTGTGTTGTTTCTCTTTTATGAACCATTTATAGTTTCAAGTGAAATTCCTTACCTGTGTCATTTCTAACCCAAGGGGTCGATATTTTTGCAATGAATTATGTCTATTTCTTTAAGTTTAATGCGTGATTTTAGGAAAATCAATAATGGGAAATAAGGCTTTCATTTCATTTTATATGCACTGTGTTTCCTATTTTTTATATAATTGTGGTATTATTCTGACATACTAAATATATGGATATACATAATGTAACTGCAACAATAAACGACATATTTGGCAGTACATTGAAACTTACAGTTCCAAGTAAATCCAGGTAAATATATAACTGCCTGATTAACATACCTAATAAATCAAATAACCGGTCTGCTTGTGACATTTACTATCAACTGTGATAAATATAAAATTCTCATATTGATATGTTATTATGAGATCGATTATTCATGTTAATCGATCTCATAATACTTTATTTATTGATTGATTTGCTTAAGGACATTTGTAGTATATATACTGCTCAGGTTCCTTAAGAAAGCCAAAGCCTCTATGTATATGAAATTGTTGGTTTTGTTTGCTCTGGTAGTGGGTAAGTTAATCTTCATTGTTATGAAAATTATTCAGTGAATTTTCTTTATATAAATAGCATCGAAATTAAGCAAAACAAAAGTTTGCAATATTAACTGTTTGCTATCCAATAACAGCTTTTCTGGTCTTGTTTTTTGACAGCTTGTAGTGAAAGTGCATAATAGTCACTATGTAGAGGGTGTGAGCCGCTACATTTGGATGCCAGATGGTGAGGGCGTGCCTCAGCTGGTAGACTTGAACCGGTCGATGGGGAGTTGTTTAACATCAGGAATGGAGCAAACAACCAATACTGGTTTTTCACAAGGTCAGTGTTGATCTAGTGGATCATATTTTTTTGGATTTTTTTAGCTATAAATAGGCGAAATACAAACGCTTAAGTTAAACTGACAATTATGTTTTCTTTTTTATAAACAAAATCCCATCAATCGTCAAGTCCTCATCAACAACAATATCAACAGCGTCAGGAACTCAAACTACCGCGCTAACGAAGGATTGAAGGTCATTGTTCACGGTTGGGACAACAATGGAGACACTCAAATGAATCCTCTCATCACCTCTGCCTTCCTTGCAGTTCAAGACCTGAATGTCATCGTCTTTGACTGGCGCACCCTCGCTGGATCCAGCTATAATGCTGCTGCTGCTGCTGCTGCTGGAGTACCAAATGTCGGACAATGGCTTGGCAGTTTCTTTCAACAATGCTGGCGGCAACTGGAACAGCGTTCACTTAGTTGGTTTCAGTTTAGGTGCTCACGTAGAAGGCAACGTAGGACGGCAAGCAGGTGGAAGACCTTCACCAGTAATTACTTAGTCACTGTAAAAGTTATACTTTTTTATAGTAAATACAAAAACGATAGTAACTTATGCGTATATACTATTACTTATGCTAATATCTTATGACAATACTCCCAAAAATTTTATGGCTTAAGTTATTTAGGTCAATAATCACTTAGTAAAACTAGTTAAATAATTTTTTAATAATTATTTTCTTACGTTTTAATATAGCCATTGGTCAATCATATGGGGGTGAATAAGGCCGCTGTCAAATATTACCTCTTTTAAGATCATCCATCTGCTTTACAATAAATACGTGAAAAGTATTGGGTATGTTGATATTATATGAGTTAAACATTTTAAGTATGATTTTTCTCATTGATTTATTATTCAGCCGGTGTAGCTAGATAGCTATGTGCACTAGAAATACAATTGCTTGGATCCCGCTGGTCCTCAAGGGGATGGTAATGTTAATGCCTTGAATCGCAACGCGGGGCGCTATGTTGAAGCCATCCACATAGACGGCCGAGCTTTAGCATTATGAACAGCATCGCCGATGTTGACTTCTACCCGAACGGAGGAAGACGCCCTCAACCTGGATGTTGGCTTAATACTTGTTTCCACGGTCGCGCCACTGAACTTTTTGCATCTTCGGTGCGGCAAACGAACCGTTTTGTTGGGATATGCTGCGTTAACCTGCAGGAAGCTGAACTTGCCACCTGTGATGGTGCCGATCTGAACATGGGCAATGGCGTCATCAAAAATCGGGGTAATGACATTTCCCAAATGTTCTTGATATACCTGTATATAGATTAAAATTGCTTATTTTTTCCTAATTATACGAGTATTGAGACAATACTTTGTGTGTGTGTTTATTACCATATTGTCTCGCTATCCTAACATTGCAAAACTAAACTTGCCCTTACGTACTCCGGCAAAAACAGTACGATAGCGTGTTTCTACGCGCTACAGCGCCATCTAGCCCTTTCTGGGATTCGAACCCAAGACCGTGGATGGGAATGACAGGATCGTTACCGTTGCACCAAACGGTCGTCAAACTTCGGTCTTATAAATTCTTATATGGATTTGACGTATATTACGAAGGAACTGTATACGAGAAAATACTTTAAAAGGTACAAAAATTAAATCACCAATTCAAATAAATATATGACTGGTTGAAAACGCCTTATCGTATTGTTCAACGATTTCGATGAAAATCGAAATTGCACTGGTGTGCAAACAATTAAAAAAAACTAATTTCATATAGAGATATTTGGGATTTCCAGGAGTCCTCTTTGGGTTAGGTTAAGGGAATAGTTATATTTGTGTTTAAAGCTTTGTTAATTTTGTTCCAGATCTGGTATTTTCGGACTGATAACTGGCCATACTTGGCCTTTCTAAAATATAAAGCAAAATTACTGTGCAATGATGTAAAATAAAGATATTGTTAATATTTTTGTATTAATTAATGTGATTTTAAGGTACTGATACTGTCTCTTTCAGTGCCAGGGCTGGGCTAGAACGGAAAACATCCTAATACTATCCGCATGCCTTTCACCAAATTTATCCCAAAGTAAGATGACGCCATTGCCGAGAGCGGCACCATTACAGGTGGCAAGTTTAGCTTCCCAAAGGTTGAGGAAGCGTCTCCCAACAAAACGGTTTGTTTGCCGCACCCAAGATGCAAAAAGTTCAGTGGCGCGTCCATGGGAACAAGTATTAAGCCAACATCCAGCTTGAGGGTGTCTTCCTCCATTCAGGTAGAAATCAGCATCGGCGATGCTGTTCATAATGCTAAAGCTCGGCCGTTTAAACCGACATTCCAATTATTTATGCGGATAAAATTTAAATTATGAAATTAACTACGCCATTCTTTCATTGATAAGTTAACACATATCTCAATCGCAAAATCTTGATATTCCGATTCAGCTACTTATTGACGAATCAAAATCGCACCTGTTGTAACAGAGTATGGAACGCATGAATGCTATTAAAAATTGCTGATTAGCGATAAGATTTTCATTTGATCGATTTATCTGTTTATTGCAATTAGAATCTTTATGATAAATATTACATTATATAAAATATTTATAAATTGTACAAGCGAAATTATTCACTTAATAATTACTGACCTCGAAACTAGTTTTAATTATACATTAGAAGTATTAATTTCGTAAACGATGTCTTTGAACATTTTTACATTAAAGACGACTTTAATGTAAAAAACATGGTTTTTACTTGGTTTTTTAAGTACATAGGTAGGATGGAGTTTCGTTCGTTATAACAAATATTGCCTGGCGACTGAACTTAAGTAGGCATATAATTAATATAAAGCTTTTTGTTAAATATATGTCTTTTCAAGAAATAAAAAATCTATATGGGGTTAACTTAAAATTCAAAACTAAGATATACACGAAATTTAACGTGTACATACTCTATGCTGTTGTATACTATTTATATAATAGATTTATATAAAGATTAAATAGGAAATAGGTCTTTATCTGTGTCGCAGCAGCAAAAGATACAACTGTCGATAAACTATACGTAAAAGGTGCGAATTTTACGATATAGTTTATCGATTAAACTTTAATCTAATTATTTAGATTTGTTTTTTTCAAGCAGTCCATTTTTATCAACTCGTCTTTTTACCATTATAATTAGTATTTCCCAAGATCAGTCTTGGTTTGTTCTACTTTTGCAAGATCAAGACTGTTTTTTATAGCAGACCGGGACCAAGTCTGATCCTGTACGATTTGAGTAGAACAAGGCATAATTGAGGTCCACAAGACCCAATTATGTCACTATAATTATTGAGTATATGGTTTTGGCCATACGTACCAAAATAATCGTCACGTACGCGCTTTAGCTCAAATACTTTACGAATTATGACTCCTATTTTTTGGGGTTTGCAATTTACTACATAAAATAGTAAAAAATATTAAATACCTAAATTTTGGTAAAGTCAAGTTCATACACGGTGTGCTATAGCGCTTCTAACACTACCGTTGAGGATTTTTTCTTTGAGTACAAGAAAGTACCCATAGGTACAACCCACAGTCATACGTCAACTTTTTTAGCACCGTAGCCGGGCTAGAACTATGGTTGGAGGTGATGTTTAGCGGTACACCGTCCTAGAAGTCGAATACGAATAGAAAATGTTTAAGTAAGAAGCAGACTTAGGAACAGGACAATGTTATGAACAAATTGAGATGAAATGTTGAATTTTAGTATTGGGATTTTAGATAGGCTGTCTTTAGTCAGGCCAAGAATTATTGGGAGCAAAATTTGGTATACAGTAATATGGAGTTGATTTTAGGTTAAACTGAGCAGTTAAGGGCTGATTTTAGGCAAAAGGCACAGTTTTTCCGAAAGATTTTCTAAACATTATTTTATTTTAATCGAGTCAATAACAAAGCAGCAAATTCAAATCGTGATGTTTCTAATCTTGAAATTCTTCTGCAGCATATTTTAGTAATCTTTTATTTCACCAAATTAATGGTAAACATATTTTGATTATATTCGATAAAATGCAATTTACGTCACAACTGAGTTCCTAGATAAATAATAATGATAAGTAAATCCTGACATTTATAATAATTATCTTTAAGTGATTTCTAAAAGCAAATTTGTTATTCAATATCAATAAGGAGTACCAATGAACTCCAATATTGTAGTTATTGTAGTCATTGGCATTAACCTCCTACGACAGTATCTGACAATAGGATTGATGAAATTAAAATCGGATCTAAGGATTTATATAAATTGCATGTTAAGATTTATTGATTAGCTAAAGACCACGCTATCTCATAGATTTTATTGCTTCTTTTGCAGCTATATCTACAACTACTACTATCCAATGCAGAAAAAGGAGATAAAAACAAAACTTACCACATGGTTATTACATCTAAATTATGATGAAACTGAAAGTCTATTGCTAACTACGGGTTAGAAGGCACTGCATCGTGCATATATACATGAAAGTTTTACACACATGCACACACACACATACACACACACATACACACATTTTTACATAGATACGCAAACATGTCAATTCATTTCAATATACATACACGACCCTACATGAAAATAGTTTGTCTGTATTTCTTGTTATAATTGGTAAGAATATTTTTCTTTTCTTTCTTTTGTTAATTAATTAAGTCAGAACATTAATGTAGTCAGAATACAGTCGCCCTGGGGTGGAAGCGTGATGACCTGTAACACAGGCTTTTTTCCTAGCACAGGCATCAGTCTCGCACAAACATTAAATACACCAAGTAATGTATAATACCTACCCTAAATAATGTAAGCTTGTGACGAAAACGAAATAAATGAATATATGAATATATTGATTTATATATAAAACCACTGCCAAACATATTTGTTATCAGTATTTATATATGTTTACAAGATAACATAATAAGATTTGAGGATTAGCCTTAACTAGTTTTTTCCCATTACTTTTCTGTTAATAGTAAAACAAAAAATAATCAGAGATATTATTGGAGTGGATTGGCTCCAGTGGCGCAATGTTTGTTACGCCATAACTTCCCGAGTTCTTAACCGATTTTAGTATTTTTTGAGTGGAATCGAATCAACAGGTTTAGGACCAGATTGTGACGAAGCCCGAATTTTGTAATTCACAAATATCACATCGAAACAAAAAAAAAAACTTCTTTTTTAGGTATTACGCTCCGCTCCAATATATTGTGCTAGCGTAGCTTTATGCTAAGCGACTGCATCGCCTAGTAAGATGACTTACCAAGTTATTTTATCATTTTGCCACTCACTGGGAGCGGGTGAAGGAGGAAGTGAACACTCGTGGATACATCACACCTTATGTACTCTTACTGACTAAATACCAGTTGCGATTGACATGTTCACAAAGATCATAAAGAATTATGCAGCGAAACCCTCTAGATAAATATGATAAACAGACTCCCACAATTTGCAGAACTTAAAGTACTGACAGTACTACATCATACTTATCTACATCCGAAATTATAATCACAAATTACCAAACTTTTCCATATCATATTCAACTCAATTGAAGATATAAAAATGTAAAATTCAGGTTTTTTTTTCATTTTTGGTTATGTTGATTAATTATAGTAAAGATTAATCTTACACAGCAACAGGTTAAAAACAGTTTTTTATTGATTAACAGACTTTCCGTCAGCAGTATTAATTTATTATGACACGTTCATGTTGCAGATAATGTACGAAAAGTGAAAATACGTAAATGAATTGTAATTTATACGTTTTTGATAGAATCAGGCGTTACTTAGCGAACGTTCATATCCATTAATAAAATAAAAACATGTAGCTTACTTTCATAAAAACAAGCAAAATGCACCCTGCCCGAGAAAATAAATACAGACGACACCAACGACCTTCACCAACTACTCTACACGTGTTTCGCCACCACACGGAACATAATCAGGAACTGTCAGACTGTGCAATATCAAGAATTAAGTACTTATTTTATAAATAAATAATTTTATTTTTCATAATATGTTTAATTAATCTTTGGCAATCAGGTTGAAGATCGCAGCAACAGTTTAAAACTGGATGATTATACTCAACGACTGGCTTGGTCAAGCGGAGGTGACTATACTTGCGAAAACATGCGAGTCCTGGTTTGAGTCCCGGTAGGGATAGATGTTTGTGTGATAAATACCAGCAGGGGGAGGGCGACTGGTCCTATTTTTTTTTTTATCTTGGTTTATAAATATTAAATAGGCCATGTATAGGCCAAGATTTATTAAGGCAACAAAAGCCATCAGTTCAAAATCAGAGTCATGAATAGAAAAAACTAATTTGTTAATACATATCCTTTTTTCTGAATCTTAACTCAGCTGAGGTAAGTATAAACGGAAGGGGCAATTACGGGTATTAACCATTTAATTATTGAGGAAAATGATACTTATAGTTATGAAAATGAGCTATTGGAATCCAAATTCCTTTTAATAGTTATCAGGAAAGCAATTTATTGAGGCAGAGAAAGCTGGTAATATCTGTATAACCTTAAATACAGATGATATAGGCCATAAATTTATGAAACTAGTCATATGCACATACAAGGCTCTGCTAGTTTCTTAGGAGTGTTAGTAATTAAAGTTTACATTTTAAACCGACGTCATGTTAACATTTTGAAGTTTTGGAAAGCTTTGTCTAAAGCAATAATAGATTTTACGTTAGTCTATTCAAAAATGAAATTTTACTACATTAAAATTTTACGTATGATGTAAAGTGTCTGTAATAAAAATACTAAAGAAGCATATTGTTAATATCTAAATATTTAGATATGTCTTAACATGTTAAATTTTACCCCGCTCGATTGCTTACTCTTAACGCTAAGGTCACTATTTATCTATTTAATCAGAGGAAATAAACTCAGAAGAAATAATGCTTACAAATATATATTACAGTATTTTTATCCATAACATTTATTCATTTAGGTAGAAATATTCGATCAGATTTTTCTTTGTGAGTTATACTGTGTATATTGCGGAGGTCGAGTTACCTCTTATTTCGAGCTTGCTAGTTTTCCAAAGGCTAAGTTAAGTTGGCCCCTAAATTTATCTATCTTAATTCCTGTGATGAACGAACCATAAGTTTGTATGGAACCCTCGGTGGGCGAATCCGACTCGCACTTGGGCGGTTTTTTAAATAGAGATCGAAAGCAATAGTAAAGTTATTGCTTTCGATCGATGCTTTGATAAAAATCAATAATACCAAATCGACCGTGACTATCAATTCTGTGCGCAGTAATTAACCGAGAATGGATAAAGTTTTTCTTTTGTATGGTAATGAGCCAAGAAATTAACGTCTGCTCGGTTTTGTATAATGAGGTATTTATTATCACTTAATCAAAATAAAAACAATAAAATGAATTTAGGAAATATTTAATTTTTATTTTTACATTCACAATGCCGTGTTAATGCTGTTAAAAACAACCACATCTCTGTGCTCTCAGTTAGGAGAGCTACTGAGGGCACGATTGTGTGTGTGTTTTGCAATTTTCGAAAAATGTGTAATTTTCGAAAAATTGTCTAATTTTAGAGTCACTTTAAAATTGTTCACATTTTTTGTTAAATATTATTTTATTATAACGTCCCTTATCTCAAATAATCTGAAAAAAACAATTAAGATTGATAACATACATCAATCAGTTTTACAGTTGATAAAGTTTTGTTTAAATAGTTACAGATTATTCAGTCCCATGTTCGTAAATCCATGATGGAACTCCTCGTAGTTGTTGCCGCTTGTTTTGCGCGTATGTAATTTATCAAGAATTAATTCTATATTTTTTAATAAACCAAACAGCTATCTTTATGATATTTTCAAAATCATTTTTATATATTTTATAAATATAAATTACAATTTGGCCAAAAGTCTAGACGGTACCTATTGTTGTCCGGTTTAACTAACTTCCAATGTGATTTGTGATTGTTACCAAATTTGAAAGATTTTAAAGCATTAAATCTTACGTTACAGTAAGCGCTGGCAGCGCTATTCCCCTTATTCCAGGGGATAACAGCCACTACGTGGAAGGTGTAAGCCGGTACATTTGGATGCCGGACGGTGATGATGTGCCACAATTGGTAGATCTTGAAGAACCTGTGGATCAAGAACTGCTCAATTCCCGAAATGGTGCAAACAACCAATATTGGCTGTTTACCAGGTAAAATTCATTAACAAGTAAACAAGTAGGTTGTTTAAGATAAGAATCTTTCTCAAATAAGAATGATATTTGAGAAAGATAATTCAATTACGAGTGTTGATCCCATTAATTGCCTAGGGAAATTAGGTAAAAACAATAATGTCAGGTATATTATTGTTATTACCTATTTTACATAATTTATAACTGGCATTTGGAGATCTTCTTGTGTTTGTATTTCCAATATTGTTTTCGGAAATAAAATTATTTAGACATTAGATTTTGCTTACAATTTATGAGTAATATGAGACGGTCCTGAGTTCGAGTCCACGCACATGAATATTACACATATATGTATCATATATGTCTAACCATTAATCCTAGTATCGATAGCACAAGCCTTACAGTGTTTACTTAGGGCTAGGCTAATTGATGTGAATGTGAGAAATATTTTATTATTTTACTCTGTAATTTCAAGCCAGTGAAGGGCACAAATTAGGACAGACGTAATTACGAAAGTACTAGCTTTATCGTTTTAAAATTATTGAGATACTTTTAAACTGTAGATTCGACTTTCTGTTAGCTTTTTCCAAATCTTGTATATGCAGGTTGAAACGTATAGAACTTTACGGTATAAATAGGAAAAAAATATATATTAAATCTTTCTCTGAAAAAGTACTTAAAACATACTACTATCGTTATTTTATATCTTCATGATACAATAATCAATTTGTTAATTGAAATATCTTTAATTCTTTTCTTATTTTTGTTTTATTTTATTTTTTTTCATATTAATTAATAATAATATATAATATTTATTATATTCACACCAATCAGATCATCAATATTATCGACAGTTAATCCACTAATGTTAATATTTTACTGATTCCGTATGAAAAACTAGATAAAAAATGTGACTCGACTAACTTATGATTTATTTTTGATTAAATGTATTTAAAAAATAATTTTAATTCTTGATACTTTATCGTAATGTAAAATAAAATCACAGTTTTTTCTGTTTCCTAGGCTTTAAGCTCATTCTTTTCTATCCACTATCCAATTCGTTAATTATTTACGTTTTTTACTTTTAGACAAAACCCGAATTCCGCTCAAATACTGGTGAATGGTAACATAAATTCTATCTGGAATTCCAACTATAGAGCCAATCGGCCAACTAAAGTTATTGTGCACGGGTGGAATAGTAATGGAAACTCAAACATTAACCCTGCAGTGAGAGATGCATTCCTCGCCGTGCAAGATTGCAATGTGATTGTAGTGGATTGGCGCGCTCTTGCCAACGCCAACTATATTACCGCAGCGAATGGTGTACCTGGTATTGGCCAATTCCTTGGCAACTTCTTGGTTTGGCTTTTTAACAATGCTGGTGGTAACTGGAACGAACTTCATCTAGTCGGCTTCAGTTTGGGAGCTCACGTCATCGGCAATGCTGGTCGCCAGGCTGGTCGCCGTCCAGTCAGGCTTACAGGTTAGTGTTTATCTATAGTAATTTTAGTTTTTTGAAGGCGTAATGTTTTCTCATTGATTAAAAGTTATAATTGCTGTTAAACATTCAAGTTGCTCGCCTAAAAATTAAAAATGTATCCACAGAATATATTTTTAAAATTACAGGTTTGGACCCCGCGGGTCCTAGGTGGGGTGGAAATCCTCAAGCCTTAAACGCGAACTCTGGTGTATATGTGGAGGCTATACACACCGACGGGGGTCTGCTCGGTATCCTTGATCGTGTAGCCCACGCTGACTTCTATCCTAACGGAGGCAGGAATCCACAGCCTGGTTGCATTTTAAGCACTTGCTCACACAGCCGTGCCTACCAGCTTTTTGCTGCTAGCGTTCGTTACAATCGTTTCCCTGGACGGCAATGCACCAATCAACAACAAGCCCAAAACAATCAATGTGCAGGAGGAACACTAAACATGGGCAATCACATCCTCTCAAAACGCGGGTACGTTTTTTTTTTAAACTCGTAATAAGAGTTAATTATTTTTTTAGTTTGCATCATAGAAACTGAAAGAAGTCCCTTTATAATGAGGGGTTATGCAATAATCTCCATGCGGGCTGGAGATCGTAGGAAGATATTTCTGAAAACATTGCTGCCCATTTTGCGGTCTATGTAAGGTACATGGTTATTGCCTCTAGTATTGGAGAACACCATACGACTTATAGGCCGCATAATTGAACCAAACAAAAACTGTAGCTTTTTCTTATACAAAATCAAAATCGCTCCGAAGAGAACGTACAATCAAATAGAAAAATATTTTATTGAAAAGGTAGCACAACTTTCTTTAAATAAGATAGGTAAGTTTACCTTAGGTGGGCGGGCTTCTGTCCAATAGGTACGGACGCGATGTCGGGTAATTTTATTTAGTGTGTATATTGTGTGTATTATATTGCGTACACACAGCTTACAGTTTTTGTATGTCTTTTTGGTTCTATCATAGGTACATTTGTAATTATGATACCGACAAGTATGGCCTACCTATCTGATATCAAGAGATCATACATTCGTAGTGAGTACAATGTTCTGGCATTCCACTTTAAAATTGTACAACACAAAGTAAAACGAAATGTTTAAATGTATTCAGTTTTTGTATACTAGAAAAGAGTTACGGAAAATTGTATCCTGTCGCCTAGCCTAGGCGACTGAGCTAGCATGCCAAAAGACTTGAATCCCACCTAAACAGAACTCTTCTTCCTTTTAATTTTTCTTTACAAAAAAAATTATTAAAATTGTGAACGATGAAAAAAAAAAACGATTGTTACGTGATAATTAAAATATTGTAAGTAACTTTAATACCTTTTTTGTTAAAAATAAATTAATTATTTGTTTCCAATTTCAGAAACGGTATCTTTGGATTAAGAACTGGCTCTTCGTGGCCATTCTAAAGAAAGGATTCTGCAATGCTTGTACTAATGGATATTCACCCTATCAGAAGATGATTTGTTATAATTCTGAATATTAAATATAACAAAATAACACTTTGAGATAATTTTATTTACTCTTCGCATGTTAAATTATAGACTAATAAAATTAATTTTATATCAATGCGATCTTATAACATAAATTATTATTATAGAAAAATACTAAAAAAAATCGACTCGGGTTACAAGTGAATTCTCAGGCGGGAATCGAACCCGCAACCTTTGGAAATCCGGTCCAATGCTCTCCCTATTCAGCTACCGAGCCTTGTGAACACTCGTCGAAATTTGTAAAAATGTTTCTTTCGAATACGAGAGGATGTTCCTCACATTTATGAAACAATTCTGACCTACAGCGTAAAATCAGAAAGGTACTAGAAAGTTTCGACGAATGTTGACAAGGCTCGGTAGCTCAATTGGTAGAGCATTGGACTAGTTCGCTAGCAAATTAGATAATACTTAGTTTTAATGATGTTCACTCATATTTCAAAATAATATTTGCTCTGTGAATTGTTATGGTTTCAAACACTGTTGGTTTTATCCTATTCAATTAAAATAGAATCTTACCTTAAAGTTGAATAGATAGATAATATAAAATAATATTAACACAATTATGAGTGTTGTATCTGGTCAAAATTTTACAGAGTATGTTTAACAAAGCATGGTGATTTGTGTCTTCTTATTCTTCTTTTGAGTTTAATAAAAATTAGTCATTATGTTTTGTACATCCATTGTTAACAGCCACCAATCCACCTTTGGCCCGCGTGGGGGTTACCTATTCTCCCTCGTATAAATCCTCGTAGGGAAGGTATTTACCCGAGCAGTGATGATAACAATAGGCTGATGATTACGAGTTATCAAAAACTTCTTTTGCAAAATAACAGAGAGATAATCTTAAATTCCATTAGGCTTTCAAAATGTTATCGAATCGATCAATGATACTTTGACAGTCAACTTTAGATCTAATAAGCCTATATATGTCGCATAAAGCTGAAAGCTAGGTAAGATGTGATTTATTTTATAAATCCATAATAGACCATTAATAAATCCAAATAAAAGTTACAGTGGATTTGAGTGATAACAGGTGAATTACATACTTTTTATTGTAAAGGAAGGATAATGAATGAATGAATGAAATGAATGAAAAATACTTTATTGTTACACACACAGATATACAAATAGCTTAAAAAAAATAGTGAACGAAAGGGTGCCATGGGAAATTGTATTTTAGGTACAATAAATTATGTTAATAAACTAAAAATTAAATGCAGTTTTTCTATTTTTAGTAACATTTCTGTTTATAAAGTATTGTCATGAATTAAGACAAATATCAATAGTGATAAAACACGCTAATGATGTTTTTTGACGAAAATGCTGACCACACGCCACGGTAACGCAAAGAGCGGAAATATTTTCCTTTTTAAATTCTTGCAGGCTGCATTGGCGATTTAAAATTCAGTATAATTGAAATGAAATGTATTAGACTGTGCTATTATTATAAAGGGATTGCATCAGAGTAGATTTGCAGATATAGCTCTAAATATGTAGTGTTCTCTCTCAGAAATCTGTCGCAATGACACAACTTTAGAAGCTTATGACGATTTTTGTATAAGTAATTAACGATTATGTGACAAATTATCGAAAGTTGAAACATTTAACTTTTAGACACAAGTGTATGACACAATTGACAACTAAATATTTCTTATATTCACACCAATTATCCTAGCCCAGCACTGTAAGGCTTGTGTTATGGATATTAGGGTAACAGATAGATATGAAACATAGATAGATGTAATATTCAAAAAATATATATAGCCATGACTCAGGTACATATGCTCTTATTCATCATACAAACATCTGCCCCATCCGGGATTTGAACCCAAGGCCGTCGGTGCAAGAAGCAGGATCGATACCGTTGCATAAAACGTAGATATTTATATAGAAAAAAATATTGGAAAAAATTCAGCTGGACTGAGGAGTCAGGCGGAACATTGACCCATATACTCTCGCTATCCGGGAGAGTAGGTACTCTTCAAATTTAAATACGGAGACTTGGCAGACCCGTTGAAGTTTTCTAGGTGTTTCTAAGCCAATAACCAGTAATTTAATGTTCTAGGTAATTAAATACTTGAAATTTTGAACATAATAATCATTTCACAAGTATCAAATAATCCATAAAAAAGAAACTACTGTGTAATATGTTTTGTTATTTAAAAAAACAATGTTTTTTTCAACATTTAGGTAAAAGCCCATTCAATTAAAGGATTATGTCAATGATAATCCAAGATAAAAAATAAGTTGATAAACAGTTTTTACATTCAGAATGACTCAACTATTGATCAATGAAATTATATATATATCAATGGTGTCCATTAAGCATGGTCATTTTTATATATTCAAATACAGACTGTTCTTTCAAAATCAAACCCAATTTCTTAATTTAAGCTAAGTATCTTAATACTTAATCTGTAAGCAGCGTATGACTATCGCGTTTAAATTGCAATATTAGGCATTCAAGGTAAGATATTGATTTTTCATGTCACTTTCCCATTTTAATGACATCTTATATGATAAATAATTTTAAGAGAAAAATACTAGAAAAAATTGACAAATCGAAATGTCTTAGGCGGGAGGAGAACACTTAGATTAATGATAGACAAACAACAAAACAACAAATCGATTGCAGAAAATAGATTATTTTGAGGAGTTTTAATGTGCTATTGCCTTTTTGTTACAAATTGTCTAGATGTTATACAATAGAAAACTACTGATTTTTAAAATTCTTTTCTTATCTTTATAAGGGATTTTAACGGAAATGACAAGTCTGTTATGTAAGTTATGATAAAAATAATGTTATCTATTTGACATATAAATGTTCTCTCAGTGATTAATTTATAATTAGCAGATGTAAAAACATTCAATTTTTGTAACATCGTAAAATTATCAGAGGCAACTTTATTCTTAACATTTCAATTAGCAATATTATAGCAACAGTATGATATGTTCGTCATTGGTTCAACGAAAAGGGACGTACTTCCGCTGAGTTGGATGTCCGTGTTCGGGGATTATGTTCGAATCATTCAGGTTGCAACTTGTATTTAATTCAGTGGGCATAATAATTTTTCGAGCATGTTTCAGGTTTCCTCACTATCAGTGATGTATAAGATACCCTATACAAAGTATCTGAAATACTAGATGCAAGATACTTTAAAAAAAGTATTTCAGATACCAGATACAAATAATTTTCTAAAAAGGTATCTGAAATACTAGATACAAAATACCTATCTTACAAATACTTTTTAAAGATAAAATACTTTTGCAAGAAAACAACAATTAGTTGAATTTAAGTTTATTTGATCGAAAAAACAATTGTCGAATAGATCGCGTTGATAACAAGGATCAGGTAAATGTGACAAGACAAAATATGAAGGTATTAAAATTGAGACTTTTTATGTTTTGTTGAGATTTGAGTAAAAGTAATTCCTCAAACATATTGTCGCTCATCTTTCTTCGATGAGGCCTCATTATCATGCCCGAAAGGAGAAGAGTCGCTCCACAGGGGCAGAGCTGGGCAATCAGGTTTTATATTTTAGAAATATTTTTTTAATTGTAGGATAAGCATTTAAGCTCTTAAAGTTTGCATATTTAGTGTTGAGGTACTGGAGTGTCTCTAAATCACTGGTGCTGCTTCTGTTTTCGCCACTAGCAATAGAGGAATTCGAGTCCTCTAGAAAAATATAATAAGAGTAATCTTTAACTTTTATTGTATCACCTTCAATGTTTTTAAAGCCTCCGATTTTAGTTGATGTTTTTTCAAGACCTCCAAATGCATGTGAAACATGTTCATTTTCAACTTCCTCTGAATCAGACTTTCCAAATACTTTTCCTCAAAAGCCTTAACCATATTTGAGCCGTTGTCTGTAACCGTTTTAACAATTTTTCATAGTTTCAGATTATAGTTTGAATGTATATCAGCTATCATTTTTTTTTATTTAGGATGGGTTAGCTCTTGATCCCAATCAAGCCCGGGGGCCAAAACAGAATGCACGATGGAACGAGCTAACCCAGAAGGTGCGTATTCACCCTGGCTTTGAAAATGGACGGGTTATAAGTTCTCGGAAATACAGACGCAGGGAGGGAGTTCCACTCCTTTGCTATGCGCATTATGAAGGATGTTGAAAAGCGCTTGGTACAACGAGAAAGAATAGCAACCAAGAAAGGGTGGTAGCCTGCAGTGCATCTGGATGTCCGATGGAAAAAAAGAAATGGCGGTATGAACAAATGCAGCTATTGAGCACACTTTCTAAAGTAGAGTTTGTAGAAGACCAACAGACAGGCAACTTTGCGGCGATGACCTAAGGTGTGAAGCTTGCTCTTCACCAATTTGCTGTCACCGATAAGCCTCTCAGTTCTGCGCTGAATCGTGTCCAGTGCAGCAAGTTGGTATTTTGCAGAGCCATCCTAAAGGTGGATGCAATATTCCATGCAAGATCGGACTTGAGCTTTATAGAGAGTTAAAAGCTGTCCCGGCGTGCAATTACGCTTGACCTTATTTAGCACGCCCAGCTTTTTGGCTGCAATTTGAGCTTTGGATTCGATTTTGGCGCCGAAGTTGAGGTCTGAAGACAACTCCATGCCAAGAAGTTCGAGGCTGTAGGTCACAGGTACAGATGTACCTCGGAAAGAGGGGTGAGGTGGAAGGAACTCCTTTTTGACATGAAAAGACACGATTGTGTTTTGGAGGCGTTGAAATTGACGAGGTTACTGTCACCCCACTGGGTAACATAGTTTAGCTTCTGCTTTATTCGCTCAACTATGGCCTCTCTCATGAACATCACGTCGTCACCGCTGGCTTTTGTGCTAGACAGGTATCTCTCTACAACAGTACTGTCGTCTGCATACCCAACAACTCCTGGTATTAACAGGTCATTGATGTGCAGCAGGAAAAGCGTCGCAGAAAGAATAGACCCCTGAGGAACTCCGGCATCAATAGCCTCTAAGTCGGAGGAGCAGCCATCGACAACTACTCTGATCGATCGTTCAGTCATGAAATCGACTATCCAATTGCAGAAGTCAGCGAGGATACCGTACGCAGGAAGCTTGCGCAGCAGACTTGCGTGCCAGACCCTGTCAAAAGCCTTCGAGATGTTTAGTGAAACGGGAATTGCTTCGCTGTGCATCTCGAGGGCCTCGCCCCAGAAATGCGACTCATAAAGTAGAAGATCCCCAGTTGAGCGTCCTCGGCGAAAACCATATTGACGGTCACTGAGGAGATCGTTGTCTTCTAGGTATGAGAGCAACTTGCTGTTCAGCACTCTTACAAAGTATGAAAGTGATGGTGATCGGTCGGCGCGACTACCCTTTTTGGGTGCTGGTAGCACATTGACAAGCTTCCAGGATTTTGGGAATACCTCAAGAAGAATTGGTGCGGCTTCTCGGTCTCCAGATGGTGATGGACCATATGTTTGAGTGCAGTCCTCTAATGTTTGAAAGGTGCACTTTAAATGGGAGGAAGTGCAGCCGTTGTTTAAAATTCTTCCTGTTCCTTCTTATCATGATGGTGAATGTTGGGGGGTAGGATTTTTAGTCGAGACGCTACTTAGTCGACCAATGGAAGTTTTCTTGGGCTAAGTTGACCAAAAAAGGGAACATACTAGAGACTGCGGGGATGCCCGAACCCCCCGGAAATGGCCACCGGGTCCTCCCGTCCAGTCGCCAACTGGCATGGTGGAGCATTTCGGAATTTTTTGCGAGTTGGCAGGGCAGCCGTTCACGTGTGGCTAGCGTGCCAATTGGGCCCCTTACTAAGTACGGTCGGCCAGCGGCTAAAACCGTATTTCGGATCTCGCTACCCTCCAGGATGAGTTACCAGGTACAGAATGGCCAAGATACCAAGACCAAGGACAGACAGTTGTAGAAAGATAGTGTCGCCATCTGTCATTTAGTTCCCGACAATATCGGCTATTTTCTTTATTTATGGCTTACACAATTTGTGCATTTAGCCAGTGTCAACTAAGTATAATCTTTCTTCTATGTTCTTGAGTAATTTCCTAGGTTTCAGTAAAGAAGTGGGGTTTTACTGAAACCTCCTTCGTGGCATTCTTGATAGAGCGCGAAAAGACACCTTCCAACTGTTTTGTTTCACTTGCCAACACTCATGCATATTCAAAAACACTCAATGGTTAATAACACGCCATTATTACACACTAATATCAAACACAACACAAAATTTAACAAGAAAACCAAAACCATTAAAGTGACGCTTCGCGCTCCCGCCAAAAAGTCCAATATCGACTAAATATACGACGCGCTGCGTTCAGTTGCGTTCGGAAAGAAAAACTGCGAAGTTCATTTTAGTAAAAGTATCTTAGGGAACAAAGTATCTTCAAAATACTAAGATACCAGGAAAATGTATCTAAATACAAGATACAAAATACAAAATTGGAAAAGTATTTCAAATACAAGATGTAAATACGTATTTTGTATCTTGTATCTGTATTTCAGATACTTTTATCTAAGATAAGTCACATCACTGCTCACTATATAAATACGTATTACCCTCATGCACATAGTGTCATATGTACAAGCCATGATTTACTTTTAGCTGATACTATATTTTTCGTTATTCACAATTTTGCAGCGATTTTTTGGTCACCACAGTTTTATTCAAACTAATATTACAGAATCATAGGAGGCTTATACTTATATACTATTATAATACTCGTTTAATTTTATATTTAACAAAATTTCAATTTAAAATCGAATCTCTGTAGGCTTTCTTCGTTATTCGTGTCTTATGTTAAATTTCTTTTCTCGGGAACTTGTGAAGGTATCTAATTAACATTAATTTGAAGTTAGGTCTATGGAGTTATTAAAAATTGAGCTTTTGAGTCGACGTAATTAAATAACGAAGTTTTAAAAAGATAGAGCTCACTAGAGCATATAAACTGATATTTTAAAAATATTGATAAAATATAAAATAGCTGTAATCAATTAATATTTGTGATGTAATGTTTTTCTAAACACGACAAAGGAAGTTCGATAATTCGTATTAAAAATTTTAACAAAAATTGTGACTTCAATACTAATCTTTGTACCTCTTTCGAATATATATATCGGTCGGATGCGTTTGATGATAAGTTAACTTAAAAGGACATCACCCATTTTGGGCATTTTTTTTTTTAGCCGGCCAACAAAAAATAACTAAATTTTATCATAGGCATAATTATAATGAACGTTTTGTATTATGACAGTAAAGCTCGAAACCTATTGGTTAAGATGATAATCAGTCTCAAAGTATTTATTTTATTACCTACGGTTTGCGGGGTGAGCTCGTGATTTCCAGGTAAACAGTTATTGTTAATGGTGTGCGAGCGAGAGGACGTTGCAAGTACATTTACCTGCCGAGTTACAAGTGTTAACAAGAGGCAAAATACACCCACTTAATCCTTTTCGTAGGTACTTTCGTTCGTTAGTTCTCCATGCAGGCGTTTATGTACAGGTTTTTTATTAATTATAATGCATATTATTTTCATTTCATATATTTTTATTCAATATTTACAACTCTCCTGGCCTTACAATAATATCTTCTAAACCTTCGGCGGGAATGTGTATCGTTGGCTCGTGCCTGGCAAACCCCATGTACCACACAATGCACATGACGTGTGAGCAGCAGCCAATGGTTCTTCGGCCAATGTTACATGTACAGTAATAGTGTTTTATAGCCTGTCGCCCTTCGAGAGCCCTATCTATGCCAATATAAACGTTATACGAACGTGAACGGACTTGTCGGGACTGGATTCTACCGCGCAATACGTAAAGGTCTGTTCCTTCTAGCTCTCGTATGTGTTCTGTGGGTAATTGGTCGCCAAGTTCAACGATGAACATACCATTTGGCTGCAAATGCTCCGAATAGTAACTCCAAGCTTGCTTTATTTGGTATACACCAAGTGCAAAAAGGATAAGATCTTCTTGTGTCAATGTGGGGAATTGAACCTCAAGCGCATCAACGTTAATTGAACGAAACGGAGCACGTCTTCGGTTATAATTGTATCTGTTCACCAGATCCGCCAATGTATTCGGTACATTAACCCTTTCCCGTATTATTTCTAAATACATTGGAGCCCTTACATTGTCCACAATCAACACATGATAGGCATTTAATAAAGCTGCACTGATTTTAAAATATTCCATCATATGATGCAAGGCGCGATTGCTGTGTACAATTCTTAACAAGCGAAAATCTCTTTTGAATCGTCCATTGATTATTTCTACTACCCAGCGGCATATAGTCACAAGTCTGGATTTATTCGCTTGTTCCGTCGTAAGTTGCGTTTCGTTTGCATTTTTCGTTTCTGGCATATGTACTGGATATCCATGTGATTGTAAAGGATAGGCCGCGTCTCTAAAGCCACGATCTAAGATAAATACGTCACCCGGTCTGAAAAACCAATGAAATATGCTCTCCTCATTTTCAATAATTGCATTCATTATTGTTGCATCGGAAGTTGAAGCGGCGTGCGGGCCCGTTACGTCAATTATATGACCGTCACAGCAAACAAACAAGAACGGCTTGGTCAGATTTCGATATTTGTGAAGACTATATGTTTGTCGTTGAAAAAAATAGTTCGAGCTCTTTTGGTTGTATATATATGTACCATCGACTATTATTATAGCATTTCTTTGTGGCAAAGGGCTTTCTGGATTGCCAAATAGAGTTTCAGGTACTAATAAATTCCTTTGAGCCACTTGTTCCCTGTTTATGTGGTCAAACCCAACATGCAAGGGAACAAAATCACGCAACAATGCATCACGACCTAGAGCTAACATTCGTTGAAAACGGGATTCGCTCGTTCTAAACACTAAAGCAAGTCTGGCATTAGAGTCTCCTGTTCTTAGTTTTGCCAATACAGCGGCCAGTATTGTCTTCTTTTGACGATGATTATTTAGGCTGGATGTGTTTACGAGTAGATCGGAAAACTGTTCGTGAGTAAGTCCCGTCCAAGTATGAAACTCGTTTGTATTAATGACTTCGTATGTCTCGAAGTTTAACACGTCTGTTGTAATATGATTTCTCATAATCGTCAGAGCATTCACTATTTCAGATGCAGTAAAATCTTCTATGAGATTGTCTTGTAAAGGTAGAGTATACCAAAGGTTCTGGGCTAAGTGTTCTTCGCAAACGCGAGCATTTTCTGGTATTAGTAGGTTGTACCGCCCAATCATACGAATTATGATATCGTTAGGTATTCTAAGCCTGGTAATATTTTGACAATGCTCAAAAATGCAGTGCACTGTTGAGTTTGGAGTACGTACAAATCCTGCTAAGGTCATTGTTGGATGATTACGGCTTTGTTGCTGAATAGGCTCATCGGGCAACACGTCATCATCTTGACGCGCCTCGCGTATACGCCGATGAAACGTCCTCTCAGCTCTTTGCCAGCAAGGTCGGCAAATGACGTCGTAGGTTCGTTCTGAAAAAAAAAAACAATTTTTGTAAACCCACCTTCTACAAGTTAAATACAAACGAATCTTTCCCAAAGAACTTCTTAACAAAAATAATAACATGTTCGTGCCCGTACTCACACAAAACTAACTATTTCAAAACTTTTGAAATAGTTTTGAGTGTAGGCAAGAGCCAATGCCTAAATTTAAACCGGCTATAACTTAGACGGGCACTATACCATATTGAAGTGGTACTTAAGATCTGTACAGAGCGCCGATAAAAATACTAACAAATAAATAAGAACAATAAATAGTTAATTCGTGGCAGTAACAGAGAGTCGATGAAATACTAATAAACACTCGTAAGTAGAAATCTTACTTAAAAATAATAATAATAATAAAAATCTTTCCCTATACCTTCAAAGGTTCTTGTCTACATTTCTATCACTGATGTAAGCCTATGTACTTTATAAAAAAACCCTTTCATAGTACTAACTAAAGAACTTAAGTATACATTTTACTTTATTGAAGGAACGTAGGTACTTCAGCAAAATAATTCAACGCGACACCTAGTCCTGATCATGATGTCATATCGACGATCTGTTATTATCACAGAGTAGGTACCTAGTTATGACTTAAATGTAAAAAAGGTTGCATTACATACCTGTCTCGCGATTAGCTCCTCCATAATAATCTGAGCTATGTCGATGTGCTGTTCTTCCCGAGAAATCCACGTGTAAGTCCTTCGACCTTCACATGGTTCACGACAGTTAATACACAACATATGTGCCATGATTAACAAAAACAGTATAACAAAAACAAAAACTCAACGATAATTAAAACAACAAACAAAACAAAATCAATGTTAAAAACCACGAAAACAGTGAAAGTAGCCGTCCGATGTAACGAGAGTTGCATGGAAAACTAACGAACGAAAGTACGAAAAGGACAAAGTAGGTGTATTTTGCCTCTTGCTCACACTTGCAGCTCGGCAGGTAAATGTAGGTACTTGTAACGTCTTCTCGCTCGCATACCTATTATGCCTCTTGCTCACACTTCTCGGCAGGTAAATGTACTTGTAACGTATTCTCGCTCGCACACCATTAACAATAACTGATTACCTGGAAATCACGAGCTCACCCCGCAAGCCGGGTGCAAGCCGTAGGTAATAAAATAAATACTTTGAGACCGATTATCATCTCAACCAATAGGTTTCGAGCTTTACTGTCATAATACGAAATGTTTATTATAATTATGCCTATGATAAAATTTAATTATTTTTTGTTGGCCGGCTAAAAAAAAATTAGCCCAAATTTGTATGAAGCCTGAATGATGTCCTTTATATTCTCTTCCTACTATACTACTACTACTATACTTACATTTACATTAAATAATGCTTTGAGTTCTTACATGACGTTACGTGACGTGTTATCACAATCTTGAATTACTTAAAAATCGTGATCGTAGCTCATTTCTTTTATCAACAACAGATTATACAGATTTAGATATTAATTAAAAGTATTGTTATAAAACGTTGGCTTGGACTAAATCCACAGCTTGACTTTACTATGAAATTTGTGGTGGTCTTCGCTGCGGTAATAGCGTGTTAGTATTTTGATTTAATTTTAGTAATTGTTATTTGTTGAATAGGTGTCAAACCATACTATTTTACCACGTCATCTTACCGAAAGAGTCTTGTCTTTTCGAAGGGCCCTTATTTTTACCCCTATGATAATAATTCTGAAATACTAATGTATTTACTGAATGGGTGTACTTTGTTCTTGATTATGTTATTTCCACTATTACAGTATAATATTTTTTTCATTATTTTAGTAAGTGCATCTAACGCCATACCAGAGGTCCCTAAGGACAATGAACACTACATAGAAGGACTTAGCCGTTATGTGTGGATGTCTAAAGATGATGGTGAACTTGTTCTAGTAGATCTTAAAGAAACCATCGATGATAAACCAGCAAGAAGTGGGGCGAACAACCAATACTGGCTTTTTACAAGGTTAGTTTCTAAAAATAAGTTGGAACAGAAGAATTTAAATTAAATTATCAATCCTTTTATAGATTTCTTTTCATAAATTTCGATATCAAACGAAATTTTCCGAAATACCTTTGAGTAAAACAGTATCTTATAATAATGACAAAAATGTAGCATTTTAAGAGTTATTTTAGTTGTTGTATGTTTCCAGGCAAAATCCTACAAATCGGCAACTTCTAGTGAACGGCAACGCTAATTCTGTCACGAGTTCTAACTACCGAGCAAACAGGCCCACCAACCTCATTATTCATGGTTGGACTAATAATGGCAACTCCAACGTCAACATCATGGTGCGTGACGCTTTTCTCGCTGCTCAGGATTGTAACGTTATTGTAGTGGACTGGAGTGGGGTCGCAGGAGGCTCCTATCTTAGTGCCGTCAATGGGGTACCTAATGTTGGTCAATTCCTTGGCAATTTCTTGAACTGGCTTGTGTCTACCACTGGCGGCAACTGGAACAATTTCCACTTGGTTGGGTACAGCTTGGGCGCGCATGTTTCAGGTACTGCTGGACGCACTGTGGGAGGAAGGCCGGCGAGGATTACGGGTAAGTTACAAACAAGGCACGAGGAATGTTGGCACTACTTTGTAAATTAGGAATCTTTTGTATCGAATAAGATGTGCTTTGTAGTAAAATATAATTTGGAGGAATATTTAAATGTTGGCAAAAGTCATTTTTAGTTATTTTAATAATTATATTGTATGATTGAATGCATTATCGTATAATTGTTTTTTTTTTTAACTCTGTGGTTAATATCAAAGTTAATTAAACCAAAACATATTTAAAGTTATTTGCAACGCGTAAGTGTTTTGTTATCATTTTTTGTTGGTGTTCTCAGGATTAGACCCAGCGGGACCTTTATGGCAGACTAACTCAAACAGACTTACTAGCAATGCTGCTCAATACGTTGAAGGGATCCATACTGACGGTGGACTGCAAGGAATATTCAATCCCGTCGGAGATGCCGATTTCTATCCTAATGGTGGCAGAAATGTTCAGCCAGGCTGCGATGGTAGTAGCTGCTCTCACTCCCGTTCTTTTCAGTTCTTCGCTTCTTCTGTCCGCACCGACCACTTCGTTGGCAGGCAATGTACAAATTTGAGTCAAGCTCAGAATATACAATGCACTGGAGCTACGTTGAATATGGGCAATGGCATTGTTAGTAAAAGAGGGTAAGTAAATATATTGATAAACCATTATTTATTTTGTTTTTTAAGCAAATACTTGTTAGATTTTTACCAACAAAACAAAATTTTGGCGAGATTTTTTTTTTGATAGTATAACTTTACTACTGAAACACTATTTTTATATTTTTAATTTCTAAGTATTAAATGGGATATTTATTTAATATAATTCATTTGTTTCAGAAATGGCTTATTTGGATTAAGAACCGGCAGCTCCTGGCCTTTTTAAAAAACATGCAATAATAAATGTAATGAAATTTATTTCAGTCCAACAAATAACACAGCACATAATTAGTGCACGTAATAAATCAATAAATTGTCTGAATGTCTCCGATTGCAGTCATTTTACGTACCCTTTTAATTATTGTGAATATATATTAAATAACGAAAGACTAAGGTAATTATATCTATTCTTAATTTTTTTATGAATAGAGTTTCAATATCCGAATTCTTCCGACCATTTCTTATTTAAGCTATCAGCGAATTCCATTACGAGAGAAAATAGTTTTTACCAATTAATATACCGATAACGATTATAAGTACTTTTTCCATCACGTATAATATGGTACAGGAACAACCGTAACCAGATGAAAGGAAGGCAAATAGTTCGATGATCGGCATATATAAGCTCGTGGCATAGGTTGATGTTCTATATGTTCTAGATGTTACCCAAGCATCATCACGTTATACCATCTCTTGGAACGCATAGACTCCCGGATAGCCGGGACATACAATTTATAGTAAATACTCATATTGAATAATCAATTCACCCCGCAAAATATTAAAAATATATTTTACATCTTAAAAAAATAGTACTATTAAAAACGCTAATAGCTCGACCATTTTTGTTGTAGTTGTAAAATTACGCCCACCCTAAGATCCGTTCTAAATTGGTTGTACGATATTCAGTACTCATAGTAGATGCTGTGCTAAGTTTAATAATAATAATAATAATTTATGTAATAAAATACGAATTGTCCAACAATAGCACAAAGACAATAATCTTACAAACAGTTCAAAGTACAATGCTAAACATAAACAATATTACTCTGCCCCCTAGGTTAGGTCAACCTGTATTTTAGGAGACAGATCCTTCCCTCTAATATCTTATTGCATTAGCACATAGCACTATACAAGTTAGTGCTTGTATGTGTGTGTGTTAGAGAGTGTGCGTGTACGCATGCGTGCATGTGTCTCATTGATTTGGTACTAAATATCGTTGTTAGTTGTCCGAAACTTATTTATTTATTTTATAATATTAGTGTAGATCAATATAGATAACTTATATTAAGTTTATCTTTAATGTTGTCTACATAAGCAATAAAAACAACATTGCTGATAGTTGTGATATTGTAAGATCATTAACCAATGAATTATTAACATTCTTTTAGGTATAGGTGAATGTTTTAATTAAAAAGTAGGTATACTGAGACTTTTTTATCGTTGGATATTTCCTTATCATTAATGAATTGTTAAAAATACATCTACGTGTTATGCGTCTTGTTCACAATGATAACAAATTAATCAATGAATTGTATTTTAAATAATGTAAAATTAAACAAAAGATTGAGACAAAAACCAATTAAACAATTCTCAAAATATTGATTACCATCTTGGTAGTTCTTTGAAAAAATGAGTTTGAAAGTATAAACTCATAACCTATATAAAAATGATAGGATCATATCGTTTAAAGCTTTTATTAACTTGGTTAGATTAATATTGAATATTGTAGGACAACAAGATTGAACACGTAATGTTAAACTGTAGCGGGGTGTGAGACAGGAAGACGTCTCGGAATCTCCGAAACTGTTTACGGCTGCGTGGGAGGATATTGTTAAGCTTTTGAATTGGAATGGTTACAGCATTATTATTAATGATATTCTAACAGATTGTCGGTTTATCGATGATGCAGTTCTTATAGCGAAGACCTTAAAAGACATGAAAACAATGCTACAAGATCTAAGTAATGTTACCCAGAGTTGCATGTTACGTGAACAGTGAACAGTACAAAATCCCGTTCGGCAACTCCGTTCCCCAACAGTACGATTTTCCATGTTGTGTCCGCTACAGTCAGTATTACATTAACATTGACTTGAACTCAAAACATCACCAACGATCTAATGATAGGCTTAATAAAAGTGATAGAGCGAGAAAGTGTTCGATTTGTTTTACCCTAGCCACCCTAGCTTCGCCAATGAAAGCTCCTGACGCCTTCACTTTGGTGACGATTTCTTACTCGGTAAAGTGTGACCTCTGTATTCCATCAGAACACGGGTGACTGTTTCTTCAGCTTCCATGCATCCTCTGCATAGAGAGCTATCAGTGACACCTATATTAAAAAGATGTTTTGTAAATTGCCGTGACTGTAATGCCGCCGGTAATCAAGCGTAGTTCGATCTACTGAGCGGTTATACAAAACTAGAGTTGAGTGTCTACCCACGGCAGTGATAGCTGAGCTCGCTTGCATGTCTCCTGAGAGTTCAAATAATGCTGGTGCAGTGTTTTGGTGTGTTCAAGAATTTTGTTGGTAAACCAACTCACAGGAATGGAGATTATCTTTTCAGGATCCATGGGCGCCGTATTCGATCCCCTGTGCGCCTGTACGCGAATTAGTCGCACATAATTGAATTTTTACAAGTTTATTGCGGAGTCATAGTCAGGAGATTTTGCTAAGTATCGTAGAGTATGTAAACTTTTGGGTGGAATTGAAATATATTCACAGTTATGGTTTTCTATTCAATTTTTATATTAATAGGTATAACTTTTGTATATTGAGTGCCCGCAAGTTTCCTAATTTATAGATACAATGAATGACACTATGTCTACTATGTAACCACTGACACTATGTTTTATTGCTTGTATTGTGTATTAAAGTGCACCAAACCTGTCCATTCTTACTTCTACTTTGTCTATTTTGCAAAATAGGATAATTTATCTGATAAGAGTAACCTTGACCAAATTTCTTGGTGTAATAATCTTAATAACACTTGCAATTGCTTTGTCTAATTTTTAAATAACTATCTATAGCAAATTTGTAATTCATTAATGACTAGCTGATGCTTGAGACTTTGTCCACGTCAAATTCAGTATTATTAGGCAGCTACAAGCTCTTGCTTAAAGAAATCAAAAAGTTCAGTCACCGTAGATTGTAGATTGTTGTAGATTGTAGATGCAAGACAGAGAATTGAAAAAATATATATACACTTTATGAAAGGTTTTTCCTGCAGGGACTTATATAAATTGATTGTCAGCCGTAGAAAAAAAGTTAGCAATTGCTTCTTAGAAAAGACAGCAGAGCGCTTGCTATAAATTTAATTATTTTTTATTCCGAAATCAACACAGAACGTTCAGGTTATCTATAAATTCATTATTTCTCGAAATTAAAATATTATTTCTTTAATCTTAAAATAATAACTCTCCAAATAGCAAAGCAAATACACAGCCATAATTTATTCGTATTCCTTGCAATTAACAGTCAAGTAGTAGTCTGAAAATTCTTATTTCATTACATAAAGTGTGCGTTGCATAAGCAATCCATTAAAAACTTTTAAAACATTCCTGTAAGCGCGTTCTAGAAATTGAGCATAATTGAACTGCTCCCACGGTAAGTTTCTATGGCTACTTATGTTAAGGAGGTTCTGTACATATAATTATTGTAGCACATCATCATCATCATCATCATCATATCAGCCGTACGACGCCCACTGCTGGACATAGGCCTCCCCCAAGGATCTCCACAACGATCGGTCCTGTGCTGCCCGCATCCAGCGTTTTCCCGCGACCTTGACCAGATCGTCGGTCCACCTCGTAGCGGGCCTACCCACTGAGCGTCGTCCGGCACGCGGTCGCCATTCGAGAACCTTTCCGCCCCAACGGCCATCGGTTCTCCTTGCTATTTGTCCTGCCCATTGCCACTTCAGCTTCGCAATTCTTTGAGCTATGTCGGCGGTTTTTGTTCTCCTACGGATCTCCTCATTTCTGATTCGATCGCGTAGGGAAACACCAAGCATAGCTCTCTCCATTGCCCGCTGGGCGACCTTGAGCCTTCTTACAAGATCCATAGTGAACGACCACGTTTTACTGCCATAAGTCATCACTGGCAACACACACTGGTTAAAGACTTTCGTTTTAAGGCACTGAGGTAATTTGGACGCGAAAATGTATCGCAGCTTCCCGAACGCTGCCCACCCGAGTTGGATTCGACGAGAGATCTCTTTCTCGAAGTTGGACTTACCTAACTGTATTATATGTCCTAGGTAAACATAGTGGTCAACAACTTCGAGTGTAACGTTCCCAACATTTACTGGAGCGGGTGTAACATGGGCGTTGGACATAATTTTCGTCTTGTCCATGTTCATCTTAAGACCCACTCGTTGGGATGCGTTACTGAGATCTTCGAGCATGGTGCTCAGGTCTTCCAAGGTCTCAGCCATTAGGACCACATCATCGGCAAACCGAAGATGCGTCAGGTACTCGCCGTTGATGTTGATGCCAAGTCCATTCCAGTCCAGAAGCTTAAAAATATCCTCCAACGCAGCAGTGACCAGTTTCGGAGAGATAACGTCTCCCTGTCTCACTCCTCGCTGTAGTTGGATAGGATTAGAGCTCTGGCTCTGTACTCGGACCGACATAGTGGCGTTTTGGTACAGGCACCTTAACACTTCGATATACCTGTAGTCCACTTGGCACCTCTGGAGAGACTGCAACACCGCCCAAGTCTCGATCGAATCAAAGGCCTTCTCATAGTCCACAAACGCCAAGCAAAGTGGCCGATTATACTCTTCGGTCTTCTGTATAACCTGCCGCAGCGTATGGATGTGGTCTATGGTGCTAAAGCCTTTTCGGAAACCGGCTTGTTCGGGAGGTTGGAAGTCGTCAAACCTGCGAGCAAGACGATTCGTAATGACCCTCGAAAACAGCTTGTAGACATGGCTCAGAAGCGAGATGGGTCTGTAGTTCTTCAGTAGGGTTTTATCGCCCTTTTTGAAGAACAAAATCATCTCGCTTCTGCTCCATGCCTTCGGCGTTTTGCCCTGGACGATGACAGAATTGAAGAGCTTCTGGAGGACTTTAAGTACCGGCGTGCCGCCCGCTCTCAGAAGCTCTGTTGTAATTCCGTCATCTCCCGCCGCCTTGTTGTTCTTTAGCTGTTTGAGGGCCATTCTAATTTCGTACAGGCTGACATCCGGGATATCTTCGGTATAGTGTCGGGTAAGCTTGGCTCTAGGATCTCGAGCTTTGCTTTGGCCTGGTGTAATACTGGAATACAGCTGCCTATAGAAACTCTCAATCTCTCTGAGGATTTCAGGAGTCGATGAAATAACACTGCCGTCCTCAGTTTTCAGCCTCGTCAGTTGACTTCGCCCAATAGACAGATCTCTAGCGAACACTTTGGAGCCTTTGTTCCGCTCTATGGCCTCTTTAATACGCTCGGTATTAAATTGACGAAGGTCGCTCGTCAGCGACTTCGAGATCTGTCTATTAAGCTGTCTATAACGTAGGGCATCCGCTGAGTCTTGCAGTTTCATTTCATGTCTCTTATCCATGAGTTCGAGAGTATGTGCGGAGAGTTTCTTCAATTTTGGACGGTGGGTTTTGAAGTATTTTGACCCTACCGTACGGACAGCATCCACCACCAGGTCGTTCAGATGGTCCACATCTATGCTGTTTTCAAGGGTCTCAAAGCGGTTCTGGAGCTCGAGCTGAAAGCGTTCGGGGTTTTGAATCTGGGTCGGCACTGGTCGGAGCGTAGATTTTATCAGTCGCGATCTTTCAAGCTTCACGTTGATATTCAATGTGCCTCTTACCAGTCGGTGATCGCTCCCTGTCTTAACAGCGTTGATCACAGAGACGTCATTGAATATTTGCTTCCTCGTTGACATGATAAAATCGATCTCATTTTTGACCTTGCCGTCGGGACTTATCCAGGTCCATTTGCGAGTTACGGGCTTTCTGAAGAAGGAGTTCATCATATAGAGGTTTTCCCTCTCCATAAAGTCCGCCAGCATCTGGCCTCTGTCGTTCCGTTCTCTAAATCCAAATTGCCCCACTCTCAACTCGTCACCGCAGCGCTTCCCCAACTTTGCATTGAAGTCTCCCATCACAACCGTGTAGTGGGATTTGTGACTATGTATGGCCCTAGAAATCTCCTCATACATAGCCTCCACTTCGTCATCGTCGTGTTTCGAGGTTGGGGCGTATACTTGGATGACCGTCAACGAATATCGTGATGATATTCTGAGTACCAAGTATGCCACTCTGCTGGAAACACTACCGATGGATAGCACGTTGTTGACGAGGGACTTGTGGACGATAAACCCGACACCACCCATGGACAGTTGGTCGCCCTCCCGGAAGTACAGCAAGTTACCGGAGTCCAGAATTATCGTGTCCTCTCCCTCTCGTCGGACTTCAGACAACCCGATGACGTCCCAGTGTAACTTGCCGATAACTTCTTCCAACTCTGTAATTTTCGCGTCGGTCCTCAATGTGCGCGTGTTATATGTTGCCAGGTCCAGTCGTCGGTGTTGGTAGCCGCAACCTACCCGGAGATTCTTCGCACCCCCTGCCGCACCGTTACCGTAGCCGCTACCGTAGCTAGGAATGGTTTGGCTGCCAGGGACTAGGGGCCGTTTCTTGTTGTGCCTATCCATATGAGGGGTTTTGCCATAATCGCCACGCTTGGCAGGCGGGTTGGCGATCGCAGTATGACCCGTACGCATAAAGAGATGCTGCTGCCCATCTCCTTAGGTGAGGTTTCCCTTAGTCGGCTCTTACGACACCCACGGGATGAGAGGGGAGTAGTACTATTCTAGGCCGGCACTACACGGCACATCGAGCACATAATTGCAGCATTTTTAATTTTTAAATAAAATAATGCTAACAGAAATGTTATTTTTTTATAATACACTAAATCATGGACTTTACCAGCACACAGGTAGTGTTCTGTTACTTATTTTTATCGGCAATAATACCTAAGTACTTGATATTTTTAATTAATTGACCTATACATTTGTATTATACTATGTATATTATACCATAGATGTTAGAATATTTCATGTAGACTATACGTTCGTGAAAGTGGATTTGAAAAGATTTTTCGCCTCAGTCAAAACTGTTGAAACCAGAAAATTTATGTTCATACCTTTATGTCGGCGTTTGAGTAGGCCGTGTGTTATACGATGGATTTTCTTTGATGACTTCTGCAGCATTGGAACACATTTTGGATCTGCATCGGTAATACGTGCTTTATACTTTGAGTTATAATTTGCGGAGATTATGTTTTAAGTTCAATCAACCTGACCAAACTTTGCGATTGTTGTTTGTCATGCGTCCAAAAAATACTTATTCTTAAAATTACAAATTTAACATTGCACTAGTATAATTTTTCATTGTTAACCTAGGTGACCAGAAAAGATAAAACGATAAAAGACCGAAAATCAACTGCGATAGTAAGGTGTTTAACGTCAATGAACGTATGATAAGTTAAAAAAAAGTATTATTATTCATCGACAGTAACTAGATTAGATCGGCGTTTAAAACCTAACTTTCATATAAATACAAAAAACACTATAAAAATATTCCGATTAAAAGAAAGTCATGTAAATTTTCGTATAATTCATTTGCTTTATCGCATGTAAGTTTTGAAACACTCATAAATAGATAGTACAATCCCATAACAAATCGAAGGTTTTTTAGAAAAAAAGATCCATTTTTAAGATACAATAATTCTATTAAACTCTCAAAAAAATTTTAATAGATATTTGAAATTCGAAGGAAGAAATTCAAACCTAAACGAAGAAACTAGTAAACAAATCTCCAGTCTCCCCTAAGCCGACTGGTTCGCGAGGGGGAAAAAGACCACAACCCTCCAACAATAAACGATAACAAAAATAAACAAAAATCTATAATCTACATCGCAGGTCTCGATGTACTCACTCTAAAAAAATCATAAAACCTTACGGAACCAATGTATGCGCAAAAACATATCAAAAAGGATATAGTCGGGCTGAGTGAATTGAGAAGAATGGGTAATAAAATCATATCACATAAATATTACATTCTTTACCATAAAGATAAGACCCTGGGTCATCATGGGGTTAGATTAATTGTTAAAAAACATAACGAAATAAGTAGAAGGATTTGTAAGTATCTTGGAGTAATGAACTTGACATTACCTGGATATAAACATCCTTGGTCTAGTGCACAAATATATTCGTTTACTGAACAATCTAATCTAGATACATTAAATACATTCTTCCTCGATCTAAACAAAGCGATTCAACAGCACGGTCATAGAAACCTCATACTAATGGGGCACTGTAATGGCCAAATTGAGGCAAGGCGCCCAGGAGAAAATAAGGTACTAGGTCCATTCACAGAGAGAAACCAAACCAGAAGCAGAAATAACAAAATTTCCACCCGTCGTCGTCACGCTGTAAAGCGATGCAACGCGATAGGACAAAAATTTTGCTCATTATCAACTATCTAAAGAGAAAATAAAGAAAAGGTTTTTATATAATATTTTGTAAAGAATAGTGTAGGTGTCCAAAAACATGAATTCTAACAGAAAAAAAGACAGGTATAGCCTGTCTCAATCCAATTTAATGAAATAAATAAACCTGTTTCATTTAAAATTCTCACACTTTCGGCCACTTAATGGATATAAAAACACATTCATAAGCAAGAAGAAGGTTTCAACATGTATCTCACTAATTTCTTCCAAAGATCATAGTTTGCTTAACATATTTAAAATTTATTTGCAAAACTTAAGACGAAAAGTGACGTTATTAATCCAAGGAAAAAAAAATTCTAATCTGTGTTCGCATAGTGTTTAACCGTAAAAGTCTATCTCTCAATTCAATGATTTATCGCTGATCCCACTAACTACAGCGCAATTTAGCTATTCTATATTATTATTTTCACAACTTTTATCTTTCAGTGACTTAACAAAACAAAAGAAGTCGAATAAGTGATTAATAGTAATCAATCAATAGTGATAAAAATCTCAACTGTTAACTTTTGCAATGGAAAATCCAATAAAATTTAAGTATCAAATTATATTTTTTTATTTCTTTTTTGCATTTTTAATGCTATATTTAAGTTACTTTCTAATATTTTTCTGTTAAAAAAAATTATCCAACATGACAAATGTAAATAATTTCATTGATCTTATATTTGTAGTAGATAATTTTCAATATGCATCGTTTAGGAAGTAAACCTATTAATTCGTAAATTAAAGAATATGTTCCTACAAGTCACTAACGGTTTTTGTGGGTAAAATAGCAGATTGCTTCATAAAAATGATGTTTAGGAAGTAGGTGAGTACTTGCTTAAATAAATATACTCGATAAGTCAAAATATTTTTTATATCCGAAATACACAAAGCAAGATCACGTTATCCATAATTTTATTGTCAAGGCACAAAATTCAAATATTACTTCTCTATAATTTGCAGCATTCCTAGTAATCAACAGTTAAGTGTCTAGTATTTATACTCTTAATGAGTGTCACAACTAGTGCAGGTAGTAAAAAGTCACCTTTCCCCCCTCTATGCCCCTCATTCCGCGAATTTTTTGACCCACCCTCGTATGGGAAAATGTCCATAAAATGCATGTGAAACTGCTAATAGTTTTGTTAATCTTCAGACGAAGCTTCAGGCTCCAACGTGTAGCAGTCTGCTGCTGTCTGGGCACGAAATAAATGCTTTTTTTGTGTCCTGTTGCTCATTTTTATCGTCCATTTTAATTTTTTGTTATGCTTATTTATATAAATCCAAGACCTTTTTGATACGCACGAATAATCGTGCGTGTGAGTCGGGTGGGCGATGACCCACGCGACGATGATGATGATGATGTGACGCGGACGTCGAAAAAACTTTAGTCCAATGTTAAGTAAAAAGAGATATCCGTTTTACTTTGCATACTTTACTATACTTGGATATTCATAGTTTCAGAAGCTTTTTATTTATACAAATCGATAATTTCATAGGTTCCCATCCGCATGCGTGTTTAAAGTCAAGGAATCTTATGGTCAGGATTAAATAAAACATTAAATTAAACGTGTTGTTTAATAATCCATTAAAATATTGATTAATTAAACTACTCAGTATTAAATTGTCATAGACCATCGTTTAACTACAGCATTTTTTTATAATTTTTGTTATTTACTCTATTTCTTGCCTGTCCCGGTGTCTGTAATGAAATCTTGAAAGCATTTAACCCACTTCTCGGTTTCCGATTGGGCTGAAATTTTGCATGCATACGTATATCGCGTGACAATGCAATATAATGATGACATGGAGCTGATCTGGTGCTGAAACAGGAAGGTGGCCATAGGAACTCCGCAATGAAACGACCGTCTCCGTTGAGTTTGGGTTCGTTTGATTCGTAATGACGAGTACTTAAATCCTATATGGTGATCAGGATCTGATGCTGGAGCTGGAAGGTGGCCATAGGAACTCCGCAATAAAATGCCACAATCCCTTATACTATAATAATACTATAAACTTGCATCAAATAGTTGTTTCAAAAGTTTTACTTAAGGAGCAAGAGATTTGTTTTGGGGACAAAATATGTCTTTACCTATGTGAATATTGGTTATATTTATGTATGGCCTTAGTTAAATCCTGGTTGAAAAGAATTTTAAGCTTAAATTGCTTAAACTGTATCTTAGTTATTTTTTGATTTTTATAACATAAGTTGGCGAGTGTAACGATGGGTACTCTTCTTTGTCCCTTAGTGTTGCCACGTAAATCGTGTTCGAACAGTATATGGCGTATATAACAAGCAATCCACGATGCTAGTATCTATACAACAATACTTAAGAACTTTCCAGTAGCTTGTAATTTGTACAAGATTTGATGAATAAATGTATTACGACTATTACACTCCTACGCACATTTATCATTATCAACGCTTATCGTTAGGGTTTTCATACGACCTACGATCAACTTATGACGTTATACAAATCTTTATTATCAACAAACAATCAATTAAAGAGAATTTGATTTATGATAAGCGTAATATAGCGTAGTTAATGAAAAATAATTAATAAAATATTAAGTAGCGTAAAAATACCATTTCTGATAGCAATAATATATTGCCTGAATCTGAATAAAATTAACTTAATGTAAAAACTTATATGAATTAATAAGTGAATAAAATAAATGTATTGCGGACAACTCACACCCATTATTTAGTTCTAAACTTATTTGTATTATGGATAGCAAATAACTGATATAATATATTAACAAATATTTGTACAACTATCACTCAGAAAGCACATTGATCGCACGACTATTTGTTTCTGCAAGGATTCGCATCTAGCATTGTTAGCGTAAGGCAGGATCGTTAACGTGGTTGGTGTCATATTTAAATTAGAGATCCAAATCTGCGATTAATCCAAATAGCTATCAATGAAATTATTCCAAATGACGTTGACAATGAAACATAGATATAAACAATGGAAGTACCTACTATTTATCGTTGAAGTTCTAATTGATAAGTAATTTATCTAAAACATAACTAATCTAACTGTTATAAAAACCAACGTCGGCAACATTACGATGTAGTTCAAAAATATACTCCTAAGGGAAAATGAAATACATATTGCTCCTATCCATCGTTATAGCAGGTAACTGAGCATTTAGTAATTTATTAAATACTTAAACTTACAATGTTTAACATTAATTAACGTTGAGGTGCCGTGTATATATGTTTTTGAACTTCTTTTTCGTCGGTCAAAGAAAGTAACCTATGAAATGACAGATTTGTATGAACATTTTTTTAAATGGTTTGTTTAGTTTTTCTTAGTAACTACATGATTTTTTAAATGAAGTGTTGTATCTTGGCTCTTATAACAGAAGGAAATTCTCTTTGTTTTCAACCATGGGTACACTTGAATAATTTTTAAGTACGTAAGAAAAATTTGTTTAAAACTGCCTGTTTTTAAAAAATACAGAAGCATTATTCATGATAACAAAACAAAAGAAAATATTTAGAAAATTTAAGATTTGTAGCAACAAGAGTGAAAATACCGTCACAGGTTGAAAATTATACTAGATTTAAAAAATCTAAAAATCCCACGTTTTTCAATGTCCTAAAAAGAATAAAATAACCCTGCGGGGCAAAGCGAGGGGCCACTCAAAACGTGGGGGCGCATATTACTAAGAGGAGATTTTAAAGAGATGAATGACATGCATTGATGCCGATTATTGTGCAAAGATGCGCCCCCACGTTTTGAGTGGCCCCTCGCTTTGCCCCGCAGGGTTATTTTATTCTTTTTAGGACATTGAAAAACGTGGGATTTTTAGATTTTTTAAATCTAGTATAATTATTTTATTCTTTTTAATTATTAACTCAACGAAGTAACCATGTGTTACGCAACAATCGGATAAGCCCCATACAAAAGTGAAAGTTGCCGAAAGTGGACCTGAAAGTGCATCTGGAAAGTTGAAAGTTGCTTTAGAGTGCATTGTCATCGGGTTCTGAACTATCCTGAAAGTTTCAGCTTTCTAGCTTATCGGAAAGTGCCTCAAATTTAAGTTGCAAGATTTTGCCTGGACAGACAAACAAATAAGAAAAGTGAGATAAGAAAAACGTGGTAAAATGTTATCGATTTTTATAATTATAGATTTTTTTTTAATATATGACTTAGTTTTTTTTTGATAACTTCTATGAGTTAGTATATCACCCGCTTTCGGGTTGACGTTGGCTTTTAAACCAAAAGTGCCATATACTTATATAAACATTACCAATTTCATTCATATTGAATAAATCACTAACTGAAGTAACTATTGCCTTACAAGAGTTTGTATAATGAGTAGGAAAATTTCGTTAATAACATACTTGCAGTCCTTACCTTACACATACGTTCACTTTTATTAATCACAAGGAGATTATAATATAGCAACCAGGAGGGTTTACCAGGAATATTAATAATGCCGTTAACTCGCTGTGGTAGATTGATTTTTGGACAAGTTTCTTAAATGATGAGTCGTGACATCTTGTATTGTTTAAATGGGCCACCTCGATTAAATAACATTGTTTATTTACACATCTTTTGTTTTCTTTTATCATTAATATTGCTGTTAACTCCCAAGTTTAATGCTTGTGTTATGAAGAGTAATCCACGTACGTAATCATAGGCGTGATTTGAACTAGTACGGACATCTCACCGGATAGATCATGGGCGTTTTGTGTTTTTTACATTAGCAATATGTTTAATTATATTCTACAATAACACTGCATTCATTTTAATTTCACAGAAAACTAAACGAAAGTCAAAGTCACAATGACATTATTAATATTGCATTCGATAACTTATTTACATATATACGTCCCTAAAAATCAGTTCTAAGTGCTTAGAAGACGCGTGTCTTCTAAAGAAATAGCTAAGAACCTCGTCTCATCACATTTTCTAGTTAGTTTTTGTTAAAATTAGATGTGCATTATGCTAGTGTCTTAACTTATTAAAATTGTTTAGTATAAAACTTGATTCGTTTTACAGTTACTGCTGCGAACGTTGTAAAAGACCTCACAGCAGGTTACAAGGATGGAGACAGATTTTTCTACTTCCCTAGTGATGACGATAATACTCTTCACTTAGTCGACAGTCAAGAACCAAGTGATGATGAATTCATCAGTAACTACGTTAGAAATCCCGATAACAATGGTTATTGGCTTTTTACGAGGTATAAAGGGATTGTTGATATTATTTTTTTTGTTTTGAAATCAGAGTAAAAAAAACCCTTAATGTCCTTAACCTTCCTTAACCTTTAAGAGTTTCTCGAACTTTTGTTGAAACGATTATCATGTTTTTGCATGTCCCAATTGGATGTTGTTAATTTGAAGGTTTTGGAGTTCTTTTTTTTTCTTTTTGTTTAACAACTAGTACCGTATTCTTTCTTCTTCGCATATTGTATGTAATCGGCATTTACTTTGTTTTCAATTAATACTATGACTTAGTATAAAACAAATGAAATAGTAAAAAAATGTTTCAGAGCAAACCCTAGTACACCTCAAATACTACGTATGAATGATGCAAATAGCATATATTACTCGTATTTCGACGCATCGAAGGTTACAATCATTCTTGCTCATGGGTGGAATGGACATGGGCAGAATACTATGAACAGAATGCTGAAAGAAGGTAAGTGTGCTTATATTTGGCTAGATGATATTTTAGTTCAAGTAATACAATACTATTTTGTATTTAAAATAAAGACAAATAATTACAAGGACAAACAATATGTAGTATTCGAAGGTCTGTTCGTCCTAAGGTCAACTAGGGTACTTTAATGGTAAAAAAAAAATAAGTAGCGATTTTATATTAAAATAATGGTATTTTTACACATGGGTCTTAAATTTTATATAGAAACTAAACATTGCTAAACTAAACTGCTTAGAAAATTAATGACCAGAAATTTACTCTTCATGACAAATGTAAATACGTCGATTAGCCGACCAGCGCTATTGGTTGCTGTAGTTATAAAATCGTTGACTATTGTTGAAAAAAAAATCTGTGTTGTTTAGCGGTATTATATATTTAATGTGGGGGAATGGCTTTTTTCACTATGATTTGATGCGTTTTAGTTATTTAAATGTAAAATTAAATAACTTAACCGTGGTACTTATGGTGGTACTAGCACATAAAATGTAAAAATTCAATATTTTATATATGTATATTTTACTACGGTTAGATATTCTTTGCTTGACTATGCAAAAGATTTTGTTTCTTTTTAATATTTAATAGAAAACTTTTAAGGTTTTCTGATAATATCAGTTAATGGTTTGCTCGGGTGACACTAATTATAATAAATAGTAGAATAATAGATCTATAAACGACAGAAAATTTTCTTTAAGAAATTTTATATTTTTCAGCTTTTCTTAAAGATGATGATGTCAATATCATAGTGTTAGACTGGAATCGTCTAGCCAATCGCAACTACGTCACAGCCAGAAATGGTGTGCCCGCTGTGGGGCGTGGTCTTGGCCAGTTTATTAACTGGCTGGTCTCATTGGGAGCTTCATACGATAAAATGCATTTGGTTGGCTTCAGTCTTGGTGGTCATTTAATGGGCAATGCAGGCAGAGAGACTGGAGGCCAAGTCAGGAGAATCACAGGTAAAAATATTTGACAAATACTTGAGTGGTATTTTTTAGAAGTAATTACTCATTTAAACTATTTTTGTTATTACGTAAAGACGATTTACGTAAAGGAATAAGTTTGACGACATCCATGGTTAAGTGGTTTTCATTTCAACATACCGATTTTCATGGTAATGCCACTCCGAGGTTCCGGGTTCGATACCGGGCCAGGGCAATGTAGAAAACGAACTTTTCTTTATTAGTTCGCGTCTGGGTGTTGTGGTACTGTCATTGTCTCTGAATTCCAATAACATAAGTGCTTTAGCTACTAAACTTGGCTTAAGAATAATGTTTGTGATGTTGCGTTATATTATATTATTATTAATTGTCTATCGTGAAAAGGAAGAAAAAAACGTATATGCCATATTTATTGTAATTAACTTTTCTTCACTTTCAATTATTTTTTTTAACCAAAATTTCAAATTATCATAATTAGTACTTATTTCGTATTCCGTCAAAGAGAGCTAAATTTCAGTAGCTCGTATCCAGTTATGAATTCAATTAAAATATGGCTAAATAGTAGTGATGTAAGTCCTCATTTTCAGTAAACAATTATAAAAATAAACATTTCTTTTGCAGCTCTCGACCCCGCTGGCCCTCTATGGTCTGGGAACAGGGATAGACTTGTTGAGAGCGATGGGCAGTACGTCGAAGTAATGCACACAAACACTGGCTTATTAGGACTTACAGATCCCTGCGGAGATGCCGATTTTTATCCAAACGGTGGATCCAGTATGCCTGGATGCTTTCTAAACTCCTGCTCCCATAGTAAAGCCTATAAGTACATGGCAGCTACTATAACACATAACCATTTGCAAGCAAACCGATGCGACACCTTGAGGGATGCCACTCGCAACAGGTGTAGTGGAGATCTGAACCCAATGGGAAATAGCAGCTTGGACAAAACTGAGTAAGTATTACAATACGACGACAATTGTGCTGTCTTCCACAAAGCTTTTTTTTTGTTTTAATTTCAGTTAAACCTCATTGAATACGGTATGTGATCTTTTATGACCTCTTTATGACAAATAAAAATGTTTAAAAGTGCCAATTTGTTATGACTGACACAAATCGAGTCTTATTCGAATTTAGAATGTTGGTTAAATAAAATAAAACTCTATTGTGTGGTTTTAAGGGGGGTCTACACCGATTTTAATGGGGCTTACTTTGATGTTATACAATTGTACTCCTTGCTAAGAACGTATCATGATTAAAAACTTTGCAATTAAATTAAAGATTGTCATTACATATATCATTATATATCACTACATAGTATAAAACAAAGTCGCTTCCTGCTGTCTGTCCCTATGTATGCTTAGATCTTTAAAACTACGAAGCGGATTGTAATAAGTTTTTTAATAGATAGATTAATTCAAGAGGAAGGTTTATATGGAAAATACATGCACAATGTAGTAGAGCGAACTGTGCGAAACCGGGGCGGGTAGCTAGTAATATATGAAAACAAATATTATTTAGTAATAATTTTTTAACATTTATTTTACACAATTTTCTTTTTCACAGGTCTGGAATATTCCGTGTGAATACAGGAAGGTCATATCCGTACTAGATATTTTTATGATGTATTTCCTTATCTTCTCACGTGCAGTAAGTACGAAATAAAATTCCTAATAAAGATATTAAAATAACTCTGGTACTTTATTTAATTTTAACTCCATCACCTAAAACAAGAATATATATTAATACCAATAAATTTTATTATGTTAAATCCAGTGTCGGTATAAAATTAAACATGTCAACTAAGAGCGCGCAAAGTTTTTGTATGAAACGCTACAAAAATGCAAGCAATTACACTCAAAACTAGACAAAAAAAAAGAATAATAAGTACAACCATTTTTTGTACTTTAACACTCATTTGTTTTCTCTTAAGTTCCAAAAGGTACTTTAGAATAACAAGGATGCCGCAGCATTTTTCCATTTCTGTCCTTGAGAACTAATTATAGCACTTCGAATAATAAGAACATATAACTCTTTTATTTTTCAATTTCAGTATTTGTGAAATTTATAAAAAAATCAAAGATAACATATTATTTTGTATATCACTCACCCGTTTCCGTTTCGCCAACCAGTTTTTAACAATTGGCGCGTACAACCTTTCATCTTGCTTCGGTTTTTGAGAATTCTTTAAGCTAATGAGGCATGCTATTATTATTGTTGTGACGCAGCCAAAAGCAGTAAACCAAAGATAAGAAAGCCGATATAAATATGGAACATCACTGGAAAGATACAAAAATTAAAATTAAATATAAAGGTTAGGTTTACATTATGAGTAGTTAATTTTTGCTGGTAATTAGCGCTGTCAAGGCAATTCCACTTTACTTTAAATAATAAACAAACTGCAAGTGAGATTTCTTTGTTACAGAATAAACAATAACAAGTTAGTTTACCTATAAAATTGCATTTTTTTACCGTCATTAAAAAACAGATTTTATTGATCGCCGTTTATGCACGTGTACCAAAAGGAAATAAAGAGAAAAACTGTGTGTTTCAAATACTACAAAGTACTAATCATCAATAATGTGGTTCCGCAAAAAAGTCGTATAAATGTATTTTTTAATATTTATCAATTAGAAACTGCTTGGTTTGGATTCCAAAATAATTTCACTGAAGTAACTGTTGACTTTCAGCAGTTATTCGTGTGATAGTACTACGTACTGCTCAAAATAAAATTTGGTTGTCTTGGTTATTTATGAATAGAATCATCATATATTTATCGATTCAATCAATTCTTATATTTCATCTACCCTGGGTTCGTAAAGAAATTGCTCAATGATTTCTTTTTAAAAACCGTATTCTTTAAAACGGCATTACTCACCTATCTAAAAATACATCACTGTGTGTAGCGCGTTCAAATGTGTAAGTACAATTAAGTGTGAATCTAGGTTTCTCGGAGAATTTGAGGGAACCGCGAGCTTGCGCTATTTGAGACTGTGCTGCCATCCACCACGATGCTGAAAGTCCGAGAATTCCACCGATAAGAGCGTCCTAAAAATATATATGTTAAATTAGTATTTTCATTCAGTTTTTTAAGTAATAATACTTAAGAAAATTAAGTAATGGACTTTTAAGCTTAACAAAGTTTGCATTAGTTTACTTTCATTTAATAATAAAAAGTGTTTTTTATATAGAAAATATAGACGAGATTAAGAAAGTAGGAGAAAGAGGCATAAATCTTAATAAAAATAATACCGTTGAATTGATGAAAGGTAAAAAGATTCCCATGAGGAATACTCCAGCGAGCGGGCCCATTGAAGCAGACGAGAGGCTCATCGTTAACTGCAATACAGAACCCAGCATTTCCACAACGAAAACGAGAGCTAAAAACAAAAAGTTAGGTTAATTTTCTTATATCTAATAATAGACCCCATTTAGAATCACCGCCATTGGTGTGTTAATAGCCTCACTGCAAAGGCGCAGACCGAACGGGTCCTTTATTCTATGTCTTTAGAATCATCGTCATCATCTCAGCCGTCAGACGTCCACTGCTGTGCGAAAGCGTCCCATAAAATATAGGAGTGGTTTGGCATAACCTACACGCTTGGTTAGAGATCGCAGTAAAAGAACATAATTCAGAAAACATTATCACCCACTTTGTGGTTTACGGGAAGTGTATGGTGATTATCTCCAGTATCGTTAGTCTTTTTTTGCAATACCCATAACTTTGAAGGGAGGTTGCTACTCTTCTCTTCGGACACCGCACGTGCATCCAGAATAGTATGTTATTATTTACATTTGTTGATTACGCCAACCGATTAAAAGATTCTTAACAAAATGTAAAGCTAAGATTTCTTTACATCATAAAAAAATATTTGTACGAGACTACAATTTAAATCTATCAAAGGTCATGTGAAATTTAATGACAATTTTATTAGTAAGCTTACATGCATAGATACTTTACAATATACAGTTTATTGCTACATGAGTGACGTTGCGTATTACATAATTAATAATGTTTTGCTAAAGCACGTGATTTCATATCTCACCTTAACGAAATTGTTTCAAAGACTTTTTTCAACATTCTTCTTCAAAATTCTATGGCATTCTTAAAACTAAAAATCCAAGTGAGGAATATAAGTCGGTTTCAAAATTATCGTGGAACATCTTGTGTACTATGCAGCATTTGAGAGATATAGTTTTTTTTGCTTTTGAAGTTTGTTGTTAGTAGCGTTTTTTATAGTTTGTATGAATGTTTGGTTTTCTTTGATTTGATATTATATTAATCTTATACTCTAAATGGAACGTGTTTTCCTCATAAACCAGCCCCCATTTGCTCTCACTTGATAACTGATAACAGATATCCTATGGTTTTTTATACTTAATATATTATGTTAAGCGTATTTGCTAATAAAAAAAGTATTTCAACAATTATGACATAAGACATAATAATATGTTGTTAAACTTATATGTGTATTCTTATTTAGTATCAATTTTACATACCCACACAAATCACTCCAAGAATTACTACAACAGCACGTATTAATATTTGTGTTTGTTTATAATTGAGCTTTTTAAAGAAAGGTTTCCAGAAATCTTCTAGAACAACAGCTGCCATGGAATTAAGGCCAGTCGACAAAGAACTGAAATATATAACAAATACTGATAATAGAGACTATAGGCCAGTCATCCTGGCATTTTTCATGCTTTTTTTTTCGGTGGCTGATGTTTCACTATTCTTATGTATTTTTCGCCGCTGATTACGATGTTGCTACCGGGATTTGAACCCAGGACCATCGGTGTGAAAGGCAGGATCGCTACCGTGCACCAAACGGTCGTCAAAATTATTAATGTATTACAATGTAATTAATATTAAGTAGTCTATACCATTTTGAATTTGACATCTTCAAATTGGACACATAATTGACACAACGGTATTCAGAATACACGTATCTTTTTATACGGATTTTTTTTAATGCTTGATTTTTTTAATTTTTTTAATTCTTGATTGATATATAAAAATTTTTAGGCCCAATTTGAAACTAAAAATAAAACCTTTCTGTACAATGGGAGAATAAATGAGAAATCGCGCTTTATTTTTGAGCGTTTTAACGATATCTGCAATTTGGACCCATTCAAACTTTCCTAACCTCAAAAATTACCTGATTTGGATTGGGCCCAAAATTTAAAATGCGTCTTAAAATTTTTCTAGCAGTCCAAAACGATCCAATTTTGGATGTGGCAGGCATTAAACCAAATGGACGGAATTTTGAATTTTATGGATAGCTCAATTTTTATGCTCAAAATCGTCATTTTACGAATTTTTGTAAATGGCCGAATTTGGCGCGAAAATTGAGGTTACGAAAAAAATTACTAGCTTGACCAAAGAACGTATAAAACACAACTTTTTGGCTGATAGTTTGCCTTGAAAGAAGAAAAAATGCGCCAGATAAACGTAATTTTCCAAAACCGCCAAAAACGCACGAAATGGGCCTATCTCTGGGCCCAGTGACTAAAATTAATCGTTATTGGCCTATATCGATGGGAAAATTAATTTAAACCATTTTTTTTCTTGGGTTTTTTTCGATAAAGGCTTATTTTTCGAGTTATTTCCCAAAAACTCATTTTTCGCTAGTTTTGTGTCCAAAAAGTGTCCATAACTTTTTTAGCACGGGGTTTGGACAGATTTGGACCATCGTAATCAGCAGCAAAAAATACATAAGAATATTGAAAAATCAGCCACCGGAAAAAAAAGTAAAATATGGCCATTTTTGAGCCAGGATGACTGGACTACTAGCGAAATACGGTTTAGTGTTGTATACGTAAAATAACAATTATCAAAATGAAGAAAAAAAATTTTCTTTTTTTAAGCTAGTTTTATTTTTCTATCTAATTTAAACAGAAAATATAATACTAGGTTAACTAAGTAATTAACTAGCCACTTTTTTATCGCCATTATGTCACATTAAAGGCCATTTTTTAAATCCTGGAATAAAGGTTATTAAGCTGGTAAATTATTGCAAATTAAAAAGTAACATATGACCCGTAACATAAGGATAATAGCTATCGACAACATATTTGGATTTGACAGTATAGTACGATATCTGTTCAATAAATTTCGTCTGGGTTTGAAAAATTCCCTTTCTAAATTATGCCTATCATATATTCGGTAGTTAAATATTTTAAACAACTGAAAAAAACTTTAATGCATAAATTCTTTTGAAAAATGAATGTTATCAGGTATTGTGTTATGAAATGCATTATCAGTATCTCAAAAATTATTTTCTTATTCCTCTTGTTTTCGTTACTTTGCCAGTGAAGTGAGTGTCGTATGTTATGCGAAGCAATATAGTGTTTAAATAAAAGTGATGTACCTCAGAGCAGCACTAAATACACCGGCAACGAACAGCCCTGGCATACCCTTCCATTCCGCCAAAACATCCATGACCAGAAGTGGAAGAAGTTGATCCTTAGCCAGGGCCAATTTGGAATCCAAAGGATCACAGTCATAATATCTGGCGAACGCTAGAAGTCCACTATACGCGCAGATTAAAACTATGAATATGACTCCGCAGAGAAAACCCCATACAGCTCTGAAATATATTCCGTTCATTTCAAATTAAGATTTGTTAGAAAAAGAGGACCCATTAAAATAAAACTCGTTGAGATTCTAGTAAGAGTATCGCAAAAGAACGGAATAGAAAAAAATATCAGTAATGTTATGAATGCATTTAAGACCTACATTAATTTACAAGCATGCTGTCCCTGGTAAATTAGTTTCTCCTAAAATAATGCGATTATTACCTCTTAGATGAATTAAGATCAGGCAACGATAAAAACCTCTGCATCATTGATTGATTCACTGCTATATTTCCGATCCAATAAAATGATGAACCAATAGAAACTGATAAGATAGAGTGCCTCTCCGTAAAATCCAAAGTTAACCTGGTGATTAAATATTCATAATAAAAATACAGACAGGCAAATACGGAATGTGCATGTTTTTTTTATTTCTTAAATTAGTCATTTACATCATTATGACATAGAAAACAATATAAAGAGGCTTGAAAATAGTCAAATTATTTTTCAAAGTAAAATTTAAAACATTGAATTAATTTAAGCCGTTCAGACGTCACCATTTATCCCTTGGTTGGTTGTGTCCCTTGTTTCTTTACTATAGCGTTTCAGTTACTACATTCTTGTTTTCAGTTTTAATTGTTAGACAATTTATGGAAGAAATTAAAAACCTTCTTACAAGTATTGTATGGTATCGAAGTGCAAAAGCACTACTATAAGTACACCCGATAAAGTATTATTTCGTATTCCACGCGATGCAAAAGTACGTAAGAAATGGTGTAAAATGATGAGAAGGGATATTGTATCTGCATTATCGGTTGTATTTTATCGTGAAGAACGTTTTATTAATATATAATATTATAATTTAGTTATGTTTTATTAATATATAATATTATAATTTATTACGTTAGTATGCTATATTTATGTACAGCCTAGTGTGCTTAATAGCCAGCAGTGGAAGATTCGGTCTAAAACTGACCTAAGCTAGTTTATAAAAGTTCCTTAAAAAATTCTCTAAATTCTCGAAATTTCACTCCTTTCTCTCTCTCTCTCTGTGCTCTTTAAATCAAGACTTGATACAAAATATGCTGACACTTTAAATGCATCAATTTTTGGTAGATTATCCGATTGTGCTTTGAAAAAACTAGTTTCTGTCATAGTCCTAGATTGACTACAAATATATATTCACAAGTAATAACATAGATATATAGTTTTAAAACAATTTTTCTCACAAACACTTTTAACATAGTATGAATATCGACGCCGAGAAATCACATGACTTGACCATTACTTCGTTTCGACCAAATGGTAACGCGTTTTGTTAGTTTAAATTTTCCTCCCTCATCTTTCACTTTGTATATAAATTTTCTGGGTTTACATGATAACTAAATAAAAAATACCTTTTAAGTATAGTGTGAAGACAATAAATGTAAATTATATCCATATTCCCTATGACGTTCAATATATATTTTGCTTACTCACGATGGAAATTCTATTCTTCCTGTATCCCAATTTCTTTTCATTACTTCTTGAAAACCTCCAACAATAATAGTTCCTTTGATTATCACCAAAATCATTGCACCGATCATCACTACAGTTTGTATTACGTCGGTCCATACCACTGCCTTGAGGCCACCCTAAAAAAATAATGGTGTAACAGTATATACCAGTATAGTTGCGGAACTATTTACTCTTTATTAGGTCACAATCACAACTAATAAAAAAAAGATGATTCGATTGGGCGCGTATGTACCTTGTCCAGCCGTAAGTTCTGTTACAAATGAAAATGCAATTTATTTTATGAAATAATGTAATATTACTAAAACTTATATGTACATATTTATTAAAGTCGCATCAAAAAATAAAAAAAAAATCTATTCGAAATGGCTAACTTTGGCTTTCATATAGGCCTTTAATCTGTCTGGCCACGAATCTATGGATTTATGTACTGTTTCTATAGGATTTTTTTAAGAGACTCGATTTCGCAGTGTCTTTTAGAGCAGGCTATGTCCTCTAAAAACTGACCATAATTGGTATTCTGAGGGGTTGAGGTCTGGGCTAGATGAGGCCCAGTCTTCAGCTCTTATAAAGTTTTGGTTTCAAACCAGGCTTGGGTAGTTCGTGCCTTGTGATCAGATGCAGAGTCCTGCTGGAATGTCCAGTCCAGTCCCTGTCTCTTGATACACTTTGGCTGAAGTTTTCACTCTTTTTTCACAACAATGTAGTTTTGTAGCGCCTTGATAAGACACGCCCTACCAAACAATCACTAACGCAGGATGATGACCACGTTGTAACTTTTCGACCACTTGGGTAGCTTCTTTAAAACTGTGAGCGTACACTTTATCATTTTGCTTATTGTAGTGGTCTTCAATCGTGAATTTTTTTTTTTCATCGGCAAAGAGGATATTTCTGTGCCTTTCACCAGCGAATCGTCACAGAAGGCATTTTGATCGATCCACTCTCTTTAATTGTAAAGATTGATTTAGGGTATGTCTTGTATATTAATGATAAGCACCGAGTTTCAGGTCTTGTTTTATAATACGCGACAGACTCCCAATGGGAATCTTAATTCTCGCTATAAGATTTTTTGCTTCCTAATGGGGTTTCTACGAATTCTGGCTTTAACAGCATTAACAGCCTTTGTAGTTCTAATAGTACGCGGCAGCCCCGACCTTTTATAGTCTTCGACAGAGGAAATGTTGTTGTATCTGTTGATAGTACGATATACGAACATACGGCTGATACCAAGCTGTTGAAGTATCTGGAATATGAACGACGGCTCCATATCCACTTTGCGCAAGGCGATCACTGCAATCCTATTTCTTTAACACCCCATTCCATATTGTAATTTGATAATGAACACGAAAAAATATATAAAATGGCGCCAAATCGAAAGAAGTTTCAAAATAATAAACGCTTTCAAAAAATATAATTAAAAAGTTAAATAAAAGAAAGTTTTTATGTAACAGTATTTATGGCCAGACTAGATAAGTATGATTGGCGCACACTCGTTAGGGCGCTGTGGAGTTGCTGATAAATTTTATTGGGAAAATGGCAGAGAGAGCTAAGCTTATCTATCATGAACTTTTTCTTATAGAATAGATATATATGTATATACTTACTAAAGTTGTATAGAATATGCAAACGAAACATACAATTGGGGTGACGATATGAATATTCACACCTGTCACTGAAAGTAAGCAATGATTTAATAGACATACAGTAAAACAGATAATTATAGATTTTCAAATACAAAGTGTCACAAAAAACTCCGTAAAAAATGCAATAAATTATCAAAGCGTTAAATATTGTCAACTCTAGTAAGCTGTCACTGCATAGAACTGAAGTTATCATAGATTATTTAACCTTTGTACCAATGCTTTCTCAACATGTCAAGACGCCTACATTGCACGGGGTCCTTTCACCGGTCCATTGGAAGTAGTCGTCCTAGCACAGTCGATTTGAAGAAGAGCCAACCACGAGTACCAGGCGAGCCGCAGCAGGACTCGGTATGAACCATGTTGCAGTTTGGCGAATTCTTCGTGACGACAATCGTCACCCTTATTACTATCGCCGTACGCAGCTGATGCCATCCGATTTTGCACCCAGAAGGAACTTCTGCGAGTGGTACCTCAGGCAGTTAAGGGAGAACCCTAATTACGTAAACAATGTTCTTTGGACGGATGAGGCAACATTCACGAGATCGGGACTTTCAAATGTTTATAACGATCACGTATGGGCCCGCGAGAACCCACACACAGAGCAGATTTAAATATCAGTGGAAGCTGAATGTGTAGGGTGGTATTTATAACGGGTATGTCATGTCCAGTCGTTTTGCCATCACTTCTGAACGGAGGCAATTACCTAAAGTTTTTACAAACTGAATTAGAAGAGGTGATTGACGACTTTCCTGTGGCTGACAGGGATATCTTTGACAACAAAAGCAACATGGTGTTTCAGCACGATGGGGCTCCGGCACATTTTGCTCGAGAGGTGCGAGGGTATCTTAACGATCGCTTTCCGCGAGGATGGATCGGCCATGCGGGGCTTCTTCTTATGGGATTATGTGAAGGACAAAGTCTATTTCTCCGATTGCCCGACTGTTTTAGATCGATTAGATAGTGTAAGATCTGTTTTCGCGTCAATTATACCGCCGATGGTGCGAAATGCCACACATGCCATATCCCGGCGAGCGAGGTTGTGCATTGAGCAAGGCGGAGCACACTTTGAAACTGTACATTTGTTGTTCGTTAAGAAAAAGTAAGTGTTAGTTTAGGTTGAAAGAGACCTAACATAAAGTACCTATGTCAGATCTTTTAATATTTTCTTTGACTTGTAATATGGATCTGAGCGGCTTACGTACATTTTGTTATTGACTCTATGACGTTCCGCGGATATTGGGTAAAAATGTACATAGACATTCTGTGTTATTTACTCTTTAATTATATGGCACATAAATGATTTTTTACTATTAATTTTGGCGGTAAGTCATACTGCGGTACTACGGTTTTCAAACATTGTAAATTAACTCTTTATAAGGGACCTTTTAATCCCGTTTCCGCTTTACGGGTATTTTTGTAACACCTTGTATACTGACAAATTTAATTAGTTCGTTTAAAATACCTTGGTTGAAAGCTAATGCTGGTACGTAAATGACAATAGGCAACCAGGCGATCTAAAATTAAAATAGCATTTAATATTAATCGAAATATGGAGTATTTGCATTATAAATATACAATCACAGCTACTTCGACTTACCAAAAATACACTGAAGATTAGGGAACCAAAAACTCTTACTCTTTTGTCATACCGAAGCTCAAGATACTGAAATTTGAATTAGTAATTTGTACTTGGTACACCCAATGCGTACCTAGTGCATTTATTATTAAGATACTTTTCTATTTCTTTTTCCAAGTGCAAAGTTAGTTTAGCAATGACATTAATTTTCTCGTTAATTACTTGATTGTTATATTGACATTTATTTTTTACGTTTTAGTTCGGTTTACCATAAAAGCCTGTTTTTAGTTGTTTATAACTACACATCATTTATTTTAATTTTTTATTTCGGTCTATTCTAGAAGAGTGAATTTTTTCATAATCATGTCATTTAGTGTATTTTTAGTATTGATTTTTTTTTTATTTTCTTCAATAATATATTTTTTAATTTTTTTATTGTTATATTGTCATCGATCTCTGATAAGTGTGCAAAATTTCAAATTAATCTGACGTTTTGAAGTGGTAAAAGATCGCGTAAGATAATTCCGTTACAAACAAACATACAGGTAAAGTTAATAAAACATGTTAAAAACGAGGTTGAGATCTACAATGATTGAAGATCGATTGAGTGCAGTAGCTTGTAAGCAGCTAAGCAGTATAGGCGATTTTACGCTTAGACTTAATCAACCGATTTGCTCAAGATTCTCAAAAGTTAATATTATAATAACAGTTGAATTAAATAATAGAAAGAAAATAAAATGCATGCATCTACCTATAAAAACGTCATTCTTGCGGGTGTTTTTTCTACACACTACATAATTACCTTATGTTTTGCGTAGGTGTCTTTAAGTAGTGTGTATAACAAAACAAGCGCGGGGGATCCGATCTAAAAAAATGTAATTGCCTCCCCTGGGGCAGAAGCTGGGTACGCCCTTGAGTATACATTTGTCAATAAATCCTCATGAATAAGGTAACGCTCAATTTATGCTATTTGGCGAACTAACTAATATACTGTTCTAACCTCATAAGCAGAAGTCAGTTGTAACTCATGTAATACAGGTAAAAATGTGTGGAAGATTATGAAAGACATCAAGAGTGCTCCGATGACGAAGAATACATACGAAGTTCCATAAACATACAGCTCTGTTGGAGTTCCTAGTAGTGATATGCCTGAAATAAAACTGATGAAATTTGTATTTTATATCTCGTTAATAATACTGCTTTATATTATTGAAATACAATGATAATAAAATTTGTAAATGGTCATTACCCAAATTACTGAAGAAAAGATCAAAGAGGGCCTTAAGATTGACGGATAAAATCAGATGCCTCAGTTTACTTTTTTAAATGTGCAAATTTACTATCGTGTTCAATTAATGTTAACTTTAAACCAATACTATGAAAATAATTCTGATTTTTAAATATTAACTCAAAAGCGACACAAATGTGTGCATTATATTTAAAAACTAAAACTTAGTCAATATTTAAGTGAAATTATTTCAAAACGAATAAAATCACATATATCGCTTACCTTGCCACCAGGGAAAAACATACTGGCACCAATTTCATATTCCTTCCACCCATCAAATAGTCTTGGGTGGATTTCTGTTTGCGTACAAAACCAAAAAAAACTCCAATACCGAAACACACGGCGAGCATAACCACAAACACGCCATAATCGTACGAAGTGAAATGTTGTATCGAAGCACGAAACTCCAATACATCCAACTTTCTTTCATGACTCATTATTAGACAAAGTTAAATATTAATTTTCATTTAACAATTCCTTTGAGTCACTATTAAACTAAATATACCATAATATTTTATGTTTTAGATGAAGCATTTTAAAGACGTTAGAAAATATTACTAAAACAGTATCAAGTTAATTCGTAAGATATTGTTTAATAACTCTCGCGTTTTTAGTTTTACTTCTTAATAACTCTTCTATATAGTTCAACAGCTTATCTAGAATAGTTCTAGTTACCAACTGAAAGACTTCGATATAATACGTTAACGCGTCTATTGCTAAATGATTTCAATGACCGTCGTAATTTATGGACCACGTTGTCTTCTCAAGCAATCATTCAATTTGCCCACCTCGATCTTCCTACTCAATCAGACTATTTTAGTTGAATCAACCATTTCCTTTCCAAGCTTAAAATAGATTTTGAACCCTAGGGGAGATAGTATGCAAACTAAGCAAAACGTTTTATTGGTATTATTTAAATTTATCTAACATTTTAGATGGATAAGATATTCCTAAGCTGATATTAAATTAGGTTCAAACAGATAAACGACGATACGTACTTATGTAACATTCGGTTTCTAATCATGGTCACAGTTAGAGGTCTTATGATTTTGTCGCTCATTGGGTTAACTGTCGGTGAGTACCAATTTTATTAAAGCCCAGTGTATTATCAATCGTAACCTAAATCTGTATTCTTTTATTAGTTTATAAGAGTTCTGTTTGTTCCATTCTATTAAAAATCGTCGTTGGAAATGGATATGCTTTATTATGCACACTTTGGCTGACATACCTTCTGTATAAAGACGGGTTTTTAAATAAGAAAAATTTGCACAGTGTAATAATTATATGTATTTTACAATAGACTTTCATTATTAATTATGTCAAGTCGATGTAATAGTATTAATAAATCCTATAACTGTAATAATTGTGTTATCGACGAAGCTTATCAATTTATCATAATTATTTGTAATCACTTGATTTTGAGTGTTATTATTACATTATTGCATATACATATGTATGTATATGTAGTGTATTTTACAGTATATTTTATAGTTTTTTTTGTATTCTGCTAGTATACTATGTCTTCCCCTCTGTATAGTTTTTATATATAGCAAAGGATGTATGGAAAAGATCGCCTCTAGCAATTACACTTGCCCACATTACTTTCCAGCTGTTTTCTGTGTACTATCCTTGTGTATGTGAACAAAAAAGAACAATTAAACGGGTGGACATTTCTTTGAAAAAGAACTTGTCTTTTGGGCCCCATAAAAGCCACCAAAAGGAACAAAGATATAAATGCTTGGAAGGGCTGCGTACTTTGCGACTTGCTACAGTTGTTGCAGCAGCCTCGGCTTCCTTCCTTCCTCGATATTTTAATCCTTTATATCACTGTGTTACATTACTGTAACAAACCAAACAGTTCCTTTCCACTACACGCATTTTATCTCAATGTATCGTATCGGAAACATACCTGTCTATGCATATTAGTGCAATAGTCATGAACTGGATGGCTTTACTTGTGTCAAAACTCGTACGGAATTTCACTTCGCGCCAATTTGTGACATTCGTTCGTAGGTACAATTTGCAAAATACAAATAAAATATAAAAAACTACACAACTGTTCAGAAAACTGTGGCGTAGCATTATCTATACTAATATTATAAAGAAGTAAAGTTTGTGTGTTTGTATATTTGTTAAATTGTAAGGGGTAATATCGGGATCTACTGAACCGATTTTAAAAATTCTTTCACCATTAGAAAGGCACATTATTGCTGAGTGTCATAGGCTGTATTGAATGCGACAAAAAAATTAAAGAATTTTGTCCACCCGTGCGAAGCCGGGACGGTCCGCTAGTGCTATAATAAGTGGAACAATTGTTTCAAGGCATTTCATACATCGTAGAGGCACAGTATAGTACAGTGAAACATATCTGTAACGCTCCCTTTATTATGATTTTCTACATATCTAATACTAGGCGATTCAGTCGCTAAGCATAAAGCTTCGCTAGTATCATATATTGGAGAGGAGCGTAATACGAAAAAAATAAATAAAAAAAAAATTCAATAATTTTGAGTAATTTTTAACATTCCATAAGAATGAAAACTTTCCGAAAGTGCGCGCGGTTTTTCAATGGGAAACATCATAGAGCCAATGTTTTATTTTTGTGAATTTCAAATTTCCGTCACAATCTGGTCCTAAATGTGTTCATTCGATTCCACACAAAAATAATTAAAATCGGTTAAGAACTCGGGGAGTTATGGCGTAACAGACATTGTGTCATTGAAGCTGATCCATGGGAGCCACGCTCGCTTCGCTTGCTCCGCTCCAAAAAAAGCAAAACAAAAAAATATGCGTTTTTTTATTTGTTTTACCTACCATAATAACAAGGTTTTAAGAAAATATATGTTGTTGAGTTATAAAGGGTTAAATTGTTATGACTATGGAGGCTTGATATCAGTCCCACATCTTGGGAGAACTGCTTGTGTAACAGAATCCTTACAGTTTTATTTCCTTTATTGATGAATTAACATTTCCCCACTGCAGCCATGCAGGGCGTAACCCCATATGCCTCTCCAGTAGGTACTACACATATTTTACATAAATATATTTTTCATGTAGAATTTGTGTTATATTTCGTAATAATAATCGCGCTGTATTTACTCGACAGGCCGATATTCGTCATTCGACTGCTATTCGCCTGCCGTTGTTTACAATTAGTGGGGTCCTTAAAATTAAGGAATAAAAAACGTGTGTCCACAGCATTGCCTGCACAGTCAACTGTGATAAGACAAGAACCTGGACTCCGATATCAATATGCGATCGACTCGAAGGGTGAAAATCACCTGGTTGATTTGTGGATGACCTTGGATGACATGTCAGAGGCGGCCAGATTTGACCCTATATCTTCCAACGCTTATCATTTATTTACAAGGTTGAAAAGTCATTAGTAAAAATAAGCAATAGGATTTTAGCATTACTTTTTACAAATTATTCTTAGACGTTCCCCTATGTAGTTTGCGTATATTTGATGCATTTATTGGTTAATATTCTTTGATATTCTTTGTATAGTATTCATTTTCTAAAATATAAAACAAAAAGTGACAAAAACCCATTACTTTTTTGGGTTGTGGCTTCTTCTGTACCGTCACAGACATTTTACGAATACAGTAACGTATTATGAAGCATCAATTGGAGTTGAATGTTTTTTTCTTTATTTTATAAATTGCATTACTCATAATCTCACACGTATAAATATCACCTCAAAGAAACTATGTAATCAATATTTTTCCCTCACATGTTATATGATAATATAAACCTCTGAAACTTTTGTCTGTCCACGCTATCTATTAGGATTTCTTACATTGACCCTGGAACATTTGATTATATATAATAATTTAAGAAGTGAATACACAGTATAAATTAAGTCACTTAAAGTTTTTGTGGCACACGGTTTTAAAACCTGCTCCTCCCAAATAGGTTTGAAATTTCTTTAATTTCAAATATAGCCTTACTATATTAGTTTACTAAGTAACGGACTACAACAAGGTTTGTAATATCTCATATAGTTTGTTTGAAAACTTACTGAAGCATTTTTTTACCTTACAGAGCTAATCCAACCGTTAGCCAGCCACTAGTTTTAAATAATGAAGCTGTTCTACAAGCTAGTAACTTTGATGGTCAGAAAAGAACAGTCATATTAGTACATGGATGGAGAGACTCTGCTGCGTCTGAAGTGAATTTAGAGCTTGTGCCAGGTATATACTTATATCATATATTGAAGTTGAATACTTTTTTAGCTTGAACGCCTTAAGAGTGTTGTATGTAATGTTATCTCATAATAATTTATGTATACTGTGACGTATTAATAAAGTGCAAGCGACACACGCCCGTACGCACGGCCTACAGCGGTAGAGGGGCATTGCTCGCTCGACCGTCGGCCGGTGCGGACGTGCGTGTGCTGCTTGGTGAAACTACTGACTGCTTTCATTTAATGGATACCCTGACAGTAATCGAGGACACCACACGTGGCGACGAGCCTTCAAGTAAGTGGTATATAGAAAAATTAGCTCGTGAAAATCAAATTAAAGGAGGGAGATAACGAACCCATCTGCAAAAAAGGCTGTCTCATAGTATTGAGACAAAAAAAAAAAAAAAAAAAAATGTTAAATAGTTTATCCACTTGATTCTAAGAAGAGTTGAAAAAATCATTGATTATAGCAATGTAAATATCAACTTGAATAACGGCAGTATTAATTGCAATTCTAAAGAACTTGTGTAATTATTGATAACTATTTTATTTTAAGAAAAGAAAATATATGAAGTCATCCTATTTTGCTATAAAGAAAATCTTTATAACCTTGTAATAAGCACTCGATTGAATAATGTATGTGTTGAGATTATTATTACCTTCACGGTTATTTCTGCCATGTTATTCTAGTAATGAATGTCTTGTTCTTGCTTTTAATAATTCTGGCTTGTGCTACCTACCCACACCAAACCTAATCTTACTTACGATTTAAATCGATCGAGATTTTAATTCAGTTAATAGTAACCCTGTACGGGTTAAATATTACATTACATTACACGGGTTAAATAAAACATACTATGATACTAAAAAAAAAATAGATTTTTAAGTAGTTTCTTATATTCCTGAAACAACGATTTGAATTTCAATGGTTATTACGTCAAAACTTATATAAAGGTTATACAGACAAGTGGATATACTACAATACATTAATTTGAAAAGACATGTACCAAGGGGTACAAGAATATATTGCCAAGGTGCAACAATAGTGCCAAGGTGCACAAAGGTGTGATTTTGCCAAGGTGCAACAATGGTAACAAGGTGCACAAAGGTGTGATTTTGCCAAAGAGCAACAATGGTAACAAGGTGCACAAAGGTGTGACTTTGCTAAGGGGCATCGATTTAGAATTAAATCGTTGTAAAGACATTCAAACATAATTACCTACGATAACTATCTCGTCTTTTATAGTGATATTAAAAGACATTAGTATTTTACACTTATGACTGAAATAAACAAATAATATTTTCGGAATTATACGTAATGTTATTTCTGAATTTAATATTCATTGGATAATAGGTTAGGTTAGAAATATTATATATGTTGAAGCATTCGATTATTTCAATTAGATTAAATTAAACTCTAGAGGTTACGCCTAAAATAATGTTTGTCAGTAAGGATTTGTGTACAAGGTACGATTTTATCAAATGGAAAACGTCAGGTTAGTACCTGGGTGAAATCCTAGATGGCGTGACCTTAAAGAGGCGTTGCAAGTTGGCAACACTAAACGTTTTTTAGAGGACTTGAGAAGCACAGACTGTCAGCGTGCTATAAGTGTAAACGTATAAGCGTAAAACGGTTAGTTTATAGTGACCGTTAGCACGCTATAAGGGTATAACTTTTACTTCATAGCTTATACCGAGCGAGAACGTTACTTTTCGTTGGACCACCACGCAGAGAGATTGTCACGCCGTTTCGGGGATCACCACGTTTTTCATCCATTGAAATCTCGTGCATCATTTGCGATTTTAGACTGCAAGTGGTTTTGAATAATAAAGAAGTCTATCCTACATCCATACACGTTATTATTTTAAAGATCGCTGCAACTCTTTTTGGATAATAAAGAGCATTCTGATGACCGGCGTGAGGCCTCGCCGTCATATATGTAAAAAAATATTGTATACTAGTTAAAAGTTATCGAATTACCGTAAATCTAGATGATTTAATGTTATCGGCAAAGTATGTAATTTGGAAATGGTATAAAATAATTATTCGCTGGTTAATTTATTGCTGAATACACTCTTAACCGTACGGGGTAAGGGACTGGACATGCGTAAGGTGACTCCGGAAATAGATCGGAGTTATCCTATATTCTTCCTAAAAAGATATAGATCCAGTGATTATCCATATCCACCAAATATATCCGGACTAGTAGTAGCAATTCTTTGAAACCATATCAAATCATACCATATATCCAACTAACGTGCTATTATATATATTTATCAATATCCGCATCTGTTTATTAAATCCGGACTAATAAGATTTCGCAAAATAAGAGCACATGAAGCGCTTCAAATTTGCTACCGTTTTATAGAAACAAAACTTTATGCAGCGCTTGTTTCGCTTATAATGACGCTTGCCACCTCAGTCAGAGCGAACGCAGCATCAGCAGTATTGCGTTTTTAAGAATTTTACCGTTCATCGGAAAACACAGAAAACACAAAAAGCGTTTTCGGCGCTCTAAGTCTTTCGTTCGACGGTTTCGCTGTCGATATCAGTTATGTAGTTAGCCAGTCGGTATTTGTAGTCGGTTATGATTTGGAATTGACCCATGTGATTGGATTGGATATACTGGATATGCTAAGAATTTTGAATTTTGAATATCCGGAGTGGCATAAAGCTCCAGGATATAACTGAGTTACACAAGTCTATAAGAGAAAATAAATCAACAAAAATATCAATACATTTTATTTATTAGCATCAGACATTATTATTAATAAAATAATTTCCAGTAGGAAAACACATATAAAATAAAGGCAACTTTTACCAAATATTGTTTTTATGTGGCTTCAAAAATATGTTAATGTATTGAAAAAATTACATACAAGGTGTATTTATACACTATACAAATTTTGGAATTTATAAGAAGTAGGTACAAGAAGGAAAAAGAGTTATTGATGTGAGATGACATTTATTATAGTAAAATAGGTATCTTGTTGTGAAACACAAAACCAAACAATAAATAATAGAATACCAGTATGCATAGAAGTCAAGTTACAAGTACAGACTGCTGATAACATGTTAAAAAGAAACTTGGGCGTGTTACCGTTAAATTTGTTATAATGCATTGGTATAAATGTTGGACACACCATATTCAATGGCGCCAAGGGCGCAAAATAAAGGCGTACAGACATTGTTCTGGGTCGCCTAAAATGTTCAGCCTGCCGTCGTAGAGCCATTGCAATGCGATGGAAATTCGATGTCACTGGGGTTACGCTGGGACAAATGGATGACAACCCTGGGTATATATCTTTTGACAACGGGGGTAGATATAACAGTCAAGAAAAGAGCTACTCTTCTCTTTATGGGATGATAATTAGTAACAGCTACTTTTGATGTTTATAAAATAGTAAGCAATAAGCTTGACGAGTTTCTGTTATCGAAACAAAGTAAGGCACCATACCTACCATTTTGTTAGTGAGATCTACATCTCACTAATGATGAAACTATGGTTAGCTTCGATGTTCAATCTCTATTCACAAGCTTACCTGTACAAGATTGCATTATGTCACTATGGAATTAATGACAGACAATAAAATAGCCTTCCTAAATGTTCAAATCAGCAGCAATCTAAATCAAACCCTTAGTCATATAGTGTATAGAAAGGCAACTCATACAGATAGATATTTAAATGGTGACTCTCACCACCATCCTATACAGTTGGCTACCGTTGGGAAATCTTTGTTTCAGAGTACTCGCGACATCTGTGCCTAACAATATCTGACTACTGAGCTTCAGCATGACAAGCGAGTACTACAAGATAAAAAGTTGCGAGTACCAAAACTACGACACAGAAGCCGCACCAACCAGCCACAATAGAACGTCAACCTGCTGTCCTTCCCTACATGAAGGGGGTCACTGACAAGATTGGGAACATTCTGAAGCGGGTTTCCATTAATACTTACTTTAAACCAGCCAGGAAGATTAACCGATTCTTACGACCGGTCAAATGCAATATACCCCTCCAGGCAGCAGGTGTCTACAAAATCGATTACGACTGTGTTCTCCCATACTTCGGACAACCAAAGAGAAGTATAGGGACGCGCATTATAGAACACGTAGCTGACATAAAACATAGGCGCGATATTAGGTCTGCAGTTTGTGAGTGTGAGTATGCTTTTGAGGGGCCAAACTACTACATTCGTATCGATAAACCTTAAATTCTCGCTAGAGAACAAAGACTTGTTCCTAGGACTGTACGCGAGGCTTTGAAATCAGGAAACATCCAAATTTCAATAGAGACGATGGTTGGAGCGTTCCACCTGCTTGGGATCCAATAATTAATAAATTAATACCTACAAAAACACACATTGCAAGACCTGATGATGTAGTTAGCTCTCTTTGCAAATAATAACAGTAAGATGGAGGTCGGTCCCCCTGCCCGAGTTTCTTCCGCCAGTTCTTCTCGGAAGGGCCTCCCAATTTCCGAACTGGTAGTAGACTCAGTAGTGTACAACAACTCAGTGAGAATAACCAAAAGAGTGACCTAAATAATTACAGTCAGTCAACTTTATTAGCTTTTCTCAAATACATTCAGAAGATAATAAGTAATTGAACATAAAAAATATGCTATTCGAATATTGCTACATAATTATGATATATGTACAAGGCGTATGACCGTGTGCAACATAAATATTAATAAACTGATTGTATCCCAAATACAGCCCACAAATGGTTTATCTCTTATTTAAAAGATAGACAGCAATATGTCCAAATCGAATATTATAATCATATGAGTAGAAAAGTTTATAGAGTTCGATTTGATATTAAAAATAATAATGCCTTAACATCACAAGGGAGTGCCTAAGACTCTCTTGTTTTTAGTTTACATAATAGAAGCCGAAGGTTATGAATGAACCGTGTATTTTGTTCGTTGATGGCGTAACAATATATTGAATAAAACCCTTAATTGGTTAATTGAAGATAACTTAGAGAGAAACTTAAATAAAACAAAATTGTCATCTCCTGCATATGCACTGCATGATGCTATAAATATATAATTATATATATTGTTTTATTAATTTGTGTCTCCTTAATTAGGAGATAACCGAATAAAACGACATTTTATCATTCACAATCATTTATCTTAATAGGGTAGTTGGCATTCAGATACTACAATAGGGGTTCGTGGGTTCACACACTGAGTGAGCTCACTTTAGTAATACCTAGACCAATTTTTCCGTGTGAATCCTTTGTTAGCTTTTTAAGTTATATAGCTTGTAATTAAACAATATTGTAAGCTGATGATTCGACGAAAACTAAATAAATTAATGTAAAAAAAACTGATACACTTAAAAAAAGGTAAAAGGAGAGTGGCGTATTCAAAGAAAAATAGAGGACACGTAAGATTAGAGTATTTGGCTGCAAGTAATAAATCATAATTTCTAAAAAAAAATACTTCTTAGTTAAATAACAATTCAAGATATACTATTTAAGAATATTAACTACATAAATGTATTTTAATTATTTTTCATTGTCTCAAATTATTCGAATCAGTTGAAAAGGAAGAGGTGTGACGTATTAATAAAGTGCAAGCGACACACGCCCGTACGCACGGCCTACAGCGGTAGAGGGGCATTGCTCGCTCGACCGTCGGCCGGTGCGGACGTGCGTGTGCTGCTTGGTGAAACTACTGACTGCTTTCATTTAATGGATACCCTGACAGTAATCGAGGACACCACATATACCTATATAATTAACTTAAATCGAGAATACCGTTCTGTTACAAAAAAAATGCATTTGATAGTATAATTTTTGACGAAGGTTAGAGGCTTTTTAAAAACATGCCAAAATGCTAAGAAGTCGAACAAAAAGAATGCTAAATGAAACTAGCAGAAACAAAGTGACGGGCGATGCGATAGACGCGGTGGGGCTTGGGGACCGGGTTCGGGGATGGAAACTGATCATTACCGAAAAAAGCCAAATTGTGAGCCGAAATGTGATAAAAAATATCCTATGGCTCATAGCCTGAAATGCTCACACGGAAAATCCACTTTGATAGGTGGCTTAAATATAGAGCGAACACAGCACTAGTTATTTAATAACTGCTAGTACTTATGCCAGGTACATCTGTTTGGACAAGTAAGGCTCTACCCCATAATAATTTTAAAACATATCCTATAGTAGTGACTACGTTGTGTACAATGAAATTTATTTTACCGAAAACACTCTGTTTTCAATTAAGATGAAAAACAAATAAAAAGACCTAACCAAAAAAACCATTGCCAAATATTTTGAAGGTTTCTTGAATTTGCGCATTGACATTAAATGGACAAAATATTACTTAACGAATAATATTTTTCAATACATTCTGAGTTAAGATATTTAGACCAGGGTCGATAATTTTTGAGACCAAAAAAAATTTCGATTGAAAATTAGGGTGATTTTTGAATATTAAGTCAAAATGAAGTGAAAAAATCAATATTTTAAATTTGTGTATTTGGGATTTGAAAAGGTAAGTTTTCAGCAAATTTCGTTAAAAAATATTTGTTTTTTTGCAAAAGAAAGATAAAAAACCAAAAACTTGGTTATTTGAATTTTTCACATAAATTTTGAGGTTATGTGAAAAAAGTGTAAATACAAAAGTTGCAGATCTTTTTAATACCTGCAACTTTGCCATTTATTTTTCTTTCATAGGACTTGTAGTTTTGCCGGAAATCGAGATAAACCGATTTTTCCCCTTAAAAGCTCAGCCCCGTCCCCTTCCCGACCTCTGATCGGCCGTAAATTATTTTTCCTATAATTTTTGTTATATTTTCTACCTTTTCCAATGGGTTTCATCCTTATATATATTTTTTTCACTTTTTACAATTTTTAGAGATATCGACACTGGTCTAATTGTAGTTTTATATGGCGCGATATTTTACCAAAAAATAGCATTAGAACAATAACTATGAGGATGTTCAGTACTTGCACTAAACTAAATTAAGATTAATTGTTAATGTAGGACAATAACATTACGACACCTTCTCAAAATATTAAGGTGCGATAATATTAAACTTTGTTTTGTAGCACTCCTTGATGCCGCCGATTTAAATGTCATTGTGGTAGATTGGAGTACAGGAGCGAGTTCTATCAACTATAGACTAGTGATTCTTAACACCATCTCTTCTGGCGGGGCTGTGGCTCAGTTCATTGAGTGGTTGAATCACGTTAGTGGAAGTACTACGTCCCAGCTACATTTGGTTGGTCATGGATTCGGAGGACATCAAGTCGGTATCATTGGCAGAAATTTGGGAGGCAGTGTTAATTATATCACCGGTAAGTTTAATATGTACGATGAAGGGTTTCTTTTATTATTTTATTAATGTTAATCTAATATCCTATAAGTAAGTTGACTTATAGTCTTGAGTACATACAAAAATAACATAAAAAGAAACACTGTATTGTCTTGAGTTATATACGACACGTTTCTAATTCTCTAGCTTTAAAAAGATAATATATTTGATTTTTGTCAAACTGTAGTCTTCATGTTTACTAACTAACAGCATTACATTTAAGAGAAAATGAATACTATAATGTTCTATTCTAATATTTAAAGCAGGAGCTGCATTATGCCGTGGTTACCACTTTCGGCATATGATTGCAGAGGTTTAGCCATGTCCGCAAAGGCTGCAATTTGATTAAGTGAGCAGAATAGATATATCCAGCTTCTTCGTGCTTTGGAGGGCCCGTTAAGGCGTTGGTTCATCTGCTGGTGTCAGCATTCGAACTGCTCTGGTGGTGCATAGTGACGATACGACTCATTCCCATACGATATTGTAATGGATTGGCAAGGCCTGTGTCCCAGAAGTGGGGACAATAATAGGCTGATGATGAAAATGATATTTCTATAATATCGATCGATCTATCGATTCTATGTTCTATCTGGTCGAAGTTGATGCGAGCTGCTAGTATAAAATAAACATTGAATTCTATTACAATTAATTTGTTGCAAGGTTTGAATCCCGCGCTAATTGGCTGGGTCACCAACATTTATAAATTCCAACCAAACGATGGTGTGTACACTGAGGTTATCCACACCAACTATGGAGTCTTCGGTTACATTGCGGAGTTAGCGAAAGTAGATTTTTACCCTAATAGAGGAATCTCGATGCCTGGCTGCAACTCCAATGAATGTGATAATGCCAGGAGTTACTTTTACTTTGCGGAGTCCATTACATCTGGAGGATTTACTGGAAGGCAATGCTTGAACTACGCTGCCGCTGTTATAGGAATGTGTGATATTCTCCCAGGTAGAATTCAGATGGGCGGTCTTGAACCGAAAATTGGGTAAGCTAAGTTTTCATATGAATTTTATTTTTATGTTCATATAATACACTTCACTTCGCACGGGTGGAGAAAATTCTTTAATTTTTTCTATTATTAAATATTTTTCCGTTAGCGCCATCTAGCGTCCGGTAGACGAACTACTTCCGGTTAACGCGTTGCTATGGTAACGTTATTGATACATTGGAAAAAGAGCGGGAAAAGCGGACAGACAAACAACAAATTTGTGATCTTAGATTATAGACTAGCGGCCCGTACCGGTTTCGCACGGGTGGAGAAAATTCTTTAATTTTTTCTATTATTAAATATTTTTCCGTTAGGGCCATCTAGCTTCTGGTAGACGAATTACTTGCGGTTAAAGCGTTGCTATGGTAACGCATATACAATAGAAAAAAAAGCGGGGAAAAGAGCGGACAGACAAACACACAAACCACTGTGATCTAAGATTATAGATTAAGACTAAGAAAAGCAACGATTTACATAAGAAGAAACAAATGTGACCAAGTATATAGTTAATACTAAACAAAGCATGTCAGTCAACCTACAATAAACTGTCAAATTTCCCAAATCATATTGAACTCTACATGTTGGTCTTTAAGTTGAAAATCGTAAAATTAATTTAACAGTTTTGTATAGGTATAGATTGTCTACTTGAATTGTTATGCTCATATCATGCCACTGTCAGCACCCTAACCCAGGACCTTTGGTACATAGAGGGGATCGGTATCGTTGCACCAACAAAAATATTTGTTGATTGTAGCAGTTTCTTCTAGTTAAGTTTTTTGAAATATTTACCCAAACGTATACACGGATAAAATTAATGCACATAAATCATCCTTGTAATATATATTTTTTTGTGAACATATAAAGTTCTGTTTTTAATAAGTTTTGTAATGTTTCCACTTGCAAACGTGTTGAGCTAATTTATAGAAGTATCTTATTCTCTATATAATATATTAATAATAATTAATAAAGAAGAAGTTAAGAAATAAGGAAATCGTCGGTTACACTGTCTTCACTGTTACGTAGTCACTAGTATCATAGCCAGTGTTGTAAGGTACTATTTTTAATACTCACAACAACCCATAATTATTATTTAACCCCAAGCTAGGGAAGATCACAAACTGTGCCTCGAGAATTAATACTTTAGCTCGTTTCACAAACATATCCTACCCCTACTAGATTCGAATCCAAAACCTTTGGTACAGAAGCTGTGATAGCCAGCGACACACGTCAATGTCAGTTTAATATAAAAAAATATCATAGTGTTGATGTAAGTGCGTAGTGATAGGGGTAATAAGTCAGATTGTCAGAAGACATAGGTTTGGTGTCAGAAATTCGAGAAATCAATTTTCAAAACGTTTACTTAGTGTATAGTATTATAATAAAAAATTATCTGTTTCGAAATTGATTTTTTACTTTATGTTAATTCCTCCAGTGTATGAGATTAAGACAAGGATTTTTTATTCATTTCAGACGCACTGGCGTATTTCTGCTGGAAACTAATGCATCTCCACCGTTTTCTAAAGGTTAACACACTATTAAGAAATAAAAAAAATATTGAAAAATCAATAGATTGATTTATTTATGTAATAAAATACCTAATAAGTTGCGTTTTATAACTTAAAGCAATAAATAGGATCCGTGCATTCACCATTACTCACATTCAATTACATCGGCAAGCTTATCAACGCCTAAACATTTGTACTTGATTAACTTGAGAATTGATTGTTTTTATCACAATTGGTTCGGGTGTTTCAAACTCTTTGGTCCTCTTCTTTGCGAGCTCTCTGTTGTACTACTGGTTTCATCATTTTTTACGGTCGTGATCTCAGAAGTAGCAGGTTTGGTCGCATTTAGTTTGTTAGGTAGATCTAACAGGCTCGAGAGAAAGGCAACTCCCTGTTCAGCTGTCTGATATATCTCCATAAGGAATGATTCCGCATTAAATTCAGGACCTTCTTCTGTATTGTCTTCGCTACCATCTTCAGTTGTACTATAACACAAAAAAATTAGATTGCTTAAAAAAATATCCAAACTTACCACAACTTTTGTTATAAATATTAAAGAACGGATAGAATATTTAAATAAATATATATGTAAACATGTTTGTTAAAACACTTTTTTATTTTAAGTAAAAAAATACTAGTGTTAAGAATAAAGGAGCTTCCTGGCACAGCCGTTTTTATATCTAAAAGTAGGTGTCGACTCTAAATCTATATTTAGCTTTAGATTTAGCGTGTCCGCAAAAGACTGATGTTTTGGCTGATTTTTTTGCAAACCTTTACGGTTTTTGTCACTAATTCAAAGCAAACGTCAAATCGTCCGTCATCGGCTATAAATTTATGACGTGCATTTCCTCTGAGAGCTCCAAGAGCTACTGACGAAGTTTCGAACGTGTGCGTCAAACACAAATTCAGCAAAAGTCGATAAAAGTTCAGCAAAAAATTGATTGTTTCAACATTCTTTAAAAACATTAATATATCTAAGAAAGATAAAATTCATAGTTCGGTTAAAAAATACCACAAAATATGATATAAAAAATAGTTCTTTCATTATTTATTACATAAACTGTTTCGTTCGTAAATAATCACAGAATATGCTAAAATAACAACAGATAATTGCTAGTTACTTACTAGCAATTATCTGTTGTTATTTTACATGTCAGACCTAAATTACCTTTAGTATTAAGTAACTAATATTCATAGTTAAGATATCCAAATGCAATATTTCAAATGAGATAAACTTACGATTCGGTTTCCGCTGGTGGTTCTTCCATCTCCATTCCTCCAGATTTAGATCTGAAGCAGCCAATGGGGAACTCAAGCTGTTTATCTCCAAAGATTCGGGGCTCTAATTCTAAGCATCCTCTTAATCCGTCTGCAGTTGGTGCCATGTCGCTAAACTTAGCACATACTTGGGCGAACTTTCCAATCACCTCAAGGCAGATTGGAGCGGGGTTGGTGCCTGTGGGAAATGTATAGCAATGTTATAAATGCAAAAGATAAGGGACTATAACCTCTGTGAACTTAAAACGCAATCGGCGTGCGGTCGAAAGTATCGCTCCTACGTGCGTTAAAATTTGAGTGAAAATTTTACTAATTACGGTTCATCCGTAATTAAAATTGGCTATTACTAATTTTGCTTGTTAGTTCAAGATTTACACCTATGTCAAACGAGCAAAAACTCGCAATTGCTAGTGAATTTTCTAACGCTACTCAGTAAACTAGTGAAAGTATGCACGTAGGATGAACATAAATTAATTCGGTAAAAGGTACCTAAATTAGGGGGTAAACTACAAAACAAAACATGAAAAGTTCGTATTACTGGAAAATTATTATTTTACACCAATTACATACATTAATACAATATTGAATCGCGCAAGCTTAACATTAATTTGATCGCCACCGCATTTAGTAGATAGATATATATCATGATTTGTTCAAGTTAATCGAAAACTTGATGTTCCAAAGCTTAAGACTGATGAAATACATTTTCAAATATTTGGCCACTTACTCTCTATTATTTCAAAGTAAATTAATTCTAAACAAAATAACTAATTAGTTCTATCAAAAAGTTGTTATTTTCCGGAAACGGTCAAAACAGAATTGGTTTTTCATATAAAAACATCCGCGTGGCTATAATTGCAACTGCACAGTACTAACATCCAAATTTTCTCATTCATTGAAATGAAAGAATGTTTAAATGAATCAGTAACTGCGTTAGTTGTCAAATTCATTTTATATATTTAATTAATTTATATATTTAAATCTCACGTTTCGACGTTTTTTCCAAAGTTGTGTTCACGGAATCCTGTAGCATACACAAAAAAGATCAGGATGACAACTGCTTTAAAAATATCAAATTTTCGACCTTATTTTTTAGTTAACAGCTGTCAAATAAGGAATTTTTTAAAGTTGTTTGAACTAGCTTGAATGAATTAAGCGGTTCCTCCAATCAGCTTTATGATCTTCGCAAACTAAACGATCGATTGCGATTTCTAATAAGATATCTAGTACCCATTTCACTACTGGTACCTACAACTTTCTTTAGAAAGTCTTAGTATTTATAATATTGCCTCTCATTTTAATCATTTGTAATCATCTAGACTGTATGTAACTGAACAAGTAATGATTGCTTTATTTCCTTTTTGCCAGATAGTGCATTAGGTAGCATGAGGATATATGTAGTCTCTATGAGAACGGCATTAGTCCTAAATAATTTGTTTTGTAAATAAAAAATAATTATTTTTTACTTGAGAAATATAATATTTAATGGGGAATATTGGTTTAGATACCTTAGTAACTTTAGGCGTACTATTGCACGCGCGATGTTATTTTAATAAATAAGAACTTAGTTGAATAAAAATATTGCTTACCTTGTATTTTAGCGCTGTGAATTAAGTTCTTGCCATATGAGACATTTACTGAGAAACCGTCGTCTGGAGAAAGGTATTTCATATGAACACAACCTAAAAAAAAGATTTTTTGATTTATTTCCGTAGGTAAAAAAATATAAGATTACAACATAAGTAAAGGGGACATATAGAGCGGTAGTACTGTCAGTTTTCGCTGACGGAGAAAATCACATGCACTTCTAAAAGTTGTATCATACTTCGAGAGGAGTATGTACGCACTCCTGTATCTAATTTTATATTCAAAAAGGTTTTTTTAATCATAATACCGAATTTATTTAATAAATAATCAATAACACTCTTCTAGAAAGCGTTCTATACAATCTCCCCATTTTTTTTTATTTCTTTAAAAGGTTTAGTTTTATAAGCTGACCAAAGTTTATGCAGTGTATATTGTAATTCAAAACATGCCTATACTAGAGCTGTGAATTCCGATGAGTACTGTTAAGAATAATAAGGTCAGTTAGTAAAAGACATTTTCGTCTAGTATAAAAAAGTGACGGATGATTATTCTCCTCGGCTGCCTGAAATATCAAACTCAAAGATGTTATCACAAATTAATACATTTTGGGTCATTCTCTTCTTTAAATGATAATAATACTAAATAACTAACAAAATCTACAAATAAAAAACATGCTTACTACTCAACTTAAGTAACTTGCACTAAATATATTATTATAATTATCCACGATTCTGGATTCGGGATTTAATTAGGCAACTCTACTTGCTTCAGTTCAGTGTAAAGACAATTATTATTCATTAATAACAAATAAGTAGGTACTTAGTTCACATATTGATAATATATAGAGCATGTTTCAACTATTAGTATAACTAGACAATAACAACGATATCAATGAATCCTTAGCTAATTAATTTTATAATACCGAATACTACAGTATATAGGTCTCATTTCTCAGTACCCGTTTGCGTGACTTTTGTCCTTATTTTTAACGCTAAAGAATACTTTTTGTAATATTTGGCAATCCTATTTAGTTTAAGCAAAGGTAAAGGTACCTGGTCCACCAAGATCGATGAATGTAATGTTAAAGTTGACGCAGCAAACGCAAGCTGGGCCCTTGCATGCGCAGCTCCTGTCATTTTGGTCATCACGTTTCTCTGCGACCTCGATCAACTTCTTGCCATCTTCGAAGTCGAAGTAATCTGTCATTAAAAATATACTGAATATAAAGAGGCTGGACTTGGATAGTGCTATAATGCAACACTGGACACACGTCCATCTCTCGAAGGACATTAACCCGTCCTATAATTATGATCATTTAAAAATTTGTAATTTAAGTACTGACATAGTTTTTAAGATATTTTGTTACTAACATTGTGGGCATAAGCCTGAAATATTTTTTTTTATTATTTTATTAAATTTATTTATAATATAAGAATAAGATCCCTCTATATTTTACATTTTTACAGACAATAGCAGCCGGCGCACTATGTGGAGATCGATTCGGTTTCGGGTCATAAATCTATAACTTCCATGTTTTTATAGATATACAGCTGATTTTTTTTTAGGTAATCTGAGATAAACGTACTTTAAAATAATATACAATCTATGCATATAAAAATATATTTAATAATTGTAAAAAAATACAAAACATGAAATATTGAAAAATTATCATAAATTTACGACTAATTTTAAACAATGTAACCTAAATGTTATAATTAATACAAAATAAACACATAAAATTACTCTTATTAATTAAATATAATAAGAAAAAGGAAATAACATAGAATTATATTATTCTACTAGCTCTACAGCTTCATCTATAAGTTCCATAGACTTTTTATTGGAAGGTTTTCTTAAACTTGTTATGTAAGGGTCTGAAGTGTACAAAAGTGTATGTAAAACGTCTTTATTCTAATAATTCTGTATTCTTTATTACGTAGCTACTCTAGAGCATTTTCTAGCATGATGAAGTCTGAATCGTTTATAGTCTTTGTTCCTTGATTCCTGGGCATCTTCGGAGAGCTGTCCAAGAGGTAACACTGAATAATGCCGAATTACACTTTCCCCATGAATCAGGACTTTATGGACAGATGTTGTCATATAATACCACATATATTTACTAACATATCGTTGTGCTGTATCGAAAGCATACTGTCCAAATTTCGTAGCATTAATTACTTTTCCGCTAGACATAACTTGAAGTAAAACATAAAATCGTTTTATCAATTCCTCATCCACACCGGTAATTTCTGCAGTGCACTGATAATTTTGAAAAAATCGTCTAGCTGTATTACCGTCATTACTGTTACCAGAACCTTGCTTAGGTTTATCTATATTTAAACCAAGTTCTTCTCTGAACCTTCTTTGTACATATGTCTTCTTTTGTTTTTTCAAATCTTTATTTTCTGTCGTTGTAGCAGACCATTTTTCAAAGCCTACATTATAAGATATATGTAAAATTAGTTCCATAAATCTAATCCAGCAATGTAAAGTCGAAAGCCCATATTGATAAGAATTTTCGTCAACAGGTTTATTTTGTACTTTTTCTAAATTGTTCATCTCTGTAGGTCTTGCACCACAAATAGTACATACAGCACCTGATGAAGTTTCTGACAAAACTTGAGCCACTTTCCCGTCAACCATTGTCAAAAATAATGTGTGTTTGATTTCAATACTTTCACCATTTTTATTGATTAAGCTTGTTGTGAGAGCGTTTCTTTGAGCTATAATTTCATTAACTACACTTGTAGTTTTCTCTGGTGTCTCTTTTGAAAATTCTATTAAAATGGGCCTACAAAATCTTACTGATGATGGAACAGGGTTTTCCCACAAAGTTTCATTTGTAATATCAACAAGTTTCAGAGGTACTAATGAAGATATAAATAAATTTGTGTCAGAAATTAACTCATCCTCTTCAGTTAAGACTTGCTTGTATTCACTTTGTCCGCTTGAGCCATCACAGCCCCATTTTGAATACAGCATTAAATGTTTTTTGCCAGCTTTGTATACACCATTGATTTTCAAAATTCTTGCAATAGTGTGATCCAGCAGATCTTGCAGTTTTATTTTTGCTGTAATATTATTAATTTCTATGCTTGATCTTGGTGGGTAGCACATTCCTTTAGCTTCCTGAATTGATTTATATGACGGAAATAATACGCAGTTCTTCGCAATTAAGCAATTTCTCATGTTTTCATACTGTGCCATGTTAAGGTCCAACTCTATAAAAATACTGAGAGCTTCATCTTTAGAGTACGCTGTTAAATGTGCCGGTTCATTTAAAAGATTTTGACGTATTTCACTTTTTTTATCTATGGGTAATACTCGTAAAATTTCGACGATGAATGCTTCTTCCGTTTCCCCTTGAGATCTCAATCCTTGAAGATATGAATTCAGTATAAAATCAAGGCCACATGTTTCAAGCAACTCCTTGTTTTTTCGTCTTTGTGTTCTATCGGAACTGTCTTCGTAGGTTTTAGAATGGCGTCCTCGCTTCCCCGTCGATGTCGAAGGTTCAGATTCACAAGTAGGATCTTCCAGATTTACTGTGAATGTGGCATTCAACCACATGCTATTCTGATTTAAAATTTTTTCTTTATTTCTGCCAGATTTAGTGTAGCGTTGACGAAAGTTCGTAATAAGATTTTTTGTACACTCGCGACAATTTTAGCGATATTTGCCTCAGAAAAGTTGATAAAATTATTCCGCATATAACTTGTTAAAGCAACAACATAATTCCCGTCACTTTTAATCAAAACAAGACATAGGTCGCGTCTGGTACATTGGAATTCACTCATTGCGAGAGAGTAGGTGGTTAGATACACTTTTAATAACGACAATAACGAACGAAAAACAGTATGTAATTATTCAGTATGCAGATGCTCTATTTTATATTAAATAACTGATTTGAAACGTGTGCAAAGTATGGGAATAAAAACTATTTATCATTATGTGGTTACTCGGTTTCCTATGTGTTTTATTGATAATTTATTTTGTAGGCGAACTAAAAATGGTGAGAAATACTCGATACATTATCAAAACATAAACCGCAATTAATAATATATCACAAGTGTAACCTATATCAACTAATAAAACAAATAGATTCGCCCACGTATTTTTAAGAAATTATTACTATTTCATGTTATGATAGATAGCATTATGTTGTGCAATGAAGTTGCAACTTTTTTTTTCTTCCTGTATAAAAATATTAAATTTCCTATCAAATAACATCATTTACAGACCTTCGGCAAATTTCGGCAACTGTAAAAACTCTAATTGAAAGTTTCAGATACGCAAAAATGATATGTCATGAGATAAATATTTCTAGTAAATATATTTATAAATATATAGCATATTTGTGTATACCAAAAAAAAGTATATATTATAAGCTTTCTAAAATGGTATAATACTTGTATAATTTTCATTGCTAGCTTACTAGAAAATCATCCTGAAAAAAATACAAATTATGATGTTTTCGTGATAATTTTTCAATCATCGTATTTAGATGCTCTTTACTATAAAAAAGTACTAGTTACATACATAATTTATACATAATATAGTAGATCAACTTCTTAGCTATAGTTTGAGGTATAATACAAGTACCTGCGCCGATTTTTACAAAATGTATTTATGGCCAAGCTCTCTTAGGCACCTCCACATAGTGCGGCGGCATCTTATTGGTGTAGATGTTAGCTTTTAATTAAGTGCTACAAGAACATGTGACATAGGCATTTAGCTCACCACCATGGGATTAACGTGAATATTAATAATATTTTTGAAGCATTGCTTATATTCTAATAAAAAGAAAAAACTTGGTTTTAATTTTTTATTTACATAATTTTGAAGTAAAAGCGTGGCACATGTTAATAAAGGGAAGAAAAAAAGTGGATGTAATACTTTTTAATTTCTAATTGAAATTTTCACGTAATTAAAAGTTTCATTTCAAAAGTTAATATGTGTTACAGAATCAAAGAACTTGTCAAGATTATACAAATGAGCCTTAACTCGATAAAGTTACTTCATGCCTGCCTCATCATTAGATCTTGGATATCCTCTAAAACCAGAGCATTAGTAGCGAATTAAGCTAGCCCAAACTCGATTTGGTTGATTCGTTTTATTACAGCTTTCCCACGACCATCATCCGGATCCATCATCAGATCAGTTTCATGTCTCAATCGGAAACCAGACATAGGTCAAATTTGAATTACAAGATTTAATTACTGACATACATATACAAACGATTACAGACACCGGAACAGGTGAAACTATATAAAAGCTCATAAAAATGAAAGCGGTAAGAAATTACTTATGTGGCCTGCATGATTTGCTATGCTAGCATAAAAATGAAGTAATATTTCCTTTACTTGTAAACAAACAAAGACATGGTATATTTGTTTATTTGTTTTGGATATTAATAAATAATACACATGGGTTACATATTCTTTGAAGAATCGGTGTGTAGTTGTAAAATAAATATAAGTAGTTCCAAATTTTGTGCGTTCTCTCGGTAAAATAAAAATGCTTAAGCTGTCTTAATGTCTGTCTCTAATCAAATCTTAAAAGTGAAATTTGACCGACATCCTGGTATCTTATTGCGCTGAATTTTCTTATTTTGCATGTATCTGTAAATCAGAAGTTAATGTAATAGATAAATTATGATAATAGAAAAATACTAGAGAAAATCGACACGGGTCACAAGTGAATTCTCAGGCGGAATGTTTTTTCTATTATAATAATTAATCTTATAAGATAGCATTGAAAAATGCATAAATTATATAAAAAATATAAAATTAATGTAATAGTTTTATAATATGAAGCTGATCTGATGAGAAAGCCGGAAGAGGTTAATGGAACTTTTTAATAAAATGAAGAAACTTCATCGAGTTTGGGCTCGTGTGATTAATCTTCAGAAGTTCTCTGATCCTAGATGATATCTAGGGCTAAATGCTAGAGCTAAATGGTTATAACCCCGTCGACTTTTGGGTATGCGTGATTCGTCTTGATAAGTAACCTGGTCCTGGGCAGAACTTTTTGTTATTTATTATTAAGGGAAACAAACAGCTACTTTTACACAAAACTACAAGTATTAGCTACAATGCATTAGTCAATACAGTTTCCTCAAGATTTTCAGCTTGTTGAAATCATTTTTCCTTTATTCTTTTTTTTAATTTCCTTTATAGCATAATACGTATATATTATAACAACTTTTATGATAATAGTACACCTTAAATTTTTCCGTACTTAGCTTTCGTCTCTATAACTCATACTATTTACTGTGTGTTCTAACTAGATTACTGTCAAGTTATATTATTATCTTCATATAATATCTTTAGGCACCAACTATTTAGTAGACTATATAGACCTATCAGTTTTAATGGCTACTCTTTAACTTTCGATCAATAATTTATATTTAATAAAACAAGTTTCATCAATGGAATTTTAGTGAAAGTAACTTTTAAGTAAACATTAAAAAAAACTGCTAATGAACAACAATGTGTCATGTCAGTCAGTTTATTAAGCTTTGGTTTTTGTGCAACGTCATTCAACGATTGACACCGTTACAGAAAGTGATTCTGTATAATACATATTCATAACAATGCTTACGAAATCAATTTTGTGAGTGAGAACAAAACACGATTGTGGCATTAGTTTCAATACATTAATGTTTTAAAGAAAGATACATACGATTGTCATACGATACGATACATACGATGTAAACGCCGTTGTAAGAAAGGGCCATTACCCGCTACACGGGACCAATGCGGATTTGTGAGGCGCTAACGACTAACGTACCTTCCGAAGGTAAAAACCGTGGTTTGGAGGAGGGCAGAGTATAATAGCACCACTCATATACTCATATAGACCGCGAAACGGACAGCAGCATTTTTCGAATTATGATCTTGTACTGCGATCTCCAACCCGCCTGCCAAGCGCGCAGATTAACATTTTTATTATTTTTTATATATTTTGAAAAACCAACAGCGTAACATTTTCGTATAACATAATAAGTAGTAAGTCTATGATAAAGCTAATTAAAGGTTTCCCCCAAAATCACCCATAATATTTTTGGACGTGTCATAAGTAGTTAAAAAAACAAAAAAAGACTGTCATTAACCTTAACAGAATAAACTTGAATTTACTTAGGTAATCAACAAAATATGCCTTTACAGAAATGTGGCTAATTTAAAATAAACTAAAAATTGGACATGATAAATTTAATTGTAATATTTAATAACGTTAAAAGAAATAATATTAATTATAATTTGATACTTAACATATAAGATGACATAAACATAAACATAAAAATTGAAATATATAAATACTTTAACCATTAAATATTTCAATCGCCTTTGTTGTGACTAATGCTTTACTATAAATGAAGATGTCTATATCCTTCAACACACCGTTATATCCGAGGTAATCGAGAGGATTACCGGATGTGGAGGAGAATTATGGCAACACCCGTCCATTTTCGAGGGAGGCGTCGTCGTTCCGTCCAGCAGTGTACGTCTTTCAATTAACATGAGAGCATAAATCAAATTTTTGATTTGGTTCTGATATAACGTTTATGCGTAGTTGTTACAGTTATTTTCTTAAAAAAAACATCTTAGGTTTCTTTACACATCTAATTATATTTCTTTCTGTAAAGGTTTCTTTTGCCTGTTCATTGTCTTTGGAAAAAAAAAATTCTATTACAAGATGAGGTGTTTTATATATTTGCTTCAGCTTCTTGACATGTTCAGTTTATTCAATATTTATCAATGAAACGGGCTTAAAGACCGTTACGCGAGAGACCAGCTTCAGTCTTCAAATACAAAAGAACACGGTATCTTTCACTCGATAACGCAACACTCGTAACACTGTGTACAATAGCTTACATAACAGCGTAAACTCTTTCTTATGTTAAGTATCATAACACACCTAAAAGTCTTGCTGCTTTCGAGTTTCTACTTTCACTACGTTTGCGTATGTCATAATAATATTATCCCATGGTAGATTGGAACACAAGATTGTACGATTCCTTTAAGTTTTTGGTAATTTTGTTAACCCAGATGACAGTAAACATCAATTTTTGACATTACAATCCTTTGAAAACTACATCATGAACTTAAAAATCTAACTATCATTGTTATTTCTACTGAATTCAACTATAAAACTAACGATAGTGAGTTTGTTTTGTTTCCTGCGTTTTGTGTTGTTATTAAAACAAATGACCCTCGGTACTGACTTCGTTGACCAAGAGTTTGAGCTTTAAGTTAATACACTCGGCGTCAAAAAAATCGCACCTCTAAGAAAATCACGTTCAAATGGCATTAACTCTGGATATGCACATGCAGTCGTATTAATTATAATTTTATTTAAAAGGTTACTTAATTAACTTAATAAAAAAACATTATTTTTCATTATCAAATAAAACCTAAAGCAACAAATAAAGGGTCACAAAAATTCTAAGGAAATTTTGCTGCTCGGGAGAGTCGCGAGTTGCGCTAACTTTGTGGGTATAAAGAGGTCAACACGGGTTCAATGTGGGTCATTCGCTATTAAACCGTTGAAGGGGACACACGCACTGATTTTACTGAAGAAAGAACATCTGGAAAATGGACACTACAGCTGATGAGGCCGCTCAAGTGGTTGCACTACTGCAAGCAGGGGTGCGGCAGTGTGATGTCGCCCGGCAACTGAATCTGAGCCGTTTTTCGGTTCGTAGAGTCTACCAGCGCTTTTTAGAGACCGGTGGCTATATCCGGCGACATGGGTCCGGTAGACGTCGCTGCACTTCGGAAAGAGACGACCGGTTCGTTGTGTCGTACTCTTTGAGAAATCGCTTCTCAAACGCTGTTCAGCTGCAACAGGAGCTCCAGGCAGTTCGCAGACGCACCGTGAGTGTATCCACGGTTAGAAGAAGACTGAAGGAGAAGAACATAGCAGCCCGCAGAGCTGCTACAGGTCCAAAATTGACTGCAGCGCACCGACGAGCCCGCTTGCAGTTTGCTCGCGACCACGTCGATTGGACCATTGAGCAGTGGGGAGCTGTTCTCTTCTCAGACGAGACACGAGTGTGTCTTTTCTGCAACGACCGACGAAGAAGAGTATACCGGAGGCAGGGTGAACGTTTCGCTCAAGCCTGCATCCAGGAGACGGTGGAATATGGAGGCGGATCCTGCATGTTCTGGGGCGGTATGTCGGCTGCCGGCAAAACCGACCTGGTCTGCGTCTCCCGGACCGGAGGTGCTCGCGGACAAGGGTCGCTGACTGCGCGCCGCTATATCACAGAGATCCTGGATGTGCATGTGGTCCCTTTTGCCGAATCTTTTGGCGAGGGGTTCACATTAATGCACGACAACGCTCGCGCACACACTGCAGCCATCGTGAACGACTTCCTGCGGAGGTCCCAAATTCCTGTGATGCAGTGGCCAGCGAGAAGTCCTGATCTGAATCCGATAGAGCACCTCTGGGACCATCTTAAACGTAAGGTTCGATCTCGGGATCCGGCTCCTTCGACTCTAGAGGAACTCCAAACCGCGGTGATTGAAGAATGGGGTCTTATCCCTCAAGAAGAGCTCCTGAAGTTGGTGAGGTCTATGAGGGACCGTATGGAAGCCGTCATCAGGGCAAGGGGGGGTAACACTAGATTTTGAGTTAATTTTAAGACACTTTTTGTACATTTTTTTTGTAAATTATCGATTATTAATTAGGACTTAATTAAGATTTTTTATTATTTTTCAAATTTTTATGCTTTTTGTATAATTTTAATTAAAAAAAAGATTGCACTTAATTGTTGTTTGATGCTCCTTTTTGTTACCTTTCTAATGATACCTAACACTATCCTCTATATAAGGTTTAGGAATTTTTGAATAAGATTTTTATAAGGTGCGATTTTTTTGACGCCGAGTTTATATTGAAATCGTAAACGGTACAAAGACAATAGAGTTAATACTTAATCATAAAGTTAATTAAAAACAAATTGATGAATTAAAACGAAACAAACATTGAGGAAATTAATTTTATCATATTTCCGTATTGATTTTCAATGTTTTAATTATAACAAGTTACAATATACCAATGGAATTAAATATATTCGGATCAGTAAAAATATTATATAACAAAGCATATTATACAAGACATATCTACTTAAAACTTAAACTTTGACGCCTATAGCTTACACCGCCATAAATATTTACTGTTTTATTCAAACATATTATTACTTTTATGTGGAATTAAGGCGGATACTTTATATACAATAAAAAAGATCCTTTATAATGGTTATGTCCATATGGCGCATAATGAGTCCGAGACGACGTTGCCTGAACAAAATACTTTTATTTGTGCCACTGGGATAACTTTGACAGACATAGTTTAATAACGGTAAAAACCTTTTAAATATTTATCTTTGACTTAAGCTTCAGTTTTGATAATCAGAAAAAGTCATAGTACAAAAGAAAATCATGATTACAAGTGAAATCGTACTTTTTAAAACACTTAAATAACTTTGGCGTCACTGAAATCAACTCTGGAAAACTTAACCTTTGAATATGCAAAAAGTTCCTGACGAATTAGCTTTTAAGGTACATAAATATTATGTAAGTCTGTATAAGTCTAACATGTATCATACATATAATTGTTCATCTTATTGATTTAAATTTTCATTATTATGCTCATTGTATACCTACATATTATGTGTAAGTTTATATATTTAAAAAGTTAACTTGTTTCATTTCATTTTTGTTTTATGGCATCGCTCGTGTGCTAATGTACTCTAGCCGGTTGACTGGCAGAGAAAGGCGCAAGACACTTAGTCTGCCTTTGCCGTAACTGTTATAATAAAGAATAAATACATTTATGTTGACCATATTGTCTAGTGCTAGTAATAGAAGCCCTCCAAGATATGTGAGGAAATCTGCAGAGATAATTTAGCATGTTTTTCTTTGCTAAAAAAATCATAATGTGCTATCAAACAAAATAATAAGAATCTAGAAATGATAAGTATTGATTCTGTACTCATCTGCGTTTAGAAAAACAGCAAAATAATTGAATGTAGAGTTAAAAAATATGAAATAACATTTATGCAAAAATTAATCTGTCTCGAGTTTCTAAAGTCAAGCACAAGTCATTAGTATAGGGGCGTAAATTATTATCCTTAGAAGGGGAGCTATAAATAAAAATCACAAGTATATTCGTTATAGTCGTACTCGAAACAATGCTATTACATACTTACTTTTTAATAATGAGCCGCTTGCAATGCATAATGCATTTGACCCGGCAAAGTCGGGACTTCTTGTCCATTTATAATTTAGATCACTATTAATCAAGTACTTTCTAATCAGGTACTCTTTAAAGTACTTACCTAAAATGTTCGCACAGTGCGCGATCGTAGTCACAGCAAAAAACAACGTAACTGTCAGCTTGAGTGACATTGTACCAGAGGGGAATACAAAATGTGATTTTAAAAATTTGACGTTCCAAGTATGAATTTCGTTCGAATATTCCGATACCCGCGCGTAAGGACAAGCCGGTATCTCAGGTTCGAACGTCGTCACCGCCGAGCCAACACTGCTCCTTTCCAACAATCTCACTCGACTCGTTTCACCTCACTCACAATAGAAGGTGAAATTTAAATAAAGCATAACGCAGCATAATGACATGCATCAGTGAGATGCATCGAGAAAGCAAGTAAAAAAAAAGCGTACCCAAGTTGTCTAAAAAATTATGCTTGACAAATGTCTCTTTCTTACAATGGATTGTTTCTCAAATCTCAATTACACATTCAAAATGATCTACAAATAATTCTTTTTATAATATTTGATACATCGGTTATTGACTTATCCTAAAATGTCAAAGATATCATCTAATATTCAACTATATGCTGATATAACACCAACGAATAAGATAGTATCACACGTATGATGATCGTCATATGTCACACCTTAGTCATCCTGTGAACACGGATCCTATCAAGGCGTCAAAACGCAAGAATTCAATATACAAAACAAGAATAAAGGCATCTCAAACCCAGTAAAAGAAATTGTATTCAATTGTGCGCGCAGAAGTATTTAAAAGAACCAGATATGTGTTGATATTTAAATGTCACTTTAGGAACGGTATTTTCCTATTATAAAAGACAACTTGCCTCTGTTAGCTACAATGGTAAAGCTTAAAACTATTGAAATTTCATTAGGTTGACTTTAGTTCAGGTTATCGACCTATTCCGGCTGAAGTTCAGGTTCCTGTAGCTTCTAAGCTTCAAATTTTTTTGGAGTTTAACTACTTAAGAATCGTTTCATATATAGCGCACGGTATGAAAAATAGATGGGAAGTAAAATCAAACGTTTACAAGAACAGAAGGGTCACATTTCCTCTGCGTAATATAAGGTCGGGGAAAAAGTCTTTTCGCATATATAGTATGTCTAAATTTGTAATAAAATATCTTTGTCTGTACTATTTGTATCTGGTAAAACAAATAGTACAGCCAGAGCGAGGTGCATCTTTGACATTAAAATTCCCGGATTGAAAACGCTTAAACCAACTTTATGCTACTCTTACCGCCACTGCATTAGATCCATAAACGTCACAAAACAAAACCGAACCGTTTTTGAAGAGATTGATAACTGGTGATGAAAAGTGGATCACGTATTACAAGAAAGTGCGAAAAAGGTCGTGGTCAAAACTTCACAGATTGTGGCAAAACCTGACTGTGGGTTAACTCGCAATAAGGTGATGCTGTGTCTAAAGTGGGATTGGAAGGGCATTGTTCATTATTTAGAACGGGTAGCCGGACAGAACCATCGATTCAGATCTCTACTGCCAAGAATTGATGAGATTAAAGCAAAAAGTTGAGAGAAAGCGGCCGAAATTGATTAATAGAAAGGGTGTGGTCTTTCATCAGGATAACGCTAGACCACATACATCTTTAGCCACTTAGCAAAAATTAAGAGAGTTTGACTGGGAGGTGTTAATGCATCCGCCATATAGCCCTGACCTTGCCCCTTCAGATTTCCACCTGCTTCGGTCTCTATATATATATATATATATATATATATATATATATATATTTTATACTGTAAATTAAATGTAAATTAACTTTGGAAAAAATGTCTTGAATTTTTACATGTTCCAATGCACATTTACTCTCTCTCTTTCTGTCTCACTATAGCATTCAGTATGCATGTAAAATATCATAAATAATAAATAAAATAAAAATAATAAAAAATGAATATAAATAATAATACCATAATTTAAGTAATATATTTTATCAAATTAATATGAATAAATATATTAATTCATTCACTTTTTTAAGAGAATCGTTTTTAAGGAGTAAACTCCAGTCACGCGTCGGAGCTGACAGGCACAATTTTTTTTATCTTGTCTTAAAAATCAATACGCATCCTGAAAGATATGTCATCATTAACTATTAATTAAGCTTTAAGTAAGCGCTTTTACATTTTTACTGTTATTTAGTTTGTATGTAATCTGTTCAAATTAAGAAAAAAAAATTCTAGCTAAACTTTTGTCTTAGCTAATATCTTATTATACTGAGATCATGTAAGCAAATATCGAAGCGAGGAATTGTTTTACTTGGAACAAGTCTACAAGTTTAAATTGGTAATTTTTTGGACCAAATCTCTACCTTTTTTAAGTGTTCAATATATGATTATACTTTGTCATCTCTACAGAGAATTTTCAACTTTATCATGTGAGATTTGCTTTTATTCATTTCTTAATAAAAAAACTTAATATCTATCATTTTTTTTAAATAGATATTTAGTTATTTGGTAAAATTATTGTACGTTGTATGGTCAGCAAGAGAATAGTCAACAAAAGCGAGTATCATTAAGCGCGCCGGCCACAGATAGTGTCGAATAAAAGCTACAATATTGAAAAAGCTCTATAGGTTAAAAGATCAGTTGCTTTCATATACATGCCTTTGTACTTATTCGGTCTATAAAAATGCAGGTGCACCAAATACACCTTTATAGAAAGCTGAACGGTTTACCCGTATTCTCTCACCACAAGTCTAGTTTTAGGGATGGTAAGTTAAAATATCGAGCGATTGAATATTGGTGATGTAAAAGTTTTGATTAACAATTTTGGGACAGCCTGTTAAGAAAGCGGCTTAACCTCAGCAATCATAGGTTAAAGTTGGCCGAAATGAATTGGGTTTATAAAATGGTAAGAAAGTTACTTCAAACTGAGTTATAATGTGGTATTCTGATGTCTATTACGTAACCCGATATTTTACCCAAATGTCTTTGCAAACGCGTCTTTGTTAAGCCGGCTTCGAGTCAGTTTCAACAGCGCCCTGACAGTCATTCCGTGTAAAATTGGACTGTCCTTTCCTTAAATGTTGGGTGGGACAATTAATCCGAAAACCTAACATAGATTAAGGTAGCTACTAACATTTTTCTAGACAATATAGTCTGAAATAAATTCTAGTCTAGTCGATAATTATTATTTTCCTTGAAATTATTCTATTCACCTTTAAATAACTGGAAACTTCAAAAGTTACAACTATTTTTATAGAAAATGTGTATATTATTTTACATTCAAGACTAAATTTAAACTAAGGATCTTATTGATGGTGTGGTGATGGTGTTGCGATTTTTTTATACTGGATGTGATTAAAGGTTAATCATGCTTCAGAGTGTCTGCACAACTCTAAAATTAAGTCGGTTTTTTTTAGTTGAAATCTTCACAGAACATTGAATTTTTACGTCACGGTAGATTTATATGTTATTATATATTATACATTTTAGTCTCACGTTGCCAAGGAAGAAATACTTACCTAATAAATAATATCCGACTTAGCCATATTGTAGTTTGACTTTGTTTAGTTAGAACTAAATAACTATGTGAACCTCTTGATTCTTATCAATGGTGAAGTATTTAGTAAGTCGACGATTTTATCGATTTATCACTCATTTAATTCACTTTTATCACGACAGTCTGCACATCACTATTAAATGCAGCGTGCATCGCGACGTATGCGGCCGTGCATCGTGCACCACTGCCCCAGATGAAGGTCATTGCACCCACGCTGTCTAGTCTAACGACTTGCTACAACCTATCTTATAAAACCTACTTTTAATATATAACTTGCAGTTCTGGTATTTAACCCATATAGTCTGTTCACCATACAGGTTTCAAAATTCAAAACAGGGTAAAATTTGTAATTCAAAAATATAGTGATATTGTTACACAAGTGTTATACAATGGTATACATTATCTATTCGTTTGCTTTACGAGTATTTTGCAATGTTGTTTAACTCTGAAACACATTTTAATTACATATGCATTTGTTTCAGTCGAATTTACTAAAAGCAATCAATTTAAGACATAAACATTTTCGAGCTACTTAGGCTCATTTGGAGAGACGCAGGGCGTTTTGCGGCGCATCAATGTATGCGGTTTCCCTGCTGCCACAGAAAATATATAGCTAAAGCAGTCAGCTTAATACGCACAATTGAACGAAACTTAGACTCACGCCTCAAAAAAACCTCTAAGTGAACGTCGCAGTGCTGTCAGTCGTCACATTTGTTTATCTTTGTTGCTACTAGCGGCCCGTCCCGGCTTCGCACGGGTGTACAAAATTCTTTTAATTTTTTCTACAATTAAATATTTTTCCGTTAGCGCCATCTAGCGACCTGTAGACGAACTACTTGCGGTTAACGCGTTGGTATGGTAACGCATATACAATGGAAAGAGAGCGGACAGACAAACTACAAATTTGTGATCTTAGATTATAGATTCTTTAAATGAAGACGATTTCGATATAAAATTTATGAGTCAAATATTTCGAACGTGACAAGGCAAAGAAAGACATAAATGTTTTATAAAAAAGAACATTAAAATTTTACAAATAAAATAATAATGCTTTAAAGGAACTTAGGTATTTATCGCCACAATATAGGCCTATTTTTGGCACTGCTTTAGCTATATGCTTACTGTGCTGCTGCGTTGTCTGCGGCGCCGTTGCCAGCATATAGATAAACATAATAATTTGCGCGTTTAATAAAGACGTTTGACGTTGTGGGGCGCGTGGGGTTAAATAGACGACAATTGCAACGACGATAGCCACATTTATCGTCGTTGCAATTGCATTTCCGAAAATGACCCAACGTAGACATGTTTTATCATGTTCTCCGGGTTCACCAACATATTCCTCAAAGAAGATTATAACTTAAAAAGCATAAAGTCGCATTCTTTCCTCCGTTCGGTGGTGCGAAGTTGCGGCACACTCAAGTATGTAGCGCAAGCATATCTTACAAAATGCGCATGAATATTTTTCCACCTAAAGGCTCTCATATTTAACCATATCTTTGATTTGACCGCCTATTCTGAAGCCAAATCTACTGCATAACGCATCATGTCTCCTTAAACAAGCCCTTATATTTATACATCTCGACATCTAAACATCTATATATGTATAGATACATCTTCAAGTGTTACTGTAACAAATTACAATAGTATTCGGGAGCTATAGTTTAAAGTATTATCTTGTAAAGCTTTGATTACCCATTCAATGCCAAGCTTTTGCAGAAGTTGTATTACACCGTCCAAGTTTTATTCTCAAAAGCTACTACGCTATCGAGCTTTCTATTTAATGGTTTTCATTATTTTTTTTAATTATTTGGTGAGTCCACAAACCTGTTCTCCGTGTTTCCCGCGACTTCGTTCACTATTCTCAAAAAATTTTTTTCACAGATGTCGCAATCATACTACATCAAAGCATTATTAATACTCCTTAAAATTCCAAATATAGTTAAAAAACATATAGTTAGACATTCGTTAGACATCTGACGCCAGGCCTGGTGAGATGGATATCCAAAAAGTGTTAACTTGAGCTCCTCGATGTTTCGTAAGTTAAGTTAAGCCGTTTTGATTCCGGCCGCAGTTACATCAAGCCGTATTGGTCCGCAGCGTGGGTTATGGATTGTTCTTCTTGCGGTGTTTTCACTCTTACGGAATTCCTGTGCCCCACCAGTGAGCCTATTTATAGGTTAGTGATGTGTCCACATAATACGTTACCCCTGATTGTGTGTTAGTGATATTTACTAACTTGTAATTAAGTAAAACCTGTAGTAAGTTACAGAGGTAATTGCTTCACACTTATTTTATGCTTACAAATGCCTATGGTCGTCAATTCCTTGGCGTAAATTGGTGACAGTAATCAGGTCATAGATTGCACCTACGCCTCTTTTCCCCTGTAATCTAAATTAGCTATATAAGTTGAAACATTACCCAATTTCTTTTTCCAGGTGAAAGATCTTAACTACATATGCTATTGCTTTATTCTAAGTAAATTTTCTCTAAAAAGAAATCGTAACAATGACTCAATTAAATTTTATTTAATATTTATCCGTTGCGTTAAGCGAATGTAATGTGAATGTACCGAATTGGCATAACAAACAAAACTATCCAGACAGTTCGATGCTGACTACTTTCTCCAAGTAGAAAGTGACCGTGGCATACGTACTACTCGCCTTGAGATGATTGGGTGTTGGAGACGACCTTTTTGTAGACATGACAGTGTGAATTGGTCATTAATAGGTGTATTTTTAATAATGTGATAACGCGATTAAAAATTTACGTATATAATAATATATATAATCTGCATAAGCAAAGCTCGGTCCAGAAATCTTACAAATAAATCATAGCAGCCGTGACATTTATGGCCCTATCTTTTCGTCATAGATACAGGTACATGAATGACATTTATTAGTAAGCTAATAATATAACACAAAACATTAATCTTAGTACTTAAGTAATTTAGGCTTACGTGCAGTTTGTATGCAACGTCCGTTCGGTCGGAAAAAGTTAAATTTGTAATATTTTATCGTCTTAAATAAAACTATACTAGTACTAAACTATTATTTATATAATAGTTTGATTTATTAGTTACTATAAAAATAAATAGTAGTAAGTGTAACCGGTGTGTGCAAAAATCTGTACGAGTATCATAAGTAATGATTTCTCAGTATTTTATTGCTTACGTAGGATTATTTTGCTTTATTTGCTCAAAAAATATCTTCTAAAATTTTTCAACAATGAAAACCATTTTATTTAGTTAAAGAACACCTGAACACTTTGAGGCCTTTTCAAATATTACTGTGAGATTGTTACTAAAATTAAAGATCTGTTTTAATAACTAGTAATGAAAGTAGTACACCGTCATTTTCAAGAAATTATAAATAAAAAACAGAGCATCGTGTTCACATTTATAACTAATAAAACGAAATTAAATAAATAAACAAAAATATGGAGAGTTGATACAAATGTAATATGGTTGCACTATATCCGAGAGCAACGCACTGTTTATGGTGATTCTAGAATATACGGAAAATGATCAGAAGCGCAATGGTAAGAGAAATAGTCAGGAAATATAAAATTGGTTACAGGTTAGGGTTTCTAAAATGTATACGATTATTAGGAGTTCTCAAGTTATTACTGAGATGGTCCTATTGATATTTTTAAAAAGCTTTTATAAAAATATGTTAGTTTAATACTGAGATTTTTGGTAAATAGGCGGGCATCTTATTTTATTAATTAGGATTAATTAATTGTGAACGACTGTGGATCGATTCCAAACAACTTATTTTAGGTGCATTTGTCTAAAGTTATTTTTATTTTTCAATGTCAATAATTTACATGTCCTATTATTAAATTAATAATAAAAACTAATTATGTAATATAATTATCCTGGAAAGCTGTAACTTTTTTAATATATATGAACCAAATATACATATTTTATTCTTACCCTAATATCATAACTATGTTAATGTCGATTTCATTCATGAATCCACCAGGCACTTCCAAACGTAAAAGTCAAGCGACCGCATATAGAAACTTGTTACACAAAAATCAACCACACTACTATTGTATAAGGAACATTCCTAGAAACTTTATAATGGCATCAACATTACAAATATTAACCGCGTGCTTGACACTGAAATCCACATAAGCGATGAAGTGCGTCCCTACTTTTCCCCTCTCTTTCTATTATAGCGCCAGTGAAAGGGACGTAAAGCAAGTTTTCCTTTCTCGTGGGACGGACGTCATACCATTTCTCTGGTGGCGCGCTTCTTTTAACAAACCAGTGTTGATTTTACCGGCGTCGGTGACTGCGTTTAGGGCTCGTCTGATTTCTGTTAATTATATTTAATTGGACGTGAACACTCGACGAGGTGTGACAACTGGAGAGATCTAAACTTTGACTGCTACTTCTGATTTAAGGATATTTATATGAGGTAAGTTAAGAAGACTAATTATAAACAGAAATTTATCAAAGAAAAGTAAAATCACAATTTTATTAACTTTAGTAGAGAATTTCAACACTTTTACACATTTATGAAGAAAAGACTTCAACGCGTTCAAATGTTTTCTTAACATTTTTCTTCTTTCGTTAAATCTCAAATTAGCCGTTTTCCTACTAGTTTTAAAACGAATGTTTGAAATATCTGTCACGGCTGTTTCGAGTGATTTTTTAAAAATAAATTGGTTAAATTACATAGAATATTTTATATTATTCTAAAAATATTAAGGGTTTAAGCCAGGTAATTATAAATTTTTGATGTTATTGCAACTACAATTTACAAAGCATATTGAAAATTAGCTAACAAAACTTTTGAACTGGGATGTTAATTTAAATTGCTCTTTGATAAGTATCAACTTTATATCACTCAGCAAGATCAGTAGCCACTTATTGAAATTGATCTGTTTTTTATTATTATTAGTTTTACGAAAGGTTTTTTATTTTTCTTTTGTACTGCAGTGCTGGAGTGTGTCATAGGTAAAAACCTCCGTTGTGACAAAATTCGGGTTTGGGTAGTTTTATTTCATTTTAAAACTAAGTCCTTCAAATGACAAGTTGATAAAAAATGTTTAAAATACGCTCACCAGCAAATGCTTCTCCAATAATTATAAGTATTCAAAAAGCTTGTGTGTAATTTGGGACATTTATTATGATGTTATAATTGTGTCGGTATTATATGTATCCTCTCGTAGTAACAGTAGATTTTCCTTACATACTTAATAGTCGAGAAAAGTTCTCTTATATTATTATGAAACTGTGTAACAAATAATTGTCCTCGCCAAGTTTATTTCGGCTTCTTCTCGCTACGAGATATGCAAAATCGAACTCACGATGCCATGGCAAAGCTGATGCATTACGTTTGCTCATATGAAATAAAATTTACTTTCTCTCGATGTTCATTTTACTATATTTATCATTATTAATTTTAGGCAATGTGATTTATTTAACGTTTGTGTTATTTAAATGTTTTTTCTTAATTTGGTCACAGGCAAAGAGCTAGCCTCTAAAATGAAGCTCTCCTTAGTTTTTGAGCTGTTGCTCATTTTCGTGCTGTTGGCATTTGCGGCATCGAAGAGCGTCAGTAAGTAATGCATGATTGTTTATTTTAATCATTTTGATGTAATATTTTACTTACATTTAAGAAATATACGATAGTTTTTCTATTGTTTACCATTTATTTGGCAGTAGAACAGTAGATCAACAATTTTTAAATAGGGTTCAAGAATGTTATAATAAGTAATTTTTGTTAAAGAAAATTCCAACAATTTTAAATTTTGGAGTTTTATAAGGCATAAGAATGTATTTTATGGTCACATCTATAAATTGTAAACGAATTTAATGATATTAGTAATTTTCGGCAACGACGACTTCAAACCGACTTTTTTATTTAATTTAGAAAATATTCTCAAGCATCATAATCAGCAAAGCCTTATGAGTAATTGAAAAACAAATTCAAATTTAATTGCAAGTTATAATTATTACATAACATTTACATTAACGCAATTCAGAGGTAGAGGATCACGTCAATGATCCTACGTTTAAAAAATGTGTTAGGCGCCCTTGTTTAAGTAAATATCAATTATATTACGAAGATTTGTACGGTCAATGTATTGGAAAATGATCGTTCTTCTATTCGTCTATCCATAAATAAAAGATTATGTACAAACAACAAATCAACAATATGACCGATCCCGTGAAAGTTAGTAATCAATTAAATAACACGCTCGTGATTTTGTAATCAGTTCTGAGCATTTGGTTTATGCATTACGTTTTTTGTTGAACGATTTATGCGTGTTTGCTTCGGTCTTTTTTCTAGGAAGTAAGTTTTGATTGACCACTACATGTTCACAATGTTATTTTTTTGCGAAAATATATTGCTTCTTATTCAATCGTTGCTAGATTTTTCTTTAATTAGTTTCTGTCAGTAAAAATTATAGACATAAGAGAGCTTAACAAGAAACACCATAAATAAATCTGTAACTTTGATGTATGATAGCGTGAGGCCAATAATAAAAGAATGTCTAACAATCAAACATTCAATTCGTCAAGTAATTATTGCACTCGTTTTTTATGATTAATAATATTTCGTGTTCGATAGCTTTAACAGTTCATTAGGACCATCTCTAATTTAACAGTGACGCATTTCAAAATTACTTCCCTACCATTGTAATTTTTTTTTAAATTTGTATCGATATTAAATCAATTTAATATTATGAAATAAAAAGTTGTTTTTGCAGAAGTTGGATAAAATACTTTCTTTTTGACAGGAAAACAAAAGAATAACAACAAGAAGGCAATTGTAAACAGAAATGACAGCGACAAATTGGAAGACAATAGCATCAACAAGTATTGCAAATGCTCTGAAGCATATTGCAATTGTTGTCGCGACTTTCAGGTGCCAGTGCTTAATTTGAATGGACCAGGTGATTTTCAAATTTTAATATGTCTTAATGATAGATCGAAATAAACTCCTGCTTAAATTCACATTAATAGATCTGGATTCAGTGTAAGAACGATTACAGGCGCTTGTTTTCATATATGGAATGTATCATTATCATATTATATTGTTATAATTATTGCTATGACCTAACTTTTAAGTTCTCATTTCTGGATTTTTATCAAAACATTTCTGGATTTTTATCAAAACATTTCTGGATTTTTATCAAAACATTTCTGGATTTTTATCAAAACAAATCATTTCTGGATTTTTATCAAAACAAATTATGGCCTATATTAGTAGTGAACTTTTTTATTGATATTCTTGTGTTACATTTGATTCTACGTAACTGGTAAATTGGCGAGAATCAAGCTAGGCCCGTTCGGGTTAAAAGCTGACGTTTCAACTGATAGCTAGGCTGCGGCCGCCTTAATGTATCAATATTCTTCTCTTAAACAATATATTTTAAATAGTTTATTTAAGATATCTGAGAATTGCTTTCAAAAGACGCTTGTAGTTCTACAGGTGATTCTAAAGGCACTAACATGGAAGTATAATCTAACCTGATTTCATATCATTATATTTATTGTCATAATATGTATACCATGCCCCACAGGGCATCATCAGCACCAGTACCATTGCATTTATAGCACCAGTATAATTGAAAATTAAAAGAGATGGTTAGAGAACGCGTTTTTTTAAGTTCTTTTAATTAAGTATCTAGCCATGTTTAGACTATGATTAATAAGTGGAGTTTTGCATTCCAGGATGTGCTTCACTGATGTACTTGAATGGTGACAAGATGGCGGTGTCATTAAGCTTTGGAAAGAAGGTCATCACGAATCGGACTCTCTCTAGTGAGAACATTTCAAATATTTACGAATGTAGAAATATCCGTTTAGTCACTTTCATCGTCAGCCATATTTCGAAATTACCAATAAACCAGTTTGTGCATACATTTAATCTACTTTAAGATATTTGTATAAAAATATTAAAGTTAGCTATGTGATTTCCAACGTAGGTATAGATAATTTATTCATAAGCCGAGCTTAGTGGTTTTTTCAATTTAGTTAGAGCTCGTATGTTTGTGTTATATTATTGTGTATTTTAACCCATGAAAGTCTGAAAGTGACCAATAAAGGTCACCCAGACTTTGACATATTTATTTAATTTTTGAAGTATTATTTTATCTAATTGTAGGGTTTTAAGTTAAAAATTGTATTTAACGCTACAATAGCTCAGCGGCTTTCATATTTTCCTTGACAATCTTTTTTATTACAATAAAATAATAAATACAACAATTATTTAGTCGCAAATATATTGCAACTGCGTTGGTATTCCCTATATCTGCAAAAAATAACTGAAAATTTTACCTAAGTCTCTTTTGCAAATAAATCAGTCCATTGTGACAAATAACTAGCCGATTTGAACGTAGCGATTCTCTAGCAGAAAAGGTGTCACAGTTCTAAGGTTATATTTATCTTCAACAAAATGTGTTTACGTGGGACAAAAAACTGTCCTGCAGTAAAAAGTTTCATTCGTCTGAACCAATTTTTCAAAACACTTTTCCATTCCACCGCAGACGCCACTTCTGCGGCTCTCTTAAACATTAAGCGCATTTTCTCGGATTTTTTGTTTATAAGAATAATAAGAAGTCACATAATGCCAGATCAGGACTGTAAGCAAGGTGACCCAAGACTTTGACCGATGTGGTTTCTAGGAAGCTCCTCGTTCTGAGCGCTTAGTGCGCCGTGTTGTGATGGAATAGTTATTCGAGCAGCCAGGTGTTCGGGCGCTTGTTGCTCATTAAAGCGGAATGACTAACAGACACACCGTTATATTAAATAAACTTGCGATCTTTATTGTCCTTGCTTCGATCGATCGATCGTTCGCTTCACATTGGCAGGCGTTGGTTTGTTTTGAAACAGCAAGTTGTCACTAATGCTTTATTTCTGAATCTTGTGATAAATCCTTGATATTCCTGTGCTGCGGTCGGGTTGTGCTACAACTTGCTAAACTATCCTTTTCAGGCGGAGTTACTTGTGTAGAATTTTGTTTACGTTTTCCGACCCAGTCTGCAATATATGCTGAAACTGCGCGGTGTGAAATTCTCGTTACTGAAGTTTCACTTCTGCCTTATGTGAATTGCACACACACACTTATTTTGTTTAAATATTTATTTTACTGATAGCATTTCGAAGAACGACCAATCTCTTCTTTACCTCCATAGTTAGATGTCCGTGCTTGAATTGATGAAAGATGGTTTTAATGGGAAACCATAATTCAATAATGCTCTCAATGATAGTGAAGAGAAATTCGAATGAATGTACTATTAGTAATAATAAACATTTTTTTTAAATAATAATATTTAACCAGGGCCTCATACATTGAAACTTTCGGAGTAGTATTTACATATATGAACTTTATTAATTAGCTTTACAAGCAGAATAAGAAACCATGGTAACCAGGTATTTGATTGCATGTTCATTCAAATACCTGGCATGTTATATCTTAATGATTGGTTTTGTACTTTTAAAATCTGTTGCTACTTTTGTGAATATTTAATTAACCTTGTAAAATATTTTCATCAGGTCGCAAACCCAGTCCAGTATGTCTCCCGTTACCTGGGGGAGTATCGAAATTCTGCGGGAGAGTTTACAATATAGCGCGAGCTGGTGAGGAGTTCAGGGCGTGCCTTGGCTTGGAACTGCAATCGAAAAGCACTGTGGAAGCTGCAGTGAGAGTGTCGTGTTTCAAATTTGGTCCTCGTGGAGTAACATCAGAACCAGCAGATCCATTGCCACTAGTACCTCAAGGCGAAAAGGCCGGAGACGATGACGATGATGATGATGACGACGACGACGACTTTGGATTAGGAGATGACGACGACGATGATGACGATGATGATGATGATGATGACGAAGGTGATCTTGATTATGTTTTATAATTTCTTTGACTAAAGCTTATGTTAAATATTTGTAATGGATGGCCTTCCGCTCTATTTTTTTATATTAGTATAGCATTATATGCATTATATTATGAAAAAATAATTACTGTTAAACAGAAAAAAGGAAGGAACAGAATTTAAGAATAGACAAGTTTGATTAATAATTCGGTCTTTGAAAATTATTTTTCGTATTATTTCATTATTTTTAGTTATAAAATTATAGATTTTATAACTTGTATGCTAATACAAGCTCGAAATCAAACCATAACGTTGGGGTTAATAAAAAAAATGTAATATATCGAACATTCCGATGTTGCGAGGTTGCACAAGGGGTCGGTCATTAGACGGGTAGCCAAAAGTTTACTCTCTCGAATTCCTACAAGCGTCGGTCACCACTGTAGACTGTAGGTCCCGACTGAATCGGAGTCGTCAGCACCCACTAATTCGCATGGCTCGCCAAGATGTGCTCTTAATTTTTTGATATGTTTTCAAAGTCAAGTTTAGTTTGTGCCTTGCAGTGGGGATGTTTATAGGCTGGAGATAATACTGATACACAACATTTTTATTTTTAATATCTTTATTGTAAAATTACAGGTGAATTAGACGCCATCAATGATGTAGAGAGTGCGGACTATACAGGATTCAGTCTTTTAGGAGAAGACTTATTAGGAGACCTGTTTGGTTCCTCAGGTAACAAGAAAACAAATAAAAACAAGAAGAAACAAGCACCTGCACCCAGCACTACAACTACAAGACGACCACGGCCTTCGCGACGGCCCAGTAGGAAACCAAATACCAAAATAACGACACCAAGACCTACACGCTCAACAACTGTTAAAGTTCGACCAGTAAATAAGCGCCCTACGAGAAGACCATCTAAAAGGCGCCCATCTAGGCGACCCACAACCGCTGTAACAACTGAAAGTACGACCACTATTACCACAACGACATCAAATCCTTTAGTATCTGTTCCAATAGTCACTCCTATTCCCAATTTACCTATTGTTTCAAGTACAGAGCGTAGACACGTAATAAATGTTGACACTGATCAAACTTTTGAGACGATAGTTGCCTTAAATCAAAAAGTTCAGCCTCTTTCTTCTACCACAGCAAAAAGTGTAACTAATTTTGAAGACCCAGGACTTGAAATGTCTCTTGCGCATATCACAGGGCAGCTTTCGGTGATGCCAGTCACTCCTATAATATCCAATTCAGGCAAAGATTCAGGAATGTCTGCGACAAACAAACACGAAGAAGTTAATTATGAAAAGATTCAAACGATCACGCCTAAAATGCCCACTACTGCTATGCTCGCCTCGGGTTCTGAAGACAAAGTTAATGATGATATGATCCAAATCGTACAAGACCTGGATTCTCATTCCGAGGAAAACAAAGAAGCGTTAACTGTTGAAGAAACTAGGGGACATAACTTTGACAATGCTGCCGTGTCAAATGATTTTTATTCGGGTCTTACTTTACCAAAAAAGAAACAAAAGGGCACCTTTGACTATGAAGACTTAGACGTTCTTCATTTGTCTGAAATCGGTGAAACAGTTGGTGACCAATTAGGTTTATTTGGAAGAAATAAAAGGCATAATAAAAATAAGAACCCGAAGGTAAAAGATGAGAAAGAGGAAGACGACGATTACAGCGAAGTTCTGTTATTAGATTCCTTAGTAAGGAAATCAAATAATGTAAACAAAAACAAGAAAGATCGAAGAAGACAAAATAAAATGATGCGCGGGGAATGGTCTCAAGCATGACACTTAATTTAATTTAGTTTATAAGTATTTATTACCTATTTATTTTCTTATGTTAATTTATTTATTGACTGTAAATAGCGAAATTGTTTTAAGTTTTAATTTTCCCCTAATGATGAATAAACAACTATGACAAATTTTGTGTTTTACTATCCATAGGTCTTGGCTATAATAGTATGATAGTTGAAAATAACAGCGTAATATCGTTGTTATGTGTAAAACTTACATACATATAAGGGTTCTTAATAAAGAATTTTGTACTTCATTTTCAAAGCATAATTCATGTTGACTAGAATTAAGTAGTAGTTAGCACTGTTAAGAATATTAAAAGTTCAAACGTCATAATGCTGTATTTTATAAAATATTATTTTTATTTATCGGGTTAAGCATTCACGGATAGGAAGGTAGTCCGCAAAGTCAGTAGGGTAGAGCTATGTAGTTATACTAATTATTCTCTAATAGTACCTTCTATAAACATATTATTACCTCCTTATACTAAATATGACTTTAAATGTGAAGTTTAGACATTTTTACTCGAATAAAATGTATAATTCACAAAAATCCAACTGTTATATACATAAAAGCTAAGTATAATTCATACTATTACTAGGTTGTAACTTTTAAACTATTGGTTACTATTTAATTTCGCTTAGGCGTAAAATAAAATGAAAAAGGTTCACAAAAATTCAGTTCACGTATCGAAAGTGAGCATTGTTAATGCTCTTCGGCACGACTGACTTTCACTTGTACCGGCATTAAAATTTAAAACTTGTTTCATATCATTAAGTGACAACTTAAAATAAATAATGTGAGTTGTCAGTAGACCGTTAAATACCTGGAGCTATCTTGTAAGGCAAACAATTTAACTCAGCGAGCCACTAGGAACTGTCCTTCGCTAAAGCCTACAGAAAAGGTTGGGACAATGAAAGTAGCCACAGTACTGTTATTATTTACTTTTATTATTTACGGAAAAGCTATTTCAGGTGAGTAATATGTAAACCAAATAAAAATATTTAGGTATTTAATTTATATATTTTTTATCCAATATATTTAAAGAGTACTTTTTATTTACAGATGAAGTGTTTTTTGATCAAGATAAACCTTACAATATCATTAATATAAGCGTCTCCGAAGCTCTGTGGCGAAAAGCTTTCCAACCAGCGCCTGTTTTAAAATCACCTGTTACGATTGTAGTACCGATTCACGTTGCTCCAGATGAAGAAAATATAGTCGACGAAACAAACGAGGACGTAACAGAAGAAGCGTTGGTAGAAAATCCTATCACAGTCAGCAATGAAGAGATATTACAAGATCAGTTAGTCACAAATTCTACTGTAGCACCTGATGTTACTCAACAACCTATTCAAGATGAAATAACTACACCCATACCCGAGCAAGTAACCGGATCTGTAGTAAGATTTCCCTGTTCTTGCGTTGACGGACAGTGTGGTTGTTGCACCGGGGCAATTCTAGAACGTTTTAGAACCAAAGCTTGTGGAAACATTACTTTCATTCCTGAGGATTTTGTTTTTGATGTCAGACTTAGCCTTAATAATAACACAATGGTGCGTCGTAGAGTTTCAGGTACTTCTTTTATAATTATTACATTAACAACTTACGACAGTTATTTTTTGTATAACCATAGCTTACTATTTTTAGCAAGTGATCCTCCTCCGATATGTTTCAATCCTAGAAGAGCACCATTTGTAGAAGTTTGCGCCGAAATATCTAATATACGAATAAGGAACAGAAACGCATTTGCTTGCTTAGATATTAATGCGGATATTGCCGGTTTCCCTATTTACTCGGCTTCATTCAGGTGTTTCGGGTGAGTGTTCAAGTAGTAGTTTCTGACTTGTAATCGATTACTTCCATGTGGAAAAATAAGTAATTAAGCTACACGCACGCAGTTAGATATTATTTACATTCATAAATGTTTGCAGTCTGGGAGCATCAGGAGTGCAAACTGGTTTAAAACCTAAACCTATTTCTTCTGGACCAGCTCCTGTTAGTCTCTTTGGGAATAATGACGACGACGACGATGATGGTGGTTTTATAGAAAACGCGGCTGATGTTCTTGGAGGTGATAGTGGTCTGTTTGGAGGCGGATCTGATGACAGTGGTGGTCCTTTGGACGCAATAGGGGACGCTGTTGGTGACTTCTTTGGTGAAGGAAGAAAAATAGTATAGATATATATAGTATAGATTTGTTATGATAGGTAGATATAAGTATTTATTTTATTAGATTTATTTAGGTTTAGGTTAGATTTTGGTTAAATATACAAAAATTAATATTATTTAGCTTCTATTTATTTAATTTAAGTAACTTGCATACTACTTTAACGAAAAAGGAAACGATTGTTTGCTGAGCTAATAAAATGAAAACATTAACACGTGAAAGTATTTTGCATAAAGAGATGTTTGACTGCCACCACCGAACCGGTTGAAATCTGTGCAAGCGAATTGGACTGACTGCATTATCCAGACGACCGCCGTGCGGCTGTCTTCGGTTAAAATAAGCTTAAGTAGAAAACATGAAACAGTATTTATTACTTTATTTTTTTATTTTCTTATACATAACTGTGGTTCCAGGTGATTTAACCGGTGAGTCAATATACTTTTCAAACATACTTTCTAATGATGTTTTATATTTTTGATGTTAAAATATTAATGTAAACAATTACTGACCTGTTACAGTTAAAACTCATCAACACAAAAATAATTATACGTCTGTAGGTCACTATGTGATTGACCTTGACGTTCCTGACGAACAACTTGCGTTATTAGATAGAGTCCAATTAAGGAAAATCTCCGCGATTGTACGATATGCCAGGCGACACAGGGACTCTAATGAAAATGCTACCGTTACTCCTACGACGTCTGCCGGACCGTGTATTTGTACTTTGGGAATCTGCAAATGCTGCACCGGTTTAATATTGGATTTATTCAATCAAAAAGCATGTATGAAGATCACATATCATCCAGGTGACTTCGCTTTTAATGTCGCTATGTCTATGAACGACAGGATTCTTTATGAAAATTCCATGTCAGGTAATAAATGTTTTGATAACATATTTTTAGTTTATTAATGTTATTTGTAAATAAACATTTTGTATTTACTTATAGGTAAAAACCCCAAGCCCATTTGTATAAACCCACCTCGGATGCCAAACTTGAAAGTGTGTGCAAAATTTTACAACGTATTTTTCCCAGGAAGAAACTTTCACTTTTGCTTAGCGATGACTGGACAATGGCGAGCAGTACAGCTCTTCGATATGGCTTTTGACTGCTTGAGGTGAGTAATTTATATATTTTTTATACATCTGAAACTAATAATATACGAGAAAGACAAATTAAATCCAGTAGGAAGTTATTTGTGTTAGCAATATGACATGTTCCCGTATAAGAGTCATAAAGTACAAGTATAGTTATTAATTGTTAATTATACAGAATGGGTGCCAATGGTGTCGTAATGGTGAAACCGGATGAAGGGGGTGGACTTCCGGTGGCCAACCCTCAAGGTGGCGTGGACGCAGTAATAGACGCCGGTGATGACGACATTGAAGATTATGACGAGAACTTGGTGCGGTCACTATTCGACATATTCGATCGATAACATCTCAATTCTTATTGAGTGTTCTTATTAGTTGAATGAGTATAGTAGTGCTATAATATTGTCTAGTTAAATACATCAAAGCTTGTGCGAGCCTATAATAACCAAACCAGAATTGTGTAATAAAAGATGCCGGTTCGAGTCTCACCTAAGACGAATTATTTAACATGTTTTGGAAGATAATTACGAGGTAAAGGTAGAGGATTGAATAGCCTTATAATTTATTATTATTTAAATTTGTTGCAACTTTTAATAATAGTTTATTTATTTTATTAGAAATAAAACTATTTAACTCATGATGCTTTTGTTTTATTATATAAATGACAAAACGACACTCATTATTCTTTTACGCGATTTTACTTTAGCATTGTGAAGTCTTTTATGTATTTTCCTTACCATTTTAGGGAATACTGAGTGAAAAAATATTTGCATTTTAAAACACATTCTCACTTTCATATCCATTTGTACAAACTAAGTACACCCAGCATAAATAAAGGTGGTCATTATCGACGTACGCCGATCCGATACGCAAGAGTTTCTTTAGAAAGTCCCGCAAGTCAGTTGCGTTCGCGCATCGCATAACTTGCATACAAATGTTTTAAAGTAAACCTTTACTAGTGTTACGCAGGTTAACCAAGTGCAATCATTTGAATGGTGTCCCCTGAGGCAGAAGCTTAACTTTTAAGCGAAATGAAACTGAAAACTGTAGCAATTGTTTTTGTGGCGAGCTGTGTGGTTGTGACTGCAGGTAGTAATTTTCCTAGCACATTATCTATTGTCGTCAGTTTTTGTTTAAAGTCCTTTTGTATTTCGAACAAAAATTGTTGTTTTAGGATCCACTTTCACTAAAAGAAAAAATGTAGCAAAGAACATTAACACTGGAAATGTAATGGACGTAGAAGATTTTTCTGTTTACTACGATCTCAACTCGAATAAGGTAAATATATACATTCCTATTCTGACATAATTGTAATATAATATACTTATGCAATGCTGAAAATGTTATTAATAGTATTGAATGGTAACATTCAAATATTTTTTACACATTATTAAACTTTTTTTCAGTTGTTACAAATTTATGGAATACAGACAATTAAACTTTGAGATGAGACCAATATATGTATCGTGAAATAAAATTTACTTCCAGACCATAAAGGACTTAATGCCGCGGCCCTGGTATAAACCAGGCTGGCTTCTGCGTCTTCCTTTCACGGGTGGCAGGTGCACATGCGAGGGTCTACGATGCTCCTGTTGCACGGGAATACGAATAAATGCATTCAATTTTGACAGAAAAAGTAAGCGACTTCTTGAATAACTTAGTTGCAAATCTATAATGAATTACAATGCAAGAAAGAACTCAAGTTGTAATTTAGGTCACCCGTACGATACCGACAAGATATTAAGGAATTATTTATGGCTCATAGATTTTATTGTAGGCTTTACCCGTGTTCTTTTTTACCCCGCGTTATTTATTTTAAATCGATTACTTAAGTATTGTTACTGACAGTTTCCAATAAATATTGTTTTTTTTCAGCATGTGCTCTCCTCACATACGAACCAATGGAATCGATGATGGAATTAGAAGTAAAAATGAACAATGACAGTGTTTATAGAAATACTTTCTCAGGTATGTAGTTTGACAGAACATTGAACTTTGATTTTTCGGCATATATTAGCGAAATATATTTCATTATCATCTGTCCATTATCTCTACTACTGGTATAAAAAGGATGTTCTCCACCACGCAAGCTCAGGGTGGGTTGGTTGGTGCCAACGACTGCAAATGCAGCCCGAATCAACGGCTTAGTGTGCCTTCGGAAACAAGAAGGAACACCCTTCCGATGACCGGTCATTGCGAAAATTGCTTAACATCTATCTACAATCGCAGGACGAAAGTGCTTACCACTGCGCCGTTGCGTTCCTAAGCCACTAAAGCCACCGCGATCTTAATGATATTGTATATGTCAAACTAAGATTGAGGTACCTAGTATCAGTAGCTCTTCTAACACTTAGCCGGTTATAATTTTAAACGTTTTTTATAGATATATAAGATACGCTATGATACGCTAATAAATTCTGTTTTACTAGCACAACTACTTGAATAGTTTTGTGATTTAGCATTTAATTAAATAAGTTGACTAATCAAGTGATTTAAAAAAAATAAAAGACACTTTTAACTTTCACAAAATAATTTGACTCTACACTGGACAAAAATTACTTATAATATTTTTAACAAGTAATTTACAAGTGCAGTCATTGCTTAATTCTATAAAAGTAAGGCATATGGAAATCATCATTAAATCCTTAATGGGTTTATAATATTGATGCTTATATTTTTATTTAAAAAGAATTTGATTGAAGACTTAAAAAATCACAGTGATACCTTTATGTTATGGGGGTTAATATTATCAAATGAAGCTCTTCCGTAATTTGCTCATCCTTACAGGCGTAGTAAGTTATGATAAAAACTCAGAAGTAATTTCTTCATTTCATGGGCTCTATAAAACTCTCTCCAATTCATTGTGCTATGGGTGCTGATCTATTAGGTTTACTACATAAGATAAATATTTATAGTAAACTAGCTGACTCGGCCACGCGTTGCTGTGTTATAAATTAAAATGAAATCTATCCTATGTCCTTAGTTGGAATAAATCCAGCAAAATACAAAGAAATCATCAAAATCGCTTTATTAGTTTCGGAGTTCATCGCGTTCAAACATTGTGACAGGTAATTTGTATGTTTAACTGTGGCTAGATATTAATTAATAATCTTTTTTTTCTAGCACGTAACCCTCCACCTTTCTGCATACCCATCCCGGTGCCATATCTTCCTCCGGGGCTAGTGGACATGTGCATACGCCTCTTTGACGTCGCTGTTATTCAACAGATGCTACATGTCTGTATGGATATGGATACAAGAGTCGATAAAGCTCCCGTATTGGTAAGGCTGGTTTCGAACTACTAGTCTTTACACGACTTATAAACAATCTATTGGGGTCGATCAAAGAGGGGAAACACGGCTACAGTTTTTGAAAATTAATAAAGAACAGTTGATACTTTCTAACCCGTTTCCAAATAATATTTTTTTAGTCTGTCACCCTTAGTATAGCAGTGACCTAAGGCGTGAGTGTACCTATGTTCTTAAGTGTGCAAAGTTTACTATAGTGTTCGAGTTTACATTTGTACGATAAATCTTAAGTCTATATAAATAAGTTTTAAATTGAAATTTTAACTGAAACGTAATAATAAAACTTTCAATTAGACCTCTGACCATAACGCGACCTACTTAAATACGCGACGATAAATGTTGTCTGTGTCATTTAAATAGCTACTAGCAATGTAGTAACGCTCCATAAAAATATATTTCTTAACCTTTGCAGAATTGTCTTTGATACAATAATTGTTGCATATATTTCGTGTGTTTGCTGGCATTTCTTAAGTAGGAATAACGTAAGCTAGATTTTCTTAAGTAGGCTTGCCTTAGCTAAGAGGCTATTTATTTTTGAACGGGCACGACCTCTACCACAAACTGACAAATATTATCAATGGTAAAAACAAACGGAATTCGATTTAAATAAAGAATAGAATTGAAAAATTTAACGGTTTTGTAAAGTTTGAATTGTTTTATTTTAGGTAAAATGATATAAGAAAAAGTAATGGTCATGTCGATCCCATTACATATAAAATAAAAAGTAGGTGCTAGTAAATTTCCAAGATTGATTTAAACTCTATGTTTTATTAAAGTTACATATTTTTTGCATTTTTCAATGCTATCTAACTTTTACTTGTCTCTCAAGTTAATTCTCAGGCGAGAACCGCAACCTTTAGATTTCGGGTCCAATGCTCTCCCAATGGAGCTACCGAGTCTTGTGAACGCTTGTCGAAATTCTCATGTACTTTTCCACATTTTTACGCAGTAGGACAGCGTTGTCTCATCAATGAGAGGAACATGCGGAGTATGAGGAGCAGGAACGGGAGTATGCGAAATAAAAAAATTCAAATGTTTGGACAATCGATTAAGATGCAACAGCTATTTAGTTTTATGATTTTATAAATATTTTTTGCATTGTCATATTTTTAAATAATTTATTATAAGAAATATATGATAAATTATTTTGATAGAAAAATACTAGAAAAAATCAACTCTTCAATAGTAAATTCTCAGGCGAGATGTCATATGTGCCAGATTTTGAATGTTTTTTTTACAGTTTTGTATAGGTTAATATGCTGTCTGAGTTGGATATCGTGTACTTACTAAAGTTCAAACGCTGTAGCTATTCCTCTTTAAAAATTGATTTTAAATTGGTTTTTTCTCATTATAGATATTACATTTTGATTGCATGGACATGGGTTTTAATGGCGTCAGCCTATCTAAGCCAGGGGGTACCAAGCCTCTAGCAGAAGCAACTACAGCGGATCCGGGGCAACAAGATAGCGACGTTTATGATGCTGTCACTGAAAATTCCTTACCAACCACGCCAATGTTTGATAACAGTATAAAATATATTTAATGCTATTTATTTAATGAAATGTTTTATTATTACCTAATTCAATTTAACGGTTGTCTTATATGTCATTCTTTATATTACCTATATTAGGCATAAAGGTGATAATGGCAATTCAAAAGTATCTAGTGTATTTTGTGATAGACAATCTGACGTCAAAATCAATTGCTTATTGATTAAGTAGGTAAGATGGGTAAAAGTATTATAAACACTTCAAACCTTAACAAGTTTACCTGCAACCTTGCAGTATTTTAATATTTAACCTAACTCTAAATATATTAAACAATAAATTATTTTATAATAATATTTCAATAATAATAATTCAAAATTCATTTTAAATCTCAGTCTTAAAAATTAATGTCACTTAAGAAAACGTGAAGTCTTTACTTCCCCACGATAGTTCGATATCTCATAATAGCGCGCCAATTCAAATCGTTTTTTTAAATATAAAAAATTGCACACCACCTAATTTACATGGAAAATCCGATAACTATTACATACATAGTGCATATTCGATACCTATCATTGATTTTATTTTTAAAACGATCAAGCACGGTTCGCTAAGAGGGGCCATGCACCGCACACTGGGCTGGATTAGACAAATAGTGGACTTTAACTCAAAAGCCAAAGTTTGGCTTGAAAAAATTACTTATGACAACAATATTATTACAAAACAAACCATTCATTTGGCACTGAAACTTACGTTAAGACGTATTTAAGTATAATAGTTATGGGTTGACTAATAAAATAACATTGTTTTGATGGGCTTTTAAAAAGTGACTTTTCACGCTCTCACAAGAATGGACTTCGTTTCAGTGAAACCTAGGAAACCAAGGAAGAGGGATTATCATCCATCGATCATACAGGTTGTCCCGTAAATAGCACGACAAACTGAAAAGGTAGATAGTTTGTGGTGTACTCTAACAGATAAAAAAAATTACCCCAGTAAAAGTCCTACCATTTTTGAGATAATCCTGACTTTTTTTTTTTTTCGAAAATTCCACTTTCGGACAGTTTTTTTGTTGCTGTTTGGACAAACATGTAAATACTCCTGTTTTTTCTGTACTTAATTTTAGAATCGTATATCTACCAAATCCGAATACCATTTTGTTAAATATCATTAAGTATCTTTGAGAAAAAAATATTATTCTCATACTTCTTTTCTACAAAAATTATTTACCTCAACTTTGGCACTCGGTGGTGAAAAAAAAATGTACTGTGCTGTCACTGCACATTTTACAGATAAATTACCTATTTAATGAAGATTTCAGAAATTATAATATTGGCCATAATATTTTGGAGAAAAGAAAAGATATTGCCAAGTTTGTGCCAAAGGGGCAGATTCATATTAAAGGATTTAATTATCTTTTATCGTTTTTTAATAATAGCGACAAATACTATCAGTACGAGAGGAATACTAGCTGTCCTGACCTTATCTCACTAAATATTTCTAAATTTTCACTAAACATTTAGTGAAGATTTCATAAATTATAAAACTGGCTATAATATTTTGGAGAAAAAAAAGATATTGCCAGATTTGTGCCAAAGGGGCCGATTATTAAATCATACTTTTCAATTATCTATTTTCACTGAACCCTGGTCATGCTAAATTGATAAAATAATAACATGAAACTATGAGTATGAGAGGACTGCGATATGCACTGGCATTTCTTATGTATTAAAAAATAATTTTAAACAAATGAAAGATAAAATAAAACACATTTTTATGTTAAAACATAATTTATTTAAAAATTAGTCATTTAAAATAACCATTAAGTGCTCGAATTGTCGACCTTCTTGTCTGGTACATGCACGGCACCTCTAAAGAAGAGCCCTGTTTAGGCTTCTTAAATTTAACAGCGATATTTCTTGGGTTGCTGTGTTAATTTGTTGTCGATGGTGTTCTTCGCTTTGGATAGCTTCTCTGTATACTTTATCCTTCATACAACCCCAATAAAAGAAATCTAATGGATTTAGATCGGGGTATCAAGCAGGCCTGCTCGTCTGATCCATCGACGAGGGAATCTATTATTTAAATGGGCCCTTACTTGATGGCCGTAGTGCGCGGGGCACCCATCGTTTTGCAGCCACATTGTACGCCGCTCTGCTAGAGGAACATTTTCCAATAACAACGGCAACTGGTTTTCCAGAAACTCCAGGTAGTTGTCGGAATTGAGGGTAGGTGGCAAAAAACCGATCCCAGTATCTGGCAATTGTAGATACCTGTCAACAAATTTATTTTGTATTGGTACTGTGACCGATCTATCCGCATCTCATGCGGATTGGTTATCTGCCAGCTATGGATATTGTGCAGGTTAAAATAGCCATCTCGCTTGCATGTTGATTCGTCGCTCCACAAGATTTTATTAAAAAAATTAGGATCCGATGCATGCCGTCTTAGTATTTCTTGACAAAATCTAACTCGTGCCGGGTAATCTCTTGGTTGTAAACTTTGGACTCGTTGTATGTGGTATGGGTGAAACGAATGCCGTTGTAAAATCCTATGAGCCGTAGATTTTGGGATCCCGGTGCGTAGTGAGATTTTGCGTACTGAAGTCGAAGGATCTTCTTCAACTTCGTCCAACACAATATTTCGTCATCTGCCGTTGCTGGTCGTCCACTATTTGTACGTTGTCCAGGTGCACGTCCGTCAGAAATGGCTATATGAGTTCGAGTAAAAACCTCATGAGTTGGATGCCGACGGTTAGGGTATCGCTCAGCATAAAGTCTCGCAGCAGCTCTGGCGTTGCAGCGAACTTCAGCATAAATTAAATGCATATCTGCATACTCGTGCGCCGTGTATGTGTTCGCCGCCATATTGGAGTTTAGGCAAACCAACACAGCCAGTCACAGTGCAATTTAAAAAATAAAACAAAATCGAAGAGAGCGCCATGTTGTAAATGATCACAGTGTTAACAAAGTCCAAATCGTAAAACAAATCAAAGTCCGGGTTCAAAGCAAAAAACGTAGTACGAAAACAAAACAACAACGGTTAGAGAGCGACGACGTGTGCGCAGGAGGGCGTTAAGGATCGTACTGGCTAGTGCCGGGCACTGGCAGAAGGAGGGGCTGGAATAAGTGACATTACGCATCAGGTATACTTAGCAAGTGCGAGATAGCAAACAGGATAGATAAGCACAATAGCAAGGGCTGTAGACACGTGCAAGGATCGATCGGTATCACAAAAAGGTCAGGGCAGGTAGTAGTCCTCTCGTACTGATAGTATTTGTCGCTATTATTAGAAAACAATAAAAGTCGGATTTAATATGAATCTGCCGTTCACAAACCTGGCAATATCTTTTTTTTTTCCAAAATATTATGGCCAATATTATAATTTCTGAAATCTTCATTAAATAGGTAATTTATCTGTAAAATGTGCAGTGACAGCACAGAAATTTTTTTTCACCACCGAGTGCCAAAGTTGAGATAAATAATTTTTGTAGAAAAGAAGTATGATAATAATATTTTTTTCTCAAAGATACTTAATGATATTTAACAAAATGGTATTTGGATTTGGTAGATATACTATTCTAAAATAATTACAGAAATAAAACTGAAGTATATTGACTAGTTTGTATACACAGCAACTATAAATTGACCAAAAGTGAAATTTTCGAAAAAAAAAAAAATCAGGATTATCTCGAAAACGGTTAGATTTTTACTGGGGTAATTTTTTTTTATCTTTTAGAGTACATCACAAACTATCTACCTTTTCAGTTTGTTGTGCTATTTACGGGACACCCTGTATATCTTTATAAAATCATTATCATTCATAATGACAAAAACTAAAGACTAGGCTGTATGAGCTTTGTACACTTTGCCAGCTCTTGTGGGAAAACTTACCAAAGAAACAAAAAAAAGTCATTTATTGACATTATCCCTACTGTCTGTGATTGTCACCAGAAAGTCAACCGCTGCGCTGTCTAGGAGAAACCGCTTTTATTTTTTCGGAATTTAACCTTTAGCCCTTTAAAACAAGTATAATATATGTTGGGATTGTAAATTAACGGTAATTTAAACTTAATTTTCCATTTACAGGACTTAAAAATAGACTATGGGCGATAACGATGATTATTACGATGGTGACGGGTTAGTAATTAATGCATGCCTTCTTTGCTAAATTTATAGCTTTTTATGTTACCCCCTATTACATTTATGTGAAAGAATGTCCACAAATTCTGTCAGAATATATTTTTGGGTCGGTTGGGTGGTTTATATTTACGAGGATATTTCAATATGAGGGCTTCCATTCTTTTTATTCACTTAGTGTTCGTCGCACATAGAACCTCTAAGTATTAGAAGTGAGATGGATCTGTGTATGTTTTTAAATCCATATACAAAAAATACATTGATTTAAAGGTATTCTTTGAAATTCCTAGATGGCAACATATATTAACTGAATTTTATTGATAAAAATAATTACCATTTGATTTAAGTATAAAATTGGTTTGTGTTCAGATCTAAATCATACCATAAATATAACATAACTGCATTTGATCCAGAAAATAAAATATAAATTTAAATAAGATACAGCGTTAACTCTATATTTGGGATATTTTGTTGCAATATAAAGAATTTTCATTAAACAGAGTAGAGAAAACATAAGTCTGACACTTTTTACAAAACCATAACAACATTGCTTTAGTTGTTCTTCCAAATGTTGGACACAGTAGATGAACTGAATCCAAAATATTTTCATTAACTTTCTTATTGTCTTTTCAATTGTGTGAATTAAAGTTGCTCTTTTGTCAATACACAAAGTTTTTCTTTTTGAAGGTCAGTAAAGGAGACCTTTCTTTTCGGGCCAAAAATGTACCTTGGTACAAGTTATTTGAAAATATTCATAATAATGTACAAACACTTATTTCATATATAATATACCCATAAATTAGATTTTTATAAAGTTAATAAAACACAATAAATTATACACAAAATCACAACTGCGTAGAATGAAACGGTAATATGGCACTTGTGTGTGACAGTCGGTTAGATTTTAACAAGTTTCTCGCGGCTCTGGAACACGGTATTTTTGTAAAGTCTGTAGGCTGATAAAATAACTAAACGCTTAGAATGATTCGCAATAGCAAGAAATATCTATTTTCGCTCTTGATCCTACTGTATATATTAAAAACAGAAGAATTCATAAAGCAGTGTTGCTAATAAACTTGTATACATTTTGTGTTTAAGACTGAACATCGAAAAATGTTTATATAACTTTAAGCTACAAAACCCTTCAAACTCAAAACAAAAATGTATATTTTTGAATGATTTTTTTTAGTGGTACAAATGTATTTAAAAATAAATAAGTATTTTTTCGGAATATACAATTTTTTAGCTATTTTTTGGTATCTTTGAATCTTAGGTACATATTTGGCCTAACTTATATGGATGAAAGAAAGGCTCCTTTAAGGTTTATTGGGTTCCAAATAGTAAAGTATTTTTTCACTATTGAAAGTGGTTGCTATGCTATAGTGTTTCGATATCAATATGTGTGTGTGTAATGTAATAATTGTAAACCAAATCATAGCAATTTCTAAACTTACAATATTCAGAAATTTGAATATAGAGTAAAACTTCATGAAGTGTAGTTCTTAGTTATAAATTTTTAAATTAAATTTTAGAATTTCTTGCTGAACACTAGCCATTTTATGAAAGATCATGTAAATTTAGATGATGATAATGAACCATTCCATTACATACATCCTACTTTTTTGTTATTTAATTTAATTTGAGGGAAGAAAGATTGTAGTTCTGTGTTATATTCAATAAGTGAATTGTGGTTTGAAATTAATCTTGATGGTTTCATAATTTTTAGTTTATTATAAATGCTAATTGTTTTTGGTTTTTACGAGTGTTGGAGTAGTATGTGTGTATATATCAATATGTATTAATTTGCATTTTTATATAATCTTTAGCATATGTATTATTTGTTATTTATTTTGTTGTATTTGCAAATGCTGTTTTCTTAAATGTTGATTGTACTTTTGGCATTAAGAATATGGTACTGTAGCAATGGCTTAAACTAGTCGAATTTAATGAGAGTCTCACAATATTCCTAAGCTATGTTTGGTAGCTGATTACTTCTGTTTAACATAAAAACAAACATACTAAAAAATTAACAGTGCCATGTAGGGATGAAGTGAATTTTACAGTATAAAGCGTAGCAACTAAGCATAACTTAAAGGACAAACAAACCAACTGATCGTAATGGATATTCAAAAGTGACTAGTGTGGATGCATAGAGTAGAGAAAGACATAAATAGCCACACCAGTCATGTACAGTGACATGAGTGAAAAGGAGACAGAAGGCCACTCACTTAGGTGGAGAGGCAGCTGGCTCCTATATATATGGTGTAATATTACTAAATCTGTCGCTCTCATATAATGATAAAATCTGACGTTTTACGTGAGAAGCCTGAACCTCCATATTCGCTTCAATAATCATCTGTTTTATATATCATATATGTATAGTGTAATTGCAGCTTAAATGAATTATGTCATCTTTTGTGACTGCCATAGTTACCGAGCTTAAAGATCCAATGGATGTATTAAATCATCTTCTTCCATTGATCAATAATGGATGTTGTTATTGTATTTTATGTTCATTTAGGACAATGGAATCTATGACCACTTCTCCAGAAGTCAATTATAACTGGGTGGATATAACATCAGATTTCTTCAAGCATATCCAAGGTAAAATCTCTCTCTTTTTTTTTTTTTTAAATTACCTAAACATTTAATAGAGAAATCATTTAACATTTAATAGAGAAATCATTTAACTTCTTAATTTATGCTTTAAATTTAATCATATATCAAGATAGGAAGCTTAAGTACCTTGAAAGACCTAGCTTGACAACCCTCATTTTCAGAATCTGTAACTTCAAAATACTCCTGCAGTGCAGAATTTTATGAACTAGTTCTATTCTCTTGTAAACATGATAAATTATTTTATTTGATAATAGGTGAAATATTATGTTTCAGATCTACAATTGGGTGAACTTTTACATGATGGACACCTGTTTGGTTTGTTTGAGGCAATGTCAGCCATTGAAATGATGGACCCGAAAATGGATGCTGGAATGTTGTGTAATCGAGGAAACCCTAAGCCGCTCAACTTCCAGCAAGCTGTAGCGGTAATTATTGTGTTTTTCTATTCAAAAAGTTAAATTTCTAGGAGGTAGTTATAGATAGGAGAGAAAATATCTTCTTTTAACAATTTAATTATCAAAAATAAAAAGTTGACTGAACTTACAGTTAACTACAGACATTCTTTGAAATTAATGTTTAATCAAAAATCAATAGCAAGTGGTTATTACGGAGTCTACTTAACATTAATGATGCTTTTTAGTTCTTCATTTCAATCTTTGTGATTATTGCGTAAGTTAATTTTTTCTTCCTATTGAGACAGACACGCTTCTCCTCTTCAGTAGGCGGTTTCAAGACTAAAAGACGAGGTGCGGAATTTGGTGCAACCCATAATTAGTATTATAATCGCCTACTCTAGGCAAGTGCGTCTTTTGCCTTTTATTCCGTATATACACTAATTATTATTATTTTTGTTGCTGTTTTCAGGCTGGCAAATTAAAAATAAATGATTTGGATCCTAGTGAGCTGATTGGGATTATAGATGCAACAATGGCTTGTATTGTGTCGTGGCTAGAGGGTCACTCCCTTGCGCAAACTGTCTTTACCAATCTCTATCTGCATCAGCCACATTCAATCGAAAACAAGACATTAAAAGCTTATTGTATCGCGGTTTATAAACTGCTTGATTGCATTAGGGATTGTATAAACAAGTAAGTGTTTAAGGTTTAATTTTCAGGTGAACATACCCCAATCTGTTCATATGTCTGACACTGATATCGGAATCAGTCCTTCCATTAAGCTTGGCATACTTCTCATGTAATAAAGAAGGACACCAATTGTTTCAGAAGCATATAAGCTATCAACCATTATAAGGGGTTTATGAAACTGTGTTTAGTGTACTGTTAATATTGCTGAAACGAAAAATAAATAATTCTAGTTCATAAAACTGTGATCTTAGTCATATATGATAATGCGTAGAAAATAATCATTAAATTATTGTGACAGGGCCCAAGTTTTTGAAGAAGAAGATTTCCAACCAATGGGATATGGTTATCGTCTTGGTTCGAACCCTCAGACAGGGAACACATATGATGCTACCCTTGAAGTCAGTGAACAAAAATGTATAGCAATGCTCAGAGAACAAGAGGAAGAACTTAATAAAAAGGCCAGGAGCATGGAAGATGATGTAAGTATAAATTTATTTATCAATAAGATTACTTTTAACCCTTTCCGTGCCAGCTACGAAAATACTATTTAAACACTTAACATGTATTTTTATTCCTAATGCCGAACTTTAAAAAATCGATCTTACTTGTAGTGCCAAGAAATATTTTTTTTGTATAGGATGCCCAAAAAAATCCACGAGCATACTCGTAGTCGGCACCATGTTACAGTAACGCACTACGAGTATTCTCGTAGCTGGCACGGAAAGGGTTAAAAGTTTTCGTAAAACAAGGTTATTTGTACCTTTATTTAATCTATTAACTAAATGGTTATTAATAAATAAAATATGAAGTAAATATCATAAAGGTATATTTTAATTTTCTGGTGCCGCGATACTAAGACGACATCTATATATACCTGCCGTAGCACGATTCGACCTACTATAATTCCAGTAGGAGTACAATTAGGACTTTATGCTAAAGGATAACACAAGGTTATTTTTTTACAATCTTATATTATTAAGCTTTAGGAATTTACAAAGTACATATATATATATTGGGACTGCGTACTTGGGTCAACATCAAAGTTAATGTTAATAGGATGATACACATTTTTGCTTAGTAAACTATAAAGAGGCGTGTTGATTTTTGGACATTCGAAGATGTGTTCAAGGTTCCCTTCACCCATACCGCACTCGCATATGTAATGGTCTCTAATTCTCATCTTAGACAAGAACACAGGTGTACGTACATACATGGCCTAGTCTTAATCGGATAATTGTGGCCGTTATTGCTTTTGGATTTTTGTTTTTGGTAGAAAAACCAGGGTTTAGTTGGGATAACAGGTTGTGTGAGCCTTTAATACACAAGGACCTTTGACATATTCCATTCCACATTTTTGATTTAGTGTTACTTCGTAGGTCTCGTGCAAAGATTGTGTTTTGATATTCGATACCAGATGTAGTGGCATTTTTAGCGCAGTTATCGGCGACTTCATTGCATTCTATTCCCTTGTGACCTGGTATCCAGGCTTAAACCACTTCTATGTCTGAATTAGAGCACTCCAGCAGTTTCTCTAATTTTAAGAATGACGCTAAAATTATGACGCTAATATTATTAATATTGGAATGAATGGGGGGTTGCTATATCCTGCAACTGTGACAGTCTAAGAAGATGATTGATTTATTTAACCGGTGGGACATCACATATAGGATTACATGTATTTTCTACTATTTTTTAATTGTTTATGGCTGAAGATTTTCCTTAACATAATATAACATTATTTCGCTACATAATTTGCTAGTGTTATATCTTGTGTCAACAAAATAGAAGACCATTATGTCAGTCAGTTATTAGTCTATAACTAGTTCATTGTGACAAGAGTAAGTTCTAACATTGATAATAAACCTCAGACTAATTTAAAGAATCAGATTAGACATCTGACAGGGCAGTTTGTACGATGAATGCGAGCATTCGTAATTGAGTCATGGGTGTTTATATATATTTATATGAATATAACTTATTTAGATATCATTATGTATGTCTATCCTTTACCTTAGCATATATTTTATTTACATAACATTACCCATGTCTATATACTCATTCACTCAATATAGCACAATTATATTTTCAGATCAGTAATTTGTGGTCTGCTTTAGCAGCCAGGATCCGGTTTACTAGGATGTTCTATCAAGCCCTCCTCTTAATAACAAAGAGAGATTCTACCTCTGGAGCAGATTGCGTTGCATTACTAAATGGATGCTCTGAAATGATGAAAGTCATTATCAAAACAGCCAGTAAAGGAACACAGCCTATGGAGAACTGTGAGAGTTGTTTACTTTTTTTGTATAATTAATCTCATCTCTTGTGGAAACGAGAGATGCACATCCAGTTGAAAACATGTTGTACCAAGTTTAAAATATAATAGCGTTCTTCACTGACAACCACTTCTGTCCATTTTGACCAACTGGATATTATGAAATAGTATAATATTGGTATATATAATATAGATTCTTTGATACTACCTGCTTTTGCTGACTATTTTAAAGATGTCAATAATCTTTTGAGCAGTAGAGTCAGATAAATATAGGTAAGGGTAGGTAAATACCTATTTACCTATCTGTAGCTTACGGTATACACAGGCACATCCGCACACATTATTGCGATAGTCATTAAGTAACTAGAGTTGATTAGAAAAAATATTCCCACATTCCGGTGTTTTAGTAAAGTGATGTGCTAAGATGTTTGAGAACGCCAAAAACACCTTTCGCTGTTTTGTTTCACTTGCAAACATTTGCATGCTCAAGTTTGAATGAGCAACATTATTATTTTATTTTGTAACTTACAAAATTATTATTTTGTCAGATACAAACTGACAAAATAATAATTTTCTCAAATATAACTTGTTTTTTTACTGAAGCGATTCGAGGCGCATAGCATATAATTGTGGAGGTTGAATACTTGCCCAAGACCCGGTTAATCGGGTGACCCAAAATTATTAATAATTCGTTATATAGGCACATTGATCGGAACAGCATTAATTGAGTGGTAGATAATGATAAGACGTTACTCTCCTACCCAAAAGTAAATTACCGATGAATAGAGCATCATAGTTGACTTTGATCTGATTTTATATTTTACTTCCGATAGCTGATTCTCCGAATCCAATGGGCTTCGAACCGATGATCAACCAGCGGCTCCTACCGCCGACCTTTCCGCGGTACACCCGCATCAAGCCACGGGCCGAGGCCTTGCAGTACTTCGACGAGCTCGTCTCTAGATTAAGACACGCGTGGAAGATCACGTCCTGCACCAACTTCCACACTGCCCTGGTAACAAGTTTCAAAATCTACCATTATTTTAAAAGCTATTATGTTGAAAATAGGTTCTCATTAATGTTCCTGTGATTAAACAAACAAATCACGGAACAAAATACTGACTGATTTCCACTTTTGCCTCTATTAATACTACTGTAAAAATGTTAACAGTTTTGACATATACTGACTCTTATTAGTAGGAAATACTTCGCCAAACTTATACAATCTGTATAAGTTGTGGAGTTTCCTCATACTGTGTTTATCTAATATTATCGGTATAGCTTTGTCCAGTCCAGGGCTCGATTCCAAGATATTGGATAGCTTATTAGAAGCAAAAAAGGATAAATAAATAAAAAAAATATTTGATAACTTATTCTCCTAAAAAGATAATTGCGTTATAGAGATCTGTTTGATTACTAATGTGCTTACTCCAACACAAATACTTTATTCTATATGATACATTCTCTATATTTAACATTCGGCTTATTTGCAAACTGATACTGAATACAATGTTTTTTTTTAAACTCCAATTCACGTATATCATTGTAATTAAATATCCATTTTAACAACATAATAAAATCATTATCTCTTTCAAAATAGTTTTTATTTAAATAATCATATGTTAGTGATTATAAAAAAATTATAAGTGTTAATTGTTTCCAATTACGAAACGTGGCGGAGAGATCACAGCATTTTTCCTACACCCAATTTAAAGGGGAGATAGGTTTTTGTAATAGCATTTTGGCATCCCTGCTATCACAAATGGCCAAGATCCTATATTTTACTGTGCAGTGTGGCCTAAAGCGTAGAGATATTTAATGAATTCTTATTGTGTTACCTATTAGGGTGGCATTTCCTAAGGTAAAACCCTCGCTCATATTAAAGAAAAAAAATTGTTTCCAATTAGTTAACCACCACTATGATGAACTCCGTGATCGAGTGGCTCGCATATCGGATTTCATGGCAATGCCACTCCGAGATCCCTGGTTAGATCTATGCAGTCCTGTGAGCCGTCCGTCCGTGTTTCTGAATTCCATAACACAAGTGCTTTAGCTTCTTAACGTGGGTTCAGAACAATGTCAACTAAAACAAGTCATAATTATACTTTTAAAATGTTACTATGTATTGGCTCACTATCAAAACAAAATGTTTTACGTATAAGGACTTCTTCATGGAGTTCAGTCGGCAGCGTGCGTGCATCCTTTCGCGTTCGGCACTCCAGCTGCTATACCTCAGCCCGTCGCCGGCCACCACGGCCTCCATGGCCCAGAGCGCGATGAACGGGCCCGTGGGCCAACCACGCCCGCATCACGCCTTCGTCGAGATCCTGCGCGACTCCGTCAAGAGCTTCGTCAACCCGCCCGCGCTCACGCCCAAGTCCCCCATGGTCTCAACACCACAGGTAATAATAATATTTATGAAGAATAATTTTTTCTAGAAAGAGTATTCGCCGGCGCGCTCACGCCCAAGTCTCCCGTGGTCTCAACACTGCAGGTAAAGATAATATTTCCAAACATTTTTTACTAGAAAGAGTAGCCCGGATAGAGAGAAGATATGGGTTTGTATCCAGCCTGATTTCAGAGAAAAGTTGTTTTGTTAATAAATGCTTAAATAACAATAAATATATAATAATAATATTGTCCCCATTTATACCATTAGCCTAGCCTAACGTAAGCACTGAAAGGCTCGTGTTGTAGACACAATTTTACATACAGATTACTTACACATAAATAAACAATATTTATATAAATATTAATTATTTTGGATGGCCGGTTAGTGCAGCTATATTGTCTTTGTGCTATAGGACGAGTTAATGTTTGTGTGAAAGCGTTTGATACCGAGTAGTGCTTGTTTATATAGTTTTTAGTATAAAGTATTCAATGTGCAAGCTCTACTCTACATTTTTAGTATCCTATCAATGACCGACCGTAAAAGATCTCTTATAACGATTGAGCTAAGATATCGTGCCAGGAAGCTCTACCAGATGATTATGCAATGTATTGCTTACCACTTTTTAGTGGTCTCTGCTTCTCGATAACACTACCACTAAACGTCTGATGACTGTCTATTAATTAAAATTTATGTATTAATTTTAATTTATGTATACAAATGCCGTATTTCTATAAGATTAAAAATAGCCCTGTAAAAAATAACTACATCTACCTGCCTTATTAAAATAATTATACAAAAAAAATAGAAAAAATTGCCCTCGTCAAGCCGTTTGAATTATTTCCCTACGTTTATAAATGGTACTGTTTTCAGGCGCGTGAGTTCGTGGAGAACTTCTTGGCTCGGTGCGTGCGTCCGTTTGCAGTATTGCTGCAAGTTTGCGGCCACAACCGCGCGCGGCAACGGGACAAGCTCGCTTTGTTGCTTGACGAGTTCGCAGCTTTACAGGAGGAGGTAAAGTGCTGCTTTTTATGTTTTATTTAATAACATCCCTCGCTAGAATCGTTATCAAATACCACGTGTAGATTTTAAAAACAAATATTTAGTTAAACGTGTGTTTTTGTCTGTGGCATCATAAATTACCTAAACTGATGGACGGATGACTGATTGATGCGGTTTTTTTGAAGTGATAACTTCTTATGGGAGGGTGAACCGCTTCGTTACTTAACGCGTTACGGCGACAGTCTGGCTTCCCTTCCTCTCACGCATACGGCAGCGGTAGGCAGGCTCCTCCTCTCTCACTCTAACCCGCAGCGCTAGTCGTATTTCGGACAGACGCTTTTCCCTCTCTCTACTCAGTGTTTAGTGTACGTTAGACACATTATATACACGCTACCAGGCCACAGTATCCATATACTGTTGACCGTGAGCATATTACCGGAAAAATAAAAGTAATAACCTAAGCTTTTCTCAAGTCAAACAATTTCAATATTAAATATTTCAACTTATATAAGTTTAAGTTATAATTTCTGTCGTGCGTCCCGCACACGTTATTTTTTATTTTAATATTTTCAACAATAATTTGATGATGACATGATACTGTAACAATTGGAAACTATTCCAATTCTACAGTGACATTGTAATAATTAAGATAATTTCTTTAAACATTGAATTTTATGATTCTTTTGTTATTTTATTTGAAAGCGACCTGACCCAGATAGATCTTAGCTACCTTCTCGTTTCCTAGTTGATGAAAAGATCTCATCAAATTGTCGATAAAAAAACTTTAGTTGGCAATAGGATCTCACCAAGGCCTGTTATTGACAGAACTCATGAGCGATAATAAAATAATAGTGTGATTGTGCGTGAGCACGTAAGCAGTGATGCTTCGTGTTTTAGGCAGAAAGTGTAGATGCGGTGTTGAGTGGTGCCGCGGGAACTGGGCCGCGGGCTTGCTTCGGGACTTGGATCCTGTACCACGTATTGAGAGTCATGATCGCCTATCTTCTGTCCGGGCTCGAGCTGGAGCTGTACAGCGTCCACGAGTATCACTATATATTTTGGTGAGCCTTCCACTCTTATACATGTCACCGTAAAGTTGTAAATACCACTAGATTATAATCTATCTCGCGACATTTTAAACTATCGAAATATTGTGAATCGTAACATATTGTTTCTCATTTATTGCATTATTTTTCGGTAGATTATAATATATCGAAGTGAAATTGTTGAATCACAATCTGCGTTAAATTGTAAGCATCATGTTATGTTTCACAATCTTTTGACAGTTTACAATCTCCCAAGATAGATTATAATCTAACAGTATTGACAATTTGACGGTGACATATGTAAAACTTATCACGTAACAGGAGATATAACTATTATTGTGTCTATAGGATCAATGAAGTTTGGAAAATGCAACGAATACGTTATTGAAATTAACTTATTAAACAACAAAAATAAAACAGCAATTGATATAATTTGTCAGCTTCTTACATGCTCTGTCACAGAAATTCACATTGTCGCAGAATGTTGAGTGAAAATCAGAATAATTTGATTGGTATTTATTTATATTACCGGCTAATACTTGATACCTTCATTTCTGCCTTCGACTAGATCTTTAATGAAGGAATGTTTAATTATATTAAGCTTATGCAATTTTTGTGGATTTTCATGAGAAAATTTAAAAATAAAATTTTTTGAAGTACACGTCATTAACTTACAATTAGCCTTTTTTCCCCTTAAAAGAGCTCCTTCCCGTCTCTTACTTAAATTTTGTAAAAAATTCGTAGCTATCAGATTTTTGATTTAACTTAGCCATGACTAACATTAGGTATATCACTCGTTTCATTTCAGGTATTTATATGAGTTCCTCTACGGCTGGCTAGTTTCAGCGTTAGGTCGCGCCGAATCATTAGCGGGCGAAGGCACCAAGAGGCAAGATGCTAAACGTGCCGGCGCTCGCAAACAAAAGAAAAAAATCCGACCTTACGCTAGAGAAGGACTCATGTGTCAAGTTATGCAAAACATGTGCGGCGGATATTTCAAGGTAACTGCCGAGTTTTTATTAAAGAACTGGTCCCTCGAAGTCGTAATTTTAGGGATCTTGTCAGAGTTCAGAATCGCAGAATATTTTTCTTTACCAAAACATTGAGTAAAGTGACGATATACCTTGAAGTTAACCAGGGTTTCTTAACGCAACCCTATGTAGGTTGATCGACAGTTAACCCATATTTGGAAAAAAATCTATTATTGCATCGATTATTTTAATGTTGCTTTACTAATTTGTTCGATTTTTAAAAAGGCTACAAATTCATTGCACGGCTTCGAGTCCGAGTCTCGAAAGAGGCAGATTTTTGTGTGCTGAATACAAAGTCATGGGTCATAGGAAGTTAGTTATATGTATTTCTATGAATATCACTCATTTATGTAACATATATGTATAACAGTGCTTACTTTGGGCTAGGCTTATTATAAAGTTATGATTATTATATGTTGTAAAAAATCTAAAAAGCTAAATCTTCCGCCAGCGGTTTCACCTTCGTTGTGATCAGTTTATTACAGAAACTCTATCACCCTGCCCCATGAAACACTTTCTATTTCCTCAAGATAAAAAGTGTTTTATTTTTTAATCCAGAGTATAAACTAATGTCGACCAAATGTCATCCAAATTCCATCAGCCCTGTTTTGCGTGAATGAGTAAGAAATGTCCAAACTTTCAGATTAATAATATTGTAGAATAATCAATTTTAATTGTGCAGGCATTAATAGCGTTCAAGTTGCAAGGCAAGATCCGTCAGCCGCAGTCCGAGTTTGATAATGAGGCGGTTCGGTACAGGCATCGGTTTGCACCGTTGTCTGTGCTCACGCCACCGCAAGTTCACTACCATGAGTTCTGTGAAATGACACAGCCATTACAGTGAGTATTTATGAATCTATGACTGAATAGCGAACTCATTTAAACTTTGTTTTTGAGTAAGACTCTTAGACGGTCTATGGCTTCATAAAAGTAATGAAATCCTCTCATTTATAACGAGTCTTCTAGTAGACAAATGTTATTATTAAAAGATATCGCAAATTATAGTTTACTTTTTTAAGTTTAATTTAAACTTTGTATCTCTCTGCTTGTCCCAAAGTTTGTTTGGATTTAACGAATTTCATTGAACTGTCAATTCAAAGCAATTTAGGCTTAAATTTTTGTGTTGATTTTTTAATGTTGATATCTCCCAAAGTTCAACAGATATTACCAAATTGTCAGCCAAAGTCGACTAGAGTAAAATTTGTCAGGGACTGAGAGATTAATTTTGTTTTGTTTATTTTAGCGCTGTCACCTTATGAAGCTTTTAAAGACTGTGGTTTAATTTCTTGTCTTAGTTATTCCCAAGATTAAAGTTAGATTGATTGAATTATGAAAATTAATAAAATATTCATTTGGATTTATGTTTTAACGCGGAAAACTTTATCGTTATGGCGGGTGATAACTTATACACATATACTGTATTTTGTAATTAGGCATAATACAATACACATTTGCAAACTTTGTTCCAGATATGAAAATCCTGTGATATTATACCTGGGCGGATGTAAGCATTTTCAGCAAGCTCGGTCTTTATTAGAAACAATAACTACACCTGACCAAGAGGTGAGTTTATTAATATATTTTTTTTTATTATTTGCATCATCAGGAACAGTGTTTTCGTATTTTGTATTTATGAAGTTGTATTGAAATTTCTTTGATCCAATTGTATATACTGGCTGGTTATGATACAATTAAAACGAAGACGTTTTAAAAAATAATTAAAAAAGTAATGTGGTTATTTTCACTAATATTATTTTTTATAGTTAGTAGTTATTGGGCCGGATTCTGATAATACTTGACTAACTTTAAGGGCTATTACATTTTTTTTTCTAGAAAGATATATGGTAGTAGGCGCTGAATACTTTTCAATCTCAAAAAGAGGAAACGAATTCTCTATCAATAAAATAAGTTACGAAAATCTGTAGCAGTATCTATATCTTATTTATTTAATATGTTGAAAATAATGCCAAATAACAGGCTACGGTATGAGTTTTTTTTACTAATTAATAGTTTTATATTGTTTCAGGTAACAGATCTCTTGAAGGTAGCTAAAACAAATTTCGTAGTATTAAAATTGTTAGCAGGCGGACACAAAAGAGACTCGAACGTCCCACCCGAATTCGATTTTTCCGTGCATAGACATTTCCCGATAATTAAGCTTGTTTAGAATGCCACGTGGGTAACGAATATAGTTTAATAGATGCCAGTAAATGTACAGATCCTGATTCTCAACAATCATTGTCCACTTTCGTACCGCAATCTCCTTCAAACATTGATATGGCTCTGATTTCCTCAAGCGCATCAAGCAAACGGCAAAGAAAAAAAGTTTGATTTCTCCTATAATCTAACAAATACACAATGACTAAGTTAGAAATAGCGTTTGACCAAATGAGATAAAACAAATAATATCTAAAGTAATTTTAATGTAGAAAAAATATGACCTTTCCTTTAAATTTAAAAATCTATCACTTAAATTCTTAAATTAAGAAATATAATAATTAAATTGACACGTTACTTGTCCTATATGTCTTTTTATATAACATATTGCATTCACCAGTGTTATCACATTATAAGTATAATTGTTATTTCACTTTATGTTAATCGTTTAAAGACGTTTTTATTTTACAGTGTAATAAAAAAAGCATCGAAAATTATTTTCATTAATTTTTCAATGAGCAAGATTTAATTTGGAGTACAAAAATTGTAAATAAAATAATTTATCAACGTTCGTACCTATAATTTTAATGTAAAATAAATAAGATGACCTCAATTTTTGTTCTCAAAAATTGGTAACAGGTATGCAATTTGTTATTTTTATTACGAAAATTGATTAGTATTTTGACAGTTTTGCTTGAATTTAAAAATATATTTCATTTCTTGGTTAGACCTTGATGTTGTATCGAATATTTGGATGTTATAAAACCGATTATAAGAAATCTTAAGATTCCGGCCTTATCATCAAGTAAAAATAAGTATTTAAACAATCACAAATTTTATACTAGTTATGTATTTTCCTATTGACTGAATTTAGAGAGAAAGTGGGCAAAAATAAGTAAGTGCCCCGTGGCACTTATTTATAATAATTGTATAAAAAGAATATATTTTTCGAATAATATCGAATATCTAAACCAGCTGAATAGAACATAATGGCTGACATTCAAAGAAAGACAGAAAGAAAATGTGGTTGTTTATTAACGACCAGGCATGATGTGGTTTTTTTTTAATATATACTCGTCGTAGACTGTACATTATTGTGAGTACTATTACTGACTTTGTAAAATATAACACCTATATTATATTTATAACTGTTCCTATTTTTTCAACCTTTACGTAATCGTGTGTGTCGCCATCGACATCGCTTTTACTGAAATTCGACACCCTACATATGATGATAGATTTAGTCAGATCAGAAAAATCCAATGGCACAATTATTAAACTGCGAATGTTTTAACACATATTGATCTGTAATAAAAAAAACTAAATGATGAAACCGAGTTTTGGTGGACTTTTAAAGGAATAGTCACTTGTATTTTAATTGACTTGCCAGACCGATGTATAAGTGGTCATGTGCGATAGGAGATAACCTATAACTTTATGTTTTCCGAATGTACATACTGTGTATCTATTGGAGTTGTATAGCGAAAATAGCTACATTTTGTAATTTCAGAATGTGCAATAAAGTTAAAGTGTAAATGTAAATGGTATTCTTTTATTTATATTGTATATACTTCCCGTCTTATCTCTGGAAATCACTAAGATTAATTTTCAGTGGCACTATTAGGGTATAAAAGTGGTAATGCGAAGGTAGCTTGACATTTAGAGAATGTCGAGTTAAAATCACTTTAACCGGATTAAAAGAATGCATTCAATATAGGACGTTAAATTTCTCGTTCCATTTAATTCATACATTTTCATTCAGTGTATACAACAATTGTTTAAAAGAATAATAAATGAATGGTGCTAATCTCATGATCTGTAGTGGCTAAATCATATGTGATTATATCATAACACAATATGTCGTGTTATTTTTTCTTAACACGATAACCCGTATGGTTTCTTAATAATTTAGAAGATGAAATCAAATGTAAAATCATTGTAAAGTAATTAATGTGCAAATAACGATTTTGTTTTAAACGTTTCAGAGTTAGAAACCGTAGTAACTTTTAATAAAAAAGTCATTAGAAATATAACTAAACTTTTTTTATATTCTTCACTCACTAATAAAAATATAGCCATTTTAAAAAATACACATTCAAAACAGAGTTTGGTTGATCATAACGTCATTACAATAATAGAAGACTTAATTTTTATGCGGTTCCTAAATTGAAGATAGTGTCAGAGAAAATTGTTTGGATAGGCTGTAATTTGAAGATATGGGCTGTTCAGCAAGATATTCCTTGTGTTTGGCAGAAAAAAGCGCTTGCGAGCGCTTGTATGAAAAATGGCGATCGCTGAGCGATAATAAGCAAAATGGCGGATTGTGTCACTGCAACTGAAGTTAGCAAACGTGTCCTGGCCGAAAACTGTATTGTTTTTTTTTCAGCGCTGGTAAGAGCTCGCAAGCGCTTTTTTCTGGCAAACACAAGGATTGTAAAGGTGTGCCGTGAAAATAAACAAGTACTGTTTCACTTGTAAGTACACATATTTATTAAGATTCATTTTTATTAGTTATTATTATTACACATCACTTAGATATTAGTACCACTAACGTCTTTGTTAATAGTGGTTAAATAAACGTCATAAACAGTCAAGTGCTAAACATTCGACTTCTATTGACTCAAGAGATACAGAGGAAGAGGACAGCAACACATGCGTAGGTATCTTACGCGATCAGGACATAACGTTCGCGCACACAAAAGAGCGACCGATTTTTTTGCTGGTTCGTATCATTCCGTGTGTTTGGCAGAAAAAGCGCTTGTAAGAAAAATGGCGATCGTAAAGCGATAATAAGCAAAATGGCGGATTGTGTCAGCGCAACTGAAGTTAGCAAACGTGTTCTGGCCGAAAGCTGTATAGTTTGTTTTTCAGCGCTGGTAAGCGCTCGCAAGCGCTTTTTTCTGCCAAATAAGGATTGACTTTGTGATTGGCTCAACGCACAAATTATAACTTTGTCGGCATTTGTCGAGAGAATTGCACGTCATTAATTTACCGAAGATTATGGACTATATGACGAGTGAGTTGAGTCGGTCAACAATCGCTTATACAAAATATCGGTCAGTCCTTCGTGTGTGGGAACTCATGCTCCTAGACTTTTGCGTCCTATTACACGTTTGTGTGAGTAGTTACCGTTTTCCGCTAAAATATTTTTTCTCCATTCTATGATAAAAAAATGTTCGTTATAGTGAAAAAGTTGTTTTTCGTATTATCATGGCAGCTAAGCCTTACCAAGCTTATTTTGAGAGGACTGGTTTATTTGTCTTGGGTTGAAAAGAGGTTCTTATGTTTCTTTCTCCAAGTAAGTTTTGTCCATGGGCTCATAGTTTATATTTAGTAGGAACTCAAGATAACTTTCAAAAAGTAGGTATCTATTCATACTCTTTAACCGTCTGTAAGTACCAAGCAAAATTGTTAAAAGTATACTAAGTAGTAACTGTTGTGAATTTTGATTATACTCTCATGAAAAAGTACTGTAACAGGCGTATAACCGCAGTCATATAAACACCAACACCTGTAAAATAGCAAAGTCACATAGAATAGCGTCACTTGACAGGCTGAAGTTATGTTAGCTAAAGAATACGACCAGCACCCGCACTCTGTGAATCGAGTTTAAGAGTCTCATAGGATGAATCGCCTTATGGTAACAGCACGGTAGACGGTGAAAGATTTAAATAGTAAAATAGCTTTTAAGATCTAGGACAATTCAGCCTATGCATTTTGTAAGAAGTGGTGTTTGGATGGTGGATGGACTCGAGTCTTGCAAGTAAATTTCTTAAAAAGATCTGAAATAATAATATGACTTAAAAACGCGCGCCTGTAGAATAATTTTAATATGCTTGACTACTTAGTTTAATCTGAGTGTTTTGAAGGTCAGGTTCAAATATTAAAAGAAGGATGTACGAGAGCTTTCAAAATAATAAATTATAAGGATCTGTTTTAAGGTTGTATATTTTATAGATTGAACTGGATCTGTAATAATGAATCCAGACTTTAAGGTTATAGGATTAAAGAAAATATAGCCCTTTCTAACATTGTTTTGAAATTAACATTGTCGTAGTGAGTTAAGACGAAAAAAAATTAATAAAATAGAACTAAAGTATCTTAAAGCGGCCATTACTTGCACAGAGAGTAAAAAAAAGGTGTATCTTGTATTAAAATTGCCGATCATTTCGACACTCACAACAACAGTGCGAAACTTGATTCCTTAAGAAATAGCTCTGCAGATTAATTTATATTGATCTGTGCTATACACGTTTTATGGCGAATTATATTGTTTATTTGAACATAGATAGGTCGTAATTTATTCTTCTTCATCTTCAGTATCTGCGTCTGAAACGTCGGTGTAGCAGTCATGTTCTATCGCCTTCACTTTCAAAAAGTCAGTAGTTTGTGGCCCTATAAACAAAATAAAAGACGAAATCACAGAAATGTAAAAAAAGGGACAACACTACTATCCGACTCAATATTCCATCTCAAAAATTAATATGTCAATGTAGTTTAGATGACAAAACAATACCTAGTATGGTACTAGTAAACTGGTCTCATGATGGAACTCGAAGGTGGAAACTGAAATGGGATGCTTACTAAGCACCCATCGAGTCCATAAGATTCTTCATAACAAGAGTTGTTCATATCACTTGAACTGGAAGGTGACTGGTGGAACACGTTTTGGTATCAGTGTTGTTAAGTGCAAATAAGAGCGTGTTTTCTTTTGTTTTTTATACTACTATTATTTACTTTACAAATTAGTAGATACTTTATAGTTAGCGGTAAAAGTAACGTGAAGGTCAAGATGTTTGTCATAAGTATTAGACGCTTTACGAGGAACTAGGAATTCGTAGGTGTTTTCATTCATAGTAAGGTCGGTGTCACTACAGTGTGAATATTAATAAAATGATGATGATGAGGATATTAAGAACAGCCAACCAACGTAAAATTACAAAAACCTTAAAATATAAAACTTTGTATCAACTAATTTAATTTTACATATTCATGATAGTTTTGATCACTACTTGTACCTACGTATTGTTTGGACATTCTATGTTTAAATTTAAATTTGACGCTAACAACATCTGTTTGATGTATACCTACTAACGGTCGAATTCAATAACTTATAAAGCTTAAATATTTCTTTTTTTATTATTAATTGGCTCGCACGGTTTGAAAAATACTTTTCTTAAATGGTGGCAAATAACAAAGATTGCCTAGTAAATTAAAATAAATAAAGTAATTAAATAAATAAAGTAAGTAATTAAAGTAAAGTAAAACTTAGGGCAGGTTATTCAAAATAGCCGTAATAGCGTAGTAACTTATATAATCTGTGGTAACAGTCCAATTGTGAATACGAGAATTAAGTATAATTGCTGACTTAGATGCTTTTTCAAATAGTCTATTATTACTTTTTTTACAAAATCCATTTTCAAATTTAGATTTTTAGTTGCGTTACCCATGACAATATAACTAGTCTGGCTATAAATACTGTTATAAAACCTTTTCTTTTTTTTACTTATTTTGAATTTCGGACGCGTTTATTATTTGAATAACATCTTTCGATTTCGTCATTTCACTTATTTTTTCGTGTTCATTACCAAATTATAATATGGAATGGTAGGCCAGTCATCCTGGCATTTTTCATGCTTTTTTTTTTTCCGGTAGCTGATTTTTCACTATTATTATGTATTTTTCGCCGCTGATTACGATGGTGAGGTCCAAATCTGTCCAAACCCTGTGCTAAAAAAGTTATGGACACTTTAATGACACAAAACTAGCGAAAAATTAGTTTTTGGAAAATAACTCGAAAACTAAGCCTTTATCGAAAAAAACTCAAGAAAAAAAATTGTTTTAAATTGAATTTCCCATCGATATAGGATAACGATTAATTTTAGGTACTGGTCCCAGAGATAGGCCCATTTCGTGCGTTTTTGGCGGTTTTGGAAAATTACGTTTATCTGGCGCATTTTTTCTTCTTTCGAGGCACACTATCGGTCAAAAAGTAGTGTTTTATACGTTATTTGGTCACGCAAGTGTTTTTATTTGCTAATCTCAATTTTCGCGCCAAATTCGGCCATTTACAAAAATCCGTATAATGACGATTTTGAGCATAAAAATTGAGCTATCCATAAAATTCAAGATTCTGTCCATTGCTATTGATGCCTACCACCTACAATCCAAAATTGGATCATTTTGGACCGCTACAAAAATTATAGTGCTGGACAGATAAAAAAAATATCTTTCGGTAAAATCCTTTATTTTTTGAGCATTTCAACGATATCTGTAATTTTGGCCCACTGGTTGATTGGGCCCAAAATTTAAAATGCGTCTTAAAATATTTGTGAAAAATCAGCCACCGGAAAAAAAAAGTGAAATATGGCCATTTTTGAGCCAGGATGTCTGGACTATGGGGTATTAAAGAAAATAGGATTGCAGTGATCGTCTTGCACAAAGTGGGTATGGAGCCGTCTGTCATATTCCGACACTTTAAAAGCTTGATATCAGCCGTATGTTCTTAAATCGTACTATCAACAGATACAACAACACTTCCTCTGTCGAAGACTGTTAAAGATCGGGGCGGCCGCGTACTGTTAGAACTATAAAGGCTGTTAATGCTAGCTTAGAATTCATCGAAACCCCATTAGGAAGCAAAACATCTTATCGCAAGTAATGAATATTCCCGCTAGGACTCTGTCGCGTATTATAAAATAAGACCTGAAGCTCGGTGCTTATCGTCAATATACAGGACATGCCCTAAATCAATCTTTACTTACAATTAAAGAGAGTGGATCGATCAAAATGCCTTCTGTCACGATACGTAGGTGAAAGGCACAGAAATATCCTCTTTACCGATGAAAAAATTTTCACGATGGAAGAGCACTACAATAAGTAAAATGATAAAGTGTACGCTCAGATTTCTAAAGAAGCTGCTCAAGTGGTTGGAAAGGTACAACGTGGTCATCATCTTGTGTCAGTGATGGTTTGGTGGGGCGTGTTTATCAAGACCTCACAAAGCTATATTTTTGTGAAAAAGGAGTGAAAACTTCAGCCAAACTGTAACACGAGACAGTCTTGGATCGTGTTATGAAACCTCTCAGCAATAGACTTTTTAAAAATGTGCCGTGTATTTTCCAGCAGGACTCTGGTCACAAGGCATGAATTACCCAAGATTGGCTTGAAACCAACGTTCCGGACTTTATAAGAGCAGAAGACTGGCCCTCATCTAGCCCAGGCCCCTACCCTTTAGACTTCTAATTGTGGTCAGTTTTAGAGGACATGGCATCTTATAAATCTCTGGAGCATGCAGTGGCGAAATTCCGTAGGAAAACAGTACATAGATCCATAAGATCGTGGCCAGACAGATTTAAAGGACTCTATAAAAACCAAAGGTTTCAAATATAATATTTTTTATTTCTTTGCTCAGACTTAAAATATGTACCTACATATAAGTTTTATTATACATTACTTCATAAAAAAACGTATTTTCATTTGTAACAGAACTGATGGCCGGACTAGTTATATACCTTAGATTATAATATTACCTTCGCTGTAAACAACATTGGCCCCGAAGTCCTGAATAGGCATCGGCGTCACCGGCCGGTTGACCCCACTCGCTCCGTTATCGTCTGGACCGCCTTCATCATCACTGTCGATTATAATTTCTTCTTCTTCGCATTCTTCCACCTGTTGTCAAAATAACTACAATAGCTGTGTGGATTACCTTATGATAAAAATTACAAAATGTTTTTGTCATATGTCGTAAAAAATTGTCGTAGAGAATATTCGGTTTATCCATAAAATTCTGCAAAATAAGATTTTTAGTTACGATAATTTCACCATTAACTTAACTGGAATATCTACATCAGGTTGCTTTATATATGAAATAATCCAGTTTTTATTATTAAATAATTATATGAAAGACCTTCTACTTCTTATTACAGCTTCTAGCTAATAATACCTGATAAGTTTAGGGTCAATAATCATTGTGCCAACGTCGTAGTAACCTTGCGGTTGATAAGCTGCGGGTATGGTGGTAAGGTGAGGTTTGCGCCTCTGACCCCTGAAAAATGTCTGCCCCCACCTGTCAGCCTAGCTACGATAACCCTTATCGTAGCTAGGCTAAAAGTTTATATATTTATCTGAGCTTGAATTTCTCAAAAGTCAATATTATTGTCGAGCCTTTGATAGAATCGAGGGAAGGGCTATATCTGCGTGTCGAATTTTATACTTCGTGTTTACTTTAAAAAGCTTCGATCAATATGATCGAAGTTAAAAAGGACAGATTTACTATAACGAAATCTCTAATTTTATCCAATGAGGGGTTCCAAGTAATGTTTATGTTTTATTAGTTTTTGCTACTTGGACCTTGTAAATGACACTGGACTGAGGTTCTAGGCTTTCTTTCTTTAACGTTGAAAATAGCACAACAACTTCTAAGCAGGACAATTTTTACCGGATTAGCTAGTTCACTTTTAAGTTCTTTAAGTTAGTGGTCTTAGATATGCTATCCTTTTCTTTAAGTATATGTTGCCATAAAAATTACCAATCTATTAAGATCATTAAAAGGGTTTTGTTATCAAATTGCCTCTTTTACGTGTACTAGACAACTACAAACAACTGTTGGATTATTATGTTTATTATTAAGTCGTGCAGTGTGACGAGTTAGCAATAAGTGTGAGTTAAAATTTTGCCAAGTAAATATTCTTCAAATTCTGATAGCAGTTTATATTTATAGAAAAACGTGCCTGGATGTCAAACGACTGCTGCTTGTTTTTGAAATCCAATAGAGCGGAAGCTGATGTTCTTCTAGAATGGGGAGTGATTTTGCTCGGAGAAGGGGTGCCATCCGCAGGTCCTCCTTCATTAATTTGATAGCCCACCTCCAAGTTCAACCCCAAGTTTGGGTTGCCTGATGATCTCCGCCTTCGTAGTTGACATGCTGGTTCTTCTGACATCCTTTGTACCTGAGTAAAAGAACCAATCACACACGAAATTTGTATTAGCCTACTGTAATTTCTTTTAAGAGGAATCCAATCCATATTGAACTTTTAGGGGTCTTAAGGTTCAAGTTGTGGGGACTGAATACCTCATTTCTTTGCCTCTATCTAGCAGTTAGACCGACAATAACCGAACAGGCGTCTTAGATATTGCAAAGTCGGTATGTGGGTGCTGATTTATGAAAGTCTATATTAATACGATCGGCCGTTAGAGGGCGAACGAAGGTAAAAGGGATGAGAGTGTAAGGGAACAGGAGTCGTCACGTTTCGTTGTCGTTAAACGTTTCGACTCCTTTACAACGTCTTAAATGTAATAAACAATATTAGATGCGCAACTAATCTAGTAAAAATGGTTTTATAGTAAAAAGTGTTTATTAAATTAAAATGTGGTCGCGTCGTAATCACTATGGGCTCAAGGGCAAATAAAACTTATTACTTTTGGAGAATTTAAACAATACCATCCACTATCTTTGCTTTGCCAGAAGGTTTTGTTGATGGAAGACGTGGGTACAACACTGTTGTCACACAAAAATGTGACATTATTGAATACTTAAGAAAAACCTTGATTATAAATAAATACCGTCTTTTTTTAATAAAATTTATGACGTTCGTTTTACAACCCCTACCCTATACTAGTTCATTCCCTTTTTGAAGTTTAGGACTGCTTTAAGAAGTTATTAAGGAAGTATTTAAAGCGAAAATAAGATTGTGAGTATTTAGCCTTGACATAATATTCGTTACATTTTTATCAATAAAATTTAACCTATGCTTGGTATTACATGTTTAATAATAATCTTATAAGTTATCCAAACTAAGGTACACTCTTTTGGCGTAGACCAGCTCGCTTACCTTTTCTCAAATAGCTTCCTTATCCAAAAGTTCAAGTATTTGCGTCACTATTTTTGATGAGGTGTATGGAAACAGGTGAAAGTTAGAGGGGACTGTGTAAGTAGACCGAGGCTGGATCGTCTGCGGCCGAAGCCATAGGACACTAATCTGCACTGTTTTGTTTCAGCGGTAGTCAACAGTTTACGGAGAATGTAAGAAAAGAAATATATATCTAAAGAAATTATCACTAGAAAAAATCATCTTGTATCGGGTGTCAAGCGGGACTCGAAATCTGCATTCTCTCGCTGTCCTGGAGAGTATACTTCCCATTGAGCTACCTAGACCTTGGTAGACCTGTTGGTTTTTTACCCGACTGCGCCAGGAGGGTTATATTTTTCGAGAGTATTTATGTATAATTGTATGGCGCGCTCTGCGGCCTGAACGGCTCGATTGATTTTAGCTTGAGAGGTCTCATTAGATTCCTATTTACTGTGAGAGTGACACTCTCGCTATTCGTATGATTACTTTTCCAAATGAGCAAGCGATGATACCTTGACAGAGCCGTTGATTTTTTTTCTAGTAATAATTCATTTAGATATAAATAACAAAAAATATAATTAAGAAATATATCTTTTTTTTTTAAAGTAATGGTTTGATTTTCCGGACTCTATTTACTAAGCAAAAGCCACTAAGGTGACTTTATCTTATTGTTTAGGTGATGTGCCTTGTAAACAAGTGGAAAATTTAAATTAAACTTCTATTCCATTCCACTGAAATACTCTTACCACTGAATTTCCCAGTGTAGTACCTACTAAGAGATCATTATTACCATTCCATGCACAAGACCTGCTGTTCTCGACACACTTCATACAAGGGCAATATGATATTATGTCGAACTCTTAAATTTAGGTCCCTATGAAAGTACCGACAGGTATCAATGCATACATATAATCCCAGGGAGTCTATTGTACTAAGCGTATTTTGGAAATTGTAAATTTCCAAAATACGCTTATTATATATTAAGCTTGATCCTAAATAACTTTCAAGTCTCATGTGGTTTGCATGGATAGTAATTTCTATATCTAAATTGATAAATGTTTCACCTTCAGAGTAACTGTGTCGCTGAATGGTAAATATTAAAATATCTCTAAAGTTAAATTGGTTTGTTGAATACCTTGTTGAGCAAATACTGTGTGTAAAAAGATACTTAATGAAGCTACGATATATTAATAGTGCACATGAAATCTTGTAACATTTCCAAAATAAATGGGATATCATTTTCATTTATGTTTTGAAAGTAGTAATATGTATGATTTGCAATAATATAACACATGTAGCAACAAACTGTACGCAAATGTATTTATTAATTGTTATTTTCAGTAATTATATTTCAAGCCTGACATCCTAAAGAAAGCGTTAATCTTTAACATCTATAGGACTGACCATTACAAAGATATCTTAGTAATAATGGTAAATACCATTTATTATTATAAAAAATCAAATAAAATAAAGGTTGTCTGGAAGAGATCGCTCTGAGTGATAAGATCGCCCACTGTACCACTATTTTAAGTTTTCTTTTGTTTTATTATTTCTTCAATGTGGTAACACCACGTATATCAATAAAGTGATTTTTGTATTGTAAATACCTAGCATTATTTTTCATGAACAACTATTTCCACCTTGTATAATTTATTACAGCAGGTGCTCCACCCCTGGCACTTGTGAGGATTCAGTATGTACTCATATTATTATATGTTAGCAGTAAAAATTAGCATTGAAATTTTTGTTGTATGTACTTCGTATGTTATGCCTTAGTTCATTAAAATAGTAGTGATCATAGCTGTGGGCTGTCGTCGCGCAAGCCGTTCGTTTGTGATTTTGACTAACTAAAAATCACAGTGTCTCTTCCATTTTCTTCGCTACGTAAGAAAAAGGAAAAGGATCAATGGGGAACCGCCATCTTATAAGGATTCGGGGAGCTTGATAGCGTAGTATTTAGCGTTTGTAGTCAGTAATAATGGACGTTAGGCAAATTTTAGCAAAAGCTTTTTGTCGAATGGATGACAAAAATTGCAACGGCTTATAACTGCTCGCTGCGTATCTAGTAAGTCACAAACAACTCATTACTCACTCACAATAAGAAAAGGAATATCTTCAAACCTTTTTTTTCTAAATTTCAGACAATTCACGATGATTATTTCGTCTCAAAATAAGCAAAGTTACTTAATAACGTATAGAATACATAAATAAGTATAAAACGACCATTTGTTCCCATGCTTGTGTTCATCACACATACATTTGCCCCTACTAAGGTTCGAACCCGGGGCCATTGGCGCAGAAGGTAAGATTGCTATCGTTGCACTAAGCGACCGTCCAAATTTATTGTTTAATTGGACAGGGATTTTTCTTAAAATGGTTTTCGTGCACAATCACCAAAAACGGCACAGTACCTACATTAGACAGAAAAATGACAAAATTTCTCTTTTAAAATTGAAGTTGTATCTGATGGACGTAAATGATTTGATAGTTTTCTGTAGGTTTATATGTTGTTACAAAAATTAGTACCTACATACAATACAGTCGTACTTTTCTACTGCAAGGGAAGATAGAGATCACTTCCGTGCACTTGCTACGATGCTAACATTTTTCGTTTCTTCTTGTACTTCCATCACAGTCATCATACATGCCCAGTGATTTTCGGTACTTTTGCTATTAACTGGATTGTATAATTAATCGAGGATTTTTTTTACAAATTCCTATAATGATCCTAATGGCGGTAAGTATTGAGTAACTAAGAAACTAGTAGTTACTGCAGACAATTCTTCGTTCAATTCTTCTTACGTCGACTATTTAAAGTAATAATATTCAGGAATCCTCCCACTGGATGGATTTCTACTGTTTAATTAACACACTGGACAAACTATCTAACTATTTTTTGAATAACTATTAAATATATAAAGCAATTTAAACTAGAAAATATCTATTTTTTCCAGGAGTCAGGTGGTGAATATGAAAAACCTACTTACAGTTATTTAAATTCCAAATTCAAAAAGTTTCTTTGGTTTTTATTTATAGTTACCTTTGCCCGCGATTTTGCACCCAGGGTGTTTGGAAGTATTTTTTTTTATCAAATCGATTTTGTAGGCGGTATCAAGTGTCAAGATGAATTACGCCACATTTTAAAATGAGGAAAACCCAATAAAACTGCTCGACACGGGAATTGACCTTAGCGTTAGCAGTCGAATACTTTGTTTATATCCCTTTCTATTATGTGTTTTTATTATTTTTTTGCATTCACGATGCAATTTTTCTATAAGATATGAAATACGCGTGTAAAAAACAACTACGCCTCCGAGCCCTCAGGTGGGATTCAGTGTTAGATAGCACTCGTTTTAAAAACAAAGTTTTTTTCATAAAAATTTCAGCCCCTTTATAATATATATATATAACCCTTTTGCTTTTGGAATAATCTGAACGCTGAAACACGTGTTCAATTATTTATTTATCCAGGAGCCTGTGTATAACTTACTTTATGCGTTGTACTTAAAAAACTTATTTTTTAGAGAATATTTTACCCGGTATATTATGTTAAATATTATATTTATGTTAATTAAGCATTTAATTGCCAGATTTTTATATTCAGGCGGGACTCAAACCCACATCCCCTTGCTATCCGGGTAAGTACTCTTCCAATTCAGCTGCCGCGACCTTGACAGACCCATCGATTTTTCCAAGTATGTATATGTTTCGCTGACTCCAGGGCTGTCTCTTCATGTTTTAGGTACTATTACTTAGAAGATCGACTATAATACTTTTAAATTATCGAATAATTGGTAAAAAAGAAACAGCTATTTTAGTATTATATTTTATATCTAAAAAAGTTATTAAAAGAAAAATTTATCTCGTCCCAAGTATCAGGAAAAACCTGAAGTCACATCTTCTCCTAGGCGAAAACCTACTCTTCCATTGCAGCTACTGGGACACTTTTTCATTTTTGATGAAAAGCTTTAAAACTCAATATAATGCTTCTTATTTTAAATCTGATGCACTTTTTATGCAAACTTGCAACGCCTTATTCACAAATTTAGGGGTACAGTTTTCTAAAATGCTTAAAATTTTAAAATACGATGAAGTACACGTACTTTATTTTTAATCATAGTTTCACTTCAATTTCTTTTTTACCGTCTTAAGGATACTATTTTCGGGAAATTTGACCAGGTCAGCTAATTGCATTTCATGCTTCTTACTATGAAAATAACAGATTTACACACAACAGATTATCTCCAATATAACCCTCTTAGGGGTAAAATTTCCAAAATCATTCTTAAGCGAGAATTTCACCTTTTTATAAACACATTCTCCAAATTTCTGGTCTCTAGGTTCAATGATTTAGATTGAGCTTTGTCTGTCAGTCGGTCAATCAACGGACAAAGCCTTTTTATATACGATTATTGACATTATTATGACACCTATCATGATTAAAGGCCTTAGAAATTTAGAACAAATAATGTCCAATTGCAGTGTGTAAAAGGAAAACGATTGGAAATGGAGAAACTATGCATATTTATGTAATAAGTTAACTAGACGGTCGAAGGCCAATAACGAATGCCATGTGCAAAGCGAGTATACTATGTCACTGCTAACGGGTATCTGATTGTGCATTTTAAAAATATAAATAAATTAGAGACTTTAACTGATGGAAAAATTATTATATTATTATTATATTTTATATTTTTTTATTAAGGCTCTATGGAGAAAGCTCCTTCCTACACAATTTTTTGTAATTTCCGACAGAATTTATTTGTAAGCAGGGGATCAGCGAACAAAAATGTAAGAATAGTTATACGAAGAAAGCTCCAAATGGATCTGCAATGGAATAAAACACTGATAAGACATTTTCTGCGTGCTGTGTCATACTGCTCTTAAAGTATTTTGTTTATGTGCTATGAGTATATATTATTTAATACAAAAATTGGTTGTCTGTAAAGTCGGTTTACGGACGATAATTTTACATGATAATTAACGTCATAAGAAAACATTGATGAAAAATTTGCATACTTTTAAGGATTGAAATATTATATCGCTAGAATTTGACATTCTAAAAATACAAGAATTAATTTCAACAATGGAAACCACATTAACTTTTCGCTTGACTTTTTTTTTTATGACTTTATAAACAGTTGACAAAACAGTTCACGTGTAGGTTTTGTGCTGCCGGTGTCTCTCTTCTATTCCGACGCATCGGCTAATAGAGTGGAAGAGAGACAGATGCGTTACAAGCCGAACGCTAAGGCCGATCGTGACTCTCTATCGCTTGTTCCGCGCCCTCTCTTGCACGTTTGACTCAGGCAGAACGTGACAATGAGGGAACAGGATAATGAGGGAACATGACAATGAGGGAACGTGACAATGAGGGAACATGACAATAAGGGAACGTGACAATGAGTCATGTTTTTTCGTGCGTGCTGCCAGCGTTCATCGATTTATAAGACGTCATCACGTCAAAAAAATATTATTCAACAACCTTTGCCTAAGGAATAACATGAGATAGAGATATACGATCATGTGTATGATTTTACTTAATTATATAAAGTAGAACTTAAGTATTCGATCATAAGCCTTAAGAGATTTTATAATCTCATAAATTTTTAAGTATAATCTATATAAATGAAATCTGACTTTTAACTACACATTGGAACAGAGGAAGACATAAACTCAACACGTGAAAAGTTAAAATATTCCACAGAAAACAGAAAACATTGGTGTGATTTGCTTTCAGGATTTACATTCGCACCGAACGAACAAGGCTCATAAAATATGCAATGCTATAAAAGCTTTCCGACCAATATAATAAAAAAACTCAATGAAGAGAAGATGGGTACATCCAAAGCATTTTTAAATTATAAATAAAGGTAAAGGTTTTTTAATGGTTGTTTCAATGGTAGATCACATTTTGACGCCATCGAATACGTCCGAGTTGATGAACATATTCCCTCTTACAAAATAAGCGTCTAAATTGAAAATAATTTACTCACATTTTCCTGTGAATTTCAATCGTTAAGGTTGAAATACGAAGGAGGTCGAGTTAACAATATTTTTGGTCCCCTATCGGATAAGCGGGTCTTGCGAGCGTGGCTTCTCCTCCGCAATCATAGACGGTAACGCGGTAACTACTCCGCTATCAGGCTTCCAAATCAAAAGCGTTAACGTCGCATCACGTTTCATACATAATTTCTGATTCCTCTGAAATTTTCTATACTTAAGGAAGATACATAAGTTTAAAGTTAGTGGAAAAACATTTTGCATAAGGAATTTCATTTATTATCTTATCAAACGTTTCGAAAATATTTTCTGCTGAGTCATTAGACTATGTATGAAGATACATTTTATTATAGGAAGCTTAAGTGTATAAATTTTATAAGAATCAGTTTTCTTATTTTCAAGTATTAAGACTTGAAAGTTTCTATGAAATGTCGTGTGTGTTAACGCTCTTAATGCAAGTTGGCAATTCAAGCTTGAGAATTAGTTTAGTTAGTTATCATTGACGGTTCTATTAATGTACGCACTGCTGGAGCACAGGTCTTTGCTATGGATTAAAATACCGTAGGGATGATACGCTATAACCCACCACAAGGACGTAGTGCGGTTTGGTAAGGGCTAATTATTGCAGAAACCTCTGGGACCAGCGACTTAATGTGCCATCTAAAACACAAAGTAGTTCAAGATAATACCTAAAATATCTGCTCACGCGATGACTGGCCTTTGCAAACGTGGATTAACCTTCACAAACATAGTTCAAACGTCCTTACCACACATTTAAAGCATCAGATAAGTACTCGTAAGATTGTGAATTTATTCGTGTGATGTATAATTTCTTACATCCTTTTTTTAGCGTTTAGCTGCTACTAAAGTATAATTTAAAGGTTATAAGATTACTAGACGTTTTTCTAGGCTATGAATAGCTGCAGTAGATTTACTAGGTATTTCCTATAAACTCGTTTCCGTCTTGATTTCCTTCGGTTCCTAGTATATAAGGGCCTCCTCCAACCTTAAGGCACGCCTAACGTCGTGTTTGAATGCATTAGCAACAACTTTAACGAAAAAATGAGACCACTCGTATTTTTGTGTTTAGTACTGGCTGTGACTGGTATGGACTCTCAACACGTAAGTTTTTGTTTGTTTATGAGAACTAATAGATATTAGTCAATTAAATTCATAATGAAAAAATTAATAGAAATGACTTTTTATAAAGAAGTTAACAAATAACTACGCCAGAAATATAACTTAATACCATGAAAAAAGAATGACAATACTATAGTAATAAATAACATTAAAATCATTATACATTTAAATGTATGTTGATTAACATTGATTGTAATCGTGAATATAATAATTAACTTTATATACATAAGTATATAAAGTTAATTATTGTTTTTAATTTATAAGTACATAAGCAAGAGCCAAGTGATCTACACTTATGTTATTTTATAGCTGTAATCTTTGATTGTATAATTAGTGAAATTAATTCATGGTTATAATCAGTCAGTTTTATTCAGCAACACTGTTGCCAATATATTATATTTTTTAGGAAATTCAGTTCTTTAATCATTTTACCACTAATATTTTTAAAATAAAAATTCTAAATTTCTTAAATTTTAGTTACGCCGGCGTTGACAATTAATTTTTTGATTACAGGGTGTCCACTTGTCACAGGCACAGAAGGACAAGGCTAACCAGTATATATCGGATTGTGTCAAGGAAACAGGTGTGAAAGCCGACGTACTTGCTAATGCAAAGAAGGGCCACTATGCCGATGACGAGGCTTTGAAAAAGTTCACCCTATGTTTCTTCCAGAAATCTGGAATTTTAGACAAAACTGGTAAGCTTAATGTAGAAACCGCCCTATCAAAACTGCCTCAAGGTGTGAATAAAAGTGATGCGTCTAGACTACTGGAAGAATGCAAAAAGAAGACTGGAAAAGATACCGCGGACACAGCCTTCGAAATTTACAAGTGTTACTCTCAGGGAGCTAAGACCCACGTTTTACTATAAGTACTGTAACCCTTTTATATCTTTGTTATTGATTTAATTTATTGAAATAAACCCTCGTTTACTTTGATTTTTTCATTTATTATATTTTTTCCAAATCTAGTACACTGTACATGTGCTATTTATTATGTAAGTACTAAATCATATTCATTGAAAACAATCGATATTAACTAAAAAACAAGAATATGTTCAAAAATACACAAAAAAGTAAAAAAAAAGAGCAAGTCGTACAGTAGTCACTTATGATGATGATGAGTGACATCTGGCATCTCATCTTGGTAATGTCAAATCAAATCAAAAAGCGTGCTCTTCCCGGCTTCCTTTAACACACATTTCCGTCCATTTTCACGAAATCTACCACAGATTACATTAAAGCACAAGGAAAGATATTACACAACAATAAATGCAATTGCCAAAATTCCATTCAGTTTACTCACAATTGTTTTTTCAATTGTAATTTAACACAAATTGGTTAGATGGTGCCAGTTAAGCTTTTAAAAAAAATTAGGAAGTTTCGTAAATCAAAAATATCGTGAGCATAGAGGATGAGTTTGACAGCACGGTATTTTTTTTCTAGCAAAGAACATTCCTGGGTTACAGAGAAGTATAAAAAAATAGAAAATGGAATACCGTGCATATGGTTGAATGTACTTCGTTACTACATTAATACACGTTTGTTAACTCTGGCCAGTACTGACAAAACAATAATTGTAAATTATTATCATAATAATTTAATATGCTTCTAACTAGAAAAAAAATCTGTTTTCATGCAAATAAATACTATTTGTTTGGTAATGTGTAGTGGTAGACGCTATGCGTCACATAAATAAGGTAGAGTAAAAAAATAGATATTTATAAGTAAGTTCAAGTTAAGAAATAAGGTAATTGCATTTAATTTTTACTTTTTTGCCCATTTTTATAGTAATTTTTTTTATAGTAACTGTACAACCCACCCGCCAAGATTATTATTATAAAATCCTCTTAAATTATGGGAGACGCTTCTTTCCGGCAGTGGACATTTTACTATCTGAGGCGTTTGCGATGATGAACGTTTGTAAAAGCAAACAAGACCAGCGATGCCTTGCGAAGCACGAAGGAGCTGAAGCTATTTGGTCACCTATCCGATGACAGGCCCTCCTAAAAGTTACTTAACTACGCTAACGAGCTCCTCAATTAAGATTATTGACGTATATATTCAAACAACATTTCTAAATGAACTTAAAATTCTAATATTGCAGTCAAAATTAATAAATTATTTGCTTTAGTTAATTGGAGCTTTACCCGGCGTGCTTTTCGTCGCTCTTATTCGTTCACTATTTTTTTTTCTCTCCATATATAAACTATCTATGGCATATAGCAAACAACTTATCAAGTTTCGCCGCAATAAAAGTAGTCAATGTACTTTTTGAGTTCTTGACGCTAAAGTACGCAATTAATTTTATAATAATTGTTCCAAAAATAGGGTTAAGCCGAAGTTCAGTGCTAGAGTATCACACGCATTATATGAATCACCCCTGTGTATATTTTGTGATTTTAAGTAGCTTTTGAATGATGCGTTTTTCCTTTTTTCACAAAACTTGATTTACAAGAGATTATTACACAGATATCAATTATGCTAGTTATATGTTGTTATAAACTAAATGGATGACATACTTTGCATAAACAAAACAATTGTGATTAAATTCGATACCATAGAAATATGAACCTCATGTTTAGTAAAATATATATATGAAATTTTTGAAAGCTAGAAGAAGCTAGATAGAGTTATTTTTAGGGTAACATACTTAAATTTGACCTACAGCATAATTACAAAACAGTTAAAATAGTTGATCCTCCCGATTATTTTGTAAATTTTTAATGGGCATGTGGTGAAATTTGTGACTTATATAAGTTTTTTTGTATACACAAGGAATATATACATTTAATTAAGGACAAAAAATCATTTGCAAATCAAGGTTTGTCGAAAAAAAGTGTGTAAAAATGTATAATAAATGCATAATCAATTTAACTGGAATGGAACTAAACTGTACCATTTGAGTTTGCAGATTAAAGCAAATAAATGTGAAGGACGTGCAAATATTGGTTATCGATGAATGTGAGCCGGATGATTTGGCTTTGGGACTTTATATAAAATTCATTCGTTTCCTGCAGTGACAGTTGCACTGCAGTATTTTGGTAACGGCGCGTTCAATCGCTCAATTGGGTGAATAAAAATAGTGACATATAGTTTGCATAAAATAATAATTTTGGGAAAATTAAGTATATAATTTTTTTTTAGCACCATTTTAATTAATTCAAAACTTTTCGTAATAATAATTTGTAATTCATGCTTTTAATTTTATGTAATTTTTATGTCTAATTAAACATTTTCTGAATATTTTAAGATAGAATCGCGATTGCTATGCGCTAATCGGAGAAAAAAAATCTGCAATAGTTTGCGAAATATCGCTTGTAGTTCATATCTTAATATTATTATACATTTTAACAAGATGATTGCAGTTTCTCATACAATTACATCTTTTTAATCAATTATAAATATGTCCAATGAAAAAATATGACATTATCAAAATAATCAATTAATTGCGAATGCGCAATTAAAATTTATTAGAAATCTTGAAACATTGGTATTATTGAACAGGAAAAATATTGGAGCTTGAAAAATTAAAAACAATATATGTAATTAAAACCATTTTAATAATAATTGTCATATTTATTTTTTAAATATAAAAGTTTACCTTACCGTCTAGTGATCTTGGATCTACGATTATTATCTGTGAAACTCTGGCTTCTTTAGGTAGGAATACTAATAAAATAAACACAATGTCGTATCGTGCACTTAAAATCACTATAAAGTTATTATAAGAAACAAGTGAATTTATTTGGTCAACTAATCTGTATCTTGTCGGAAAAGTTGAATTGAAAACGTTGATATTTGAGGTTTAATTTATATTGGTTCGAGTCTTGTTTAATTTTGTGTTTGTTTGTCCAATAAGACTACCCAATTATTCTTGGACTAACTGGAATAAAGGGAAATATTGATGACAAGCGTCAGATTTACTCTCTCGCGAGTTTAATAATTAATTGTATATACGTGATAATAGATCCGTAATGCAATGATGAGAAATGCGAGAAACACTTAGGCACTTTTTCCGAAGCTTTTGCAGTCAAACCGCAGTAACAAGATATGTACTCAAATTACAGACGTAAGCTGTAAACTTAAACTCGACCTCTTGATTTATTGCAACATTAATTGAAATTTAAAATCTTTTAAACAGATAAGGATGAGTTTTTATCTTAACGAGTTCTCGCTTCTTTGAGAATTGATTTAATTATATCAGTAATAAGCTGCTAACTTCAGGCTTCTATTCATGCTTCTAGACAATGTCTAGCAGGAATCTTCATTTCACAAGAAAGGATTTTTAGCTTTATTGAGCGAAGCTCTCTTTTAGACAACTCACAAATTTCGCTACTTAACGGTTCAACCGATTCGAACGAATTTTGGCATGAACATACATAATTATAACCTGACGGACATAGGCATTAGGCATGTACAAAAAAATAAGGACTTTACCATGGAGGAACAATCACCGAAAGAAAAATTCAAAAGCTGATCACAGCCAAATCGCTGAGACTACACTGATGAAATTTGGCGCCAAAACTCACATTGTAGTCGTGACTACTGTGCAAAAAATGGTTTTGAAATCGGACATCCCATAGAGGAATAATCACCCTTCAAAAATCTAATTGCTTCGCTCAGTATTTGCAAACAGCAGCATGTATTGCAGACCTAGTTATAGCATGACTTGACTAATACTGTCTTTCAGAAAACGGGTAACCTAATTCTTTTTAGAAAAATATAGATTTGATTTCTTGAAAATCGTTAAATACCTACTTCGAACCGACGATAAGAAAGAACTAACTGCTACTTCTCCATTAATAATGAACACACTGTATTTCATTTGTAAGGACATTACAGAGATATTGTTGGTTTGTGGTTAATGTAAATATTATCATATTGTCATCATAAAAATATTGAAAAATAATTTTGCTAAACAAACACGCATCACAATCGATTATTTGGAATAAAAAATGAATATCATCTAAGGTCTTGACGTTTTTACAAATAGACATAAACATAGTTTACTAGTTATATGCTTTCTATAATAATTAATAACAATAATATGATTTGCAATTAAGACTGTTATCTATATCACGTTTCTTTTCTGCAACGAGACGAACTATTCTCTGTAAATAAAATATTTTTATTTGCTAAAATAAAAGTTTTAAATTATTTATGATAAATTTCAGACAGCTCACATTAATTACTAAATGCATATAGCAGAGCTTGTACTATGGATATTAAGGACAAGATAATCCATAAGAATATATACAATTATGATTCGGGGGAGCTTTATTGCTTTTACCTTAATTAGAATTTATTTTTTGTGAATAAATAAAATTTCCTTTTTAAAATGTGTACCAGAATTCGAACCCAGGACAAAGGTCCTACCTAAGGGTATAAATAAATGATGCGACATAACAATTGGTCGATATTTGATAGACACTGGTTTAAAAACAAAGATGAACATATAAAGCTACGCTTTCACTATTAATGGGCTGAACACAAAATATTGACAACCGTATCGTATTCCAGAAATGTATGATAATACCTACAGTTAAAAACGATTTGTACAATAACTACAATGTAGAATTTGCCATGTACTATTTCGTGCGTAGTAGCTAATGTAGTCCAGTAATAGAATAGTTGTCCCTGCAAATTACCTTAATATATGTATAAGGGTTATTTAGACTGTGACAACATCGTATTTGTTGTAATAACTATATGTTTCAAACGTTTTAGCGCTGAAATTATAGTGGACATTAATTATAGGAGAAATTTATTGTGATACAATTTTTACAATGTGAAAACCGTAGTATAAAAATATAGTTCATCAAATGTAGACACAAATATTTACCAGTAATTAAAAAAGTTGGTACTCCAAATGAAAATTTTTATTTAACGGATAACTTTATTTAAATCGGTTTTAAAATATATGCCAAAGAATACCATTCCACATCGCATTTTGCATGGGATATATAGCAGTATTTTACTTTGATCTGAAAGAGAAAGAATGTGACCGCAACCAGAAAGGTATGTGTATTTATATGACGAATTTATGCAATTGATATGAAGATAATTTTATTGAATGGACCAAGCTAAATTAATATACTTATATCTTACTTTGTTTGCCGTAGAAATGGTAAAGACTATGGTAACTACTTTCGTTAAATCCTCATCTCTGGCTGAAAACGACAAAGGGAAATAGGGCCATAAGATAATAATAATAATAATAATAATAATAACTTTTTATTTGCATAAATTACATGGTACTATTACATTACATCGGTCTTAACGAAATACATCAACTGTCGCTTATATGGTATGTAACAGATAAGCAATGACAACTACCCTCCGCACTAGTATAAAACTGTATTGCGGCAGTGCAGTATCACCGCGACCAATAACCACTATAACTTGACATACGGACAGTTACTCTTACGCTCAGCCGGCAGCTCAAATACACTGGTCGAATGCCGGTAGCTTTAAAATTTAATTACAGTATATGTAAGGACAACAGATAACATTTGCCAACTTAATCTCTAGAAAGTTAAAACTAAATGTGTCAATATAGTAAAATGTTTTAATGGTTACAATTCAAATAAACATATTTTAGGAGTATATTTTTAGTACTTTACTTATATAACTAATATAAAGATTTATATAAATATTAACTTAGATAAATGTTGTGAGACTTAATATAATAATATATTTTTATTATAATACACACATACACGCTTACATACATACAAACACAGTTATACATGATTACATATTGATTAACATTACATAAATAAATAATTGTGCACTATGACTTTCATAATTATACACAATATTCTTTGCATCTTATGATTTTACAAAATTTTCAGTGGAATCGTAGTCTAGTGTGAGTAAGTATTCGGTAATTAGTTTTTGACAGATGTGTCGACTTTTTTCCCGTAATGCTGGAAGAATAGTATTTATTCTATTGTACAGTCGAGGACCTGAATATCGTAAAGAGGCTCGAGCAAATGAAGTTCTAATCTTTGGTATTCTGTATACAGCAGAAATTCGTCTTTTGGAAATTATAGGAGGAGGTATAAATTTATGTTGTCTGACAAGTACACACTTTATAAACAATTGGCGTACAGTTAGAACTGTGAATTCTTCGTATAGTTTTTTTGTGGAATACCGAAACGACTTCGCGTTTATAACTTTTATTACAGCTCTTTGGGCACGTTCAATTTTGATCAAATGTGTTTTCTTAGCATTACCCCATACAGAAATTCCATACGCTATTAAAGATTGACATAATGAGATATATATTAATTTGGTAGTTTCTTTGTTTTTAATGTGTTTTATTTTTTTAAATATACCTAAAATTTTCCTAATTCTGGTACTTAGCGTTTCTATTTGCTTTTTCCAGTTAAGATGTTGGTCCAAGGTTATACCTAAATATTTAATATACTCTACTTTTTCTAAAGCATAACAGTTGCACAGTTGATTACTGTTGCACGTATGGATTTTTAGTACAACGTTAGATGGTTGTTTATTATTATAAATACTGAAGGTCATGAATCGTGTTTTATCCTTATTCAGAGTTAAGATATTATTACTAAGCCAATCAGAAACTATTTTCAGTCCAACTTCACTGGATTCTCGTACCTCTGACCAAGTAGATCCGGTAAAGATCAGCACCGTGTCATCAGCAAAAGAAATTATTTTACCATTATGAAGCTCTTTATGTGTAAGATCATTAAGATAAACCAAAAACAACGTAGGCCCGAGAACGGAACCTTGTGGAACACCATAACAAATGTCAACAAAATCACTACATATTCCGTTTATGCTCACTGCTTGAGTTCGGTCGCTCAAATAAGATCGGAAGAGTTCAAGTGGCATACCCCGTACTCCTGCAAGCTCCAGTTTTCGAATGAGGATAGGGATAGAGACAGTGTCAAATGCCTTTGACAGGTCTAAAAATATTGCCAGGCAATTTCTCTTTCTGTCAAGTTCATCGAAAACATGCTCTGTCAAACTTTCAATGGCATCTATAGTCGACAACTTTTCCCGGAATCCAAATTGGTTGGGTGAAAAGAAATTGTTTCGTTTGAGAGTTTCGTTCGTTGTAACGTTTAGATTTGAGAGAATTGTGTCAGCAAATGTTTTTCCCACATCTGCAAAATATCTGTTAACATGATTAATAGACAAATCTGGAGTATCTTCTATGTTGAGCAGTTCTATAGCAGGTTTTTTAGAATTGTCCATATGACAAATTTGTCGTATCACTTTCCAAGTACCTTTAGTGTTGTTTTTATTTTTAGCCAATTTCGAGTGTTAGCAACTACACTGGAATACCTTATTGTTAACATTTTATTGTTTTAAAATTATAAATTAGCTGTTCGGCTTGATTAAATTGTTTAAGATTGATCCATTAAAAGTTGTTAAACGATGACTCTCGTACGGCCGCCATCTTGTTGTTTACGTCTGCTTTGAGAGTATATAAATGGCGCAACAGCCGTCCGAGCGTCATTCGTTGTGTGAACGTCTCCTCGAGCACATGGTGAAGGTATGTAACTCTTTGTATATAAATATTCTGGTGAGCATTGTAAGTCTTACTAAGTTGATGTTAAAGATTTAAAGTTATTTACATGATGAGATATTGTATTGGAATTATAAGTTAAATTTAGAGTGCAGGTTTTAATTATCCCGAATAAATCCATTAAATTACATAATTCATTATTTTTACTTCACATCCTAGCTAGTCTGTGAATAGGGTCGTTAACATATCAGAAGTGGGATCAACTTCAAGCCCACGTAAAAAGAAAAACCGTCTATTTTTTTTTAAAGGTAGTTTATAATAGAAACATAATGAATTTGATCAACGTCACATACAAAGTAAAGGTATAGACAATACTCGCTAAATCTCTGTGACGAGCGTGATTGAATAAGAGTATCAATATTGCTAGTTTTTATCATGATTTATTTCCTAAATTTCATTAGCAGCATGAAGCTTATTGTTAATAACTGAAATTGCATTATTGACACATTGATGTTACTGGTGATATTAAATAAAGGTTTATGCAAACAATTGCACAGTGTAAATTGTAATAATACTGACAATAAGTACAAGTCAACTTTTATTAAACCTTGCGCATTAAGACGCCATCTAGTTAAATATTGAGGAACCTTCATTAATTATCAAAAAATGAAAGCTGCTACGTTCAGCGCGCCAAAAGCACATTTATTGTTTTGTGAAATGTAAAACATTTTACAACCCTCTGGGTTAACAGATTACGCAAATACGAATGATATTATCTTCAAAAAAAAAATGTTTTTGAGTTTCAAAAGGGACAAAGAAAAAAACCTTTGAAAAAAAAATAACCATAAAATTAATTATGTTGATTTGATAGTAGAACAGATGTGTTAGATATCTCTCATCTTCGTGAAATGACTTGATACAATTTATAGATTTTCATCAATATGTTATTGCATTTTACATTTTTCTTTATATACACGCTGCGGTAAACAGCAATAACTCTTAATTATTATTTCGATCGTCATTAACACTGTATTAACATTTTTCTTTCTCTAATATCCACGCCAACCCAATATCGACGAGCGTTGCTGGCAGACGCCTAGTCGTGGGGTGGCGCGACCGGTGAGAGAGACTGAGCTGTCGTCGCGCCTGTGCGCGAGTGCTGCCATCGCGCGGATCCTCGAGTGCTGCCATCACATGGATCCTCTAGTGCTGCCATCGCGCGGATCCTCTAGTGCTGCCATCGCGCGGATCCTCGAGTGCTGCCATCGCATGGATCCTCGAGTGCTGCCATCGCGCGGATCCTCGAGTGCTACCGTCGCGCGGGTCCTCGAGTGCTGTCGTTGCGCCTGTGCGCTAGCGATATCCAGGATCCAGGGCACGAGTGCTGTCATCGTGTCTGTTGTGCGGGCACTGCACTGGTATCGGCGTTCAAGCCACGTAGTGCAGGTGTGAAATAAATCCGCAACAATCATCCAGCGAACAACAAACTACAGGTGCGCCAAAGTTCACCTAAATTTTCAACTCCGATAATTGGCAATCCGAGGGTGTTCTTCCTAAAATTTTCTATCCTAGCGATCACAATTCCTAACTACTCTGTCTTTGATGTTCATGATTCCGAAGCATTCAACTTCATAATGTCATTAGCAATAAACATTTATTATACTTTGTTGTTATCCTATATTTACTCAACATAACCATCTTTTAAACTATTATTCAAAGTCATATCTTTTTTGTTTAGATTTCTTTTTATTCATAATAATCAGTATTATATACATTAATTTTGGTTAGGTTAGGTTAGAACTCTGACCACAACGCACGAGCCGAGCGAGCGTAGCGAGCGTGCCGCAGCAGCGGCCGGCGAAGTGCCAGAACCGAATCGGTTCTATAGTTATTGGTTTAGGTACGGTTTAAACTGCGGTATAAACTCCCAGGCCATAAACATAACCGTGAATAAGTCGTGTTTTATGAATTTTATTCATTTAAGACAAAGATCAGTGAAACGACCTCTATTCATTCTAAGCAGCTGGTTTTTTTTGACATAATTATCTCAGGAATAGTTATAGTATTATGTATGTAACATCCATAACCAAATATAAAATGGCCAAATGTAAAAATGTGAAAAGTTGTTTAGTAATCACAAGAAATAGTTTAAAAACAAGCCCTTTCCTTCAAAGCATCTGGTTCATGATTATGTTCTTGGTGCGTTCCTTCCAGTAATTCATACTTATTGACTTCCTTATCGAAAGTGGTGATTAATCTCGCCTTACACTTATACTTTTTGTTGCTTCTTAATTCACACGCCCAATATTGTTTATCCACTGTTATTCGGTTTTTTTTTTCATATATAAATCCATGTACATATAATTTTAATCCTCCACGACTGGTTTTGAATGATTTTTAAATAAATTCTCTCCATATTAATAAAGCATTAACACAAACATGCACGTTATGATAATACACCGACATGAACTTGGCAATAGATACAATAGATATATAGAATACATAGAGCAATAGATACTCAGTACGTAATGTAAATAATACCCCCAAATAATAATTATACTATCAAAACTATAAATATCTTTTTCTACCCACATTTTTTATTACACTTGGTAAACGTTTCTTTCTTAGTATGAGTGAAAATATTATGATAAAAAACAGTAAGAGTTTAAATATATTTACATTAATGATATTATTAATTACGATTTTCGGAGACGTGAGTGTTATGAACATCGCCGGTATGAATGAAAACTTTGGGATGAAAGATTTTGGGAAGAGTGATCGTTCGGCTTGCGGATCATTGGGAGGAACAGTTTCGGGCAAATAACTTTAGGCGAGCCAATATGGACCCGTGAAAAACTTAAAACCTGACCGACTGTCACAGTAAAAAGAAAGCCTTTTATTTATTTATACATTCCGTTCAGTATAATTCACTTTTAGGTATTTTGCTATCTCTGGGAGTGCTATTTGTTCGTGGTGTTTATTTCATTTAAAATCGGTTGTTCTTTCTGGATTTTCGTTTCACTTACTCTAATGACCTGGCTATATTAACTTGGATTCGTACACTTTGGTGATTTGACTACTGTTAATAATTCTCGACAACTTGTGCTTACCTACCTACTAGATTCTGATTCAATATTATTTTATAAGAATTGTGTAAGACCCATAAGATGTAGGAAACGAAGTAATTGAATAAAAAAGTATTATATGTATGGTTTTATTACAAAATCTTTATTGTTATTCAATAACTCTATGTAAGTGTAGCTAAGAATAACAATCTACTTTTAACAGATAATTATACTATTTATTATGGTTCAGAATAATATCACTCTCTAATAATTAATGGGTAAGTCTGATGTCAACAAAAGTTACTTAAACGTAAATGGTAAATTGAGTGTTGCAATGAAAACTAGCCAAAAAAGCAATTAATGTAAATGTCAAGGTTATGGTCGAGTACTATTAACATTCAGCCTTATAAAATATAATTTCTGATTATTAATAATATACAAATCTAAAAACAAAACATCAATCGGCGTGACAACCAGGGACTGTTACGGTATCCGAATAGTGTTATGAACACTGTTTTTCATTTCTGTTTTAAAAGTAAAACTGAAAGAAACTGTTACACTTTGAATCTGTTTTAGAAAATACCGGTTCATAAGTTCATATCTGTTACAGTCAATAAGGTTTACATTGGCTTAACTATGCGACAGCTCACTAATGATTTGGGTACTTTGAAATGCCTATGTTGGTGTACTGTGTATACGCATAGATAGTTTAAAAGTAAAATAGTTTCTAACAGATTGGTAACAGAAAGCGTTATATCTGTTACACTTTTATAAGTGTTCGACGCAAAACAGGTTCAAAACACCCAAATAAGTGATACAGGAATAATTCTGTAACAGATTTAATGTCTAACCCCTACGAAAGTGTATCCTTATAAAGGTGTTTTTGAATCCCTGGAGACAACTGTCACTGTTTTTTTTTTATGTCAGTCTGTCCCGTCAACACCGCACTTTGATAGTGTCTTACAACGCGGTTGTGATTTAGTGTATATTTTTTAGTGTTATATTGTCTTTCCAAAAATCTAATTGAATATTTTCAAATTACTTTTACCAAGGTACATTTGAGGCTTGAAAAGAGAAAGTCTCTAGGGATAAAATCCCTAGAAACCACACTGGTCAACAAAATACCTATGGAAAGTTTTATCAACCTAGGCAGTGAATATTCTTTGTTAATTAAAACTGATTAGTTTGCATGCTTTATTATAAAGACAAATACATATATATATATATATATATATATATATATAGCGTAACTATTGATTAATAGGTTAATAACCTTTTCTTTTACAGCAAAATATTTTAGACACAGAACAAAGAGGTCTGTAAGTCTATTAATATATGAAACAGGACAATGAGGCCTGTGATTTACAAATATATTCATTGAACCCAGAACAAAGAGGTCTGTGGTATCAATTACTAAAGTATTTTGGGGACAATGAGGCCCACTTTTATTTTTCAGAGAAATGTTAACCTTTTTTTTCTTTTACAGCAAAATATTTTAAACCCAGAACAAAGAGGTCTGTGGTATCTATTACTATTATAAATTGTTTTGGGGACAATGAGGCCCACTTTTATTTTTCAGAGATTTTTGTTATTAACAATTATGTTAACCTTTATAAAGTGTTTGGGGACAATAAGGTCCACTTTTATTTTGCAAAGATATTTTGTTATTAACAATTATAATGTTAAGTGTGAGGACACACTACTGGAATACCTTATTGTTAACATTTTATTGTTTTAAAATTATAAATTAGCTGTTCGGCTTGATTAAATTTTTTAAGATTGATCCATTAAAAGTTGTTAAACGATGACTCTCGTACGGCCGCCATCTTGTTGTTTACGTCTGCTTTGAGAGTATATAAATGGCGCAACAGCCGTCCGAGCGTCATTCGTTGTGTGAACGTCGCCTCGAGCACATCGTGAAGGTATGTAACTCTTTGTATATAAATATTCTGGTGAGCATTGTAAGTCTTACTAAGTTGATGTTAAAGATTTAAAGTTATTTACATGATGAGATATTGTATTGGAATTATAAGTTAAATTTAGAGTGCAGGTTTTAATTATCCCGAATAAATCCATTAAATTACATAATTCATTATTTTTACTTCACATCCTAGCTAGTCTGTGAATAGGGTCGTTAACACGAGTGTTCATATTTGGTTTTTATATCATGCAGTAGATTATTGCAATAGCTACGGTACCTTCTATATGTTACCCTAAGAGTTAAGTTATCTGGATCTCTTTTTAGTTTCTGATGTAACTTGTCCCTCCACTTAATACATCGTAATAAGCCCGGTGTGATCTAAGGTTTTATAACTGTTTTTCTATTTGATATTTTCCGTGTTGCTGTATGTTTATGTAAAACTGCTGATAGTATTTCAAGGAATCTACAGGTAGCTGACTCAACGTCGATACAATTATATATTTCCGACCAGCAAATTTAATTTAGATCCATCATGGCCTTTGTATAATCAATTGCTTTCACTAGTCTGTATCTATTATTGTTTTTGACTGGTTTTTTTAATGAGACAATAACAGAACTGTGATCTGTGATACTTGTATCGTGAATTATACAAGTTGCCTTATTCCCGATTTTTAAAAAACAATGGTCAATACAAGATTTCTCTCGAGTAGGATAAACGTGACCTGGTAATAGGCCATGAGACGATAAGAGATCTAGGTACTCTGAAGACCTCAGGTCCGAAGTTCCTTCCTTGATATCAATGTTTAGATCTCCTGTTAGAATTATATTTTTGACATGTTTATGCTTGACTAATACGTCATTAAGTGATTGTAGAAAATTATCTATATTATGTATTGCGGGTGACCTATAGATAGCGATCATTGTAAATTGGTTATTTATTTCAATCACTAAACCGTCAGCAGCATAAAGATTAGGTTCATGAACAGAAACATTTAAGTTTTGATTGACATATATAACCACCCCACTATTTTAATTTGTATGATTATTAGATGCATATGCGATATAATTGGGAATATTTGGCAAATTAACAACATTTAGGAGCCAACACTCTGTCAATACTATTATGTCTATTTTAGTATCTATTCTCGCAAGATAGAGAACAAAGTCATCAATATTGCAGGTTATACTACGAATATTTTGCACTATTATATTGAATTCCCCAGCAGTTTTGAGCAGTAAGTCTCTGCATTGATCGATGTCGTCCAACAGGAAAGCGTCTCCAACATTGACATTTACGTCAATATCGGAATTTATAATATGAATATCAACTGCCATTATCTATACGATGGATTTGTACTATAGTAATAAAATAAGACGAGACCCATTTGGCGACACCGTTCAGAAACTTTACTGGAGATGTTAGTGAATAATTGCTGTTTAAATAAGCAGCATTTTACACGGCTGGTCAAATTTAAAAGTGATGCAAAGAATGTACAAAATATATATGATGAATTCCTATTATAAATACTATTCGTTATTTTTGTTACGTTGTCTAAATAACAAATACTATATATTATTACGATATGATATATTGACACATTTCCTAGACAACAAAAATATGAAATTTGAAAATAAAAAACAGTAAAAAGAAAGCATGCACTTAGAAATAATAAACAATAACTTTTTGTCATTGCTTACAAAACCACGTTTTAAATGGAATAGTCAGTCAGCTTGATTTATGTTCCTTAGATTTTCTATATCTTTTATATTATTGACACTCACAGGTGGAGAACCGTCCTCCTTACGTAATACTACTTTTCCTTTTGAGACCCAACAATACTTGAACAGATGATCAGCAACAAGTTGTTTTCCCAGAAATAGTAGAGACTTGGTTTTAGCTGTCAGTTTCTCAGACACGTATATTGGCTGCGAAGGCATTTCTAATTCAAGGTTTCTTCTATTTAGTTTTTTGTCTTTGTTCTTAAGGTTATAAGATCTAACAGCTTTCAAGATATCAATTTTATGACACATATCTTTTAATTTTACAACAATTGGAGCATTATTATCTTTACCTCCACGATACACTTGCTTTATGTCATTATTATTTACTTTTGTGTTGACTACTTTCAGCATATTATTTACAACTACATTCAAATCTTCATTTTCCAATCTAGGTATATTTCTAATTTCTATGTACTTCTTCAAGCTGTTTCTCTGTATGTCATAAAGTTGGTCTTCAAGAGTCTCTATTTTCTTATGAGCATTAACGCATTCTACCTCTAATACTTGAATTCTTTCCTTTAACTTCTCTTGTCCCTCTCTGTTTTCACTTAATATTCTTTCAATCTCAAAATTGCTTTCGATCAGTTTGATATTATTTAGTTTTAGATCTTCTATTGCTTTGTTAAGATTCTCCAGCTTTGTTTCCTGATTCTGTTGAAACTTATTAAACATATTTCTAATTTCTGTACAAAAGTCACTAAAATTTTCTTGTTCCGGTTGTTTTCTCTTTCTCGTGTTTACGCAATCAGAAAATTCATTGTTGTCTTGTACACTTAAGTTTGGTTGAGATGAGAACGAAGTACCAGTCGGCGAGCGTTGTAGTGGCATCTTTTATTTTCCCGTATACTATAGTTTGGTTCTCAATGTGTGCAAACGTCGCTGTGGTGCGTAGTTTAAACTAACCTTAGCCGTTCAAGTACGCGAGAAAAAGGTCTTAAGCGCCGTGCAGCAAACGTCGCTTACGCGTGATATCCAGTTAATAATCGCGACACTCCGCCGGTCAGTTTAATAATCGTTAGTATTTAATTTATCAATAATTATCATTAGTTTCACAAATTCTATCACTGATTACACTGGTTATTAAATGAACATTGAGTGGCTAGCGAATTATGACTTTAACGGATATTTATCGTCTGAAAACAGAAAAAAAGTACGGAAGGCGAATTGTGACACTGTTAACAATACGGTGGCTCGCGGTGAGATGGATGATGCCATAAGCCCATTATGAATTAGTTGGTGCTAACGGATCTGTATCTGTATCCAAATCTGTATGCATTCAGAATCAACAACTATGCCTTTCGAAGCTTGGAGGGGTTCGATATAATAAAATTTTGGCGAGTTTTTATGAGTTCAAAATTTCTAGTACCTATGAGTTTCATAAAATGGCAAAACTTGTCGACTTATTTTTCTTTTCAGAGAAACTTACGTTGTTTCACAGAGACGTTGAAAACATTTGTTTAATGCTGAGAGTGCATTTGTTATTGATACAATTTTATATTCTTGGTGGTAGTATCGGGGAATAACTTAAAAAAGTTGCCAACGATATAAAATTTCTAGATCACCATTATTCAGATTGCAAAATAGCGCTGTGGGCATTGTTACGAAATAAATATTTACTTATTACGTAATTCCTAGAAAACGGTTATCGATAAACATGTAATCTAATCATAAAATACGTATCTTAAAAGGTCGCTAATTAGATAGGACACGTAGGTGTTACAACTTGGTATTTAAGTATAAAATAGTCAAAGTAACTCAACTGGTATGAGAATTATAATAACAAGGTATTTTAATTTTTCAAATAGGTTTAAAAATCAGATAAGTATATTTGTTTCTTTCGCAAAAGTATTGAAAAAAGTTATATAAAACACGAGTCCATCGCATTGTAATTAGAATTAAGCTCTACATAAATGCGTTTGTTTTCTACTTCCACAGTATTCTTTATTTGAATGACAACATTATTTGACACTGCGACTTTCATTGAAAAAACGCTTAAATACTTGTTTCGAAATATGATTAAAATAAATTACACATATATATTTTAAAAACTGATCAAAAGAATATAGTTTGTAGTTTATTTTAATTATTAACGCCCAAACACTACCCAAAAAAAAACACATTTTAAGAACACTACGAACTGTTAATATGATCATCCATAATAAAAGCATAGTGGTTACGGCGTTTGGCTTGGTTTGCCAAAAAGACATCAAGTGTCTGAAGAGATTATTATTCTACATAAAATTATTGCATTGATAAATGGGATATTAAAATGGTGTATTTTTTCTAAAATAACATTTTTTTTTTAATTTAGGATCGATTCACTCTTGATCCCAATCAAGTCCGGGGGCCAAGACAGAATCCACAATGGAACGACCTAACCTAGAAGGTTGGACTGAAAGGACTGGCTTTCAAAAAGGACGGGTTAAGGTTCTCGGAAATACAGACGCAGGGAGAGAGTTCCACTCCTTTGCTGTGCGCATTATGAAGGATGTCGAGAAGCGCTTGTTTATCTTTGGCGTGTAATTTTTAGAAATAAAAATTCATGCAGATTTATATTCATCTAATCGTTTCCATGATCTTCACAGTATCATTAAGAAGTGATCATTAACTCCACGCGTCTTAAACTTCTTTTGTCGTTTGCTGAAGACTATGTAATTATAAACAATAACTTCTTCAAATTCTTTTAATTTAATTAAGTGCTACAAATTTATGGCAAATAATACAAACATTAATTTCATCTTAATATTGTATTTTGAATTAATCGGATTTTAGTCTTAAGTTGTAAATAAACTCATTATACACTTTTTATAGGACTAGAATAATTTGTTAACACATAAATAATTATTATTCCTAACACTCAACGTACATTATATTCACATTATTACTAGCATCGAGTGTTTCACGATTTCATCACGTCGTAACGAAATTGGCAGTCTTCGAAGATGTGACACTATCGCTATCACTGCCTCTCAGTTCATACGTCTGTGATATTATTATTAACATGCAGTGTCCATCTCATCAGATTCATTCGAGGTGAGGCTCATTGTATCAGTAGGTTCATATGAATGTTTTTCACCAGTAATGTTTCTTTGGCTATAAACATTAGCAGTTACGGAATTCACAGATTCCTCAGATGAGATGCTATCATTATCTGCTGGTTCGTACGATTGCCATTTACTAATGAAATCAACATGGTTTCGAACATAAGGAATATCACCCACAACAGAGCCCTCATTTAATGAATCAGATCTGTTGTAATAAGATGCAGTATCCGATGACTCATCATAGCTGTCCCTTATACTGTAGTAACGTCTTCTATCTTGTCTTCTATAGTAATCTTTACTGTTCTCTTTTCTGATTAGATTGAAGTTTTCATCAAGTGGTACGAAGTATGTTTTTATGTAACCGGCACCTTTAACAAAAGTTTCCCCTCGACAAGTAGTTAAGACACCACATTCGTCAAGAATTACAGCCGTGTTTTCAGTAACCTGGAAGTTATGTTTAAGTTATGTATTTAATTATATATATCTAAACGAAAGCTGTGTATAATAAACTGCTTTCAGACAAATGATAAGTAAAAATATAGAATATATATACTTGAATTTTCCCTGTTTCTCCAGTGGAATCCATTCTAGAAGCCATATTTACAGCATGACCCCATATATCATACAACGGTTTCAAGGATCCAACAACGCCAGCTGCGACTTTTCCGTTTGAAATTCCTAAAAATGTATAGATACATATTAATACTCTTTCAGCGCACAATTTAATTTATATCATAGGGAATATAATTTTTTTTTCTCTATATTTCACAAAAAAAATCCTGAAAGATATCACGTATCAGAAAGGTATCTTAAGATGATCTTAAGTTAAGAAGAAATAGATTAGTAGGTTCCACTTTACCTATTCTTAAATTGAGTCCCTCGAAACTTTGGAAAGAGCCTTTATTGAAATTTTGTAACTGCATCATCATAGCAGCTCCAAATTCCACCATAGTCAATACGATTGCCTTATCATAAGGGCTATTTTGTCCTCCAAATATCGATATGTTTGAAGTGGAATCAATAGACTCTCTTCTGCTAGGGTCCAAGCCGCATGCAGCCATATATGTCCAACCAGCTACCTTTATTTTTTCTACCTTGTGTATTGAGGAACCGGTAAGAAGCAACTATAAAAGAGAAAATGCTTTATGTTCAACTGTAAGAATTCTTAAAAAGTGAAAATATCGATAAACACACAATGTAGGCCTTGACTTTCACAATTTCCTTAGACGAATGCCATTATTTTAAATCTGCAATCATGTCATTTTATTAAATTCTATAGTTGTGGTAGTGTTTCGACAGTTTTAAAGACTATTTCAGCTATGACAAAATGTATGTGATATTTTTTTATATATTTAAATAATCCTATAAACTTACCCTATCAAAATCAGAAATTACTTCATCCAGAATGCTAAGCACAAACTTATCACTCATATCAGCATTGTCAGACCCAAGTTTGTAGTCAGTTAAAGATGCGAACATTACTGCAACGTTATCGTAGTTCTCATAGTACAACTCATCCACGGGTCGGTACAAGTTTAAATATACCTGAACTAAAAATATATTTTTGATTAAAGTAACATGTTTATTGGATCCATGGATCAGATATCTCCCATGGATCAGCTTCAATGGCGAAATGTCTGTTACGCCATAACTTCCCGAGTTCTTAACCGATTTTAATATTTTTTGTGTGTAATCGAATCAAAAGGATTAGAATCAGATTGTGACGGAGCCCGAATTTTAAATTCGCAAAAATTCCCATCGAAAAAAATCTTTTTTAGGTAATAACGCTCCGTTCCAATATATGGTGCTAGCGTAGCTTTATGCTTAGCGACTGCATCGCGTAGTAATTGGAGTGAGGGTCCCATGGATCAGCTTCAATGTCGCAATGTCTGTTACGCCTTAACTTCCCGAGTTCTTAACCGATTTTAATATTTTTGGTTTGTAATCGAATCAATACATTTAGGACCAGATTGTGACAGAGTTATTGAAATTCGCAAAAAAAAAGTTATGACCAAAAACATTAGCTGTATGGGATTTCCCATTGAAATAAAAACCGCGCGCTTTTTGAAAGTTTACATTCTTATGGAATTTTAAAATTTACTAAACATTATTGATTTGTATTATATATAACGCTCCTCTCCAATATAATTATGGTGCCAGCGAAGCTATATGTTTAGTGACTGAATCGATCTAGTAGAAAACAAACAACAAAAACAAAAAACAAATATTTCACCCAGTTGTTTGTATTTCCAGGTAATACGAACTACATGTACATGTATTTTTTATTAAAAGTTTCAATACTGAGATTAACTCCGATAACTTAAAAAATTATCGTGCAAATTTTCAACCCCCCTTTCATCCAATAGTAGGGTAGAATTTTCAGAAATGCACTATGCACTTATTTTTTACCGGGAGCATTTATATTGAATCTCCTGCCTGTTGATTCGAAAATAACAGATTTTCATACAATAGTTTATCTACTATTTCACGCCCTTAGGAATTGAATTTTCAAAAATCTTTTCTTAACGACCCTTGGACGAATGGCGTGCATACAAGCTTTTAGGGTGACGTCACTCCGAGGTCCCGGGTTCAATCCACGGGCCGGTTCAATATAGAAAATGAATATGAAATATATTGGTTTGCGTCTGGGTATTGTGGTATCGCCATTGTTTCTGTTTTTCATAACACAATTGCTTTCGCTATTTATCTTGGGTTGGTAACAATTAATGCGTGATGTTTGTTTATTTCTTAGCGCACGTTGTCATCCACCTCCATTTCTGCATCCTTTCATTAACATCTTTCAAAATAGAAGTATATATAATTAACTATTACTTTTGAAATTAATACTTAATACAATTTATATTTACTTATTTTGTTTTTATAGGAATGATTGAGTTTTATTTCAGTTGTTACAATACAACGTGTAAAATAAACAGTGATTAGGCACTTGTTCGACTCGGCCGGGCATGCCAAAAAAGATTTATATCTAGTTGGCAAACAAAGAATATAAATAGTTAAATAATTAAATATAAGATAAATTATTTTAATAGAAAAATACTAGAAAAAGTCGAATAGGCTCACAAGTGAATTCTTAGGTGGGAATCGAACCCGCAACCTTTGGAAGTCCGGTCTAATGCTCTCCCGATCGAGCTACCAAGCCTTGTCAACACCCGACGAAATTTTCTAATACCTTTTTATTTTCAGCATTGTCACATCAATTAAAGGAGCATCCTATCGAATTCGAAAGAAACATTTTCACAAATCGTATGTGAGACATAAGAATGGAACGTAGTTACCAACGTAAAAACAATAATTCCCACTCACCAACATGTGCTGGAAGAATATTCTCCAAAAGCATGTTATTAACTTTCAACATAGTTTCAGCTTTTTTTTGTTCCTCGTCCAGCTGTATTTGCCATAGATTATCCAACCTGTTCCTGTACTCTGTGGTTCGGTCAATCCAGTACAAGGATACTGTTATGACGATAACAGACAACGTATGTGACACTCGAGGGTCAAGACCTACGTTCCATGTAGCATCAATGGCAAATAGCGAGGATTTTACTTCCCAAACAACCCAAAGGTAGAACACAGTCATACCACCGGCAATGATCCATTTAAAAATGAAGAATACTCTACTGAAAAGAAAATTCAGCAGTAGTGCCAGTCCCCAGCATTGTGTGACATGCTGAAAAAGAAAAACTTTTGATGAATATTTAATATATACATGACGTTTTATTATGTGATATTAACAATATCAAGTGGTGAGGAGCTCGAAGGCGCAATAAATAGTGCAGGTTGGCAACAGGGAATGAAAATGCTGGTCAAGTGTTGGTTTATTAAAAACATATTTTATGAAAATATATCTTATTGGAATTATCTTAAACAAAAAAACATATCTGCATACTTACCCATGAAGACACACAATTTGAAAGAACTGTCTGGGAATCACTTGGTTCGACTTCCACCTCACTGCAACTGATCACGTTAACCACAGAAGTCGTAGCTAGGCCCAAACTAATTATCAAATAAATTACAGTTCTTATCTTAGCAGACTTAATAATGTTGGCGGAGGTGTCGTATATTTTGCGTAATATTTGATTCCTTGGTTCATCTATGCCTTTATATTTTATCCATAAGAAGTGGAACCATGTCAGCGGTTGAAGAATTATCATGGCGAACAAAAGCAACACGAACATCGACCAAGTGTACCAACTGAAACCATAGAACCTAGAAGAAAGGTGCTTATTAAAAATAAATATTTTTTTCTATTTCTCATATTACTCAATGTATAATATTCAATATAAGTAGTTAAAGCTTGTATCACAGAAATTGATGACGATATCACAAATCCAGACTTATGAAAATATAGGAAAAGTAATTTTATCTGCACGCCTCTCGAAGAGCAACGACAAACTATGGCTTTCTAGTTATATATTAACACGTGATATCTAAGTACTTGTATTTCGTCGTAATATTGAGTTCGTTATTTGTTCAACAGCTAAGTTAGAAAAAAAGATCTATTTACTTTACTAAATTATGAAGAATAAGTTATTACAATCGATATGCCTGATATTCAAAAAACAATGTTTGAAGTGAACACATCACATTTACTTACCAATTTGTAGTCAAACCATTTATAAGCAGTATAAGAACTGTCATAATCAGACAACACGTAATGTAGTATTTAAATAATGGATCCGGTAACAATAAGAATGCTTTCTCAATTTTCATTTTGTTGTACATCAAAGTAAATCTATTTAGATTTGACTCCTTCCGAAACTGATCTCTGGAAAAAAATATTATAAATGTTTTTAAAACCTAATAATTTTGTATATTTGTTTCAGTCTTTTTAATAAAACTAAATAAGTATTAGTACTTACTTCCCTTTGGTCATTTCTTCAATTTCTTTTTCCATTTGCGCATCAGCTGCTTTCAACATTAGCTGGTAATCAACTAAATTCATATCCATGAACGTGGTGGTTCTCCTGACATTACTTGCTGAGTTTCTTATTTCCAATCGCTACTGGAAGTTAACATATTACAGTACGTTATTGTACATAGCAAACATTTTATTGTTTGATGGTGATAAAACTCCTTTACTTACTCTTCTCGGAATAATTTTATTAATACCAACGGACGGTCTTCGAAACGATGCTCGACGAGATTCATAGCTCTGCAATATGGAGCAGAAGTAATACTGTTATTGACATAGTCGGAAATATGTACAACATGGAAACTTTTCATCACTGCTTAATTACAAGTAAAAGCATTATATTGTTTTAAACTTTCATGGTCACTAACATTATAGTAAGTGGAGCGAGTCGCTCCTTGATCATGGCACTTGCAACAGTGCCGAAATATTGGAAACTCAAAAACAAGGTACATGGTAGCAATCCCGTAAATAACTTATATTACTATAAGTTAAAGCATTTCTGCTATCGTCAACGCGAGCATGTAACGTGTAGTTCCAATAGTTTTGTCACTGGGCTATAAACTAGTGTGATTAGAGTATAGATACTGCATAAGATAATGAGCTCTGAGAGTCACTGGGTGATCTGGGGTCCTATTTTAAAAACTCGAACCCATGTTACACTTCTTTGGCGTGTAGCGATTACTTCTTTCTCGCATTCATTGCTGGATAGAAGCGTCCCCTAAAGTTGGAGGGGTCTGCTATAATCTTCACGCTTGGTAGGCGAATCGCAGTAAACCATAAACCATAGTTCTGGAAACATTGTTGTCCTGTGGTGTACGGGTGGTACACATATACGAAATGAGCGTCGTCTTACATTACACAATAGTAATATTATATAAATGTACGTAAAATGTTTGTAAGTTTAATGGATACCTAAGAATCTGATCTTACTCTTAAAGGCTTCGTAAGAAGATAAGTCTCCAATTTGTTTTTTAAAATAAAAGGGTCATTTTGGCTAGAATAATTTGGCACAATTATATAATCTCGAGCGAATTCCACTATCAATTCCAAAGTCTGCTTTGTAATGTGAACTTTTCTGAAAAAAAAAATGAAACTAAAGAAATCGTAAACTCGTTTGTTAAGAGCGGAAGACAAACAGCTGAAGATAATACTAAGCATGATTTGTAATGTATTTAAAAATACAGGTTGGCTTCTCTTTTTTTCCCATATAGAAAAGAGAACCATGAAACAAATTGATTTTGTTATTTTTTACCCCGCCTGGCCTGTAGATTCCATTTTATTAGCAATAGTAACGTCTTTTGACCATATGTCAAATTGCCACTTCTTAATTCCTATCAGCCCACTTAATATTCTTCCCGAGTGAACTCCAATTCTCATATCTATGTCGAGAGAACGTTTTTCCCTGTAAAAATATATATTTTTAACTGCTGATAATCGATAAAATGGATGAGCTACGAATTAAAATTGTGATGCAACGAAAAGTTTGTATAAACAACATTTTCAAGTTTGGCAAATACCCTCCTATATATTTTTAATTTTACTAACCACTAACAGTGAAAGATAACTTTGCTATTGAAACAATTAATCAACAACATCATAGGTACTAAATTCTTATGCTGTTTGAAATAAAACAGTTTTTATAAAAAGGAGTAAATACTCTTATTGATCCTAATTTTGGACTCTTTTTGAACAGGGTTCATAGAAATAATTCAATCAATGCGGTTTCTGTGTCATCAAACGTTTGAACTATGTTATACAAATAGTATGTTTTATTAATTAAATTATTTCTCTAAGATTAAATGGCATTAAGTAGATGCTCTAAATTTATATATGTTTCTGCCCAAAACAACAGTTTTTTCAAAAAACAGCAGGAACAACCTATGGCAGTATAAACGCCAATGGTCATCCGACCCGGCTTTTCGGCTTCTGATATATTATGGTTTGTAATGCATACTTTTCTGAATAGCTTTAAGTGGCAGTTGTTAACACACATCAATGCAGTGCTTAACAGAAGGAGACCCGGTTTCCACCAACGAGAATCGTATGACGTCAAAAAAGACATGTATACAATCAACTAATATCGCGTGTCGCCGACTGCTTGCGAGTAATAATCATCATTTTTGGTTTGATAACACAAAACAAACACGAACCGTCTCTTCTTCTCTATGTTCACCCGTATCCACATAAACTAAGCGAGGAGGCTCTGAGTCGTTTTAGCTATCCTTTCGTCATGTCTTCGCTCGTTCTGAATTTCATCTCACATGTCATTCGATTCGCAATGGTTTTTATTTACTTAAGATGACTTGACTTGGTCGTGCTACTTTCTAACGTGAGTCCAAGGAATAACAAATCTAAGTCAAATATATTTATTTATAATTGACTTAAATTTGTTAAAGAAATAAACATTTGAAACATCTTTATCAGTTGCTTCAGTCAGTCATTTACTTCCTAAAATACATTGCTCTCGCTATGAATAATAAACGGGTGAACTCTAACAGTTTTATGAACAGTTAATTGATACTGAGGATAATTATAAAAAATATATTTTCACTTTTACCTAACGTCCTTTATGATGCTTATCATTTCCAAACCCAGGTCGACGCAGTTCTTTGCATGCATTATTGTGGGTTTTGGGATTCCACTGGCACAGTAGTAGCAATCACCCAAAAATTTTATGCGGAGCACGTCATGTTCCTGAATAGTAAAAGATATACTGTTTAGGCTTAGCAATAGTTATATTATGAACATTGCGAGTTGCAGTTATAAAGATAGTAGCGTATAGTTTTTTTTAATCCTGATGTTTTGACTCCTTTAAAGGAGCCGTCGTCGTACATTTTACCAACAGATCAAAATAAAAATTGTTTTTGGATAATATTGAACAGTTAGGAACGTACCCGATTGTCATTCTGTGATCACGGCTCCTGTAAAGGAGTTGAAACTTCAGGATTAAATATAAAATATGTGCTAATACCGATAAAGAGTTGATTTATTTAAATGCGTGATATGCGCGGAAGCGGAAGTGTAAGAACTAAATATACCTTTTAGGACTTATCATTGTTTTTCGTAATTTAACAAAACTTTATGCGCTTTGCTTTGTCTAATAAATACATTCTTCGGGTCAAAAAGTTACTTTAATCAGTTACGATTATTTTAATAGTCGACATTGTAATAAGACATGGCTTACACAAAAACAAACTAAGTTAGAATATCGTTGAATATTTGACTACTTTTTGGTGCGACCCTGCCTTTCGCATTGATGATCCCGGGTTCGTGTACGTTCCAAATTCAGTCATAAATATCTATGTGTAACGAATAGACATACATATTGTTCATTTGTGTAAATTTTGTGTTCTTGAAGAAGAGGGAAGTTTTTTACATTTTCTTTTTTAAATTAGCATTACCTTAAAATATGACTACAAGCGTATATTTTTCTTCGGTTCATTTAGCTTCCAGCGAAAAATATAAGAAATACAATTCTGTCATGTGGATGCAGAAATGTTATTTGGCCAAAAGTGTCATTGCGTCATTGTTGCACCAAATGAGCGATGTATGAATTATGTATGTCTATCCGTTACACTTGTGTCTATAACACAAGCCTAACAATGCTTTCTCTAGGCTAGGCTAATTTGTGTGAGTTTAAGAAATATAACAAGATATTATATAGAAACAAGTATTGTTTTTCGTTAACGCTATAAATCATAATGTTGATAGTGAAATTGAGGTATATATACATATTCCACTCTTAAGAGATGTATTGCAAATTTTACATCTACTCTTATTTTTGGTTTTCCACTTTGATGTGTGAGAATTGGGGTACCTACTAGTGTAAGAGAATAATGGTTTGACTTATAAGCTATTCTTAATAGACTGACATCACACATCGCGATAGCCAGCGGATAACGCTACACTATAAAATAATAAACGTTGTATTCCTTATTACTCTTCAAAACAACTCATGGGGTTTTATCAGATATAAGCAGCAGTGACTTGACTAAGGATTATATTTATGACTTCTATTTAAAACAATTACATTATTTTTTAATAGATCAGGGATATTCTTTTAATCATAAGTCATATTATTCATTCAGGAAAACGTGACGCACTTTTTTTTCTAGAAGTGGTTGCTTATTATTGTTTATTATTATTCGCAATAAGATGAGACATCGTTTAAAAAGATTTATAAGGATTAAGTCGGCGTGTAGCAAACAACAATTTAATTTTATATAAACAGTACTACGTCCATACTATATGTCACTGTTTTAAGCGACAGTAATAAAATATTTAGTTTTTACACTTCGCGCACATTACACATCAGAATAAAACACTTTTTTACGGATTTTTGCGCATGTTTTATTTTATTTTATATTTAATCCTGACGTTTCGACTCCTTTACAGGAGCCGTGATCACAGGATGACTACCATCATCTTAGTCACACAACCATCATCTTAGTCATCCTGTGATCACGGCTCCTGTAAAGGAGTCGAAACGTCAGGATTAAATATAAAATAAAATAAAACATGCGCAAAAATCCGTAAAAAAGTGTTTTATTCTGACAGTAATAAAAGTTTAGCAATGTAAACATTATATTTCAAAATATACTAACTTCGGAGGCTTCATCGAACCTTCCAAAGAGTTCATTGAGAAGTTCTACCATCTTCATTGGTGACAAAGTTGTAGATATCATCGTGTAGTTCACCACATCAGCATATAAAATACTCACATTGTCATGTTCTTCTATATACATTTGACTGCAAAAGAAAAAAAATATATAAATTCGCTTAATTGTAACCTTTTTTTCCCGGTTTAAATAAAATGTATACGTCACGAGGAGTTTGCTTTCGACTGTAAAACTGATTTAATTTTTTTACGCTGATTTTAGAATTTTATTTTTAAATGGAAAAAGTCTTCTTTTTCGAATAAAATCAATCATGAGAGCACCATTCAACATACGGTAATGAGCGAGGCAATTGCTAAGTTCTGTAGGAACATATGTGGAAAAATTGCCTTTTTGTTGGCAAATGTGTTTAAGTGTTTAGCCCTAAATGGATATGTGATGATATACTTTTAAAATGATGGAAAGGAAGGGATTTTAAAATGGTTTCAGTGGTTACGGAGATTACCCACGACATATAAAGTTCGTATTTTTTTATCGAATCTTTCACTAACTATAAAAATTGTATTTATTTAATGTTACTACTAACCTAAAATCATTACTTAAAATCATTATTTGGTTGTAACTTTAGAGGGGCAATTTTTATGTTGAAATGACTTTTTGCGTAATGATAATATACAACATTTTGTAACATTAAGTTTAAGTTATTGTTACAAAATATTCTAAATAATAATAATAATAAAAACTTAAAAAAATCATTCTAAACCGCAAATTCATAAGAAAGAACCGATAATCAACAGACTTATAATACTTTCCTTTTAATATCACGCTTCCCAGAAAGTTTTACATTTTTTTATGTATGACGGCCTGACCACTTATAATTATAAAAAAAAATTAGTCAAAGTACAATTGTATGAATTTAGAAGTAGGCTCTTCTAAAGCAATCACATACCATTCGCATAACAAATTCAAGCGCAGTCATCTAGTTTATGGGAATAAAGAAAGGAGAATTCGTCCTTCGACTAGCGAGCAATGACGAGCGCAAGCAATGTGAAAATTTTATTTAAGAAAACAGGGGATTTATGTATGAAGACATTCAGCATATACTGCAGTTTTTTGATGTGTTCCCAAGATTCCGAGAACGTTACAAGTACCTTCATGTGGAATGATGTCGTGACATGATTAATAAATTTGACGCAGACTAGTCACATTGCGTTTAGGACATAATGACAGGTGACAAATGGATTTATTAATACGATCCAATAACAGTTTCAAAATGAACCAACGCCTACTAAAGTAGAGCTATCTAGAAGCGTAGGGAAATTGTTGATTGCTTGTTTCTTTACTTTGTCAGGGGATAAGGGACCGTGAAATCGATAGATTACAAAATCAAAGCGGCATTAACGTCGAATAGTATACTATGAAATGAGCAATAAGCGCTCGAACATTGGGATCCGTGTGTTACTGCTGAACCACGAAAACGCGCCCGTGCACTCATCGCTCAATACGAGGGACTTTTGTTCACCACACCGGTCAATCTTGGGTCCCCTTTTATACAGATCTTCATTTGTTTAGACTCATGAAACTTTCTATATGGGCTGGTGGAGAATGCTTTAAAAGTAGATTTTTCAGTTTCTCAAAACGCGTAGTTCGAATTCGTGGAGTTTTGACCGTGTATAGGGGAAAGGCGGTTATATCGTACCATTTTTTACTTTGACGTCAATAGTTAATTTTCAAAAAGTCCTTCGCATATGAATGACTATTACAATTATAGATCAATATCTTGGCTATCAATAAAAAGGTAGGTATCTTAGATTGCAGTAAAGTTAGGCTAAAAATATTTTTTCCCTAAGTGTGCTTACGGTACAATTTAGCCAACTAGTTGCTTTTTCACTAGGGTCCGTCATCTAAATAAAAAAAAACAAACGAATATAGGTATATAGTTTTGTAACTGTCGTTTAAATTCTACCGGTACAATATGTCCAACACTATGGTACAATTTAGCCAACCGAGCATTGAAAAACAAAATAACTAATAGCCACATAACCTTTAAGCATAAAGACTCTGCGAAAACAATTTAATAAATCTAGTCTGGCATTCAAATGCTATCAATATTGTGATTAAAACCTAAATTTTTCGTAAGTTCCAACCTCACGCATCAGCACGAAAATTTAGATCCAATTTCACGAAAACTTATTTTTTCACTAACACACAACGTTTCCAACCGGCGTCATTACAAAATAGCCGAGTGTTAAACGCGTCACTAAAGCATAGTTTAGTGTTGCCAGAGTTAAAAATATATGTTGGTTTGGTAATTTAGAGGTGGTACGATTGAAATGCCATACCGGTACGATTTCACCAACTCTCCCCTATCTGTGTGAATGTGTGTCGTGTCTCAGCAATATGCGCCGCAAACCACCAAATTAATCATGCACGAATTTAAGAGTTCATAACTTTATTACTATTTTTTTCGGTATTTGGTGTATTCAGTAGCTTATAATATTATGGCGCTCTGCGTTTGTATTATCATCGTTTTATATACCTGTTTTGAATATGAATAAAAACGAAATATTCTTTTATAATACAAGATAACAACAAGAGAGATTTTGTTATCTAAATAATATTACATAATGGTGATAAATAAAAAGAAATAGATTTATGCACGCACTTACGTAAATGACAACTTTTAAAAGAATAATGGAAAATGCGTGTTTCTTTATCGCAAATGGTAAGGCAGGGATATTTTATAAAAATAATTTTAAAGTTCCATCAGGAAGTTGTAAGTAAGTAGGTCTTTCTTTCGAAAAATTATCTTAAAAGAGGAATGTTAATCTGTGAACTCCGTTTTAATGTTATTTTGATATTTGTATTTTACTTTGATATCTTAAATATTTTTTAAAGTTTTTGAGATGGATATTCAAACCCGCTAATTATAATAGCTATTCAAACACTTAGTTGCCAATTTATAGTCAAACAATCAATAATAAATATTTTCATTACTCGTACTACACATGTTATACATATAACTTTTAGTAACTTTGCATTGTATTTTAACTTGAGAATGGGCACTGTGCATCTATAATTGACTTTGACTTTGAGCACCAAACCACTAACCATTTTAAAGGTCTTTAAGTATGACAGCACTTAGGCGGCAAGACAGAAATTTAAACTCGATAAATTAATAAAATTTACAATGACTCAATAAAGAGAATATAAGCAAATTATTCTCATGACGTTACTTCCATTGGAACGCCAAGATGTGATTAAACAATTGTATTAAGATGTCTTAATTTAAGGAAGTAACAAAAAAACAAGAAATTAATGTATATAATATATGAATGTATATAAAAATTGTATATACTCATCTAAAAGATATTATTGAGTACAGCAAATACTCTCTGCTTTTTATTATAATAAAGTGTTGCATTAATTTGTTTTTATGCAAACATAAAAATCTTTGATATTATTTATCGGTGTGGAATGATGTTTTATGAACTATATGTACTACCGAAATATTTTATAAAGCCCAGATTAAATGCTATAAAGCTGTTAAGATAACCAACGATTATTGGTTTGCTGTAATATGGGCTTACCTATGAAATATGTATGCATGCCGATATATACAGATATTTTCTGAACAGTTTCATTTTCCTCGTTCATATTTTAGTAAGTGATCATGACTCATGACAATGACTAGTCAATTATTATCTAGGTACAAGGAAAAGGAAAAATGATAAAATAACTGTGATAGATTATTTTAATATAAAAGTACTAGAAAATATGGACTCGGCTCACAAATTAATTCTCAAAAATCAACCCCCCAACATCGAATTTCGACGGGTGTTCACAAAGCTCGGCAGCTTAACTGAGAGAGCATTGGGACGAACATCCAAAGGTTGCGGTTTCGATTCCCACCTAGATATTTTAGCTGAGTCAACTAATTTATCATATAGCATAGCATTGAAATATGCAAAAAATAAAATAAAAATAAAACTGAGAATAAGGATGGTTCTAAACATAAAATCTGCGAATCTAAAAAAGGATTCGTGATATATTTTATTTATCAAAATCAATACATTTCAAAGAACTGGATTTTATTTCTAGAAAATCCTTTAAAATTGTTGTCTGTATTTCAATTAAATTACACAAACTGAAGATATCATAGCATAAAAAAAGTTATGCGCGTAATGGTGTGTAGGAAAAATATCGAATACTGTTGGGTAGGATCTATGTATTGTTAGTCTGGTTCATAGAATTTATGACCCAGACTTACAATTTTCATATAACGAACCCCAATAACGAAATTATTATGATTTTTGACTAGTAATATCTATGCCGTAATTGGCTGACACAGAATGCATCTCCGCATCTAGTCCACTCTTTTTGCTTTGCATTGTCATAAAATTAAAGTAAATCGCGTGGGTGCACAACCTATTGAGCTGGGAGAATCAGGGCTTCGTGTTCCCTAACCCTGAGAGAAATGCCACTTGGATAGTCAGACAAACTCCCGATAAATGGTTTACTGACGATTTTTTTTTTGTCTTTCACAGTAAACCTACATGTTGGGCTAGTATGTTTTTGAAAACTATAAGTGCTTTAGGAAACTATCGAAAATACATAATAAGTGCAAATGAAAATGATAGAGCCATATTTTGCGTAAAATAATTCAAATAAACTGGTACTTAAAAAGATTTTTAGCTACATTACACGATTTATAAAAATCATTTTAGGTTGACTTTGTTTCTTATTATGAGTCTTAGTGGATTCATTGATTACATGTATTATATTAAAAAACCGCAGTCACTATAGGATTTATATATTTCCGAGTGTAGTCTTTTTTCTGAAAATTGAGACGTTATAGAAAATATTCAGTTATCTATTTATTTTTATATACACGCCTAAATATTATTTTCTAAAATAAGGATCTATAACATGAATGAAGTCAGATTTAAAAATTAGGTTTGTAGTTTTAAAGCAACTCAGGGAATCCCCATGAATGTCAATATATTGCGACTAATATATCTGTAGATAATTTCTGTAGATAAGATGGAATAACTGAAAATACTATGAAGATAGCACTATTTCTATAAAATAAACTATAAAAGAATTACGAAATGCAAATATCTAAGAAATGAATGTTTCGTTAATATAAGTTATTATATTGTATTATTGTGTTTGTTGTTATATTTTAGCTTAAGCATGAAAAGAATGTGTCTGAATAAAATGAGGTAAAAAGAGGACGTGAACCGACAGTAAATATATCCTCAGCAATTCGAGATCAGCAGTGTACATGTTTCGCGTGCATTGCGTAATAGTGTGGATCAGTGGCGTGGGGTGAAAAAAAAGGAAGGTAAAGCCGGACCAAAAAACGGCTAATGCGTAATTAAACAAAATATCATATTATAAAAAAATATGCAATAAATTACATACCTGACCTGAGTGTGTTCATGTGTTGTGTTAGTTTACCTTTTCCATAACTACGACGAAATGTTAGGTTTGGTGATTTGCTTGCGTTGCGTGCGTTGTATGCAATTTATCAGTTGTTAGTGTTCACCACCTTCACCATACATGACATCACTGGTATTATATGAACAGTGCATGTCGAGTATGATAAAAGTGGCTTTGAAAAAAGCCGTTTTAAGCACACGTCACTCGCACAGGGGTTATAATATATAGAAAAACAAGAACCAAAAATAAGTGAAACTTCACTTGCTGAACATATTCTACTAACTATATTATTACAAATGGTGAATGTTTTTACTTAATTACGCGAAAATGGCTTAACGAATTTGGATGAAATTTGGCATGCATGTAGCCTTGGACACGGAATAGAACAATCAACATGGCCTGAATTCCACACATACGAAATCGCAGGCATAAGCTAGCAAATAAATATCAGTAGAAATATTGGATGTTTTTATTTTGTTACTTGTCGTTTGTCGTCTGTCTTCGCCATATATATATATTCTATAACCCGATAAATTTACGTAACATTTTTTTTGATAAATTATTTATTTATACATGATTTTAAATTATAAATTATTTTATTTGTATTCTAACATAATTCTACGGTTTTTCTTTACGAAATGAGCCAGAATCCTTTCATAAAAGTCGCTTTTTTGTTGCAATTTTAACAATAGATGTTTTTCAATTGATATTACTCCGAGATTTGATAATCTTGCCTCACTTTGGCTGTTTCGTGTATAAGTATGAATCCGCTTCAATGCCAAAAACGACCTTTCCGCGGAAGCCACCGATACGGGAAGAGTCAAAATAATTTGACATAAAATTAAAAGCTGAGGAAAAGCTTCATTCAACGTGGATTTAAAAAGATATAAATAAAGTTCGTAAACATCTAAATTACTAATTGATGAAGTACTGTATAAAACTTTTAATTCGTTTTTTAAGGCGTGAAAATCAAATATATTTGGAAATTCGGATATTAATTTAGACACGCTTTCCTCAGGAAAACTACTACGGTAACTCGCGTATTTCGATTTGTTGACTAAATCAAGAAAAGTTAAGTTCTGAAAAGATGAATAACGGGAGTTTATTTGGCTTTTGATGTTATCTATTATTTCAACGAATAAACGCTTGTATTGTGTTTTTAAGTCAATTTCTGTATCCAGCCGCCGGCGTCGTCGTGGTGGTTCACAATATTCCTGAATACTACTGAAAATAAAATCAAATTGCTTTAAAAACTCTTCTGACATCCAAGATTGAAATGCATTTATTTCTCTAACTGAGGTTTCGATGTCGACTTGTTTGGTTTGAAGCAAAGCAAATAAAATGTCAGTTCTGGCAAAAATCTCCGAAAAAACATGTAAAAGGAAACAAAATTGCATATCTTCTAATTTACTTACAAACGACTCCGACATGGATACAGAATCAACATCCCACGATTGGGGATCATCTAATATATGATTAAACGTTTCAATCATATCTAACCTGCAATTAAATATAACATTAATAATGCGTGAATGATAATGCCATCGCGTTTCAGCTACTCCAGGCATACGACGGTCGGAAAACTGTTTTAAAAGATTTGACCGCTTCGACGATTTGTTGAAAAACCTGACAATTCCATTGATATGACCAAAAAATGATTTTAATTCCGAAATATTTTCCAAGGATTTGCTTAAAACCAAATTAAGTATATGAGCATAACACGGTACGAAACGTGCGAGAGGGCATTGACCCCGTACTAAAGACTGAACGCCTCCGCGTTCACCTGACATAACGGCCGCACCGTCGTATGTCTGACCGATCAATTTGTCTTTGCATCGATATTGTTCAAGAATATTAAGCAACTGAGTCGCTAATACAGCCGCTGTCCGGCTTTCACTAACGTCGTAAAAACCTACAAATCTTTCCTCCAGACCGTTTTCGGTTAAATAACGAAATATGACTGATAATTGTTCCCTATGACTAACATCTGGGGTTTCGTCTATCATGACTGAAATGAATTTAACTTGGCTAATCTCAGACCTAATCTCGTCTAAAATTACCGCCGCGATGCATTGTATAAGATCATTTTGAATGTCTCCCGAGAGACCGGTAAACACGGAGTGTGAATTAGATGAACATTGATCAAGATGAGAGTCTATAACGCTGTCGTACTTACTCAAATAAAACAATGTTTCTACATAATTGCCACGATTGTCTGAATTTAAGTTTTCACTATGGCCGCGGAAAGATAACTCCTGTTTTCCAAGAAGAACAACAGTGTCAATTAAACGTTTCATTAAGTTTCGATTACGCTCCACTTTTCGATTATGGGCTTCATAACTATTACCGAAAAATGTTTCTATTCTATTATTTCCAAAATCGTGTAATAATAAACAACTGCGTAAATGTTTTTCAGTTTGAGTATGTTTCCTAGCCGAATTTGTCAAATTATTAATGTCTGAAAAACCCGTTTTATTCCAAGCACTGTTTGTATCGGAAAACAACAAACATGGAAAACAAAATAATTTATTTAATTTGCAACTGCCCGTTAACCAATTGTATTTATCATACATAGAACTGTGAAAATGTTTGAAAAATCCGTCTTTACGCCTATAATCAATTTTTATATCGGGACAAGCCCGTCCATTTTTTATGATATATTTTTTATTTTCGAAAGATTGATTGGAGAACGAAGTTAAGTCATTTAATAAGTAATCTGTAAGACAACAGTCAATTTGTATCAATGCCGCCATTTCTCGTCTAACCGCGTCACGACAAATAACAAAGTTAAATAAACTATAAAGACAAACCTTTACGAGGAAACGAAACAAACTATTTATTACAGACTAACACAACACTCGGCAAGTAAAATTTCACTTATTTTTCACATCTATTCATTCACATAAACAATAATTCACATAAATGCTAATTTATAGCATAAATTACCCGTGCTGTCCGTGACCGCGTATCAATCAAGCGAGCAGTGTTGCCAATAATAATTTTGAAATTCTGCCAACTTCATAACGAAGTTCCGTTAGCAATCCGTTAAATCTCGCAATTTTCTCGTCAGTAAAATCCGTCGAATTATCAAGCGAAATAAAATAATAATTCAAGTTTAATAAAAATCAAGTGCAACAATCCATAAGATCACTTTTTTATCAAAAAAATAACAATATAATTAAACAAAAAAAGAACAATACAAATATGTTTAAAGTGTGACAGAGTTCGCATCATTATTTTGCCTCCTGCTACCTTGTCTAAAACAAGAGAAATTCTTGTACATGTATGTCGTAGACAGTATCTTTGGTACATGAATAGTATTTACGCAGTAGAATTGACATAACAGAAACAAAAATTTAGCTTTGATTTTTGAAAAAAAATTGTTGTAATTTGAAATATAAGAATAAATCTATCTTTATTTAAATAATAATCTTTTTCAAATTCCGCTAAACAATCCGTTAGCCGTCAAAATACTTTTTGTTCCGTATCTTCATAGCCCTAATCCGCTAGATATGACGGGAAATCCGTTATGTTGGCAACGCTGCAAGCGAGTGTCAGCCTCAAGGTCGAGGTCGCGCGAAACTAGACGCTCAAGCGAAACGAAACCTTAACGTGAGACAAATAAAGATTGGTAGGCTATCCGAGATCGAGTTATCTATAAACAATTATTACGAGGCTTTTGCATGTATTTGTTTATGTATGTGTGAGTGATTTGCATACATTTGGCATTTGTAAATTCCCAATATTTTGATCGGGTTGCCGGAGCGGAGGAGCGCGTCGCACTTGTCGCGTCATATGATTGTAAACTGTGTTTGTGTGCGTTTGCTATTTCAAATACATTGCGTATCTTGTATACGGGATATAGAAGAATATTTTTACAAAGCGCGCAATGTAATTATGGCGTTTGCAATCCGAAAGCCGTTGAACTTCGGCTTACATTACAAAGCGGGGTAAGCTATTATTGAAAATAATAAAAAAATTATTAGTGATCGCCAAGGCAACCCGATGGGAATCGTGTTATATGCACGCGTCGCCACTGGTGTGGATACATCCTTAATAGCCTGGATTAAGTTTATCTCTCGTCCCCTTTTTAGTCAAATATCTGTACTCACTTGAATGATCTCAAGTTATAACTGAGACGAGACCCTAAACCTAGAAAGAGATCTCTGATGTCATCTCTCACTTTTGATACTATGTGCTCCGGCAATATACTTAACATAAGACGTTCCTGTAAATAAAACAAAAGAATCATTACAAAATTTAACTATTATTATGAGAAGCTCTACGGCGCAAGTTACTCGCACGTTGGATTAAGGTTACGGAATTTAAGTAAATTTCGCTTGGCCGATAATTGGATGGGTCACCTAAAATTATAACTTCGAGGTTCGCCATGCCTCGGAAGACACGTTAAACCATTGATACCAGCTACATACGCTGTCGTTGGAATCTACCAATCCACACTGAACCCGCGTGATACGTTTCGACCCATTCTCCCCACGGTATTGTCATCCGTATGGAAGTAAACTTCCTTGGCCCCATCTGTGGTGGGGCCGCTAATACTATGACTATTATTATGAGCTTATAAATAATATGGTAAACCGACAACGTCTTTCGAGAAAATAAATTAGAGACAATAATTGTAATAGTTAATATCGATTAGCCGGCATACTGGTTCCTTCACCCGTCTTCTCTGCGGCATCAGACTTCCCAAAGTTTTCTATTCGGTGTAAACAGAGCTTGCCGCGGTATGTGCATAGTATACGGACAACAGCACTTTTTTTATTGAACTCTATGTTTTGGTCTTCATGTCACGTTCATAATCAAAAGGTGAAAATTTACAGGTTTGTTTGTTGTATGTGTGTACATTTTAATAAACCAGGTAATATTATCTGTTCTTTCAAAAAGGAAATGCCCTTTGTTTTTATGAATTATAGAAAACTTTATTATTTATGTATAGTCTGTAGCAATAGATTGCATGTATCTCGCAGGAGACCCATGTACCGTTCATCATCATATCAGACGTCTCCTATTGGATGGATATTTCATTAAAAAAATATGGGTTTTACCATAATCTCCATTTTGATTGGATGGGATTGGAGGGTTACAAATGGTTGCAATGGACCACAATTCGGAAAACGCTGCTGCCTATTTTGCAGTTTATGGGAGGTGTATAATGATTGCCTCTAGTATCTTAAGTCACATTTTAAGACTCTCTTATGTGTAAAGGGTCGATACTATTCTAATCTACTCTATCGGACACCATAAGGCATTAAGTTCCATTAAAAATGGTTAATTTCCCCGGTACCCGGGTATTAGAAAATAATAGTCATGATGGGAAAAATATCAGGCTTAAATTATCATTAAGCGTGTTTGTGCAATCGTAGTTGTTTCTTATTTTCACATTACCTGGGATCAGAGTAATGTTTACTAAGCGGTCTAATTGGTATTTATGTTATTTTAAATATTTTGTTCACGAATTAAAAATAAGACCCACCATAGCCAAAAATATTTAAATCATCACATTGTATGGCACTCGCATGTCTTTCTGGTCACGTTTCTCCCAGTCAGTGGTTACAGAATCTAGCTCAGTTGGCATAACTTAATATAGTTTTCTATATTTATTTATTATTAGATGGATAACCCAATATTGAAAATGCTTTGAGAAAAAAAATTGATTATTTTTGTCCTTATGCTAGATTGTGGGAATATTATAGTAAAACTTACTTCTTGGTCTTTAACGAATTTCAATCGTAGCGTGCTCTCAACACACGCTCTTCTGTCTAGGAAAGATCGCCGAGTGACAATTTCATTCATCAGTCTGAAGTATATACCCATCAAGTTGACTCCGATGTGATAAATAATATCAGAAGAGATCTGTTAAAAGCAAAATGAGTATCTTAAGGCATTTATTTAGTAATCAATAATATTACATTACAATTAAAAATATTATAGATATTAAGTAGAGATGAAGGTGAATTTATACTGTTGAGGCGATAGAGACTAAACGAGTTAGGATAAAAATTCCCTGGCCTATTTTATATTAGCTATCACGAGGTTGTGAAGTAAAATAAAAATAGTCATAAAGCATATGTATTCCACAATTTCGCGACTGGTTAGCGAGAATTAATTTTTCGTTACTCACAAACCCAGAGTGGATTTGTGTTCTATCTCGCTTAATCGGTTCACATAACAACTATTGTTTCAATTCAAACTATTTTAACCGCAGATATCACAGGGACGAATTGAAGTTTTAGTATACAATCTTCTATTCTTCCCTCGCCTTTTCTTATCTTGTGTCGCCGTAGGTGGAAAAGGGCCATTATACTCAAGCTGAATAGATAAATTTATAATATTTTCAGAGTGCACTTGTATCAAGTTTGATAAATGAAGATTACACAGTATTGCGTGTTTTCAAAACTTGTTTCACAAGTTTACTTTAGTTATGGCAAAAATATGGATAGATAAAATGTAGGTTACAATCTACAAGGACGCCATTTGCAAAAAAACAATTGTCTGAATAAAGACCCAGTGGTATCCTTTACTTTGTTTCATTTTACATACTATAGGTTCCACATTAAATCGGACTCCTCTACAATGAACAGATCTTTCTCTATAATGATCTGGTTTTGTTATGGCTCGGTTGTTTCATTGCAAATAAATTAATTCTAAGAATATATTATAAGAATTAATTAAATTGATTGATTTATTGATAATATTAAGCTTTGATAATATTAGTCAGAATTATTTATTAATCTTGCATGATAATATTATGGAATTTAATATAGCAACTTCTAAACTGTTATGTAATAAATCGTTGCAATATGCACATTGATATTGTGTGCTCGTTGAATATTATAATTATTCTACTACTCGCTTTTGTAATTAAGGCTGACAAATACCACTCTATGAGTTTAGCTTTCATATATTTATTAATATTAACATTCTTAATTTTTCACCCTGTTTGTATACAGTCGACAGGATATCAAGTATAAATAGATATGGTTTTGTGCGTCATGTGTGCTTGCTAACAAGAGTGCTTGCTATGCCAAAGAATAGTAGCTTCTAGATTGGGTTCTTTATTAGCTTTGTTTTCAGTATAATCGCATATAGTGTAATCTAGAGGACACTTTATATTTGAATCTTTTTTTTCTTTGGAATTGAGACTGTACCTACTGTATATTTTGATATTTTTATTTAAACCACATGCACATGCACGCACCACGTGCCTAGACAAATCTACAAAAAATATTTAATTAACTATTATTGTTATTTGTATTTTGTATGGTGTAGTGTCAGAAGAAGTAAGTAAGCTTATGCAATATGTTAAGAAAACCCTGTCCGATCCGTGAAGGTATGGGTAGTATCGAGATATGATTTTATTCGTGTAATCTTATTTAGATAACACGAAAAAAGAATACCCCGAAAAAAAGTAAAAATTAATAAATTGTGGTAACTAACATGGCAACTCAGGGACAGAGCGGGCGTCGGCGCGCGTAGGTTACCTACGCGTATTATTACCTAAGCGTAGCGACACCGTAAGGTCGTGAACCCAGTTGACCTTACACGTGCCGGGGCGCTGTCTTTGACTAGGGATACACTTGTTGGACATTATTAAATTTGGATATCGATGTAAATATCTTTTTTAATGATCCAACATTACGTTACACATAAGTCTTCTACATATTTTATTTTCGGTAATAATAATAAAGCAAAAGACAACAAAAACTGAAACTTTTATCTCGTCTGCATTGTTCATGTTAATATTGTTGTTATAATTCACATTTTTTATTGCTTTTTATTAGTAACTTTATTCATTAATTATATTAATTTCATGTCGTGACTTATTATTGTGATTAGTAAATACTCGAGTTATTTAATCTGCTTCATACAAACGAAATTATTTTTACGATATCGACTTATGCGCATTACGAACAATAACATAAACTTAAATTGGGAAATAAAACATCGACTAAAAGAAAAAACAAGTGCATCCCTACTTTTGACCATAGGTAGCGCTCACTCTCTGAAGTCATACCTACGGCCGTACTTTGATAGCGCGCGGTGCCTTGTTGTCGGCATCATCAAAGGCCGTGTACTCACCTGTCGAAGAAAATTCGCATCTAACCTGCCGCGGCTTCTTTTGATATCACATCATATCACATACACTCGACACCGCATGGCAACAAAGGTGTTGTCAGTTTTTGAAAATTTGCTATAATTTAAGATATGATGATACTAAACACACGCATTAAAAAAAAATATAACTAATTTATACTTATAAATAATATAATTTTTATTTTTTTTTTGGTTATTTTATTGAAGTGCCTATGTGCTCCTTTCGGGTGGGACAGGGTTTTCTTAACATATTGTATATAGAGACCCGCAAATAAAGATACCCCAATTTGCCATCAATTTGTATTGCAAGCACTTTTCAGTTTACATATAAGATGTTAATGATTTCCGAGGCAACGCGTAGACTTACCACAACTCCAATTAGAGGATCCTCGTGATAGGTGAAGAATGCGAATATGAGAATGTATACTACGCTGACTATTACACCAAGGAGAATGGCCAAGAAATTGTTCCGTATCGGAAGGAAGATGTAAATAGAGAGTAGGGCTATGGTGGAGTATGCGGGCCGCAAGGCTATGCCCTCGAAGTGGCTTAATATAGGTACAGCAATATCTGAAAAATAAAATTCAATAAAAATTCATGCGAGTATAAAACAACTACTGAATTTGTTATTGTATTTATGAAAATTTGAAGAAAAACATTTCTTCATCAAATATATTATTAGTTCGAACGGGCGGCTCTCTATGCGAGGGTAATAACATTTTGACAAGCAGAGGCCTTACCATCACCTCTTATCGAGATTCAAGTTCAGCTGTTAAAGAGAGACGCCACTATAGATTGAGTATAGCGGTGTTTCACCATGGTCATGCTAAGAGATCATGGTAGGCCCTCAGATACCAACAATTAATTTTCTTCGCTGTTTCATAGTTCTGGTTATCATGCAACATTTATTTTATTTCATTTAAGTGACTTTCATTAAGCCGCACTAGAAGATGTTTTTTTTGCTTTACTTTATCAAAATATGTAATATTTGAAATCACTGTCAAAGACAGTTGGCATTACCGACGACAGATAGTGGTCCAGTCGATATAGTGTCCATCGTTTGTAGGCTATTTTAGTTGGGTGGTTATAATTAAAGAAAACAACCTCTTTTCACTACTGATTCAAAAGATATATGATTACTGGTTACTTCGCTATGTGCAAAGATAGAGAACATGAGAATGATTGTTCTTGAGTTATGGATGTCTAATATTTATGTTTTATATACGTTATTTAGTACATATAGTAGAAGTTCTCCTTAGTTTAGTAAATAATTGTTTTGTAACATTTTATGCTAAAACACCCCGGCAAAGAAACATTATATAAACCGCAAGAACCTGTGATATCTAGAAATAACCAGCCTATCATCTTATATTGTTAAAACATTATAACTATTATTTTCAATTAATATAAAACAGATAACGAACAGCGGATCTAAAAAGGCCGCATTGCGCAATTCTAATTAGATTCTTATTATGATTCAAATTAAAAATCACAAAATGGTAACTTGGACAACAATTCACAATGTGAATCGGATACAATTCATGCATGTCAATTCATTCGTTTGACAGTTTTCTATGAGAATTCGTAAAATGGATCACAATAAAGGAATTGCTTAGGGTATGGGATATGTCAATTAGCAGAATCATAAGAAGTTACTCAAGAGCAACATCTTACAATTCTTTTGAAAATATTTTTGAAAATTAAGTTAATAATAGCAGATTTAGACCTCTATAGAAACTTTTTGGAGCATGCCCGTGTTTGGGAGAGCATTTTAAATCGTCGACGAAATCTGGCTCTTCGGAAAATGGAGATAGCATTCGAAGTACCGGAGCCAGAGTTTATCGGATTGTTTCGACTTAATGAAAGTGTCTGTCGCGACCTCATACAAGAGTTGGAACCTTATTTACCAGCTCGACGTGGTGGAATAAGCACTGTATTTAATTAGGCATTTCTTTTTATGCTTATAGCAAGCATCTGTTACGGATTATTCATTGTTGGTATTACCTATTTACTAATAGGTATACTATTTATAGAAAAAGAATTAAAATATTTATGTAGTGTATAAATATTTATTTACATGAAATAATATTTCAGATAAGAAATATCCACAACGAAATTGCAGCGAGAAGAAATGATCAACAAAATGCTGGGGAATCAGTGAGAAATGCATTTATAGAGAGACTTTGGTCAGCGCGATCAAATTAAAACCTTAGTTTTAAAATTCATAAATAAATTGTTTTTGTACTTTACTTGGCTAATTATTTTTTCAATAAATTATTACTCTACCCAATGCAACTAAACATCCAATTTTAAGATTAAATATAAAATAAAATATGCACAAAATTCGTAAAAAAGTATTTTATTCTAAGTGTAATGTGCGCAGAAGTGTAAGAACTAAATATCCAATTTTAAGTAACAATATACTTAAATTAAGAATGAAATAAAACTAAAGTGGTCACTTGTTTATAAAAAAGTACCTTTATTGTTAGTTTAACTAAAATACATTGTTTCCAATTACAGTTATTATAATTATGAAATATTGCCAAAATCCACTGTTTCATAACCATTAAGTTACAGTAGCACAACTCCCAATTCCCAAGTCAACATTTTTTTATTATTACAAAATAAATTTCCTGGCAACTAAAGATACAAGGATATTAAAAACCTACACATTGTTCATAAAGGCACTAGATACCAAAGCTGTAAAACATATTTTTGCAAACTGTATAATTTTTATTAATCTAAGATTTAATTTCAGAATAAATAGTATATGGTTTATTTATTATAAACTGAAACAAAAAAAAATGAAGTACCTCAGCAATTACAATAATGTTAACATTTAATGACAAGAGAGAACTAAATCTAATGAACCCCATATATTGATATCAGATTTAATGTTAATGCTGAAATGTAAAAACTAGAAGTAAACTTATATATAACTATAAATAAAAATTAAGACATTTAAAATGTAACATTGTTAGGGATTATTTCTAAGATTAATGAGATATTCCAAATATCTTTCGGCTACATCAGCAAGTCGTCCCAGACGTCGTCGTCGTCCTTTGTGGACCCTCCATGGAACTAATTGGATTTTAGTTTACAAAAAATAACATTTGGTATGTGTTGAACTGTCTAAAAACACCCAAAACCGCGATTTATCGTTTAAACTCTTGAGTTTGATCACTTCAAACGCTTGTCTTGGATTTAAGTTTGTTGTGTAAATAAACTTTGATTTTTATGGTTGACTTGACATCAAAATTATTGCCAGTCGTGAATTAGATTATGGTTATTATTGCATACTTAACTCTTTTTTTGTTTCAAATATAAATGTTATTGTTTATTTGTCATTTTTATAAATAATAAACAATTTAACAAATAATCCTTCAAAACTAACATCCTAAAACAAAAGATATGATAAAAGAAATATTAACCGGTAAACGACGATAAAAGTACGGTTTTTATTAAACGCATGTGGCAACATAAACACCAAATATGAATCTTATAATGAATTGAATTGATGCAATTCTGCTTAAACGTGTGACCATTTTACGAAAATTAGAGGAATTGCTTAGGATCTGCAAGTAATTCTGGAAATGAATTCTTTTAAGCAATATTGCTCGATTTAGCTTTTTTAGACCCCCAGTTTCAACAGTGTCATAAACTAATTTTATATACATTCTACCACCTCATTTACTTACCAGTTAGAACCAAATCGATAGTTATCAGAATTGTCACAAATATCGGCATCCAGAACCATTTCTTTTTTAAAGGGTCATACAAACATTTCCAAAGAAACAATATAGGTATTGCTATTCTTAAAATATACATTCCCAACGAGAGATATGTTGACTGAGATTGCACTTCCTAAAACAAGAAATTAATTATATAAGCTTCTTTGGCCTAATAACTGGAATGCGAAAAAAGAAACAAAAAATATCGTTTATTAAAAGATTAGTGTCCAAGCTTTTTTTCAATAAATTATTCAACACTTCTTATGATTGCCCATGCATAACTGCTTGGAAAGAATTAATAAATATAAATAAAATCTATGAATAGTTGATGGCTGATTGGTGCAATTGTAGCTACCCTTGACCACCTTTGGTATAAGGTTCGATTTCTGTTAATAACGGTGTTAATAAGAACTGCATAGTGACGAACTAAATAATTCGTTTCCATTGTCTGGAATTTATAATTATCTCTTATGTATAATTAACAGATTTAGTGACTTACTTCTGAGGCTGTTCCAATAATAACCAATACAATATGTACTGTGGAAAATATTACTAGTAGACTTATATAAATATAAATTAGCGTATCCCTTAGAGTGTCGTCATATTTTCTATATAAACCTTCTAGATCTTTTTGATTAAATTGGTCCTGTAAAGAAAAGAACAGAATCACAGTTTAATGAGCAAGTATTATACAGTCATGGCGTATTTTATTCAGTTTTCCATCAACTGTTGGTAACGTAACATATTTTAAAGAGCTTACTCCCACTGATGTTAGTTGTTCTAGAAGCACAGACCACCAATTAATAATAGTTATTAATAATATATCACATACGTGCCTACGTATCTCTTCACCATATAGCTGTTTTAGATCAACTCAAGGCTATTTATATTCAAATTTAGAAAAAGTAACAATTTTTGATAGGGTGTCTCGAACAATGCATTGCAAAATCACATTTTAAATTCCTTATATGTAATGAGCCTTTTGGTGCTCGGCAAAATAGAATAGCATCAACCGTTTACATTAAAGGTCTGATGTCCTACGTGATTGAGTGGATTGCGTACCGGTTTTCATGGTAACGTCATCCGAGGTCCCGAATTCGATTCTCGGAGAGATTTTGCTTTAATTAAAAAAGGTATAAGTAAAGGTCAACTTATGATTCTGGAGAAAATCATTGTACACCTGTTGTAGACTTCGAAAGGGGAACAACGTTATTCGGGTTATGGTCTTTTTTTGCTATCTCCTACCGCCTGCCAAGCGATAATAGGTTTATAGGTTTGAAGATGATTTATTCTCATAAGAAACAAAAAATACATTTCACTTACATGAGAATATAAATTAAACAATTTTAACATTACAAATTTTAAAGCGCGAGCGGACAATATTATCATGTAAAATTAAAATCCTAAAGTGGGTTGTTTGTTTGTATCATTCATAATAAGACGAACACTGCAGTCAGTTATTGTGCGCGTGAAGCGACCGGGCTCGCGATAGAAAGAAACCTGGTTTCGGCCGGAACACGGATAAGCGCAACTAGATGTGGCACGCAGAACTAAGTGTTAGAACTAAGATAGTTTTATTATGAGATTGATTTGTTGTTTATAAATTATATTGATATTTTAGTTGGATTTATATTTTATTTTATTTTATTGTTGATGCTTTAATCGGATTTACTTTATTTTATTTTATTATAATTATTTTAATTGGTTTTTTATGTTAGGTACCTATTATATTATTATTTTTTTTTAATTTCCACTTATTAAGTATAATTTTGTCCCAACAAATGTTTTTTTAAAAGATTTTTGAATTTCGTTATATTTTTAACGTATTTAATACTATTTGGCAATTTATTATACATCTGTGCACTTTCATATGTGATATTCTTTTTTCCGTAATTAGTTCGAGGGGGGCGCAATATCAAATTATTCGCACTCCTTAGCCGCTTAAGGTGGGCATACTCATTTTTAGTTTTGAAATTAATATTAGAATGTATATCCTTTGAAATAATTTTTCTTATTAAAATTTATAATGACAAAATCACCCTATATTTTGGGGAAAATTTCATCCAATAGTGGACGTTTTTTGGTTGAGATGGTGATGATAAAATAACAGGAATAGGGATGTGCCTACATATTGCATTGCGTTTTGAACTGCACTTAAAGATATATCACTCAACCTCTTATTTATAAACTTGATGTTAATTTTTTTTAATAAACCGCATTATTATTATTTGATTCTATGATAAGATCTTTTTTCAGAATGTATGAATTTTACGATACAAGAGACCATTCAAGATGTTGCTTGATGTTTATAGAAATATGGCACTGAATGGTAAAATAAAATAAATACATTATGATAGCTGTTCCATTTCGATAGATTGTTAGATATTTGTAAATATATTACTTTCGATGTTGGAGGTAGTTAATTTTCACGATACTAGTTCATAGTTGACGACTGTTTGGTGCAACGATAGCGATCCTGCCTTTCGCACCGACGGTCCTGGGTTCAAATCCCGGTAGGGGCAGATGTTTTATGATGAATACGAGCATTTGTACCTGAGTCATGGGTGTTTATATATATTTCTATGCATATTAAATATCTTTATACTATATATGTATATCTATCCGTTACCCTGGTATCCATAACACAAGCCTTACAGTGCTTACTTTGGGCTAGGCTAATTGGTGCGAATGTAGGAAATATTTATTTATGTAGAAGTTAAAATGCGCTTGTAAATGTCGACGTATTTACCAGCGTCTCGGTAGCTCAGTGGTCAGAACTTTGCCCTGAGCGAAAGGTAGTGGGTTTGAATCTCACCTGAGGGCTCGGTGATGTGGTTGTTTTTATAGGCGTATTAAATTTGCTCTTAAGCAATTTCTAAGTCAATTAGGGTTGTCTTTTTTTTAATATCTAAGATCATATCAATTGTCTGTGGTAAAAATGTTGCCTCTTGTTGGTTAAATAATAAAAGAAGATGGAGGATTTTATGCACAAATGTAATAAGAATAGGAGCAATCCTAAATCTGGAGAATAAGAAGTTACATTAAAAGTTACAATAATCGGAGTAATCGAATAATAGATAATATAATCCTATTACACTGCTATATTTTTTTTTTATTGCATAAAGTTGGCAAACAAGCAAACTGCCCACCTGATGGTAAGTGGCAACAGTCACCTATAATACATGTGGCTCTTGTGAGAATCGCAGCAAAAACTGCAACCCCCACAAGAACCACAATGTACGTTGCCAACTTGTGACATAAGATGTAAAGTCACTGTACCCAGTAATTTCACTGCCATATCTTACCCTTCAAACCGGAACACAGCAATGCAAGAACTGTTGCTTTGCGGCAGAAATAGGTAAGACGGAGGTACCTAAGCAGACGACCCTGGTATCCAGAGTCTCCCTCCAGTGAGACCTCCATATTGGTGATTGTAATGTCACTGAACACTTAATTCTATTTTCATGTTAATAAAATATCATTGAAAAATATATACCGCACCACTTGAATGCTTGCAATCAAACTTCTAACAAGAATGGATTAATCGGTAATTTGAATATTTTTAATCATACCTATGTATTTATATGCAGAGCAATGAAAAAGAAGAGTGACAGTTTGAAATAAATGTCTCTCACATTAAGCTTTCTTCATTTCATGCGATTTTGCATGTTGAGTGATTTTTTTTTGTTATTTCTTATCAGCCTTTTGTTAGGTGTATAAAAAGAGTTCTGTGTTAAAAAATCCAAATCCTTATATTTTTTTAAATTTCTTGTTTTTCTCAGATTGTCAAAACCAGACAAGTTTTCAAGTATAATTTACTATCATACTATCTCTCAAGTAATACTTCCTTTTATTCTATTAAATCCCAGGACCAAGTTTCTATGAAAAAAAATTTAAATTTAATTTAAATTAAAAATTTAAATAATTAAAAAATTAAATAAATTAATTTAAATTAAAAATTTAAACCTTATAAAGGTTTAAATTTTCCTTATGGTAAAAAAAGAAGAAATTAAAACAAACCTTGGTAACTATAAAGATATTCTGCTCTGATTAATCAAATCCAATCATTTATCGCACTCATGTGGTTATCAATAATTAATTTTAGGTACCTTACATGAACCCTGTAAGGGTATTGCAATATTATCTTATCTTAAGTTATTCTACGTTATTAATAATTAAATGAAATTAAATCGCCATATCAATATTATTTGGATGTTAAAAATTCATTTATAGATCAGAAACATTTATCAGTTATGTAAATATTCTTTTTTTTTCGGAAGGAGGTAAATTTCTTTTCCATTTTTATGTCTATTGGTAGTTTTTTATATATTTTTACACACATATATTTTGAGGGCTTTGGTTAAGCATTGTTAAACGCTAAGGTTACTTGTAGCGTGTATTCATATTGTGTGTATCCTCCATTTTTGTAAAAGTGTGTATGTGTGTTACATCTTAAATGTATATTGAGGGAAGAGTTATTACTTTGTATTTGAGGAATATGGTTTGCAGCTTTGTGTATTGTCTATATGGGCCATAATGCGTATATATATTTCTTTCATTCAGAAAAGTTCATCTGCGTTCGTGCTTTATCCCCACCATTACTCCGTACATTAAACGAGAGTATGCATAGGCGTAGTATGCTGATAATGCAGTTTCCGTATTAGTACATTGATTAAGCTGATATAGGACGTAAATAAATTTTGGTAGCTTTGATTTTATGGTTTCTATATGGGACTTTCAATTTAAGTGTGTGTCTATGGTAATACCGAGGAGATTAACCGATTCCACCATTTGGAGCTTGACATTTTGGTAACTTACATATAAATTCAGGGAGTTTTAGATAAGAACGAAATTGCATGACCTTGGTTTTCTCTAAATTAATTTCTAAGTTATGATCTCGCAACCAAAGTGATACTTTTTGTAGAGTCTTGCTTACCATATGCGTTAGAGTGTTGGTATTGGTATATTTTATAAGGATGGGCAAATCGTCGGCGAATAGTACTGGTCGATTGATTAATCAAGGCCTTAGGTAAAAAAAACAGTACTCATCCTAAGACACTGCCTTGTGGGATGGAACCCGTTAATTTACTCTCCTCTGACCATATAGTTTGTATCTCTGTATTTGCGTTATTATAGTTGCGAATCTCCACTGCTTGTTTTCTATTATTAAGACAGGATTGTAAACAAAGATACGCTGGTCATCTTACAGCTGAGCCGTAGAGTTTACTTAATAATATACTATGTGACACTCTATCATATGCTTTGGTCATACCAAACAGAAGTCCCACAGAATATTTGTCGTTTATTTGCTGGAGTGCCCTCTGAACAAATTTAAACACGGCTGATGTCGTTGACTTCGATTTTATAAACCTATTTTGACAATCATCTAAAATTTTATGATTTTCTAAAAAGTGATATAATCTTTTGAATATAGCTTTTTCGTATACTTTAGAAAATGACGATAAAAGGTCTAGAGTTTTTAAGAGTAACTTTATCTCTAGTCTTGTGAAGTGGTTTTACAAGAGAAATCTTCAAATTGATCAGGAAAGACACCTTGAGCAAAGCTTTGATTAATTAAAAACTCAAAGATATTGACAGAACTTCTGCACATTGTTTTACTAAAATAATATTGGCAGTAATAAAATGTAAAAAAGAGCTTAATAATATTTTTATTATTTATAAAGAAGATTAATAATGTCTAGATATTAAGATATGTAGACATTTTACTTAATATAGCACATGTTTTGTAGGGTTTTAGTACATGTGTGTAATGTCTCACCCTCAAATATTTCCAATTCCATTGCTTTCCTCCTGTCTGCTCCGCTTCAACCGCCCTAAACTCGTGCAGCGATGACAGTACGCTCGTTATTCTTTCCGTTTTCATTGAATACCTGGCTAGCAACTCTAAGGCGCCCACTTGGAGCACCACAGAACCTGTGGTTCGGGAAAAGCGGTCGTCCTGAAATACACCAACTTATTAAAGATAGAGATCAGATGGCAGGAGATATAAACGCGCGGACGAGGAAATATTTCGGAGTGTCTTTTTTTTACAAAAGAATGGAAAGAAAGAAAGAAAAAGAAAGCTTGTGGTCCGCTAAATACTTTAAATATTTAATCAAACTCTGTTTTTTAACGCGAACTCAGTTCTAACTAATCAGTTCTAACTCCAATCCGCACCGGGTTCACGTGGTTGACCCATTCTCGCTAAGGTTATTTTTTAAATGAATAAGCTCTTATAGTGAACTCAGATATCGTGAGATTTTTACTTTTAGTTTAACAGTTCCCAAAATCGTTACTTAGTCGGCTTGTTGAAAAAGGAAGCTAATATTGGTGTTTAGTGCATAGTGTTTTTTATGTGTATGCTTGAATAGGTAGCTCTCAGCGACAAAGCCATTCATGCCTATACTAGTCTTAGTGTGTTTTTCTCTGTGTTTTTATCGTTTGTAATTTTATTAAATAATTAATAAAAAATAGAAAAGTTGTGGCAAATAAATAAAGAAAAATGTCTTAGTGGTTTAATTTCCAGTGAAAAACTGTACCATAGTTTTTGGTAATTGGCTGCATTCTTTCCGTCAATCCAACAAGCATTGTGATTATATCGATAAATGACATTTTAAACATTGATTTTTGGACGCTATGTAATGTTTAAAATAACTAGTCAAAGTATGAAATTTTGTACATTTCCTGGATGGCTATGTATATAACTCTGACGTATAGTATAGAATACTCGTTTTCGTTAATTGCTAGTAACATCTATTCTATTTCAGAGGCTATTTCGTTTGACATTATTTTAAGTTCATTCTTCACTTTTAATTGATATATCAAAAATATATTCACGGATTTTTTAATTTCGTTGGTTTGAATTTCGATAAAGGCAATTTTCTATTATAAAAATAATATATTAGTTTCGATTTTCCTCATTTTTGTGTTTATTGTCATTCTAATTGTTCAGAATTCGTTTAAATACGTGTATTTTGTGGTCTAGGAAACATAATGAAATTATGATTGAAGAATAAGGTAACAATATATAAACACTATGAAATACAGAACTATTATCTTATAGACTATTAAAGATAATATCAACATATTATGTTAATTGTGATGCTTTTACAGAAATTAAGATATAAACGATTTTATATTTATGATCTTGTTTATTTATGCCTGCCAATTGTATTACTTAAATAAGTGTAACTGATTTTTAGACTGATCAATCACTTACAATCTGAGTTAACTGGAAGAGTTCTTTTGTCGTTACCTTAAGAGATAAATCCTTCTTTGTAAATAATGTAATCCGAGTTTGTTACAAAATGTATGTTTATGTGCAATATTTATATTGCCATCACGACGTAATTTTTTACAACAAATCTAAACAAATTAAATACTTTTCAAGTTGCCTACAGATCTAGATCAAGGTCTAAGTATGTCTGTGTTTAATTACTTATGTAAAGGCCATCCAATAATTTTTCTTACATCGAAGCACTTAAATAAAAAAAACTAACGTTTTATTAGGTACTTACTTCTTAGTATCAAGCAACATTGAAATAAAGAATAAACTATTCATTGTATTATAGGTAAAAAAAATAATTGTTCTGAACATAACATGAAGTATGATATTCATATCTTTTTAATAATTATTATTTTTATCGTATAAATATTTTTTGAAAGCTTTGTATCTTCATAAAAAATCTTTTAAAATATCTGTACAGCAACAACATGAAAAGTAATGAGAAATTTTATTTAAGGAAGAAAACAAAAATGGTCATTAGGTTTATTATTTATAGTAAGTAACAGTTTAAACAGTAAAAATTGTGGTTCGTTAAATTGAAAGCGTTTTTATACCTAATTTTTTTGTTCAAAAGCTTTTCTATCCAGTTGATTTATTTAGGGGGTTAAAACTCTTAGGTAATTTATTAAATATCGAAATTTAAAAAAGGGCATCTAAACAATGATGACGCACAAAAAAGATATAAAATAATGATCAGCCAGCCATATTAAACAATTCCTACTAGTATTTTCCAATTTGATTATGCCTCGCAGGCAACGTTGGTAGAAATGACCCAGATTTCACATTTTGCATCGTTAATATAACATTCTATTGAAAACCAATCAACTGTGGGTGATAAAAGTGGAATAGATACAAACAATCGAAGAAAAGGAAATTTCAGTAGTAACAGAAATAATCTTGATATTGGCATGATTGCGGAAACATCATTCAATTTAAATCTGTCACTGACTTCATGACGTAATAAATCGTTATTCCAAACAAATCAAAGAAACTTACCATCATGAAATATTATCAATAACACATAATGAACACACGAACAAGAAATAAATGTAGCAAAGAATTTAAGCTACTAAAACAGTTTTTAGACTGTTATCTGACAACGATTGCTGAAGACTGAATGATTGAAACTTGATTGTTGTAGGTCCAATGTTTTAGTATTGATAAGCGCTACTCCAAGAAAGATATTAATTGATTATGATAATGATAATTGTCTTAAAATGAACTTCAATGTAAGTATTAGTGACTCTTAATCAAATAATTGATTTGGTCTAATTAAAAATTTCTTATGTTAGGTTAAATTATAATTGAGTTCTTAATATCATAACTTTATTAACGTGTACTTTGTTGTATCCCGTAGTGGCTGGTGTGGTGGGACGTCGTTTGAAAATAAAATATCTATCTTATTTAAAAGAAACTTTTACTTGGATATTAGCACAGCGCATACTATAATGACAATTTTTACAGAATTTATTATATTCTAGCTTTTGGCCGCGGCTTCACCCGAATTTTTTTTTTCAGTAAAAAATGTTACTTCTAGTACCTCGAAGAATATATGTACGAAGTTTCATGATGATAGGTTAAGTAGTTTTTGCGTGTAAGCATAAAAAACAAACTTACGTTCACATTTATGATATTATATAGGGATGGAATAAGGCGATGAGATGGAGTAACTTGTAGAAACTGAAGTGACAAAACTGGAGTGACTAAATGGAGTGACATCCATATACCAATATTATGGGTTCATATACTAATTCGGCGGATACGTTATTAGTGCCACCTGCCGGGATGTGTGGTCTTATCTTGAAAACAATGATAATGGGGTAGCCCTTTTATCACTTAGTAAGTTCGCAAATTCTTTAATGTATTAGAAACATAAAACTTTTAGATGTGACATCTTGGGTTAGCCATCGAAATAATTAAACAATGATAAGGTGGAAGCCCTCTAATCACTTATTTGCATTTGCAAATTTTTTGGAATTATTATTAAAATAAAACTATTAGATGTGAGTTCTTGGTTCAACCATCGAGATAATTTAAATAACAAAACTATTAAGAAATGATTAATATCTTTGTTGACTTATAAAGAGTCACGTAGACCATAGGGATCACAATAAGGGCGTCTGATAGGGTGCGTACATAACAACGTACATGTGTACGGAATTGTAATGTTGTTACTTTGTTATTATTTTTAACCTTTTATCTTATTGTTAAGACACAAAATGCTCCTAACAATTCTATTCTAAATTTGAAAACAAAATGTCAAAGTTGTTTTTGGTTTAATCATTTAGTAGGATTGTTTCGCATGATAGAAAAGTACCCGTGAGAAAAGCAGTATTTCACAAAATTATAACGAACTTCCTAATTGGCTGCGAAGCTCATTTGTTTTGGTTGGCACCGCCGCCATGTTTGTCAGTCTGCCTACGGCCATAGTTCATCAACACAATTAGGCCATGCTAATATGGACCCTTTGGACGTTGAAGTGCTAAAATCATTATTTGTTACATAGGCATACATAGCAAACCACAACTCGTTAATTTATTTATGAATATAATAAATTTATGACGTTTAGATGCTAGATTGGGACCTTAAATGAGTGTTTACAGAAGAAGAAAATGAAGTGAGCACATACACAATAGAATCAAGGTAGTCTAGTAGACGACCTTATTAACAATAAAATATACCTAATACACTTTATAAATTAATAATGACATGGAAACTGAATAATTAACATATTTTAACATTGTGAGTGTTAGAGAACTATGTTTTTAATGAGGAACGTTCAAAACAAGTTTACAGTTAAAAAGTCGATCTGATAAAACGGTTTTATGTAGTTAACTTTGGAGCAATAGTGTAAGCGTTACGCTAATCATATTATGTCGAATTTCAGTATTGACAGGTTATTTATAGGTAACATTACTTAACCAATTATTTAGTTCCAAATTAAGCACAACTTGTATGATGATACTTACAACGTATAGAAGTCATTAATTAGTAGGTATATAAAATATACAAGCGTAACCCCCTATCACAAAATCAAACCATTGGTGTTGTAGACAGGATCGCTACAAATAATTTTTTTTTATATAAATGCATTTTTTCTGCAACACGCACCTCGTCAAGGTAGCTAATTGTAAGTATAACAATCATCTATTACAATATTTAGTATATTATTATACCAAAACAAAATTTCTGGCTGCGGTGACGTTAAGACTGGTAATGTTTTCGCTAAATAACTAAACTGATGATAGTTACCATAAAAAATGCAAATAGTTACAAAAGTTGGATAACAAATTTTCTAATAATAGTATAGCAAGAGCTAAATAGCACTACTTGAGAGAGCCCTCTAACGCATACTTTGTGAACTACGTTGCCTTAAGTTCGCCTCAATCTTAACCTAACTAGAAGTCATTTGTATCGTTACAAAACCGCTAGGTGGCGTCGGCGAGTATTAACTGGTTTACCGAGTGAATAAAAAGTAGCTATGTTAAATAGCTTCGTATTATAATCTTATTTTTACATGTACCATAAAATAAAAATTAAAAAATAAAATTATAAAAAAATATTAAAAATGTACAAAAATTTAAAAACCCAACAGAAATGCTACTTCTGATAGTCGTTGAATTAAAATAAAACGTTTGTTGCCATTTTCCGAAACGCGTTTATTATCATGCTTTATTTAAATCTTCCATTTTTATTCAGGAGCCGTGTTCAGTTCGTTCTGAGCTTGTAGAAAATTGAGTATCTTGTAAACAGGGCACCTGAAACAAAGGAAAAGGCTCCTGGAAACATCAAGGTTAAAATAATCCGGATTAAAGCGTTTCTTAATGTGGCAGTAAAAAATGATATTTTTATTGACTTGAAACATAATACGAATATTATTTATAGGAGTAAGCACAGTCTGATTGTTTGATTTAAATGAATGGACGCAGACGCATAATAACTAAATGATCTGTTAAACGATAAATGGTAACGGCCGATGATGTCAACGATCGGTTGTTGCAACGGTAGCGATCCTTCTTATGCACATAAATTTCTGGACTTCAATCCTGTTAGGGGCATATATTTGCACAATGAGCATTTTTTTCAGAGGCATGGTTGTTTATAATAAATAATAATTAAATAAATTACATTTTATTGCAAACATAGAAAGGATATAGAAAGAAACAAGAACATCTAAGAAAAGTATGCAAATAGGCGGCTTTATTGCTAAACAGTAATCGCTTCAAGCCAAACTTTGATAAAAAGAATAAATAAAGATAAAAGGATAATAGGGGAGTAGGTGCGCATATTGAGAGGTCGAATAATGTAAATATATAATTCGTTATAGTAATTGGTGGATATAAAACAATTAGACAAGAGACAAAGATACTATAGCGTCAATAAGAATTGGAGGATAAGAAATATCTTGTAGGTATGTCGTATATCTATGTATTCTATCCGTTGTATTTACAATATAAGCTCTGTTCAGTTCAGAACTAAATAATTGGTTTGCGTTGTCCGGAATGTGTTATTGTTATTATTATAAGTTGTTGATGACAGATTCAGGAAATATAGAGTTACAAAGACGAATAGATAAGCTTCCCTTCTAGCTTTTTTGCAAATATATATTTTTTATTTATTAATCTCTGTTTTTTTTAAATTATCATTATTGTTTTGTTCTTGTCATAATTTAAGTGTAAACTTCTTTAGCATCGTTGTGATTTAAAAGTCGATGAAACGAAAAAGCGACTGTAAAAAGCGACAGACACATAAATTAATAAGATTGAACGTAGGGGAACTGAGATAGGAAGCATTGTACAGTGTCTCTTTGAAACGAAAAAGCGACAGTCTGAAGAAACAGACACAAAAATTCATAAGATTTCATGAAGAAGAAAATGAGATAGGAAGCATTACGAGTATGTACGTTTTATAATTTTGATATATTTTATGCATTTTTCAATGCGATCTTATAAGATAAATTATTATAATAAAAATCTAGAAAAAATCGACTCGGGTCACAAGTGAATTCTCCCGCCTGAGAAAGTGTTTGTGTGCGCACGAATAGTACATAGCTTGAGAGAAGGCGTAACAACAACTGTGGAATTTTATATACATACGTGTACGTATTATTTTTGAAGGTTTTACTTCTACGATGTGTGAATTGCACACATGCTCTTTTATTGTGTCCATTGTATGTAAATACAAAGTTTTATATCAAGTGTTTAATTTTTTTGTATAAAAATAGTAAAGCCCATCCACCTAGCAGTCGATGACGGAGTATGTATATTGTTCAAAAAGACATTGAAATAAAATATATTAACAATAATATTTATACATGATTGTGATAAATAAGCATTTGTTTTATTATTGCGGACTCCCTTAGGTTAATTCGTGATTATGCTTTAATGATTCCCGTCCGTGAAGGAATTCGATATGCCATTTTTGGAAGATTGAAGAGCTCTTGACTGTATACACCTGAATAGTAGAGTACTAGAGCGACTACGTTCCCGGTAACCCTACATATTAAGTTCCGTTCTCTTGTTTAACTTCAAAATATTTTATGTCCTAATGCGTGAGAGCATTTGTAGTGTATTTATTCGATATGCTGTTTATCAAAATGGGCCTAACGGTTATAACCATTCTGACGCCAGTTTGACGTACATTTTGTATTGTATTTCATTATTTGAATAATTTTAGCTTGCCTGTTTATTTTAACTGACGCAAGAATAAAGGTTCATTTTAAAATAAAATTCCATAGCCCACTCAAATATGCTTTTTTTATAAAATACGGACAGTCATCAAAACAATCTCGTACTTTTATCTGAAATACACCTGCTATTCCAACCGCTGCCTTTCTTGGCTGATTTTTTGGTATATATTTTAGTAGGTTATATGAGGCTATTCATTATTTATTGACTCCGATTAAGATAAACATCTTAAATTCAGATGGCGAGAAATGAGTTGGACTTAGGTATGATTCTTGGTAAAGATATATTTTAAATAGTAGATTATTAACCAACGGGATAAAGCAGTGTCTTCTGTCGCGGGTGACGATTTAAATCGCGAGCGTAACGAAGGACTCTGGGTTTACACCCGAGCGTAGCGAGGGATTTAAGACGAGTCCTGAGTGTAGCAAGGGATTTAAGTTCACCCAAGACTAAGACAGCTTTATCACCTAGGAAAATACTCTACTTTTCGTACCATTTGCGAAAAAATTAACACAGTAATAATATGAGATAAGCATTTAGAACATTAACTTATTTATAAAAATAAATAAAATAAACTTAACGTTTATGTATTTGAAGAAAACAAAAACGCGAAAAATTCCTAGACTAATATATTTTTTGTCGGAAAAGCAGAGGCATCAAGCTTATACGGCCTCGTCGGTTTTCGTAATTTTATTTAATAATCATAACTTCCTAATAAATACGTATTCCTTTTTAAAAAAAGATGTGTAATGCTTTATATACAAACTCAATGGTGTAAACACAGATGTAGTTCAGTATAAATTTCGGTAAGTATTCCAAATTTAAATCACATTCTCCCCCTAGAGGATGAATGAAATTCAGTATAATTTCTTTCACTGTTTTTAACAGATTAAAAATGACTATTTTTATGTTCGCTTTTTGTGGCATAGAATGTCACTTTTTTGAGCAAGTGGTACGAAAAGAATATTTTTGGAAGTCTAAATGGTTGAATGAACAATATAGAATACTTGTGATCATTCCTTTTTATTCTAAGGCGGATGTAAACTTGTCCTAAAAAGTTATGACACTATGCTAATACAAGCCTTGGTAAATCTTTATCAATTTTATCTAGTAACGCTCATGCGCATTTGCCCATTACGCTGCCTATTATTTAAATAAAGTTTTTTCCCTTATCAAAGTGATTCCCTTATCGAAGTGTCCTTTATTCTAGATACTTGAAGTATGTGGTTAAAATTTAACGTTTACTAATATTGTATCTTGATTGTAATTACGATTTATTAAGCACTTGATTCTTATATAAAATTGGTTAACTTTTTCCTTCATTTTTCTCTACTTCTCTTGGTGTCTGTTTAACTGTTTGTAACGTACAAATCTTGAAACTCAATTTTCATCCATTTCCCGACTAGCTAGAGCTCTGAAACTTTAAACATAGCTGAGAACTCGATGACTATATATGATTATATACTTTCCGACATGATTCAATCACAATTTCAGAGAATATTCACAAAATTTAATTTCAATTAGAAAAAAAATAGTTCCGTTAAAATCCACAGATGGCGCTAAAATCGAGGCAACAAATGTCGCATAATGACATACTAACTGCTACTTGACATTTCAGATCGAGAAATTGGAAATCATACACACAAAACTTAAAAGAAGAAAATAATTTACATTAAAAAAAAAATAAAAAAAAACCTCGTTTTTCCAGCCAACTAAAAAGAAAAAAATAATTCTCTGCCATGTGTCCAATACGAAAAACGGAGGGCGCATAAACAATATAAATACCAAATGTAATCTTTTATGCGTCCCCCGTTTCTTGTATTGGACACATGGCAGAGAATTATTTTTTTCTGTTTAGTTGGCCTGAAAAACGAGGGTTTTTTATTCAAATACAAAGATAACAATGTCCAAAATCCGTTCACACTCCTCCTAACGAAGATGATGACGGCATATCCTACTTTTACATAGAACTTATATTTTATCAAATTGAAAGACAATTGTTTCTGATGTTAATAACACTGTTTCTTTTCCTTTTCTCTTTTTAGGAAGGCTTTATTCGTGTACAACATGTTCAGTGTAAAGATAATACGAAAGGCATCGTCTACAAAGCTTATGTTACTATAAACATGACAAAGTCTGCGTCTGCACGGTCGTATATAACAGTCATAAATGCTCTCTTTCCCCCGTCCTAAAAATGCGACCGGAGAATTCTATAGGGAACTTTCAGCTAGCTTGATTCCAATTTAACATTCCGATAGTATCATGCGATCTGTTCTTTCCTCGAGAATGCTAAGGTTCGCAAATTGTTGCAAATTATTACTTTAAGTTCTGCGTGGCATTATTTTTTTTCGATGAATATCTATTTTCTTTATTACGATTACTAATCAGAGTTTTGGGTTACTTGTTGGTATTATGTAAGGTGAAACAAACATAAGTAGTTTTATTTGTTAGAAAAAATATTTATTAAAAATTTACCATATGATAGATAAAAAAAGAGAAATAAATAGAATAATAATTAAACATTTGGTCAGCCTTAAATTTCAACCTTATTTGCACGACCCAGGCGTACGCAGGTTGACACTGGTATGGTTACGCTATGGTTCTCTAGTTGTCGTGGTACCCCTGCTGGATAACCGCCGAAGCAACGGCGACCGAGCTCTGGCGGGATGACTATAATCCCTAAAATGTCTAACGCAGAAGGCAAGGGGAAACCACTGCACCTACACTTCCAAGGAAAACATATGAGAACACAGATAAATGAGACACGATCGCTTTGCAATCAGATTATCAACCGGCGCTGTGTTGCGTTTTGGGTGTCATGGTGGGGTAGGAAACCAAGTCGGCCATGAAAATTCTACCACTAGAAAACTCCATCAAACAACGTTGCCTCCAGACGATAGGAACTGGCATGTGCGCCAACCAAACAATCTGGAAATCTTATCTTATTGGTCGGTGTGATCATATGTGGTCTAAGCGAAACTCATTGGAAAGCGCTGCCTTTCCAATGACATATTTTATTTATACACCACAATATCGTATACTATTCTGCGTGACGAAATTAGTAGAAAGAAATATGACACCGTTTTCATACTTGTATATCAGAAAAATTGGTGATGATAAAAATAGTAATCTAACATGCTCTTAAATTGGTGTGTCTTCTTAATTAATTTAATTATATAAAATTGGAATAAAACACTTTTTTACGGATTTTGCGCATATTTTATTTTATATTTAATACTGACGTATCGACTCCTTTACAGGAGTCGTGATCACAAAATTATTAACTAAATAAATGTAAAAATAAAACTATTTGATTTATATAAAAATTTTAACATTTAGGAACGTGCCCGATTAAAATATTGTGAAGGTAGTAGAAAATACACGACAACCATTATCTTAGTCATCCTGTGATCTCGACTCCTGAAATGTGTGTGTGTGTAATGTGCGCGGAAGTATAAGAACTAAATACAATAAAATTGTTTTATTTTATTTAGAACTGCCACGTGTGGCGACAAAGTAGAACAGCGCTAAGCTTTCACGCTTAGAGTATCGTAACCGGCGACAAATGCTACTGGAAATAATCACCGTGCACCCCCGCAGACCAATGGGCACCAACATTTTCCGAATAATGGTCTTTTACTGCAATCTCCAACCTTCCTACCAAGCTCGGAAATTATGACATTACCCCCATTTTTGGGAAAGGCAACAGAACAGTGGAATGTGGTAATCTCAGCCGAAAGGCTTTCTAGCTCTTAAATATAAATGACAACATCGCATACATTGTTCTGAACCCAAAATAAGTAGCTAAACACTTGTGTTATGGAAATCAGAAACACCCACGTTACCACAACACCCAGATCCGAGCCAATATAGAAAAGTTCGTTTGTACATTGACTAGGCCGGGGATCGAACCCGGTACCTTGGAGAGACATTACCACGAAAACCGGTATGTGAGCCGCTCAGCCACGGAGGTCGTCAAATTGTTTCTTCTTCCTAACCTAACACGTTATATATTAGCTCTATCTATATGAGAACTAATTTGTCATAGAGTGCAATCATGTTTGTGGTGACACCATGATTCTTACATTTCTTTTTTTTTAATAATTCTAAATATTTCAGGAATTTTGTATAGTAATAATTTTTTGAGATATATATCTAGCTGTTATTTACTTAAATAACAAAAGCAATTTCACAATTTTTACTTTGTGTAAGATTTTACCAACAAAGGGCATAGAAAAAGCATTTTATTTGATATTTTATTACCAACTTAAACAAAGAAAATACACAATAGAAAAACAGGGAATAGTAAACTTTCTATTTACAGTAAAATTATTATAACTGTTACTGCAGGAGTAGTTAAGCCACCTAAAAAAAGCGATTACTAATACTATAATTACTAAGGTTATAAATACCTTAGAATATAACCGTATTGCTTTAAGATTAGTACGTGCTTCAGTTTACCATCATAGTATAGCATTGTTGTTAAAAATATGGATTTTGCATCACTAAAGTGCTGGAGGTCCCCAGAAGCAACACTAACTTTTTGCAGAACTCTTTCTTAGTGCGAGCTGCGCAGCTCTGGAACAAACTCCCTAAAGTGATACAAGAGTGTTCATCCATTGTATCATTTAAATCGAAACTGAAGGAGCACTTTCTGAATTTATTAAAATAATCGAATCATATGGGTACTATTTCTAGATGTTGTCTCTTATTGTTATATAAGTAGCTATATGTATATATTATTATTATTATATAAGTAGCTATATGTATATATTATTATTATTATATAAGTAGCTATATGTATATATTATATGTATGTAAATATATATATGCATATATTTATATGTTTATTTCTGTATATCATTTATTATTATTTTAATATTTATTTCACATGACTGCTTGTCTGCACTTAGTGACACCCACTTATACGACCAACCACACTTATTCTGGGTTGACTGGAAGAGATCTCTTTTAGAGATAAGTCCACCCTTGCAAACAATATTACCTACATTTGTATATTGTTTATCTTTTATGTGCAATAAAGAATATAATAAATTTATCCGATTCCTAACCGCACACCCAGTTGCAGTTTTACATCAGAATCACAATTACATTTCGTTATGAATGCTTTCTTCTTTGTACTTTGTAGACGGTTTTCCTTTGTGACGTTTCATTCTTGTCGAGTATCGGTGTTATTTCCTTTAAGCCAATGACAATTGATATTGACTATCGGGACTGTATGTCATGTGTAAGATTACAATATTTCTTATATTGTTATTTATTTTTACATATTTTTGATTGATTATATTATCTATCACGTGTATAGAGCTTTAATAAAAATGACATAATTCGCGCTTTAATAATTTTGGCGGTGGAAAATAAATGACAGCGCTTTACTCTCTGAGAATAAAGGTATTGCTGAATTATCACCTATTTGCATCGCTGCAGCACTTTTATCTCTTCTTTCTCTTTTAATTTTGACATTCGTTTGGTCTGATGGTAGCGATTCTGCCTTGCAATCCTAAATTCAAGTCTCGGAAGGGGCAGATGTTTGTGTCATGAATACGAGCATTTGCACCTGATTCATGGGTATTTTATATATTTATTTGGATATGATTTTTTTGTATAAAGGTATCGTATATTTATGTATATCCATTACCTTAGTGTTTATAACGCAATCCTCACAGCGCCTACTTTGGGCTAAAATTCCGTTCTGCTGAATTTTATTCAATTATTTAATTAATTATTTTGCCAATGTATATAGTAATATGTGTACATGTTGATGGAAAGGAATACTTATCATATAATTGAGTACAGTATTTCGTTTAAATAGTTAGTTATTACCATTAATAAATAAATGAAATATAAATGATCTTTTTATTACAAGTTACTCTGTTAATAAGAAACACAGTCTTTTTTATATACCTGTAATTTTTATAAGTTAAAGTTAGGTATATCTTTGTTTGTATTATTAAGGAGCGGATAATTTGCAATTAAGCCGGACACCATTTGAAGAAGCACAATTAAAAACTCTGAAACATTTTCTCCTAATCGTTCCCTAATTTATAGCCAAAAAAGCGGACAGGTAATTCAATTACAGGGTTTTCAATGCGGGCTCCAACGAAAACAGCTTTTGACAGAGAGGCTTCGGAGCTTATGCGAAAATTTATAGAAAATTGCATGGAACACGCGTTGCGCCCATAGGGTGCGCGGGAAACAAGGGGCGTATATTTAGAATGTTTCAAACGACTAGCCGGCAGTTCACGTTTCACTCCAGAGCGTAGCGCACGTCTCCCTGTCTTCCTCATTTACGTATTCCGTCGCGATCGGCGATAAAATAAAAACTCAAAATTGATGAATGCTTTTCTAGTGCTGTGCCTGAACTGGATTTGATGAACAAAGTGTCATTTGTGAACGCAATTTGTGATTATTAAAAGGACTCTATCTAAGGACTCTTAGTAATTATTCTCTACACGATGATGATATAAGGTATGTAGTACACTAATTACACTATTTAAAAAGCATCTGTTATTTTTTATTCCTTTAGCAAATTATTTCCTTTTTAAGTTTAAATTTGTGTCATAATTATAATGTTATAAATGATCTCGACAATAAGGCCTAAATGATTAAAATACATCGTGTTTACATTGTCTATTTGAGTTATCGAGTTTTAATGATAAACTTTGACTTATGTTTATCTTATCACTTTCACGTATATTTGTATAACAAGGCGTAAAAGTTTTTTGAATTGACTCTATGAGAGATCCATAAATTAGAGCAGTGGTGATGAAGTTAAATGAGTTGACGAACAAATATTTGACAAAAGGTAATGCCAAGTCTCGATAGTTTAAAGATCAATGTTAAAATTTATATATCATACTCAAATATGTAAACATGTGACAACACAAACCTAAAAAAACCCTAAACATAAGTTTATGAAGTAATCAAACAATCACATTTTTGAGCATAACCAAAAGTAATTTGTTATTTAAACCGAATTTTTCATAAGTAAGCAATTGTTATACATAATCCTAACATCAGATGTGAACAAGTCAGATCAAATCTATATTTTTAAGTATTTAAACATACAATTTTAATAATTTATCTTAAATAATCTGCACACTATACAGTTGCATTTAGTTTAAGATAATCTTTTAACGAAGAAACCATCCTGTCTTGTTCTGTTCGATAATAATCTGAATGGAAATCATAAAAAATATGCGTGTTAATCAAAAAGTAGCGACACGACAACTAAGCCAGTACTCCTAATGACAAATTGCTCTTATTTTGAAAATGTATCTCCGTTAAAACTCAAAATATAATGGCACGATTATAACTAGAAATTAGGTTACTAAATGTATGAACTTTTTTTATATTAACGAGACGACAATTATTACTTATAATGTACATAATATTTCAATTTATTTAATTCCATTAATGTATTTTATCTTTCCGTTCGATGTTCAGGTTCCATTACTCTTTAACTATCTATTTAATCTTTTGATTAAGAGAAAACATTAAAGAACTTAGATTGTTGACCGTCAATGCTATAATTAAATATAAACTTATTCACTGGCTACCGTATTTTTGTGTGCAGTGTATTTTGTTCAGTAGCGATCAGTCCCGGTTTCGCATTATTTTTTAGTAACCTCATCTTTGTATTTACGATGTGACTTAATAAATGTTAGATATCGTCGATTTTATTTTTTATACAACAATATAAACGCCCAGAAGCACGTTTATTTTAACTAACGACAGAAATCATAATGGTTAGCTGATTCTCATGTTTATATTAGTTTCGACTCCGAGCGGACATCAAAAACTCATCCTTTAGGAAACTTTTCCAAGAAAATATAGTCCTGTGATGTGAGATACACACAACATATTTTAACGTTCTACGTCTAATCAAAATAACTGGTCCGTGACATTTGATTTTCTCTACATAACCTTATTATATAACATATCTTTATATATACAATTCTTCTGTATATATGTACATATGTCACTGGATTTCTCCCAAACGGCAGGACCGATTTTCGAAGAAATATTTCGTTTGATCGGTTCCCTGGATAGTTTTGATACGCAATTGGATACAGTAGGAGGCAATTGAAATAGGTATGGCATTTACCAGGTACGCTGGTAATATTATAAAAAAGTAAAAAAATAATTAAAATTTAATTTAGGTAAGGGCTACGTACACCATAATAATTAAATATTTAAATTATTTTATTTTATTTATTCTAATTATTTTACTGTAAATTTATATTTAATAGCATAAAAAATCCCCGAAAAATATAGCAGTAACATTTTAAGCCTTTAAGTAAGATACTGGCTAATGCAGAAAAAAGAAGTTACATTGTGTAATAGTAACATTAATGACTTTACCGTACAATTTGTGTTCAGCATAAAAAATAAACTTCAGGTTCCAATTAATAGCATAAGCTATTTATTTATTTTACCACTATACAGATGTTTGGAGTAAACTTAATAATACAAAATTTTAATATAGATAAACACAGAGGGCAGTGTCAGTAGATTTTTTTTTTGAAAAACCGGTTTACATGAATTATATGCTCACATTCTAATGATGGTTTTTATGCATCAATTTTGGGCTATAAAAGCTTTATTAAAATGAATTGACTCCCTTTAAAAGCAATCGACCTTACCTTCCTTTATTAATCTTACGTTATGGTTGTGATATGGTTGAGCGAAGCGATGGCTGCATCATACGTCATGCTCGTGAACGGGTGCGGCCTTTGGAGATGGGTTTGCTTTAACTTTCAGTATTATTGACATATACTAAACATACATCTTTGTTGCTTTCCTAAATTTGTAGTTTATTCCCTGAATATTATTGCAGTGTTTAGGGATACTTACTCAAAATAGATACTTGTTTATTTTGTTGTAATTAACGCAATAATGACATCATAACACTACTATTATTGTGATAACAGAATAACTTTGATTTTTTTTGTGGATTATGTACCTATGGTGACGACGTATTATATTGTAAATGTCGTTACTTCTGTTAAAGCTTTTCTTATTCTTTTTGTTAAGTTGTTCAAAACAACTTATTTTAAATGCCTTTGAATAAAATTATTTTTGTTTTCTTGTAAAATTTTTGGTAAAACCTACTTATTCGAAAAATTTAATAAAGATAACTTATAAAGTTACTAACTTTATTTAATAAATAATCTGAGCTATCTAAAAATCGCCCGGAATTGAAATTTCCGCAATCCGATTGTTGCTTATTTTATCGAAACATTATTGATATATCAACGCAAATATAAAAATATATGAAAAGATTTTATTTTATTTTCCATATCCACATTTTAGAGATCGTACTTCTTATATATCTGACAGTATGGTAAGATCATCATATTATTACGCTTGACATGTAATGAGAACTAGGCCGAGTATAAATATGCACTAGGCTTATAATTTTACAAACATTTTGATAAGAATAAGGATTCATAGAATATAATATTCTTCATTGTACATCATATCTCCAGAATATAACTTTATAGTTTGTTTAGTTAATAAATATTTATTTACTTTACCTTATAATCTAATTTAGAAAACCTTTGATGAGCGTTACTTATCATATTATTAAACTTTAATAGCTAAATTTAAAAGGGAATTATAAGTCCTCTGATGGTGCTAAATACTTTAAGTTGGCTTATTAAAATATTTCTAACTTAAGTACGGTATTTCTCTTAGAATGCCCTAAACATAAGAGCAAGCTATAACATAAAAAATGGATATGCCAATAAATACTAACGGACAGCAGTAAATCTAGCTTTAGCCCCACATATTTATGGCGTATCGTTTTCCTATGAAACATTAGATTCCCGGTCAGTGAGCGCGTCCGAAATGCGAGGAATTCTCTCACTTTGACGTCGTTTGGCGGAAAATTCGTACAAATAAGTACATACCCCGACATTAGTTGGATGCCGAACGTTTTCGCCGGCACTGGGATAAGGATGAAGCTTTTCTTTGTTTGCATATTATATACTAGACGTAATTTTGTTTTAAGAATTTGAAATAATAAAGAAGTATCGGTGTGAAGGTTTAAACAGCATAGAACTGGTGATATATAGTGATGTATCGCTTTATTAAGATGTAGAAATTAGTGTTTGTACTATAGCACGTTGAAGAGTTTGATGGTGCAGTGGTTAGCACTATGGTTCGGAGGTTAAATACCTTTGGCAAGGGCTGGCTATCGGAAAAGTACCATCAGTTATTATCTCGAGGTCCTTAGTACTTCCGATATCACCAATAGGCCCACGTGGTGGTAAATATACCACACTATGCTTTTTGTGTTGATGACCGTTTGGTGCAACGGTAGCAATTCTGCCTTTCGCGCTGACACTCTTAGCCTAGAGTCTCGGACGAATATGCACCTTAGGTATGGGTATTTATATCTCTAGAATATAAGCTTTACTTTGGGCTCGGCTAATTGGTGTGAATGTAAGAGATATTACTATTATTATCCATAGCAAAGACCTGTGTGTGTTCCAACGATAGGATATTTTAGAAATATAACTCTGTGTAAGTGTAAGGACTATGTGATACACCATAAGGTACACACAGTGAATCTATGCAAAAAACTTCCTTATCAGCGGTTACAGGAATTGTTCATATCTTTACGTAATATTAAAAATCCTAATAAGATTCTAATTTATTTTGGAAACTAATTCGCTAAGCTCTTTCATAAGACGACATAAAGCGGCATACTTGCTTATGGAGCAGTGAATGAGATGAGCAGGTATTATATAAATATATGCTACATTCACTAAAACATGTTATCTGAATTACTGTAGGAGCGACTCTTTCAGTGAAGTTTTTCGAGCAAAAAATCTTTAGAAGTAACCGGTCTGTTATGTTTATTAGTGATGCGTGGTTAATTTAACATTTCCAAGGCTATCTGGCCTTAGGGAAAATCGAAACATTCAAGTAAAAATTTAGGCGATAATGTTATGTTTTTGTTCATAACGAATTAATAAGCAAGGTATTTATTACGTAGAAAGATGTTTGAGTTTTCGATTAAATATATACCTTATTTTATGACGATAGTTTAATGACCAGTATCCTACCCAATATATAAAATTTCCTCAAAGGAGTTCAAATGAAAAATTATTTTATATGGTTATTATAGACCATTTTTGACGTTACTGTTCAGAGTGTAGAAAATTATTTGTAATTAAATTTCTCTACAAAATTTATTTTAATATAATGAAAGAAACTTTCGTTGATGAAGAACTGAATAAACAATTTGTAATATCTAACAGATCCTCATCAAACTAGCAGAGTGCGTGGTTTGTAACAAGAAAAAAAATGACAGGAGAATATTAAAAACGCGGCTTCACTTCAGATTCCTACTCGCTGAAATTTTAATTGGCAAACTAATCCCACTAATAAGCCGTTGAGTTCAGAAAATAAAGTGTTAACTCTCTTAAGAGTGATTAAGTGAGTTGATGAATTGACTGTGTATTAAATTATACTATAAATATACCAAAAAACTTTTATCTTCACTGATACTGATAAACTAGTTTTTTAGGTACAGTGTGGTGAGTTTAGTTACATTTTAATGAAGCTGTCTATAAAGGAGGGCTGATAAGCTAATTGCGATTTTAATTAATTACTGTATTTTTACCGGTTTCTACACCTATCTTTGTTGAACATAAGCGGCACCAATAGTACTGTATTATAATCGATAAAAATAAACGTCGATGAGATACGATTTAAGAATTGCTGGTGGTTACTTGTAAATTTTATATGCAAGTTTTTATCAAAGATATAAGGAATTTTGAATTCATATATTATAGTGTTATTTTATTGATAGTTTTCCAGTTGCTAAGTTGTCAATGTATTTTTATAAAATTATCCTTTCACCTTATAACTACAGAGTACAATATAGCCATTAGTAAAGCTTTAAGTCAACCAGAAACAGGAAAAAAGTAAATTTAATCGACGCAGAAAACTTATGAACACTGAGTTCTTAGCGGTGGTAGGTACGTCGACAAATTAATCTCGATGTATTCGGCTTGCACACAGAATCGTCTATTATTACCACCAATTAGGCGGCCGGCTCATTTCTTTGATGGCTGGCGGTTATAAAAAGAAAATTGATCTGATCGGACCTCCCTGCAGAGGCTGTCGCGTCGCATCGCAACTGACAATCAATATCTTATGAATATCGTGCATGGTTTGCTGGGCAAGGAAATCCAATCTTACGTGATAGGTCAAACAAGAAATCAACACTTCATTTTTTATCATAAACACTGATTTTTGATTCTGTTCATACCATAAACAACTTTGCATTTTTTTACAAATGGTTGTAAAACAAGCAATGTTAGTTGGAAGCTTATTCTTCTAATGGACCTACCAATTAATAAACTTTTTCAAAGTCGCCAAAGTTAGTACTAAAACGTATAATTAGTAAGTATTGTAATTCAACATTGTACATTTTATAATATGGTCTTCATAAGTACAGTTTTTTTCTAATTAAATAGGTTATTTCTTCCGTTTGCAATATTTTGACAGTCATTAATCTTTTATAGTTTTAATTATACTCTAAATTCTAGAATACAAATGTATATTTAATAAATAATTAATTCTCATTCGGTAGTTCGCTCGCTGTTGTGTGCTTTATTTTGATATAAACTCGAAGTTCGAAAATATTTAATTAAAACTGGCAGTTTGAATCCGTTTAAAAATAGAAACGAACTGTTTTAAATCAGGTTGATGCTGTAATTTATGCCATATCCGAAGTTGAAAGGATCATTCATTGGTATTAAATCCGTTTGTGCTTAAAGTGCAGATGATGAATATGTTTTATTAATGGTAATAAAATTTTACTGACAATCCCAAATGTAAGTTTTTATCTTATTGCTGAGGTCCCGTGTTGGTAGATTTAATTGTCGTGACACGGTCGTTTTTACGATTTGCATTACTTATGTCGGGATTGGATTTATGTACACCTCTACTGTAGTCTATTAATTTATCAAAAAAGAGTTTTCAGTTATAGTTACAAATTTATTTTTAAATTTTGTAAACAATAACTAGGCGGGAAATTGATTTGTATCGGCTTTATTAGCTTTTACTTATTTGCTATAATTCCTATCATAAATTAAGACAAAACAACTTTGAACGATTACTGAATACGGTTTGATTAAGTAACGTTACCACTATTTAGGCGCTGTGGTCAGTATAACAGGTGAGGATAATATCAAAAAATATACAATATATTTTATAGCAACAATATCTTAAAATATTCACATATTTTCCGTCGTCTTTACACTTTATAATAATAAATATGGGACTGGACATTTAAGTCAATCGAGTTTCAAGTTTAAGTTTATTAGTTTAGATTGAAGTTTATAAGTTATCAAAATGAAATACATTGATATATTTGAAATAGCCATACTTAACTATGTCATCATTATTTTATAGAGTCAATTGGCTGCAGAAATATTGATTCATTGGTAATTAAAAAACTTATTTTGCATATATTCACAAATTAAAGAGGTCCACGTACTTAATAAACAGGCCTCTATTTAATAGGACGAATACCTATATCGCAATATAACAAAATCGATTCACGGGACAACAATTTAATAACGCAATTAAATATAAATATTTCACATTACATATGATATATAAACCCCGACTCAGTGCAGTAAGCTAGACTTATCATTGTGTTCAAAATTTGTTTAGCCTGATTGTGGTTACAATTACTGAGCTGTAAGTCAAAACTAGAAGGTAATATTTCAAACGAAAAGAGAACCTAATTTTGTTTTAAAGATAAATAAATATCGGCGTCATTGAACCAAAAGTGGAGCGATCTGCTTCGCTCGCGGCTACAGGTGTTTTTGAAACAGATAACTTGCTTTTTGGGGTTCCGCAGGAATGGCAAATCAAAGTTATTTTAATTTTTTTTTAAGCAATAACTATAACGGTTGTATATTGTTACGATCAGCAGAGTTTTTTCCTTTTATATATGTAAAAAAAATATATAAACATATTTTGTAAGCGTATTTTAAAGTTTTAGTAGCTTAGAATTAGTTAATACTTTTAGAACAGTATTTGTTTGCAAAGTAGTATATTTTTATTATTTTTTATAACAGGTTAAGGTTATTTATTTAATCAAAATTTAAATAAATGAGTACAAACATACACTTCTGGGGACATGAGGTGTTGCACCAATTCATGTGAAGATATAAATTAAGAAAGCTTTATTATAAAATTGTCATGATTCTTACACAATGTTACGTCTAATATTTTAATTTATAGAAATCATTTATAAACGTAGAGAACCGAAAAATAGATAGCAGATGTACTTGATGTATATTTGTTTTAATATAATTTTAACAGAGTTAAGGAATATTTTTAAGTAGGTGTAATACTCTAGCAATTTTGGTGATAATTAACTTTTTTCATATGTTACTTATATGAGATGAGATGTCTATGTGTCTATGTGGCAAACAATGTGGTTTATCATTTTTGTTACTTAAGCAGTTAATTGCTAGATTTTTTAAACTAAATGTGGACCAACTCAATTATTTAAAAGGTTTGCATTAAAACATAAGTACATATACATTTATGTCCACTCGTGCTTGGCATTTTTTCATCGAAGTAACCATCGGTTTCAATTATTACGATTAATTGGAAGTTTGTCAGTGAGTGCCCAGTTTTTGTTTTCGATCATTATAACTTTTCGAATGGCTCTCGCAGAGAATAACCGCTGGGGGCAATTCTTATATTAGCATGGACAATCTAATACGTGAAGAATGAGGTGTGGCGTTTGAATTTTGATAGCCAGTCACTTTTATTATAAGTTGGTTTTGTCATCTTTCATGTTAGTTTGTAGAGAAGAATATATTCCGTCAATGGTAAGTTAACAATTCACTAATACATTGAATTCGTTTTAACACTTGCAGGTATTAAGTTATAATTTAAAGGATTTTCGGGTATCTCTAAATTCAGTGTCATAACATAACCCATTACGCGGGAATGCGAATAGGTGGGTGTTGATGAATAGTTATCAGCAACCATTCGGTAGTTTAGGCTTAATGTCCTTCTAAAGAACGAAGGAAACGAAGAACAAGGTGATTCTAAATATTTTTGCAGATGACCACCCCTTTATAAAGTTGAGTAACCTCCTTATTTGCTGGCTTAAGTGTGCATTAGTGTTTCTTTATATTCAAGTATTGTAAAACGATAAATTCTGTATAAAACGATAGCTTTAGATAAGTAATGCTTGCGGAATTTTCGATAAGGCTACAATATCATCTTCATCATGTTTATTTGGTCCATCAAAATGATTTTAATACAGTATCTTTTAAATATTATCATACGACATAGTAGACTAGTGACGGTGTTGTAATTTAAGATTTCTTTCAAGCAAACAATAATAATTTATATATAATGTATAGTCAATATTAATTTAAATCTTAATCAAGCTTTGGTTATCTTAGAAATATGGCCAGTGGGCTTTACTTGCCATTTATCTTTGATTTGGAAATAACTTAGAGAATAAATTAGTAATGTGATTGTCAGTTTTTAAAATATTTATGAGGTGAGATAATTATATTTTGAGTGCCGGAAACAAATAAAAAGAAGAAAACATACATTTAATTTTTTTCAGAGCGAATTTATAGTACCTCAACTTACTGAATTATATTTACAGCCTACGATGATTTTTTATGAGGAGGGGGCCATATTTTTACTTTTAATCCTTGTTGTATCGCTTGAAATTTAGAAAGAACTTTCAGTTGCCTGGGGCGATGTGCAAAAATACAATGTGTAACTGTGATCTTGAGTCACTTTTCACGTATTATACAGATATCTCCTGAAAAGGCAATTAAAAATATATTTTTATGATTTTAGTGTATACGTTAATGTTAGATAGCTTTTAGGCAAATTCAAAGAAAGCCTCAATCAACTCTGCATTGAAAGTTATTTTTGCCGAAACGATAAGGATTAATATTGATAATATCAGTTCAAGGTTGGGTTCTTAAAAATCTCGAAGAGCCTTGCTAACGCGGTTTCCGTGTAATCCACGTTCCGCGAAAATGCGTTAAAAGTTTACCGACTCCGAAGTTTCTTGCTAAATTCATAAACATTTTACTTTTCGTGCACCGCCCGAACCACCTGGTAAATTACACTTAAAACATTTGTACACGCTCCTTACTCAAGCTTTAACCAAAGACTTTGCTCCAGTTTGGATGTTACAAGTTATCTATGGTTCGTTGAGAGATTTGATGCTTCCTTAGGCGTCTAAGACCTTAGTTGATAAGCTAACCTCACGTGAACACATAATGTAATGTAAAAAAAGTTAAATATATTATTATAAATATTTATAGTGAAACGCTGGGAAAAGTTGTAACAAAAGAAAAAAAACTACACAATGCTTTTTATTTTGTTGACATTGCCAGTCCACCTACGCTCTAGATGAGAATGATATTACACTGACAGTTTAGACAATTTTATGACAGATCACGTTAACATTTACTTAAATCAAAGTGACAGTTCGATTACCATTTGCAATTTCAAAGATTATGGATAAAGCTCCCATTTTCCGATGTTGCTGTTTTCGTGGAATACTTATCGATAAATAAAGAGATATTTATTAGTAAATATATACCAAATATTTGGGTACAAAGGGTAAAAAACTTGGCCAAAATGAGACTTTTATACGCACCTCACGTATGTACTTTGTAGCAGGAGCATGGTCGATATGAATAAGTTATTTGCAGTACCTAGGCCAAACTGCTTTGTAGGTTATACTTACCGGCAACAGTTGAATAGTTTAGAGTTTGCATTTGGGTAAAGTAACCACGTTGTTACTGCGGCCTGAAAACTGGCTATATAGGATGTTCTGGGTGAAATAATACCTGTGTGCCAAAGTACTGTTTATTTTGTGATATAATGCGATAACATTATATAATAGCAGCTTATTAATGTCTCTTATACTAGGGGACACTACAGGTCTTTCCGATTGATGAAAGTATCTACTGGAGATGGACTATACAATAGCATAGATCCAGGGCGAATTGTTCGGTGTTACTGCTGCAGATGTAGCTGGAATCAAAGACTTATGCCTTAAAGCTTAAGCTCGCTTACTACTATTAGAATGTATTGTCTTGTAAGGGTAGATGGCATGCGACCACGATGATCCTCTGAGCTGGAAATAGTACAGTTTTTTTTAATTATTTAGATATTTTATTAAATATGTGGTTACTCTGGTTAAATATAATCCATTTAAACAACTTAGCGCAGAATTTAGAGACAGGCTAACTTAGTGACCAAAAAGCATTACTTTAAATTTAAAGGTCAATGTAAAATAAAAAAAAACTTAATTCACCATAATATTAACAACATGACCGTATTACTCCCCAATTTGATTACTACAACCTTCTTTTAGTTAAGCATAATTTTCACAGTGGTCTTGTCACCTACATTCATTTACAGACCAATGAAATCAAAGTTTTTGTATTACCTACTTTACACAATGCTATCTATCAAAATTTTGACGACAGCTTGGTGCAACGACAATGATCATGCCTTTTGCATCGACAATCCTGGGCCGTGGATAGCAGGCTCTAGTCCTGACAGAGGCAGATGTAATAAATGCAATTATTTACACCAAGTCATGGGTATTTATATATATTTCAATGGATTTTACATATCTATGTATCAAATAGGTGTTTGTTACAGATAAAATCAATGAAACAGTTATAAAAATACCTATAGTAACATAACAGTTACCAACAGCAACTTCAGCGATGTTCTTAACACTTCAATATTATGTTTAGAAATGGCGCAAGAACTTTCTAAACATAGTTTCTGTTGTAAAGATTAATTTTCTGATCACTGAATGAAATAAAAGAAAATCGGAAATTTAATCAAATGTTAGTGTAAAAAAACATTACGACAAAAGCAACATGTTACCTTTAAAAGAAATATCAAAATGCTCAAAAACGGTAATAAAATAATAGCACTAGATAACGATGTAACCTCGTCCTGCAAACGTGGGGCTTTAGGCTTTCCTGTATCTTACTCCACAAATCTTTTGTTTTTAGATACAACTGATACGTTACAGCCTATCTTCATCTCTGAGCGCTAACGAAGTGATAGATATGGTACTTCAAGTTCCGTTTAGTGACTTTATAGCTTAATTGAATCTTCCTCAGTTAGTATGGAGCCTATAGATATGGTACATGCATGGCATGGCAGGCAGTTGGCCTGCGATGACTTTACGGTTTTGGGCCTAGTAGCATCTCTGTAGATATTCCATCATTTCCTGTAAAGACTTTATGGATTTTGATTCTGCTTTCACAGATTGCAGTAGCGGTTAGTACCTCCTATTATATTTATACTAACGTGGCGGCATTAAACTTACCTAATATTTCTATTAGTGGCGTAAATGGTTACACCCTCTAAATTTAAAAAGCTTCAGAAATGGTGTATACTGAAACCTCCAAAATTAAAGTAGGGCCATATTGATGTCTTTTCAGATGATTAATGTTTTACAAAAATAATCGCCAATGAATAAATTCTTTTGGATGCTCAAAACTGTGGCCGTTTTAAGACTGCAAATAAAAAAATATACAAAAGAATAGAAAGAATATTAAAACATGAAATGGGACTGTTTGATTAAAAAATAGGAAAATAAAATGGGGAATAAGGTAAAAATCCATATGAATCAGGAAAATGTCCTAGAAATAGCTATGAAATAACAGACCTTGGGACTAAGGTAATAAATCATTTTGGAATACTAATGGAATTTGAATTCCCAAAGTAAAATAGATTAGGTGGGACAATGTGCTTTAAAAGATTCGGTAAATAGACTGTAAAAAGTTTTTAAAAGAAGATAATTTAGTTACGAGTAGTATAGAAATTATGGCGAAGTAAGACGATAAATATACGAAAGAATTGGAGTAAAATACTCTTTTGGTGACCGAAAATTTTAAGCATAGCCTTAAAATAATATGATTATAATATGATGATTATCTAGGTAAATATAGCAACTGGTTTCTTTTACTTATTAACTTTATATTCTTTCAAATATACAGCAATAGAGTAAATACAGATCAGCTCATTCTTCAATAAGAATTATATGTTTTGTTTACACCTGTCTTTGGTGGTTTGACCAGATACATTTAAAGAAATTTTAAAATGAAATTAGTTTAACAAAATAATATTAGTATAAGTCAATTTTATTTCCTAAATAATAGTTTGATATTACCTACGCGCTTGTTGAAAGTTTTTGCTCAAAAAGCAAATTTTAAATGCTTATACCTATATATATGTTCGATTTATTAGGAAAACAAGTTTAACTGATTTTAGTGAAAACTGTCAGTCAGTTACCGCAAATGACATGTGTTATAAGAAATAAATAAAAAATGCAAGACATCCGGCAATAAAAACTGTATCCATCTCCTTCAGATGATTTTTATTTTTGGAGAATAAAAAGGAGGTACACGGTGCCAGATCAGGACTGTATGAAGGGTAACCTAAGATCTTGATTAGCGTAGTATCCAGGAAGTCCCTCGTTTTAACTACTAAACAGAGTTAATAAGGTGAAATTTGAGATAAAAACTATAAAAAATATTTAACTTGGAATAATATTTTCAGTACATAATTTTGTAGCGAAGTAATTATGGAAATGCCCGATCGATCGGACTAAAATTGATTTCATCCTATTAAATTGCTATCAATCATTCGGTTCTTCGACTCTGATTCTTGGCTGAATCGCGTTTTTAACTATACTTAATTAAATAATCAACAAATATCCCTTTATCGTCCCAGAGGGCCGGTAACGACGGCGATACATCAGGGTTAAGGGTGTCCGATCAATATTCAATATCCGGACAGAATTCGCCTCTTCCGATCGCCGGACATTCCGGATATACCAACTACTTCCATGGCCGGATTTATGCGCTACTTCGAGCTTGTTTAAATTAAACTGACAACACTTTGAGTATCTAAGTCATATGCACATATAGAATGAAATCTTCAATCATGTTAGCCAATCTAACACAAAGTATTAGCTAGATAATATCAGGAAATATCAATCTTAACTTAGTATAAATAAGGTTCTTGACAGAAATGCCTAACAAAATATAAAAGGGTGAGCAATTTCTGTAAAACCTATTTTGTGAAATGTTCGTTTTCAATATAATATTTCTTAAATTACGTTTGGCTTGATCGTTTCAACAAAGCTAGATACGAAACAAAGCTATATTTTAAATATTTATTTAGTGAACAATAAATAAATCTCAAGTGCTTAATTTGTCTTTTGTAGTTATAATAAAAGCCTTTAAGACGAATACAAATTTAATTTATTTAGCCCAGAAGCAATGTGTTCGTGCAATCTGCGATGTGCCACCAATGACGTCTTGCAGACCTCTTTTCATGGAAATGAAATTATTGAGTCTTCCAAGCTTATATATTTTCGAGGCTGCAACCTTTGTTAAAACTCATATGAGTCTATTCTCGACAAAAAAGCAGGCTTGCAATTTTAATACAAGATATCCAAATAAATTGATATTGCCAAACATTAGAACGGATATATGTAAGAGAAACTCGTATGCTATGTGTGTTGAAATATTTAACAACTTGCCCAAAATTTTGCAGAATTTGCCTGTGAAAAAATTTAAGTGCAAATTACATGAATGGCTTCAGAAAATGTGTTTTTATAATGTAAGGGATTATCTAGATAAGAGACATAATATTTAATTTATATATTGACATTCTAATATACTTATTCGTTATTATTTTATTGGTTACAAGACTGTTATCGTCCATTATTTAAACTAATTGGCCAAATAATATTGTGTACCTAGACTAAGTTAAATTGAAAACTGTGAAATTGGTATAAAGTGACGATTAATTTTAATTTTAAAGTATTCTACTAGTATTCATTAAATATCTTTAATTAATATAACTTTGTAAATTAAAATAAACATAAAAAAATTGCATGCTAGATGTAGCGAAATGTGTCTGTGCTATTTCATATTGTATACCATAATGTATTAAACCGCATTTCAGGCAAATAAATATATTATCTTATCTTATCTTATCTTATCTTAGATTCGAGTCGAAGTAATATAATACAACTTTATTGTCAGGTATCGTGTTTCCATTTATGTCATTTGTATCCCTGAAGTTATGTGATTAGTTATATCCGAACTTTAAAAGTACGCCATTGATTTAAGGCCTACCAATCTGTACTGGGCCCGCGTGGTAGTTTATGTAACCTATTTTTCTAACGGTGATGTCTTTCATATATTTTATGTAGAAGTCTGTGACCTTGTAGCGAGGAAATAATACCGAGCTAATGATGATCATGTTGTGTAAAACGAGACAAAGAGTTATCATTCGCATCAACAACATCACATCAGCCTTACGACCCATACTTAATGGTATGGGCACCCCCGAAGATCTCCACGACGATCAGTTCTGCGCTGCCCGTATTTAATGACTTCCTTCGAACTTGATTAGATGGTCAGCGCCTGCGCTTGGAATGTCAACGGCGGCTAGAACAGCACTACTAAGAGCAGGTCTTTCAAGGCCTCAGTCAAAAGTCATCATCGTCAAACCGACTGTATGTACGTGACTTCTTTTGCGTGGGATTAGCTTATATCGCCACCGATTTAATTTTCACGACAGCTTATGATTCTTTTAGCGGAATAAAAAGGTTCTTCCCCAAGGTTTTTATCAATATATGTCTAATTTCAGCGTGGAAAGACAAACAGGGAGAGTAACTTTCGCATTTATGCTATTAATGTGGATAAGTCTCAGCCGCACGACTTAGCAGTGCGACATCAGCTGCTTTGTCGTGTGTATTACGTATAATAAATATACGGAATGGGCGTATTGGTTACAATGCTTGTGACAAGAAGATAGAGTTCCCACTATTCTGTAACCATGTAATAAAATTAAACCTTATGTATAATAATTAACCTTAATAAAATAATAACCTTAAAAATAATTATACACCATCAAAGGTATGAGTAGAGGCACACGTTTGTGAGGTCTCCTGAATGGAAACACGTAAATGTCATTCTATAGTATTGCGGATTGTTCCATGTTGGTAACGCTTCGCACGGCGCCCGAATGTAGCCATCCGCTTTAAACTAAACACTCTTTTCAAAGCACTGCGGTCGATAACTCATGCGGACAGCCTCCAGGCGAGCAGTCCGTGCAGTCTATACGCAGAACTCTGAAAGCCTAATAATTATAGGTTTATTTTTATACTTAACTACGCCAAGAAAAGATAATTAAATGCATGCTTACCGCGTTAGTATTTTGTTTGAACACTTGATAATGTTTTTATGCCACACTATTTTTTCGATCATATTTATCTACAACTATTGTTCCAGTAAAGAATAATGCCGTGTTCAATTTCTTTATGTACTTAACTTATTTGTTTATTAGCCTTTTTTTTTAATGATAAAAACAAATTCAAAAATTATAGAAGTGAATTTTTTTGCGAAAGTTCCAAAAACTTAACTGCGTAGGTACATCAAAATAAAGAAAAAAGATACTTGCATATATCCTTTAAATTACCTTTGTTGTTTATTTACAGTCATGCTTAGAGCTTTATTACACAAAGAGTGCGTTTAACTAATAGAAATCGTTTAGAATAAAGTAAGATCGCACTCATTTAGATATGAATATTGAAATGACGTAAAACATATCTGGATTATTTTTTCTTAATAGTGCATTTTGTGATTAACAAGTATCAATTTTGTAAAGAACTAGAACAGCATTCATTAATATTTGATATAATATGTAATTTGATCTATTAAATTGATAAATAATACACTGATTTTAGATGTATAATAAATTAGGTATTCAAGTAACCGTTCTATTGTTCCGACCCTATTCATATGTTTTATCATAAAACATATACTTATATAAACTCAGTAAAACAAATGTAATATTTTAAAATATATAAGAAATTGTACGTCTTTCTAGCATTTTATTTCAATTCAAGTGTCAACTGCTTATCTGGATATCTAGGAAAAAATATACTTTGAATAGATATGATAAATACGTTTGATTTATCAGTGTTACATCTATTAGACCTCTAAGGTGATTTCTGTTTATTAAACTACAACTGCTTACCTAATTCAAATATATCAAGCTCAGGTTATTCGTAGAATTTGACTAAATCGTTTATATACGTAAGTATATAATCGTTTATTTACTGTTTCCAAAGTTAACAAAAACACAGATGTTTTCGTAACTTAAAACTGTTTAATATGATAATATTTCAACCACGATGGTTACGGTTCATAAAATCTTTTCATGAAAAGGTAAGCTTAAAAAGCTTTTCACATCTGCAACAAACTAGTTTTGCCTTTCCTGGAAAGCGTAATGGTTAGTTTTAAATGTAACTGTGGTTACTATTTCATGATTTATATATACTTTTTACTGAGCGTATGTATTCAAAGGGTTTTGAAGATCTCAAAATCGATAGTTGACATTCTCGGAACTTCGTGTGCACCAACGAGTTCGTATGTCGATCGCTGATAAACCTCTCGTATGCGTTTTAGTTATGTGAACGGCTCTATCTAACCGGAGATACTCGCCCGCAGAGTTCGTCGTCCTTGCGATCGCATCTCGATCGCGCCGCAGGTGGATCCGTGCACCTGCCGACCCGCCAACTTACCATAAAATGCGATTCGAACGTACCCCGAGTAAAACAATCCCATCTCCTTCCAACCCTGCGTAACAGAGAGGGACGCAGCCACAATCACGACCAACATTAACTCAATATACGGACAGAACGCGGTCGAACGGAATATCAGCTTTTACTGGCGCAAAAACTATCGGAATTTCATGTCTGGGCGCCCGTAATCACCTGGGACTTACTTTTAAAACAATATCCCCTCTTCATATTTTATCAGGCAGGTGTAATTTATGGGCCGATTTTATCCTTTTCTCAAGCTGGATTTTGTTCACTTCTGGTAGCATTGATCGAGTCGCTGAGTTTTGTTTTTCTTGTGTCTGCGTCTCGTCTTAGGCGTCTTTCGAGCTGTTTGTTCAGGAGTTTAGATTGAATTTAGACTCTCTGTTAACGTTCGTGTTTCGCTTGTAGTTAATCTCAGAACGAAATAAAAAAAAAACAATTACATACAACAATAAGGAGTGCAAGAATAGCGAGATAGAAACATGCCTTATCGTGACGCCATTGTTGTTAAAGTATTAATAGCACCCAATCGGATTGTGATATTAACAACACCAACCCAATAAAGAAGCGTGTCTGAATCGTTCATTCATAATATAACAGTTAATATTTTTAATCTTCAACATCAATATTATCTTCGCGGGCCAATTTAGTTTGAGCGTTAAATATTCAATTCCGATTTCAAAAAAAAAAAACATTTCTTGCCATTTCATTAGGCACAGACGTTCACTGTACTATTTTTACACCTGTCAATGGAATTTTGTGGTATTGACTAACGGAAAAATACTTAAATGTTTCTTAAATTCAAGCTTTTTTAGTATCCAGTAATCTGTCGGACTTCAGAGAAATATTTGTAACCAAGATATCGCCCAGGAAACATTTCAGTAAGACATATAAATAGGATTGATGATTCTAAAAGTATTTTTATTAAAAAATAATGAATGATTAATGGGAAACAGTGTAGGTATGCTTAGTTACCTCATGCGAGCACGCACACTTAATGGAGTGATTCGAAACCGGAGGCGGACTTTTAAAACGAAAGTCACGCTTCGGTTCGATGAACAATGCGTCTTAATTAAAACGTCCGTCGACAAAACTTAGTACCCTGTAATTATAATTACTTAATTCTAACTTGAATCACTCTTACTATGAAGATATTATTGTTCTATGCGTATGTGTCATAACATTAAAAAGTACAGCCGGATTCCGAATCACTTATTGTACTCGTGTTTAGTTATTGTTTTAAATTTATTTGTTTAACTTAATTTCAATAGTTCTATATTATACTTTCATTTAATACAATTTAATTTTAATAACATGCGTATTATAGATTACATACATACATAATACATACATAATACTGTTTATGTTTGTTTCATGTGTAGGCTTTAATATAAGGAAAACGACATTTAACATATTTATGACTTTGAAATAACATTCATTTCACAAACATTTGGGTAATATAAGGAAAATTTAATATTATTAATATTTATAACAAAATGTTGTCAAGAGATAAAAAAATCTATATTATCAATATCAAAACTACAAACAACTCTCACAAAGAATGAACTGAGTGAACGAAAGAATAAAAGAAAGGTTGAACACATTTACTTGATTTAATAACGACACATCTAACGTCTAAATACAATGTTAAGAAAAAAAAGGAATGTAATATGATTTGAATATCAAAGTCTTACTTTTTGAAATCATATTTTAAAATCATCATTCGTTTAATGCACATTTGTGCATATAATTTTGGTTTTAACATTCATTTAATTTTTTTATTAATTTAAATAATATTATTTGCTGTTATACTACTTGTATATTTTAATTTACATAGCTGTTGAATACTCGATACCTACTAAGAATATATAATACTTGAAAAAATTAAATAAATAACTATATCTTCTTATAAGATTGCTTCAAATTTAAAATCTCACATAAAAGGTGTTGAGGTCAACATGGAAAACAGAAATGTGGACACATATGTGAAGTTACTACAAAATTACAGTATAAAGGCTAAAAAACTAATTAAATACGACGTTATTGTCAATAGTAGGGAAATATATTTATTTACTACTTACGCTTTCACGTCCTCTTATTAAAAATAAACATTTTTACCGGATAATTATTATTATTCGCTTGATATCTTTTAAAAGATTTAACTATCGGGTTAAATAAAAAAAAACAACAATCCATGGCAAAGGAAAAAGGTTTCTTTGCAAAATACTACGCATCTATCGCTACAGATCTAAAGAGATCAGAAGATGGTGAATGTGATATACCGTTTTACCCGGTTTATAGTGGCATCTTTCTTAAGCAGTCGAACTTGAATCGCTTTGGGCCCCAGGAAACACTCTTATTTCGATAAAGATGATGGCTAGAGTATACCATATAATGGGATCCCATTATTCGTTGAATTAGATCTCAAATCAAAACTTTTCATACTTAATTAATATAAATTTAAGACCGTCCATCTGGCCATGTTTTTTCGCGCTTATTTTCAGAAGGGCTTTCGAATTTTCAAACTGGTGGCAGAGTCATTAGCTTTTATAAAAATGAAAAATAAAGAAACAATCAAAGTAATTCATAATTCATAATATTCATTAAATTATAAGAAGCATCTAACTTTTATGATAACCAAGATGTTAGTTATTCTGTGCTGTGAACATGGCAACAAAATCCTTTCTACTGCTTTGTCAAAAAGTTTCAAGATTACTTAATTAAAACAGGATAATGGAAATATTAGAGTTAATTAGCGAAGGTATTTTATTTCAATGTTAAATATTTCTCTGTTATATTAAATGGCTATTAAAACCACTCGGTTATACTTAACAGCAATATTGAAAGTACTACGAGAGAACTAAAATAAATACATAAAAACGGAACTCTTAATAGACAAAGTTGGGTTCCATATATACATTGCAGAGGTTGCTAAAAGTGTGTTGTCACCGGTACTTGAATTAAAGATGAGGTCAGCGCTTAACACCGTCCAAAGTAGGGCTAGATGAAAACGAATGTTACTTAAGGGACTGTGAACGTTCAGTCACGTTGACGGTCAAACGAAAATATAACACTTATGGGTACACTTTTACATTTTAATTCAATTACTAAAAATAGAAAAAATAAAAATAGACTAAAATCTTTATACATCGAGGCTTCTTTAGATAAAATTAATACACTTGACTGACTCCTAATACGGTTTGTAATGTTATTATTCTCGCTAAAAGAAAATTCTTATATTTTATAAGAAATAAGAAGAAATCACAAAAAAAAAACTGGTTGGTTGCCTGTAAAGTCGGTATACGGGCGAAAGTTTTACGTGACAACGACTTTGAGTGGTAAAATAATTTTAATGTGAATATTCATTCGTATAGTAGGAAGAAGGATGAAATAATAGTAACAATTTAAAACATTTATTTAAACAAAGAATTATATTTAAAACATTAATTTATAGGCACGCGTCCCTTCCACTTTTTATGTCTGTCTCTCTCGCTCTTAGGCGGGCTAACCATGCCCGAGTGGAAGGGACGCGTGTCTCACACTCGCTCTCATTGTAAGCGCATAACGTGAGCGGAGCGTAACGCAGTTTCTTGAAGTGTCACCCGGCAAACCAATTTATAAGACGTTGTCACGTCAAAACTTTTTCTTAACGTCAACAATCAATATTCACAACCTATATTGTCTTAAAGTTTTGTTCGAAGTGATTATCAAACAAATAGCTAGAAATTAAATATTCTTAAACTAGGTTGATTTTAGAAATCGTTAGTAGAGTTTATAAAATCTTTTACACACAGTACCTACATAGAACACATTTTCGTGCATGTTTGCTTAATTTTTAGATGTTGGATAACTTTGTATGATTATTAACTTAATTATTGGAAGCTTTATATCAGGCAAAGGAATACTGAGATTTTATATATTGATTACGAAATAATATGAATTGTTTACACTCTTATATGTTAAATATCATATAAATTTAGAATTAAATGTCTTTCGCTGAAAGAGAGAAATGGTGGACTCGGTCCTTGTTATGCCCATTGTAATAGAACTATACTCGCGATACAGAGTAGCCACCATTCTCCAATTCTTGTTATAAGGTAGGGTATGAGTAATGTTTTATTAAAAATTCATTATATTCATAATTTGGAGGCAAATGCACCCGAACACCCGATCACTAGATATAAATGTAACTAGGCGATGCAGTCGCTAAGCATAAAGCTACGCTAGCACCATATATTGGAGCGAAGCGTAATACATAATAAAGATTTTTTATTTTATTTTCGATGGGAATTTCTGCGAATTTCAAAATTCGGGCTCTCTCTTCTCTCTTCTCCGTCACAATCTGGTCCTAAACCTGTTAATGCGATTCCACACAAAAAATATTAAAATCGGTTAAGAACTCGGGAAGTTATGGCGTAACAGACATTGCGCCATTAAAGCTGATCCATCCATCCTCCAAAAAGATTGCCAAGTTTTCAAAAACATAACTAATAAATAGTTCACAAAACGACTGTTGCTTGTTAAGATATGGACGTTTCTATTTAAAGATTAAACGAGCTACCTTCTCTCTAGTAACACAAGAACTTCACTAATCAGGATTAGCAATACCTTCTATTTTGCCACGGAAGATATTTATGGCGTAATTATATCAAGTAATTATAGTGCTAGGAGATAAATGATAGCAGGTTGTTTGCGGAATTTACAGAGGAGAATCACGCTAACAAAAGGCCTACGCCGATGCATGCATCTCGATTTGCTTCGTTTTATTCGCACAGCGTTCCTGCTAGTCTAGACGTAATATTTATGATACGGATAATATAGACGTAATATAAATTTAGATTACTCCGATGAAGGACAATTTGAGTGGCGTCGAACTCCTGTCGTTTAATTATATCTGTTATTTGCATTTATTTATCTTTATATATATAATTCTTCTGTGAGTGTGTATGTCACTGAACTCCTCCTAAACGGCTGGACCGATTTGAATGAATTTTTTTGTGTGTGTTCAAGGCTATCTGAGAATGGTTTAGATTCACAAATCAGTCCGGCAGATGCAGTCGGCACAGCAACACGTGGCCGGGACAGCTAGTTTTAAATAAATTTCTTTTCTCAAGATATATTTTTTTTTACTGTGATTCTTTTCGATTTCATATTATACTTTCCTTTAATATTAATACTTATCATTTAAAGGGCAAAGTATTAAAATAAATAGTCTTATTTAATTCAATGGGCCGGCGAAACAAGAACTCGACCCCCCTGCAAACTCTCAACTTAAACCGAACTCTGCCTTTGCTAAGTAAAGTTTTAGCCCTAATCGTTGTATAACTGGAACTCGTTTGCCCGTCGGAGCAAATCAAACAAAAAGGTCTCACTTGAAAGCAAATATGGTTCATTAAAACAAGCATATTCATTTCCAATTCCGGGGAGCAACCGGCGCCTCTCCTGTTCTTTAACATTCATGGTCAACTCGCGGTAGGTAAGTTAGCTGACTGTCAGTCGGCACAACACCAGAAAAAACAATAATTTATGCACATACACAAACAACATTTCCAAGAGAATTCACTGTTTGTTGAATATAAAAACAAATGGCTCCAGAATTTGCGACGCGAATTGCAAGTAGAAACGCTTGACTCATTCTTGATTAAAAACCCGATTTCTGGCAGGATGACTGATGTGTACGTGATTCCTTAGAACAATGTTGTTTATTAAATATGGGCGGATATTGTAATTTCGTGATGGGAAGGGCTCACCCTCCACGAATACTAATAGAGCCGCGTTTAAAAACGAATAAAATACTATTTAGTCGGGATTTTATGGTTCCTTGAATATTTTAGTGTAATAAAGGGCTGTAAAGGCTGCCCACGCCAACATTCTGTATAAGTGAGACACGACTTAAGGTTAAGCGTACACACTCCGTCACGTGCTCCAAGCTTCTGGAGCATGCGTTTTAGTGGCCTGTAAGCATAATTATCTTGAATTAAGCTAGTCATTACAGCAGCGGGGACTAACTAAGGCGCTTCTATGATACAGTTTTATAACCGGAACGTTGAGTTTAGACCCCGAAATCCAGGCTGCAATTATTAACACAGTTCTGCCGTTAACCGTGTAGACTATTCAATGGGTACATTTCATTTAATACTGGTGCAATCATGATTGTCATTGTTCACTTTAGATAATCCATCAATTATGCATTCCATGTTCAAGAAAAAGGGCTAAATGTTTTAAAATTGTACAATTTTTCCTTTGTGTTTTGTAAGTACTCTTATTTATAAATTAATTAATTGTAAAAATCGTTTCATGTTTTCATCATTACAAGAGTTTCATGTTATATTGAATAATCTTTACGCAAACGTGAGAGTAATGTTTGCATGTTAAAGGTACTACGTTCTCTGAGGTAAATATAGGCGACACTGCAACGCGTGTCGTCTCGAGGCGAGACACCTTGCAGCGTCGCCAATCTAGCCTTTTGCGACCATTTAAATATAGAACGGCTTCTATTGAGATGATTGCAGTGCAAACCAGTTTGCGGTTTATTCGGCATTCATGCGGTTGCACGTTTTTGTTCACACCTGCGGTAAAGCCCCATTTACAGTACGACTACACTTGGCGTATCGAAACAATGTTACTTTTCATTTTGTTTACATGAACGTGAAATTCTACTTCATTATATATTAGTACACGCCTCTATTTATACTTAAAGTACCTCCCTTTTATTGTGCCTTGATAGATGAAAACGTTATTTATTTTACGCGAGCCCTACAATGAATGCGACACATTTATCTTTCTTAGCATTAGTGTTAAAATCGCGTCGTTCTTCTGTCGCCATAAATCATTACCATCAAACTGTTCTCCGGCAGCGAACGTCGGCTTTCATCGGACGCTTTCAATCTGGTCTCCTTTATTTCATTACAATAAGTAATTCACTCGCCTCCCATTCAGTCACTTTTCGGTAAACATTCCCTGAAATTGGCAATAAATTCCCATCTAAAATATCGGCGACGGGATCGAACCTTTTAACAATAGACGGGACTAAGATGTCGTTTCATGAAGATGTTCACTTGGATGTTTTGTTAGATGCAACAATAGTTTTATTTAGCTGCAAGCCCACTGCCCACACGCCTCGGTTAATGGTCAGGATTGTATGAAGATGTATAAAAATGAATGGCTTTTGGGTTATGGAGCTAATAATAAGTTCTCATGCGGCTGCATTGGTTCTATTGTTGTTTTTTGTTGGGTTGATCCGTGGAGCGTCGTTTATAATGGGGTAGGTGTCAATCGTGGTCGGGCCGGGCAGGTGTACGGGCCGCGGCAACGGTGGAATAAAAATGCTCATAATTTCTTTCTGCAGCTGCGAGACGTCAAACGGCCGTCGATTAGAGCCGGACTGGATCGTCTTTTTGTAGGACGGATTCCACAAAATATAGATAGCCTTCTTGGACAGTCGTGTGTCTCACAGTGAATAAGAAGGACTTTTCAAAATAAGTTTGTGTTTTCGAGTGCGTTTAAGTTTTTAAAACATTACATCTTTTAGTAGTGACTTCAAGTGTGAATTCTAAAACAAATAGCAAGATCTCTGAAATTGGTTTCTTCTCTAAGAACTGATTTGTTAAGGTGAGCTGATGATTTTGTATTTTGTAGTTAATTGCGTTGCAATGGTATACAGTGATTCGCTACTTTAAATTTGTTTACGGTTACGGATTTCGTATTACGTTGTGATGAAATAAATTCAACAATTAAAATATGTATAACTTTTGCAAAATACAGAACTACAATAGCAATATTATCAATTGTTTTTTCTTCCATTTTCAATATAACAAAAGCAAGCTTAAATTTTCACGATGCAATCACTTTTGGTTTAAATCCGCAAAAGACCCCTTTCGCCTGAGAAGGATTTGAAATGTACTCGTTATTAAATGTAACAATATGAAAAATGGTGCCGGGAGCGTGGCGCACCCGCCACTAATCTCTTCTGAATAAAACATAAGATGCAGTAACATACTATTAAGACTAAATCATATTATGCAACATTTGTATAAGAATTTTGTATTATATCGAAATATTTTACAAGATACGCGTATAAGATCTTCTATCGTAAATCAAAGCAGAGGTAATGTAGAAAGTTCTCTGTTTATAAGAAATTTTATTTCATACAGATCACTCCCATTTGCTCAAAAACATCATAATACAAATACTTCGCACCTTCTGAAGAAGATAATAATTTAACATATATGTATGTATTTTATATGTATGTATTAATACGTAAAGCAAAAACTTTGTGCCCCAGTTTAAGAAAATTACGCGGAAGGAAGACTGAAATTTGGCACAGTAAAATTTATATGTAAAGCAACGCACTTTATGTTTTAAGCAATGTTATCGGCCCTTAGTCAAAATATATGTTTTAAATCATAGTATGATAGACTTATTTTAATAAACCTTAGTAGATCTAAAATATATTTCAAAAACATTGGCAAAAATGATTCATCATTAAAATTTGCTACGTTTAGATCACAAACAAAAACTTCCAATGCAGTTAAAAAGGCGTGTATAAAGTGTTCTTTATTTTAGTGTTAACTATTAGGATATATTTATTATTGAATTTAAAATTAAATTTAAGTACCGAACCTACATAACGTTTTAACTTCAAAATCAAATTATTTATGTTCGATTTTCAATAACTGAACACACCTAGTTATAAATAACTGCATAGGCCATGACTGTTGTCAATATAAAATATTTATTTGAAGTGAAGTAGAAATGCCTTAAAATTAAATATATCTAAACAGCGCCGTCGTGTTTTGCAAATGCTCTACCATTAAGTAAATGAAGGCGAAGAAATTATTATTAACATTCGTGACAAAGCCTATAAATATTAACGATTGTTATCCATATCTTAAGTCAATATCCATCTGCATATTAAAGCCACGCGTCTGGTAAGAAGTGGTTAATGAAATCTTAATAAATTCCTCCTATTCGCCTGGGGCCGGAAAAGGGGAATTCGTAATGACTGCAATACTGTTGCAGAAATTTTATTGAGGGCTACATTTTACGTTCCAAATTTCACAGAAAAACTGTAAAAGTTGTGGTTTTAAACTTAACGTTAAAATTTCATAAATAATGCTATTTTCAGAGCTTAAGGTTCATTTTATTTAAATATGCAACATTTTATTATATATCAACATTGATATTAAAATAAATAGCAAAATTTATTATATTTCAAAATACACATCAAATAATGACGTATTTTATTTGGAAATACGAAGTTGAAAAATATGCATTTAGTTTCGTAATAAAGCCTATTTAATTCTATGGTAATATTATTATTTAGCCTTGTTAAAAATATGATAGATTTTGAGGTTATACATTAAAGTACTTCATTTTATTTATAATTTATAACTTCTCTTAATAAAATGATAATATTCCTATATTTTTATTTCTTTCAACTAAGTTAGGTATAAGAATACCTGAGAAGTTTCTGTAAACAAAATTAATGGTATAATCTTTACTTGTATAATGTAGATCGTATTAGATGTTGAACATCACAATCGCATCTTGAAATGTGTGATTTTAAGGTTCAAATTCTCACCGCACTACTTATTGGTTAGTGTTGTGCAATTACTTGAACTAAAAGTAAATAAAAGCCCTACACATAATATGAAAGGTTTACGGAAATTTTAATTGTTTTAATTAAATGGAAAATTGAAAAAATAGCGTAGTTCAGACTACAAAGCACGCTACGAAGACATTTGTTGTTATTCTGATTTGGGTCCCCGGGTCAATTAGAAAACTGTCTGTTGCGGCCCCGTTCGTTCTTTCTTATTTTCATAAAACAAGTGCTTTAGTTACTTAACTTCGGCTCGGTAGTGTTGAATATTTACTTATTATATCTACTCTTTCCATTAGGATTCATAACACAGGTGCTTTGGGATATGCTTATTGACATGAAGTTAAGAAATATTAATTATTAGATTTTACAATTAATAGATTTTTTTTAAGAATGACTGATCCTTTAGGGAATTTTGATATAGGTGGAATAAATATATACTCTAAGAACACAAATTTGTTGTTTGTGTGTTTGTCTGTGCACTCTTTTTAGTGCTCTTTTCCATTGTATCAATTAAAGTTACCATAGCGACGCGTTACCGGGTCAGCTAGTCTATACCTAATCTAAAAACACAAATTTGTCGTTTGTGTGTTTGTCTGTCCGCTCTTTTTCCCGCTCTTATTCCATTATATACGCGTTACCATAGCAACGCGTTACCGGGTCAGCTAGAAAAAATAATGATCACAATATTGAGAAAATATACGGAAAAGAACCATTATACTATAACATTATTTAATATTAAGACTTATATTTGTGATATTGGACATTACTTATTTGTTATTAACTTATTTCTACTTATTTCAAGATCACTTAAAAATGTAGCACAAAACGAATTGTAACATTTACTACATCAGTTTATGTTCATTTACTCAACTAAGAATAGCTCAATTATTCATCCCAACACTATATCGGGAAAATGTTGAGGCAAATCCCAAGGAAATTACAGTCTCAGTTAGTTAAACATGATTATATTGATTTTGGAGCTTTACGCTTTGTGTAATATGTTTAAGACAATATTGGATATTTGATATTGTTTACTCCACGGTGTAATGTGGATTTTAATGAAAATTAACGACGCTTGTAACATACACGTACATTAACATTGTGTATCTTAATTTTTTTGAATGGAAAAATAGTTTATTATTTTCTTAAACTAGTTTTATAATATAGATTATAGAATCATTAATATCATCCCATTAACAGTGCTTTTATCTTAACATAATATAAACAAAAACAGGAAAACTTATTAGCTAAAATAATTTATAGTGATGAATACCGAAACCCGTAAATAAATTTATGGGAATTTAAAAGGAATAGTGACAAGGGAAAGAAAGTAAAAAAAGTTGACCCAATCCATCTAATCAGGAAAAACACGTGATTGGTAATAACATTTTGCTGGAGATACGAGGCCTTACACGTAAATTTTTAGGCACCTTAGAGAAATATCGTATTGAAATTAGAAAAAACACTACAAATAAAATGCTGAAGGTCATTTGTAACTTAGCCTTTGTAAAGTGAGGTTCAAATGTGAGTAGCACTATTCTCACAGGCAGACGATGCAAACACTTTCGTAAGTAGTCTGATAAGAGAATTATTAAACCAACTTAAAATAGTAAAATATATCTTTTTGCCATTTTCTCTATTTTCATTCATCTATAATATAATCTAAGATCACAAATTTTTGTTTGTCTGTCCGCTCTTTTTCCATTGTATATGCGTTACCATAGCAACGCGTTAACTGTAAGTAGTTCGTCTACCGGACGCTAGATGGCGCTTAAGGAAAAATATTTAAAAATATAAAAAATTTAAAGAATTTTGTCCACCCGTGCGAAGCCGGGACGGGCCGTTAGTATAATATTAAATTATTAATAATATTATATTTCAAACCAAAACTTTCTGAGGTTAACATTATTTATTTTTTAATAATTTTGTATGTAACACAGTCACATAAGTGCGTTTTTTATTGTTGGTAGTATATGGTGAATGAACAATAAAGACTACTCTACTCTATTTTCAAATTTGGAGGAAAATAACAGCGCAACATTAATTATTACTTAATTCCATGTCTAAATCTATAAACAAAGCATACCGTACAAGGTCTTATCTGAATAATTACACATTAGCCATCTAAATACGGACATTAAATATTAATATATGTGCGGCGGCGTCGTCGTTCGCACAATCTCACCGTATCAATTAAAGCATCCCACGTTCAACTAAGGCGTCCAAAACCCGGGTACACCGATCAATTTGTTTTATCTAGAGGCGCCTGTTATCGCCGAATAAAATATTTACAGCACAATAAAGCTTTAGACATAATAAAGCTAATAACGATAACGAGTCGAAATGTCCAATGAATTATTCGAATGCTTTCGTAGATAAATGAAGAGTATAAAAGTTTTGTATGTTTTTATTCATTAGAGGATAGATACTTTATTTACACTTTCAAATGGCAATATTAAGATTGAGACTTCTTAGGATTTGTTTTTAACGTTTGGTGAAGCTGTTATATCTTTGAGATTCAAATGAAACTCTGTTATATCTTTGATTAATGCTATGAAAGACTGTTAGAACATTTTGATAATTCAATCACACATCTAAATATAAATATAAATAATTACATTCACACCAATCACTCTAGCCCAAAGTAAGCACTGTAAGGCTTGTGTTATTAACTAGGGTTACCCTTCACGGATAGACATACAAATATGAAACATAGATATGTGATATTCATAGAAATATATATAAATTCATATTATATATATTTAATTTTTAATTGTATTTATCTTGCAAACTTTGGGGAAAATTGTAATATTCTAAAGAAAAGAGGTTTAAGACAAAATCTTGATAAGTCAGTTGAGAAAACTTTAATTAGAATTCTAAACTCACATACTTCTAAATAACCAGAATATTGCCCCCTATATCAAATATTGCCTAGCAATCTAATATGGAGCCAGCAAGCACTTCGCCCAAACAACGACTTACGTTGTATTTCATTTCTAGTTTACGCCTCTTATTGATATTCTCGGCACATCGGGAGATATCAGCGAGTGGATATAAAACTTAGCGTGAGCGATAGGTAGGGTCCTGATGATAGCGGTTTGCCATTTATTTTCAATATTGACAATACAAGTTACTTATTTATAATACTTATGTTTTTAAACGGTATCTCTTTTTGTATATTAAGTCAGTCTGCAGTGTCATTGCTGATTATAGAATAGGAATACCTACTTTAATATTGCACAAATAAATAGGAGTGTCATTAATGGTCGTATAAGTGACATTATGAAATAGCTTTTTGTACGATGAATGCGTACATTTATACCCCATGGGTATACTATAAAATACATATTTCTGTTAAAATTACCTATCCGTGTATCATACACGGCTATCCGTTACCTTATTAGCCATAATACAAGCCTCATCGTTTTAAATATATTTGGTTGGTTGGGATAGATAAAAATGAAAATAACTTTATTGTTTTGAATCGTCCAACATTTTTACCTACCACTCATTTAGGAAGTCTTTTAACTGACACTAAGAACGGGCGCAAAAAACTCGTCAGATTTAACAGAAGTAACGACATTTACAATATTATACGTCGTCGGTGGTGTATTTAATTTGGAGTGTTTAAAGCATGTTTTTGAGATTGGTATTTTATCCAAATCGCTTGTACTTGCGCCACCCGTTAGTGCAGTAGGCAGTACACGTCACGACTACGGTGGGCGTTGCAGCCACGCGAGGGTGGCCTACAATTCAATGTGCTTTGTTTACCCGGCGCTTCCTGCATCGCGAACTACACTTCAGCGATTGAGGCTAATGCAAAATACACATCGCTGACTATAGTTTGACGTATATTTTCTATATATGGTATCGATATCGCCTATGTATAGGGTAGCCACATGCGCAGCATCAGAAGACTTCACCCACTAATCGTTACTTAGTATTAATACATTTATTAAGTATATCTACACTGACAGAAATAAATTTTTCTTATTCCTTCTTATTTGAGTTAGGAATATCTGTAATATGTTTAAAAAAAACAGCTAGAATATAAATGAAAAATATTTTAAATTGATATTCTATATAACTGAAATCATTATTTTCTAGTGTCAACATTCGATATTATTTTACCTATATAATTAAGAAATATATTAAAAAAAATATTTTTTAAAGATTTTTTAAAGAAAACTGACATTAAAATAACATTTAGTTTTAGTTTAATGTCTGTCAGTGTTAGGCCCCATTGTTCATACCTTCCATAGTCGATTTTAAACATTACATCTAATTTCTAAGCTTCGATATAAAATAAGAAATTACGACGATTCGTAGTGATTGGTATGATTTGGCCTGTACGTACTTTAATTTACATCAACCAGATTTAATATTAGTTAATAAATAAACAGCTTATGATAGTATTGTACTTGTAGATCAATTGCACTGTATCTAATACTAGAGGTGTGTTATCATGCGTATGTTTTCGAAATTGTATGTAAATACGTAGCACCTGCTGAATATATTTGAAGAGCTTGTCCACACGAACGGCTAGGGTTGAGATCATATTTATCGATAAAACTGCCATTTCATCGTTCACCATCGACTTTGGATACTGTACCGCAGTGATTTTTATTTAATCCATAAACAAATGAAATTTATTTTATCATATTTAGAAATCTTTTGATGAGCATTGAAAGCGATATAATCATGGGTGCCTTTGGTATTGATTTCATCGATATAAATTATGTATAACCGCACTATCAAGGTGTGTTTCAGAATGTTCAATGGAGTGCACTTGACTATGTAAACGCACTAATATGGGCAGTCTATGAAGCCTCTAGGTGTTATGTTAATACGGACATGCGACAAGTTATACCGGTATTATGTTTATGCATTACAAATACGTTCGGCAATATCCACTGAAGGCGTGGCTCCATTATGCCACTATCATACATATAAAAGACAAGTGATTTAAACTTGTTCGGTCTCCTCATTTGATACTCATACTTCTATGAAAATTCTTATTCACTATATGTTTTATTAGGTAGAGGCATCGAAATAAAGTAGAGATGGTCTCTCGTGGATAAGGATTTCGGGCTAAATCACGTTGCAATCTTTCGACATTTCATATCAGAGTGAGATAAAGGCCATGCATTTCCCCGTTGTGAATAAAAAAATAATTTAAAGTATTAAATCGCTTCGGTGTACGGTGTTAAAATATTTTAAAACATTTTTATTGGCCATACAAAATTCTTAACTGACACGTGTAAACAATAAAGCAGATAAAATTAATACGATTGTTTTGCGTGGTATTCTGTTATCAATATTTAAATTTATTGTTATTGGTGTTTCAATAAAGGCTTCGATGGAGATACGAGGCGTCTCGAGCGAGCTGTATTGTTTCCATATCTTGAGAAGACAAACCGGCCGATCATATTTATGTTAAGGTTCTCCCACACGCAACGTTTTGCATCAGATTTTCAGCCCAGGGTTGCCACATTGTATATAAAAATATAAAACCACAAACTAACATATAAACTAAATTGTGGCAATCGAGCATTGCATGACTTTGTTTTAGTACAAATATAACTATGAATACGAGATTCAAACGAATTCATTAATAATGTGAGAACTACATTTCATTAAAAATATTAAAAGTGTGAAGCAACAAAAACAAAAGAAAAAGCGAAAGATGTTTCTCTATCTAACACAGTATGAAATGGGTTGTAAATAAAAAAATATTTAAAAATCATTAGTTAGCCCAGCCCAAAGTTAACACTGTAAAGTTAATGTTATGGACACTAGGGTAACGGACAGTCATACATATATTGATACACAAGTAAGTTATATTCCTAGAAATATATTGTATATAAATCACTCAGTTCCAAATGCTCGTCGTATTCATCATACAAATATATGCCCTTCGGTGATGTTACTTGTTCGAGACGTTGATGGGTTAACAGCCGTTTTCAATAACGTATCCCTAGTAACAGATGGGGAAACTATGGTTTTGTTGCTAAGATATTTATGTTAAATGATAGGCAATAATGAAGGTTGTATGGTTACTCATCCAAAGTAGACCTTCTTATTCGGATATAGTGTTATCTCAAAAAATATTGAGGCAAGAGTTGATTATCATCCATCTGCAATAATAGAAATACTTCAAAAGTTTTGGATATAGCAAGATGAAATTGTCAACATGAGAGTGTATAGGATCCTATAATAAAAAGCTGAGGTATTTTTGTGTTAAATTACGTTTTGCAAGAGATACAAATATTTATATATATAAATCTTATTTAAATCTAAAATTGCACCAAAATCGTTAGATCCGTTTCCGACACTTGTTCAACGACTGTATGTGTGTGTGTCCGCAATAGGATTATTGTTAAAATAAGTAAAATAGTCTCACAAACTTGTTTACTTACTGAAAATTGGTTTTACTTTCTTTTGTAGGTAACCCTAACGAAGGCAGTATTACAATCAATTTGCAAGATCGCCTGATTCTAGTCTCATAGCACGATTAACTATATTAAGGGTTTTACACATTATCATTTTTCAGGATATGATTACATCTGAAGGCGCGTAAATGTTTCTTTGGCGTAGCTGCTTTTCGAAATTACAAATATTTATGCGATATCTTCATATAAGCTTGATTCAACGTACATATCTCATAGTAGTCACTACTACTACTACGCTATATATAGATAAAACAAATAATCCAACGCTTATCTTTTGCTATAAAACTGACTTTGTGCAATCTTCACCAATCCTTACAAGTATAAGGAAAATAAACGTTAATTTTAGTATAATAAAATACAATTACTTCGTACAAAATACACGGGTCGCTGACAATATTTTCAATTATCATTTACAAGCTGACTGCTTATTGAAATAAATTTGAGCGGACCTCATTTTGTAGCTACTAAGTCCCTAAAGTTCACGGATATTATGAAGTTGAAAACTGTGTTTCAAAACGATTGAGACAAGGTCTCTTTTTGCTTGCTTGCTACAAATTCAATATATGTTTGCTTCAAATGATACACGAAATATTCGTGTACGACATAAAGATATAATAAAATACAGTCATTATCTCTATTCACAGTCTACAATCTTGTTAAGTAACTCTTGGTTGGTATTAGAATAATGATACTGATTTTTTTATCGCTCGCCCATCTTTGAATAGTCAAATGTGCTTATCAAAATACATGAAAAAGTTTTCATCGTAGTTACCATTGTTCAATATAGTTTTTTTAAAGCACTACTGTCTTGTTTTAGTTTTTAAACTAACTTTAACTTTTATCAGCTAAATTTTAGGGTTACTAAAAATATTCAATTAAATATATGGGGCATTGTAATGTAGATTTCTATGTATATATAACCGCCTATTAATAATGCAGGCAGTGTTCTCGATGGCCATCTTACTGATACTGAAAGAACATATCAAAAATATCGCTTTTAAATTAATGAGGTTGCCATTAAATATTTTGATTATATTTTATATAATAAATTTTACTTTTTGGTGGATAAAAATGATTCAATAAAACTTTTTTGTAGCCGTTCTTTCAGATGTTGTATAGCCTCTTTGTATAAGATTTACAGAGGATAGCAATCGTGATAGTCTAATGCGATGGTAAATCAACAATAGATAAAGTATTTTATCTATTGTTAATGTATTGTGAATCCCGAAAAGTGTAAGCGACGGTACTTATTTGTGTTTACACCTTTTCCTACGCACAATATATTTTGGCCTCGAAAGACGGAACGTCGACACGATGACATTTCGAAATCGTCACGAGACGGATTATTAGCAGTTAATGTACCGTCGTAACGTTTTACTGGTTTATAGCCACGCCACTTAGGACCATAGCTCGAATTACTTCGGCTTTGTCCTACGATACCGCTGCTTTATCGTCGAAATAATCTCTCATCACCGCCTACTGGGATAGTGTTACAGGCGTTTTAATTTCTGTTTATAACTCAGAAAATTTATACAAAATACTTTCGTTCATTTTGAATTTTTATTGTAGGTTTATGGTAGGTACCCTAATTAAAAGTTTACAATCACTAATGGAATAGCCGAAGTTAAAAATATCGCATGATCAAAAAGCTTTTCGTTCAACAATCAACCAAACCTTAGGTTATTCTCCTTTTTTTAACTTGTAAAGATACGGGAGACTATTTTTTTCATTCAGAATAAAATCGATAAGATTTTTTGCGAATCTTTTTACATCTATATCTATGAATATAAAATATCATCGAGTAGTTATAATCAAGATCATTATTAATGGAAGAGATACCATCTTTGACTTAACATAAAGTAGTGTGAAGCAACAAAAAACATTCAAAAAGGTATCTCTTAGGTACCTACTCAAGTCACTCAATCTGGAGTTGTTACAATGAGATGTATAATTTGTTACCGATATCTTCGCCGACAAAATGACCAAGATTACCGTTAACGAATTCGGATGATGAGATAGAAATCTATTAATAACATTCGGTCATCGCCGACGGACAGATCTATAAATGATGAGTTTCGTTTCATCTCAGATCTTATATCTACGTATGATTGATGGACCGACCAGTAGTACTTAGGATTTCTATTAGCTTGGTATTGTTTCTTCTTGGCTATTATAGTTACATTAGCATAATTATGAATTGCGCTATCTATGGCCTGGAAATATATTTTTTAATTTGAGCTACCGCCTTCGGTTGTCTAAAATGGATATCTTATTTTCATTAAAATAATTTCAAAGTTTGTTGGTAACACTCTGTTTAATTCATCTATTAAACACTACTTTAGAAAAGAAGTCAAGTTTTGTCGCAAATTTATCAAACTGTTTTAGAAATATAAATATCACATAGTAACGAAATATTATGTAATCTCTTAATTGGAACTGCAAAATCTACCCTCTGTAACTGATATTTCAATAATTTAACGATTAAATGGGTATGAATGATTTATCGAATTAGCTTCATAGAATATGCATAGTGCTTATCAGAAATAACCCATAGCTAATTTGATTCTTGTTAACTGTATTATTCATATGAAAAGTATTTAAATTATTCAATTACTATTGAATGATAGTTTGAATATAAGTAGTGATATGGAAAATTTAAATTTTATCACAAACGCTGTTACAATACAGGCATTCCATTATGAATAGGACAAGCATATTGAATTTAACTCGTGAAAGAATTCAATTGTGTATTTAACAACATTACGTATAAGATATTCGTTGCACATGCCAGGTGTTCAAATCCAAATGAATTCAGAACAATGGGTTTTCTAAACATTTGATAGTGTTGAGTCATTGCGTCATAATGCATTAAGCATCATTGTTAATATATAGAATGGTTACGATAGCAAAAGCTAACGAGCTTTATTTGAATAAGAGTAAATGAAAAAATATTTTGAGTTACGAATGAAAAAATAAAAATGTTGAAGTTGTATTAACATATTACAATCACAAGACACTAAATTATTTGGGGGTGAAGTAAACGAATTAGTGAAAGGTATGAAGGTAAAAAGCAAAATCCACCAAACGGCATTTAGTCGTTGGTCATGCAGAAGTCTTTTATATTCACCAAACGGCATTGTGTCTGACTAAGATACCCAAAGGACATTTTTGGTTGCTTTCATTCATAGGAAAATACCTGTATGGTACCCGGTAGATTAGAATAGCAGCAACTCTTCACACTTAAGGGTATCGTCGACTAATGATACTGGAAGAAATCTTCCGTAAACCACAAAAAGGGTATCAGCATTTTCCGAATTATGGTATATTACTGCTATTTAAATTCCGCTCGCCATGCGTATATTATGGCAAAGCCCCCTAAATTTTGTGGGGGGCTGGTGTCCATTCAGCAGAAGACGTTTTTTGGTTGAGATGATTCATAAGGAAAGCTTTTTACATTACAGTGAAGGTGACGAGAATTTCTTTTTCATATTTATTTCTTACTATTTCATTTCATGTTCTGTAGCCAGTTCTTCCTTTCCAAGGAAAGTACTTTTTAATTTCCGAACTAGTGACCGCTTGGTTTATATATATAAAAAAAAAAACAATTATCAAATGTATTCAAAACTTTAATTAAAATTATTGTAGTGTTTAGAAACGTGCCCGATAAAACAATCGACGGTAGTATAACATTTTTGTCAACCAGTACCGTCAGTAGCTATTAAATAAAAGAAGATCGTGCACACACAGATATATATAAACATAAATATATTGTATTTCAATAATAATCACACATAAACATATAGATACATCTATATTACCTTTAGGTGTGTAGAGTAAAACAAATAAAAACCCAAAACAAAAGAAAACGACTTGGTCGAAATAATAGCTACAGCATGATAATGAAGTTATGACGAGCTTTGTACCTACTATCCCCTTGAATATAAGTAAATAGAAAAATTATTATCAGTCTCATTTCAAGTTTCTCATTATTACATTTTCAAATCAAAACGAAAACAAAAAGATTACCTTTATCCGATGTCAGTATATATTTCACTATCGTAACTATAATTTAGTTAATTGCCCTTAATTAATAAAAGTTACCGTCTCAAAATCGAATCCTTCTAATGATTCAAACGACGTACACAGGTCTCGGCTTGTAGTCCATTAATTGATATGAAAAAAAGGTTTTCAAATAAAAAAGGAAAGGACAGACCACACAGTGTCCTGACATGACTTGTGATGTGTAATGGTAATGATATGCATATTTGAAAGCTTATGTTAAAGGTAAGACACACCATGAACGAACACGCCTCGAATAATATACTGTTTTATGCGTGTTTTTCAAAGAATTTTAATAAGGGAAACGTTAGTATTTCCATTGGAATTCCGTTAAACAACTACACCTATTAATTTTATCTACTATACTGATAATAATTATTTCTATGATTCAGAGTCATTGACTTTTGTTGGAGAATACTAATAAAAGATTCTTTTGTTTTGCTTTTTACATTCTTGTTGTACAAGATATATCAATTGTTATAGTTTTAATTGTAGTCAAAGTAATATTTTAGAAATAAAAAAGATTTAAAGGGGAAATAATGTATGAGTATTCGTATCATTAAAATTGTCAGCACGGCAAATCTCATATTTGCTTCCTGCCCAATCAGAATACAAGTAAAACAATGATAATTTCCACAAGGGCCCACGTGCATGTTCACCGGATCGGATCGCAGGGCGGCGCGGACATGTATTCGTTCACTAATCTGCATATTCAATGTACCAGTTAACATGTGCGTCCACTCCAATTATTCAATCTACATTCTCTACACTATACCAAAGAGAATAAGGATTATTAATGCTAAACAATCACATTTTACGGCAGAACAAGTATTGACACACGCCCTTGTCGCTTTGTTCTAATCCCCACTACAAACAAAGGCCCGAGAAAGCTCATCTGCATGTACGGTACTGATTTATTCCAAATAAACATCTTGAATGTTCCATAGAAAATAAATTAAACGTCTTAATAAGTACTTATATTAAGTAACGTAAATGGATGAATTTAAACTTATTCAATGTTGTTTCATAGAATGATTTTATTTAAAGAGTATTTATTTACAGGAAACAGTGTTGTCACAAGTACTAAGTATTATGAAGCTAAGTTATTTAGTGATTACTACAGTAATGTTCAAAATTGTATAGTTGCAGTTTTGATATGCCAATATAATGCTTGATTCTGACCTGTTACATTATAAAAGAATACTCTCTGGGATAGATGTTTCGTTTGTCATTGTGACTATTTTAAGTGACTCCCTAAACTCCAATTTATTTATTTTTAGTACATTTAACAACAGCTGTAGAAGAAATTTTAATATTTTCAATCAAATAAATTAAATTTTTCGAAGTTTCACTTAGGCGAGGCAAAAAGAAGTGATTTTATTTTTCGTAAGTAACATTGAACATTAAAAGGTTTAAATATAAAAAAACAAGATAACTTAGTGTCAAACGTAGCAAGAATACGATTGAAATTGTAATATATTGTTAGAATTTAACTTGCATTGTACCTCTCAGTTTGACTACTGTCTGCTTGGACAAAGCGTGGATTTTTAGTAGCTATTGTTAAAAGCTGCAGTCAATATAAACAGTTAACACTGTAGCACAATGTTTGCAAAATATAGACGTCAGCCTCCATTTCATAGCGACACGACCATTCTTGGAAGAGCAATAAAACGGACTATCATTTCTCGTTAGCAGCTATGATGGATGGCAAACCAGGTAGATGGGTGGTTATAACTATTTCTATAGAAAAAAGCGCATCGCCCAAACATAAACACTTCTATTATACTCAACACAATGGCCACATAGAATCGTCGAACCGAATTCCAATCAGTTACGGTAGTTTAACATTTTTAATCGTTTTTTTTATGTTGGTACCCACCATTATTAACAATTTCATCTCATTAATAAGCAGTGAAGCGAAATAGAATGCGTTAATATAAGCCTCAATCGTATTAATGTCGATGCTGTATTCCCGTTAATATCACTTAACGCTTTATTTCAGTAACATCACTCGTTTGATTGGAGTTTCGTTCGAATTTTAAAGTGTAATTAAAATCGGTGTTGTATAAAATAAAACAGTTCATTCTCTTTTTATTTTATCTTCTGGGTTTTATCCTTATTTGATCATTAGCTTTTATTCCACATATAATGTTCAAAGTCTTTTGTAAGTAAATCGTGAAAGCTCAATTCAGAATATTTGCCGAAAATTATACCGTCCCGTGAGCATGGATTCAGAACCTCTCAAACCATTACATCCTTTTATAATACAATGGATAAGGTTAATTTATTTCGACGTTGAGTACCGAAGGGTCTGTGCCCAACGTGGAAAAATTAAGTAATTCATTGGACTGAAAGGGTGGACTGTGTTTGACGCAGAAAAAGCTTATATTGAGATATCAGTTGAAATGTTGCGCTCGACTGCTTCGATACAGGCCGATCCACTCGCTCGACGCATTCTCAGATTGTCAGATAAACATAAGTGCGCCGACTAACCCCTATTGCGTAAGAATTTAAATAGTGGTTGCCAAGTTAAATTGTTTCCGGAGGACGAGTTATGTTTTAACAACTTGAGAAGCGATGTAAAAAAATATTACGTTTTCGTATGTAATGTTTATTTATCAAATTCATTGTAAAGGCGATTACAAAATGATATGGTAATATAGCTATATCGATGCGCAGTGTGAACTAACAATTCTTAGTTCATCAAAATTCACTTCATGTTTACGAAGTTCGGGCAGCATCAGAATAAATCCTGTTATTGTAACTGAATTTACTTTCAAAAGCCAGCGCATTATTTATTTGGGTATATTTTTGATAAGCTCGTTCAATTTAGTGAAGTCATAGTGGTTATTGAAGAGATTATGAATCAGTTCATGAAATGGCTAGCTGATGAGGTTGTTTCCCACGTAGTTTCAATGGGGCTGACTGGAGTGTTAAGCAAGCGGAGTGGATAACTTCGCGCCTACTTTTCCGACGTTAATGAAGATATGCGAGTGCACTAGAGCGCGCAAACAATCCTCCCCGAGGCTTCGGGATGTTTGCTCCCACAGGATTAGTAATTTAAAAGTCAATGCGGACACTCGAAAGGGTCAATCGTATCGTTCGCCCTCTCGGTATTGAAAACATATACCCTTTTCTGTATTCCGGTGGTAGCCCATGAAAGTTATAAGGCCTGAGTTGTTGAACTATGTAATTGACTTGGTTCTGCGGTCACAGGCTTTGTTCTCCGAAGGGTGGATAATCGAAAACGCCTCTGGTTAGCCCCGAATGATGGGAGAAACAATGCGAAGTTGATATGTGGATTCGGCAGACATAGACAGTCCCTTGTTTGATTTGCAAAGAGCTATTTGCTCGAAGACTGCGGCTGGGACAGGAAATTGGAGCTCTCCGCTAGTTTCGCCTCGCTAACACTTGTCTAATTAATTCCCACTCAACGGCCGTTTTGAACTATTTAAATAATATTTTTTTATAAATGTTAACCTATGAACGACAAATTGTTTTTCGTATAGAAATAGACGCGAAACTAATATGCTGGCAAATAAAATAAAAAAAAAAAACGTAAGATAGACAAAAGCATTTAGCTGCAACAAGAGTGCTGAGCTATTTAAGTTTGGAACCCATGTGCCATCAATTTTATTTTCTCGCACAAAACATGTCGGCTGTCGCTACGTATTATGCCGGGAGCGCCACACGCAACATTTGTTGCGTTTTATTTCGGGCGAACGTGGACGTTTCCAATGATTGACTTATCCGGGGGTAATTTGAGAGGCACTCGCGATGGTGGCCGTACGTTCGGCCGGCACCGCCAAGTAACCCTATACTAGTCATTCTCACGGGACAAACATTACTCAAACCGTGACAAGTATCTTGAAAGTCCTCAAATATGATACATAGACACGCTTTCATAACAATAAATAAGTACTGCTGTCATCGTTCTATCGTGTGGCGTTCTTAAGTGACTTTTCCTGTTGATTTTTTTGTAAAAAGCATTTGTTTATACTTGACTTTTAATATTACAACGTTTTTCATATAACATTTAATCCATTCATTTAGTCGAATTTATTCTCAAGTTTACAGTAAATGCAAATATACCGCGGACAAGGTACGTAATGAGTTATGAGTCTTAGATTTTCTTTTACTACATTACAAAGCAATACAATATCCAGTTTAACTGTATTCAATGTATTATGTTTACTATCAAAGAGGTTCTCTCAATTCAGAACCTAGTAAGGGCAAGTAAACAGAATAGTCCTCCAACACAGAGCAACTACATAAGCGCGGCAGTGTCATGTCGTCCACTGCCGCACTAATCTATCTTAGTTTAGAACAGACCGCTCTCCAGACACTCGCCGTTGTTTTACTCGAAAAGGAAATATTGACGGTCCCTTGAGATTTAAATGTCTTCTGTTTTAAGAGAAAGCCAATACGGATGTACCATCTGTGTGTTGTCTGTCTCAAATGGCCCGAGCGTTAGGTAACTCAATACGGGAAGAGCGCGTAGCAGAAAGAATTCACTGTAGTATTAACTGAACAATACGTGACTTCATGGAATATGAGGATACAAATGTACACTACCACGAGGATTAACGTGAAATGAAAGGAGAATAAAAGTTTCTATAGCGCATCACCATTTTTCAATATGGCAAGACCGCTCGTTGCTACCAAAAAGAGCATCGAATTTATTACAAAGCACCCATGGATTGTGAACCCCTACCTATTATTTATGGCACTCTGTTGGTCTGTCACAAAAAATGGACGAGTGCCTTGAATATCTCAGCGGGCGACTCGAAACTAAGCTGCAATAACACGCACTTCCTCCACCGTGAAAGCACAGCTCGCACATTCTAAATTGTTCCACATTCAATTTAGAGCTTTGTCACTTTGAAATAGAAAACAATTCGGGAGTACCAAACAAATGTTTCTGTATCGTACTAAATAAATGATAATCCGGATTTATTGAAAGTAGCTGCAGAGACATGTTTCAATGCGAGCCATGTGGTGGCAAATGTGGGAACCCCGCCAAGAGTTTGCCCTACTAATCACTCTGTTACATTAATGTTGTATTGTGATATTTAAGCTTGTACTAAAATAATGACATATATAATTTATATTTATATTGCAGCTTATGTAATTTTTTTTCATTAAATCCAGAGATTAAACGCATTCAACGCAATAAATTTTTTGCTTTCTAAGCCCACGTGCACAATATGTTTACCTTCTTGTTGTCCTTAAGAACACTTTTTTAATTGAACCGGATGTACATTCAGAAGTACCTTCCTGTTTTAAATGCAATATCGCTTTAAATGTCTTTAAAATGTCTTTAGATTTGCCGAAGATCTTTTTATAGAGCCTGTTATAATATAAGTCCTCTTTTGTGATTCAAGGGCTCTCGATACGCGATGCCGTTTTGAGCCGAAGTCTAATTATACGAGACACTTCTGTAGGACTCGTTAGAGATCCCAGAGCCGTCAATATTTATTGAAAAGACAGATTCAACAAACAAAGACGTTGTTCACCAACATTTTAATCCTCAAAATGGGACAAATATCACGATCCGGGTCAAACGACCATCTTCTCACGTTTGTTGACGACCTGGAGTGTTATAATATTTATTAAACGGTTCGCTCAAAACGGCCGACAACTATAAATAAGCTCTGGAAACCATTACAAGTCATGCAAGATTTACTATGTATGGTAACGATCCCCTTTTTTGTAACCAAAGGTTCCGTAGCTCAAGGAATTTCGGCTGTGATGTTATCATATTATTTTACTAGTAATTAGTATTTATTACTACGAGTTCTTGCGACTTAACGAAGGTAATATTTAGTGTGAAAGCGGTTTCAAGGTGAATTATGTGGTTACAGAACGGATGAGTTAAGCAATTAAAACAGCTTTTATGTGAATAATGTTGACTTTGAAGATGAGGCACATGATAACTATAGAATTAATAGTTTTATAATAGTGCTAAGAGAAATTTGGATGCGGTCTACAACTGTCAGAATTATAAATTTCAACTAAGTTCTGTTAGCCACATAAATGAACTTTTGTGTTTTAAGTTTTATTAACGCCATGTCGTTTTGTACTTCTATATACTATTTTTTTCCGAATGTTCGATATTGCTATTATTCTTTTACTCACACATATCGGTATCTAGTTAACAAGGCGTAAAAACCAGCTACCGTCTTTAAAATTTGCTTGCCATCTGCCGGGAATGCGATCCTACGAAATTAATGTGATAGTTAACGCTTGGATAAGCTACGATCTTTCCGCCCTCGCCGACCCTTCGTTCAGAATAAATCATATGATAATTGAATCATATGCTGCGTGTCAAAAGTAATTAACAGACGCTGCGATACGCATCTCGGGACACATGTGCTTTTTTAATAACGTCGCTTCTCAGTTTCCTCTCGCACACGCGACTCACGCTCGAGATAACATCGATAGGAATTATTTAATACTCATACATGAAAATTATGACCCAACCAGAGATGACTTTATATTAAGATCATTGTGAGAGTAAATTGATCTGTGCTTTTGATGGGTGCGGGCTCACGCACCGACCGACATAACTCATAACCCGATGGTTTAATGACGACTTCGCATTTTTCGGATAACTATAGACAACTAACACATTCTGACAGCTTCTATCAAAATTTATGAATTTAAATTACACAGCTCAAGCAGATATCTGACAAAGGGTCGTAAATTCAGAACTTTTAATTTAAATACATACATTCAGCAATTTGTTGTTCTATAAATCTTGAGAGCCAATTTATCCGTTGGATACTTAAATTCGTTCCATTAACATCGTATCCCGTATTAAATTCGGCCGGCGGCGAAGACTGACAATGATTGGACTAGCGCAGCCCCAAACTGCCAGTGGTATGGCCCATAAAACTGTTTCGCAGCCGTACGCCTATTACCTTAATGTAACTACCATCAAAACAACCTTTTTAAGAGAATCTCTCTTCCGCTTTTTCCCACGAAACATTTACTCCTAATAAAATTAAGTAAATATCCTAATTGAAGGAACGGAACGCAATCGTTTAGAGTATACTATTAAAATAAGATATTCTTCAGGTATTTTCCTGTTTCGGAAGAGAATATAGCTTGTCGTAGTCCTTGGTAGGGATGAAATATTGAAGGTGTCGTATCTTCGCCCCGCCCTGTAATGAGACCCACAGGAATACCAAGCAATATCTTAATACCTCGGTCCGGGGTGACAAATACACGGTATTCGCGTGGAAACTGTAAATAATATATAATCACCTCGCTTTACTACATTTCCAGCGATGACAAGTCGAGGCCACGAGTGACTAGAATTATTTGCTAAGTAGTGTTATTACTGAAGAGATATTTTAACCTTCTCAAGGTTTGTTATATTCACAAAATACATCAAAGATATTAAGGTATTCTATAACCATTCTGCTTAAGCAGACTTCGCTAACATTGACAAATGTTTGGTTATGACTTATGAATTTCTTGTTCACTTTACTAGCACATCAAAGGCGGCGAAGTGTCTTCAAGAATTTAACTTCAAAGAACAATAACGGGCTGTATTGTAAGATGTGACGGAACATAAACAGGGCGCGACGTGTCGCCCGCATTAATTTATTTAGTCGTGGAAACAATCGTGCCACCCCTGAGCGTGCGATAGAAAGTTGAATATGAAAGAGCTCATAAAACGATCGTAAAGTCCTACGAGTCACTCGAAGAGCACGCTCTCTGAGTGTCGGACTTGGCCCTTTGATTTGTTTAGAACAGCTGTGACGTTCGTTAATAACTTAATTCGTCAGAGTCGATGGCACGGAAAGAGAGCTTTAAAACGTCGCTACATGTGCTTCAGGCGCCGCGGAAATGCAACTGTTAATGCGCGGGAGCATCGAAGACGAAGATATCTCGGCTTTAGTGCACGAAAGTGCGTCAAACGATTTGTGACTATTTAGACGTCTTCATAATTAAGTGTTGATTGCCACCGTGACTTTTATCTCAACTATCTTTGGAGACCGTTCTAGTATTTTCAGTTACTTTATTTGTTAGTGAAACAAATCGTAAACGAAATGAGAATGCACAGTGTAAATGTTTTTGTAAATATATAACATAGCTAAGTATTTATATAAAATAGTTAAGTTTCGTTTTATTAGAATTGATTTAGTATTAATTATTCTTAAGTGCTACTTCTCAGAAGTTTAAAAGCCGCTTATGAGGAATGTCATAATTATTTGTACTGCACGTTGGACTCAAGAGTTGTTCCAGTCAAAACACCACTTTAGATTCAGATACTCACATAATTTATATCTCTCGCCTCTGGAAGCCACTTCACAAGTTGTCAAGTGTCACTAGAGATCACGTTTGTAGTATTATGAGTGAGCTTTCGTTTTGTTTGTATGAGTAAATTATTACCAAAATTAAAAAACTGCCTTTTAAAGGTAAGTGAGAAATTAAAGTATCAATTACATTTGCTCATTCTTTTATTCTAATACAATAACTACTAAACATATTCTTCATAAGATAAATTATTATAATAGAAAAATACTGGAAAAAATCGACTCGGGTCACAAGTGAATTCTCAGGCGGGCGAGAATTCAATTTATCTTATAAGATCGCATTGAAAAATGCATAAAATATATATAAAGAAAGATTTTTTATATATATTTTTTAAGACTATTAGCTGCAGCTGGATTTTTGGCAAGCTTGAAAACAGTAATTAATTGACTGCACGAAAAATTAAAGTCTTGTTTTAGTTTGGACTGTAAAGTACACAAGAAAGTAAGCAGTATATCTGCATAGCCCCAAAGGTACTAAATAACGTATACAATACATAAATAAGTATGAACAGACTATGTCATAAGAATAAATACTTATGCTCAATACACAGACATATGTATGTCACTACCAGGATTCGAATGCACAGGAGGCTACCCTCGCACCGTACAGCCAATTAATTTTCATATCTTAGAATAGAATACTTACAACTTCTGTAATTAGTCACTCACCTGATAAATAATAATTGTATAGTTTTTTCTTGAAAAAATGGAAGGAAAATGGAGAATGAGTGGAAATGAGTCCACACCCTATGTTTTAATACATTCCATATAGAAAAAACAACGTTAGGTAACCGGTAAGAAGTCATATAATTAAGGTTTTTAACATAATTTCTTTTACCTTTTTTATTATTTCCCTGAGGCGTAAGCGTTTAGCTAGTTTCCCATAATCTCATGTCACCTCTCTTACTTATTTATAATATATATTTTTCTTTGCTCTTTAATACAAATATTTATAAGTTGTTCATCTATAATAAGTCCATCTCGTTCCTAAAAAAATGTTTAAATTTGAACCGGCGGATTGTAACTCCATTAAAAGTTACCTTGTTTTCAAAGTAAACACGCCGTTTGTTCAAAGGAAGTCCTTAAAAATTAATGGAGACATCCTGATTACTCTTCAGATCCAGAGTAAGCTCCGTATTTATGTATACAGTTTTCTGTCTATTTTGGTGCGAGAACATTTAACGGAGACGAACCTGGATAAAATACTTTTTGTTAATCTTCGACATAGTAAAAGATAAATTATTATTATTAAAAGATCTGTAAATTTTATTTTGATAGCGTCAATTGTAAACAAATACCTGTGCTTATACCCGAAAAAAAATGGATTCATCGGTGAAACGAATAAGTCTTTCGTAATACGCGTCAGATTATAGGCATAAATTATTACGTGCCTTTGTTCAAGTGAAGGAGGTTCGAGCCATTCAATTAGAAGGAGTGCCGTCTTTTTCAGATGTTTCTAGAGGATTAGTTAGGGATATCTGTGTGCCGGTATCTCCGTGAGATAAGTACGAATATAAGTCAACGTCGGACGGCTAAGCCGATTATTTTAAATGTATTCACTTCCTTAATGGAGGTCGTTTTTCACGTTGGGCTTTGCCAGCGCCGACTCACTGAAGATTTTCGGTTATGATCCGGTCAGTGACTGGCGTGTATTAATGCTCGCTTATCCGACGTTTATTAAATCGTTGATTCACTGCCTTATGACGGAGATGTCTCAACTTAAATCCCTTTTTAAGGATATGATTTGCAAGTATAAGTTGGTGAGATTAGCGATGCTAATCAGAATTCTGGTAGGACTAACATTCCCAGGATGACAATGTTTCTTATGGAACATTTTCTTATTAATGAGTTCACGTTTTAATATTAAAATTTTATGAAAACGGTCTTACAGAACGTAATTATACTGTTAAAATGATGTGACTTGAAATAAAAATAAAGACATTATAACACTTGTATATATATTCCGATAAACAAAAAAGTATCTACTTTCATTACCTTTGAACTCATTTATTTATAGCAATAGCAAAATGAAGATTTGTTTGCTTACACATGATGTGTACCAACTAACCCGACTGCTTTAGACACTCTAATAAATCGTGATAATTTATTCATAGTGCTATAATAAAAACTGTAAACATATATTAACGGGTCCAAATATTATATTTTTCAGATTATTTATAAAGAAACATGCAGACCACACATGGTACAGTAATAAATACGGCGTGAGTAGCTCATTCCAACACGCATCAGGAGCTGTTATTGAAATGAGCCGAAAAATAAAGTAATAACAGTGGCATAGGTGCGCCCACCTGCCCAGCCGCTGACAAATGCCCCTACGCTCCCCTGGGTGCCCAAAGTCGGTCCCAAATAATATACATATCATTATTTCGCTCCATGCTCCCATAAATATTACTTACAAATTCGCCCATCCAACGAAGCAGTGAACGCCAGTAATTTTTCAAGAAAATAACTCTAGAGATGGGAAAATTTAGGTCGTCTTGGTAATAAATATGTAGGTACTTAACCTTTTTTATTTTGATGTATCGACTTGACCGTTATCGTTATACTTGCTAATTGATATTACAACTCAATTCAGAGTAAGCTCGGATTAAGCATTTGTGTTTTCGTCGTGTATTGATAAATATTTTACCTTTATAACACCACATAATTACCACAATCGATAGTGGTCTATTTGCATTAACAAAATGCTGAGATTGGTCACGTCCTTATAGGATGATAATGGTAAGATGTAAATTGGAGGCAGCATGCAGTAATACATTATTTACACTTCAAATATCTACTTAAAACGCAGTTGTCGTCAACTGACATATATTTCTTCAGTAAAGACCAAGCAAGAGTTATCAAACTTAAAGGTCTTACTAATGTTTACTTTGTATAATTACCAAATAGATTTAATTGCAAATTACTTCATTAAGCCCCGCGAACTGGTAAAAAAACATAGCAAGCAATGAAAAAAAGGAATGGAATAACCCTTGCGTGTAGTGTATAAACATTATATCAATTTACCTAATTTTAAAATGAGATTGTTCAAAATGGTCAAACTGAAATTTTCCTCATTAAGCTTTATAAAAGCGTCTTTATTGCTTCCCTCGTAAGGTTCGTTATTTATTTTATGATAAATGGTACGTATAATTTACGATATTTAACTAAGACTTGTGTTTCAGCAAATTTTCTTTTGCACAAAATAAAGTGGCACGTAATACTGACAGCTGCAACACGTTCAAATGTTTATTTAGCTGAATTGCGCATTTTGTCGTTAAAATAATTTCATGACACATAATTAACGATTGCGGTACGTTTTTATTTACGGTCAGTTCACAAGCGGGTGTTTGCAGGTGGGTGCCTAATTAATTACTAGGTGGATACGACCGACCCCCTCGATGTTACAGGGGTTGAAATTAAATGTATACTTTGCATTTTTTACCCGTAAGCACCGCATACCACCGCGCGTGGGTTATAATTAATAATAATCTAAAACGTCGCGCGGGGTAAAATCGACCACAGAATCTAAAACCATAATAAACTTTTCAACGCAAGTATATACGTTGAAGTACTTGATAAGAATTATTCGCCGCTATTATTGACGTGCCTGCAAAAGTGCCTTGTAAGGAGTTTCCCTGATAATATTCTCCAGAATTGTTTACATAAATACAGGAAACAACCAGTGCCTGTGACATGGTTAACTAGAAAAGTGTGCTTAAATTCACTAAAGCAATAGTGTTGGTTGTAGAGGGCTGTTGCCTGATAAGTTAGGGCACTTCGCTGATTTTTCCTTAAGGTGTGGTTTCAGTCTATCGAGCTGTTAGACAATTAGATCAAAACCGTTTTAACATTTTTCTTTTACGCAATATAAAATTTTTAAATATTAAAAAACTAGCCGACATTTTGTTTTTGTAGACACGTGCCTGCAATTGTTATTTAGTTAAAAGAGTTTATAGAAACTGTTTATTCAAAACGTTACCAATCTCACCACGCTATAATTTGAGTCCTTGTTTTCTTTGAGTGGTAAAATGCCGTACATGGTTGACATAATAATTATGTAATTTTACTCAATTAGCCCCTATTCTAAAGAGTAACAAATTATAGCTTGTCTTATTTAATAACTTCTTGTATTTGTGACGTGTGTGTATAGAAATAAATATATGTTTTTCAAGCTTCCAATTGTATTTTTGTTTGAATATAATAAACCTTACAATTAAAGTTTACGTAATACGTTTATACTCCTTATGGAGTAAAGCAATCTAATCTTTTGTTGTAAATTTGTAATATTGTTCGTTAATATATTTGATTTGGTATCACTACATAGTATAAAACAAAGTCGCATTCTCTGTCCCTATATCCCTATGTATGCTTAAATCTTTAAACCTACGCAACGGATTTTGATGTCGTTTTTTTCAATAGATAGAGTAATTCAAGAGGAAGGTTTATATATATAATAGATGCATAATATAGTAGAGTACTGCATCCGTGCGAAGCCGGGGCGGGTCACTAGTATTTTGATAAATCTATGTTTGTTAAAATTTATAGGCCAGGAATAAGGGCACAATCGCTCTTTCTTTTCCGGGACAGTGTCGCTGCGTCATTAACGCTGGAGCCATGTTGATCGGAACCTTTGGGTTTGTTACACAGATCACACATCAATTGCATTTAATTTAAGTATTTATTACGCTAGTCGCCTGAGAATTATCAAAACTATTTTCTTTCTTTGTGTTGTTTTTATTTTATAAAATATAATAACAATGCGCCAAACACGTTATTTTCGTTAATATCTCGTGGTAAACTAAATGCTTGTGTTACGACTGAGTTCACGTCTGTGGTACATCGGTGAGGATCAAACCTATCGAGGTCCGCTCAGCTAAAGCTGACATTTCAACCGATGGGCTACGGCCTTATTCGGGCAGTTTAATGCCTTATTTGAAGCTTTAAGTTCGTATTGGCTTAATTCCATAAAATTAATCCTGTTAAGAAAATTTTAATGCATAATAATTACAGAATTTGTTAGGCTTGTGTGCACGATAGTACACATAACCCGTCGCGTGCGAGTGTCTCCAGCATATTGCCATTGCCGCCGAGGTGGGGCTGTTCGTATCACTTGTCTACATCACATTACGACCATATTACAACTCATCGCACCCACAACGCTTTACTGCAAAAATGTTACATTTAAATCAGAAACTTTTCTTCTATTTAGCTAATACTGCGAACACAGATAAGATTCCTATACTACATTTACTTCTGATAATAAAATCTTCAGCTTTGTGTGTAACTACTTCGATACGTAATGTTTTTGTTAAAGTAATTATACAGACGTAGGACTGAGTATTTTGAAGATAGTATGTATGGTATTTTAATTTTTTTTTCCATAGTACAAGTGGCTCCGCCATTTATGTTCAAAATTCAATCTATGTTTAAAAGTACTTTTTTGCTTCTTAATTAAAGTATCACTATTTATAAGGTCATTATATTGCTCAGGTGTATACAAAGACTGACTTGTGAACACTCGACTTGCAAGTTTTTTTCTATTAATTACCAGTGAAGTAGTTACTAGTAGTGGATCTTACGGAGCAGCTGTTCTATAAATACGGACAATTACATAATCAAATTACTATATCTGTATATGCAGGTTTCATTTTTATTAATACTGCTTAAAAACTTTACAAAGCTAATGAGTGGTTGTATTTTTAAGTACACGGCAAATAAAGTTCGTCGTCTACTGGTACAGTACGCGAACTATGTGAAGTATTTTCGCATACTCTCATGGTACATAGTTCTACAATGTATATATACAGTTAACCATATTTTAATAAATTGATTTAGACGTTTAATCTCGTATCGCTATAAATATTAATATTCTTGAATGTTACTTATAATCGTATAAGACATATATTAATGAGATATTATTCGCCAGTCAGTAATTGCAAAGTTTATTTATTTTAGTTGTCATTATAGCTAATGTATACTAATATTAGTGATTTCATCTTTTAATTTCATTCATTATTAACAATGACAAAAGGTTTTTTTTACTAATATTTTACCCAATCACAATACTCGTTGTATTTAGTTGTAAGTCAACCATTTAAATACTGCTTTTTACATCATTAATTATTTCTAAAGAGATTAAAAGTCAACAAAGCAGGCGTCGCAAACATGGAGGTCATCACGTAATAATGTTTTTTTTTGTACGCTTAATAATTAACTTACATTACTTTCTCAGTAGACGGCGTACCTCATCCTTATAAATTCAGGTGGATAATTATACCGTACGGCAGCATGAGTGTTATTAAAATGGCAGCAGCTTTCTTGGAACCCAAAGCGCGTTTTGTTTTCTCAGAATAAAATCTGGATGTTTTGACGTCTGCAATCCGACGAGTCATCGTTGTTTTATTATGTTAACTGTGACAGGTTTATATCGGGTGTACAGTTAGGAAGTTGTGAGAATCGTTTTTAGTTTAAGCTACTCAACGAAATGATACATTAATATAATCTTTAGGCAGATGTATGTAAAACAATGATTAACAATTAATGTTTCTATTAGAAATATTGAATTCAAAATGTAAGAATCGAATAACAAATTATTTAAGAAACTCAATACTTCCATTACATTTACATGAGCTTAAATAAGTGGGAAGTCTAGATATAAACTGCGACCGCATCGATACAATCAGTGAGAAACAACCTGTTTCAAATAGAATATACTCCATACACAATTCTCTGTGTAAACGTCCAAGACTATGTGAATAAATAAGCTGCCCACGCTGAGTTTAACGCCAACCCACGCCAACAAAACACTTAATACAAGCTTGGGACAAATCTATAAAAATACAAGTCAATAAAAAAGGTTTACGTTCCCTTCATACGTTATTACGAGTGAAAATAAACATGAATTTAAACCGAAAGCATGATTTGTTTAAATTCTACCTTGTTTTATATGTTCTTTCAATGATGTTCGAATGTTGAGCTTTGTGGCTTCATATTCCAAGTTTCAATAGTGGATGATAGTTTAATGGCCTTTCGAGTGCTACTCTAATATTGGTTCTACGCAAATTTCAAACGGATTTCTAATTTGACGAAGAGTTTTGTAGATAAAATTATAAACTAGGTCAGAGTATATATTTCCAAAGATATTTTAGCTCCTTTTGAAGCAGGTCCTATACAGATAATGCTGCCTAATTTTCTATCGACTCGTCGGATAAAATAAGCGGTAAAATAAAACATCACTTTTATTTCTTCTACTATTATATAAAAGAACACGTATATCTGTTAGAGAAATACGTCTAAAAGTACACATTTTATGCTCGGAAAATAACATCAGAAAGCGGTGTTATTTCATTACGAGGGCAACATAATACTTCACAAACTATGCAGTTTTCAATCACCTAAAAAATATCTAAATATTGTAAAACTCCAGATCCAGGTATTTAAAGTTTAAAAAACTGTATATATTTTCATAAAGGTAAACAAAAAAATTTTGTTTTGTTGAAATTAATTTTATTATTCTCATTACGCGTTTCTTTCAATGTACTTTCCCAAGTAGTTTTATTTTTGTTCTAATTTTAACTACTAAAAAATATTTACTTCATTGTAAAGTTTGTAACCCAAACACTTCACGACTCTCTATTGGAAAGAAGAGCTACTAGAACTCTTAATTGTTAGGTCAATGGGATTAGGTTTGTCTAAGCACTATTGATAAATTTGATTTTAACGGCCTTCATATCATAGGTCACAGCTGTTTTTTTAATTTTTTCGGGTTATTTCACAGAAGCGTATCGATTATCGGGATATCGATTAGTATTGGTATTTATATGTTATCGGTATTAATTTAGATAAACTTATACAGGGAGCGGCAAAAAGATCGGACGGTTTTAAAATGTAAATAACTCAACCGTTTTAAGTGATACAAAATGTTTTATTGCATATTACAGATTGGTATTTATGAACATTTATAAAAATAACAACAAAAATGTTGATTTGATCCATTTAAGATTTGAAGATGACGTCTTTCAAATGATATCCATCTTGGGCCATGCATTCTTCCAATCTTGCGCTGAAATTTTCAAACACTTTTCCTAACATTCCTTTCCTTTCCATCACTTTTCCTTTCCATCAAAGCTGAACCGGTAGCTCTGAAATTACCCACCCAAAGCAAAATGGTGTTTCTAGTCGGGACTTTGCCTCTAGGCCTCACATTGAAATGTCTCCGAAACTGCCGCTGAACAGAAACACAGGATTCGCCACTTTTAAAAAATGCTTCCACAACGAACGCACGATGCTCAGCCGTCCACCGCTCCATGGCTACTAACAATGTCCGCACGTAGTCTCTGGAACGCCCCTACCCCCACCACCCCCCACCACTCGCTCGGTCGACAGCGCGGCAGTGAAAACCGTCAGATCATATTGCCGCTCCCTGTATTTGATAACACAATTTTAGAGCCGTTTGATTAATCAAACCGTTTCAAAATTACGTATATGATAATACAACAATACATATTGGGGACAAACTATAGGTATTTAAATTTTAAGGTTCTTTTTTTAAGTTACTATGATATTTATCGTATCGTTTGTATGCTTATATACTCTTCCCGGTTAGCTGTTTGAAAATGATACAAGGCATTAAGTCTGTTTTTTGTTGTGTTCAATGCAATAAATAATGAATAAGTCAATAAAATAATATATCCTTTTGTAGTCTAGTAAGAGTTCATTCAAACTATTCTCGCGATTTAAAACTAGCTCTCTCTCTCTCTCTCATCTCTTTTGCTCGCATTGACTATGATTAGTACATTCGATAGTTTATATATATTTAAAACTAAGCTTTAAAATATGTACCTGCCTATTTTACTTCCTTTGGTGCCTTTTTTACATTTTAACGATGTAATGGTTTACAACTATCCTAACAGTAATACTCATGAAGTTTAAGCAATAGTACTCGCTATTTAATGAAATCTAGGAAACATTCTCAAGGCAAAGGATTGCGAGACGCGAACCTTAAAGCGATGGAAAATTTAAAGAGTTTTCAAAAGAAAATTAAGGTGCAGGGGACGGTGTAGATTCTAAGAGCGTTTCAGAACTCGTTGCATCGTAACTTTGTTAGGCAAGGTTAGCTCGTTAACGGAGGTGGAAATATTGCACAACTTAAAAAAATAATTTGCAGTTGCATTTTTTTAACGAAACTCTGCTAATGAGATGGATTTCGAGGCCTTTGAGCGCATTCCGTTTAACATCTATCGGGATCGTAATTTCTCGTTCAAAATATTGAGACAAGGCCTAAATTTTGAATAAAGAGCCTTCTAATGGATTGTCCATTTTTATTTTATTTTGAGCATTTTAATACTTTCATTGTAGAGTCCGATTTGAAACGCTACATAAGTAGTTATTAATAACGAGGAAACGCAGAATCAGCGAATAGCACAATTCGAACTTCCGCGTAGACCTGTGACGTAAAGGTACATGTACATAATACAAAGGAAACCTGAAACACGCTCGCATAGTTAACACGCCGGCTAACATAAATACAAGTTCTAACGCAGCTTATTTGAACTTCACGCAGTCCCAAGCTCTGGGAAGTATTTCCCTTTTTGTTGAGACAATAGCAAAGATATAATTTTCATTGTGTTTTATATAGCTTTAAAAGGCGATTTTAATCGGTTCCTCACTCTACATTTATGAAACTTAACTAAAGAGGCTTTAGTAACACTTATATGATTGAATGTTCTGACGGTTATAACTATATAATTATCAATACTCGAAATATAATTAATAATGATAATATTCCTTATTATCACACCAATTAGCCTAGACCAAAGTAAGCACTGAAGTTTGTGTTGTGGATACTAGGGTAACGGATATACATACATATATATGATACAAAGATATTTGATATTAAAAGAAGTATATATAAATACCCGTGACTCAGTTATAGATACTAATATTCATCACACAAACATCCCCTTCCGGGACTCGAACCAGGACCGTCGGTGCGAAAGGCGGGATCGCTACCATTACACCAAACGGTCGTAATTTTATTATCATCAGCACATTAATAATAAAAACGACATTACTCTCCATGCGGGCCTACTGCGGATTAGTGGGCGCTAATGTTCAGTGGCTCTACGCGTTTTTTAAGAAAGGAGAAACTCGAGATAATATACTTTTGAGCACACATACATTGACTAAGCTTTGCCAAAGTTGCTTAAACTCCGAAAGCAAGCTACTACTGAAAAAAAGAGTGTTACGAATAAAACAAAAAAATATGAGACGTTGTTAAAAACTTTATCGCATATATACGTTATCTACGAGAAATCAAGTGAAAATTAATACTCAGTTATCGTTTTAATTTAATATAATGGCGGTGCAGTAATTATGCATAGTTAATAGAGCACTTCTAGAGGCAATTTGCGGGAACCAAGTATAGCAAAAATCGATATTTTAAAACTGCAAAGTAATGGTATAATTTTCATAATACTGATGTATATGTATTGACAATTCATTCATACAATTTTGAATCGACTTTCCATAATAACATCTAACTATCACTTTTAGAGCGAAAGAGTAATACCGCTGTGACGCATGGAACATTAAAAATAATATTCATCATCACTTTAACTAAATGTTTACTAAATATGATATATAACTGCAGTTTCTAAAAAAACTGCAGTTGTCAAAAAGAACTTTTAAATTCAATTTCTTAAAACATTTGGAAATAAATAAAGTTATTTATAATTATTAATAAATTAATTATTTATTTATTTAAAAGATCGTTATTTCTTACACGAAGGTGATATAATAATAACAAATAGTCACGCGTCGAACGGGCGATTTCAGTTCCGAAACCAGTTATTAAGCTATAACATAGAACCGTTTCATTTATGGTTATATTTCAATTTATTACCTATCCGTCAGTTTCACCCTCGATTTCACCATTGTTATGGAGTAATAAAGACGTGAACGACCCCCAAACAAGCTGCGCTTATCTGTCGATCTAATGGACAGCTGTATTCGACAGTATACTAATGCAATTAATAGCATGACGTGGGGTGGTCCGAGTATATTGGGATGGTGGTACACTAATAAGTGATTGTTTAAGGTAACTTCAAATGAAGATTTGTTAATCATGGCAGTGACGTTGCTCATCATCCTTGAAAATAAAAAAAAGAAACACTATTTTCAAGAATACAAATAAAGATTTTAATATTCATTGTTAAATTTATGAGCTTGGAAAACAGCAAAATATTCGATGAGTAAGAATGAGATCTACTTGAATTTAGATCTGATTTGATTTGATTTGATTTTAGACTGCGCTAAACATAAAGTAATTTAGCGCAGTCAATTTACATTTTCTATTTTTCAAACCGAAAAAGTCGTATTTTAACATTCCCTTTGCTATAGAGTTTATATTAAAATAGATTTCCAACAGCGATACACGGCGCAGATAAATTCAACCCCATTTTTCTCCCGCTCACGAGCCGTCACCGTATAAATGATTCGAGTGTCTTTTTTGTACAACCAACCAGAGGAATTACAACATTAATCAACCGAAATGAACCTTTAAGCGAAACGTCAAAAGGTTTAAGGAGATCTTTGTGGTAACGAGCCACGTTTAAACATAATGGAAACAAAAGAAAGTTTGCCCGGCTATCCGGTCATCACGTGTTTAGCGCCTCCATTGCGGAGTGCGCCACTCGCTTTCTCTCTGATAAGCTGACGTTCCTTTGTTTGATACTCAACATTAAAATCCTGTTATAGTGCCTTCGTCTGTTAAATTGATTATAAAAGTGTCTATTTACTTTTTCTCGCAGCCTTATCATAACGACGTCCAATCTTGAAAGCTCCATGAGTGATCCAAGTGTATAAATAAAAAAGCACGTTGCAACAAAAATCCGAGTTTCCTACGGCGTTGATCGAATATTCCGTCGATTCAAATTCCGGATGGCGTTTAGGTAAAGCGGCGGGTCAGCCGTTCGGCCCGGTCGTACGGCTCGGTCGCCCGAGCGCACATTTCCGCTTGATTAGAGAACATGCGAGTTGCCAGGACACCTGCACCATCTGTGGATTGACTTTTCTCTGCGCTTTGTTTTGGCATTCAGAACGAACGAGACGTTCCGGCGAAGTTTTATCGTTGAAATCGGAACGATGCGGGCACCGTTTGACTTCCCGTCAGTAGCGTAATTCCTTCCGATTTAGTTCTCCTTCTAATTTACTTTAAAACGTACATTTCGTCTTTGAAAAAATTCCAACGTGGTTTTTATTTTATTGGAACAGAAATTAGAACAGAACAGTTGAAGATGGTAAAGAATATTCCCTAATGCAACTTAAATCTTATTAGGTGAATTCAGTATTTTCTGTTATTTCTCCTTTTTCAGAAATGAGCAAAAGAAATGGAATTATGATGAGCTATAAAAGATATTGCTTGTTTATGAGGTCCATTTTAACCTAAAACAGATTCTGTTTTATTGATGTTTTAATGGCCCCAAAGTTCATGGAAGGGATTATAAATTTTCCACAGTAACTACGTTACAAATAAATCTCGAGTTATTTTACTAATCTCTGAATAATATTTATAAAATATATGGATTGTGCAGTTAATTTATCTTTCGGAAATAATTCAATGTTTTAGTCTTGGTTGAATTTGATCCCGTATTTATATAGGTATGAGCTCGGAAACGGTAGATGAAAGTACGACATCAAATGAATATAACGCTTAACTGGTATTAATTACAGTATACCTAAACTGATTGGTATACAGTACAGCTGAATTTGGTCATGCTGTTACGTTACGATATAGTTTCATGCTATTACACTTATGTGTAATAAATATTTATTTTAACAGTCTATTTGCTTTTGTTTCAGGATAATATTCCAACAAAATTCTCGATTCCATGCTTCCTATTGGGAAAGATTTATAACATCAAGCTTCGTGCCTACACTTAGGTAAGAAAACAAGGAAAACTATTTTACATATATAAAATTTAAGAGGTATGTTTAAAGTTAAGCGAGAAGTAATTTTTGCAAGTAATAAAAACATCACAGATATTCAGGTTATATACAAAAAGACAAAAATTAAAAAAACATGTACACATCCAATTTTAGATTTTTCAAACAAATATTAAAAGTATTTTATTATTGTATAGTCTTATAGACAAACCTTTTGAAATAAAATATAACTTTTTAAATCTCCTCGTTTGTTCCGTTTAGCATCAAAACACCATCAAATTGCGAAGAAAGGGGGTAATTTGTATCTTTTTTTCAATAAAACAACACCTGTGCACGGCCATTTGTACAGTGTTCTAAGCCGTAAGCTTTGTAAATGTTCCACATTTGTAGCCAGATTGAAAAACTGTTGCAAAGCGGCATCACCTACAATATCTGCTTACTAAACTTTTGTTCAAGTGGGATTGATTTATTACTCAAAAATCTATTTAAAACTAAGAAAATACATTGTTTTTAATGTATTATTGATTCTATCTTCGAATTTTATTTGTTTGAGTTTATTGTTTTATGTCTTAATAATTTTAACTCACTTTTATTGCTTACCAATGTAAATAAGATGTTCTATTCGCTTCATAGATTCACAATGTAAAATTGAACATAATAATTATGTATTATAATTTAAAAAGGCGTTATTACTGCAAATATGTACTAAGAAGCCTCTCTATCTAGACTGCTGAAAAGATATAGCATTTAGCACTGGTAAATTCTAAATTGGCAAAGTGATGTTAACATAAAATTACAGCAACACATTTAAAATATTATTGATTCAGGTTTCCATATTCTCACAACAACTGTAAAATATCATTTAAAATACTTTATCATCAAAACTGTATAAAATGTGCTGGTCCTACCAAATTAGCCTCCCAGACAACTGTCATCTGCATAACTCAATATGTAGATAGCCTGTTTGTCAGTTCGTATGGGAAAGAGAAATGAGCAATCATTTTTCAATGACATTCCCTTTTGGGCAGATTTAAAGCGGGATGTGGCGTGCGTACGTGTCAATCGTTTCAATGACAATTCACCGACAGTTTAGTTCCGATATGTCTATCTCACGATAATTTTGTATATATGTAATGCATTGTTATGAGCACTGAAAATATGTTGAAATTAATCGAACGTATTTTCAAAAGCAATCAGTGTTTACGCTCAGAAGAGTTTTGCCACATACATGTATGTTATTTATAACAATTTTCAAAATATTTGTATCATATAGAGCTTATTTATATTTACCGGTATATAATACTAGACGTTTGAACCAACCAAAAATACACATATTTATTAATTTTTTAGCAGAATATTTCAAAGATAAAAAAGTAAAGCAAAACACTAAATCCGTTTTGAAAATAATCACATTAAAAGTAATATGAAAGAATAGCCATAGAAATTATTTGTAAGGAAAAAAATAGAAAAGATTTAATTTACTTTTAATTCATGATATCAAAAAACTTCAATACAAACAATCCCATAGAAAATCTCTTAGGAGTGGAAAAGTGTGATAAGTTTTCTTGTATAATTATATAATTTCTACATGGTCTTTTTTAAATGTTTCTTTTGCTAAGATTCTAATAACAAATTCTATGGCTAACACGACTATCAATTAACCAGTCTACCTGGAAGATCAAAAAATTAAAATCTGCCCTGTGGTTAAGTCTACTTTATGACGAGAAATCACCGTGGCGTTGCGTGAATGCCGTTGCATTATCATATAAATTTATCCTAGCCTCTATTACTTAGCAGTTTCCCTGATTAAGTGTATCCTCCAAAGTGCGGGTGACAGACCGGCAAATAGGCAGATCGCAGGGCAATGAATATTTATGGAGCAGTGAAATTTATAATTCGGGTACGGTATATGCTTCTATAGGGCGCTAGTAACTATTAATGTTATCAACTGAGTTAAAAATTTTGAAAAAGGTTATCTTTGAATGGAACTTAAAATTGAATATTAACAGCGGAAATTGTACCATATTTTATACAATGCAGTTGAAATATGGCTATAAAGGAGGTCACTTATGTTATTTTCATAGTTGTAAATAAGTCAATATTATACGGAATGTCAAAAAGTTTTTAAAGCGAAATTAGGTTTTCATTTTGAACAATGAATGTACGAATAACAGTGCTCAGGCAATAAACTTTTATGGGTCATTATTAGAAGCGTTTATCGTAATTGGTGCATCGACTAGGTCAGGCTGGGTCCACTGATAGTTTGATAGGTGAGGTTACTAGGTTGTGCGCTGTACTGATTCCTGGATAAGTCCATGCGGGCTCTTAAATTGATGCTTCGATAGCCGCATATTATGTTCTAGCATCGACATCGTTTTGTCCAAGCCATTCAAAGGTTTTAACTAGGTCACCTAGTATTTTGAAATGGTGTGTTCGTACCCTCACTGTTTGTGGTATCCGCTTTGTTGCCCGTTTAGCTTTACGCCACAGCCGGCGCCTATTTTGAATATGCGCTTTAGTTAGTAGTTAATCTGAAATCTGTATCGTTAAATTTGATAGTCTGAACAAAGGCTTACGAAAATTATATTTGGGTAACTTTATGGTAATTTTAATAATAATTTTCCAGAAGTCTACGTATTAAATTCAGCTATGAGAACACCTTAAGTAGATATATTTGAAAGTAAGTATTGGATTACAAGTAAATTGGTAGGTTATACTAACTTACCTTACCTGATATTCTTAATCTATACATATAAATAAAATTGGAGTGTCTGTTTGTAATATTAAAATAACCGTTTTTTACTACATGCATATGAATATATATATACGGTACATACACCAAAATAACATTTTTTACAATTTTTGTCTGTCTGTCTGTCTGTTTGTTCCGGCTAATCTCTGAAATGACTGGACCGATTTTGGCGGGGCTTTTATTGTCAGGTAGCTGATGTAATAAGGAGTAACTCAGGCTATTTTAATTTTAGAAAAAATCTTTTAATGTAAATGAGCCACGGCATCGTGTGGCCGGGTCAGCTAGTTGTAAATAAAAATGTTGAATAAATTCTAGGCAGAAAATAATATTCCACAATATTAAAAATAAAAAATTCTAGTTGTGATATTTAAAAATATTTGTAGCAAGTAAATTATTAATCCATATTTTTCATTTTGATAGAGGTCACCTAATTAAAATTACTTTGATTTATAATAGTTATTCATGAAATATTTTTTACTGTTACAATAATATGAAAGGAATAATAATCATAAAAAAGAATAATAACCATAAAAAGTTATAGTAAAGTATTTTGTAGCCCTGTTGTTTTAGAAATGACTCGTCAAAACGAATGGCGGACGAAAAACTCTGCAGCATAAACAAAGGCTTGTAGCTTTGGCGGTGAACTCATTTCGACAGGCGGATAAGTACGAGAGTAATCTGTGCTGGGGTTCGTGTAAATGCAAATTATCCTATAAAGCTATGGCCCGCCCCGTCCCCCCTAATGAAGAGGCACATCTCGGACGTGGAGCGCGCGTTCGTCATCTCAACAGTGGTTGCCGTGGCTTGTCGACTGGCGAGATTAGATTTGGCCGTAAATTGCTTCGCTTTTGTGCCAACCGACAAGAATTTCGCTACTGTACCTGCCAGTAAGAAGGATAATATTTCAATTAACGATGTTACTCGTGAGCAAGTTTAACTTTCTACGGATAGAGTAGGGATTTAAGCCAAAGGGGTTCCAGACCGCCTTAGTGAATTGCTTATTCTAGAATCTTTTTCCAAAAAGGGTTTTAGAGGAAATAAAAGATATCTGGAGTTATTATCTACGCGATTTTAATACGCCAATATAATACTAATACAATACTATAGGATAGGTTATTATTTGTTTAAAATAATGAAGACTATTTTAGAGATACTAAGAGAATTGTTCGCCTACATTAAATGACTATGTAGTCAAATTAATCACAGAGTTGATAAATAAGTACGAGGCGTGCAGGAAATACCACATCAGCTGAGATCTAATTCTTTGACAGTGATTTACAATACCGTTGTTTTCTGTCCTATAAATAGTGATGTGACTGTTCCTATAGATAAAAGTGAACGTCAGGGAAATGTTGATATTGCCGCAGCTCCGATAGTAATTAGAACGGTCCGGAACTATCATTGCCAATTATCTTAACGATTACGTTTGTTATAATTACTCGTATAATAGCTTTTGTAGACATCTGCGTAGCTTGATGGGCAAGTTAGTTCGTTAATCTAATTCTATAATATTTCATATGGACACGGGTCCATATTAAGGTTTTGTGTATAATCTTATTCATCAATCTTCTTGAATGATGTAGGCAAATCTTTAATTCCACTTATTATATGACTATGACATCACTTATCTGCGACACGTCTGCATAATCAGTATTTTTATAAGTATTTATATAATTGATTTTTGCGCAAATTGGGATTTTTTATTTCTCCCGTTGGATTTTTAATTTCGCGTACTATTTTTGTATCTCTAATTCTGTCATTCTTATATGTGAGCAGATTACTGCTCACATATAAGAACCCTACCCTATACGACTATTTAATTCTAAGTGTCGTACTATTTAAAATCTCATTGCTCTAATATATTTGCCATTAGCCTTCCTTGAAGAATCTTTTAAATGCATCTAGATTTGTTAGGGAGAAAAGTACTAATAACAAGAAAAATGCGCCAAATCATCCAATTTCATATAAGAGTGAAAAAATTGAGAAATAAAATTCGGTACTCCATTTATTGATTATTATGATATATTGACTATTTCCCTGATTTATCGTATTAATGATTAATCAGGGTGTTTGACAACATCAGACGAATAAATTTAATAGTGAAATAGGTCTAGTATGATTACAATAAATTATCGAGAATTCGTGTTATTTAAGAAATTATTATTACTTACATAGCAGTTTAAAAGGATCAGCAATCGTGAGATAGGATCGTAATCATTTTTACTACTCTACATATTGGGTTCATCGTGACGGTCAAGCTTTTAATATCAAGTAAATAAAATCTAATTATTGGCCGTTAAATCGACAAAGGTAAGAAATAAAGATTACTTAAAGATGTATTCAATGAACATACCTACGAAACCAGTGGTTGAGATTAACAGGAATAGAAGAAAGTTTACTAAAAAATCTATCTATACAGTACTAACCAAGACTATATATTTATTGATTTAAAGACAAAATTTTACGCACAAATTGGTGTTGGGAGGTTGTCTTGAATATATCATTAGTGAATTTCGACGTTACCAATCAACGATCTCGCGGCATCGAACAAAGGGGCTCCTTTTGCTATTGTTTTTAGGGTTGCCATTGAATTAAATGGATACAGAATTATTCTTTATTTGGAAAAACGTCTTAAAATAATCTTAATATTGGTATTTGCTACTGTTAAAATAAAGCTTTATTAGTAATCTGCAAATTTTATTATTAATAAACTTACATTGCTTATACTATACACTCTACGTGTTTTCATTTACAGTTCACGCGTTCATTCTGCTGCTGCATTCAGATTCTATGTGCCCCAGCAATGGTGTCATTAAAAGTTTGATGATGATGATTCTTGATAATTGTTTTGTCTCCTTAGAATTACGAGAATATTGTCCAAAAAATGCACGAATATTTTTTTTATGAATTAAATTATTAATAAGTAACAATTTTTTGAGATGTATGTAATATCAATAAATCACGTTAAAGTCACAGTGAATTTTAAATTTTAAATCTTGACTTAGGCAGATCTCGCAGTTCTACGTACTACGGTCCGAAGTGTATTGTAAACGTTGGTAATATCTATGTGAGGAGATGCGATGAAGCCGATTCGTAATGACGTTGTCGCTAGACACGCTTCAACACCGAACTCAAACAGAAGCGTTATGTGTTTTAGTGTAATGTCATCCTTAGCATACATTTAAGTTTTTTCGCATCTGCAAATTTTTCAGGTTCGCTCATTTTGATGCAAGATATTAAATGAGCGAGTGATAAAGAATAGAGAAAAAATAATAGTCATAATTATATTTTTAAATGTTTTTAAAGAAACTAATAAAAAATTTAAAGTTATTACTGACAGTGCAAGTGAAAATAAATATAGATTATAGGTAATTCACAGCCCTATCCATAGGTGAAACAATACGAACGCGTGGGGACTCAGCGTTGAATTACAAATACGTCGACTTGCCGCGAATTCGAATGGGACAGGGCGACCGTACCACTGTAGTTTCTTTGTTGCGTTTTCGTTACGCTTTTCGGATTTCGACAATTTACAATTGTGATCCCGTTGTGATCTTTTATTCAGAGAGCGTCATTTGTTGATGAATCTATTCCGCTTTCGTTTATTTGTTTGTCACCTGTAAATTGATTTTAGATTGATTTGGCAATCTAAAATACGAATGAATTGAATATTCGTTAACAATATATATAAGACGTTTCCTATATTTGAATCCCGAAATCAAATAGTACAAAAGAGTTACGTGACTATTGTTACTTACTAAAAGTAAGCGGTCAGATTCAGATTACACGGTCGAAATCGAAACTCTGTTCCCATCGCGGTAGTAGACGTTAGAATACGACTCTCTATTAGTCTCCCACGATCGCCACCTACTTCAGAGGCTTGCCGTTATTCGGTGATCCCTTTTCGATACATTACCCAATGAGGATGGTGTCAGGTTTCAACGTGCTATTCAAATTTCTAAAATCTGACGTACGGTTAGCAGAGCATGCAACCACAGCCCAAAAGTGATCGCCGCTTTCAAGATGGTGTCATCGCTTTTTATTGCCCGAGATAATATCATGTCACTTCAATTCAGATATTAACTCGGGTATTTAATCTAGCAGAAGAGATTAACAGTTTATATTATTAGTATAGATGTTCTATCTCACGATTATTGCAGTCGACACTTTTAAGACACTTAATAAAGTTTAAATTCATTAAATTCCTCCGCCCTAATGGAATAAGAATACCATTGCTTACAATTAAATGTGTTTCAACTAAGGGTTTTCATTTTATTCTAAAATTATTTAAGTTGTGGTTATAATTATATACAATCCATTACGATTATTCATAATGATAATCAATTACTGCAAATATACATTAGCTTCTTTGAAACAAAAACGCCACAAAATCTCAATATTAATTTCCAAATAGTTACAAATTGAAACTGAGCTATCACTGCGGCCGAAAGCCACAAATATTTCCGTTGAGTTACTGATATACATAGACAGAACCAAAATCAAAAGTTTCTCACCGTTTCGCTTCGTTGCCTACGAATGTAGTCTATCCAACTTCCATAAGTAATTATTTTTCTCGTGAACCAATACAACAATTACAAGATTCGTCACGACTTGAGAATGATCTGGCCCTATATATTAGAGGCAGTAAAAACTGCTGGATGTTTTTTAATTGGTGGAATCATTAGATATACCTCGGCGAGTAACAAAAACTAAACTATTTTTGAGTGAACATTCAGCAATCAGTAACAATTTGGAACAGAATAAAAATAAACACTGAATTGTTTGTTCATTAATGCAATATTGTAACCGATTATTCACAGCTAATTGTAACTGTGGTTGGATATTTGAAAACATGAATAGATTTCAGGGAAAATAGGACACAAACGTGTTTGTATTTAAAGATTGTCCGAGGATTAGGTGAATGTATCAATAAGAATCTACAAGAGAAGTAGCAAACGTAAATATTAAACGAGTGTTTTAATGGAATAGAAAAATATGCACTGTTTTAATATTAGTGCTTTGAACTTGGGCTTTGTTATAATTTCTTTAGGTGAAATTATGTTAAAATATTAGTAAAATAAAACAGATTATTTTCTTTTATAAAAATGCATAAAATAACCTCTCGAATTTTAATATTGTTTCAATTGTTTATTTCCCAATTTTTGTTTACACTCATTAAATTAGCTCAAGATCGTTTCTATGTTGATGAGCGAGTGTTTATCTTACATTAAATGCCAATAATGAAATTACTTTCAAACTACTATTAGGCCATCAAACCTGTTATAGAGGAAGCAGATGTCACTGCGCAGCTTGTAAACAAGATTTTGTTACAACATTAGTGCGGTTATATAGTGCGACGCAGCATGTAACCTTACTATAAAAATTAATAGAGCGAGAGTTTCCGCAAATATATTTATACTATATTAAAATTAAATCCACATTTGCATAAGAGAGGGGGAAAGTCCAACAATGTAATTATGAGATTTTTTTTATTTACTAACGCTACATTAAGTTTCCCAGTTCAAATGGACATTATTAATTGGAGTTGTCTTTCGTAATACAGATGATTTAAGTGGAAGTATCAGTTGTGATTTGATGGTACATTTTCAGTTTACTTCTTCTTAATAAAAAGAATAATTATTAATTTTTGCAAAGAGGATAAAAGTTTAAAATTAGTTTGCACTTCATGTTCAAATGTATTTGGGATGAGTCAATATTGGAAAAGTTATATACAACGATACTAATTTACTATTGTTATAAGAATTTTTCTTTGAGAAGGTTAGTTTGTATGTCTTGGCAAAGCCTTTTTTTGACATATGGCCACGAAGCCATACACAATTATGGGACATGAAAGCAGGTTATATCGCCATAGCATTCATGCACAACTAAAAGTAATGGAAAGTATGGCCATAGATAAAAATACCCATTCTTAAACATGTTTATTCTACGTCCAGCTAGCAAATATATTTTTTTTTTAAATTAAATAAAGTCTTCTCCCACTAATATTTCGTATACCTCTAGAATATTGTAAGAGCATTTGTAAAGTGCATACTTAAGTTTATAAAAAACGGTTATACTATAAGAGAGCAAAAACGAACGCTGTAGCATTTTAGGAGTACCAACTGTGCACGTAGGCTTTTTTGATGGTTTGTTTTGTAAAAGCACTTTTCATGAGGCCTATTCAAAGAGTTTCAATTTTATCTAGCCAGCCAGTCCTAAAACATATATGCGAAGGGGGCTTACTGCACTATAGAAAACCAAAGGGTGGTTGGAAATAAAACCCTCCAATTCATTTGTTCATTCTTTTATAAAACGCATAACGTCTCACTGTATTCTTCAATATTGAACAGTTTGCTTTGAAATTATAGGTAAAAGTGACTTTTCTTACTTTGACAAGTTTGTTATGGTATCAATGTTGTTAAGTTAATAAATAACAAAGATATACGTATTGAAACCATTACCTAAAAGATGAAAGACAAGAAGACATTTTCTTTCCACACATACAGTACACCAATAGATGATTAGTAAATGCATTCTTTTTCCAACTATTTATTTGCTGCAGTGCGGTATAACAAACATTACGTAGAATTCTCTAAGTTACGCTCATGGAACACTGCAAGTTGGCTTATGTGAGTGTATGCCTGGCTTTATAGAGAATCCAACCTAGTTTCTTATTCAGTTTTCATAAAACAGTAGGTAGATGTAAATGTGAGAGTATTATCTGTATCATAAGTTCGCCGAAAACCTAGAGATAGAGAATTGGTGGTTTTAACAGAGCTGCTATAATATTTGTTATAGAAATTAATTTCACGTCATTATCATTCTTAAGTTCCCAACTGTGTGAATTATTGAAAATTTAATATTAAGATGAAACAATTTTTTTATAATTTCTTTCAAAAAAAAATGTCTTTTTATTCTCACTTTTACAGCCTATTACTGCATCACCTCCGGTTAATTTAGTGTGACAAATACGTTCCTTTAATTTTTAACGTATTGATGTCTCAACACGTCACGATATCAACACGACAGTGTCAACGGTTAGTGATCCGGATCATGATATAAAATTTTAAGCTTGCGGTTAAAAATTTCCAAGAGACGTTTATGGTTTTCTTTGTTACGTTTTTAAATTCCAAAGAGTCTGGGAGTTTTCTTTTTATTTCAATACAAAAATTAAATACGACAGACAGTTTCGAATCATAGCCAAGCCATGATAATTTCCAAATACAATTTTTTTTTTCATAATCATCTTCACAGTTACTCCAGATAAAACCAGCAATCCAGTAAATATGTAGTAAAAACATGAAACAGGGTAAATGTAAAAGCAAAAATTTTTGGCGGTTTCTGGCATAGTTTTCTATCACAGTTGTTAATTTACTTTTCTTTATAATTTAGTGTTGTTTTCAACTTATTCTACAAAATAATTATTAAATTGTGAAAGGTTTGTTAATATCAAATTGTAAAAAATAAAATAAACTCTGCATAAATATAACACTATTTAGAATAAATATCAATCTAAAATAAAAATTGTGGAGACAATAAAGATTGGTAAACGATAATTACGAATCAATGAAGTGAATAGTTAACAGCATATAAACCTGTACAGAACTGTCAAATTTATACAGATCTTGGATATTATTTAAAATGTATTGTAAAAACAGCAATAATTTATAAATTGTGTATTTATATATTACGTTGCCGTAAAACCATTTTATTATCTATAAACTGAAGGAACAAGAATAAAAGCGGTATAAAACGATACTCTTTCCATTATCTTTATTGGCAATTGGAACATAAGTGCGCAGATTTTTATCTTTCAGTATAGTCTTCAACGCCCTTGCGGGGATCGGATAAAGACAATATATGAGCCTATCTAACTTATTCTCGCGTTCATTGATTAACGAAAACATTGGTATTTTCATCTTGAGGTCGGCCAGATTTATTTGCTAACTCATTTCCTTAAAACCCACTCCATTTAATAACCCTAAAAGAGCTGCCAGATATCTCATACGGAATCCTTGGGATTTTCGCTTGGGCCGCGATCGCGTTCCAATGGCCCCGTACTGTCGATAGCGCCTACCCGCCGTCTCAACGAGCTATTTCATTATTCAGCTTCACCGACTTCACTAGAGATTGCCGCGATAGGATTGACTAATTTTGCAGTATTCCTTAGACGAGCGCGCATCTTCATTTGGGCTGAGACCATTTGCGGGCTTACCGAGTTGATCTGAGCGATATCACCTACGTAAGCACCTCATTTGCAGCTCTAGAGCCTTCTCCTTCTTATTAACGTTTTTAACCTTGAGGTGAATCACAGGAAATGCAAAGTTCTCTTTTTTATGAACTCTTTTTCTCAGGAGCTTTAATAACCGACGAGCAATTAATTTCAGCTGTTACCCTTTTTATTTCATATGTATAACAAGATGCAGTTTGGAAATTTTGCATCGAGCAAGCGAGACTTGCGGTCTAGACTACCTATGTGAGGAGGAAACTAACTTCTATTTCTGAGTGCACTCGGGAATAATGCTTTACTTCATAAAGTAAACTTTGCCTTTACACATTGCGGTAGGAGGTAAAGAGTACAAAGTAGACTAGCTAATTCTAATTTTTATAAGTAAGTACGTTTTCCTTAGGCCTAGGTATTAGAGATTAGATATAAATACCTCAAATTTAATGTAACCACAGGATTATCCCAATTATTTAAACCTGATTACGTTAAACTTTAATTCTGACTGCCGATTGGTGCAACTGTAGCGATTATGCCGTTTCGCATCGATGACCCTGGATTTGAGTCCCAGAATATATATGATACGAGCATTTATACTTGAGTCATGGGTATTTATATATATTTCTATAAATATTACTTATCTTTGTATCATATATGTATGTCTATTCGATACCCTATTATCCATAATACGGACAGACTGCATTTAAATAAATCTAGGCAACCACAACACTACAGGTTGAGACCAGTAGAAATATAACATCACTACTGATATGAGGAATTGCGCACTATAGGTAGCTGTACCCCATCGGTTGATAAGGGATTTGCTTTAACCAAGTGGGCTGAGATTCAAATTCGCTGAAGTGTTACAACTGTGATGTAGACTCTTAATACACAAGCTATGCACGAACTGCTAACGGTAATACTATTACTGTGTTGAATGTACTGTAATCTTCTTTTTTAATTTCAATTTGATTCCATGATTAATTGTGAACGATTGACGAAGTTCAAATTAACAGCTGTTTAGTTTATGTTAAGGAACAAAAGTTTATAATACCTTAATACCTACTACTTTTTTCATAGAAGCATTAGTGTATGTTTAAGTTTTAAACAGTTTTGTCAGATGGTTTTGCATCGACTGCACGCGCGATTACCGCACAGCAAATGGCATGCTTTGTGCTCAGCTCGTGGCGATTCATCGGCGCTTCTCGTTAGGGTGCGCGTCAATGCCGCCTTAGCACTCCTCATTATTGCGTTTATAAAAGCCCCATAGAGAGCTCTGATTCACTAAGACTCGCTCTGTCGGTGAAAGAGAAATTTGTATTATGTCAATGTTTTTCTCGCTGTTCTTTTTTACTTATTTAAGTATATTGCAGATATTATGTAGTTGTCAGTAAAAATAAAGACTTAAACGCAAATCTTTTGTTAATACAATACTTTAAAGTAGTGAAAAGTTATAAACAGCCTTGTTATGCTTGACAAAGCCAGTTAATTTTTTTATGCTTTTTGATTTATGTTGAAATTTCAGACTGCAATTATGTGCAACAGCAAACTTACACTTAAAATTTAATTGCCTGCAATTTCATACGCCAAGATTTTTTTATACAGTATAGAAACTGTGAACAGCACTTGACAAATCATTTTTCTTGCGGTTTCCATAACGCATCGAAAAAGCTTATGGATTTAATTACACGAAAAACAACTTATAGTATAATAATCAGGTTGTTTTCTCGATATTATAATTCGACAGGGTGTGAACACGTAACTAATCGGCATTTATCCAATTTAATGTTCGTTTAATTAATACGTATCAGCCATTCGTGACTTATGGTAGCTACAATAAAAGCTCTGGGTGATATCATTCCGCTAACAGATATCTATTATTATGGAAATAAGCAGTCTCTGTTGAAATTTACGATAACATTCGGATATTATGTCGAATTAAATGCTGTTATTTATTAACTTTTTATTAAAATATACTGCTCGTGTTGTATTCAAATATTATGTAAAATGAACTTGTGATACCTAGATCAGCTTTTAAAATTTATTACATTAGAAAACATATTTTTATACATTAAGCAATAAAGTATAAGGTTATCGAAACCCGTCACGTGTACTACTTAACAATATCTGTTTTAAAAGAGTATTTAATGTGAATTTATAGTTCGATTCACGTCGATTCGTCACTGATTTATATATATAGGCCCTATATGGGCCTTTTACATAACGGATGTTATATAACTTTACATTACTACACTCTAATACGATCTTATAGAGCGTGTAAAGTTTACAAACTAGGAAATGACTAAGTTTTGCCTCATTAATCTAGTACCTACATCATTGAAATTGGCAGCGTTACTGTAATATCTAGGCACAACTATAAAATAAGTTTTAAGTTAAACATCATCTTCTACCATTATCTTAACGACTCCATATTTTATTTAAAGATCGTTTTAGGCCCAGAGTTTTTGTCTCAAATATCACTGAGGCTTCCTTTTGAGTTATTAGAGTTACCAGTTTACTTCTTCCCCTAAGACATGACTGCTCACGAATTCAACTATTTACAATAATTTGTAAGAACCTGTGGCTGGTTTAATGACTTAATTATGAGTGAAATTTAGTTGTATTTATTAGCGTTGGTCACTGTTCAAATAATAATAAAGACGAAATACATAAAACATTGTAGTGTAAGACGCAATTTTATATTAATAAAATCTTCTGAAGTCAATCTTGCAAAGTCGGAGAGTGTCAACGTGATTGGAGTTGAATTTTAAGAAAAGTATATGCAGCTCTTACTAATATGTTGTTAATCAATTTCCATTCATTGTTGTTTTATTATATAGATACCCTAAAGTGATAGTGACAGATGATGTGATTTAATCAGCCTATTTATTTTCAAACAAAACATACTGCAAACTGTCATACAGCAATTTCCTAAACATCCTAGGGTTTTATATTTTTACTTTGTTTGTTTTATATCAATAAACGTTTCAATAATTATCAATCAATCAATGAATTTGATTTCTTTATACCACTTTTTAGTATGAAATTAATTTTAATTTAATTATTAATTTTCTAAAATTACTTCGATCACTGTACTGACTGAAAGTTAAGCTTGATTAGAATAGGTATAAATTGAATACAAAGTTTTGAGTTTGGTATTAAACACTAATAGCGAATAGTGAAATGCTGAATAGTTAGGAACTCTAGTAGCTGCGCTTTCAACTGACGGCCAAGTTTTCTTATTATGCTGCTAGTGTCCGTCGTCACTGACTTACTATTACTTACATTTTTCGTCTACGAATCGGGCCTAGTACTACACACACATAAGGCAATTCATTCAGCTTTGAAGCTTACATATATGCTCAGATTCTAATTCAATACGTTAAACATAAAACTTTCGGCTTAAGCCGTACTGTTTTAAAAACGGCAGCGCACGACTTAAGCAACTCATAAAAGTGGAGAGGGCCAAGATATTTTCTTGGGGAGAGTGCGAAGCGGTTAGCCGACTTTTACACTGGTTTTATTGTCTCGGCTCCCCTCGTAAACCGTCTTTTGTGTTAGTAACGTCTCAAGTTGTATTAACACCGTAGTAACTTTAGCAGGAGCCGTTCGGTGGGCTCGATACCTCGTCTACAATTACGCCATACAAAATGGATAGTTTTGACAATAATTTAAATCGATTCGATGACGTTAGCCTCTAATAATATGAATGGCTTCCGACAAAACCTATTATAATACTGAATTCAATAAGTGCTAAAATTTTGAAAATAAATTATTACCGACTTTTTACGTGATCAAAACGTTGATTGGCTGTGATGTAATAAGAACTGTTGGTAATAGATTTGTAAGTCGCCAAAGATCAAACAAATATTAACACGACAGTTAATCGATTTCCATTAAGCAATTAAAAGTAAAAAAAGAACAATATACTGTAAACAAATCCACATAAAGCTTTTTGTTATTCGAAACAACATTAGGCAGTCAGTCACAAACAAAACAAAAGTTCGTTACAATTATAAAATCCCGCATCGAAATGCTATAACACTCTAACTTTTCAATAAGGAAATATTTAATTTCCATTTGAAGAGCTTCCGCCGGGCGAAAACAAAACAAAAACTTGAAAACACACTGGGTTTTATAAAAGGAAAATGGGAGTACGCGCTGTTCATTTTTGAGGGCAGAAGCGTGCGTTGATTTTAGCGACAAGAATTTTCCAACGAATTTAGCGGTTTCAATCGATGACGTCGGTAATGGGAAAGTTCAATAGGCAACAACAAAGACCGACATAAGTTAACGAAGCTCACGAAAGCGAAATTCACGACGTAGCGCACTCCGACGGACAGGAAATTAAAAGACAAAAGAGTGCTGGCCAGAGCAGTTTAGGCTCGGAAATGGAGGGCGTGCCTGACTCTTTCGCATCTTTTCATAGACCGCTTCCGACTGCTGCCACCTTTGCTATGACTAACATAAAAGTTGATACAGTTGTTTTGATTACAAAGATTTTTTTTTGTAATTTGAGGCGTTTGATCTATTGATTAACTTGCATTAGTAATAAATATTTGTTTGAGGTAATGAATAATTATTTGATTCTCATCAATACACTATTATTATTTCTGATGCAGCTGCATATAACTTCCCTACTGATGAAATAAATAAATAAATAAATCAATATTTCCTATATTCACACCAATTAGCCTTGCCCAAAGTAAGCACTGTAAGACTTGTGTTATGGATACTAGGGTAACGGATAGACATACATATATGATATATAGGTATGTAATATTCATAGAAATATACATAAACACCCATCACTCAGGTACAAATGCTCGTATTTATCATACAAACATCTGCCCCTACCGGGATTCGAACCCAGGACCGTCGGTGCGAAAAGCAGGATCGCAACCGTTGCACCAAACGTCAAATGGCCCATTCTTCCAATGGTGAAGAAGACCCAACCCCTTGCCAATACTAATTTCAGTTGTATTGGGATTTAGGAGATCATATTAACATTTATTTGGTAATTCATTCTATTACTGGTAACTGCTTCACCATCTAGCTTTACATTATCGTCTACTATATTTCTACTATTGAGATTATCAAAAAAAGAAAGCATCCAATCTATTTCGAATTTGATTGAAAAGAAATCCTATGAATACCTTAAGAGTAACATTAATCCGTCTTAATGCGAAAACAAATTCTGGTTATATGTTGTAAGTAGAAACGAATGAGAAAATGATCAAATCGCTATCTTTTCGGTTCACGTGATCTACAACACATTTGGAATGTTAAATTAATCCGGTCTAATACGGGGATGTCTGATGTGTATCAAGTGAGTATACGTATGGTTTCTGTAATTCAGGCAACCTACGTAATCCATTCATGTCGGGTGCTATCATGTTACAAGGGGGGTGGCGGGTCTTCTTGCATCCTCATGTTTACTTTACTTTTTGAGAGAAATGTTCGTGACAAACATGAATTTGTCACAATAATATTCAATTACTATCCACTACAAAATAATTCAGCGAGCATCAACGACATTTTATTTCATACGGTGCTTCTGTCCAAACTCTCAGAAATTCTTATCTTTCTCCTGTTATTTATTATTCTTGTCAAATCTGATAAATTCGACTGATACCCAACTTGTTTGTTGGGCAAATGGTTGTTGTTTGTTAACCAGTTAGCATAATATAGCCGACAATAAATGACAAAGCGGCAGAACCAGCTCGACACTCACAACTTTGTTTCCTAATTTAATTTGCATTTCGAATCAAAAACTTTCTGTGACACTGTTTTGCATTATTAATACTTTAGCATGGCGTGATCTCTCGGGAGGAGCACTAGAAGCCATAAATTGAATTCCAACCTTCGCAATTAGTTATTCCCGCGCGTGAAAACTTTTGAGATCGTTCGCCTTCGTTAACAGATGTTACGGTGCTATTCATTATACATTCCGTTGAATTGTAAAGCCGAACATTTAATTTAAAGTACCTAACGCTCCTTTGTTAAATAGGACATTTTGGAACGCATTGTTGAAGAGTCATTCTCGCAAAGGGAGCTGATACATTACCTGGTGGTACTTGCCTGTAAATTACCGTTTTACAAACAAAATTTTAATATAAGATAATTATTCGCTGTGTGTGCATTGTCTTACCAACCATTTCATTTATGACACTAAAGAAAAATACAGGGCGCACTCTTCAACGATCTCATGCTATTTTATGCGTCGGTCGTCTAATGAAAGATAAAAAAAGTTTCTGTAGTGAAGCTGCCATTTCGCCGCCACGGCACGTTTCTTATCGGCCTAATTTGGATCAAACAATTCCATTCCCTTCATACAAATTGCGGAGGGGCACATTTGTTATCTGCAGTTTTCGCCAGAAATTATATTAAGATTTTGTCGAGCGATAATGTTGTGTATTTTTACTTGCCGCTCCCGCAGTCTAGGGTGTACCCTTAGGGAGCGTCCGGATTTTATGATAACAATAAATTACTGGAAAATAAACTAGATTCCATCTATTTTGTCGCAAAGAGATTTTTGTTTTAAGAGTATTAGAATATTTCACTTAAGAGATAATATCTTCTGAATTTGTTCTTGGGCAAATTTTCATTTTAAAAATACATTACTAAACCTAGCTTTTATTTGGAATGTTGACATTTTTGTTTTTTGGTTTCAGGTTTTCGGTGGCGTTTACATGAGATGTTATGGGCGCACGCGGCCTAGCGAAGTGGCGCTGGTGTGTGGTGGTAATAGCTTGGGCGTGGAGCACAACTGCTCGCACGCTTTGCCCGGCGAGATGCGATTGCGACGACGCATTACGCGCTGCCTCCTGCGCCAATGCTGGCCTCGAAATCGTCCCCATACAACTAAATCCGGAGGCCACCCACATCAACCTCACCCACAATTCAATCGACAATCTTCTCTATACCTTCGCCTTCTACACTCAACTTACAATTCTCGATATATCATACAACAAAATACAAGATTTAGGTAGTAAAAATTTTGAGAACAACTTGGAGATGACACATCTTAATGTCAGTCACAATTTTCTCAAACGACTTGATAAAAACACATTCATGGGTCTTAAGGGTCTTATCGATATGGATCTGTCTGATAATGAAATATCAAATATACACGTACAGACATTCAAAAGTCTGTCTGTTTTGGAGCGGCTTGATTTATCAAACAATAAGCTTGTTAGCTTTGAAGCGAATACATTCGAACCCTTGGTTGCTCTGAAGATATTATCTCTTAAAAACAACTCAATTTTAGACATACCGTCGGAAAACCTTCAATTTATTATACATCTGGAATATTTAGATTTATCAGAAAATTTAATACAACAAGTATCCAAGCATGGTATACCATATTTAAAGGAACTGAAAAATTTAGACATGAATAGCAATATTATCGAAAACGTAGACCAATTGGGTTTTCACCGATTACCTACACTGAGACATTTGGATCTTAGTGACAACAACATGACAACGATTCCCACCTCGGCTCTTTCGAAACTTTCAAACTTGTCGCACTTGTACCTCAGTGGAAACTTCTTTCAAAATGTAACGGCGCTCTCATTCCAAAGTTTGTTCCACTTAAAACATTTACATTTGAGCAGACTTTATGAACTAGATAAAATTGATTCAAGAGCTTTTGTTGACAATATAAATCTGCAAAAGATCTGGATGAATGAAAATGTTAAGGTTAGAGAAGTTCCTCCAAGATTGTTTCACGGCAATCCGAAACTAACCCACGTCTACATGAGGAACAATGCTTTGGACACTCTAGAAGCATCTCATTTTCCAATCGATAGACTGCAAGAGTTGGAAATATCTGGGAATCCTTTTGTTTGCAACTGTTCGATATTATGGCTTTGGAAACTAGGAAGGGAAAGTGAAATAAATTACAAAAAATCCGGAAATATCAGTTCCATACTGAAAATAGACTATGAAGACATAAAATGTGCTGTGCCAGAAAATTTAAAAGGCGTTATGTTTGTACAAGTTCCTGAATCGGAATTTGGGTGCTCAAGTGGTTGGGTCATTGTAGCAGTTGTGGTGCTAACTGTGAGTATCATTATAAGTGTGGTCGGAGGAGTTTTGTACTTTGTGGGACCTTTAAAGAAGTGTAAAGGTGACAAGTCAAAGCAGGTGATGAATAGTGTTATGTTGAATGGTGACGTGTCCAAATTAGGTAACGGATTAGGGTACTCAACAAGGAGTAGAGAGCAAGACAACAAAAGAGACGTTGATAGATATTTAATGATTGGCTCTTCTGTGACCAATAACTTTCATTCGTTAAATCCCCCATGGCATAGTGTGGATAAAAATCCTTACTACCAAGAAGATAGTGAAGAGCACATCTACCAACAATTTGCTTATGAAACTATTCCACCTCATAGGACGCCAGAGAAACCACACATAGTGTACGTCTAACATAAGTTTTGCGCAAAAGACAATGTCGCAGATATATTCTTTGGCGCATTATATGTATAAAGTCATAGTGTATCCTAAGGAAATGGGACTTTGAATTTGCAATAATGTAAATAGTGATACGATTGAAATTGTAATATGTGATAGATTTGTATATAGACATGTAAATATATTAATCAGTACATATAAAGACACAGTTACGAAAATCTGTACTCAATTTTGTACTTAACTGATTTAAGAAAAGGTTTTTTTTGTATAAAAGCAGGTAAACGTGGACAAAATAGTTAGCGCTGACTGTGAATAGACTGTTGAGGGCCATGGATGGTGTATATTGTCAAATTGTCCAACTTTTTGTAGTGATATTGTTACGTTATAGGGCAATGAGATTATTATATTACAATTGGTAGTATAACTTTTTATGTATAAGATGCAGTGAGGCTACTATTTTGCCCTGTGTAATTCTAAATCATTAACCTTGTTTCTCTTTTCATAATCATAGCATAGGATGATCTCAGCGATCGATGTACTGTTTTGTTTACTAGTTCCTTTTACATATGGGTACTCATATTGTTAAGTGCTTTGTAAAAATCTTTTATGACCTACAGTTGTGTATTAAATTAAAAGATCATGAGTAATTGTATATTTATATATTTTTGAATTGAAACACCAATACTTGATGAAAACTTTGTACAAAGATGAGCAATATAGATTACTAATTTCAAATATTATAATGTTGATAATTTTTATTCCAAGTATTGTTATAGCTTACCTATTAGTTGTATTTAGAGGGAACCTTTTTGGACTTGTGTATCATGTGCTTCAAACAAATACATATAACATGAAATATTATATAGATACAGTAATTTAAACCAGCTGCTCTGATGGGAAGGGGTACAAAGTACGGATACAATTTTATTGGCTATTTTTGTGACAGTTAATTTAATGACTTTTATTTAAAAATATGTATTCTAAAATTGATATTTTTATACGTAGATAATATGTATTGAAATATGATTTTGAAAAGATCGGCTTAAAACTAAGTTTTTATGGCTCAGCGTTGAAAACAATAATCATTAAAATTTATGTAAGGAATTTTTGATAACGTAATCGAAAGATTTTATTAATAGTTCAAGTTCGTCAAGCTTCAATGAAGTTACACTGTTATTTAATCAGTTACCGTAGTAGCTTATCTATAAACACATAAAGTACAAGTATATGGATCATGAAGTAAAAATAGTTTTTTGAGCTTTGACCTAGGCAGGTATATAGCATAATCGGGTTCAAGAAAATTCTTTCGATGTTTCTATAGGTACTACTTGTGCACTCACTGTCACACAAAAAAAGATATTATAATGCGACACTGTTGCATGAATTTTTTCCGATATGCTATCTTATTTAACTATAATTTAACCGATCTGTTTCAAAATCAATCAAACGTCTATTTGCATTATTAACTTATATGAGTGAAGATAATTTTGTGACTATAAACCTTATATAACAGTCAGTAAAGTACACATAATAATAACCAGGGACACCATACCTATTCAGATAATACCTACCGACGTACTAATAGAGTAAGGCTATTTATACATACTACTTAAAACTTTTGTTATCAAACTTATTTAAATATATAATGCATTAAAACAAACGACAATTAAACCATTAATAAAAATGATATTTGCATTTTCATTTCTTATGTGATGTTGAAATGTTCAAAAATTTAACAATCTTGGTTTAGGAAATGAATGCTTTTGCATATCAAACTAATTTGATGATTTTAGTTACTAAGTGAATATTTTTTTATCTTTAATTTAAAAACCTACTAAACTAAGAAAGTAAAGTAGAAAAAAAACTTATTGAACATTTCTTTTTTAAATTTCTTCTATGAAGTTTAAGATCATATTTAAAAAATTCAGGAAATTACCATAGTCACTATGAAATGTCGCGTAACAGTTAAACTGAAGTATATTATTGAATTCGATCATTAATGTTTTAGCTATATACACGAACTACTTCATTTAATAAATTATGTTATATTCTATCACCAGTTTAATATGTGATATGTGCAGAAGCGATGGGACATAGTTTGGCGGTTACTGAACCAAAGTTAGCCTATATCTTACTCAAAACAGGTTATCGCGGATGGCTATAAACTAATCTATTGAGAGGTTTCTCGATAAAATGGCTTACGACTATACCGATTTTAGAGATAGTTAAGAATCCGAAGATACTGAATAGATACTTTCCATTAGATCCTATGTTGAATTCTTAAGCTTCATTCATATGAATCAGTCAAGCACAAATAGTAATCTCATAAAAAGTTTACAGCGGTCATTCACAACGTAACCGCGATCTAGAAACAAATGTATTTCAGTAGTAGAATTGGAGAATATCGAGCGTGATGCGAGGTAAGTCATTGCTATTCTATTCAGTTAATAGACTTGTCATGGCATGAAAGCATTGGTTATTTGCATCTGTCAACACGCTATAAACTTGTTTTGTAGTGCCAGTTACAAACTCGGTTACAATATCTGTGGACCTCGCAGGAATGTCAAGCCCCCTCCCCGTTCTCTTGAAAAAGAATAAAAAAATAAAATAATAAAAGAGTAAAAGTATAATATATTTTATTTATAGTTTATAATTATTATTGTTTACAATACTATCCCCATGATGCTTGTTTTGTGCACCGTACCTAAGCGCTGAGGTGACGTCATCAGGTCCACAGATATTGTAACCGGGTTGTAAATACAAATACGTTTGTAGGTAAAATATGATACTTTTTCATCCAAAATTACTCCAAGTTACTGATTTAAAAAAAAGTGTGTGTGTGTGTGCATGTGTGTGTCAGCTCTGACGTACGACTGGAGATTAATCCTTAAGAACTTCTTTGAAAAGGCACAGAAAATAATAAATCAAAACTTCCAAATAATAGCTAAAGGTGCGCACGATATGTTGCGTTAAAACGTAACGCTGTCATTCAATCACTCAATTTTACTCTTCATATTTTTTTCATATCGGGTGCCTTATATGAAAATCAATTCTTAAGGAGTAAACTTCACTTAAAATATATTGTAATAAATTATTATTATCATTAAAATCAGGTAAATATTTATATAAACCAAATGATGAAATTATAAAAATAACGTCAGGCTAGTATCGGACCCACGTCTTTAGGTAAACCGGGCTAATGACCCGCAACGAACTCTACGAAATTATTCAACATCGCTTACCTTGTTTCCTGGTACTGCCAAAGTTTCTTTAAAATATGTATAACTAAACTGTAAATTATTGTTATGTGGAAACGTATTAGTAAAGGCTGAAATACTTTTTCCATCATAACTAAGTACCTCAAAGGAAACACAAATCTGAAAACCTGAAGCGAGCACATCGATGTACCATCACCATAGCTGAACTACAGATCCACAGTTTCACCTTTTTTTTTTTTTGTTTTTGTTTTCGCAGTAAATGCGTTACGCATTCGCTCGTGCCGGGAGAGCACGAGACGATATGTGGGACTCTCCTCCATGCCCCTACCCAGGCCTAGCGCCCGGTAAAGGCTTGGAGGCCTACCCACTAAAACCCTGCGGCGTCCCGCAACACAGTGGTGGGGGTCGCGTGGCCCCTTACGGCTTCTTCCGCGACCCGAACCAGTGTGGGTCCGCGCTCGTGGGCGGACCTCGCCTATGCTCCGTGAGGGACGGAGCAACGGGGTGAACCGTGACGCCCTGAACACCCCGCACGCCTGAGGGCCAAGTGCAATGCAGGTGCCGGTCTCCCGCTCCGACAACCGCTGGCCCTCTTTTGGTGGGGAGAAGAACCGCTGCACCACTCGACCGACCCTAGTGGCGGCCGAGGTGTGCAGTCAATTCCCCTCTCCACCTCAATCGGGACTTGCGTCCTCGGAAGCCCTCCGGGAACAATAGTTCCCGGGGGGGCGAGAGGGGGCTCTACCCTCGGGGGATGGTACCGAGGGTCCCCCTCAAGCGCTCCGCGTGCGAGGGAAGGGTGTAAGAGGCTTTCTCCCCCCCGAGCGTTTTTACGGGGGGGGGGGGGGGGGTTGGGCACTCGACGGGGTGGGTGCCCCTAACTCCATGGGGTCTTCCCCTTCACCACCGGTGGGTCGCATCTGCGACTCCCCATAACGTGGTCGGCCGGCCGCCCAAAGGCGGCGCACACTGAGCACGCTGGCTCCCGATTGCAGGTGGCGGCTGTGTGGCCTGGTGCTTCACACCAGAAGCACAAGCCGCTCCTGTTCTCCGCTGCCGGGCACTTGGGTCTCGTGTGCCCGACCCCCATACACCTGTAGCACCGCAGGGGCCGGGGTCCAAGGACCCTGATCTCCGCGGTGCTCCATCCCACGCGGAGCTTCTCCCCGCTATCCACCAGGGCTTTTGCTGCGATGATCGGCAGCCTCATCAGCATATTTCCCATTCCACTTGGACCTCGTCGTATTGGTTGCGCTTGGATAGCGCTCCTGTCGCAGCTCGCATTGGCCATCACCCCACAGTTTCACCTGAAGTGAACTGACTCATGCTGTTTCCGACAGCTTAGGATGGAATGCATAATATATTGAGGTCTATTCTAGGAACCTTTTATCTATAAACAAAATACTGTCCACGAGGCATACAAATATAACTTAATCGGTAGTCTACAATAAAGCGAGCGAAGCCGTGGGTAAGAGCTAGTCTTGACCAACAATATTCAAGTCACGAGACTATTTATTCTTAGGTAATGGGTAGTTTATGTTTTCATTTGGAAATCAAGTTCCAGTAAATTTCACTTATTAAAGACATAGGATACTCTGCAACAGACCGATGAACCATGTCACTCTAAATCAGCCGAAAGCAAAAAACAACAATATAGAAATAAATAATTGATTTGATTGATTGTAATGTGACATGGGTTTCTCCGTTGTATACATATTATTGCCCGTGACTGTACATTACGTTGAATGTAATTAATACTTACCACTGTTTTAAAACATAAAAATAAAATTCGTCCAATGTTAATCATTTTTTTCTTGTTTTTTTTTTGTAGACTGAACGTTTTGTGGCTTCTTAAAAGGTTTTTCTTTACACTCAGTGAACTAAATGATTTCCTTAACATAGGAATAATAAAATATACGAAGAAGAGAAAATTGATACTGTGATAACATTACTTCAAAGCAATCATTAATTTATTAATGTTACAGTTTATAGCGTCGTTTTCCATATACAATGAGACAATGTTATTTTTTTTAGGAAAATGATTTTTTTCAGCTGTCTCATGTTTGTTTTTACCATTACCTACTGGCAACTCTGAAGCTATGAGTTAAATAAATAAAAAAAAATATATTTGACTTCGAGTCCCAGAACACAAGCCTTACAGTGCTTACTGTGGGTTAAACTAATGTGGTGTGATCTTCAGAAATTATTATTATATTTATATATGACTAGTAGCCCGTCCCTGCTTCGCACGGGTAGACAAAATTCTTTAAATTTTTTCTAGTATTCAATAAAGCCTATGACACTCAGCAATAATGTGCCTTTCTATTGGTGAAAGAATTTTTAAAATCGGTTCAGTAGATCCCGAGATTACCCCTTACAATTTAACAAATATACAAACACACAAACTTTACTTCTTTATAATATTAGTATAGATGTCAAGATATATTTTTTAATTTTACCGTTAGTTAATACTAAAATAAAAGTGACGTGACGTAACGTGACCATATACCAATACAAAATTATATTTATAGCGGCAATTAAATAAGTGTTTTAGTAGAAATAATTCATATTCACTAGTATAAATAAAATTTAACTGTATTCCACTGATAAAGGATTTTCAAAAATTTAAGTAATTAATACTGATTCTACGATTGAAAATGAAAATAACTTTATTCAAATGCACTTAAAAATAAGTTGTTTTGAATCGTCCAACATTTTTACCTACCACCAATTCAGGACGTCTTTTAACTGACAAGAAGAATGGGCGCAAGAAACTCGTCAGCTTTAACAGAAGTAACTACATTTACAATATAATACGTCGTCACCATACACAATCCACAAAAAAAAACCAAATTATTTTGTTATGACAATACTAATAGTGTTATGATATCATTATTTCGTTGATTTCAACAAAGTCAAAAAGTATCTGTACTTACTTAAAGTAAGTATCCCTGAACATTCCAATAACATACAGAGAATAAACAACATATTTAAGAAAGCAACAAGATGTATGTTTAGTATTAGTCAATAAAAAAAAAAATATTGATTAACTGTCGGTTTTAAATTTTGTATTTGTCTGAATGAAGATTTATCAATTGAAATTTTCGAGTATTTTATTTCGATTTAAGTGTGCAGTGAAATGTTAGCATGTTAGCGTGTTGAGTTTATAATTGCAGAGGCTTAGCAATTTTCGCATGAGCATATATTACCCATCCAGGTAATCAAAAGTTCACATTCCTTGCCCCTTGCTTTGAAAGATAAAGCATTTTCGTACCAGCTGCATCTGCAGGCGTTAGCACCGACGAATCCACACTAAGTATGACTCATCGGGAATATTAACAGGTAGATGATGATGAGATTACAAGGTTTAGGGGATATTAATATTTGAAAAGTTCGTTACTGTGATGATCATCACAGTAGTATCATGATATGAAAAACATGCTGGATTAAGGTCAGTTGGAGTAGTTCCATTAACCTGTTTTAGTGTGTCTGTCTTATGGAGTGTTTACTATCTGAAAAATTTATTTTCAATTTTCTTGATATTTCATTCTTAAAACGAATAAAAAGTTTAATAGGCAGTATTTTATTAATTAGTTACACGATACAAAAATATATTCTCAAATATACTTATCGAAAGAAGCGATATATAAGTAAATTTTTTTACTGATAAAATACTTTCGAAATTAAATAAATTTTCTGTTTTTATTTTTCATAATATATCCGAAGATGTTATTTAATATGGACAATTATTACTATCAACGAATATGGCCAATGTCGATTATGTTTATCTTTATAAAAACAATAGTTATAAATTGGATAGACGACCTTACAAATCTCACTTTTATGACACGTTAAAATTTATATGCAACTGTAAAACCGAAGTTGTAAATCGGCTCGACTCACTGCATGGAAATCGATATAAACGGGCATCACAAGTTTAATTATGTCTCCTTTTAATCTACAAATGAAATGCAATAAATGTGTTAATAGGCTCCAAATGAATAACAATTCGATCAGGCAACAAGTTGATTATGATAAACCGTTTGTTTTTGCTCGTATTCGGGTGGATTGATTATTGAATTTTAAGAAATCGTTTTACGGTTTTATAAAACTTAAAACGTCCATATGTGAAAGGTTAATGCAGGTTAACTTTGTTGTTACTCTTTGAGTGATATTGCTTGCAGAGTGTTTCTTTACAGAAACTTAGTTTCCCCATATCATCACTAGATTTTCTTCCGTTCAATGCTTTTCTCCAAAAAAAATTCTCGTATATGTAATGTTTTTGCCAATGCATCCTCTGCTGGGTTCAGTTTATCAGGTCTTAAGTAAATGTTTATAAAACATGGCTGGATTTGTTAAGCTCATCGAGCTAAGCGTCCCGTAATTAATTTTAATCAGTAATCACAATAAGCTCAAAATATATCCCTTCCCCAGACTACGTCTAATGTTTCTCGCTCAGGTTATGTAATTTCATTGAGGTCATTAGTCTAGTGTTAGTTAATATTACATGCTCATCTGTAACCCACCCCCCCCCCCCCCTGGATATAAAACAGGTCGTGAAATAATTCGGCCAGGCTGGGTTCTTATTGTAAAGTGGAGGTTAGAGCCTCCAGAAGCCTACGTCAAAGACTTCACTGCGACTTTCGAATAAGATCAGACACAGTTTTTATGAAGTTATCAACTTCATCGATTATAATACTCGTATGATAGGATGTTTCATCATCCTTTACTAAGTAGGACGGAAAGGGCACTATAGTTAAGCGATCAAGCTACCGTTTAAAATAGCAATTTCAGTTAGAACAAGAGTATGTATCGACCCCGAAGCAAGAGTATATCTAGTTTGTACCTTGTTTGGAGCCAGTATGTAAAATTTTGGCTTTAGTTATATTGAAGTAGAGATTGGACTAGACGCAGATTGGTTTAAAGATCTCTATTGTCATAAAGTGTTAATTGTGTATTGATTATGGCTACCAAAAAGAGTATACATTCTCTTCAATAAGTGTAAGGAAATTAATTTCAGATGCTGCTTCAAGTAAGACGCAACAGATCTACACGTCCACAAATTCTATCTTAAGTATATAAACTAACTTAAATATAACACAAACTGAACACCGCAAATTTGAATATAGCTGATAGCGCCATCAATCGAACAGCGTGTGAACTATTGTTATACTATTGATTCACGTTACTCTATTAAGCTATACATTACAATTAATAGTTTCTCTGAAGTGTTCATTACATTACTAAAAATTTCTTTGTTTTGTTATTATTTTATACTTTTTATTTTTTTAGTATGAATATACATATGTGTGAACTAATAAATATTACGTCATCGGATTTATTGTATTAATAACCCAAGAAGTTTTAATTATAGTTTATATTTACAATAAACTGCCAGTACCATAATAATGTCACTGAGAATTATACTTAACATTTATTGAAAATACTGTTAAAAATATAAAATAAAATGCATTAATAAAATTCATAAAAAAAATACCTCGAATCGATACAAAATACAACCACTGTGTTTTCTTTCCATTGTTCATCGATTGAATTCTTGCGAGAGAAATTTTGAAATATAAGAGATTTCACTTTGAAGTTTTAAAAGATCATGCAAGCACTAATAAGTATGGCAACTCGTGGCAAATATTTAGTTCCAAACTAAGCAGAACTAATAGTATGGATACTAAGTAACAATCAGAAAAAAATGCAATTTAGAGTGGTGTGTAGTTTAGCTATATAGATGTTTTTGCTCTTTACACAATAATTTGATGTTAGACCTCACGCCAGTAGGTTTAGCAGTCAGGATCACTAACCTTTACACATACAAGTCAATCAAACACACAGCGGCACTTTGCGTTATTGCTATCTTTAGTAATTGTAAAAAAGCAATTTATATATAGTTTGTAACTTAACAATGGTTTGGTTTTATCATTGTCACTTTGTAATTGTAGTGTGTTTGGAACAATTGCTGAGGCAGTGGCATGACAGCCGTTAGCAAGGGGCGTCTATACTATAAACGCCTATATTGGATTATTCAGTATAAACTTTTACATAGGCAATAGATAAAAAATGTCAGCTATGAATTTCTATATATTTTTTTAGGTAACTTGAAACTATAAGAGTGTAAGAGACAAGTTTAAATTTTAGCGGAAATTGGTAGCCAATGTCTGGTGGCACTGAGACTTGTTTAGCAATGTTTCAAAACGAAAATCAGTAAACAAGTGAACAACATCAACAAAAAATAAAAGGAAAGTATTGGTCATTCACGTCGCCAACAATTGTAGGGTTTATTCAATAGTTTGCATTAAAATAACGCTTAGTTCATTTGACGAGGGTTGTATTACGTATGCATAATTGTTTAGTATCCAAAAACATAACGATTCAACTTCTAAAGGCAGGGATGTCCACACCATACACTTAGTCATTATAGCGTATACCTACTATCAGGGGCGACCCTAGGGACTCGTTGGCAGGCCAGCCTTACCACTGCAGATCTATAATGGAGATAAATGAATGTCAAAGCCATATTGCCATACGACCCGCTCTAAAGTAAAATTGTAAGGGTTACTTTCGTATAATGGAGTAAACGTGTAGAACATTTATTAAGCAATTAGGCTCCTTTTAAATGAAGCTTTTATTTCACCTATAATTAATTTATCCTACTCTGGGAGCGATGTTTGTTTACCGCTGGGTTATTTTATAAGAAATCAAGCCTTAAGTATGGACAATGTTATTTAATGGATTTCTTTAGTTTTAAAGTTGATACAGGTTTGTCCTTAGTTGCTTTAGTGTTTAACAAAACCAAGTATGAGTGGACATATTGCTTAATATCAAAATGTTATTAATAAGCAAATTTTGTTCGTTTGGTGGATGGAAAATATTTAGCGAAAAAGACTGCGATAGTTTATAAATAACAACATATCTATAAAGAAAATCACGAACGAGTTCAATTACGAGTATCCTTAAATAAATGGGATTGTCCTGATCTTAATGACAGCTGTTTGGTGCAATAGTAGCGATTCTGCGTTTCGCGTCTACGATCCTGGGTTCGACTCCCGAAAGGGAGAGAAGTTTATGTGATGGATACTAGCATTTGTACCTAAGTCATTAGTATTTATATATATTTCTATGACCGGATAGACATACATAAATCGCACATATGTATGTCCATCTGTAACCTTAATTTGAATAACACAAGCCTTATTGTGCTTATATTGGTCTTGGCTCATTGGTGAGAATTTAAAAAATATTATTATCATAGTTTGTAATATTTATAATGCATCCGTCTTTAAAATATTTCTCTCAAGTTTAAATAATCTAAACTCAATAGTGCTAGGAGTCTCATATTTTGCATGGGAGTTCCTTTTAGGACATAGGTGCTAACTGAGACGGGATTTGCGAAATTCTACCTCTAAGGCGGTAAAACTCGGGTGGTGAAGATTTTAAATTATTAGAAAATACTTGTTATTGAAATGAAATGAAATGTAGATAATTATTTATCGACTTTAAGAGCCTAGGGCTCTTACATGGCGTATTTTGAACGCGCAAACGACGTGCGTTTCAGAAACGCGCGTTTTCTGCGCCGTAGATGCCCCGATTTGCATTTGTATTATTCAAAAGTTTTTAAAACGCGATACAAACGTGCGTGTGAAGCGCTTTCGAAACTCGATTGAAGCGCGTACAAAGGGACGGAGCAGGGGCGCGCGCTCACGCCACCTCGCCGCCTATGTCGCAGTTGCTATAATAAAACGCGGAAGGTACGAGCGGCTACAGCGCCTCTGTATCGCTGTATCTGCGCGTATACGTGCAGTAGTCGCGCGGTTCACGATTGCTCCTTGTGCTTAGTTTACAAAGTTGCGTTCGAATCTCGCTTGAAGGGCGTATACGCGCGTCATCTGCGCCTCGTCTGCGCGTTTAAAATACGCCGTGTAGTAGGGGCCTAAAAAGGAGGTGGTTAACAATTCGGTTCTTTTTTACTTATGTTCGGGCAGAACTTCGTCGTATATAGACGGATTTGCAAAGTTTTTTATTTGTTTGAGAGGGGGTTATTCCGAAATGGTCCCATTGAATTTCATTTTGATCTGATGATAAATTTCAGAGACCCACAACGGAATTCTTCAAAAAATGATAGCAAATCGATCGCGATTGATTTTACGCATAAATAAATATTGTTTACACAATCACATAACATAACATCAACAACATACCTTTGAATAAAGTACAGAAATCAGTATAGAAGTCAGTTTTTTGGTAGAAATTTTAATACGGATCATTTTTATCCCACATTCATCTTTATCCTTTATCATCCCATATTCTTCATACAAAATCTTTATTATCTATCATAATCACAAATGCTATCTTTTTAAATAGTACTGGAAAAGAAAGAAATTAGTGAAATTTGAGATTTAACAAACTTGATGTTTATACTCTCAGTTTATTTATTTCAATGCATTTAAATGTTTATTTGTCTTTTTGTTAGAAACAGTGACACAAAATTAATATTTAAATACATACTAATTCATTTATATATTTTTTAAATTTATTTCAGCGTTTCATTTTAATTACTAAATTTTAGTTTTTGTTTATTCATTTCAATTGCGTTTGTTTAAAAAAACGGACGGAAGAAGTATAGGAATTACAAATCCGATGCAGAGTGGTAGAAATACCTGGCGATGGAGCATGTTCATTTTCGTCCTTATCTCATTTGCTTTATGGCAATTCTTCAAGGCTGCTGAAGTTTGACCCAATATAGTAAGCCACGTGACTAACAATTGGCAAGGATTTAAGTGTTTTACAATGGACCGATCTGGGACCCCTTGTTGTGCGATGCGCCTATATCTGGTCGGTTGCATACTTATTGTAAAACCTGTGAAATTAAAGCATCTGGAGAAACATTTCCATTTGCATTCCAACTGTTTCTAGAGGGCAGATTTATTGCAAAATTTGGGAAGCCAATACAAGGGATCAAAAGAATGTGTTTTAATGGAAATTTTAATGAGGACATGTTGACGTGTTGATTTCTGTTGAATCGCCTAATTTAAAGACTGTTGATGCAATGGCAAGTGAGACAATTTTGAGCTCTTGCACGGCTGTGTTGTCGGAAGCTGTTCCCGAATCAGCAGATTAAGATTTAAATTTTTCGTCGCTCTGCCCCAAAAGATACTGAAATAAAATTATCTTTAAATGTGATCGACTCGCATGTTCATGTAATTACGGATAGTTCTGAAGAGTCTGGCGTGAGTGATTCCTATGAGTATGGCAAAAAACGCAGAAAGAGTTTCACAGACAATATTCGTAGGACACAAATAAAAACTGCAGCTAAAGATTATTCCAATAATCACCCCGAAGTGAATTGGGCAGCTGTTAAAGAATATGCATATGATACGGTTTCCCTTTTTTTATAAGTTATATTGGTGACAGAACTCAAGCTAGAAAAATAGACAGATTTATCAGTGACATAAAAGTAGTTAAATATGGTGTCCCGCAGGGGAGTGTTCTTAGCCCGACGCTCTTTTTAATCTATTGTACATCAATGAATTATGCAATTTGCGGGACGTCGGTGGAAGGACACTCTCGTATGCGGATGACACTGCTATTATTGTTAGTGCCAAGACTTGGAGTTCTGTTCCTGGGTTGGCTGCGCTTGGCTTGGTGCCATTGTCGAATTGGCTGTGGGAGAACCTAACATTAAATATCCAAAAAACAACCATATATGCTTTGCTCCCTATAGAGCTAAGATATAAATTCATACAAATTCATTGTTGCCTAAATCCCGAAAACACTCTGCATGAATGTCCGGGTATAAATAAAGTGAGCCAAACAAAATACCTCAGTATTATCGTTGGTTAGAGACTTAATTGGACTCAAATCTGTTATAAGTCGGATCAGAAAACTAAACTGGGTGTTTAAATTACTAAGGTCAGTAATGTTAAGTTTTGTTATAATTAAAATTTACACAGCTCAGTACAATCAATAATCTTCTATTGTATCCCTATCTGGGGTGGTGCAAACAAGACTGACTTTTTCGTCCTGGAAAGGACCCAAAGATCTCTCATAAAGGTCATGTACTTCAAACCTTACAGATTCTCTACAAACAGCCTGTAGAAAATCAGCAAACACTTTCAGTTCGAAAGTTTTGTATACTCAACTTGATCCTAAAATTTCATAAATCCGTACCGTTCCAAGAAAGAATTTAAAGAAAAAAATTACATTTTTGCCCGCCCACCTCCGATGCGTACTGCCTTTGCTAGAAGATAATATCCATCACAATCAGCATTTATATATAATAAACTAAATAAAATACTTAAAATATATTTAACGCTATGGTTAGGGTCACTTACTTATAATGAATTCGAAAATTTCTTAACTAAAATTGTCTAACTACACACACACTCACACACGCACTTACTCACAAACACACCTACACACACTCACATACACACCCTTACGCATATACACAGATACACACTCATACACATACGTACAGATGTTCATAACACTTCATAGCTACATTCTTACAAGTAACATGCATAACTTAAGTTCTTCTATAAATATAATATAATTCAATTTCTAAATTTTGTTTTGATTTTATATTGTCATTATATTTGTGATCTTCTGTTGTCCACAAAGAAAGTAGCGGGTCATTCTTACACAAGTATCTTGTGATTACTTACAGGGAATGACTCAGCCAAATTTTGTTATAATCGCTTTTTTTAAAGTAAACCGGGCAACTCCTAAAAAATATGCCCATAATCATCCCGAGGTGAATCTGGCAGCTACTGAAAAATATACCCGTTATCATTCTGAGGTCAATAGACAGGCATTTGTGAATTATAAGAAAAAGCAGCAAGCAATTGTTAAAAAAAAAATATGTCCTGATGTCCAAAAGTTATATTATTATCATGTTTGTGATTTAAACACGTCAAAATGGGCGAACGCTTTTTATGGGATTCGGCATATAGGTAGATTATATTGATACACTTTATGATTGCTATAAGATCGGGTGGGCAATTTTCTCATACAGACACACATCTAAATTTTAACGCAAACGAAGTCGAGGGTAATAGCTAGTTAATAATAAGTATAAGAAAATGTTGCAACTTAAGAGTGAGAGTTGAGAATACAATGTACGATCTGAGGCCTGAGTGTAATAATTTAAGTAAACAAAGTTCCCGTTTGAGGTAAGTGACAGAAACTGAAAATAAATTCATAATTAAAAAAACAATTAAGAATTACTTATTTAAAACCTATACTTAGCATTCTGAACTTAGTTAGTTAAAAATGCATGGGTATGAATAACGTTACAGTTAATTTTCTTCTTTTAAAAATACATAAAAACTTATTTTTAAAAAATGTTTCTGTTGTTCATTTATATTTCAAATTTTTTTTTTTGACGTAATAGTTATCGTTAGACTTGCTACATTTGCCCATAATGTAAATGGATGGATCTAGGATGATATTAGTAATGATACGATCCCGCTAAGTCTAACCGATCAGCCAGGTAGAACACTATCTCCTCGAAGCTAAAGGCGGGTGTCATGTCCCAATTCATCGGGTGAAGATAACTGCTTTCAAATTCCTTTTCTAGATTTTACCCGAACAAATAAACATCGCATGTTAAATATTTTTAAGAATATTCAATTATTTAATTTCCTAATACAATATCTAATATCCCTCTATCTTAAGCGATTGTCCATTTTGTTTCGTGCAAAAGCAATGATAGGGCAAATTTCTACTCCACTATTAAGTACATGGCGTGATTGGTATCACCTGAGCCTATAAAGCTGCCCACACTCAAGTTAGTTAACAGTCATTCATGAAAACACACTGGAATCACGCTTGCCCGACCGTGGCCGTGGGCGGAAAATCGAGAGTGATAAATGCTTTTTAGATTCGTGACGGTCGACCATTTGGTTTAAATCTGAAAACGGATGGACGGACAGTTTTAATGGCCTCTGCAAGGGAGTGAAACTGTAGCATAAATTTTGGGAACCTTTTGCGTAGTCGGCCGTTCCAATTTTTCGAAGTACCGTTTGGCAAGCGCTGTCTATTGGCCCTTAATTTATTTGTCTGCTAAATTCGTGCGGCTCGCTTGATTGGACTTTCAGAGTTACTGTCACCGGTTGATGAAAATACTTCTTTTTAAGTAAACTGTTGGAACACATATGCACATATCAGCGCGTGCTCGGGTCGCGTTTTACAATGTTTGTATTGGGAATTAATTTTTGAAAACAGACGAATGTTCCGAAATAAATAAATATTTATTGGAGATAATACAATGTAAATAAAAAATCTAAATATCCTTATTCTATGATAAATTACATTTCGTATAAATGTCTTACTTATCATCCTGCCGATATTTGACTAATATGTGCATTCGACTTATCCATAGAACAGAGACCGATGTGTTCATGTGATCATGACTAGTTTTTTAGCTAAATGAGACCCTTATCTCATTTATCTAAAAAAACTAGTTTTTGCATCATGTTCACATCGAACTCTTTTATATGAATAAGTATTTTTTTTTATTTAATTTAATGAGATAAGGTCTCATTTTGCTAAAAAACTAGTCATGATCACATGATCACATCGAACTTGTTCTATGGATAAGTCGCATTATTCTTGTAAGAAATTAGTAAGGTACTATTATTATTACTTTATGTAGATGATTCATTTGAAATCAAGATAAACAAAACTAATATTGAAATATACACTCTGAGAGCTTCTTATTCTCTTTAGAATTAAAATTAGTTTGCTTTGTTACTTTGTAACGTTTTATACATACAGCTTTTCTCTTTACTTCTTTTGGTATACGCACTTTCACTATTACTATATCTTGCACATATACATAACAATCACGCCTTTTGTCGTATCAGAAACCACTGATTTTCACTTTCCACCATCCTAACATACATCTATTGCTTCTTCGACTCTAATCAGATCTGTCATACAAGCTCATCGGTTAAAGGTGCTTTTAACTTGGCCTTTTTTTCAGGACATCTTCTGTTCGGTCTCTGGAAGTTCGCCGTGGTCTGCACTTATCGCCATGCTCATACTGGATCATGTATTTACTGAAAAAAAAATATCGGTCTAAATAACTTAATCTTTCAGAAAATATCCATACACATTGGCAACTCATATGTAAGCACTAATATTGAAAAGCTATTGTCGCCAATTTTAAATTGGATTTGAAACATATTATAAAAAGCGTACCTTTAATTTTTTTTTATATGGAGACGTTGAACAGTTTTTATATGTTATTAATTATTTGTGCAACCGAAAATTTCATTAATTACTATTACATTCCCTTTTTATGTGTCCTTAATTATAGGTTACTATGTCAGTACCTACTTGGCATGATGATAAATTATGACTTGCTATACAGTGGCAAAACGTCAGAGAAAGGTGTCGCTTTCGGTGTGTTAGGTCAACGTGTTCAAATTCACATTAAGTGACTTATTTATCCTCAATTTTTAAGACTTTTAAACGTTAAGTGATCGACAAATCGTAAATTTTTGTGACGGCGTTGTTTATCTTGGCTATGCAACCGAACTATTCGTATTTGAATACCTTTACCTTCTATTATATATTTCAGGTAATTTTCGTAAAATCTAGCCAACACTTTTTTGTAAAAGTTTCCCAAACTCACTGAGTATCGAAATACGCTAATCTTGAGAAGATTTTTATCAAATTAAACCTTAAACGTATCAATTCAATAATAAATTGACTGCCATGTTATAAGCAAAATGTTATTATTAAATTTAAGACTTTTTGGTTCATATGTTTTGGCATTACTTATTATATGTTTCACGTTAATCGTATGTGAAATGAGATGTTTCAATTTTGACAACTGGTAATTTGACATTTTCATTATTATAGCTATTTGATTATTGATATAATACTGTTTACGGATAATTTTGTTCAATTATTATGTAATTCAATAAATGTTTATTCTCGGATTTTTACGCCACATTGATAGAATGTACTGTAAACATAACAAAGTGTAACCCTATTCCAAATGTAAGTGTACTTACGATCCATGCAAATAAAATGATAGATTTGATTCGATTAGATTACTTTACATGTATTATGAAAATCGAAATGAATGACTCACTTGATAAATAATTACAAAGTATATTTTATAAAAGTTAATATAAAATAAAAATTGTTAGGGTATTCCATTAGATGTTGTAATGTTATACATTAGAGGTATTATTTACGGTATTTTTACAAGACTAAGAAAACGTTTATTAAATTCGCCTGCGTGGGTAACGGCCTCGATAGTCCGCCTAGCTTTTTGAAGTTATACTTCTTTAGGCGCGTTATGAAAAAATGATGAGAGTGAAATTTTAAGATGCGCGTGCATCACTGTGATACAAAATTATCATGTTGAAGTTGGCCGCAAAAGCAACATGGAATAAACCAGCAGGATGAAGTTGGCCGCTAATTATGAATGTGTGTGTGATTTTAAAATAAATATGATAGTTAACAATAATTTATAGAATATTATAATAAAATTTTATATTATATAAAAACATTATAACAATTTCATTTACAAGTGGTTTTTATATTATAAACTTTTTAAGTGTGATTTTGATTTGTGGTTAGCTGTCGGTATGTATTCTTTTTATTTGTTTATAATATAAATTATTTAATTAAATGTTGTCAAAGAAGTATAACTTCTCACGTGCGTGCATAAGTACACACACCCATATTTTTTATGTGAAGTTTGCAACATTTTTTTCGATTTAATAAAAAGATATCTAAATTATTTGTCTGTGACCTATCAATTAAAAAAAAACATTATTTCACAACATATCTATGGTTTTCACTACTCTTCAGCGTTAACAGCATATTCATACGAATATTAATATGCCAACTAGTTAAGCAAATAAATAAGTCTGAAGAGTGTAACTACAATGTTGATTGAAGTGTAGTTGCACACATGAGGTATCGAAGAAAATAATTATGACACAAACATTAATATGACGTAGATATCTACGACGTTAGGAAGAAAAGGTTATTAAATTGAAAATAAAATAAAAAGGGCTATCCTAAATAAAATGAAACGACTTCAAAAAGTAATCAAAACCAACACCATATTTTTAACACAAAGGCCATCCATTTATTTATCCATAAAATCCATCCAATCAAAACGCACAGCACATAAAAGGGCTTCAATGAGAAAAAATAAAGACCTTTTATCCGAGCTCTGAAAGGAGGCTTCGGAGGGTGGCAAGATTTATTTCACGACAATACTCGTTATGGCACCGAAGGGACGCGATGCAGGCTGCAGTGGGATATCGTGTTATATGACCGCAGATCAGTAGATCGCGGAGAGAATTTTGCGGGATTGTCTAAGGGAATTGGGGCGAGGCTGTATTCTTTTAATTATGAAACTGGTTAACAAGTTTTGCGAAAGGATTTGAGTATAGAATTTTGTTAATTAAGTTTGTAATTGCACATATTGTTGCATTGAAATAGGTTCCAATATGTGTTTAACGGTAATTATAACCCTAATTAATCGAAGCCGCTTTAGACTATGTGGTAAGATTGCAATGTGGATGGGAATATTAATAATATGTTTAATGCATTGTTAATATTCTTAATAAAAATAAATGAATGCTGAAAATACCAAAAATATTTACACTATTCACAAAAATTGAAGTTATCATTCTCAACTAAATGATGTGTTTATTAATCATTCAATGAAAATAAAAACTCTAAACATTTCTATTACTATTACATAATATTGATTAACTCTATGCTATTCGATTTAAAGTTAAAATAAAAAAGGTCTTTTTCTTAATATATAGGTATTATATGTCCATATACTACATGTTTTTAAACATTATATAATATGCTGAAATGTCTTGGCTTTATGGTAAAGGGAAGTATTATTAATTAATACATACATATATAAATATAATAACGCTTTTTTTGGCCCGATCCTGACATAATAAATCTCTCGCTTCTTCAACTCTCTTCAGCCTTTTCATACAAATTATTGTTAGTAAAAATTGGAAAAAAATAGATATATCGTTTTCTACTACAACTCAATTTGAACAGTACAACTCAAAAACAAACTTCTGATTCTGATAAGCTCAATGTTCTTGTAATATTGCATTGTGCCGGATTTTTATAAATATGCCAAATTTCAGCTCAATCGAAAAAGCGACAAGTTGTCGAAAAAAATATTTGCAAATTTCGAAGCGAACAACTTACAAACGAACATTGCAAGTTAAATAAAAATCTTGTAACGAAGTTTCATTCTTATTACAGGCAATGTAGTTAAGAGTAAACTTTGTGCACTATGTAATAATGTTAAACAAGCTATGCTCACTTTGGAAATAAAAATTGGTGTTGTCAGAAACTTTATGTATTTGATAATGCACACCATATAATCGTATATCCTTAATTACACTGAAACAAGATTGAAGTTAAATGTACTGTTTAAACCTATATAACATTCTAAATCGAAGTAGGAAATACTTTGACATGTTAGTCATAAACACGGACTATAATTTACATTTACCACGCATTTCACCATGTATACATTACGGAATGAGGTTCTGATAATGTACAATCGGTCACAGATTCCGCTTACACAGAGGCAGCTTAAAGAAGTAGTACTAAAGTTTGAATTACTTTAGCTTCGTTACTGCAGGAATCTACCTACTGTACTAGTGGAAGTGTAAATAAATTTTATAGAGCAAGATAAAACCCATTACCGCTGGTTTACGAGAGGCACTCCCCTAATGATGTGACTCAGGGTAGCATTACTAGTGGTAGACTTTGATGTGCAAATGACTGCAAATGGACTGAGCTGGTGCATTTAACTTAGAAAGTGAAATGATTTTAATGTTTATTAAATTATACAGAAGGAAAGCACAAAAGAAGTATTTACAATAAAAGTAAAGTGGGGGAGACATATTTGAGACGCATTTTCGTGGTAATATGATTCATAGGAAAGTCGCATATTGGCTGAGTATTAGTCACCAATAACTCCTTAGTTACAGATTCTAGTTTTTTCCACCAGATAAGGGCTGCCTTTTTAATAAAAATTCTCTTTATACTGTTCTTATGAATTTTAGAAATGATAATCATCAAAACTTAATAACATGTTTTATAGTTTAAAAGATAAAATGGGAGAGGTCATGTTAAGGAACTTTGTTAATTATCTAAACATCAACATGATCCAATAAATAAATATAATATCGGGTAAATTAAAATTTAAATAAGGACAAGTATGTGTCAGTCTATCTCATCAAAAATTAAGTATATGGATGTAGATAGTTCGTCCAACACGGAAATTATATCTCATCGTAGGTTTTAGAGCATGTGTTCTAAATATATATAATATCGATCATAGATCTTAATGGAAAAAATACGTAAATACAGATAGACGGATTACGAAAGAAAGTTAAGATGGAAATGAAAAAATTTAACAAAAACTATAAATTGAATTATTTTCACCTTCAAATAAATATGTTACGGACGCTTTATATTTTAGTTAAAAAATGTCAACACTAATTTATGTTATTAAGGTCCTCTCGTAAAAATGTCAGAGTCAGATGTTTTCAATAGAGTTGTGAGTATAGAGACTGTTAATATTAAAATACTCTCCTGCTAAAGGAAACTTCCTCAAGGATTTAAAATTAATTAAAACCACCCTGCTAAAACGTTATAAACTTGGACATCTTTAAAATAAATATTGAGAATTCGATACACCTTGTTATAGTTTTTATAAAAAGAATAGATTAAGATGGCGAAGTCAGCGTTGCTTTAAAAAGAGTAAAGAAATAGCGGACGTGTTCAAAGCTTTCGATGCTGGATCAGAACACACTGCAGATACAGAGCAGAAACTTGGCTTAAGAGAAACAACTAACTACTGCGTGTGCATTCTGCAAAAAGACAAACTCGAATTATCTTAATCCGCGTCAAATATATTGGAAAAATTTGTGATACAAGTTCACAAAGCGCTTAGTTTTGTAGATATTTCACGGTCGCCACTATTCGTGACACTGCAGGTACAGAAACAGTTGTACGATTCTCGAGGATCATTTTTCAATATACAGTAAATTCCCTTGAAGTTGTCTCAAAATATGTAAGTTTGTATGAAAAAGTTTCGTTGTCAGAAAATTACAACTTATTTTATCTCTTTATTTACGTTAGATTTTTTTGTGATTTTATTTTATTTTTTAAAACAATTGTTGACTTAAACAAAATTTGAACATATTGATGATAAAACCGACGGAATATTATTAATTAATATTATACTTCACAACCAAATTTAGGAAAACCGATACTCTCAAGCGTGATACACGGCGGGTAGTTATAAACTCCGTTAATTTCAATATCATTAAAATTATTTTCCTTGCACTAATTACGCCTATACAAACCTTTGTTAGGTAAAAAAAAACTGGTTGGTTGCCTGTAAAGTCGGTATACGGGCGAAAGTTTTACGTGACAACGACTTTGAGTGGTAAAATAATTTTAATGTGAATATTCATTCGTATAGTAGGAAGAAGGATGAAATAATAGTAACAATTTAAAACATTTATTTATACAAAGAATTATATTTAAAACATTAATTTATAGGCACGCGTCCCTTCCACTTTTTATGTCTGTCTCTCTCGCTCTTAGGCGGGCTAACCATGCCCGAGTGGAAGTGCCTCTCACTCGCTCTCATTTTAAGCGCATAACGTGAGCGGAGCGTAACGCAGTTTCTTGAAGTGTCACCCGGCAAACCAATTTATAAGACGTTGTCACGTCAATAACAATCACCATTATAGATATGCCTTATTCTGAATTAGAACTTGTTAACTAATTGGGTATTGTTTAATTATACATCCATGTTTGAAAACTTAACATCTTGCGGCTGAGACAATGGAGATAAAAAATCAATAGCGTAAATGCTATTCAATACACTGAAATAACAATAATAATAATTCTTAAATTCACACCAATTAACCTAACCCAAAGTAAGCACTATAAGGATTGTGTTATGGATACTAGGGTAAAGGATAGACATAGATATATAATACCTAGATATGGACGGCGAAGTGCCATTAACACCTAACTGCTAAATTCAAAATAATACACAACCTGAAAAAACGTTTACTTTCTTGATAACCCAAAATTAGTAAAAAAATTGGTTTATATATTTTGTAACTTGATGCGCTTGCAACTGAAAATACGCTTAGGAAACATTAAAACATGCAAATAACGAATTTTAATTCGAAATGAGAAAAAAGTGAATTTCTCGACTAATTTCAGTTAGCAGGTCTTGGCACTTCGCCGTCGATATGAAATATTTAAATAAACACAGAATTAAAACTCTTTCTTAAACTTGTCGTTCGTTTACCCATACCTAGTCATTTTTATACCTTAAACTTTTATACCTTAAGGGATTAAGCAATGTTCTGTATCAAATTACGGATACTACAGTCAAAATGTAATACCATAAAAAACTGAAAAGAGATTTCAAAACACCACAATTCGAGTCACACACAAGTGTTCGTATTCATCACACAAACATGTGCCCCTTCCTGGATTCAAACTCAGGACAGTCGATGAAAAAGGCAGGATCGCTATCTTTGCACCAAACAGTCGTCGAATAAAATACTTATCTGAATCTTTAGCTATTTACTGGCGAGTTTATTATTTCTTTCGTAAACTTGAAAGTTACTGAATTATTTTGGAAGATAGTTTTGGTCAGGTAGTAATTACCGCTCTCAGCGATAAGACCGCCTATTGTTAAATGCTAATTTTACGCAATTTTCTTTTATGTTCTATACCTTTCGTTATGTTATGTAAACAATAAAATCTTATCGTATTGTAATTTAATATGCGGCAATGTATCTATAAAATTGCGTGCTCTCAAATATACTCCAGTTAATAATATGCTACAATAGTTGTTTATAAAAAACGATGTGGTACGATATATATAATTTAAAAAATAATTAACATTTTATATACATCAGCTTATAAATAAATCTTTTAACTAGACGTTCTTTTATATGTTAAGGTTTATTGATGTCTGCCGTACAATTTACTACTTACAGGTTTATTTACTATTATTTTATAAAAACATTTTAACTTTGATATTCACAAAAAGCATAAATTAATAACGCCAAAAACAAATTTATCTTTTTGTACCATCAGCATACTAATGTTCTGCCGCACCACCGAAGCGTCTATTCTCTGGGGTGGCCTTTGCATCAATAAAATTAACATTGTAATCCACTTACAGCTGCAAAAAATGTTGCCAGGGAAATGCTGTCTATTTAATCAGGTTTTTTAGAATAAAATGTTTTGTAATAAAATTCTTTTTATCAAACTTATGTTTTTATTTTGATGATCTTATCTTTAAATTCCTCATTCAGCAGTCTTCTTTACTCTTATAATTAGAGTTATAGTTTCCTTTAATATATCATTCTCATTCAAATTTTTTAACAAAAATATATGTATGTATTATAATTTTTTTTAATTTGTTATATTAAAATAAGTTTGGTATTGTTTTATTTTGTGTTTTGATTAAATGATCCTTCTGGAACTAAATAATTGAAACCTACATAGTCTACCACCAGCTCCAAAATTAGGAGGCCCTTCCCTAACAAAGAATAGTAATAACGGATAGCAGGATCGACGTCCTTCTTGTTCCTACTGTAACACACGAACCACTAATATTTGGTAATGCAGTGTGTTTATTTTAAAGCACCTGTCTATAACCAAAATTGGACATGTTCTGATTTTTTTGTTTTGTGTGTAGTTTTTTATAATTTTATTTAATAATAACTAGCTGGCGTTTGTTAACAGTACTGTAGAATAGGTTCATTAATAAGGTGTTTGTATTCTCATAACGCCTTAGCTGAAAACCCATTTATTAATGCAATTGTAACAGGTGCTATCATCCAGCTGTGTCCCATTACCGTGCTCTGAAATCTATTTATTATGCAGTAGGATTTAATTTGACGAGATGCTTACATGGTCAGTGCGGATTTCCTGTAAAATCATTTGGCAAACCTCAACAATGTAAGGATAATATTCGAAATTAAATAAATTATTTTCAAAATTTTCCGGTGCTCAAAAGGGACGTCTTCAACATTCATAAAAATAAGCACTTTATTCTTATTTTTAAATTGGTTGGTTATGAATAAGAATTGTGGTGTTTTGAAATCTCTTTTCAGTTTTTTTTTGGTATTATATTTTTTCTGTAGTATCAGTAATTTGATACAGAACATTGCTTAATCCCTTAAGGCATAAAACACAAGTTTGAGGAAGAATTTTGTTCTAATCCTATGTTTCAATATTTGACTCACGTTATTCTAGGAGAGACAAAATTAGGTTGACAGACACTGAAATCTAATTTGTTGGATCAGTAAAATGTACTTTTAGATGATAAAAAAGCTAATTGTAATAAGTTAGTCAATTATAGTATTTATAGTCAACAGCATATTAACCTAAACGAAATTGGCCAATTTCTCCAATAGAGGTATGATTAAAAAAAAGTGCTGATCGAGCCGAGCTACTACTACTACTTTTTATAATAGAGATAAAAACGCGTGCTTTAAACAAAACACAAAATTTTCTATTTTGATCGTGATTCTTAGAGATTAGGTCTGCTAAGGGGGGTTATTTGTGAGAAGAAAAAAACCAAATTGTATTTTTAACAAAGTTTTGTTTTCTTGAAGTATAATAAAATGGCTTTAATAAATTTAAGCCGCCAAACTTGTCTAGATTTTGCCATCACTTAATTGTAAATAATAAAATCCTTCGATAATAAAAACAAAACAAGGCGTATATTATTAAAATATCGATATTAATTTAACACAAAGCCTCGAAGACAAACATTGCCATTACAATTCACGGTATTTTGTAGAGAATGAAACTTGATAAATTTTCCCCTATAATGGAAAACGTAATAAGAAATCGTAATTTATTTCTTATTGAAATGAGGATAATAGACGCCCAGCTTCCCTAAGAAGTACCAAAATTGTTCCCCGCCGCACAAGGACCCCGCAGAACCACGATATTAACATTATAATCCAATTTGCGGCTTCAACCGAGGTGAAACTCATTAACAAACTTCCTGCATTATTGCATCTGACATTAGATCAGACGTGCCTCCAATTTTGACGTCTAAAATGCATTTTATATGACCCAACAGTCAGTCTAAACAGCTTTAATTCGCTCCGGGAAGTATCTAATATGATTTTGTGCTGTCACATTACTGTCAGAGCTAAATATGAATAAGTTATTTTAAGAAAAATCATATTGAACTAGAAATATTTTTATAAATGATGGATGTTAAAGAGGGGTTTTGGTTATACTGTTTTTTTTAATATATTAATTCTTTATTGCAACAAATATGGATAAAGGTAGAATTAATGTCTTGAGGAATTCTCGACCATTAACCCATTCAAGCTATTAACTTATGGATTAGAATATTTTGTCTATATATTTAATTGAAATAAAAACAAAAAAAATATTGTTGACGATCTCCTTGGTCAAGTGGCCCGCATATTGGATTTCACAGTGAAGCCACTCCTAGGTCCCGGGTTCGATTACCGTCTGAATTAATGTAAAAAAACTAAATTCTTTATTGGCTCGAGACTGGGTGTTGTGGTACCATCTTTGTTTTGGAATTACATAAAATAAGTACTTTAACTACTTAACTTGGGTTCAGAACAATGTTTGTGATGTTGCCTGATATAATTATTATTATTTCATTTTCAATCAGTTGAAAAACTCTCTGACAGCAATGTTGTTATTAGAAAAGACTTTCTGTCATTGGTTCACTTTATTAAAAACAGACAATAATCCTTGTTAATTTAGCAATGAATAGACAAAACACAACCGATGAATTTGTCCCTGTATTTAACTAAAGAAAATAATCTAAGTCGGTACTGAAACTAGTAGATATAAAATTTTAGTAGTTCACATAAGTTATTAAATTACAACGAAGGGTATTCTACAAGAAAAACATCTCTGCATTGTTGAAATTTCAAGTTTTTCAGTGATTATCGCAATCAGTTTAAGCAGACAGTTGTTCGATCTGTTCTTTTACTTCTATAGTAAAATATGACATCGACCGTTGACTGTATAACAAACATTAGGGTTCAAAAACATGATGATGCATTATTTTTAAAGGCTTTTCAGAAGTATTTAAGCTATGCTTTTATCATCATTACACACCTCTTTGAGAGCACCTAGTAATAGAAGGTGCTTCCAAAGAAATAAGCTTGTACTAACTAGTATGTGAAAATTTGTAAATGACTTTACTTTTCACATTGGTTGTATTTGGTGCGTTGTCGAAACGGGAACGGGCGCAGGACACCGAGAGAGATTTATAATCTGTAGTTAATGTCCGCCAACAATGAGATACAATTTAACTTCTCTGCAACGAAGCTATATTTACAAAGCAGCACTAGCGGACCGGCTATATTTTTCGCTAATGTTTTTGGCCAGCTTTCACGAACTTCCGCGTAGCGCAATAAACATTTTTTTTGTCTTCTATAGCTCTGACTTAATAACTTTATTGCTTGTACAACATGCAGCACCAGTTTTAATTTATTAATGCTGCGCTGGCAAGAGGTTGACCTAATTACGGGTACACTTACTCTTTATACTTAGTTGTATGCAGGTTCAAATAATTATCAATATTCATGTATAAATTATAGGATCAATTGCTTTTTCTCACACTTTTAAATCCTAGATATATCAGTATTTTCTATTGATTGATGTAGTATCAGTCGTTTTCTATTGATTGACTCTTGGGACTAATATCCCTAGTTGCCTCAACAGAAATTTCGTTCTGATCGTTTTGAGATTATGTAAAACACTATTTGAGTTTATCATCTCCTTTTGATGAAGTCTGTTTAATATATTTTCTCAAATTCTTCACGCAATCATTCTTTCCAAAACCAAGTCGGATAATATTTTTAAGCAACTTCAAGCAGATATTTATTTATTATTATAACGAATATTATAGTGGAAAGTAATGGTGGTTATCGCCATTTAAAAGTTCAACTCATATTGCTCCTCGTTATTATTGCGCTCGTTTCCCGCATTCACTATTCGCTACGCCATCAAGCCTTTTTAATTTTATCTGGTCATACTTTGCGAGAGATCTATTCCATCAGGTCATAAACATTTTTTAAAATTAAAATAGTGCAACCGTAATAAAAATTGCATCCTAGCGTTTAACAGATTTAAATGAATCGCGTAAAAAATTCTGGTACATTTTTTAAATGCTCTGAATACGCACATTGGTCTTGACGAGTATTAAACATATATCGCATTTAGAAAGGCCAGTCATATTGAAAAAATTGTTAAAAGGTTTAATTTTAAAATATTCATTTTAATAACTATTGGATAATATCGTATGGACTTTAAATGTGGAATATATTGAGTTAGTTTAAGTTGAACGGTTGGGGACATTGACTACGAAAGCGTATTTGGCGAACAATATTAAAACTAAATTCAGAATATTTGTGCAATACCACAAATATTCGCTCGATGGATATAGTTGAAATTTGAATTATTTGAAATTTGGCACACAGTTTCTAATCTGAATCTAAATATATGGTACTTTTATCTCACAAAGCTGAAATATTTATTATTATTATTTATATATTTAGAATGAGTTCGCTCTTGATACCAATAAAACCCGGGGGCCAAGACAGAATCCACGATGGAACGAACTAACCCAGAAGGTGCCTATTCACCCTGGCTTTAAAAACAGATTGACAGACAGACAGACAGTACTCGGAAATACAGATGCAGGGAGGTAGTTCCACTCCTTTGCTGTGCGCATTATAAAAGAAGTTTAGCAGCGCTTGGTGCGACAGGAAGGAATACCAACCATGAAAGGGTGGTAAAGCGCAGTGCGTCTGGATGTCCGATGGAAAAAAGGAGATGGTGGTATGAGCATATGCAGCTCCTGAGCACACTCCCCAAAATACAATCTGTAGAAGACCGACAGACAGGCAACTTTGCGGCGATGAGCTAAGGTGTGAAGCTTGATCTTCACCAATTTGCTGTCACCAATGAGCCTCTCAGCTCTGCGTTGAATCATGACTAGTGCAGCAAGTTGGTATTTTGCTGAGCCGTCCCATATGCCGGCCGGCTGCAATATTCCGTGCAAATTTAATTTCCCTGGTTAAGCACGATAAAGATTTTATATGACATATTGATGTTAAGGTCGTAAGGACGTATTCAGAAATGATATGACAGCACAGCAACCTATTTAAACTGTCATAGGAGAATGAGCATTCTAGGGCTAAAATGTAAGATTGTGATATTTTTAAATTATAAACTTCTTTTATTGAAAAGTTAAATAAAAAACACTTCAATGTTGTCAATTGAACATTTACCAAGACAATATCTGAATGTTCAGGCCATGAAAAAAACTCGTACTTCTATAGTTCGAAAAAACTGGTTGGTTGCCTGTAAAGTCGGTATACGGGCGAAAGTTTTACGTGACAACGACTTTGAGTGGTAAAATAATTTTAATGTGAATATTCATTCGTATAGTAGGAAGAAGGATGAAATAATAGTAACAATTTAAAACATTTATTTATACAAAAAATTATATTTAAAACATTAAATTATAGGCACGCGTCCCTTCCACTTTTTATGTCTGTCTCTCTCGCTCTTAGGCGGGCTAACCATGCCCGAGTGGAAGGGACGCGTGCCTCTCACTCGCTCTCATTGTAAGCGCATAACGTGAGCGGAGCGTAACGCAGTTTCTTGAAGTGTCACCCGGCAAACCAATTTATAAGACGTTGTCACGTCAAAAAATGTTTCTCATATTCTCTTGCTTGTTTGTTTCGCGTGATTTTGCATATAGAGTGTGTTCACCTACAACCTCCATTAGCGTGCATAAAAAAAAGTTGTGCTATTCATTAAAATAATACATTTAGCCTAAGTTGGTCATAACCTCATATATTTATAGTGATCTATTTCCAAGTTCACATATTGCGAAAACTATCAAATATTTCAGAAGTAATTTATTATTATACTGCGTTTCAAATAATTCTAGTTTCATTTTGTTATACCCCTGGTTTGTATGGAAGACACTCAGACTCCTTTTTCCATTTGATTTGCCCGTAAAGTTTTCACGGAAATCTTATTGAATTAGTGACGAATTATCTTGACATGGTTTCAAGGAAACAGATTGTATTATACTTGAAGGCTCCCAAAAAATATACTAAAATTGACATTTGACATTTTCTCCACTTATTGTAATAAATTATTTTCAAATAAAGCGAAGTGAGTTTCATTTCATTTTTTTATTTAATACTGACGTGTCTATTTTTTCTTCAGGAACTTTGAAAAGCTTCTCATAACACGTCATGATTAAATATAAACATGAAAATAGTCGTGTGTCGTGATCCGGAAAAAGTATTTCATTTTAAATTTGTGTTGCAGCTTTGAAATAGATATGGCTATTATGTGATGTTGCGACAGCAAAATTCCATCAGCATTAAGCTTTATACAGCTACTTCAAAATTTGCAACTAGCGATGTACCAAACACATTATGTTAGAATAGCTTCCATTGTCGTGCAAGCAGCCGATGACTATATATACCACTAAAAATAAATTAAACGACACCTAATATTGATCGAAAGTTTACTTTCTCGTAAATATTTTAGTTCTGAATAAATATTTATTATATTTATGTACAAATCATATTCATAATAAAGGATGTATTTTATTTGCTACAGTTACCAATGGCTAATTGATTTCTCAAACAGCTCAAACTCTAGTCTTTATTCAATACTAGCGGCCCGTTCCGGCTTCGCACGGGTGGACAAAATTCTTTATATTTCTTCTAGCATTAAATATAGCCTATGTTACTCAGCTTGAATGTAACTTTCCAATAGTGAAAGAATTTTTGAAATCGGCCTAGTAATTTTTGAGTTTATTCATTGCAAACATACAAAATTAGTGTAGATAAATATAAACAAATAACTTGTGTTTTAGTCAATGTTCTATAATCTAGTATAATATTAATATTTTTCATAATGTTTACGTATAATTTCTATGTTTAATACAATATAGATTCTACTTTGTTAAGGTGTCTATTATTTCTATAAATATCAAATGAATTTAAAACCGATTTTGTTATGCTTATAACTTTAGAAAGATAGAATATATAAAAATATAACGATATCAAAAGGAATTAATTTAGTTTATTCTTAGTATTCAATCGAGAATTCAAATTTAGTAGCTCAAACTTCCAAAACCACTTGACATTTAATTTTCCAGTACTGATAAAAAGAATTACTATGAATACATCTTGTAGTTGACATATTCAATTGTGAGCATTAATATTTTCGCAATATAAATAGATTTTAGTTAAGTTAGTCATAAATTTGATGTTGGTGAGTTGTCGCTTGTTACTAAAAGCAGCAGCGAGCACCAACAGCAAAATTCCATCAACATTATGCTGCTCTTATAACCGAATACCGAAATTTGCCACATCATCCAGACTCGCTAATGTATTAAGTGAAACACAATTTGTTGAAGTAATAATACATGTATTTTTATTTATTATAGCGTGTTTATAAAAAGAAATACAGAATAGAACGAAAGTTAGGCTTGTTTTTTTGATATCAAAAGCATGATTGGACCTAATGACTCTCTTTATAATAAAGAAAATACTTTAGTCATTGTTTCTCCTTACATGTGTTTTGTAAGGAAAAAAATGTACCAATATTCACTAATATGATGGATTTGCTTTTTAACGGTTTCGGATTATGAATATTCTATAATGAATACTTATGAGGCTTTGTCTTCATCACATTAGCTTAATAACGTCCCTTCTGCAGAAGCCTTCGCTATGGATGAAAACATCAAATATAGAATGGACTATAATCCACCACGCGGGCCCAATCCTGAATAATGGGTGATAACGACTGCCGGGACCAACGGCTTAGCGTGCCTGCCAGTACAAAGATGTTCAAGATAGTTACATATCCGATGATAGATCCTTGCGAACGTTCCTTAATCTCCTTGCATAGGCGCTAACTGCTGCGCTGGTAAGGTACTTATTCAGCCTCCTCATTAAGTATGATCGTGTTCTTAAATCGAGGAATATATAACTATTTTCATTAATTATATTTTAAATACATGTCTAAACTTAAATGCTTAAGTAATGCGAGGATTAGAAAGTAATCAAATTTGTTAGTAGTATCCTGCAAGTTACACGCGATTGAAAACAACTTTCTTAAGAAATCATCCCTCAGTTCTTATAAAACCACAAAGAAGAAAAGGCAACTGTTAAAGTGCTGGTAAAAAGTTAGCCAATTTTCGAAGCTCCTCTCCTGCAAAACAGGGATTCGTCGATCTTATTTTAGGCAGGTACGAAACGAGCTTTTGATAACAAAATACTTGGAAAAGGACACCGAAACAATTTATAGAATTTCTTTGTTACACAAGTGAGATAAGTAGTTCGATGACGCGTAATGTTTCTAAGATTGGAGTATCTACATTTAATTATATGTCTCTTAATACTTTGTCTATGCTGTGTACAAATATGGTCGTACATACTGAAACTATAAAGGCCATTTTTCGCAGTAAGTAAAGATAAGCCCTCAGTAGAACAAATGCCATCAGTAGAGACAAAGATAAAAAAATATATATTGCTACGAGGTTGTCTTTGAGTTTTGTTTTCCAATATTTTTATTTCTTATTGACCTAGCATTTCTAATTTAAATCATTTTGCTTTGGGAAAATAGCCATTATTTTCTTGTATATAAGTAATGAGACGATAATTGGAAACAGAACTTATACATCTATAACAACAATAAAAATATTAAGCGGTGATTTTATGCTCGATCGCTTTTTTTGAGGTTGGGTAGTTCTTTTTCATCACGAATAGCATGTCAAATAATGCCTTATTTTCGAACAACACATAGAATAAATGACTTTGAATTTAGGTTTGGTGCAAGTGTGGCGATCCTGCGCGACGCACTGACGATCCCGGGGTCGATTCCCGGAAGGGGCAGATGGTTGTGTGATGAATACGATCATTTTTACCTAAATCATAGGTATTTTTTATATATTTCTATGACGACTATGGAACGACTGTTTGATGCAATGGTAGCGATCCTGCCTTTCGCACCGACGGTCCTGGGTTCGAATCCCGGAAAGGGCAGATGTTTGTATGATGAATACGAGTATTTGTACCTGAGTCATGGATGTTTGTATATATTTCTATGAATATTACTTATTTATGTATGATATATGTATGTCTATCCGTTACCCTAGTATCCATAACACAAGCCTTAAAAGTGTTTACTTTGGGCTAGGTTTATTGGTGTAAATGTTGGAAATATTTATTTATTTATTTTAATATCAGTTATTTATGGATCATATATGTATGTATATCTGTTACCCTAGTATACATAACTCAAGCCTTACAATGCTTACTTTGGGCTAATTGGCGTGAATGTAAGAAATGTTATTATTTTTACATAGAAATATTAGATTATTATTATTATTGGGTATATGCCCTGATTACTGATTACAGTAAAAATTACTTATCACATATTTAGTTTAAAAAAAAACAGAACCGTTTTAACTGAGCTTTTATTAATATTATTTAGTAAATAATTACTAACGTAAAGTTAATCCGATTAAAATGATTTATGTAAAGTTATTAAACTGTTAAATGATTTAAAAGTAAATAGTGGTTAAAACGAGGTTTGGTACATCAAATTTTGTAAATTGTAAATAGATACGAGTATACTCGTACACAAATCAAATTAAAGCAGATAGTGTAATAACCAAAACAGCCGCAAAGCTAGCACATTCACAGTACGATTCAACGTTATATTCAAATAAGGCGCACCACTTAATTGGTTTACTATATACAAATGTACAGGGTGCTACTTGTGCCCCAACTTCGTCCAATGTCGGAGTGGTATCAATTTGCATGTTCTCCATTGGAGGGTGTCGAGTGTTGTCCCTTTGAGACACTGGTTTTTGCGTCTTCGCTTCTTGTAGCTGCACTGTTTAAAATGGATTGAATTTAGGTACAGTGATTGATTTAATATTTTTTAATCTTGAAAGTATTTTGTATGAATTTCGAAATTATAGAAAATATATCAACCTAGAAATATTTTCTAAATTAATAAACACAGACAAAACTCGAACCCACGACTTTTTGGTGCTAGCCGGAGGATTACTGGTTCAAGTGATCTGATGTAATGAAAAGTAATGAAAGTTGGAGTTCTTTGAGTGTTTCAGTTATTTATCGGTCTCAAACTTTTAAGGTACTCGGTTTGTTGTCTAAATCTTGGGAAAAATCTCCTTCGTGCATCACACATCTGAAACAAAAATGTACAATATTATGAATAAAATCAATTTAAACTGCATTTGAAACTTGCTTTCATTAGCAAACTGCATATAACCCCCCACTTTTTCATGCCGTTGCTTCTAAAATTCTAAAAAAATGTGTTTTACTCTAATTAAACTTCAGTGCTATAAACATTGAAGCTTATTTTAATTTAAGCTTATTTTAGTTAGAGCATTGGGCTTCGTGCGTAATGAAATAGTAATTAATAAAAAATGTACCATACAAAAGCATTTTGGTTCCATCAGTTAATCTGAAGAGCGGGTAGTAGTGCAACGGAACGCAATCTACCGCGGAATGCTTCCCGTAGAATTAAATTTTAGCTTGCACGGTAACGGTCAGTCAAGTTTGTACCTTTCACTAGGTTATATTAAGCACGAATTTTCCATTCCTAAAATTTCTTATCCTTTCACGGTATTCTTGTGATCTTGTAGTTTAATTATCAAGGGGAAAGTTGTAATTCTGAGTTCAGGAATTGTATAAAGAAAGTTTTAAGAAGGAAGAAAAAAACTTCATAACAAATATGTTCCTGTTTTTATATGAAACTTATTCCTTAACATTCTTTCGTTTATTCCCTTTATTGCTCGTTTTTAAGTTCAGAATCTACATTATTACCGGTGACGCTAATTTACACTTTTTATTTTTTTATTTCCAATATTTTGCGGTTTGACTTATGTTTTAATTTCGATTTACAGTTTTTTATTTTCATTGTTTAACATAATTGTAATAAATATATTTAAACTATATTTTTCAAGTCTCCAATTTTTTTTTATTTCACATGAATTAATATTTTTCTAAGCTAAAACACTGTTAATTTATTTATAGTATCAGTGTAATAAATTAAATTGAGTAATTTAATGTAATGGTTATATTATAAAAATTAAACCGTTTAAGGTTTTTTGTAAAACATTTCTGTTACAAACGGTAAACATAAATCATTAAATGATTGACCTTTGCATTTTATTTGATAATTTATAGTACAATTTTTATTTCTAGAATTGTTAAGTCATAGAAAACACGTCGTCTACAACGATTTTGATAAAACGCTCTTACAAAAAAAAGTAGCAATATCAACTCAAACAGGGAAACCATTTAGGTCGACATCTTTAGGTTTTGCAATCTGTAATAAGAGGTCTTAATTATTAAAATAGACCCTCAAAGCATAACCTTTAAACACTAGAACGTTTTCTTTAAACACGCGTAGTACCTATATACTATGACGCCGGAGTATTTTTAGGTTATCAAATGTTACAGTAAAATTTTGTAGTCAAAATATCATATTTCAAAGAAGTTCGAAAGTTTATATTAGTAAGTAGTTAATTTAGTATTGGTAATTGAAATGATATTCAAGATTATAATACCGGCATAGGCCAGACAGAACGGTTGGTGAAATGGGTTGGGATCGATCTAGCGCATGGTCTTGGGTTGAATCCTGCTTAGTTTGAGATTAAATAATAGTTGTGAGTTTTCCGTATTTCTATTACTATCATAGTATATTCACAAAATTTGCAATCCGCCCCACGTGTTCACCTTGCCAATTGTCACCATCAAGCCATTCGTTTAAACTAAATACGTGTTTTTATCTTGTTTAAATTTCCATTGTATTGTTACTTATGCCGTTTTTTCAAAATATATTTTATAAATTGTAGATAGTGTGTTTCAAAAATAGAAATGATGCATTTGTTTTTAACGTAGAGTAAATCATTTGTTTTTTATGTACTTAATTTACGAGTAAAATTTTACTAAACATTAAAATCGTGGTGTTATATGATTTTTGTCAGATTACATATAAAAAAAGTTTAATGTATTGTTATAGGTAAAAAATAAGGTTGTGTATTCAGTGTAAAGACAACTAGTAAAATTAAAGAACAACAGTAATTTGATAATAAATGATGATGAAATTATTTGGTAAATAATATATATATATGTATTTATATATACACTATAGAACTAGTTGATTCTTAATTATCAGTTAAGCTGCCATGTTTTATATTAATATAAGAATATGATGGCAGGATTGTTTTCCTCGTACCCAAATTTAAAAAAAATCAAGGGTCAATTTAAAAATAGCAATCAATTCAATAAGGTCAACCCGAGGGACTGGTTCTAGTAAGACCAGTTAATAAGAAAACCTAACCTTCAATTGTATTATCACAAACGATTGATTTAGATAATATGCGCTTCTACTGAGAGGCAATCGCAAGTAACGAATATTGAATGTTTTTAATAACATATTTAAAAAGAAAAATTATGAAAAAAGCCCTTTCTTATCAAAACTGAAGGCTTAAATTTAACGGTGCTATGAGTTGAAATGTTGCTTAAATCGCAAGATGAATTCATTTAAGTACTTTTAATATTAACAATGATTTTAACGCTGGAAGAAGCCCGAAGGGTAGTAGTACTGATCCAGTCGACGGCAGTTTCATTTCCTTTATTTGCAATTCAAAAATTCACTGCCTTGTAGCTCATTCGCTTGTCTATTCTTCCGTCTCAGTCACTCTATCAAAGCCGCAATAAATCCATCCCACTTCAACGCCACCTTTTACTACAAATATTTCGTTGCCTCTAGACACTTTCTTACTGTGCGTAGAAATTCAGACGGACACCGCTCCGTGCAGTTTATTCAGAAAGGATTAGCCATAAATAGTTCTTCCTCATTACATTTTCATGAAGGTACCCTCGAGTTGTGAATTTATGCCGAGAAAAGTTTGAGTTTTACTGAATAAAAGATATCTATTTGGCAGTAATACTGGCTCTGCTCCAAGTGGCATTTACACGGATTTTCACGCTCTAGTACCGTGATGTGTGGTCAAAGTGTGATGGAGCTACCAGAGACATTATTCTTCCTGAATTTTTGAAAGCGTGACTGGAACTTTTTACAATCGCTGTTTTAAAGTAATGGCACACGTACACGTAATGGGTATTGTATATGTATTTCAACATAAAGTCGTCATTGAACGATTGATTGCTGATATGAACTGTGGGCATTAAAAATTACCTAGAACTAATATATCATAACTCCATAACAAAAGTGATTTATAGAAGACGCAAAAGACACACTGAAAAATATTCTAGAATTATGGATTAAAGCAGCATATTTAATTTTTTAATTACTCTTGTGTTTGAGTGAGTATTGTCGATGAGATATCATAAAATATTTAAATAACTGGAGAGGACAGTTTTAGATGATTGATATAATATTATCTATATTTCAAATACCAAACCATAATTGCTTGATAAAAGATATCTGGGTAGGTTAGCTAGTAAGTCAAATTATTGAAAATAAACCTAAAAATTATCTAAGTCAGTTTTCACGTACGTAGTACCCACAATCCCACATTAGAAAAAGCCAGATAACCATCGCATTGAACAAAATCTAATGGGTATACGCAGTGATATAACTAATGTGACCGCGCCTAAGGCATTTCCCACAGATAGGCTTTTTGCTCGAGTTAAGCTACATAAATACACAAGCTTATCTTATTTATGGTATTATTGTGTATTACTCGAGGTATCTCTCGGGAAAAGTTCGGAAATCTCTAGCGTTATCATTGTTTACTGGATAAATTTATTACATTAATTACCAGCTACTTTTACGAGGCAGTGATAAAACAGAGATGTAGATAAGATTAATTTCAATAAGGATCGATTTTAACATATAGTCGTCTTAGAACGATTGATTGATGATATGAACTGTGGGTATTATAAAATACCTTAAAATAATATATATCACTACATTTTTTTAAACTTTCATGGTCACTAAAATTATAGTAATATAAGTTATATATGGGATTGTTACGGAGCAAGCTGCTCCGTGATCATGGCGCTTGCAACAGTGCCGAAATACGGAAACTCAATAAAAACAAGGTACATGGTAACAATTCCGTGATTTAATAACAGTAAAAAAAACTTGAAGTCTGCAGGAATATACAATTTGGCTGCCAAACTAAAGTAACAAACATGAATAAATATCTCATGCAGAAACTAGTTGGCTGTATCTCCAAGATTTCTTTTGTTGTAAAGCACCGCCACAATGGGAGACTAAAGAAAGAATATTTGGCAAATGAAAAGAGTATTCGAATGAACTTCGCGTGTGCGCTACGTGACGAGTCAAGAGAAAAGGTCGCGACACTCGCATGAATTTTAAATGAACAACTCAACAGTATAGCGAAATATTTATTTACTTTAGTTCATGTGGATATTCTGTTCCTAAAACAAAATTATATTAGACAAACGCTCGGGATACTAACAACGTGACCTTTTTTTTAAGCCATATTTCGGCAATAACCTATATTAAATTATAAATCTCTACTATATAAAAGAAGGACTTTGTGGGTTTGTTACCATATATAGTTACCATAAGCCTACGAATACCATTTTTTATAATCAATTAGCGTTACCATAGCAACGCGTGGACGGGTTATACCAGCAACGCGTGGCCGGGTTATACCAGCAACGCGTAGCCGGGTTAGCTAGTATAAATAAAAACTTAGACAGCATCATATACATTGTTTTGAATCCAAATTAAGCTAAAGTATTTGTGATATAAAATCAGAAACAACGACGGTTCCATAACGCCCAGACTCGACACATTATTAGTTTTCTTCATTGACTCGGCCGTAAACTCTGAGTGGCGTCACCATAAAAATCAGTATGCAAGCCACTCGACCAATGAAGTCAACAATATAATTCAGCCAATTATACCTATCACAAGAATATATATTTAAAAACTTTTAACCTTTCCTACAAAGGTAAGTAATAACAAATTATTAGTCATAAACTGTCTAGTCTTATGCTAACGATATTTATCGAATTTTAGTCTCTTTGAGCAAATTTTTGATGAATTACTTTGTCATTTTAAAGAAAAACCTAATAAAGATCCGAAAGCCTTAAATGAATTGTTACGAGTAAGTTTATTTAAAATAAAATAAAAAAATAAAATGCTTTATTCGATCTTTTTTGAAACTCTCATAAACAAAATCGTAACTTAGTTTAAATTGTTGGAGGAAGGATCCCGGGTTATCCCGAAGCGCTGTCAGAATAAAAAGAAAGATAACAAACTTTATTCGGTGTTAATTTAATTAATTATTGTCTTTCGACGACGACGCCTTTGTTCTTCAGTCTATTGACAGATATGATTTAGCACTTCGGCTTATAAAAACATTAAAGTATTTTTTTTTTGTTCTCATAAAATCGTAATTATAAGAAATAGGTATTTTTTCTCTTCTTGTTTATATTTAACAAAAGACTTGCTGATTCAGTCACTGAATAAATAATAGACATCGAGACAGGATTTGTGTTGAGGATTGAATCCCGTTAGTTCTCTATATTGCGCTGAAACATTACATTATGAATTAGGAGGACTTGGAATACTTAATTAAATAATACAATCGTGATATGAAATGGAGCGTTCCGTTTTCCCATAAGTTAGGAATAATAAAACCCATCTAAATTATGAAGAAAATCTCCGGTTCAACGCATAAAATGCCCTTGAATCGATAAAGAAAGAATATTTCAACTGTCGACGCTAATGAAAAAAAAACCCTTTTAAATTCATAATTTCGGAAGACTGGAGGGTCGTTATTGAAAAGGTCTTTATTGAATAAAAATTGGAAGAAATCTGGCGCTAGCTACGGTTTAAGAAAAGCGAAATATCAGTGGGGTGTCTTTATAAAACATTTTTCTAAGGAGCCATTAGGTAATCGGTTTACTTTCGATCTATTTTTTTAACGTTGTTTGGAGCCCACCTATTGAAAACTTCGGGAAATTGTATTTGTGCGATGAAATTGTTTTCATTGTTGATCTTATTACCGTCCGCACCTTTAACAGTCCTCGAAGTCTTGAGTGGTAAATTGTACAATATGTTTAAATGAAAAGCATTTCAGAACAGGTTCGTAAAAGTGACAAAACGATTATTAAAGATATATTGATTTGTTATTTAATTCTTTTTATAGGTGAACCAAAGTCATTGGTAAAAATAGATATTCTATATTAGTTAAAGAGCATTACTTCAACATACAAAAGAATTTACATAATAAGCACTTATTTTTGTGATTCAGTCAAAAGTCATCCTTATTAGCCTATTAATGTCGGGGTACAGCTCTTTCGTATTGTATGTGAAAACATTGTAGGATGAATAAGGTCTCTATTGTATACTCTGATATTTTCGAACTTAATTTCTATTATGCTAATAATTCATCTTTCTAAGTCTCTTTTACTTAAATAAACCATAAAGTCTATAGGCCAAATACCCCATATTCGTGTTATATTTAATCCTAAGCTATAAATCGCATAACTCGCAAGTAAGTGTTTTGTAATATAACCTAACCAATTTACCCTGGAGTTTCGATTTATGAGAATTAATACTGACAAATTCGCATTATCGAGTTTTAAAATCTTCCATATTCGTATTGTCCAAGTTTAAGACCAAATACCTTTAGAACTATTACTAATATAGAAAAAAATATAATTTGGATTAAGAAATGCCTATTAAGACAATTTTATATTTGAAATATTATGTTAGGGTAATTTAATTTACGACAGTTAATAAAAGAATATACAAAAAGCACCAGGTTATAACTTACCATATGGGACCTATACGAGATGGTGAGCGGAAACGATTGTAGATAAAGCCGGGCCCAATAGCTTACCGTGACTTCGGAAACATGAAAGGGCTCCAGACAATTACTTTTTAAAAACTCATCCGATGGCTAGGCTCTGCGAAAATTGCATAGTTTCTGCAATCGCATGCCAAACGCCTTCTAAAACATTTAACTATATTTAAAATTTTGTTAATGTCATTATACGATTAAGTTTTCAATTATAAAAAGTGTTTACGAAATTCACTTTAACAATATATGAACCCATATGTACACAATCATGTCTATTATTGTGTAGTATAGGAATAATAGGGAGAACATCAATCTACATACATTTTCAGTCTGGCTTCCACTCCCAGTAGTTTTGTCCGGTACAGAACTATTGTCTGTTTAGTCTTGCTAGTTCGGTTATGATGTCAAACCAAACTATTAAAACTTGCTTTGTAGTACGGTTAATCATGTGGGGTATTGTCAAGTTATAACGTATCGAGTATAAATAATCACAGCAGTAGCGACTAATATTTATTCGTCTGTATTATATTTAATACTAATTCACGATTTTCTGAAAACTAAGCAACTGAAAAAATAATAAGTATTCAATAAGGCAAGGTGATGTCAACCAAATAAGAATAGCGGTTGAAAAAAAACCCTAAAATAAAATTTTAATTGCTTTTCTGTAAAATATTATGTTAACAAGGTATTCACCTTGTTCACCTGGGTCAACGATATATTAGGATATATACAAAAAAAATATAAAGATGATTCCATTAAAACCTTGATTCCATTTCCATTATTGATGTCAATTTTTCTTTTCTATATCAAACTGATAACTACACAACCAAACTGAAAATCACCTTATTAAAATCTGGAATTATGCTTTGTTTGTTCCTCATTATATTTTTGCTCGCATCATATTTTATCATTATAATTATCGATGAGTGATGATCAGTACCGATTTATGACTTTTAAAGATCAATTGATGATAAATGGAAAACTATATCTTTTTTCCAGTGAATTTCAGTGGAGTATGTGGATGTACTGAAACGCGAAAAGACGTCTCCAGGTGTTGTATATAACTGGTCAACAATAATGTATGTTTACCAACATCAGCCTGTCAATGTTCACACTTTTCGGGTACAGATATTCTCTGTGGGTCTCTCTAGAAAAAGCTGCAGCGAATATAAATGGGAGAGAAATAAATTTGTTAATATAGCATGTTCACAAATAATTAATTCGTACCCGCCAAAACTTTGCCCAACTCAAATAATTAAAAATATCTCGTGAATGTTATGTATCTAGAAGATATTATGTTAGCATAACAATCTTCGCAGTAGTCCCACCGCCTTTGTATTTGTCTTTACCCTTTGTAAACAGGTGGATTGAATAGTCAATACTAACAACACAGAAACAACGAGCAAACAATAGTTTGAGGTTATTGAATTTACCTATTCATTAAATTATATATATATATATATATATATATATATATATATACCTGACTAAGGCATTAACATTTTATGATTAATTTATCCAATGTTTTTACCTTAATTATACTTATAAAATAACGACACCGTTCATGTATTTCTAGTTTGCTACTTATATATAAGAAATCTAAAGTATCTTTGTTTAAATACAAAGAAATATATAAAAGTCATAACAACATGGTGCTGTTTTGTTCATTTTGTAGAATAAGATGACTTTTATGAATATTATGACTAAATTTGGAAAGTCGAAGCCATAATTTTGTAACATGAGCATATTGAAACAAATTTTACTAGGGGCGCGGAAGAGGTTTGAAAAAATAAAGAATTGTAAACAAATAATTATTTTGTCTCGACTTTAGATATAAACTTTGAGCTATATAAAACCAGGGTTTCTCAGGGAAAAACATATTGCTTGCTAAATTTGAATAAATTGGGTCTTTGTTGCCTATTTATAGAGCGTTTTCGGAAGAATTTTGTAGCATTTATATTATATTATATTTACGGTAAGAGACTATTAACTTCATAATTATTGCTTATGCAAGAATAACCTCCAAAAACCTAAATAACACAATTTAAGGCAACTGTTGATTATGTTTAAAGCATCAATAGCGACATAACCACAAATCCCGTAGAAACAATCATACCGTGTCTGAATAATGCTGCCATTAGTGGGATCTACACGACTTAAGTCTGGAGCACACGCGAGAGCTGCAACTGTTAAATATAGATATTGTAACGACATTCACTTCAAAATGTCGGTACATTAACTGAGTACATTTGGAACATAAATTTATGTGCTTAAGTACGTATTTGAGATCATTTTACCCTTATATATTCATAGACATCAATTAATAATATCTAAATCAAAAATACTAAAGGGGAGTAAAAATAAAACTGAAACGCTCAAATGCCACTGTATTTGTTAGAAATTAATACAGTATTTTGCAGCGTTTAAGAATCAGTTTTTTAACAAAACCACTGTTGCTAGGTAAGTGTACGTATAATCGTTACCATTAATTTATAATATATTTTCCACCATGATAAGTTTAAATTGTCATATGCTATTGATTTATTTAGAGGCTTCTAAATAAGTCATCAGCTTACGATAGTATACAAAATAATGTATTTTTGGGGTACAAACCTCAAACGTTTTCAATTATAAAGAGTAGTCACGTCATTGTAGTTATTACGTGAATGTATTATTTTAAGACTCAAAGAGCTATGAGCAACAAAGTGGAGAACTAGAATTTAAAATTCTTATGCAGTTCTGTATGTTAAAGTTTAATAATTATGAAAAACCACTAAACTTCTTCCGACTGTTTTAGAAACTGATATTTTGTATAAAAGCTACTGTTTATGCAAAACGTCTAATTATGCAATCCACGTCTAACATTGTACACAAAGAGATACGCATTTATTGTTCGTTTGCTTTGTGTCCAAGAAATTTATATAGGTGTAAATTTATTTCTGTACAGTTTATGTATGAAAAAAATGTGTGTATAGAGCTTTATGTAAGAGTTCATCAGCGTTGAATTAAAGCCGTCTTAAGTGCCGGCTGCGTCGCGGAACCCGATGTTCTTATCCCTTGCTTTTAATTAAATTATCTACGTTGCGTACGAAGCCTCAGGCGATACGACGTACAATAATAAGTTTTCGCGAAGAATATTAGATTAGTTGGACATTTTTCGACATTCAGCTTATATTTTAATTATTATATTTTTATATTTGAGCATTTAACTAAACATTTAACTTGTCGCAGGCATTTGGTGGGTTCTCAGATCCACATTTCCTCGCTAAACTGACACCTGAAGCAAGTGGATTTTTTTCTAATAATAATATCTGTAGATATTAAAGTCTAGCTGTCAAATACTTCAATAAAATATAGCAGTTTCTCTTTATGGGTTGTTTTATCTTTCAAGATGTCAGTGGCTCTATCGGAAGAGTATTCGCCCAGATGAGAAGGTATGGGTTCGAATCCTGGCTGAGATGAATTCATTCTAGATATCATTTCTTTAGATATATTTTTTTTAAAGTTAAATATTATTTTATTATTTCAACTCTTTTAAACAATTTAGTGAGAAGCCAAATTTACTTGCAAATGAAACTTCATTAATACAAAATGAGAACTGCCTTTTAAGTTGCACTTTGTTGTTTGTCGGTCTGTCTTTCAAGTCCCAAGTCTTAGTCTCCCAGATATGCGTGAAGTTATCAAGTTGAAAGTGATATTAAATTACTTCACAGGCTAGCGATCACTTGGTACAGTGACAGTACATAGCAACTTTAGTCCTTGGTACAAAAAAATGTGAATTCAAAGGGATATAAAAAATCGTCTATTTGTTTATGCCGCTTAATATGATGTTTGGGAGTAAATATAAATTGGGATCCCGCTAACCCAAAACTATGAACCTTGGCAAGAAGTGAAGTATTGTAGCTGAAATAATGTTTTTGTGGAACCTTACACCACTGCACTTCTTATGTAGAGGAAGCTAGGAAGCGGCTAAAGCAGTATCAAGACTCTGTCTTCTTAAACTCGTAAGTTTAAAAAATGTAAAGCATTTAGTTTTTAAGTGTGTACACGAGGTCATATTGGGTTACCGGGAGAGATGGTGCTGTCATGCATTGGCCCGAAACTAATAATTGTTATTTCTGTGAGCTGGTTTAACAACAGAATCCCTAAACACACCAAAACATGGTTGGAGCATTACTGGAATTCTCTAGAGACATGTAGACAAGCGAAACTCACACTGCCGCGGGTAAACCTTCGTCTCTCCAGATCTGTATTACAGAACTGTGATTGGTAAAAGGTTCTATCACTGGTCGCGGCAATTTTACAAATATCTATTTAATCTATAGGTGTCACCGACAAAACATCTCGTCAGATCATGACCGGGCGAAAAATTTCGGTTCACCGGACAACCAAGAAGTCATCACTAAAGTGAAAAACAAGACTAACTAGGGCACAGCCAGCCTGATACCCTCCACGCGTCGGGTAAACCAACCATATGCAAAGAAGCAGAAGATATTGTGATTACGTACTCAATCTCGCTATAAAACACAAAATTGTATTGTAGTAACACGTTTCGAGGACTAGTTTGAAAGACAGATTAAAAACATATCTCATTACAAGAAACTTACTTAGAAACAAGGATCTCCGATGGTAAATTACAGTTGCAATTTGTCATACATACAAGTTTTTTAGGAACCCTCGGTGTACCACTTGGACTAAATTGGACTTACCAGTTTTACGTATTAACTTATAACACAATAACATAATCCGAACAAACTTTATCCAATTATTTAGTTCCAAGCTCAGAAGAACTTTTATGATTGTTAGGAATCAATATAAGACACAAATAATAGATAAATAACATTGATATGTACAATATAAGAATATAATTATTATTCATTTCTCAAACAAATCCCCATCAGGGTTTGTATGCAGTGTTTTTGGTGCAATGACAACTCTCAATGACTAAGAAACAGTTAAATTTCGTTTCACCAACCATTTCCTTATATTTTATCATAAAATTACACGCTTAATAATTCACATAAAAATTTTCATAAATTTCAAAGTTAAAAACTGAGCTTTTGCTATGACAATGAATATTCCATGAATTTAGGCCACTAAAAACATTCGTGCTTGCAGATTTGTAAATTAAACGACTCATTTTTATGAACGCTCCGTAACGCACCATGAATTTGTTTAGTGGACTCGTGAGTCGGAATGTGAGGGTTTTACGACTTCCTGATAAGCTGTGACCTCACTAAAAAAACTCAAAATAAAACATACGAACAAAAGAATTTGGCACTCTCAAATATACACAAGCAAAAAAATATAGCCCGTGAAGTAATGGAAAGGGGCGTTTGTTAAGGAAAATAGATCTATTGTTTACATTGGACGACTGGTTTGGCCGAGCGGGAGTGACGTATTGGCCAAACGATTCTGGGATCGACTCCCAGAAAGGGGAGATATTAGTGTGATGAATCGTAGCTTCTGTACTTAAGCCATGGCTGTTTATATACATTTAAATATATGTATCATATACGACGATAACGATCTTATATACGACGACGATATTTGACGTCCGTTTGGCGCAACGGCTTAAGATCCTGCCTTTCGCACGGACGGTCGTGGGTTCGAGTTCCGGAATGGGCAGATGTTTGTGTGATGAATTCGGGCATTAGTCCAGGTACTAATCACTACCTGGTATGAGTACTAGTCATGAGTATTTCTATATATTTCTTTAAATATTACATATCTATGTATCATGTATGTATGTCTATCCGTTAACACAAGCCTTATTAATAATTAGCCTTATAAGGACTAGGTTAATTGGTGTGAAAGTAAGAAACATTATTTTTTTAAATATTATTATTCTTATAAGTTATAACACACGCTTCACAGTGGTGGGGTAATAAGTGTGAATGTAGGAAATATTTATGTGAATTTAATTTGAGGCGTATTGTTTATTGAAATCTCATTCTTTTACATACATTTTGTACACTCGTAAAGTGGAAAAGCAACCTTTTTCTTACTTCATTTTATTCTACTTGTTAATATAATCAAATAAAAATACATTATTATAAATCATTAACATAAGTATTATTGATAAAGATATTTCAATTGTTTTTTCTTATTTTCGGGGCTTCCATAAATCGGAGCAGTTGTACGCGTCATCGTCACGGAAGAATGCGGGTGGATGTTATGGGCTGAGGGCTGACATATCGGACTATTCGCAAATGACTTCAGTTATTCTGTCACAATGGTGCATGTATGACTTGTATGTATGACATTGTGCAACCAATACCCAAAAAGGGTAGTCGTGCCGACCCATGCAATTACCGACCGATCGCCATCACTTCCATACTCTGTAAGGTTATGGAAAGAGTGCTGAACAGCAAGTTGCTCTCATACCTACGATCTCCTCAGTGACCGTCAATATGGCTTTCGCCGAGGACGCTCAACTGGGGATCTTCTAGTCTATGTCACGCATTGCTGGGGCGAGGCCCTCGAGATGCACGGCGAAGCACTTGCCGTGTCACTTGACATCTCGAAGGCTTATGACAGGGTCTGGCACGCAAGTCTGCTGCGCAAGCTTCCTGCGTACGGTATCCCCGCTGACTTTTGCAGTTGGATAGCCGACTTCCTGACTGAACGATCGATCAGAGTTGTTGTCGATGGCTGCTCCTCTGACTCAGTGCCTATTGATGCCGGAGTTCCTCAGGGGTCTGTTCTTTCTGCGACGCTTTTCCTGCTGCACATCAATGACCTGTTAATACCAGGAGTTGTTGGGTATGCAGACGACAGTACTGTTGTAGAGAGATACCTGTCTAGCGCAAAAGCCAGCGGCGACGACGTGATGTTCATGAGAGAGGCCATGGTTGAGCGAATAAACCAGAGGCTAAACTACGTTTCCCAGTGGGGCGATAGTAACCTCGTAAATTTCAACGCCTCCAAAACACAAGCGTGTCTTTTCACGGCAAAAAGGAGTTCCTTCCACCTCACTCCTACTTTCCGAGGTACATCTGTACCTGTGACCGACAGCCTCGAGCTTCTTGGCATGGAGTTGTCTTCAGACCTTGACTTCGGCGCCAACATCGAATCCAAAGCTCAAATTGCAGCCAGAATGCTGGGCGTCCTAAATAAGGTCAAGCGATATTTCACGCCAGGACAGCTTTTAACACTCTATAAAGCTCAAGTCCGATCTTGCATGGAATATTGCTGCCACCTTTGGGATGGCTCAGCAAAATACCAACTTGCTGCACTGGACTGGACTGGCTACCACCCTTTCTTGGTTGATATTCCCACCTGTCGTACCAAGCGCTTTTCAACATCCTTCATAACGCGCACAGCAAAGGAGAGGAATTCCCTCCCTGCGTCTGTATTTCCGAGAACTTATAACCCGTCTATTTTCAAGGCCAGGGTGAATAGGCACCTTCTGGGTTAGCTCGTTCCATCGTGGATTCTGTCATGGCCCCCGGGCTTGATTGGGATCAAGAGCAAACCCATCCTAAAATAAAAAAAAAAAAAAATGTAACTGCAGTGTGCCACAATATCACAAATACACAAGTATTAAGGTAATGTAGGTATAATACATACTTATGTCAAAATTTCAATTAAAAGTAATATAATTTTAGTCTATTAAAACAGCTTTATAAACCTTTGTGAGTTTGACGACCTTGTTACTATACTTTGTCCAATGTAGGATGATACTTTTGACAGGTGTCACTTCCTTATCGCTACGTACTTAGGTTGCGTTTGTTTCCTTATGTTTGGCTTGACATTGCAATAGCAGCTTTATGCCCTCTATATAGGTGTCAACTGTCAAAAGTATCATCCGACATTGGACAAAGTATAGTATATGGATTTTCAGGGTAACGCCACTTCGAGGTCACGGATTCGATCCCTGGTCGACTCAGTGTAGAAAACAAACTTTTTTACATTTGCTTGGGTCTGGGGTGTTGTGGTTTTGAATTTCCGAATTTCGTTTATTTTAAATCACGAGTGCTTTAGCTATACTTGGGTTCAGAGTAATATGTGTGATGTTGCCTTATATTTATTTATATACGTACTCTAAAGAGTGAGACACTCAGGTATGCGTTGGTAACGGTGACCATTTACTATCAAAATTAGATACTGTTTGTAAGTTTGCCATGCTTTATGTTTAATCAGGGGATCAATCAGCCATAGAAATACGTGCCAGATAACAAAAAAGTGGATTCGTTACTTCACAAATAAAACAAAAGAAGTTAAACGAAAGAGGTTGCAAAACTTTTACATGAAAAGAAATACATCCATTTCGTTCAACACGATACAGCACAAGGAAACTCATCACTAAACGGAGCGAATGGGAGCCGAAAACACGAACGACTAAATTGAGTTATCGGATAAGTAGGAAGCTTCCCTTTTTGGTTATAAAAAGAACTGAAGTAATGGAAGCCCAGTAACAAACGCTAATTGAAGTTGATTTACTTTTATTTAAATTAAAATAAAACGAGGAAAAGAGTTTAAACTTACTTCTAAAATAATGTTATAAATTTGCGTTTGAACCTTTGTCACAGATATAGTGATAGTGTGAACTAGATGCGCTTTATTTACAATCTTTTAATTTTAATAATAAATAAAAAGCCTTCTTTTTTTAAAGCTTAGACATTGTCTAAGGGTGCTAAGTATTTGCATTTGAATTTGAGTATTGGACACGTGTCATAATTATCGATTAAAATTGAAATTTAAAAGTTAAAAATATATCTCAGCGTTATACATACGCTCAAGGATCTCACAATGAAACGCATGACGCTCCAGTACAAGAGGCTAATTGCTAAGGGAGTATATAAAGGTCAACAGTACGTAATTATCTCAATAAGTTTATTATGTTTCTACGCGCACGGGGGCAGAAAACGCTTTCGCGCGTGGGTAGTTCAATTATTATATAAAAATTCGCGCGTAGAAGCATATCTTCCTCTTCGATAACTTGCGCGTATTCTGGCGTCTCGTGTTCCACCGCGTGGAGCAGAACAATGTGAGAACAGCTTTATATATCTATTATGTAACACCAGCTGCTGCTCACGGCATCGGTTCAGGTGGATATATTCAATTCTTATAATATATTTCTAAAATATATATTCTTTACTGTAGGGACACCAGTTTTAAAAATAAAATGTGTTTTGGTCTTTGCTATAAGCCCTCCTAAAAATATCACTTTCATTGTTACGTTAACTTTGGGTTGTGCGCTGTTATAACATAACAATCCATACTCTAAAATTTTCCAGTCGGTTTATCGATTTACATGCCCTAGTTTAAATAATTAACTTCAGACAAAACTTGAAAATTGTATTATGACCAAACGTGACTAATCGCTGTAATCTCGTATTATTATGCTTGAATTTATAAACTCGTATTTATTGGAGTGTGTTAGCAACAATGGGACTAATGTATGGTAGTAAAGTATGTAATTTAGAAATAATATTATATTATTAATATAAACACTCATGTTAATTACTTAGCTATCCGAACTGATATTGACAATCTATAATTATAAATAAACAGTCATTTTTGGCAGTAATTATTTTAAGGTGTTTTTTTATTTAGAATGGGTTCGCTCTTGATTCCAATCAAGCCCGGGGACCAAGACAATATGCTCGATGGAACGAGCCAAACCGGTAGTTCTATTCACCCTGACTTTGAAAATGGACGGGTTATAATTTCTCGGAAATACAGACGCAGGGAGGGAGTTCCACTCCTTTGCTGTGCGCATTATGATGTTGAGAAGCGCTTGGTGCGACAGGTAGGAATAGCAACCAAGTAAGGGTGGTAGCCCGCAGTGCGTCTGGATGTCCGATGAAAAAAAAAGGAGGTGGCGGTATGAGCAAATGTAGCTCCTAAGCACACTCTCCAAAGTACAGTCTTTAGAAGACCGACAGATTGGCAACTCCTAAACAGTTCCTTGAAGGAATCAACTGAACGAATTATTGTTATTATTGAGATACACGTAGAACGCCGTAGTGTTTACGCGTTAATAGCACCTACAGGGCTCTAAGTAAATCCGAGTATTTTTTTTGTATGTATTGTTTTTGTGCAAGAAAAGGTTTTATAGGTTTTTAAGAATAGGTTAAAGAGTCTCACAAATTAACCTGTGGATAATGGTGTGGGCTTCACTATTACCTGACTCTTTGTAATAATTAAGTTTTTAATATGTATTGTGAATGCTGTTTGTTATCCAAAATGAATAAATAAATAAATCTCAGAAACTACAAGTGCTAGGAGTCTCATATTTTGCATGGGATTCTTTGAAATTCAACCCCTAAGGGGGTTAAACGGCATGGGTATGTTTGTATGAAACTTCTTTAGTTTTAATAGTAGTAGTTTTCCAAATTATTATAAATACTCATTATTAAAAAAAATAAAATGTAGTTTATTATTAAACGTCTTCAAAAAGGAGAAGGTTGTCAATTCGGATGTTTATTGTTTTTATGTATGTTCGGGCATAACTTCGGATTTGCAAAATTCATTTTTTGTTTGAAAGGGGTTTATTTCGAAATGGTCCCGTTCAAATTCATTTAGATCTGATGATAAGGAGACAGACAACGAACTTTTCAAAAAAATTACAACAAATCAACTGCGATAGCTGCTTTCGTATAAATATGCATTGTATACGTAATCACATAACATAACATCACGCCTTCGAAAGAAGATAGTCGATTTTTTTGTTAAAATTTTAATGCCAATTATTTTTATCCCACATTTATCATCGTTTTCTGTAAAACTATAGATTGAATTTTCGAAAATCCCCAGTAAAATTTTTGTTATATCTAAAATTCTTTCTTTCTTTTCCAGTCCTATTTAAAATAGCATTTGTGATTATGATGTTTTAAATAGGACTGGAAAAACCATATCATAATTTGTTTCGAAGACGCAGCGCGCGATGGTCCGTCATTATTAGGTATGGCTACCCAGGTGTGAGGTCTGTCTGGCCGCCAAGCTACCGGCTGGATATCAGATGGGTGGTAGGAACTGCCGCCTGCCGATAATGCCCGGTAAACCGGCGACCGTGAGGGTCCGGGAGGCGCAAACGGTTGCTGGCAGTACCCAGGATGGGCGAACACTTGCCCCCGCATTGGCCGCTGCTACCCTCTACTCTCAAGTGAGAGCGGAACGGACAGTGGTGGCCCATTCGGGGTTACGTGGGGAGGTATGCGAATCTCAGGAACACAGACGCGGGCAGAGATGGCGCTGCGCAAGTGAGCCCCGGATGAGGCTTTTTGTCCAATCCGGTGGGGCTAAAATCGACCCCATCGGCTTGCGACGGAGGCGAGGGTACATCGTGTGGTTTTTGATTGGTAGGCCTCCAATTCTCCATCGTTCAAAAGGCCGGGTGGGGGAATTGAAGAAAGTCCCCATAACGTCCGCCTTGACCAGCAGCGGCGTATGCATAACGCATTTTCCACACGTAAAAAAAATCAAGCTATACCCGAAGTCCTGAATGAGGCTGTCACGTGAGCCCTCACGTCGTCGTTGTCGTACGTATCGAATGTACAATTTTTTCTGCGCTTTATGCTGCTTGATTGATGTTCACTTCCTCAAATTATTTATTTCTGTGCATTTAAATATTCTTTTAATTTTTCTGTTAGAAATTCTGAAACCAAACCAAATTAATATCAGAATATCTATTTATTCAATCAGATATTTATCAAATTTATTTCAAAGTTTTATTTTTGTTTGTTCATAAAATTCACGTTTGTTTGAAAAAATGTACCGTAAAATTATAAAATTATAACAGTAAAAATACCTACCTATAGAGCTTGATTATTTTCGTCTCTGTCGTATTTGCTTTATGAAAATTACAATGGTTGCTCAAGTTCGAGCCAATATATTATAAACCACGTGATTATCATTGGCAAAGATTTAAGTGTTTATAATGGACCGATCTGGGACCCCTTACGGTACGAAACGCCTTTATATAGCCGATATGGGTAGGTTGCATACCCCAAAAGATACTGAAATAAATTTATCGTTTTATGTGATTCAGTCCCAAGTAAATGTAAGTACGGATAGTTCTGAAGAATCTGGTGTGAGTGGTCCCAGTGTAAAAGGTAAAATACGCAGAAAAAGATTCACAGACAATATTCGCAGGACACAAAATTGCAGCTCAAAATTATTCCATAAATCACCCTGAAAATCGTGAGGTGAGTGAATTGGGCGGGTGTTAAAAATATACCCATGATCATCCCGAGTTGAATCGGGCAGCTTCTGAAACATATTCCCATTACTATCCTGAGTTTAACAGATAGGTAGTTCTGAATTATAAGAAAAAGCAGCAAGCATTTTTTTTGAAAAATAAATTTATGTCCGGATGCCACTATGTCCAAAAGTTAGATTATAATCATATTTGTTACATAATCACATATTCTCTATACAGGCAACACATTTTCACGCAAGTAACAGCTAGTACTACAAAAATCAACATTCCTAATAATCACATAGAAACTAAGAATTACAATTAAACTTGGGATAATATTGTAAAGCTTATTGGATACATGATTAACGCGTTCGGTAAGTGATTTAGGTTGAAAGCCAACTTTCTAAAGCGGACAGGTGACCAAAAATTTATATTTTGAGCTCCTACATGCTTCGTAAGCCATGTTAAGATGTTTGTCCCAGTCATTAGCACCAACTAATCCGCACCGGGCCTGCGATTCTCCCTACGATGGAGACATAAATAAGCATATGTACTTATTCAAAAAATAGTTGACTTTCTTGTTATCAACGATGTAATGAAACAATAATAAAACTATTATTGTGATGATAGAATAATATTGTTTTTTGTCGATTATGTATGGTGTTATACTTTTGTTAAAGCTGAGGAGTTACTTGCGCTCGTTCTTCGTGTCAGTTAAAAGAGGTCCTGAGTAGGTATAAATTGTGAACGATTATAAATAATTTATTTTAAGTGCATTTGAATAAAGTTTATTTCATTTTATTTTATTTCATTTCATCCATAGGAAAGCTCATCAGAACATTAATAGAATGATGATGATGATAACAACAAATTATAAAAAATGCATCTTTGTTACAGTTCACATGAAATATAATAAGCACTAGAAAAGGATTTGCCTGTCCCGAAATCTAAATCTTTTTACATGGTACTTTCATCTGTAATGTTGCATTCTAGGCTGAAATTGAATAAATTGACATACTGTTGACAATAATTTTAACTGAACCCAGATAACTAAAGCACATTTTAGTATCTAGAAGCAAAAGCTAAGGATCAGTAACAAATAAATAGAAACACAAAAGCGCATAGTACTCAATACAGTTCAGCTAAAGAAAGCGAAGAAAAAAACTGCGTTGCGAGTTGTCAAAATTATCTTTTGAACCTTCTGAGAATATCCCAATAACGTGCATTAACCACGGTCACAGAATTCCAATAATATGCTGAGGTCGCTTCTTACATAACTCTTTGGTTCACTCCGAAGATTACTACCAAATCGCTTTGATCGCCGTTTTCATACTATAAAAGAGTTTAAGCAGTCGGGCTCCGCTTTAAATGTGCGAGAAGCTAAGACCACACAATCGCAAACATTCCTTCGCCACTTCTAGTTCATATAAATCTCGATCTACGTTCGCGATCTGTTTTGCTTATTCGTCTCCTCCGTATCGCGCTCGCTAGGGTAACGGCACCAGTGGCCAGCCAGGCACCAGTGCTCAGCCTTTTACATCGTTTATTGGCCATAAATATCGCTATAATCAAAATAAACAAATCATTTGCACTTAAATAGACGCTCTCATTCCTCATTGATTAATATGTCACGCGACAGAAGCGGCAGGGGATCAGGGGGTAGAAATAAACTCGTTCATATCGGTGCTGTCCAACGACAAGAGCAATAGTGTCAAGACCGCCATATTTTTTATTACATGTAGTGTTCTCTTAACAGGTAAGAAAGAACCTATTTTATTATGAAATGTGATTGTGGTTTCTACATGGTAGCTTTATAAATTAGTTCATGTATTAAATTATATTAAATTTTAATAAAAATATCGCTTTTTTACATATAAATTGAGGGGGCTGACCATTGGATATCACTTTTTTACAAGAGATCCAATGGACGGCCCCGGGGCTGAAAACTGAGTTTTTCGATTATTTTTGAAATTACAAGACGACCATTAGAACCGACAAATATAAATTTCCAAATTTAGTACGACAAACATTTCCTAATGGTCGAAAAACCCAGTGATCAGCAACATTTTAAATTATTTTTTCATGCGGCTGATCACTGGGTGTTGAAGATCCAGTACTCAGCCACGATCTTATTTAAATAGTATTTTTAGGGACGAATGTAGTTATTTGTATGAGAATCTATAAGCAATACTTAAGTTTTACCTGAAATAGTTACAAAATTTATATTTATAATCAATGATTATAAATATACATTTTACAACTATTTCATAGTTACAAGGGCTGAGCACTGGGTTCATCGAGGCTGTTTACTGGTTTTTAGAGGCTGTCCACTGGGACAAAGTGCCATTTTTTGTTTAAACGTAATTATATATTTTATAAGGAAAATTATTGTTTTTGACATATATTTTGTTTAAAACTATAATAAACAATAAATCCATCATGTTGAAGATTTCATTATCGGACATATGCTGTAGAAATGGCAACTGTTCAAACTTTAAAAAGTCGTTATGAGGCTGACCACTGGTGCTTTTACCCTATATCTCTTATATGCTCAACTCGTTTATACTATACGCATGTTTCTCTCGAAAAAATCATTCACCGCGACTACGTTTTGGTTAGATTTTGTGAACTAACGATAGTGTGTAATTCGTCTTAGCCCTCGTAACACTTTAGGTAAGCACCGTATCAACTAAAATAAAATGAAACTGATTTTGATGCCGTTCTGCTTGCTTGATGACAATATTGCACTCTTTCATTTAGCCTACCTTTCATCCCTGCTAGATATAGGCGTTTGGCTACTTTTTGAAAACCGTTACGTAACGGTTTTGAAGATTCCATAACGTTATTGAAAACCGTTTTCAGTTTTGGTTATCACTACCGCGGTTGATGAGATGGTTTGGCTACCGCAAAACGAATGAAAACTAAAACGCTGTTAGCTAACGTAACGCAAGTTTTTGTTTTAGTTTTACGTTATTATGGTTATGACGATATCCCTTTGTGTTTATACTAGACTCACGACTAGTTAGTTAAAATTAAAATGTATGAACTAGTAATTTTTAATGTAACGTGAATAAATGAGAACTTAAAAGCTTTTTTGGCGCATTTAAAAATCGTCATATTTACAATAATTTTTATTTAGATTTTTTTGATAATATTTCGGATAAAATTACAAAATTATTTGTTTTATTATTGCATTTACCACTCTTTTGGCTCAATTACGGGATCGTGGCAGCGCGGCGCGCCGCGCGTTTTTCAGTTTTGGTTGCATTGCATTGGTTATGAGAAAAACGGTTTTATGTTTTGCGGTAACGTGACGTTTCGGTATGAAATTCAAAACGGTTTTTAGTTACGTTTTGGTATAACGTTCTCATGCCTAATTCCTGCCCGATCTTAGGCAATATTTGTCCAATGTCTTTTCATTAAACAAAGTAGGCAAAATACCGCCCCACAAATCTAGGCACCAAATTGTTTTACATAATTGTTGTCGTCGAATTTTACTATATAGCTTAAAGTATTTATGCTTTTTTTATAATTATCTTTTAAAAGAAATGGTAAACATTATTTGGACCCTACAGTGAAGACATAATTCAATTATGTTTCAGTTTTCAAATTAGTCTGTTAATGAAGGAACGGTATTTAAACAAAACGTTGATTATAGTTGTCGGTCGGCCGTTTTGCTTCTTAAATTAAGAGTTTACAATAAAAGATATTTATAACAAAAAAAGACGCATTGCAGAGAAACCCCAGTCTCTCTATCAGACCTGAAATAATCAACGCCAAACGATTCCGTTTCAAAAACAGCTCGTATACAATCGAATTAATTAATCATAAGGGGCTAAAGCTTCAAAGTTAAAAAACTTGTTGTCAAAGTCGCCGAGCAAGTTTTAAGGAGAAGCTAACGAGGAATAGGACCGTAGATGAGAGATGAAAATTCAGGGTCCCAATTAAACAAACGCTCGAAAGTATACATCGACATGTAAGGTTATTATTTATTATTATTTGACCACTTCCGTGATGTAGTATGCAAACCGCATACCTGATTTTTATGGTGTCATTACTACAAGGTCGGTCGTTTTTCCGTTCAATGTAGAAAAATAACTCTTTATATCGGTTCCGATCTGTATTGTAGAACATACTCAGACTTGTCGTTATAAGCAGTATATGTTTATTATTTAATATTATAAAAAAAATATTTTTTTGTTATATAAAATATGAAATCTGCACACAAATTCCATCTTAATGTATTTTATAAGATCGTTCGTAAATTTTTATGATTGATTCAAGAATAGCTCTCCACGGCAGTGGAACGAGCGCACCAGACAAGAATTGCTGCAATTTAAAACTCGATTAGAATTTGAGCATTGAGCGTGGGTGGTTATTAAAAAATCTTGGTGTGGTACTGAAGTTGAGGATTTCGTTCCTGCGAAGAGCTAGTAAAAGTTTAGCAGTGCCTTACTATTTTAATATTCTATACAGCAAAGTCACGGTTTTTGTATCTTAATTTTTAATTGAGAATTTATTATTATACTAAAAAGACCACTATAGCATTCGTCATAAGTATTAACATGAAATATTATCAATTTGGGATTATTTCACATCGTTAAAAAGATTGTTTAGAGCGAAATGCTACTAAATACGAGCATTTCACCCAAATTCTCATATATCCTGAAGAATGATGCATACAGTTTCTAACTTGACGATTACCCTCTCATTTAATATAGTATCACAGTCGCCAATGGTAATCCAAATTATTTAGAAAGGTTACCATTTACTTTTATTATATTCATTGTATGGGGTGGAGGGTTGATAGCCAGGTTAGGTAGAGACACAGGTTCTACCTAGTTCGGGTGACAGCCCGCCACAATCGTGCATTCGTTAAATTGTACCATCTTATATTGTAACTATATTTATTATAAGTCGATTGTGGTGTGAAATAAAACTTATTAATGTTATCAATAACTGTTTCTATTACCGGGTTATAAGTTCTCGGAAACACAGACGCATGAAGGGAGTTCCACTCCTTTGCTGTGCGCATTATGAAGGATGTTGAAAAGCGCTTGGTGTGACAGATAGGAATAGCAGCCAAGAAAGGGTAGTAGGTTCTTCGAAAATTGATAAAATGGGTTTCTTAATTTCTAAAATGATGCAGAAGTCTATGGGTGGTGATACACACTTTACATCACGTGGAAATCATTATCGTCTGTTTGTTTGCTATCATAAATGTCAAATATAAATTGTAGATAAATTAACTAATATCAAAGCTTGATTTCTGTGATTTAATATAAGTACACGATACATAATATTTTCTTAAGCTTTCAATCTCTTTACAAATATATCAGAATATATTATTATAATATATTATTTCTTACATTCCCACCAATTAGCCTAGTCCAAAGTAAGCACTGTTAGGCTTATGTTATGGATAATAGGGTAACGGATAGACATACATATATGATACATAAATATATAATATTCATAGAAATACATATAAATACCCATGATTCAGGTACAAATGCTCGTAGTCATCACACAAACATTTGCGCTTTGCGGGGCTTGAACCCAGGACCGCTGGTGCGCAAGGCAGGATCGCTACTGTTGCACCAAACGGTTGTCATTGTAATAAAATAAAAATTATAACGTAGTAGCAGGTTTCTAGAAAAACAGTATTGTTGGTTGTTTAGACAAATGTTTGGAGTGAACTAAGTGGTGCCATTTGAGAGAAAAAAATATTCGTAGCACATCAGAAGAGAGAGTCGTTATATTTAAAAAAATATTTAATTTTAAATCTCTCCCTCTTCTTTTTGATATTAGCCTTTTTGATTATCGTTCGGTTTATTACATCAGCTTAAGTTTGATTGATTGTTAATACTAGAAATAAGTGTAGGGGTGTCACATTTTTTTTCTATTTTTAGTTTTCAGTTAAAAATTAATGTAACAGTTATTAAGTTATAATTTAACCATCAACCCTCTAACAACCGTCGATGCTGCATTGTGGGGCGCCAATCAAAATTGCAAATTCGAGCTGCATTGCTTCGTTAACTACAACGCGATTGCAACATCAAACATTCGATGCGAAAAGGCAATGGGGACATGACAATTATTCCCAATTTTCAATATTTACAACAGTAACAAAGTTTTAAATTTCTTTTTATATGAACCTTTAGGTAAGCATATATGTTGTCGTGTTGCAGATAATACAATACAAGCTTGTTCTTTTGTTTTTTATGCCAATCATCATCTTCATTAATTAATCTTGCATCAATCTTTTGTAAGGGTTTTGACTTTTAATAGAAATTGTTTTGCATCGTGAATGCTTGGAACTATCATAGTGGTGTTCGATTTAATAACAAGCAATTATTATCTCTGTACATGTTGCCTTAAAACACTGTTTTTTATCAAATTGAACCGAATAATTTATTTTTGCTGCATAATATAACTGATTCATAGGGATCGATTTACTATTTACGAGTAATATGTATATAAATATGTCTAGTACAACATTATATAGGCTCATTTTCCATTTAAGTGATTGAATTATGTCTTAGAAATCGAATAAAATGACGGCATAACAACGACATAGACGACGTATTTAGTACTTAAATTATGCGTCTATCTTGCTTTTAAATAAAACTACTTTTACGGTTGCTGTAAAGGAGTGGAATGGACAGGATTAAATTAAAAAAACAAGAATAAACGTATGGTGGATCCGGTAAAAATTACGACGGTCGCTTAAGTCGACAAATTTATTTTATTTAAAACAAATAATATCCCAGCTGCCTATAACTTGAGAAACTAACACTCTTTAATTGAATTAAATATTAATATTTGGTAGAAGTCAACAAATTTACACATCTACTTAAAATATCATTATGAAACTTAACTATACTATAAAGAGTGTATACCTACCGCGTTCAAGAATAAAAAAAGTATATCTGTAGTGACTATAGAAATATTAAATACATTTTTACAACGAATAAGAAAAAAATAAAAAATTGTTTATCTTAAATTATTTCTAGTAAATTATATTGAAACGTCGACGTAGAATCTAGAATAAAATTCTTGTTTTTGTCTTAGTACATAAAATTGCCAGCCCTCTTATAATTTGCTATATCTATAAAGCGCGACTAATTTTTAAAAGTGTTTTTCTTTTATTTTAATTACACCTGTAGGTAAACTAGGTGTGTACACTGTATTCATCTTGTTTGTAATAAAGATTTGTAATTATGTTTTATATCACTAAGAAAATTATTTTATTACAGCTATATAAGTATATAAAAAATCCCTGACACAGTGTTTGACCGCGGTGAACTTCGAAACTGCTCAACAGATTGTGATGTTTTTTTTTCCATTTCGCTGGATGTGTTTCCACTTAGGTATGTCCTAAGGATAGGTTTCATTTATAACACAGCAATGCGTGGCTAGGCCAGCTTGAATTTAATATAATAACGTAGTATGTAAGTGAAACATTCATACTTCTTCATATTGATAATATTTATATCACAGAGAATATAGTTTCTTAAGTTGTTAACAGAAATCTGATATTGGTGTTTGAATATATTATCACATATTTGAAGCATATGCAAAAAAATTAATCGTTCTTGTTTTAACAAATAAACTTCATAAAGATACGCTTCTCTTATTTATACGTATTTAAAACAACAAATATTTAAAATAAAAATGTAACGAAACCAACAAAAGGGAATAAAATTAAAACTCGCACATTAATCTCGGCTGCATCATTTATCACTGTTAAAAAGCTTATAACCATCGCTATTAATATCTTTTTATCAATGTAGGGTGGTAGTTAATGAGTCATAAAAAACGATGTTATGGGGCTGTTATAATACTTATACAAAGAAATATTGATCGCATACGCAGCACCTCTACTACTTTTGATGTGTTCCTGCTGGAATATTAAAGGAAGTTCTTTGAATTTTTGTTTTTGCCTATAAACGATTTACAACTTAATACTGCACACAACGACCGGTTTATGTAACATTTATAATGAATAATGGTCAATAAAATGCTTCAAATACAACCGCATTTGTATACCATAAGCTAAAGAATCTTAATATTATGAGTATGTTAACTGACCCGTTTCGATTTTCAAGCCGTTATAACGTCGGTTCGATATCTTTTGATCCCCGTATTCTGTCCCCTTAAAGTAATATTTTATGAAATGGACTTCACAAGGGGACGGTAATTAATTAAATTAAGTTCCGAATACGTTAGAACAAAGTTGGACGCTACCGGAGACTTAATAGCCAGGGAGATCATCCCTCAGTATGTGATTCCCTTGGGCGGTCATGTCGACACCCCACATGCTAATAGCCAATCATATTCTGTTTACATTCCATCACCGAGTATGAATAATTTGTTATTGTCTGGGCAAACACGGCACCGCGTCACGGTCAGTATTGTCCAGATTAATTTGCCGTCACGGCACGCAATCCGCCGGATTCAATGGCGATGAAATCAAAGAACAATCCACGCGACTCTGATAGTAACAGATTAATGAATATGGAAAATTGGATTCCGCTCTGTTCAAGAGCGACCGTTAAAAACGGATGGATTTATTTCTGTTTCAACTGAAATTGTCATTTCTTTCAAAGAGTACTTTATGTTTAAAGCTATTAATATAATTTAAAATAAAAAAAATGTTGCAGTAAAGGCGTAAATAAACTATTTAAAAGCTGAATAAGCCTTTAAATAAACTACTGGTAGCTATCACAAAATCGAAAAAAAAACATTAAACTCAGGAAGCTTCTTATATTAACGCAATTTTGTATAATGTATACGCAAGTGGAACTCTTTGGCTGAGTCTGTGTTTCCTGACAAATACAATTTAGGGGTCTTCAAGTCACGAGTGAATAAGCGCGTCACATCCTAGATCGCATCGACGCTTTCTATCAGGCGAGATAGTGGTCAAGCGCATGCCTTTATTCTATTAAAAAAAAAATCGTCGAATAGAATTGTTAATTAGGTATATAAATATTTCTTTCAAGAAAAAGCCAATAGCAGGCTTCGCCCGTCCTAAACAAAAATAGCACTCTAATTAAATAAATCTTATTAAAAGTATTGTACCGCTCAAGTCTGTTAAGCTTTTTCCAATCATTATTTCAGCTATTGACTATGAAATCTATTCTTGTTTCTCGGAAAGCAGCCATTGACAACAACCGTAGTCATTAGCAATCAATTTTGGTTCGACAATATTGGATTTTAATTAAGTGTATAGAGGCTACAACCGAGTTGGCAAATGTATGGCCTATGTCGTTCGTGCCAATCGTGTTGGCTGGAATTGCTTTCTTGAGCTTCTTTAGTGTACTTAAAATGAATAGTTCTAAAATAAATCGAAATTTTCCCGAAATAAACGGAATTTAATTTAATTTATTTTAAAATAGAGAATGCTAAAAAAATACTGTGTTTAACTAACAATTTATGTTGCTATAGAAAGAGAAAAAAACAAAATCATTGCTGGGACATGTCAAGTAAGTGACATTTGAATATTTAGTGAATTTCCACGTATGAGTTATACCCGTTACTGAGCATATTAACACCTACTGCCGCTCAATATTTTGAAAAATGTGTATTTTTTAATAACAAAGGCATTACTTATAAAAAAATGAGTTATTTATCTCCGAAATACCAGAAGGACTGATAATAAAATATAAACCTAAAATGATGCATAATTCTAAGAGTTATCTAGCCACATGTATTTTTTTAATAATACAATAATCAGAGGACTCCAATATATTATATATTAGGTACTTTTAAATGAAATTAAATTAATGGTTATTGGATAAAAGTTTTATATCATTAAGGAATTTATTAATAATAGACATACAATAATAATGTAATTTTAACTACGGAAATACTATAAAATTCTTAAATAATAATAATTAATAATCATAATTATAAATTCATATATTACTAGCGGCCCGTCCCGGCTTCGCACGGGTGGACAAAATTCTTTAATTTTTTTCTGGCATTCAATATAGCCTATGACACTCAGCAATAATGTGCCTTTCTATTGGTGAAAGAATTTTTAAAATCGGTTCAGTAGATCCCGAGATTACCCCTTACAATTTAACAAATATACAAACACACAAACTTTACTTCTTTATAATATTAGTATAGATTTCATTTGAAATGTCAGTTATTAAATTAATTTTTAAGTAACTATTTCTATGTGTTTTATAATCTATTAAAATTTGTATGCCTAATTAGGTTATATACATGTGTACAAACAAAATAATGCTTCCATTCTCACCCACATGAAGATAAATGAATTTAAATTTTGAATACATATATAATCTTGTCGAAGGACTAAAGCGATAGCAACAAGAAAACAATAGGTAACGTAATGTTTGAGAAACTCGCTAAGGGAGAACTAAAATAATGTTGACCCAATTTATCGGATTTAGTACAAATATAGAAGTCTGTTGTGTCATCTTTAACGTCGCTTCGTGCTACAATTAGGCTATTATGCCGTGATGAAATATCAAGGCAAATGTTTCTGAAAAATATAATGTTGCCTCAAATATATTAACTATAAAATATATTAACTAGTATTAGAAAAATGTATGACTTTTATAAAACGTGTCTGGGGCGGTTCTCGAACCGTCTTCAGTTTAAAATTTTAAGCTTTATTTGTTTTTTGTTAGGTAAAAATAACTTGTTTTGTTTTTGTTCCTCGCTTTCAATAATCTATCAAGAACCATCGTAAAAAAAACACATATTGAAAGACCAGTTGGTTTTAGTGGACTTTTTAAGTGTTGGCAAAAAATTTCTACTTACCTTTTCATGAAATATAAATTAATTTATTTAAGGAATAAATATAATGGACTTTTTTCTAGTAAAGCTAACAAAAAAATATAAAATACTAAATAGCAGTTTATTTAATAAGACATGACAAAATAAACAAAAAGTGACACAGGATGTCACACTTACATGTCAATAACTCCTTTAACCTTTTATCGTAGAGGTTAAAGGTTAAAGGAGAGATTGGACCATATTCAAAATAATTTTTCGTCTGGAATTTTTATATACATATGTTTAATTAGTTATGTGTGGCTTTGTTACGCTTCAAGGGCTATCTGGATAGGGAAATATTAAAGCGATTTCATCGTTTATAGGGTATGCTCATTGTCGAGCGGGTCGTATAGACCGCGTAAATACCGCAAATTATCCGTAATCATCTAATCTGCATACCATCGCTTGGTATTTGGTAACAAAATATATACCGTTTAGCAAATCTGGCAAAAGTGCCATCTATTGCTACTGAAAATATAACTCGCTTTTATGTACATTATGTCGCAATTTACCATTCTAACATACTTTTTGATCGTAACGAATCTATTAAGTTCCGCACCATAAAACTAACCTTTCGGGTCAAATACGTCGTCTACGTCACGTTACGATTACAGAGATGTGCGGTTTTATCCTAATATAATTATTTTTGTTATAAAAACCTTAGATTATGATATTTAAGCAAAACACAGCTTTTTCCACAAAGCCACGATAGCTCGGTAAAGTGGAGCTAACTAAAAATTCTCTATATAAAAATGGAAACGTTTCGGATAGCGTTATGGGAAATAAAACGATGACAGTCGATCGTGGGCCCGCAATAAAATAAAACGCTCGAGTATGACGGCCGGTTGAAATATTGTTAAACTTGCAAAATGACTGGGCTGAAACTGCCAATTTTGTAGCACTATTATTGTGAACTATAAGTAATACTCTTTATAAAACCGAATGAAATCGACCTCTTTCTATTTTTCTCATGTATTATTCGAATAGGGATAAGCTACATGGTTCTGCTTTCAAAATCATATCAGTGATTAATTCATCAGTTCTTCTTAATGTAGTCTAAACTGTATAAATATTCGGGTTCGGGTTCCCGCCTGAGAATTTACTTGTGACCCGAGTCGATTTTTTCTAGTATTTTTCTATTATAATAATTTATCTTATAAGATCGCATTGAAAATGCATAAAAAATATATAAAACTAAATGGCTGTTTCATCTTAATCGATTGCTCAAAACATTTGTAAAAATGCTTCTTTCGAATACGAGAGGATGTTCCTCTCATTGATGAAACAACGCTGGCCTACAGCGTAAAATAAGAAAGGTACCAGAAAATTTGGATGAGTGTTCACAAGGCTCGGTAGCTCAATTGGGAGAGCATTGGACCGGATTTCCAAAGGTTGCGGGTTCGATTCCCGCCTGAGAATTTACTTGTGACCCGAGTCGATTTTTTCTAGTATTTTTCTATTATAATAATTTATCTTATAAGATCGCATTGAAAATGCATAAAAAATATATAAAACTAAATGGCTGTTTCATCTTAATCGATTGCTCAAAACATTTGTAAAAATGTTTCTTTCGAATACGAGAGGATGTTCCTCTCATTGATGAAACAACGCTGGCCTACAGCGTAAAATAAGAAAGGTACTAGAAAATTTGGATGAGTGTTCACAAGGCTCGATATTTCAATTGGGAGAGCATTGGACCGGATTTCCAAAGGTTGCGGGTTTGATTCCCGCCTGAGAATTTACTTGTGACCCGAGTCGATTTTTTCTAGTATTTTTCTATTATAATAATTTATCTTATAAAATCGCATTGAAAATGCATAAAAAATATATAAAACTAAATGGCTGTTTCATCTTAATCGAATGCTCAAAACATTTGTAAAAATGTTTCTTTCGAATACGAGAGGGTGTTCCTCTCATTGATGAAACAACGCTGGCCTACAGCGTAAAATAAGAAAGGTACTAGAAAATTTGGATGAGTGTTCAAAAGGCTCGATATTTCAATTGGGAGAGCATTGGACCGGATTTCCAAAGGTTGCGGGTTTGATTCCCGCCTGAGAATTTACTTGTGACCCGAGTCGATTTTTTCTAGTATTTTTCTATTATAATAATTTATCTTATAAAATCGCATTGAAAATGCATAAAAAATATATAAAACTAAATGGCTGTTTCATCTTAATCGATTGCTCAAAACATTTGTAAAAATGTTTCTTTCGAATACGAGAGGATGTTCCTCTCATTGATGAAACAACGCTGGCCTACAGCGTAAAATAAGAAAGGTACTAGAAAATTTGGATGAGTGTTCACAAGGCTCGATATTTCAATTGGGAGAGCATTGGACCGGATTTCCAAAGGTTGCGGGTTTGATTCCCGCCTGAGAATTTACTTGTGACCCGAGTCGATTTTTTCTAGTATTTTTCTATTATAATAATTTATCTTATAAAATCGCATTGAAAATGCATAAAAAATATATAAAACTAAATGGCTGTTTCATCTTAATCGAATGCTCAAAACATTTGTAAAAATGTTTCTTTCGAATACGAGAGGGTGTTCCTCTCATTGATGAAACAACGCTGGCCTACAGCGTAAAATAAGAAAGGTACTAGAAAATTTGGATGAGTGTTCAAAAGGCTCGATATTTCAATTGGGAGAGCATTGGACCGGATTTCCAAAGGTTGCGGGTTTGATTCCCGCCTGAGAATTTACTTGTGACCCGAGTCGATTTTTTCTAGTATTTTTCTATTATAATAATTTATCTTATAAAATCGCATTGAAAATGCATAAAAAATATATAAAACTAAATGGCTGTTTCATCTTAATCGATTGCTCAAAACATTTGTAAAAATGTTTCTTTCGAATACGAGAGGATGTTCCTCTCATTGATGAAACAACGCTGGCCTACAGCGTAAAATAAGAAAGGTACTAGAAAATTTGGATGAGTGTTCACAAGGCTCGATATTTCAATTGGGAGAGCATTGGACCGGATTTCCAAAGGTTGCGGGTTTGATTCCCGCCTGAGAATTTACTTGTGACCCGAGTCGATTTTTTCTAGTATTTTTCTATTATAATAATTTATCTTATAAAATCAAATTGAAAATGCATAAAAAATATATAAAACTAAATGGCTGTTTCATCTTAATCGATTGCTCAAAACATTTGTAAAAATGTTTCTTTAGAATACGAGAGGATTTTCCTCTCATTGATGAAACAACGCTGGCCTACAGCGTAAAATAAGAAAGGTACCAGAAAATTTGGATGAGTGTTCACAAGGCTCGGTAGCTCAATTGGGAGAGCATTGGACCGGATTTCCAAAGGTTGCGGGTTCGATTCCCGCCTGAGAATTTACTTGTGAGCCGAGTCGATTTTTTCTAGTATTTTTCTATTATAATAATTTATCTGTATAAATATTATTTTTAAATAAAACCACTTTAACTGGAATTATGACGCGTTTATTCTCGTTTTTTTATATTTAATTATCTCAAATAAAAACATATACTGCGAGAGCTAGTGATGTAGTGAGGCTGTTTCTGTAAATAATAAATATAAGATGGAGGTCGGTCCCCTTGTCCGATTTTTTTACCAGTGCTTTTCACAAAAGAGCCTCCTAATTTCTGATGGTAAGCTCATTAGTTTACAGTATCGTTGAGATATTTAAATAACTGAATGAAATGCAAAATAAAACAAAAATATATATTGAGTAGATATGAACGTGGCCGACGAAAATGTTGGAAGGTTAGTAGCATATGTATGAAGACCATTGGCTTAGATATTCTGTAAACATGGCTTATGTAAAGGAGTCGAAACTTTAGGGTTAAATATCAAAAAAGTTTTATTTAAATGAGTGATAGGCGCGAAAGTATAAGACACACATTAAAAAAAGTAATAAATGGCTCCGATTCCATTCTGATAAAAACGTATTTGTATCATAAATAAATATATAAAACGATTATGTTGCGAAAAAAATATCATATCTCCACGACACATGATGACTGGCAGAAAAGTCAAGTTTTTATATGTTAGCACAAAATAAGATGAAAAAGAAATACGAGATATCAGATAAAAGCTATACGGAAACCACACACTACGATTGACCTGAACAGATTTACACTCCATTATTTGATATTCGAAATAAAATATTTTGTGTTGAAGCCTCAATTCAGTGCGAGAATAAAGCATACTTCACCATTTTACATTCAGTTCGTAAAACAACAATGTGACAAAATTCCTAAGAGAAGGGTAATATTCAAGAGATCACATAAAAATGATTTTATGGCTCTGTCACTTCAAAGCAAATCGAAGTCTTTTTTATGCATAAAACAATACGTGAAAAATGTTTATGACAGATTTTATTGTAATTTCTTAAGGAATAAGTTCTCTATTATTACTTTATAAATCTGTAGGCTCTGTCTGTACATTATTTTTTTGAACAAAGGAGGAGGGGTAGCTAAGGCTGGTTTTTGGCCTATTTTATTTTTACAAAAAAAAAACATTTTTTTTGCCAGTAAGTATAGATCATAAACAGTCCATAAATGGAACCTCTATACTCACTAGAAAAAAAAATTTTTGTGAAAAATAGAATAGGTTATGAGTGAGTGAGCTTTTTTTCCTATTTTTTATTTTTTATCTCTCTGTCTGTCCGTCTATTTGTATGTTCTTTTATAAATGAATAATGGGTTGAATTATTTCGATGATCAACGAGGCTATATATCATATCGGTAAAAACTTTATAGTCCTAACTAATATTATAAATACGAAAGTGAGTTTGTTTGTTACACTTTCACGCCTTAACTACACAATCGATTATCATGAAATTTTGCATACACTTTGCCAGGGGTATACAACGGTACCTTTTATTCAGAAAAAGGACTGTTCCCGAGGGATAGAAGAGGAAATATAACTTTTAATCGATAGTCTATATAAACGCGGGTGAAGCCGTGGGTAAAAGCTAGTACATTTATATGACAAATTCATGAATATTTTAAGAAGCTGCTTTCATAATTTATGCTACTTAAGTGAACATTAGGTATTTACATATGAAGTTTGTTATTTTTATCATGAGTGTAGGATTTAACCAAACTCTTATAAAGCGATATTAACATTGTTTGGACTTAATTAATTCGGAATTCAGGCCATATTTTTAAGGCAATTCAGCATACAAAATTTAATTTTTAAATAAGATTGATATTGAATGTAACATATTTATATGGCTTCTCTTTCGTTTCTTTGAATTGATGCTTTGACCTTTTTAAATATACAGTGATTCTCTTTATTTCCTTTTGCTATAGATGCCCAGATAACGACCACTCAATTACACTTTATATACATAGTAACAAGAATCAGGTAGTTATTTAGAAAATAAAAAAGAGTTTGTGATAAAAACAATGCTTTTCAGTGGGTACTATATTAACACACATACCACCCAATCGATATTAAAAATAATAAAAAAAAAACTCTGTCTTTTTTTCTAAAATAGTAAACTACTTACTTTCTTTTGTTAATGCGAAATTTAAATTGAACTGTTATCAGAAGCACCTACCTTATTACGTATTCAAAAGCATTATCAATGTATTAATAAATGAAGGCTTCTTTAGCTTCCATTTATCAAGTTTAAAGAGAGGTCGGTTTGCTTTCTATTGCTATTGGAGTCACGTTTTTGGGCACGTTAACTCGGTGGCCAATCAAACTAATAGCTAAATATGTAAGTTTGTTAACATTAATCTAATATTTAAATTGTGTGCCTCTAAATACGTAACTTAGATTTCAAATACTATTAAGTCTTGGATGGATACTAAAGTATCGGATTCTCATCTCTTTATTTATTTAATAAACAAAGAAGTTTGCCTTGGTTGGTTTGTGTGAACAGTCGAAACCATATCCAGCTTTACACTTTAACGTTTAGATAACTTTAAGAGTGAATTCAGTTCAGTTTTCAGTTCATTCAGTTCTTAACTAGCTAATGTAACACCGTCAATTTTATTTGCTAATGTTAGAATAATAAATGTTATATAGGTATTTCATAGCGATAGATACAAATGTTATACTTAAATTATTCATATTTACCAAAAAAAAATTTAGAATCATAAAATCCAATATTAGTTTTTACATAATATTAAGGGTTAAGTATTAAAGTATAAAAAAGACAATAATCGATATAATTAGATGAACTTATTTCATTACTTACCGTTTGGTGCAACAACGGTAGCGATCCTCCCTCTCGCACCGACAAGTCCCAGAAGGGGCAGATGTTTGTGTGATAAATATGAGCATTTGTACCTGAGTCATGGGTATTTATATTTATTAATATTACTTATTTATATCTTAATATATATAAATTACGTGTCACGTTGTTTGTCCGCGATGGACTCCTAAACTACTTAACCGATTTTGATCAGACTTCGTAACTATCTGTTATTTGATCTAACTTAAAAGATAGGATAGGTTTTATTTTACTTTATAACACAGCAACGCGTGGCTGGGTCAGCTAGTATGTTATATGTTTTTCTACCCATTACCCTAGCATTAATTACAGAAGCCTCACAGTGCCTACTTTATACATAAATATAATTATTATAAAAAAAACAAATGGATTTATTTACGGAAAACAGAACTGAGTGCAAAAATTATTGTAGTACATATTAAATATTGATTGCAAAGTAATATTAGTAAATAATAGTGTTTACATGTAAGAGGTACAAAAAATTTATTTAATGTTATATTTCTCTATAAAATAGTTGAAAATAAATAACATAAAAATATACGTCATGAGATGCAAGTGTCGTTTCTAATTTTCTACTTATTAATATTTAAGTAGCCTGGTAATAAACGTACCATCAGAATTTAAATATTTACATAATTTGTTAAAACCCTTTCTAAGTGCGTGTTCACACCAAACGTATAGTCAGCCGCCGATTGTGCGCAGGCTCACTATAAGCCTCAGTGTGAACGTAAAAATAAATGGTATTTTTTGTTCACATTAAGCTTACAATACGCTGTAGCTGACAATACGCCATTGGTGTGAACAAAACAGTCGGCTTGTATACGTTCACACCAAATGCGTACGCTGAGCGGCCGACTATTTTTCATATAAAAGAGCTGAATGGCTTGAGTTTCGCGCAGTATATCTCAGTTCACATTTCAAAACTGGTGACTCGAGTGTTAACTAAATAATGTTCGTTAATATATTGGCTATTCACGAAGCTCTTGAGGAAGATGAAGAAAGTAGTAAGAGAAAAAATTGGGTACATCCTCTAAATTTAAAGAGATATCATCTTGGTCAGTTTCATCGTTTATATTTGGAATACAGATGTTACCCTGATAAATTCAAGAAATATTTTCGCATGTCTCTAAAATCTTTTGATGAATTATTGTCATTAATACGTACCAAAATATATAAAAAGGATACTAACTATAGACGTGCTATTGAGCCAGAAGAAAGATTAATGATTACTTTGAGGTAAGTAAATTAAAAATATAGTAAGTTTAAATCAACATTTACTAATTATATATAAATCACAATTTCTCACACAATAGGAACATGTTTTAAATAGACACATCTTGGCTTAGTAATATAAAGTCCTCCTCATCAATTTCGATGAAGGCGACCCTAGACTGAATATTAAGTAAGTAATAGTTATTTCTGGTGTTTGGCTCGCTAGACCGAATTTGCCACTGACTGTATTGAGTTCAAATAGTTTTATAAACCCCCTTGGATAATTCGCTCAATATCTTCAACAGAATCAGACTCTGATTGTTCATCTAATGTTGCTCTTTCTTCAAAAACGTTAGAATTTGATGGCGATGATGCCAAGGGCTCATTGGCGTTGCTTTGTAAAGGTGAGGCACTGTTTTGATATGGTTGGGATGAATTTGGTTGTGGTCGGTTACTGTATGTTGATGACATGTATCCATAACCCACCCTATTATATTCATAATGTGGTTGATCCTCATATGCACTACTCGAAAGACCCGATCCGTAACTGCCATAGTTATCACTGTATTTAATTTTTTGTAAGACCTTCATTATCTCAAATTTGAATTCAAATAATTGCCTTTCAGACATCGTTTGCATGTCTGGTAACAAAGATAAAAGAAAATTAAGATGTGGATTCATATTCTTTTCTTCTTGTTTTTTCATGGAATTCAACAAACTTTCCTGAAATAATGTCAATCCCTTTTCCTTTCTAGTTGTTTTTGAAGCAGACGACTGCTCCGATGAGCTTTCTAAAATATCAACACTGTCTTCATTGATATTGAAAGAACTGTCACTTTCTTGTGAATGTGATGATGTTGGTTGTAAATTTGAGATAGAAGTATTCGAAGTCCGTGACGTCATCAAAAACTGGAGCATGTCCAAATACGGTGTTTTACGTTTTTTTGAGGCACCACTTCCACTTCTCATATTATTTTCTTTATTTTTTTCTCGAACAAAATAATCTCTGAGATGTTTCCATTTTTTTTGAAGTTCTTGAACTGTAATAAATGACTGGATGATAAGGATAACAATAAATATACCTATACGGAAAAACGAAACGCTAGCCCCAAAGTAAGGCCGGTCACATACATTTGGAATTTCGATTCGAAATACTGTTTCGGGATTCCGTTAATATATCACACATATACGTTTATTTCCGTTCGGAATAACAAGGCTCAGTTGAACGATCATACGGAATTCCGAATCAGATTAAATTTCGAACGGAAAACAACTGAGTATGTGGTTGATTGATAGATGTGTACATGGATTTAATGCGTTCGATATTACGAATCGATATTTCGAATCGGAATTCCGAAACGTAATTCCGAATGTATGTGACCGGCCTAAGTTCGAAGCTTGTGTTATAGGATATTGATTCAACAATACTATATTTTATAACAAATATATGTAAAAACAAACATCCAAGACCCAGGTCCATCTGAAAAAGTACAAACATCCATTCATCCAAACATCCTCACAAACTTTCGCATTTATAATATTAGTAAGATAATAATTTTGTTTACAGGTTTTTAGCTACAGGAGCAACCTATGGTACCTTAAGCGAAGACTTTTTAACGGGGAAATCTACAATATCTGCAATTGTTTGTGAAACCTGCTCGGTTTTGTGGGAAATATTAATGCCTTTGGAATTACCCCAGCCCACAGAAGAAATGTGGATAAACATATCTAACACGTTTTACAAAAAAACTGATTATCCGAATTGTCTAGGCGCTATAGACGGCAAACATGTTCGAATAAGGAAACCACCTCACAGTGGTTCAAACTTTTACAACTATAAAAAATTCTTTTCAATCGTCCTTTTTGCTTTAGCTGATGCAAACTGTTTATTTACTGCTGTTGATATTGGATCATGTGGAAGAGAAGCAGACAGTAACATTTTTTAAAAAAGTAACTGAGGCAAAATGATAGCTCTTGGACAACTAAATATACCAAAATCTGCCAAACTACCTAATTCCAGTGGACCTGAACAACCATATGTGTTTATAGGGGACGAAGCGTTTAGTTTAAAATCAAATTTAATGAGACCTTTCCCAAATCGCAACTTGACTTTAGAACAGCGCACATATAATTTTCGTCATTGTCGAGCAAGGAGATGTGTTGAATGTGCATTTGGTATTTTGTCTAATAAGTGGAGAGTATTACATTCAAGTATAAATACTGATGTCAAAAATGTTATTAAAATAATACAAGCCACTTGCGTGCTTCACAATTTTGTTCGTAGAAGAGAAGGCATCAATTTCAAAGATCAATTAAGGACTTGTAGTCTTCGAGATGTACGAACATCGCGATTTGTTATGTCCACATCAGGTCAGAGGGTGAGGGACTTCTATAAAGAATATTTTGTAAATGAGGGTAAATTGGACTGGCAAAATAGATATATCTAAAAGTGAATATTTTTTATGTATGCATGGTCACCCTACTCAATTTTCTCTCATAAAAATATAATATACTCGATAATTGCCAAAATACACAAATTTTAATTTTGTAGATTCTCCTTCGAAAAGCAATCAAATGATTCATACTGACCTTTGATTGATACAATGTAACAAATGATGATGGGCTCTAAAGGATGTATATCTAGGGCTTTTATTTTGTCTGCTATCAGCATCTAACTAATTAAATTGAATTTAAACAGTGAATTTGGTTTTACTGTTTAGTTCTTAATAAAAAAAAACACTCACTAGTCTCGTTTTTTTTCTTTGTACCATATGTTCCCGATTCCTCGTACATAATGGACCCTATTTCCTCCCAAGCCAATCGACGTAAGTTTCTGTCACTATATTGTTTTAAATTTGTATTCCAAATACATTCTCTTGTATGTATTTCGGCAATAAATTTTTCGGTGTCGAACATACTTAACGTATGTTCCGTGCAAAATACTTGACTGAACTGAATTGAAAACAATCCGCCGGCCGATTTGAATCCAATACGCTGGCGTTCAGCCGCGTAGCCAATCAGCGTCCGCGGCACGTAGTGACGCACTTTATTAGTCGGCCGCCGACTATCAGCGTCTACGCATAGCGTCATGGCGTATTGTCGGTTTGGTGTGAACGAAAAAGCGAATATGTATGGAATTACAATACACTGCGTAACGCTCGCTCACTGTCGGCGGCTGACAGTCAGTTTGGTGTGAACACTGCCTAAAGTGGTTGAGTCCCGTACGAACCAAATAAAAGTAAGCAATCTAGATTAACATACGTGTTAAAAAGGGTGCATTTTAAAGGCAGTTTCGTAGGGTTGGCGTACAATGCAGGTATAAACACCAAACAGCACCAATCGAAATTGCAAATTTGTGCAGGGGCCGCTTCGGTTCGTTACTGACTTCTGTTTAAGTGTTACCAACAGGGTTGTCAACCGCTAATTGCAGGTTTACGTGGCGTTTGTTTGTTTGCCAAAGGACTCAATTTAATAAGTAACTATTGCTTAAACAATAACTCATTAACTATTATCAGCAGAAAAAAATCATTCGAAATATTCATGTGAACGAATAATTTAATATTCCGAGTTTTGGTTTATCTTGAGATAAAGTAAATATGTCTTCACTTTGAGTAAGATTGTTAAACGCTTTCCAATTATTCAGTTCTCTGAAAAATAAATTGTTTTTGATTTTCTTTTCTGTGCTATTAACTTTTCTTCTTGGTTCTGACAGAATTCGACACAACTATAATTGAAAACAGTTTTTCTTTGATTAAATTTAAGGCCTATGTAGTTTCCATCTTTTTATTATAAAACACATGTTTTACTTTATGAATAAAACTTTATGAATTTTACTCTGGCGCATTTTATAGTCATATGAAACTAAAAGATTTCTATAAAAATATAGGATACTCATAGATGTCAATTTATTAGAGATCATAAGAGGTATGGAATTATAACATACTTAGTAATTCCAATTATAGGTTTTCGTTGAAATAAAAACATGTTTTTATTTGATGATGGCTTTAATTGTGCACATATTTTTATGGTTTTGTTGAAATCATACGACTAAATAGTTAACGTGTTATTTTTAATCTTATTTTAAAAAGTTGATTGAGCACTGATTTATCCCTGCTTAAAAAACGAATACCGTAATAAAATGTTTCTAAGATACCTCACTCTCGTTTTAACTTACTTTAACACTTTTACGACGCTGTCAGCCATTAATTGGACAAAGTTGGCTTTTAGTACGTTTGTTTTGACTAGAGATTTAAGATTTCGAATAGCTGCTGTAATTTAAAGTCGGCTTCAGGTATATATATTTTCTAAAATTCCATCCATTAATTAGGTAATTTAATATTTACTTATTTCCTTAGTATCTGCAATCATTTTCGCTTAGAAAAGATATATTAAAAAAATACTTTAGGAGCTTTTCGCGAATAAAACTTTAGTAATATAACATGCATATTCATCGAAACATTGTTGGCAAATACACGTTACGCAGATTTTGTTATAGTTTACTAAAATCTCGGTAAATATTGGTTTCGAAAAATTAAATAAACTTTATATTTGATAAGAACTGGTTAGCTAATAGGTATGTTACAAATATTACTGATGTTGCGATGACAGAATAAAGTCGAAACTTATGTTTGTAAACCAGGGCTATCCTGAAATACACAGGAAGAACAAACTGGATTGAACTGGATTAGACTGGATGGAGACTGGTGGTTATTCACAATTACCTTATTAAACGGGAATGATTTTGAGGCGTATGCGATAGTAAATGTTCGGTTGGTCACTCAACCGAAGGTTCAACTATTAAATACCCCTATAAACCAAAAAATAATATTAAAACTTTAAAATAAAAAATAATAAAATTATTATAATTTGAATTGCTAATACATTACAGCCCTATTCACAGAACGTTATGGCATAACGATCTCACTCCCACAGAAAATTTTAATAACGGCTAAATTTTACAATTTGCATATGGGGGGGGCTAAATCGTTTCTTGTGTTGAGTACCACTTATATGGTAAGCTATGAACCAAGCATAAGCTTAATATAAACAGTGACTTCATAAACTCTCAAGTAGTCTAACCCATGTGCTATAGTAGCCAACCTGTTATTCTCAGAATATAACATTTACCAAAATTACATTGCCGAAATATTAGAAGTACAATTGAACACAATAAAAGATACAGATTCAACGAACAACTAAGAAAAGTTGAATTAATAAAGCATATTAGGTATAATAATATTTCGTACATTCACACCAATTGTCCTATTGGTGTGAATAACTTTGAAATTAAACTGATCTTGTAAATGATACGTGACAAATATGGAAATAATACAAAGATAATTATGAAAAAAAAAAATCAAATGTTTATGATCATTCGACAAAAATTTACCTCTTTTCGAACCCGCAGTCCTAAAGTGTCGCAGTCAGGGTCAATAACTGTTCGACGAACTCGGCCGTTCTCATGATTCAATGACCCATACCAATTAATTATATAAGCAAATACTATGATAACATATAGTAAAACTTTATTAACGTTAAATGATTTTATGAACCTATGAAAGTGTTTTCTTATAGGAAATCAAATAAGTTTATTTGCTTAAGTTAATAACATGAAATAAAAATGTTGGTCATTTAAATAGAAGCTCGTTTAAATCTTTAATGAAAAATTAAAGCTTAGTACATTAAGATAAGGTTAGTAATTTTATTTCTACTAAAGATTGTACTCTATTTTTTTGTATAGTTGAATATGTTTTATATATTCCATTACAATAGCCTTTTTTATTTATGATAAAAACTGTCAATTGCAAAAAATCTTGTTCTTGGCGGTTTATGTAAGGAGAAGAGACGGAACGAACGGCTTATTACGTCAGCTGAAGTGCCTATGCACGTAATGAATCAGGACTTTTGAAGTCGTAAATAATTATTATAGTAGAAAGTCGTAAATAATGTTTCAACTTTTCGTTAAAATATTGATATGAAAATGCAGAGAATTATTTTTAAAAGCATTTATATTATATATTTTTCTTAACTGTCCGAATCAAAATAAATTTATTTTATAAAGAATAGCAATTTAGTTAAGAACAATTGTAGTTTTTACTAAAATATATGACTCAACTATAAATACAAAATAAAAAAACATTTTTCTACGATAGCAGAACAAAAAATGCATCTGGATACTTAGCGTTCATAATATTGGAGCTCAATATCTGATTCCAGAGTTCGAGTAATTTTCAAATATCGGTCTTCGAAAAGTACATCAAAGCTGGTTCATTTTGTGTTACCAATCACGAAACCGTGATAGGTTGCCTTTTTTCTCTATTCTAGTGTCTCCGCATAAAAGGGAGGGTCTTTACCTCAACTGTGGGGATATTTCTGATTACAAAGTTGACTTTAGCAAAATTGTCTTCTTGTGGCAATTATCTAACTAACCTAGTAATTTGACCTAGTAATAGATAAGGCTAATATACACTCGAGAGCAATGAATCCGGGTCACTTAAAGAATGTTAAAAATCTCGGAAACTAAAAATGATAGGTTAATGCAATAAATTGTATTTAATAGACAATGTAATACTCCTTAAATGAAAGTAAAAAAAATATGAGTCACCATACATTTTATTAACACAAAATTACATAAAGAAAAAAACTGCTGATCTCTCCTTAAAACAAAAATAGGAAACATGAAATGTTTGAACTTTATTACGATTTTCTTGAATTTTAATACTTCGTATTGCCTCCTCGTGCTTCCATTACTGCGTTTACGCGGTTTGGCATGCTGTACACCAAGTTCCTTATACGATTTTGGGGAATATTCTCCCATTCCTCTGTGAGAGCAATTTTGAGCTCACGAAGCGTGATTGGGGGAGGGTTTCGTTGTTCTACGCATCTGCCTAGCTCGTCCCAAGCATGCTCGATCGGGTTGATATCCGGGCTGCGCGCTGGCCACTCCATACGAGTAATGTTCATCTCTTGAAGGTAGTCATTCACAATCCTACCTGTATGAGATCGGGCATTGTCATGCATAAATATAGCATCCTCACCTAAATTGACCATAAATGGACCAACGTGATCATTGAGGATTTCTTCCACATATCTTACGCTAGTTAAAGAGCCGTTTTCTATGATCACCAGCTCTGTGCGACTTTCAGAAGAAATTCCGGCCCACACAAGTACAGACCCACCACCGTAGGCTACTTTTTCTTCGATGCATGCTTGCTTGAATCTTTCCCCTGGTCTTCGATACACTCTGTGTCTTCCATCGTGCTTGTAGAGCATAAATTTTGATTCGTCGGAGAACATAACTTTTGACCAATCTTCAATACTCCAATTTACGTGGCTCTGGGCATATCTTAGTCTTGAAATACGATGCCCACGCTCCAGTTTAGGGCCGTTTGCAGGTCTAAGGGGTTTTAAGTTAGATTCAGCAAGCCGACGTCTTACTGTCCATACACTTGGGTTACTTCCTCAGAGGCGTCGAAACTGATTGGTGAGTTCAGTTCCTGTGAGAAAGCGATTTCGAAGCATGGTGTTCACCAAGTATCGGTCTTCTCGTGCTGTGGTACACCTGGTTCTGCCCGTTCCTGGTCTGCGTAGGTTAGAACCAGTTTCTTCGTAACGTCGGAGAACTCTTTGTACTGTTGACAGCGACACACCGACAGTCCTGGCTGTATCGCGCTGACTCCGGCCGGTTTCCAGCATTGTAAGTATTCTGGTGCATTCTTCAGGCGTAAGCGACATAATTTCAGCTTGAATAATGAATATAGAGCACTATCAACATGGTTTATGTACCCACATAAATGACAGATTACAAACAAAAGCAAAACCAAATGCTGTAATTTCGTAGTTCCATCTTCGAAAGTGGCCCTTTTTCAAATTTGATTTTTTTATGATATAACTTTACAATAACTAAGAAGTTTTAATACCTTCATTTAAGGAGTATTACATTGTCTATTAAATACAATTTATTGCATTAACCTAGCATTTTTAGTTTCCGAGATTTCAAGGATTCTTTAAGTGACCCGGATTCATTGCTCTCGAGTGTATGTGGTTTTATTTTTTACGTTATCACTTTATCCAAACGACATACATTAGTGGACGGAAGCCAGCCTTGGCAGGCGAGATCACTGTAAAATACCATAATTCTGAAGCCCTTTTCTGGTCTATAGGACGTGTATGGTGATTGCCTTCATTACCAATAGCCTCTTACTATGTTAGACATCACACGGCTATACATATTTCTACAAAATCACGGGAAATAAGATACGTTGCTTAGTAACTCAACCAATGTATGCTAGAGGCCAGGTGTGTATTAGAACATTATTGGATGTTAGGAATACCAAACTTAGGTGTTTCACATGTCTGTGTTACGTCATGAAGTATTGTTATTTTAGGGGTGTTCAACGCTGGCATTTTAACGGTAGATATTTTAATTTTAGATGTTCTAATATGTCCCCTTAAGGTCTTCTCTTTCTGAGGAAAGGTTAATAATGGAGAGCTTTTTAAATTACATAATTTCAAAATGCTTAATTAATAGTAGAAGCTAGTGTCAAAAGGCAAAACATAATACATTTTTTTTGTTGCTCTTATTTTGTCAATTGTCTCATCTTACATTGAAAAAATACCTTGAACATAGAAATTTTTAAATAATTTTAAAACATGAAATGAATAATATTTTAGAGCATAAATGAATTATCTAAGTAATAAGTGTTAAATGAGGAAAAATTAACACAAGAAATCCTTGGAAAGATTTTTTCAAAGTTTATTTTCTACCCATTTCAGTAAAAATATAACAATATATCCGCTAAAACATGAAGTTATTGAAACAGATGCTACTCAAAAATCTACAGTCTTATTTTGTTCATAGTAAGTGAGCTAGCTATAGCTTCTAAACTTATATTTTGTCGCGTTTAGGCGATAAGATAGAAGTTTTACGCTTCACGTCGCGTGTTGTCGCCTATAAAATCGAATGTTGATAAGTATCCAAGAGTCTTCTTAGTCTTTGTCTGTATTATTATTTGCTCAGATTTCTCAGACACATACATTGTTAAAGCTGCAAAATGTTGTTTCTGTTTATACGTAAGTAACGATACATGAACTTTAAACATGAAAGTACTATGCTTATGATTGTGTTAATAATAACTAGTTTGCAAGAATTTTTCTTACACTTTTTTCATACAAACATGAATGACACTCATTTGTTATCGCGCACACCGCTAAGAGCGTAGCCCTTACTCAATTAGAAAGTCCGTCGCTTGCGCCCGAGAGGGTGACCTTACGCTCCTACAATGTTACTTTAAGTGTTTATAAAATAACTGAAAACACATAACTTTCTCTTTAAATTCGTTACGTAATATACTACTAATGTGATTTTTTAGCAATTAGAACTTTAACATTATTGACTTACATAATAGTTTATTTTCATTGTAAACTTTCATTGTAAAAATATTAATTTCGCGGTCGGATACCTGAATCAAAAGTAGCTTCTTTTAATGTAATCCACCTTTTTTTTAAAGGCCTATCCTGCCACATATCAGAAGATTAAAAAATCATCCCCATTTTACAAGTTAGGAAGGTACCCTTTTTTACATTATTATTTTATCGGTTCTTTATTAATGAGTCATATTTTGCAACAGTCGCTAGAAGAAAAGAAAGTCATATTTGACATAGTTAAATATTAAAGTAATTGAAAATATTATACAGAGGAAGCTGTTGTTTATTGCTGTTAATCGATGGATTACATTTGTTCTCATCTATCTTAAACAATATATTCAATATAAAATTTAATTTCCTGGAGGGTTTCCTCCAGCATCTAATTCATATTAGAAACAAAAGAGCGGTTCATTTCACTCAATCATTGCACACACGAGAGCTTGTTCGAGTTTTATAATATGCCGATCCATTCGAGTAATAACGATTTATTCTAGGAATATAAAATATTGTTAAGTAAAAGCATTTACGACTTTTGTTTATTCCAAGAATAAATATAAAGAGTAATAAGTATTTTAAATAAAATATTATATTAAAAATATCTAAAGACCGACCCTTTTAAAAGATGCATAATCACAAACACTGCGCAATCAAGGTCTCAAATTTAATTCTAATGTTAAGAAGAACTGGCTTGTAATGAAGTTAACTTTTAAAATGAATAACGAAATCTTTTGCAAGTCCTATAATCAATTTGGCTTTTGAAGAAGAAAAAATGTACTAGTAGTAGGTAAGTATGTATGTAAATTCACGAAATTACTAGGCGATGCATTCGCTAAGCATAAAGCTTCGCTAGCACCATTATATTGAAGCGGAGCGTCTTACTAAAAAAAATGTTAAGTTAATTTTAATAGGTACGCTTTTTTCAATGGGAAATCTCAAAGAACTAATGATTTTGGTTTATAACTTATTTATTTTTATGAATTTCAAAATATCCGGTCCTAAATGTGTTGATTCGTTTCCACACAAAAAATATTAAAATCGGTTAAGAACTCGGGAAGTTATGGCGTAACAGACATTGCGTCATTGAAGCTGATCCATGGGAGAAACGCTCCAAAAATTGGGCCGCATTTGATTGCGCTAAAATGGATACACACAAATATTAAGAAAAGTTTACCATAAAAAATTCAAGTTGCCTCAGGTGTCAATCGGGACTAAAACCCACTTACCCTCTCTATCTGGGCGAGTACTCTTCCAAATGAGCTACTAAGACTTTGACATACCCGTCATACTTGTTTCAACAACATGTGATTAGTCAACAGTGAGCTTTTATCTAAGAGGTTATTTTAGGGTTTCGGGCAAATCACAAAGTCTTATATATATATAATTTTTGTTATCTAACAATTTTATACGATATATTTTTTATACTACGGTATTTGCAATAATAAGAACTTTGCGCAATAACCTGTTACTACTTACACTTAAGCGTTGCTGATCTATTGATACCGATATAAAACAGTTTTGAATGGATCACTTAACTCCTTTATTATCATGTTCTTTATACTTGAATTCATTCAAGAGCCGTGTTCACAAGACTACTCAGCTTAAAAAATATTATGTTTTTTATGAATTTGTATTTAATTAATTATTCTATTCAGTTCATTTGAATACGGCTCCGTTTGCCGGCTGCATTTAGTGAATTGTCATCGAATTCATTGCAAAAAAGTGAGGATGAATAGCTTTCAAAAGAGGCTTTAGATATAAATGATTCAAAAATGAAAGTTTAACTAATCTGTTCTATCCAGACCGTAACCTGAAATCGTGACCATTATAAAGTCAAAACCTATTTCACTCGTATTCAAGGCAGTGGAACTTATTTTAAAATAAATTCCTTGTAAAGAAAATACAACCCACATTGCGTCCAAGTTTAAATTCGAGTCACACATTGCCGTAGGTAGTTCGGTTATCTCTAAGCACCCAGAGACTAAGTCTAGCTCAGTTCAAAGCAAACCAGTCTAAATGTTAGCCTAAGACACACTGAATAAATTTACTACCACATGTGTGACCTGAATGTTAGTCTTAGGGTACACTACATTTCCTGACGAAGAACATTAATAAAACAAACTTTTTAGAATATAACAGTTTTATAGAGCTTTTATTTGGTAAGTTATTGCTATTAAGTGTATTTACGACTAATCTTATAATAAAAAATAACAGAAATAATAAAATGCTGAGTTTTAAAATATAATATGATTTTTATAAATATAAAAGTTATAAAGGCGAAAAGACATTTTTTCATTTATTGAGGGTACACCAAACAACTACATAGTTAAAAACTAGTACAGTCTTGACAAGTCGTAATTATACAAATGTCGCTGCACACCAATTTATAATGTAAAAGTACAGTAACCTAAGTGAGTACCTAACGTTATTTTAATGACTACGGGCGACAATCAGTTTAAAAATTGTTGTAATCAATATCTTGTCTTTGCCAAGTTTAATGGCCTGGCTCTGTATATCGCTCATTTAAAATAACAACGTGACATCTTGATAGACAGCGATTTTGGAAACAGTATCACAAATTATTCACCGCAACGCGTTCTTTACTACTACAAAAACATGGTATTTACAAAGTAATAAATGAAGGCTCTGTGCGAAAAAGAGACAAAGTTATCGTATCATTAAAAGTTGATTTCTCTAAATTAAAGAATATCGATACATCTCGTTCTCTCTTTAAGTGAGCGATATAGCCACATATAATGCAATGATTATTATCATAAATGTAGACAAATAGATAAATGTAGAATGTAGTAGAGTTTTACACACCTATTGAATCCCTTTTGCACCCGCTACGCTAGTAGTAGCCTGGAGGAGACCCTTTTTTGTATACGTTTTGTTTTCGGTCAATTTATGTAATTTTCTATAATGCCCAATTAAGTATAATTTATTATTATCATTAAATAAATATGTAACGGGAATGTCGCATAAGGTAGAAGTAGGTCGAAAGGTAGTCTTCAACCGAAAACATTAAAAGATATGCCCCAAATCTATTCAAAGTCTTTTAATATATAAATAGTGAATAATACAAAGAGACTTATTTTCAAATGTATAATCAAATCCCTGATATCCAGCGGGTTTAAAATTAAGGTAAAAAGAAGAATTAACATCATTTCTTATTTACCTTTGTCTTATCTACGCACTTTTTCTAAATTATATATGGCTCTGTCTCCCAGGATTTTGAGACAAAACCGTAAATATAAGAAAACCATTTTCAGTGTGAGTATGGGAGTACTCCTTTGCGTTCTTTGCAATTTGCAGTAATATTTAATGCAAAAAAATTTGTTTGATCGCGACACATGAACTTTTGTATGTGGGTTAAATAATGTGTGGGAACTGTGGCATCACTTCTACAACAAATAACTTTTGTAATTATTTGCTTGTTCTCGCATACAATACCAATAATTATAATATTTATTTATTTTAATTATTATAACGGAGCGTGGTGAATTATTGTAACAATAAGTGAGGCGATTGCTTTCATTTTTATGAATATTTTCGAAATTGGTAAAACAACCTTACTTGTTTTCGTAAATAAGTATATAATTCAATTATAAATAAATATATGAGTTTATTACATACTTTTTCTCACATCGTTCCTTATATTAAAGACTTAGAATTTCTTTTTCAATTTTAAGAAATAGAATGGAATAAAAAATAACTTTATTAAATGCACTTAAAATAAGTTGTTTTAAATCATCCATCATTTTTACCCATTCAGGCGTCTTTTAACTGGCAAGAAGAATAGGCGCAAGAAACTCGTCAGCTTTGACAGAAGTAACGACATTATCAATATTATACGTCGTGACCATACATAATCCACAAAAAAAAAAAACAAAATTAAAGGTTGACATGCACAGCTTTTAGTGGCAAGACAACAATTTCTGTCTTCTTGTGTTTATTTTTTTATGCAGTACAATAAAGTAAAATATTCATACAATAAATTTATGTTTAACTAGCGACCCGCCCCGACTTCGCACGGATGCAATGCTCTACTATATTATGCATGTATTATACATATAAACCTTCCTCTTGAATTACTCTATCTATTAAAAAAAACCGCATCAAAATCCGCTGCGTAGTTTTAAAGATTTAATCATACATAGGGATATAGGGACAGACAAAGCGACTTTGTTTTATACTATGTAGTGAAGAAGCTAAAAAGTCCATTTTGACAAACGTTTGGTGCAATGGTAGCTATCCCGCCTGTTGTATCGACGGACCTGGGTTCAAACCCCGGAAGGGAATATGTTTGTGTGATGAGTGCTAGCATTTGTAGCTGAGTTATGGGTGTTTATATATATTTACAAATAAAATATATATCATATATGTATGTTTATCCGTTACCTTTATTCATTACACAAAACTCACAGTGCTTGCTTTAGGCTAAACTAATTGGTGCAAATGGAAGAAATATAATATTGTTATATTATATTACTAGCGGCCGCCCGCAACTTCATCCGCGTGAAACATTGCAACATTGCTATTTTCTAAAATAAAAGTAGCCTAAGTTACTTCTTATTATATCAGCTACCTGCCAAGAAAAGTCCCGTCAAAATGCGTCATTTCAAAGATTAGCCGGAACAAACAGACAGACAAAAATTGTAAAAAATGTTATTATGTTGTAATGTTGTTATCAATATTACAAACAGACACTCCAATTTTGTTTATATGTATAGATAATATATATTATTATATAACCTTTCAAGGTTGGAACTGTTGTCAAACAACATGCGCGCCATGTAGTGAGTATAACCGAAAAGGCTTCGTTTTCAAACTCAACACAATTAGTCTTTGGCCCACATTATTTAAGTCAAGTAATACATGTGTAAAAGTACTTTTCATGTTATCTCTAGAGACCAACCAGCAATAACGATATTCACTGTTAAATTTATTGTAACTTTATACAAACGCACATAAGTTCTGGCTTAAATAATTGATTGTATTTGTTTTAAAAATGATTGTTTTTGTTAATTATCAAATTCGTTCAGAATATCTGCTACATTTAAGGCATTCGTGTAAAAAGAGTACTTCACTCCTTAGAAAAGGTTAGCACCGCTAAGTAATAAAAATACGCCACGTCTACGGTTCTTGTTAAGAACCTCCTTTTTCTGATCGTTAACAATGTTGACTTCCGCATTTTTATTCGATTGTCAGTTCGAATGTGTTCTTGGAAACTCCCTCTATTTAAAAACATATTGCATTGTATGTACAGCGTGCTAAAATTCTGTTAACAATATTGTAATGTCTGGGAACATAGTTTTATTTTTTTAATTGAAGTTTTGTATGATATTTCTCAAAACCCAATAATTAAAAAATACACAAAAAAGAATCCATTTGTTTTTCTTTAATTATTTTTTTCTAGTTTTTATTCCACGACAATTGAAACATGATGGCTGTCTAACTGTTGTCTACATGTTTAGCTATCAAATGGCACCTTTTTAATGTTGATAGGACATTTACATGAGTACTGGTGGTCGAATTAGTATGAGAGCCCAGGTCTTGGTTACCAAGAAAACAAAATGGCGGCCGTAAGAGAAAAACAAAATTTGAGGGGCAATTTGTCTATAAAAAATGCTATATTTCACACCATTAAAGGCTCTGACACTGGTGACGGGACACATTGTATATACCTTTCCCTAGTATTCATACGCGAACGATACGACAATTACGATACTATCGAATGTATAATAGAATATTTTCAGGGTTCCTTACTTCGAGAGGAATAAAGGAACCCTTCAATCACTATAGGATCACATCGTTGTCTGTCTGTCAGTACGATGCTCATGATGGATGGACAACTATTTATATCCCTGTTTGTTAGGAACCCTCGAGTCAGATTCGCACTTGTTTGTTTAAAAAATATATTATTTATGTTTAGTACATTTAAATAAAATCACTTTAAGCCACTTTACTGTGCTTTTAATATAGTTTTTTATATTTAATCCTGACAAATCTTAATCAAGGTTTTACCTTACTTACCTTAGTCATCCTATAAGCACTGCCCCTGTATTGGAGTCAAACGTCAGGATAAAAAAAAATTATATGCGCAGTAATTCTCGTTAAATTGGTTTTATTTCAATTATCTTTGGTTCTGATTTGCGCCTTAGTGGGTGAAAATGCAAATAAAAATATATATAATACTGCTTATAATCAATGAGTGAAGGTGATGCACAGCGATATTTTTACATAGCGAGAACAGTTTAAATAAACTCACACTAGATCTCCATCATGTCTCCAAAGAGGTATCTTATTCTTTTATGAGTAGGTGCTATCATAAATTCATAATAATCGTCATCCTAATTAGTCAATTAATTTTCTTACTACTGGGGCACAGGTCTTCAACAAAGGTCCGATACCTATCGATTGGTGCTCACCACTGCAGATGCAGCCTAAAACGGTAAATCTTGCTTTCTGAAACAAGGGCGATCTAGAGATAATATATCTTGCTGATCACCCATCCGATTGACCGACCTTGTTGAAGCTGCTCAACCTTGGCAACCCTAAGGTAAGCCTAAGCCGAATGCATTAACCTCTAGTAATATCAAGCTCCTCATATTATCTTAGTATTTCCATATAACAAATGTAAGTGAACCATTTTATATAACAAATCCACAATTTAATAACTTGTCAAGTGTAAGTTGATTTCTATCCATGATAGGTGGGGATTATGCATAAGTATTACTAGTTTTATTGGCGCAGTGGAAAGGCCAATTGCAAGACAACTGCACCTCGAAGGCGCCAAGGGGCTGCCATCTCATAACAAACACAAATAAGCTGACGTGATCCGCTTACTTCCACAGATTAAGTGCAGGCGAGGGATGTTACGGCGCTGGAGTATTTTTACGGCTCATATATCACATTATTCTGTCACTGATATTTTTACGTGTGTAATATCATAGTATTTGATTTTATAAGAAGATTTTTTACTGGCAAGTAATTGAGTTAGTAGTTACAAACGACGGGAAAGTCGTGCCTACCTTTCGGTATTTTATGAGAACATTAAACACAATAAATTTATGAAGCAATCAAGTTGCAAGTAGGCATCTAATTATTATACGAGTATATTTATGTACACGCATGCTAGAATAGATTTTATTCATCCTAATATTTTTAAGAATATTTTTATCATTACTCTCTGTAGTATTTCCGTATGTCAATATTTTCTATACAGTTATGTTTTGGTAATACTGATGTTTATTATTTTAATTCCTAGAAGCCTCAACAAATGTAGGCAAAGAAAGGGTAGCTGCCAGTGACATGTTTTGGATTACTTTACTGAATCAAAAGCGAAATAACTCAAACATTTTTCATCTGTCAAGGTTAAAGAGTAATTTCAATAGCTATTTTTACTAAAGGTATTTATAAAGTTAACCTATTCAACATTATAAATACATCAGTAAAAATCCCGGTAATATTTAAAACATCTTTATATATTTACGATATGGTACCTAATTAAGAAATTAGAATTGTTAGTCATTAATTAATTTAAAGCATAATATAAGTACTATTCAATCAAAAAAACACTAAAAGAGCAGTGAAATAATATCACATGAAAATGTCTACTCTAGAACAAAGAAAATACTTCTTCGTTTCCTCACGGACGTCAGATTGGAATAATTCATGATTTCTGTGGAATATTATCTTATCGCAATGACGGATAGTTTACACGTAGGGTTGGACTTGGGCGTGTTTGAGTTACATTGCCTTGGTTTTATGTTAAGGCTCCGCAGCTTCTTGTATTGACACTAAACAATATTTGCATATTGTGTAGGCGTTTTATTACTTACAAACTATCTGGAACATATTTGCATTTACAGAATGAATGAATGTGAACAAGATATGCATCTTATTCACATGTATTTTTTATGTATGTACAATTTTTTTATGTAAATAAGTGATGTGTTATCACATCATCGTCATCATTACCCTATTGAGAGGAAATTATTATTATTAAGTGAGGACACACTGATGGAGCATAGGCCTTCAACTAAGTTAATAAACATCGGTGGAAGATCCCACCACACGGCTCCAATACGGATTGATGGGTAGAATAGTACCTTCACGCTTAAGGGTAAATACCATACTCCTCCCGTAAATCACAAAATGGGCAAAAGGGTATTTCGAATTGTGGTCTTTTACTGCAATCTCTGACCCCCGTGGAGATTATGACAATACCTCCCTTATTTTTTTAAAAGAGAGCTTTCAGTCCAGCAGTGGACGTCTCTCAGCCGAGACGATGAGAAACTTCAGATGCGTTCTAAGTTCGAGTTCGAACTTCCAATGAGTTAACCGGGCCTTTCTCAGTACGAAGAAGCTCGAGGTTAGAAATTTTAAACCACTCATCCAATGACCGAACTCTTGCGAAAAAAGAAATATTCCTACATTAACACCAAACAGCCTAGTCAAAAGTAAGCACTTTGGGCTAGACTCGTAAGGCCTGTGTTCATTTATTCATTTATTCAAATTGCGTTACATGCGATATTGATAGCAGTCTAAATACATTGTTTCTAGGCTCTAAACAATCGCATGTACTTGTAGGCACAGCAACAAGGAAGAGTGTTATGGGTACTAAGGTAATCAATAGACGTTCATATATATATATATATATATATATATATATATATATATATATATATATTTCAAAACTGAGCCACAGCAATGCGTGGTCAGGTCAGCTAGTATAACATGTAAAAGTGATATTTATGGAATCATTGGTCACACTAACATCTGTCCCTTCTACGACTCGGATGTGGGGTTCCATATGGTCAAATTGTTCTTTGACCGACCACTGCGCAATCAAGACTTAGTGTAATGGTATAGTAAGATTTCATTTTGGGCCCAGTTTGAGCTTACGTGTTATCATTTTTATGGTTTGGTTTAAATTTTTAAGAAAATATTTTTATACTGGTACGAAATAATGATATCATAACACTATTAGTATTGTCATAACAAAGTATTATTTTTTTGTGGATTGTGTATGGTGACGACGTATTACACTGTAAATGTCGTTACTTCTGTTAAAGCTGACGAGTTTCTTGCGCCCATTCTTCTTGTCAGTTAAAAGACGTCCTGAATAGGTGGTAGGTAAAAATGTTGGACGATTCAAAACTACTTATTTTTAAGTGCATTTGAATAAAGTTATTTTCATCTGGTTATGTATATGTGTAAAAAAATAAGATTAAAAAGCTGAAATATTCATTTATATTACCAATATATTCACAACGGAAGTATTCATTGTGAACAAAATTTCAATGAATGTGAATTCAAAAGCACTTATACGCAATTTTAGTGTTACAATCAGTCATGAATTGACAAAAAGGGCTTCTCATTCATATAGGGTGATAAAACGGTGAGATATTTGTCCGGCAAATTGCTCTCCTTCCGGCCGTCATTGAAATTCGGAACGGGTCACGAAAATAACAGATTATCGAAATGTAATAAATTCTATAGAACGAGTTCGGCGACCGCAGACTGTTGCGGCCTTGCGGTTATTTTTCATATAAGCCCCATTCGAAAATCATCCCCTGGTCTTTCGTAATATCAGATTATTTATTTCATTACTTTATTTGCAGGGGATTCACAGTTGTCTATTGAAAGCAAATGGAATAAACTTAGTTAAAAACTGATGATGCAAGTAATATTCAAAAAAGCGAAATCATCCATCGCAAGGGCCGATCAAACCAAAGTATTTATTACCCTAACCTCTTTCGTGCATCGGAAAGCACGACCTGCATTTATAGCAGTCAGCACCTAACCGCACGGGAACAAGTTGTCTCTAGGGTGTTTAGACCGTGATGAGGGCCCGTGCAGCACTGAGGTTATTATTAGGTTGACAATAAAAGAAGTAAAATTGTCCCACTTATTACAATCCAATGTACAACATATTCAGAATTCTGCCAAAACACCACAAAACGTGTAAGTAGATATAGATCTATCAAATATCCAAAGAAACCGAAAATAAACAAACATTAGGTATTTGGGCGAAATCAGCATTCAGTAATCAAAAGATTGAGGCTGACAGTCGTTCTGCGACGACAAGGGACGAAACTATTTTACTTCAAATAATAATTTGTATTAAAGCTCCTATTTCAAAGGTATAGAGTTTAAAACTGCAGCACATTTGTGTATCTGAAAACTAGGCCTAATAAACAGTCGATACGCGACCAGCATACATAGGAGGCCGATTTAAACAAAGGATTGCTGAATCTGTAAGGGATACTAATACCTCTTGGGTGTTCGTAGCGGTACTTCTATTGATACAGGCAGGACCCTAATTCTTAATATTTGAAAATCCTCTTGAGATAGATTTATTGTAAAATATTAGACACGCTTATTTCATTACAATAGGTTTATATTAGTTGATATTATACTTTTTACAGTTAATTAAAAACTTAAGCTTCTTAGTTAATTTAAATCAAAATCAACTATCAATACAAACAAATCATACAAACGGATCATCATAATAATACCAACCACTTGAATAAATTAAAGCGAAACTATTTTATTTTAGGTGTAATAGCATGCTTGACACTTTGTATGAACCTCTTTTATAGGAACGATTATGTAAGTGGTAGTTATTTCAACAAACTACTGGAGGGAGACTCTGTACCAGGGTCGTCTGCTTAGGTACCTCCGTCTTACCTATTTCTGCCGCAAAGCAGCAGTGCTTGCATTGCTGTGTTCCGGTTTGAAGGGTAAGATATGGCAGTGAAATTACTGGGTACAGTGACTTTACATCTTATGTCACAAGTTGGCAACGTACACTGTGGTTCTTGTGGGGGTTGCAGTTTTGCTGCGAATCTCACAAGAGCCACATGTATTATAGGTGACTGTTACCACTTACCATCAGGTGGGCAATTTGCTTGTTTGCCAACTTTCAGCAATAAAAAAAAAAAAAAAAAAAAATGCGCATTCGACGAGAAGATATATATATATATGTCATCGTAAATTTGTTAATACCGTTAGATAATAATCTATCTCGCGAAATTGTAAACTATCGAAAGATTTTGAACCGTAACATACTGCTTACAGTTTGACGCTTACATCATAATTATTATAAAATATCTAATCTTATCTTATCATATGTCATATATCGCATATTTTATCTACCGAAAAATATGCGTTAAACTGTAAGCAGTATGTAACGGTTCACAATCTTTCGATAGTTTACAATCTCGCGAGATTGATTATAATGTAACGGTGTATATAATTGTTGTTTACGCCTACATTACTTCTATAGCAATTTCATAGATTTACGCTTCAACATTATTGTCATCCACCGTACCAATTTTCACATTATTGTGACGGTAGAAATTTTATTAATATACGCAATTCACTTTCTGTCATCGTCTGCTAAGCTGTGGTTTTATTTAATCCAAACCTAATTATTCACAAAATATCAAGAAGTTCAACATCAACCTTTGCTCTAAACATAAGGAATTTTTGGCGACCGTAAGAAGTTTTTGCAACCGAAACCAATCTTTGGATAAAACGAAGTTTATTGCAAACTCGAATTTACAATATTGGACTACAAAAAAAGATTGTGACGCATTGCAAGTAAAGTCTTATTTGGGACTATAACCGAAGAAATTAAGTTGATAATCCTGCCTTTGGACAACGATACCACAAAAGTTCGTACCGAAGAAAGGTGCAGCTGTTATATTTCAACAAGTTAAGTGCCATTCATATACCTAACTTACCTATACCTTCCTTTGTTCTTTCGTACCTACAAGTCGCAAATAAATCTCAATTATTTAGTTAGCTAATCACTTGCGCCTTACTTTATTGATTAAAGAAATAGTTTGTAATAAAAATTGTAATTTTATACCCGCCTTTAGGGTTCTCTGATAATAATTTCGAAAAAATTTAACATTGTAAAATCCAATCATAAAGTGACAAAGTGCATTTTATTTTCTACGATAGTAAGTAGATTTCGCCGAACATTCCAGGTGCTCGTATTGTTTGGCGTTGTGAGCACTGTTCGCCGCCCGTCGCGTGAGGCCTCCGCTAGTACGGCGACACGCCCGCCGCCCGGCACGACGCCGCCGTCCGGCTAACCGTTCCGGTTTCCACCAGCTGCCTGCTTTGTTCGCTGAGGGGAGGAGCGTGAGGATTTGCATTTTATTCCTTTTTTATACTTATACCCATTCAATTAACTCCTCAAACTTTGTTGACGTTATATATATTTAATAATATAACTTATACTCTTACACTCTTCTTTATAAATACGAATATTAGTTGCTTGCCATAAAAATGTCTTCCGAAGAAGAAAAATCTCAAAATAATTTAAAGGCACTGCTATCAAAGCGTAGTTCTATTAAAGGCCAGATTACAAAATTTAAAAATTATTTGGTTAAAATATCTAGTCAACAAAACATTTCTAATATTGAAATAGTAGAATTAACACTGAAACTTTCTAGAATTGAGAGCTTATCAACAAAGTTTGATGATCTACAAACTGAGATCGAGATCTTAAACACTCAAAGTTTAGATTTTGAACTTGATGAGCGCGAACGCATTGAACATGACATTATTCAAGCTATTGCTACAAGTAAAGATTTAATACAAACCTATGAAGCTAACCATTGCAGCGAAGACGATAACCGTCGTATGTCTATGCCCAATGTTTGCTCCGCTCACCAGGATGTAAGTTTTAAACTGCCGCAAATTCAGATTTCGAAATTTGACGGATCACATTTTCGCTGGCTCGAATTCCGCGATACATTTCTAAGTTTAGTTCACAAAAATGAACGCATTCAAGACATTCACAAATTTCATTACTTATTGTCATATCTCGAGGGTGACGCCGCTCGCATTATTTCAAATCTTGAGGTATCCTCCGCTAATTACAAGGAGGCATGGAACTTACTTTGTGAACGATTTGATAACAAAAGAATATTAATAAATCACCACTTAGATTCATTATTCAACATACAAAGTTTAGCAAAGGAGTCTGACAAATCACTTCGTTTCCTAGTCGATCACGTGACAAAAAACCTCCGCGCTTTGGCGAGTTTAGGTCAGCCCACAGATCACTGGGATATACTAATAATTTTCATGCTTTCTTCTAAATTAGATAACCGTACTTTAATAAAATGGGAGGAATACCGCAATACATTGAACGATATTCCAAACTTAGAACAATTTAATAAGTTTTTGATTGATCGAGCAGATGTTTTGGAATCATTAAATAGAAATAAATTTATTAACAACAATATCAATCAAAAACCACAGTTTACGTCACGTCCTTTTCAATCCAATAATCAATTTAATTTAATGCAAAATAAATCATATAGCAATAAAATTGAACGATTTCAAAACACAAACAACACAAAATCTTTCGCATCAACAAGCCAAATGCAACAAAAATATAGTTCTTATTTATGTGTAGTCTGTAACGGAAATCATAAAATATATGATTGTTCTTTATTTAAGTCTAAGGGTTTAAAAGAAAAATTATTACTTGTGTCAAAATACAAATTGTGTGAAAATTGTTTAAGACAGGGACATCCTGTTGGCGAATGTCGTTTGGGCCCCTGTAAACAATGTAATAAATATCACAACACATTATTGCATGATCCTAATTTGTCAGTAAATTGTAATACTAATGAACAACAACAAGGTGATTCAGTGGTAGCGTTTACTCAACAAAAGGCCAAACAAGTGTTATTATCCACAGCAATGATTGAAGTACATAATCCATATAATAACAAGGTAGAGACGGTTCGCGCGCTCCTTGATAGCGGCAGTCAATCTTCATTTATTAAAAAATCCCTGCAACAAAAATTAAATTTGAAAGTTAATTCACACGATTCGTTAAATGTAATAGGATTAGGTAATACATGCTCTAGCAAAATATCAGAAAGCTGTGTAGTTAAACTAAAATCAATAAATAATACTTACCAAATTACACTATCTTGCTATGTGCTCGATGATCTGACAGGAGATCTTCCAAAGGCTCCCATCGATGTGCAGAACCTAAAAATTCCCAAACATATAATATTAGCCGATCCTAAATTCAGCCACCCTGCTTCAATCGAAGTGCTAATTGGTGCAGATATCTTCTGGGATATCCTAGGAAGTGAAAGATGCTCTCTAGGCCCCAATAACCCAAAGTTACAAAGTTCAAAATTCGGTTGGATAATAGCTGGTCCCATAAACTCATTCCAACATTCAAACCAGTCTATTATTCAATGTAATCATATTGAAGTGTCAAAGCCAAACATTGATCAATTACTCACTAAATTCTGGGAGCTAGAAGAGCTTCCCCAAAATAGAATTCTTAGCCCCAGCGACATGGAATGCGAAAAACATTTTCTAAATACTACTGTTCGCTTAAATTCAGGCAGATTCTGTGTCAAACTTCCCCTAAAGGTGGCTCCAGACTGTCTAGGTGATTCTTATACCCAAGCAAAAAATCGATTATTTTCTCTAGAAAGACGTTTTAGAAAAAATCCTGAACTAAAGTTACAATATACTCAATTTATTCGCGAATACTCAGATTTAGGACACCTTTCAGAGTCACCTATACCTATTCCAAATCCATCATATTTTTTACCGCACCATGCCGTATTCAAAGAAAGTGAATCAACTAAAATTAGAGTAGTATTTGATGGTTCTGCTCCCACCACCTCGGGGTACTCCTTAAATGACATTTTACTGGTAGGGCCTAATATGCAGAGCTCTCTTTTTTCCATTTTGGTGCGTGCACGGCTTTATAAGTTTATTCTAACCGGTGATATCAATAAATTTTATCGCCAAGTAGCCGTAGATGAACAAGACCGTAATTTGCAGCTAATCTTATGGAGAGAAGAAGAGTTTCAGCCCATCAGAACTCTAAAATTAGGTACTGTCACTTACGGAACAGCAAGTGCCAGTTACCTTAGTACGAGATGTTTGTGGCAAGTGGGAGAAGAATGTGAAGATGAATTGATTAAAAACATTATTCAACAAGACATATATTGTGATGACATAATTTGTGGAACTGATGATGAGTCTCAGTTAAAATACATACAAAGGTCAGTATCTGAAGCCTTAAACTCAGCATGCTTTCAGTTACGTAAATATAAAACAAATTCACCTTCTTTATTTCATGATCCAGAATTCAATACTAACGAAAAACTTACTATCAGTGAATCGGCGAGTACTCTTGGCCTTGGCTGGGACCCGGTTCATGATAACTTCAACTTTCCTGTAAAAACAAAACCAAATCACGATGTAATTACCAAAAGAATAATTATGTCCAAATGCTTTAAAATTTTTGACCCTCTAGGTTTACTTTGCCCTTGTATAATTCAACCTAAGATATTACTCCAGAAACTATGGTTAAAGGGTATTGATTGGGATCAACCAGTTTCTGACGAAATAAAACACACTTGGGACGAAATTCAAGGAAACTTTCCTTCAATTTCAGACCTAAAGATTCCTCGTAGAGTCTTATGTGACTTTCCTAGTACAATAGAACTTCATTCGTTCTGTGATGCCTCACAAAACGCATATGGTGCTTGCATTTACATGAGATCACTAAACAAGAACAATGAAGTTGTGGTTAAACTCTTGTGCGCTAAATCAAAGGTTGCACCTGTGAAACCCACAACCATACCGCGTTTAGAGCTCTGCGCAGCCCTATTGGCAGCCAAACTATCTAAAAGCGTCCTTACCTCTTTAAGATGTAAGCCCACGCGCGTAGTACACTGGTGCGACTCCAGCATTGTGTTGAGTTGGGTGAATAATGATCCTATAAAATTAAAAACTTTCGTGGCGAATAGAATAGGTGAGATATTAGAACTTACCAATCGTAACTCGTGGCGATATGTACCCACTGACTCCAACCCGGCAGATTTGATATCCAGAGGTGTAAACGGCAGCCAGCTATGCAGCAACACGATGTGGTGGACGGGTCCGTCGTACCTGAAAGAAAACGAAACAAATTGGCCAAAATTAAATCAATCAAATGTTAATAAAAATGAAATAAATATAACTGAACTTAAATCACTTACTATCACTATACAGAAACCAAATTTTAATTTCGATAAATTTTCTAGCTTTACAAAATTACAAAGAACTTTTGCTTATATTTTAAGATTTTTACACAATACTAAATTTATTAATAAGAACAACAAACTTACAGGAATTTTATCCACTGATGAATTAAATAATTCTTTTAACTTTATTTGTCGAGTAAGTCAAAGGCAATCTTTTACAGCTGAATATAAAAAACTTCTAAATAACAATGAATTAGAATCTAAATCTAAACTATTATCCCTATCCCCCTTTCTAGATCACAAAACTGATTTAATTAGAGTAGGAGGAAGATTAGATTCTTCTACTTACCCTTATGAAAAACGACACCCCATACTATTAGATTCTTCTCAGCACATAGTCAAACTTTATTTTGCACACCAACACAGACACAACTTACATGCTGGACCACAGCTATTGTTGTCCACAATCAGGGAAACAGTTTGGCCAATCAACGGGAGAAAGCTTGCCAGGCGAATTGTCAAGCAGTGCATAACCTGCACTCGTTTTCGTGGTCGAATCCTTAAGCCAAAAATGGGACAACTACCCGAGTCACGCGTTTCAATAGACTTCCCGTTTAAATCAGTCGGTGTTGATTATGCCGGTCCGTTTTTCATTTTGAATAGAAAGGGACGTGGTGCTAAACTAACAAAGTGTTACCTTTGCTTATTTATATGTTTGCGTTTTAAATGCGTTCATTTGGAAGCTGTCTCAGATTTAACAAAAGAGGCATACATTATGACACTTCGTAGGTTTGTTGCTCGACGAGGTCGACCAGCGGAGATTTGGTCTGACAATGGCAGAAATTTCGTAGCGGCAGCTAAAGACATTACAAACTTTTTAAAGCTCAATAATGAATCTCTATCTGAGTTTGCTGCACAAGAAGGAATAAGGTTCAAATTCATACCAGCTTACGCTCCCCATTTCGGCGGACTGTGGGAGGCTGGTGTTAAATCCGCAAAATTTCATGTCAAACGCGTAATGGGCATGTCCCACCTCACATTCGAAGAATTAGGTACACTTTTCGCGCAAGTGGAGGCTATCTTGAATAGTCGCCCTCTATGCCCTATGTCAGCGTCCCCAAACGATTTCCTTTCCTTGACCCCTGGGCACTTTTTAATTGGAAGAGCACTAAATTCAATACCATCAGCTGACCTGAGTAGCTACCAGGAAACGAGTCTTCAAAGATACGCTCGGCTCGAGCAAATACACCAGCATTTCTGGAGAAGATGGCAAGCAGAGTATATTTCTGAGCTGCAGAGCCGCACTAAATGGAAGACTGACACAGCGACGTTAAACGTTGGAGATTTAGTTCTGCTGCATGAAGACAACGTTCCACCTCTTAATTGGCGTCTCGGACGTGTAATGCGCCTCTTTCCTGGAAAGGATGGAATAAATCGAGTAGCAGATATCAACACAATCCGAGGCTGCGTGCGTCGACCGTTGGTTCGTCTGTGTCCGCTACCATCACCTGAAGATCTTCAAGATTGAAAGCTGGAGCTTTTCAAGGGGGGGAAGATATGTTTACGCCTACATTACTTCTATAGCAATTTCATAGATTTACGCTTCAACATTATTGTCATCCACCGTACCAATTTTCACATTATTGTGACGGTAGAAATTTTATTAATATACGCAATTCACTTTCTGTCATCGTCTGCTAAGCTGTGGTTTTATTTAATCCAAACCTAATTATTCACAAAATATCAAGAAGTTCAACATCAACCTTTGCTCTAAACAATTGTTACGGTGACATATAGGTAATAAAACTTGTCATAAAAAGGGCTGCAAAGCACGCTCTATACTTACATTTAAATAAAACCAATTTAACCGAATTTACGAGGCGTTTCTTCTTGTTTTTTATAAATAATCCTGACGAATCGAATTCTTCACAGGTAACGTGAACCCCGTGGTCACATGCTCGTGGTCATCTGGTCATACGAAACATCAGGAAAAATAAGAATAACCGCGTCGTAAATCTGGTAGTGGTTTGATTTAGATATGCGATAGGCGAGGAAGTGTAATTGTTACTTACATTTCAACTATTGAACAACTTGAGAAATCAAGACATAGAATAATTATATTGATCTTAGTACTTTCCTACCATTTGCAATATGCACTAGCTCACACCAAAACTAAAAAAGGTTACTGTTACTGCTATCACAGAGTTTTTGAATTAAATAAGCAGTTTTATTAAGGTCTGGCAACTATAAACTCAGTTGTAAATTCTTTTGATATTTGTGCTAGAAAGCATCCAAGCAACGAACCAATTAAGTCTTATAACAGGGAGATGTTATGAGCAAAATAAGAAACGCGACTGATAAAAATGTAATTTCCTCAGATATGAAAACACCGGTTTTTATTTTGTAAAAATATTTCGTTTCGCCTGAGGGCAGCTTCCCCATTGTACAACTGTCACGGGATCCAACAATCGTCTGAGGGCACATTCAAATGATAATCTGGGCATACGCTTTGCGAGTTATTCGTGTAACAGTGTCACAGTATAACACAGGACAGCTGTTCAGATTCGTAATTTCTACTAGCTGTGCTCGGCCGGCTTACTCTTTGATAGTATTCTTTTTCTTGCTCACCAATCACAATCTTTCTTTGAATACAGCAACTTACCAGATATCGTCGCAATTTATTGACTATTTTTGCATTATTGCGAGACTAATGATACTTTTAAAATATGAGAAAGAAGCTTTAAGATGTTAGATTTTTAAATTACATTTCTACTTGAATTTTATATAGCTCTTGTTACTTAAACATTGGTTTAAATAAGGCTTAACTTGTAAGCAGATTATATAGACGGGTGCATGATATATTTATTTATCATCTCAACCGAAAACAGCCACTTCTGGATGGACGCCTTCACCAATAATAGGGGGATAGATCGCAAAAGAAGACCATAATTGAAAAAAAAACACTGCTGACTATTTTGTGGTTTACGGGAGGTATGTGGTTATTACATCCAGTATCATTAGCCATCTTTTAAGGCGCCCTTAAGTGTGAAGGATTGGTGCTATTCTCACTGCCGGACACCACGTATCATATGTAGCACGTTTATTTATATTGATTTGCAACTATGCATAGTTTAGTTAAAGGAGATCGGTTGAGAGGTGGTTACTGTCTAAAATTGTGGTGGTTATGCAACATATTATAAAATAGATCAATAAAAATGTATTATTTGGAAAGTCACGTTAAGGCGTTGATCCAGGCTACATCTACAGGTCTAACATCCACTAACAGACAATAGGTTTCTGTGAAATGATATTACCCCTTATCCCTGCTTGTACTTACATCCATATAGAATATGGAAGACTTGTAACTCAGCTATTTGGATTTCAATAGGCTGGTGATGTTGATGATGGCATCACCATCATGATGGAAGCTAGGTATTGTAGTTGATTTCTGAAACTTTTCTATATTTTCTTTCATTCAAAATAAATGATTTAAGAAGAATAATTGTAAAAAATATGAATATTATTACTTATTTAATGGTATGGCATTAATTGGCGCTAAACAATTGATAAATTTATGGTGATCTCAATAATTTTATATTACTTAATTCAAAAAGATATTCCTATTAGTAAACTTAATTTAAATAAATATATCGACATCTACTTACTCCGACCTACCTATATATTAAAAAATATCTATTAATATTAACGTTGGACGTCTGTGTCTTGACATATTCTGTGGAGGAAAGTAGCGACAGGCCTTTGCCAGAAATGTCACATTAGCTTGATTTAGGTGTATTATTACCTCGCATAGCTGTAAAGGTGTATCCTCGGCTTGATTTAAACTAATGAATATTACGATGTATTAATTTCCGTGACTACAGCTGTGTGAGTATTGCCATAGAGTATAAACTTACTAAATATGCTCATCAAATAAGAATAAAACTGTGTAAAAAAAGAGTTTTTGGATTTCCATTCGGTTGAAACTTACATACATGTAATTTATTTTAAATTAAGTTAAATAGCAGCCTATTTCTAGATTTTAATATCTGATTCAATTTTACAAGAAATGTTATAAATATCCTTACGGTAATTAAGTGTTAGTGGTGTTTACATTTTTATTTTAAAATATCCTAACCGTGAAGCACAATTTGATAAGATCTTCTGGGTCTGTAATATGATAAAAGGTATTAACTCTGATGACAGCATTTTTCTATGAATATGACATACTAAATGAATCGTGTATGTCTATTCGTTACCGTAGTACACATAAAACAAAAGCTTTCCTGTGCTTGCTATAAAATTATAAGAAATATTATACATAATATTATTATTATTATTGTTCATTTTCATATGGTTAACATTTTGTAAATTAAATCACATTTTAATATTCACATAAAAGTATATAATAACCTCTATGGATATGATTAGTTTGAGATTAAATAATGGACGTGAGTTTATGGAAATTATTATCATTGTTCCCAAAATAAAATGCTGCCATAATAATTTCGTTTTAAATACCTATATGAATAAAAAAATATATAACTATAAACGCTGATGTTATACCGAAGTTTATTTAGGTTTTGTACTTAAATTTTGAATGACAAGACGATGCAACTTTCAATGTGCCCTCCGTATTTGAGTATTTTTAAAAAGTTCCATTCCAATTTGACCTTTGCTTACTTCCAATAAAGGCGAGGGTGTGATCGCAGATTTCCATTAGGGCGTCTATGGGCATAAAGTATTTGATAAAACAGAGACAAAGCCTCTTGAACCACTAATATATGAATATATTGATCAATTTATGTTTTAATTGACTTCGAATGATAGATAAGTGAATATGCGTTAGTACAGTACTTCTCAACAAAACCCCTCATAAGATTTTATTGTAAAACAAATATTTGTTGATTTATTTATGTTTTAAAATTTTAAAAAGTTGTTGTATGTAAGCCTTACTATATCACCATATCGCCACTATGAATATTCTATAAGTATATTTATAAGTATATTTAAAAGACAAGGAATGCGTTGTTCGGTTCAGGTGTTGAGAGAGAGAGAGAAGAGTTGCCGGTGCAGAAAGAGGGCCAGCTGGAGGATCCTGTATATGAGGCGTGGACCATTGAGGCCATACGCCCTGTTCTAAGGAGGTGGCTGAACAGGAAATTTGGATTAGTTATTCTTAAATTGATCATTTGTCATTCGTTTTTGTCAAAGTTTAGTTTATTAAACCCATTAGTTTAAATAAAATCATCAAATTTATAACATGTACATACCTGTAAGAAGCCAATAAAGGTAAAATAAATGAAGAGTCTATCTTGCTCTCTCTTATTGATGCCGATGTGCAGGTACTACCATCAAAAACCTATTATCGTTTTATTATTGTATCGTAGAGCTGTTGAGTGTTCATTACAAGTAGCCAATCTTCGGACTGCACCCGTACTATGGGACAAAGTCACGATTTATCTTTGTGTCTGTTCGATAAGTAACTTCTACGCCATGGGTACGCCATTAAATAAACATCTCTGGCTCTTGCCGGTGGTTATTAGAGCTGCCGCGCCCCAACCACTCGAGGCTTGCTGATACGGCACGCAAGAGGAAGCGGGGAAATCAATTTCATTTTTCGACACGTGCATTAATGTTATGGCGATTGAAGCTGTTTTGAAAGATACAGACGTTGATTAAATGTACACAGTAATTTTGCAGCGTCCAGATCGCTCATCAGTTTAATTATTAAATTAATAAAAATATTTGTATAAGCATACAAGTCATTTTTTTCAGCAATTGATAACGCAGTCGGTAAATAACATTCTCAAACTCAAAATAGTTTATTCAGTTTAAGGTATTACGAATATCAAGAAGCTACGCATCCGGTTCGTAATTCTATGACACCCGTCTTTGTACTGAAAAGAAGAAGCAAGAAACTGAGCATGTTTTTTCTGCTCCCTTTTTGTTTCATACTTGTTTGTGGTCCATATTAATAAATAAAAAAAAAATACTGTCGTTAGTTAAAAGATGGCCCTGTAGGTCAGCTTCCATTGCAAACTTAATTATCATAAATAATTTAAAAAAATGTCTCATACAACATTAGGAAAAAATTATTATTAGAATTCTAATAATAATAAGATCAACTGAAATAGCAAACATTTATCCTTTGCTAAATCAGTAACCAAAGCAAGCAAAATGTGTTTTTTCAACTAGTATCCCTCATGATTTGCCTCGGCTGACAGTTAAGTCATAAAGTCATATAATTTCACTCTAAGGGGAACGATAAGTGTAGATGTGTTTTTTTATATATTGTTTTTAGCTCAAATTCTTACGCATGCCGTGCAGCCTGTAATTAAGGCATCATTTTGTAATGTGAACAAAAAATCCGTTATGGATTTTTTATTACATAACTTAATTGAATTTGGGTGCCCGTACTTTTAATTAATTACTCAAACTTTTCGTCGAACTCAAAGCAATCAGATATAAAAGTATAATTAACATTTAGTGACGTAATGGTATATCGTGATTAATAACTAAATAAAACGTGAGCAATATAGCCTTATTTTAATTACTAGTATTAATTCTAGCACCCTGCTAACTTAAAGCAAGTACATATAGAGCACAAGATAAATGCATCTACTTACCAGAAATGTTGGTTTCAGTGCATTTTTCGTCTCGTCGACTCGCGGGAGATGCCGGTAATCCATTCTGATATCCCCGTTTCGTTCAAAGTCCACTCGTTTCGTGTCATTACGGCAAAGCGAACAGATATATACACACTTGCAACCTCATTTTTTACTGCCATATTTAAAAATGGGCGTTCTTATTGTCAAATTGTAAGGTTGGTTTTTCAATAGTATTTTTAACAATGTCTGTAGAATGTTGGGTGCAGAGGAGCACCATGTTTTAGTGCGATTGATTCAAGCCACAAGACGGACGCCGAGCGAGACTATCCTCTACTTATCTAATTTTATTGTCACTTCGTAAAACCCTCTGCCAGCGAACCCGTTTGGCAGAAAGCTAGAAAATTCTTTCTTCCCCTTTTCGATATTTTTATCTGGAAAGGACATCTTTATTTGCAAGCAGTTAAACTCAATTTAACATCTTCGCTGTAAGATAAAGAAGACTAGTATGGGCCGACACATAAAAGAAAGCCTAAGTTTGGCCTTGATTTTAGGGACATTAATTCCAACTTTTATGTGGGTTTTCCTACCTATTTATAGTATTATCTTAATGACACAATAATATATTTGATCAAATCTATCGTGGAAAACCTGATGAGTATATAAAATCCTTTATTTACCAGATATTTACATCGTTATGACCAGCCGGGAGCATCATCTTAACGGCCTTTCAAAATACTTGAGATAATATTTTTCGGCCACCATCTGACATCTGGCCCCTGCGAAAGTGGCTTTATCTGCACAATCATAAATCGAACGCGCTACCATTACGACAAACTTAAATTGAAATTGCAAAATTAAGATCTAACTAAAATAGAATATTTCATCACTTAAAGCTGATTGATATGTTCGCGATTCAATATCACTAACCAAGTCAAATGTATCGCATCATAATTTGAAATAATATATTATTTTAATAAAAAATGACATGACATTTACAACAAGAAATGAGAACGGAAATAAAGTCAGCGAGAAATATGTTCTGTATTTTTTTTGCCCATTTTGCTGGTCACAGTGAGGACCTTTCTGGTCAAGTGATGAATTGAAAATAAATCTATAATTTTTTTCAGTATTTTTAAAATGAATGAATGTTAATAATGACATCACTTACATAACGCCGTATAAGGATTCGTTATTTTATTTTCAAAAGTAGTAAAATGTACCTACCTAATTACAATATCTTAAAATCAATCGATGACATTAATTTGTAGGGTGCAAATAACAACAGTTTGGCGTTTCTTAAACAACCTAGAGATTGGATCAATAATTATTCACAGGGTTAGAATAGTATTTTTAACTATCAGATAACAACAGATATTAATCCCGATTCCAAGCTTAGTAACACTGAATTCATCAACCCAGAAACAAAACAACGTTGTAAAGTGAGATTTATATTTAGTAAACTTACTCAATTCCAATTAATTAATTTTTTTTATTGTAGTAAGTATAATTTTGATTAATGTTAAAAAGGGATCTACGATCTGCCAAATAATTAGTTTTTTGGCAACAAACATTCCTGCATATATTCTGAGTTGTGTAGAATATTTCACCGGAATTGTGTGAGAAATAAATATAACAAATGAGGGTTCCACTGCGCTAACGTTTCAAAAAGAACCTCTTTTATCTCGTGCAAGATACTGCAGTACTGTGGAATAAGCCACTGCGCTATTTCTAGTGTCCTTTGTCATTGTAAGTAGCGCTACTCATCTACTCATGACTCGTGTGCACACTAAAACATTTCCACTTTTCGCTAGCAACAAATTCGCTAAGACCAATATTTTTTTTAATGTATGCACAAAATAGTGTGTTTTTACCAATGCATTTTACCAATTTGGTAATCAATGAATTCATGGATTAATAATTGGTAAAATAAAAATTAAAGTAAATTTCGCAATAGTGAAGTCATAGGTTTTGAATCTTTAGTTATAATTTTTAAAACTTATTAGTTGTGCAACTGACTTTTCAGTGCTTCGCCACTACCTTCTATTTTAAAAGCGCACTATTTTTTATTACTTTATTAATTAGAAATGTTCTTAGATGACAGTGTTTGGATTAACACATAATAATTAATCAAAAGACTGCCTTGTTTATTTGTATAAAATTATACGAAAATTTCTCAATTTAAATGTTTAAAATAAGCATGTTTTTTAAAATAGACCAATATCTTTTACTAGGTAACGTGAACACTTTTAACAGAAGCTTTCCATGATGTGTGATTATCTTCAAGAGCAAGGGCTTGCTTGATGACCAAAAATTTACTATCTCTATCTCCTCTGGATGGCACGTTAAGCCATTGGTGCAGGCTACATCTGCAGTCATAGTATCTTTTTTTACATAGAGTATCGTAATGAATATGTAATCAAATATGCCGTGTGGTATCGAGCAAAGTGGAATAGCACCAACTCTTTACACTTAAGGGTAAGATAAAATGCGACCGATGATATTGGCGGTAATCGTTATACACCTCGCAGACCACTAAATGGGCAGTAGTGTTTTTCAAATTATGGTATTTTGCTGTGGTCTCCAACCCGCTTGCCAATAGTCAAGATTATCGCAAAACCACATTTTTTTTGGAGTAGGCTTCCCTCGTGTAGTTACCGTCTTTGGGCTATGTTGATTATGTAATCTACGTTGAACAATGCAGTTAAATATATTGTTACATGGCGTGCTTAGTGTGGGATCCAATTTAAGTCAAATATATGTATATCAAATCTTTATATGGAACGCTTATCCTTAACACTGGGTCTTTCGCCTGTTTTATTGTGTTACGATATTTTTAATATTTCACAAAATCGTATATAGTGCGTTCATCCGCGGTTTTATCCGCGTGGTGTTCGGTTTATCACAGACATGACATTTAAAATATTAGTAAGATAGACATTGTCTTCTGCCACGTAATGCCACGTAACGAAATGAATGAAATGAAACCCCACAACATGATGTTTTGATTACTTTTATTATAGGGTTTTTATTCTTTTTCACCCTTGAAAGGTACCATTTAATGTATTTTTAATACACTAGGTTTACTACTATATACTGTTTAAGAATCTGTAGCAAAATATATTGCACTTTATTTCATCATTTCAACGATGTCATGCAATTTATATCGTTAGAATACAGTTCCAGAGCAACTCGGAGGTATAAGCCTGAAGATGAATTTTAGCCCTCTTTGTCAACGAGGAAAGAGGGCAGCGAGGAAAAATATCTTCACACTAAGCACACTTACTTAGTAACCAAACGTACTGAAAGGTTTAACAGATTAAGTACTTCTTTGTGCAAGATAACACCATTATGTACAAGATTTGTGTAAAAATGTACATTAAATATTTTTGAATAAAAATAACAATAAAACACGGTGCGGAATATAAAGTTATTCAATAGGCTACATTACATAGTAAATGCAGTACATTTATTGTTTGTAACAAACAATTCTGTAAACTCTTTATTGGGTACCATTGAATAAATTATATGGAAAAAAGTAAACTCACTAAAGAAATCTGTAGCACATAAACGAATGATTCAAGAAGTTTGACATCAAAACCCAAATCCTTTATTTATTAAATTACCATGCTAAGCCAATTTCCTATGCTGCAGACGTCTCAAAACGAAGTGCTAGCTTGTCAACAAAATTCATAAAGGGAAAGTGCATACTTCAGTCTCCCCGTGACCGAACGAGGGCCACTCTGGTTGACTGATGACCCGCACTTACCCGAGAAATTCCTGTATTGTTCCCCTCGCTCGAATAAAAAGGGGAAAGTTTAAGACTTTTAATTCGCTATCCCTGTTTTCGTTCCGAGGTGACTCTGAACACGGGTTTTAGATTACAGTTCCAGAATTGTTTTATTTCATATTTTTATCTCTCAATAAATATTTTAAAATAAATTAAATTTATTTACAAGAAATATGAGAGTTTTCCGAAACCATCAATTGATCATCACCAATCAAGCATATGAATAAAAAAGTTTTTATGTTTGTGGTAAGTTCAGAATTTAAAAATAATAAATAGTAGCGAAAATTCACGTTTCATTTCTATTCTTGTAAAGTGTAAAGTGCGCCATCCAGTATAAAGTTCCTATACGTGGCTGGTTTTCAGAACATATAAATAGATGTTGCTGAAAAAATTGCAATGTTTATCGGTACTAGCGTCTTAGCACAGATAACATACGAAGCGAGTCCTACATCAAGTTGAAAGCTTGAATTAAGCATAAATGGTTGTTATGATTTTATTTTTATATTTCGCTTTCTAATAAACTGATTTTAATAATTCGAAGATAAAAAGATAAGATACAAATCGTAATAGTCCTTATCTTATATATAAAATTCTCGTGTCACAGTTTTCGTTCTCATACTCCTCCGAAACGGCTTGACCGATTCTCATGAAATTTTGTGAGCGTATTGAGTAGGTCTGAGAATCGGCCAACATCTATTTTTAATTTCATCATAGTATTTTTCTATTATAATAATTTATCTTATAAGATCGCATTGAAAATGCATAAAGTATATAAAAAGTTATAAATCTAACATGGCTGTTTCATCTTAATCGATTGACCAAACATTTGTAAAAATGTTTCTTTCGAATCCGAGAGGATGTTCCTCTCATTGATGAAACAACGCTGGCCTACAGCGTAAAATCAGGAAGGTACTAGAAAATTTCGACGAGTGTTCGCAAGGCTCGGTAGCTCAATTGGGAGAGCATTGGACCGGATTTCCAAAGGTTGCGGGTTCGATTCCCGCCTGAGATTCACTTGTGACCCGAGTCGATTTTTTCTAGTATTTTTCTATTATAATAATTTATCTTATAAGATCGCATTGAAAATGCATTAAGTATATAAAAAGTTATAAATCTAACATGGCTGTTTCATCTTAATCGATTGACCAAACATTTGTAAAAATGTTTCTTTCGAATCCGAGAGGATGTTCCTCTCATTGATGAAACAACGCTGGCCTACAGCGTAAAATCAGGAAGGTACTAGAAAATTTCGACGAGTGTTCGCAAGGCTCGGTAGCTCAATTGGGAGAGCATTGGACCGGATTTCCAAAGGTTGCGGGTTCGATTCCCGCCTGAGATTCACTTGTGACCCGAGTCGATTTTTTCTAGTATTTTTCTATTATAATAATTTATCTTATAACATAATCAAAACTTAAAACCGAGTTCTCGCACTTAAATATTCTACCAGAGTATAATACTCACAAAGTTGATATACATTTCACAAGAGGTGACTACCTTCATCCGCGTTGCCAATGCAAATGTTGTGAAGACTTATTAAGAAAGTTACCACGCACAGTCTGAAATCATTCATGTCAACTCTGGAAACACGAAAATTATAATAGACGGAAACTTAAAGCCTTGGGGTGTGTGTCGCTTGTTTGTGACTAGCAGCTTGTAATGGTGGCGGTTGGAAATGAGTTTCACAAATGCATATTGTAATTTAGTTGATTACGATTTAGCTCACCTGGATTTACGAAAAACTTATGTTTGTAGATATAACATTCGTTTTCATTTTAAGTATAGTCTTTATCATATTATTATTATCGCACAAATTAGTATATTTGAGTTATATAATTCAGTAATGAGTAACTTTTGCAAGGGTCGATATTCGCGTAAGGGAGCAGATTAACCGATTCGTTGCTACATACAATTACAGAAACGAAGGCTACGAGCTTGATTTACGTGAAAAATGAAGATAGTTTTATTCTGGGTTGATTTCCCTAAAAATTGATTTGAAAGAGTTATCATCGATTTAAAAATGACACAGTTGCAGTGGCTAACGTCACACGCAAAAAAAGTGATGGCACGACAGGAGTGTCATCAGCAACGAACCGGTTAAAGTTGGATTGCAGTATTTAGAACTAAATCCGAGTTCCTTAGTGTTTCGGAAGACACGTTATACCATTGATCGCGCCTGCATCTGCAATTTTTAGCACACTTTAATCTGACTCTATAGATCCGGGACCTCGTGGTGGGTTGTAGCCCATTTACTCTACGTTTTTATCAGCTATGAGGACGCAAGAATTAATTACTTCTTAAAAAAATAACAAATTGTTTTATTGCTGTTTCCATAGTTCTAATCTATGTTATAAAAAAAAACCTAAAGTGATATTTATTTAAAAAAATACTGTTTGCTAGCATTATTTTCTCAGGTACAGGATTTTTAATAGAATATTACTTCACATGACTCAACTAATCCATCTACAGATCCATTTTCCAAATGTGGTCTCACAAAGAAAATACATTGAAATCAATGGCAAATTCGTGGTTTTAAAGGGTTAAAAACCCAATAGGCGCACGGTTTTAAAAACCACACAATTTTTTCAACACTTTTTTTAATAAAAATGTCTCATCACTACATAGTATAAAACAAAGTCGCTTTCTTTGTCCCTATATCCCTATGTATGCTTAAATCTTTAAAACTACGCAACGGATTTTGATGCAGTTTTTTTAATAGATAGAGTATTTCAAGAGGAAGGTTTATATATATAATACATACATAATATAGTAGAGCATTGCATCCGTGCGAAGCCGGGGCGGGTCGCTAGTATACAATAAATAAGTATATATACAAATAATTATTTATATAGATAACTTTCTATAAGTAATACAAAGATGTTATTTTATTATTCAATCAGACTAAGTATTTACTTCATACCACAACAAAAATATGTGTGTACTAGAAATAGGATAAAATACCTAGTTTATAAATGCAAAACATAAATGTCTTGCAATAGAAAGAGTACAACTCCGACATGATAGTGAGAAGCCGCAACAGAGCAATAATTTGATCAAGCGCCCACCATGCCCAACTTTATGCCAATTGTAAAGTTTCACTGTAGTGAAATATGTTGCTACAGGGTTGAATGATGCGAGCTTGTCCGTTATAGCTTTTTACGTTTATTCATTTTTTCTTTGTAACGTTTTAATAATTTTATTTTGTATACAACGCTGAACATATAACTAACTTCAGTTTCAAATAGTTAAACTTGTTCAGTGCTTGCATAAAACGGATTCCTATATTTGAATGTAAAATAAAAAGTGTTACGATTTTATGTTTCAAAAGATCCAAATAAAAATTAAAACCGAAAATTTTATAATAACCAATACAAAAATAACTTATTATAAAACAGTAAAGTGTATTTTGTTTTGGAGCTATCATCAACCTTATTTATCATCAGAATTAACACTCGAATTAAATGACCATGGTCAAAATAATACCAACGTGATCAAATTTCTACCATCATACACCTCCAAAATATAGCACTTCTATTAGCAGGGTTGATTCTAAAAATAACAAAATGTTGCTGGTCCCTAAAGTTTTTTAATTTAGTTCCCTCAGGCTATATCGACCCAGGCGAACACTTCGTTTGTAGGTTTTCACAATCACATTCAAAATGTTTGTGTGGTTTACGCTCTTATTAGGACCAGCATCTGCTTTTACCTGTGTTACTTACAAATAACATATTAAATTGGTGTCTGTTTAGGTCGATTTTCACATCGCCCAAAGGAGTTATTAAATAAGGATTTTTAATATTAAATTCTGCCTCATACCTAAGACATGTTGAATTTTTCTGTAAGATTTTCTTTAGGGTAATGTAGAATGATATTTATAAATATTACGGAGTTTATTAACCATTTCAGTAAACGTTACTAAGTATAATAAACAGTTAAAGAATTGCTCTTTTCTCTACTATATTGATAATCATGACCTTGTTTTCGCATTTAACTTTTTCAGATTATGATGTCGCATTTTAACTTAAATCAACAAATGCAAATACTTGACTGAATACAAAAATTTATGAGTTATTTTGCGAACGACTCAGAAATTTTTAAACAATATTTGACACAAATATTTACTTATTAAACCTCCCAAGCCAAGGGACTCAGTGAATATTTTATCTTATCTTTATCTTCATCTGTGATTGATGGCGTTCAAACTGTTAATTAAACTTAACAGATATAATTATTAAATCTTGGGAATTTACGACATAGGTAATGTATGTTGACCACCCAAGTATCCTTTATTACTGTATAGAGCTTCAACGGGACATCCAGAGAAAACTTAAGCCTATCTTCAAATGATTACGAAGAGCTTTTATTTTAAGTAAACTGACAATTGGAGAATTTTGGAGTTATGATCAAATTGATTTTTTACGGTTTTATTTTTATAAAACACTAAATATCACATATAATATAGAAACTCTACAATCTACACTTCTTATACATAACAATATCCTTTAAGAAATAAAAATAAACATTGTTTACAAAAATATTTTTAATTTTTTTTTGGTTTCAAGTACAGTATGTGTGTTGTGGCTTCGTTTTATATCTTTTATATCAGCATAATAAATAAATCAATAAGCAAATGGATCGCGTAACATTTACGAACAAGCAGTGCTGGTTATGGTGTTACTTCTCATTCAAAGTAAGATACTCTACAACCCTAGAATATTTACTAATCTATTGCAGCCCCGAATAACACAGAAATCTTGCTCTATTGTTTGAGTAATAGTTAAAAGTATGTTAATTAATTTTCTAAATTGATTCCAGTTGAGAATTTTTTATACGTGAAGTGGTAACGCCTTATAATAACTGTATTTAATGAAGTCTTATTACTTTTACCAAGCACCCCTGAAACATTATGCTTATATGAAGCAATTTTTGAGTACTATAACGTTTTCAAATTATTATCGGAAAAAATCTAATAAACCCTTTTTATTTTTTTTATATACAGATTACCTAATAAAACTTGTATTTTTGTCATTATTTATAAAAGCAAAATGTTTTATAAGTAAGGTTGTGATTAAAAAAAGGAAACGTAAAAGTAATTATTGTAAATTGAATCACGTTTGAAATACGAATTTGACTAAAAGTAGGAAGCAAATTCGTAAAAAGAACATGAAAATAAATTTTCTGCGGAACAATTCTGTAGGGACTCGTGCAAACTTAGAATCTAGAATGATTCTCAAATAGTAATTTGACACAGGTAGGTACTGTGGCAGCCAGGTGAATCCGAGACTCGTGGAGATGACACAGATCGATGTGATGTTCAGGTTTATGTTTGGCAACTGATTCACCCGTTTTTAGGTTTAATCCTATGGTTATAATAAGTTAATACTTTTTAGTCAAATACGCATAATGAAACCTTACCTCTATAATTTCTTTCTATTTGGTTCAGGTGTGGAGAGGCGGCTAATTTGTTATACAGGTCTCCTAGTAAAGATATCAGTGTCTTACATAGACTACAAGTAATTTTAATTGCTCTTTGTGGAAGAAGAAAGAAAGATATTATTCATTATTAACATTTCTATCTAAAAAAACAATCAATAAAAATAAATATGTTCTGCAATTTGCTACATCTATAAATATAACAAAAATCTAATTGTGGATATCCCAAATTCAGTTCATAACATGTATAATAAAATAATAAACATATATATGTTTATTATTTTATTATACATGTTTATATAAACAAGCTTAAACAATATATTCTATATATGTTTATTACTTTATATAAACTATAACTGGTTTATATAAATTAATAAACATATATAAAATAATAAATTACTTAAATATCGATTTATATAATAATAGATTACACTAAACCAATATCAATACACCTTACTAGACATATAAAACCGACTTGTTTATCTAAAAGATATAATACTATAGTCAATGATTTTATTGTATTATCATTATCATAGTTTGATGATTCAATACTTGGCATACTTTCATTTAATCATAACGGTTATTCTAGTAATTTTTTTGCATAGGTATACGGTCTTGTCTACTAGAAATTTTATATATTCAAAGGCTTTGTGACTATGCGACACAAACACAAGTGGGCTTACCAGTTTTGTTGATTGTCAGTATATTGAAGGCATTTACTGATGAATTCTTGTTTGTGTTGCATGTAGAGGTTTAAACATAGCGGTGTTAAGGCCTTTAGCTCAAAAATGATATACGAAATCGGCGCAGGTAGCGTGGTAACTTTCGAACACTCACCAATCCGTATTGTGTTGTGGCCGCCTATTCTGCCTACGGAGTTTTCGTACGTAGCGAAAGGCAGGTAGAGAACTTTAAATGATACAATTTTTTGTAATAAATCTCGTTTAAGGATAAATTGGTGTTTTTTTAGTTTTTTTATAGTGTTTACAACTCTCTTGCCTCATGGTAAACGACAATGCGATTTAGGATGTTCCCGCTTGCTTAGAAGATACTTATTCACTTGTGGCTTAAAAACCCCTTAATTATGTGAGTCAGAAAACACTGAGTTAGGCAAATAATTACACTTTTTAGCGGTACGGATTACAAAATTGGAACCAATGGAATGAAATGGAACTTATGGAAATAATAATAATAATGGAAATTATTTGGTATATCAACCACATAATGGTGGTGTCAACTTAATAATGGAAATACAAATTATAAAAATATAATTGCGAGGAATTTTCTCAGTGTATTCTTTTAAGACAGAAAAAACAATACAAAACCAAAAGATGACAACTTCAATTTTAAAATATTAAGAAATCATAATCTGTACAAAAAAAGGTTTTAAAACATCGTCCGGGCCGTTGCGATGCGAAGACATCGCAACCAATCATTACAGTTATCAATAAAAACGAGAAGGTATATTTACAATGCGACCTGAACGCGTCGTCTGTGGTTTAGGGTTAGCATCAAGCTCAGGCTTAAGTTTAAATGAAAATATATTAACATGATTAATTTAATTGTTTACTAATTACATTTTTCAGAACCCTTTTTTTCTAGCGTTTAACTAAAATGTGGCAATTATCCTTTGGTTATTCGTTGTTTCAGTATTATCGATTATACCATCCAATATGGGTATTCAGATCCCAGACCAATTCCAGAAGTCCAATCACACAAACAACTGGGCAGCTTTAGTGAATACTTCAAGGTTTTGGTTCAACTATCGTCATGTCGTTAACGTTTTATCAATATACCGTAGTGTGAAGCGATTGGGCATTCCTGACAGTCAGATTATACTTATGATCTCGGACGATATGGCTTGCAATCCAATAAATCCTAGACCAGCAACAATATTTAACAATGCACATGAACAGATTAATGTTTATGGTGATGATATTGAAGTTGATTATAGAGGTTATGAAGTATCGGTAGAAAAGTTTATTCGTTTACTCACTGGAAGAGTGCCCCCTGATACTCCACGGTCAAAGCAATTGCTCACTGATGAAGGTAGCAACATCTTGATTTACCTTACTGGCCATGGTGGAGATGGATTCTTAAAGTTCCAAGATTCTGAAGAAGTAACCAGTCAAGAGCTGGCTGATGCTCTAGAACAAATGTGGCAGAAACGAAGATACAATGAGATTTTCTTTATAATAGATACTTGCCAAGCATCTTCCATGTATGAAAAGTTCTACTCTCCTAATATTTTAGCTACTGCCAGTAGCTTAGTTGGTGAAGATTCACTCTCACATCACGTGGACTCGGCTATTGGTGTTTACATAATTGATCGCTACACATATTACGTTTTGGAATTCTTAGAAAACGTGCACCCTATTGGGGTGCACATTTAAAAATTCAGTCAAAAGACTATGACTGAATTTTTGGCTTTGCGTCCAAAAAGTGCTTGCCTGTCAACTGTGGGTGTTCGTCGCGATCTTTTCAAGAGGGACCCCATTAAAGTGCCCATAACTGATTTCTTCGGATCAGTACGTCCTGTCACGGTCGCCACAATGTCAACTTAATAATGGAAATACAAATAATAAAATATAATTGCGAGGAATTTTCTCAGTGTATTCTTTTAAGACAGAAAAAGCAATACAAAACCAAAAGATGACAACTTCAATTTGAAAATATTAAGAAATCATAATCTGTACAAAAAAAGGTTTTAAAACAGGTGGCACTCATTTGTTAGTCTGGTTATCTGATGAAAACATGGGAATAGAGGAACAAGACTGTGACAATGACAATTTTATATATTATTATATTATACTACCAAAAACGGATAGGAAAGTTTCATATCGGTAAAATTAAATATGTCACCTTTTCTATTAATAAAAGCACCCAACCTAATTCTCATTTTGGCTCACATTCGGGAATATATATGTGAAGGCGATCTATCTTTGTCCTGTCAATGCGCTCGTTTAGTGGCAGCATCGCATATATGATACCGTGTGGTATTAGGTAACGCATATAAGCCCGAGGGCCAAGACAGATTCCACGATGGATCGAGCTAACCCAGAAAGTGCCTATTCTAGATGTACTAATGATACTAAACTGATGGGGCAGCATGCAACATGAGACTTTTGACCACTAAAAGAGCTAAGAGGTATGTGCTTAAAGTTATGATATTCAAACCTAGAGATATAATTTTTATAACTAAGTTGTATCAGCTATGTAGGTTACTTTCTGTTAGACAGCTTTTTATTCTAAAAACTGCATTGAAGCAGCACTCTAAATTAATTCTACGATCGATCTATTTAAGGCACGGGTGGGAGTAGAGCAAAAAAATTATGTGAAATAGATATACATAAAACTGCTTTCTGTAAAATATTCTCATTTGTACAACAAGGTGAATAAGAATACAGAAATTTACAATTTTCAAAAAACCATATGTAAAATAAAAGTACGAGATCGGCTACATCTGTTAGACCATAACAAAACTGAACAACTTTTAACTTAACTCTAAAATATATTTACAAAGAATCTCAATATACATCTTAAAACTTATATTAAATATAACTTAACAATAAACTTAATTATTATAAAAAGTATAGTAATAGTAATAAAATTAACTAATTAAACTTAAAAGAATCAAATCCAACAGACGCAGTGACGCATACACGCACTCTCTTAACACACTTGCACACTTGCACACAAACACACACTCACACTCACACATACACACATAATCGATATTCTTAGTCTATAGCTATAACTCAGTGCTATGTGTTAATGCAAAACGACATTAAAGGGAAGGATCTCTCTCCAAGAATACAGGTTGATCTAACCTAGGGGGTAGAGTAATATTGTCTATGTTTAATTTTGTCCTTAGAATTATTTCTGTAAGATTATTGGTTTTGGGCTATTACTAGACAATAAGTTATTTATGAAAGATCGTCATTGCCGATGAGCTTCTTGGCCTTCTTCTCAATTAACTCAAGCGTTTGGAGTCGGTATTGGGTAGAACCGTCCCAAAGATAAGAATATAATTTAGTAAATTGTTACTTCAATAGAATACAGGAAATTTTTTTCACTACATTTAAAGGTATATCGGGAGTCAAAAAAATTGCTCCTAAAATATACTTGACTTATTTTAAAATTTATTTTATGATATTTTAGTCATACGCCCAGTAAACTTGTAAAGACGTTAATATCGACTTAGGATGGTAATTATAGACTTACGTCTGTCAAATATAATTTCAGTCAAAATGTAAATATTTACATAATTCTCTCTGAAACTAATTCAGGGGAGTTACTTCATTAATTTAAGAGGTCTTCTTGGGTAGTTTTGCGTAGCTGCTTGATGGAATTTATGTACGCCAAAGGAATTTTGAGCAGGTAATGCCAGTAAGGTTCCTTACTGGAAATATTCTAATGCCAGCTCAAATGTGTGTAAACATACTTTTTGTACGAAAATCATCATTCGTAAATAAACTCAATTCGCTTATAACTCTAGACCGAGCAAAACAAAAATGGCAATAATGTGTACGATTCATATGGCCTTAAGAGCCAATTCCTATTAAAATACCAATGTCATCGAGGTTGCGATAGTTTTTTTTTTACAGTAATGAACGTAAAACCAAAAAACTTTTTTTTATAAAATTCCAAACAAAAGAACAACTCAGTAAAAATGGCAAATAAACTCACAACTTTTCAAACACAAACACTTCTGTTAATTAAAGTCAAAATTTTAATTATTTCATTTTATAAACTGAAGTTAATTTACAAACACCGATGGCTATGTAATAAGTTAGGTACACAAGCATGCTCACACATTACAGAATTATGATGGGGTCTATTTTTATATCTTCTTCATGTTTTCTCATGTGTTTTAGCTGCGTCCTTATATTTGGTTTTGTTTGTATTTGGAGTGCCCGTAGATACAATATATTTTGTAGACACTTACTTTCTGGATTATCTTCCTGGCCGGTTTAAAGTAAGTATAGATGGAAATCCTAGCTGGCTGGTTTGGCTTAGTTTCGCAGTTCCCGCTTGATATGCTGAAACAAAGCTCGATACATATAATGTATGACCATTCATTACCCTAGCAAACGTAAGGAAGAGCTGAACAGTGCATTATTTAGGTTAGGCTAATTAGTGTGAATCAAAGAAATATTATTATTATAAAGAAGACAAAATATCAATAAGATTTTTTTTCCAATTGAAAGATATGTGCCCCAGCAGTGGGGCTTATGACGTTAAGAAATATTCTGGACCCAGTCCCTTTAGTAGAAAGGAAATTGCCCAAATAGTATGGATAAGTAAGTAAAGTACCTACTTAACTAAATATTTTTGTGTCCTGTTGAAAATGTGTTTAATTGATAATGTTATCTTAATGAATTCTTATATATGAGTTATAGCAACTTCAAAGTAATATGTACTTTATGTAGCGTATGTGTTTTAAGACTCGCATTCGTGTTTCAGATGTAATTGATAAAATGCAGTTCTGCTAGGTCATAATTATTAGGAAAATAGTGCCAAAAATAGTGTATCGAGATAAAAATAGACAATTGATATTATATTATATATTGATATTATATATAAAAGAAACAAAATAAAAAAAAAACAATTGAATGAGGTGATTGATTATTGACACTGACATACTGTGACAGCTTGGGATGTAATCTATATTATCACTTATAAGTAACGTAAGAAATTTCCATTACCATGATTTATAACGATTTAATTCAATATTTAGGGTAAAAAATAATCCATAATTCGTAAAACAATGGAATAATGGAACGCTGTATTAAAGTCAATAAGCTTAATACAGTTCATTAAACGATTTTCGATTTTAAGTTTTTTTTATAAACGTTCTAGTTTAGTACAAAAATAATTACTTGCTTCCTTGATCAATAGATGATCGACACACTTAGAAGCAATAGACACGGCTTCCATAACGTAACTAAACTAAAAAAACGGGTAGACTGCATCAACGACACAGCCACAGTGAATAAGTACTTAAAACTTAATTTGGTTACTGTTGAGAGTAATAACAAAATAAATGATTAATGATACTTTCCAGTGTCATTAATTATTATCTTCGGTCTGTATTATGCTAGTATAACACATTTATTTCAACATCAGTAACTTTTACGCTAAAGCGATTTGATACTTTTGCATTTGATTATCAATTAGTTTCAATAAAAATATTAATTATAAGTCAACTTCAGGATCATATGTCTAAAACCCTATTACTTATATAGCAGAATGTGTTTAAGTTATAATTAACACACCAACAAGTACAAGTAACACAACCACAGAACACCGACGACAGTCGATTGTCAGCTTAAACAATACAAGTAGTGATTCACCTAATTGATACGTAATCAATTCTATAGTAATATTATTCTATAGTTATGATTCAAAATGCGGATATCCTTCTTCATTTTCTGAGTACAATAATAAATATCTATATTTTTACTAATATATAAAGTCAGCGAGTACTGCCTATATGCAGTACTAATTATGCACAATAATTTATACTTAATCGATCGATTTGATTTACTTATGCACCTTGGCACAACCCTTACATATATGTCAAAATTTTTTTTGATAATTGGTAGTAGGTAAAACGGATTTCCGGTTACCACTTGCATTACTAATTATAGTGAGAATAATAACTCTGAAAGGAATAATTTCAAAAAAATACTGAGATTCTTAACATATTTTAGTAGATTTTGACGTGATAACGTCTTATAAATTGGTTGCGGCTGGGAGTCACTTATGAAAAAGTGTAACGCTCGGTAACGTTACGATGAGTCACCGAACGAGAGAGAGGCCCGCCGAATGCCTTGCGTCTCTCTCCCACTCAACTATGATCGGTCTGCCGCGCGCATTGTGCAATTTAATTATATTCATATCAATAAATATTCTACCGAGAAAAAGACGTTGTCACGTAAAATCTTCGCCCGTAAAACCGACTTTACAGGCAAAAAAAAAAAAAAAAAAAAACCGACTTTTTTTTTGTTTGAAAATCAATGTGACACTAATCATCATACGAAAGAACTGGCCATAGGCATTCTCCTTTATCTCTTTAGCTTGGTGGATAAAAGGCAGATTTATCGAAATAAATTTTAAGTATTATAAAATGATTTCAAAACCACGTTTTATACAAAAGTATGATACTTGTTTATGAACAAAATAATTAAAAAATCAACATAATCTGAGATTTGTTTGCAGTTGCAGATGCATCTATTTTCCTTTACTATAGGCCTATTGCGTAGGTTTCTAAAATAAGGTTACTATCCGGAAGACTATCAAACCAATTCGCCCACATCAGCATTTTAGATAAATTTGTGAGAACACTAAGTACAATATTACTATAAATCGTTTTTGTTTACATTTATGACATGGAATATATTATAAAACACATTTACTTTCGCACCAGAGACCTTGGTGCGAATAAGAGGCTTAGTTACTTAATTTATATAAAATAAACGCTTTCAGCGAAAATAATGCCAATTGTAATATAATGAATTAATTCACCTTCATTGTTATCATAAAGTGTTTTTTATCAATGTTCACTTTTATCAATCGAATTCATAAAAAGGTAATCTTTTTCTTGGAGATTTGTTTGAAATGGTGATTTCTTCTCCGGATTTGGTGGCTACTCTCTTTCCTCTTAAGATAATGTATATTGTGTTTGTATCTTACATAGGGAAAATTCAGCCATGAGCTGTTAGGAAAACAAATATTGTGGCGTAATTTTAATTTTAGCGGTGAGAAAATAAGCTTAGAAACTGCAGAACGGAAAATTCTTACTTTAGTTATTCCTTTACGATATAGTTATTTAAAGGCTTGACAAAATAAGATAAGAAAATGCAATTGAAAATTTGCCATGAACATAATCCGTAATCGGTAAAGTCCTGTTCCATTCCAGTTGATTAAAAATTAATACCCGTTGCCTCACCAATCTGCATTGGGCCCAAGTGGTGGGTCATAGCTTTTCTTCTGAAGGCGTTTCCATCTGATAGAAAGTCCTGTGTCCGCACAGTGAGGATATTAATAACGTTGTCAGGAAAAGGTATAATTCCATTGACGGAAATTCTAAATGTAGAGTAAATTATTAACACAGTAACTTTGATGTTTACAATTGAATTTTAATGATAGAAAATTAATAAAATATAAATTTTATTCGACTCACAAAACATAAACATGACTATAAGTAGAGCTTGTACTATTGGTAAGTATAAAATATATAGACAAATATAAAGACCATCATGACTTAGAAAAATGATCATCACACAAAAATATGCTATTCGCATCCAGGACCTTTAGGCCAGAAGGTAAGAAAAATTGCTTTTTTTATTAATACTCTGCAAGAACAAGTCTTAATTTATTCATTGATTGAGACTGAAATTCAAATTAACCGAAGACGCAAACTTATAATCTCAGAAGACATTCAAAACTTCCCTCGCAATACTAACAAAGCGTCAACTACAAACAAGGCGCAGTACTAATGATCAAAATGCTGATAGAGCGACAAGCTACGTGGAGTATTAATTTGATCAATGCCATCGGAGTTTACGCCCAAAACTTGCAGCTCTACCAATGTGTTGACTTGCTTTCAGTTGCCGTGAATCCGTATTTCGCTGTAAAATTTTGGTACTAGTGAGATTTTCGTTTAGTTCGATTTAGCAACTGTAAAATCACTGAATACTTACAGTTTTTAAGTCCAAAAAAGGCTTTGTAGTTAATAAACATATAAAAAGTGAAAGGTCTCGGAACCTGTCAAGCGTGAAGCAACTTATGTAAAGTGACAGTGACGGAACCTGTTTTGGCAGGTCCTGTCAAAAAAAAGCCTTGACATGTGAGTTATGTAGTATAATGAAACACCATTGTGAACAAAACTTTAACATTACACGAGCTTGTGATAATGTATGAAAAAAAATATATCTGCATAAGTCTTTCGGTGTATATGTCTGTTCATGTTTATCTCCGAAACTAATCAATGAATTTTCAAGTAGTATCTCGTTTTAGAATAAAAAAAAACTTTTCTTTACTCAAAATTGGGTGGTGAAAAAAGTAATAATCTTATAAATAGGATTTTAGGTTCTTCATTCACTGGCTTAGAAATACATAAGGATATATAGTTTATTAGTGGGTAGAGAAGATATATCTTACAATGCTTGGAGATATCTGGATTGGATGGGTTAAGGGCCCAAAGCACTTCATTACGCCTGTATGCTCGCACACAACTAGTCCTGTGTATTCGCATCACGCGCATGCTGTACGTAGCACGACTGCAAGTCTAGCTTATTTGCATTGCATTGCAGAATTAATAAATTATATTATTACCAGTTTTATGCGATTCAATGGATGGCCTAAAATCACTGAACCCATTGACAGCTAGCGGTATTTCAGGATTGGACGTGGGAATATCCAGTGGACATATTAATTAAAGTCATTCCGGACATGTTGAGCCTCACTCCCGGGGCTGAAGCTATGATGACACATTCCTGCAAAAGTATGTCGTTCATTAGCTTAATGTAACAGTATGTTGGGATTATAAGGGAAGGATATATTAGCCTCATTATGTTTTGTATGTAATAACATTTGAAGAAAAAATGGTTCCCAAAATTACTTGTTTAAAAAAGGCACTTGAAATTATAAAATTTTAATCTGCTTCAAGTGAAAATATAACTAAAGTGGCAAGAATATGTTCAAGGCGTTTTAACAATGTACTTAGTTTAAATTATTGTAAATTTAGTTTCATTTAAAATTGAAAGTTCAATGTATTTTGAATCATGCAATTATTAATAGACATTATAAAATTAGGTTATGAAGCTGCAGATTAAGAATAACTAATAAGGGAAATAAATTCGTCTCTCTTTTTATGTTCACTTATTTAAGTGACAATTATTTAAGTATTTTAAGATATTTAAATAGTAGTAGTCCATTCATCAGAAAATCGAAGGGTTAATTGGTAAGTATATTTGGCCTGAGCTTATGGAGGCTACTTTCACAACGGTCGCTCCAAGGGTGAGTTACCAAAACTATTATCTCGAACTTTCCGTACTTACAAACAAATCCGTAAAAAGCTTGCGCGGTAAGTCACGGCCCATTCTACCTGTGGTGTTCTTCAGCTATAGGGTAAGACCTGGCCCCCCGATAACATTTCAGTGAAAAACTTGTATTTGCTCACATTCAATTAATTGTGTATCGCATCTCATTGGTCTGTGAATTACTGTGTTGATTAAACCAATTGTGAATGTTGATTCGCATTTCGCTTGTCTGGATCGATTATACGAATTACGCGCTCCAGAGGAAGTCGCGTACGTGGCATAGCCAAATGTCACTGACAGTAGCTGGACAAACACGTGGCTTTTTAATTTACTCGTAGAGTTTGTAACTCTACTCACTTTTTTTCTCATACCTACACAATTTCTTCCTTAATTTACCCTTATTGATGATATGATATTCAAAGTACTTATGTTTCATTCCTATTGATATAACGCGTTTTTATAAGATGATCATGGACTACATTTATAAAAAACACTTGGAACGAGGATCAAAGAAATTATTGAAGACGACTATGACTGCCTCCAATTTTGTTCTTAGCAAGAATCTACAGCAATTGTTTTGTCAGATTTCAAGAAACCATAGTAGATAAGACCGTAATGCCACTGTAACTAGGTCTGCAATGCTGCTGCTGTTTGCAAATACTGAGCGAAGCACCACCTTACCTAACATCACCTAAATTTCATCAATGTAGTCTCAGCGGTTTGGCTGTGATCAGCTTTTGAATTTTTCTTTCGGTTATTATTCCTCCATGGTAAAATCTATATCTTTTTTACATAGCCTATGTTCGTCAGGTTATAATCATGTATGTTCATGCCAAAATTCGTTCGAATCGGTTGAACCGTTAAGTAGCAGGAGGGAGACAAGCGAAATTTGTGAGTTGCCTAAAACAGAGCTTCGCTCAATAAAAAAAGTTATCAATTTTTTTCCGATTAACTAAGAAGTTGTACATATCCGATTTGAAAACAAGTTTTTGATACCGACAATGTCAGATTTGCCCATATTTTCTACAAGATAGATATAAAAGAGCTGAGTTTCACAAATTTAAAGACGGTGAGTTTTGGGATAGTTCCATATTGACTGTATTAATCAGTTCCTAAAAACTTTAGAATATTCCCGAGGTAAGTCTTTAATTATTTCCAAATGAATTAAATTGGTTAGTTCTTTAATCAGTAAGTCTTTATCGCGCTTCCTCGGGGATTGCTTAAATTTATTTGGAAAAGAGGTGAATTGGATTATGTGCTGATGGAGGCTTTATAATCGTACCATAAATAATATGTTTTAATCCTGATTATTAAACTATATTTATAAAATATATATAAAACATTGTTTATTAATTATTAAATATAGAACTATCTGTGTGCTAAATTTCATCTAAATCCGTGCAGCCGAATTAAAATGTTTGAGTAAACATACACCCAAATATAAAAACTTTCCATTTTAAATAAAAGTAGGATTAAAATTACTATTCACTTAAGTTAATATAATAATAACAATAACAGTAATAATAATAATATTTGTTACATTCACACCAATTAACCTAGCCCAAAAAGTAAGCACTATAAGGCTTGTGTTATGGATACTAGGATAACGGATAGACGGAGATAGACGGATAGATAACGGATATTATATCATACATAAATAAGTAATATAAATATATATAAATACCCATGACTCAGGTACAAATGCTCGTATTCATCACACAAACATCTGCTCCTTCCGGGATTCGAACCCAGAACAGTCGGTGCGAAAGGCAGGATCGCTACCGTTGCGAGCACCAAACGGTCGTCAAATATTGATGCTGGTAATATTGGCTCCTGTTAAAATAAAAGGATTTTAATTGAATTAGCTTCTATAAATACAACTAAACAAGAGCTTACAGAGCCAACATATATTTACACATGAAATGATCGTAACTACATCGCACCTCATTTACTTTGCAAATCGATTGAAGGGAATTTGAAACCACGATTCGATAACGATTACTGAATCGATTAAGCTAATTGTGAATGTTGACGGGCTGTTCACTTGTTCGGGGCTAAAATTCGATTTGCTCATATTGAGGGTGTCAGTTAGTCCCATGTTACTTTAATTTTGGTCGAAATACCAAGGCGGTCAAATTGTTTTCTGTCTTTATGCAGGTAATGCCTAAAAGTTTATTTTTATCTCTTATTCTTTGGTTTAATTTGCATTTTTTAAATTAAGCTATTTCAAATTTCTTCGATATGCTTATTTATGGTTTATACTCAACTTGTATTTTAAAACGTAAAAAAGTGTTTTTTTATAGAGTACAGTTTTCGAGATATTTTTTCTCATTTTAAATACCAAATAAATAGTTTCGTGGTATATAACAACTAAATATTATAATAAAAAGTTGAAAAAGTTAAATTAGCAGATGTCCTGGATATAAATAAATGTGAGTCTAGTGCTTATTATGATTCATAGAACCGAATTGAATTTGACATGGATGATGATAATATGGTCGAAGGTGATCATTACGAGAAAAAGTGCCTTGTCTTACGGCATTACCATCTCGAAGTAAATTTACGGAAACTATTGAAAAGAAAAACAAGATAGAATCATGCCGGAGCTAGTAGCATGCCATTGCTTATGTCAACCAAAATTTGTACAGTCTAGCTTTAGTGTTTATAGCAAAAATTGGTTGAGTTTTTGGTTACATATTAAAAACGGAATACGAGGATTCAACAGAGCTGAGTAAAGACAATAAAATGAATTATATTTGGAAAATATGGCCATGGAAAAAGCCTCGAAACCTGATAAAGAGTTTCCTACCTACCACATATGCTCTCTTGTACATATCAAAGATATCTTTACTATTCTATACGCGTCGTTAAATAAGTATCGTGACGATTGTTGGAATTTCAAAATGATAACATTAGTATTACAGCTGTGGCAAGATTACAAAAACCATCGAAACTGAAGTCGAAGATTACTATAACGTCAATGTGACATTATCTTAGACAGTAATCATTTGGAATTTAATTTACGTTTAGAAAAGGCTTTTAATTTATTGAAGCATTACATTTAAAAAATACTGATTCAAGTTTATAAGTCGCTTTGCTTGAGCAAGATCAAAATTATTTTTAAGATAGGGTGGCGTGATCCTTTCGAGTCAGGTGTTTTATTCTATTCTACCTATAACACTGTAGGTAACCGTGACCATTAGACTTAAATCTATTGTCAGCTATAATATTTCATCATTAGTGATACTGGCACCGCTGAGCGCTTTCGTGTTTTCTGTAGATACATGTCCTTTAAACTCACCAAGAAGGTTAGGTGATGGAGAATGACTCACCATTTTGCTTTAAAAGTGCCAATAGTCGAATACTACAAACTAAATTATATGAACAGTACTGGATTATGGGGTCGCGGGGGCTCGATAATCGTACCATAAAAGAATGTGTAATTTGTCAATTTGCTTTCATACTAAATCTTCCTCCCTTGCCAACAGATCGCGTTTGTTTTGTGGTAGCCCATTTGAAGTTACTGGGGTTGAATGTTCAAGTCCCTTAATGTAAAAAAAAAATGGTTAAACCTTTTCATTTGCAGAGACTATAATGCAGTTTACTCAGAACTGTGTTCTTCATTATCGACTGAAATATTTATGATAGGCTTAAGAAAAATTGCAGCTAGTAAAATCTAGTAATTAAAGTGATAATGGGACTCATTTTTGGAGAGTTAATAATATGTTTGTAGTAAAAAGGTTGGACAAAATATTTGTAAATATTAACCTTGACCTTCAGCACTATAGTGGGAAGATTGTGGGTATAAATAGTACTTATCGTAAGGACAATTTAAAGATAGGCAATAGAGAAAGCAGTCCATTTATTATGTGAAGAGTAGAGGCATACGACTTAAACTCCCGTGTTTTTACACATTACCAAGAGTTTGATTGAAAGCCATTCTTCTCCATACTGCCACTCTGCTTTTCAGTTTATTTCTTATTATTTTCAAAGTTTGCTCATAGTAACGACACAGTTGTTTTCACAAATTTAATGGTTAAATTTTATTTAAAAAAGTGTAGGAAATTTTATTTTATCTTTAAAAAATAAACGAGTGGGTAATATAAAGCTTAAGATATTGTTGTAAATAATACTTATCATTGTATTATTCAACAAGGTTACTCTGTTGGGACTTAAATTTGAAACTCGTAGTTATTTTGAATGACATTTTCATACTGATGAACTGCCCTTTAAACTTTATACTTTAAAGCTTTCTTCGGTTTTTCGTTATGTAGTTTGTTTATATTACACTTTGTTCACACGATGAAACTGGTTATATATAACCCAAACTATCCATAGAACAGAAATGCTGACAATATTTTTTTGTTAATTTTTATATAATAATATTGTTCCTAAATTTTTTTGGGGGTACATTTTAACAATATGAATGCTATAACTATAGATAAATTTTACTAAACTCAACTAAATATTATGTGTTGATAACTAAGGCCACTATTCCCCTCACCATTCATTAGGGAAAGGAAATTGGCGCCCCACCAAATATCAGATTTCGCGTTGATCTTACTGGCATTAATCAATTCCGACTGGACCCAATTGAATTACTTTCGTCTGGTGCTATACGATTTTTGTCATTCCCGAACATGATAGTATCACAGATGTAGATAAGTAATCGAACAGAGATCAATTGCCGAAAACCTGTGTACGTCGTCACGCATAATAATGTATGTCTCATCTTGTTGGTTTTCTAATTTTGTTAAGTAAAAATATGATTTAACTAAGAAAATATTACGCTTGTATTTGAGGTACTAACTTCGAAATATTACCATCATTTACGATGCGTTGCTGTTGGAGCAATGTGGAGAAGATATCGTCAAATATGTTAATAAATATAGGAAAAACTAATAACATTGCACGAAGTGGGCATGCGAATCTGGTCGATTGCTAAATAGTATTTTTTATCATAGAATATGAATTAATAATATCAACTCCCGTTACAAAGCTTTTGAAAAAAAAAAACTTAATTTTAACAAGTTCTTTTAAAACTTTTCTGCTTTACTCTTTTGCTATAGAATACAACAGAAGCCATGTAATTAAAAAGGAGTATTTAAACAATTGTTTTTTTAATGTGAAGTGACAAAGCAATAATCTTTTGTCTCTGTTCCTATCATTATATATTTTTGCGATATACGAGTACAATGCTGAGGGGAATTATAGCCGTAGACACGCATAATTGGTTTGGCGTTGCGGACGTGTGACATTTTCGGTGCATTGCTTTTGCCGACGTTTTAAAATCCTCTTTGAGGCCATTTTCGGGAATTAAATAACGTTGATAAATAAAGCTGTGGATAAAACCAATGAGTATGAGGATGGTCCACAAACGATTGTGTGGTTAACCGCTTTTAATTACTATTTTATTTGACGATAAATATTTCCTGATAAGGTGCCTAAATAGATTTATGATTTACATCATGCTTGCAATTCTTACATTATTGTTAAATAAGCAGTTAAAATAGCTCTTTATCAAGAATAAGCAGTTCTTTTCTCCACAGTATTTAACCTAAAAAATATTTTTCCGTATCTGCTTTTCTCATTTCTTGGAATACAGGTTTTATTTTCAATATTCCTTTTGTTACAAAAATAACAAAGTTTTGATTTTAATCTAATATAAAATGATTTTATTTTTGAGTAACCAATTTCAACATTTGTTTTAATATAATTTTGGGCAGATAAATTTTATTTCTAAATTAGTAATGCGTTTCTTATCTAATATTTGTTAAAAACATTTTTTCGCAATATTGAGTTTAGTGGTTTTAAAAACTCGAAAAATATTGGTATGGAAATAAATCGTTTCCAAAAAATCTCCATACGTAACGACACTTTCATAAATAAGGACTAAACATAAATGTTCAATGCTGCATATCTATAAACCTTTATGAAATTCATTCTTTATAAGAAAGAAGTAAAGTATCAGGAAATTTTAATAGTTTTTTTATTCAGTTTTTCCATTATAAACTGATACTTGAGAAATAAATAATAAAATTTTATGATATTCATGTTTCTACCTACATACGCTATGTACAAAAATAACTTAAAATTGTTAGCACCGTTTCGTTGCTTTAACACTTTAATACAAGTAACAACTAAGATTACTTATGACAGTTATTTGATGTTTGGACTACGAAGAACTGAATCCTTTTTCAGTGGCTCACGTTGTAGTATATCAAAAAAACTACATGCCATGATTTTTACAGATAAGAGAATTGCAAAAGCCATTTATATTTATTTTTAAGGATTACAATTGAATAAGTAAATATTTGTTTTAGATTTAAATGTTTGTTTTTTAAATGTTTAAAATATTAATTACATTTAAATAGTTGTTAATCTGATATGAAAAATAAAATATAACACAAGATTTTTAAGTAACATTAGCACAAAACCCTTAACGATAATGAAAACCGAAACTAACCTAACCTAAACGAAAAAACACAAATTCTTCCCATCACTACAATTACTTTTTTGGATGTGATTACTGATATCATGAAGAAATATGAAAATTATATATCTATATTCCTATTTTTTACCAAATCACGTTTCAAAGTTTTTCTTTTTTTTGGAGCTCCAAAGTTCCTGGGATCATCCACCACTAATTCGCGCCCTCGGTGGACCCAGCACCACTCTGAAATCAAATGGCACCAAAATCCTATCCAAAACTGCCGCTCTCACACAGCCAACTCTAGTCGAAGTCTCGGCGGATGGTGCGAAATACAGAAAGAGTCTCTAACAGACTTAAGTACAAATATTATTTAACTAATAAATCATTAAACTAAATTATTGTCCTCAAGTCTGATATCTTATATATGAACTATATGTATACTTAATAGAAGAACACCACCTCTAAACCACGTGTCGGTATTGCGCCTTCTATGACACATACGCACTTTGTTGCTACGTAAGTTAAATTGCGTGTCGTACGTCATATTAACTTTTGAATATATAAAAATAAAGTCTTTTCACATGACTCGTTTTTGGCAATTTTACTTTGTTTCGCGAAATGTTATTCGAAGGTCGTAGCTTACTGAAAGGTTATTTTACACAAAGTATAGTATGTAGTTCAGCTAAAAAAAGGAAAGTATAATTTGTGTTCCTAACTAGATAGCTAGAATATTACTTTGAATTGATTTGAGGAATGATAAAGAAAATTGAAGTTGCCAATGATCTTATGCTAATTACTAATACCAAAATTATTTAAATGTAAATATTAAAACGGATTTTTTATAAATATGAAAGCAAACACATTTTAATTAAATTATACCATACTCGTACATAAATAATGCGCTTTTGATAAAAAGACACCAAACCACATCACATACACAGCTAATACAATTCGTCACAAAACCAGATATCGCGCACCCACATCGTGAAAACCCATAATCGAATCAAACCAGATGCCACACCAACCCTTGCTCGCCGCACAATAAAAATGATCATTTCCGAACCATTGCAAAACGGAACATAATGAAACAACAAACAACAATAACCCGTAAAAGAATACAGAATACCGTAGCTAATTTAAGGGACGTGGGTTATATTCCTCTCACGTAGTTCGTAACTAACGGCGTCGCCGTAGCGAGCATGTGACACCTAGCGTTAGGTGCCGTGAAAAATGGTCCATTTTCCGACGCAAGGATAAATTTATCTTCGCGGGACTACTGTGAGACGCCACGGTTATTCGAGTGTTAATATTCATTGCGAAACAACAACTTGACTTGAAAAAGTATAATCTTACGCAAAAAACCTTTATTCGCGGTATGCATTGTTTCGAGTACCTTGTTAGTGTAGTGGTTAGCTCGTTCAACCTATGATTGTAGGGGTTTATATTATAATATTTTATAGGTTCACATAAATAAGCCCAGTACAAAGTAAGCATTATAAGGCTTATGTTATGGATAAGGGTAACGGATAGATAAACATATATAAGAAATATAGGCTTCCAAAATCCAAAAAAATAGCTTCGTTCTTTTTGACGATTCAAAGCCGTCCTAAATTGGTGGTAGATAAAAAAATGTAGACGATTTAAAATAGTATTTTTAGTACATTTGAATAAAATTACTTTCATTTTATAATTTAATTTCATTTGCAAGGATGGGTGACACAAAAACTTATAACATAGAAGGCACGTCAATCCAACGCATAATTGCATTGAATAAATGAAAATAAAAAGTTGAAAAATTCGCTTCTCTCGTGCGTTTTGCGTATACAATTTTTTACTTATTTAAAAATATATTGAGCGATGTAAACTTAAACATTTTAAAAGTTGCAATAGTTTAAATGCATTATCAAACCCATTCGATATGACATGCCGTGTTGTTTTCATATTATCTTTTAACATTCAACCATCAATTAAATTTGAAACATTAGTATAAAAAAAATATTACTGCTTTTTATTTAAATTTAAAAGAATCAATTACATCATAATCGACCGATGAATAACTCCAAAGGCTTTCCCAGTAGATTTCCTATTTAGGGAGTATGGGCCATAACACACCACGCAAGCTCTAATGTCATCCACATTAGAGCCTTCGTGGGCATTACATATCTTTTGAAACATCGAGGAACTTGATGCCAAAAAAATTTGGTCACCCTTCCGATGCCAGCCTTAGCGAAAGCTGCTGTTCCAATGTAGAGAAACTACATTTAATACCTCTATTCCGTTTCACTATTATATTAAAATATTAATTAACTGAAAACCATCTTTTAAAAAAAAAATCAAACGTCACAATTCTCATGTCTTGACATATGCGTCAAGAAACAATAAGCAAAGAAAACACACTAAGGAGGTTTTTTTTACTCTCGATTAATAATATGCTCTCGAGAAAAGAATCAGCATCGAATCTCTAATCATTGTAGTTACCCTTTTAAAATGTAATATAATATTGAAAATGATTTCAGTACACACAGTAAAAGAGCAAACTTGTTTGCATGTTATTTAATAATTCAGAGCGTGACTCGCGACGATCCGTCAATTGACATATTGGTAGTCGTCAACCACACTCCGCCATTATTGGCTCGTGACTGATATGGAGTCTGAGGTCATCAACAATTTTAATGCTTCCATTGTTTCGCATTAAGCGGGCCATTTCCAAGATAATACTTTTTGATTCATTACTATCAGTCAAAAAGAGTGGATTACTGTCAATAACGTTGAAATATTTGAGAATGTTTGTAGAAAAAATAATATGTTTAACTTTAAGTGTAGACCTATATTAGGAAGATTTTTGGCCCTTTTCTAAAAGGAAAAACAAAAATAAATGGTACGTATAATTAATATGGCACAAAAGTGATACGATTACTTTGTGCCAACTTTTATATAAACTCTTCAATAAGATACATTTATTTATTTCTAAAAATACTGGGAAACATAAAATAATGATAGACACCGCTAGAACTAATCATCTGAAGATATTGTCATTATGGCACGAAAGCTGTAGGGTCATTATCTGTTCTGTTAAACAAATTAGAAAACCAAAAATATAATAATAGTAACAATATTTCTTACATTCACATCAATTAACCTACGAGTATCCCAAAGTAAGCAGTATAACGCTTGTGTTATGGATACTAGGATAACGGAAAGACATACATATATCAAACATAAATAAGCAATATTAACAGAAATATACATAAATACCCATGACTCAGGTACAAATACAAATTGTATTCATCACACAAATATCTGCCCCTTCCGGGATTCGAACCCAGGACCGTCGGAGTAAAAGGCAGGATCGCTACCGTTGCACCAAACGGTCGTCAAAGTCACGACAAGTCGTCGTTTTTTCGTCATAACAATAGTGTTATATAACAAACTATCAATTCTATACTATTGTGACGTCATCCGTACTACACATCGTTGATCAAAATCTCACGTGGAATTCTAAATTGTGTTATAACTTCACTGGAAATATCATAATCTTACTATTAACTAAGTAAGTTGTTTTTCTTATAATTTTTATTGTTTGTTTATAATTGTTCTTTACTATTTACGATAATCGATTATTGCAGGTAATCCAATTGAGGAACTGTTTTCTAATAAATTAAAATAGGGACTTAACATAACAATGTTAAGTTTAAATTGAAGCCATAATAAATTTTAAAAAATCTTACTAAATAGAAGACCAGAACTCTGTATGGAAAAGTGACGGAGGATGACGGAGGAGGATGGATGACGCAGCGTGCGGAAGCTTCCACATGGGTGGACCAACGACAAACAAAGAGGAGGACTATGTGAAGCAAAGGACTGCGTACTGGTTGATGGTAGTGGCGACCTTGATGGAAACATTTAATTTTTTCTAGTCTATCTTATCGGTCATGTTTCTCGTCGCGATAATGACTCCAAAGAACGTCTCGTGGTGCAGGGAAAAGTCGAGGCCACCAGACCACGTGGTAGATCACCAATAAATAAATCACCACGCAACTAAGTGCTCGGTTTATGAAATGTGAAGTGAAGGCTGCAGTCCGTGATGAATGGCGCCGTATAACTAAAATCATCACTCATCATGATTCATAATGATGACCACGATCACTCTGGTAAGAGTGTACCGACTAAGAGTGAGAAGTCTATCTTAAGCTGAAAAGTCAGCGTCATATTTGCCTGTTCTAGATAACTATTTATAAACATCAAATGTAATATTTTTTCAAATATCGAACAATCGATAAAGAAGGCCCTGCTAAGAAAAAATAGAAAAAGTAATTATAACATATTATATTTTGTTTACATATAAAACTTTTAACTAATTAAAACTAATAACCTATTCGAATTTCATATTTAATTTTTATTGAGTAATCTAGTTCAACTAAAAGTTATCAGGTAAACAGACAAAAGGTTTAAATTATAATGAGCACTCAAGAACGATACATAAAGAAAACATAGCACGACTGTACCGTGAACGATATCGCTGGGGTGTGGTTTCAGCGGTCACTTGAAATAACATGCTATATACTGGAACGCCAATTTGCATAATATTATAATGCGCGCAAAATTCGATAACCACTGTTATGCTTGTAAATTAACGTAGGTATGTTTTTTGATAGCGTACCTATGTCAAATTTTCCGGGTATTATTCATATGGCTTATGTTAGGATTCCGTTATGAATAACCAACATTCGAAATCGATTCTGAATTAAGTAACCGGTAACTTAAACGTGTAATGTTATATAGAAGTACATATTGATATTCAGCACTTAGCGTAATTTTTTTTAACTTAATCTTATATGTAAGTAATCTTAGTATATATCTGTGTTATAAAATTGCAAGATGATAATTTTACGATTTGTATTTTGATTGTAGTTTCTAGATTTTTGTAGTTTCTTTTAACTAAATTAAGTTAGCAAAGTAAAATGAAAATGTACGAAAACAGTGTAGTAAACGAAGACGAAGAAACAGATAAAGGAATGTTGAGTCTTAGAACACGGATGTATCGAATTTAATATATATCAGCGGAAAAACCCCGTGAGGATATGTCCTGCGGATTTCAACTGATATTGAGAAATTGTAGTGGTAAAATATTCAAACCTTTCTTTATTCAATTCTTAGCTAAGCCTTTTTGAGACTTTTTTTAAACTTTCATGGTGTTTCACAAAAAACCTTTCAGTTTTTCTGAAAGGGCCTCAATTCTAGCTAAATGTATAATAGTTGAGGATAAAATCTATAAGGCTGTAGCAACTGACAAGTATTATTTTGACTTTATTTTTAAAATCTACGTATGGGCATATTTCACGTTTTGATCGACTTGGAACTGTTCCAGAAATAAATGTGTATCATCAATTATAATTTTTAAAATACGTATTTGCCTTGAAATTAAAAAGTAGTTTATCCAGTTAAAATAAGAAGAACTAGCCCTGAAGGCGGATATTATACATGTTAAAAATCACAATGTAAAAACTTTCTCTATTTTATTTTAAAACTAGCGACCCGCCCCAGCTTCGCACGAGTGCAATGCTCTACTATATTATGCATGTATTATACATATTAACCTTTCTCTCGAATCACTCTATCTATTAAAACAAACTACATCAAAATCCGTTGCTTAGTTTTAAAGATCTAAGCATACATATATAGGGATATAGGATCAGAAAAAGCGACTTTGTTTTATACTATTTAGTGATTATACCTGTACACTTTTCATATTTTTATAGAAATCGTCATCGAATTGATTAAATATTTCAAAGAAAAAATCTCTCTTAAATTAAAGAATAACTGTGAAACAACATCATATAAATTGTTCTGAACCCAAGTTCAGTACGTTAAGATCGTTTTCTACATTGATCCGGCAAGGGAAGCAACCCGGCTTCAGAGTGGCTTTACTATTAAAATAGGTATGCGAGCCACACGACCATGCAGGTCCTCGACTACTTCACAAAAGTCTAATATTCCTCAAACAAATGTAAAAAAAAATTGTTTGTCACTTTGTATTAAATTAAAAAAAAAATATAAGAATAAATAACCAATCTCAACGTAAAACAAAATTAGAAAAACATATTTTTTTAATCAATTTACAAATTCCAAATTTTATCATGTTACTTTTTCAATGTACTGCAGCGGGCAGCGGGCCGTCTTTGTACATTTTTGAGGTATGTAATTTTGTAAAAAAACACACGGAGTTATTCAAAAACGCATCTCAACTAAATTCTAGACTTCACAGAGACAGTCATAGACTTGTACTAAAAGAAATAGCGCATTCAGCCAAGTATTTGAAGTGTCTTAACGATGTGTGTTCAAATATATAACAAAATACCAAAAGAAATTATAGAAAAAAAACTTATTTAAAAAGAAATTAATGAATTGGCTAATTGAAAAATCATTTTATGACATAAAAGAGTTACTTGACGTAAGAATATAATTTGACACCTCAAGCGTTACGACATAATAAGATAATATGCTTTATTAATTAACTTGATTTTACTCTTATTAATATGGACATGAATGATTCACTAATAATGATATGAATGATAGAACAACATTGTATTTGCATATTTTATATTTTATATCATAAGCAAAACATGAGCTCTTTAAAAATGTACCTACCATGTTTACCATGTTTTTAGCAAATACAGTCTTTTATACAGTTTCCTCACAGCAATACTTCAGTTCTTGTCAAGGTACCAGATGGCATAAGATTTGACACGGATCACAAATCATCTTCCATGCCTGCACTTTTGGATTTCAGCAACGCATTTAATAGAGTTCATTTCGATGTCATGTTGGCTCTTCTGCGCTTTCCAAACATATATCCCAGGGTTGTTCTCTGGTTTCGTTTTTACTTTTATTTCGCCGGCTGTGAATCCAGATAGTTGGCAATTTCTCTATAAGGTGTGATATCGAGGCCGGGGACCAGCGACGGCGTTTTATCTCCTCTTATTATTTCCATATTTATTAATTCGAATTCTTAATTTTTCTTAGTCCTACCACTTGAATTTCAATGGCTTAATATTTGAACAACTATCTGAACAAACATATCAATAGAACAGTCTTTCAATGCTATTAAGGTAATGAACTGAGATCTGCGTCTCAAAGAAAGAAAGAAAAGAGAACTCAAACTATAGTAATTGATAGCTCTAGGTTACTATCATATATTTACTGATCTCATCTCCCGTAAGTAATTCTTAATGGTTGCTATGTTAGTGATACTGTAAAAACATCTCTATACTCGTTGACAAACACCTATTTTGGACGATTGAGGTATCACAAATCAGTCGTAAATTATTTGCTTCTACCGCGTTATTACGAAGGCTGCGAAATTTCTTGCCAAGAGCCATAAAAATTGCACATGTTTATTCTCTTCTCCTCCCCATTTTTATTTATGCTGTCGCTTGTAACCTTGATTTAACTTCTACAGTTTAATAAGCACGATTTTAATGATCTTCAAAACTTGCATTCCTAAAGAACTGTAATGGTTTCCCATTTGTCTTCGCTGCAATACTCATATTCTCGATTTCTTATTTTGTTTCTTCCTTACACACCACATATCTATATTCATGTACGTGAAATACTTATACATTAATATTTCAGTTACCTTACCTTTATATTACCTTTTTTATTGTTTCAGTTTGATACAAATAACTTGAGTTTTATTCTTGTAAGTAAGTTGTAACGCACGTTACATACGTGATTTTTATATTTACTCACAGGTTGTCTGGTAGAAATCAATTTAAGAGAAAAGAACGCCCATCGTGTTGTTTATTTCAAACCGTTGTTATACTGTCTTCATTTGGTGGACATTATAAAATATTTGTATTGTATATACATGTTACTTTATTTGTAATCTAGCTATCCCTTAAAAAATTACAACCTTCTATTGCTCCGTTTCTTATTGACCGACAAAAACAAACAACTTGTTTCAATGAAGACCTAAATCTTTTGTGTGTTTAATTTATAGTAAGAATAAAAGATAACACAGTAAAGTTTTATTTAGTGCGGTGTAGTAAATGTCGTCGTTGCTACATTTTAGAAATTTTGTTCCGTCTGATCTGATACAGTGCTTGACGTCGGAAAAGTCACGAAGCGCCCGCATGTCATTTGTCAGCAGTGTCCCCAGCTGCGGAAAAACGAGCACTTATCCGAGACTGACGTAAGTTTATATCTGATGCACTTGACTTATGAAACTTTTTCAATGATAGGATGATTTTTACTCTTTGATCAAAACGATCAAACCTATTTTTTCCTTTTGGTTCGGTTTTGAAATGTGATAAGCTTCTAAACAGTCAAATGTGTTGACTTTATCGAATGATTTTTGATTAGACTGTTTATTTTTACGTAGCTCATGCTTGAACTCTGATCGTTTGAATGAGTTATTTTGAAAATAATGTTATTTGCATCGACCTAACGCCAGTAAATTGCAAAGTACGACGAGAAAAGTAATTTATTATAGAATAACAATATCATAAATGTTTATTAAATACTAACATTCAAAAATAATTGAAATTTAAAACTACTTATACTTTCGCGTGCATTTATTGAGATAAATAACTTTTTACGAGTAGAAGTACGCGTTGGTTTTTTATCATTAAAATTAACCTTTAGATATCTTTTTAAGACCGAAATTAGATACTAGTAAATGGGTTTCCTTTCAATCAATTTCAAAAGTAAAAAAATTAAATTTTTATTTATTATTTAGAGTAACTTTGTAGACATTTAATTATGGTTTAAGTTCAATGAAATGTTAAACGGGATTCATGTTAGCATGTTGGCTATAAAGGAAGTAACTAGTATAGATTGTTTGCCGTCAACGTCATCAAGAATTGTGACTTTAACTCGGAACTTAGGAAATTCTAAAGAATTTAAGAAACTCATAAGGAAAATCTTCCTTATACATACATTTCAAACATTAGACTAAAAATAATAGGTACTTTATTATACAACGATATAATTCCCATTAGCATTATAATTCGATTTAAATTTGTTTTTTCCATAAGGAATATTAAATTCCATAAACTATTGAAAGCTTATCTTCACATAGACGTTTGGTATGAAAAGTCGCAGCACGCCCGCATGCCATCAGTCACCGAGCACCCCTAGAGGCGTCTGTGTCACGAGCCCCACTTATCTAACCATGACGAGACAAGTCTGAAGCAACTCATATCGTTATTACGATGCAACATAAACTTATATAAATTGTAACTGAAGCGAAAAGGCCTGATATGTTTAATGGCATTACGACTATAGTAAATGCATCTTATGGTGTCCATTGTATCGTATAAAGTTAAAAAAAAATCAATTTAAGACACAACTATCAAAATACATTTTTTTACAAATTTTCCAGAGTACGAGAACTTCGCGTTGTTCACTTCCTTGCTTTTCTAACATTTGGTATTCGGAAGTTTTCCAATAACGTTAGTTGTATCAGTTCCCCCAGATTCGGCGTTCGGCTGTGGCGTGCTGATAACCGCCGACACCTGCACGTCATTTGTCACGTCGCGCGTCGCCTTGTTGTTCTTGCACGTCGGAACTTGTTTGCTTCATCCCATCTATGAGATGCGCCCTGTTCCTGTTAAAAACAGATTTTATCAAATTTGGCTTGTATTGGGTTGCCTGGTTGGGTTTATCTGTGTTCATTGTCAAATTGTGTGTTGTTGAATAATTGTTAAGAAGATTAGTATGCCCTAAAATTTGGTTTTATATTTTGACATCCTCCCTTAAATGTCACAAACGAACATGTTTGTATAAAATTAACTTTTTTTAAATAAGTACTTATATTTAGCCATAGATAATCGGATTAAATAATAGAAACTGCTTCTTATAAATATCAGGGTTTGTTTTCATAAATTTAGGTTATTCTAGAAATTTTGCCTATCTACTTTAAATTTTAGTATCCTATGTTAATAAGATTACGGAATATGAGGAACTAGTGGGATATCGTGTATTCTATTGAAAATATAACCAGGATTTTTTTTTAAATAAATTGACTAAACTTAAATATGATTATTGTAAAGCTTTATTTAAGCTGTTGGTTGTGCTAGAAGACAGAAAACAGTCCACAAACATCCGTTGCGTCATATTGGCATATTCACAGAAATTAAGTCCTGCCTTTATTGGCTACTATTATTATTACTTAATATGCTAATATTATTGTCATAGTTTCTTAAACAGTTGCCATGTGTGAAGTGTTGCAGCTGGCCAGAAATCTCCTTAGGAATCTTTTCAATACATTTTTCTGTGATATTTACCTGTTTTTATTAAGTTGTTCATTAACACCTTTGCAACATTAACACCATATTCACATTTAATTAATCACATATGGAATATGATTATTAAACGTACTCAAAACGTTGCTACAACTTTAATTAAATATTTTTTTATTATTTTACAGGTGAGACCATCCAACTTTCTTTGTGATGGTTGCTTTGTGAGAGCTAATAAAGAAATAGCACGCTGAAATCAAATTAAGTTTGGGGGATCCTCACATGCGACAAATTCAGGAGGAGCAATATATTTCTGCCCCGCCATTCATGCCAACATGACTGATTAAAATGTTGTGATGGTAGTAGAACATATATGACGACCATTGCCTTAGCCATCCTATTATAATGGCTCCTGTAAAAACGAAACGTCACAAATAAAAATAAAATATGCGCTAAAAACCGTAAAAAGTTGTTTTGTTAAAAAAAAACTGGTTGGTTGCCTGTAAAGTCGGTATACGGGCGAAAGTTTTACGTGACTACGACTTTGAGTGGTAAAATAATTTTAATGTGAATATTCATTCGTATAGTAGGAAGAAGGATGAAATAATAGTAACAATTTAAAACATTTATTTATACAAAGAATTATATTTAAAACATTAATTTATAGGCACGCGTCCCTTCCACTTTTTATGTCTGTCTCTCTCGCTCTTAGGCGGGCTAACCATGCCCGAGTGGAAGGGACGCGTGCCTCTCACTCGCTCTCATTGTAAGCGCTTAACGTGAGCGGAGCGTAACGCAGTTTCTTGAAGTGTCACCCGGCAAACCAATTTATAAGACGTTGTCACGTCAAAAAATTGCCTTATTTAATTATATCCAGTATGTTGATTCATTTATTCCTATTTGAATACTAGTAACTTAACGACTAAATTATTAATAGCAATTTTCTCTTTCCTTTTGCAATTTAAATCTAAGTACATAAAAATCAGAAGTGTGTACTAAATACATGTTTTTAAATTGATAAGAAGACTCCAGACTGCCTAGCCCTCCAGTAGGACGGGCGTGAACTGTATGTTTGTAACAAAACTTTTAAGTATGTACCTACAGAAAATAATTATATTGCAATGAATAATTATTAGTCTTATGTATAATGCCTGAAAAATATCTTAGTAGGATAGGTAACTTCATAAATATAAATCTCTAAACCAGTCATGAATCATGACAAGAATACGTTAATAGTCACAATATTTTTTTATTTGATTCCTTTACATGATCAATATGAGTAAAGAACGAATCAGTTCTAGTACATTTTGAAATGTTAGGTTATGTTTTCAGAAAAGTTCGTATTTCCGAAATATAAATCTGAAAATTAAACTTAAACCTACGAATTCTACATAAAGCTATAACTGCTTAGTTATATTTGTTTGTATCGTCTGTGTAAATTTTCTGTCACACGTTCATACAAAAATCGGCATTGGCCTTTGTTTTCAAGTAAAACATTTACAACTTATTATACGTTTATATTTTTTTTATTATGTGCACCGAAATAACTTTAGAATATGTCCTTTTTTATTATCTTTAATTCAAATGAAACACTCTTTACACAAGCATTTTTTCATTTCATTTGGATTTGACGTTGCGACTACTTTTTAGTTCGTTCGTTTGTTGAGTTTCAATAAAAGTCAAACTAATCACCATATGATAAAAAAAGCCCACTTCATAATCTCAGTCTCAGAAACGTTTAGGATTAAAGTAGAAGATAACTATAGGTAATAATGATTAGTCATTAAAAAAGTGTTCAATTTAACGAGAAATGTAGTCGAATCATGCCTATAAGTAGTGTTAAAAAAAGTTGCATCGAGTCGTTTGTTTTCCTGGTAGTAGACAATTTTGCAGATTGACCAGTGCAGGATGAAAATGTTACATTTTTAGCTAATAATTAAGTAGACATTGGAGTAAATATATTGTAATAGAAGTTTAAGGTCTCAGTTAAATATTTTGAGTAGTTATTCCCATTGCAGCTTTGAATGAAACTTTAGCTAAAAAAATTTTCGTAAACAATATGGGGTGATGCTATAATGAGTCACTTATCGTCGGGGATAGTGCAAATCCGCGAATCTACCATACGTAAAGGGTGCGTATCTGCACTAGATCTAGTTTTACAGGAGAAGGTTAAAACTTTATAACTTTCCTATTTCAACGGCTATTGGACTCATTTTTACGTAGGGGATAATAATTCATGTATTCTATGTATTGTTAACATTAGATATCTGTTAAAGTGATTAATTTAGTCGCTACGACAATTACGCGGAGTTGATTTGGCCATAAATTTATCAAAATGGTACCTAAATAGTAAGTTGCGCGGTATTGAATACATGTTATAAAACATTTTTTAATATCCAAACGAAAACCTGACATACAAGAGCTTAAAAAATGAACAAAACAAAAAGAAAACATTTTTCTATGAAATTTCTTGGAATTATTAAAATCGACAATACAATAATATTAACAGCATTTTAATTGTTACATTCTATTTAGTCTGTAACAGCCTTTTAACTATTTTTATAGGAATAGTATTACAAGTTTTACACATATATATCCCTACTAATATTATAAATATGAATGTAAGTTTGATTGTTATGCTTTCACGCAAAAATTACTAAACCGATCATCATGAAACTTCATACATATATTCTTGGAGGTATTAGATGTAACATAGGATACTTTTTATTAAAAAAAAAATGCGGGCGAAGCCGCGGGTAAAACCTAGTATTTAATAAACAAAACAAGAGCTTCTTCAGACGAAACGAAACCGTATGTCTCAGTTATTTTAATTACGTTATAGGCAATAACACTACTCGCACACATTTAAATGTTTATAAAATCCAACAAGCAAGAGCTCTTTTAGATACCCTAAAAATAAACACTGTAAATTATCACGTGTGAGAAATTAACTTCACAATTTTATTTAACTACAGTTAAGTAAAATAAATTAATTATTCTTATACGACAGTTTATTATAGAATTCATGGCAAACGATGGGTATAAAATTTTTAAATTGTTGTAAATGTTGTTGGGACACCTGGCTTTAAAATGTTTATACAAACCCCTTAAACTTAGGCAACGCTGTATTTTCCTTGTAGTTTATTCTTGTTTATTTACTTGGTTTCTCTCCTAACCAGTACTTTACTGTCCGCTCATTAATGTTCCTAAGAAAGTTTTTAAAAATTCTCCCTTTTTTGGTAATATAGTTTTAAATAATAGACTTTTGTAATACCTGGTCTTGTATCAGCCCTTTTTGTGGTGTTTGTTTTAGTCGGTTTTGAAACAAACATTTTCTTCGCTATCCAGGTCATCTCCCAAAATTCTTTAAAAATATTAAATCGTACACTTTCTGTGAACTTTACGCAGTTAGTTACATTGCCGTTTAAACATTTACTTGAATTACAAGCCTGTCCAAATTTTCGCGCAGATTTGATAGAGTCATGTAAAAAATAGTCATTGCCAGGCTTACTGAAACCTATGAATTCCTGGTTTTAACTTATCATTTATAAATCTTTTTAAAGACATTTATTCTGATTTTCATTTTAGAAAACGAAAAGCAGAATAAATAAATAAACTTTAAATTGCAATCGAGTCTAGAGCAGCGCTCGATTGCAATTTCAAGTTCCAAGTTTCTTCCAGTTACAGTTACTTCTACAATGTGAATTAAAATACCTCATTAACATTGTATTTACACCTACTTGATGTTGTTCTGAATATTTTTAAATAAAAACTGAATTTATCAACACCCTGATCACATACGCGGTATCGACTCTTGCCGGCCGTAGATAAGCGGTATCGTTATTAGGCGATTTCTTGCTTTCTATTAGTCGAACGATAGTCACGTCAGAGAGGTGGCTGCCAATCAGATTTTTGGGCGACTTGCCCGCAAAATTGAAAATTGGCTACACTTGTCAGATACGCGGAATTATCCAACGCTAGTTACGCGGATTTGCACTATCCCCGACGTAATCTTTTAAATCTTTTGTTATTTTTAATGATAGAATACTGGAAGCGTAAATCTTAAAATAGTATTAATGTATTAAGAACAACGTAATGTTGCAATCATCTCAAAATATACCGAAGAGGTACACGAACCTAAAACTCGTTATTAGATAGTCATTTTATTACGATAAATGACGACAGAAGACCCGTAATTGGTATGTACTCAGAAAAAATTTCGATGACGAGGCGTCGAACAATGAATAAAATTAACTTAACTCTTAATGAATTAACTCTTTCTCCAACAAATAAGCCATCTATATATCTGGAATGGAAATCGTTATTGTATCTCTTGTGAAAACTACACAGGCCACAGCTGGCTGGCCGTAGTGGCGGTACGTTATGCCGGTCCGAACTTTGACATTCCTCCTAAATTGATTGAAAGTTGCACAATGTGATGCTGCCCCATAAAATCCCCATGGGGATCTTTATAATTGAAAAGTCTTTACCATGACAAGATAGGCATAATTGTAACAATAGGGATACATAAGTGTAAAATGGAAGATACATATTTATAACGATTTAGATTTTTTCTCTTACGTGAGCTATTTAGTACTCTCTGCTCAGTTTGAAATTAAATAACTGGTGTAAATAGTTATCTGAAATTTATTATTTTTATAATTATTCTAGTCCTAACGGCAATGACGTCATTTTTTCAAAAATAAATTCATGAGGCACATGATATATAGGTGATTGTTGATTTCATTTAACTGGTTAAGGAATATACGAACTATAGAATGGGAATCTAATATAACATAGGTAGGTACTATAACTTTCACTCAAGACACTTTTTTATTAGTGAATAGCTTCTACCTCACTTTATATCTTATTTAGGATTCTTAAGTTAATTTTAATATGAACGATTCTTAGAAACGAAAAATATTACTCTTCAAGATTTTAATTTAAATATCAATGTCTTCATCAGTGTTTATAATAATGTATTTCAATTAAATCAATTATTAAAATAAATTACATACATATGTAATAAGGCTCTGGTATGAGAAAGTCTTTTCAATATTATAAAAAGTAGATATCATACATTCATAAGTTTCGCCCCTAACGTCGATATGTTACGCCCGTCTGAACTTTGATATTAGTCTAAATGGATTGAATGTTGCACAATGGATCCTCACTGGACTCACGTGTTCTCGTCATTTCGATATCTTTACGGAGGGTGCGTTTGCATGCGTAGCTGTCGACATTTCATTTTGAATGATACCAAATCATTTAGCAGACAGTTTTGCACCTATTTTTTTGTGAATACTTTTCCTCAGAAAGTTATAGTTACCGCTTTTATTTGTATACACGTAGATAACAGTCTGTTTCTTTTAGTGCTTCTAAGAAGAACGTCGTAGTAAATAAGATCATAAAACAGAGAGATTATGAGATATGGGTTTCACTCCATTTAAAAACTGCCAACTAATATTACCACTAATATAGAGAATAATTTGTAATGTCTGAAAATATAAAAGCTTTAGTTATCTCAGTGGATATAAAAAAAGATATATAACCAACGTTTTTCGACAAACAAATTATTATATTTTGTATTTCCACTAACAAATAAGATAAATCCAACGGTGGATTTTATTAAATATTACATTTTATAACTGGTTTAGGTTAAAAGTTTGATGAATATAATTATAAAAATCACCTACAATAGGCGCGAGCACAACTTTGCGTCCAAAGGCACGTTAAGTCATTGGTCTGAGCTGCATCTGCAGTCGTATCTTACAGGTCCTCATTGGGCCTGCGTTAATTAGATTACGGCCCAGTCTCGCCCAGTCGTGTTGGGCTACTACGGCAGAGCTAAGGAATTAAAAGGAAGTTAGCAGTCTATGTATGGGTGGATGTTCGATAGTTCATGAACAACCAAGCTGTTTTGCAAATGTGGTATCGTTAGAAGCGAGTTGATTGCTTGATGATTATTACAGGCCGTGTGACGTCACAATAAATTTAGTACCTATGGTTGTGTAGGGTATATAAAAATCTATTAAAATATTTTTTATTGGAGTGGAGCGAGCGAAGCTCCCATGGATCAGCTTCAATGGCGTAATATCTGTTACGCCATAACATCCTGAGTTCTTAACCGATTTTTTGACGTGATAACGTCTTATAAATTGGTTGCGGCTGGGAGTCACTTATGAAAAAGTGTAACGCTCGGTAACGTTACGATGAGTCACCGAACGAGAGAGAGGCCCGCCGAATGCCTTGCGTCTCTCTCCCACTCAACTATGATCGGTCTGCCGCGCGCATTGTGCAATTTAATTATATTCATATCAATAAATATTCTACCGAGAAAAAGACGTTGTCACGTAAAATCTTCGCCCGTAAAACCGACTTTACAGGCAAAAAAAAAAAAAAAAAAAAAAAAAAAAAAAAAAAAAAAAAAAACCGACTTTTTTTGTGTGGAATCGAATCAACAGGTTTAGGTCCAGATGTTGACGGAGCCTGAATTTTGAAATTCGCAAAAATTCCCATTGAAACAAAAAAAAAAATTATATATTACGCTCCGCTCCAATATATAGTGTTAGCGTAGCTTTATGCTTAGCGACTGCATCGCCTAGTTGAAATGTGCTATGTTGGGTATCAAATGACGGACTCATATAGTTTATTAATCCAACTTTTATATATAAATACCGTTCCGGCTCTAAATCTTTATTGAGCGAAGCTCTCTTTTAGGCAACTCGCAAATTTCGCTTGTCTCCCTCCTGCTACTTAACGGTTCAACCGATTCGAACGAATTTTGGCATGAACATACATAATTATAACCTGACGGACATAGGCTATGTAAAAAAAATATAGACTTACGATGGAGGAATAATCACCGAAAGAAAAATTCAAAAGCTGATCACAGCCAAATCGCTGAGACTACATTGATGAAATTTGGCGCCAAAACTCACATCGTGGTCGTGACTAATGTGCAAAAAAAGTTTTGAAATAGGACATACCATCGAGGAATAATCACCCTTCAAAAATCTAATTGCTTCGCTCAGTATTTGCAAAAAGCAGCATGTAGTGCAGACCTAGTTATAGTTAGAAAGACAGTGCGACTTGCTTCGAGTAGCATCACTTCTAAAAAAGTATAATAGAAGCAGATAGGACAATCATAAAACATTGAAATCAAAATCTTATGTGCTCGAGGTGGAACTGTCAAAGAAGAAGGCGAAAGCTTTATTAAATTTGTTTTTCTACTATTCGTCTGGTTTTTTTACCTAAGCCAGGTTTCAAAAACACAAAATATAAATCTATGTTAGTGCCTATTACATTATCGATACATTTGGTAAATACATATGTAACTCTTAAAACAAAAGTAGTGTACACAGTTTTCAACCAACGCAACTTTCACATTATTCAACTTTTCTCACTTTAAACTAGCTCATCTGCAATGCAGGGTATGATGCTAAAAATTAAGTAACAGGTGTTAAATGGAGACTTTCTACCTTCAGTAATACAAGATAAAAGTAGACTTTATTATTGAAATTTTTCTTTTCTAAAAAAACTGGTTGGTTGCCTGTAAAGTCGGTATACGGGCGAAAGTTTTACGTGACAACGACTTTGAGTGGTAAAATAATTTTAATGTGAATATTCATTCGTATAGTAGGAAGAAGGATGAAATAATAGTAACAATTTAAAACATTTATTTATACAAAGAATTATATTTAAAACATTAATTTATAGGCACGCGTCCCTTCCACTTTTTATGTCTGTCTCTCTCGCTCTTAGGCGGGCTAACCATGCCCGAGTGGAAGGGACGCGTGCCTCTCACTCGCTCTCATTGTAAGCGCATAACGTGAGCGGAGCGTAACGCAGTTTCTTGAAGTGTCACCCGGCAAACCAATTTATAAGACGTTGTCACGTCAATATTTCATTGGATGACTAAGGTGTGTTAATTGTAAGAAATAATTATGTTATTATTTTTACATTAATAACAAATTACATATTTCTGATATTTATACTAATTTGCCTAGCCAATCGTAAGCGCTGTAAGGCGTAATTATAAATATTAGAGTAACTGAAAGACATAGGTACAAATGTCCACTATATTATAAATAAGTAATGTCCATAGATATTCATAAGTACTTTTAACTCAGGCAAAAATATAGTGTTCATTACAGAACCATCTGCCCCATTGGGACTCGAACCCGGGACCGTTCAACTAGGAAAGTAGTATAACTAGCGGGTCGTCCCGGCTTTGCACGATTGGACAAAATTCTTTAAATTTTTCTAGCATTAAATATAGCCTATGTTACTCAGCGTGAATGTAGCTTTCCAATGGTGAAAGAATTTTTGAAACCGGCTGAGTAGTTTTTGAGTTTATTCATTGCAAACATACAAAAAATACAAATCTTTCCTCTTTATAATATTATTAGTGTAGATAACAACTTTTAAACGGATATTTGCTTTATAATTAATTCTATTTGGTGGTAGTCTCAGTAGTTTACAGAAATCGTAGATACAATAAAATAACTAAATAAAATGCAAAATAAAATAATTTTGATTAAAATGTTATAACGGTACATGTATGACGACTATTACCTTAGTCATGCTGTGATCACGGCTCCTGTAAAGGAGTCGAAGAGTCAGGATAAATAATAAAGTATGCGGGAAAAGTTGTTTGTAATGTTTATGTATGTATGTGAATGTGAAATGTGCACAGAATTGTAAGAACTGAATATTTCTTTCTTAATCTATAATCTAAGAACACAAATTTATTGTTTGTGTGTTTGTCTGTCCGCTCTTTTTCCATTGTATCAATTAATGTTACCATAGCAACGCGTTACCGGGTTAGCTAGTCTTTAGCAAAGAATTCAAGCAATAGATGACATAATTATCTTCAGTCTTTTATAATCCCCAACTTGAAGCACAATAGCTCACCATGCGGGACTAATTCGGATTGGTGGATGCTAAAGATTATTAATGCAGCCGGAACTAAGGGCTTTACATGCTATCCGAAGTAAGAAGGACCTAAATATAGACCTAAATCCTCTTGAATGGTTGACATTAGTTTTTATGGGAATTACTAATAGATTTCAATCTTCAGCTTTTTTATTTATTTCTTACACTTCCAATAATATCACACACATTAAATAAAACTTTTACCGGATTAATAAAGCGTTTAATTCAGTTTTTTAAATATTTATCCTAATGTTTTAACTACTTTACTGGAGCCGTGATCATAGGATGTCTGAGCTTTTTTACAATAACTCAAGCTAACTGCAGGTTTTTATATTATGTATGTTTTTATTATTTAAACATTTAATTACTGGATTTCATATCTCCAGATATAATTATTAGAAAACATTTTATTTGTTTCGGGTGCCAGGCGAGATTAGAATTCGCAACTAGAACTCGAATTAGAACTCGCGAGTATCTGGGCGAGTACTTTTACAATCGAGCTACGAAAACCTTGACCCGTCGAATTTATCCAAGTACCTATTTCTAAAACTGAGGCCAGTGCTATCTTTTCATATTGTTAGTATTGCTATCTACAACATCGAATGTAACACAAAATTATAATATTGGATAAAAAAAAACATTGTGTTGAGCATTTAACTACTTTATTTACATATCGAAAGGAATAATAACTAAATATCATTCAATTTTTCCCTGGCGTCAAGCGGAACTAAAACCCATATTCCCTCACTATCAGGACTAGTTCTCTTCCAAATGAGCTCTCATTGATTTTGATAAAATGAAGAACTCTTCTCAACGCTGAATATAATATACTTTGATAGATCTAAAAGCAAACTGCAGAGACTTTTGAGAACAAAATACACGACATAAGTATTATTGTACGTATACGGCCGGCATAAGTTAGCGACAGAGCACATATTCACAAAACTTCCGAAGCACTCAACTTGGAGTTGAAACTAGGCTATCGGCTGTGCACTACGAACCGACTAGTTTACAAAGGAACGCCAAGAAACTTCTCTAATGAGATGAATAATTAAACAGACTAGCATGCAAAGCATGTTGATTTGTTTGACATCAGTTGTTGTAGCTGTGTGCTTGCTTCGTTTGCTGATAATAAGAACATCTTGACACTATCAAAGAAATTAAAAATGTAGTAACAGGCGTTCTCTAATCTTAAGCATTAGTAGACATAATCATCTTCAGCCTATTATCGTCCCCTCTGCTGAAGCCTAATTAATGTCGGTCGAAAACAACAGCGGAACATTTAAAATGAGTTGTTCTGATGTAATGAGAGAATTCTCTGTACTGAACAAGAGTATGTGTACAGAGTTTTTACTTACTTCTATGCAAAGTTCGACTTGATCTAATACTGAACCAAAAACGGCGTTGAAATTGTATTGTAACCCACCTAAAAAGAGAAATACATAAAATTCGGAGATGTTCCACTACTGTTTCCGAACGATGATTATAGCCCAAAATGGAAGCCTAATATTAATTAGTGGATGCTAGCAATTGCAGATGCAGCCAGAACTAAGGACTTACGCGTACAAAAAAGCATGAGATAATAAATTTCAGTCACCCATCTTACTTTTCACCAGCAATTATTAACCGTTACGCCATTGACTTCCTTAGTAGTACTACTACTCTATTAATATATTTCACTTCTAAAAATAATTACACATTTAAAAATAAAATATCTAATATTACAGGGTTTCATTGTTTTATTTAATTTTTTTAATGTCCTTGTACTTGAAAAATTAATTTAAAACTGTATTACATCTACTTCCGTGTATCCTTATTATGACCATATTCCTACTGCTGCACTACAGCTGTTGTCGAATGATTCGACACATCAGGAAATTTGATGTTGTTATTACTAATTACTTGTCAGATAAGGTATTTTTCTTATTCTTTCTATCTTAGGTTTATCTCATCTAATCTAGCCCCATGTATTTGTGAGTACAAACAAAAAAAACCTATTTAAAACTGCAACAATGCGTTTTAAAAATATAGGTAGACTATTCGAACACAAAAGAAAAGTGCATTAAAGCTAAATCAATGTTTAAATTCTTTAACCGCCTCCTCAAGCTTTCGCTTCCATATTATTCTGCTCTAAGTGACACAGAAAAAAAGGCATAAACATAATGAAAACAAATCGAGAACATTCTCCAAATGAGCCTATATAACACTAATGGACCATTACATTGCCCCGTCGAGTTTAATCTTTTGTTTAAAAACACTTTTTGTGCTATGTTTAATTGCACTGGATTTTATTTGCTTCGGGCGTTGAATTATTCAGTGTTACATTGTGATTAGAACGGCTTACACAATTAATTAGGTGGCTGTTCTCGTTACGTACGTTAGTATTGTAGTGGGTAGAACTATTTGAAGAGGTTTAAGAAATTAGTTTTATGTTTTTTTTTTTTTCATTTAAAACGCAAGCTTTGCAATTGCAATTAGTTATTAAGTTTTACCATTCTTTGAAAGAATTTGTCAGACAGTTATTTGGACAAATTAGCTATTTGTCTAAAAAGTAACCGGTAGTCATAGCTAATTATCAAGGGTGACAAGATGCTGTCCAGATTATGTTAAGACTAACATAATCTGGACAGCATCTTGTCACCCTTGGTAATAAACAAAAGAAGTTAGTTATCGAAAATATAGTGGCAACTTATGTTATAAAATAAATATTAATGGACATAGATACCATAGGTGTCAAGCTAAGCTCTGATATCGAAACATGACGAGTAATTTGAAATGTAGACAAATTTTAACATATACGAGGCGTCCTACGTTTAAACAAATTGCATTTAGCATGAATTTGATAACGAGCAGTTGACAAAAATCAATTGTGACGAGTTGCTTTACACACGGGTAACATCAAAGATTGAAGCAAATTTAAAGACCACGCGATTTTTAGAAAAGCGATCCTATACTGACAATTTTTTTAATTTTCACTTAGTACACTTACTTTAGTTTGAATGTCCATTTTCCCCTTTAACTCCGTAAATTATGTTTGGTCATAAAAACATTTGTAGTGATATTAAGATAATTAAGCTTAGTCTGTTTTTATGTAGGTACATTATTCTTTTGTACGAGTATATGTCACCGATTTTGATGTTTATTTTATGTGTGTTTAATTTAGTTTCACAATTGGAACTGAGAGATAATGTTGCATTTGGACGATATCTGCCGTAATTTTTACGGCAGATATCGTAATATTTTATAGTAATATTTTTTAGTATTAATATTTTTTATAGTGATAATTTAATAGTAGTATTTTTAGTAGTCATTTTTATGAAAAAAAATAATACCCCATTTTCCTCTTCAATCTTATAATAATCTTCGCACTAAAAAGTGCGAAGATTATTATAAGATTTGGTTAAATTTTATTCTCAAAATCTTTAACTCTTTGAACTCATGATTTCTTGTAAATTCGGCATTAATAAAAAGCGTATGTTTTTATCTAAACAAACATCATATATATCATGATAGCGTCCGCAGCTTCTATCATAATTATGAGATATCAAAACTAATGCTTAATGAAAAAGTACGACGTTAAGTTTGACGACCTACTTGGGCGAGTGGCTCGCATACCGGTTGTCATGGTCCCAGGCCGGGCCAATGTAGAAAACGACCTTTTCTATATTGGCTCGGGTCTGGGTGTTGTGGTACCGTCGTTGTTTCTGAATTCCATAACACAAGTGCTTTAGATACCTTGGGTTCAGAACAATGTATATGATGTTGTCTAATCTATAATCTAATTGTAAGATTACAAATTTGTTGTTTGTCTGTCCGCTCTTTTGCCCTCTCTTTTTTCATTGTATACGCATTACCATAGCAACGCGTTAACCGCAAGTAGTTCGTCTACCGGACGCTAGATGGCGCTAACGGAAAATATTTAATAATAGTAAAACATTAAAGAATTTTGTCCACCCGTGCGAAGCCGGGACGGGCAGCTAGTATTTATTTATTTAAGTAATCTTGTATGTAAGAAAAGTATTTTGGTGTGTAAAAATTTGCCTTCAATAAATTTTATCGGCAAGCATAAATAATGTCAGCAGGACCCTCATATTTCGTGTTCGGTCGATCGTAAAGAAAGTCATGTTGGAACAAAATTACTTTAGTTTCACTTCTTTAAAGATATTTCATTTCATTTCAACGAAAAGATTTTATTGCTGAAGGGAATTATTTGTCAAAAAATTTATCAGATATCAATTGTAAGTTGTGTAGGAGCTTTGTATGTTATTTTGGAATTAAAGTTGAAGCGTACTTTTTAATATTGTACAATTTTCTTATAGTGCTTTTAAGATTATCTTTTCCACTATAACGTCCCAACTTAAATAGACAAAAAAATAAATTCAATATGATGGATATTGTTAAATTATTCTGTTTTTGATGGATCTGAAATGAAACACATTTATACTGGATTACGAAAAGCCTTTTCTATATTTAACATTAAATTTGTAATATAAATATTACCGTAGCCCACCTGTTGATATATCAGCTAGAACACAGTGGAGCGCATTCACCTAACTTATGAACTTAACTTACTAACTAGCTGACCCGGTAACGCGTTGTTATAGTAACGCGTCAAAAGACAAACACACAAACAACAAATTTGTGTTCTTAGATTATAGACTAGCGGCCCGTCCCAGCTTTGTACGGGTGGACAAAATTCTTTAAATTTTTTCTATTATTAAATATTTTTCCGTTAGCGCCATCTAGCGCCCGGTAGACGAACTACTTGCGGTTAACGCGTTGCTATGGTAACGTTATTTATACAATGGAAAAAGAGCGGGAAAAAGAGCGGACAGACAAACACACAAACCACTGTGATCTTAGATTATAGATTTATGAACCATAATAAACTCGTTTGCTAATTACGTTAGACCTACTTTAATTTAATAAGTGGACGCAAACTAAAAAGCTTACACATGACGGATATGTTTTAATTGACGTTTTATTTTATCTCTCGCTTCTTTTAAATGATAATAGCTTACTAAATTTGCGGTAAATTGTAGACACTCTTACAAAAAGGTCTGCCACAACACAAGACAAAGCTTCAAGTTCATGATCAAATTTATTTAGTGCAGATGAGCATGGAATAGGAGTCTAAACCAAATTTACGCAGGGGATTCTATTAAACTTCAATTGTGTTACAGCTTATTGTGGGTTGGGTCCGGAACAAACACTTTTACGACGTTTATGTACTAACTTAGTTGGGTCACTGAACTGGAAACTTTTGATTAGTGTTGATATGTACGGAATAATGACAATCAATTATTCACTGTTTCTTTATGAATCCTTGGGTTTGCTAGAAAGGCGTAGTTCAAATGTTACAAAAGGAGAGTTTAATGTTTTTTAAGGGTTTTCGAATTATTAATACTAAAACCAAAAATATTAGAAGCATTCAAATACCATATCTTTCTTATATCCATAGCAATTTTACTACAAAACATTAAATTGTGTCCTATGATTTTTCTAGTCATTTTTTATTTAACAACTAACAAATATAATTTATTTAAAAGAAAAATGATTTTATGTTATAAGTCAAATATGTGTCATATTTTTACATACCATTTATCTTGTGGTCTGTTAGGCAAAGATTTTTTTCAAACAAATTTAAATATAAAAGTTGAACAAATTAACCGAGGATATTCGATACAGGATGCATATTTCTACGTTCTTCACTAACTAATGCTAATTTTTTTGAAAAGAAGTCTCATGTGTTTTGGTTTACAAATGTTAAGAAAAATACAAATATGCCACAGTAAAAAGTGTCATTATTTTAAGAAATTTCATATTATAATGCAAACATTTTTTTTCAGAAAAAAATGTGCTTATTAAATATACAGTCGACAAATATAGGAACGGTTCACCAGTGTGTTTATTTTAGTTTGACAAGTCATTACATGCCTTATTTTATTTATAGCAATGAACTGTTTTATATAAAGTATGCTACGTTAAGGCAAAATCTCATTAAAACCAGTAAAATTCTTAATTAGATGTTGACCTATTTGAATAAGATTTTTGCTTTGATGTCGCAAATGATGCTACTATGTTTACCGAATATAGATAAAAGAGAAATTATTTTGTAACAACATAGCTCTTGTGTGTTTAAAGTTCTTTTTGGGTTAACATTAGAACTACTAATAAGTTAATATATACTATTATCGTCATACTAATGTCCCTACTTCTTAAGCAGAGCCTTTTTCTATGAATACTCGTATATAATAATAATTAATACACCGTAGAAACAAGGTGAGATAACCTTCACGCGGGCAAAATGCGGAATCGTGTAAATATCCGTATAGCATTGACTATTCGTATAGTAACAAATACCCTTTACACGTTCATTGATATTAATCTGCGTGAGATGAAATACCTATTAAGAAACGGAATGAACATTTGGCACTGTTTTAATGTATGCATGATGAATTAGTAAATCCGATATTACCAAGTAAACAGTACGTTTTTGCGAATACGTATACAAGCTTAGAGACTACGAAATTAATTAAACTGATCTATATTCAAAGTACATCAAAAACAAGTTAGTTCTTAGTGTGTTGTATTAATAGCATAAATTCGTTTAAGGAAAAATAATTTTATATTCCGCTGTTATTAAGACTTCTACAACTTCATCTTCTTTATTTTATATCCTCTTCGATCACCCCGCTTAGATATACTATTTTAATGGAGTTAGTTAAAGCAACAAGAGTAATTTAAATACCGCTTAAATAGCTTATATAGAAGCGGCGGTGTAGATGTATTTTATCTTAATAATAATATTTGTTTCATAAGACTACCAAGTCCTAGTGTAGTAAGTAACAAAACAATACTTATTTAAGCTTAACAAGCTTAAAGCAGAACTACTAAAAATATTGTTATTATGACAATTATCTGTTTAGAATAGTACGATTTCTTTATCTGTATGTTTTCAATATTTTAAGCTTTTGACTGATTAATTATATTTTTTTTTTCCTTGTTCAGTCGCCTTATCCATGTTCACTTTCTTTTGCCTGCTGTTGCAGACTTTAATAAAAGCAACACAATTTTAAGGTTTAGTTGAAATTCTTTTTTGTTATGCTAACTGGTTGTCCTTATATAAATCAAAATCATTTCAGTCGAAAGACGTCCACTGCTGGACGGCATAGAATTGGAAAAATGTGATCTACAATGTTGTCATCGTGGTGTATAATGATTATCTTCAGTTCAATTAGTGTACACTAATTGAACTGGAGATACACTGTTCACTAATTGAACTTAAGGGTTACCTGTACAGGTAACCCTTAAGTGTGCAGGTTTTGTGCTGTTTTTCTGTGCTGAACCTCACACGCCATCCCTATAGTATGTACTTTTATTTATTTATTTTACCTTCCATATTTCCCAAATAAAAAGGGCTTAACAACTTCCTTGTAATGGAAAAGAAAAAATCCTTGACAGCATATAGGTAGGTACTTTAGTTTCAACGTTTCTCAAATATTCATGAAAGTTGCATTTGAAGGGGCAGAACATCACTCGTGTGAGGGACACCTCATAAGATCCCTAATGCATTCACTTTTTCTATTTTCTACAAACAAACATCACAGAGCTGGAGTATTGCGATGGATGCACGTAATGTTTTTTTTGTAATTTTATTATCTATGTATGTTCATGTAATGATGTCAAATAAACATCTCAATTAGTTTAAAATTTTCATAACACATTTATTCAATAAAATGCCAATATGATTAAAATTGTACACACGTATGTATTTACAAAAAAAATAGGACAAAAATGCGATTTCTATCATACAAATTTAGGATGTATAGAAATTGTGATAATATCAGAAGGTTGGGCTTACTTTGGTTTGATACGTTACATTTTTGTTGAACTTCACAAGTTTAATTTAATTATATTGGATAACAGCTTTACGTAAAATTAACAATAACAGTCTTATTCTATTATGATGCCGTAAATTTCTATTCCTTTATTGTGATGTAATTTGTTTACGGGTTATTGAAGCGTGATTAGATCATGAAGAAGTTTTGATAACAATGAGAAAATTATGTTATAGTTTAAACAGCGTTCATACTTTTTCTACCTAAAATCTGAAATTTGAAGGCGATAATTTTTATTCATAAAATTAGGATAATTATTTTGTTTTTGTTAAAAAATCCAGACTTTGAAACTCTTTTATTGAAATATATTTAACTTTTCCTACTTAATATATTTATTGTTTTATTCGGAGATCTTATGTGTGAGAGACTGTCATTATGATCCCTTTTCTAAACGAGGAGCGCTATGCTACACTTTTCAACGCGATTTAGTAGCGATCAAGTCACTAACCTACTAAAAATGCTACTACCTTAATAACTGACTTTTATAAATGACGTGTCAGCTTATTACCAGCGTTCATGCAAAGAATTATTTGTTAAACAAATGTTTGTATTGATAGAAAAAAGTTGCAGTGGGTAATTGGTTCATGTTCAGTCGCTAAATAAAATACAAAAGACAATATATCATGTTTCATATTCTGTACAATAGGGTAGATTACATACTCTTTCAATTGGGTAGGCAAAATACCTTTAATATTAAATTCAAGATACCCCTTAGATGCCAAAGCTAAGGTGCTAGGATTTACTGTTACAGGCTTATATCTTATGGTTTAACCCTTTAGAGGCTCAGGTGGGGGATTATTACGAGTCTGTGCAAAGACGCTATAATCCGCGTACCTACAAGATTTTAAAGATAGACAGTCAAGTGAATGTTTAATGAATATAAACGCGGTAATTGCAAAGGTGTTAATACTTATGAATTTCCAGTGAAATATAGAGAAATGGGTTATGATTATAACCCATTTCTCTATATTTCACTGGAAATTGGACTGGAACTGAAACTGAACTGGAACTGAAACTGGAATCAGAGGGGAACTTGGAATGATTCCTGGTAAGCGTTGATATAGTAGTTACATTTGATTTAAAAAAAATACTGGTATGAAATTGATATGGTCGGCCATAGTAACCTTAGATTAAATGAAGCATACTATTAATTTTTAGTACGACAACTTTTTATGCAGTCAAAACTAAACTGGCATTGAATTCTCGAAGATCAAAAAGTATTACACAGTTTCTTCTTTATTGATTTTTCTATACTGGTAAAAGTATTACACTCGATGCTGTATGTAGAATGTCCTAGAATATGAAGAGAATGCGCCGGCGTCCACTTAAGAGGCACTTGGAAAAACTCGGCGAGTCTGTCAAGGTTTTGATAGCTTAATTGGACGAGCGGCCGGACGGCGAGAGATTTGAGTTTGAGTCCCGCCTGACATATGAGACAATTAGATGTTTTTCTTGTTATAATTTCTTTGTAATAACTAGCGGCCCGTCCCGGCTTCGCACGGGCAGACATAATTCTTTAATTTTTTCTATTATTTAATATTTTCCGTTAGCGCCATCTAGCGTCCGGTAGACGAACTACTTGCGGTTAACGCGTTATTATGGTAACGCACATACAATGGAAAAAGAGCGGGAAAAAAGCGGACAGACAAACACACAAACCACTGTGATCTTAGATTGTAGATTTCTAGCATTTCATTGCTTAAATAACAAAAGATATAAAATTTTGTGTGTTCGACCAAACCTACATTAGTCTTAAAATGTATTTTTAGAGTATTACTTACTGTTTATCTTAATTACTCTAGTTTAATCGGCAAATGCAACTGCACGTTACGTGTTACGTTACTGCATACGTCGATGACACAAACTAAGCTGAAATAGCAACAGATATGTCGACATATTCATCATATTGATGTTGCGCAAAAAACACAGTCCCAGATTATATAAACTGGCCTGAGAACCTTCTAACGGCATAATTCAATTAGATTTCCAGTCTTCTCGTTTGAAATGAAAGAAATATAATGACTTTTGACATAATGATTTAGACGTCATCATCATTTTCTCATCAGGCTATTAACGTATTTACTGCTGGAGCACATAACTTTCCTGTGGATTAAAACGTTGAAGGGAGAGAAGGGAGATGCCACGCGAGCCCATTGCGAATTCTTGATTGCGAACGAACGGGGCGAACGGCTTACGGCAACGTGCTTTGTGAAGTAAGGGAATTGGGGATAATATTTTTTGGTCTATCCGATGAACAATACTTGGAAATAATATAGAATTCACACAATTTATGGCCGAGTGCACTAACTACTTTCAGCTTTCTACTAAAGCTTTAATAAAAGCTGAAATTCTATCATACCTATAATGGTAAGTCAATCCTCAATTAGGACACCAACGTTAGATGTAACGAAAATTGAAATCAGCATCAACTTTTCGATTAAATCTTAGGATTAGACACCAAATAAAAAATTACTTCTTGGAAACTGAGCAGACTCAAGCTAAAATGAAGATGCAAAATGGAAAAATATGATAGTTTATATGACTTAATGTTATTAAGTTACATCATCACAATAAACAGTGTGGAAATTTGATATTTATTTCTAAATTATATATTTTAACAGAAAAACGATATTTTTTCATGATATGATAATTTATAAATACCCATAATATCTCAAATTTTCATATCAGACTATATGAAGAATTGCGGTCCTTATATTTGAGTTACACAGTACGTTTGATCCTTTACATTTACATAGTTTTATAAGAATATTTTACGAATCCACTTAGTTGACGATGTAGCAAGCATAGAACTAAATCGTCATATAATAAATTCGCGTCAAACACTTTTATTAAACACTAGGTAAAGGGCTAATAAGTTTAAATAAAGGTTAAGTGCTTAGTTAAGGTAATTTAAATTATTATAATACAAAAATACAAGACTCGGCTCACAAATGAATTCTCGGGCGAGATTCGCAACCGCAACCTTTGGAGGTACAGTCCAATGCTCTCCCGATTGAGCTACCGAACCCAGTGAACACCCGTCGAAATTTTCTAGTACCTTATTCTATTTCCTACCTTTTCTTTAGTCTAATTTTACGCTTTAGGCCAACATTGTCTCATCAATGAGAGGAACATCCTCTAGTATTTGAAAGAAACATTTTTACATTTGGGCAATCGATTGAGATGAAACAACTATTTAGTTTTTTTATAATTTTATATTTTTTTCAATGCTATCATGTAAGATATTTTTTTTAATAGAAAAATACTAGAAAAAGTCCAATGCAGTGCATTGGACTGGCCTTCCAAAGGTTTCGGGTTCGATTCCCATCTGAGAATTCACTTGTGAGCCGAGTCGTTTTTTTCTGTATGTTCCGTCTGTACTTTTTTTTTGACAGATTTTATGATAAATATTCGTCTTATGGCTCACCGATAACAATCACCTATTTTTATTTTTTTTGTATATCTGTCTGTATGTCCTTCTATTAGTCAAAAAGGGAGTGTCCGATTTTGATGAAATAGTAGTAGTAAATAGTAGTAGATGGTATATGGTAAGAACATGCGTACATAATATTATAAATACGAAAACTAGTCTGTTTGTTACACTTTCACGCCTTAACTACTTTGTCAGGTTTATAGTAAGTACATAGGCTACATTTTATTCAGAAAAAAAAAATACTATTCCCGAGGGATAGAAATATAAATTTTAATCGGTACTCTACATTAATGTGAGCGAAGCGACGTTTAAAACCTAATTCAGTATAAAATAAATTTTTGCTTGTCACATTACAGATGAAGGTGATGGTGGTATTAAGTTAATGTTTATATAACCAACTAGGTCAAAAGCTGAGTGTGAGTACTCAGCTTTTGACCCAGGCAGGGGCAAATCCTGATGACTTATATCGCCAACAGTAATTCAGCAAAAAAAGCCCAGCAGACATTTTTCAAAATATCGGGAAAGTAAGAATTTTATTGAATAGGGAAATAATTCGATATTGCCTCGAATATCGGGCTATAATGCTGAAGTATAAAATGAAGGAACTATATGTTACTAGAGCAGTGAGCATATTCATGAGGGGATCAATGTCATCTTCGTATATTCCAACGCAGGAATTGAGCCCAACAACCACACAAACCACAAGCTACCTCAGATAGCTTAAGGGTTAGCCCTTATCTGATTGAGACCACATACCTTGTCTAAGTAGAAACAAATATATTATTAATATTTCTCAGAAATAATTTCATCTTTATTAAGCATAATTTTGTTGAGGTTTTTGAATATCCAGACTAATGTAAATAACATTATTGCTCTCTTTTTCCGACCTTTTCATTTTCAATCTTCTTTTTATATGAAAGTTTTATCAGAACATCTGCTTAACTGCAAACATAAGCAGCTAAATAAGACAGCCCGTTTTGCCTCGAGCACGTGCTTTCGTTAAAGGATAAAAACATTAAAATAATAAAATGGCTGCCCCTATTCTAATGAAAAGCTTTAATATATTTCAGTCCTTAAATTTACTTATCTACACAACCTAGGTGAATATATCTAAATATTTTTTTGAAAGATGCTTATAATAGAATTTTCACCGCATTTTAACTATATGTGAAGCAATATATACAAACAAATCGTTAACTCTAGTTGTCTTAATAGACATAGAAGAAGCTTTCGATAAAACAAAAAAGATACAAAGTGAATCCAGTATTAACAAACTGGATCACCGAGCTCATCAGCAAAAGGGCGGTACAAATAGAAATGAATAACATAACTAGAGCTAAAGTGGTCAAAGGATGCCCGCAAGGGGGCGTTCTATCACCACTTCTATGGAATCTAGTAGTGGACAGTCTCATTAGAAGATCAAACAAACAAGGCTACACAACCATTGGTTATGATGACGACCTCACTATTCTGATAAGCGGGAACGCAGAAAATATTATATGTAAGGAAATGCGTTCAGCTCTCCGAATTGTAGAAGACTGGTGTGACGATCACAAGTTATCAGTAAACCCGAGAAAAACAGAAATCATCCTTTTCACCCACAAAAGGAAGTTACTGCAACTTCAACTACCCAATTTTTTCAACACTAAACTCTCCCTATCAACACAAGTCAAATATCTGAAGGTTATCCTTGATAACAAATTGAATTGGGCGAGTCATATCGAAAATAAAACCAAGTAGGCCTGCATTGCGGCAACTGGATGCATGAGAACCACTCCATCAATCGCCCTTGAATACTTGCTCAATCTAAGACAAGACCTTGAAGAATCTAAGACCTTGCTATCCAAGAAGAGGCACAGGCGGCCGCACTTAGATTAAGAGCAAACGGACTATGGAAACAAAACATAGAAACACCACACTCAACTGTTTTAAAGGATATCTTAAAAGAAAACCCACTCTTTGAAGCACCTACGGACTGTATACAGTGTCATTATGTTTTCGATCGAAGATACAATATCCAACTTACAGCAGAAAAAGATGATAACTCTGGCACAAGAGAAGTAAGGATATACACAGGGCACTGGAGTTGTCTTCTCGAATTACCTAAACATCAAAATCTCGACCACCTTAGATAAACTCAACACTATATTCCAAGCAGAATGTATAGGTATCGCCAAAGCAGCACAGGCGGTTTCAGCCAGAGATGTCAGAGATCATAATATCAAAATCGTCTCCGACAGTGCATCCGTACTTCAAGCTCTGCAAGGCAACACCATAACATCTGTCCTAGTACTGGAATGTCATAACACACTCCAGTACATTGCAAACACAAACAGTGTAACTTTGCAATGAATCAAAGGACATAGCAACTCACTAGGCAACGACGCGGCAGATGAACTAGCCAAAAGGGGTTCAAATAGAACGGTGTAAGGACCGTTAGAACAGTTAGAAACTGGCTGCGTAAAAAAACAGAGGAAAACCACCAAACAGAATGGAACAATAGTGTAGGCTGTAGGCAAACAAAGAATGCCATTCCGGTGGCTACGAAAAAGCTAGCCCGCAACCTCACCAGACTAAACAGGGATGCAATACGTAAAGTACTAGATACTATAACCGGACACAGTCATCTGAATAAACATCTATTTACCATAGGTGTGACAGACAGCCCTCTATGCAGAGGCTGCATGGAGGCGGAGGAAACGCCACATCACGTGCTCTTGAAGTGCAGGAGCGTGGCTGATCAACGGGCACGCTTTCTCCAGTCTCCAAAATCACTATCGGAAGCTTGTAGTAACCTGAAAAGGCTACTCGCCTTCTGGGATGGACTAGGATGGCTGGAGTAAAAGAAGAATACTCAATGACGTACAATGGCCCAATCAAGAGGCTAAGTGCGGAAAATGCCCCGTAAAACTAACTAACTATGTGAAGCAATATTTTGCAATGTTAATTAGGCTGTTCAACTTTTCCTTTTGATATAGAATGATTTTGATTACGTTGGTCAAAATGTAAGTAAAATAATTTGTATTGATTATTAAATTTTAATATTTCATTTTAGTAAACGAGGCATAAATCTGTTTTATGATGATTATTATTACGAAAATGTTAAGTATAATACAATAAGATAACTTAGACTTTATTTTGAGTTCACTTATCACATCGCAAATAACACTAAAACACTCAAATTAATGTAACGCACAATAAAGCTCATGAACGTTACCGAAATTGTATTCCAACTGTACGATAATTTAAGTGCAAAACCGCTGCGATTACAGAGCGCACAACACAAGCTAAGCCTAGACTTACTGAGGATTTGGGCCACATCTGAGTCGCGTAAACTTGTTCATTTACCATTTTGTATTAAATTTTAATACTCGATAAAAAAGAACTTTAAGTATGAAACATGACATTATATATGAAATAAATCATTTAAGATCACTCATCAGAAATATATCTGTTTAAAATAAAATTAAACAGACAAAATTAAACAGTTGGCTGTAAAAAGATTTCAAATTTCATTAACGCTTGTCTAGCAAAACCTAGAACGATTTGGTATTATTTTTAACGTGTGTGATCTTTAAGTATTAATGCTTGGAAGTCTCGGAAGATCGGCATATAAGGCGTAAACTGAAAATGTTATTTCCTGTTACCTTTTTCGAACTGAATCAAATTGAGTATAAGAATAGTATTTTACGAATTCTAAAAAAATTGCAATCATGATGTCTGTAAGGAAATATTACAAAAAAAGAGTGGTTTTCATATAATATTTACGTGAAAACAAAATACATTTGCCTATTCAAGATTTAGGCTTGTGAATAAGTTGCGAAACGAGTCGATTTTTTTCCAGTATTTTTGAAATGAATCTTATGCTGTTGTAATTGGAAAATTCGATCTAACGGAAGAGCAACACCAAAAAGAGGCAAACTGAAGTGAAATTCCCGTGGGTTACTTTTTTGAAGGTTTACTTCTGTTGTGTGTGATTGCACACATTTACTTTTTTTTATTAAAGTTTATTATATATGACAGCATTTACAATGCAAAAATATAAAAATTATAAACATAGTTCCTTACAATGTTAAAAAATACTATAACAATATCTATGATTATTTAAAAGACAAGAACGCGAAGTGTTAATGTCTTTGTTTCTATTTTTTTTTTAATCACAGTATTGTATAAAATCTGTTCTACACAAGACAGAGTACAAATACAATTCTTCAAAATTTTATTATTATGTTATGTAACATGTAATTAGAGGTTAATAAATACAATCCATGCCAAGTTTCTGTTAACGTTAAATACGTGCTTTTAATTGATCATATTTAATAAAAAGCATTTTATCTGCCTGTCTGTTCATATTAAACTCTCCGCAATAACTGAAACGCTTTTCATACAATTCTCACAGTTAGATTAAGTTTGGCACGAAGCAACATAAACGTATTTTTTATCAAAATTGAGGAGACAATAAAATAAATAAAACATTGAAATATAACAAAGACATTAATAACTGACAAAAAAAAAATTGACAAACTGATTTGACTATGTACCTGAAATTATTAACGATTCAATATTTGCAATGGGTTGTAAAACTAAACGAAAATTAATAGGTGTTACATGTCTAGTATAGAGTAGCTGACGCTTCAATTTTCAAAATGAGTCATATTGACACTAACTGTTTGTTTGTCTATTTCTAACACTTTTAATCTTCAGGTAATATTATTTGGAACTTATCAACGCAAAGGTGTTAATGGATATAAATTGTTTATATATATTTCATATTTACGCTGCTTTTCCAGTATATAACATACTATCATTTTGATGTTATATGTTTTAGATATTAACCCGTCGAAAGGCGCGGTTGTGCAGTCAACTTTGTAAAACAATTTTCAACCCTACGGTAACCTTTATGCGCTAATCTATTGTAAAAGTTTGACGCTCATGATTAATGAAGTTAAGCTGAACTTACTCAAAGGCAAGTATTATTTTCTTTCAGCTATGAGTGTAACAATTTAGAAAACAAAATAAGTATTAATAATATGTACGTTCAATATGATGAATTGCTCTTTGGTAGAAATAATTGATTACTGAATTACATAAAAAACTTAATTGGTATGGTCAATCAAAAGTATACATCATAGAAATATATCATAGACCATCATAGACCGAAAGCCAAAAGATAACTGTATCTATATAAACTTATTAATGTGACTAGGCTTTATGGTGAATTATATGATTGTGAACTAATTTTAAATCTTTAGTGTCTTTTATTAGAAAGATTTTTAAAACATACCTGTACGGTGATATATACAGTAATTATAATATATATATTTTTTTAATTTAGCGTTCTGCTTATTTGCACAATATGAGTATATATTTTTCAATGTATTATAAGCATACGTATCACACGGTTGTTTACTTTATCTTCCTATAATATCGATTATCAGTAACTTATATCATTTATCAACAAGTGTGGATATTCACCAAACAATACCAGTCCAATATTTTCTATAATAATTATCTACTGGTATAAACTAACATATGTCACTAGAGTGAAATCAAAACAATTAAATTTTGACTGTTGCATACCAGCACCATTTGAAAGAAAATGTTGGCAACAAAGTTTTCACACGCCAATTTTCATCTGGCCACATCGTTTACATTTCAACCAGATTGGGCAATATATTAAACGATAGATATTCCACCAGGGTACTATTCAGCATTGTCGGTATCGGTGTGAATTCGTGCACATTCATTGCAAATACCTAGCAATGTAGCGCAACAAAATGGTTGAAAACAGATAATAAATTCGGGATTACAGGGGATCTCGTAGCGCCATCTGGCGGTCCCATTTGAAAGGTTTGTGATAGGGTTGTGTTTTTATTTTTCGCAGTAGTACTACAAGATATTTTATGACTTTTCTACCCCAGTTTATTCATTAATAAAAAGATTCTATTTTTCTATAAATTAGTATTATTAAAGCTTTTCCTGTAGAAAAAAAAGGTTTCAATGCGCGGTTGGGTTCAGAAACTTTTGCAATCAGTATTTCCTGGCTTTACTAGTAACGTCGAATATTGACGTCGATTGCGCTGATTTTTATACAACTTCCTTCCCAACTGTAACTATCAGTAGATAGTTAATAGATAATAGCTTAGGATATAACCGTATATGGCTTTAAACTTTCATACTCACATTACTATTGATCATATGGGTCTTTTTTCATGTTTTTTTAAGGTGCCGATACAAGTACTACTTAGGTATGGGAACCATAAAAAAACACGGTCAAAAATTCTTTATAATTGTATTAAATAGACATATTTATAGTAAACTCTCGCGCAGTAGAATTACGCTGAATAAAATCGTACTTTTTCATATGCGTCATGATATAAACATTGTCGTTACAATGTTTTTCAGGAGATTTTTCACAGGGGTTCCGTTTTTTACAGTATATTATTAGTGATCAAAATGTTTAATTTTTACTTTTTAAATTCATTTATCAGCTCTCTATATCGCTTACTAAACTACTCCATCCAAACATTGAGCAAATTACAAGTCTGCGTTGATGTAGACAAAGTTTAAAAGTCCCTTTGTGCGGCTAAGTGGGACATTTTAAGTGACTGGCGCTTTAAGAACAATTGTCTCTATGCAGGGAGGTTTCAGTTTGGATGGAAATAGGCTATCGAGCGAGCGATGCATTTGCGAGGAGAGGGTATTATGTGCACTGACGTGAACTACTTTTTAAGCTTTTGGATCAATCTCTATATTTCGCAACGGTTCAGTGTCATAAAATCATACAGTGAGGTAGTACGACTTTACTTATATGTCTGTACTTGAATTTTGATATTAGATTCAGGCACTAAATTTTCTCGAGATTGCAAGTTAATTACATAGTATTTTTTATAACGCATATTAAAAGGGTGTTCCTAAAATTTTAATTTGTATCCTGTATACCACTCGCTGTTTTTTGTCCCCAGATTTATCTATTGTGGGAGTGGAATCTCCCTTGCGTAATTTACTACTTAAGCCTCAAAATGCAGAAAAAAAAACGTTAACTTGAAGAATGTAACATTAGCTTAAAATACCATTGTAATACGGTATGTATATTTTTGAAAATACGAGCGTTTGGAGCCCCTAAACTCTTCAATAATTTTCTTACAATGTTGTTTTTTATACACATATTAAGGGGTTTAAGAGATTTTCTAAGGATATATTGTTTACTCAACCATAAAAAAGAGAAGCCAGAGCATCGGTACAGCAAACGCAACTTTGTTGCGGGACTCTAAAATGACAAAATAGTTCCCTCGGAAACTCACACTGAACTCATTGTCATTTATCAATTTGTCACACCAACTCCCTCGGGGGTACCTCTATTAAGCTTTATAGTTGGTTTGAACTGTTTTAAAACGTATATGTTTAGCTATTTGACTGTCGTCTTAGATAGGAGTAAATATAAAGGTGATTTTAAAGTGCTGAATTTTTCAATAAAGTTTACCTTGACATACAGTTTCAGATCATTATTATTTCTGAAAAAATTTCTGTAACTTAATTTCGTTCCCGAGACTAGTTTAAATTCTTTACACTTTACGTAGATTCGATACCAATCCAGCGCCGTTCGAAATCTTTACTTCCTGCGTTTTATCAACTAGTCATCTAAATCATAAACAAGACGGTTCCAGTAGACAGCATGGTATCAATGAGAGATCAATGTAATATCAACGATTGGGAAATCAGATAGTCACTTTTATCATTGCAGGGGAATGACGTTTATGTTGGGCGGAGGCCTTCCCAAAATAACATTGCTGCGCATTTTCTGGTTAACGACAGGTGTATATATAGTAATTAAGTCCAGTGTTAGTATCCGCTTTTTATGAAACCCTTAAGTACGAAGGGTTGGTGCTATTCATTCCACCGGACAGCACAAGGCTGATATCAACTCCGTATATAGGACTCATACATGCCTTAAAATGATTTATATTCTCACATAACCGGCAATCATGATTATAATACTTGATGGCGAATGAAATAAACAGCAAGAACAGAAGATAAAATATTCAAAAAGTGGAGTTGATGTCGATTCTGTGTAATGTGCAAAGACTTTTACACTTTCCTATAATAAGGCATTTTGATTACTCAACATATGTGTCACTGTTACTGTAACTACATTTTGCACTTCACTTGATTATTTGTGTCTGTTCTTTACATAGGAACGGAACCCTATTTATATCGCACTGACAAAGGTCGGTAATCGGACTGACAAAGCTCAGCTTCTAGGGAAGCCGAAACGTTGAGAAGCCTTCCTAGAAACTTGATAAACTCAGTACTGCCATAGTACTGTAATGAAATAGTCTGATGCCACAGGGACTGCTGAGCCATGATTTCGTTCATTTTTCTAAGTTTTATATTGAACAAAAGAGACTAACAGATAATTCATATCTTGCAATCAATCAGACACACGACGTGATTTTAGTGTAGTTCATGTTTTATCGTAACCGCAGCCACGTCAGGAGTAAATATTAAAAAAATATTTATAATGCTAGACATGAAATAGATAGATGTAAAATATGAAATATATCAGTATATTGTAATTTCTAGAAATTGCTTGTGATGTAAATGTATTTCAGCACTGTAACGCTAATCATACTTTCAACTAAGTACAAATATGTTTGTATAGATAAAAAAAATCAAAGCAAATACTTTATTGGCGCTTTTAAGTCCTTGCTGTTGTGTGACTAGCCATAGAAATACATTAATTATGTCATACCAACTGATAACGTTACATAGTATTAATGAGATATAGTTGTCTACAAGAAAATCGTCTTATTGTAACAAACCACCACCAACGTTAATATTTCGTATAAATCAAATAAACTAAAAGCACGACAATTTACAAGTCAAATTCGTTCAAACACTCGGCACCCACACCTTGAGTCGTCAGGTATTTTATCTGACATCATTCCCTGCGGCATCCGACGGACATCAAATAAAGTTGTTTTACTTACTTATCTGAATGTGAGGGTCGTGAGAGGGGTGCATTAATGACCCTGGCTGCTTGTTGCAAACGTCTACGTACTTATAAGGTGTTTTTCTTACTTTTTTGCGCACCCTTAACAAGTTTTTCTCTAATGTGTTTTGTATGAAAGCTCGCTTTGTGATGCTAAGATATTTTTGTTGTTTTGATGGATGTGTGACAACAGTGGAGTATATTATTCGATATTTAGCTGCTTTCTATCTCTATGGAAACAGTTCAGGATTAAAGACGTAGAAAATTATTTGTTTTTACTATAAGGGGTGCCTTGATTCTTTGCTTTTCCTTAAATTTATTGTGAGCCGAAAAAATATTATTAATTAGTATGCACTATAAATACACTTTAATGCAATTATAAATACAAAAAATATAGTACCTATGTAGACACGTTTGACTACCGTCGTAGTAGAGTGGCTTGTATACTACGGTTTTCATGGTAGGGTCACTCTGAATTCCCGAATGCGATCCCTGGCTGGGTTGAAATGGAAAACAAACTTTTTTTCATATTAGCTTGAGTTTGTTAGTGGTTGTTTCTGATTTCCATAACACAAGTGTTTAGAATTACGTAAATTTAGGTTCAGGAAAATATATGTAATATTTTCTCTTATTTTTTAATTATTATTAGTGAACTGTTTTATTTATTATTACAGAAATGACTATGTATTTATCGGCTCCAACAATCCCAGTTCTCATAAGAAAATACGTCGCAACAAACACAATATATTTTAATGTGATAAATTTTCCATCATTCTGTTTTTCATTTTTCATAAGATTGGTAAGTAATTTCGGTATCAAGAGGCGAAACATAATAATATAAAAATATATATATTTTGTTGAAAGCTCTGCCTAAAATAAATAAATCCGTAATACAGTATAAACCCTTTTAGAAATTGTCAATGATTATTATTAATATATCAATCTCCCTTTTAAACATCTAAACATTTGCTTTAGCATATAAAAACTATAAAATACCGAATTCCTAGGATTATTGCCTTAATTTTCATACCCTTGTTGATATAATTATAGTAGACTTAGACTTGGGACGGCAACAGAATAGCGACCACCGGCAAAATGACTGTGGGTTTCCCTGACCACCGCACGATCGTGCCAAACACCTAAATTATTCGGATGGCTTTAGGTTAGAATTAGATTAATACAGATTGATTAAAAAATACAAGAACTCTAAAAGGTTTTATGACAATAAAAGGAAACACGCACCGATAAGCTCATAGCTATGAATTCTAGTTTTCCTAGCAATTAAATGCAAAAAACGTAGATATTGAGACTATTATCATATGTTTCTGATAAAAATATCACTAGTACCCAGTAAAAATAATAAATATTTCTTACAATCATACCAATTGGCCTAGATCAAAGAAGGATTGTGTTATGGATACTAGGGTAATAGATGGACATACAATTATAATAAATAGATATGTAATATTCACAGAAACATATATAAACACCTACGACTCAGGTACAAATGCTCGTATTCATCATATAAACATGTGCCCCTTTCGGGATTCGAACCCAGGACCGTAGGTGTGAAAGGCAGGATCGCTACCGTTGCAACAAACTGTCGCGCAAAATCATGTCAAATTGTGGTATTTTTATATATAAGACTAACTTTCTAGTAATAAAATCAACCAAAACATGAAAAATATAGAAAAAATTGTGCATGATAGTTCCGACGCGTGTCTGTAGTTTTCTTCTTGAAAGGCAAAGGAAGTACATGAATATTTATTCATATTAAATTGATAAAATATATTTCTTAAGTTATAGTATTATTATTTGCATTTTTATTTATGATATTTTACATGTATACTGAATTCTTTAGTGAGAAAGAAAAAGAGAGAGAGTAAATGTGTACTTGGGACTGAGGAGCGAAGCGCTATAAGATGTGCGTATATTACGCAGAGGAAATGCTACCCTTCACTTTTTGTTAACGTTTGATTTTACTACCTATCTATTTTTCATACCGTGCGCTATATATAAAACTTTTCATAAGGAGTCAAACTCCAATGAACTTCCAAAAATAACTATCATCATATCGTTAATTATTGTTTGCCTTTGTTTTGTTCTAAGTAATGAATAATTGGACGAACATGTATTGGCGTAGGCACAATAGGCGGATTGATCATGAAATTGAATATGTCTCTACAAATTAACGTTTTGAATATGTAATATTAAATGACTGATGTACCACATTTCAACAAATTTGCCAGTATTAATTATTAAAAACACACACGCTTTATCGTGCCGTACTTTATTAGATCGGATGTTAAATACAATTTCTTGTTTCACTTTCATTTTCGTAAATATACAGAGCATCATGAATAATATATAATCTAAGATCACAGTGGTTTGTGTGTTTGTGTGTCCGCTTTTTTCCCTCTCTTTTTCCATAGTATCAATAACGTTACCATAGCAACGCGTTTACCGCAAGTAGTTCGTCTACCGGACGCTAGATGGCGCTAACGGAAAAATATTTAAAAATAGAAAAAAAATAAAGAATTTTGTCCACCCGTGCGAAGCCGGGACGGGCCGCTAGTCTTAATTTAAAAGAGTATAATAATAAGAATATAAACGGATAATAAATAATGTTCGGCGACCATGTATTATCTTTTAATAAATGACCGGTTCTATTATTCCCTAGGTTGATATCCCAATTCTGATGTACATTTCTAATGTAAATACGATTACGCGCCCGCCTTGAGTTTGCGAGTTAATGCACGCGGAAGACGCTATGAATTGCAAACTGCATTTCTTCCGATACATAATATAGGCACTAGATTGTTTATTTATTCCCTCCTCTGCAGAGTGGTTACATTTTGCTACGAGAAGCTTACATTTACATATTCATTCAAAGCATTTTGTTTGGCTTGGCTGTGGTTTCTTGCATTTGAAATATACTTTCACCAATGGTTACTTTTCTAAGCTCACAGCTTTAGGAATATTTGTTTTGAGCTTTCTACTTTAACAGGTAGGTGAATATTATATTTTCCAATCTTAGCACATTAAATTCGTTTGAGTTCTTCCTGTTTTTTGGTAAATAGTTAATCAGAACATTAATATTTGAGACAATAGTGAAAAAGTCTGACCTATTTCTTATAATCCGCGACCAAAATACGATTACAAGTTTATATAACTTAGAAAAATATAAATAAGTGTTACTGACCAAATGTTATATAAGACGGATGATAATTAAAGACTTTAAACCAGATATAACGCCAATAGCAACAAGTATAACTGATGAATGTTTTTTGATTGACCGTCGATTATTTGTTTAACTCATATACCTTTAATTAAGTCTCAACAACAAAACAGTTCCTTAAAATCATTTGCTTATAGTTTAATTTCTCAATACACCGTTATGAAACATCGTTCAGACAATACTCTTATTGTTAACAAAACAATTGGCCACATTTTCCATGAGATTGAACTTTTCGACCGTCATTTATTCATTCGGAAAACGGTCATAAGAAAAATAAATCACAATGGACTAATTTGAATGTTTTGAAGCTTCCCGTTTTCCTGTGGCCTGAATGGCCAGCAAAGCAACAAAGGCACGCAGCAAACGCGGAAACGGGTTAACATTTTTTATCTATTCACGAAAAACACGAACGAACGTTTTGGATTCACGTATCTATTGTTTTTGTTAACACATGAATCGTTTTATTCTATATTCATATTTTAAAAAAAGCTTTAGGCGGATTTAGTCTTCCGAAATATAGATGACAAGTGTCTGCATTCGATAATGATATATGAGATCGGACACACACACACACACTTAAATAATTCTCCACTTATTCATTTTCTATGGGAATATAGGTAATACACATATAAGGCTGACATCGTATTTTTACGAATTGGCTAGATCAGTACTAGTTTGTCACATACTGTTAAAGAAATATAAAGAAATCCCATAGGCATGAAAACAGAATATTTTCGATAGGTTGTAAGACAAAGCTGATAGTAGCTTTTTTGGTATCGCTCTCAGAATTACAACAAAATCCCAAATAGCTTTAAGAGTTTACCAATAACAAAATTTAAGAAACGCCCGATGTCACTATTATTAGATAAAGCATACTATTCGGTTACTGAATATTTAAATGACAAAGGATTGAAATAGTTTAGATACGGTTTGGTTTGGCATCTATTGACATTAGTTTTTATTCTCACTAATATTTTATCCTCTTTTATTATGATGTGATAATTACCATTCCATTGATATTTGACAAAGGTGGAAATGTAGTGATACTGTAATAATTGTTTCACAAATAAAAATTCTATACAATTCTATCGGTAAATTAGTTGTAGTTATTTTGAAGTCAGTATACCAAGACTACTTATCATGCTTGAACAAGAATGTATTTGTTTTAAATATTCTGCAGTAAGGGAACATTATTAAAAATGATTATGGTATATTTAAATATATATTTATATTTTTATAATTGTTATATATTTTCTATCTATATGATAACTTATTTTTAGTAGAAAAAGTAAATCCAAGACATCGTCACAAAGAGGCGCGTTTAATTATTGCTAAATGTGTTTATTCACAGTAAAAGAATCAGAATACTTATATTTTCATGCTAATACCAAATGCAGGATTATATTCATATTTGAATGAACACGTTAGTGATGAGATAGCTCTTGATAATAAAGGAATTCAGAAATCAGTCTCTTGAATGATACTTCAAATTAGAGGTACATCAACCATGTCTGTGAACACACAGTTTGATCAGACATTTCAGCAACTGTGTTATGCAGCAATACACAATGAGATGATGTGTACGGAATGACATGCGCTATGAATAACGATGATTTTGATGGTATTGTTTCACAACGCATATCATATGAATTCAATAAACATATCTACAATGAAATATATTTTATTACTATTAAAACGAAACTGACGTTATAAAATGTTTTTTATTGATAACTAACGGCCCGTCCCGGCTTCGCACGGGTGGATAAAATTCTTAAATTTTTTTCTATTATTAAAGATTTTTCCGTTAGCGCCATCTAGCGTCCGGTAGACTATGGTAACGCATATACAATGGAAAAAGAGCGGGAAAAAGAGCGAACAGACAAACAACAAATTTGTGATCTCAGATTATAGATTGAATCCACATTATGATGTGGATTCAATTTTTGTTGTGTGACAATTTTTTATGATAAATTTTTATATGTAAAAATTTATCATAAAAAAATTGTATGTATCAAAAAAATGTAAAGAATGTTAACGTTTCCAATACTTTTGACATATTCAAAGCCAAATTAAGACTTTATATTATTTACTGAAAGACCTTTAAATATTCCTTGAAAGATATTCCTATTTTCTGTACAATTAGGACATTATCATTATAGTACTATCCTTTTTTACATTCACGAACGTTTATGCGGCCCTGTAATTACTCTACGGTACGGTTCTCGTAAATAAAACGGGATGAGCGTGGGTTGTATAAATCATTCGCCGCGCAACAGATCCGTGGATAGAAGAACAAATCCCGCAGAAATAAATATACAGCAACGCAACTGGCACATTGGAAAATTAGTAGCTTTTGTACCTGGGTTATTTCGCATTGAGACAGTAAATTATTAAAATCTTGATAAGTATTTTTGTGTAAAATTTTATAAACATGAATCATATTTAATTTGAATTTTAATATAATATTTCGTTTATATGTTCTTGCCACTAGCTTAATTTCCACAAAAGAGATGACTTAACGAAATACCTAAGTCATTGAAAGATTTATATAACAGTGAATTGAAATATAATTTGCAAACTTGTCGATGATAATTTGAATACTTGTCGATAAATGCTACAACAATTTTAAAATATTTTTCACCGACATGAATATAATATTCAAATGATGTGATTTAGTGCTGAACTAAAATAAAACAAGTAATTATTAACAAGCTTTATATAATTAGTTAAAATTGTATTTAAAATATTAGAAATACCATGTATATTCGTCTTTTAAAAAAACCGATGAACATAAATTGTGAAATTTATATCTTATTCATTTTATTCTTATTATTTTATTATAAACTCATTATTTAATGTTTGTGGCTTGATCGTATGGAGGCTACTATGAAGCTTAAACATTTATTCCTTATTAAACAGATTTATTGCGACTTATTTATTTGAAAGTCCCTGTAATCTGCTCTCATTGCAAAAACTAATATTATTTTTAGATGTCCTTGCAAATATGATAATGATAAACTGGATTATAGTGCTATTTTTTCTTTATTTTTCATTGGCGATATTATATTTAACAGGAAACCCTTAACGAAATCGTCCGTATATCTTAATTGCTATTCATATCTAATGTTTTGTGTAACCTCTGTGGTATGTGAATTATGCAAACTAGAAATATAGTAAATCTTCTAGTTTGTTTCTAGCTTTTTCCATATCTGTAAGACTTGTGTAAGAATTTTCTAAATATCTTGCTAAAAATAAATACAACAATGTAATAAAATAAAAAAAATGCACGCTATTATCTAACTCATAAGTTCGAAGCCATTCATTGCAATCTTTCTTGGTTGCTGTCGCACCAAGTGCTTCTCAACATCTTAATGCGCACAGCAAAAGAGTGGAACTCCCTCCTTGTATCTGTATTTCTGAGTACTTATAACCCATCCGTTTTTAAAGTCAGGGTGAATAGGCATGATCTGGTTTAGCTCGTTCCATCGTGGATCCTGTCTTGGCCCCCAGCGTTGATGGATCAAGAGCGAACCCATTAAAAAAAAACTTTGTTTGAATTTTTATTGGAATTCGTAAAATTTAATTTTTAATTGCAGGCACCAAAATGATGCTTCAGCCAATTGAGGTTGTCATACTTGCTTTTTCTATATTAACAACAGCAAAATGGTCCCATTGAAATTTCTGTCCACTCTTACCACTGTTGTCTTTGTTCAAAAAGCAAATTGCTCATAAACCACAAATAAAACCAGAAAGTCGATTTCCCAGCCAATCACGCAGTTAAATCAAACACTACTTGACATAACGGCCTAAAATATTGTTCAGTGAATTGACCAAAATCAATGGTTTCCCAAGAAAAGAGACCCAATCAGCACTCAACCTTGTCCATTTGATATTCCCCAATCGTACGCATTCGTACAATAGAGAATTGGTCAAGCGTTATATGTCCACTAGGACGGACCATCCCATTGTTCAATTGTAGAGGGTTTTATTCAAAGATAGTACAGTTGGCTACTTTCTGTGATTTCTTGAACACCCTCATCTCTACAAACTTAAGAGCTGTCTACCCTGATTAAATTAAGCCGGATTTATCTTGTGTTTAGATAATATTGTTCAAGCCTTACCTTATAATAGATAAGGTCTTTTTTAAATTTATAAGAGCAGATATAAATGTAACATAAGTAAATAAGAAGTGGTTACTCCGGAAGTCTCACTTATGTGTGCCCTTGAGAGTAATTATATTTTAATGACTAATAAGAAGTAAAAAAGTGTATAAATATTACTTTAAAATCAATATCTTATGTTACTGCCAGGAATTATTTTGTTGGATTATGTCTTAATACCCTAATACAGATTCATTGTCTTCAAGGGTTTAACCACATCTGTAATAATACATAATAAATTATAACATAGGCGCGCCTACTCGTGTCACAGTAGGCGCTTTTTTGATGTCTGTTGGACGGTTAACCTTTTTGATATAGTAACTTTAATTATAATATTTTCATTCTTATGCCACTCTGAAAACTTTAACCTTGTTAGCTACGACTTTCGTGCCTTTGTCAACTTATATAGGACAATTTATATGCATGCTGAGAGTATCTTGCACAAATTCTTTACTGTGTAGCTGTAGAGTTTTGTACCCTATTTTACTGTAGTAATAGGTACTAATTTTATTTGCATATCAGAAATAGATTCTACTTTAGTTTGCTTAAATGATTAATATATAATTATGCATCATAGCTTGATAAAGTGCTGATTGAACTTGAATGCTTTCACTGTGGAAAAATTGTGAACAATACTAAAAAGTAAGTACTTCTTGGTGACAACGTAAGTATTTACAAGATATAAAGACATGAGCCCAATTGAATGACGTCATAATTTATAAATAGTTTTATATCTTAAATATCAAAGAAGTTTTATTATTTTGGAAACATATACAAGAATAAATAACTAATATTTTCACATTGCGTGTAGGTACTTATTTTAGAAAAAACGTAACATTTAGGCGTATTGCGAGCATGATGTTAATGGAATTGTCTGTTTCTACCAGAAGTTGGATTTTACGGTAAAAGTTTATGTAGTTTCCGCGTGATCGTATTCTTGGATACACAAACAAAAAGTGTAACAGTAGTTAACACAGACTAAAATTTGATTATAAACATTGGAAAAGCAAACATAGATGGAATATGCATGGAATATTCTGCTAATACAATATAATTCTACCCATAAGATTGCTAAAACAATTTATTGTTTTTAGTGTTGAATTGTAGTGTAAAGTGTAAAGCAACTGTTATTGGCAAAAAAATTGTGTGAAGAGAGTGATTGGATTCGAAACCGTAACCTTTAATCCAAGTGACTGCCATCCTAACAGATATGATGATTTTTTTATGCTGAGTATTAAAGGTATCCTACTAAGGTTAAGTTTCTCGTACAGTGAATGTATTTATGAGTGAGTTTATATTTTTATTTATAGAATATTTCAACCTACTCTAAAACTTTTCCAATCGAATTTAAACTTGATTTCATTCAAAGTCAAACATATTTTTATATTTATTGATAAACAGATTTAAGGTAAATTAATTGAAACAATTTAAAAATGAATTGATACCGTAAGGATTTCCTAATTAACTTCAAAATATTATTTATTTTCTATTCGTGTCATTCTAAGCCTCCATAAACACCGATGATATTGGCAATACTGATAAAAATCTATTAGCAAAATCTTCTTTTTCCGTGATCGGAATGTCCCCCAACTATTTAAAGGCGGCTAAGCAGAGCTATGAAAATACAAAGTCTACGATTTGGAACTTTCATTAGATCGGAGAATTTGATACTTGGCAGATGGAGATTTTGTTTTATTCTTTTTAATGATTTAAAAATTTCTTGTCAAGCCGTTATTAAACTAAATGTGCAAAATAAATATATGTATATTTGACTTTTACCTCTATATAATATATTATTGCAAAATAAAATAATTCTCACTTATATAAATTTTAACAGTTAAAAACGTGCCTGATTAAATAATTGTGCAGGTAGTAGAAAATATATGACTACCATTGTCTTAGTCATTCTAAGATCACGGCTCCTGTAGAAGAGTCGAAACGTCAGGATTAAATTTAAATTATGCGCGAAAAGACCGGAAATAAGTTGTTATAATTGATGTTTATCTATCCACGTTATGTATGATTCGCGTTAGACGTATGTAAAAACACTGAATGTGGGCCTAATTTTATTGATTACTTAATATTATTATTGTCAATAATTCAATAGAGAAAGAGCGGAAAAGTAAAAAAGTTTGTGAAACAATCTCACTGTGTGAGTTCAGATAGCGATTTGTGGCCCTGAAAAGGGACTTTTTCTCCAGCGTCGTCATCGTCAAAGGAGTAGGCGAGCCGAATGTCGGCAGGTAGGTAGATGCCATGCGGTGACGGTTTCACTTGGTGCTGGTGTACTTGGTGACGGCCTTTGTACCCTCGCTGACTGCGTGCTTGGCGAGCTCACCGGGCAACAACAGCCTAACTGAAGTCTGCATCTCCCTGGAGGTTATCGTGGATCGCTTGTTGTATTGGGCGAGACGGGAAGCCTCGGCGGCGATACGTTCGAAGATGTCGTTAACGAATGAGTTCATGATACAAATAGCCTTACTCGTGATACCGGTGTCGGGGTGAACCTGCTTGAGCACCTTGTAAATGTAGATGGCGTAGCTCTCCTTCCTCTTGTGCTTCTTTTTTTTCTTATCAGTCTTAGACATATTCTTTTGGGCCTTGCCAGACTTCTTGGCAACCTTACCACTGGTCTTGGGCGGCATTATGATGATTTATAATGTATATATTAAATTTACGAACGATACAGAAAGCCAACGGCGGGGCGTGTGGTACATGACTGCCCGTTCACCGTGCTAACTTCAGTTTTGCCGGTTGGGAACTAGCTGGCTCAGATGCAAACAAAGCGACCAATTACGGCGCGGCTTTAGGAGCGCAACCGCGCACATTAAATGTGTAATGTGCGCGGAAGTGTAAAAACTAAAATATTATTTTAAAAACTTTTCTTTACCTAGTTTCTAATAATATCCTGGGTGTTAAAATGTAGTATTTAAATGCATAAATAATAAAATATAATAATAACACAGCTGTTTCTTCTTTATCGATTGGTGGTTATTTGTAAAGCTTTTCTCCTATATTGTAGGTAGTGTCTATTATATGAAGAGATGACGCTAGTATCAGCTTAAATTAAAAACACTTGGAAAAATTCAGTGGGTCTTTCAAGGTTTCGAAAGAAAGCAAGAGGATGTGAGTTCGGGTCCCACCTAAAATAAGTTGATGTTTTCCTAGTAATAATTTCTTAATATTATTTTAATATTTGTCATAAACATTGTTTTTAAAGCAAAACTTATTCTTTGCATGCTTTCATCTCAAAGGTTTTTAAATTTATGAATTGTACAGTATTAAATTGTTATATTGCAAGAAATTTTAAGATATATTATTAATAAGATAAATTAACTTCTCCGCATACGATCGATTGTTTGATTGATATTTTTTGCTGATTTTGTTTGGCTGGCAAAGTCGGCATAAAGTCGGTCAAATAGTCACCAGTGTGTTGAAACGCTATGAGGTCAAAAAAGTAAAAAAAACTTATGATCTTACATCATAAGTTTCGCATCTCATTTTTCCCTATTCATTTAATAAACAAAGAAACGCATAACAAATCTCTGTTATACAAATGCTAGGATAAAATACACTTAGCACCTTGCTAAAATCTTCTAGCATATTTTTTCCTAAAAGTACCAAGATTGACCGTACTACATCCCTCGATGCAAGTATATCCTGACAGCGGATTTCATTAGATGCAGCTTAACCACCAACAGCAAACACCGGGGATGGAGCCACGGATATTTCTTTCTTAAGGATTTTTTGGCGTGTGCGATGAATTTTTATTACGTTGCTGTTACATAAGGTAGGGCTTAGCTACATATGCAAAGATATTGCAAATAAGTTGTTAGTACTTATATAAATGGTACTTGTTAATTTAAGGTACAAACAGCAAATGACTTTTCGTGAGGCCATTCTATATTCTATTAGCATTTTAATGATAATATGCCTTTATTCAACTTCCTTTGTTCAAATCCTGGAAGAATACATATGAAATGTCTATTATTAAATACTATGGAATGTCAATACAGGGTTCTTAAAGATGTTAGCGGAACAATCCGGCGTCGCATCTTTACGATCGTCGAAATGCGAAACACGATTGATGGTTAATGGAATACACTTAAGTCCACCCCATTCGCTGTAAGTGCTCGCATTCGAGATATATGACATTGAATAATGATGTGTGACCTTAGAACAATAACGTTAGGAGCTGTAAAAGAGTGAAACCAATCTCGCAAGAGCTCCGGGAGGGCAAAACAATAGAGATTGTAAAATGGGTCGCGATGAAAATAGTTTTGAGGCGCACGAGTGACTTGTAAAACGTGGAATTTCTGGATGGAGCTTTATAATAATAATGTGTCTTGAGTTCAAGAAAGTGTAAATAATTTATAATATAAGAATGGCTTTGTTTTAAAGAGGTTTAGTAGACATGAAATATGAGTGTGGTTTATGATTATAAAACTCATCATCAGCATATCAATAGCCCCACTGATGTAGTAGTGGAGTAGTGACCTTTCCTATGGGTGAAAACAGTAGAAAACAGGTCTATAAAACAAAATGCAGCCATAGTGTAAATTCGTGGGTATTGATTGAAATACTGCATATACAAGTGGGACTAACAAATTACCGTGTCCTCAGAAACACGCTATATACTGTATCAAATATAATATTGTCTCCTTTGTGCAGTTTAAACAAATATAAATGAATTTGTCATAGGTCATCTTTGATCATATTTTCTTTATTATGTATACATGTATACATTTCTTTCATAAAACATATTAGGTGTAAATAAACATATAATAAACTAAATCTAAAACAAACTTCCTTGCATATGCTTTAAGAGATTTTTTTTTATAATAGACCCTTCGCGTAAGTTACTTTTAACTGATTACATATTAGTCAAATCGTTAAATAGTTTTTATCAGTTTGTTTCACTGTAAGCGTTTCCAACGATCCACTTTAGCTTATTCACCATCAAAGATCATTTCAAATATCAATCTCAGCGAGACATTTTTATTTTATTCCCACCACCATTAGCAATCCAATTAGCAAAACATTCACAGACAGAGGCAAGATGTAACAAAAACAATGGAATATTATTAGCGGAGCCTTTGCCAAGCGACAAGTCGGCGCCCTCCTTCTTATCTGAAACAATGATTGCGAGGGGAGAAAATAAAAGAGGCAAATGCATAGAGCGCCTCTCATATTGTCTTACCGAATTTGCTGATGTCATTTATTAGCCACTAACATAAAACATTTTTATAGGTACCGATATGAACCTTGTGATAGTTGGCTTGTATAGCTTTGTTGGCTCCCAATTTAACGTTGGAAGAACAAACGATTTATTGTCACATATAAAATTGTATTGCGTATTGTATTCTGCGGTTTATTCAAGTACCTAGCTACCGGTCGTGAAATTATTGCGATGGAGTCTTTCTATCTGCCGTAGTTTTGATGTGATTTATTGCATTTTGGTTGTTCATTTATTTTTCTATGAGAAACTGCTATTTAAATTATATCGCTTCTTTAGTAAAGACAGTGAAATGCCATGCCTTCATCGGTCAATAAAATGCATACATAGTTAAGAATTGATACAATATTAAAAACTTACGGTGCCGTATTAAGTTCTCTGTTTCGTTAACTATGGAAATATACCTAATGCAGACTGTACTTGTTGATAAATCGCTGGTTTGCGAGAATATCGACGCAACTCAAAAAACTGTCAAATTGAACTTAATATGCCAAACGATCTTAAATCTTTGACATTTCATTGTGAACAGAGACACAACTCTGATATTGTCGTTATAAATCCACATTTTTTGGTATGCGATAAAAGATTTAATAAGAAATTTGAAAACATTATTCTATAAAATCAAAAGTTTTAATTTCGTCGTTATTCTCGCAAGCGAACGAAATATTTTTTAACTATCTTAAAAGCTTCCCGTGTTTCTTTAGAAGTTTATTAGTATTTTAGAGTATTCATTTACTTTAGGTACAAAATTTATTATATGTATTAGTGATGTAACGAATGTCATGTTTTGAACATTCGCGAATGCGAATGCGAATGCGAATATCTGGTACCGATATTCGCGAATGCGAATGCGAGTGCGAATATTTAGTTTTTGTTCAAAATTGGCGCCAATTGTCTATGGCATGGTGGCTGTCTCGTTCGGATTGCCGAGTTGAAATAAATGAACTCATCCGACTGAAGTATCATTCCGCTCGCGCCGGTCTTTTCGTAAACAAAACAAGTGAATTTTGAGGTTAGAGTTTGAATAGTGATTTATTAACATGAGTCTCAGAGTAAAACATGAGTAAATCAAATCCTAGTGAAATATGGACTTATTTCACACTTTGCGATGCTGAACGAGCTAGATGCAAAGTTAAGACTAATAATGTGTTTACGGTAAACGGGGGTAAGTAAATTTTTCTTACTTTAAAAAACATGAGAAATGAATGGATTTTGATTTTATGAACATACTATTATCTTCAAATTGTTTTTTTCTAATATTCATATTCGTAAAACATTCGCAGAGATTTTGCGAATGCGAATGTGAATGCGAATATGCAAAACTATGCGAATATTCGCGAATGCGAATGCGAATATTCGTTACATCACTAATATGTATATGAATGGGAGTATTAAGTCTATAAGTCTGAAACAAGCTACTATCTCAATAAATTAATATAATAAAGAATTTTACCTTTCAACACCAACGAAGTACTACTAGCTACAGAGTGTTGTGTAAATCATAGTAAATTTAAATTATTATAATTTTGCTTTGTTTTTTTATCTAAAACAATCTTAATTATAAAAATTAAATGAATTAGGATTCTAGGATCTACAATCAACATTGAAGATTTTTTTTATAAATAGAATGTAATAAGAAAACCAATTTAAACATACAAGTACGAACGGGGTACAATATGGCAATAATAGAGGGGACGTCATTTGTAATAACTGTCAAGAGATGGAAGTGTATGGATAAGCAACTGCGCTCTATATAAATAAAAAGAAACACATATTATTGATATTGATGCTACGCGAGGCTATTGAAAACAGGAAACATCCTAATTTCAATAGAGACGAATGTTTGAGGGTTTCATCTGCTTGGGATCCAATTATCAAAAAATTAATACTTCCAAAGACACACATTGCAAGACCTTAATATTGAAACAATACTGCGCTAAGAGATGAGAGTAGGACCCCTGGTGATGTACTTAGCTCTTTTTGCAAATCATATGTAACAATAAGATCAGTCAGTCCCTCTGCCCGAGTTTCTTTCGTCAGTTCTTCTCGGAAGGACCTCTCAATATCCAAAAAGGTTGTAGACTCGGTAGTATACAATATGAATGTAGTGAGAATTTAATATCTAATTAAAATTTAAATGAAAATAATTTGATTTTTATACAATTTAACAATTAGGAAATACCCGTTTCAAATATTGTGAAGTAGTAGAAAATAATAAAACTTCTTACATACACACTAATTAGCCCAGCCTTAAGTAAGCACTATAAGGCTGTGTTATGGACACAAGGATAACAAATAGACATACATATTGATATATAGCAATGTAATATTTATAGAAATATCCAGACTTAAGTACAAATGCCGGTATGCATCACACAAGCAAATCGTCGTGCGAAATTCAGGATCGCTACCGTTGCACTAAATTTATGTGTAACAATGGGCGGTCTTATCGCTAAAAGCGATCTCTAATAGTCAACCTTTGGATAGAGAAGTTGTCGTGAAGGGACAAAATATAAAGACGGAAGATCAGGGTAAAGTTACAGTTTATCTATTTACAAAATAATTAAGGAACAAAAAATTGGAGGTAAGAAGAGTGAAGGCGAGTCTGAGTAGTGTACAGTGAAAATGTGAGTAGGTGGTTGTGGGTCGTCGGCGATTTTCTGTATAGGCGGCTTGAGGCCCGGGGCTTTAGTGCCCAGAGGCGGTGACACCGTCGGATGAAGGGTGGCGCTGCCGGTAGACAGGTGGCGGGGCAGACTTCGGCCGGAGCTACTGGTAGACGGGCAGCGCTGCTGGTAGGTCGGGAGGCGTGACAGGTAGGTTGGGCGGCGCTGCTGGTGGACGGCCTGCACCGATTTACTGCCGGCGCTGCTGGTAGACGGGCGGCGCTGCTGGTAGGTCGGGCGGCGTAGCAGGTAGGTAGGGCGGCGCTGCTGATGGATGGCCTGCACCGCTGGTGGTCAGGCGACGTTAGTGGTAGAGAGTGGCTAAGTTAAGTGTAGGTTCTTGAGTCAAAAGTTTGCCTTACGGCGTTGAGGACTTTACTTGAGTCCCGGGGCAGTCGGCCCCGGGACAAGGCCTTTAAGAATTTTGAAGAGCTCGGTAGCGAGCTATAGATGTTACCGTGGCAACTTTTGCCGAAGAACTGAATGACTTGGCAGGTCAGCTCGGTCTTTTATAGGCCCAGAGCCATTTAAATTTAGATTGTCTTCGAGAAGACATAAAAAGAATAAAATCTGGTTTTCTTTGGAGGTTGAATACCATTAATGAAAGATCGTGTCATGGGTAGCCATGGCAACGGAGAAAAACTTATATGTCAATAAATTAAATAAATACATTTTTAATAATAAAATGGAAAAATATTAACGGAATAGATTAAACAAAAAGACAGGTTAAAATAACAAGCAATGCCGGTAAGTGTGTAGCATTCTGATTAGAAGTTTTGAGTGGTTGCGAAGCTCTATATGAAAATTCAGTGTTTCTTTTCAGCAATGAAGAAATTATTGAGTAAAATATTATTGTATATATATATATATTTATAGAGATTAAAACGTTTACAAATGACGTTGCAAAATGGAATGATAAAATATACAATTTAACGAATGTTATGAATGAATATCGGAGATCATACAGGTACATATTAGTATACATTACAAAGTTAATCAGGAAGCAAGAACTAGGGCGGTGAAAATAAAAGACATAATAAATAGCAAAGAGATATACTCGTACCAATTATAAAATAATAACAAGCTAGTTGAAAGATTATAATTGATCAAACATTTTTGGTCACCAATCCAACAGTCGACCCTCACAAAAGATGCTTAACGTAAAATTAATGTAAACAATCACATGTATAGTTAATATGAATGAGCGAAGACAGAGAAACATTAATCTTTAAGGTCTTTTAACGCTGTTACTTATTTTAATATTAAAAATAGTAATGTATTTTTGGACAATAAAAAAAACTACTGCAATCGTAAGCCAAATGCGCTAGCCATTCGTCTAGCTGCAGTTGTTAGCACCTAACAAGCCGCAACAGCAGAGCAAAACGGAAGTCCTGTACTTAAGTAAGCATTTGAACCATTATTGATAAGGAAAGGAAATATGAAATTGACGATCTCCGTGGTCGAGTGACTCGCATACCAGTTTCCATGGTTACGCCACTCCGAGCTACAGTGTTCGATCCCCGGTCGGGTTAAAGTCGAAAACAAACTTTTCTATATCGGCTCGGGACTGGGTGGGTCATGTCGTGTATAGATAACGTCGTGGTTGCTAAATTCCAAAACACAAGTATTTTATCTACTTCATTTTGAATTTATGCGATGTTATCTAATATATTTATATTTGTTAATAAATGAAAAGGTGACGTGCGTGAAATATGTTTATTATAAAGACTAGCTGACCCGGTAACGCGTTGCTATGGTAACGTTAAAAGAGCGAGAAAGAGAGCGGACAGACAAACACACATACAAAAAATTTGTGTTCTTAGATTATAAACTAGCGGCCCGTCCTGGCTTCGCACGGGTTGACAAAATTCTTAAATTGTTTTTCTATTAGGTATTAAATATTTTTCCGTTAGCGCCATCTAGCATCCGGTAGACGAACTACTTGCGATTAACGTTTTGTTATGGTAACGTTATTGATACAATGGAAAAAGCGGGAAAAAAGAGCGGACAGACAACTACACAAACCACTGTTATCTTAGATTATAGAATAATAAAAGCATAATATGGGTATAAGTATAGTCTGACCGCAGCCGCTATACCGCGCCTTAGGTTTGCTAGCGGGGAGACGGAGGAGCGAAAAACTTGCTCCATTTTTTCTTTCTGCCGTCATCGCTCACGGCGGTAACTAGTCTTCCCACCCCCCACCTCCCTGCAGATACCTAAGGCGCGGTACAACGGTTGCGGTATACCTACTATTAGTGAAACATTAGAATTATAATATTAGTGAAACCCTACAATAATATTATGTTAAGTATATATAGGTGCACTATTTCTCATACAGTCAACTCATTTCCGTTAAATTATATTGTATTAGATTTGTAAGTCTAGTTAGGCTTATGTTAGGATAGCGTGTACAAAACAAAGTTGTATAATGGCATGCTAATTATACACCACGAAACGTATTTTACTCTAAAAAGTAACCTATATTGATATGAAAATTACAAATCACGTGTTAGCAAGTTAAACAAAAGACTAGCGTGCTTAACGAAGATTTAATATTTGTAATGGACACTATACCCTATATAAAGCATGTTCTTGAGCGATAAATGTCAAAAACATTGATATTGCATGATTTATTCCACGGCGAGTCGGAGATAATTCCAATAATAAATATTGAGTATTTGCCTTTGTTTATTTTCTAGTTTTGTTTTCCGTATTAGATTCTTTTAAATTTTCTAAGGAACCATTCATCCTTGGTTACGATTCTTTATGTATTTTATTAATTGTTATACAGGCAAGTATAGCAAAAGAAAAAAAAGGAAAAAAATAAAAAAATAAATTCTGCCAAAACAGAAAAATATTTCAAAAATATGTTTTACATATATTCATTAAAAATAAGAATTATTTTACTTATTTCCTAACAGAAACTATGTGCATAGTCCTTTCAGGAGTTATTTACATAATTATAGTTACGTTATAATTTTTATCTACTCTGATACTATAATACAAAGATTCTAAAACTGAAAACAAAATGCTTATGACAAACATTACGTACAGGCCAAAAATAATAAAAAAAAAAGTTTAATTACGATACAGGTCTTGTATGGACACCTGTATCATAATATAACTTTTTAATCATAACGATACACCTATACAACCTCCAGCTGGACCAAGGAGGTTGAACCTCTACTTTAAAAAGGTTTCAATGAACGAGTCCGCGACGACGCAACACGCATTCACAATCGATGTTTGCACCTTGGCGCCAACATTTGACATTTAAAAAATCTTTTCAATATTTAAACAAAGTTTGGTTTTGTTTGCAACATTGTTTTACGTAATATAGTATGAGAGTAGATAAAGTAGTGTATGACACTGTACATAACTTGGTCTTATAACACTCGTGTGATACTATAAAAAAACTCGCCTACGGCTCGTTTTTTTAAAACACACTCATGTTATAAAAACCCTTATTATGCAACAGTATCATAAACTACTATTATGATTCTTGGTTAAGATAATTTAAAATTTTGTGTTATGATTTTATTTTGTGTGTAATTTATTTTCTATTTGGATTTTATTAGGATTAATTTTGCTGTTTTTTATTAACTTGACTTAATGCAAACAATTATATATTTTGCAATACTCTCGAATAATCCATGTACCATCCTATCTACTTTACGACCTTTATATATACACTACATAAAGTAAATCTATAATATAAGGTCATAGTGTGTTTGTCTGTCCGCTCTTTTTCCATTGTATCAATATCCGCAAGTATTTCGGCTACCGGACGCTAGATGGCACTAACAGAAAATAATTAATAATAGAAAAAAATTAAAGAATTTTGTTCACCCGTGCGAAGCCGGGACGGGCCGCTAGTTAATAATTAAAAATATAAGGCATATGTGTGATAGCACATCTATTTTTAGCTTAAGCGCTTCTTCATTGAAGTTAAATGGTTTTTAAAAATGAATAATAAATATAAGACACCATCACATACACTGTTCTAAAGCCCGAACCCAAGTTAATTGGCTAAAGCGCTTTTGCTATAGTAATCATAAACAATGACGGTCCCACTGTGGTTTTCAGCAGATAGCTAACTTGTTTGTATAAACGTAGAAATAAACTGTAATGTACTGTAATGTACTTAACATGTAATATTTTTTTGTGATTTAGCATAACGACGTCTTTTTATCAATTTTAAGTACTTAAGCTTGCAATTTTATAAACCTAGACAGATATATAAAAGTAATGACTCTTGGTATAGGATTTTTCAATAAAAAAGTGTATCTACTGTTTAAAATAATGTTAAATAAAATAAATGCATTAGTAACCGATAGAAACTAATTTTCTCATTTAAAATTGATTTACATTTGATATGTTTGTTTTTCCCGTTTCCCAATAAAAGCCCCTGGGCAACGATAACGAATAAGAGTCATTCTATGAACACGGCTCCTAAAAGTAAGTTAAAATGTCAGAGTGAAATAAATAAAAAGACCAAGTAGGTAAGTAAGCGCGTTAGTTATCAAAAAGTGTGTCTAAAGTAAATAAAATATGAAATGTATCCTTATTTCTGGTATTTTTTATTACGGTAAATTAATACATAAATGAATGCTAAATAATTTTCATTTCCAGTAATTAATCGAAACGTGCAGTTGTAACAATAAATTGAAACGACATTTTTTTTTGTATCATTGTATTTTCTACGTGTGATGATGGCTATACTATCCGCAGCGCTTTTGTATTTTTTATTGCCAACGGCGAAATGTTTGGTCATTATTTCAGCAGCTATTCAGTGATAATAAGACCGAAAGATGGCAACGCCTTTCATTTCATCTCTAACTTCTGAAGAACAACAATATTTTGTATCGTTCCCAAAAAAAAGGAAGAAAGCTAGCCAGATGAACACGAAATAAGGCCTACCATCAATCAAATCAAGCAGATATGTCCCCAGGGTAGCGAACCCATCTCCGGTCTGAGCGTTAAACTCGTGATCAATAAATACACTACAATCGATAGGCTGTTTAATATGTGGATATAATAACAAAAAAAACTGGTTGGTTGCCTGTAAAGTCGGTATACGGGCGAAAGTTTTACGTGACAACGACTTTGAGTGGTAAAATAATTTTAATGTGAATATTCATTCGTATAGTAGGAAGAAGGATGAAATAATAGTAACAATTTAAAACATTTATTTATACAAAGAATTATATTTAAAACATTAATTTATAGGCACGCGTCCCTTCCACTTTTTATGTCTGTCTCTCTCGCTCTTAGGCGGGCTAACCATGCCCGAGTGGAAGGGACGCGTGCCTCTCACTCGCTCTCATTGTAAGCGCATAACGTGAGCGGAGCGTAACGCAGTTTCTTGAAGTGTCACCCGGCAAACCAATTTATAAGACGTTGTCACGTCAAAAGCATATAGAATTCTAGTCTTCTCTTATAGTAATCCGTCATCAAATATCACGTCGACCCAGTCTATCCCACGTTACTCCACTGAGTATTTCACTGTCGCTAATATTTGACGCCCCGCGACATTGCGTTTCATTATATGCAGCTTAGCGGGTAGAGTAAATAAACCAGCCTATATTGCCGACTCGCCTCTGTACGGTCTTTTCCAGCATAATCCGTTTTTTACGATTCGCTCGAAGCACACAGAATTTGAAATGAGAAAAATAACCTGAAATACTGAGTGAGCGGCGGTAGTTTTCGCGTTATGAATGAATTTGCTGAAAATATGCTTAGCAGATGCGGGATGTGCTTATGAGAAAATTATCATAGTGATATTAAAATACTCAATGTTGATATGAGAAAAAGAAAAGTATTTTGCGCTGCTTGCTACTGGAATGCATGGTAATATTGCCTTTCGTATTCCACGTTTCGAACATTCTGTGTTTTTGATTTAGTGATTTAGAAATAAAAATTAATTTCCTACATGCCGTACTTTTATTTCATTTATTATCTTCTCAACCAAATATTATATCTCAAACTAAGCAAAGCTTGTACAATAGGTACTGAAAACCAGTTATTAAGGAAAAACATAGAAACAACTCTGACTCGGAGAACTAATGATATACTCATCATATAAACATTTGCCTGATCTGGAATTCGAACCCAACTCCATTCGTATAGTAGGCAGGAACACTACACAGTTTAACCAGCCGCTATTTAATGTTATGATATCGATTTTATAACGTAGAATGTTTAAATGATTAAATTTGTTAATAAGTAAAACTTAACCCGTTGTTAAAGTTAATATAGTTGCTCAAATACACAAAAACTAAGATAACACTAAAATGGCTTAATACTTATCACAACTTAAGACATAAAATACTATTTTCATAAAAAGTCTGTATTATTCCAATATGTTGAAAAATAACTTCCTATTTTAATACTTCTTATATTCATTTCTATTTCATTTATTATGTAGACACTAAAATAGCTCTTTCTTATTTTAAAAATAAGTATTAAAGCAGCAACAATAAACCGGTCTCATTTTATGTCGTTGTCACTTAACGATGCAGTGTAAATACCTGAGCAGTAACAGGATACTATTTCTGCGAGCGTGTTATGAAAATAATAAAAGTGAGTGTAAACTTGCACGGAAGACCTAACCAACCATTGCGAGTGGATCCTTGGAGACGTATCATAGACGCAACAGAGATGGATTTAGGGTCTTCGGTAGTAAATCAAAGAGTTAGTATTTGTATCATGTTCGAAAAAAAAGTAAAATGTTGCAATTGTTTTCGCATTAATGCATTTTGAAACGATGGCAGTTGGTATATCTTTTAAATATTCAAAATTGTTGATCTAAGAAACTTAGAAATTGTTAAGTAAAGTCTTGAATTACCTTTAATAACATTTATCATATTATTAACCGTTATTCATTTATATTATCAAAATACTTATATCTGTTAAATACAATAACCACAAGGTGATGTAATACAACTGAAATATCGTCCTCAATTATTAAGATTGTTGTATTATATGAATGAAGTTTGAGGTAATTAACATTAAAATCGTACCAACTCAATCCTAAATGCAGTCCTGGCATCTCGTCTTCTTCGCTTATTTCCTGAGGGACGAAAGCGTTATGGAAGTGGGAACGCACCTATCACCAAACTGAACTTTAATAACGAAAATGATTTTAGCTATATCCCAAGATCGGATTCTATACCAACCCCTTTCGGTGGAGGTCTATAAAATTCGCTTTGTAGTAGATAACGAAACCACAAAATACATTCCTGATCTCACTGCGGATATTCAGCAAGAATTACTAGAAGATTTTGGCATATCCTCTAAACATTGGAGATTTCAGCTTTTATAAAAAATCGTCAGCTTCACATTTTTCAATGCGCCTCAATATAAAATTGTGCATCGGCTTAAAAAAATATCTTATTATAATTTTTTACATGTGAAGGCAAGTGGAAACCAACGTTAAGTAGAATTAATATATTTTGAATCACTAGCGTGCAGTCATACAAGTCAGAATCATAAGTAATAGATTCACAAAAGTACTTTTAATAGTAGAAAATAATGAAACACAAAATGAAACAAAAGGTTATTTAATGAACAAATCAATAACTTCCAAAATATAAACAATTATAGGACAGGTGATTGTCAGGTAATGTATTGAGATGAGCACGGAGAGCAGTAGCAAGAAGGGCAGATAGGCACAAGAGGTGAATGCACGGACGCAAGCACATCTTGTGTATCGTACGAGCAGGATAATAGTGTAGTTACCTCAGAATCAAAATATGTTGCGTATCTTATGTTTTTGCGATTGTGATAAAGCAAAGAATTTCTTAAGAATAGCAGAAAATCGAGTTTAATGGCACATTTCAGCAATGCGGTTCAACAATGGTCTCAAGGATAAAAATTGGAGACAAACTTCCGTGAGTCGAATAGAATCAAATCAAAGTTTTATCTGCACAATAATAGACCGGATATCGCATCGATGTTCTGGTTAAGCTGTTTGGGCACTGAGCGGGATATCCGATTCTTCTGAAATGGCCCTTTGTTATGTTGGAACATTGAATAAACAATAACAAAATTTTCCTTGTTTTAGGTTTTTTGTTGTAACTTGTAAAAGTTGCGACTTACTATTAACAAGCAAATACGAGTATCTATGATTTAATCTTTTGAAAGGTAAAAATAAGTTTTGATAAATTTTCGTTTCTAAACATACCAGTTTTTTAGTCCCTAATTAAGTGAAAAGTATTATGGATTTAGGTTTTATATATTTGCATTCACTTGCTAATTAAAAAAAATTATCATGTTGAAGTTGGCCGCAAAGCGACATAGAATGTTTATTCAGCAGGATGAAGTTGGCCGCTAATTATGAATGTGTGTGTGTCTGATTTTAAATTATATATGGTAGTTAACAAGTTATCTTTGTTAAGTAACGATAAAAAAGTATAACTTTTTACGTGCGTACATAAGTAAACACAACGGTTTTCTTACGGAATTATGCCTTTTTACGTATACGAGCCATGTTAATGATTATCAATTATAGTTATTTCGTGAATGCGACTTCTAAAAAATCAAAACACAAAAATAAATGCGTTTTCAATATCCGTAAATAATGATTCATTTGTCTTGTAGATATTTATTAAGGTATTATTTTACATAATTATTTATTAACATATTTATGACCCGGGAACAAACTCTTATGCTTGTCTGTAAAAAACTGTCACCAACAGAATTTTTACTAATAGACCAGCAAAGTCAAAATACATGTACTTCACATGCATACTATAAATTAAAATATAAATGAAAATTAAGTTTTCCTTTGACGTTTTAAAGTTTTCTTGCAGAGGCATTATATAAATTATTTAAACCCCTGCAAGTAGTTTAAAAAATTCCACGTTTGACAGCCCGACAGTCACGATTGGATTTTAACTGAGAATGTCAAAGATTTAAATCTCCATGAACTTCATTTTAAGGCGACACAGGAAGAAGATATAATATTTTTTTTTCTCAGGGAAGTGTAAGATTAGTTATGCTACATTTCAACCCTCTCCAGTAATGAGTGCTCCCAGTGTATCACTCGCGAGCCTGATGGTGTCCGCCCGCGGTGGCTAGTGAGACGTGAAGCGAGACGTTTTGTATCGGCCTCTTTCATCTCGCGCGGTGACTGTAACAAATGATCGCTAGGGGATCGCCGCTGAAGGCTTCTGCGCCAGACTTTACTTGAGTAATGAGCTTCCAGATATTTCATTTTCAATTAAATAATGGCGCTATTTCTTCCTGCTTCAGTTTCAAATCGTTCCGTTTCTAGCTTTCATTATTGGCTTTCTCGATACAGTAGTTTTTCAGTTTCAGCATTATAAGGGAATTTCAAATTGAAAATGTAAATAGTTTTTAGTTTTTAAATCCTTTATGTAATATTTTATACTTAGTTACTAAATTGCCTGTTTTGACTACCATTTCGAATATTTAAAAAGCAATATATATTGTTAGTTGACTTACATGAACACAGTAATTACTCGTAGTACTAATAAAAATGGGATTTTTATCATATTTATCATATTGAGGCTTCGATATATCAGCGTAGTTGCATGAGCCATTGTCATGAAATAACTACCTATCTATCACGGAAGTGTGACGATGGCGCATGCAACTGCACTGAAACACTGAATAAACTATACTTATGTAGGATATGAAGACAAATTAGCATGATTGAGTGCGCTATCACCTGGATGTATTTTTTGCATGGATTTGAAGAAAGATTAACTTGTAATAAATGACAGTAAATCTTACATTCACATATGATTTTATTTTCAAGACATTAACAAGAAAGCAGTTTATAAACATTCCAAAAAATATTTTCCATGTATAAATAAGCCATGTCGCAGTAAATGGTACATTGGTGGACGGCGATAACTCGGTAATTTTATCAATGCTTTTTAGCCAACGTAGCTCTATAGTTAGTAAAAAAACTATTTCTCCTGTTTAGGAGGGTACATTTTATGGATTCCACACCCTACTCCAGGATTCAATTTAGATTTTCCAATACGATAAAGCTAGTATAGATACTGCCAAGGGTATTTTGAACTAATCTAATTTAATGGCATCTTTTCTAAGGAAATCGCTAGGAAATTTTTGGATGAAACCAAAAACTAAATTAATAATGGTTTTTACACAAATTAAATATACATGTAATATGTGATTCCAGCTAAATGTCTCCTTTATGGTGAATATTTAATTATTAAATATAACAAAGAAAAGTGTGAAAATACAAATTGTGGAAACTAAGATAGAATTGACATTTTTTAGATAAGCTTATTTTTTTTCAAATTTTTTTTTTTAGTTGCACATATGGATACTATACGATACATACATCAGTCTTAATTGCGAATTGTGTGTCTTAGGAATAGATGGAAGTTATATACATTATCGTTAATTATATAAATTCTGGAAATTTATATTATAATTTTATGTTGCCCATTTTCGTATTAATACAGTTTAGTTCATCCAACTAAACAATAATTCAGTTTTATAATAAAATTAAGTGATATATAAAAAAAAATACGAGTCAGTATTAATAAATATGATTGTGACTCCCAAAAAACTCAAAGGCTATAAACCATGAAGTTGTGTTATCACGCGGGGATGTAGCTATTTCGTGCTGATGGGTCGGAAGATTCAGATAATGGCCGCATTATGTACTGGCCGAGCGGCGAGTGTAGGTACGAAGGGAAAAATAAACGACACCCCGAATGAATTAAAAATTTGGCTATGGAGAATTGCAACTTTGAGTTGAAAATTACATCTCGTAATGACTTTATTTTTTATGATCTTTCCTAGATTTGAAGTTATTAAATGTCATTGATTAAAACAATTCCTTTGAGCAAGAAGAGTACTCACTTAAGGTGTGGGTTTGTGTAGATACTTTCTTAAAGTTTTTCTAACTAACATTTGCTCAAAATTTCTTATTTTATAAATCGTGATTTAGGTACGTAAAAGGAAAGAAAGAGAAAATATGTGTATTAAAAAGTTACAATGCATAAAGAACCAATTTCGGGAAACCAAAAAGGGGCCATACTAAATTTTATTTCGATATTAATAAATTTTAAACAATTGGATTTTATCTCTTGGAATATCTAAAAAATATAAGTTGGATTTAAATTTAATTACACAAACTGGAGTTATTGTTTACGAGACACTTTTTGCTACGATATTCGCGTAGGTAAAAAATCAATTAAATTGTCCTGACAGTTGCGTGTCTATAATATATTAAGAAAAAACCATTTGTATCAATTTAGGTACTTATTAAAAATGTTGTAAATATTACTTATTTGAAAGTAATATATACTCGTAAAGTTTTCTTGTATATGCAGCTTGTTACTTGGCCTTAACCAAGCTTAAGTTATTGATAATAGAATTTCATGTATAAACTTTGTATGATATATAAATATATAATGAACCAAAATGAATAGGGACCTGAATGTTGTTAAAATGCGAAAGAGACAACCATATTCCGTATACTTACAAAACAAGCAGTAACTTTATAATATGATTAACTATAAATTATTTAAATCTTATTAACAAATATTTAATTCTTACATGATATGGTGAATAGAATATTATAAGAGAAAAATTAGAAATTCTGTATTTTCCAGTTGAAATATATGTGTCCTATATATGTACCAGTCGTGTATTTTGCTAGCATTAATAACTAAGCGTTTTTAGAAAACAGGCCAAGTGCGTGACCAATCACGTGCAGTGTAGGGTTCCATGGTTGCCAATATGCAAATTTTTATAATTAGGATTAGGTAGTTACTTAATATGTAGTTAAACTGCTATCTGAATTGAAATATCATTTTCACGCAAGCATATTTTTGAATGACCTATCCAATTAAACTACACACCGTGGGATAGTTCAGAAATAAACAATCAACCCCACTTTAGATGTAAAAAGGTAGTCTAAAAAATATTTAATGACGTTTTTATCACTTTGTTTGCGTGATTAATACGTATGTCCGCCAAATTACAACTTTCTCGTACTAAGAGTATCGGTTGCAAACATATAAACAGACAAATATGGCGAAGTTACAAGGGTTTCTTGTTAAATACGGAACTATAAAAACGATGCAGTGGCATCGAATACTTTTGTCAAATATTAATATTAATTAGGTGAGCTTGAAACAAACAGTAGAGACATTAAGCAATGTAATATGTCCATTAGGATCGCTCTACTTATATTTTCTGCAAACATGGAAGCCACATAAACGGTAAATTACACCCGGTAAGCGTCGTTTGATTAGGCGAGGGCAGTATTAACCTCATAGATATAGAGCAAATACCAAACACCTTAATGAAAAACACTGATATAACGTTTATTCATTTATTCAACTATTTTTAATAGTGTTAAGTAATATTTTTGTATTTTTTCTGTTTTTTTGTCCGTTTTTACAATAAATACCTCGATAAAATAATATTTCAATAAACTAAACTTTTCATATAGGCCTGTACTCCATCAGTGGGGATTTTAATACGTTCCCTGTGCATGACCCACATGTGGGGCCTTTCGTGGTTAAGATGAGGCATGAGTGCACCACATGTGGGTCACTCCCACTTACAAAGTTTTAGTTTTGTCAAATCTTGCACGTATCAGTAAAATCAATTGAAATCAATTGCCTTACACGTGTAGGCTATGAAATGGTAAACCAAAGTCTTAAATTCAGATACACAGGGAACGTGTTGATAGTTTGATGATCATCACAATCTCAACCGAAAGATGTGTTTTTGCCATAATCTCCTTCCCTCTTACGACGACCTTGTGGATATTTTATTTTGTGCAGAACAAAGAATTTCGTGATCACGATCGATACTGGTAGAATAATATCGATCGTGTTTCCGTTTAACCATACTCTGGAATTATTAAAAACTTTGCAAACTAAATTGAGCAGTGGTATTATTTCTTTTGTAAACTATTCTTTAATAATCATATAAAAAAAATTGGCTTGGGGATGTAAGAGTAAAGGTGTTAATCATCTCAACACATTAAATATTTATCCTAACAGCACCGGATAGATATAACATCACTGAGCACCTTTCAAAGGAATTATTGTTGATGTAAGAAAATAATAAAAAGAAATCCAATTTCGGTAAGAAAGATCGTGAAAAGAAATAACTGGTGATCAGATCATATCATTCCTCAAGGGATACGGACTAGACTAGTACACATTGGTAGGTAGTGCCAACTGGTATCTTAAGACAACAACCAATTTCATAAGCTAGTAAAAACACGCTTATCACAGAAAAAGGGACTTTATTATTAAAGGGATAGATTTACTTATCTAGCTACCGCAAACACGTGAGCAAGTTACTGCCGCTGAGGAGCGTCGCTTGATTAGCCTCGGGACGAAATGGCCGCTGGCGCTATAAAGATTTTTGGGTAAACGTAATATTACGTCGTTAGGGTAATAGAACGGACCGCGATGGGCTTTGCGCTCGTGTTGCTTGGGTAACTAATCGTCGTATGTTTACATAATGTGTGATGGAAATGAGAATGAATTCGCATAAGATTTGGTGATTTTTTTTTAGAATGAAAATTAAGGGTTTAGCTTGTAACACTACTGCGTATTGGTCGATAAAAGAGGTGATAAGATTAGATTTTTATATCAGTTGAAAGAATTGATATTTTATTATTTTATTGCAGACATAGGTGCAAATGAATTAACCACATGAATCATTTTCTCTTGTTTTATGGATAGGAGATTTTTTAATTTTTAATGTACATAGTAGTATATAGGAATAGTATTCAGTTTTTAATTAAGTATAAGCAAAAGCAATAAAAGTAGGAGACATAGCAATTTCATAACCTGCTCCTTATAACCGTATTTGTAACCGTTTGCAGGGGTGAAGAAAAATACAACATGAGTTTCTAACCTTACATGAATGAAATAGCACCGTTAGACTTAGTAAAATCAAATTTTTTATTTCCTCTGAGTGACAACAGGGTTTTTCACTAACAGAGGATTGGTTAACTGAGAGATAATGCATAGCTTAAACCGCTGAACCGTACTTCGTAAGGTGTGTTTGTAGAAGGATAATAGATGCTAGCTAAAAGAAGCTGATAGCTGGCAAAGACTTAAATAATTCTACCGCTAATAGAGAGAAAACGGAAGATATTTCTCATTTGGAAATCTGCTATTTTAAAAGTAAGAGTTATGAAATTCGGAACACATGCTTTTGGTTAATAAATGTACATGGACAGTAGCGTTTAAAGAAATTTTACCCATTAGAGCTTTATCCTTTTTTTTTATTCAATTTAAAGCAAGTATGGTATGACAGGTATGGCAGAGCAACGCCTGTCGGGTCCATTAATTGTCTGTAGAACTCAAAGAGTTTAAAAGCTTTGCTTATAAGATTTAGAGTATTCGAATAAAATACAGTTTTGTCGAAATTAAGAGAAGAGATCGCAGGTATCCGCTGGTCCTTAACCAAGGAATATTTTGAGGAAACCTGATTAAATAACTCATTGACATCGCCCCTCAAATATCGAACCCCGTTTGTGACGCTTTTACACCGTATTACTTTTACATAATACGCCGAGATTGATGTGTGGAGCCGAAATTGGTGAAAAGGGAAGTCTAAGTGTTGGGGCGAAGGAGCGAGTAATGTTAGCAATGGCGTGCGTTACCAGCAATTTCGTCACGCGTTTTACTGAACAAATGTTCCCTTAAAGATTGGGTTTAACTTATGCCGCGCACGTTTTATTGAAGGCTAAAACTGCTTTGGGCTATATATTGAGTTTTATTCGCGTCCTACAGGTGTAATGCGCTAATACGGTGTTGGATATCGTAAACAATAGCTTGAACGTAAAACTTATAGTAGAAAAGTTGAGATAATGCGGTAAATTGATATTGACACCACTGTTACATTTAAAGTTGTTAGGAAGTGGTAACATAATTATTATTAATATATAATATTACATATTAACTGTGAATTGACAAATTTGACACTAAATTACTAGAGGCAGTTTGGTGCATATCGAACTAATTTGGTTACTTTTTTCTGCTATTTACAAAGTCTGTTTCAAAAATGTAAAAATAATATTATTGATATCCAAAATCACCAAGCATTTAATTCAATTTGACCAATAGTTAATTTGCCTTTGCCACACGGGTTTGACGAAAACTTTAAAACGTTTCGTTTATATGTATAAGTAATATATCTTTTTTCGTTTACTGATAAAAATTGGTTAGTTCTGACCAGAGATATAGATAATAATATAGAAACTTTGTAATAATGGTACAGAATCAAATCAATCAGATATCAGTATGATCTCTTTTGTTGACATTATGCCAAACAGGATTGCTGCGATGATTTTCACTGTTATTAAGAAGAACATTTTGCAACACATAAATTATATTATCGCAAACGAAACTATAAGAGTCGCGTTGTCATAACGTAGCATACTTATGAAAAAGCATGAATGAATATAAATTGTGGGTTAGGTTAGATTTTTTTAATAATTACCAGCCAGCAAGCTTTCTCAGAGTATGTCTTTTTAAAATATGCCTTTCAAAATTTTTAAAAATAAATGTCAACCCTATTAGAAAGCCGTCACTTAGGCTTCAATATTTGCCAAACACTTCTCGATTTGCATTATACTGATACTAGCGACCATCTAAGTTTAAAATAACATTGTAATTCTGTTTACACAACATTACGGTACCGTCTAGACACTTCCATTTCACTATCAGTGATCATCAAAACCATTTATTCGGTCTCTATTTGGGATTGGACACGAAAAGACTGGAATAAGCGGCAATTACACTCATTGACTGGACAACCAAAGGCATATCGGACCAGCGTAGTTGCAGTTTCATTATCCTCTCCCTCAGAAGTCAGGACCATCGGGCTTATTGAATTGGGCGATAAGGTGCCCGGTAATTTCCTGCCATTTACTAGCACTAGTTCAGGGGATAGATAGCGACAGTTTGTTGTTTGTCTAGCTAGATTGTTAAACGCTTTTTTTAAATAATCATTTAGGTAACACAAACCTAGACCTAATTCTCAATTAGTAGCTGTCTTTAAGAATATTATTAGTCGCAGTATGGAGAAAAAGTGTTATTGATTAGTTCCGATACCGAGTTTCATAAAGATCTACAAATAATTTTTACACTATTCTATGAATCTTATTTGTATAAATGGAAATAATAAAAAAATCCACCGTGGGGTAAACCTCCGTTCAAGTTACGGGGTTGTGTAACATTACTCTATTGAAAGATTCGGAAAATTGAAGTGTATGTGTATGTGTATGCATACTGTGTATTCACACTGATGATTGACTAACTCATTTTATCATATTAGTTTATTTTGACAAAAAAGCAAAAAAAAATGTACTTGTTATATTTTATAATTACCGAGGATATAATAAAATAAGGATATTTTAATTTTAACATACTACTATCTATAGCTAAATTCGGAAAAATGTATCTAACAAGCCATTAGAAAAAAGGAAAATCAAAATCATGGTGCGATACAACACAGAATAAATATAGATAGGTAGATTTACCTGTGTGCAGCAGCAGGAATAGGGCCAAGGGTAGGAAATAGGTAAAGTACCGATTTTCTGCCACCATACTGGCTAATAAAGCGCAAAATAATTATATTATAATAGAATAGTTTTCTAGGTCATTCCAGCATTACAACACTACATTGTGACAGTATCTGTATTGTATATTGCGACTATATCTAAGTTATGATATAAGGATTATTCACTCAAATAAAAAGAAAATCTTATTTTAGTTAGAAGATCGAGGACCTTAGCTCTTAGACTACAACATCACTCTCCCTGACCGCCCGACTGTGGTTAGGGTAAGTAATGCTGACAAAAAGTGTGCAGGAGCTACATAGAGAATTATGGTTGAAACTGTTTCCGATTCACTTCCGATTCGACCATATTATGTCATAGGGCCTTGTCCCCTTAGAAATAGTTCCTACCTACTTAACTTGCGAACCAATGTATTTATGCTAATATATTCAAGTAAATACAAGAACGTAGAGAAATATTAAGCCTTCGATATTCCAATTTTAATGTTTGCTAATTGGAACGCCAACCCGACATGATGGAATTTATTTCTTTAATTATTTTTTCATTGTTTACTACCCCATTAAACTCGGAAAATATGCTACTTAGTATTCTGTGTTTTAAAATCAACACAGAAGTATAACTACACTAGAAGAAGGGAACCCTTCACTTAAATCAAATTATTATAGTAACAGCCGCGGTCAATAAGATTTGTTTAGACCTTAACTTAAGACAGGTCTTAAGTAAAACACCAAATGATACATTTGAGAAAAACATGCTTGTTCATAAGTTATATTCCAAGAACAAGCACTTAAGAAAACAAGTTTTACTTTTAAAATTCAGACGAAGATGCAATGAATAGAATTGTATAAGCAGAGTTCTCACGTTGCATTTAATTTGATTAAATTTAAACAGGGTTTGATGTTGTATTATGGTGCAGTCTTTGTGGATATTTCAAGGATGTGGTATTACTTGAAATTAAGTGCCTCTATAATACAGGCACAGGCATAAATCAGGAAGCCTTTATCACTGATGCTCAGAGCATTGATTGGTCGTTGGTGATAAACGCTGAAACTGTCAATGAACAGGTTGCTGCTTTCAATACTCTCATAACTAAACTTTATGACAAGCATGCACCTTATAGATCCATAAAGTTGAAGCATCTCCCGGCTCCCTGGATTACAAATGATATCAGGGCATTAATGCACAAAAAAGCTGTTGCAAAAAATAAATATAAACGTTGTCCAAACGATATTAATAAAAATAAGTATACCAAGGCTCGTAATCGCTGCAACACGGTGTGTAGGGATGCCTTACGCCGCCACATTCATGTTTCTGTCGCAGACAAAGACCCGACAAAGGTCTGGAGTTTCCTTAGGTCAATTGGAATTGGAAAATCACATCTGCACTCTATTCCTAAAAACCTTAACATCGATTCACTTAATACACATTTCTGTGCCTCTTCCAGCCTCACTGATTCGGATAAGAATCTTACTTTGAATTATCTTTCTTCTTTACCAATTCCAGACTATTCTCCTTTTCTTTTTACTCAGTTTTCGGAATGTGATGTTAACAGGAGCATGCTATCGATCTCTTCCAACGCGGTCGGTGACGATGGCATTAGTCGCAACATGTTGATTATAGGAATCAATATATATTCATTCCTTGATATCATCCTTCCTATTCTGACCTTTATTTTTAATAGCTCTGTATCACAAGCTGTCTTCCCAGAAGGTTGGAAGTACGCTCAGGTGATTCCACTGCCTAAAAAACCCACTCCTCAGTTATTCTCTGATTTTCGACCCATTTCTATCCTTCCCTTTCTATCCAAAGTTTTTGAACGTCTTGTCCTCAATCAATTGAATTGTTTCCTAGCCCGTCATTCTCTTTTCAATCCTTTTCAATCCGGCTTCCGTTCAGGACACAGCACTACGACTACTTTGCTTAAAATTACAGACGACATTCGTTCTGGAATGGAAGCTGGTCATGTCACGGTTTTAACACTATTGGACTTTAGTAATGCTTTTAATACTGTCAATTTTGATATTCTTTTGGCATTACTGCGCTCTCTTAACATATCTCCATCGGCAACTGAATGGTTCCACAGTTATCTTAGCGGACGCAAGCAGCGGGTTCGTCTGGAGGAGAGTATCTCTTCCTGGAGTCCCACGACTGCTGGTGTTCCACAGGGCGGTGTCCTTTCTCCACTTCTCTTTGCTATTTTTATCAACTCTATCTCAAATAATTTATCTTCTTCCTATCACCTGTATGCAGACGACCTTCAAATTTACTGTCAGGCTCCTGTCACTGAATTGCATAATGCAGTCCGTGCTATAAACAATGATCTCTGTCGAATTGCAGAGTGGAGCAAATCCTATGGCCTCGATGTTAATCCCAACAAAAGTACCGCAATTATCGTGGGAAGTTCCAGGATGATTGCTAGAGTGGACTGGCAATTGCTGCCAAATATAAACTTTGCTGGCACCGATATTCCTTTTAGCTCGTCAGTGAAAAACTTGGGATTAATTTTTGATAATAATTTGAGTTGGCGACCTCAGTTAGAGGCCGTCAGTCGTAAATTATATGCTTCAGCAGCTGCGCTGAGAAGACTGCGTAATTTTTTACCCACTTCCACCAAAATTGCACTAACGCAATCTCTGTTGCTCCCTATTCTAGACTATGCCGACGTCTGCTATCTTGACATCACGGAGGAACAGCTTAATAAGCTTGAGCGTCTTCAAAATTTTTGTGTTCGATTCATATTTGGCCTACGCAAATATTATCACATATCTCAGTTTCGTTCTCAGCTCAAATGGCTTCCCATTCGTCTTCGCCGGAATACTCACATACTTACTCTGCTCTACAACATACTATTTAATCCTTCAGCCCCTCACTATCTTAAAGAACGTTTTAAGTTTCTTCATACATCAAACACGTTTTCCTTGAGGTCATCAGATAATCTTGGCCTTTATATTCCCGCACATAGTTCCACGTTCTATGACTCTTCCTTTACTGTTCAAGCAGCTCGTCTTTGGAACTCCCTCCCGGTTTCTATAAGGCGTGCACAATCCATTGGCGTCTTTAAGAATCTCGTAAGGGAATATTTTCTGTCAATTTAGGCGAGCAACGTATGGATGATGTATCCTACTAACTAGACGTTATGTATGTGTATTATATACGTATGTATGTATTTTTAATTTAGGTATATGTGTTTGTATGCTATGTATTTATGTGTATGTGTGTATATGTATGTATGTATACGTATGTATGTATATGTGAATATATATTTATCGTTTACACCGCCGCCTCTTACGCTTCCTTCCAGTCCTATCCATCCAAAGGTTGTCTGGAAGAGATCGCTCTGAGCGATAAGACCGCCCATTGTAACACTATTTTAAGTTTTCTCTTGTTATCTTATTATTTCAATGTGGTGTTATCAATAAAGTGTTTTGTATTGTATTGTATTGTAATACACTGCAGTAGTGGTAGTTCTAAAGAGGGCTAAAGTGTATTACATCAATACAGGAAGGGTAAAAGGACCAACTCTAACAGTAAAACAAATCCATATAATTATAAATCAGCTGAACCAGAACATTTGCTTAAAAAAGCGGATATAAATTTTATCATGCCTAAGTACTTCCCATTGCCTCATTATATATATATTACTGATTAACATACTAATGATTCAAACCGAGAGGATTAATTAAAATTATTTTCAGTACAAAACGCGTGTTTGTAAAATAACGACTTCATTTCAATTCTAAATCGGCAGATAAATCAGAATGTTATATGTACGCCATTTTATTGAATTATCGTGCACCATTAACTCCTTATCGTTCTGATCTGCCATCGTGTGACTTCTTTTTATTCTCTAAAATAAAAATAAAAAATTCTAAAAATGTTGCAAAGTTTTCATCACCAGAAGATGAGCTAACAACCATTGAGAAGGCTGAAGAAGAGGTGTCCGGGGTGGATTGAAAAAAAGTGTCTAGAAAATTGGTTCAAGCGCATAAAGCGTCGTATATTAGTAGGTGGAGTTCTTTGAAGAAATTTGATGAAATATTTTTCTACATTAGTTGGTTTTCCAGTTTCTCAAAAAAATTTGAGTATCATACGTATATTGCTGTACTATTTTTGTAACAGCCTATTTTTGTGAAATCATTTTCAGATATTAAACAAGAAACATATATTTACTTGTAATTTTGACTCTTTTTTTTAAATTAACATATTAACTTTAATTTGCTGCATATTTTAATGCTGAACGGGAATTTGCTACGTCTTCCTAAGAGCCATCCTGGGATCATTTTAACTCAATGAAACAACGCTGTAGATTAATTTGTCATGAGATTATTATTATGAGCTTGAGATTATTATAAATCTAAGTAAGATAGGCAAATCTTTTCATACATTTTTGAAAGCATTGTAAGCTGCTTTTAGTTTCCAACCAAAGGAAGAGTTTTATATAACATAACATAATTTGAAATTAACGGTAAACAGGCCACGAAATACACTTTTTAAATTGACATACAGTAAAAGTTCATTATTTATGGTTTCCTTATTCGCGGGTGTAAAAATTGCAACCCAGTTCCCGTATTCGCGGATGCAATCGGTAAACAGAAAGAGATTCAGTATCATTTATTAACGTAACGACATAATTTGAGTGCTGGTATGTATGTAGGCGGCTTTTATTTAAGATTTAACTGAGTGGACCAATGTGATAAACAAACTAATACAATTAACAAACCTTACCGACACTACATAAAAGCAAGTTTAAAAAATATTTACAATGCGTTACATCACTAATATTATTCCTGTTAACCCCTTATGGTAATAGAGTAGTTGTATGTCCGTAGTAAATCGGTGAAGATCGAACTAGGTACGCTTGGAAAAGAGGACATTTGACTTAAAACATTTGAGTGAAGGTTTACGTATAGCAAATGAACTTTTTGATTTCTTCATGAAAGTTGATCAATCTGTGGAAAAAAGCCTTATTTTTAAAAGCCAAATTATAAATGCTACAGCTCTTTATCGATATATATAAAAAGACAATATCTATCTTTTTGGATACTTGCTTGCTTTAAATGGCGATTGATTTTAATTGCGAATTTCTGAATAATTTGATTTTATTTTGATGTATATTAATTTTATTTTGTAACCTTGGAGCGCATCCCCTATGATTCAATACTAATTATTATTCCATATCCACGATTCCTGTATTCGCGGCATATTTTCGGAACACAAACCCCGCGAATAAAGAGATTTTACTGTATTTTACAATAGCTTATAATATTTAAAACACCTCTTAAAATAAGTAATAAAATACCCCTGTAAAAAACAACCACGCCTCCGCATCTAACCGCTGAGCTACCGAAACCTCGCCCAGATACCAAAAAATCGTGTGTTCGAATGCCACCTAAGGGGTCGGAGACGTTATTTTTTTTACACGCGTATTTTATAGAAATATGGCATTGTGAATGCAAAAAATACACCTATACAAAATTTAGATTTTGTATATAATTTATTAAATATTTTTAGGTGTATATAAAATACACCTAAAGATACACCACACCAAAATATTAATCGTTAGAATTTATTAACTTTTTATAAGATTTGCGTTAGATAATCTCTAAAAAGACTCTTAGTCTTTTAAAAAGGGAATAATGACGTTATATGTACTTTTAAGTCCATCGAATCCCTCCTCGAGCGGCTTAACTTGCTCTGCCACGGGGACTGTTGAGCCAGTTTTATATTGTGAGAAAGTGAGTTTAGCCTATGAAACATCGTCAATTACGTTTTTGAGTTAATCATTTAATAAAATCAAATGTAATAAAGAATCGTTCTAGATTTCTTTGTGAACTGCGGGAATAATAAATAAAAAAACACTTGTTTAAAAATGTCTGTTTAGCAGAACGTTACTAAAACACAGACAAAACTAAGAAACATTTTTTTTAATATAAGTGTAATAACTGTCCAGCATGAAATAGAATCTAAAGATATTTCAATAAATAATACTTGATTAGGTCAAGTTCAGCCTATTCTTAAAATTTACAAAAACTCACAAACTAGTTTGGTATGTTACAAAAACTTTCCATCTAGTTCTGTAAATTCTGAGGCCTGAACGACAGTTTTTAAATGAGCATATCTTATGATAGTGTTTGAGTCGATATTAGTGCGAATAACTAGCCTTAAATACTGAGGAAATAGGTCCTAAATTAAAAATGAAAAATTAAAAGGTAATAGAAGCTTTTGCATATTTAAAACTTACTCTCCCTAAGCATCTGATGTTTTTTAGTTGGTATGATAATAATAAGGATAGTTTTTTTCCTCTTTCCATCAAAAAAATAAAAAGTGCCGCCATAATATTCGTTGTTTTATTAGATGATTTTTGCATTAATAATAACAATAATACTCCTTCCAGTTTATGGTGCTAGCGGTATTTTGTATATTAGCATTAAAACTAAATGATTATTTCTTAATTAACATGAAAAATACGTGTTTGTACCACATAACAAAAACAAATATGTTTGTGCATGTTCTTACGTCGTTTTCTAAATACATTCTGCACGGGAATAAGAATATTTCTTTACCATCGCATCAGCATACGACGACTCCCACTGGTTGTCATTAGGCCTGCGTTATAGGGAATTTCTTCATAGCAGATATAAATTGAATTTGGAATACAGGACTCTAAAATATTGAAGTTATTATCTTATCCAACTTTTAAACATAGGGTAATGGCCGGATAGTTGCCCTACTTTTCAAAAAAGCTCAATAATTAAAAAATATATGTTTATTAAGAACAAATCGACGTTTATATTGTCACATAGGTCTTTAATCTTTCATAACAGCCTATTTTTGTAAACATCGTTAATATATGTTTCGAATAAATCCTATTTGATTTGACCTCTCAGAAAGGGGATAGTTGCCTACTATAGCGGATAGTAGCCTAACGTTAAAAATGCTTCGGGTGATACTTGCCTCGCGTAAGGATAGACGCCTCTCTATGTTGCTATTAGATAAGTTTCAAGTAATTTTAAGTATTTAAGTTACAGTAAGCCTTTGTTATTTACTGCGATTCTTTATTAAGTATTTACCACAATATTAATTACATTCTAAAACAGTGCTCTGTCCTCAAGTATTAAACGATAAAATTACAAAAAAATTGTCTCGAAATTTTAAATTGGATTAGGTAATAATGAAATATTATTATTTAATTTAAAGATAGAAAAATATGGTATTCAACTTTGGCATTAGCATTAATTATCACCAGAAGCCAGGGTTTTTAACTTTCCACATCTCATGCAATGGTTTTTAAATGTGGAACAAGTTTCATGCAACCACATTTGACACATCTTAAATTAAATCCAATCTGATTTCGATTTAGTAAAATCGTAATTCAAAAAAATCTGCGCAATATTTCTGAATTAGCGTTTTTCACTTTTAAAATCTTTTCAGCGACTCTGATCGATTTTTTGCCTTTTTTTCCTTTGATTGGTTTTTGTTCGGTTCTTATTTTATTTAAAACAAGTCACTATAAGTTAAAAAGAGCACCAAAAGAAAAAAAAATGTTTCTGCTCGTTAAAGAATTTATAGTTACGTATAGTTGCTTCTAGGGCAACTATCCGCAAAAGTAAATAGGGCAACTATCCTTTTTGATACGGATACTTGCCCTTTCTATTTACGAAATAAATAAAATCTATTTAACAATTAAACCTAATGAGCACTGTTATTTAAACTCTAATGCATGTAAAAAAACAAAAAGTTGGCTGAAACTACAATTAATAACAAGTATATTTAATAGTAAAGACTTACCAATATAATTTCGACGCCTGTCAAAGTTTCACTGCGGAAGATTTTTGCTTACACGGACAAAACACGTGCGCCTACTTTAACGGCTTATATGAAACCTAGGTCAGCAGGGAGAACACTTCCAATCATAATCAACCGCTAATGCTACCAACATACCTAACATAGCGTATTCAAAACTGAGGCATGTATCCATCTGAGGCAACTATCCGGCTTTTACCCTACATATTCATATCATTTGCGCCACAGGCCATGTAATTTATGTATGGGAAGTACGAATTATTTTATTTTTAGGAGAACGCGCAACACCTATATATTCATTTATTTACCGATAACCTAGGTAATATAACAAGTTTCTTAAAGGTAACAGAGCCTAAGTAAAGAGTGTTTTTAGAATATGCTTGTCATTACTGATGAAAGATGAAATGTAGGCTAAAAATATCTGTGTTGTAAACAAAAAAGCATGACTTTCTTTTTGTTTATTCCTTCAAGATACGGTCTTTCTCCTGAGCCCATGTTTTAGAAATATAGTATTACTTATTATATTTTAAACAAAGCAGTAGTAGATCTGGAGCAGACATTGGCAAATCACCTTCATTCATAAATTTTCTGTTTAGTATTTCGTCCATTTTAAACAACAGTTGCTTTTGTATACAGTGAGTCGCATGTTACCGTATTTGAAAATAATCTTTTGTAATGTACCATTTGAACATAAACACAACATTTATTATACATATAATTTAAGTGATATTTTTGGCTTAAAACTATTTAAATTTCTCCATAATTCTTGGTTTGTAGTAAAAATAAATCACGAACATACAAAATTTCAATGAAATACCCTATGTATATTTTAAGACGACGAGGAATGGTAAAAATCTTACCTATGCGACGGAGGTCCCAGATTCTAATTCTTGTTGAGGTATGAATATAGCATGTGTAACGACGTGGGAGCATTTTTTCCGAGTTTGATGTTAATGTAATTGTTTTTATATTATGGAAGTATTTTCCATCTGAGTAATTAAGGATTATTAAGGCTGAAAGTTTTTTTTTATATTTTTAATATACACTTAAATATCTAACCAAAAATGATATAATTGAAATTAATTTTGCAATGTAATGGGAGCGTCTAACTAAAGTTCAGTAGCTAACATTTAAGTATCGATATTGATGACTCCTAAATACAATTACACGATATGTTGCAAATCTAGCAACTGTCAACAATGACAAACTTTCTGTTTACGTCAAAATGATGTTAATATTTCTTATTATTTTATGTAAACCATTTTTCCGGGTCGCAAGAGAAAAAATGAATATGCGCTCTGATCACGAGAAACCGTGGGTGGAGTAATTTGTGTGGAAAGTGACGTAGAGCTCTGTCTAACCTGTTATGAATTTTTTTAAACAAGTTATTGGGCTTCCGATATAAAAATAATAGATGAGTAAGATTTCTGGATGGATTTTAATTTTCACACTAAGAGTACAGCGATACTACTTGTTGTAATTGCACCACTCAATATAAGGCAAAGGACATATAATACAAACATCATACAATTTATCACTATTTTTCACTCAAAATATCTTATTCGCTTAACTGTTCCAGATTTTTAATACTTTATTTGAGTAGCCGAAGCAATATTTGAAAATGTAATAAAAATGTTTACATAACATGTTTTTCTTTTAATTCAAACGGAACAAAACAGCTTATTTATTTATCAGAAAAAAGTACAACAGTACCACCACCACACCTCACGAAATTATCCACAGAGGTCGCGAAAATGGGCTTCTGACCTTCTGGTTTCTTTGATTACTAAATATTGAATTCATCAAAATGTTAAGGTATTTTAAGATATTCAATATTGTATTCTCTAACATTAATTAATAAGACCTCTCCTAAATTAATACAAAAGTCATCTCACCCGAGGTCTACTAAATTCTCTGTTTACAGAACCCAACGGGGTAACATCCCATGAAGCCACCAAATATTTCGCATTACAAAGAGGGAAGTATCCTTGTATGGAAGATCGATTAGTGGGTTCTAATTACGCAATTTCTGGTGATCTCTAATTGTGGCGCGGTGCCGTATATTCCGCGTGACAGTACGTTATTTCCCCGGGGGGCGGTAAAGATAGCGCAGTTCACAGAGAAACAAGGCACGCACTGGAATCGTTATTACATGTCTTTCTAAATATT